>CAWUFW010000411.1:1727500-4175000 GCA_963921515.1 Calotriton arnoldi | reverse complement strand
GTTCAATAAAAAAGCTTACCCATGGGGGGAGGGAGGGGGTGTTTCTGTGTATGTATATATATATATATTTTTCCAAAAACGATATATAATTTTTGGGAAATATTATACAGGGACTGGTTACCCCAAGAGGAGGCACCAAAGGAGGTTGTTTTGTGCACCGCAGCAATCTAAAACCGCCAAGAATGCATCTATATATATCATCATAATCTTTATTTCGATCTCCAGGATCATAAAAGTACATTCACATAAAAACTTAACACCTTTTTCCACATTCACCAAAATTATCCAATAAAACCAAAGCGTATATACATATATAAGTGAATTAATAATCGTTTGTTCCCAAGGCAAATATACTTCATTAAAAAGTTAAAAAATCATTTGATATCATTCTTTGCTCTATTTTTAAAAAAACTTTAAGTTTAAGCCATAGCTGTTTAAAAAGATCAATATTAATCAAATAGCTATCTATGTATTATGATATTTTCATGTATGGCAACAAGGTGGGCTATGTGTTATATTTCTTACAATTCTTAAACTATGAATTAGTACAAATAAGCATTAAGAATACAATCGATCATTCTCAGGTATTGCCCCGAGAATGTGGAACTCCCTACCGCCGAAACTAGACTGATTCCATCAACATTTTCCTTCAAAAAGGAAGTGAAAGCCTTACTGATGAGCACCTCATGGAGTTAGTAGCTTCTGTCTTTCCGGACTGCTCTAGTGGCTCCTCCGAGCACATTGCTGAAGTTAGAAGCCTCTGACCTTCTGTCAAGGCTCACCTGTGTATACTGCAGGGACGGCATGGATGAACACAATGCTAGTCTCCAACTTCCCTCGCCCACCTCCTTAGCCCAACAATGTCAAAGCCAAAGAGGGAAGGTGGGAAAGGAGGGAAACAAAACAAGGGAAGAGAGAAGGGGTAGACGTCTGCTGGGTCTTCAAGAGAGGATCTGCTACAAGCCTAAAAAAGAGAAACAGAGATGAGAACTAAATATGAATGAAACAGGATGTATAACAGGTCCTTCCTAGTCTTTAAGGTGTACCTTGTATGGGAGATACCCGTACGTGCAAGAAACCACTTCCCAGGGACGATAAACACCTTTTGCTGTCTTGAAGGAGGGACACAGTGTTAGGACATAGGACTGCAGCAGTAAGCAAGAACAACCATGAAAAGAATTGATATAAGGCACTAACCGTAATGAAAGTCTGAATAGGAATAATAAGCCCCAAAAAATACAGTGAACACTACGTCCCATACTCCAGAGGACAGGGAAAACCAAAAAACTCTATTCCCTTAGCAGGAGCGTACACGGAACAAAAACTAAAATAAAAAGAGGCCCAAAAAAGGGCATGGGGCAAGACTGCAATAATTCGTACAGCCAATAGTAATGTACTCCGTAATACTGAGTATGCCTTCTCTCTCTATAACATGAACTAAAGAACAGAAGAACTTCCAGAAGCGAGTAAGAAAACAAGAGCTCTCAGAATAAGTGCTGTGCCCCTAGAGACACTGTATATCATAGCCCAGAGACAGAAGAATTCCTGAAGCTTAAAAAAAACCCTTGCCCAATTCTCTGAAAAGCCGAATCAGGACAATAAGGGGTTAAGCCAAAAACAAGAACACTGAGGCTACAGAGTCTCCTAGCAACGGGCCGACAACACTAGCACCGGAAAAACAACCAAAAACCAAGACGCAAACGAGCCAACAACTCTAAAGCGCCACAAGAATCCACGAGGACCGGAGCACCCTCCTGGAGCAAGCAAGCAAAGAATACAGGAAACAGCTGTGGGAGGCCTGGCGGGATCCGAACTGGAACGTTACCAGCGTGAATCCCGTCTTTAAATACTGCAAGCGCCACCCCCAGCCGCCGTCAGGGAACGGCGGGCGGGGCTCACGGCTCTGCTCTCCGATGCGGATGTTATCGGGGCGGCGTCGGCCGCAGCGCCTGACACCTTCCAGTCGGATCTGGAGGCTCCTCTGAGCCCAAGGCTTGCTCTTCCTCATATAGACTTTTAATGACTCTGCTTGTTTTATTCTACTCGCATGTCTTCTTTCTTCCTTTCACACACCGCTGCTTACTTTTGCTTCTGGACAACTATTTGGTCCTATTACCTGCCTCTATGATGGCACTATGTACCTGTTAATTTCTGTGTATATGTCTGCTTTTTCTCCCACAATTGTCTACATTGTGTGTACCGCAACTCGTCTGTAAAGCACTCTGATACCCTCTAGGGTCATGTTCGTGCTATATAAAACTTTTTTAATAAATAAGTGCTATGTAACAATAAACACCACTTCTACCAAACATATTTTGGAAATAATTGGAAGGAAGTTGGGCTTTGCTAATCTATCATTTTTACCCCTACTGGTTGAGCTACATCTTGTTCACTTAATTGACTACTATATTATGTAGCCCCAGGGATAATTTGCATTTTTTTGCGTATTACCCACATCCAGACCAAAAATGTGGCAACCGATATTACACACTGCTCGCTTGTGTTTCAGTACAGTATTCTTAGTGCAGTACTGCTGCTCCTAGTGCCCATATTTTTACATAATGGTTTTAACCATTTTTTCCGTGGGGCCTCATAGGCGGGGCAAACAAAAAGTAAATGCAAATAAGTCTCCAATTGCTCTACACATAGTTTTCATCTACTATCATCTGTGTTGTCCCATTTGTGTGTGAAAGACTTTAACGGTAGAGTGCCTACCCGAAATTGGATGTAGAGTCTTCTATCTGAGGACTTGGAAATGAAATCCCAATATGGTTCATACAGGGAACTAGGTTTGAACTCTAAAAATCTACTTGTCAATGATGGGATCTTGGTACTACTTATGATGTCAGTTACGGTCATAAATTGGTATAGCTCTTTCATTTCCCTTTTTGAGGAAAACCGTTGGCCCATGGGATCTTCCCATAGGTATCTCAAACCCATTGTTACCAGTGTGCATTTAACTTTTTGCAGCCAGCTGATCTTTTGTGTGGTGTCAGCTTCCCGGACGTCCCTAAGTGCTACAGCATAATGTGCTAGCTCAGGGGTAGTCCATAGTCTACGCCAGTATGCTATTGGGCGGAATCTCACTACCTCATCCAGTGATTTACATCCTAGATCGTTGTACAATGGCTTGAAAGGGGTATTTTGCGGAAGAACTGTTATACCTCTTAAAACCTTATTTTGGGCTGAGACTAATGTCGTCAAATTTTCGAAGCCCCATAGTTCCGAACCATAAAGTATTGAGGCCATAGCTTTGGTATTATAAATCTTTATGGCAGGGCTAATTGGCTTTGTAAATGATGTTTTGTGTTCTTTCACCAATGCTCCTGCAAATTGACAAAGTTTTAAAGCCATAGTTTCAATCTGGGGTTTTCAATTAAGTTTTTTAGCTAAGGTAACCCCTATAAAATTAAAAACATCGGTCTGTTCGAGGGGCATTTAGACATACATTGCCCTTGATTGCCCGATGCTTGTGTAAAACCATAAATCTGGTTTTACTCGCATTTATCACTAGGCCTCGCACCTTACAGAAATCTTCAAAACACAAAAGTGCTCGCTACAGGCCACTCTGTGTTTTAGAAATGATGAGCGTGTCGTCTGCAAACATGAGTATTGGTATTTTGATACCTGCAAGGACCGGAGCATCTGTTGGATTGGTAGAAAAAAAATGTTCTACCGCATACAAGAATAAAGAAAATAAAGTTAGGGCCATGACGCACCCTTGGCGAACCCGCTTAGATACGGGAAATCGATCTGTAATGTTACCCTGTGCACCCCATCGCACCTGTGTGAAGTTGTCCTCATGTAGTCTGACAATTATGGTTAATAGGTCTGATGGGATTCCTAGGTCCATAAGGACCATCCAGAGTTTTTTCCTTGAGACCAGGTTGAACGCAGATTTGAGGTCCACGAAGGCAGCGTAGATAGCGCCTTCGGCAAGCACTACAGTGCGCCAATATATTAATATAAAACGGAACACCTGGTCAATGGTGCTAACGTGGGCACGAAAGCCTGCCTGTAGAGGTGTTAGTATGTCATTTGTTGTGATCCACATAGTGCATTTTTTGCCAGCACTAATCTTGGCACCACCTTTTGTATTGAGTCGATTAGGCTTATGGGCCTATAATTGCATGGACTAGAACGGTCACCTTTTTAAAAACTGGTATGATCTCTGCACCACGCCAGGATTCGGGGATGGGAGCTCCACTGGCTACTGCATTGGTTAAGATCTGTATATATCTTTGCCAGATATCCTTGTCGTGCAAAAATACATCCGCTGGTATACTATCTAAACCCGGGGCTCTACCTCCCGTAACTGTCCCCAGCGCTGCTCCTACATCAGAAATATCAAAGAACAAAGCCGATGTATGAGGTGGAATTTGGAAAGGCTCCTCAGCTTCTTCTTCCTCTTCTATTGCAAATTGTTTCGAGAAGTGTGCAACCCATGTTTCTGGAGCTACGTAATTTTGCGGGGATGATGCTTGTCCTCCTCTACCCCATTTTGCCAATTGCCAGAAGAGTTGGAGATTTATCCCTTTGCTGGCCCGACGGAGATCCTGCCATCTCTGTTCGTCCCAATCTCTTTTTGCTTTCATCTGTGTGGATTTGTACAGTTTCCTAGTTTGTTAGATGCTAGCCCGATGTTTTTATTTGATTGCTGCAGCAAGGGACTTGTATGCTTGCCTACAGTCCTTATTATACCAGTTTTCCTGGATTGCTAGAGGTTTGCGAGACTGTCTAGACGGCTTTAGAAAGTATATCTTTATTTTATCAAATAGTTTATCATGAGCCCCAATTATTATTGTATTTAAATTTTCCTGGTTATGGGCTATTTGTAGTTCTTTCAGGGTGTCAGTGACATCTGCCGTTATGGCTGTGACTATTTGTGAATTTTCGATGACCTTATCCCATTTGACCCGTCTCATGTCATTACAGAGAAGAGCGTTTCTGGTCGTACTCTGCATTGACTGTGTAGGGCCCGTACTGGATTTTAGTGATTTCATTGTAAGTATCAGGAGATTATGATCGCTTTCAGCTCTTTCCAGTTCCTCCAGATCAATAAGGGCTGGCCACTGTTCCAAGTTGATTAATATATAGTCAATACGGCTCACACTGTGGCCGTTATTGAATGTATTTGACCCTAGTCTGTCGGATGTGGTTCTTCCATTAACTGCCCTGATACCCCTTTCCATGCTCAATGCTTTTAGTTGTATATATATCACTTTCCACGATTGCTCACAAATATATACTATGTACTATATATTCTAATTAATATTGGTTATTTACTCCATTCTTTGTTCAGATCCATTTATTAGGTGAAGGGACCTGCATTTCTCAGCAGAGTAGTCTTGTTAAAACGCAGAATCCCATATCCCCTATTAAAAACTGTATGAGGGGAGGGGTTGGTTAGATCTCCTGCCATGTCCCTGCCTGATGGAATTAGATCGCTGTTGCAGAGAGGAACAGCTTTGGAACCCCCCTGTGCCACATGTCTGGGTTGCATGTTCTTCCTCATGCCTGATTGATTGGGCAAGTTCTTGCTTGGATGCAACAGAAATGGACATGGCCTTCCTCTGGGAAGAAAGAAACGCAGTTTTAGGAAGAAGTACTGCAAAGGAAGGTGATAGTGCACACTCCATAAAGTAAAATGTGAGATTGTAAATGCAATATGAAGAGGCTTTAATTAGTCGATTGGAGGAGGAGGCGGGTGGTAGGTGACCAACTCACATGACGGAAAAATTAATGTGAAGCTCATCAAAGACGCAGTAGTTGGTATGCGACTCCGAAGCAAAAAAGGGAGTAATGTGGGTCTTGGTTGGGGAGGGAGCTATGTCTGCATAGCAATAGAGAAAGACATACAACATTAGGATGGATACAGCATTTTCCCAGCTGGGCCTTGAGGCTATTCACTCTATGAGAAGAGCTTTTATTCCAGTGTCAAAAACCTTTTTATTCAACATACTGCCTCACTGTATGCGCTCAGCCTGAACATCATCCATTGTACAATAGCCTGCTATGGATGGACGTGTCTGCAGCAAATGAAACTGAAGAGCAACAAGGCTGTTCTGACTTTTCAGAGAGGGGTGGAGGTTGGGGGCAGGAAGTGTGCCAGACTGGGCGCTCAGGAGGCCATCCGCATCACGTGGTGAAACAGCTTTGTGATTCATCTCTGTCAACTTTTGTTCAAGTTCAAGACTCCATTGTCTGACAAGCCTTGTAGTGTGACCTTGCTGCTGCCTCAGTTGCTATGGGATTGGGAGGGGAGATTGCTCCTTGCTCCTGTAGTACATTCATCTCCTAACCTCAGTGTAAAGGACTTATTTTAAAAACTTCCCTGTAGACACTCCACAGGGATGTTTCTGTTGTAAAAGTCTACAGACTCCAGGGACGTCGCACCTCCTGAAAGCGTCATGCCAATCTGTGAGACAGCTGATTGAAAGAAGTATAATTGTGAATGAGGGGTGGGGGGGGGGGGGAATGAAGCCTCAAGATAGCAGAGAACCTATTTACATTGCTATTAGAAGTTTGCGGAAAGCAATACATGGCAATTGCAAAGGGGTTATGCCAGAGGTATTTTCCATTCAGATGGTTTCATGTGTATTTCAGACCTACCAACCTATAAAAATAATTTACCATGTAAAAGGATAAGCGGTGATGGAGGTGCGGAGCTTGGTCAAATTGTCGCTGTCTAAGAAGCTTTAGAGGGGCAGGGTCCGAGTAGGGCAGGGTGAGATTTATGCCACGGACTGTCTCAGTACCCACTCCTAGTCACCCCACAAAACACAAAGGGGCATATTTACTAGAAACTGATGAGCACGGTGTAGTGGTCTTAGGTTTCCCTTATGCCTTCCTCTCCTCATGAATAGAATGCTCGGGACCAATGTGTTCTGGTTCCGAGCATTCTCTCTTACAACGTTTAAGGTGTACTTTTGAATGTATTGTCGGTTACTGTGGCTCGGATTGAGCTAGCTGCTGCGCAGCACCTGACGTGAGAATAAACCTTACTATCAACCTTCTCAAGTCTTTGGTGTATCATTATTACACCAATTTATGGCGACGAGCGTCAGGTGACTGCAGAACCCGCGCGAGGAAAAAAAAAAAAGGATTTGTCCTACCTGGCCGGCGGAGAGAGGACCGTGTAGCTGAACGGCACGACAACGAAATCGCTTCTGGCAAGTTTGGCTGAGAAGAAAGGAGTCGCACGCAGCATCGGAGGTACTGTAACTCGGTTTGGGACGGGGTCAACCGGAGGTGCCAGAGGTGCAGAGAGAACTAGTGCGCAGCGTAGCGAGGAAAAAGAGAGCGCCATCTTAGGAATATAACGCAGCATAACTGTGCGTTCCAAGGATAGTGCACAGTCAAAGAAGAATGCCAGAGAGCGATGGGGGCCATCTTAGCGTGAAACGCACAGCGTAAGATGCAAGCGCCATTTTGAGTTGAGATAAGCAAATACGCCTGCAGTCTTATAGTACAGCAGCAGCAGCGGAATATTTAAGCGCCATTTTACCTTGGGAGTGAATTGGCAACAGGAAAAAGACGTTGAGCTGCAAACAGTAACAGCAAAGGAAAAACGAAGGGAATTGTTTAGTGGTTGTCATCACGACATTTTATGGTGACAGGCACACTTGAAAAAGGGCAGATTTAACTAGCGATCGATGTGAATAAAAGAAGTCTACCCACAACAGATCTCACGTTTGTGATACGCACACCAGCTTGGTAATAAAGGTCATTGCCGTTGCGCATTGCGTTGCGCATTAAAAAGACAAGAGTTTATCCAGCATTCATTGTTAACTTTTGTTTTTCAAGGAGTATAAAAAAAAACGAGCGGCACATGCTCTAGTTGGAAAATAAAAAGGACATACACAGAAGGAGAAAGGAAGCAGAAAGTAAGGAGACAATTCAAAGAACATATATGCTACTACACAGAGTCATCACCTTGTATGTTTCACTGTTATTTCAAGAAATGCATAACATTTAAGTTGAGGGGTTGGAGGAACGTAAGAATCGATTAGGTATAGTTATTGTAGGAGTAAGAGTATTTTCATATTCATAGTATGATGCAGGCAGTAACCCCACCCCCACCTTTTCTTGAGTCACCTGGGGATCCTCCTATTTCATGGAAGAAATGGTATGATGCCTTCATCACGTATCTAGGAGCTATAGGCGCTTCTCGCTACAGAGCAGAAAGAAAAAAATGTTTACTCCTACATGCCCTGGGTTTTGAAGGGAGGTCAATATATAAACACTTGCCTCCTTTAGTACGTGCGGCAGGAGAAGAAGACATTGACGAGTTTGTGGAAACAGTTAAAAAATTGGAACTAAGATTTGATGTACAACCTAGTCTGGTAGTGCTAAGACACAAATTTTTCAAGCGTGAACAAAGACATGGAGAAAATGTAGAAAATTTCATTTCTGTACTAAGAATGTTAAGCGCAGAGTGTCAGTTTGAGAATTTTAGAGAGCAACTGATAAGGGATCAGTATATTTGCAAATGTGGAGATAAGAACATTCAACAAAAACTCCTGTCCATGGGCAATCCTTCTCTTGAGGAAACTTTACGTGTTGCTAAAAGTATTGAAATGTCCAAGTCCTCTGTAAAAGAATTAGATGAGAAAGTCACTGTGAATAAGGAAGAGGCTGTGGGAGTCGTAAGGTCCAAGGATGTTAAAACAGGTGCATCTTTGCGTCCAGAGAATAAGTTTTTTAAACAAACTAATATATGCTTCAAATGTGGAAATACTCCGCATTTTAAATCGGGTCGACCTTGTCCAGCAAGAAATGTAGCTTGCAGGTCATGTGGGAAGATGGGACATTTCGCGAGGTTGTGTCAGAGTGGGAAGCGTGTCCCTTTCAATGTTATCGATGCGAGGAAAGGCACAAATGATGCATGCGCTGTGATTGTGTCCAATCAGGAGTGTTCTGGTGAGAGTTTAAACAACATTCAAGACGACTTAAGAGAAATGGTTGTGGTTGTGGGAGATAAGGACACTCTTTCGGGAGTGGGTTCAGAATGCGTAGATCCGTATGTTGATGTTCAGATCGGTGGAAAGAGGGTTTGCTTGTTAGTTGACTCGGGGGCTAGGATAACGATGTTGACTCAGGAGTTGTTTAAAGAGGTTTGGGACTCACGCTCATTGATGCCTCCAGATAGGTCCCCAGTATCGTACGAAGGGAGGAGCATTGAACTAGCAGGATATTTTGAGGACACCCTGGAATTTAGAGGCAGGAAGATTTTTGGAAAAGTCTATGTTGCCATCAAGGGTCTAGACATTCTTGGATGGTTTCATCAGGGTTTGTTTAAGATGGTTCTCCGACCGGGCACGAGAGATCAGGTTTCCATTCTACGTACAGATGATTATGAGAACAAAGTGCCCGAACGCTTTTCCGCTCCATGTACAGATGACTTTGAGAACGAAGTGTCTGAACGCTATCCTGTTGTATTTAGTGAAGGTTTAGGGAAAATCAAGGGGTTTACACATGTCATTAAGGTCAAAAGTGATGCGATTCCCGTAAAACACAGACTAAGGAATGTTCCCTTCAGTGTGAAGGATCAGTTGGAACAAGAACTCAATGGTCTCTGCAAAAAAGGAATAATTGAGCCGATTGAATCCTCACTTTGGCTTTCTCCCTTAGTTGTCGCGAAGAAGAGAAGTGGTGAACTTCACGTATGTATTGACTTGCGCAGCCTAAATAGAAATATTTGGATAGATTCACATCCTCTCCCGAAAATTGCGGACATGTTATCTCTAATCAGTGGTTCGAAATGGTTTAGCAAGTTAGACTTGGCATCTGCATATCACCAAGTGGTGTTAGATCCTTCTTCTAGACATCTTACCGCTTTCGTCTCACCTATCGGTTCCTTTCAATATTGCCGCATGCCATTTGGGCTTGCCTCTGCGGCGGCTGTGTTTCAAAGGATCATGTCTTCCATGCTCAAGGGTATTAAAGGTGTTGTTGTTTTTCAGGACGACGTTTTGATTCACGGTGACTCATGTGAATCTCATGATGACATCATGTTTCGTGTACTAGATGTTTTGCAAGAAAGGGGAGTTGTTCTTAAGAAGGAAAAGTGTGTGTTCAGGGTACAGAAGGTGGAATATCTGGGACATGTCATTTCTCAACATGGTGTTGAGCCGAGGCCAGGTCTCGTGAAAGCCATTGTCGATAGTGAGGCACCGAAAGATAAGGCTGGGCTCAAATCTTTCATTGGGTTGTGTGAGTTCTACTCACGGTTTATTCAGGATTATGCTTCCAGGGTGCAACCTTTGACTAACATGCTGAAAAGAAGTGTTCAATTTGTTTGGGATGAGTCTTGCGAGGAGGTTTTTCAGTGGATTAAGGCGGAGTTAACTAGTCCTAAAGTTCTCAAACCGTTTGTGTCCAACGCATTGTGTACCATAACCGTGGACGCTAGTGGATTTGGTTTAGGAGCTGTCCTTACCCAGTGTGTTGACGGAGTTGAACACTCGTTGGGATATGCCTCAAGGGTTTTGCGTGGTACTGAACTGAATTTTGCCGTCATAGAGAGAGAATTATTAGCGTGCTGGTGGGCTATAAGGAAATTCAGTCCCTACATCTGGGGGAAACATTTCCAACTACGCACTGATCATAGCCCTTTGGTATCTATCCTCACAGGAGATAGGTTCAAGGAACATACGCCTAGAATTGCTCGGTTGACAACGAAGCTACTACAATTCGACTTTGAGGTTTCTTACATTGCCGGAAACAAGAATGTGAGGGCAGATTACCTGTCGAGGTTTCCTGTAAAAGAGGAAGGTGAAGATGATGAGGAAGAAGATGAATGTTTTGTTGCATCAATGATTCTGGATGACATGTGTGCGGTGAATGAAAAGGAGTGGAGGGAAGAACTCTCCAAGGACAGTTTACTTACTGAGGTTATGAACGGCGTGAAGAATGGTTGGCCTAGAGAGAAGAATGCACACTATTCTCTTCAAACTTTTGTAAAGGTGTCTTTGGAACTTTCTGTAGAGGATGGTCTTTTGGTTCGTGGAGACAGATTGGTGCCACCAGATGTGCTTAGGGGAAGGTTAGTAAAAGGAGCACATGAGGGACATTTGGGTAGAACTCTTACCAAGAGAAGGCTGCGTGAGTATTTTTGGTGGCCTCAGATGGATAAGGATGTTGATTCGTGTGTCGAAAACTGTGTCATTTGTTCTAATTCAGAAAAAAGCTTTAAAGTCAGAACTCCCCCTTCTTCCCATTGAGTTGCCTGCCAAACCTTGGGAAAAGATTGGTATAGATCTGGTCGGGCCCTTCAATATGTTACCTTCTGTTTCCAGGTTCGCTATTGTGGCAATTGATTATTATTCCAAGTGGCCTGAGGTTCGTTTCATCGGAGAGCCTAATTCTAGGAACGTTATTGACTTTTTGAAAGATCTTTTTTACGGGAGGGGTTTCCTTCCACCATCGTAAGTGACAATGGGGTACAATTTGTGAGTCAGGAATTCGAGTCTTTTCTTAGCCAGGGAGGTATATCACATTCCAGGAGTGCACTTTATCACCCCCAGACGAATGGATTAGTGGAACGCATGAATAGAGTACTCAACAACTGTGTCCAGTGGGCGATAGCTGGAAAGTGTAATGTACAGAATGCTGTCAGGTCCATGTTGTGGTTCTATCGCACCACGCCACATTCGTCTACTAAAGTTTCCCCATATGAACTCTTGCGAGGGAGGAAACCATGTTCTAAAGTGTGTCCAGGTTGGATGTCTAAGTGGGTGAAGATGGGTTCCATGAGCAATGTGGATGAGTATGTGAGAGACAATGTATCCAAAGCTCAGGTTCAGCAAAAGACATACTTTGACGAAAGGAAGAGATCTGTTCCGCAGTCTATTGTTGTGGGTGACGTGGTACGTGTTAAGGTCCCAGTCCACTGCAAAAGGGGAGCACAAAGTTTTCTGAAACTCTTGTTGTGGATAAAGTGTGTGGAAATGCAGTAAGAGTCAATCAGAAGAATTGGTGGAACCTGTCTAGGATTGTGAAAACAAAAGGTCAGTTGCTTAATCAGGATTCTCTTAGTGATCATGCTGAGAGTCTTGTAAGTCAAGATTCACGTTGTGGTAATACTGGGGGTGTATCATCCTCCTCAGCAATGGGTGTCTTACGTAAAAGTTGCAGACAACGATTTGTCCCGGCCAAGCTCCGTTAGCCTTTGCTTTGCCTATTTTCTTTATTTTGTTTTTAGGTTGTCTTTCTTTAAAGTTTTTGTTTCTTTGTTTTTTTGTCTTCTTCCCTTTTGTCGTGAGGAGGAGGATAATGTAGTGGTCTTAGGTTTCCCTTATGCCTTCCTCTCCTCATGAATAGAATGCTCGGGACCAATGTGTTCTGGTTCCGAGCATTCTCTCTTACAACGTTTAAGGTGTACTTTTGAATGTATTGTCGGTTACTGTGGCTCGGATTGAGCTAGCTGCTGCGCAGCACCTGACGTGAGAATAAACCTTACTATCAACCTTCTCAAGTCTTTGGTGTATCATTATTACACACGGTGTCACGCCAAAATTGGTAATGCCGCGCTCCGTCAGTTTCAAAATGCAGGGATGCACCTTATTCACAAGAATGTGGCACACCCCTGCGTTTTCCCTTAGTGCTGGCGCTAAAGAAGCTGGCTAGCGCCAGTGCAGGCACCCTTGTGCCATGTTGCTAGAGTGCCTGCACTGCAGGGGTGATTGTCTATGTGCAGGAAGGGACACCTTCCTGCACATAAACAATGTTTACAGGCGATTTGCTGTTTCCATGTGTGCTGCAGAATGGAAAGAGCAAAATATGAGGAGAAATGAAACATTTCTCCTCGTATCGCCTGCTTAAGACCAGGAATTTCCTGCTGATATTTTTGGTGATGGCCCTTGTAAATATGGGGCAGCTTCAAAAAGCAATGGGTGGTGCAGCGGAATGCCCACTGCAACACCCATTTCACGCCCCTTTCACACTAAGTGCTGGGTGAATAGGGGCATTATTTACAAGGCGGTGTTAAGCCACATTAAGTCGGAAAAAGTGACGTTCTGGTGGCGTTAACTCTTTGTAAATATGCCCCAAAGACTCTTGAAACAGCCACTCTGTGAAGAGGTTTCCAGCTCGCCATGTGTTTATAGGGAGAGCTCAGCGATCGTATAACACACAGTGGCACCGTGTATATTGGTAGATCCAGTGTTTTCTGAGATTTTACAGGATATGGCTCCACTGTTTTAAACTCTGATGATTTTTTAAATTATTTTCTGAAGAGCGCTTCAGTGCAGCTCACGTCTTATTTGTTAATTTTTAAGTACTTTAACTCTATAGGTCCTTTCTTAAAACATAATAAGTCCCAAGGCCTGATTTAAGAAGCGTTAATTACAATAGCACGCTGCTGCTTTTTGCAAGACTCAGTCTTTTTAAAGATAAGTCGGAAGAAGAGCTAAATTTAAGACATTAATGAGGGCAGTGGGCCATTAAACTGTCCAGCACACATCTTGCCACAAAACCAATTTTCAATGTTTGAAGATAAAGCACTAAAGGCAGATGGAGACAGTGAGGCCTTGTCGGAGTCTTGTAGCAGTAGTGATTACTGGGGAGGATCCATGAGAGATATTTTTGTTTTCAATTTATGGTCTAGGGTCTAAAATACTATTTAATTCCATAAACAGGTTGTCCCTTTTGAAAACCTGATTCTTGAAGGGTAGAAGTTATATCAAGCAGCCGAAGCACTGCTTTTTGTTAAACTTGCCTTTTCAAACGATATATTGCTGATGACCCAAGCTAATGGTGCTAAACAGGTTGTTAAATAAACATCTATAGTAGAATGTTATTAACTGTGATCTAAGTACATTATTATTCAGGCAGCGTCATTGTTAAAGAATCTGATTACATATCTATGTGAGTTGAAACAGTATTTACGCGTTCCAACCCTGGTAGTTGCTGGTTCCTCCTGTTGGCTGCTAGCCGCCGGTGTGGGGGCTTTGTATGTATTAAAACGTATTTACGCTTTAATTGTATTTCTACTTTCTTTGCCTATATCTTGCTGCCAGCTATTTCAGTTATTCGTTCTCCGGTAGGAATTCACTTTCCAATTTTTCACTCTCAGTTTGTATGTCACATGTACATAGGCTGCGCCTTCTTACTTACAGTTATTAGGCCACACCCCTTTCAGAGCTGCCCGCAACCTTTTTTACCCCCACATAAAGCACTCATTAAATCTGGACAACATCTGCATTCTCTCAATGGCACAGCTCACATATAAGGTCTGGATTTATTTACTTTGACAAGACACTGTTAATTTTGATGGTTTGAAATGGGTTAATATGACCATACTTGTTCTAAGGTTTCCAAGTGCAGTGATTATTCTGTTTGACCATGACTCTAGAAACTTTCTGTGAGAAATCGGGTTGTTGGTTGACAGGGGTGTGAGTCCTGGTCAAGCAACAGTCACAATTCCTTGCACGATGAACCACAAAGTCAGTCTGACCGGCGATGCACCTCGGGTGGATACGCAAGCAGGTTGGTCCAGTAGCGGCTGCAACGTGCAACGCGATGCGGCGCACGCAATGTAATTCGTTTTATTTATTTATGTGCTTAATTCAAGTCGGCCGTATGCCGGAGTTTACTACCCCCCACCCTGCCCTTCCCCCGCCCCGCCCCGCAGCACTCCCTCCAGGAGCCGCAACTGTTTAGGACTGAACTGAGTGGGTCTGAAGGTCCTATTTTTAAGCCCTGGTGCCCTTCATCTGGAAGGTGGGAGAAGGGTCTAGAAATGTTCTTTGAAGTGCATATCCTGACTCCAAGCTGGCTGCACTGGCAGTGTGGAGGTGATAGGTCCTTTGTGCGAAGGCCTAGCACAGCCTATTCAGTTGCAAGTGGGGCTGTGCTCATATCTGCCCCCCCCCCCCCATCCTGCTAGCAGATGGCTGATTCAGGAACACCTAATCCCTCTATTGTCTGGGAGGAATTCACAAAGTCTAACTTTCAGTTACACCCAGACATGTGACCCAAGTCAGACTACAGACACAAAAGGCCTAAGGGCAGGAAAATGCCAACTTTCTAAAAGTGATTACAACCAACAGGGGGAACATTGAACAATGTTAAAGTAATAATGGTTCAGAGAATAATTTAAAACAAAAACGTTCTTTAGCACAAAACTTACAATTAATAAAGGACAGTTAATCAAAAGAAAATTACAGAAAATGAAATAAAGTACCCACAACAATTAGACAAAAGACGTTTGTTATTGAAAAAATACTCATAAAACACAAACAATACAGTAATCAACTGGTGCTCACAGGGTTACACAAGACGTACACAAATGCAAAATACAAATTATAGTGTAAACAAAGGACAATGGCAGAGGAAAAATTAACATAAAAATAAGTTTGTCACGTGACAAAAACAAAACACAATATATGCGAAGGCGTCTACGGCATTTCGACTTTGTAGTTCATTAGGTCATCATCAGGACAAAAAACAAACATTGGGAGCAACCATCAATTTAAGTTTTTAGGCTCTAGAGTAGATTTAGAGAGAGCCTCCGGGGAAAAACTATATACATGCAATTCAAGCAAAAGTCAGGATTAGCTATTGATTCATTCTTGGAGACTCATGCCAGAGGAGCTGGCAATATTATCAGTATTAAATTGACAGGCGACTTTAGCCCGGAGGCGGCTCTGATAAAAGTGACATTAGGACCCTTGCGTGTCTAGCTAATCCTGACTTTCAGAAAATTATTGTGGGTACTTTATTTCATTTTCTGTAATTTTCTCTTGATTAATTGTCCTTTATTAATTGCATGTTTTGTGCTGAAAACGTTTTTTGTTTAATATTATTCCCTGAACCATTGTTGCTTTAACAACTTTCTAAAAGTGACATTTTCAAAAGTCTAATTAAAAACCTGGCTTTACCATTAAAGAGGATTTTTCATTACAATTTCATATATACTAAACATGAGTTGGATACCTGGTCCCAATCAAAGGTTATCACTTATTAAATGTAATCTTATCGGACAGATAGGCCTTACAGTAGTGAAAAACGAATTTAGGAGTTTTTCACTACCAGGGCATGTAAATCTTAGAAGTACATGTCCAACCTTTTCATTTCAGTGCACCCTGCCCTATGGGTTAGCTAGGGCCTACCTCAGGGGTGGCTTATGTGCAATAAAAGGGGAGGTTAAGACTTGGCAAACTGGTTATTTTGCCAAGTCGAATTTGCAGTTTACAACTCCATTCAGGCTGCATTGGTAGGCCTGCAACATGTTTTAAGGTGCTACTTAAGTTGGTGGCACAATAAGTGCTGTAGGCTCACTAGTAACATTTAATTTACAGGCCTTGGGTATATAGAAGGGACTTATAAATAATTTAAATATGCCAATCAGGTGTAATCCAATCAAACCATGTTTAAAAGAGAGATCACAAGCACTTTAGCACTAGTTAGCAGTGGTAAAGTGCACAGAGTCCTAATGCCGACTGTGCTGTCAGCTTGTTGGTCAACATCAAATGATCTGAAAAAGCAGCTACCTGATTAGTTCATCTGTATTGGTTGATCACACCTTTCACTGGTTTTTCTTCTAAACACTACTGCCTCTCTGATAATGGTGTAAAAAACAAGAACCTTACAGTTCTTTTGTGATTATTACCCATAAGTGATGAAAACATTGCCCCATCAAAAACAACTTAAAATGTACTTTTTCCTGAAGAGCTTCAGATCCAGTAAACGGTCTCCCTTAAATCCAGGCAAGAGATTTGAATCATCATTACGAGTGGCCCGATAATTGTCGGATTTGGGTCATCTTTATGCGTGACCTAGTAATTGTGATATTTATCGCGCTTGACAAAATCTGACGTCACTGAGTCTAAATTATTTGGGTGCATTAAATGCCATCCAGTTATACGTTTTGTAGAATAGCATGCAAATTCTAGTGCTTACTGAAACTATATCTGCATGTTCCGGAAAACACTAGCCATTTTGCCCCAGATAAATATTGCATGTTTGATCTGCCAATATTAATCACAAAAGTCATAATTGCAATATGTTTGGTAGCATCATTATCGCATATTTTGCAACTGAGCCGCTAGTAATGAGTACCTTGATGTTTGTCTCATTACTCTGTTTTCTTGTTATCTTATGTGGTTTCCTCAGTTCTGTGCCACCTGTCTTCCTCAAGGGTACTGTATTACACAGATACACAGAGAACTGGCTATGGGGACTAAACATCTCCTGAGAAGACATTGAAGCCCTCATTTTGGGTGGGTAGGGCTCACTGTGTAATAGTTTCGTCCAGATGCAAAACTACCGCATAATTCCAAGTTTTTCTACTATGACTAAGGAATGAGTTATCACCTCTTGGTTTCCCCAGTGCAATTGATGCAAGATCTTTCCTGGTGAAATGCGCATGGGAGCAAATTAGGAATGTGCACATGTAACATAAGCCATCAATCAATCAATCATACATTTGTAGAGCACACTACTCACCCGTGAGGGTCTTAAGGCGCTGAGGGGTGGGGGGAAGGAGGAGGGGAGGGTGCTGCTACTGCTCGAACAACCAGGTCTTGAGAAGTCTCCTGAAGGTCAGCAGGTCCTGGGTCTGTGATAGGTGGATGGGGAGGGTGTTCCATGTCTTGGCGGCGAGGTGGGAGAATTATCTGCCGCCGGTGGTTGTTCGGTGGATGCGTAGAATGGTGGCGAGGGCGAGGTCAGCGGAGCGAAGCTGGCGGTTCGGGGTGTAGAAGGTGAGTCGTGTGTTGAGGTATGTTGGGCCGGTGTTGTGGAGTGCTTTGTGAGCGTGGGTGAGGAGCTTGAAGGTGTTCCTCTTGTTGACGGGGAGCCAGTGCAGGTCTCTCAGGTGGGCAGTGATGTGGCTGTGGCGGGGGATGTCGAGGATGAGGCGAGCAGAGGCGTTCTGTATGCGTTGAAGTCTTCTCTGGAGTTTGGCCGTGGTTCCCGCGTAGAGGGCGTTGCCGTAGTCCAGCCGGCTGCTGACGAGGGCTTGGGTGACCGTCCTTCTGGTTCCGGTGGGGATCCATCTGTAGATCTTGCGAAGCATGCAGAGGGTGTTGAAGCAGGAGGAGGAGACGGCGTTGACTTGCTGGGTCATTGATAGTGTTGAGTCCAGGATGACCCCCCAGGTTGTGTGCGTGGTTGGTGGGTGTCGGTGCAGTTCCCAGCGTGGCCGGCCACCAGGAGTCGTCCCAGGCGGAGGGGGTGGAGCCGAGGATGAGGACCTCCGTCTTGTCAGAGTTCAGTTTCAGGCGACTGTTCTTCATCCATTCTGCAACGGCCTTCATTCCTTCGTGAAGTTTGGTTTTGGCGGTGGCGGGGTCCTTGGTGAGGGAAAGGATCAGCTGGGTGCCGTCGGCGTTTGAGATGATGTTGAGGTCGTGCGATCGGACGATGTTGGCGAGCGGTGCCATGTAGACGTTGAAAAGGGTTGGGCTGAGGGATGATCCTTGGGGTACGCCGCAGGTGATCTTGGTGGCTTCTGATCGGAATGGGGGGAGGCGGACTCTCTGTGTTCTGCCGGTGAGGAAGGAGGTGATCCAGTCCAGGGTTTTGTTGAGGATCCCTGCGTCGTGGAGGCGTGTGCGTAGGGTGTGGTGGCAGACGGTGTCGAAGGCGTTCGAGAGGTCCAGGAGGATGAGGGCCGCGGTTTTGCCGTTGTCCAGCAGGGTCCTGATGTCGTCGGTGGCGGCGATGAGGGCGGGATGGGTGCAAACAGCATAGTATTTCTGACCCGCTCAAAATGAAGGCTAAGAACCTAATTCACAAAGCTCTTGTTGCAAATTAGGCCCTCAAAAAATGTGCGCCTTGGATATGCAACCGGGGCTCCTCAACACGCAGGCCCCATATTCAGAAGCGGGATCCAAGTGCTGTGGGAGGGCCAGACAATAATCCAGTTGTTGTCCTGCCCCATCACACATGGCTCAATAGCCAATCTCTGATGCTTAATAATGCATGGGGTCCCAGTAGAAACGTGGGTGGAAGGTAAGAGGCCTACTTATGTGTAAGCAGTAGTTCGCAGCCATCCATTCACAGGTCTAGGAGTGTATCACAGTGCACAGGCCTTATGGGCTCGTCCACTGCTCATTGATTTTTTGCCCTCCAAAAGGGATAGAAAGGAAGATATATGCCACTGTGCTGGAGCTTGGAAGCTCATGCAGATGTCAGAAAATGCAAGGGTTACACACACATATATAAGCATAAGTTGCACGCGTGCATTCCAGGTTGCCAAGCGTATTTCCATTGCACTTTTTTCACAGCTTCTGAACACGTGTTCCACCTGAAAATTCGTATACATTTTTACAAATTGGCCCCCTCATAATATACCTTCAATGTTTGCACAGCACGAAAACTTTAATAAATGATCCTGAGATATGTTCATTTTTTGTTGAAACAATGAAGTGCATTATTTCTTTTACTATGAAAGTTGTCAGGAAAGCTGTGAAAGTAAAATATTTATTAGAAAAATTGCAGAGTAGAGAACGTTTATTTGTTGTGTATGAGCTTTACTAATTCGCGGGTTTTATTTGTTTTCTTAAAATAATTGAAATTTAGCTGCAAACCCTGGTGTCTCTCCCTGTGTGCAAATGTAACTTATCTCTAGCTTCCTCTAAAAGAGATGTACTCACGTAGCAACACTACAAGGTTCTGAGTGAAACGTCCGTTACCATGACGATATAATAAATGTGCAGAAGCAGTTCTTTGTTTTCGCATTAATAAAATATAAGATTTCTTTTGTGCAATAAATCACATATTTAACAACCAATAAAATAAAAGTGCAAGGATGTCTTGTTTTGAAATTAATGTTGTGATTGGTGCCGAACAAGTAACATTTTTAGTGCTGCTCGTGTACGTAAAATCATGCTATGAATATGTGTTTTTTCTTTGTTCAGAACATTATAAAAGGCGTGCTATTTGGGGAAGCGACAAACTTTTTCTCTATCTTAGGCTTTCAGACTTTTCTGCTTGTTGTTTAGAGAGGACTAGATGCTAGTGATCCTTTTTGTATTTAGGCCTATTTACTATGACTTTAATTAATTACTCAGTGTGCTGTGGCAACTTGTTTTCTTAAAGGCACATGGCATCGTGAATTATTATGATTTGGTTTTATGCTGATTCCCTCGACTCTTGTGATTTTTCCTTTCAATAATGATACTATTGTTTGAATAAATCTGCAGATAATGGGAACTGGAAAATCCGCAGGTTTTCTTAATGATCATGACTAGGCAATAAAGTTTAGGATTCTCCCTTTCCTGCCTGTCGACCCTCCTTAATTAATATGGGGGAGTATTGCCAAAGCCTAGAAATCTGTCATACAAACAGGACAATGAAAGGCATTACTCATATTTTTTGTCAAATACAAGGTCACAAGCACAGGAAGCAATGATAACCCTGGATCAAAAATTTTATTTAGCAGATTCAATCGAATTAATTTGACTTGTTTTGCCTTGGGGATCTCCCCTAAGAAAAAGGCAATTTTAAAGCTTTTTCTTGTGTTTTGGCACCCTCAAGTGGTGGTATACTAAGGCTGGAAATTAATGTGCCTTAGGGAAGCATTTCCTTGTATTTGCATTTCCCAGAATTGTTCATCATGACACAACTCTTCAAAATTATTCTCTGTGACCCTAGCATATCATGCCTTTTCCTGGCATTTTCTAGTCTAGTTTATGCTTAAGAATCTGCAAATAGCGACCAGTACAAAGCAAGGAAAAGGGTGACAATTCATCTCTGCACTAGGCCAGTTGAAAAAGCAAGTGCAATCATGGAATTGCAGAGAAACCTACAGCCCCACAGGCCATCAGCGCCATGTAGTTCATCTAAATTCCTATTTTCTCTTACACCACATGCCACCCCAAGCTAAGCTCTTTATCTCACTATGAATTGTTCTTTGTGCCTTTCCAACATCTTTTTCTAGCCAGTTGGAATATTTCTTCCAGTCCTCCCCCCGAGAAGCAGCCCCAAGTTTATGCTTCCATTTCCAAGGAATAAATGAATCAGATTACTCCTGAGTCTTCCTCTGCAGGATTAATTAAAATAACAATGCACTTGTATCAGTAGTTGAATTTAAAAGAGGAAATAGGAAGCGGAAAGTAAAAGCATGAAGAGTGGGGCAAGAGTCTCCAAACTCCAAGGAAAAAAACTAGGTAGTCGGGGTGGGACGGTGGGGCAAATAAAAGTAAAAAGCACTTTGAAAAGACATGGGTGCTTGTAATCAAACATCATTCCCCTTTGGCGTGACTGCGTCTTAGCTTGCTATATATAGCCAGGATCACAGCAAGCATCCTTAGAAAAGGGGCGTTTCCAGCAGAAGATGAAGTGACAGCCTTAATATGAATAAAAATGAAAGTCCAAGGTGGATGGCACTTAAATTGAAACTGGGATCCAGAACCTCCTCCTGTCCCTGGCTGTGTCACCAAGGTGGGTACTGGAAAATAAAACATAGTAAACCAAAAGATGAGAACAATAAACCGAAGAAACAAGAATAATGAAAATAACTGTGCTTGCAACACCACATAAATTAAAATAATAAATAGGAAAATACAAACATGGATGGAGGGGCTAGGCTCCCTAATCTACTAACAAAACAGCGAGGGCAAAAAACGATAAAAAAACGCAAAAAATACAGAAGTGCTTGTAATTAACCACCAATCACATACAGCAACTGCACTATTTAGCCCTCCCTACATACTACGGATCTCGGGTAGGCATCCTCGGGAAAGGGGCACGTCCAACAGAAGTTGAACTGCCATCTTTACTATGAATGAAAAAAGACGGGGGTGGTGGTGGTGGTAAAATTCTAGCTAAAGTTGTGAAGCTCTTCCCGCCCCACAGCAGTTTCACATGGGTTGGCTACCCGGAAACAAAATATAGTTAATCAAAAGATGAGAACAATAAACCAAAGAAACAAGATTAATTAAAATAACAACACACTTGTGACAGCAGTTAAAATAACGAAGAGATCATGTAGTGAGTTAACCATTCTATTCCACTCCATTATCACTTGTTGGGGCCCACCGAGCTCTACAAATAATAATAAAACCAAATTAACATCTACAAGGACATCTCATCACAGTCGGATTTGTTGCAGCCTTGCTTTTCTCTCTAAAATAACTGCAGAGACATCTGGCAAAGGCCAGTAAACTCCAGTTTTGACTCGCTTCATAAAATAGCTGTGGGCACACAGACTAATAACAAGCGGTGCTGTGACTTTTCATCTCTAAATAATACTTTCCTGCTCATTGTCATTTCATGACCACTTTATGTGTGCGAGGACACGTGCTAATAGTCTGGGTTACTGCAGTGTTTTTATGCTTAATGATATTCAAAGAAGTTACTTACAATCATGCCTGTATCCATCCTATATACAGCTGTGTTTGCCCAAAGCCCACTATGACACAAACATGGTAACTGCTGGCATCTCTGTCAAGAGCACTGTATGCTGAACAGAAGGTGCAAGCGTTCACGTAAGATGCCTGCTGCATGTGTACAATTCAAACCACAGTTCTTATCTATAGGTTATAATGGCCGGTTTGATGCACACCTGAGGGACTAGTTTATCTGTGTTAACAGGGAGGGACACACAACGCCCAAGGAAGTCATACAACCTCAGTGCAATACAGAAATCAGGGTACAGAAAAGCAAAATGTATAGTGTAGGGGCTTACAAGCAGGCGCATGGATTCTGTACAATAGAAGGGAGAGAGAGGAAGTGGGAGTTGGGAAGCTTTAGTTAAGTGTATTCCAGACGAACTGCATTAATGTTCAATTCCATAACGTTTGACATGTTCAGTACATGCATGGAAGATCTATATTTAGTAACCTTTTAAGCCTTCATCCACTGTGAGTGCTCTTTCAAAGGCTCCTTATTAACATGGTATAAACCGATATTATGCAGTAACAGCCTTGCTTTATGATGAAGTGAATCGTTCATATGGTTCTTGAATTGGCACAAAATTGGTGGGCCTTGTCATTAGGTCTCGCCTACGCAGCGCGCATGCGCTGCATAGGAGACCTTTAGCCGTCGTGCAGCTCTTTTTCAAAGCACATACTCGTGCTTGTGGCGGCATACGCCTTGCGGGAGTGCGCAGCGGCGCGCCACAAGCACGAGTATGTGCTTTGAAAAAGAGCAGACTGCTCTCCCAAGCGCGCGCGCGCCTCTTTCCTTGCCCACACGTCCCGTCGCGCAGCTCGCCCAACTCTGTTTCCACATCTTCAACACCGCTCCTAATTGGCAACAATGGCGGCTGCACTTTTCTTCTTGTTTCTTTCTTATTCTTCCATCCTTATTTATCTTCGGATTTTCTTTCCTCGTTCTCCCATTTCCGTGTTCCTTACTCTTTCTTATCTTGCTTTCTTGGAGGGTTGTTTCCTTTCTTTCCACCTGGTCCTTCATACCCCTTCTCGCTTACTACTTCTTATATTCTCCCCCAACTCCCTCTTTTCAGTTATTTTTGCATTTTACTTTATTTGGTTCTCCAGTTCCTCGTTTCTTCTAGACTCTTGCTTTCACCTTTGTCTCTTCGTCGCCTTTTCTCTCCCAAAACATTTTCATTAATTTTCCTTTATCGTTCTCTACTTTTTCTAATGACTTCCACATTCACCTTTCATTTTGCTTGCCTTCATTTCCCTATCTACCGCTGTCTGTGCGTTTTTTTTTTTCTCTCTTTTGCCTAAAATCCTTTTCACCCTCCTATCTGCCCTTTCTCCTTTTCATCCACCCTCATCTTTCACTCCTTACCTTCGACTCTCCGCCTGGATGTCAACAGATGTCTGACTGTACAATAGCCGGCACCTTCTGCTCCCGCCGCCCAGAGCGCCTGTACGTTCGCCCCCCCCTCCCTCTCCCGTTGCGCTGAATATGTATTGCGCGTCTGTTTCTCGTCCCCGCTGTACATACCTGCGTGTCATCTGTGTGCTGTCCTCTGCACTCCTCAGACCCCAAAGAGTCTCTTATTTATATCATCCAGCTTTTTTCTCCACTGTTCCTTCTCGTGTCATCGTTCTATGTCACACATTTTTTTTCTCTTTTTCATACCACCCCTTGCCTTTTCTCCTCTCTCTTTTCTCTTCTCTCCCTTTTCTCTCCCCCCTCCCCTGTGCTGTGGCTTCTGTCCTCTACCTGTTCTGTCTCCTTTCTATATTCTTTCCATCGTGACTGTCCCCTCCCCCTTTCTCTCAACTCTCGCCTACTTTCTTCTTCCCCGTTTAACTTCTCTCTCTATTTTCTCTACTTTCCCTCGCCAGACGCTTCATTGAGTCACCTTCTCTCTCTATATTCTTTGTTACGTCTTTTCGGACTCTCTTTCTGTCTTACACCTTCTCCTTCTTATCTTCCCTTCTGTCTTGACCTTTCACCTTACCGTGCGTCCTCCTTTCTTAGTTGCACCTGTTTCTCCAGGTCGTTGGCGCCCATAATTTCCAACTCCTCTAATCTACGCGCCCCCATTAGCTCTTGTCCTCTCACCTGTCTCGTCTTCTCCACGCTCCCTTTTCATAGCGCATCGTTTTACTCTACAGTCGCCATTTGCTGGCATGCTCAGCCCCGTCACTCTCCCCTCTGGTTTTGCTCTTGTCCATTTTCTCCTCTTTCCTCCCTCTCCCCAGCCCCTTCCGCTACCTCACATTACTCTTGCTATAAATTACGCTTGTGCCCTATCCCTTCCACTGCATTCTGCTCCTGAAGCTCTGTTTTGAGTACTATTAATTGTATAATTGTAACACCCATTATTTACAGCGCTTAGAAACAACTGCAGTATAGTCCGAGACACTATATAAAATCAAGTTCTTTCTGCCTGTCCTTCCCTCAATCCACCTCTTTCCTCACCCCATCTCCTGCTTTTCAGTACGTCTCTCTGCCCCGCCCTCCCTCTTCTTCTCTTCATCTCTTGCCCTCTCTTCCCTCTCCTCCCTTCCTCTCCCCTTCTTTCCGTACTATCATCTGGCGAAACCCAGTCTGACTCATTACAAATGGTTTACAAACGGTGAACAACATTCTGCTGTGAATGTGAATATGTTCAACTACATGAAACCAAAATGTGCATCCTTTTGGATGTACTTCTTGAAAATGTGTTGCCAGCAGATAGCTCGAAGTTAGCATTTTTAATCACTCTGTGATGTTACTGGATGTATTGTTTGAGTGGTCTCATACTATTTCCAATGTATACCAATTAATGCAGCTTCACCCCAGTGCGCAATAAGGTTTCACCAGCATATAAAACAAGCATTGGCATAGCCAATAGGTCTCGCCTTTGGGACCTTATAAGTATTTAATTCTGCAGCACAATATCCTTGGTGCAACATCAACTGTTGCATGGCTAAACACTTATAATGTCCCAAAAGCGAGACCTATTGGCTATGCCAATGCTTGTTTTTATAAAGTTATCACTATTGCTCTCTGAGGCCTGTCTGCCTCCGTCCAAGCTCTCACTCACCCATTCAGTCACTCACTTTTCAAGCCTTTCTCGTATGTATGCACATTGCCATGCACTCTGACACTCACTCACTCTTTCATCTATCCAGAGCTCACCCAACTTGTGACTCATTGCCACATTCGGCCACTCACCTAACCACACACTCAACAATCAGTGAAGAAGCACTTCACTTATAAAGTAGCCTTTGCCAATGCTTCTTCTGTGAGCAGGGCAGTGACCGGGCCGACTGTTACAAACAGAAAAAAAAGAAATGTCCCAAGGCGTGTGGGATATTTCCTTTTTGTTTTTCAGAAACAAACCACTGATTTCTTGTTTTTGTGTCTGAAAACTAAAAACAATGCAGTGCAACCTCATAAAGCGACAGGCTACCCACAATTACACTTTTTCTGGAAGTCATTTGTCAGTGGGAACCCTTTCAGCAAAAATTCTGCTGAAGTTTAATTCTGATGGCCAAGGTGGCAGTGATTGGGTAGGCTCAAGGCAAGGCTACTGATCGATGAAGTGACCAGGGGGTAGTCTCACATCCCTCCAGTCCAAAGTGGCCTTTTTACCACAGGAGTATGGTCATCAGAATATACATAAGAAAAACATCCAGCGTAAGGGTGAATTTCAGGTACACTAACCATTGTAGGTGACTACACATGGTAGGGGACTCTAACATTCATATATCTTTTCCTACCAGAGTAGATTATGTATTGAAAGGTCTTGGAAAAGTCTGTTTGATCCTTTTTTGGACAGTCAAGGCATGAGACATGTAGACCACATAGGGCATCTTGGTATCATAGTGGTTCAGAGGATCCATCAGTTAGTGTTATTATCCCTTTAACAGGAGCCCTGCGAATATAATAGACCCTGAGGTGACCTCTAGCTAATTTTAATATTTCTGCTTTTATATCAGTCTAGAGAGTGTTTATTATTCTTCCCATAACATCTCCTGAAGGGTTGATAGGCCATAGCCTGGCCCAGCAGGCGATAAACAAAATGTCCGGCAAATAGCTCCTCTGCCAGGCCCGTTGGGCATCTTAGCGCCAGCCCCTCAAGGAGCACAGCCCGATGATGAAGCATGCCACCATTGGTGAGTGAGGGCTTGTGCTCCTAAAAGGAGCAATTCCTTGATGACTGGTTGGGTCCAGACGCTCAATGTAGGCTTTGGAACTCATAACAGAATGTCACATTTTTCTTAGCGGAATACAAGCATAAGCTTGGCCATTGGTGGCAGGGCTCTTGACAGCCAGTCTGCAAATTATTGAGCTTTTAACTTGTCTTGCTCTTTCAGAACTGGCAGACAGATCGCATCAGCCCATGGAGTTACTTCCCACGCCATTGTCACGGTCTGATGGACGTGTTGCAGTAGCTTCATGCTTTGTTTTACGCATCACTCTACCTGTGCAGGGCCGCAGCCCCAAAGGTTAAAGGCATGTTATAGTTAGGTGACAATGTTTGTTAAAACATACAGTATTAAACCAGCAAAACCACTGAAATTCACCAGTTATAATTATCTCAAGTAATTGTAACTTGTGCCCTAAAGTAATTATAACTCGGCCCCCGCCACGTATAGTGTGTACAGTGTAGTAATCAATTATGTCATTTCAGATGTTGCAGTATCAATGAAGTCATAGAACATGTCATGTGTCATGTATTATGTGAGGTAATTAGCAGTGCATGGCAGGGGCGCAGAACTGGAACCGATGCAGCGCAAAGCCTCGTCGCATAGCTTCATCGGAACCGACACCGTACCGTGCAAAGCAACACTGCTCAGACCATTCACCAAGGACATAAAGTAGAATCCTCAGCATCTCAAACTTGGTTCTAGGCCCGGTCTGTGCTCCATCGTGGTCTGCCTGAACTTGTGAGTTTGTCCCAGTCCAGCGCGATCTCAGTTGACGCTTTGCGTCTTTTTGAGCTACTTTGATCTAAATCTTTAAAATTGCATATCTCCAGTTCTACTGATTGGATTTGTGTCATTTTGTTGTCAAATAATTTATTACATTTTACTCTATTCTTCTAAATTGAAGTGGGATTTTTTTGTATGTTGTGTTTTCACTTTATTACTGATTGTGTGCTTCATGAATACTTTACGCTTTCCCTCTAAGTTATAGCATACACAATGTCTCAACAGGTGTACCAAAGCGACAATTTGCACAAAGTAAATTAAATTACAAGAGAAAACGAAAATAAAAAAACGCCAAACGTTGACTATTGCGATCTGTATTCATTAATAAGCATAAGAATTAATTCAGACAGCAATACTGTAATTATTTATAAGTAAGTGTAATCAACCTAAAGTGCACACAGTGCTCGTGAAAAGGTGAACGGTGCATGTGAGCAACGTGACAAGGTGAAGGCAACAGCAAGAGGACGTTACTTAAAATGACACAAAACATGAATACTTGGGCGAATGATTTTACAGAAGCACGGTAAGTGCCGGAGGCTGTAAGTCCGCTGAATTCTGTTGACGCCATTTCGACCTGTATTCATCAGGACAATGATTACACAAATTACTTTGAATTCCTGTTTGAAAAAGAAGGAGGGAAAGGGAAAGAATTGAGAATGGGTCTGGGAGTGAATATAAAAGCCAGAGACTAATCACTGGACTAGAGGATAGCTACCTGGGAGCAGTCTGTAAGCCTGTGGAGGGAAAAAACATAAGACAAGGCTTATGTTAGTAACTGGAGAGGAAAGGCTTAGGGCTGTATTAGACTATATTGGTGTAAAAGAGCATGAACTTACACGTGTGAGTAAAGGTCCAGGGAGTGTAAAAGGACCTCACCGTTGAGGTTTAAAGTCCGTCCTATAATTGGAATCCAAGGGTGGATCACCCTGATGTGTGCCATCATATTACACCAAACATGGCAAGATGGAGAAATGACACATAAGTGACAGAATTGCCATCCGGTATATCTCCATATATAGTCGAGTACCGTGCTAAGCCTTTCCTCTCCAGTTACTGACATAAGCCTTGTTTTATGTTCCCCCCGCCCCCAAAGGCTTACAGACTGTTCCCAGGTAGCTGTCCTCTCGTCCAGTGATTACTTGCTAGCTTTTATATTCACTCCGGACCCCATTCTCAATTCTTTCCATTTCCCTTCTCCTTTTTGTTTTTCAAACAGCAATTCAAAGTTATTTGTGTAATCCTAGTCCAGATGATGACCTGATGTAATACAGGTTGAAACACTGTCAACAGAATTCAGCAGACTTATGGCCTCTGGCTTCTGTAAAATTATTCCCTCCAGTATTCATTTTTGTACCATTTTAAGTAACGCCCTCTCACTGTTGCCTTCATCTTGTCATGTGCCTCACATGTGCCATTCACCTTTTCACAAGCACTATGCGTGCACTTTATGTTGATTACACTTATTTATAAATAATTACAGTTTTGCTGTCTGAATTATTTCTTATGCTTATTAATGAATACAGACTGGGATAGTCAACATTTGGTGTTTTTCTTTTTTCGCTTTCTCTTGTAAGTTAAATTAGTTTGTGCAAACTGTCGCTTTGGTACTACCTGTTGAGACATTGTTGTATGCTATTATAATTACCCAGGTCTCAACTGGGTTTGCGTGTTACCACCTGTTGCATTATACAGTTACCTCTAAGTTAAGCCTGACTGCTTTTGTGCCAAGCTACCAGACGGTTAAGCACAGGTTAACGCAATGACTTGTTGTGGTTCGCCCTGACAAGGACTCCGATTGTTGCTTGAGAAGGGGTTTCACCCTCCCACCTCCAAATCAAAAACCCAATTTTTGTTTTGTTTTGTGTATTATTTGAGGTTTGAGTCATAGAAATGTCTGAAGCTTCCAGTAGTGATTCCAAGAGGAGGTCCACAGAAGGCAAAAGGTTAAAAACTGCTTCTCTAGGGGAAGCAAATTTATCTTGATTAAATAATTGCAACTGTTCCCGTTTTAGCCAAATATAAACACATATACATTTGTTTCTCTTACGGGGATACAATTCCAAGGATAATAGCACAAGAAATGTACTGTTGACTGTCTTTTGCCTTTTTTGCTTAATTGAAAATGTATGTTGTTTGGGATATTCCTAATTTGCTAATTTGCAAATGTTCTTGTCTTGCATTTTAACACGTGGGGCAACATGTATCAAATAAGCATTTTGCGATTTCCAAATAGTTATTCATACCGAATTGCTATATGGTAATAGCAAAATGCTATGTAAGTAAGGAATTGCTAAAGATTTAGCGATTCCTTAATATTATCTAATAACAATTCGGTAAATAGCGAATTGCTAATAGATAATATTACTCCATTTGTTCCTATGGCCTGAAAGGCCCAGAGATGCGAATGGTTTTGCATTAGCTAATTTGCGATTACCTAATTGGTAATCGCAAATTAGGTAATGCAAAGCCAAGAGTGCCCGGGGGCCCAAGGCCCTCCCTGAAGCACCCCCAAAAAAATAAATGTGTAAAACTCTACATGGCACTTTGAAAATGCAGTTTTGTGCATTTTACAAAGTTTGCACATGGTTACCATCCACTTGAAGTCGATGGTAATTGCATTTTCCTGAATGCACGTTTTGCATTTGGAAAATAATTCATACATGTAATAAGGGAATCGCAATTTGCGATTCCCTATTTTTTGTCGCAATTTTAGGTAATCGCAATGCTGCAAAGCCTTTTATACATCATGAAAGGCAATTTTGCATTTGCAAACGGCCGAGTTTACCGAATTGCATCGTTTGCGATTGCAAAACACTTTCGTACATGTGGCCCATGACATGTTAGCACACTGCATTTCCAAACTGCTAATTCCAGAATCGCTGTGCTCTTCAATTTTTGTATAGCAAACCCGTTTTGTACATGCGAAATGTTAGTACATTGTTTTTCAACATTGAAGATTGCTGTTCCCAGATTCACTGTGTATTTCTGTTTTTGCATAGCTATTTGTTTTTCACATTTATAATTCAAAACGTTGATTTAAGTATAGGAGGAATAATCAATGACTTTGATTCCAGTTGCTTACATTAATTAATGGCAGGCCGGACACACGTCTTGGGTTCAGTGCAGCATTGAATTAACCTGTCTGCCCTCTGCAGTGCAGCCAGCAAGCTGCAGCATGTTGCTGCAATTAAGTCTAAATATAGTTTTCTCAAATATTGTTAAAAATCATGCTAGTCACAGATGGGTCGAGACTGTGGAGTAAATGCAGCCGTAGACTGTGTTTTAAAACCGGCCCCATGGTGTACCCAACAAGGGAGCTCAAGAAGCAAGTTCTACCAGCCCCAAAGATGGTTGGTTGCAGCTAATGATCTACCCTATGAATTTTTTTGTTTGTTGATATTGCGCTAAATTATCCATTTTATGACACATTTCTATACACATATTAGCATACGAGTGCCTAGGTTTTACAGGCAGTTCAGAAGAGGAACTCATGAAATATTCCAATACACGTAGGGTGCCTCCCAGGGGGCTGTTTCCAGGGTTGGGTGGGACTGTGGTTCCTCCGCCCAAGCCCACCCAACGATGGAAGTAGCCTTTACCCATCCCAGGGGGCTTGTTCCCTTGTCCAGGCTTGTTAAGTACCCCTGGTCTAAGAGCTTGGCTTTGTGAACAATGTTATTTTCCTTGTATCTATTGGTATGGTAGAGTGTGACACAGTGATAATATTTTTTCACATAGCATATCATACTTCACGACTGTCATTTCAAGGTGTTATCGCCACCTAATTTAATGGTACTCAGTTTAGTCACCTCAGGGGATGAAACCGCCTTGCCAGGGTTCGAACTTGTGACCTGCAGATGTGCGCGTGTTTGAGTGGCGCGCGCTTGACTCCCAGTGACATTCTACTGCCTTTAGCTTTGATGCCACTGGTCACGTGGGCCCCGCGCTGACAGAATCTTTGCTTCTTCCTCAGGACCAGCACTCCGCAGCAGGCCAGGGCGCAGGCCCCAGCCCCGGGCCCAACGCCTGCCCCGCCCCAAACCCCAGCAGCGGCTTCCTGAGCAGCTCCCAGCAGTCCCACTTAATAATGGAAAAGAAGCAGGCCCTACAGCGGCAAATGATGGAGCAGAAACAGCAACTACTACTTCTGCAGCAGCAGCTCCTGGCAGATGTGGTAATGCGCCTGCCGGATTTCTTATTTATTGACTGTAAATTTTATGGGATTATGGAAACCTAGCGGGACAAACGCTGAAGTGTTGCACATGGTATGGAATGCTGTAAAATGTTCTCGCTGTAAACACAAAGTATGCAGGCGGATTGCTGCCCATTCATTGGATATCATTTTTCTGCCTCCGCGCCTCTTAAGGAATGTGTTTCAGAAACAATACAGAGCGTTTTCATGCCAGAGTAATCCCTGTTTTGTGGTGCAGGACCAGGAAGCCTCCGCCGCCAGGGTACACGGGTCTCAGCAATAGCTGTGTGTTTAGAAGCAGAAATGTAAGGAATGCGCCTTCATTCATTGAATAAAGCTTTTTAATTTATACAGCCGCTCCTCCCTGTTTGATATCAGCGGGGTACGTCAACAGTTTACACCTCATGGGAGGAAGTGTGCTTTTAAAGAAAAAAACACTACAGGTCCGATCCACACAGTCATTTGCACGCGTAAGTCCAATTTCTACGTGCAAAGGGCTTGATTTGCAAGTGTAAATGTACTTTTGTTATCCATTAAAGGTGGATTTATACTTGCAATGTGATTTATTCATACCTAATATTACCACGGTAATTTGGTATATTACACAAGGGCAATTCTCCAACTGGTTTAGAGAGCACTAGAAGTTTGGGAATTTATCCACGACCAAGTCCCATCCTAGGATCATTTAGATATTTACTCCTGACAATTGTAGGAGTAAAGGTGGGAATGTGAAGTAAACACCACCAAAATTGGTGTGGTTGTAGGGGAAAATGTTTCTCTAGAGGCAAAATATTTTGCTTTGGAAGAAAAAAACCGACAACTCTTCTAATGCCGAGGTATTTTGGAGAAACTGTTGTACACCTTATGCACTTCACAGGAGGGGCTGCCTTAGCACAGATGTAATCAGGAATTCACAAACCTTTTCTAGGATTACACTTGGAAAGGTTTGTGAATTCCTGAAAATCGTAAATCTACACTCCTTGAATATTGGAAATGCAACATACAAACATTTTGGTGATTCATGGACTAAGCTGTGCAGTGGGTGAAACTGTGTTTACCTTGATACCTGCATGTTTTCTTATGCATGATCGTTGATACACCTAATTTAAAAAACCCTATTACTGTAATTAGGAAAGGAGAGGCAATAGCGTAAATTGTATCTCATTCATCGATGGTTGTACAGTGTGTACATGATGTTTCATACTTTTTTAATTTGATATAATTGTTTACTGGGGGTGGGCGGTGGCTTAGAGGAAGGATACATAAATGGGACCAAGTACACAAGCGAGGGTCTTTGGAAGATCAGGAGCACCCCACTTTGCAATAATCTCCTCGGTGTTTAGAAGACAAGAAACACGTGTGGAAGGGAGACAACAAGGCGCATGTGAGAGGAATACGAACAGATGCTTGACAGACATGAAACACAAGTTGAGAGAAGTGCTAGGGAACTGATCATAGTAGCAAAGGAGCACACATGGTCAATATGGGTTTGGGAGAAATAGAAATTCTACAGGAATTAATAAGGATCAGATGAGAATCATGAAACATAGTCTAGTGAGTTACCAGAGATCACCTGGTGAGGATATGAGAATTTAAAAGATATTTGAAGTAGCCTATGGGACCAAACCTTGCTTGAAGAGTTTGGCACACCATAAGGATGCTAAAAAGGACTTAGATGATCAAATAAAATGTAACATTTCTATGTTTGGATGATCAGATTTCCTCTGAGGGTTATGTGAGCCAAGGAAGGCGTACAAATTAATCTAAGCAATCACAGGATCACCGGACACTTGAGGCTGAGGTTACGGAGGACAGCTGCTAGAAAATACTGCAACATTTGATGTGTATATAAAATGGACCCTTAACCAGTGGCGTAACGTGGGCGGGGCCACAGAGGCGGTTGCCCAGGTGCAACATTTTTAGGGACATTCTTAGGGGCACAGGGGCATTCTTAGGGGCGCAAAATTGTAAAAGAAAAGTTACCAGAATTGCTTTGGTCAATCCTTGTGCTGCTTTAAAAGGTATGCAATACTTACTCCATCGAGGGTGCCATGTCACAATTCAACCTAATTTTGTCCCGCTGTCTTTCCGCTTGTGTGCCATAGTCTTGAGAAGCACCCATTATATTAGTGATGGCAGTGTACTTCTGTAGCGTGTTGTCCTGCGACCTTGTTGGACCATCTGTGATGTCACCGAGCTACACGCAGTGTGAACAAGACTGCTGGGAGATGTAGTCACGGTCATCTTCACGGCAGTGTTAGTTGTGCTTGTTTTTTTCTTGAACCAAATTATTAAATGCCATTGTTATATCGTGTGCCTCAGTGTTAACAGAGTGGGGGTCTTATTGTTATTGGGAAGAAGATGCCTTCAATTTTCTCAAAGAATGTGACCCAAATTCCTGTCTGTTATGTGCCTTGTGGGCACTTTTTCATTCTTCTCCTTATGGTTACCTCATCTCATGATGTGGTCCTAGTCATGTGTATGTAAACTGTTGGCTAACCACTGCCTAGCCTCTATTATTATTAACCCATGGAATTTAACTGATTCCAAGGAACTTTCTCATTGAGCCCCTCAATGTGAGTTTTAATGTTATGTTATGTTACAGCATATTCATAAAGCATACATACAACAAAAAGGTTTAATGGCGCTGAAACACAGAGGCATGAAGGACACAAATCTTAACCATACACCTGTCTAAACAACCAGGTTTTTAACAGAGTCCTAAAGCTCATTTAGGAAGTTGTGGCTCTGATGTTAAGGGGAAGGGAGTTCCAAACACCAGGAGCAAGCAAGGCAAACCTGGTACCACCCAATCTCTTTCTGTTAAATTTGGGGACCTCAAGTAGGTTTTGGAGCAATGATCTAAGGTTGCGTTTAGGAATATAATTCAAGATTCTGGAGGTCACAAAAGTTGGGCATTTACCATTTCTAGTTTTAAAAATAATACACCCGGTTTTGAAAAGGGTTCTCTGAGGGACTTGAAGCCAGTGTAATTTTACCAACAGAGGTTTAATGTGGCAGAATCTAGGCAGATGCTAGACTAATCTAGCTGCTTGGTTTTGAACCAACTGAAGCCTCTGACTCAAGCCCTCAGGCAGGCCCAGGTAGAGAGAGTTAGCATAGTCAATCCGGGACATGACAAGGGCAATTATGATCTGGATGATGGACTCAATAGAAAAGAATTTCCTGATTTTTAAAATTTTTCGAAGTCACTGCACCTATCTGGTGCTTCAGTGAGAGGTCTTCATTGACTAGGCTCTCGAGGCTTTTAACCACTGTTTTTGAGATGGGGGCACCCAGCTCCAATGGCTAGCTAGAGGGATTTCAACTATGCAATTTAATTTTGGTCATCACAATCTCTATTTTTCCTGAATTCAACTTCAGCTGATGGCAGTTCATCCAGTCACGGATGTAGAGCAAAGTGCTCTTAAAAAACTCTGTAGATTCCGACGAGTCATCCATGTTGAACATTATCTGCATGTCATTGGCGTAGTTATACATTTTCACCCTTCGCCTCTGAAGAGTGTGTACCAATAGATGGATGTAGAGATTAAATAATAAGGGGGACAAAGAAGAGCCCCGAGGTACTCCACAAGTGAGTCTGACCTTGGATGAACAGAAAGGGACGAGGCAAACCAACTGAGATCGGTCTGACAGGTATGATTGCATCCAGTCTAACGCTGATCCCTGCAGGCCAGGGGCCCTGACATAGTTGATTAAGATGTTGTGATCCACCGTGTCAAAGTCCGCTGAGAAGTCCAAAAGGACTAATGCCTGGGCCTGTCCTTTGTCTGCTTCCTCTCTCATATTATCAACTATGGAAACTATAACAGATTCCGTAGAGTAGGCAGGGCGAAAACCCGCCTGATGAGAGTCAAGGAAGGAGCAGTCGTCAAGAAAATATCAAAGATGTTGGGCAGTGTATGATGTCTACCCTGTCACTGGGAAATGCAGCCCACACCTGGTCCTGTCTGCCTCCTGTTTCACTAGTCTGACTTGAACTAAATTCAGAGGAAAGGGAAGAGCTGACCACAACCAGTTTTAGGGTTAAACAAAGGTGTGCCCCCCTCCACAGACTGGCACTGGGTTTAAAAGCGCCACCCTCAGAACCTGAATTCAGAACCTTCCTGGACAGGGGGAGACTCAGAAGAAGGACTGCCCTGTTGTCTGAAGCCTGAATGAAGACTGGACATGCTTGCCTTGAACCCCGGGCCCTAGAAGTGACTCCAAGGTTTAATTGACTGACTTTCAATGTAAGCTACAGAGACACAACATGCTTTCAGAGGCCATCTACTGCAACTTTTCTGCTTTCCAGCTGACCAGTTCCAACTGGAACTGCCCTGGACACTGCTACTGGCCCCTGCTGGAGTGAGTTCTAACCCCCAAGACGTGCCCCCCACGTCCTGGAGCCTTGCCTGGTGCTAGAATGTACTCCTGTCCAAAAACTACAAATCTGAACATTTAGAAACATTTTTTGAACTTTCTCCCGCAAAAAACAGAGGCTCATGCCGGAAAACCACTGAAACCTCAGCCCTCTTTGACAAATCACTGGTCAGTTTCATCTCGCTGGATGACCTGCACAGATTTCCTCACTTTGACAAATAATCGACCCCCGCTCCTCACAAACGCACACAGACTTCACCGGGGCCAACACGGAAATTGCATCCAACTGCCAATGGGACCTTCCTGGATACACAAGTCCCACAAGATGCTCATTGCCTCGAGAACAACTGGCCGGCGTTTCCCACCAATGCGAAGTGCTTTTAAAAAAAAAACTTTATTTATCATTTTATCAAGATACAGTAGTAAGACAGACGACAATATCCCCCCCCACCCATATAAGGGAGTATTGCGGCACATACAACATAGCAGCGCAATGTAGAGATTGTTTACAATAGTAAGCTGTACATTAAAGCCAATGAATTGTGCCAAACATGGGTGATGAGATTAGTGGTCAGCGGCCAGAAGTGGTCGGAGAGTAAAGTGCATCAAGACAAACATAGACTTGGGCTGTAAGTTGCCCGAGCAATGCTAATATAACACTAATTCTGAAGAGTCCAGGTCTGCGCCCTCCTCTGCCAACAGGTAGTTTCGCAGATGTTGCCATATGTCTTTCGGCCTGGAGGTTGGGGGTTGCAGGGAAGCATACAGTTCACTGGTGGTGTCCCAGTACACCAAACATTTGAGCCAGGGTATAGCCGTTGGTGAATGTCTACTTCCCCAGTGGAGGGCAGTTTCGGGCTTGGCCAGAAGTAAGGCGATGGCAGTAAAACGGCAGACACTTTTCGGTATATCTTGCACATAGCACAGTAACACTAGCGCCAAGTGGGAGCAGGGTGAATGTCTGTCATCTGGGCTAGGACCAACGTGAAGTTCTAATCGTCAACCAGCTCTTTGTGGCATGAACAGCCACCCCATGGTCCCCGCCAACTCAAAGTTGCGACCAAGGTCTAGGACTTCAGCAACCCACTGTTGTCGACCCCCTCTCCAGATCCAACCTGCAGCCCAACCCGCCAAAGACCCCATTCACAAGGACTTTAAAAAAAAAGATTCTAAGTGCGAAGGTTAACAGTCCACTGGGACAAACCTGATCACGGTATCTGACCGGCGCTCCCTCACGAATGTACTTAACTTTTGACTTTGACTTGCTCTAGTGCGACTAGATAACCGTAGTTGGCACTTCATGCTTTTCGGCACTATTTTTGCACGGACATTTAAAAATTCCTATCACTGGTTCTACATGTTGTTTTGGTGTCATTTTATTTCAGAAAATGTTCTCTATGTTTCTAAATTGGTTTAGGATTTTTGTTGTGTTATGTTTTCACTTTATTAGTGTTGCATAAATACTTTGCACATTGCCTCTAAGTTAAGCCCAACTGCTTTTGTGCCATGCTACCAGAGGGTTAAGCACAGGTTTAATTAGTGACATTTGTTATTCACTCTGACATGGATTGCGATTATTACTTGAGTGGGGCTCAAACCCCTCTCAACTAATAACTCAATTTCTTACAGGCTTCATTACGAGTGAACTGGACTTTGCCCTGGCAATACCAGATAGCTTGAATTTAAATTACCATCCAGTATTTCCACAGCAAAGTCCTGCCTTTATGAGTTTTTCCCCAAAATGGGATTAACTACGTGCACCCAGATTTACCGGATGCTTTATCAGGTAGTTTTTTACCATTTCAGCGAAAAAAACACAAGCCAATTTCTGCCTGCTCTAAGCAGGTGGAAAATGTCTGTGGGGCTGGTGGTGGGTGGCAGTCCTGCCAAGTACCACGCATCAGGCATTAGACTAACGCATTTCAATGTGGTGCTCGCATCACCGTACTGAAATGCATTGTCACGCATAATGCATATTAGTCTCTGGCTGTCACAGTGAGTCTTAAGAAAGCGCACGGTAAACAGTGTGTGTGGCAGCTGGCAGCGCAATCTAGTGGCCTGCGTATGCTGCTCCTGCAGGCTTGGGGCCTCCAAGATGCTAAGCAGGCTCACAGTGAGTGGCAGTGCTGCTACAATGTATCTTTTCCCGCGACACCCCGGCCAGGCTCTGAGTCTCTAGACAGCCTGACGTCACGGCCCGGCCTGGCCCACCCAGGTAGCTCCCAATAGCTGCTATGGAGACAACCGGGCCGGCCTGTCCCAGTCAGGTTCAGTGACACAAATTTCCGCCTTAGGTGCGCGGGGCGTGATGTCACGTCCTGCGGCAAGAGTGCAGGGAGTTAAATTTTGTGGACAACTTGCCGGCTGCTTAGCCTGACTCACTGGTCTGTGGGTGGTGCCAGCCGGGGCAATCATAGTGCTCGGCTACTGTTGCTTGCACCTGCCGAGCCCAGCCGGGCCGCCCCCGCTGTGGGGGCCCAGCAGGGGCTAAATTATATCTATGGCCATTTAATTTTATTTCCGAGCAGTGCCTGTGCTGGCCGAGTCCAGACAGGGAGAGTGCTGCATCATGCAGTTAAAGTGAGACGCAGCGACTTTAAATTAGTAAGGTACGTGTTTAATGTTTATATTACTGATATCTAATGTGGAATTGAAAGGGGACCATTGAAGCACTTCAGGTAATTGGACTGGCCATTTTAAAATATTTCCATCGAGCACCCAGCATTGCTTTTAGTCAACATTAAGACTTAGACATAGATGGACATTATGATATGTATTTCAGGCTGGACACCCTGAACGGTCAAGGAGTTCATTTATTCCATAACAGTTGATTTAGTTGGGAGCCATCTGAACCACAAAATATAGTTATCGATATCCAGTCTGTGTCATTTGAGATTACTATCTCCAACCTTAAAATAGGCAGAAGGCCCATCCTGCAGCAAGGCTCTCGTATCCCCCCACCCCGTCACTCTCCCCCTCTCCACGGCTGTGATCCCCCATGATGCACCGGACGGAGGTCCGCCCACCCTGCTCTGGGTCTGCTGTGCCTGGCTTTCCACTCTAAAGTGTAGGCGTCCTTGGAGAGTGAGGATCATGCACTGTTTCTACAGTGTTTTTCGTTAGCAGAGGAGCTAAGAGGTGATTTACATCAAGAGGCCTCTAACGCCCTTTCAAGTTACACAACTACTTCAAGCCTCAGACTTCCACCCACAAAAGAAAAGCAAGCGAGCGGCTCTCTTTCTGTAGTTCTCTTCATAAACTGTTCAAACTTACTTATTTTTGAAGACACCTTATAAATTCCCTAAATAGCTTAGATTCTTTGATACGTGTGACAGCTGTGATGTAGTAGTTCTGTGAGTGGTTATTTACAAAGCAGACTTTGTCGTGGTTTTGCAGACATGCACAGATCTGTGCTGTGCCGGTTTGTTCCTTTGATTAACAGTGCTCAGGTCCCTGATTAATAAAGGTGTTCTGCACTCTGTCATGGGTCAGCTGAGCCTAAGTGTGGTCAGATCCCGAATAAACACGTAGGAGCCGGGTGCGCTCCCAGTTTTCAGCAGTGTACCCATACAAGTATTTTATGAATTCACACGTGCATGCCTAAGCAGGTGTAAGCTCATACCCTACTAGGCAGAGATTTAAGCTCATACCCTACTGGGCAGCTGTGTACCCTCATGTCACAGCTGTAAAGCAAGCACTGACAAAGCCAATAGGTCTGGTGTTGGCTGTGGATCTTTTGACTTTACCAACGCTCAATTTGTGAATGTGTTTTTGAGGTCGAGCCTTCTAGACAGTATCAAATGTTCAAGTAGTCAAGAGCTTCTTCTACCTCAAGCTCACAGCTGTACTCAACTGCTGCTATGTAAAAAATATTGTGGGCAATTAAGCAATAAATAAAACCCTGTTTTGTACAGTTGGGTCCCACAGTGCCCTTCCATTTCTGTTTTTTTCCAGCAGTTTTAAGATCTTCTTAGAGTTTCTTCTTGCTCAAATGGGTGTAATTTCTGATATTTACATGTTTCCCTCGTGTTCATTGGTTGATTTTGCTCGCGAGAAAGTGTCACTCATAGTAATTGAATGTCACTCATAATTACACTGAAATTATATGAATATGTCACACATAAGCACTCTGAAACCTTGGTAGCTATGGGGTAGTGCAAGGGTGAAGGGCACACTTATGCCTGTTCATGGTGAGCATTGTCTGCTGCCCCCAGACTGTTACAGGGGGCAGGCAGAGATCTGGCAATGCCTCTGTCCTGCAGAACGTTTTACTGGCTAGTGTCTCATGGTCTGGAATTATCGGGTCTGGAGTTTTCAAACCCAATAATTCCAGTCCCAGGCACACTTGAAATGGGGAGTTGGGTTATTTCACCCGGAGGTATTGCTCCGTGTGAAATAACCTAACTCGTAATGTGGCCCTTAGTGTTTTCGAGAAATGTAGCTGATTTTGTAAAGCATGCTGTTACCCAATGGGGTGTCCTGTTGCTAAGTGGTGAATATAGGACCTCAAGATGAGAACCATGGCATTAAGGAACAAATTAGTTTTTAACTTTTTACAAAATACCAGAAAACTGCTTTCCATATGAAGCCTCAATAGTACACTATTCCAAAATTTAAAATCAGGACAGGAAATGAAGTGTCCTACTATAGTGGACTTCTGTATCTTAGGTACCACAAAAAGTTTCCAGTAGAAATGCGAAAGGCATAAGATGATTTGTAGATCTTAAGCTTATTTTGGATATAGGAAGGACGAGTGCCATGAAATGGTCAATGGCAAAAGCAAATATGCTTAATGGGATGTGAGAATGGAGATAATCAATGAAGCCGAAAAAGCAAACATTTGTAGATCTGAAGTTGTCTAACCTGATACAGAAGGAGGCCAAGATGTAGTTCCCATAATCCAAGTGCAACAGAATAAAAACCTGAACTAGGGTCTTCTGGCAATCAAATGGGAGACAGTGCTAGATTTTATGAGTGCAATATATGCAGTTTGAAGCAACTTTTTAGATCTGGACAGAGAATAACAAGGCATAATCAAAGATAAAACCCAGATTTTTAACAGTGTCACAAGGAACATGTGTGAGGCCGAGATAGGCGAAGGGCTGCTCACAACCTGTAAGCCTGTTTTTTCGTAATTGAGATTTGGCCAGGTTTTACTCGTCCAGGTGGCTACTTTTTTGGCAAATGCACAAGTTTGAATGAGATATGGTGGTATTTCCATCAAGTAGCAGGAATATCTGAGTATATTCCGTATATGACATCAGCGAGAGGCCACCGGAATGGATAAATTGAGTCAGGAGGGAAATAAATATGTGAAATAGGCTGAGGCTCAGAGAATAGCCCAGAGGAACTCCACAGGAAAGAGATATGGCAAAAACGAATGAAGATAGATGGATCTCCTGATGGTTTGTTTAACTGAGGCACGAACATGGCTTTTTCCTATTCTGGATGAGTCTATGGCTTTTGTGATGGAGAGATTACAAAGATGGCTTAATGTGGTGCTGATAGCAGAGGCAGCCCTAATAATCACTGTAGATGGAGAAGGATGTAACAGAGATCCAGATTCAGTGCTGAACAGTAGTATTCTAGCTCAGTAATAGCAAGGAGAGAAGAAATAGTCAGGCTCTGTACGGGTGAAGCGAAAGGAGAGTAATTACAGTCAAAGTAGATGGATTTAGGGGCATATTTACAAGCCCCTATCACCACCGGAGAGTTACTTTTTCTGACGCTCCGGTGGTGTTGTGCTCAACCCAATATTTACAAGGTGGCGTTAAGCCACTTAACGTGGTTTAACGCCACCTTGTAAAGATGCTCTAGGGGCGGGCAATGGGTGTTGCTGTGGGAGGTCCTACGCAACACCCATTGCTTTTTGACGCTGCCCCATATTTACATGGTATGGGGCAGCGCCAAAAATAAGACCAGGAAATACCTGGTCTTAAACAGGCTATTCAAGGAGAAATGTTTTATTTCTCCTTGTATTTTGCTCTTTCCATGTGTGCTGCATTCTGCAGCACAGATAGAAACAGCAAATCGCCTTTCAAGATTGTTTATGTGCAGGAAGGTGTCACCCCTGCAGCTCAGGCACCCTTGCAACATGGCGCAAGGGTGCCTGCGCTGGTGCTAGGCAGCTTTTTTAGCGCTAAAGGAAATGCAGGGGTGTGCCGTATTTTTGTAAATAGTCGCATCCCTGCGTTTAAAAAATGTCAGAGCGCGGCGTTAGCAATTTTGGAGTAACACCGCGCTCCGACATTTATTTGTAAATATCCCCTTTAGTTTCCTCAAAAAGCATGTAATGTGTTCGATTTTATCAGGGAAGAAGTGAGATAACGAGAAACATAAATCTCACGGTTGAAAAGCAGAGTTCCTACTTGGAGGTAGCAAGAGATTTGTGCCTGTGGAGAAGGTTTGTGGGACAAACTGGAAGATTAATTAATTATGGCTTGGAGGTGAGAGAAGACAGTGTAGTTGCGGTTTAGGTGGGAGTTGTATAACAGAATTGAGAATGCAGAGTGTATCAGCACATAGCACTTATGATTCAGCGAAATCACGATTTTACGACTTGTTAACTTTCAAACCAGAAAAAGACATCATAATGCAGGTATGATTAATTATCAAATACTTCACTTCAATTACCATTGACAAGTTCAGTTTAGTTAATTCCTTGAACCCTCATTGGGCCCCGTTATGAGGTCCACAGTGGCCCGATCAAGACAGCCCACTGGAGTTACCGATACTCGGGGTACGATAAATCAGGGGGTGGAGTTAACAGCGATTAGAGAGGGTACCCTGAGTTCCCTGAGAAATGAGTTGTGACTGGGGGAATCAGTAGCTCCTGTAATAGTGCCTTATCTCCCCCATATTTTCATGTGAAGATTTTGGTTGCTGTCAGCAGCTAGAGAACTCAGGTGAAATGTATGAGGTCCGAGGATTTACTGCGGACCTTGTAATTCACAATGGGTCTGGTAACTCTGTAATTTGTTAGCTAATGCTGTAAGCTACTGCGTTTTAATGAAAATTTACATAAATATGTGCTATACCGTTGCAAAATGAAGAAAGACTAAGAGAGTCATTGGGAGTTTACCGAACAAGCAGTCAAACGGATGAAGTGGCGGAGGTCCTGAATCCAGCAGCCTCATGGCAGCCTGCCAGCCATTTTATGAGTTCCCCATTGATCTGAAGGGGCATTTTGTCAAAAATACTACTCCCAAGATGGCGAGAGCATTTCAGCAAAAATGTAACAATGAATGGGCTGCCATGTCATGACGGCCTGCTTGGCATTATTTTTGTTTTTCTGAAAGAAACTACCAAAGTTGAGCACTAGTTATAAAAATAAAAAAAAGGCATCCCTGAAAGGCAGCAAGTTTTTTTCCATGTGCGTCACAGACATTTTTGTAATTTTACTGACAGGATCCGCCATGCTCTTCATGGCGCACCTGGGCAGAAAAAAATCAGTGTTGGGCAAGCCTTCTGATGCACAAAAGCCACCAGGCCTTAGCAGATGGGTCACTGGCTTAAGTTATCTAACAGTAGAGCCAACTGAGGCTCTGTCAACAGAAACCAGGCAGTTCCCCCATCTCTGAATGAGGCAAAGATAGCGGATTGGCAATAGGGATAGCAGCTAGTCTGCGGCTGATATGCTGCTTCCGCCAAACCCTAAATGAGCACTTCAGTCTCAAATTTAAGTGGAGTTTTTAATCCTCTGGTAACATTGGTTATGGTTTTCCTCTGAATGACGTGACCCTGTCACATGCACCCATTTTCCCTCTGAAGTCTAGTTTTCCATTTTAGTGCCCCTCATTACCCCTTCCATATAAATAATACTGACATTCTATGGAACTGCATGGTCGAAAGCAATGAACTGAAAACTTAGAGTATGTTTCTCTCTACCAACATCTGGCAAAAATTAACCCAAAAAATGTTTCTGTTTTATTTTCCTAGGACAAAATCGCTCCACAAGATCAACTAAATAGACATTTGACAAGACCACCACCTGACTACAAGGACCAAAGAAGAAACATAGCCAACATGCAGCAAACAAGTCAATATTCTGGTAAGTGTAGTTCCAAGATTAAAGAGTTACATTACGCTTTGTCACATGGATGCTTTGTTTTCAACCTAAATCATACATAAAGTTAATAGGTTTGGGTTGAGTAGTAGCTCCTCAGGGAGAAGGCTACAAACTGGTTTATCTTCATAAGAGAATGTCTTGTTAAATTTTCTGGATTCATTAACAGGAGATAGAATAAGAGACAGAACTAGGATCTTGGTTAGAAATGTATTCTTCTAATAGTGGAGTAGATCAAGGTAGATTTATTTTTAGGTAATATAAAAAGTTGTGCACTCAGTAAGTGAAGAATGTTGTCATTTATATATGTATTTATTTATTTAACGATGTTTTGTAAAGCATCAATTGACATTGTACCATAGCTTGAGAGTGTTCTAACAAATGTACACAAATTATGACACAACTATACAACTCAGTAGAGAGAGCCCTCAGAGTCCAGTCGTTTGAGATGGGATCACTCTGACATTCTTCAGTTGCAGATAATTTTATTTAAAGGATAACTTGAAAAGTTTAGTTTTCAGACTTTTTCATACCCTGGGGTAGTTAGGTTTAGCTCTGAGTTTGGGGCCCAGAGCAGCCACCATTTTGAACCCAACACTGCCAAAGAACGTCCTTTGTGTTTCTGATGGTTGAAGAGGTGTCGAGAAACTAGATGTAACATTGCTGACCGTATGTTCCTGTAAAAGATGTAATGTGCGGCTAGTTTGTGCCTATATGTCAGCCCTGTTGCAGGGATAACAGGCTTCCATTGTGGGAAAAGATGAAGGGGGTTACCTTCTAGGTCCTTTCTGGGAAAGGAAACTTAGCATTCTTACAGTTTCTGAATTTTTTGTAGTAGGAAACAGACTAGATTTTTTGAGGGCAGCAGATACAGCAACCAACAGCCAGTGGGAAAGCAGCTGGATTCAGACTTCATCACTAAAAGAGTTGCAATAGGGTGGTTTCCTCCTCAGAAGCATGTGTGTGGCAGAAATATGTAGGCCACAGGATCATAGCAGGAACACAGTCTTTTCCCTGGACAGATCAATCAACGTACATGTGAGCCCTGGAAGCAAGGCTGTACAGGCCCTGTCATACCTGCAGTAAGTGCCAGGCATGACTGCCAGTACCCATGGTAGATATTCTACTCACACCAATGTACAGCAAGCTCACCTCAGAGAATGCACACCTTCTAGATGATGTTTTCTCAAGGTTTTGGTTGATGCCAGTAGCTACCTAACATTGGGATTCAATAAGGTACCAGTATATTGTCTGCTTTCTTGTGCATGTCTTTTCATGTTGGGCTTTTCTCAGGCCAGGGTCTTGTGTAGAATTCCAGCCCATTCATTGAGCTACACTGGCAGGCACTGAGTCCCTCCTTCCTGAAAGATGTCTGGAGTCTTGACAGGTCTGATGTAGTGTGTGGTATGACCTTCATGCCCTTCCTGGCATTGCCTATACTTAGGGTAGAATCCTGCTTCCTATACAAATCTGGAGCTATGCTGGCAGCACATACAACAGCACAAAAGTGATGGGTGAAATGCTTTATTTAATCTCAGCCAATGGTAATCACTACTGGCTGCCTTCTAGTCCACAGAGAGAGGTACCAACAATATGGTCTTGGCCCCGCCCACTGGGGATAGTCCAGACTGAACTGCTTGGGGACCACAAACTACCCTAGATTGGTGGGACATCATCAGCTGCTCCCCATTCCATGCCCATGGACAGAGAATGGGTGAATGGTGCTTACTGGGTAGCCAGCAGAGCACGTGGTTTCAAGAGTCAAGTCAGTTACAGGTAGAGCTATGGGAGAGCTTTTAAGAGCTTTTAGGAGGATTGGAAGCTTCCCTCTCATAAGATAAGGTATCCCATTCATGTCCATTTGTGTGAAGCTCTTTGGCTGAGACATAAGATTGATATTCAGGGCTTCTTTAGATAGGCTAATAAAGCTCAATGCATAACATAATATAACATAACAAAATATAAGATAACAAAGTCTAAATACCAACTGAGCATGGGCTAACTAATCTGAATGTTGAAAACAGACAGCACATAAAAATAATGAATAGAACATTTAGAGAAAGCTGAATGGTACAGAGTCTACATGGGGGTGTCCAGGTGAACTCTTTTCTTTTGGAAGTGGGAGAATACAGTACAACATGTTGCAAGACATGTGTTTCAGTAATAATGAGCACTCAATTTGGAACAATGAAAGAAATGCAGAGATTGACAGTACATAGAGTGGATTAAGCAGGATTGTAACACAGTGTCCTGAATCCTCCCACAGTCCAGAAGGTGGGTGAGGGGGAAATTGCTGATCTTTGAGGGGGGCTCAGCCACTTGTCATTTATATCATTCACCAGCTGCATTTATTTTAAAATGAGGGTGGGTCTCTGTGTACCTCGCAGAGGTCTCCCCTTGGCTTCTTTATACCACTGGGATTAAGTTTTGCTCCATAAGGTAAATGCGTTAGATGGAGGTAGTTTGTGGCAAATTGAGAAGTATAGGAGAATGCAGACATTACCAGCATGTTTTAATATGGTCTCATCTACTGTAGATCTGGAGTACCAGAGTGAGGCTGCTTTTGGTATATGTAGAGTGGGCACCACAGCAATATGATGAGTTGCAAAAGTAATTACTGAATGAAAACCTCAGAATATCATGATTGGCAGCTTCATAATGATGGGGGCAACAGGGAACAGTTAATTCTGAATAATACAGGAAATCAGAATGAAAGACAGAGTGAAAGGCAGCCCTGCCCCATGTCTTTAATGAAGGCACCTGGTGTACCGAGATTGCTCTTTTCACAATGCAGTGTTCCACCCGGAATCCTTTTCACTTAATGTATAGCTTGCACCACAAGGTCTTACCCCTGCTATTTGAGACATGTAATGGCTCAACTGTCTGTAAGCACGTATGGAAAGCTTGACTTGGCGTAGAAACATTGAATCCCACGTTATTCTCCAAAGTTCCCTAAATTGGAGCATTCCACCCCTCCCGCTGGATTTATCAAACCCTCACTACCCCGGCCGCGGAGCCCCCTGCCCTCCCGAGGTATTGGTAACTCCCTTAAATACCAGGCAGAAATTTCCCCAACTTGTCATAGAGCCCTAAGTCTTTAACTAGGAAGTTAGGATTCGCTCCAAAATTTCCCATTGGAGAAACTACATTGCGATTTTAATATATGGTAAGTTTGAGAAGTTTGTGAACATGCTAGATTTGAAATTTCCTGTTCTGTCACAATTTTTGCATTTATTTTAGTGTTTCATTCTAGACTCTTGAGACGTTTTCCTGGAAACCTTTATCATTACATGCAGCACAGCTTTGGCATTAGCATGCCTTTTTTAGGTCGAAACCTACCAGATAGCACAGCTGTCTGGTTTACTAAAGATATCTTGGGGCGTTCAGAAAGCGCACCTGGGAATGCATTCTGCCTGTTGCATACCATTAGCTTTGTACTTTGTAACTCACATTTTATGGCTTTCTGTTTGATTGCTATATTTGTTTTAGGCTGTCCAGCGTGCGTTTGTCCCTCCCAAGGAGCAAAGCCTTTTCACACCAGCTGCCCTTGTATTCTTCCACAAGTGTTCCTTTCTGTAATTAGGCCTGTAAATCTTGGTCTTATCTTGTCACATTTGCTGTGCATTCAAAGACCGAGGTCAAATGGCAATCTTTGTCTTCTGTGGGAGCTTGGTGTTTACTTTTCTTTCTCTGACTTCAAAGTGATAGGATTTATGTGACAATCTTGCTGAATACTGGGGGTAGCAACGTTTTTTTTCTAGCACACAAGAACATTTAAATGAACATCTAAATGAGCAAGCATTTAAGAATATATCAGAATGAAGCATGTTTTTGTTAATTCTGAAGTGTGCTGGAAACAAATACTTTAATATTATCAAAACAAATCAATACACTAGGTCATGCCATTTCCACACATTATCATTTGTGCGCTGTATAGTTTTGGTAGTAAAAGGGTATGTCTGTGCAAATGTAATGTTCATTTAAATTTAAAATATGTTGTCTGTAATGACAGTGTGCTACCTCACAATGCATACTCCACTCTACACCACTGCATTCTGCTCTGCACCACTCCACTTTACACCACTCTACACAACTGCACTTTTCGCCACTGTCCTCTACTCCATTTTGCACCACTCTACTCTATGCCATTGCACTCTATGCCACTCTACTCTTCATCACTGCACTCCTCACCACTTCATTCTACACCATTCCAGTCAAGGCCACTCCACTCTGCCACACTGCACTCTATTGCCAATACACTCTACGCCAAAGCACTCTACTCTGTAACACTCAACTCTATGCCAATCCACTGTACACCACTCTAAGCTACTCTGTTCCACTGCACTCTATACCACTGCACTCTACACCACTTTATGCCATTACACTCTATGCCACTCTACTCCACGCCTCTGCACTCTACCCTGCAGAGCTCCACTCTATGCCACTTCACTCTACGCTGAAACAATCTACTCGACACCACTGCACTCTACGCCACTGCACTCTATGCCACTCTACTTCACTCCATTTTATGCCACTGCACTCTACGTCACTCTACTCTAAACCACTACACTTTACGCCACTCCTTGCCAATGCACTCTGCACAACTGCACCACTGTACTCTACACCGCTGCACTTAACTCTGCAGCACTGTACTCAAAGCCACTCTACTCTACCTCACTGCATTCTATACCACTCTACTCCACTGCACTCTACTCTGCAATACTTCACTACTGCATTCTATACCAATGCACTCTATGCCACTCTACTCTGCATCACTCCCCTCTATGCCACTGCACTCTACAGCACTTCACTCTACGCCAATGTACTCTATGCCATTGCACTCTACGCCACTCTACTCTACTCTGCACCAATGCACTATATGCGACAATACTCTAGGCCACGCTACTCTACTCTGTACCACTGCACTGTATGCCACTGCACTCTACTGTGCAACACTCTAATCTACGCTACTCTATTCTATGATGCTGCATTGTACGCAGCTGAAATCTATGCCACAATACTCTGCAACACTGTACGCCAATGCACTCTTACCCAGTCCACTCTACTCTACACCACTCCACTGTATGCCACTGTCACAACTCCATTCCAGACCACTCTTCCCTACATCACTAACTTTTAGCCATGCTGAACAGGAGCCACACTGGTGTACAACATGGCTAAAACACATTGGCAAAGCCAATAGCTTTTGCATGGGTGAGTACTACTGGCTTTGCCAAAGTTGATTTAGTACAAAGATTCCCTTTGAAGGAAAAGTCCAAAAATGTAATCTGCCCTACCACACAGTTTGTTAAGCAGTTAAACAGGTCTCTTTGCTAGACCCTGTACTTTGTTTATAACGGTTAGCACTGTGAAGAATGTTCATGCTAAAGAATATCACGAAAATGAAAAAAATTGAATTCACAATCCAAATTTCGAACGCACAAAAACACAAATAGACTGTTGCGGTAACACTCCTATGAGAAGAGTTTGGTCAGATGGTGGACACATGAATTATTAATGAAGACCTTCCTTAACAAATTCACATCACATCTTTTGCCTCCCTATGGTGGTGTCATAAGGTTTCTGCACATACACAGAGCTATGCACAGGATAATAGGACCCCGGAATACAGTGGTTTGCCTACCATATCCCGTAGCACCCAAAACCCCAACCCAACTAGCTTAGCATCCCATTAGTACCAAAGCACCAATGATTGGACAACCCAGAACACGGTATCTTTATCTCAGGACTCGCAGAAGCAAGAACACTCTTTCGTCACTCACTCGTACTTGTCCACAATGCGCGTATGAAGAGACACAGGGTAGATTAAAATATTTATTTCAACTTACGTGCTCTAAGGTACAGTACACGTGTCAGCACTAATAGCATAATGCATATGAATAATATAAGCAGCATGGTTACAATTCCATAGAATACAAACGGGGAAAGCATTTCATAACTCAGTGGATAAATGTCTAAATAACATTACCACCCTCCCCGTGCAGTAAGATAGTTTATTATAAAAATAGAAGACCTCTGGGCTTTGACTAGCGAACCCTCATACCTCGGTCTCTAGATGCAGAACTACATCAGCAGACAATCACAGCTCTTCTCCCTGGAAAGGATTCCTCCAAGTGTCGTAAGCGCCAGTAAAACCGCAGTATTAAAGACACACAAAGGTTCATGTCATTTGCGCCTAATGTTATGTCTGGGTGCGCGAGACTGGCCATATCAGGAAGAACCGAAATACATTGTTATGCGACCTTGTACATGTTGTGCAGTCTGAGCCCAAATCGAACAAGAGAAAAGGTGAAAGACAGAAAGTGCAGACAGCGCAAAAGAACTTGGCAAGAGCAAAGGGCGAGGGAGCCCTGGCTCAGTGTAACGCGCGCAAAGAAAAGCAACATGGCAGCTAGGCCTAGGCCAACATAACAAGGCAGGCAACAAACCACAAGACACCCTCCCCTGGTCAGTCCGGCGGCCAAGACAGAGGTCCAAGAGAGAAAAACACATCCAGTTGAGCACAGGGAGCGCCCACACGGCGAAGGACAGGTCAATCCATGAAAGTGTAAGTGCAGAAAAAAGCCATACCCTCCAAGAGGACATCATTGGAATCGTCAAAAAACATAGATGCCATCCAATCCATGAGATCAAAAGAGCAGGAATGCTCCTCAGCAGAGGGAGCATCCAAAAGCAATGCGGGACAACTTGCGTGATAAACGAAACAGCTTTGTTGTAGGAGATCCTGGGCAGCCGCCCAGATATCCCATTGCGCCAAAATCCCCAGTGCAGCCGCACGCGCCATATAGCCGGCAACGGAACAGTCCTGCTCATGGGCCTCTAAGGGACCCATCAACTGAACAAAATCCGGAACAGACAATGACGAATTGGAGAGGCAATAATCCAAAGTCCAGGTGAAAGGACAGCGGACACAAGTCATTACAGGTTGCACGCAAGTGAAATACGCAAAGCGAAAAGAAAGAGTATATGACACACTCAGTGTCGCCAATGGCAAGACACCAAAACCAGCCAAAAGGCGCTCACGGAGCAGCTGGAGGCGGTCCGGATCGAGCAGGTCCCATCGGGGAGCAGCCATTGCGCAGAAAACAAATTAATAGCAGGACACCAGCCGCCAAAGCGATGATCAACGGGAAACCGCCAAAGACGCTGGAAAAAATAGAATGAATAAATGCCGGGATGACACCAAAAATAGTTTGGAAGGAGGACACCAAACCAGACCCCACGACTTTAAAAAAGTGTACCAGACCCTCAGTGTTAGATGCGTTAAAAATACGATGAATTAACTCCCCAAAATGTTGGGGGAGATTAGTGTTCAAAAGGGCCTGTAATTCACTGTGGGTGCTCGCCACCTGGAGAATGAATGTCTCCCGGGCGGACGTGAGCATAACTTCCTCGTTCAATAATAGTGCCTTTATTCTGCTCAGTCTATTGAAATCTGCCTCCATGGTAGGGATGGAAGGCCAAATAGAGATATCAACCTTGCCATGAGGGGGAGGAAAAAGCACATTTTTGCAGCAAACAACCCTGTGCGAAACTGTTACAATGTAAGGAATGCCAGCCTGCAGGCCACAACAGTTTTCGTTATTTAAAAGTAAATAACTACCATTGGAAAGGAGAGTGAAAGTAGGAGAAATAACAGGAGCAGGAATACCTTTCAGCACACAAGCAAGATTAGGAGCGGAAACGCTACATGAGCCATGCAATTTAATGTGTTTACAAATAAGCGAATGACCCATAGTCGAGTCGCAGGACTCCCCCGTGAGAAAGACTTCCTTGCCGTCCCGAAGGCATTTATACATGAAAGGCAAGGACCAGAGTTCATGCAGGAAAGCACTGCCCAAGGGCTGGTAACGGCCCACAGGATAATGTTTCATGCACGAGTCAAATTCAAACAAGGAAAAAGGTAAAGCGATAACCCCATGAACTAGCCACACAGCAGAATCGAGTTCTGCAACAGAGAACGGCAAAGGATCCATCTTTTCGATATGTAATAAAGTGTAAGTTGCATCTTTCATGGACATGAATTGCTGTTTGTCAGTTAAATTAAAAGGTAGAAACAAGGCAGAGGTGTTCAAAAAATGCCAAGGAACTTTACCTAACTTGAGCGTTTGTAAAGTCCATGCAAACTGCATAACTGAGCGCAATTGATTCTGACCATGATATAACACAGAAACATCATCTTGTACAATATCAACAACAGAGGACACAATATTCTCTAAAGTGTAAATGCGAGAAGACAGGGTATTAATACTATTGTCAACAACAGCAAGCACCTTTTCCAAATTTGCTTGATCTATTTCCCGAAGACGGGAAGCAGCTTCAATTTGTGACAGCTTCCAGAGTTCATTATACGTTTCATAAATGAATCTCTTAGGTCGGGGACCACGAGGTCCCAAAACAAAGTCGGACAGATCAATAGTGCCTGAAAGGAGGGACAAATGTTGTTTAACAGAATCAAGGGACGAATGTTGTAGCCATTGTTTGCATAATTTACCAACAGAATATGTAGTGATAGTACGAGAAGCAGTAAATCTCGGATCAGGCCTATCCTGTGTGTAGCCAGTACCTGAGTCGTGAAAACGCATTTGGCATGCATTAGATGATATAGGCCATACCAACCAGGGTGACAGATCGATTTCGGAAACATTAAACGAATTATTCTGTAACAGAGCCTGTAGGGTCGCCAGGGACAGGTTAAGACGTGAGCTATCATTGGGAAAACTCGACAGGGATGGAATTGAGGGCGTGTTTAATTGTTTAGTGGTAGCTAAGCCCCAACACGTAGTCTGATAAATAGAATCATTTAGGAACATAATTTGGGTAGGGATAAGGCAAGCACGGTGCAATGCCTCGGTTCCTTGTACCTGCCATGGCTTGGAGCCCCAAATAGATTTCAAATCTACTGTATCCTCCCAGTACTCATAACCACCCACTGCTAGGGCACTTAAAAAGGAACCCGAATAAAGCAATTTGGTGTGTGTTAACATAATTTTCTGAGTTGACGTGGTATTGAGTCTAAAATAATAGGATGCGGGGTTTGACCGATTAAAATCAGTAAAATAGGTAAACTTATTTCGAAGAGTTTGTGAGCTACCTGGCAAGGGGTTTGGACAATGTTCCCATTGGGTGTAGTTAACAGAACTACGCAGGGCACTTGGCTTATGGAGAAAATGATTACCCCAATGTTGGTAACAATACAAATCGGCATAATTCGCAGAATTCATATATAAATCTTCAGCATTAAAAGATGCATAATATTTTAAATCGGCAAACAATGCTTCAACGGCATGCACATCCCAATCATCAGAATGAATGTTATTTTTTACTACATCACCCATTGAAACACGAAGGACATTAGGTACATTAATAATTTCCGTCGGACCATGGATTTGATAGTTCACTGCATCCCATACGATGCCATCAGCAACTGGAAAAGCTGAAATGTTCACAAATGTGTGGTCACGCTTCATGATGTGAGACGAGGAATGAGGAGCCAAAGTTCCAGAAACATAGTCTACAGCAGAGCGTTCAGGTAAATAGTGACCATTGATTAGTAGAAAAAACACTGTGACAAAGCCAATGGACATGAACAAAAAAATCAAGAAAAGTACCAACCAGATGTATGTCCAGGGTGGAATCAAAAAATTGTCTCTAAACCAGGATACAAAAATACTGAACTTGGATGGGACTTTTGAAGAAGTGGAATCCGAATCAAAGGAATAACGAGTCGGGCCAAGTGGCGTTGTTGGTTGATGCGCCACCGATTCAGATGCAGGATAGGTATACTCGTCCTCGTCGATGTTGGTGGAGAGTTGGGGATCAATTATAGTTTCAGGCAAAGGAGAGGATTCAGGCAAATCAACCATCTCAATTACAGCATCAGCGACCGTTCGTGTAGATGGGCCACGAACATATGTCCGATAAATGGCAGGACAAGAGACCGCTGGTGTGACACTATTCAGGATCGGCCAGGCGCTGTAGCTTGACATTTTCCACTGAGATGTATCTGTTCTCCTTGCGACCAGGAAGCGGTGGTAAAATGACTGTACGTGTTCCCTTCAAGCCCAGAACTGGAACCGGTGCACGAAAAGAGGGGCCGAATTCTTTTTTGTTTTCAACCTTCTCTCGAACCAGTTCTCCAACCTTTGGAAGCCAGCCGGCTACCGGAATCTGCAACGCAGGATCTGTGGTTGAAGGCAAATGTGTAGTTGCAAGTTTGTCTCGGGCTTCTTGTAAGTCCTGTAACATAGCAGAATGATTATCTACATCAAACTTGGCGGATTGCGCCGCGATGTCTGGACCCTCAAGGTCAGGCACAAACATTCTTATGCCAAAGAGCATTTCGTATGGGGTCCGCCCACCCAGAGGTCTTCTAGGGAGATTATTAAGTGCACGCTGAACGGTATACAAGTGGGCCAGCCAGTTCCTGCCAGTACCTATAACTCTAGCTGTTAAGGATTGCTTTAAGTCACGGTTCATTCGTTCAACGATAGAGTTGCCCTCAGGCCTATACGGAGACGAAAATTTCACCCGCACCCCAAGCGAAGCCATTGCATCCTTGTAAGCCCTAGAGGCAAACGCCGGACCTTGGTCCGAATGGAAGGTGCCGCATGCGAAAATTCCCACAAAGACACGCAAATCCCTGATTACATTTCGAGCGTCAGCACTACGTTGTGGCCAGACCCAGAGGAACCGTGTGCACGAGTCCACTGCTACTAAGATGTATTTATAGGCAGTGTCTGATGAGAATGGACCGCAGTGATCCAAGTAAACACACCCAAAGGGTCTGTTAGCAATGCAGAGCGGGGTCTGTGGAGGGCGTGTTACCGTGGAAGGCTTAATCTGTTGACAAACGTCGCAGGAAAGCACAAAAGCACGGGTGTCTTTATACAATCCACGCCACCAATAACGCTGCTGCAAGATGGAAACTGTAGCTGACACACCTGCATGAGCAGAAGCCATGCCTTCGTGTGCAGCTGATATCAAGGCACTCCTGCGGTCCGCGTTGGGGATCAGCCGATCTCCAACGTCAGGTATTGTTACATAAGGAACCTGTTCGGGACTTAACTTGTAAGAATACTTGGAAGGAAAACCTGTAGGGTAATTAACACCTTCCTTTGTTGCAGCAATAGCTGCTAGAATAACAGAGTCAATTTTAGACATGGACCTGGTAACCGCTGCTACTGAACACGTGACTACTGCCGAACGGGCAGCTTCATCTGCCAGATCGTTACCAATAGCGTGTGCGCCCACCCGCTGATGGCCTAAGGTGTGAACCACCTGTGTGAGGGGCAGACGTTGTTGCAATTCTGCCACTCGAACCCAAAGCATTTTATGCTTAATTGTGCTCCCTTTTGCGTCCTTGTAGTCATTTTTCGACCAGAAAAACAGATTGTCATTGTAAGATTGTACACAGTAGAAGGAATCACATACAATAAGAGTAGTCTCATCCTGAGAAGCGAACTCAAGCGCAAGTAGCAATGCATGCAGCTCGGCCAATTGTGCGGTACTATCTCCAAGTGTGCGAGTGTGCACTACAGAGGATTTGAACGTTCCATTTACAAAGGAACCCGCAACAATAGCACATGCAGCTGAATAAGCGTGCTTGGACCCAGTGGCCGGTTGCGCCGAACCATCTGTGTAGATCACACATTTGTAATCCTCAAGCGGCAATATAAACAGAGGAGGAGGATGAACGAATTCATACTGTAAGAACTCCTGAGTCTGAAGAGAAGAATCGAAAATAAAGGCGACGTCTGATGACGTCAAGGATGTAGCCCATTGTATCCAACGGGGATGCATTGCTTTTGAGTTCGGTACGCTTGCCTTTGTCACTGCCTCTAGGGCAGGACAGGGTGTTACCACCAGAATTCGCTTTCCCTGTGCCAGTGCGCGTTCTTTTAGAATCGCCATTTGCACTGCAGTTAGAACTTTTTCGACAGATGTAAAGCGTAATTCAGCGGAAGTGTACAGATGCGACTTGTATGCGATGGGTACTGTATCACCTTCATTAAAGGTTAAGTACGTGAATCCCACCGCCCCCGGAATTATTCTAATCACCAGGTTTGTGTGGTTATCACGAGTCAAAAGATATTTAGACTCCAATAGGTCTGTCTGCAAAGACTGCAGAATCAAGGTATGCTCAGGCAGCCAGCAAGACCTTGAATAAGTAGGTTGTATCAAAGCATACAAAGGCTTGATACGCTGGGCATATTCGGGAATGTAAGTACGCCCGAAATTCAGGAAACCCAGCAAAGACTGAAGTTTCTTCAGAGTATTTGGGGGGCACAAATGTGCACATTTTTCCAAGAAATGGGGGCTAAGCCCTTACCTTCGTTGTTGAGCTCATAGCCCAAGAACAGAACGGTAAATTCAGCAATGTGTGACTTAGCAAAGTTAAATTTGTAACCCTGCTCCGCAAATTCAAGAATAATGCGGTCCACACGGGACAGATGCGGAAATAATTCGTCGTCCGTCAGATAAATGTCATCAACGTACGAACATGCATCTTGGTCTATGCTGTCTAGCAAAGAGACAACACGGGCGGCGAATACACCCGGACTATTTTTGTAGCCCATGGGTAAACGCCGGAACTGGAATAATTTACCACCGGATGTGAATGCAGTCCATTGACCACTCTCCGGGGCTAGGTTGTGCGTGTAGAAACCGTTTGAAAGGTCAAGTGTCGTTTTGTATTTTTTACGAACAAGACTGTCTACAAGCGCAGAACTGTGTGTATTCTGCACCGCAAAGTTCCGACAATGAGAATTTAAATGCCGGTAATCCAAAACTAAGCGGTACGATCCATCGGGTTTAGAAACCACGAATAGGGGATTGTTCATAGGTGATACGCATGGTTCGATTACTCCCTGATATTCCAACTGTGTCAGAATTTCGGAGACGGGGCCTTTTGCCTGCCGTTTGATGGGATATTGGGGTTGTGGCTGCGGTAGTGACCGCAAAGGTATTGCATGGGGAGGTGATTCTACATCCCATCCCACATGGTTGCGGTATAACGCTGGAGCCAGGTACACAGCCCACTCAGCTGCAAGTGCTTCAGCTTTGTCTTTTGGGACATGCCTTGAAAAGCTTGGAAGGATTACCTCCTCTCCTTCATGTGCAGCGAGAACGAATGGGGGTGGCCAATCCACCTCTGCTAACAAAATGTCATATGAAGAGGTTAGATTTTCCCAAAAAATCCCTGTTATTTCACGCGGTATATCACCTTCAATTTGGATGACTATGTTGTACAGTCTGTCAGGGGGTGCCACTCTGGTGTCAGCTGTCTCTACAGTAACGAATGTTTCAGTTGCTGTCGCCTCCATATGAGGACGTAGCGCCTCCCGCACTATGGTAACTTCCGCGGCGCTGTCTAGGAGGGTCACTGCCCACGTCCAATTCAGGAGTCTCGTTCTCACGGTCTGTGGCATATTTCGCTGTTACAGCGGCAACTTTTTCTTCTGAAATTGCGGTCGAGAAAGGTGAAAGTCTTCTGCTTTCCCTCTGACTTGTTGTCGAGGTTGGTCTCGCTCCTGGGGAGCCTCTCGGCCCCTTCCTCTATCTTGCCGTCCTCCTCCACCAGCCTGTGACGACGTCTGGGCCTGTGAAGAACGAGGAGAACGCGTATCAGAGCTCTGAAACCTTTCTGGTGATTTAATTCTCGACCTATCACGTAAATCATAAGTACGTTCAGAAGAAACCGAAACTGGGGAATCGCCTCTCGACCCCGGCTTCTTTTGTTGCTTACCCTGTTTTTTCTGTCTCCAACTCTTTTTAGTGAAGACTGGTCTATCATCTTTCTCAGATGTACTTTTTGTTTGTGTAATTTGTGGTTGCGATTGAGTTTGCATTTTTACAAAAGGCTTGTTGCCTAGGCTATTTCTTCCAATTGTTTTATAAGCCCGGGCTATAATTTTCGGTAATTCGCGAGGCCTGTCCAACTCTGGGACCAAAGCCAAAGCATTCGCTACTTGAAAGTTCATAGCATCGCCCTTGACATTTCCAAGGATCAGTTCAGCTACTACATCAAACACTCCCACTAGTCTCATCCCTAATTCCACAGCCGCTTCAGGGCCATGTTCGTCCTGTACTTTTTTAATTACAGAGGGTAGAACCGTCATGGAAGGAGTACCAAAACATTTTGAATAAACTGCTGCGAATACCTTACCCCAGTTTTCACATGATGTCAAATCGGGGATTAAGTCTTTTGGCAAACTTATCGTAAGGATGCGGTGTTTATCCACCGGGGATGTATGTGGAAACACCGCTTCTATCTGATCGAACTTTTCTGCAAGCCAGTAAGGATAATCGTCCTTATTTTGTGGACGTTTGCCCATCACAGAATTTACCATGACAGGACTTATGGTCACTCCAGCTGCAACAGCTGGTTGGCCAGCGACTACAGGAGCAGCTCCATGGAGGCTACCTGTAACGTATGTCACTAAGGCTCGATGCACTCGCACCAGTTCGGTATGCATAGTGCGCAGATCCGCAATCGGTAATGCCAGATAATTTGGATGCGGGGTATACCCGGCCAATACAGGCCAAGTGGCCCCCTCAATGGATAAGGGGCCTAAACGAACTGCGGTAGTTGGTTGTGGGAGGGCGCCATTAAACCAAACACGGTGCTGCCAAGCCGTGAGAGGCACTTCAAGATTAGTATAGGGTCGATAGGCAGCAGGAATAGCGGTGGGTTTATATTCATGAAACAGCTTATCACCTGCATCCACCGCCTCAAAAGTGATCCAAGTGTAAAACACTTCAAAGTGATAAGCCGGATCGGCTTGAACCACAAAGACCAACTCGACCCCAGCATCGGGCACTCCGTATACACCTAGGTGTTCTCGGAGTGGTCCTCGGCTATGTGCAGCTATCGCCACACCAGCCATAACTAAACAATTGTACTCGACAACCTAACAGGGAGCACAAAATGGGTTATTTATGTAACCTTTTTTAATAACTTCAAGCTTGAAAGAACCTATAAAACGTTCAATATAGGAGGTATCACCGTCACTTGCGCCTCCGGAAGCGTACGTGAGGGTTTTGTGGACAAGCACAAGTACTACTCAAGCATCTCGCAGATAAGCTGCCCCACGTTGGCCGCGCCATGTCATAAGGTTTCTGCACATACACAGAGCTATGCACAGGATAATAGGACCCCGGAATACAGTGGTTTGCCTACCATATCCCGTAGCACCCAAAACCCCAACCCAACTAGCTTAGCATCCCATTAGTACCAAAGCACCAATGATTGGACAACCCAGAACACGGTATCTTTATCTCAGGACTCGCAGAAGCAAGAACACTCTTTCGTCACTCACTCGTACTTGTCCACAATGCGCGTATGAAGAGACACAGGGTAGATTAAAATATTTATTTCAACTTACGTGCTCTAAGGTACAGTACACGTGTCAGCACTAATAGCATAATGCATATGAATAATATAAGCAGCATGGTTACAATTCCATAGAATACAAACGGGGAAAGCATTTCATAACTCAGTGGATAAATGTCTAAATAACATTACCACCCTCCCCGTGCAGTAAGATAGTTTATTATAAAAATAGAAGACCTCTGGGCTTTGACTAGCGAACCCTCATACCTCGGTCTCTAGATGCAGAACTACATCAGCAGACAATCACAGCTCTTCTCCCTGGAAAGGATTCCTCCAAGTGTCGTAAGCGCCAGTAAAACCGCAGTATTAAAGACACACAAAGGTTCATGTCATTTGCGCCTAATGTTATGTCTGGGTGCGCGAGACTGGCCATATCAGGAAGAACCGAAATACATTGTTATGCGACCTTGTACATGTTGTGCAGTCTGAGCCCAAATCGAACAAGAGAAAAGGTGAAAGACAGAAAGTGCAGACAGCGCAAAAGAACTTGGCAAGAGCAAAGGGCGAGGGAGCCCTGGCTCAGTGTAACGCGCGCAAAGAAAAGCAACATGGCAGCTAGGCCTAGGCCAACATAACAAGGCAGGCAACAAACCACAAGACAGTGGCAATGTAGAAGCAAACATCTGAAAACGTCCAATCCCATGTGTATGTCACAAAGAAGAGCTAGGAGATAATATATAGAATTATAAACAAGTAACTGTGAATCAAGATGAGGTCTTTAACCAAAGGGTTTTGAAAGAGAACAAGAGAGCCTGTCAATCTATCTTTTGATTTGTTTTATCAATTTTTTTTTATTTTATCACTTAAAGTGTGTTAAGCATTTATATTTTCCACAATGGTTGATTGAAGGAAATGCCTGGCATGCTTTCATTTCTTTGATTTCTAGTAAACCAATAGAAACAAATGGGTGTATTGGTCACAAAAGGACTATAACTACTAACAATGCTATGTAGTTTTGCTGTATATGTATACAAATAGAAAGATACATATACACCTGTCTACTAATGGAAACGTAGTTGATTGGTATAGAAATTACGATAGTCCACCAAGTGCCTGAAATCCTGCGCGTGTGACTGTGCGGGGTTCATAGAAATAGTAAAATTACTTGCATAGCACATGGCACTGAAAGGAAGAGTAGGTTCACACACACAATAAAGTAAACGATTGAAAAGACTCAGCAGATCCTCCAGGAAAAAGAAATTCACAGAAAAAGCTGAATTGTAAAATTTTGCAGTATTATATTGAGTACATATATTATAAAGGTTTAACCAAAAATGTAACACATTGAATTATTAAATGCAGAATTTGTATTTCAAAAAGTAAGATGTATTTATTTCGTCAATGAGTATCTACAAACAACAGCTACCAAAAAATTATGGATTATCAGAATTGTCATAAAAAAATTTTTTTACACGAAAGAAATGAATTATAAGAATAAACATCAAACGTTATGAATATTATAAAATTACACCAATCTACTTAAAGTTGTACGCATTGATATTCATGCAAGATCATTGGTGTGACAGATCAGTCGGTATGTGTTGTACATACAAATAGAATAAAATGCAATATTTCTACTAAGACTCAATTAATAATATTTTCTTCTGATTTTAGGTGGATCATTAAGTTTGAACCAGAACTCCAGTCAACCTTTATCGAGTCCTGTCTCATCGTCCAACATGTTGTCACAGACTTCTGACCTTCTATCAACTAGTCATGCACCAAGAATGTCTTCTCTTCCAGGAGCACGAAATATGGGAGTGTACAGTAACATTTCCTGTAACCAGCCAAGTTTATATACAGTAAATTCGGGCAGTAAGCAAATTCAGCAGCACACCACTCAAACCCAAATTGGACCTAGTCAAACAAACTCCATGGCATCCCGCCAAGCAGCACTCAGTCAAGGGAATGGACTAGCATCATATGGCACTGGATATGGGGTCTCCTCCCAGCAAGTGAAACAAGCCATGGATCATGGAGCAACCAATATGCATGGACAAAGGGGTGTAAATGTTATGATTAATTCAAGTGCTACACAACAGACCTGGGCCTCGCAAGAAGCAGCTGCAAAACAGAATTCATTGAAAGCACCTGGCATTCCATTTTGTGCCAGCACACCATTTGCTAACCAGCCTCTTCAGCCCACGATTGGCAACCAGCATTTTCCTCAGCGAGCCATGGCACCTCCCAACCAAATGGCACCCGGAGTGCAAATGAGACCTGTAAACCAAATGAGCCCAGCATTAAGTGGTCAAGCATTGGGGTCTTTAAGAGCAGATCCGTTAAGGCCTAATCAGTTACGACCCCATGCCCTTTCTAATCTGAATCAACCAGGACCTGGGGTAAACCCACCCTCAACTGAACCATCAAACAGTTTCACAACCACCAATCAAACCTCTAGGGCCTTCTCTGGAAATGATAATGGAAGTGACTTGGGATTTGACTTTCTAAATCAACAAAATGACGGTCTTGGGTCTGCACTCAACAATCACGCTGACTTCATTGACTCCCTCCTTAAGACTGGCCCTGGCAGTGATGACTGGATGAAAGATATCAATCTTGATGAAATCTTGGGAAATCCTTCCTAACAGCTGATGCAATTATGTCTTTCTGCATCGCACGCCTAAAGGGATCTCACCTGTTATGTGTGCCTCCCATCTTGTGTGTACTGTAAGCAGCTAGATAGGAAAGGCTGTGCATTGGTGTAGAATATCCAAGGCATTCAGTTTATGGAGATACAGAGCTTCTTCCTTGGAGGGGTTAGTTGGAGGGTTAATGTAGACTGTGTGACGACTGACACTAGGACAACACTGTACTAATCACAGGCTGAGATTATAGCCTTAAGCATCTAGGGATTTTGAAACTTGCTCTGCCTGGCAGGTCCTATAAGCAGGTGGAGGACCTGAGAGGGTGTGTGGCTCTACAATCATGCACACACAAAACGCCATGCTGTAAACAGTGAACATAATGAAACTCCTGGACATTGCCAAAAAAATCTATTAATGTGACGTGGCTTGCTACAATTGCGTCATTCTGAAAAATAAAGCAAGAATGTGGAATTGTAGCACTTTGCAAGTATGTTTATGGCATTAAAAAATTATGGTAATACCAAGTTCTATAGAAGTTAAACACTAGAAGGCTTAGAGGTCATGGAGTATATAGTGGGTCAAGAGAGGCTTTTAAACCCAAACAAACTGCAATCACAAGTGCCTACTCTACATGTAGTATGTCTGATAATCTTATGAAGTGTATCACACAAGAAGCAATTCGGCTACAGCTGAATTTGGACACATTAAAATCATTTCGCACATGCAAAGTATTGCAGGACATTGCTACTCCATTTTAATGGTACCCTAAACATCAGGTAAAATTAACCAGCCAACCTCCCTCAAGCATATATTATCTGTTGTTTTATAGTTATGCCAAAATAGGAACTATAAGCAATACTGATGATTATAAAATAGATTGAGGGTGCATAACTTGCACAAGTTTTTGTGCTGTCATACTTGGCACATCAGCATCTCTTCTAAAATGTAAGTTGTCACTTCTGGCCACATGGAAGCAACAATTCCTATTATAGAAGACATGTGCATTTCAATCATTATCTGCCAGTAACACTGCTGTAGGCAAGTGTGATTTTTCTTCTGAAGACACTATGATGGGTATGCTAAGGTATCAAAGCAAAGTCAATAAGTGTGACAAAGATTTTGGCATTTATGGTAGGGAAGGACCCACTCACTTACAGCCCAATTCTTGTTGTTTTTAAAAAAAAAAGCAAAGCGTACAGTTTACATATATAGGTTTACACCTAAGTTTGTAGTAAATTTCCAAATTTTCTAGAATTCACAAAGAAGCTGCTGACAACCTGTGACAGTTGCAGCTTCTCAGTAGTACTTATACATTGGGGGACGAGACACTAGCCTCATCCCGCCATGGCAGTCGCACCAAGCCGATTTAGAGGCATGGCGGGGAGGAGGCAAGGCCCACCAAGCTGGTACGTCAGCCTGCCGACCTGCTTCCTGGGAGGCTTGTCAGAGACCTGAAGCAAACAACAGGATCTCAGAATAAATAGTCTACGGCCTGATGTATGGATCTGCATATTGAAAAAATCCTCTTATTCCTGGCAAATGCAGTAAATTCGTCAGTGGTGGGATGAGGCGTGCTACAACATAACAGTGTTAATAGTGGTATCAGTAATTGCAGAGGTAAATATCCCACCAAACACATGTACTGCATCCACTGAGAATCAAAAGAATCTATATTGACACCTATCTCTATATCGGTCCTTAAATCTCCAAAAGAAAAATTATATAAAGTGCTCATCTGGTGCTAATTTGGACTGGAGGACTAGTTAGTCCCAAATTACATATTATAAGGGTCTGTTATTTTAGTCCATATATTTTTGAAGCTTTCAGTCATGTTTTTTAAAACAAAAATCAATGTTCTTATTTTTCAACGTAGCCAAAATACGAATATTTTATATGAAGCTTAGATTATTGTTTTTGCGAAAAAACAGACAACTTAAAAAAGAAATGGAGCAAAATAGCACGCTCCATAATATAGAAGATAGCACTAAATACTGGCAGCATGCTAGAACATTGTAACCCATTCCCTGGTATGCACTGATTTAAGGTCCAACTATACACTGGTAAGCGTCTTGCTTTTGTGTCACTGATTATGCTGAAAAGTGTAACTTGTCTACTAAATAGCCATATGCAAGAAAAGTCTTTACAGCATTTTTTGAAGGGATGAATGAAACCATATGATGATCTCTTTTCTGTATGCATGAATTACTTACATGACTTATTTGCAATTCTCATATGGGCATGGAAAATCTGCTACTCCTGAAGAAAACAATTTTCAGCAATTAGTCATACTGCTAGATCAAAAGCACACAGGGCCTGACTTTATATAAGGCAAGACAAAGCAGCAAACTTATGGTGCCACCTTGTCCTTGGATGAAAGGAAGAAACTACATCAATGTTTCACTTTTGACTCTCTCCCTCCTATCTTCCGTATCTGCAGGTAAAGTTCCCCCATGCTTATCTCTTCCATCCTCACATGTGACACACAGTTTATGCTATGAAAGTTCGTTGCTCTGTTGCTTTACAAATATCCCTTATAAGATTAATTAAATTAAAAAAAATTTTTTTTTAAATGTCACGAACTTAGGGCTTATTTTGAGTTTGGCAGATGAGCTTCTCCTTCAAAGTGAGACATATACCCAGTCTACGATACTACTAGTATCATAGGCTACCATACACTTGTAATACGGTGGACGGGACATCCGTCCATTAACCATTGTGGTACAGTTGGGACTATCACCATTTAGATTAACAAGAAAACACAGGCTCTTAAATGACTGTAGTATGGTCTGATCACAGCTTGATAGAGTGGATATGAAGTGCTAGAATCCTGTCCTAAAAGCAGTGGACCTCTGCCAGTAGTGTAACGATAGCTCCCGCAGCGCGGCCCCTGGCCTGAGAGCTCCTGACTGACTGGGTCCTGAGCGTTGAGGTCCCCCTCCGTGAACTTTGCAGGGGGGCCCCCTCAAGTTTCGTTACGCCACTGGCCGCTGGGTCTAGCCCAAAGAACTCAAACTATGCGTGGCTGTTCATAGCGTGCAAATCGCCCTGAGCCATTATATGGATCTACTATGATGTTATAACTGGCTGAATCGCTTGTTGGTGGCCAAAGTGTGGCATGCCTACGCAATTTTAGGGGTGGGTGGGGCTACAGAGTTAAAAGAGTGCATGGGCTCTGGTCCTAATGACCAGAAGAAATTAGTGACTGATTTATATAGTTCCATTAGCTTCCAAAACTCTGGATATTCTAGTGTATTGAACTTCACCTGAATGGAATACATAACACTGAGACAAAATGTCATTTTAAGCTGAAATCCTTCTCCACATAGACTCTGTCTGTTGGTCTATAAAATCTGTGTCTGCCCTCCAGACTTCCTGTGCAATGTTACTTATTCTGGACCACTTTTCAGTTTTTGTTTGTGGCATTCTTTTTTGCTACTATTTTTTACATTTGAACATTTGAAATTGTCTCAATTTAATCTGTATCAGTCTTACTATTGCATTCTGCTTCTTGTTAGATCTCCTGTTATTTGTTTGCATGAGTGTGTGGTATAAATGTATTTGTAAATGTGGCCAGCATCCCCTTTTAATACTTTCCCCTTCAGTAAAGATCCCAAGGATTCATGTTTCATATCTGCAGTCCAAAAGAAGACAAGGGCACAGTTGCCGAGCCTTCTGATGGATAACTACAACTGTTAGTCTGTACTTTATTTGTAAAACAAAATAAGTGCAGGAGGGCAACGTGTTTTTAAAATGTCACTGCTGGTTCTGCAGAATGCAGGGGCTGCTGAATACCAAGGATGCATAATCTTGATTCCATCACATGCCTCTTTCTTCCACCACCGCACATATGCTGTCACCCTGTCTCACTCTTGCAGTCTTGGGCTTAAATCAGTGTTGTACACTCTGGCTAATTTACACCAGTTTCATCAAATGAACACAGAATCATTGCTATGTCTAATCTTATGCAACTTTGATCGGTTATACGAGTAAATAACTGAGGGGTGTAGATGCTTGAATAGATTATACACATGTGAGATTGCTTTCGGTAGAACTATACACAATAGTTTTAGCTCCCTGCACTGAGAAACGGACCAAACAACTGTCCACCCTCTGGAATTGAATCTCATAGTCATCAACATTAAGTCTATCTTCTAATGTTATTATTTTTCATTCACAGCAGTGTTACCTACAAATTTGAATACACATTTCTGCAGCACCTGAAAGCCTAGTCTTTATGTGAAGTCTGATGCAACACAATCTGAGCACATTACTGGACATTATAACCCATACCCAACTCTTCCCACATAGGACACCTTTCACTGATGCACCCACTAACCACAAATATCTCCTTTGGCTTGCAGTTGGCCTGACAAGGCATTATTGCTTTCAGGTTACATCAGAAACAGGAGCAGACTAAAGACAAGATAACATAACGTAAATTAATTAATTGTGGTCTAAACCCAAATATGAGAGTTCAACTCAAGCATCTAGGCCATGATGGAAATTAATACTCTCCAGCTATCCAAAGGATATATCCCAGTTGTTAAAGCTGAATCAAACATTTAAGCAAATCACTTTTAGGCTGTCTCAATCATGGGCATCAATTCACCAAAATGCCAGGGGTAGCGGAAGTGACATCACACACCATTTGACCTTTACTTTGACTCCCACACACACATGCTTAAACATACACACACATTCACGCACTCTCTCAGATAAACACACTCACCTATAAGCATTCATACAACATACATTTAAAAGCATTTTTTACTTACCGTAACTGTTAGATAGGGTCATATTCCAGGTAATTATACTCCATTTTTTTTAACACTAATAGTGAATAATATTATTCACTATTTGTGTAATAGAAATGTAACAGAAAACCAGGAAAATGGAGCACCAAATGACGTCCATTAGGATGAGCTGCTCCTGTGTTCCAGGCACTGATTTTGCCACCTCTGTGGCCAGGGGTCGCAAAGGCAGTTCCAGGGGCAGCTGCGACCCCTGGCGACCTCTAAATGATATCTATGGTCTCAATGAGTCTCACTAAGTGGGACGGGTATACCCAGACATGGACCTCTCAAGGCGCTTATGCTGCACCTCACTGATGAAGACAACCCTGGCTAAAACATGCATTGGGTGTAGTTTGGCTCGACTGCTCCTTTTTCGTAGAACCAGGGTTTTTTTTCTCTTCATCAATATGTTTATTATCTATCCTTCCTCACCACCGCATATAAGTGTGAAATGATATGCACCAGCATGGGCTGACTTAAAAAATAGGGGTCACATGTATAACATACAAACATTTCACATGCTCTCATAATACTTCCCTTCCCTTTCACATCTGTCCAGTAAGACAATCCTTATTGCTGAGCCCAAATAATACAGCCACAATACTGCCAAAGGTGAATGGTACAAAGCAGGCAGAGAAGCATATTGCAGAAACTCATATGGTCTCAACAATACTTTCCTTTCATATTTTTTAACCAAAAATTTGAAACTAAAGATTTGCCTTTCTTTATCAAACATATGATACAGTACTAGGATTTTTACGTTCAAATATATGCACTATATAAGGGTTGGTTGATGGAGGGTAATTAGTGGCAGATGAATGCAAAACATTAAGGGGCTCATTACAAGACTGGCACAATTACGCCTCCAGAGCTGTCGACACTACGGTTATTGGTAGTTCCATAGGGGGCCTAATTATCTCTGCTTATAAGATTTGGGGGAATTACAGGCTGGAATTGGGATTTCCACACCAATTCCCACATATTTTTCTCTATCTTCGGTTGGTGCTTCTTCCAGATATTTTCGCTTACTTTGAGTAGGTGAAGTGTCTGGGTGAAAAAAATCTTGCACCATAGTATTCCCACAGATCATGTAATCCTGATGTGGCTAGTAACTCCCATGAGCAGCCCCATTAGAGTGAGACCCTAAATAGTAATTAAAACACTCCACCAAATAAACACTGATTTGATTACAAGAAGAAAACGTCTCTGACACAACAGCTCTTTTGTATATATGTATTGTACTTACCATAAGCTCTTTTCAGATCTTGGTTGTTAATGTAAATAAAAAATCGTTTTGTAAACCTTTGTAAAATATTTTCTAAAAATAAAAAAAGTATATGCATTACGTTATATTTATACTTCCGTGAAATACATATGCTGTTAAAAAAAAAAAAAATTCTAAGAAGAGTGAATGTGTGCCTTCTGCGCTTTCGAGAGCAATGTCTATACGAAGTGATTGTGTTTATTTTTGCCTTCTAAAAAAGTGGTATTTTTGTAAGGCTACTGACAGCAAACAAAAACATTCCAAGTTGCAGATTTTTGCCTTTCTGCATACATCATCTTCTTTTTGCCAGCTGTGAATTTTTCGCTATTTTCAGCAATGCTGTTTTTTCTGTGCACTAAGATGATGTGCCTTTATCTACTTTTTCAAGTAGGACTTCTCAGCACAAACTGGGAAGACATTTAGGGCCTGATTTAGACTTCGACAGACAGGTTACTCCGTCACAAAATCCCGTCTGCCATTGTACGAGTGCATTATATTCAGTGGCACTTGTAAATACGGCGAACGGGATATCCGTCACATTGTGACGGAATAAGCCGTCCACTGAACTCTAAATCCGGTCCTTACTGTTTATAAATCTGTGTATGTATTTTGTGTATACTCCATTGACCTGTACATATGTGTATGTTTTTGCAATGGCACTTATTATATAGACTGCATTTTCCCATCAAACATGAATAGTTTTGGTGGCTGTCCGAACCAAGCATGTAAATGAATTTATAGCGCCTTAGTCTTATGCTCTTTCACCTTTATAATTAATACCTATTTATTCTTTAACGCCTGTTTTAATAAAATAAAGCAATATTTTACAAAGATGATCTTGCGTTATGTTTTTAAGTAGGGTTGGTAGTCATAGAAAGAATTAGTGCTTTCCTGAGGCCATGTATTTATGGGTGTTTGCATTACCGCAATTGAGTGTTGGAATTAAGGAAAAAAATGTTGAGATAAGATGCTGTTCACCATTTCTCAGCATTTGAAACAATATTCTCCAGCTGACAATGTTGCATGAAACCTATTTGGAAATGTTATGCTATGTCATGTAATGGTATGGTATGGTATGGTATGTTAAGATCCGTCTGTCCAATGTACTGTTTGTTTACTAATAGCTTGTTTTGGCTAAGGACTGAACAGGAAGCATATGATCCTGCCATATACTTCCTTGTGTAGTGTATTCATAAACATTGCCATTGCACAGCTCAGCAATCTGCAGCTCATTATGACAGGAGGAGGAAGGGGGTCTACGAATACGAGTTAAACCATGATCTATCTACAGATTCAGAGTGTCATTCAAGGACACCCCACTCTACAAATGGATGTGTGTATTGGACATTTTTAAGGGCATAATTCATCTATGTTCCGTCACACAGGCACCATCCGTAGAATTTAGGAGACAGCTAAGGCAGCACCGCATATCTGCTAAAATGAGGGTGTCAGGAGCTCATGAATAGGAGTCTCTGTCCAATCAGCATTCAGTCATAGCAGCAGGGGTGTGGTCCCAAGCCCTTTACCAGCTTCTGTTGGGAGTGGAGCTTCCAGTCCTATCAGGAGCTAGGAAAGAGCTTGATGCAGGTCTTCATCTTATTAATTCTGCCCATGCAGCTCCTCATTTGCAGCAATGGAATCCTGGCCTGCCTTTTTCCTATTTCCAGCATTGGTTTTCAGCTCTGCTCCTTACCATGGAGGAGTGGAGCCTCCCTGCCCCTAGTCTGAAGCAGTCCCCAGTGAAGAAGCAAGGTAAGTGAAAAGAAAATGCTTCCAGTGGTGCTTTGTGTGAGTGTGTGGAAGTGTGAGAGTTAACATACAAGATTGTTTGAGACTGCTTGTGATTGTGTATGAGTGTGTTATGCTTGCAAGTGTACTGGAGATCATCTGTGACTTACAGTGGACTGCATATGGGAGGGTTATCCATGACAAAATGCAGGTGCTGGTGTACTGGAGGTAATTCTTGGTATATGAGGGAATCCACACCAAAATGTTGGTGCTTACATATCCTAGTTAATTCTTGGCATAAGAGAGAACACCGATCGTTTATGGGGGTACCCATTGGAAAATGCAGGCCCTGGCATTCTGGAGCTAATTCTTACCATATGGAAGAACCTATGGCAAAATGCTGGTGGTGCCATATTGGAGTTAATTCTTTCCTCCAGAGGTCATTAATGCAATTGCGATATATGCTGGCCATGCAGTGGTGGCTCCTCTGCAATGGCGGAGGAGCGTCGCCCTCCTGCCTGGCGCAGAGCCAGCAAAGGAAAAATAAAACAATGCTCTAGCATCATTTTATTTTTTGTTTGCCAGCTTGTGTATGGAGGGGTGGGGCATGGGAGGGGGAGGAGGAGTGCTTGTGCACTCCCTAGTCCCTAAGTGCTCATGTGTGTTTAGCTGGCCGTCTCGGGCCGACCAAAACACACATGCGCACTTAGGTTTCTCCAGCCCGGCTGTATTCAGCAGTTGGGCTGGAGAAATCCTCACAGACTCCCTGGTCTGAGCAGGGCGTCTTTTCCGCCTTCTCAGACCAATCCCTGCGCTACTCTGCAGCACAGGGATTGGCTGGGAGTCTGTCCCAGGGGCTGCTGGGACCCAGGAAACGGCAAGCAGGAGCAACGCGACGCGGGAAGCGGCCGGAGGCGTCAGGTAAGTTTGTTTTAAAATTATTATTAATCCCCCCCTCTTCCTCCTCTCCCGGGCTCGCTCACCCCCACCCGCCTCACCACTCTTTGTTACTGGTGGCCGCCACTGTGGCCATGGTATTCTAACAGTAATTCTTGATATATTGAGGATGGTGCCAAAGGCAAAATGCTGGCCCTGGCATACTTTAAGCAATTTTTGACGCACTGGGGCATCCATGGTGTATGGGAAGAATCCATGGCAAAAATGTGGCACCGGTCTACTGTAGGTAATTCTTGGCCTACGTGGGGCACCCATACCAACATGCTGGCCTGCCATACTGGAGGTAATTCTTGACATGTGGGTGGGCACCCATGGGCTATGGGTCTCTTGTGGCAGCATTCTGGCCTTCCATCCAGGAGGTGATACATTGGCAGTGAACCCAATCAGTGTAAGCGGTGTCGTACGGCTATACTTTCCCAAGCAAAACTGTGCGTTTGTTGGACAACATAACTATCAGAACTGTGCGAGACTGATTCCACGTAAACCATCTAGAGATATTGGCTGAAGTCCTGCTTGCTCACAGTGCACCATCTGTACCCTACTAACCCTACAGGGTAAAAATGGATGTGCGACCTCAGAACATGACAACCCTGACTTCCCAAGGAAATCTTGGTAACTGATCTAAAACCCTTTTGCTTAGTTACTTATGCATACCCAAAGAGATACACAAAAAGTACACAGTAAAGCTTTTCAATATTTATTGAAGCATTTGATTCTTGAGTAAAATACTTGTGCTGCAATAATCAATAGAAGGAAACAGAATAATGTGATTAGCATTATGAGAATGGTGAAAAAAGATAAACAGTTCAACCATTTTGCTGATTACAGGAAATATATGCTTGCATACAAGTACTGTAATATATTGTACTCCTACCTAGTGCACCCTAACCTATCATGTCGAGGGTGAGTGAATCTGACAAATACCTGTAGGGTGATCTAACTCCCCATTACCTTATGGGTTAGTGCATCAAGCTGCCCGTCTTAGTGTAGAGCTGGGCAGCATCCCAACAGGAATCAGCTGAGCTGGAATTCTGGCATGGATTGACCTCTCAGTGCCAGTGAAATGCTTCTCTGTCTAAACAAAGGCTTGATGTCATATATATAATAACATCCTCCATATTACAGTGCTGAAACCCAGCCAGGCCACCATTGTTTATTCTCTTGTGGTAGCTCTTTGGCTGAGCGGCCAAAACAAATAACATCTTGCATGCTGAACTTAGCCCTTGTACAGAATGTTCAAGGTTTTCTGATAGAGTGTCTATGAAGTGGTAGTGTAAGTAAAATTGAGTTAGAAGAATATTATACTGTATATGCACGCACATGAATGTGTGTCATGCCATCGTGTTTAGGGAGAGAAGGTAACTAAAGAATGTGAGCATGTAAAATGGCGTTCTTAACCAGGCCTAGTGTACCTACGTGGAACCCACTCCTTGGACGTGAGACGCCGAAAACCAAAGCTATTTAAATGCAGTGCTAAACCTACATGTAAAAGCATATAAACCCTAAAAATATAAAAAGGCACTATGCTAGTTTGAAGGTAAAAGCATACAGAAAGCTAATATTTAAAAGTATAGAAAAGCTCATTTGAAAGCAAGTTAAAACTGTTTGAAGCTTAAAAACAATTGGGATGTTAAAAATATGTCCGAATTAAAATGCCCCCACAACTCAAAACTGCCACATTGTTTATGTGTTCCCGAGGAGCAGACTAAACATTGCTGTTCCCAGCAACTGCAGACGATGTTCCCAGAGGCACTCAATGTAACAGGTCTATAGAACAGATATGTCCCAGTCCATCCCCCTCAGCATCCGCCATGGGAGCAACAGCCAGTGCTGAATCCACAGAAGGCGAGCCAGGCTCCAAATCACCAGTAGCCGAGACATCCTAGGAAGGCTCATAGTATGCATTTAGTAGCAATGGCAGGTGTGAATGACAATGGTACAAGTGAGCCGTTAACATACCCACTAGTAGGTCAATGTTCGAAGATTGACCAGTTGCGTTCCCAAGCATATGTCCAGGGCACACTTGAAAGTGTACAGCAGACAGCAGAAAATGGGCTGCAAGCAGTGTAGCCACACAGGCTGAAAGGACAAGAACCAGTTGTCATTCAGTTCCTGAAGTAAGGGTGCACCAAAGCACTGTATCATGCGTTCACGACAAAGGAGCATGTGTGGTAGTGCATCCCCATTTGGCCTCATTATGGGACATCCATTGCGGAGCAGAAAAAATAAAAGCACAGTCCTGACAACTAGGAACAGTACAAACGGTAAGCCTCCAAAAATGCTTCCAAGCACAATAACTCAGAAAAACGTCAGGAAGGTGCTAATCAACCCGGAGCCATTTGTCTTAAAAAAGTGAGCTATCCCCTCAATACTAGGCATGTAAAAAATGTGGTGCACAAGTTCCGCAAAATGATGTGGGAAATTAGTGAGAATTAGCGACTGTATCTCAGAAGAGGACCTTGCAACTTGAAGATGAAACATCTCCCTTGCAGATGTTAACGCCACATCTTTCTGGAACAATAAGGTTTCAGTCTGCTTAAAGCATCAAAGCGCACATTTGTAAGCTTTATCAAAGGCCAACGTGTCACATCCCTAACTGTGTGGACAGGTTGAAACTGTACTTGTGTAATAGATCACAACCGCAGAGACCGTTACCAGATAAGCAATGCCTGGTCTCATCCCACAGCAGTCCTGATCATTCAGCATCAAGTAACTCCCTTTCAAGAGTAATCTGAAAGACAGACGGATCACAGGAGCCAGAGAACCCTTCAAATAACATGACAAGTTTGCCTTAGACGCATTACATGCGCCATGAAGCGAAACTTCCCTGCACACTAAGGAATGTCCCAAGGTACTCTCACTGTCTGTCCCGCTAAGAAAAACCTCAGTTTCCCTATTCCGAAATCTGAATTTAAAAGGTAAGATCCTTGCCTTGTGTACATACTCTTCTCCAAGCGGCTCATATCTGCCTCTTTGATGGTGTTGTAAGCAGTATTGGAAGTGAAATGTCAAAATTGGCAGAGAAATAAATCCGTGGATTATCTAATCCAGAGAACGTGTTTCAGCAACAGTGAATGGTATTTTCTCTAACTTCTCTATGTGTAACATGGTATGTGTTGTGTCCATTTTGGCCATGATGGTTTGTTGTTTCATGAAGCTATATGGCAGAAACAAGCTAGTGGCATTAAGGTGTTTTCATGGAACACGACCAGCCCGGAGTGTCTGTAGAGTTCAACTCAGTAACATTATAGCCTTAAGCTGCGACTGCCCATGTTGTAAAGAAGACGTCATTCTGAATGATGTCACTTGCAGAAGACACCATGTGAACAAGAGAGTAAATCCTAGTGGCTAGAGTAGTCATACCATTATCTACTACTGCCAGTGCCCTTTCTAAATTTGCCTTGTCAATTTCGCGCATTCTCTCAGCAGCTTTCTGCTGTGAAATCTTCCACACTTCATTGTATATTGCATACAGTAAGCGCTTTTGACGTGGTCTTCGAGGACCTAATAAAAAGACCTGTTATCCCATGTCATCAGAAAGAAGGGACAAGTGTTGTTTCACCTCAGACAATGTTGAGGTTTTTAGCCAATCTAGGCATAACTTCCCAAAATTATAAGTTGTTACGACCCTCGAGTGTTGTGTCTGGCGTTTCGTGGGTCGGGCCTACTGACCCTAAACCCGTAGGTGTCACCCAGAAAATGAGCCTAACATCCGTTAGTGTCTAAAAGCCACAGTAACGATCCCTTTTTAATTAGTGCCTGAAGAACTGTATGAGCCATTGCAAAGCATGGTGTCTAATGTTTCCTCTGTGTAATTTGTGAATTGTTGCCAGTTCGCAAATCGTGCAAATGTGGGAATGTTTGATGCATTTAGATCTTTTATCTTGGCCAGGCCAAGACGAGATGTTTGCTGCACAGTCTTGTTCAGGAAAATCATTTGTTCTAGTATAAGGCATGCTCTAAATAAAGCCTGGCTCCCCTGAACCTGCCAATCCTTAGTTCCCCAAATTGATTTCAAATCTTTTCAAAAGTCAAACCCTTGCACAGACAGCATGGAAATGAAAGATGCAGAAAAAATCAGCTTAGTGTCAGTGAGCATAGTTTTCTGAGCCCGTGAGGGTGTGAGTTTATAGGAATAAGACTCTGGGTCAGCTGGATTGTGACCAGAAACATATGCAAACTTCTGGGCAAATGCTTTTGCGCTGCCCCGTTATTGTGTGGGGCAGTGTTCCCATTGTGTGTAGTTAAATACTGCATGTGGAGTACTTGCATTATGCAGGAAATGATGACCATAATGGTGAAAACAGAAAATGTAATCATAATTAGCCGTGCCCTCATGCATCTCATTTCCATTAAAAACAGTTGAACGCTGCAGATCATCTAGCATTTCATGCACTATATCAATGTCTCACTCATCAGAGATAGTACTAGGAGTGATAAAGTCATGCAGAGACATTTATTTTAAACACATAAGGAATTTGAATTAATTCAGTTGGTCCAGCTATATCATATGATGCCTAATCCCCAATAATTCTATCAGGAACAGAAATGTTCACCAGGGAAAGGTCTCTTTTCACATTGTGTGATGAAGAATGGGGTGTTAAAACGAACATTGCTAAGGGGACCTAGTCTAACAGTGTTTGTATGTGGTAGGGCACCAAAACCAATTTTGATGTTCTTGGTAAGTTAGTGGTACTTCTTGTGCTTCATAAGCTGTATAGTTGTTAGGAACTGTAGCTGCAGTGTATGTGTGAAACAGTCTTGTAGTTGTATTAGCTGCTGGGAATGTAACCCATGAATAGAATACCTCTTTCCTGAATGCTTCGTGGGCCTCAACCATGAAGGTAACATCGCCACCCATCTGGGGCAGACCACATACCAGCATTTGTGTAACCGCATGTCTGTAGTTAGCTGTTATGTTAATTGCTGGTTCAGCCTCAGACATTTAAATATGTGGATTCAGAGAGGGTACCTCTATGGGCGATCCTTTGAAAGGTTCAAGCTTGAACAACCTACAGCCAATACATAGGGTTTACCTACTCAGCTGAGGAGGATTCTTTCCCTAGCACCAAGGACGTCTCCTGTCAGTAGGTGATTAGGGGTCTTTGGGTATGCAAAAGAAAACTACTCAGGCAATCCATTAAATACCAACCCAAGCTAGAATGTTGGCGGCACCATGTCGTACGGCTTATAATTTCCCAAGTAAAACTGTGCGTTTGTTGTACAACATAACCATCAGAACTGTACGAGATTGATTCCACGCACACCGACCGGAGATGTTGGTTGAAGTCCTGCTAGTTCACAGTGCACCATCTGTACCCCTAACCTTACAGGGTAACAAATTGATGCGCAACCTCAGAACATGACAACCCTGACTCCCCAAGGAAATCGTGGTAACAGATCTAGAATCCTTTCGCTTAGTTACCTATGCATCAGTAGCGGCTGGTGACATTTAAACGTGGTGAGGCGTAAAAGTTGCGACTGAGTGCAATGTGGCAAACAACTGAGAAAAATTTGAAAAAAGAGTGGGCAAATGTTTCATTTTCAAGCAAATGTGAGAAAGCAAGAAGGTTACTAACGCAATTGTGAAAGTGTAGTTATGACATCAATAAAGAGATTTCATATGATAATAACGTGGGTAACTGCTTATTCAGTATAACCACAGAACTTCATAACAGACTTCGAACTTGCATTACACACAGTATAAAATAAGCTGCTACAGAATACACAAAAAGGTTTAAGATAAAAAGTGTTTCCAAAATATAGATTTTCTGCAGACTGCACTCAATAAGTGCAGTTTTGTTTATAATGCCACGGTCTTTTAAAAGCACACACTTCACACAGCTTAGCTGGTAGCTCCCTTACAATACCCATAGAAAAGAATAAATGTGTGTCTTCAGGAAACCCTGTTTTTTGGTAACCATCTTTAAAAGCTCACACTTTACATTATAGCTGGTAGGTCCCTTACAATACATCTGAAAAAGAATAAACGTGTACCTTCAAGTGATTCCATCAATCAGCCAAAAAACGGCTTCCAGCCCAGCCACGGTTTGAAGACGGGCGCCCATGTACCTGTCCCACCTCACCCGTGACCCCTACCACAAATAGTGCACCTGTCAGCAACCCACCTTCCAAAGGGAAGAAGGAATGTGACATCCAAGAGGGAGAAGGCAGAGAGAGTTCACAGTGCTCCGGCCAGCGCCAACATGATGCTTCTGCCGCTTCTCGCCGCTGGAGTCTGCCTCTCCCTGTTTGCTCGTCCATCCACCGCATGGTTTGGTAAGAGCAAGGAAAAGTTATTCAATTGTCACTCTTAACTTCCTGCATCTGGCTGTCTAGGAGCAAGCCACCTGTCTAGGCAAAGTGTACCCCAAAACTGTCCGCTTCGACTGAACACTTTACAAATCTCGGTCCAGCCCTATTGCTTATTACATAATAGACGCCAGGCATATTTTTATCTATTTGTGCAGAAAAACACAAAATCTATTTGCGCACTGCATGCATTTCTAATTGTAAAGTTGTTGAATTTCCCAGTCTATTATGGGAGACAGTTGACAGACTTTTACATAATCCTGCAGAAAGACAGAAGGCCCTAAACTGCTCAGTTTTCATTTTTGTATTTAAATATACATGTGCCCGGTTTGTGCCGAATTCCACGGACGAAAACAAGGACCCACAAACAGAAACTATACACATACAGGCACCCATGAACGAACAGAGGCAGAGAAGAATGCAGACAGGTGTAACAAATAAAAACCAAAGACAACACACATCCGAACATGGCACCCTTTTCATTTGCAGATTGAGCAGTTGGCGTGCACATTTACATTTCTTCCTGGGAAGCAGGCACACTAACAAGAAGGCTTATGTTCAGTCACGGCCGGCAAGCAAGGTGGGGGGAAGGGTCGAGCGGGGGGGGGGACAGTAATTAAAATTAAAAACGTACCTTCCTCGTCCTTCAGATCAGCAGCGCCGCCGCCTCAGCTCCTGCCTGCCACTGCTCCTGGCCGCGTTTTGCCTCGGCAGCCTCCCTCCCCTACCCTAAGCCAATCACAACGCTGCAATGGCAGCGTTGTGATTGGTAAGGCGCAGCGGAGAGCGCCCCAGCCGGGCCATTTTCTCTATGTAGGCTGCATGCAGCAGCCTACATAGAGAAAAAGAGGGAGTGCGCATGACTGCTTTGTTCGGCCCTGCGGCCGACCAAACAGTCAGTACCCACAACAGTGGGTAAGCCACTCCCCCCCTGCCCTCGAGCAGGACCGCCACAACCAGGCACTCCAGGCACTTCTGCTTTCTCGCAGTGCGAGAAGCAGAAACATAAAATGGTAGTTTTGCCATTTTATGTTTCTGCCTTCTCGCACTGCGAGAAAGCAGGGGGGAGACGCCCCCACGCCCCTATGGAGGAGCCGCTACTGCTATGAATACCCAAAGAGATACACAAGAAATACACAGTAAAGCATTTCAATATTTATTAAAGCATTGTGATTCTTGAGTAAAATACTTGTGCTGCAATATCAATAGAAGGAAACAGAATAATGTGATTAGCATTGTGAGAATCGTGAAAAAGAAAAACAGTTCAACTACTTTGCTGATTACAGGAAATATATATGCTTGCATACAAGTACTGTAATATATTGTACTCCTACCTAGCGCATCCTAACCTATCATGTCGAGGGTGAGTGAATCTGCCAAATCCATATAGGTTGATCTAACTCCCTGTTACCTGTGGTTTAGTGTCATCAAGCTGCCCGTCTTGGTGTACAGCTGGACAGCATCCCTCGCATGAGGTAAACGGGAATCAGCTGAGCTGGAATTCTGGCATGGATCGACCTCTCAGTCCCAGCAAAATGCTCCTCTCTCAAAACAAAGGCTTGATGTCACATATATAATATTCTCCATATTACCATGCCGAAGCCCCAGCTAAGCCGCCATTGTTTATTCTATTATGATAGCTCTGTCGCCAAGCAGCCAAAACAAATAACATCTTGCGTGCTAAACTTAGCCCTTGTACAGAATGTTCAAGGTATTCTAATAGAGTGCCTACAAAGTGGAAGTGGAAGCAAAACTGAGTTTGAAGAATATACTGTATGTGCATGCAAATGTATGTTTGTCAAATGTCATTGTGTTTAGGGAGAGAAGGCAACTTAAGAAAATGAGCATGTAAAATTGTGTTTCTTTACCAGGCCTAGTGCACCCATGTGACAGCGGATTTATGAATTTTCTAAATGGTAAGGTTCAAAATAGCATTAAAAGGTGTGAAGCCGCAATTGGGGATAGCTGATTGCACTGGACCGGGACAAAGTTCAGGCTGACTTGGGCCGGATATAGGACCAGGTTCATCCTAATGGAAGTTTTACCTTCGGACTTTGATGAGAGGGCGGTGTGTGTGGCTCTACGTCGCTCCACGTTGGATCTGGCCTGGCTCTGCGGGGCTCTGTCTTGCTTGCCGCTAGTTTCAGTGAAGCTTTTGGTGAGGAGCTGAGTGGTGTGGCTCTGCGGAGCGCTGCGTTGCTCTGCATTGGTCTAGTTAGGCTTCCAGTCGGGAACTGCAGAGCAGAGCTCTGTGGGGCTCTGTGCCACTTGGCATTGGATCCGGTGATACCTTTGGTGAGGAGCTGCATGGCTCTATGGCGCTCGGGATCTGATCCGATACAACCTTCTATTCGGTAGGGAGAAGTGCACTCTGACTCCAGCCAAGGGTCCAGGACCTTGAGAACTACGCTTGGGGTTCATGACTCACTCCCACAGAGACCAGCAGAGGAGTCTGATAGGCTGGCAAGCAGGAAAGGCTTCTGGAACTTGTCTCCCTGTAGTTCACAAAGGAGGCCAGCTAACTTACTCTTGAAGTCTTACTTCAGGCTTCAGACAGCAGGGCAATCCTCCTTCTGAGTCTTAATAGATCCAGGAGTATTCTGGTTTCAGGTTTTTTGGTAATGCCCCTTTATGCCCAGTACTAGCCTGTGGATGTGGGTCACCTCTTTGCCTAACTCTAAAACTGGTTCTGTTCAGTTCCTCCCTTTCTTCTGGGTTTGGCTCCCACCGGACCTGTGAAACAAAGGCAGGGGCAGGCCTGGTTCTTTTGTGTGGGCCAGGGCAGGCCCCTTTGAAGTGTGATCAGGGCAGGGGCACATCTCCTCAGCCATTGTGTCATGAAGACTCTCACCTTCCCACTCCCAGGCCCTTTGTCCATTGTCTGGGAGGATTACACATCACACCAAAGGAGATCCATTAATAGTCAGTGTTAATTCCTATTACAAGGAATCCTTGAATAATTTTTCTAGTTAGTTACAAACTGAAATTATGCAATATAAAGGGTTATAATGTAACCCAGTGCTTTATATTGGACAGCCAGCAGGAAAGAACGACTTTTGGAGGTTTTTCAATGCAAGGATATGTAAAACTTAACTACACATGTCCTACTTTTTAAAACATCATGCATTCCACCCTTTAGGCATTCAGGGCCTACCTTACGGGTGACATAAATATTAAAAAAGATGGTTTAGGCCTGGCAAAAGGTTTATTTTGCCACGTTGAAATGGCAGCTTTAAACTGCTCTACATGCTGCAATGGCAGGCCTGAGAATTGTTGCAGTACTACTTCAGTGATGTTTTGCAGTACTACTTTAGTGAGTGGCACAATCAGTGATGCAGCCTACAAGAGGTATTTAATTTACAGGCTATAGGTACATGTAGTCTCATTCACAAGGGACGTATAAGTAAATTAAATGAACCAATCAGGGGTATACCAACTTTACCATGTTTGGAAGGGAGAGCAGAAGCGCTTTATCCCTGGTTAGCAGGGGTAAAGTGTACACAGTCCTAATACTAACAAAAAACAGGTCAGCTGCAGAAGGTAAAAATCTGGGACAAGACCACACGAAGGATGGTCATTTCTAACATTTACTCTATTTGTAAATATCCCTACTCCTGTAAAATGTATCCATTTTGTGCTAATTCACATTCATTTCCTTGATCTATTTGGGCATGGTGTAAAATGATCAGGCAAATTTATTGTGACAACATGTTCAGGGGTCATGTCAATCAGGGGTTACTTGGCTCAAATTGTGACAATGTCAGACACTTACCTTTGTGGCCCTGGAGCTTACCTTACTGTTGACTCCAGAACTGAACAGTCTTAGCACTTGACCCTCAGCGTAGCATGGAAGAACAGCCCAATATTTACTCATGGATTAGACACTCAGAACTCAAGCAAATAATGATGGCTAAAAATGCTAATAAATCATTCACCAGCCTGTGCTTTTACCTAAAAAGGAAAAGTACTTTAACCATGACACAGAACTAAATACCGCACCTGAAATGCAGAAGACAAAAATAACATTCACAATTACCCCTGGTGTATTGAGGTAGAGAGGGAGTTAGCCGCTCCTACATCTGGGGCTACTCCCAGATCCTTACAAGAAGCATGTAAGATTGGTACAAAACAGATTAAACTGGTCCAAAGCACGTTGGGTTACTTCTCTTTTCACTTTCCCAAGGAGACTGAGAGAGCAATCTTGTTACTGGAGGGACAGGGCTTTCTCTGAGTTATTTGCATATCTGCCCAGGTGTCTGGTAAAGTTACTATAGTCCCCACAACCTCAGTCACACACTGCACCTTTCAATTATAAAATTCTGACAGACTTTGTTTTCTCCTGTTGACTGAGGCTATGCACTCACTGGCCCCACTGACATCGGTGACAGGCTCTGCTGGTGCAGTAGTGTTCAGGCATTCACCTCCCGTTCAGAAAGGGTGAGGCTGCATGAGCACAGGTAAGCAGAGACCACTCGCTCTTCCTTGTCGCGGGGATTGGAATCCTTGTTATTAGGTCCTGTTGGACCCAAAACTCAAGCTCACCACCCGAACAAACGAAGGGCCCACCAGGTTGGAGTGGTGATCCTTATTGGCCATTTTCAATGAAAAAGATAAATGTGTTGTGATTTTCTTCTATCGCCATGTGGTCACAGGAGCTTCATCTTGTGAAGTGACTGACAACTGTGAATATGAATTTCTCTCAGCCAAGCCGCCACAGATGCTTCTTCTTCATGTCCAACATAGGCACTTCTTATTTTCAGTCTGTCAGGGTGGTTTTTAGAAAGTTCTTCTTGGCAGGATGCTGAGCTTGCAGGTTTCTGTTCCCAAACCTGGCATAGGAAGTTGACAGTCCTTGATACCAGATGTGTAGCTCAGAAGTCTTTATCTGTGTCCACCGGTGTAGGACCCTTGGCAGTGGTTGAGGATAAATTCTGGCACAACGACTGGGGGTGTCTGCCCAATACAAATTGTCAGTTTACCGAAAGAGTGAATTCCACTGTCTCAGCTCTGGATCCAGGCGGGTCTTTGTCCTTACTACAATTGGAAATTAAATTCACCAGAGGCAGCAGCATGACTGCTTGGCCATGTGTTTATGTAGTGGAAGAAAATGTGTCTCCTTGCGCTTAGGGTGTGTTTAAGAGTCTTCTCCTGTGGCACACACTATTGGTGTTTGTGTTTTTGAGGCCATCCAGAGGGTTGTTCCACATGTCATGTGACGCACCAGTCTGAGAAGGCAGCAGGGGAAGTGTAGAAGTAATGAAGAGAGGAAGGCTATCAAACAGGGGGTTCTTCACCTAATGCTTGGAAGATGCCATTATGCTGAAGAGGCAGGCGTGGCCAGTCTTAAATCTATCCATACCTAAGATGGTTGCCTTCCCAGTGTTTGGTAGAGGTATTTAATTTATAGGCCCTGGGTACATGTAGTATCATATGCTAAGGATGTGTAAGTAATTTAAATGTACCAATCAGGGGTATATCAACTTTACCATGTTTTCTAGGGAGAGCAGAAGTACTTTACCACTGGTTAGCAGGGGTAAAGTGTACATAGTCCTAATGCTAACAAAAATGGGTTCAGAAGGCAAAAATCTGGGATAAGACCACATGAAGGATGATCATTTCTAACACTTACTCTATTTGTAAAATATCCCTACTCCTGTAAAATGTACCCAGTTTGTGCTAATTCACATTCATTTCCATGAGCTATTTGAGCATGGTGTAAAATGATTAGGCAACATGTTCAGGAGTCCCAGTGCAATCAGTGGTTACTTGGCTCAAATTGTGACAATGACAGACACTTACCTCTGTGGCCCTGGAGCTTACCTTACTGTTGAATCCAGAACTGAACAATCTTAGCACTTGACCCTCAGCGTAGCATGGGAGAGCAGCCCAATATTTACTCATGATGGCAACATGGGTAGACACTCAGAACTCAGTCAAGCACTGAAAATCCATTTTCCTGCGATGTCATTTCCTTCCTAGATCATATAGAAGGAAGCTTTGCTCCGAGCTGGATGAATCGCAACACATTATTTCCTTACTTCCCATCTGGTTCACAGCCCACTTGTCTGCCTTTCTGCTCCTGTTTTTTTGCTCTGTTTTTCTGCCGTTGGATTGTACTTTGGATTTCCTAGTTCTGGAAAATCTTATGATGGACCTGGAGAAGATGGGGGCAGGAGAATTGTGAACTGCTCTCCCATGGAATCCACCAAGAGCAATGCGCTCTTTGTCTCTCACTGCCTTCACCAATGACCGCATACCCAAGAGTATGAGGATCAGTGGTAGAAACAGGCAATGCAGAATGGGATACAATAAAAAACAGAGACATTGTACTCCACCGCTATCACTTGTCACTCCTGAGATCTTACGTAAAGTGCTTGAGTATGGCCTATTCTTAACTGTAATGGTGAATAGATATACCATAGCAATATATGTGTGTGACCAACTCTCTGTACTTTGATGTGGAACTTGTACATTTTGAAAACTAAGCACACAAAGAATTAGTACCTCAAATAAATGTACACTAACACTTCTCTATATGACTGGAATAGCTACCTCAAGCTTCATCACTACATACTCTTCTGTTAAGTCAGTGATACTTAAAGTACAGCCCAGGGGTCACATGCGGCCCTCTTGTCCTTTACATGCCACCCCGTGGTGAACAGCAGCACGAGCTGCTGTTTAGTTGCTGAGCACTAACATTTAGAAGAAAATGTTAAATAAACGGTCAAGCATTTATTAACCTACAAATAAATGCTTGCCCGTTTATTTAACTTTTTTTAGACCTCCTCACTCACTCCCTGACCTACCCAGAACCCCTACCACCACCATGCTGGCATCAGTGCGGCCCTCGGTCACACCACAGACTGTACTTTGTGGCCCCTGGCCAAATGTTTGTGAGTACCTATGTGTTAAATTGAGTTATAGTGTCTGCTTGGCTCTTGTAGACCTGCAAGGTAACCATAATCTTAAGAGCCTGTTTTCCCCAGTACTAATAATTTGTATATTTATACTAGAACTATAATAACCTACACTTGATGTTCAAATCAAATCAAAGCAGTTGTTATTTATTTAAACCTCATCGGAGATCAACAGTATAAAACATTCAGGATCAATACTTAATGAAATATGACAAACTTAATACATAGTGTCTATTAATACAGTGATAAAAAAGTTTGAAAACATTTATGCAGTTTATAACATACAAATTCATCAGGGGGTGATCCAATTAGAATAATCAAATCACTGCTTCTAGATATATTTTATTTGAAACATATAGGTTGTATAAAGTGGTTCCGAGCGTCTACCAAGACTTTACTGGGGTAGACATATAAAACATGCTCAATATCTTGGACACCACCCTTACAGAGTTCACAAGATCCTGACTTGTCACTTGTGTCACTCTAGTGTTTGGTGTAGGCTTTTAATGGTAAGACCCCTAAATGTAACATGATAATACAGCGTCTAACACTGTGATCTAATATAAATCTCAGATATTTTTGATGAATCTTATATTCTGGGGTATTAGCGAAAACTCAGTGTGCAATGTCAAGATTATAACTCAGTCTAGGTGTCATTTAAAAAAAAATAACTTCAAAAGTACTGGTGACCAGGACTGCAGTATGGTGATAGAGCTTTGAAAATGCTCTAAGGCAGTTGTGAGATTTTCACTAAAAATATACTGTCTTCTTCCAGCCTTAAATGTTTTGCTCTTTAAGAGAGCTCTTAGAGAGCCTTCTGCTGCATGCAGTAAGTTATATGCCTATCTAATTATATTTGCCAAAGATCTAGAATAAGCGCTGACTATCATGAGCTCTAAACGTTGTGCTTTCAGGGCCGGACTGGCCGTTGCGGGCACCAGGCGTTTCCCCGGTAGGCTGCCAGGGAGGGGGCCGGTTTTAGGCCCCGGGGGGCCGTTTTTGTTACCGGCGGCCGGCAATATCAGCCCCCTGTAACAAAAACGGCCGAAATTGGCCATATCAAACAGCTCGACCGCACCCCCCTTCTCACCCCCAGGGGGGCCGGCCGAGCTGTTTGCCAGGGCCGGTTTCGTTTCCCAGTCCGGCCCTGAGTGCTTTTACCAGTATGGCTTGGCTCATAGTGGTTATCTTACGGAGAAGTTTCCCTTCATTTAAATTTTTATTGATCACTTATTTATAGAAATATACTCTAGTGCATATGACAGAGTGGAGGGATCTTTGCTCAATAGACTTCAGAAGGGAATGAAAGTGTCTCTTTCCCGAAGAAGAAGAATATCTTTTTAAAGCACTTACATGAGCTATAGCCTTGAGCTCCATATGTAAAAAGTGAGAGGTAGTTTCTAATGTTTGTGAAAAGACTCTGTTTACTTTAAAAAATAAATGTTCAGTATTTCCGAAGTGCGTCCATGTTACGCTGTAGACCAATAGGTGCGAGGTAAAAAATGACCACATCTTCAGCGTACAATAAAACATACAAATTGTGTGACGCAATTTTTGGTTTTTGGAGGGTAGTTGTTTACTTTTAAGAAACAATCAGGTAAATCGCTAAGAAAAAGTAAAAAAATAAAAAGAGGGACTAAGAGGCATCCCTGCTTCAAGCTGTTTATAGTAGAGATCTTCTGAGTCAGTCCCTTATCCCCCACCATTTGTACTCTACACCAGGTTAATGAGTGAAAGGCAACTATTAGCCTTAGAAGAGCACGTGGGATCCCCATTTTCTTTAGTTTCCTCCACAGGGTGGGTCTAGCTACCCTGTCAAAGGCTGTTGAAAAGTCAGCAAACTCTATAAATCACTTGCGATTTAATCGTCACATACTTGTCAGTTATCGTTTGCAATAGAGCAATATTGTCAGTCACTGAATGTTTTGACCGAAACCCTGCTTGGACCATGGGTATCACACACCTGGAAAAAGCCCAGTCTTTAAGATGATCCAAGACACTGGCCTCAAGAATCTTCCTTGTTGCATCACGGAGTGCAATTTGACAATAATTGCTAGGAGGGAAGCAGGAGCCTTTCTTGAGGAGTGGAACCACTATACTTCCTGACTATGAACCTGAAATTTGGCCTGTTTCATAACTGTAGGTAAAAAGAGGTGCTAAAAACTTGCTCCAACCTTCTGGATTGCTCTGCAGAACTTTTACAGGGATTTTGTCTGGACCCATTGCTGCTGAGGCTCTTGCCTTCCCTATATGTAGTTCAGTTTGTTTCTCGAATGGGGCTTTTATTTGCTAATCTGATTCATTTGATAGCCTAAGATCAGAAATCTCTCCGCTACTAAAATTGACCTGATTAGTCCTATAAAGTTTGGAGAAGTACTTTATTCACTCCTTCTGAGAAATAGGCTTTGCATTGGGTGGTTTCCTGCTCCCAATAGCTTTGGTAATTAGATGCCAGAAAACCTTGCTGTTTTTATGAAGGGGTGTTTCTTGCAGGTCGGCCCAGTTTTTATCCATGATGGCTCTACTGCTTATCCTGTTAATTCTCTTCCGTTTTTTCTGAAGAACTGAGATTTCTTTCCCTAAAGACTGAGCAATCAATAAATTGCAGTCGGATTAATTTGTTCAGTCTACTAGAAAGGCCGCCCTCGAGCATTTTCTTCTTCCTTGGAGCTGTAGAATTATAGGGGACTGTCCTCCTCTGAAGAGTATGAACTACTGAGATGAGTATTTCTTCAAAGATTAAAACTGGATTCATTCCTTTATATGCTTTACACAAATGTTGAGAAATGATTGCTACATTCATTTTATGCATGTTATCAATGCTCCATATGATTCAGCCCTGTTTTTGTTCTCTTAAGGCATCACCTTTACCATTCGATAAAGACCACAAGGATATGGTCTGTAGATTTAATTTGAGTTCTAGGTAGAGTATTGTATGGTCACTACCATGGACAAATTTAGATTTAAAGAACCTGAATTTCTGAAATAGATCTTGGCTGCTAATGACATCATCCAATATAGAAGAGCCGGTGCCCCCCTTTCTTGTAAAAGCTTCCGGAATGTCTCCCTCTGCCCTTCCATTTAGAATCACTCCATTGATTCCTCTAAGTAACTCCAATAACATCTTTCCATGTTTATCAGCCTTTATGGAATCAGGAAAAATAGGAATAGGTATAGACCAGGTTTCTTCAGGATCTTTGTTCCTCTATACTTTCATTAAGGCATTAGAGATTTTCCTGTTAAAGTCACCCATTAATAATGCTTGCAAATTTCCACCTGCCTCAAGGGTAGATTCTATTAGATCAAATATTTTTGCCAGCAATGGGTTAAATTCAGGGCCTGGTGGAACATAGTTATTGAATAGGAAGAGAGATTCTACTGAATGTTTTCTATCTTTCAAGAAATGTATCTCAATGCCTTGCATATTGTTACAATGGAAATGGATTATTTCAAAATCCCACATAATCTATTCCAATAGTAAAATTGAAAGTCCGCCTTTTGTGTGGCCTCGTCTTACCCTCGTGGCAGGGATATCAAAAACAAAATACTTTTTTTTTTACAATCAAATTTGACTATAGACCCAGTCTCTTGAAGGCAGACTATTGCAGGGGAGTTTTCCAATAGATAAGATAGCTTAGATGATTCCAGTTCCGCAATGTTCCAAGAAATAATTGAAATACTACTGCTGAAAAAGGAGTTTGGATCCTCTTCCTTGTCTGTTTCCGTTTAAACTCCTTGAGAGCCAAGACCAGGTATTATCCATTACTATTTTATCTATTTTTGGTAAACTGTGGTTCCATATCTGCCTATCACCGTCTTCGATACGAATTGTTAATTTATCGACTGGTACGTGTTTTAACTTGTCGTCATCTCGATTAGACAGAGGAAGTAGTTGCTTCGCCCCTCTGTATTACCTGTTCAGTAAGGCAGGGACTGCTGAAATTTTTTAGCTGCTACCTACTAGATCATAGCCATTTTTGTACAATTTTTCTCTTTCCTGCAGAACAATCGATGGAATCACACTGGACCAACTTGATGTTCATATATAATTTGAGCATCATTTCCATCAACAAGACTTTCTGAATTCTCTGTACATGTTGGAAGGTCCTGGCTGCAGCAACATTGTATCACGATTGCCAAGTAATGGCGCTGTGGGCTGGCATCTCTCCAGAATACAGCAAAGACAAGGAGATGATGGACGGAGCGTTGAATCTTTTCAGACACTCACCCCCAGTCACAGATCTGGGTTGAATCTATCACCGTTTTTTAGCTCACTTCGTCACCCCAGTTCAGACCCAGCCATATCTCTCCAAAATACACAAGTTTATGGCCTGCTGGGAATTGTAGTTCATTGTCAAAACACTCCTGCATAAAGCGTTCTCCATGCATGGGCGTCTTCTGTTCATACAGCGCTTATGGTCCTTTATGACTGCCAGCATTTCCTTCTCTGAAAGAAACACAGCATGAGCTGGTTTGGAGTATTGTTCTCTGGTTCTCATTCAATACTAAGCTGAAATTAAGGCCCTCATCCCCTCTTCCAGACAGCTGCTATGCCCTACAATATATGTGTTTGTGGAACAATTAGTTGAACCAGGAGAAACAGGAGGGCAGTAAAGGACTGGGATCGAGAATGGGTAATGAGAAGAGGGCAATGGAGGAGCTGTAGGTGCATGGGTTGTTGAAGGTATTGTATTGTGCTGTACTGTGACATTTCACAAGGACATGAAGCTTGCCAACCTGCTGAACAACTACTTCCTGGGTGTAGGAAGAGTAGAAGGGCTAGGATAAGGGAGATAAGATATGAGGACTAATAAGTCCATGATCAGCCAGTATGCCTAAGTGGGTGGGTGGGATTTTAAGGAAGGTGGTTTGGTTGGTAAATTTTACATTTATGTTTGGTTGTTCTGGCCAGTCTGTAAGGCCAAAAGTGTCTGGTGCAGCATGTACTTTAAGGTATACATGCATGGTGGGTGAAAAGCGAACGATTGGGATACAGCCCGGGTGATCGTCAGTAGTTGAGATTAATTCAAGCATTCCATCCATCACTTTTTTTTTATGTCCTAAGTGTGACGGGTACGCCCAGACATGGGTCCTGTGCTCTTTGTATCACTGGCATCAAGTTGTACTTGGCTGATGAGCCCATAATAAAGGCAAAACTGGCCCTGGGTTGCTTGTTTTCTGGTTCAGAGAGGACATGCCCTGGCAGTTCGTGCTGGACTGTTCCCATGAGGAGCAGGGTCAAGGCTGAGTTGCATATGGCTGGGCTCAAACTGAGGTGTCATGGTGGGTGAAAAATGATGGATTGGGATGTGGCCTGAGGGATCATCAGTGGCTGAGAATAATTTGTCATTCCATCAATAACTTTGTTTTTTGATGATCTACTTTGCCACTGGAATCAAGCTATACCTGGCTGATGAGCCCATAAAAAGGGTGAAACCAGTCATGGGTTAATTGTATTCCGGTTCAGGTAGGACCTGACCTGGCAGTTCGGGCTGGACTGTTCCCATGAGGAGCAGGGTCAAGGCTGATTTGCATTTGGCTGGGTCCAAATGGCATGGTAAGTGAAAAACGATGGATTGGGGATCGCCAGTGGCTGAGATTAATTCAAGAGTTCCATCCATCACTTTGTTTTTTGATGCCCTAAGTGTGACGGATATGCTCAGATATGGGTCCCGTACTCACTGTGCTACTGGAATCAAGCTATACCTGGCTGATGAGCCCATAATAAGGGTGAACCAGTCCTGGGTTGATTGTATTCCAGTGTGGAAGGACCTGGCCTGGCAGTTCGTGCTATACTGGTCTCATGAGGAGCAGGGTCAAGGCTAATTGGTCCATGGCTGGGTCCACACTGAGGTGGCATGGTAAGTTAAAAATTATGGATTGGTATGCAGCCCTGAGTGATTGCCAGTGGCTAAGATTAATTCAAGCAGTTCATCCATCACTTTGATTTTTGATACCCTACGTGTAACGGGTATGCCCAGACGTGGGTCCTGAGCACACTGTGCCACTGGAATCAAGCTATACCTGGCTAATAAGCCCATAATAAGGCTGTGACCGGTCCTGGGTTGCTTGTATTCTGGTTGAATGAGGACCTGGCCTGGCAGTTCAGGCTGGACTGTTCCCGTGAGGAGAAGGCCAAAGGCTGATTTGCATATTGCTGGGTTCAAACTGAGGTGGCATGGTGGGTGAAAAGCAATGGATTGGGATGCGACCCCAAGCAATCACCAGTGGCTGAGAGTAATTCAACCATTCCATCCATCACTTTGATTTTTGATGCATTTGCTTTAAGAGCAAATCTGTCACCTTTACACAGCCTGTTGCACATCAATTTTTGTGTCGTTGTGATTGCACAGAACAGTCTAAAAGCCCCTCATTGAAGGATTCATGGCCCAAGCTGACTCTGTCTCTAGACTTTTAACTTTTTATTGAACATAAAAAAAACTGAAATAACACCTAGCCACAAATAGACAATTTCAAAAATAGATCTGCTTTTCCTGCCAAGGTACAAGATGCCCAAGTCCTCCAGAATTCTATTGTCTTAAGTTCTTGCAACACTATCTTCAAAGAGGAAGTGGGACACCGGGCTTCTGATGGAAGGACCTCTGATGAATAACCAGGACAATCTCATGGTTGCTTCAAAAACTTCAAAAGCCTCATTAAAAGTCAGCTTGAAAAATCAATCTAAAAAAACCTCACAAAACACCCAGTGCAAATATGGTGAATACAGGGCACAAGCAGTATTTACACCAATTGTGCATGTTATTTTCAATTTTACTGTTCTTTTTTATTCTTACTTACCACCAGCTAAAAAGTAGTTGGTAATAAATGCAACCTGGTTAAGTCTCAACATAGTTATCAGTGAAAACCCTGCTCAACCACTAGTAGGTGTGGCACAGGCAACTGGCAATTCCCCAGACAAATGTGTGTTAAGTTCAAGCAGTACTAACTTCTTTAAAGTCACTAAAACAAAACAATAACATTTCCAAACCAATTGCGAAAAATAGAGAAAAGTTAAATAAGCAAATAAGACACAATCAATCAAAATTAGATAAGTGAAACCAAAAATATGAAAATTAGATAAGGTGAAATACAAATGTGATTGTTTAAACTTTTAATTCAAAAGGCTCCCAGAAAAAACACCAATGTAAGGTATCAGTTTGCAGTTGACTGTGTGTCAATGACTGGGTGCTGTGAAGGTCTCGCTTTCTTCTTCATTACATAAAGAAAGGATGACTATTCCCAGTAGCCACAATGTCAGCCTGCACTTAATATATGAATAAAAAGTGTCATGTGACTCCATAAGAGGGTCCCTTTTTGAAGGAAATAAATATCAAGGGCAGAAAAATTCTCTTTGGCAATATTGCTATTTCGTGAATGAAGATAAAAGATGATACAGGAATTGTCAATCAAGGTATCAAACCCATCTTGAAATCAGGGTTGGGAAAGAGTCCAGCACTGGGACTTCCAGCAGGAATCCCGGTACTGAAAAAGGAAATTAAATTGAGTGACAAAAATGCTAGAGTGTGATGAACGTGATGACAAATAGGGTTACTAATCCTTCTCTGACCAAGGCCTCCTTATATGTGGACTTGGCAGGAAATTACACCATTTAAAAAGAGGTTGAGGTTGACACCACCTTGGCTTGGCAACTTGAAGCAACAAACACTGAGATGGCCACCTTCTTAGATAGAGATACTGTCGTGAGTCCCCTATAGGGCCTACTGTAGTTTTGCCTTATGTTACCCAAGTACATCTATAATAGGGCGCTTTGCTTATACACGTTGCTCAGTAACATGCTTGCTTCTGTGCCACTCTGTTATTTTCAAAATAAGATGCACATGTTTTTTATTCTGTTCTTCTGCTGGGATTCAGTCTGTAGATCGTGCAAGGCCAAACAGCATTCTGTCCTGTTTTTCTCTGTGGTCGGACACTAACATCTAGACACAATTGAGAAATACAGCTGCTGTTTTTCGAACAGAGCAAGTCTTATCATGTAAGTCAACACTTGCAGTTCTAAAAACAGAGCGAGATGAGGCTTGCAGAGAAATGGTCCTAGGATGAATGAGCTACAAGCCTGAGATGTAGACCAACGGATTATGACTTACAGGTATGAGTCTGGCACTAAACCCAGAGATCTTTAGTATAACATCTTATTTACATAGAAAGGGTAGGTATAGGCTGATTTGTCATTCACTATGACAGGGCTTTTCATTGTGTACTGTTTATTAATTGTGCTAATCACATTCTTGACTTGCATATGTCTCCTAATTGCAGCACAGTTTTTGCATGATAGGGCACGTTAGTTTCAATAAATATTGTAAGCTTTTTACGTCTCTTTCACTATATTGTGGACATGTGTGAGTGAGAAAACAAAAGGTGATGACCTGTTACCGTGACTCCTAAGAGAGTTCAGTGTTGTGTTCTAGGGTGCTAAGTTACCTGCCTCTCTGGAAGGTTAGGAAAGCAGGTAAAGCACTATGAGTTAATCTGGATTTGGTGCCTAGGTACTGATATGGTAAGGTGACTGAGTCCCTACATGCTGACGTCCCATGATCCCAGGCATAGTTCTGTTTCTGAGCAGAATCCCTGCAACAATGCAATTAAGGGTAGTCCCACTAACTGCTCCAGGAGAATAGCGATTTCCAGAATTGGCCAGAGTGGTAAGAAGAACCCCATGAGTAACATCCTTACTCTTCTCCATGCATACATTCTTTGTCAGCCATTTCTATAGTACAGCATTCCACACAGAGCGCAGCTCAACCTTGTGTTTGACCAGAGCTACGTAAATGCAGACACTGGCATTGTGGATTGGCAAAACACTCTCCACCACACATCGAGTGTGGGAAGCTGAAATGTGCTGTCTTGTCTTGCATGGTTGTGTGGCCAAATCAAAACACGCCTGCCTTTGGTGAGTCTTGTCCCCAGATGTAATACCTGTACATATGTATAAAGCAGGGGAGTTCAGGTAAGTCAAGAGTGTCAAATTGGTCAGAGTTTTTACCTGGGACTTTGTCTACTTTTTAAATCTTAAAGTCTTCCAGTGGGGAATGGTCCAACGCTGAAACTGGAACAGGTCCCTCGAAGTGTGTTACATCATCATCGAGCTCCCGCTAAGGAAGATGGTTTTGGCACCAAAAGCTGTGAGCTGGACAAGATTGATTCTGTAGCAGCGTTTGTTGCTTTGTCACAGGGAAAGATTTGCTGCTTTATGCCAGTCCACAGTTGTAGCTTCTGACTCAAACTTAATTTTTAGGTTATCAAAATCCACCTGTGGGGTAAGGCTAGAAGCTGTAGATAGGCAGTTCTCCATGAGGGTAGATACCTTTATTGCAAGTCGGTTTTCAGCATGACAAAAAGCTCTGAGTGGAATGAGCTTGGTTTTGCTGGAAACAGAGCTGCACCCTCTCTGGAGAAGCCACAGCACTTTGTCCCAGTCCCGCAGAGTTGGAAAATATAGCTAAGCCTCACTTTTCTCCACCTGCTAAGAAAGTTGCTCCTGGTCACTATTGCAGCCTTCAGGGCAAGCTCATAGGCTCCAGGTGTCTCTCCCGCCAGGGTCCTACATGTTCCATTTGTCAGTGGTCAGCTGAGCCCTCTTGGATTCAGAATTTCTTCTGCTTCATGTGTCCCTGTAGAAGGCGAACAAGTCACCACTCGACCCTTGGAGAGTCAAAAATCTCCAGAGCGACGAAGCTGCAGGCTGTAGCTAGCTGACTAGTGCTCCACAAGGCCATATACCCCTTCTGTGAGGAGCTGCTGAGCAGGTTTTGCATCTGCAGAGAAGATCATAGCGGGTGCTGCCGTGAAGTTAGGCCAACAGTTGATGCACCTTGGGAGGATCGACGAGCAGGTAGGTCCCGGTCTCCTCTCGGTTCTCAAAGCACTTTTTGGCCCAAGTTTCGGATTTGGGCTATCTGGGCACTTTTAGCACCACTTCCAAGGGCCCAAGACTGGAGAGGCACCTCTAGTAGAGTTGGAACTCACTGAGGCAGAGTTCAGGTGAGGATTTAAGATCATTGGAGCCTTTTCTGTCCCTGAGGCTCTCATCAGGAAGGCATCCAACTAGTCCTTGGTGTCAATTCTGGAAGTCTTGGGGTCAAGGAGAAGAACAGGGCTCAAGCAGCAGGGCAGACCTCTGGGGCTCAGAGTAGGCTTCACGCAGCAAGGCATCCCTTCTGGGTGCAGTTAAGCAGTCCATCTGAAGTACACAGCAGACCACAGCAGCAGGCAGTCATCTGAGATTTCTTCTGCAGGTCCAGGAGTGAACAGAAGACAAGGTCTGAGGGTCTCATTTTATACATGGTGCCCCCTTTGAAGTGGGAGAAACTTCTGGAGGCATCCCCCATATAAGTGCCTGGAATATCCTGCCTGCCTGCCCTGGCTCCAGCTAAACTGTAGGCACAAAGGGCTAGTGTGCAGTTATTTGAGTCTGAGCAGGGCCCAGCCTATAAATGTGTACGTGGGGCTGTGCACGGCTCCGCCCCCATCCTGCCAGTGATGGTCCATTCAGGCACACCAACTCGCTCTATTGTGTGGCTGTCTGAGAGGAATATACAAAGGCCAACTGGCACTCACACCTAGTCTTGCGACCCAGGAACAGGCTGCAGGCACCAAATGGAAAGGACAAGAAAATGCCAACTTTCAAAAAATGTCATTTTGAGAATTGTGCTTTAAAATCTGACTTTACAATTAAAGAGGATCTTGAATTACAATTTCTCAGATACCAAGCATGACTTTGCTACCTGCTCGCAATCAATGTTGGCACTTATTATATGTAATAAGGTAACCCAATGTATGGGAGAGGTATTGTGAGTTTTTCACTACCAGGACATGTAAAACTTAAAAGTACACGCCCAACTTGTTAATTACACTGCACCCTGCCCTACAGGCTTTCTAGGGCTGTTGGACTTGGCCCTTTTTGCAGGGTCATCCCTGAACTTTTTCCCTTCCTCCTAGCCTTTTTTCTGACATGGTGTTGGTGGTCTTAGGACTCTGGGCACTTTAGCACTGCTGTCCAGTGTAAAGTGCGTGTGCTCTCTGTGGTAAACATGGTAAGATTGGTCTACCCCTGTTTGGCATATTTAATTTACCTGTCAGTCCCTTGTAAAGTGGTATCTCAGATACCCAGGGCCAGTAAATTAAATGCTACTGGTGGGCTTGCAGCGCTGATTGCGCCACCCACCAAAGTAGCCTTTCAAACCTGTCTCAGGTCTCTGCCATTGCAGGGCCTGTGCGCGCAGTGCTACTGCCGCTGTGACGTGACACCTAAAGTGTGTGCCACGTCTGTGACTCCCCCTTTATTACTGCATGTCAGTCACCCCTAAGGTAGGCCCCAGCTAGCCCTTTGGGCAGGGTGCATTGTAGGTAAAAGGTAGGACATGTACCTTAAGTGTGTGACATGTCCTGGTAGTGACAAACAGCCATTTTGGTTTCTCACTGCTGTGAGGCTGCCCTCTCATAGGAATGCATTGGGGATTCCCTGATAAGTGTTTCAGTGGTAATTCCTGATATGAGAGGAGCAGTGTGGTCAAGTTTGGTATGTTTGGAATAGTAATAATAAATGCTCGCAATGGTGTGCGCAGATTTATTATCACTATTTTAGAAATGCCACTTTTAGAAGTTGGCATTTCTGTGTGCTATGTGTCTGCCTGCCTGATGTGTATTGCATGTCTGGCTCTGGAGTGACAGGGGCTTGTGAGGTGTGTGTGGCTCCAGGGAGGGCAGGGTGAGTCAGCGCTAGGCTGAATAGGAGATCTGCATTTGGAGTAGTGGGAGGAGTAGTCCCCTGACTCTGAATAGGTCTGTGCCTGCCTAGGTGAATGCTGGCTCCGCCCCCCTGTGGTGTGTCTGATGACCGAGCCCCACCTGACATAGGGGAAGAGGAGCCCTGTAAACAAAGTGCTCCAATACCCCCCAGATCCAGTTGAGACTGGTTCCCCCCAAGCCCTGTGCCAGGGCAGAACAAAGAGAAAATGTTGTATAAGTACTGGGGCTGTGACCCAATGAAGGTGTGCTTGTGCTTCTTTGCGCTACTTGGGGACTTGCTGCTGCTGGGCCCCAGGAGGAACCGCCACGAGGGACTGCCTCCCTGCTGGAGGGCCTTGTGTGCTGGCCTGCCTGGGCCCAGCCTTGTGCCCCTGAAACCTTTGCCTGAGCGCCTTGTGAGCGCCCTATATCTCTCCCAGGGCGGGGAGAGTGCTGGTGCTTTTGCAGCGCTGAGCTGCGACATATTTGGAGGGAATACCGACGTGGGGATTACCCCGCATTGATGCCTTGGAGGCGGGAGCCCACCCCGCATTGATGTCACTAAAGGCGGGAGCCTACCCCGCTGTTTTTGTGCTCCTGAAGATGGGAGTCTACCCCGCTGCTAGTATGCTTCTAGGAGGAGCGGGAGCCCACCCCGCATTTCTGTGCCGGTTCAAAGCGCCGCTCGTGGTGCGGCGCCCCCGGAAGTCAGGCAAGCTGCCTGGTGTGAGGCGGGGCCAGTTCCAGGAAGGAAGTCGCTGGAATCATGGCTGAAGAGGAAGGCGGGGCCCCTGTATGCCGGTGGGAGCCCCGCGTGTTGTCCTGCAGACTGGAGCCAATCCGGCGGAGACGTCGCCCCAGAGACCGGAAGGCAGGCAGAGGTTGCCTGGTTGGGGGTGGAGCCACGACGAGTGCGGGTCCGACGGGGACCTCACTCCGTGTCCCCCGGCCGTAGAAGTGTTGCCAGAGGTGGTGCGGCCGCCAGAGAAGACCGGAGCAGATCCAAAGAGGTCCTGTAGGTGGGGCCGGCCGAGGCACATTGTCGGTGCCTTTCCCCCCGATGTGGATGAGACCGGAGGAGTCCAGTAGCAGAGCTCCGGTGAGTGGGGCAGCCAGTGAGCATTTTTGATGCCGTGAGAAGCACCAGGAGAGCCCCGGTGAAGAGGGCCTGTATGGCATTGTTGGTGCCAGTGCTTTGGTTTTTCCAGCTGCACCGCGAGAGCGCGGGCAGCTGCAACGACGGGGGCATGTTTATCTGAGTGGCAAAGGAAGGAGTGAGATACACTCCCTCGGCCCCCAGTGCGTGACGCGCCTCTTTTCTGCTGCCAAGGCACCCAAAGGGCTAGTGGAAGGTCCTATCTGTACACCCTGACATTTGGGACAGAGGGCATTTGAGCCCCACAGAAGGCCAGTGGGCCTGGGGTCAGGTTTGGTACCTGTGTATGCCAGGAGGGCGCAAGGCCCTAAGGAAAGGTGATGTATGCACCTGGGGAGTGTCACTAAGGTGCCCTCCTATTTGTGATTGATGCATAATGTGTTTTATGCCTAAAGTGATGCAGACATAATGCGTTTATGTTGCAGGTGTTAATGCTGAGAACAGTATTGTACCAGTAGTTACTGGTTGTGTTTTATATTTGCTACTTGTGCTTTGTGGTGGTTCTGACAGTGGCCCGATTGGCCCTGTCATGTATATAATCCCCTGTGAATATTGCCTAGTGCCAGTTGGCACAGTGTATATGTGTGATTATGATTCTAATGTGTTTTGGATAATACAAAGGCTATTTTTTATATAACCTTGAGTGGAGTCTCTTTTGTGGTGTGCCTAGTGTGTTGCTGCTGTGTGTGTGTGTTGCGCAAATGCTTTACACATTGCCTCTGGGATAAGCCTGACTGCTCGTGCCAAGCTACCAAGGGGGTGAGCAGGGGTTATCTTCAGCGTGTAACTCCCTTGCCCTGACTAGAGTGGTGGTTTCTGCCTGGCTTAGGCGCACGCCCTAGCCTACCAGAAATCCCATTTCTAACAAGGGCCTACCTTAGAGGTGACTTATATGTAATAAGGTAATTTTAGGTTTCAGAAGAGGGTTATCTTGCCAGTTCATACTGTAAGTTTAAAACTGCATAGAGGTTGCAATGGAAGACCTGGGACAGGTTTTAGGGGCTACTTAAGTGGGTGGCATAATAAGTGCTGCAGGCCGACTAGTAGCATTTAATTTACCAGCCCTGGGTATATGGTATACCACTTTATTAGGGACTTATAAGTGAATGAAATAGGCCTATTAGGTGTGAGCCAGTTTTATCATGTTTTAGGGAGTGAGCACAAGCACTTTAGCTTGGGTTAGCAGTGGTAAAGTGCACAGAGTCCTAAGGCCAACAATAAAAAAAAAAATAGGATTGTGAAGGCAAAAAGCTTGCGGGAATACCACCCTAAGGCTGACAGGTCTAACAACTAGCCAGTGACTGAAGAATTCCCTCCACCTAATCCTAACTATTGTACGCAAATTATCCACCTCCTTTTGCAGTATTTCTCTTCTGGGTTTACTAAAAATTGCAAACACAAGGAGATGATGGACGAAGCGTTGAAACTTTTCAGGCACTCACCCCCAGTCACAGATCTGGGTTGAATCCATCATCGTTCTTTAGCTCACTTCGCCACCCCAGTTCAGACACAGCTATATGCAAATCAGTCTTGACCCTTTGCCTCATGGGAACAGTCCAGCCCGAACTGCCAAGCCATGTCTTCCCTGGACCGGAAACCCACGTTTGGTCCCTTGCTCACTTTGCCACTGGATTCAAGCTAGCCTGGCTGATGAGGGCTGTTAGCCCAAAACCGGTCCCAGGATGCTTGTTTCCGGTCCAGTGAAGACATGGCTTGGCAGTTCGGGCTGGACTGTTCCCATGAGGCACAGGGTCAAGACTGATTTGCATAAAGCTGTGTCTGAACTGGGGTGGCAAAGTGAGCTAAAGAACGATGATGGATTCAACCCAGATCTGTGACTGGGAGTGAGTGTCTGAAAAGTGTCAGCGCTCCATTCATCATCTCCTTGTGTTTTCTTTGTTCACCCTAAGTTGGCAGGGTATGCCCAGACGTGGGTCCCTTGCTCACTTTGCCACTGGATTCAAGCTAGCCTGGCTGATGGGGGCTGTTAGCCCGAAACCGGTCCCAGGATGCTTGTTTCCGGTCCAGTGAAGACATGGCTTGGCAGTTCGGGCTGGAGTGTTCCCATGAGGCACAGGGTCAAGACTGATATGCATAAAGCTGTGTCTGAACTGGGGTGGCAAAGTGAGCTAAAGAACGATGATGGATTCAACCCAGATCTGTGACTGGGGGTGAGTGTCTGAAAAGTGTCAGCGCTCCATTCATCATCTCCTTGTGTTTTCTTTGTTCACCCTAAGTTGGCAGGGTATGCCCAGACGTGGGTCCCTTGCTCACTTTGCCACTGGATTCAAGCTAGCCTGGCTGATGGGGGCTGTTAGCCCGAAACCGGTCCCAGGATGCTTGTTTCCGGTCCAGTGAAGACATGGCTTGGCAGTTCGGGCTGGAGTGTTCCCATGAGGCACAGGGTCAAGACTGATATGCATAAAGCTGTGTCTGAACTGGGGTGGCAAAGTGAGCTAAAGAACGATGATGGATTCAACCCAGATCTGTGACTGGGGGTGAGTGTCTGAAAAGTTTCAGCGCTCCGTCCATCATCTCCTTGTGTTTGCTTTGTTCGCCCTAAGTTGGCAGGGTATGCCCAGACGTGGGTCCCTTGCTCACTTTGCCACTGGATTCAAGCTAGCCTGGCTGATGAGGGCTGTTAGCCCGAAACCGGTCCCAGGATGCTTGTTTCCGGTCCAGTGAAGACATGGCTTGGCAGTTCGGGCTGGTCTGTTCCCATGAGGCACAGGGTCAAGACTGATTTGCATAAAGCTGTGTCTGAACTGGGGTGGCAAGGTGAGCTAAAGAACGATGATGGATTCAACCCAGATCTGTGACTGGGGGTGAGTGTCTGAAAAGTTTCAGCGCTCCGTCCATCATCTCCTTGTGTTTGCTTTACTAAAAATTGCCCTATGACCCTCAAAACAAGATGGCTCCTCCCATCCTACATTTGAAGGAGTTATGGTTCTTCCCCTGGCATTTCCCCTGCGGAGAAAAGGTGTCCTCCACTCTGTCAAGGCCAAATTTGCTCTCCTGCTGGGGTTGGAGCTAGAGTGTCTGGGGGAACCCTGGAAACGAATGCCAGCAGTTCTTGCCGACCCCAAGTAGCATCTCTAACTGTTAAGGCCACCCTTTGTTCTGGTAGCTGTGTCTGTCCCCCTACCACATGGCTAAGTCCTTCTAACAGACCACTTGTTAACAACACCCCTGCCTTCCTTGGTCTAAAGGCAAAGAGAAGCAGTGCTGTTAGAAGACAGCAAAGGATGAATAATTAGCCTCTGCAGTTGGGCTGTGAGGTAAACTGGTTTTAACCCGGTTTTCTCTCAGGTTGTACAAAATGTTCTGTCTTAAAGTTATTTTCCCACTGAAGTTATCAAAAATCTACTTCACCATTGAATTATATTTTTTGAAACTATGTGAAAAATATCTTTTAACCATCACTTTGTTATTTTCCCAGGCAAATGTTTCATGGAAAATGCAGTTTAAGCTACACAGTTAAAATAGCTTTTGGACGGTAAACATCGTTTACCACGAATACTTTTCCCCGCAGGGGATTACAACGCAGTCATTACAACGACCGCGTTGTAACAACGCATACCATTACTATGCAAGTCGGATCAACGACTTGCGGAGGGAGCAGAAGGTGTTGGATTTAAAATCCAACACCTTCCCTACTGTTGCACATACTGGAGTTGGAATAGTAAATTATACTATTCCAACATCCAGCGACCCCCTCCGCAAGTCGTTGTTATGACTTGCGGGGTAATGCTATGTGTTGTTACAACGCGGTCGTTGTAACGACCGCGTTGTAATTCCCTCCGGGGAAAAAGCATGCGGAAAAAAGAGGTATATTCCTTTTGGACAATTGTTCACTGTGAGGATATACTATTCACAATGTTTAGCTATACCACATTTTTTATACTAAGCACACGGTCCTGTGGGCTTACAAAGCACAATTTAGGGCTGAGTGTTCTACTAAATAAAACAATGTTTTGTCTACATAGTAAATGCACTTTTACCAGCCATGCATCACTGCTGTGCTTTTAAACTGCAACCCAGCCACAAACAATAAAACAATGATGATAGTTGAAAACATATATATTTATCACATATGTGAGTGGTGTAAATACACACTGCAACCACATATAACAATTAACATCTATGCCACTGGTGTAATTTCTAAACAAACGTACAATAGACTTACTGGTTAGATAAATACACCAATTGAGCCCTGATGCTAACAAACATCCATAGTGGACAAGCAGAAAAGGTGACTGTGCAACACCCTCCATTTTAGCTTTATGACCAGGATCCATATGATCCTTGAGACTGGCAGGAAATAATTAATAAAAAGTCCTTGGAAAGTATTTGGAAAAGGAAGATAAGAAAGAATACAGACTTTATGAGATAATGATAAACAAAATTGTATGACAGCTGTGTTTATACCTAGGGTCAGAGGTCGATACAAGATCTTTTAAATAAAGTGATAAAACAGATAAAAAAGGACCAGTGAGAAGTTAAATAGGGGAAGTGGCGAAATGTTTTGCAGAAGAAATATTTAAATAAACTTGAACTTCCCCCCACGTTTAGTAAGTAGTGTGAGACACAATAAGGAGAAAGCACCCAAACGTCCAAAGAAAAAAAATCTAAAAGGAAAATTGGTAAAGTAAGTGGAGCAAGTGAATGCTAAGCACTGCATCCTGCCTTCAAAATAAATCATAAAACAAAAGGTATAGAAAAAGCATAGTGAAGATCAGAAAAGAGCCGTGGGAGGAACAGAATATTCACACAAAGTCTCAGTGGAGAAAAGTGAATACCGTTAATTCTGCTCATGCTATGATTCCAGGGTTACATTTCCAAATAAAGGGTTATAAAGATTATCACGACTAATGTATCCTTTGATTAGCATATTACAGTGGATTGCTTTCCTCGTTTTCCTTTTCTTATCGTATCATTGGAAGAACTTGTGATATTGGGCTTATTCACAAAAATTTTCCAATTCAAGAGTGTCTCCTACATATGGAAAAACAGTGCAAGGCGGATTTACCAAGATTTTGCGCTGTGTTTGCGTCACAAAACAAATGCAGACGAGCGCAATTTTTTTTATTATTTACTTTCCGGTGCAAACATAATTTTGCGCTGGGAAATGTCTAAACGTAATGCAAAGTAGCGCAAAGGGCTGCTTTGCATTACTTAGCGTCAAGGGTGCGTTACATGGGCATTCCCATGCAACGACCCATACTTTTTGATGCAAAACCCTATCTGCAAAAAATCGGACACACGGTTTTGAATAAAAAATGAATGCCATTTGAGAGCAGGCGTTAAAAGTAGAAATGTTTTCATTTCTCCTTTCTTTTCCGACTTTGCATGTGTGCTGCACTGAACAGCACACATAAAAAATAGGAAAAGCTTTAAAACTTGTCTAGGCATAGTATTTTGTGCTGGAAGGAAACACTTACAGTACAAACCCTATGCTAGACTCACGCACACCCCCTTTTACTATGGCGCAAAGGTGGGTGTGTGGCACATGGCAGCAAAATTCTGCACTCGCGCTAGGGAGAGTGGAGGAGAGTGCCATATCTCTGAAGATGTGGCACTCTGCTGTTCCCTCCCTGTCACACAACGCAGCACAGCGCAGCATTTATGGCTGCTTGCTGAGTTCCGTGAAATGTTGGTAAATCTGGCCCTGCATCTGCACATGGATTTTCCTGACCTTGCCCATATCGCCTATTCAACAACATAAATCCAGTACATGTGAAGATTTGTTTGTATTCATATGGTTAAGTAGGATTGGGGAAACGGAAGGTCCTATGGGAGTGTCATGGCAGTCTTTAATACAGATGAATGAATGAATTAATGAATTAATGAATGAGCGGATTTGGTATAGCGCACAGCTACTCAAACTAGAGTGTCCTGGTGCTGAAATGGACAAGTTGGCAGCTCAATAAGGCGTAAGTTAGTTCTTGAAAAGCCAGGTTTTGAGATCTTTCTTGAAGGTTAAAAGATCCGTAGTGGCTCTCAGCAAGGCCGGTAGACTGTTCCATGCTTTTGTGCCAAGGAACCCAAAAGATCTGCCCCCAGCCAGACACATTTTGGGTGTATGGACGAGGTCAGCGTTGGAAGATCTTAAGGTCCTTGTTGGCTTGTAGTGATTGACACGCTTATTGAGGAAGTTAGCGCCTATGCTATGGATTGCTTTGAAAAGGATCACCATGGCTTCAAGTTTGATCCTTTCCTTCATACGCAACCAGTGCAGGGACTTCAGGAGGGGAGTCATATGGGATCTGGGTTTCGGTCTCAGGATTGCCATTGCTGCAGCGTTTTGCACCACTTGCAGACGCTGAGTAAGGAATTCATGTTAAACGTAATGGGGCAACCCGGTGTCCCTCAGAACCTGGGTATACATATTCTAAAGGAAAAAATGGTTCTGTCGGGGTATCAATTACTTAGGACAAGTAGCAACAGCTTACTTATAACCAATATGAATAATTTACAAAAAATAAAATTAAAATAAAGATATAACACACACCAAAGATTTTTGAATCAATAATGTATTAAGAGAAAATGAAATAATAAAGGCTGTCGCAATTTATAATTTCAATTGCAATACCTGACTGTGGTGCAACAGTGACATGTGGTGAATGGTGATAAATATAATCCACTATATACAGAAACAATTGTGCAAAAAATGGGGAGGGGTGAGGGAGAAAGATTTAATAAATGTCCTAATTATTAGCACATATGCTTAATGATCCAATGACGAATGGAACTGTGATCATAAGCGTTGTGTGGACATATACAATATGCCGACGTTTCGACCCTGTGTATCGCGCAAGAAGTGAAAGTGCGTCCAGGCGGGTCTTCCTCAGGGCAGGAGGGGGGAATTGGCAGCCTAAGGATTGATTTAAAAGGCAGCGTCAGGTGTGTGTTATAAACCGAAATATGAGTTCACTATGTAGCTTTTAAGGCATAAAGCTTACCCAAAAGTAGATTCCTAGGTGGCCCTGCGATTAATAATTTCTTAGTCAGGTATAGGTAGGAAATTAATTCATAAGGATCTCCACCAGCCGGTTTGGAGCCTATTGGAAAGTGAAAAACTGAATCAGTGACTAACAATAGTGCTATTGTTAATTATACAACACGAGTCTTAGAGGGCTGTGACATACCTCAGAGATAAACTGTATTAGACTTCCACCCGTCGGTTGGAGTCGATTTTGTGCCAGTCCGATGTGTTTCTAAAGTAAATAATGAGCACTGCATAAGTCATGGTTTTGAAATAACACGAGAGCGCAAAGCGCGCTTCGTTCAAAAGATCCCTAATTAGTTCTCACCGTGATCTGGAATTCAAGCCTCCTTCTGTCCGTGGTTTATTTCGGAAATGAGGGGCTGAAAGAACTGAGGCTATAAATAGCCTACCTAGCGTGTGATGGACGTGCATGCTAGCTTGTGTCTCCTTAAGATGTGTATGCATGGTGGAGCAGCTCGGTTATCCTGTCAAGGAACCGGGCTGCTCATCGCAAGGATGTAATCAATTACCCAGCCTGTCGAGAAACAGTGTCTCAGGCATGCGTGTGGGTTTACACTAAATAAGAAGCACTGTGTAGATAGCTGTAATGAACTGAGACTCAGTTGGCTGATGTGTACGGAATTCAGGCAGGCCTAGGTATAGGCTATTGGCGTTATCCAGTTTTGATGTCACCAAGGCTTGAACCACAGTCTTCGTACTGTCCTGTGAGAGTAATGGGAGGAATTTTTTTAACATGCAGAGAGTACCAAAACAGGAACCAATCAGTGCTTGAACCTGTGGACCCATAGAGAGGGCATTGTCAATGACAATGCCTAGGTTTTTAACCTTCTCCTGGGCTAAAAGGGGACGGGTCAATTTGTCTGACCACCATGTACTCCAATTACACACAGTGGGTTGGCCAAAAAACACAACCTCTGTTTTGTCTGGGTTACACTTCAGCTGATTTATTTTGAGCCAGTTAAATACCTTTGTGAGGCAGGATCCAATATTGTCTCCATCAAAGTCTGTTCCTTTTTCACATGTAAAAATCAGTTGTGTGTCATCGGCATAAGAGATATTAGCACCCTCTTTCTCTACTATAGGTGCAAGAAGTGATAGATAGATATTAAAGAGGGTGGGACTGAGAATTTAGCCCTGATGTACTCCTACGTTCATGTTAGGCATTGGAGATGAAAACGGTGGCATCCAAATATCCTGTGATCTATTTTCCAGGAAAGAGGTCATCCTGGCCAGTGCGGTCCCACCTATACACACATTCCGTAGTCTGTCAAAAAGTCTCTCATGTGGGACCATATCGAAGGCCGCCGACAGGTCAAGTAAAATTAAGACTGCCCTACCTCCCTGATCTAGTTTTTCCTTAATATGCTCTGTCACTTCCAACAGAGCAGATTCTGTACTATACTTTGTCCTAAAACTGGATTGAGAGACATGCAACAGGTTTCGGTCTTCAATGTACTCTAAGAGTGCTCTGTTTACATGTTTTTCTAGGACCGTAGATAATGCAGGGAGGAGGGAGATAAGCCTGTAATTGACCGGGTCTTTGTGGTCCGCTGTCATCTTTTTTTTAGGAGGGGTAGGATTTTAGCTTTCTTCCAGATATGCAGCATTTTACCAGATGAGAGGGATAGGTTAAGTACCATGTTGACAGTGGGATTGATAGTCGATGCTAAAGGTGCTAATAAATTAGCGATGCAGGAGTCAGCTGGGGATCCAGACTTGAGGCCTTTGAGATAATTAAGTGATTCATTTTTTTGTAATTCGGGAAATACTAGTAGTGTGGGGATCTGCGGGGGGCAGAGCTTTTCATTCTGAAATTGACAAGAGATTTGATCCTTCGCTGGTATTTTATCAAAGGCCTGTTGGATTTCAGTGATCTTATTTGTAGAATGATAATGCAACCTACTTAGTCCACTCGGCTGAAAGTGGGGCTTCTTTCTTAGCAGCCATCGGGGAAGTAAAACTCTTTACTATATTAACAATTTCTTTTCCCTTGTTTTGGGCTTGTTCAATCTTATCTTGGAGGACATTTTTTCTGGCCTCTCTCACTTGCATTTAGTGGGTTTTCAAGTCGGCTTTATAAGACTCCTTATCTTCAAGAGTGCAGTGTTTCTGCCATTTCCTTTCAAGCCTTCTACAGGTATTTTTGCTATTTCTAAGAGATTCATTAAACCAGGGCGTAGGGGGGTGGGTCCTCCTTGAAGGATTATAGATCATAGGAGCAGCGGCGTCAATGTTGGACCCAAGCCAGGATTCAAGAGAGAGGGCGTCTGCTTCAGGGTTGTCGATTAGTGTCAGGATGGATAGTTCGAGAGCCTTCGTCAGCGCCGGGATTGATATTTTGTGTAAGGCCTTGTAACTATATTCACACAGATGTGGTAAACAAACACAAAGTTGATATTCACAAATATTTGCAGTAACCTTATCACACTAAATACACTTTCAACTTACACTTACAAAAAGGAGGCATACAATATGTGGTCACTGTCTGTAAGTGACCCGGGTACCGGTATTTTATAAGGAATGTAAGGAAAAGGATGTCATCACATATGGAAATGCTCCCACCTATCTATTTGTTGGATTCACACATAATACTACCCAGAGCAACAACAGATGAATATAAAAGCCGTCAAGATGGTCGCAATGTACTTTAATGCGGTGGAATCAGACCTCTCCTAGCTAATCAATAAAGGGACTGATTATGGATATTCACTGACAGAAGGTAGTTGGCGGGATGGGTGATAGTCAGAGGCTCATATACAGAAGAAAAAGCCCTTTGTGTAATTGTGTGTAATTGACAATTTTCCAAATATGATTGCGAACCACTGTAAACCAAAGATGAGAAATTTTTTCTCATGACAAATTAGTTTTATATAATTTATTAGTCGAAGACAGTCATTTACAACAACTGTTCAACAATCACAAATTAAAAATCAGGAATGGTTTATATCAACTAATGTCAATTGTATGAGAAATACAACACCACTGGGAAAAATAACCAACTTTTTAACAAGCACCATCTACAATCTGCCATCTGCAGCCCTTTCCAGCAGGGTTTCACTCTAGAATCAAGACATAGGCTGTGATGAGTACATCTTCAACAGAGGTCATGAGGCATGATGAAATCTGTTTCCAGAAATCCTTTGATTTAGATGCTTACCATAACCATGGCTATAAACAGAATGCTCTTTAGCTGAGATAAATAGTACAGATCTCCTGGAGGCCTTTTCTTGTGGATAAAGATTAGTAGCTTTATGAAAATTCAAGTATTCAAAGGTCATAATAATAATATCTATATTACAATTCTTACAGATACCCTTGACCCCAAAAATATTTTGCATACAGCATCACTAATAGATAATCTGCTAAAACAGGACGTTTGAAACCCCGCAAATTTGACCAGAAAATAATTGATGGGTGGCAATGTCTAAAGTGGGTATAGACGCTGTAAAATTGGTGATGGGTAACTTTAGCTCATCCTTTGAAGATTCTATACCCTTACTTCGTGAAATTGGGGAGGTAGGGGCCTCCATGGATATACCAGAACCCCTTGTTGGCAATAACACTGAGCCCACAAAACTTTGTATCCAGCTTTTAAATATGTTTCTTGGAAATAATCTAGGGGCTACTAACGAGGTGTTTTGCAGATATGCTACCCATGTTTATCTTAAAAAGAGGGGAAAATGAAAGCCTCTTCGATTATGTTTTGGTAGGGATCGATGAGTGAAAAGGCAGATAACAACGCTCACAACTGATCATGACTCAATTATTGTAGCTTTTTGCAGTGATTTGACAGATATCACTTATTTAGCTGATTGTTAATCCTCTGTTAGCCTGCAAAGTGAGAGAGATCAAGGTTATTTAGAAGTGGACAGTGCAAGGAGATGACAAAGATGGGATAGCTTTAAGCTTAAGATAAAACATCCCCTAACAGAGTCAATTACACTGTATCTAGGCATAGCCGAGTTCATTATCCAAAGGGCTTTTGGCTATGGAGCCTACTAAGAAGCGTTAAGGGCTCAAAATATGGAGGTGGTATGAAACACAATGCAGAAAGGCAAAGAAATTGCTATTCACCCCCATCTAGAATAAGACCTGAATCACCGTGACCACCATTAGGGGTGATTATGAGAAGCTGACTGACAAAAAATGGGACTTTGCCACCGTTAACTGTTAAGATGAAATATTTAGCGCCTATGACCAATCACTTAATATAAAGTTGAGTTTGGGAACTTTACCGCTTTTGGACTTTGCATGAAAATGAACAATAAGTAATCCTGTCAAATGTGCTTGACGTTTGCCCTTTTACTGAATGCATTGACAGCAACACATTTTTGTGGCATTTGGGATAAAAACCTACAGGAAATCAAAAATGCAGATGATTATCATTCAATTTGGTACGGCCAGTTTATTTGTAATGTATTGAAAATTCGAAATAAAATTATATGTGTTTGATTGCACAGGACTTTCAGGATTGACTTAAAAGGCATCCCATAGTATGCACTTTGCAGTCTGTCCGATTTTGATGTTTGGTTATTCCTTGTTTTCTCAATGGATTATGAAGCCTGACTTCTGTACAAATCGCCACTGTCGCCACTCTGTAATTATAGTTAGGACCAGGTTTCCATAGGAAATACATTTTTGGGGTTTTCTAATAACTTTGGCCCCGCTTGACGAAACTTTCCAAACACAAATTTCATCCACCTTAGCTCGTTCTTGGAAAGTTTCAGGGTGATCTGTGAAGCAGTGGCCGTGAAAAAAAGGAGGGCGGGTCCCAAAACACGTTTTCCCCATGCAGTTTTCTATATATGTATGGTACTATTACTAAGAATTACATATGTTTGTCTTGTGATATAATGTATGGAGATCCTGTAAGAAAATCATAATATGTCTGTTAGCATGTCGGCTAATCGAGCTTCTAGAATTGATATTTAAGGCTCCTTATACTAAGTTGTTTATGTAATGCCTAGATCACTTCTGTGGGGTTTTGCTTGAACTTTTTTGAGATCTGTACAGGTGAAATAACATATTATTACTATCTATAATAAATTGTGAAACTGCTTGAATACTTTATTGTTTGTATTGCAATGTTTTATCGAAATAAATATTTTACCTAAATGCAGACTATCCGCTGTCTAACTTCGTTTATTCTTTGCAGACGCCCAAATCATACCCTTAAGACAATTTCACTTTAAAGCTTGAAATCGTCAGCAGTTACTTTTTTGCAATCATAAATATTTTTATTTTAATGGAAAAAACTGCATTTAGAGAACTCTTATTCATAATAAAAGCAAAAAAGGATGGATATATGTTACGTTTATATGTTACGTATTTCATGCAATTATGGAACAGAATGCCTTGACTTGTTTTGCTTAACTGTCACAAAAATAAGTAATCTACAAAAGTTCACTATTTGCCCAGTAGGGGTACTCTAGCATAAGGCTTAACAGAGAAACAAGATTTGGTTATAAACTCTCGCATGAAATGCTTTTGGAATACTGCATTATTACTCACTTTGTCGTACAAGTCGCTTCCTTAGAATTTGCGTTCTGTGCTGAGAAAAAAACCAGAATCAAATGATCTTACAAAACAATTAGTACACACACTCCATTAATATTCCACAGAAAATCAATACATGAATTCTTCAAAAACTCACAGTATTATAATTTAAGCCGAATTCTACATCATTCTTCAGATTTTGTCAACACGATTTTAATAGCCTGCCTTTACCTAGTTCTATAGTTAATTCTATCAGGTGACTGTTTCAGTTTGTAAAGATGGAGGACCTTGTACTCTGGGCCCCTCGAGGACACTACAGCTAGGCCTCTAATGAGTGACATGAGCTCACACAGGCATACGATACGGTTCGGAACTGACCACGAGCGGGCAGCCCCCCCCCCCCCTCTTATTTATTTGTTGACATACGCGGAGCTACGGAGTCCCCCGCGGTTTAGTCCATCCCCATCCAACCTCCGATATTTAGATTACCAAGTGTTACTCATATACATAGTCCCTCAGCCTCTGATGAGGTGCTGGATTAGGCCTCAACCAAGCAGGTCGACCTCGTCCTCCTCTTAATCCTTGGGGTTCCTCATCTCGAAGCGGGGTGACTATTGATCATTCACTGGGGATACAAGGTCCATGATCTTGAGTGCGAGACTTCTCCAGCCTAAACACTGGAGCATTCCACATGTACAAACCATCACCCATCACTGTTGGTGTGTCTTCCACACTCCTCCTTGGGGGGTGGGGGGTCTCCTTCCACCTTCCGAAACAAGGATATGTTGCAGGTGATCCACGAAGAGCTGTGACCATCGGCCCGTGGACTTTTGTAACCACCCAGGTACCTTTCAAACAGGGTTCTAAACTTCCACCCAGGATGGCGATCCTTGAACAGTACTCGATCTCCCGCTCCCAGGCTCCAGGGCCCTGCTCTTCTGGCCCGACTGGCCCATTCATTGGTTTGCTTCCCCCTCCTCTGAGTGCCCTTCAAATTCACCTGGGTGCACCCTGGCCCAGAGGGAATGCTGGTCTTTGAATAGCCACTACATTGGAGTGCACTGGGTGGTGCAATGAGGGGTATTGTGATACATTTGCAGAAAACGATGTAGACTCCATTCCAGATCCTCTCGTTGATCCACTGCATTCTTCAGCGCTTTAGTCAGAGTTCTTATGAACCTTTCCACAGTGCCATTGGCCTGGGGCCACTGTGATGTCACTTTTTGATGCTGGATCCACAGCCCCTCTAAGTACTTGTGAAATTCCGCCCCCTGAAATGGAGGCCCATTGTCAGTTTTTATGACATCCAACAGCCCAGATGCTCCCATTGTTTTCTCCAGCACAAGGCACACTTGAGAAAATGTGGTAGTCCCTACCAGCTCCACCACTGGGTATTTCAACAGTTCATCCACAGTTACCAGGGTGACCTGCCCATCCGGGAAGTTTCCAAAATCCAGATTTATTTTTGTCCAGGGAGTAATAGGGACGTCTTCTGTGGCGAATGGAACTGGGGCCACTGGGCTTCCCATGACCCGGCAGGTCATGCATCTCCTCACTGTTTCCTCCACCCTCGAATCCATGCCAGGGAACCACACTTTTTCTCTCATCCTGGCGTTGTTTTTTTCGACACCTTGATGCCCCTCATGCGCCAGCTCCACCACTCAAAATCTCCAGGGACTTTGGGGATCACCATTCGATGCCCCCTCATGATTATGCCCCCAACCACGGAGCATAACTCTTCTCTCACTTTCTAGATTCCCGACATCCGGTGCTTCTCTTCTGGATCCCATTGAGTGGCATTCTGCAGGAACAGCTTCCACCCAGTCTGCCATCATCCTTCTCCATGGCAAGTCTGACATCTTCCACTGTCAGTGCCTTCCGGCAGGCCGCTGCCTCCACCATACAAGCAAACTCTGGCTCACTCGACATGTCCTCCTTCACCACTTCTCCACAGCCTCAGCGGGGTGGCCGGACAGGAAATCCCCTGAGTTGCCAGCACCAAGCCTGTACACAACATTGAATCTGTAGGGCAGTAGCTAAACAGCTCAACGCTCAATCCTCAGTGGCGGGTGGGGTGCTGTAACCCGCGAACAGACTCACCATGGGTTTATGGTCGGTACAACTGGGAACTCCCTGCCATACACATATAGATGGAAGTGGTGACATGTCCACTTAATGGCCAATGCCTCCCTTTCAATTTGCACATTGCTCGTTTCCGTCAGAGCTCTGCTCGCAAACGTCAGAGGTGCCCACACTCTGGGGTTCTGTTTCTGGGTCAATACTGCACCTAAACCAACAGGGCTGGCAACAACCACCAATTCTCTGGCCTAGTCCGACTTGAAATATGCCATGGTGGCGTCAGTCAATAGTGCTTACATAATGTCCTCAAACACCTTCTGCTCCATAGGGCCCCAAACTCACTTGACACCACTCTTTGTAATTGCTCTCATTGGTCCTGACAGTATCGCTAGATGCGGCAAAAGCCTCCCACAGTAAATCACCATCCCCAGGAGGCTTCTTACTTCCATGGGGTTCTTTGAAGCCGGTGGTGACTTGTTGGCTGCTGACTTTTGAGGGTCTACCTTCAAACCCTCCCTCGAGAAGATGAATCTAAAGAACTCAATTTGATGCTCAAAAAATGAACATTTGTCTTTGTGGGGTGTTAGCTCTGTATCACTCAGCCTCTGTATCATCACTTTGAGCCGCCTGTGATGTTCTGCCAGAGTGGACGAGTAGATTAGAATGCCATCAGTGATATTGATGAACCCTTCCAGCCCAGACAGTGTCTCTTTCATGGCATTTTGAAATACCTCTGTATATTTTTAACCCCAGATGCGTTGAAAAGGTGGTGATGTAACGGCTATCCCGGTGTAGCTCTAGCTGGTGATAATCTGCAATAAAATCCAATTTTGAAAACCACCTGGCTACGTTGAGTTCTGCAATGATATAATTTACCGTTGGGTTATGATGTGTCATTCCTGATGGATGGCACGGTTGGGCCGCCTCATATCTACACAAAGTCTTATCACCCCCGGTTGCTTGGGCTTTTCCGTGATCACCAGGGGAGACACCCATGAGTGGGTCCTGTCACTCTCTCAATGACGTCCATGCTTTCAAGTTTCTCCAACTCAGCCTCAACCTGAGCTCTCAGATGGAATGGAATACGTGTGTGTCGCAGTGCGGTGGCGTGCACAGTAGTGTCAATGTGTAACTTTACCGGGGCACCCCTTTGACTCCCCTGTCCTTTAAACAACTGCGGAAGCGCATCCAGGATGCGATCTACTTGCAATACATGAACCACTTTTGTGTAAAAAAAAAACCACACCAGTCCTAACTCTTCTGCCGTGCTGCAGCCTAGCAGTATTCCCTCACCCTTCTTGGTTACGTGGAACAACGTTATGACATCTCGGTCCTCATGCCTTACATTCACCGATGCCCCAGTATCAATTAGAGCACACACCTTCCTGCCCATGATCGTGACAGCACACACAGGATGGGGACGCCTCCTTCTCAGTCCCGGCGCTGTAAATGAAATGAAGAACTGTAGAAATCAGCTGAAATCACTGTTAGCATCAGCTGAAGCCATTTTGTTTTTGGCAGCCATTTTAGTTAGCCATGTGCTCGCCATGTGCTTTCTCCCTCTTCACTGTTGCCTGCTCTTGTATTTCACTTGAGTCAGGAACTATAATTAACTCCTTCAGTACTGAGCCAGAGCACTGCACATGCTCAGAAAGGCCTAGCTGCTAGAATGCACCTGCTCTTGAAGTAACTGTCAGGCTATTTTAACTAATGTCAGCAATATTGTAAACCCTCCCACTCTGTTGAGTAAGCGATTCTTATGTATCCTTATATGTAACTAGCTATTCATGTGCACACTTGTACCGCCTCTTTTTGAGTCTACATGCTAACTCAGCTATAAACTGGGCATAAAAGACCCAGGGTCTCTGTACTCCATGGACTGCCTCCTACAGTGGCCTGAGGGTACTGTATTGACGCAGTCTCCCTCACGTGAGGTTAATAAAGTTGTTATTTTGATATTCCAGCTTCCGTGCCAATCTCTTCTTTGTTGGTTTAAGGACCAGGTGCATCAGTGAACCCCTTAAAAGGTTTTTTTTCTACAAATTGACACCCAAACGTGGGCCTCATCGGAGACGCGGCTATCCAAGGGAGTGGTCTTGACGGAAGACAGGAATCTACTGAGGAGGTACCCTGCATGAGGAGACCCTTTGTCTTTGCAGACCAACGTGTTTTCCGGTTTTCCCGATCTGTCCCTCCAGGTGTTGGCCGCTCCCGACTGAGATCTTCTTTGGTGTGAGTATTTTAAAAACGACCGTTAGGTCACTCAGAACTTGGCAGGTGGAGGTTGGAGACTTTGGTTTGGTAAGGTTGCTGTAGCAACACTTTTGTTTGGATTGACTTGGCCAAGATTCTTGTTTGTTTGTTTGTTTGCTGCAGCAAATAAAAGCAGGTAATGAGGAGATTTTTCTCTAAATTTTGAAGTCTTGAACGGCACAAATTGTGTTAAGTGTCACTTGGAGAATAATATTATATATACTATAATATTTTTGTCATGCCTGCTCCTAGCACACTTCGTAGAAAGTGTTGCTGTCTTGGAGGTACCAATATGGATTTAGGAAGTACTCAGCTGACTCCCTAAGAGGGGATACCTAAATGGGTTTAGGTATATTAAAATGGTATTTCTTCCATGATGACTAGTACACTATGGAACAACAATATATCTGCGCACTTAGTAAAATTCATAAGCGGTGATACGGAGCGCTTTTGAGTGTTCTGCCAGCTCAACTGGTAATTTGGTGTATTATTGGAAAAGGTCTGAGGCGCGAGCCTGTCTTTTTAAACATGGCAGTCTTTTGGCTGTCTATTTGTCTTGGTGTAATCTCTGTACCTTTTCTTTTAGAGTCCTTTCGTTTGTAAATATGACTTACCATTGGTATTTACAAATGGTTTGAGTACAGTCTGTGGGCTGTCTCTTGCTTTTGTCCTAAGTGCTGATTTGTGGGTTAATTGTTTTTTTTTTTGAGTGTCTATGTGGTTGTGGATTGACACCGGTGGTGATGCTTGAAAGTACTTGTTTCACTAAGTAGTGAATATGTTTTTGTGTGAGAATGGCTTGCCTTAGCAAGCAGTGTTGTGTGCTCTGAGTGTGTGGCCCCCTTCTTGAAAATGTCTGGAATGAGCTCAATTTGGTTTTTGTCGTCATTCTGTTGTGCAAATCTCATTGAAAGAACTACATTTTAAAATTCAAGGAATGAATTATGTAACATATGCTAAATAGCTGCACGCTACCATTAGAAGTAAAACAGTAACAAAGTATAGATGTGTGAATATTGCCTCAAGAGAAACATTAGAATTAACACTCAATAGGGAATAAATAGGCCTCATAGAAAGAAAGAAAAAAACAAAACGAATTTGTGTGCTTACATAACTAGGACTTAATATAAAATGTTACAGCATTATCCTTAGATATTAATATTAAAAGGCATTCACATCATCTGAGTAATTGGTTGCTGCTGAAATAAAAGCGCCTCTTTTTTACATTACAAGACAATAGATTTGTGCTGGCTTGGAATGCCTGTGTTTTAAATAGACTGCACCATGCTCAAATTTCCAGCACCAGGAAAAGAGCTTTTAAACAGTTGTTTACCGCTGTCTGACTGAGAGGAAGCTGTCTGTCAAAACAGATGGAGATCAAACTTTTTCAGGACATTACAATACAGCAAAGGGTTTTTCTCCTGAAAAAGGCGTGGAAATTGAGGCTTGCTGGTCGTAAAAACACAGCTGAGTAAACAACACATGGCTATGCCTGGCCACAGGCTACAGATCCAGCACATGCGTTAAAGACTACTGATTTTAAAAGTTACAAATACAGCTTCATTATTTTGGATAAAATAGAAAGGATTAAAAACAGGGATTTTCTTTCTTGTTGCTTTTCTAAAAAAGCATATCTATGGTTCTGATGGTAAATAATTACTGCCCTTTAAAAAGTGACACAAACCATTTTATGTTTCACTGCAGCTTCTGTGCTTAGTGTTATAAATACATGCATTTAAAGGCAAAAGGAAAGGAATGAGGCTTGCTTTTCATATGTGGAAACATCAAAAGGGTTAGTGATCATTATTCAAAAAAATTGACTATATGAGAAAAAAAAAATATTATTAAAAATAATTGCACTAAAATCGTTTTTGCATTTGTAATGTCTAATAATCCTTCTGTGACAAATATATAAGCTTCTAGCATCAAAGTTGAATTTGAGCAGCACTTTACCACAATGTGGGGAGTGAAATGTGAAATTTCACTTTACCCAGGCATATAAAACCTTATTTTATAAGGGTGTACCGTATACATTTCTGACCCCCACCCCTGGGATATCTAGGGAGACCCTGGGGGTCCCTAATATGCAAAAACATTGTAGGTTATTCATTTTTAAGTGCCCCTACCACCAAAGTCGAGTTTGGGCACAATTTACTTTTTAAAAGCAGTCCTGGCACCCAGGGCTGTTTTCAAACTGATCTCAGGTTTCAGCAGTGCACACATGCAACTGCAGAACAAGCAGCTGGCCTCTAAACTACTAGAAAGCACATCACACACTGCATACGAATAAAAATAAGTATAAAATAAGACAGCAAACAGTGCATCTTACCTTTAAAATTATTAGCTCACAGGCACGGAACAGGACTGCTTTTCAGCTGTGATTCTTCAGAGTTACTTTGAATTGGAAAACCGCATGGAAATAGCCTTGCACAGAAATGGGACAGCAGGTTTAACCCCTTGCATGCTCACGACGGCCCCCAGCCGTCACGCGTTACAGTGGGCGTGTGCTCACGACGGCTGGGGGCCGTCGAAAACCCGCCCACGCGTTAATTCTCCCGCACAGCGGGAGAATTTACCGCGCACGGAAGGGGTTAAGGGGCAGAGGTCGAGTTCTGTATTTAGCAGACCAGCAAAATGCCTACGTAGGAGGGGTTTTTCTAATAGGTTTGCTTTGGCACTTCGACCTCGGAAAAGATTCTGAAGGAAGGGATGACAGCGCAAAGAGAAAGAGAAGCTTTGCTTATTATTTTTGGCAAAAAACCAGGCAGGTTTTGCGCAGTCATAAGAAGCGAAGGAAAGGCAGTAACGTATGTGGGCCCTATGTAGAGCATAGCTCTGCCATGTATATAGAAATAATGCTTTTAGTTTAAAGATTACTGTGCAAGGGCTCCAATAAGGAGGCAATGAAATTCAGTTTACATTCATGCGCCCTCATGTTACACTAGTACAATTGCTAAAGGAATTGGTTAATGTTTTCTAGCTAGTTCAATGTGCTATTTACCTCCTACAAGTTTGTTTGTGCCCAGCTGCCAAAAATAGGGGTAGATAGTGTTGACAGAAGGTCACCTGTTTCAGGTTACCTACTGTTGAATGGGGAGGAGATTAGGGAGATTAGCTCCTGGGCAAATTAAGGGTAAGCAAAATTAAGTACCACATTGTCATTTTTCTTGATTTATGTGCTCTCTCTCTCTCTCTCTCTCTTTTTCTCACTCTCTTGAGCCTGTCTAAGCTGTCTAGGAACGGCCATGGGACGTTTAATTGGCTATTCAGTAATACTGTTTTAAAATTATTGTTAGCATTAATAAAATGAATAAAAATACGCCATGTTACTGCCCATCCTGTCTGATGAAATTATGAACGGATGAGTAGTCTAGATTGATGTTCCCTTATTTGACCTTTAAAGGGGAACTATATGTGGGTAGTTTTTGTTCTAAAATTCTCAGGTGATAACACCATTATTGTTTGTTATTTTTTATGCTGCATACAGTTTTGCAAAGGCATTATTAGTCTCTTATTAGTCTGTGTAATTGAGCTGACAGGATCCCTGTAGCAGTTTTAGATTTTCCCGCCGCGCCTATAACATGAGAGCATGGTCCTAAGTGTAAAATGTAGGTGTTTTTACGTCAGAAAAATCATTTTAGAAGTGTCTGCAGTCCTGTACAGGTAGTGAAAGGTTATGACTTATGAAACACAAGCTTGTTAAGACAAGAAGCACAAAAGAATGCTTGTTCTAAAAATTCCCTTTCTTGAGGTTCTTCAGATGAATAATATAGGAATACACAAATGTAAGGATTTACAGTATGTCCGTATTGTTTTTCTTTTTTCCTCAGAATTTAGTAAATAAACATAGACTTCCTTGGCTGCTTCAAATAGTGTAACGTTTTACTCTTGTCAGTTCACCAAAAAGTTCCTTTTGTACTCGCTAATAGGTCCAGTGTTTTTTTACTCTCAGATAGATGAAGTGGTTCTTGGGTGCCTTGCTAATGTATGGGGCGCCCCAAGACTAAAAAGAGGTATTCTCAAATAGACTATCCTCTCTGTTGTTAGGTTATTTGTATGCCTTGTCTAAAGATTTTTTGTTCTGTCCATCAATAGATATCTGCTGCCCTACAACCATTGCCAGAGGGGCCCGGACATCAGATTCAGCCTGGGGAGTTAGCGCTGATCTAGCTTGGAGTCAAGGTAAAGGGAACCAGCTCAGGCATTGCTGGCAACTAGGACCTCAGTGAAGGTAGAAGGCCGGAAGCACTGGGACGTGAAGTGTGTACCTCTGCTACTGTCTTGGACGAAAGACGGGATCACAAATCAGGATGGAGAATTCTTTGCGTGGATCCAGTTTTTGATGCCCAGCTGAGAGAGTCACAGACCGACAAGGACGGCAAGGAGGCTTTTGCTTGAGGTGACCCCCTTTGAAACAAGGGTTGCTTCAGATATCCCAGCATCAGGCCTTTGAGTCCTGGTCCCCAAGTGAATGCAAGTCTGCACCTCTGTTTGTTGATCAAGGAATGCCTGAGCACACCGGGTACAATCTGTGGCCCCGACAAAAGAGCAGTGCGCCAGCGGAGCAACACAGGAGTTAGGGAAGGACTTGAGTTCAGGGTACAGGTGCTGTGCCTTTGGTGCCTGTTAGATTAAAGTGAAGAATACTGGTGCACTTCCTGAGACACTGGACAGGATCGTTGACGGCATTTGCCCCAGAGGGTGATTGCCCTATCCTGAAAGAAGAAACCTTTTCCCTTAAAACTGGGACGTGACTGTTTTCTTGAGTTGCAAGTTGTGCAGCTCCACCGTTGGAAAAGAATGAACGATAGGAGCCTGCCTGTGAGTCTCAGACGGACACAGGGAGAAGACTCCCCTCTGGCTGGTTATACAGCGGCTTCTATTCTTTTAAGTACTTTTTAGCAATGTATCCCTTTGGTCGTCCTATTTTTGAGGAGGAGCAGCCCTTTGCGGCTCCTCGTCCTAATTCCCATGGCCCCGTTTGGTCTTCCTGGTCCCCTGAAGCGAAAATTGTTTTTGTAATGATCCTTGTATTTGCTTTAATATTTGCATTAGGAATGTTTATTCTGCAAGAGAAACGTTTTTTGAACAGTTGATAAATACTACTCTGCCCTCCTCCTGAGCATATCAATTGGTACTCTAGCCCTCATAAAAAGAACACTGGAAAGGTCTATTAAAAAAATGTTTTTTATTTAAGATATTATATTAGATATGTGCTGTTGGCTATTCTGAAGCTGAATTAGATGGTCACTGAAATACATAGGAGCCCTGAAACTTAGAATTGGACTGGATGGTTTGGGGATTTACTTTCTGCTTGGGGTTGGAAAAATTGATAGTTCTGTTTGTAATAATAGCCATTATTTTCTCCTGCTATCTGTGTGTTCATTATGACCCAATACTCTGTTCCCCATGTATTTCTACTTGTATCTCACCAGTTAAACAATGTTAAAAATGTAAATGCCCACTTAGCAATGGATCAGGATATCAATGGATTTATGAGGATAAATGTGCAGGATAACTTCCATGCTTCTATTAATTCATAGCGGATGTCTTCAGCTAATGCTAAAACGGCCATCTGTAGAAATCAGCTGAAATCGCTGTTAGCATCAGCTGAAGCCATTTTGTTTTTGGCAGCCATTTTAGTTAGCCATGTGCTCGCCATGTGCTTTCTCCCTCTTCACTGTTGCCTGCTCTTGTATTTCACTTGAGTCAGGAACTATAATTAACTCCTTCAGTACTGAGCCAGAGCACTGCACATGCTCAGAAAGGCCTAGCTGCTAGAATGCACCTGCTCTTGAAGTAACTGTCAGGCTATTTTAACTAATGTCAGCAATATTGTAAACCCTCCCACTCTGTTGAGTAAGCGATTCTTATGCATCCTTATATGTAACTAGCTATTCATGTGCACACTTGTACCGCCTCTTTTTGAGTCTACATGCTAACTCAGCTATAAACTGGGCATAAAAGACCCAGGGTCTCTGTACTCCATGGACTGCCTCCTACAGTGGCATGAGAGTACTGTATTGACGCAGTCTCCCTCACGTGAGGTTAATAAAGTTGTTATTTTGATATTCCAGCTTCCGTGCCAATCTCTTCTTTGTTGGTTTAAGGACCAGGTGCATCAGTGAACCCCTTAAAAGGTTTTTTTTCTACAGAACAACTCATCAGGATGCTCACCCTCCGGCCAATCGTCATCCTTCTATTCATTTTCCTCTTCACCCGGCAGTGAGATGCCCTCCGGAGAAGTTGCCTCACAACCTCACCCGAGGTCAGCGGCTTCGTGCCCCATAGCTCCCACCACTGTTTCGACACATCCTTGCAAAGTAGTTCCGCTGATGGCATGCCGAGCACATGCGTCCGGTTGCAGGGCATCTCTCGGCGGGGTGAGCTTCCCGCCCACAGTTTCCACATGACGCACCCATGTCCAACCTACCCCGGCCCCTCTGGTGTGCTGTTCGGATGCGCAGTGTATGGACGGATTCCACCTTGACCTGTACTCCACCATTGACTGAGGGCTGGTCAATTCCTCAATTGAACGCCACTTCCATCTCATCTGCTCTGGCGTTGGATAGGTCATACGTGCATGCCATTCCTCCAGCTTGATCCTTGGTTGATGGAGAATCAGTCTCCTTAGGATTGCTGATCGGCATCCCTTCATTAGCTGTGCCCTGACCTCCTTGGGCTGGTCATCATCAGTACAGGTGCTTGCCAGTGCCCTGAGGTGGGCATAAAATGCATCAATGGACTCCTCCTCACCTTGCCTGGCCTGTCGCAACTTCAATCTTTCAAAATCGGGGCTCGTCTGACGATCAAAATTCGCATTGAGCGCCATTATTGCAGCGTTGTAATCCCCAACACCCCCACTGTTCAGGAGATGCTCAAACAGTTTGTATATTTCGTTCACCACAAAATGTGGCAGCAGGGATGTCTTCACTTCATTGTCCTTTTCCCTCGTGGCCGTGAAATAGTTCTCTAATCGACCTACCAAGGTCTCCCACCACAGTGCTGCAGTTGCTGGGTCTGCCAACACACTGAACGGTGCCAGCGCACCCACTGGTGCATGCATGCCTGTGTCACCTCCTGCTGCAGCCTCTGGAGAGCCCTGCACCAGTGTTGAACCCCCTGACACCTAGGCGTCATCTACCGTCCTCTACCCTGGGCCACCGAGTGAAACTCAGCAGTGTGCCTATGGGCCTCTCTGCTAGGCCTCGTGTCAATGTTAATTTCCCCCTGATCTGCTACTGCTGGGGCATTGCTAGTCCCTTCTATTACTAAGACACTCCACTGTGCTCGTTTATTTGTCTTTCCTTCCTTCCTTGCTTTTTAATGTCTTTGCTCTTTTTCCTTTTAGTTTCTGCAACGTTTTTCGCTTCACACTCACTGATGGCCTTTGATCATCCCACAAGTCTGTCCGCCCCGCTCTCGGGGCCTTCTCACTTCCTTGTGCGCCACGTGTGCCAACTCCGTGCTTCAAGCTCGCACTAGCCATGCCGATCGCAGCAGCCCACTAGCTCTTCCTTGCTCTGCGACCAACGCGCGTATTGCGCCACATCAGCTGAGGCTTGGAGCCACAGCCGCTACTCCAATCGCTGCAGGTGTCACCCGACACCCATCACAGTTCTGACATGGGCTCCAGACTGCGCTCGTCGCCAATGTACTCTGGGCCCCTCGTGGACACTATGGTTAATCCCCGGCCCACAATGAGTGACATGAGCTCACACAGGCATACAGTTCGGGACTGACTATGAGCGGGCAGCGGGCAGCTCCCCCCTTTATGTATTGGCACGGCCGCGCCCGGCCTCACCAGTGCATGCTGACGTATTTGGAGCTACAGATTTCCCGAATAGAATTAGTGGAATGCCATGACTACAACTTAGGTCTTCCATTTCCACTCTCAGCAATGCAACCAGTAGATCCCATCACCTGTAGTGAGCCATACGGCCATGGCTGGCAGGAAGTCCCCAAGTCACATGCACCTGAAGGTCGGGCACGTTGGAAAGGATAAACTCAGATGATACCATTCGTAGCCCCTTCCACACCATATAACCAGGTGTCAGGGTCGTTTGTGCTCTTATCCCACCCTGTCTACCCACTGTACTGCACCACCACAATGGCAACGATGATATTGATCATCATGTGCTCCTTAGTCTCATGGGTGGCCCTGTTGGTGATAGCACTGAAGCCCAAACAACCTAGGACAGTGTGCCTCTGTATCGACATGTGACTCCCAAACCATGCCATCAGACTCGAGCGGCATATCACACCCACCATGGATGAAATTATCACAGACCTTAACAAGCAGCAGTGGTTCTCCTAGGCGGACTTCAATGCTGGTTATCACCAGCTACTCCTACATCCAGCAAGCTGCGTCTTCAGAATGTTATCCGCCACCAAGGTGTACCATAATGCAGTAAGGGAGATGATAACAAGACTGGACGGTGTCCTCAACTTCAGTGATTATATCCTCATATACTCCAAGATGATCCAGCACCAGCACCACCATCTAAAAACAACTTTGAAAAGACTCTCAAACCATGTCCTTACATTGCATCAAGAGAAATGCAAGTTCTTTGAGGACCACATCAAATTTCAAATATATTCTCAAAAGAAGGAATCAAGATTGTCCCGACGAAGTCAGATGCCCCGCCTCAGTTCCTGAATCAATGATCGAAGTCATGACACTCTTAGGGATGGTGAATTACTGTTGTCACTTCAACCCAAACTTGGCAACCCTAACGGAACCTCTTCAAGCCCACACAAAAGCTCAGGCCTAGTGGCAATGGGGTCCTGCCCATGAGAAAGAGGAAGCATTCCCAAGAGTAAAAGAAGCAGGACTATACAGCACCACAATGGTGTACGTCAACCATCAAAAAATAGACAGAGCTGGTAGTCGACCCAAACCCGTAGGGGCTAGCAGTAATCATTGTCCAACCGTAAGGAAAATACATGTCGGCCTCAATAGCGTTTGTAAGCTGATTGAGGTTGAAGCCTGGTATGCTCAAATTGAAAAAGAGACTTTGGTAATGAAGTGGTAGTGTGCCCATTTCCACTTTTACTTGTAGGGCAGAAGCTTGAAAGTTATCACTGACTACAAACGAATATGCAATGTTACATCGCATACGGTACAACACATGCGATTGCAACGCGGTCATTACAACGACCGCGTTGTTACAACGCATACCATTACATCGCAAGTCGTTTCTATGACTTGCTGTAGGGGGCGCACTGGACTTAGGAATAGTATAATTTACTATTCCAACTCCAGCCTTCGCAACAGTAGGGAAGGTGTTGGAGTAGTAAATTATACTATTCCTTAGTTTAGAGCGCCCCCTACAGCAAGTCATAGAAATGACTTGCGTTGTAATGGTTAGCGTTGTAACAATGCGGTCGTTGTAACGACCGCGTTGTAATCGCATGCGTTGTACCGCATGCGATGTAAACGCTGCTTCCCCTACAAACCGGTGGATAATCTTTTTCAAGGCACTTCCCACCACCCCCATCGAAAATTGAGAAGTGGGTAGTGCAGGTCCAATAGTACAATTTCTCTGCCAGCTCCCCACTACGAGCTAGAAACCCTGGCAATGACCTCTCAAGGTACCACAAAAGCAGGAGACACCTGATCACGGGAGAATCCTGCCCGAATGCAATGGAACTTGATGTCATAGTCCAAGAAACCCAACAAGATGAATGCCTACAGAAGGTAAAGCTGACACTCCAGTAGCACTCATGAAAGAGATTCCTGGCCCAGTGTCGATTATATGACCTGAGAGGCACTCAAGCAGTTATTGAAAATCTGCACAGAACTGAGTACACTCATGAAGGGCTCAACCAAAGGGGGCACTGCACTGTGATTCCCCGAACACTACAAGAAATAGCTGTCACCCTTGTTCACCAGGGTCTTCAATGGGTTGCTAAGACAAAAGCAAGACTGTGGAAGAAATTGTGGTTTCCTGGGATGGACAGGACTGTGGAAGAAATGGTCAGTGAATGCCTAGCTTGCCAATTCAACAGCGAAGCAGAACAAACAGCTACTATTGTAATATAAAGCCCTTACACATCTCCATGGACCAACCTTAGCACCAACGTTCGCAATTTTCTTGATGGATGCTAGACAGTTGTCATTGACACCCACATCAAGTTTCCTGTAGTTGAGTTTGTCAATACCACTGCATTTGGACATGTGAAACCAAAGCTAGAGAAAATCTTTGTAGCATAGGGAATTACCACATGAGATAAGAACAGACAATGCACAGCCCTTTCATGGGAGCAAATTCCAAAACTATCTAAGTCACCTGATGATTTCCCACCATTAGATCATGCTTAGGTGGCCACAAGCCAACGTTGATGTGGAATGCTTCATTTTCACCCTTAATAAGGCTCTGCACATAGGAATTGAGCATAGGAATATCCAGAGTGGGCACATCACAATTCCTTACAAGCATATTGCAACACTCCCCACTGTGTTACTCAGACTGTGTCCCAGCCACCCTTCTATTCAGAAGATCACTCAGAGACACTATTCCAGCTGCCGCCCAGTGGCTCCCTCCATGCTAGACATGGTGACAAGTCAACGGTGCTGGGAAAACAACAAAGGAGATCCAAGGGGCCGAGATTCAGCAGCCAGAAACTGCACATGGGAAACCAGGTGTTAGTAAGAGACCGACATCCAGGGTGCACGTTTCACACCCCTTTCAAAAAGGGGGACTGGACCGTTGCAGAAGTGAAAGGAACAATGGTCATGGCCACAAGGGGAAGGTAGGTTGCTGACTCAGTATATCTCATTGCTCGAGAAAGTCCTTTGAGATGGAGAAAGAGGACCATCAATAAGAAGAGATAATCCACTGGAGCACCAGCCAGCCAGGAGCCCACCCCCAACAGGGAGAAGGGCAGGAGGATAGAGAAGAGTGGGAGAGGACCACCTCCAACTCACTCACTCCACCAGTTTCACCTCTAGTCCAGCCAAAGTGATCATGCTAGAAGAACCCCAAGATCAACCCAAAGTGACATCTACACCATCTTGGGGTGTGGGAGAACTTTGCATGTCAGTCAGCACTATACTGGAGGCCCTGACCAGTACCATGTCAGAGACAGAGTTATGTGTGCTGACTGGTTGGGACTCTGTAAACAGGACATCCCCCTGGATGAGTATTATGGTAGAATCCAAAATGGAGAGGGATAGTGAGTCACCCGGCCACATCAGGCAGGACATCCCCATGTTGCATGTACCTGGCGGTCGTGTACGGCCGAAGGGATAAATAAACAGCGGTAGGGCTGATCATGGCCCCTTACACACTATAGAACCAGGTGTCAGGGTCATATATGCTCTGATATATCCCGTCCTGCCTACCTGCTGTCCTGCTCCAACACATCACTCATTACGAAAGGGGATATGGTGCTACCAGATGTGAGAAAGTATTGTTGCTTAGTTCTTACTCCTATGAGGCTTGATACATTAAAACAGTACTTGTGCAAACTGGAAAATGTTTGCTATAACATTCTATTGTCAGAAGAACACAGAAATTATAGATCCATATCTTAAATCATTGTTACTGAATTTCTTGATAAACTGCTTGTCTCGTGACTCGAGCACCACTTCCCCAACCTATTTAAGTCATGTCAAACATTTACTTTCATACGAGGCTTCGTAGCAACTTATTCACCTTAGTAGAAATAATTGAAATAAATTGTGCGCTGTCATGTGACAAGACGAAAAAGCATTGTGTGAAGGACTATCCAAAACACCGTGGCAGAGAGGAGCATCTTCGACTTGGAAGTGATCTGGAGGACATTCTTTTTCTTTATATTTTATTTTGATAAGTTGCAAACATAGTATACAGCGAGTCAGAGAGTATCTCTGTCATTGTACATCGATCAGTAATGGTGCAAACACTTTTTTGCATGTAATAAGCCAACCACCCTCCCTCCCCGCCCATCCAACAACACCCATCCTAAAACAGCAAGTACAGCATATCACATACATACACAATTTACATTATACCTACAACTATGCGGATGTAGTGGACCATTCCAACTTTGTATACTTAGCTAAATGTGTACATTTTTTAAGTCGTCTGCAGGTCAGGGTTTTGTAGCAGAAACACAGACAGCGGCGCCCAAAAGTCTTTTTGTCTTGAGGCTATGGGTAACTCTTCTGCATAGAGGCTGATTTGTTCCTTGCAATATACCAAGTCACGGATCCACATCCGAAGTGTTGGGGCTGACCTAGCGCCCCAATGCATTGCTACTGCGCGCTTGGCAAATAAAGTTGAGATAGCAACTAATCGCCTATTGCAAGGTTTAAACTGTTTCAGCAAGCCAAGCAGGCACACTTCAGGAGTACATGCGATTTGTTCTGCGGTTATATCTGATAACACCGTCACAACTTTCCTCCAAAATACATTAATGGTGGGGCAAGCCCATGCCCAATGCAAGAAATCCGCTTCGTCCTGCCCACATCGTATACATCTTGCCTCTGCTCTTAGCCCGAATTTCTTGAGTTGGCTAGGGGTATAATACAACTGATGCAGGAACTTGAAGTGAATAATGCGGAGATTGCAATTCGCTGTCAATCGCCCAGTCAGTTCACAACAAGACACCCAACCCTCCAATGTCAACGGTGATGTAAGCACAACATTCCATTTCATTAACGAGGGAGGGTCTATTAACTCATTCTCTTTCTGAGATACATTATAGAGCCTAGTAATCAACCCCCTACTTTCCACCCCAGTCAGCACAACTTGTAGCGCTTTAAGAGCTATTGGTTCTGCAGGAAACCCTGGATAAATGGATCTTATCGCTTGGCGCACTCTTATAAAGGTGAACCCTAAGATGGTGCTGTATTCCTTGCCAGCCTGAAATTCTGCTAAGGACTTGAACACTCCATTGTGGTACATGTCTCCTATTCTAGTTACCTTTGCTTTCTGCAATACTCTTAGTGCTCCCTTGTCCTGCGCCGCTGATATGTCTGGGTGCGCCGCTATTGGTAGCTCTGGAGTATAAATATGCTCCCGCCTAGCTCGCTTAGCAAGATTTTTCCACGCCCACGCAGTGCATTTCACAGTATTGATTTCTTTGCTAGCAGCACCTTCCCCGCCCTGCAGAGTCATCGCGATCAGCTGTATCGGATGTGCGGTGTCAGCCTCTACAGCGGTATGTGGGAGAAACTTTTGGGGGGAAAACCAGTAGTGCGCATATTGCGCTTGCGCACATAGGTAATGGAGGCGGAGATCAGGCGCTTCAAATCCACCTCTTTCGAACGGTTGCTTTAGCACATTCCAGCTGCATCGTGGTTTTCTCCCTGCCCACACCAAGGTCAGCAAACAAGATTGGAGGGACTGAAAGAGTGCCATGTTAAGCCGAATCGGGATATTGACAAAGAGGTATAGCAGCTTACGTAAAACGGTAATTTTTACTATGCGATTCTGTCTGCAAGCGAGAGGGGGAGGCGAGTCCACCTCATGACCTGATCTGAGATTTTAGTAACAGCCCGCCCATAGTTCATATTTAATACTACATCAGGATCTCTGTGAACCCATATGCCAAGATATTTCACTGGGTCGGTGGACCATAGCAACGGAAAGTCTAGTGCCACTTCCCTGGTGCCGGTTGTCAGTGGAAACACAGTGGATTTTGCCCAGTTAACCCCAAGGCCAAAGTAGCGCTCGAATACCACATATTCGCGAAGCAGGGAGTGTAGATATGTCTCAGGCTCTCGAACGTACAGCATCATGTCATCCGCATAGAGAGAGACAGCAAGCGGCCGCTGATTAAACCTTAGTGCGGCATGCGCATGCTTTTGGCGAATTTTACAGGCCAGTGGCTCAAGCACCAGGGAAAATAGCATCGGGGATAAGGGGCAACCTTGTTGAGTACCCCTCTTAATTGGAAAGGCCTCCGAGATCCACCCATTGACCCGGAGTCTGGCCATAGGCTCGGTGTATAGCAGGCTTATCCATTTTATAAAGAAGGGCGGCATGCCCATCCTCCTCAGCACCGTGAACATATATCCCCACCTCAACGAGTCGAAGGCTTTCGCTGCGTCAAGTAACACCGCAACCGCCTGAAAATCCGACTCAAAATAATGAAGCACTGCAAAAAGTGTTCGCAGGTTATGAGCTATGGATCGGTTGGGGATGAAACCGGACTGATCCGGAAGGACCAGTTTTGGGACTAATGGTTGCAGCCTGTTCGCAATTATCTTAGCTAAAATTTTGGCATCAATATTGATTAACGATAGAGGCCTATAGGACTCGCATTTATTAGCATACTTTTCCGGTTTCAGTAGGGTGACTATTAGAGCCTCTTTCAGGGTGGGGGGCAGTATCCCAGTGTCATATGCTTCCACATACACATTCAGGAGTCTTGGCGCAATCTCTTCGATATAAGCCTTATAAAACTCACTTGGTAGCCCATCAAGGCCAGATGCTTTGCAAGTGGGTAGTGACATTATAGCTTCCTTCACGTCATCAATATCAAAAGGTTGCGTAAGATACTTCCTCTGACCAGCCGACAGCCACCCAAGCGCTATGTCATCCAAATATTCTTCAATCTCTTCCTCCCTGACAATTGGCCTGTCCCCATACAAATCCGAGTAAAAATCCAGAATGATCTTGCTTATATCAGAGTTGGAATATCGCATATCTCCCTCTCCATCCAGCATCTCAATAACGTTTGCTTGTCCTCTTGGCATGGCAATTTTTGTGGCAAGGGAACGACTCGGCCTACCACCCTCCCCATAGTATCGCAACTTACAGCGTCTAGAGCAATGCAGGAGCTCCTGATCAGCTGTTTGATTATACTCAGTTACTAGGTCTCTTATTTTGGCAAGTATTTCTGACTCAGGCCCCCTCTCATATTCCCTCTCCAGTGTTGTGATTTGTGCAGCCAGCATTTGCATTCTCCGACGAAGATCTTTCAAGACCCCGGCTTGTGCTCCTATGCACTCCCCTCTTATTGTCATTTTAAAAACTTCCCATAAGGTCCCCGCACTCTCAACAGATCCCTCATTCTCAACAAAAAAGTTCCTGATAGTGGTCCTAATGGTGGCACGAAAGACAGGGTCCGTGAGAGAAGACTGCTGCAGTCTCCATTGAAATGGGGGTCTCACACATTCGGGGACCTGTAGGTCCATGGATACAGGGGAATGGTCCGAAAGTGTTTTTGGCAGGTGGGCGATCTTGACTACCCAGGGACATACCTCCTCTGACGTTACCCAGTAGTCCAGTCTGGACCATGAGCCATGTACTGCGGAGATGAAAGGGCTCTCATGGGCAGTGGGGTTACGAAGTCTCCAGATATCCCGAAGCCCCTCAGCATGCATAACTTCCGATAGTACCTGTGATGCTCGTGTCCGCCTCCGCGTCAATGCACAAATTAAAATCTCCGCCCCAAACCAGCGCCGCAGGAGGAAACAAGGAGATTCTTCTCCACACATCACCAAAAAACACAGGGTCATCTGCATTGGGCCCATAAATGTTTACCAGCAGCACTAACGTGTCCCCCAGTCTACCCAAAGCCAGCGCCACTCTACCCTGTTCATCTGTTTCTGATCTGATCAAAGTGAATGGCGTTCCTTTTTTGACTAATATCAGCACCCCACGGGCATACGAGGAATATGAGGCCGCGACTCTCACCGCAGCCCATTTTGCCCCCACATTATTTTCAGTCCGTTTGGTAAGATGCGTTTCCTGTAGGAAAGCGATGTGTACATTCATCCTGTCCAAATAAGCTAAAACAGATCTAATCTTTTTGGGATTGTTGAGCCCGCGTACGTTCCATGTTAAAAACTTTGTTGTACTACCCATGTCAGCAGAACATTGTCATTATAATTGCACATTTCCACCAACCCGGCAAGCCCAGATAATGGATCATAGGCATCATGTAAACAGAATACCATACTTGCTGTGAACACTCCCTTCCCGACCCACCCTCCGCCCACTTCAGCAACCCCAACACGCTAAAGACATACTCCATTCCCGCTAAATAAATAACCACCCTCCCCAACAACAAACATCCCAAGAACCCTGCATATGTTGGGATCATCTAGTACATGCTTCACACATTTCAATTGCAACAGTTCCCCGCATAAAATCCTGCCCCCCTCCCACTTCAGCAGCCCCAACATGTCAAAGCCATCCCCTAAGAAGAGTAAAACAACCCATTGGAAAAACATGCACAGAAGATATATGCGGGGTACACCCATAGGGGGTCACTAGAGCGCAATCAGCCTCCCAGATGTGAGGGGAGGTGGCTTAACAACATCAGTCCAACTCATCCATTATAGTATATACGCAGCAGAGCAATATTACAATAAACCATGTGTTTACAGTCAAACAAGTATCCAGCCTGTGCCTTCCAGTATTCACAAAGGCAACCGACATTATAGTATCATGCAGGCAGCCAGGTGCAGACATAGAGGTACGTATGCAGGTCTTAGTGTATAGGAACGCTCTGCAATAGACCCGGCCAACACTATTTTTGTAGTTCGTTGCATCTGCGGTTATGCCGGCAAAAGAACTAGTTACAGGTTCTCTCATCCCCATAAACCTGGAAGTTAACAGTAGTGTGGTGGTGATCAAATAGCTAATTACAGGCATATAAGTACTTATACAGGCCTCAATGTGAAGATGCATCCGCCAGTAGGCCTGCCAAACTCCGAACGGTGTGGTCCGTTAAACAGTCAGTCATATAGTTAGTCCTCCGGAGCGTTGGATTGCTCACGCCGGGAGCGCTTGAGCGTCTGTACATATTCCATGGCAGTGTTGGGATTGGTGTAGATCCTGGCTTTATCCTCCGTACCTATGCGCAATCTGGCGGGATACAACATGGCATACAGCACTTTCTCCGCAATCAGCAGCTTCTTGACAGACTGAAATTCCTGCCTGGCGGCCTGGACCGTCGCCGTGAAATCCGGGAAAAAGGACAAATTGTTACCTTGATGAGATATTGCACCTCTCTCTCGGGACATTCTCAGGATCGCATCCCGATCCCGGTAATTCAGTAGACGGGCAATAATAGGCCTCGGAGGGGCCCCAGGCGGAGGACGGGTGGACAAGGACCGGTGAGCTCTCTCAACCACCAGCATTGTAGACAGGTGCTCAGATCCAAAGATGTCGCGAATCAGGTCCTCAACATACGTCTCCATCTTGCCTGTGTTGGTTGATTCCGGCAAGCCCGTGATCCTGATGTTATTGCGGCGGGACCTGGCTTCTAAATCCTCGTTCTTCGCTTGGATTACTGCGAGCACCTTCTCCATGTCGAGTGTCTTGGTGGTAACAGCACTCAATCTCAAGAAAAAGGAGAGAGACCCAACAACCAAAGGAGAAGGGTACCAAAATAGACCTTAGTCAGAAAGAACCCCCTTTGGGTAAATACACATACATAAAACCACACTTACGATAGACACCCTATGTAACCAATGTATAAACCATAAACAGGGGAATAAAGAAATCAAATAGCAGAATCAAATAAAAATGGTACAAATTTAATAAGCAAATATATATGCATTTCAGTGTACAATGTTTACTCATAATAAAATATACATACTGACTAAGGTAACAGCACTCAAGCCGTCCTCAGCGTTCGAGATTCGTTTTTCTGCTTCGCCCAGTCTAGCTCCCTGTTTGTCCAGTTTAGCAGACATATGGTCGATTCTAAGATTGAGGGCATCAATTTTACCGTCGATAGATTGCAGGCTGCTCTGCATGGCTAACAGCGTGGATTCCAAGGGGGTGGTGCTCTCCGCTGGGGCGTCCAGTTCATAGTCAAATGTGGCCCCCCGCTGCGCCATATTCGATTTCCGAGCTTCAAAATTGAGACGTGGCTGGGTTTTGTCTGGTTTACCCATTTTGCATCCAGGTAAGCGCAGTAAGAAACCTCTGCCGGTCACACACCGCAAGCAGTCCGCACAACGCTGTCCCTGCAGGAGGTTGGGCGCGCATACCCAGCAGCAACAGGCCGTCGTTCTCACCTCAGCAATTCAAATGTGATCCACTCGCAAAATGGTACACTCTTCTCCAGTGCTCAGTGCTCCCCAGAAAGCCAAGCAGCTGCCAATGGTTGTAGTGGGGAAGCATTACAAACACCAAACGTGAACTATGTCCCCGGTCACTCCGATGCTCACCAGAGTAATGTCCACAGAGAAGCACCAGGGCGGGAATGCAGTACAGGCCCTACGCCCCCCGGTCGCGCCGCCCTAATCAGAAAGGCGGTACTCAGTCACCACTTTTACAGTATGTCCCAACAATATCACATAGTAGAGCGAGCAGGCCGAAGAATCAGCTTCGCCATTCGAGCCACGCTCCCACCCAGCAGGATCTGCAGATATGTGGAAGTGCCAGAGCACCAGGATATGGGCTTCTGTAGATGTCCTCGTACCGCAAACATGCGATGTTGTGTGTGGCGTGAGCGGGTTATGCGCCTATTGGTAGTCACCCCGCAAGGCCTCCGGTAACGTCGTCTGCAGCAATGAAGCTCCGCAAATGCGGCCCAGCAGGGACACGGCGCGATCCCTCCAAGCATCCCGCACCGCTCTCTAAGCTCCCTTCTTCAGAGCCCGGCCCCGACTGCTATTACGCAGCCCCCAGGGGTGGTCACTCACCGCAGTTGTAGCCAGGGGCGGGGAGTCCCGGTCACGGACACCTACGCAGCTCCGACGTCTGCAAAGGGCCGCGCGCGGCCTGCAGCAGCCAGTGCCAGCCTTCGATCACACGTAGCAGGGATCGCCGCTCTCGCCCAGGGCCGACGCGCAGTCCCGAGGGCACCGCTGTAGATATAGGCAAGTATCCCAGCACTCCAGCCCCCAAACCGGGAACTCCGCAGCCGGAGAGAGCGTCTCAAGGATTTCGGCGGTCCGATCTGTCCCTTCGCTCATGCCACGCAGAGGTACCATGTAAGGGCCGCAAGGTAGGAAGTATCTCTCTATACATTTCTGGTGCGTTCATTCTGTCTACTTTTCAAACTTTTGCCTTTGTCAATGTCATAACAATAGTCACTATAAACATGCCACATATATTCTGCACCATTGTGGTACATAAATAAATATCTATAGATACAAGATTTCGGTATATACTGAATAGAGGCTGACGAAAGGGGTTCCCACCTACAAAGTACCTGCTGGGTGTCTGGCAGGACTGGCAGCATGTCTCTATACTGGCAGTGTCTACGCTTTTCTACATGGAAGGGCTCATGAGACCCCAGTCCATACTCTCTACTCTGCAGGATCCTTAAAGCTATAACCATGGACTCGGGAGGACCAAGTGTTGTCTACTGGGATTAAACAAACATCACACACAAAAGTGGCATTCAATGTGGGGCTTCAGAATCAGCCTAGAAACACTATGGGCCTCCATAAATGGATCAGTGGCAAACCATACCAAGGTCGAGATGACCATTTGGTATTTGTAAGAGCCCCTCCTTTAGATAGGACAGGTTTGTTAAACTGAGTAGTTCAAAATGAAGCCTAAGTTATCTGAAAGTACTGGAATGTCAATAACCATAATTGCCATTGTAATGCCAGCAACATGCTCACAGCGCTACACATTTATTATATCTCCAAGACCGCTAGATTTTTTATTCATGGATGACATTAAAAGAAGTAGAAGCTAACATGATACACTTTACACAGTACACTGTAAACAATGCCCTTGTACTATACACTACTTACTAACAGTTAGAAATATCATTGCCTTATCAGGAAAATGAGCTTTGGTTTCATGATAAGTTACCACATGTGGTGGAGCCCGCTAGAATGGGTCTGCTAATATTATCAGGCCAGCCTTGGCCAGGCTTAGAAGGGTATACCTCTTGCCACGGTGACTTGCAGAATATCAGACACACTTGTGCAATGCTCAGAAATTGATAGTGATCTACTGGCAACTAATAAAACACATTTTAGAGATGCTGGCCATGGGGAGCCCTACAGTTAACCCTTAGACTGCGCCTATTCCCAAGAGACCATAAATGCAGTCATGGGAAGTTGTCCAACTAAAAGCCATGGAATCCTTTTGGGGTTGTTTAAAGATGACATCAGCTAGGTCTGCTGTATCCCCAAACTACACTGTAGGAAAAACAAAGAATTATGACAACATGCCTCAGTAAGGGGATAGGGGCAGTTTCAACAGAATGCACAACATGGGGAAGCATGCTTGCTAATATATGCACAACCATCTTTTGTATGTTGTCCTTAGTGGTACTACCGGTGGTACTAAAACAAATATGTTATGTTATGTTGTGCAGATTTGTAGAGCACACTATCACCCAGGAGGATATCCTGGCACTGAACAGGTGTGAGTCCATCAAACCTAGAACCTAGTGCAAATACTCGAAAAGCCAGGTTTTCAGCTTCTTGCAGAATTCAAGAAGTGAGGAGGAGGCTCTTATGTTTTGTAGAGCGTTAGGTTGTTGCACGCTTTAAGAGTGATGTAGGAGAAGGTTTGACCTCTGTTACTCGTTTTCCGTATGCTTGGGATGTTTGCAAATAGGAGTCAGGCCGATCTGAGGTGTCTGGAAGGTTTGTGAAAACAGATGCGATTGATGAGGTATACTGGCCACTGTTATGTAGTGCCTTGAAAGTGTGGGTGAGAAGTTTGAAATGTGCTCTGTTGTGTATGGGGAGCCAGTGGAGCTCCTTCAGGCATGGTGAAATGTGACTGAGGCGTGGGAGGTTGAGAGTAATTCTGTCTGCAGAGTTCTGAATGGTCTTCAGCCTTCTGGTGAGTTTTTTGTTGATCTCAGCATAGAGGGCATTCCCATAGTCCAGCTTGCTTGTGATGAAGGCATGTGTGATGGCTTTTTCGGTGCTGATTGAGAGGCTTTTGAAAATCTTCCTCAGCATCTTCAGGGTATGGAAGCATGAGGCAGTGACAGCGTTGACTTGGGTAGTCACATCAGATTTGTCATTAGAATTGTAATTGTATTTATATAGAGCGTACTACCCCTGACAAGGCGTTGAAGCGATTTTCAGATAGAAGCATGCTAGTCCGGAACCTAAAATGGATTAGTGGTGGATTTGTGTAGGGAAATATAAGTTGTAAATTTGAGCTGTGAACATGTGAGTCTGCCATTTGGATTTAATAGGATAAAGGAGGGATAGAAGAGGGAAGAGTCTAGAAAGTGTTAATTTGGGTGGTCATAGTAGTAAAAGGGGGAATAGGTGAGTCAAAGGATGGCTAGAGGAAGGAAGAGTCTAGAAAGGGTTATTAGGAAGATCATAGTAGTACAATGCTGTTTGGGATGAGTCAGAGTGGATGTAGAGGATATATTGAGAGAGGTATAGGATGAGATATAGAATAGTGCATTGGAGAGAGTTGAAGGCCTTTTTTTCTTTTAACAGTAGGAGTAAAGTAATATATATATATAGACACAGAACTACATGGAAAGGTATATCAAGTTGCATTATATAAAGTCCCATATGTGCATGAATGGATAAATAGTTAGAGACTCAGACTTTCAAGTGTTGCTGTACATAAAATTAATGTATTTGTATTAATTGTTGTTTTTGGGACGTTTTATGATTCTTTTTGTTCATTTATATGTATTCATTTTTGTTTTATATTTTCCCCAATATTTCAATAGTGAATCTCTTAAAGATACAATTCTTATGATTATATTTACACATTGTGATAGATAAAATAAATAAAGCAGAGACCCACAAGCATATAATCAAATAACTTATATGTAAACTATGTAGTGACCTATATACATCTTAAGCATAAATAAGATATATATTTGTATATATTTTAACCATAAGTAATTTATACGTTTGTTAAACAAACCTATTAGAATACCTATATATTTTTAAACCATAAGTAGCATATATATTTGTACAAAGAAATGCACATATCTAAATGCATACATATAATCAAATTATTCACGTTTACATACACAGGCGTATGCTGTACATTTATGTTTTGAGTATGGTGGTCATGTCGGAAAGAGCCAACTCTTGAGTAGTCTTCTGTAGATAAGATAGTTATCTGTGGATCTTATGTTTGTGGGTAATAAATTCCATAGTTTAGCTTCTGGGACAGAGAAAGGTGTACCCCTCATGGTTATTTTCTTGTATGCTGAGGTTTTGAAACAAGGTGCCAATCTGGAGTGGAGGTTCCTTTGTTGTATGTATTTGGTGATTTTATTCCAGATGAAAAGTGGTCCTGTTCCATATATTGTTTAGTAGGTGATACAAAGCAGCTTGAAGGTGGATCTTCTGGCAACCGGTAACCAATGTAGGATCCTCAAGGCAAGGGAGATGTAGGCTTTTGTCTGTACAAGTAGGAATAGTCTGGCAGCAGAGTTCTGGATTCATTGCAGTTTTTTCATAGTTGATAAAGATGATCCGTGGTAGAGGCCACTGACGTAATCAAGTTTAGACAGTACAAGAAAGATAGTAGCTTGGACCTTGTGTGGCAATCTTAGGTGGGGAAGGATGCGTTGCAGAGTTTTCATTATAATGAAGCTTGATCTTGCTAACTTATCCACTTGGGCCTTCATTGATCGCTTGAAGTCCATGGTAATTCCAAGGTCTCTTACTTCCTTGAATACTTTAGGAGGTGGTCCCAGGTCGTCGGGCCAGGCACAGAGTGGTTCATAATTTTTCCAGTCACCACATGTGAGTATTTCGGTTTTAGAAGCATTCAATTTGAGATGGCTCCATGTCATCCACTGATCAACGGCTCTGAGGCAACTGAAGACTTGTAAGTTTCCAATGTCTTTAAGGCTTTCCAGTTTAAGAAGTATTTGTGTGTCATCTGTGTAGTTATAGTATGTGAGCTGAAATCCATTGAACATTGCCGGTAAAGACTTAATTTAGATGTTGAAAAGCATGGGTGAGATGACAGACCCTTGAGGGACCCCTGCTTTTGTGAAGAACGGTAAGAATTACATTTGTTCTGTTTTGAAAGTAGGATGTTATCCAGTCGAGAGCAATCTCCTCTAAGCCAGCTTCGAAGTTTTAAGACTTCTGTAAAGATTCCTGTAGTTAAAGAATTATTGATGATTGTTCTGACTGGTGTGGCAGCAGACGTAGTTAAACGAGTATTCTTGAAAATGTCTGGTGGACAAGAGTCAGAAGAGCAGCCGACTGGCCTGCTTGCTTTGACAAGATCCATAAATTCAGTTTCTGACAGTTGTTTGAATGAATGTACAGACTGGGTTAGCCTACCCTTGAAGGGTATTATTGAAAATGGTTTGGTGCTGTTGGTTTACCTTTGTTTTAAGTAGGAGTCCAACATGTTTGCTTTGGTTGTGTAATGATTTGCAGTTTGTCAGCAAATTCTTGAGAAATGGGATGAATTCCTTCTGTGCATTTAGGTTTACGAAATTCAGTGACAATTTTGTAAAATTCTTTATTTGCACAGTTAGCATTTTGAATTCTGTTTGAATAGTACCTCTTTTCAGCTTTTTTGATTGTTGACTTGTATATTTTGTTAAGTTTGTATAGACGGAATTTGTCTTGAATGCTGTTTATTTTGACCCAGGTGCGTTGCAGCTTTGCAATTTGTTATTTTATCTTTTTTAGTACTGCATTTATTCAAGGTGCTTGTTTCCTTTTGCCCTGTTTTGTTAGTGGCATTAGGATAGCAAAGGCTTCCTGCAGCCACTCATAACGTTTTTGAACTGAATTTACTGTGTCAAGATCTGTGTTGGATGTTAGTTGGGTTTCTAAGTATTCCAAATTGAGTTTGTTCTATGGTCAATATGATGTTGCATGTAAGGTGGACTTAGGTGTGGTGATTTGTGGTGTTTTGTGTTGAAAAGCTACAGGATGGTAGTCTGCCGATGTGACTGGAGTAATCCTTTGAAAGGTGATTAGTTCTGAAAATGAGATCTAGGATGTGTCCAGCGATGTGTGTGGGTTTTTGGATGATCTGATGTAGTATGTTTAGGCCAGTGGTGATAGTTCTTGGCTGGGGCATAATGGGTTTGTCAAACCATATGTTTAGGTCAGCAAGGCTGCATAGCATGGAGTGTAGTGTCATAAGGTTTGAAACTGGTGTCTAGAAACGTGTCTGGGAATGTTGCATAGCTAAGTGATGGGCTGTAAAGGTCCTCCTTTCAGTTACAGGAGGAAGTTGGTGTAGGGCTGCATGTATGGAAATGTCATCAGCTTTATTGTTTACTTGAATATAACAGCTAGTCCAACTCCTGTTTTGCCTATGTGATTTTGTGTGACAGTTTGATAGCCTGGAGGAATGGCTTCATGAAACACTGGAGCCAAGTCATCTCCCAACCATAATTCACTTATGAAGAGGAAATCAGGTTGTGTGTCAGTGAGAATATTGTAGATGTGATGCTTATTTTTAGAGAGTGATCGAGCATTTATTAGTAGGCAGTCTAGAGATTGGGTTTTGGAGGTGGTGTGACTTTGTTTTCTAGAAGACGGAGTACTATTATTTGAACTTGCAGCAGGTGTATTGTTAGTGTTGGTGTTAACTGTATTAGGATAGCAATAGTGTTGTTTGTCTATATCGTAATCCTCGTCCAGCAGGCTTTGAAGGCATTTTGTTGGGTCTGTATGTTTAGGTGGTAGACATAGTGGTTGAGAGTGAGTTGGTGGGCTGTTTTGTTTTTGTAGAGTAGTCTTGTTGTGTAATAGATAAGGGGATGCAAAGTTGTGAAAAGTGCCATGTTGTTTATTTAGTTTGCATCTATTTAGGGTGGAAGGTGTATAGGTTAGGGGGTGGTGGACCACGTGGGTCATGTTTTAAGGCTTTAAATTGTGTAAAAGACAAGTTCAGCTACTTTTGGCTGCCCAAGTTGTGGTAAACATGGTGCTTACTTGCAGAGCTGCCCTGTCTTGCCACCAAAATCCCTGCATCTACTGCAAAATAAAAGCCATTTTTGTTGATACCAAATTACTTCTATGAAAGAAAGAGGGAAAGTTTTGAACTGTTGTGGGACAGTATGACTCAGAGAATTGCAACTGGGATTAAAAAAGGGGATCCAATCAAGATCCCCAACCTGGGGTATCTAATTGAACAAAGCACTGAAATCATATCAGATCTTCTGTAGTGAATATGGGCTACGCGGTGGGGAATGTTTCCACTGCTTGCACCTGAGAACCACTGAATCAGGATTTTGATGGATTCCGCATACATGCTAAACTAGAGGTGCAAATAATCATGTGGCGCATGGAAAACCCCTAGTATGTAAAATGTATAGCACACTTATTTTTCACACTCCAGATAACTTGGTTAAGCTAAGAGAATGATGGAAAAAAGAGTCAGGCATCCTTGATGAATTAGAATTATGGAGGGCACCAGAGAAATTGCCATCAAAACAGGACTACTGATACACCTTGAGGATTACTGTTACATCTGGTAGATTTATCTTGGCCCCTATGCAGTGGAGTTATATCTATCTGCCCTGTGAAGCCCCGACAATATCCAGTACCCACCCCTCGTGTATCACCTGAAGGCGGGCCCCAGTTGGGATATACAAACTGTTCTGCCGGAGACTGGACGGATCATTGGTGAGTTTCTCCTAGGCCTACTTCCAGATTAGCGCACACATGGAAACGTGGATTTGTATATTAAAGGCTTTTATTATATGTGAACTTATTACAAAACAAATGTATCAAAGTGCTGACAAAAAGCCCAAATATATTGCCAAATGCAAACATGAAAAAAGTGAACAGAATGAAGACTATCAGCATTGTATATTCAATATTTTTCTGACGCGGCCTAACCCTAATTAGTAGTAGGTAATGAATCTGTCATTAGAAAAGACAAGCAACGGAATTCACATACCCGAGTCCAGCCCAAGCAGACACAGCCGATAGGTCGTACCAGGCTATGTCCTGCATGAATGTCAAGCATCCCCTTCCATGCTCATGACGAGCTCAGCTCGTCATGCTGCGCAGTGCTCGTGTGCGCATGACGAGCTGAGCTCGTCATGCTGCGCAGTGCTCGTGTGCGCATGACGAGCTGAGCTCGTCATGAACCCGTCCGCTCAATGCAATGCCTCGCACAGGGCGAAAATCGGCCGCGCATGGAACAGTCCTATCAGACAGTGCACAATACTGTATTTGTATAGTTTGACATCGGGATGCATGCGTGAGAAGATGCTCTCATGATCATGATGTGTAATTTAGATGGTAGCATGAGAAAAAGTGTAAGAAAATAAGAATGGCAATGAAGGGGCTCAGAGTGAGAGAGAGAGAGAGAGTGTGTGTGTGTGTGTGATAGACAAAATATAAGTGAACTATCGCAAATGCTACTAATAAAACATAAACAAATCATCATAAGACCCTATATTGCACTATGCAAAGCAGAGGCTATATGTCAAAAGGCAGGCGACACAGGCCATTCATAGATCAGAGGTCACACAGACCCGACATATTAGAAATAAGAATGTGCATACAATGACTGGTTCATCAGAAATATTTATGTAATAAATCACACATGAACACAATAGTTCTTGTTAAATTACGCTGTCACTCCTGTCTCAGGGGTGTCTGCGGAAGTAGACTTTGGAATTCATTCACAGGACTGCAGTAATGGGACATCAGCAAACAGGAAAGACACAGATGTCACTTCCACCCTCCTCTTCATTGCCCAGCTTCCTTTAAAGTGCAGGATATGAGGTGATTCCTGAAGCTAAGATGCTGCATGCTCAGCCATGAGAATCCCTCTTTCAGCAGTCCCCCAGTTGGTAAAACTTGTGTTGGGGGCCCCACATTTAGGACAGCCCTTTCAATTTCCACCAGTGTCCACCGGTGTCCACCTAGAAAGACCATGTAATCCATGGTTCAGAAAATATCCTGATATGTCCCCAGGCAATTGGTGAAATCTTCATGCACCTGGGAACCACTGCTTAAGGTCTTCCACAAAATGGACCCCCACTTTGGGGATGTACCTCCAGGAATTACAAGCGATGACAGACCCGCCAAGCCTCCAAGGCTTGACGGATGTTGGCATAGCGAACTTGCCATTGTGTGTCATGTTTACCCAGAAGATGTATCTGTCATGTACATGGGAGCCTTTTCAGGGGTTGAAAATCCACAACTGCAGAAGTCATATTAAGCTTTAGTGACTTCGCAGCTGCCGGCACAGCAGACTCAGTGCCTCTGTCAAGTGAGGCACTTAAGGCTTTCCATATGGAACTGCCTGATGATTCACAGGTTTTGAGAGAACTAGAGAAAGCACTTGTGTAAATGTTGAGCTGGACCCTTATGGTGGAACCAAACTGATACTCTGCCATATGGGAGGAGAACAGGATAGGCCTTGTTATTATTATGACAATTTATAGAACGCACGAACGCACTGCTGCCTGAGAGGGCGTCCTGGCACTGAAAAGCATTGAAACACCACCACCGAAAATCAGGGAAGCTTAAAGAGCTAAGATTTGAGCTTCTTCCTAAAGAAAGTCAGCAAAGAGATCTGTCTGACAGCGGCCAGTAAGCATTCTACCATTTGACTCCTAGGTTTTTTGACGAAGTGAAACCGCAGAAGATTCGCATTAGCAGAATGAAGAACTTGACGAGGTCGGTAACTCTATACTTTACATCTAATGTAACGTTCCAGAGCTATGGAAGGCCCTGTGCTCCATACGGGGCTTTAACAAATGGGGAGCCAGTGCAGTTCTTTTAAAAAGGAGGACAGCGATAGACAGGAAGCCAGTTTTAAAGTGACCCAAGATGCAGTGTTTGAACAACCTTAAGGTAACAGACACTACACAAAATTCCAACGAGCTTGGATGGAAAAGGCCTATGGTGCAAGGAAAGACATTCATACCGGTGAAAGGAGGGTTACTAACGAGAAGGTTTAAAGCAGTGTGGCCAGGCATGGCCAAGATGGCGGGCGTCTAGGACACGTTTCCAGATCGCTCCGAGCCGCCTCTCTACAAAGCATTTCATTAGCGCCTGCTGTTCCACGTTCGGTGCCCCCGAGGTCTGAAAACACTGCAGGGCCGCGACATACGCCGGGGTGGAGCCCCAAGAAATCAAGTGCGCACACAAGCAAGGGGGCCCGGAGTTGCGGCCTACATCGTGCGGCCCCTTCAAGGCGGTGTGGTGTCTCTCCTGGCGGCTGGGCGGGCACGCCGTGAGCGCAAAGCAGACAGCGAGAAACACAGCGACCATAGCCCATTGCGCCCACAACAATCCTGAGGTGACCAACGTGCACGGAGGCCCTGGCAGCACTATCCGATCAGGTGGACGAGGGGCGCGAGGCCTGCGCAGGCGGAGGTAGGCCCAGCTGATCTTTTATACCTCTCACACAGGCCCTACAACAATCAATTCGCCATATTTGCCGCGGAGGTAGGGGCTGGAGCCTGACACGACTCAAGATCCGAGTGATTCCAGAGAAGCAGAGGGCTTTTGCACCACTTAAGAGCCCATTCATACACCGGACCGGATCTCTAGAGCTACAGGCGAGACACAGATGAATGAATGCTGGTCAGGGCGAAATCTTCCCTGAAAGAGTCTCTAAGCAACAGAGGTAGGGACTGGAGGGATGGCAGGGCTGGAAATATAGTGAGTGACCCTGGCACAACTAAATCCAGCAAAGGGCCCAGACGGACAGCGCTGCCGCCTCCTAACCACATATAAATCCGAAGCTCAGCGGAGCGTCCCCCCCCCCGCCGAGGAGTAAACTCCGAGAAGAGACAGCACTCACGTGGTGACCTCGGGACTCGCCCGATCGGCCGAACGGCGCGGGAGCTTCTAGTGGCGCGCCCAGTGACACCCACGACTTCAGACCTGGACGTTATGGGCGGGAATAGGGCAAAGAAGGAGCGGTCCCTCAAGGAAATGTTCGGGGAAAGCCAAAAGCTCAGGGACAGAAGACAAACTTGCAGCCCAGGGAGCGGAGACCCGACTGGACTCAGATGATGGTGAGGGCCCAATCACCAAAGCAAATCTAGAATCTTTGTTCTCCTCCTTGCGCATAGATTTGCAGGCAATGAAAGCGGAAGTCGCCTCCGACCTCCGAGAGGTGCGACGAGATGTGGACGAGGTGGGTGAAAGAGTAGCAGAGCTTGAAGACTAGGAATCCAGCCAGGTGGAGGAAGTAGCGTGGCTCCAACAAGAGGTTCTGAGGCTGAAAGATCAACAGTTGGACCTCCAGGCACACAACGAGGACCTAGAGAACAGATCACGGAGGAACAATATTCGAATAAGGGGTGTGCCATCAAAAGCAGAGGGCTCGGACCTGCACGAATACGTCACGGACCTCCTAAGGCATGTCTCGGGCCTCCCAGACCTCGGTCACTACAACTGGACCGAGTGCGCAGAGTGGGCCCTGAGAGACCTGGGAAAGGACCCCCAGCCGATATCCTAGTATGTGTTCACGATTTCCAGATCAAAGAAGACATCCTCAGAAAAGCCAGAGACTCCCACCCAATCCACTTCAAGGGTCATTCACCCACCTTTTTCCAGGAGCTCTCCAGGATCACCCTCCAGAAACGCAGGGACTTCCGTCCCGGAGCACCTTCAGAAAGCCAAGATACCCTATGCCTGGGGTCATCCATTCTGCATCATCTTCAGACTAGAAGGAGTGCTGCACCAGATTAGATCCCTTAAAGAGGCCTGTGCTCTCCTACACATCACTATGCAGGAGGACCCCGAGGAGCTACCCACCTCTCCTGGGCGTTTGCGACCCGATTGACAGAAGGTGACAAATAACCGTCGTGGGCCTAGACCTGACCCAGACACTATCACCAAAGAAAGACAAGCAGTGCTGCAGGCCCTTTCAATGGAGTCCACCCTCTCAACGGCATCTTGAGATGATAATGATCCTGCCCGTGGGGCCCGGAGTGGGTCCGGCGAGGCCTTAAAGAGTGGCGGCGGGAGAGAGGATGGACAGTCGACTCTGGAGATGACCCGCCCTTCACGCGTTCAACGGATTAACTCCGGGTCCCCTGGAGGGGGCTCCTCCGAAACAGTCCTCTCTTGGCCGAACACGCCTCATCCCGACTCGTCGGACCTGACGGACTCTCGTCTCCTGTTGTTGATTATCCCTTTGTTTACAGTATCCTTTACGTTATTTTTAGGGGTCTTCTTTCTTTTCTCCTCCTCCGCACCAACCAAGCCTGGGTATGGGTAGTAAGGGTACAGAGCATTGTGCATTGGGGCACTCCGCTACAGCTCAGCTACTAAGACAGGGGCATAGCGGCCAAGCAGCGTGGCACACTTAAATTGTCAGGATGGATAACATCCGCCTGGTGAGTCTCAATATACGGGGTCTCAATAGCCCAGTGAAGCGCAAAGCAATCCTATCCTATCTTGAGCACTCCAGAGGGGACATATGCTTACTGCTGGAAACTCACCTGCTGGCTAGGGACGTCCACCGCATGCGTTCTCCCAGGTTCCCTAGACAATTCTGGTCCTCGGACTCAACTAAAAAGAATGGGGTAGCCATATTACTCGCACAGAGCTTTAAAGGACAGGTCTCCGAGGTCATAACTGAGCACAAGGGCAGGGCTATTGGGCTTAGACTACATTGGGGCCATGCACAGTTCACAGTAGCCTCCTTGTACACTCCAAACCAGCACCAAGAACGCTTCTTGCTTACCTACCTTCCGCAGCTGCTGGCCACTCCGGACCGATGGGTGATGATTGGGGGGGACCTGAACCTAGTAAAGAACACAGACTCAGATCGCTCTGGACAACGCACCACACAAACTGGGACTCTCTCACAGATCGGACATCAGTGGCTCACGAACAGCTCCCTCAATGACATATGGAGGCAGTTGCACCCCTCGACTAGGAACTATACACACTTTTCCGCTGCCCACAAAACCTACGCCCGTATTGATCATTTTTTAATCACAAATACACTGGTGGGTAATATAGTTGAAGCAACGATTGAGCCTTGTTCACCCTCTGATCATGCCATGATCACATTATCACTGAACTTGGACGCCTCCCAGTCCCGCCCCTCACGATGGCATCCCCGTGATGCAATGCTACACTCAGACCAGATAACACAAGCAATCCACAAGTCACTCACAGATTACCACGCCGATAACGACAGCGAGTAGGTTCGTCCAGACTCCCTATGGGAAACCTTAAAACTAATCATCCGGGGAGAATTTATAGCTGTCTCAGCAGGCGAAAACAGGCTTCGCAAAGAGCTCAGAAGGGAGATAGAGGCAAAGCTATCAGAGCTAGAATCCATACACAAACGTACGGGAGCCCCCCGTATATGGAGGGAGCTAGAAAAGAACCAACTCATCCTCAGCAGGTTAGACCTGGATAGAGCAGAATGCGCCCTACTACGGCTGCGGCACAAATTCTTCCTCAGTGGCAATCGCTCAGGCCACATCCTAGCCCATAAACTACGCCAGCGAGAGGTCTCTGGATTGATAGCGGCGGTTAGAGCCCCAAACGGGACAGTAGTGCATGCGGACTCAGACATTGCAGAGGCTTTCTGCGCGTTCTATGCTAGACTCTATGCGGAGGATGATTCTCCCTACGGAGACTTAACTGCTTATCTCCAAGGTGCGCAGCTAACCACACTGCCGACTGACATAGCAGCCCACATCGACCGCCCCATCCAGGTAGACGAGGTAGTCACGGCGGCGATAGCCCGCCTCAAAAGTGCTAAGTCACCAGGCCCAGACGGCTTTACTCCCTTGTTTTATAAGAAATTCTGCCAGGTCTCGACTCCTATATTGACACGGGTTTTTAACTCAATTCTTGACACTGGGGTACTACCTGATTCCCTCACGGAAGCCTCCATATCTGTGATCTTAAAACTGTCAAAAGACCCCTTGGACTGCGCGTCTTACCGCCCAATCTCTTTAATAAACGTAACCGCTAAAATCTTTACAGGCATATTGGCAGCCCGCATCATCCCACACATGGCAGGGCTCATTGACCCACATCAAGCCGGCTTTATACCAACGGGACAATGCAGGGATAATACTAAGCGTCTTTTGCATCTCACAGACCTCATTGATCACTCTCAAACGGAGGCCCTCCTGCTGTCAGAGAAAACTTTCGACAGGGTACACTGGCCATTCCTGGTGGAGACACTCCGCCGCTTTGGCTTCGGGGAGAAATTTCTTGGCTGGATAGGCTGTATATATAAAATGCCCAGGGCATCGGTCAGGGTCAATGGATACTCCTCCAGACTTTTCTCTATAAGCAGAGGAACTCGACAGGGGTGCCCGCTCTCCCCCCTACTATTCGCTCTTTATATGGAGCCAATGGCCCAGAGAGTTAGAGATAATGCATTGATCTCTGGGATTAGCTTGGGGGCCGACACACATACTATCAGTCTATATGCTGACGATGTGATACTGTCCCTGACGAACCCCGCGACCTCACCCTCGGCCCTGGTGAGCGAGTTCTCCCGCTTCAGTGAGGTGTCGGGATTTAAAGTAAACCTGCACAAGTCGCAAATATTAAACCTATCTACTGCCCCTGCTACCGTGGAGGCCCTGGCTGGACAATTCCCATTCACCTGGGCTAGCAATCATATAACATACCTGGGGATCTTCTTAGCGTGAACGCCGGCCAAAACACTGAAAGCTAATTACGGTCCACTTCTAGAGCAGACTAACAAAACTCTAGCTACTTGTGCACGCGCAGGTCTTTCTTGGGCAGGTCGTATTGCTGCAGTCAAGATGACAATCTTACTGCGTTTACTGTACATCTTTCAAACTATTCCCCTAACCCCACCCCTGGCCACATTGCAGAATCTTCAGCGCGCTATCAATCGTCTCATTTGGGGTGGGAAACAACTGCGACTTAGCTTCACACAAATAACAAAATCTAAAACTGCGGGGGGACTGGGGGTCCCGGTTATCTCACGATACTTTCAGGAATCGAAATTACGCTTCATACTGGGATGGAATCGTCCCCTCTCGGAGAAACACTGGACGTTTATGGACCAAACTGTCGCAGGACTTAATATCTGCCGAGAGATTTGGCTCCCGCGCAAGCATAGGGCATGAGGGCTATACTCCTCCCCCGTCACGGCGACAACTCTGAGGGTCTGGGATGCAATGGCGACTCGCTTTGGTCTCACATCCTTCCCCTCCCCGATGACCCCTCTGGTCGATAATCCAGATTTCCCTCCGGGGTGTAAATCGAAGCCGTTACAGCGGTGGCGTGAGCAGGGCTGCAAAAGGGTGGGCACCCTATTTGATCAGAACAGAATCATTCCTTTTGATCAGCTTAGGAAAGACTACGAGATCCCAGCCTCTGATTACTACTTATACAATCAAATACGGCATTGAGTAACGAGAGATGAAAGCAGGGGCTTCCCGCCACCTAACCCAGTTCGAAAAGTGGCTCATTACTAAAGACGACGACAAACACCTTATAACAGAACTGTACGCTTTCCTCTCAGTGGACTCTACTCCCACGAAAACTAAAGGGCAACTAAGGTGGGAGGTGGAATTGGGCAGAACCCTCACAGACAAGGAGTGGCAGGACATATACTTCAGGTCACATCATACAGCACACGACATTCCGGGCATGGAGGCAGCATACAAGGTAGCTACATACTGGTATTTAACACCGGCCAGATTAAATCAATGGAACAAAGACCGCGCGGCCTATTGTTGGCGAGGATGTGGACAGACAGGCTCACTAGTGCATCTTCTATGGCACTGCCCCAAATTAGTGAGATATTGGGACAAGGTACTCCAAGACATAAATGACGCTTTCAACACTGATATCCCACGCTTCCCTGCCTACACTCTCTTAGGGCTTCCCAACTCTCTAATATTTCCCTTGCGCTCTCAAAGAGGAAGGCAGATAGCTTTAGCCCTGAACGCCGCGTGAATGGAGCTGCTGGCCCACTGGGGCACAGATAGAGTCCCAGATCACGCAGCATGGCTGAGTCGACTGTGGTCGGTACTGGGTATGGAGCGTCTATCCATGATAGCGGAGAACAAAGCAGACGCGTACCCTGACTTGTGGGAGCCTTTTATCACTATACACAGCAAAGAGTTTAGAGAAGTAACCTGCCCCAAGCTCTTGCAAATCTTGCGCCTTAGAGACACCACCCATCACAGTGGCACCCAATAAAGGTGATAACGAACATACTGGAGTCCCTACAGAAGGCGCGTTAGGGGAACACTACAATGGTGCGGAGGAGTTGGAGGGGCGGGAGCGAGGGTTTTCTTTTGTGGACTTTTCCCCCTTTCATTTTTCAAGTTTTTTGCTTATGTTGGTAAGTCTATTCGACTGATGTTCTTTCTTCCTCTCGTTTCACAAGACTTGGCCCAAAGAGACTGAGATATCAATGCATACTCTGGATAAATAGCCTTTTATTGCTTACTGTTCTCGCTGCCAGCCTCCGGGTTGTAGGCATTCAGCTGAGTCTATCATATACAACTGCTAAATTTTCCCTTGGCTCTTGTGGACAGTACTAATATGATATCTTGTCGATGTGAAACATGTAAACCCAAATAAAAAGATTTATTCCATAAAGCAGTGTGGCCGCAGGGGATGAACTACTGTATGTTTGTGGAAGAAGGGATTTTTGTAGAGAAAGAGTGCAGAGGAAGGTTAAATTGTGAAGACCGGAATGTTCAATATAATCCGAACATGTGAAGATTAGAGGCGGAAGATAGTTTCAGAAGGGAGAAGAGAGGATAAATATTGAATTTTAACAACTGTACAATTGGAATGTGCTTACTCTGTTATAATCTAGGCAGGCGCCGCTGGTACTTTAATAGAGGCCCTTTCATGTTTTGTTACTTCAACTAAAACTAACAATTATAAAGGTGCAGGTTGGACCAAGAGAACTGGTTTGAAGATGTGAGCTCCAGGTTGTTCAGTTAAAAAAGAACCTGCTCCTAACGTACACGGTACTCAATATTAGTGCTTAGCACGTTTGTTCGTATCATTCCATTCCACTAATTTACATTTTCAATGTTATTAATTCATCCCTCTCGTTTGTAAATGAGCGCATGTTTCTTTCCCTTGAAAATTGCTAAAAAAAAGAACCGTCTGCGGCAAACGCACTTCTGTGCAGTTTCAATTACAAAAAGCTTTATTTTTAGCCCTGTGCCCTGGAGTGAGGCTTCTATTCCAGGAAGCCTGGTCACAGTAGAACAATCAGAGCTTTGTTTAAAAGTGGACCTCAGGCACGGCAGGCCTTTTATAGATGAAATAAGCAACAGAGTCGGACTAGCAGAGCACATCAGAGCTTGCTGCACTACCCGCTTGTCAAAGCGATCTATGGATGCTTCGAATGAAGACTTAAGATTCAAAACTGTTCTTTGCAAATGCTATATTCAACTTGTGACCTTGCTGCAGATATAAATGCATTTAATTTCTGTTAGTTTGGAGTGCAGACTGAAGAAAACACCAGTTTACTTGTGAAAGTGAATCAGTTGTTGCACGGAAACAGAACAGTTTTCAAATGACTATGGTCCTGATTGTAAATTGCATTGTATTGACTGCAAAATTAGGATTATCGACTGGCAAAATTGCCAGTTCAGTTCCATGAAATTCCAAGTAGAAAGGGGAATGAGGATCGGCTGCTCCTGCAGCCAAAGCCTCCTGCAGTTTTTCGAGCAGAAATTACTGGCTGGAAAACCGTGTCAGGTTCTCCCACACTTGGCAAAGCCGGTATGAAACACCAGACAAGTCACAATCAAGTGAAACGAAATTAATGCATAAAAACGTGTTCATTTCGCTCCACCTAACTTGTAATGAGGGCCTATATCGTATGGGCTAACAGTACTACAATGAAAACTGTTTCATTGAAAAACATATTGAGTTCTGATTAGTGTAGGGAATATGCTTTTGAACTGTTTACCACCCTTGGGAAGCACTTTTGTTGATGATTCCATTTTGGTTTAACTGGATCTACCATAAAACTCCTGTCTCATTTGTACTCGACCCAGGAATGTGTTTGCTGCTGCAAGTTGCCATTGTGCAAAATGTCAGTTTGCAAACATGCTAATGGGGAAGTCATTAGTAATCTGCATTTCCGTATTTCTGATTGCGCGTCTTCAGGGTGGGGCATAGGGTGGGGCTGGTGACCATACCATTGTCGTGCGCATTGCAATTAAAAGTGCGCGTGAGCGTGACGAGTGCAGTGAGGCATCCCACCCAGGACCCAGCCAGAGTGACTACTGAGAAAGACCGTCATCGTGCGGCGCCCCCGGCCATAATGTAATTATTACTAGCCCCTGCCTGGCTAGCCTTGCCCCTGCCCTTGCCCTCTTCTGCTGCCCGCTCGCGCCTGCCACTGAAGCTGCAGGCCAGGCCTCACGTGAGTCTGTCCGAGCCGAGGCAGGAGTGGTCCGTGGTGGAGAGGAGTCTCAGTGGGTGGGTGGGGTGGGATGAGATCATAATTTGGATCAGGGAGGGCATCATGGTGGGGCCCGGCCGGGAAATCGGGAATAAAAGTAAAACGTAATATGTAGGCCGGCCCAGGGCGTAACTGACCCCCGCAGAGGTAAATGACTGGACGCTTGCCCTGGTTGCAGAAACCTCTGTAAAAGGCTGGCTTTGGGGAATGTCACTACACATACTATCTGTAGGTAGAGGAGGGAATACACAGACTGTCAGCTGCAACACAAGTAGTGCCTGGGTGAAACAGAGCCATAATACTCCAGGGATGGAAAAGGAAAATCACTAAGGAAACTCCCCTGCGGGTAAGTACCTTCTTAGAAAAGGGACACATTGAAAGGATTTAGAAGATGGCATCTCTATGGAATTTCCAAAGTAGGGGACCTAACACAGGGCAGTGGAGCACGAAGACACTTGAGCACATGCAAAGGAATATAAATACATACAGCTAAAGCTATGTCCTGACGTCGTGCCCATAATATGGGCTGAATTGTTGGAATATAGTCTGTGGGAACGTGGGGTTCTAGTGGAACGTTTGTCTAAGGGACAATTTCTGCTCTTTACAAGGCTCGGAACAACAACATAGGCTTACAACCTCATGGGAAAGAGATCTGGGCCCCTCGTGGGCACTGCCTGGGATACGGCCCTCTTGCCCATGAATTTGAACAGTGTTATTCATATTTTGGATCAGCCCACAGGAAAGCATACTTAGAGCAGGACACTCCGTCAGCCCTCTTTATCCATGGCTTTGTTGAAAGCTTCATTTACATTTCTAAATGCCAGTCATGACTGACTGCAGGTTTAATCTTTACTTCTCTGAATTCGCTCGCTTTTGCTTAAGGGGCTTTTGAGGGGATGCAGAGCAGCTCCCTCGAGGGTGATGGGTTAATGGGCCCTCACCCCTGAGCAACAGCTGAATTTGCAAGGAAGAAAAGTAGACTTTTTCCATATGATTTCGGTGTGTGGTGCTATACATATCTACTGGAGAACTACAGCCAGTGAACTCTCAGGAAGAGTGAGAAAATGGTCCTCTGACACCACTATGCATAATTTTAGGTACCAAACGATGTGAACTTGGCTAGAGCTAGACTTGCTCGTTGCTTCTTTGGGCCTTATGGAAGAGAAGAGGGATGTAGTTAGAGCATGGGTACTCACAAACACTTTCCCAGGGGCCACAAAGTCCAGTCTGTGGTGTGGCTGAGGGCCACACTGATGCCAGCAGGGTGGCAGTCGGGTGATATGGGGTTTGTAAGGTGGGTGTAGAGGAAGCGAAGCATGTACAAAAAGTGGCTGATTTGCATAATGCGAAACCAGAAAACCTGTTATCAATCTCGGCTTCCCCACTTGAGCGAACTGTGTGATCCTAGGCAATTTTTTTTTTCACTTTGCCTCCTTTTTCTTTTCTTGTGTTTAATTTAATAAACTATGATGTAGTCCATTTATAATAGCAGCCCAGGCCACCCAGAGGGTGCACATGACAATTGACTTGCCTCTTAGTGCACTATTGACATTGTTGTCATGGTCGGTGGAAGCATGAATGTTTCTACATTCTCATGCGTGAAAACTATCCTATTAAAAAAAATACCTCTCAATGCAGTGATATCAAGAGATATACTGTGGAGAAAAGGCTCTGCAGGTTAATGAAAAAGACATTTTGGAATTTTGAAGAGACTTTATCATATTTTTACACGTTTACTGTAAGATGTCTTTAAAAAATGAAGGTGTTTCAAAAGTGTTGCAGGACATCTTAGTTAATTCCATTCTGAATGTTAGTGCTGAGTCAAGTAAACAGCAGACTAGTGCTGCTGTTCACTAAGGGGTCGCATGGAAAGGTCAGGAGAGCCGCAAGCAGCCCCCGGGCCGTACTTTGAGTATCACTGAGTTAGAGGGTGGAGAAGTCCTGTGTGCCTGACCAGAGCTGAGCGGTGCATGGGTATGGACAAATGCATAAAGTCTGAAAAGGTCACTTATGTTAGCAGAGGGTGACCACAAATATTCTAAACATTTGGCAGCCAAGGCAGAGCTACTATGGGCAGTGGCGGCTGCTAGGGAACAGTAGTGGTGAGGCGGGGGGAGGTAGAAAAAAAAGAAAAGACGACTTACCTGCCAGCCGTCGCCTCTCCTCTGTCCTCTTCTGTTCCTCCCGGCCTCACACAGGCTCCCAGACTCCCCTAAGTCAATCACGATGCTGCTGTCACCAGCATTACAGCAGCGTTGTGATTGATCTGAGCGGCCTGGTTTGCAGCTCAGACAATGACCAGGCGTCCCCCGCGAATAGCGGTGGGGCGCCCTTAGTCGCTCCAAGTGAAGGAGCCTAAAAGCGGGAGTCCCTCGTCGGTTTCCAGATAAGAAGAGGGTCGCTGGCTGGTGACGTCATCAGGGGGCGCCCGGAGGCTTATAAGGCATCGCAAGAGGGGAGACCACCTCTTTTTCTCTCCACCGCGCACCAGCCTGAAGTGGGTGGAGAAATGCTTGTGCCCATGTCTGTTTGGCCGGGCCTAAGACGGCAAGCCAAACCGTCATGCGCACTTACGGTGCACCAACCACTCCTCCTCCCTCTGACGACAGCCAAGCCCCGCCCTAACCTGGCTCTGTACTAAAAATAAAATGATAATAACATTGTGTTATTATCATTTTTTTTTCCTTTTGCACTGCTCAGAGAGCAGTGGGGCGACGCTTCTCCGCCTTAGCGGAGGAGCCGCCGCTGAGGGTTAGAAGAGACAGAAGATGGAGAGGTTTCCTAGCAACCCCCGTGGATGGTAGAGGAAAGATTCACCGAGGTGTGCAGAAGAAGGGGGTTAAAGTTAAAAATGTCTGATGGGAGACAACTCCCTTGTCAGTGAAATTACAGAACTACTTTGTGATGTTGTCATTCTGTATAAATGGTTACCTTTGCACATTTTGGAAAAAGAATAATAAATAAAAATTGTAAATAAAAAAAATATCACTGGAGGGAAGAGAAGACGAAAGGAAAACGAGAAGGAGGAGAAATGGAAATAAAGCAGGGAAGAGAACAAAGAGGAACAAAGCAGCATGCTTTTACCTTGGTTGCTCACATAGCGCTTCGCCGCTTCCCCGCCTTAGGCCGCTTTAATTTACAAAGAAGGGAAGGAAAACCAAAGAGAGGGAGGAAGTAAGAGAAATGGAAGGAAGCGATGCAGTGTCAAATGCTGCTGCTTGATTACACGGTGCCTAGGCTGTCTCTGGGCCCCATTAAAGGGCGGAGAGAGACAGACGAGAGGTGGAGGGGGCATGAAAGGGGAGAGGGCCCTACAGAGGGAAGAGGGCTGCATGGCAGCTCGAAGAAGGAATAATGAAGCTTGACCATCTTATTGGTTTGTAGCACTCGTGCACCCAAAGGTCACCTCACGGTGCTCATCTCTGGATAATGAATTAGTAGACATTTCAAAAACAAAACTGAAGAAAAGTATGAGGACAGCTAGGGATTTGGGGTACATTTTCCAAATAAAAGGCAGAAGTGTCCTCTCTCAGGTTAAAAAAGGTTGTGCTTGGATAAGACCCGTGGGCTACTGGGCTTTGTTAGAATGGCATTCAGTGCTTAATTTGAGCCGGTGGGGGCACTGGCACTTATTTTTGGGGACCGGCAACGTTCCGAGCGCAAGAGAGGAAAAACACAAAGAACAGAAAGCAGCCAACTGCAAGAGCGAGAAAAAGGGGCAGGGAGTGCATAAAAGACTGTTGGCCTTGGTATTTGGTGCACCCATGTTTAATTGCACGCCGCCAGCTTCTGAGCAGAGCTTCGGGCACTGGCACTCTTGTGTTCACAAATTAAGCACTGATGATGTTGAGCCAATTTTCGTATATCAGAAAGACAAGATTATCTGTCTACCAGAGCATGTAAACTGAAGAATAAAAGTGATAAACAAATATATAGATAGCGGTTTTGGGTTGCCTCCTTCAGCTATTGGTTTTTGAAGGTGTCATTCACATTTTTGGTCGGCACACAGGAAAGCATACATAAAATATGATAATGGGCCATCCCCCTTCAGTCATTACTTTGTTGGAAATGTAATTCACATTTTGTAATATGTTATGTTATGTTATACCAAATTTGTATAGCGCACATTCACCAAAAAGGTTTCCTGGCGCTGTCAGTCACCATGAATGATTGCATTTTTAATCTTTAATTCTCTGGGTCCACTCGCTTCTGGTCTATGAAACTACCAACCAGTGAGGCAGATGAGAGCACGCTGACCATCTCCCCAGGGGCAATGGAGTAAGTCGCGGGTGCATTTAAACCCCTGCGCAGCAAAGGTGGGGCTGGGAGGAGGACAGCCTGCTGCCCAGCACATTGTGCCTCCTGTGGAAGGTGGTTTCTTCTGAGCAGCCTCCATCCCGGCTTCCAGTGTTGTCCTTTTTTCACACCTGTGGCTCCAGTTGCTGCTCGGACTGTCCTAGGGCTGGAAACCAGTGCTTAATTGGAGCCGGTGGTTTCCGGTGCTCGGCCCAGCACTTAATTGTCAGCACTGGTTCTAATGACAGTCCACCACATGGTGGCGTTGTCTGTCAAATGTTGAGATGAGCACAACAGTGTTTAATAAGTCAATGTACATTAAAATGAATAATATCTTATTATAGCTTTGGGTGGCCTGCAATAGTCTGAATTGTCACTCTTGTAGGAGTGCAATATTAGTAGTTGTGTTCGTGCGGTCATTCGCAGTGCTGACAGGGGCAATGGGTGGTGCAGACTGCAGTGACCTCACGAGAACGGCCTTGGCACATACTTTTTTTAAAATTACAAATTAAGCACTGCTGGAATTATCGGTAGAGGTGGAGAGGAGACCAGCAGCGGAGAGATAAGCTGGAGGCACTGGGAGGTGAGTGTGGAGCAGAAAGAGTGGCAGTCCTGCGCCGGCAGCCTCTGTAGCAGTCTCAGCTCCCTACAGTCTGTATCCTCCGCTCACACCATGGCAAGTTCTGTTGCTGAGCTGTGAGCTCCTGCAGACCCTGCCGCACTCTGCAGAACCTCCTACCCAAAACACCTCATGTTGGCCAGGTTCTGCAGCCGTCCCTTCTCGGGTACACGCTGTGGGGTGTGAAACGCCCTCTTCACTCTCTTTTCTTCACTCTCAACCAGTGCACTAAAATACACACCATAATAAGGTAGAACGAAGGTAGACTGTGCAATGAAGCACTCAACACTACCTTAAAGTGCTGAAGGCTGTTTTAATGTAGGTTAACCCAACACCCTACAGCATATGTCTTACAGCCTGATATTCACCTTAATCATACAATTATTTGGATCTACTATTCTCACCCTTAATCCTCCAGAAGAAGCCCAGACCAGCCAAACGAACACCACCACATTCCACACATTCCTAAAGTCAACTGTTATAGTCCATTGTTGCACCCTTTCTGTTCAACCTTCCCAGTCACTGATCACAACCCCACCACAGCGAGCTAGAACTGACTGTCCTGCCACCATCCCAACCATCACTTAGTCCTTCTGCCTGTCTTTCCTACCGCCATCCAGCAAAACCTCAACAGGTCTTTCCTGCCCCCCCCGCTCCCCCAGTACTCCCCTCTATCACCAACATGTTAATCAAACCAGTGGCGTAACAAAAGCCCCCACTGCCCCCGCAGATGGCCGCAGTGCGGGGAGGGGGGCTCCCGAGCTCCTGGGCCCCCCTCCGGCACTGGCAGGCCCCTGGCCAGAGAGCTTCAGACTGGGTCCGGAGCATGGGGGCCCCATGCATGTACTTTGCAGGGGGGTCCCCTCAAGCTTCGTTACGCCACTGGCTTGTCTGGTATTTGTATTCAGGGTTTTAGCGCGCGGCTGTAGAGCCTGAGAACCAGGTCAGCAGAGCCGTTGTAGAGCCAGAGAACCAGGTCAGCAGAGCCGCTCTAGAGCCACAGAACAAGGTCAACAGAGCTGCTCTAGAGCCAGAGAACCAAAGCGATACAAAAGGGGATGATGGACGGAACGTTTGAGCCAATCAAACACTCACCCCCAGTCAACTGATCTGGGTTTAATCCATCATCATTCTTTAGCTCACTCCACCACCCCAGTTCAGACATGGCCATATGCAAATCAGTCTGACCCTGTGCCTCATGGGAACAGTCCAGCCCGAACTGCCAAGCCATGTCTTCCCTGGACCGGAAACAAGCATCCTAGGACCGGTTTCTGGCATTTCAGCCGTCATCAGCCAGGCTTGCTTGAATCCAGTGGCAAAGTGAGCAAGGGACCCACGTCTGGGCATACCCCCACCAACTTAGGGCGACCAAAGCGATACAAAAGGGGATGATGGACGGAACGTTTGAGCCAATCAAACACTCACCCCCAGTCAACTGATCTGGGTTTAATCCATCATCATTCTTTAGCTCACTCCACCACCCCAGTTCAGACATGGCCATATGCAAATCAGTCTGACCCTGTGCCTCATGGGAACAGTCCAGCCCGAACTGCCAAGCCATGTCTTCCCTGGACCGGAAACAAGCATCCTAGGACCGGTTTCTGGCATTTCAGCCGTCATCAGCCAGGCTTGCTTGAATCCAGTGGCAAAGTGAGCAAGGGACCCACGTCTGGGCATACCCCCACCAACTTAGGGCGACCAAAGCGATACAAAAGGGGATGATGGACGGAACGTTTGAGCCAATCAAACACTCACCCCCAGTCAACTGATCTGGGTTTAATCCATCATCATTCTTTAGCTCACTCCACCACCCCAGTTCAGACATGGCCATATGCAAATCAGTCTGACCCTGTGCCTCATGGGAACAGTCCAGCCCGAACTGCCTGGGGGTGAGTGTTTGATTGGCTCAAACGTTCCGTCCATCATCCCCTTTTGTATCGCAGAGAACCAGGTCAGCAGAGCTGCTGTAGAGCCAGAGAACTAGGTCAGCAGAGCCGTTGTAGAGCCAGAGAACCAGGTCAGCAGAGCTGCTCTAGAGCTAGAGAACCAGGTCAGCAGAGCTGCTGTAGAGCCAGAGAACCAGGTCAGCAGAGCCGTTGTAGAGCCTGAAAACCAGGTCAGCAGAGTTGCTCTAGAGCCAGAGAACCAGGTCAGCAGAGCTGCTGTAGAGCCAGAGAACCAGGTCAGCAGAGCTGCTTTAGAGCCAGAGAACCAGGTCAGCAGATCCGTTGTAGAGCCAGAGAACCAGGTCAGCAGAGCTGCTGTAGAGCCAGAGAACCAGGTCAGCAGAGCTGCTGTAGAGCCAGAGAACCAGGTCAGCAGAGCTGTTGTAGAGCCAGAGAACTAGGTCAGCAGAGCCGCTCTAGAGCCAGAGAACCAGGTCAGCAGAGCCGCTCTAGAGCCAGAGAACCAGGTCAGCAGGGCCGCTGTAGAGCCAGAGGACCAGGTCAGCAGAGCCGCTGTAGAGCCAGAGAACCAGGTCAGCAGAGCTGCTGTAGAGCCAGAGAACCAGGTCAGCAGAGCCGTTCTAGAGCCAGAGAACCAGGTCAGCAGAGCAGCTGTAGAGCCAGGGAACCAGGTCAGCAGAGTGTAGTGATGTCTTATTTACCTTTTTGGAGCCCCAAAGCAGAATTTAACATTAAAGGCAAACAAGTAGAACTGATGGTGGACTGTGGGTCTTTGTACACCATTGTGCCTAAATGGATGTGGAAAAATGAGTGGCCAGAAGTTAACCTGGAACCAAGGGACATTGATCCTAGAGGATACCAAGGAGAGAGGATCGATGTTCTTGGTTTCTTCACCGCACCCATTTTGTTTAAGTCAAGATCTACGGTGGGCAAAGTCTAAGATTGCGGAGGATGGTCCTCCAATTTTCGGGTGGGGACATCAATTCGACTCGCACATAATCATAGACCCGCACTCGGAGGGGCAAGTACTTATCTTGTCCGATATGTCTACGGATGAGGTCTTGAGAGAAATGGAAGGTGTTTTCACTAAGAGTCTTGGTGAACTTAAGGGGTTACACTCACAAAATTATTTTGAAGAAAGGTACTACCCCTGTCAAGCACAAACTGAGAAGGGTGCCTGTTGTAGTGCGGGAGGAGGTGAAACAATTGTTAGATCAAATGCTAAAAGATGGTGTCATTGAACCGGTGGAAGCCACCGAATGGGTCTCACCAGTGGTTATCAGTAAAAAGAGCAATGGGAAGTTGAGGTTATGCGTGGACTTGCGCAGTCTTAACCAGCATATCGTAACTGACACTTTTCCCCTTCCCAACATTAATGAATTGTTATTATTGCTCGGAGGTGGTAAGTACTTTTCAAAACTAGATTTGAAGAGTGCTTACCACCAGATCAAACTTGATGAGGAGAGTAAGAATCTCACATCTTTTATCACCATGGAGGGGACCTTTCGTTTCAGGAGACTGCCATTTGGGCTGTCTTCCGCAGCTAGCGTCTTTCAACGCATCATGACAGAAGTGTTGAAGGGTGTCGAAAAAGTGAAATTTTTCCAGGACGACATCCTTGTGTTTGGGGAGACAATTGATGAACACAACAAATGTTTGAGAGAGGTTTTGGGTAGGTTGAGGGAGGCTGGCCTAACTCTAAGAAAAGAAAAATGTAAGTTTTTGGTGGAAGACATAGAGTACCTGGGTCATACCATCTCTGGCAACGGAGTTCGACCGAAAGTTGATCTTATTGAAGCAATACGTGACGCTCCTGTTCCAAATGACAAAGACAAACTGAGATCATTTATGGGCTTAATTGAGTATTATGCAAAATTTGTAAATTCATTTGCCACTAAGACTGAGGCCCTTAGAGCATTGTTGAAGAAGGGGTGTTCTTTTTTGGGGGGAGGAGCAGCAGGTTGCTTTTGAGCAAATCAAAAAAAACATTTGTGAAGCAGGTGTCTTGGCACCGTTAAACACCAAACTCACTACTTTTCTCACTGTAGATGCTAGTGCTTGTGGGCTGGGGGCTGTCTTGTCACAAAACTTTTAGGTGTGGGAGCGAACAGTTGCATTCGCATCACGAACTTTGTCAGAGTGCGAGTGTAACTATTCAGTTATAGAGCGGGAAGCCCTAGCTGCTGCATGGTCAGTGGAACATTTCAGGACTTTCTTGTGGGGTATTGAATTCTGCATCCGCACGGACCACAAGCCTTTAGTTAAAGTGCTGAGCGCAGGCGGTGCTGGGAAAGGGTCAGCAAGGTTAGCAAGACTAGCATCGCGCCTACAGGAGTACAAGGTGACTCACATACCTGGATGGAGAAACGCACAAGCAGACTGTCTGTCCCGATTGTCTTTATGCAAGGGTGTTGGCGTGACTGGAAGCAATGTTTGGGAGCAGGAGGGAGCTGTGGCTTCTTTGGGTGACGTGACAGAATGTGTAGGAGGAGCGGTAACTTCGGAGGAGTGGAAGTTGGGTATGGAACAAGATTCCACCCTTAAGGAGGTGGAACGCATGTTGATCAAGGGATGTTAAAGGGAAAGTACAGTGGGGCCCACTGTGAGACCTTTTGTCAAAATACTGGATGAGTCCAGCTTGAGTGAGTCCAAAGTACTAATGAGGGACGAGAAATTTGTACCACCTTGTGCTGTCAGACGCACAATAATAGCATTGGCTCACGAGGGCCATCTAGGCCAAACATTGACCAAGAAACGTGTGAGAGAAAACTTCTGGTGGCCCTGTATGGATGAGGAAATCAATGAATGGGTGGTAAATTGTGAGGTGTGTGTTCAGAGCGAGAAGAGGCTCAAGACGGGTCCCAAGACCAATATTGGCCACATTGAAGATCCAGGATTTTCATGGAGTACTGTTTGTTTGGACTTCATTGGACCTATGCACGGCATTGATGAAAACCTTAAGAATGCGTTGGTTATGGTAGATGTGCACTCTAAGTGGCTCATCGTGCATTTCATGTCCGAGGTCACCACTCAGAGTACCATAGAGAAACTTATAATGGTCTTCCAAGAGGAGGGTCTTCCACGTGTCCTGGTTACAGATAATGGGACACAACTGGTATCGAAAGAAATGAGAGATTTTCTCGATAAGTGCGGTATTACACACCATCGCACAAGTTTGTACAACCCACAGGCCAATGGGATGGTTGAGCGGGCCAATCGCCTGGTTAAAGGTACCATTTCCATGGCAGTCCAGAGCCAGAAGAATGTGAGAAACATGGTGAATGAAATGGTGTGGGCGCATTGTACGACTGTGCACAGGATAACCGGGGTTTCCCCTTTTGAGAAAATGCGTGGGCAGAAACCTGGTACTAAACTTGTACCTGCATGGCTTATTTCACCCAGTTCACCCCTAATGAAAGACACTGAGCATAGCGCAAGAGCATCAAGTATATGTATCGGTGACTTAGTAAAAATCAGACATGGCAGGACAGTCCGTGGCCTGTCCAAGTTTTGGGGGCCATTCAAGGTAAAACAAGTATTCCAGAACTATGTTGTCGTTGAGAATGGAAACAAGTGGAACAAGCGTAAGGTCGCTTTGTTTCGCAAAGGAAGGGAGACTGCACACAAAGTAGATGGTGCTAATGTAAAAAGTAGTGACAAATGTGCTAACGACTTTTGGCTTTTGAGTGATGTTGGAATCGAAACCAATGGAGGAAGTGGTGGGGGGTGAAGAAGGACGGGGGCGTTTCTCTTGCGATGCCCACAACTTTTTACCTGCTACCTCTTCTCCATCAGCAGGGCTTGAATCTTCACGCCCCTGCCGTGACCGCAGACCGCCTAGTTATTTGGCAGACTATGTACTTATATTATTTCCCTTTTCATTCCTTTTAAACCTTTTCCTGTTTTCCTCTCCTTTTCTTCTCTTCTCTTTTTGGGTGAAGGGAGGGGGGTGTGTAGTGATGTCTTATTTACCATTTTGGACTTGACTGCGTCCAGTCCCCCGATTCCGTTTGGTTAGAATGTTCGTGCTGCGCAGTTCCACGAATGTCAGTTGGTCCTTGGCTGGCGTTGGTGGAACACGCTCGCATGTCGCTCTGAGGAACTGCTTGTACGCCAATAAATATCTGTTCCTGAAGTCTTTGTGTCCGGTGTCATTACTACACAGAGCTGCTGTAGAGCCAGAGAACCAGGTCAGCAGAGCTGCTGTAGAGCCAGAGAACCAGGTCAGCAGAGCCGCTCTAGAGCCAGAGAACCAGGTCAGCAGAGCGGCTGTAGAGCCTGAGAACCAGGTCAGCAGAGCCGTTGTAGAGCCAGAGAACCAGGTCAGCAGAGCTGTTGTAGAACCAGAGAACCAGGTCAGCAGAGCTGCTCTAGAGCCAGAGAACAAGGTCAGCAGAGCGGCTGTAGAGCCAGAGAACCAGGTCAGCAGAGCCACTCTAGAGCCAGAGAACCAGGTCAGCAGAGCGGCTGTAGAGCCTAAGAACCAGGTCAGCAGAGCCGTTGTAGAGCCAGAGAACCAGGTCAGCAGAGCTGCTCTAGAGCCAGAGAACCAGGTCAGCAGAGCTGCTGCAGAGCCTGAGAACCAGGTTAGCAGAGCTGCTGTAGAGCCAGAGAACGAGGTCAGCAGAGCTGCTCTATGGCCAGAAAACTGAGCCAGAGAACCAGGTCATCGAACCAGGTCAGAAGAGGTGTTGTAGAGCCAGAGAACCAGGTCAGCAAGCTGCTCTAGAGCCAGAGAAGCAGGTCAGCAGAGCTACTGTAGAGCCAGAGAAGCAGGTCATCTAGTTTCTGTAAAGCCAGAGACGCAGGTCGGCAAGCTGCTGTAGAGCCATAGAACCAGGTCAGCAGAGCTGCTGTAGAGCCAGAGAACCAGGTCAGCAGAGCCATTGTAGAGCCAGAGAACCAGGTCAGCAGAGCCGTTGTAGAGCCTGAGACCCAGGTCAGCAGAGCTGCTGTAGAGCCAGGGAACTAGGTCAGCAGAGCCGCTCTAGAGCCAGAGAACCAGGTCAGCAGAGCTGCTGTAGAGCCATAGAACCAGGTCAGCAGAGCTGCTGTAGAGCCATAGAACCTGGTGTACAGACACGCTCTAGAGCCAGAGAACCAGTTCAGCAGAGCCGCTCTAGAGCCTGAGAACCGGGTCAGTAGAGCCGCTCTAGAGCCAGAGAACCAGGTCAGCAGAGCCGCTCTATAGCCAGAGAACCAGATCAGCAGAGCTGCTCTAGAGCCAGAGAACCAGGCCAGCAGAGCCGCTCTAGAACCAGAGAACCAGGTCAGCAAGCTGCTGTAGAGCCTGAGAACCAGGTCAGCAGAGCTTTTGTAGAGCCAGAGAACCAGGACAGCAGAGCTGTTATAGAGCCAGAGAACCAGGACAGCAGAGCCGCTCTAGAGCCAGAGAACTAGGTCAGCAGAGCCGCCCTAGAGCCAGAGAACCGGGACAGCAGAGCCGCCCTAGGGCCAGAGAACCGGGACAGCAGAGCTGCTCTAGAGCCAGAGAACCAGGTCAGCAGAGCTGCTCTAGAGTCAGAGAACCAGGTCAGCAGAGCTGCTGTAGAGCCAGAGAACCAGATCAGCAGAGCTGCTGTAGAGCCAGAGAACCAGGTCAGCAGAGCTGCTGTAGAGCCAGAGAACCAGGTCAGCAGAGGCGTTGTAGAGCCAGAGAACCAGGTCAGCAGCCCTGCTGTAGAGCCAGAGAACCAGGTCAGCAGAGCCATTGTAGAGCCTGAGACCCAGGTCAGCAGAGCCGTTGTAGAGCCTGAGACCCAGGCCATCAGAGCTGCTGTAAAGCCAGAGAACCAGGTCAGCAGAGCCGCTCTAGAGCCAGAGAACCAGGTCAGCAGAGCTGCTGTAGAGCCATAGAACCAGGTCAGCAGAGCCGCTCTAGAGCCAGAGAACCGGGTCAGCAGAGCCGCTCTAGAGCCAGAGAACCAGGCCAGCAGTGCCACTCTAGAGCCAGAGAACCAGGTCAGCAAGCTTCTGTAGAGCCTGAGAACCAGGTCAGCAGAGCTGCTGTAGAGCCAGAGAACCAGGTCAGCAGAGCTGCTGTAGAGCCAGAGAACCAGGTCAGCAGAGCTGTTGTAGAGCCTGAGACCCAGGTCAGAACAGGTGCTGCAGGGACTGGAGAGGTTCAAACGTAATCAGACACAGAAGAGGTGCAATGATGCAGCGTAATATGGCACATTCTGTCGCAATATTTAGCTATTTTCTCATTTTACAACACAGTACGTTTCTCCTCATTAGCAGCACTCTAACACCCGAATACAGCCGTCAGCAACGAAATGGTGACAGTTAATCCTTGCAAAGCGTCTGTCCCCCGGGAGACCACGGCTGATGCTTTTTAAAGCCTCTTTGGATCCATCTGAGCTAGAATCAATGTTTGCAACTGATACAGAAGATCTGAATCATGCGGCAAGTGTGGAAAATATGTAAATACTCCGAGATATTGCGTTATTCCAGTGGTCCTGCCTATGAGCAAAGACTTGTAGTGTAATGGCCTTGATTTACTGACTGTGTTGTAAATCCATGGAACTGTCCACCAGAAGAATATTTGGGCAAAAAATAACCTCGAAGTACTGATTCTGTGGTACTGATAAATTAAGGGTAAAAGTGGAGGCCATGCAAGGGCACTGCAGTCAGGAAGGAATGGGCAGTTATGGACAGCATTGTCATTCTCCAGGTAGGAATTCCCATGCAGGGCAGCGCCAAGTAGCTGGGATGAAACAAGCATTTGCAATGCAATAGGTCTCTCATTTACGCGAGTTGAAGCTATTGGCATTGTAAATGACAATATCTTTTATTTATGTTTTAAAAACCAAAACATAAATAAAAGGCATTGTCATTTACAATGTCAATAGCTCAAACTTGCGTAAATGCGAAACCTAGTGCATTGCAAATGCTTGTTAATTTTCTCTTCCAGCTTGGGCCCAAAACAAATGGTGAATTTAAAGGGTCATTAGCCATCCTTTTGTTCGAGTATAATCCTGGCTGGAGGCTATTGTTGAGGCCTGGCGCTGTGCTGTAACAATGAAGAGGTGGAGCCAGGTCTGGTGTGCATGCCGTGGTGCCGGGACTGACGTCACCGGACCACGCCTTTATTTTTATACCCCCGCATTACGTCATGCGGGGGCAAACCAACTGCGAGACGCGGGCGGGTGACTCTCTAGGTCACCCCCGTCATCTTGCCCAACGTGGAACATTAGATTCCTCCTTATCTTTCATAATAAAACACAGTAAACAAAAAAACCCAAAGGCTCGTAAATAACCACATTACACATGATGCAACATATGGTCACAACGTCCAGCATAGAAGCTATATACAGTTACCAGTCCGTCAACTCCCGCCGCTCGCCTCGCTTCCATCACACCAGGAACTCTGCCAGGCGGGACGTTGGGGTGGGGTTGCCTCTCAGGTGATATCCGGAGCGTGCACCCCGGTGGTGTGGGGTTGGCGCCAGGAAGGCCCTTTCTGTTTGGTTGCCAAGGTCAATCAGTGTAGCTTTGAGACGCTCCTGCATGCTCTTGTCTTGCGGGGGACTCCTGGGAGTGCTGCTGGGGCTCTGCATATGGGAATCCGGAGATAAGTCATAGCTACCCCCAAGCGATTGTCAAATCTTGGACTCTCTTGAAAAACAAGATATTTCTGGTGACTTCCTCTTCTCCTCGGTGCACTGTGATCATAGTTCCTTTTCGGCTTGTCACTGTCCATGGACTGTGCTCAAACGGAAGACGGAATTTACTTCCTGGGTGTCGATCCTTGAGATACACCAAGTCCCCTTGACTGATGGCAGACGTCTTTGCCTTTCGCCTTTTGCTGGATTGGGCGTTCATGACAGACCTTTTCCTTAGAACCCGGGCATCATCAATGGGTGACGGGGTCCAGTTAGGATGATGTGGGATGGTGTCCTGTACCACCCGCCCCATGCTGGCATGTCCTGGGGCCCTTTCTGTCGTGACATATGGTGTGAGCCGGTATTCTCTCAAAAACTGTAAATGGCCTTTTCCACTGATGATTCTTCGGCATGAGCAATCCGAATTACTTTGTTCAGGGTCTGCATGAACCTCTCCACTTCTCCATTGGTCTGGGGCCACCTTGGTTTTACCTTTTGATGACGTGTGCCCCAGGAACGGAGGTAGTCAGCGAACTCTTGTCCTTTAAACAGAGACCATTGTCGGTCTTCACCACTTTGAAGAATCCATGGGTTGCGATAATCTTCTCGACTTTGGTGATGACTTTAGCAACAGTTTGGCTTCCGATGATCTCCACTTCAGGATATTTTGTATAGTCATCAATGACAACGAATGTATATCTCCCGTCTGGGAGGTGCCCAAAGTCCATGCTCATATTCTCCCATGGTCGCTTTGGGTTATCTTCACTAATGACAGGGGGTGGTCGTTCGGGGTTCCCGGATACTTGGCACCACTGACATGAGCCAACGGCTTGTTTGACCATCTTGTCCATTCCGGGGAACCACACCTTGGCTCTCAGTCTGCTCTTCATTTTCATGATACCCTGGTGTCCGCGATGGGCTAGCTGCTCCGCTTGCGACGTGAGGCTTGATGGAACAACCAACCTGGGGCCTCTCACTAGACAGCCACTGATGTCTGTGGATATTTCCTCCCGCACATGTATCAGAGAATCCAGAACCTCCTTGGCTTGCGGTGTCCACCGTGCCATGCTGGTTATGATACGGCGCTAGTCATTGCCTCTGAGGGCGATATTGCAAGCTGGAGGCATTCGTCTTTCTTGGACGCCTCGACTAGTGAGTCTAACTCCATTGGGAGGGGGCGCGATTGCTCTGTCACAAGCCTTACGTACGCCTCCGTACGTACGGCTACACTACACTACACTACGCTGAGCAAATTAAGCCCTTGTATGACTTAATTTCTCCCACGTTTTTAGCAAAACAGTGGATGAGCAGGCACACTGATATCTTGCATGCTTTGCAAATAGACATGCTTGAGACAGAATATTTATAAACTAGGGTCAGTAAAACCAAACTAGTTCTTCGGGTCATACCAAGTCATTCCGGTTATAGCTATGGGATCTCCAATGCTGGACACACTGTTCCTACTGCATACAAGTCTCACTTGTATTTTCCAGCTTAAACACATTTTGCTTCCATTGAAAAAGTTCTTGCAGCTGTGCAAACACCTATTTTGACGGAGCGTCACTTGGCGCAGGGAAAACTCATGATTGTGGTTTCTTCCGTACCGGCACAAGAAGCAGCCACTAAAGCCAGAATTCCTAATGTTTGAGCCCTAAACCCTAGGTGGGTGCAGTGGACCTCTTCTTTAAGTGCAGTGGGTGTAAAGTTTCAGTATGATCCCACTTTTCATACACAAGCTTTTTTCCAGTATAAGCAACACAATTCTCCTACTCCAAAAGCTTTACCCATTGAGTGCTACCAGAGAATATTCTACACGAATGGCTCTACTCAACCAGCGGTAGGAACAAAATTCAAGTACTCCTCAGCCTGCGAAGTAGTGCAAGGTGTAATGCAAGATGGTAAATTCTGTCTGCAGCGCACCCACACTAAAATCTTAGGCGATAGCACTGCGCAACATGTAGAACTTCATGCCCTGTTACTTGCATTACAAAAGGCTAATACATCAGTTCTAAAACTCATAGTGTCAATTCAGCCTTCTGTGTGCAAGGGCGCAACGTTGATTTGCAACATTGGCGCCTGAATGGATTCAAGGATTCAAAGGGAAACCCTGTTAAAGAAAAATAAAACTGGGGAAGGATAGCTGTCTTATAAAATAAGCTCAAATGCAAAAACAACAGTTGATGGACAGAATGCAGAACAATGTCATACATTCACCCCAGTACAGAGATCTGGGCCTAAATCCATCGTTTTTTTGCTCACCATGCCATTCCAGTTTGAACCCAGCCATATGCAAATCAGTCTTGACCCTGTGCCTCATGGGAACAGTCCAGCCCGAACTGCCAAGCCAGGTCCTCCCTGGACTGGAAACAAGCATCCTAGGACCGGTTTCGGGGTTTCACCCCTCTTCAGCCAGGATAGCTTGATTCCAGTGGCATGGAGAGCACGGGACCCACGTCTGGGCATACCCGTCCCACTCGGGGTGACAAATGCAAAAACAACAGTTGATGGACAGAATGCAGAACAATGTCATACATTCACCCCAGTACAGAGATCTGGGCCTAAATCCATCGTTTTTTGCTCACCATGCCATTCCAGTTTGAACCCAGCCATATGCAAATCAGTCTTGACCCTGTGCCTCATGGGAACAGTCCAGCCCGAACTGCCAAGCCAGGTCCTCCCTGGACTGGAAACAAGCATCCTAGGACCGGTTTCGGGGTTTCACCCTCTTCAGCCAGGATAGCTTGATTCCAGTGGCATGGAGAGCACGGGACCCACGTCTGGGCATATCCGTCCCACTCGGGGTGACAAATGCAAAAACAACAGTTGATGGACAGAATGCAGAACAATGTCATACATTCACCCCAGTACAGAGATCTGGGCCTAAATCCATCGTTTTTTGTTCACCATGCCATTCCAGTTTGAACCCAGCCATATGCAAATCAGTCTTGACCCTGTGCCTCATGGGAACAGTCCAGCCCGAACTGCCAAGCCAGGTCCTCCCTGGACTGGAAACAAGCATCGTAGGACCGGTTTCGGGGTTTCACCCCTCTTCAGCCAGGATAGCTTGATTCCAGTGGCATGGAGAGCACGGGACCCACGTCTGGGCATACCCGTCCCACTCGGGGTGACAAATGCAAAAACAACAGTTGATGGACAGAATGCAGAACAATGTCATACATTCACCCCAGTACAGAGATCTGGGCCTAAATCCATCGTTTTTTTGCTCACCATGCCATTCCAGTTTGAACCCAGCCATATGCAAATCAGTCTTGACCCTGTGCCTCATGGGAACAGTCCAGCCCGAACTGCCAAGCCAGGTCCTCCCTGGACTGGAAACAAGCATCCTAGGACCGGTTTCGGGGTTTCACCCCTCTTCAGCCAGGATAGCTTGATTCCAGTGGCATGGAGAGCACGGGACCCACATCTGGGCATACCCGTCCCACTCGGGGTGACAAATGCAAAAACAACAGTTGATGGACAGAATGCAGAACAATGTCATACATTCACCCCAGTACAGAGATCTGGGCCTAAATCCATCGTTTTTTTGCTCACCATGCCATTCCAGTTTGAACCCAGCCATATGCAAATCAGTCTTGACCCTGTGCCTGATGGGAACAGTCCAGCCCAAACTGCCAAGCCAGGTCCTCCCTGGACTGGAAACAAGCATCCTAGGACCGGTTTCGGGGTTTTACCCCTCTTCAGCCAGGATAGCTTGCTTCCAGTGGCATGGAGAGCACGGGACCCACGTCTGGGCATACCCGTCCCACTCGGGGTGACAAATGCAAAAACAACAGTTGATGGACAGAATGCAGAACAATGTCATACATTCACCCCAGTACAGAGATCTGGGCCTAAATCCATCGTTTTTGCTCACCATTGCCATTCCAGTTTGAACCCAGCCATATGCAAATCAGTCTTGACCCTGTGCCTCATGGGCACATTCCAGCCAGAACTGCCAAGCCAGGTCCTCCCTGGACTGAAACAAGCATCCTAGGACCGGTTTCGGGGTTTCACCCCTCTTCAGCCAGGATAGCTTGATTCCAGTGGCATGGAGAGCACGGGACCCACGTCTGGGCATACCCGTCCCACTCGGGGTGACAAATGCAAAAACAACAGTTGATGGACAGAATGCAGAACAATGTCATACATTCACCCCAGTACAGAGATCTGGGCCTAAATCCATCGTTTTTGCTCACCATGCCATTCCAGTTTGAACCCAGCCATATGCAAATCAGTCTTGACCCTCTGCCTCATGGGAACAGTCCAGCCCGAACTGCCAAGCCAGGTCCTCCTGGACTGGAAACAAGCATCCTAGGACCGGTTTCGGGGTTTCACCCCTCTTCAGCCAGGATAGCTTGATTCCAGTGGCATGGAGAGCACAGGACCCACGTCTGGGCATACCCGTCCCACTCGGGGTGACAAATGCAAAAACAACAGTTGATGGACAGAATGCAGAACAATGTCATACATTCACCCCAGTTCAGAGATCTGGGCCTAAATCCATCGTTTTTTTGCTCACCATGCCATTCCAGTTTGAACCCAGCCATATGCAAATCAGTCTTGACCCTGTGCCTCATGGGAACAGTCCAGCCCGAACTGCCAAGCCTGGCAGTTCGGTCTGGACTGTTCCCATGAGGCACAGGGTCAAGACTGATTTGCATATGGCTATGTCTGAACTGGGGTGGCGTGGTGAAGCAAAATAACGATGGATTAAACCCAGATCTGCGACTGGGGGTGAATGTTTGCCAATGTGCAGCGTTCCGTCCATCATCTTGTGTGTTTTGCATTTCGCCCTAAGTGGGAAGGGTATGCCCAGACGTGGGTCCCGTGCTCACTACGCCACTGGAGTCAAGCTATCCTGGCTGATGAAGGCTGATAGCCTGAAACCGGTCCTAGGATGCTTGATTCCGGTCCAGGGAAGACATGGCTTGGCAGTTCGGTCTGGACTGTTCCCATGAGGCACAGGGTCAAGACTGATTTGCATATGGCTATGTCTGAACTGGGGTGGCGTGGTGAAGCAAAATAACGATGGATTAAACCCAGATCTGCGACTGGGGGAATGTTTGCCAATGTGCAGCATTCCGTCCATCATCTTGTGTGTTTTGCATTTCGCCTAAGTGGGAAGGGTATGCCCAGACGTGGGTCCCGTGCTCACTACGCCACTGGAGTCAAGCTATCCTGGCTGATGAAGGCTGATAGCCTGAAACCGGTCCTAGGATGCTTGATTCCGGTCCAGGGAAGACATGGCTTGGCAGTTCGGTCTGGACTGTTCCCATGAGGCACAGGGTCAAGACTGATTTGCATATGGCTATGTCTGAACTGGGGTGGCGTGGTGAAGCAAAATAACGATGGATTAAACCCAGATCTGCGACTGGGGGAATGTTTGCCAATGTGCAGCATTCCGTCCATCATCTTGTGTGTTTTGCATTTCGCCCTAAGTGGGAAGGGTATGCCCAGACGTGGGTCCCGTGCTCACTACGCCACTGGAGTCAAGCTATCCTGGCTGATGAAGGCTGATAGCCTGAAACCGGTCCTAGGATGCTTGATTCCGGTCCAGGGAAGACATGGCTTGGCAGTTCGGTCTGGACTGTTCCCATGAGGCACAGGGTCAAGACTGATTTGCATATGGCTATGTCTGAACTGGGGTGGCGTGGTGAAGCAAAATAACGATGGATTAAACCCAGATCTGCGACTGGGGGTGAATGTTTGCCAATGTGCAGCATTCCGTCCATCATCTTGTGTGTTTTATAAAATAAGCTTCCACTGGTCCCTGTGAGGCGCACTTTGGGCCATCAGCATGACTGTCTTATCTGCCAAAGCTGCCATTCAGATCTCAGAAGAAGATCGACACAGATTTTAACAGCTATACATACCACAAAACAATGCAGAAAGACTCCTGCAGGCTTTCTTCCTAAATACTCCTACACTACTAATTCAGATCTTACTCCTGTAGTCACACTACCAGGAGTAAGAGACAGGTTAATACCTAATAAGCTGTTCAGATTATATTTAATCAAGGAAGCTCAAGAGGAATTGGCATATGCCCATGCTGGGATTAATGCAACTGTGGCAATGCTACAGCAACGCTACTGGTAGCCTGGTTTTTACAGACTAGAGACTATGCTAGGAAGTGTGACATTTGCCAGCAGATCAATTCAGCTAATGTTAGGAGACCCCTGCCAACTCCACTCACAGTCTCCAATATACTGTGCAGGGTAATTTATTTGGACCAAATCAGCCCAATAAATTCGGTGAATCAATATAAATACATATTGGTAGCCATTGATTCATGTTCTCGATTCCTATGGGTGTGGCCACAGAGAAATACGAGTGCTTCAGCAGTCATAAAAGATTTGCAGTGTCTGGTAGCGATGGAGGCAGGACATTCATTTCACTCAGATAATGATCCTGCGTTTGCCTCCATGGCTTACCAGGATACTATGGGGCAGATTTACAAGCCCCCTGCGCCACCAGTACGTCACTTTTTGTGACGTACTGGTGGCGCAGGGGGCTGCTCCATATTTACAAGGAGAGGAAAAGCCACCCTGCGTGACTTTTCCTCTCCTTGTAAATACGGCCCCTTCACACGCAGCACTTTGCGGTGAAGGGGCGTTCCATGGGTGTTGCTGTGGGTGTTCCCACGCAACACCCATGGAACAAGACACATCTCCAGAATTACGAGAAATCGTAACTCTGGAGATGCGTTTAAAGCTACGCCACCCTAGAGATGGCGTAGCGAGGCGCACCGAGGAGAAATGTTTTCATTTCTCCTCGTTTTTCCTCTTTCAATGCGTGCTGCATTCTGCAGCATGCATTGAAAGAGGAAAATGGTTGTAGTGATTGTTTTTGTGCAGGAAGGTTGCCCTTCCTGCACAAAAACAATCTCCCCACGACGCAGGCATCCTTGCACCATGGTGCAAGGGTGCCTGCGCCGGCGCATTGCTGCAGTTTGTGCGCCAGCGCAGGGGGAAGCAAAAGGATGCGACATATTCTTGTAGATATGTCGCATCCCTGTGCTTTCCAAACTAACGCAGCATGGCGCAGCAAAATGACTTGCTGCGCCGTGCTGCGTTAGTTAATTTTAAATCTGCCCCTATGTCTGTACTGGGAGGTTGTCTGCAATTCAGCAACCTGTTCAGGGCAGAATCCAACTGGTTAGTTGAGCGTGTTAATAGCATGATGAAACAAGCCTTGACGGCTATAGTACTAAGTTCAAGTCTTAGTTGGTACCATAACCTGAATGGAGTACAGAGAGCATTAAATAATTTGCCTAGGCGAGTATTGGAGGGACACATTCTATATGAGGTTCTCTTCTGAGTTCCTCTGTATGTGTCTGATCTAGATAATTTTGGGACGTAGCAGATAAAGAAAGATTTGACCTGGAAAAACGTCTAAATGTCTTACAGAGTATCCAAGAGGTCAGTGATAAACTGTCTAAGCATTCTGAAACCACCACCAATGAAGAAAAGGTTAAAACCACAACAAGCAAGCTTCTGAACCATTCTACAGACCACCCATTACAGTCCTTGGTGTAAATGGCAAAATAACTGTCATTCTGCTTCCTTTGCCTGGCTCAAGAAAACAACAACAGGTGTCCATTAACCACGTGAAAAAGTATTATGTGGCTGATTCTCTACAGCAGACCACCAAGAATGATTCAGAGTACAACCTCTCCGCCTCTCCCTACTCTGAATGAAATACCCCTTAAAGAGAGCAGTAACATCACTAGCTTGAGTTCCCAGCTGGGGGTATTTGAGCATACTGCTTCTCTAACTCTACACAGAGTAATGAACTCCACCAATGAATCTGGTGCTGTCATCTCTACAGTTGCAAATGTTTCATGCAACTCCATGATTTATTATGAAGTACCACCTGAGCCTACATAAATTGAACTGATTCCTTTTTGAGGAACAAATATTTACGAAAATGACTGGGTTTGACTCAGAGGACTTTTCATCACGCTCCAAAGTCACACTGTGCGATAGATTGCTTTGTGCTTATCATTGGTTCTATGACAGATACTTGATTCCACTTTGGTTCTATGTCTGGACTATTCTAGGTGTGTTTCTATTCATCATATGGTTCTCAACAATGAACACTGGTCTACTGCTACTGAATCAACACTATGTTCCAGAAAGGGCAACTGTAGAAACTGTGGTTCGTGAACTAGAGGCGCATCTTTCATCTCACAGAGCTTGAAGAAATCTCTGCGCTGCAAACACCACAGCTTGTCCTGTGCCCGAGGGCATAGCTTTGGAAAAGGTTCAGTATCAAATAACGGGACCCACTGAAACATTGCAATTACCATAGGTTTTGAAAGTTTCAATGAGTTATAATGCCTGGGTCTATTTCGCATGATTGGGATACAGAGGCTGCAAAACAAATGATGTCTGATTTACAGGCATATGCTACTTTGAATAATGAAGATTCTTATTCGAATTAAGTTAATTGCAAAGAAATGTATTGTTAGCATCACTATACACACTATTACATACATAGAACTAGCTATGTTAGGGAAGTATGTAACTACACACAATGGGAGCATTGTAAAGCTCCACCTCCTAATATTCACCTACATTTCTTGAAGAGGTTTCCTTACTTCCAGAGTGATGACAGGTCACATCCCTCAGCTTTCTATTTTTCTCAAAATCCAACACGACTTCAGAAGAATCCAATTACTACCAACAAACTGATTTACTCAAATGAATTCAGACTGAATCTGGCCATCCAAGGTTATGAGTGTTGGAAAGAGAATATTGATAAGAAAAGTATTTGGGGAGCAACATTTTGGCAGATTCAAGGTAAAGAGGCCTTATTCAAAGCATGCATTATTCCAAACAAAATTATTTTCTTTAACAAAACCATCCAGCAGACTACCTGTCTGGGATTTGGTAGTATGAAAGACTTTAAAAAACCTTTAATACTAAAAGTTAATTTAACTCTGTTCACTAATTGGCGATCACAAATTAACATATTTGATTCTGATGTAAATTAAATGATCCAGAATGGAACCTGTATTATGGTCCTATGATTCTAATACCTGCAGGCATCATATTCCTTTCAACACACATGGCTCTAAAGTTAATTGACCCGACCTACTATACAGCACACAAACATCTGTAATAGTTAGCACATATAATATTGTAGGCAAATTGTGCCAACGCTGGTTAGCAGATTTCAGTCTCCTAGGTGTAAAACAGCATTTAACATCAATCTAAGAAAACATGGGGCCCGATTCACAGAACTAACCTGAGACAAAATCCTAAACTTACTACTTTTGGTATTCACAGAAGGCACTTAAGATTTTTGGTATTAAAAGAATGCACTTACGACTCCTAACTTTACGTCCGCACTCGGGCCGGAATTTTCAAACTCGGGTCGGAATTTCCGCACCCGGAGCGGAAATCCCGCATTTGTGCCGGAATTTCCGCTCCCGGGCCGGAATCTCTGCTTCCGGGCCGGAATCTTCGCTTCTGGGCCGGAATCTCCGCTTCCGGGCCGGAATACCCGCATTTGGGCCTGATGATCATTTCAAGTGCCTACCATCCCCCACCATGCTCCAGCTGAAGTCAATTAACACTAACTTCAAGACCAGCACCACAAACCATATAAAAGCAGCACACATTCAAGGAACAGGTTTGGCCACAGAGTTCCTGTTTTCATTTGCTGGTCATCGCTAGAGGAAAATGTACCAAATGAGGAGGAAGAAGAACTTCACTACTGAGGAGACCACCATGAATGTGGAGTTCATTGTGAGGCACCACAAACGCCTATATGGTCTCCCACCTTACTGAACCAGTGGCACACAGAAGGCAGCTCTATGGCAGCATTTAGCCACTGCTGTCACAGCATTGGGGGAGGATGTGCGCACAGTCTGTGGCATCAAGAAAAAGTGGCAGGACGAAAAGTTGAGGGTGAAGGAGAAGTACTCCAGGATCGAGTTGAACAAGATTCTCCCTGCCCCACAATCTGGAGCACGCCTCCGTCTCACCCCACTTGAGGAGGATGTCCTCACTACAATCCACCCCCACATGCTCCATGGGCTGCCTTTGAGTGATGTCCGCAACGTGGTACCTGGTAAATGGGATGACAAGAATAAGTATATAAAAAGATTGTCTGTGTTGCACTGCCATTGTGAGTAAGGAAGTTGTCCAAAGTATATATACAAAGATAGTCAGTCAGAGGCTCATGTGTTTCCCTCTGTATGTTGCACCACAAGTCCCAGAATCCTTTGGATTAAAAATGGCAAATCCCTTTCCCAATATTTAAAACATGGGCCCAGTACTACTGCCGTATCCACCTAACACTGTTAAGTAGCAATTGACAAAGTGCACCTCCCACTTATCCAGACGCAGCTGGGTCAGTCAAGAACGTAATGAGGTGGGGGTTGCGGTACTCAATCAATCAATCAATCAATCAATAAATCAATCAGGGGAATGTAAGCGTACTACTCCCCCGTGAGGGTCTCAAGGCGCTGGAGGAGGGGGGGGTTAAGCAGCTCCGTTCAGTCGAAGAGCCAGGTCTTGAGTGTCTTCCTGAAGATGTTCAGGGAGGGGGCTCGTCTGATGTCGATCGGGAGTTCGTTCCAGGTCTTGGCCGCAATGTAGGAGAAAGCTCTTCCCCCTGTTCTGGCTCTGTGGATCCGTGGGATTCCGGCGAGGGCGATGTCGGTGGATCGGAGGTTTCGCTTGGGTGCGTGCAAGGAGATTCTCCACCAGGTGTTGTCTCATGCAGAGGGGGAGGGTCCGAGCACGAGGTCCTCTGTCTTCTCCGAGTTTAGCTTCAGGCAACTGCTGCTCATCCAGGATGCAACGTCCTTCATTCCTTCCTGGAAGTTGAGCCTGGTGGTGATGGGGTCCTTGGTGAGGGAGAGGATGTCGTCGGCGTAGGATACTATGCTGACTCCGTGCTGTCTGACGATGGTGGCGAGGGGGGCCATGTAGATGTTGAAGAGCGTGGGGCTGAGCGACGATCCTTGGGGTACTCCGCAGTTGATTTCCGTTGGTTCGGAGAAGAAGGGTGGCAGTCTGATTCTTTGAGTTCTGCCGGTGAGGAAGGAGCGGATCTAGTCGAGGGCGGTTCCCTGTATTCCGGTGTCGCGGAGTCTGGCGGTGAGTGTGCGGTGGGAGACGGTGTCGAACGCTGCCGAGAGGTAGAGTAGGATCAGGGACGTGATGTGTCCTTGGTCGAGGAGTGTGCGGATGTCATCTGTGGCGGTGAGTAGAGCGGTCTCGGTGCTGTGGTTGCTGCGGATTCCAGATTAAGAGGGGCCGAGGATGGAGTTTTCTTCAATGAATCTAGTCAGCTGGGCATTGACAGTCTTCTCAGTGACTTTGGCCGCGAACGGGAGGAGGGAGATGCGTCGGTAGTTCCTGAGGTCCGTGGGATCTGCTGAGGGTTTCTTGAGCAGGGGTCTGACTTCTGCGCGTTTCCAGTCATCGGGATAGATGCCGGTCTTGAAGGTGGCGTTGATTGTGTGTCGTAGTTCTGGAGCGGTGGCGGCTCTGTGGAAAATGTGCGGCGGGCAGGGGTCCGTGGGGGCTCTTGAGTGGATGCCTTTCATGGTTGAGGTGGTGTCTTCGGTGGTGACTGGGGTCCAGGAGGAAATGGTGGCTGGCTGGTGGTGCTGGAGGAGGATGTGGTTTCGGTGTCAGGCGTCTTGTCATTTAAATTGTCGTAGAGGCCCTTGATTTTCAGATGGAAGTAGGATCCAAGCTTGTTGCAGAGGTCCTGGGAAGGGGTGATGTCCGCGGTTTCGCTGGGGGCTTGGTGAATTCCTGGATGATGCTGAAAAGTTCCTTCGAGTTGCTGGAGTTGGCGAGGATCTTGTTTTGGATGAAGGTCCTTTTGGTGGATCTGATGCGTTGGTGGTGTTCCGTCATCGCATTCTTGTATGTGGTTCGATCTTCCGGCGTTTTGCTGTTTATCCAGTTCTTTTCGAGGCGTCTGCAGGTGCGTCTGGATTCTTGGATATTGGCGGTGAACCATGTGGCCTTCCTGGGGCGCTGTCTGTCGGGGTTACGTAGGGGTGCAAGCTCGTCTGCACAGTTGGAGATCCATTTGTGGAGTTCCTTGGCTGCGAGGTTGGCGTCGGTCGAGGTGGTGGGGGGTCTCGGTTGAGGGTGGAGTTGAGCTGCTCCTCAGTGACTTTGCCCAGTTCCTTCATGGAGGGCGCGGTGCACGATTGGGCGGTGTGGGTTTTTCGACGCGGAAGTGTACGCAGTGGTGGTCTGTCCATGGGGGTTGGGTGATGTGGCTGAAGTGGATGTTGTCACCTCCTGCGAAGATGGGGTCCAGGGTGTGTCCTGCCTTGTGTGTAGGTGTGGCGATGAGCTGTTTCAGTCCGATGTTGGCAAAGTTGTCCAGGAGGGTGGTGGAGTTGGGGTCGCTGGGGTTGTCGCGGTGGAAGTTCAGGTCTCCGATGAGTATGTAGTCCATGGAGGCGATGGCGTGGGGGGCGATGAGGTCAGCGATGGTGGTGGTGAACGGAGCACGAGGTCCGGGGGGTCTGTAGGTGAGGGTGCCGCGAAGTGTGGTTCTGGGGCTGGTCTGGATCTGGAAGTACAGGTGTTCGGTGGTGGAGAAGGAGTCCCTGGTGGTGGATGTGGAGAGTCGGAGGGAGCTCTTGTGTGCGATGGCGAGTCCTCCTCCTGGGCGGTTGGGGTGGTCCTTCCTCTGGATCTTGTATCCGTCAGGGATGGTGGTGGCGATGTCGGGGGCGAAGAGGCGTTTGTCCAAGTTTCTTTGAAGAAGGCGACGTCTGGTGAGAGGGTGTCGAGGAGGTCCCAGATTTCTATGGCGTGTCGGTGCAGGAAGTGTACGTTGAGGAAGATGCATTTCAGGGCTTCGGTGGTGTTGGCGCTCAGTGTGTGGGGTGTGGCCATGGGGGGTACGTGTGGTGGTGAAGGTATGGCGGCAGTGACGGCAGGAGAACTGTCCGTGGGTGGTGCTCGGCGTGACCCGCTGGCAGTTGTTGCTCCTTCTGGGGTCGAGTGCGAGGAGTGTGGCTGCGTCGTAGCAATGGATGGTGGGAGGTGCAGGGTTCCTGGCGCTGGTCGCGGTCAGGTCGCGGACGGGCGCAGACGGGCTTGCCTTTGGCGCGCCAGTGGCGCAGCCGAACAGCGGCCGGCATTAAATAGGGCAGGGGGAGGGAAGCACAGCTGGGATGCGGGTGTGAGAACGGCAGGGGGGAGGGGCCACGGGGGGGGCAGCAGCGGGAAAAAGGGAAGCGAGAACGGGCAAAAGACAACGAATGGCAGAAAGAAGAGAATACAGACAAAAACAGGCACAGAGATTACAGTGAAAAAGCAGTAAGACAGTGAAAAGAGCAGTAAAGACAGGAAAAGACACCACACAGAAAACGGGCACAACAAAGGCAGACAGAGAGAAGTGGAGCAGCAGAAGAGCAAGGCTCTCCCACTGGACCACCAGGGATGAGGCGCAGGCAGGAGCCTGCAGGTGGAGGAAGGCCTCGAACACCTACCAGGAGAGAGGTGTCTGGGGTAGCGGCAAGTGAGGCTTCATCGGAGCTGCTTGGCCGGAGAGCGGGACCCTGGCATATGACAACAGAATAGGGAAAATAAATACAAATTGACACATGACAACGGAATATGGAAAATAAATACAAATTAGCCAAAAAGTAACTCACCTTGTGCCTGCCAAAATCACAAAGCAGAAGGTGAGAGAATCCTTATTTTAAAACATTTCATTCCCATATTCCGTTGTCTATTTCCCACCCTGCCACGCCATTTCATCCCCAACGCGCCACTGCTCCTACCTGCACCGGCCGTGGTAGTACTTCACAATACGTTAGCATGCAGAAGATTTGAGGAAATGTCTGACAAGTTCCACATCTACATTTTTCATTTGTTGACTTTTCTCTCTTCTCACCTATTGACACATTCAGCCAGAGTACAGACAACCACAGTAGCAGAGGTCCCTGCATCTTCTGGGAGGAAACAACATCATACAGAGCAACGCATACCGCCCTCACTAACTGGTAAGTCAAACTGGCCAGGAGATGGTAAAAATGCACACATTGTCAGCAGACAACAGAGGGACATATAGGGCCCAAATCTCAAAGGTAACCGGAGAGGAAAAACTAGCTTTACACCTATTGCAATTCTGAAAGGACCTTTACCTTTAGCAAATGACATTTGTGAATAGCGAAAGATAAAATATAATATATCTAGGCTCATCATACCTTTGTGATTTCTGAACATTACATGTATTCCACCAACAGTTCCAGAACTGTGAACTCAATCCTGGAATCGAGTGCCACAAGAAGTCAAAAACGAGTCCCCACTATATTGTTATTGTTTTTGTAGACTAAATCAAGAAATCCAATGTTAAAAAATATGACAATGATGAACGAGAAGTGAGATACAATTGTCAGGAGTAGTGCGAATGCATCCACTGTCCAACTTAGAATGTTTTTTCTATACATGAAATTGTCCAGTCCACCCAGCTGGTTATATATGTTATCATTGGATGGCATGTTTTTTGGCCATTAACAATACACGATAGTGGACCTTACTTCAGGATTTGTTGTCATGTCAATTTGATAGACGTTGCTTCTAGGCAGTGGGGTCATTATAAGTTGAAAGTGGGTTCACTCATGATATTTAGTGCTACACACTTCTGCAACGGTAGTGCCCACAACTGCTTGTGCTTATCCTTTGTGCCTGAAATTGAGTGCATCACATGTGGCAACAGAAATCTAAAGTTGCAAACACACTTATCATTGTAGGTCCAATGATGTCCTCCCAGATTCCAAGACCCACAGTGACTTCTGCTACAAGGTTGGCTGTGACATCTGGTCAGGGACCACACACTGGGCAGGTGCGGGGCCATGGTAAGTAAACCCAAGAATAATGTACCTGAATGCGCATGAAATGTGCCTTTAATCTCCACCTTATGTTGTATGTGTTTCACATCACTGTTGTCCTGCATCACAATATGCCTACATATGGCATTTAACCACATACCAGATCACACCATGGTGGCTAGTGAAAGGATGACACAAAATGTATGACAAGTGAGTGCAGAATGGACATAAAATAGTATATAGTGTCATATGATGTGTACTAGACACAACTGGATTGTAATTCAATGATATGAAGACTCCCTAGCAAAATTCCAATGGACAAATCATATTGAAATTGGTGTGGATGAGGCTCGCACTGATGCCGGTTGGGTTCTTTTGAGATGGGTGTATGGGCTGCTAAGGTGAATCTTCAGGAAGTAATTTTTTCTAATCACTTGGCTGAAAAGCACAACGCAAATCCAGTGTAGGCGGCAATTATCAAAGCTTCTCAACTTACCCACAATGTGGGATCCTAGTCAAAAGTTGCTTTCTGCTTGCCTCCTCTTCTACTGTATACACCGATATAAGTGAGTGATTGACATATGAGGTTAGGATGTCTGCTGTACAAGACATCATCCGTTGTCAGCTAAGTACTACCCTGATGTTGGAAATGGAGTATGGGAACAGAGGACACTCAAAGGATGGACACAACAAATGTGTGATCTCTCATTCCAAAAAGAGCCTTGTGACTTCATGGGTAGGGAAGCCCAAATGACCCACATAATGTACCTGACTATTGCACATCTCACACATGAACTCTGCAATGCAATGTCTGAACTGATGTGCAAATGTGAAACTGGTCAGCCTGGTGATGTACACTCCTTTCGACTTGTCAACAGACATTATACTCATGAAACATGTTAGTCTTAATGGTGAAGGTGTAATCAATGTAATGCAGACGAGTCCTGATTATTTATCCCCTTCCTTAAAATATCAGTAACCTTCTCATACAGGTTTGTCTGTTGATGTGTCATCTCATTGATGTCAGTGCTGTGTGGAGGTAACAGCTGGCAATTGCTGCATGTGAGCAGGGGCCCACATGTAAAGTCCATGAGGTAAACATGCTGCACATTGGCCATGAATATCCTGTCAATGGTCATTGAGAATGACTATACATGTTAGCTCATAGCTACCATCTGGTGTACTGAAATATGGACATGTATGTCTCATCACACCTGCTGACAGGATGACACCAGTGCAGCGTACAACCCCATCCTGGGAAATGCAAGACATCCTGGCTGCAGCAGTGAAACCCTCTTGCACCTGTCCATCAAGTAAGTGTGGCAGGAAGTGTTCCCCTATCATAGATTCAAAAACCCTGCCAAAGATCCAAATCCCCTTCTGCATAGAATATGCAGTTGTTGTTTACAAAGTTATATACATACCATTTCACTTCCATAAGTGTCACATGTGCCTGTTTGTAAATTAGTATAGCAGATCATTGAGTATGTTGTCACTTCCCTCTCCAGCTGCTGGATCGGGGACTGCTTCATCAACTACACCTATGAGGAGCCAGGTTCAGCAGTTGACATCAGGGGGGATCGCAAAGGGACACAAAGCTGTGGCTGGAGCTGGTGAGTTTGCTTGTGCATTGTACATCTCCATTCAACACCTCAGTGCTATGGTGTGAGCTGTCACGTGTAGGGGTACCCAAACCAGGTCACATGTGCTTCACCTGTTGATGCAAAGTACAGTGGAACCAACCCTTGTGTTGCACCACATATTATACCAAGTCAATTACTTATTCTGTTGCAACCGCTGTGTTCCAAGGGATGATGACGATGAGGAGGACGGACCTTCCACCAGTGTTGGGCGACGGGCAATCAAAGGGGAAAATCCACTGCTCCTCCAAGCAGTAATGTTGGCTGCAAGTACTGCGCAAGAGGAGGAGGAGGAGGAAGTACCTGAGGAGGCTGAAGGATTGGAAGATGATGGTGACTATATGTCCATCCTCTCCAAGGATGGCGATTCTGATGCCATGGACAGAAATTTCCCAACACTGCCCACATTTTGCAAGGCCTCACACCCTCCGCCTAGCAAGGTGCCTCAGCCTCCTCCAACACGAAAGATTGCCTGTCCCCAGCATAGAGCTAACCAGCTACAGCTCACACGCACCCCAACACAGACATCACTCCCTCACAGCCCTCACATCCAGGACAGACGTGGTGGTTCCCCTACACACTCCTCCCTATACCTTGTATCCCAGGCATCCTCTCCACCATCTGAGGGAAGTACCAACCCTGCTGTGGTGCAGGTATCCCCTGGGCACCATTCTCCTGTCCACATGCTACTACCTGCCACCTCCCCCCCTGCTGTTGGACCTGCCAGTCGCATCCATGGCCGACCCCTGCAGAGAAGGCCTGCACCTGGCCATGGTGGCCAGTGGGAGCAGGACTTCTTCCAACAGCAGGCAGATGTGAGGCAGGACATTCGTGCCATAGGGGCTACTCTGTCAGACGTGTCTGAGGCCCTGCAGGACATGTGCCAAATCCCTCAGGGTGTGGACAGAATGACCCAATTTTGGATAATATGGAGAGATCTTGGCAAGACATGTCCAATAATATCAGAGACATAATATCCATCTAAAGGGAAGAGAGTTTAAGTCACCATGCCTTGGCCATGAAGATGATGGAGGGCATGATGGAAGTGATCCAAAGTCTCCCTTCACGGTCAACGTAGGGAGGGGAGCCATCACATCTGCCTGCAACATATCACACCCACACACCTGTACCAGAAACTGCACAGGACCACAGCAAGGGTACACACCCGCAACCGTGCCCTGAACAGGCACTCCCACCACCTGCACAACCACCACCACCCCCTGACCAGGCACTCCCACCACCTGCACAACCACCACCACCCCCTGAGCAGGCACTCCCACTACCTGCACAACCACCACCACCCCCTGACCAGGCACTCCCACCACCTGCACAACCACCACCACCCCCTGACCAGGCACTCCCACCACCTACACAACCAGCCCCTGTCCACGCACAAACACCAACTGTACATACACCATCTGCCCCTGCACATGAACTTCACCCTGTACAGGCACATGTACAACACCCACCTGCACGTAGGCGACAACTCAGACATGATCCCTCACAGCGATCCTCACCTCCGAAATTGCGAAGTCGCAAGCACGATCCCCCTTGATACCATCCCAAAAACTTTTTTACCACTGTGAATATGTGTAAATAAAAGGTAATTCTCTTCACAAGTCAAGACTCTTGGCGTATCATGTCCTGGTAGGCAAATGTATAGCAATTTTGGTGGCCTAGAGATGTGAGGATGTATGTGTGTGTGTGTGACACATGTACAAGTGTAACCCCATATTTGCAACAAGCCATAATGTGCAGAGCAGATGACTCCAAAAATACATGTCCATATTTTGTACAAGACATTCACAATGAAGTTAAACAAGATACAGAAAGTCTGAATCAAAAATAGATTTTATGTAAATAAAAGTGTGGGTTTTGAAAAACAACAACTGCCCGTTTGGAAGGGAGAAAGGAAAAGAAATGATGTTCTCACTACAGAAGGAGAAGGGAACTTGGATTGGGGTGGGGCAACAAAAATATAACACGTCAGGGAGCGTCAGGGGAACCAGTCTATTTACAAGGGGGAATGTAAATAATTGTCCCCAAAGAAAATTATGTCCAACAGGTCAAGTGTCCTTCTGGTCATGATCTAGTACCACAATGTCCAGATCCTCTGAGTCCGATGCAGGCTCCTGGCTGGCTGGTGCAGCAACAGGCACCACACGGGGTCGGGACACACGAGGAGTACGGGGGGAAACAGTGTGGGGCAATGGACAGGGAGAGACATTGACGGTGGTGTCGGAAGGAGGTTGGGATATGAAAGACGACATGGCTGCAGACAGGGAATCGACACTGGCAGTGAGGGTGGCCAGAGCTCGTGCAATTTCCTCTCATATCATGCGCATCTCTAGACACATCTGCAGCATGATGCAAGAGGACATGTCTGGCTGACCCTCACATGCCTACATCAAGTCCTCTGGTACAGCCACAGAAGGAACAACACAGGGAGTGGTTTGGGTTGAACATGAGGGGTGTGGTGCCTCAGGTTCGGAGCCAATGTTGGTGTCGACCTGGCAGCTACGATGAGGGGGACACGTTGCAGGGGATGCATGCCCCGATGGAATGGGGGCCTCTAGAGTTAGGGAGGGGGTGATGGCAGGCCCAGGTTGGGTAGTGGCCTGCCCCAGGGACACCTGGCCAAAACTAACTGGTGAATGGTCTGAAGGAGAGTAGCTCTCCACCACCACCCCCTCCCCCCCGGCCAGAGGTGTCCAGTTCTTCCCCCCACTTCAATGTCCACAGCCTCCACCGATCCGTAGCACCAGAGTTGTCTTCCTGGTCAGTCCGGGTGGGCGCAATCCCCCTGCCTCCTGATGTTGAGGGTCCCGCCTCATCCTCTTCTTCCTCACTTGTTGAAAGAGGTCGTAGCCGCCGGCGCACCAAAGATGTCCTGCTCCGAACCGTGTCCTGCTGTTGTTCCATTTGGCCAGCTGAGTCCACTGAAATGTAAAACAAATCATTATGTAGTGGTTGTACATGTCAGGACAAGACACATACCTAGATGAACCAAGGTCAGACTTTGTTCTCCTCTGATCACACTATACAGTTGTCAGTGTTTATGAGCTTAAATTACGTGTATGTTCACTGTCATCTCCTGATTTGAGTCTGACATGGACATCTCATGAGATTTTTGGTGGCTTACACATCTGTACTGGCCAACCCTCAACTTCGGCATTCTTGTGTGATCTGTGTGTCCTGTCACTGCTACATGGGCAGGTTCCAAATCCAGTCTACAAAAGGAGATCAGATAGAGTCCAGATGGTATTGAAAAGGGCCTGTGATATGGAGTCTCAGCACTTTTACGTCTCGACAAATGTTATCTGCTGGGTGGGATTGTATGAAACAAGAGAAATGCCGATTGGGGGTCACACATCCATATAGGGCCTGGGCTATTTGGTTTGCTAAGTTGTGAGTCTAACCTTTTGATATTCCCTCACAAAAGCTGACAAACCAGTGCCACATATTGGCTTCGGAGACTGATTAGGTAGTGCTGTGCACTGGTGAACAGTAGTGGCTCGTTGTTACAGCTACCTGTACATGAAAAATGGCATACAAGCCACTGAGGGTAAGACGTGTGTCTGTGGACACACTTGGCAAAATTGGAAACACTTAAGAGTGAGGCAAGGATCTCAAAGTCTGTCTTGACTCCATGGCACATGATGATCTGTCTCAATCAGAACCCAAACTCACCGAATGCAATGCAAGTCACAGCATCCAATAGCCATTGGCCTCTCATACACACACTGGACAGTGTCTGTACCATTCCCCATCCAATGCACACATCAGTAATGATTCCCTTGGTTCACTGTTAGTGGTGCTGGCAGTGCAAATTTCTGTACAAATGTACATGTGTGGCTCAATTCCCCAGATGTCATGAAGAAACTACAACTCCCAGAATGCACTCTGCCCTGTACAGTCAATGTGCTACAGTGAGCCTTTTGCTTCATGATGACTGCTGCATAGACACCGAATAGGTGAATGGAGGCATGGGACACACAATGGTACAGCTCTGTCTTCACTCACTTCATACTTCCAGACACATATTGCATATAATGCACTTACCAGGTCTCTGCTGCTCATGCTCCTCCAGCTGAGCATGGAGGGTCGGCCAAGCTGCACGCAGGACCCTCCAGTACAGTGGCGAGAGGCGGGGACGATGCACATGGTGCTGGGAAGACTGGCCCAGGAGCTCCTCGGCTTTGTGCCAGGCTCAGCTTTTTAGGTCCTCCCAGCGCTTGGGGCATGCCCTCGCCTTCCTGATGTAAACGCCCACTGCACTGCAGCGCTCACCAATGTCGGCCCATAGTCTGGCCCCCGCTGCATTGCTCAGCTGGTACTCTGGCCCCCCATATAGCTGAGGATATTTGGTCAGCACCCCCTCAGCTAAAATGTCTAATTCCCTTTCAGTGAAAGGGGGTGCTTTCTCCTCAGCCATTTTGGGGGAAATAAGGTTGAAAAGAGCAGCAGGATGGCAGAGGATCTGATCTGTGAGAGAGGATGACTCGGAATGAACACAAAATGGCTGTCAACAACTTCCTGTGATGTATTTCCTGTCTCCCACTTCCTGTTTTTCATTTCCTGTATGAAATAATGGGTTCCGGTTTAATTTCGGAGATTACGGCTCGAAAACGTAATTTCTGGTTCCAGAGCGTAGGGTCTGCATGTGAGGCGCACGCTCCAGAACTGGAAATTACGTTTTCGGGCCGTAATCAGGGGTAGTAAGCGCTATACAAATGCAATTACAATACAATACAATACAATCTCCGATTTTGAACCGGAACCCATTCTTTCATACAGGAAATGATATACAGGAAGTGGGAGACAGGAAATACATCACAGGAAGTAGTTGACAGCCATTTTGTATTCATTCTGATTTATTCACAATCACAGATCAAATCCACTGCCATCTTCTGTAGTGGAGAAACCTGAAATGACAGTGCAAGTGAAAATCCTAGACATGTAACAAAAGGAGGAACAGACCATTTAATGACATTTTGGCTAGGACAAGGGGGGGTCTGACACAACATCAAACCCCAGTTTAGTTTTCTCCTCCTTTGCATTATGGTACATGTAGTCCATATTTAGTGCTCAGCACAAGAGTTGTCTGTTGTTTTACGGAAAAATGGGGGGAAGCAGTGCTGTGTATCCCAGACACATAGTGCCAGATTCACCCATAACATCGTCACTCACGTTGTGGGCCCATCAATTGTGGGGGAGTCAAATCTGTTGAGGTCAAAAACTCTGAGAATGCAATAGTTAGGCCCTTTTGTGATTAAGAAACCCATCCTCATAAGGTCCGGGAAGGTCTCTCAGAACATGTACATCTTTTCCTCTGAGTAAATAGATTCCTTAGGGACATCCACTACACTGATTGCTGACATGGGCACATGACCTGAAGCACGGTCAATCTTTTAACTACTGTCAACAGCTGTGTTTTACATGCAGTTAGTGTGGCTTGCAAAGTAGTCTCAGGATGGAATCTTTGGACAGAGTCGTAATTATCCAACTTTCATCATTGATAACAGACTGCAAACCACATTTTGTCCATGACACAACAGGTTGCTCATGTGAAAAACGTGGCAACCAGCTGGTCACTGACTTGCATACCCTGACCTCTGTTCTGTGCAATGGCCTGGTTTCCCGGATTCAGAGCTATCCGAGGTACAAGAGGTATGTGTAAGCCATGCATTAAAGCTATATTGTGCAAAACACAACAGGCTAATATGATCTTGCACACGACTTCAGGGAAGTACATCAGCACACCCCCTGTACGGTCAAGACATCTGAATCGCGACTTCAACAAACCAAAAGTGCGCTCTATGATGACTCGAGTTCGTATGTATGCCCTATTGTACCTACGCTGCGGTACAGTGGTTGGATGTCTGTAAGGTGTGAGGAGCTGTGGGGAGAGTGCATACCCAGCATCGCCTGAGGAGGGAAGAAAGGGCAATTGGTTACATTTCCCTCTTCAATTTACACAGAACATGAACTATACTTTGGTACATGCAGTGTCTGTTGAGACCGTGTATGTTGCTTTATGATTCTTATTATACAATGGTTGTTAATTTAAGGTGGCATTCATACATTTCATTTACACATATCCCTCATTTTTAGTGCTTGGTCCTTACCCAGTAGCCACAAGTTACCAAATTCTCCCGCAGCCATCCGCCGGGCAAGAGGTGACATACGGAATACAAAGCTGTCATGGGTACTGCCTGGAAACACTGCGTGCACATCAATGAATCTCCTACTGGCATCACAGACAGCCTGCACATTGATGGAATGCCATCGGTGTCTGTTTCAGAAGATGTGTGCAATGCGGCGGGGTGGCTGAAGGGCCACATGGGTACAATCAATTGCACCCAGCACACGTGGGAAGTGAGCAATGAGATAGAAATCTCTAGCTGCCCTTTGTCTCCTGGCCAGTGTTGTAGTGTAGCTCCTATTTCCCTAATAGGCTCTGCGCATTGGAATAATATCCCCTATAGGTTTGACATAGGACTAAGGTCAGTATGTCCCTATCGAGTACATTAAACTTAATTACTTGTGCCAGCTAGCTCAGAGGCCACTAGAAACTCCTTGACGACAAGAAGGGAGTAGTTTCTGGCAGCCGCAAAACATGACAACTTTGTTTCCCTTTAGAATCAGAACATGTCCCAGAGTCGTGGAAACAATAGATAACTATTTCACTCAGCTCAATCGTGCATGCTTAGTTTTCCTCAAAGTTACACAGAAAGAAATAGACGGGCGTTTCAATAAAAGGTTTATTGAACAGTCTTGTTTCTTGTGTAAGTTAAATGTGCTGTTACGATCACAAGACAGTATGCAAGATAAATAATGTACAGCGTAAGCAGTAGAAATAAATAATACTGCGATAGCATTATCTTTTAGCAGATATTCATTCACATAAATAACACAGACTACAAAATGCGAGTACTCATACGATGCGTTTCTAAGCTAGTTCTACCCCAATGTGCCTAACCTAACCTAGGTGTAGGGAGAGGTATGAAGTAGGTGAAGTATTCCTTACTATGGTATACTAAGAGTATGTTAAGCCTAGTATGCCTAGTATGCCAAGAGTCCCTCTAGGTTCTAGTCAGCTCCATACCTTTAGAATGAGAGAGGTGGGAATCTCTTTGCCAGACTCGAACTCCAACACCCCACAAGGGAAGTTAGATCACTGGAAGCTGGACTCTCTGAGTGCAGGGATGACAGCGTCTTCTCAGTGCGTCAGGCCGGGAAATGGGCTCCTCTGAAGTCGAGGTCTCCTCTAGTTTATAAGGGCTAGGGAAGGTATATTTATACCTGAGAGGTACCTCACAATGTTAGCATTGACGTGAATCGGACTGCGGAAGACGTCATGAATGAACCCCTAAGGTATAATGGTTCATGCATAATAGATGAGTCCTTGAAGAAATCAATAGTCCTGTGCTAGGGAAACTCCCGAAGCCTAAGGGTCTGTTCTTCAAGAACTCGTTGTGACGTTAGGGTGGACGGATGTCGGAGACCATGCCTGTATTTGGAGTGCACGGTTTAATGCCTAAATAAGGACTGGGATTTTATGCCTATATAAGGGCAGGGCGAATTGTGCCTATATAAGGACATGATACAGGAAAGCCCGTGTATGGACACCCTAAGAGGAATACAACACCCACTCCACTTTCGTGTGTACGATAATACTAAAATGCTAAACATTTAAAATGCTAAACATTAAATGGAGTACCGCATAATGCTAAAATATTTCTTAAAACCGTTTAAAAAGGCATTTAAAAAAACCCATTAGAATGCAAAAGGTACTGTACATTTTAAGCATTGCTTTTCATTTCAGGCATTTTTTAAAAATAAAAATGCAATTTGAACGAAATAAGCAGTAATATTTACATGTGACAAAAAAATGATCGATAAGTTTTTTCAAAATCAAAAAGTCATTTCATGTCATGGAAATTAATGAATTTGTTTAGACTAACACAATGGAAAAAGTGTCTGAGGAAGTACCGCGAAGTCTGTACTATAAGGCCAGTTCTACTTGAAGCAGATTGAAGTGCCATTTTAGTTCGAAAAATGGGAAAAAGTTCAATATTTGGAAGAGTTCCAAGTTTTTGAAGTATGAAGGCCAAATTGTTACTGCATCTCTGGAACACTGTGGGCTGAATCAGAGTCAGTTTACGGGTCTGGTGTAAACATGAGATCATCTATTTCTGTAGACAAAACATCGTCCACTGAAGTTGGTGTCAGTTGGAACACCTCGTGTAGTAGATTAATTGCACAGAGATGTGAAGCATCGCTTTCAGCATAGGTTGCCGCAGCAATGTTCACGTCCGTTGTTACCTGTGTGCCTGTAAATCTTTCTCGTACCTCAGCAGCAGCCGGAAGCGTCTGTGAGATCTCAATGAATGCTGACATCAGGATAGGCAGCCTCTGGGGACAACACAGAGCATGGGCCGTTATCGGGACCAGCAGAGTATCGACATCCGTTGGCGTAGCTGAATGAAATGTTAGACAGGTGTCCAACACGTATTCTTCACCGCATAGCAGGCATCGTAGAACAGGTAAGATGCAATCTTGCCAGATTGGTCTGAATGACAGGAACCACATGGTATTAAGTTCCCGTAGACGAGTCATGCCCAAAAATGTACTATTCGCTCACGGCACTTTCGTTCAAGGAGAGCTTTCTCCATTTCGCTCGGAGTGATGTCTGCGAATAGGCTGGCCATAGCGTAATAGCAGGAAGAGAAATAGAATTCCGGCAACAAGTGCTAGAATTAATGGTATGCCACCAAACACCCAATGTTCAAAGGTCGGGATGATTCCGAGTATTGCCTGGAAAGGTGCTAACAGACCGGTACAGATGCTCTTAAATACATGTACAATTCCACTTGTATCAGACATGTTGAAGATACGTGTTATCATTTCTATGAAATGTATAGGGCAGTTTGTACGTATTAAAGTCTGTATCTCAGCTGAAGTCCTTGCTATTTGTAGATCATAGGTTTCTTTGGCCGAGGTCAAAGGCACTGTTTGCTGTAAAAGCATGGCTTTCATTCTGCTTAAAGTATCAAATCTTATAAAAGAGACGTTCAGCGAAGGCCATAGAGGCGACTCCCTGACTGTGTCTATTGGGGGAAACAATTTCTTGCATACAGCAAGTGACCCTGGAGTTGACCTTTACTAGATATGGGATGCCTGGCAGCATGCCGCAGCAACTCTGATCATTCAACATGAGGTAACTCCCATTAGAAAGTTGTCCAAACGTTGGATTAATCACAGCAGCTGGTGTACCCTGCTGATGGCAAGACAAATTTGCCACAGAACCATTACAAGCCCCGTGTAAAGAAATGTCCTGACATATAAGTGAACCGCTCAGTGCACGTTTACAGTGTGTACCGCTCAAAAACACTTCACGATCCCCACTCCAACATCTATATGTATACGGTAAATCCCAAGATGTCTTAATGTATTCCTTACCCAACCTTTCATATTTGCCTGCTTGCATTTGTCTGAGGCAATACTGAAACTGAAAAGTAGTCACAGGTAAAGTGATTTTTCCATGAATGAGCCATTCTGTAGCTGGTTTTTCTGCCACTGTGAATGGTAACTTTTCCAGTTTTTCAATGCTCAGCACTGTATACTTTGCTCCTCTTTGTGCCAGTTCGATCTGTTTATCAGTTAGATTGTATTCTGCAAACAGAGCCGATGTGTTGATGAAACGCCAAGGCACATAGCCCGCTCGCAAAGATTGCAGCGTCCAGCTTAATAACATAATAGAACGTAATTGAGATTGGCCTTGCTGTAACATCGCCAAATCTTGTCCTAGTATGTCGATAGCAGAGGATACAATGCCATCCAATGAATATATTCTGGAGGACAAAGTTGTTAACCCATTGTCGACCACAGAGAGTGTTTTCTCTAAATTAATACGATCTAGTTCACGTATTCGTTCTGTGGCCTCCATCTGTGATACTTTCCATACTTCATTATAGGCAGCATAAATGCCGGCATATACGAAATGTTTTTGACGCGGTTTTCTTGGTCCAAGCAAGAATTCCCTAATGTTTGCGTCTTCTTTAAGTAAGGATAAGTGTTGTTTCACATCCTGTAGTGTAGATTTCTGAAGCCAATCGAGGCATCATTTTCCTACACTGTATGTTGTTACTACCCCCGGATGCTGTCTTTGGACGTATCTTGGGTCTGGCCTATGAATAGTAAAGCCCTGAGTTATATTCTGGAATCTTTCCTGACAGTTGTTCGTGTCTGTCGGCCAGATCAACCATTTTTTCCAATCAGGATTAGATCTGTTGAGTTGTAGTATATTGTCAACTGTCACCACTGCCTGTGTATTATTATATATAGTGGCAGGTGTTGGTACAGAAGGTGTGTTCATCTCTTTGATCTTGGCTAGTCCAAGACAAGATGTTTGTTGGACAGTTTCATTCAAAAACATTATTTGTTCAGGGATGATGCACGCTCTAAATAAAGCTTCCATTCCTTGCACTTGCCAATGTTTAGTACCCCAGACAGTTTTTGTGTCTATTGTGTCTTTCCAAAAGTCAAAACCCTGTCTAGACAGTTGGGCATTAAATAATGCAGAATAAATCTGTTTTGTATTTGTTAACATAATTTTCAGTCCTGTCTTGTTTACATTTTTATAGTAAAACATTTCTGGATTAGATGTATTGTATCCTGAAAAATATGGAAACTTGTTAGCAAATGTTTTTGAACTACCGTGTGGTGGTGTAGGACAATGCTCCCATTGGTTAAACATAAACACATTTCTAGGATATGCAGATTTATGCAAATAATGAGGACCATAATGGTTATAGCAATACAGCTCTTCATAGTCTGTTGAACCCTCTAAATATTCATTTTTAGAAAATGCAGCAGATTTTTCTAAGTCAAACATTATGTCATTAACAGTCTCAAAGTCCCAATCATCCGAATAGGTACTGGACGTAATTAGATCACTTAGTGAAATTTTAAACAAATGTGGAATGTTCAATTGTTCCGTCGGGCCGAAGATATCAAAATCCATTTTGTCCCACACTATACCATCCTGTATAGGAACAGCTGTGATGTTCACTGATGACAAGTCTCTTGCTTCACGATGGGAAGATTTATGAGGTTTCAAAAGTACGTTCACGTCTTTTCCTTCAGTGTTCACATGGATGTATCTGCCACTTATAAGCATGCTCACAGTTGTAACCAAAGCTAGCCAGAGCAGGAAAACAAAAAGTCCAGATGTAATCCATAGTTCAATCCATGGAGAAACCAAATAAGTCTTTTTCAGAAGGTGAAGAAAGTCTTGTACTTGCTGCTTGAATTTCAATGATGCTGGCGTCGTTTCAGGTTCACTCGGATCTTCTGAAAACGTATCAAAGTTAATGAAATAGCCAGAAGCAGTTCTGTCAATTGTTTGAATTGCATCAGGATTTGTAGAAATCGCTGGAACTAGTTGATCACTTGTTACATTGGTGTAGACAGGTGTATTTGGACGAACTGTTATTTGATTTTCAAGAGGGATGAGTTCCATAGCGTTGTTGCTTAGTCCTCCATCTGTTACAGCTGAATTCTCGATTGTTATCAGTCTTTCAGTCTGAACCTCTTGGATAGTAGCGAGAGGAGTGTGTCTGCTACTAGGTCGGAGTCCACGAGGCCTACTATTTAGTATTGGCCACATACTGTGGTTTGATGAGGTCGATGGACACAAATCTTTTCTCCTTTCTTCCAGCAAGGGGCGGCAGAAGTACTGTTCTTGTTCCTTGAACTGCTAGGACAGGTACTGGTTGTCTGTAAGAAGGTCCAAATTCCTTCTTGTCCGCAATTTTTCTCTGACTAGATCCCCAACTTTTGGAATCCAGACAGGCCTTGCTGGGACCGCCGGTTTTTCCCCAGTGGTGGTTGGCTGTAGAAATACGTTGCTTTGTTTCGTTCTTAACTCATTCAGTTCCTGTAAAACAGCCAAACGATCTTTGATATCAAATGTTTTATTTTCCACCACTGTGCCTACGTCATCGAGATCTGGTACCCACATTCTTGTCCCAAATAGGACCTCATATGGAGTGACCCCCCCTAGAGAACTTCTTGGCAGATTATTCAATGAGCGTTGGACCCCATTAAGTTGTTTGACCCACCCATCACCCGAACCTAATACCCTAGCTGTTATAGACTGCTTTATGTCCCGGTTTTTCCTTTCCACAACCGAATTTCCCTCAGGATGGAGAGGAGTACCGCAATGCAACGCCCAGACTGGCCATGGCTTCTTTGTAAGCCCGAGAGCTAAACGCAGGGCCCTGGTCAGAATGTAGCGTGCCTATTGCGTATGTGCCGATAAAGACTCGCAAATCTTTTATAACAGTTCGAGCGTCAGCCGAGCGCTGAGGCCATATCCATAGGAACCTAGATTCAGTATTTGTGGGATTGCATTTGTCCAGTAGGACGCATGCGCGTAGATAGTCTAATGCTGTCTAACAGTGGTGTCTGTACTGGGCAGCTACATTTGTAGCATGGTGTCTGGTGGCTTTCCCGCTGTAATTTACAGTCTAAGCAGTTATTGATGAATATGTAAATTTCTGTATTCATTCCAGGCCACCAGTACATCTCCTTTAATGTCAAAATTGTTTTAGAGATCCCTTGATGTGACAGACCCTCCCCCAAATGTATTTCATAAATCAAGGCTGCTCTACGTTCCTTGTTTGGGATTACCCTATCCCCCACTCCAGGGTTTCGAGCAAAAGGAACGTTGTTCGCATCAATTACATAAGAGTACTTGAGTGGAAACGTTTTTGGTAACGCTGCACTGCTGCTTTTGCTTGAAGCATTGACAGCCAACATTATCTCACCATCTATTTTTGTTTTTGAACGAGTGATCGCAGCTACGGAAGCCGTCTGAACAGCCCCCTATGCGGCTTCGTCAGCCAATGAATTCCCTGCAACGTGAACGCCATAACGTTGATGACTCAGTGTGTGGATCAAGTGAGCCTTTGGTAGTTCGTTTTTCAACTGAACTACTTGTTCCCAAAGCATTTTGTGCTTTATTGTGCCACCTTTCGCATCTTTGAAACCATTTTCAAGCCAGTTTTGTATATAGTCATTATACGACTGAACATAGTAAAAGGAATCGCACACTATCAGTGTGGGGAATTCTCGATCTGTACTTTCAAGTGCCAGTTTGAATGCTTGTAGTTCAGCTCGCTGAGCTGTACAATCCCCTAGAGATTGAGTTTTTGTGACCATAGGTCTGAAGATGCCATCTCGCATGCGACCTTTAACGATTGCACATGCTGCACTCTAAGCTTGCTTACTCCCTGTTGCGGGTTGTGCGGATCCGTCAGTGTAAATTATGAATTCGTACTGATCGAGAGGCAGAATTTTAGTAGGCAGAGGACATTCTTGTTCATATTGCAGGAATGCTTGTGTTTTTAAATCTGGATCAAAAACATATTCAACATCTGTCGCAGCAAGAGAATTAACCCATTGTATCCATCTTGGATGTAATGCTTTAGCATTTGGAATGCTTGCTTTTGTGACCGCTTCTAAAGCTGGTACTGGGGTTACGACAATAATGCGTTTCCCTTGGGCTAAGGCTCTTTCTTTTGCTACAGCGGTTTGAACAGCTGTTAGAATTTTTTCAGTTGAACTGAAGCGCATTTTCGCTTGTGTGTACAAATGAGATTTGTATGCGATTGGTATTTTCTCACCCTCATTGAAGGTTAAGTAGGTGAATCCGCATTGACCCGAAATTATTCGAATCACCAAATTGCGTTGACTTACGCGTGTTTGTAAGTGATTTGTTGCTAACATGTTAGCCTGGAGTGAACGCAAAATTTCTGTGTGTTAGTTAGTCCAATTTTTGATTGAAAAATCAGGTTTGATTAATGCGTAGAGAGGTTTAACCCTTTCTGCGTAATTTAGAATGTATGTTCTTCCAAAGTTTAGGAAACCCAGGATGGATTGTAAGTTTTTTAGCGTTTTTGGAGGTTGGAGCAGCGCACACTTTTCTAAAAAGTTAGCTGCCAAGCTCTTGCCTTCACTTGAAAGCTCATATCCTAGAAATAGGACATTGAGATGGGCAATTCAGGATTTTTTAAAGTTGAACTTGTAGCCCTCAGAGGCGAAGCCTAGTATAATGGTGCTTACCCTGTTCAAGTGTTTGTCCAGGTCATCGTCTGTCAGTTAGATGTCATCGACATAGGACAATGCCTCATTGTCATAAATTTGTAGTAACTCCGTTACCCTCGCTGAGAATAAACCCGGGCTGTTCTTGAACCCTTGTGGGAGTCGACAAAAGTGACGCTGGGTCCCCATTATGGAGAATGCTGTTAAGTACCTGCTTTCAGGTGCTATGTTTTGACAAAAGAAACCATTCTAGATGTCTAATGTTGTTTTGTATTTCTTACGCACAATGTTATTCATTAATGCTGTGCTATGTGCACTTTGCACTGCAAAAGTTTTAGAACAGGTGTTTAGGTGTCTGTAATCCAAAACTAGACGATATGTATTGTCTGGTTTGGAGACAGGAAACAAAGGATTGTTCATTGAGGAGGTGCATGTTTCAATCACCCCTTGGTATTCAAGTTGATCTAAGATCTCCCTGACCTGTTTTTTAGCTTCTTGCTTTATTGGGTACTGCCTTTGTGCAGTTGGTTCATGTTTCAGATGAATTTTATGGTGAGGTGAGTCCTCATCCCATCCTACATGATTTTTATATAATGCTGGGGCCTGGGCCACTGCCCATTTCCTGGCATAAGTATATTTTAGATGAATTGGAATATGGTTGGAGAAGGCAGGCATAATAATGTCCTCGCCGTGTGGGCACTCCCTGACAAATTGTGGTGGCCAGTCTTTTTCTGCTAGAAGTATGTCATAGCCCCTTGATAGTCTTTCCCAAAAAGTGCTTTCACCTGTCTAGGTTTGTCTCCCTCCATCCGGAGTGTTATTTCATATAACCTTTGTGGAGTACTAACCCTGGTGTCTACAGTCCCAACTGTAATGTACTCATTCAAGTCCACTATCTCCAGAAGTTCCTTCAGGTTCTGGCGAACTATTGTGACTTCTGCTGCACTGTCCAGCATTGTCTGAGCCCATTCTCCGTTCTTGAGTTGTGTTCTCAGTATTCTCGGCATGTCTGATCTTCAGACCTGCTACTTTCTTTTTGGAGAATTGAGGTTTTGTTTTATTTTTTGGAGCGTGTTTTTCTTCTTTGGATTTTACGCGTTCTTCTCTATGTTCTGATCGTCCTCTTCTTTCCGAAGTCTGTGATGAGATCTGAAAGGGACGAGAGGAACGTGTATCATTATCTTGATACCTGTCAGGTTTTCTCAAATTATCCCTATTCCTGAGGTTATACCTCCTTTCAGAGGGCTCCTTTTGAGGAGACCTACCCCGGGATTGAGAACGTTTCTCATTTGACTTTTGTTTATTAGTCTCCCACTTCTTTTTAGAAGATGTAGGAGTTTGTTTAATAGAGTCCTTCTCAGGACTTTCAGATAGTTTCGGCTTCGCTGGTCTTCCACCCAAACTATCTCTGCCTAATTCTGCATAAGATTGTTCAATTATTCTGGGTAGCTCTGTTTGATGTTCTGTAACATCGAATTCCCTTAATCGTTGGCGGATCGCCACTGCTGCTGCCTCCCCTTTAATATTAGATAATATTATTGTTGAGACCTGGTCGAAATTTGTGAGTAATTTCATACCTAAATTTAGAGCAGGCTCTGCCCCGTATTCATTTTGAATTTGTTTCAGGACAGCAGGTATTACCGCAATTGACGGAATGCCATGTGTTTAAGTATAGATGGCAGCAAAGACTGAGCCCCAAGTGGTGCAGTCTTCCAGTTGTGGTGTGATCCCCATCGGTAAACTGATTGTTAGGATTCTGTGTTTCTCATACGGGCTAGTATTTGGAAATACTGCTCCGATTTGAGTAATTTTTTGAGCTATCCAGAATGGAATTTGCTCACGTTTCGTGGGCATTTTACCCATGACTGCGTAGAGAGTCTGTGGTGTAATTTTTAGTGTATTCCCCTGTTGGGGAGTTGGATTTGGAAGTGTCAATGGTTGCTGGACTGTAAAAGTCTGCATGACATATTGGACCAATTGTCTGTATATTTTTATTAACTCTGTAAGTTGAATAAGTAATTCCTCATCTGACATTATATCCAGTTCAGGATGAGGTGTGTAGCCGGCTAGAATCTGCCATGTTGCTCCTGGTCTACCTAGTGGACCGAGCCTGGTAATGTTTCTGTGATGTTTTAGGGCGCCTTTAAACCAGAGCTGATGCTCTTGGTATGTTAATGGAATTTCAATATCCTCGAAAGGAATGTATTCCTCTGGTGGATCATCTTCTTTGTAGAAGTGAAACATGTGTGTTACTGGATTGGATTCAGGAAATATTACCCATGAATAGAATACCTCTGTCTGAAAGAATTCGTGTGCCTCTATCACGAAAACTGCTCTGCCGCCTCTCGGTGGTAGGCCATGTTTTATAAGTTTTAGAGTGATGGTTCTTCTTAAGTTTGGAGCGATGTCTATAACACCCTCCTCGGTTTCATTTAAACCTGTAATGTTAAAAACTGCTGCTTGGGCTGGATCAGCCGCAGCTTCACCGTTTCCGGCTTCAGTCATTTTGTTTTATGAAAAATGTAGAACAAGTTTCAAGGAAACAAAGATAAGGTGCACAATATTTTTGAACACTGTATCCTTCAACGTTGAGCAAACCAAACAGCTAATATATAGGGTGTTTCCCTATGAAGCCGTGGTGGATACTTAACCCTGCCCACTCCAGACGTCTTTTGGAGTATATGGGTAGGGGTCTCTGAGAGAAAAAGCACGGCTGAGTTACTCAGTATCTAGCGTTAAATTACCGCCTTACCAAACGTTGGGTGCCATGTAGTGTAGCTCCTATTTCCCTAATAGGCTCTGCGTATTGGAATAATATCCCCTATAGGTTTGACATAGGACTAAGGTCAGTATGTCCCTATCGAGTATATTAAACTTAATTACTTGTGCCAGCTAGCTCAGAGGCCACTAGAAACTCCTTGACGACAAGAAGGGAGTAGTTTCTGGCAGCCGCAAAACATGACAACTTTGTTTCCCTTTAGAATCAGAACATGTCCCAGAGTCGTGGAAACAATAGATAACTATTTCACTCAGCTCAATCGTGCATGCTTAGTTTTCCTCAAAGTTACACAGAAAGAAATAGACGGGCGTTTCAATAAAAGGTTTATTGAACAGTCTTGTTTCTTGTGTAAGTTAAATGTGCTGTTACGATCACAAGACAGTATGCAAGATAAATAATGTACAGCGTAAGCAGTAGAAATAAATAATACTGCGATAGCATTATCTTTTAGCAGATATTCATTCACATAAATAACACAGACTAAAAAATGCGAGTACTCATACGATGCGTTTCTAAACTAGTTCTACCCCAATGTGCCTAACCTAACCTAGGTGTAGGGAGAGGTATGAAGTAGGTGAAGTATTCCTTACTATGGTATACTAAGAGTATGTTAAGCCTAGTATGCCTAGTATGCCAAGAGTCCCTCTAGGTTCTAGTCAGCTCCATACCTTTAGAATGAGAGAGGTGGGAATCTCTTTGCCAGACTCGAACTCCAACACCCCGCAAGGGAAGTTAGATCACTGGAAGCTGGACTCTCTGCGTGCAGGGATGACAGCGTCTTCTCAGTGCGTCAGGCCGGGAAACGGGCTCCTCTGAAGTCGAGGTCTCCTCTAGTTTACAAGGGCTAGGGAAGGTATATTTATACCTGAGAGGTACCTCACAATGTTAGCATTGACGTGAATCGGACTGCGGAAGACGTCATGAATGAACCCCTAAGGTATAATGGTTCATGCATAATAGATGAGTCCTTGAAGAAATCAATAGTCCTGTGCTAGGGAAACTCCCGAAGCCTAAGGGTCTGTTCTTCAAGAACTCGTTGTGACGTTAGGGTGGACGGATGTCGGAGACCATGCCTGTATTTGGAGTGCACGGTTTAATGCCTAAATAAGGACTGGGATTTTATGCCTATCTAAGGGCAGGGCGAATTGTGCCTATATAAGGACATGATACAGGAAAGCCCGTGTATGAACACCCTAAGAGGAATACAACAGTGTATGGGGCATTCGTATGTGGTGGTGGTCTCTTGCAGTGATGCAGCTCAGTACCTGATGCAAGCACCGCGACTGGCTTTCCTGGGAGATGCCCACAAGGTCACTGGAGACCCTTTGGAATGACCCCGTGGCAAAGAAATGGAGAGCAGAAAGGATCTTAAAATAGGCTGGAATGGCATGGGAGCTGCAGGTCACAGAGTCAAGTTCCTGCTCCCACTCACATACCATCTCCAAGATGACTTCTGGAGGGAAACGGTATCTGGCCCTGACATCTTGGCTGGACATCCCAAATAGGTTGATCCTTTGTCTGAAGATCCTCTCTACTCTCCTCCTCCTCCTCAAGTCTTCTTGCCACATGGCAAGGGGCAGAGCAACAAACACATTCAGCGACATGTTGAAAGAGTTTGTGTGTGTCTGCTCTGCTTTCACACATGCTGCAGGGCTGGGATTGGCTGTTGGGCTGCAGTGTGTCAGCTGACGCATGGTGGGGGATGGTAGGCACTTGGACAGGTGTTTAGCCTTGAGGAAAATGATCAACGGCCAGAGTACAGATATTCCGGCCCGGAAGCGGAGATTCCGGCCTGAAAGCGGAGATTCTGGCCCAGGAGCGGAAATTCCGGCATAAATGCGGGATTTCCGCTCCGGGTATGGAAATTCCGGCCCGAGTGCGGAAATTCCGTACCGAGTGCGGACGTAAAGTTAGGAGTCGTAAGTGCATTATGTGAATAACACAAATCGTAAGTGCCTTCTGTGAATACCAAAAGTAGTAAGTTTAGGATTTTGTCTCAGGTTAGTTCTGTGAATCGGGCCCATGGATTTTTCTGACATCCTCCTAGGACTACATCCCACTAGTAATAAACGATTCTTTGAAACAGGAATCTATGCCATGTATAATGAATGTAACAGATACTCAGAAAAGAAGCTGCAGAAAGAATTAGGCAAGCAGATCAGAACAATATGCAAACAGTTTTTAAAGTTGTCGACAATGGCAAGCACACACTCTCTAAGAAAGTATACTCACTAGCCACATATTTTCCTCAGCCTTAGACTGTTGCAGGTATTCTGCTCTTAGAACAGAACTATATATATATTAGAACCATAGGGGACTGAGTCACCATACCACCACAGTGTCTATGAGCCCGAGTACGACTAGCTATAGTGCCTCACTTGCCCTCCTAACCGTACCAGAGAAACAAGTGAATTGGCACCCCAGAACACAACACTCTCGACCCTCTCAGGGATCGCGGTAACAGGTCACACCCTTTCACTCTCTCACTCGTCCACAATAAAATAACCAGGTGCCACGAAAGAAGTTTAGAATATTTATTCAAACTATCGTGCTCTGAAATGCAGTATCGTTGCCACAATTAGAAAAAAAATGCATACTAAAAATACTGTTAGCATGATTAATAATTCATGTATCATGAAAAGCCCTATCACTCTATATGACAGAGTAACCTAAACGCCCCTCCCCCGCTACTAAAGCTGGATGATTATATATAAAAGATCTCTGGGATTACTGGCAGACCCCGTACCTTAGCATACACCGATGGACGCTCTGCATCTCTGCAGACGCAGTGCTCTTGTATCAGAACTCTCGTTCCATGTGTCTGTTTTTTGCTGAGGTGCTCATCTATATGATAGGACATGAGTGCACATAAACAACAGCTGCATTCTTGTGTCATGTCTAGGTGCTAGTGCCTAGCCAGAATGAATAACAAGGGACATTGTTGTTTGACCTTGTCTATGGTGTTCAGACTAAATCCCAGGAAAAGAACAGAACGCGAAAACATATGCAGGTTCCGTGTGAAAGTACAATGAGGCACAAAAGCAAAATGTGTTTATTTAGTAACCATGCAAAGAAAAATGTGTCCGATAACGTCCACAGTTAGGCTAACATAGGGTAAAAACTACAATAGGCCATGCAGTAAACACACAACAAGACCTCCTAAAAGGAGACTTAGGTTTGTTACAACATGGCGAAGTTCAGCTAAGAGCTATTATGCAATTAAATTAGGCATTACAAACACTTAGATCAGTCTTCATGCCTTGGACTCTTTTAAACAAAACAGCTGTTTTTGAAACTTATAATTTGACATTAACACAGAAAACCATGGCCAATAAAAAGCACATATACACTACTGTGTATCGAACATGTTTAAGAAGCACCATTTTCAGTTAGAGATTGTTAGAAACGGGGTCTCTACTTGGCAGTGGTTTGCACCCTGTCCAAGTAGGGGCACACACTTTTGTCAGGGTAAGTGTAGTGCACGCTGTGATTACCTGCGCTCACCCTCAGTAGCTTGGCACAGAGCAGTCAGGCTACTAAAGAGGCAGTGTGTAAAGTTTTTGTACACACACACACACGCACGCACACACACACACAGTAACACAGTGAAAACACCACAAAAAGACTCCACACCAGTTTAGTCAAATAGCCAATATTTATCTGAGTAAGACCAGAATGGAACGATAAAAATTCAACATACACAAGTCAAAATACAAATCTTTCAGAACTAAATGCAGGTATAGCGTTTAGAAAACAATAGCTCCAACTGGTTGCGCTTGACCAGGACAAATCCACAACTTCCGTCCAACCGCGATGAAGCACGGGTCGGCTACAGGAGTCACACAGACCCTGGTACATACCTTGGATGAATCACAAGTCTAAGACGGTGTGGTGCACAGAGGAGGTGAGGCGTCGCAAAGGCAGGTAATGCTTTGCTTCCTTACTGCTATGCAGGTCATTGGCACATTGGCACTCGGGCGATGCATTGCACAAAGTAGGTGAGGCATCACTGTAACAAAGTGATGCATTGGTTCCTGGAGGCGGTGCAGGTTGTTGAGCCCGGGGACGATACTTGGCGCAGAGGAGGTGATGCGTTGGTTGCAAGTGCAAGACCTCGGGTCCTGAAGGGACCGATGTGTTGATTATGGGTCGATGTCACAGGGTGGTGCGTCAATTCCACTGCATCGATGTCGAACCACTAAGCAGCAGGTGCTGCGTTGGAGTCGTAGCGGTGCGTCATGGACTTCGGGGAAGCGGTGCTCAAGAGTTATGCAGCGGCGGTACTTTGGAGGCACAACGGCACCCTTGGGGCTTGCATTGTAAGTTGCAGTTGTTGTGTCACGCACTCAGTGAGCGGGGACCATGACTTCAGTGCAGGCAATGGCGATGCGTCGATTTTGCAGGGATGCGCTGGTTCCGGAGTGACGCTTGGAGTCGATGCATTGATTTCTTGGTTGCAGCACCAGAATCACCTCCAAGTGTCCAGGACAGTGTTTGTCACCACTTGGCAGGTCAGGACTCACAGCAGACAGCCCAGGTGCTGGTAGCAAGATGCAGGTGAAGTCTTTGATGGCCCTGAGACTTCCAACAGGCATCAAGCTCAACTCAAGCCCTTGGAGAAACTTTAGAAAGCAAGATGCAGAGAGCAAAGTCCAGTCCTCTCACTCCCAGGCAAGAAGCAGCAGTCAGCAGGCCAGCACAGCAAAGCAAACAGCAAAGTAACAGTCCCTCCTGGCAGTCCAACAGCTCTTCTTCCTGGCAGAATGTCCTCAGTCCAGAAGTGTTCCTAGTGTATGGTGTAAGAGGTCCAGTACTTATACCCATTTCAGCCTTTGAAGTGGGGAGACTTCAAAGAAAGGTCTTTGTGGGGCACAAGACCCAGCCCTTGCCCTGGCCCTGGTTCCAGACACACTTCAGGAGGGTATGCAGTTCTTAGTGTGGGGAGAGGCACAGCCCTACTCAGGTGCAAGTGTCAACTCCTCCCACCACCCTAGCTCAGGAAGACCCATCAGCCTGGTGATGGGCCATCTGGATATGCAGGGCACACCTCAGCTCCCTTTGTGTGTGACTGCCTAGAATGAATTCACAAAGCCCAACTGTCATCCAACCCAGACGTGTATTCTAGGGACAGGCAGAGGCACCGAATAGTTAAAGTAAGAAAATGCCAGCTTTCTGAAAGTGGCATTTTCAGACCTGCAATCTAAAAAACAACTTCACTAAAAGATGTGTCTTTAAATTGTGAGTGCAGAGACACCAAACTCCAATTTTCTATCAGCTCCCAATTGGAAGATACCCGTGGAAAGTGCTACCGGGCAGCTCCAGTGCTAACATATGGGAGAGATAGGCCTTTCTATACAGAAAAGCAAATTTAGCAGTTTTCACTTCCAGGACATGTAAAACTTAACAGCACGTCGTACCTTTTATATACACTGCACCCTGCCTTACATGTAATAAAAGGGAAGGTACGGGCCCAGCAAGTAGGTGTACTTGCCAGGTCGACATGCAGTGGCAGGCCTGAAACATGTTTGCAGGGCTACTCATGTGGGTGGCCCAATCCGTTCTGCAGGCCCACTAGTAGCATTTGATTTACGGGCCCTGGGTACACACAGTGCACTGTACTAGGGACTTATTAGTAAATCAGATATGGCAATCATGGAGAAACCAAATGCCAAGACATTTTAGTCACAGAGCACATACACTTTAGCATTGGTCAGCAGTTGTAAAGTGCCCAGAGCCCTAAAACCAGCACAAACAAAGGGGGAAACCACCCCAAAGACCCAGGTCTAACAGTGATCATTCAATGACTGCCTAGCTAATACACAGCATTATTTTCCTTCCAATAACAACTTTTCACTTTCATAACTGCCAGAAGTATAAATCTTTAGGTTAGTATGAAACAATGCACAATTCACATCTGTTCCATTCGTGGAAGTTTTCTTACTTCTGCATGTGCTTGAATGAAGATGACCCTTTGTTTATTAGTACATCCAGCTGTAGAAATTAATTAGGTCACTCCCTTCTGTGTGATACCATTTTGTGCACGGAATGTGTAGCAATTTGATGCCAGGGTTAAGTTGTATTTTATGAGTCACTCCTACTATATCCATCCCCACACATCATAAACCGCAGTACAGTGGCTCCTATTTAGTTCTTACCAATGTTAGTTGCTGTGGCTTGAAACCAGGCCAACCTTATTTGATAACGGTTGCTAAAACAGTACAGTGCTATGGAAGAACCTTGTACCTGCCTTCTCAACATACAATCAAACATTCCCATGGCCTAGTATTGATATGAGGGGCTTGTGTTATAATGAAATTAGCAAATTAGTAGCAATATTATTAAAAAAGAACCCCCTTTCATTTCAGCTGCAGAAACTTACAACCGTCAGACAGCCAGAACTGCTTTGGAGATTCAGAGGCTGTTACAAACGCCCGACTCACTTTGCAGATATTGTGCATAATATTATTAATTAATCAACATCAAGATAATCAAGATATTGTGCATCTTTTTAAGAACATTGGATCTGGTCTGGTGACTGATTTTAAAGCAGTATTTGGACTGATACCGTTGTTTTTTTACTCTTTGTTCTCTAATCTTTTTTGAGGATTTCCGACAATTTGCCTGCTCGTCGGCTGTGGTCCTCTTATCTTTCTCCTGTTCCGACACAGAAATTACTAATATGGAGTATTCCTATTCAGCTGAACAATGATGCAAGAGCCCCCAACAGATTATCTGGGATATGCTTGGCTTTCCGAACTTAGCGAGAGTTGTATGCTAACCTTTCGCAAAATAGACAATGTACAAGTGAAACCTGTGTTCTAGTGTAGAAACTATCCAGCTGAAATCGCACTACCCACTTGCACTCTTCACACTCTCAACTAAACGCTCGTAAATAAAACCCCTCATCCCTGCAAAATGTCCAGTTCCCCCCGTACCATTCAACTAAACTTAATCATGTTCACACTACACTCACCCCCACTCATTTTCAACTATCCCACTCCAACTATTTACAAACCTCTCACGTTCGCACTCTCCCCAACTACTTCCACGCTCAACACTATCCATAATAAATCTCACCAGTCAAACCCCTCATTCCTGCAAACTATCCCATTCCTCCCGCACTCATCCACCATTCTATCGCATTCACTCGATAAGTTTGAAAGAAAATGGAGTTGGGGAGCTGAAGACGAGAGGGGGTGAATGTTGTGTGAGGTTATTTAAGTTCAGTAGAATGGTGAATGGTGGATAAGTTTAGTTGAATGGTACGGGGGAACTGGACATTTTGCAGGGATGAGGGGTTTTATTTACGAGCGTTTAGTTGAGAGTGTGAAGAGTGCAAGTGGGTAGTGTGATGTGATGGGAAAAGAATTATTTGGTAGGGAAGGGATGTAATCAAAGTAGGTAGGCACTTGGGGTTTATTTTTTGAAAAAATGTAATAATAGAAATCAATATAGACAGAGAAAACGTTTTTGCTTTAACGTGTAACCAGTGTCCAATTATCGCAATATGAATAGTATGGATTGTTATATTTTTTAAACAAAGATCTATGCAGTAATGGTGGTTTTCTAATTGATATTTGCAGTGACCCCTGAAGAAGTGCTTGTGAAGCACGAAATGCATTGGGTTGAAATAAAATACACTGTTTTGGACGAATCATGCGTTCTCATCGTGTTCTTGAGAGAGGTCTGGATGGGCACATCTTGAGCACTTGAAGCTTTGAAAAAGCATGATACCCTACATGTGGTTGAAACAAGGAAGAGCAAGAAAAATTTGGATTAAGAGTTGAGGAAATAGAGTAACAAGATTGATTTAATCGGAGCATTATTGTAAATCTACTTTGGCTGTGCGACTGGGTTTGGGGTGTAATATCGCTCCACACAGCACGATTGTTTATCAGTGTGCCATTGGGGCAAGGCACATGCCCAGTGAGCACGCATCCTTTGATGAAAAGATGAAATGGACTAATTGTGAGAAAGAATGGTGTGCATACCATCACCTTTTGATGAACATTTAGGGGCCGATTCCGATCTCGGTCGGAGGCGCACCCAATACCATTCGGTCGGGAAAAAAGCCATGCGAATGCCTGTTTCCCGACCGATCCGTACAGCATACCGAACGAGTAAGTACGATGCGCACAACAGCACAGAATCCGGCCGAGTCGTACTCACCCAATCCAGGTCCTGTTCTCCGACCCAGGCGAATCCGGAAACGCAGAACCGAGTCGCACGGAAGGGAAAATGCAGCTCCGTCCGGCCGAACAAGTACGATGCGCTTTCCGTAGCGCCGAACCCGTCGCTACGCACGGCACGTCAAAGCATCCGGGAGAGGCGCACATAAGCTCCGATTCGCGCCACAACACGATCCACGGCTACGAGGCGAACACGCCAGCGACGAGGACGAAGCGACGAGGACGACGCGAAGCAACGAGAAAGACGAACGACACGAACCAACCATGAATCCCTTCGTCCCGATCATACCAATATTCTACATTTACTACCGGAACAGGCACGGACGCGTACGGCGCAGAAGGTAAGTCAGACACCAACCACAAAACACATACAACACGTACACGACACATCACACACACACAGAGGGATGCAGAATTTACTTACACCAGCAACACCAGCACCATAGGGGCGGGATGCCCATCACCAATGCCACATATGCACACAGGGGCCTGAATGCGCACCACCACCCCTACCCAGGGGGCCGGATGCCAACCACCACTACCACCCTTAGCCAGGGGTGCCAGATGCCCACCACCACTACCACCCTTACCCAGGGGGCTGGATGCCTACCACTACTACCACCCTCAGCCAGGGGGTGCCAGATGCCTACCACTACTACCACCCTTACCCAGGGGGCTGGATGCCAACCACCACTACCACCCTTAGCCAGGGGGTGCCAGATGCCCACCACCACTACCACCCTTAGCCATGGGGGTGCCAGATGCCTACCACTACTACCACCCTTAGCCAGGGGGGCTGGATGCCTACCACTACTACCACCCTTACCCAGGGGGGGCTGGATGCCTACCACTACTACCACCCTTACCCAGGGGGTGCCAGATGCCTACCACTACTACCACCCTTAGCCAGGGGGGCTGGATGCCTACCACTACTACCACCCTTACCCAGGGGGGTGCCAGATGCCTACCACTACTACCACCCTTACCCAGGGGGTGCCAGATGCCTACCACTACTACCACCCTTAGCCAGGGGGGTGCCAGATGCCCACCACCACTACCACCCTTAGCCATGGGGGTGCCAGATGCCTACCACTACTACCACCCTTAGCCAGGGGGGCTGGATGCCTACCACTACTACCACCCTTACCCAGGGGGGCTGGATGCCTACCACTACTACCACCCTTACCCAGGGGGTGCCAGATGCCTACCACTACTACCACCCTTACCCAGGGGTGCCAGATGCCTACCACTACTACCACCCTTAGCCAGGGGGCTGGATGCCTACCACTACTACCACCCTTAGCCAGGGGGCTGGATGCCTACCGCTACTACCACCCTTACCCAGGGGGTGCCAGATGCCTACCACTACTACCACCCTTACCCAGGGGTGCCAGATGCCTACCACTACTACCACCCTTACCGAGGGGGCTGGATGCCTACCACTACTACCACCCTTAGCCAGGGGGTGCCAGATGCCTACCACCACTACCACCCTTACCCAGGGGGCTGGATGCCTACCACTACTACCACCCTTAGCCAGGGGTGCCAGATGCCTACCACCACTACCACCCTCACCCAGGGGGCTGGATGCCTACCACTACTACCACCCTTACCCAGGGGGCTGGATGCCTGTCACTACTACCACCTCTACCCATGGGGGCTGGATGCCTACCACCAACACCACCCCCACTCATAGGATGGACAATGCATGACACAACCAGCACACCACAACCTAGGGAATGCAAGAAAAAGACATCCCCCCAACACCATGACAAGCGTGTGTAGACTGTGTCAAATGCCTACAACACTGAACATGACTTTGAACATACAATGTGACCCCCTATCACATGTGCCACACATATAGTGTGTGGCCCCACAATGCAAGCAGGCCATGACCATTGTGGCAATGGGGTCCAAACCCCCATCATCACAGTGACCAAAATGTAAGTGTGGGGTCCATAGTTGAAGCACATTTTGAACATTGTGGCAATGGGTTCTAACACCCCATCACCACAGTGACCAAAAGGTAAGTGTGGGGTCCATAGCTGAAGCACATTTTGAACATTGTGGCAATGGGGTCTAACCCCCATCACCACAGTGACCAAAATGTAAGTGTGGGGTCCATAGCCGAAGCTACATTTTGAACATTGTGGCAATGGGGTCTAACGCCCCATCACCACAGTGACCAAAATGTAAGTGTGGGGTCCATAGCCGAAGCACATTTTGAACATTGTGGCAATGGGGTCTGACGCCCCATCACCACAGTGACCAAAAGGTAAGTGTGGGGTCCATAGCCGAAGCACATTTTGAACATTGTGGCAATGGGGTCTAACGCCCCATCACCACAGTGACCAAAAGGTAAGTGTGAGGTCCATAGCTGAAGCACATTTTGAACATTGTGGCAATGGGGTCTAACGCCCCATCACCACAGTGACCAAAAGGTAAGTGTGGGGTCCATAGCTGAAGCACATTTTGAACATTGTGGCAATGGGGTCTAACCCCCCATCACCACAGTGACCAAAATGTAAGTGTGGGGTCCATAGCTGAAGCACATTTTGAACATTGTGGCAATGGGGTCTAACCCCCCATCACCACAGTGACCAAAATGTAAGTGTGGGGTCCATAGCTGAAGCACATTTTGAACATTGTGGCAATGGGGTCTAACGCCCCATCACCACAGTGACCAAAAGGTAAGTGTGGGGTCCATAGCTGAAGCACATTTTGAACATTGTGGCAATGGGGTCTAACGCCCCATCACCACAGTGACCAAAAGGTAAGTGTGGGGTCCATAGCTGAAGCACATTTTGAACAGTGTGGCAATGGGGTCCAAACCCCCATCATCACAGTGACCAAAATGTAAGTGTGGGGTCCATAGCTGAAGCACATTTTGAACATTGTGGCAATGGGGTCCAAACCCCCATCATCACAGTGACCAAAATGTAAGTGTTGACAAAGAAAGAGCTGCAACTGCCAAACTGCATGGATGATTCCTGATCACAGAACATAAAACACATCAGTGGCAAAGTAGTGCATGTGTCCCATTGCAACATAAATTGGGGAGCCAAATACTGCAGTGAAAATAAGACATACCTTTGGCCATGTGCAGACAAACAACACCCATGGGGGCTGACACTGTCAACATTCATCAATGACACAATGACAGAAGTGACCATCAGAATGCAGACCCACATATTTGCACCAATGGGCACACAAATGCAGATACCCTGTGGAGACTGTAGATGTGAGGTGAACAGATACCATACCATGGCAGCAATGGGACACACAAACCATGATCATTGTGCTGACCGATGACCTAGGAGTCCCAGGGACAGCAGGGGAAACCCACCAAACTACATACAGCCAATGGCACACCAAAGATATGCCAATGCAGTGGTGCAGATGCACAAACACAAACAGGCAGACCCACACTGCACATCATACACAACAGGTGAGGGGGTGCCAGTGTCCCCAGGCAACCACACAACACATGAGGAGACCTGAATACCAATCATACAGATGTGCATACAGTTCCACACAAAGGTAACTCATGGATCCAAATCCCCTATGTGGGCAAGCAGGCATTGTCAGATGAGAGGGAGCACAAATCACACATGTCACACAGGCACGTAGGAACAGCAACTGACACAGCAAGACACAGACACACCACAGCACTACCCCCAGGGCCCCCACAATGTGGTGACCCTGGGCTGCATTACAATCCCACTGTGATGACAAAGCTAAATGTCGTTCACACTGTGAACCACAGTCATGTGTCCTGAGCAACAAACTACCATCACACCTACACAAGCACAAATCAATCAGCATGGCCAGTAAGCCAAGGCCAACATGGAGGCAGGGGCCTAGCCGGGCAACAACTCTTATCTGCACACACTCAACACCACACCCCTCGACCTCCAACAATGTGCAGCAGTGAAGCACACATGCACTGGTGACATTGCACATGCACCCATGACTATTCCAGGGTGGTGGGTGGGAACCAAGGTGCAGAAACACATCACACATGGCCACTCAACAAGACTCCTGAATGTCTGACACACTGCACACTACGCTGTACATGGACATGACGGCAATACCACACCAACCAATGGGATCCCAGCCACAGTCACACACCAATGAAGAAGCCAAGGTCACCCACAAAGAACACACATAGACAACAACCAACATTGCAGCCCGGACCCTGAGGAGTGCCAGCAGTCACACACACAACGTGTCACAATCACTGAAAGATAACACAAACTGGAAATCACATGACAGGGGCAAACAACAAGTGCCAAGGGGAAACCTGACTGTGACCCATCTGCGTCTGCACACAAACTCAGCCCTGACAGCAAACACACCTATGGGTGACACCCTGATGACCAGTAATGTGCCATGCACCCACATCACGGAGAACCCAGGAGAAGACTTTGGGGGAACATAGGTCAACTCAGCAAGCATCACAAACAGGTACAACACTAGGGATCACAGCATGCACAGCTAAACGGAAGTGAACACACAGACATGCACATACAACACACACCTTGGGCGCAGGCAATGTCACAGGAGTACACACTGCCATGAGGGGACTCCACTCCTGTGTGAGGAAAGCTGTGCCATATGTTGCCTCAGTAGGGCCCCATCATGTCAGCTGAGCACTTGGTCACACAATCAACAATTAGCACCAAATGAGGGCTCCCGTCACATCAGCCTGGTCATGGAAGTGCCAACGAAATCATCAGCACAGATCCAACACACTTGTATAGCAATGTTGCACTGACAACACAGATGAGTCCTTCCCCATTGATGCCCAAACCTGCATGTCCAGTGGAGATGGCCACACGGTCAGGGAAGTAGACGAATTGAACAATGGCAGGCACAACAGATGTGCAGGGGTGGAAGCCACAGATGTGAAATAGCTAATGTAAGTAGGAAATCCCATTGCCAAATACTGAACACATGACACCCTCAGATGCTGCTATGGATGACATGGATACACCACAGGATAGGACACATTCCCCTGGACCACATGGGTTCCTGCACAGTAACACTTCATTATCATGAGACCAAATATCACCATCACTGCAGCAAGGGCATGGTTAGCATCATCAACAACATGTACATCAGAAGCATAAGCACTAGAGAACAGAAAGTTGCTTTATTCAGCATATGTGTGTAATGAAAACTGAAAGTCCAGAAAAACACAAAGGCCAATGGCCAGTCCATTGTCAAAGTCCAAACAGGGTGACAGTGGCAGATGTCACCCTACGCATGCCTGCACAAAACCAGGGACAATCCACTGGGAGGGGCAACCGGGGGCAGGCCAGGCACCGCAGGGACAGGATCAGGGCTCACCAGGAGGAAGCAGGGAAGGGGTGGTGGGTGCTGGAGAGCCACTGACAACTGCAGTGGAGGTGTCTGACATGGTGTGTGCCGGCACAACTGGGGGCATGACTCAGATGTTGTGGGTGCCGGCACGACTGCAGTGGACCCTGCAGATGGAGTGGACAGGTCCGCCACTGCAGTGCCCAAGTCAGACAGGGTGGTAGTGGACTCCACTGCAGTGCCTACCACCAGGGGAGGAGAATGGGGAACAGGCAAGGTGGCTGGACAGAGGGGGAGGACACCCTCACCACATCAGTGGCACAGACAAGCGCAGCGGGGGTGTGGTGCCGGGAGAGCAAGTGGCAGGGGGAGAAGGCCGGATCCTCTTGGGGATGGTATATCTGTGGGTGGGGAACCTGGGGCAGGGTGTGGTGGGGGCACCTGTGGAGTGAGGGCCTGAGGGATGGAGGAAGGAGACCTGGTGCCTGAGCTGCAGGGCGGCGGCGGGGTCTTGCTCTTACGACTCCGGGGGACTTGCGGGTGGGGGCCTCAGTCTGTCTGCGCCTGGGGAGGGTATCCGGGGGCGAGGGGCACTCTGCTCCGTGTGGGTGGCCTTCCTCTTCCCCTGAATGCTGTATCAGCTGGATCGGAGGGGAAGAGGCCGAGGTCACTGAGGAAGAGCCGCTGGGTCTTTGGGGTTGCAGGTGAGGCAAGGGAGGGTGCTTTGGAGGGAGAGGCAACTGAGGACTGCGCAGTGCTCGTGGATGCGTGTGTGTGTTCCAGGGCCCCATCCCCTGTGAGTCTGGTTTCAGTCCCTGACTGTGCGTGCGTGTGCGTTTTGTTTGTGGCGTGTGTGTCTGTGTGCTGGATGTGTGTGTGCTGGTGTGTGCCTGTGCCGGTGTGTGTGTGCTTGGGACGGGTAAGGTGCTGGGGAGTGTGGATGGAGCAGAGGCAGGAGGGGTGAGGGACTGTCTGAGGAGGGACACTGCTGCCGTCAGGGAGGAGTCCATGGACCTATTGCCCCTCTGTAGGTCAGACATGCCCGATGAGATGCCCTCCATGAACGACACCAGCTGAGTCAACAGAGCGGTGTGCGCATGGAGGACACTCAGCATGGCTGTCTGCCCTACATGGAGCTGGCGAAGGAGGTACACAGACTCGTCACTCAGGGCAGCAGGGGACACAGGGGCAGGGGGTGCGGTGCCTGGCCCAAAGGAGACACGCTCCCGAACATGGGAGCCTCCACGGACCTGGGGAATGGGAGCCGATGGGAGGGCGGTGGTGGTGCTGGTGGTGGCGGGGACAGCAACACTAGCTGGGGTGTGGTGGCTGCTGACACCCGCCTCCATAAGGGAGTCATCCTCCGAGTTGCTCTGGTCCTCAGCTGAGGTGGATGGTGCTGAGGACTCCTCGGTGTGGCTCCCCTCGCCCTCCGTGCCACTGGGTCCCTCCGACCACTCCTCGGCTGCTGACCCAGTCTGGCTCTCCGGCTCCTCCTGGTCCGTGGAGCTGTCCCCTTCCGTGGCCGTGGATGTATCTGCAAACAATGGGGAAACAGACAGACATCAGTCACCTGCACCAAACGCACACACCACTGTGAGCACAGCACATTACAGAGCAAGCCCTGGCATCATTAGTTGTACATTGCTAAAAGTGCCCTAACTGAACAGGAGAAGCCAATTGTCAGTCTGATGCCAACCATGGCACTCACATCCCACATGGCCTTGCACCCATCTGTCTGGTGTCTGTTGGATAGCAACACCCCAGTGTGGACACATGCACCAACTACACAGTAGTTGGACAGTGCAGAGGACACGGTGTAGCATGTGGACATGCACACATCACAACTCTTGCCACTGAGTCAGTACAGGTTTCCGGATGAAAGGGATGCCCAGAGTCAAATAGGAAATGCATGTGATGCATACCAGCGACAGACACCATGATGCACCCATGTCCTGATAGCCATCGCCACAATGGTGTGCATGTAGCACATGTCACTCCCCTGCAGGATCACCAATAAGTAGACACATGCCATGGCGGAGGCATGACTGCTAAGTCATACATCACTGTCTCAGTGATGTATGACTTGCCAGCCAGACAACAACACTCTGCACTGTGTCACAATAGTAGGTCATGGGGAATGCAAGTCCTGGAGCTGCACAAGTGCACATGTACATCCCCCACACAACACATCATCTTAACCCTCATCTGTCCAGGTCATACCGATTGGACATATGGGAGACCTGTGACACTACCCTCTGAACCTGAGCCCCTCACAATCTGCTGTGAATGGGGAACAGCTGCCTGAACTTCACATTCGCATACCCCAGTCTGCACGGGCAGCTGATCAAACACCTATGTGACACACAAGTATCGTCTCCTATGGTCACATCTCCAGTGGCATGCTGAGCCCCTACCGAGAAACACCCCAGCAGTCCTGGCAACAAATCCACAGCACACTGACACAGAGGCAGACACCTGAGGGGTCAAATCACTGCGCACAATGTGTCAGCTGATACACGGGAGTGGGAGTACAGAGTGCATTGCATGGCCTGGAGTAGGCATGACTGTCCTGCCCCACATGAATGAGGGATGAGCCCTGGACAGTGGATAGCTGGCTATGTATGTGTGACACACGTAATCTGCACACTCCTGGGGCCCAAACATTGTTCCCACCCGCTGCATGGGTGTGTGCCACATACCCCAGGCACATGTGGTGGCTCAGCTCAGCAAGTGGACCGCATATCAAAGCAACACGCAGATTACATGTCCGAACACAGGCGTTGTGTGAACAATGGACCCACCCATGATGCCCACAACAGAGTTAGGGAAAGAGATGCTGTCCCCCACCTTTAGTGAAGCAAACTGCAAGGACACAGTCCCAAGTGACACAATTCCCTGAATGTAAGGGCCACACCTGGGTATCAGATGAGGAGTGGGCAGTGCACAATAGAGGGACATGGCTCCTGGACAACATGACTGCTGTACTGTGGCAGTTTAACCAGGCCAGAGGAGGGCACATAGCATGTAATACAGAGTTCACAGTGCAGTCTTTGACTCACCCCCTCCTTGCTGCTGTCTGGCCTTCAGCTGCCCATCCAGCTCTGGAAACACCACCGCCAGGATCTGGAGCATGTGGGGGGTCAGGGTCCGTGTTCCGCCCCTCCTGCGAGGAGGCGACAGCTTCAGCTGGACCCGTGCAATCCTCCGGGTCCAGCCCCGAAGGTCCTGCCACCTCTTCTGGCAGTTGCGGATCCGGCGCGTGTAGACCCCCACGGACCGGACAGCCCGGATGATGTCCTTCCAGATCTCCTGCTTCCGATGGGCATTAACCTGTCAGGATGACAAAGTGAAAAGGCCATTACTACACATGCAACATATCCGTGCATGACACAGTTGTATATACATGTCTCAATCACAGGGGCACATGATGTACACAGGCAGTGCAACGCTGCCCATGGACAGTTTGCCAGACGTCACTACATGGTATCATTGCATGGGAAGTAAAACCTTGTTCAAATGCACTGTCACTGCACCATACCTGTCCAGTGCATGTCACTACACACTATGGGGGTGACAACTACTCAGTGAGCCTGCTAGCCAGTGGCGTGCAGACTTTCAGCCTTGCTAGTCAGACAAAATGCACATTCAGAAAGGCAGTGCACAGAACACTCACCTGCTCCCCTGGTGTCCCATACAGCTTGCTGTACTGTGGAAGTAGGCTGTCCAGCAGGGCCTGGTTCTCCTCAAGGCTGAAGGCTGGGGCTCTCTCCACAGTACGTGCCATTGCAGGGTCCAGAGGGGCAGAGACAGCAGCAGTGCAGTGGCAGATGTCGTCCTGGAGCATGTAGTGCAGGCAAGTGAGCTCTCAGGGGAACAGCCAGCAATATATATGTGCTGGAGAGGCAGATACTGTCCCTTGTGTCCAAAGTGATAGGTCCAAGTCGTTTGCATCTTCTGAATCTGGCCAATCCATGGAATAGCAGCACCAATACACGCCCACAGCATCCTTCAAATCTTCAACTTCATGACATACATGATTTTGCAACATTGTTGTGGGTGACCAACTGAATTTCCAGCAACCGACTCGTTCGAATTTCGAAACGCGTCCGATGCCAGGCTAGGCCATTGTCAATGGGTGCGCACCGATCGGTCCATTGCGGTACAACGCGTACAGGGGTACAACGCGTACCCGCACACATTGAATGCAATGGGCCGGCCGGGGGCACCGATCGGTCCATTGCTGATCAACGCGTACAGGGGTACAACGCGTACCCGCACACATTGAATGCAATGGGCCGGCTGGGGGCACCGATCGGTCCATTGCTGATCAACGCGTACAGAGGTACAACGCGTACCCGCGCACATTGAATGCAATGGGCCGGCCGGGGCACCGATCGGTCCATTGCGGTACAACGCGTACAGGGTACAATGCGTACCCGCACACATTGAATGCAATGGGCCGGCCGGGGCACCGATCGGTCCATTGCGGTATCACTGCGTACAGAGGTACAACGCGTACCCGCACACATTGAATGCAATGGGCGGCCGGGGCACCGATCGGTCCATTGCTGATCAACGCGTACAGGAGTACAACGCGTACCCGCACACATTGAATGCAATGGGCGGCCAGGGGCACCGATCGGTCCATTGCGTGTACAACAGCGTACAGGGTACAACGCGTACCGCACACATTGAATGCAATGGGCGGCCGGGGCACCGATCGGTCCATTGCTGATCAACGCGTACAGAGGTACAACGCGTACCCGCACACATTGAATGCAATGGGCGGCCGGGGCACCGATCGGTCCATTGCGGTACAACGCTGCGATACAGGGGTACAACGCGTACCGCGCACATTGAATGCAATGGGCGGCCGGGGCACCGATCGGTCCATTGCGATTTACAGCGTACAGGGTACAACGCGTACCGCACACATTGAATGCAATGGGCGGCCGGGGCACCGATCGGTCCATTGCGGTACAACACGTACAGAGGTACAACGCGTACCGCGCACATTGAATGCAATGGGCGGCCGGGGCACCGATCGGTCCATTGCTGATCAACAGCGTACAGGTGTACAACGCGTACCGCGCACATTGAATGCAATGGGCGGCCGGGGCACCGATCGGTCCATTGCTGATCAACGCGTACAGGGTACAACGCATACCCGCACACATTGAATGCAATGGGCCGGCCGGGGCACCGATCGGTCCATTGCGGTATCAACGCGTACAGGGTACAACGCGTACCCGCACACATTGAATGCAATGGGCCGGCCGGGGCACCGATCGGTCCATTGCTGATCAACGCGTACAGGGGTACAACGCGTACCCGCACACATTGAATGCAATGGGCCGGCCGGGGGCACCGATCGGTCCATTGCTGTTCAACGCATCCCTGTACAAGTGACTGGCATATGTCACCATGCCTGTCTCAGATGGACATATGCCAGCCACAGATAGCTCCCAGGGAGTGAGGGGCACACCTACAACACGACAGCCTGTCCAAACTGTATGATAAGGCATGTAAGGCTGCATTTCCTATTGTGTGTATGTTGGTGTACATGTTGTCCTGTGGGTGTCACCTGGGGGCAGCCACCCCCAGGCTGTGCACGTGTTCATGGGGACAGGATCCTGGGTGTTACGTGTACATGACCACTGTGATGTGCAACTGTTCATATCTGTGCATGTGCCATGGTCACATTTCACGGTGGTGTATGTGTATGTCATGTCACATATCCCGTGAGTCCCATGTGGGACGGTATGTTTGAGCCAGGGTGTCCCAGTGGCACAATAGTGATGGTCCTCCACAGTCTGTGTGCATGTAGTGTTTACAATGTCTCTGATTTCATGTGCACAATTGGAGACAGTCTCCACATCCACGTTGTGTGTGCATGGACTTTGATGTTGTGCGTGTGTGTGTCACAGGCGTCCATGTCTGTCCTGCAGTGGCAAGTGGGACCACTACCTGTGGGGGTCATAGTTGTTTTGCTGTGGTGTATACATGATACTCCATGTAATGCCAGTGTCCATGTGGCAATACAGGGTCCCTGGGAATGTACCTGTCATTGAGCTGTGATGCCTGGGGCACATCTGTCCTCACATGTCACTGTGGGGGTGATTGTGACACGGCAGCAGGAGATGGGAACTGTGACACGGCCTCATGATATCCAATGGGCCAACCTGGGACTTATTGATGCCACTTGTTGAACTGTGATGACAGATGTTGGCCATGTATGTACCATACATGTCCTTACGGAACTGCACACTTCATGTAGTTGTGCCTCATAATGATGTATGTTGGGATATTGAGTGTGTTCAATGCCGCATATGTGGGCTGACAGACAATCTTGCTTTCTTCTCCTCTGCACTGCAGGGCTCCTGCTGTCCATCGACCATTCCCAGACCTGGCAACGATGGTGGAACGGGACAGCATCCGACGGTACCGCTTCACCAGGCAGCTGATTGAGGATTTGGCAGTGCAGTTGGCCCCACATTTGCAGCCTGGCCGGCCGTATCCTACAGCGCTGACCCCCAAGGTGAAGGTGATGGCAGCCCTACACTTCTTTGCCACCGGTACCTTCCAACATACTGTGGCGACTGCTGGTGGGATGTCACAGACCATGTTGAGCCGTGTGCTCCGCGATGTTTTGGTGGCAATGTTGCTATTCCTGAACCGGTACATCTATTTCCCTAGACTGCAACGACTCACTGACGTGAAGAGTGACTTCTATGCCCTGGGGAGGATGCCGCATGTCATTGGCTCCATTGATGGGACACATGTGGCTTTGGTACCACCACAGGCCCAGGAGCAGGCCTACAGGAACCGCAAGCACTACCACTCGGTCAATGCACTGGTGGTGTGTCTTGCAGATATGACCATCACACACGTGTGTGCCCGTTTCCCTGGTTCAGCACACGATGCCTTTGTGATGAGGAGTAGTCGCATCCCCAGGATGATGGCACAGATGCAGAACCAGCGTGCCTGGCTTGTCGGTGTGTACTGACTTTGTGCCATTGTGTGTGATCTGATCTGTAGTATTCCGCCCACTTTTCCAAGTCAGCTAATGTGCACTTGTCTGTCCGTAGGTGACTCGGGATACCCCAACATGCCGTGGTTGCTGACACCCCTCAGGAACCCTGTGACACCAGCCCAGATGCGCTACAATGAGGCACATGGTCGGACCAGGAGAGTGATTGAGCGGACATTTGGTCTCCTGAAGAGCCGCTTCCGCTGCCTGGACAAGACCGGAGGGTCCCTCCCATATGCACCTGCGAAAGTGTGCAAGATTATCATCGTCTGCTGCATGCTCAACAACCTGGCAGTGCGGAAGGAGTTGCCTCTCATCCAGGATGACAATGACCAACATCCGCCACCTGTGGAGGATCCTGGCCTGGACCACGATGCCAGTGATGATGATGAGGGTGATGTCCGCACACAGCTCATCACCAACTTCTTTAGCTGAATGTGAGTATCCTGAGGTGTCATGTCAATGATGTGAGTTGGCATGATATGTGTAGGTGGTGCTCTGGTGCTGTTGGAGTGTGTCCATGGGCTACTTGACTGGATGTGTGTAGCGATGTGTGCTTACAGGTGGTCTGTACTCCCCAACAGTGTTGACATGCTAACTTGGTTCTGGGTGGGTATCTTGTAACATGTATTGTGCATGAGTTTTGCTGTTCTGTCCTGTTCTCCATTGCTTTTGACTGTGTGTCATTTCTGTCCTTCACAGGGTACTTTCAGGTTCGTTTGGTCAACTGTGTCCACCGACGACGTGATTGTACTTCCAGGGTGGTAGCTCTTGTGTCCCTACAGGTGATGTGCGCCACACCCATGGACTTCCTTCCTTCTACAGTTGTTGACTGTGTGCCCGCTGCCAGGTGGGATTACCTTGCATCTGTAGTGGTTACGACATGTTGCAACTGTGTAATAAACCTGTGCTTCACTTTGTGATGTGCGTTGTCTGTGGTCACACATTTGACTGCCATTTGCTTACTGCACCTGTGGGCTACTTGACTACAACTGGGAATAGGTGTGGTGTCTGTGCATTGCACCGTCTTCCCTGGCGACATCAGTGTAGGCAATGAGTCAGATGGCCTAGGTGTGTATGTGTTGTGTAGCCCTGGTGGTGTGTCTCCCTCATATGTGTCACGTTGCCTTTACTCACATGCCTGTGTTGTACTTGCTGTTGCAGTTCGCATACACAGTGTAATTTTGCAGTTCATCATCCCCATAACAGCACCCACGTTGGAATCACAACAGAGGCAAGTATGGTGTATTAGTGTGTTTATTGTGATACATTTGTGTGAATAGTGCATAGGATGGGTAGTGCTGTACATATATCTTGCAATCAGAAGTTCCTAGGTGAATTGAAAGTCCTGGTAGACAAAATCCCCAGTATCGGGGCCACAGTTGTCTGAGACATTGGTCCAACTTGTATTCCCCATGCAATGTGTGGGAGTTGTGTTGCCGTCAACAGGGTGAACAGTCTGTGCACAAAGGTGAACATCCAGAACAGGTTCAGGCTTCCTGGGAGTTGCGCTTGGCCATCGGCCTCTCACTTGCCCCTCCTCGGACGACCCCTCTTCTTTGGGGGGCCCCTCAAGTACAGGCTGCTGCGGTGCAGGGGACTCTCCGCCAGAGTCATCCTCCCTCCCTGTGGCAGTTGCAGTTTGTTCAGCACCAGATGTTGTTGGCACACAGGGAGGTGTGGACTGGTTGCTGTTCATCTGGCGGAGGCATTGTAAAATGTCCCTGTGCACCGCCGTCATCTCTTGCAGTGCGTCCCACTTGGACTCCACGCGGGACATGTGTGAGTCCAAGCGGGCATGATGGGCAGCCTGCTGCTGTTTCATGTCTCTGAGGAGCCCCACTACCTGGCTGAGATCTCCGGTGCTGGACTGGTACGCATCGGCTATGCGTACCAGTTGTGGGTCATCATGCACACCAGCAACCTCTGCAAGCAGCGACCTCTGTCTCCCACCCCTCCCACCACCCCTGCCGACATGTGCAGTGCATGCAGTGGCACGCACAGATGACCCTGGTCCACCTTGGGGGTTGGTGGTGGTGGTGGTGTCCATGGCCCCACGTTGGTCCAGGGTCCCTGTGCTGGTGTTGCTCCTTGTTCTGTCCATGTCGGCAGGGATGGTATTTGTGGTGACAGTCGTTGGAGGGGTGGGTGCAGGGGGTGCAGCTGGTGGTCCTGCTGGTGCTGCAGCTGGTGGTCCTGCTGGTGCTGCATGTAGACTTGCACCGGATGTGCCAGGTTGGTCTTCTTCGTCCGAGGAGGGCAGAGGCTGTACGACACCAGTGAGCTCCGCATCCTCTTGAGCCTGGGACTGGGACTCCTCAGCGTCTGCTGCTGTGCCCCATCATCACCTGTTTTTGGGAGACACACACAATGTATGTTATGTTTCTGCAGGCATCAATGGTTGACACACCTGACAGTTGTGACTGTGCCTCTGGGTGCGGGCCTGTACATTGCATTGTCCTAAGTAGTCACAGTCAGGGGTTGATATTGGTGTGGCACATTGTCCTGCATTATTTGGGCATTTCTATGTATTTGTTGGGGTGTGAACATGGTCTGCATTGGTTGTATTTGGTTGACAGCCGGCCCTCCTTCCCACCCAGCCAGTCAGTTATCCCACCATGGACTGTGCTTGCATTGCAGGGAGTGGAAGTTGTCTCTCAGGATGTCAGTCAGTGGTGTCCTGCTGTTTGTTGGTGCACAGTTCCCAGCAGGGCCTTGTGCTCCCCACAGCAGTAGCCAGTGTCAGCCATCTTGTGAGTCCTTCTCCACTCCCTGTGATGTGAGCATGGTTCAGGGTGGTGTTGATGGGACAGTTGTGGGGGTGAGCTATGTCTGTGACTATGACTCCCATCATGCTATTGCCTCCACCCCACTTCCCAGTATTCCCATACTTACTTGCTTTTGTGGGGAGTTCAGTGTGGGTGGGTGTGAGGGCAATGGCAAGATGGCTGACAGTGGTGTCCTGCTGTTGGTTGGTGTGCAGTTCCCAGCATGCCCTTGTGCTCCCCACAGCAGTAGCCAGTGTCAGCCGTCTTGTGAGTCCTTATCCACTCCCTGTGATGTGAGCATGGTTCAGGGTGGTGTTGATGGGCCAGTTGTGAGGCTGAGCAATATCTGTGCCTACTACTCCCATCATGCTATTGCCTCCACCCCCCTTCCCAGTATGCCCATGCTTCCTTCCTTTTGACTCTGCTTCCCTGTGGGGTGGGCTGGCTGTGCTGACAGGATGGCTGGGAGTGTTGTCCTGGCAGTTGTTTGGCTAAAAGTCCCAAGAGTGTCCCTGTGCTTCACACAACATAACCCAAGGTGGTGGTTCTTTGTGGGATCTTGAGTTAGGATGTGAGGCATTGCATTCTCCCAGGTGGGTTCTGTGGAGTTTGTGTTGAGGGGGGTGTGTGAGGGGAGGTGCTTGTGACTATGGTCAGTGCTGCAAGTCCTCCTTCCCACCCAGCCAGATATCCCACCATGGAATGTGCTTCCATTGCAGGGAGTGGAAGTTGTCTCTCAGGATGTCAGTCAGTGGTGTCCTGCTGTTTGTTGGTGCACAGTTCCCAGCAGGGCCTTGTGCTCCCCACAGCAGTAGCCAGTGTCAGCCATCTTGTGAGTCCTTCTCCACTCCCTGTGATGTGAGCATGGTTCAGGGTGGTGTTGATGGGACAGTTGTGGGGGTGAGCTATGTCTGTGACTATGACTCCCATCATGCTATTGCCTCCACCCCACTTCCCAGCATTCCCATACTTACTTGCTTTTGTGGGGAGTTCAGTGTGTGTGGGTGTGAGAGCAATGGCAAGATGGCTGACAGTGGTGTCCTGCTGTTGGTTGGTGTGCAGTTCCCAGCATGCCCTTGTGCTCCCCACAGCAGTAGCCAGTGTCAGCCATCTTGTCAGTCGTTTTCCACTCCCTGTGATGTGAGCATGGTTCAGGGTGGTGGTGATGGGACAGTTGTGGGGGTGAGCTATGTCTGTGACTATGACTCCCATCATGCTATTGCCTCCACCCCACTTCCCAGCATTCCCATACTTACTTGCTTTTGTGGGGAGTTCAGTGTGTGTGGGTGTGAGGGCAATGGCAAGATGGCTGACAGTGGTGTCCTGCTGTTGGTTGGTGTGCAGTTCCCAGCATGCCCTTGTGATCCCCACGACACAGCAACAGTGTCAGACATCTTTGATGGGCCTTTCCACTCTCTGTGGGATGTGCATGCGTGAGTGTGAGCTTGCTGGGCCATGTGGTGGGGGATGTAGAGCTGTGACTATGACTCCCATCATGCTATTGCCTCCACCCCCCTTCCCAGCATGCCCATCCTTCCTTCCTTTTGACTCTGCTTCCCTGTGGGGTGGGCTGCCTGTGCTGACAGGATGGCTGGGAGTGTTGTCCTGGCAGTTGTTTGGCTGAAAGTCCCAAGAGTGTCCCTGTGCTTCACACGACATAACCCAGGGTGGAGGTTCTTTGTGGGATCTTGATTTAGGATGTGTGGCATTGCATTCTCCCAGGTGGGTTATGTGGAGTATGTGTTGAGGGTGTGTGTGAGGGAGGTGCTTGTGACTATGGTCAGTGCTGCGAGTCCTCCTTCCCACCCAGCCAGATATCCCACCATGGAACGTGCTTCCATTGCAGGGAGTGGAAGTTGTCTCTCAGGATGTCAGTCAGTGGTGTCCTGCTGTTGGTTGTTGCACAGTTGCCAGCAGGGCCTTGTGCTCCCCACAGCAGTAGCCAGTGTCAGCCATCTTGTGAGTCCTTTTCCACTCCCTGTGATGTGCGCATGGTTCATGGTGGTGTTGATGGGACAGTTGTGGGGGGGCAATATGTGTGACTACGAGTCCCATGATGCTATTGGCTACACTGACTTGCCCAGCATACACAGAATTCCTTTCTTTCAGTGGTCTTCACTGTGTGTTGGTGTTGTAGTGGTGGCTACATGTCTGGATGTGTTTATTAGTTCTATTTGTGCCACTGCCTAGCTATAGTTGTAGTTGTGTTTGTACATGTGATGACACGGTTAAATGTAACTTTGAGATGGCATGTGTTGTGTTTATCTGACTGACATACACATTTTGGGATGATTCTGTTCTGGTTGCTGTGTAATTGCTATGAGTGCATGGTTTGACTCTCCCCTTGACAGTGATGTGTGTGTGTGTTGTGGCAGAATATTGTGTACATTTGTTGTGTACTCACCAGGCTCTGGGAAGTTCTCTAGTCCATATACGCTCACTGGCGGAAGGATGGCCCGCACCTTCTCCTCCCAGGGCCTGAGGTATACTGGCTTGGCAGGAGGGCCACTGCCGGTGTATTGGCTCAGGAGGTAGTCTTTCTTGAGCAGGTCCCGTACCCTCCTGCGCACGTCATACCACCTGTTCTGGATGTCGGTCTTTGTGCGCAGACATGGTGATTGTGCGTTCACCCTGTTGATGATCCTCTCCCACATCTTGGTTTTCTGGGAGATGGGGGTCTGTTGGACCAGTGTGCCAAACAGCTGTGGCTCTACCCTGAGGATCTCGTCTACCATGACTTCCAATTCACAATCTAGGAACTTGTGATTCTTCTTGGGGGCATGGTGATGGGTGGTGATGGTGAGTGATGTGTGTGTTGGTGTGCAGGTGAGGGTGTGTGAGTGTGTGTTTTGCTGGGTGTATGTGAGGTAGGTATTTGTTGGTGTGCTGATGGTGTGTGGCTTGTGTGAGGGATGAGCTGTGGGTGTGTGGTTGCTGTCTGTTGGGTGCTGGCAGTAGAATGGCATTTGCAAAGGATCATGGTTGGGATTTGTGTCCTTTATATGGGTGGAGTTGTGGGTGTGTCTTTGTTCTCTGTCCCCACCCCCCAGTATTTATTGGCTTTGTAATTGCTTGTTTGGCCTTTTTTGTGTAATTTTTCCTTTGTACTGTCTGTGCATGTTGGAAACGTTCTTGTGACCGAGTCGGACCCTGCAGTTGTCTCGTACGGTCTTCTTCGTTTCGTTCACGCTGTGTTTGTGCAGTTTTCTATGCTGCGTACACGTCGGTCGCGGTGTTTTGTGTTACTTCGGCTCGGTTTTGTATGCGTGTCGGTCGTGCGGCTTGTCCTCCGTACGACTCGGTCGTGGTTTTCGCGCCTTGCATCGTACTTTGCGGTTTGGAGTTCGCGTGTATGTTTCGGTCGGATTTGTTCCGGGTGCGTGTCGGTCGGTTCGATTCGCGTGTTTTCCGGCCGGATTGCTGTTTTCCGTGCGGCTCGGTCGTTCGGCTTGGGTTCAGTACGTGTCGGTCGGATTTTGCACGCCTTGCATCGTACTTGGCGTGTCGGGCGCCACAGGTACGTGTCGGTCGGAATAAATTCCGGCTCCGAGTCGGTCGGTGCTTTTTCCGGCCCGAATCGGAATCGACCCCTTAATATTCCGTATCATGCCTGATCTGGTTAAACACCAACGTGCATCCCTCTTTGTCATCAGAAATGCTTCTTCAATGATGCACATATTATAACGATTACTATTTTATTGCTTGAAAACATGCAAGACTTAAAGAAACAAATTCATGCATTACTTACTGCATTTATTCTTGCTGTTTTATGTAATCATGCTTTTATAATATTTCATTATATTACATTTTATGCTTCATTTGTATGTTACATATCATACAAGATTAGTTTAAGTTTAGAATTGTATATCTCAATGTTCTGAGAGGATAGATTTCCCTACCAATTAGATAAACCCCCATATATTTCTCTGCCTATATGACATCACAATTCAGACGTACAAGCTGTGGATGATGTAAAGATATAAGGCCCTACTCTATTTTGAGAAGGCCACGACTCCATTTTCTGTACTTTCGCAAATTCATCAATATGTCTGGCTTTGATGCAGATGTTGTGTGTCCTTATCTTTCGAAGAATCATGAAAGTGTCAAGTCATTTAGATATAGACATAATCAAGACATCAGTCTGGAACAAGTGTCTTGTTATCTCAATTTCAAGGTCAAACAAAGAACAATAGCCAAAACAGTGTAGTTGCATTTGTTGTATTTTCAGCTTTTTCTTTTTTTAACATATTTTCATTGGCATTTGATAATGATACATGACAAAATGACATAATGACATAATCTCAGCACTTCTCCAGGATAACAGCAACCATAATCTGCATTAATACTAATAATGGGGAAGGCTCTACCTGTAACCACCCACCCATATATACAATGGTGAGCATTAATCCCAGACTACCAGTGATCAATGCATAGGCTGCAAGAATGGCTCCCACATTAAAGGGGTCAGCCCATCTCAATCGATTTTCATGCGCTTCTGGTTGTTTGTTCTACCTCAGAAATACCATAGTGTCTATCGTCCATGCCTCTCGACCTTACAGTCCTTCCCGGGGGGTCTCCTGGGTATCAGGATACAGAATATGGCCATCTATTAATTCACTGTGTTCTCCATTAGATTATAGGAGGAACTACTGTAGTGGCCGGTTGAAAAAAGTAACTTGTATTAACAACCATAACAAACCCAATCGTCTTCAAGGGGAGTTCCTACTGTTCTAAGTTGGGGGTCTATGTGGCTACACCCTTTCCTGCAACCCTCTGTCACCTTAAGAGGAAGGGGGCGGTCCTGACCAATAAGGGCAGCGGGAGGGAGCCCGGGTGAGGCCACGCTCCACTCCACTGCCTCCAATCTCTGCATTCCGGTTTGGGCTCAGGTGCATAAATGGGCATGAGGCCCCTTTCGCATGAACATGTGCAGGCATTAGATAGTTCCGTTTTGAGAGTTCGCCAGCGTGTAGTCCCTGCATTCCTCCTTGTCTACTAGGAGTTCCTGTCACTCCTATCCTCACCATTCTCCTTATCAGGGGCACCTTCTAAGTCAACCGTTGGCCTTTTCCAGTTCTCCAGTATCTCTGACCACAAGCCTGCTATTGGGCGCCTACGCACTCCCCTGTTATCTTCCCTAATGAGGGCTCTCTCTTATGCCCTGGCCCATGTCGCACCACCTCCCTCCAAAATGGGCACAGTCTGGGGCAGCTCCAAGTCATGTGCTCGAAGTCTGCATCCAAAACTGCACATCTAGGATACGATTGCTTGTCTTCCCCATACATGGCTTGTAGCTTATGCAGAGTCAAATAAGTCATGTGGAGGTGGTTAAACTGGATGAACTTCTGCTGCATATTCCTAGAAATCTGCTTGGGGTATGCCAGGACTCTACTCCACTTGCGTTCCAACAGTTTGAGCCCCAATAAGGCTTCCCACTTAGTCTTAAGGGCTGTAAGAGGCCGTCTGGTCATGTCCAGCAGTGCTCTATAAAACCATTTCATCAGGTGTCTGGCGTCTCCCATAGTCAACAGTAATTGTAGTACCCCATGCGTCTCGGGTTCGTCCCTACCGCTAGACCACATATCTTTAAATGATCTCATAAGTGCTTTATAGGTCATAAATTGACCTGGGAGCAACTCATAATTCTCCACCAGGTACTCTAGTGGAATCAATGTCCCGAGCTGAAAGCAGTCGCTTACCGTGAGTAGTCCTGCTTCCGCCCATGCCGTCAGCCGCAGGGCTCTTTAGAACGTAGTCTTCATGTGGGAACCCCACCAATGGAAAAGCTGGTGCGGACAAGGGGCTCCCAGCTGTTCGTTGCAAGCACCGTTTCCAACAGTCTAACGCTACCGACAACAATGCCCCTGGTCAAGGCATTTCGATCTTCGGGACAAGAGCCGAGCCATTAACGCCTCCTGGGGAGTCAATCGTCCCGTCCGACCCATCTCCTCGAGGCCCGAGTCTGCTAACCAGTGTGCCACCCATTGTAACTGAGCCAATAAATATTAAAGCTCAAAATCTGGGACTCCCAGGCCTCCGTCCCCAGGCGGATGTCGAAGTGTCTCTAGTGCCACCCTATGTCAACCACCCTCCCACATCCGCTCTCTAAGGAGGGTGTCCAATTGTCTAAACCAGGACCTAGGTATCTTGGCCGGGAGATTGGTAAAGAAGTACAACAGTCGTGGTAGCATGACCATTTTGGACCATGAGATTCGCGCCATAATGGGCAACTTCAGTGGCCTCCAAAATGGGACGCAAGACTTAAGACAACGAAGGGCGCCTCCCAGGTTCCCCTCCCGCAGATCGTCCATTGTGTGAAAGACTTCTATTCAAACGTGTTTGGGGACCAACTCAAACCATGCGGCATATGGTCAGTCCTCTGACTGTAACCCACCACAGGAAACAAGCAGGTCTTAGCTTTATTGACTCGGACGCCCGAGTACAGCGCAAATTCCTCCAAAAAGTCCATTATGTGTTGCGCCCCCACCGAACCGTCTCGTAAATAAAGCAGTAAGTCATCTGCGTACAATAATATGATATGCTTCCTACCCTCCACTTGAGTGGTTTTGCACAGGCTGAGGCATTAGACAAACTCGCGCTACCAGGATTTTTAGGAATTGTGACTGCACTGATTTGATAGAGAGATTTGAGAGTGATTATGCCTGCATTTTAAAATAAAAATAACTTTTAGCATTTTAGCTGTCATTACCTGTTTGGGGGAAGTGAAGGTGGCTAGGGCAACTCTCCGGTCCACCGTGGTCGCGTTTACTAACGGCCGATTGAGTGGAGAGAGGCTGCCTGGGAGGGGAAGTGGCAACCCGACTTTGGCGGCCATTTTGGAGAGGTTAGCGGTCTAGCTGCTACCTCCGGGGGGCATAAATTTCAGCGCGCGCTCGGACGCGCAGTGGTTTTGCACAGACTGAGGCATTAGACAAACTCGCGCTACCAGGATTTTTAGGAATTGTGACTGCACTGATTTGATAGAGAGATTTGAGAGTGATTATGCCTGCATTTTAAAAATAAAAATAACTTTTAGCATTTTAGCTGTCATTACCTGTTTGGGGGAAGTGAAGGTGGCTAGGGCAACTCTCCGGTCCACCGCGGTCGCGTTTACTAACGGCCGATTGAGTGGAGAGAGGCTGCCTGGGAGGGGAAGTGGCAACCCGACTTTGGCGGCCATTTTGGAGAGGTTAGCGGTCTAGCTGCTACCTCCGGGGGGCATAAATCTCAGCGCGCGCTCGGACGCGCAGCGGACGCGCGCAGCGGACGCGCCAAAGGCGCGCCTAAGGCAAGCCCGTCTGCGCCCGTCCGCGCCTTGACGCTGTCGGCTGCCAGGAAACTCCGCCAGTTTGAACAGGGAGAAGATGGCGGTTTTAAGGTACTCTAAGGAGGAGTTATTGGACCTAAGGGAGAACATGCTGGGCAGGGGTTGTGAGGGAAAGCTCTTAGGAGATATAGGGATACAAGGCAGGAGGTGTGCTCAATGTGGTAGGTCGACATCACAGGTCAGGCAAACAGCCGACCCCCTCTGCTCCCAGACCCAAAGCAAGCAAGCTAATAAAACCAATAAAGCACCAAGGACGGGTAGCATTACCCAGGGGAAGGAAAAACAGGAGCCCTTTCGGGCACTATATATTAATGCTAGATCTATCCCTAAACACTTCGCAGAACTGTGGGACCTGCTGGAGGATCTGAAGCCGGACATATGTCTTATCTCTGAAACTTGGATGCAAAGTCACTCCACCCCAGTTATGGCCTCTGCGTTCCCGGACGAGTATACCGTCACAAGATTAGACAGAGTGAACAAAAGGGGGTGGCCTGGCTATAGCCTTACGGGTCCCACATTACATTAAGGTACTGGATTCAGTATTAACAGATGGGATGGAACTGTTGGTGTTTCGACTGCAGTCCTGGAAAGGGACCAGTGGGATGGGGCGGTAGTATATCAACCACCAGGAGAAAGTAATAAATTGTTCTGCACCTCATTACTGGAGACCCTCGCCCGTATATCCTGCAATCCGAGTTCTTTTTTTTGGTTGGCGACTTTAATCACCATTTAGATGACCCTTCTAATTTAGATACGAAATGTTTGTTGTCAGCCATGGAGTCGGTGGGTCTTTCTCCAAGAATTCATGAACCTACCCATATTGCAGGGCATACCTTGGATAATATCTTTGCAAACATAGACTTATCAGTGGAATCCCGTGGCCACTAACCTGGACTGATCATTTTGCACTTAAATTTACCTTGAGCAGGGCGGATAGAGGATGCCAGTCCCAATGCAGAATGAGTCCTCGTAGAGCTTGGAGGAAAGTCACCCCTAAGGCATTTAGTCAGGTCTTTAGACCCCCTCCTTCGATAAAGGAGAGGGAAGTGATAATGCCTTAGGAAAATGGGAGGCCTCAATTGGAGACACGCTAAATATCATCGCGCCGTGCAGAGGTAGTACGAACGCAGGAAAGGGATGTCTCAGCCCCTGGTACTCTGAAAGTCTTAAGAAGGAAAAGGCCAGGTGTAGAGGCAGAGAAAGAAAATGGAGGGGAAAACCAAGCGGCCAGAGGATAAACTGGCCTTTTCAGTAGCACACAAAGCCTATTTAATAAACTGTAACTCAGCAAGAAGAGACCACCTAGGCTCGAGAATACGGGAGGCAAAGAACTCTTCTAAGGAGCTCTTTAAAATACTCAAAGAGTTCACAAACCCTAAAGCTAACAGTCCCTCTATACCCCCGACACAAACACTATGTGATAACATAGCAAATCATTTAGGGACAAGGTAGACAAGATCTACAGCTCTCTAGCTGCAGGAGCAGCACCGAAGGGGTTGGCCCCTCCGAAGAGAGACCCCACACTACCTAGACTCGACGCATTCACAGCCATTACCACAGAGCAAGTGGCAGCAGTATTGGCACGAACAAAATCTGGTGCCCCCTCAGACCCGGCGGTGCCATTTATAATGGCTGAATCGCCCCAATTTTAGCTCCGTCGCTAGCGGAGGTTTGTAACATCTCCCTGGCTACGGCCGTATTTCCCAGGAAATGGAAAAAAGCGCATATAAAACCTTTGCTGAAGAAGGCTCTAGCAGACCCGGCAGACCTTCAAAATTATAGACCAATCTCTCTCCTCCCTTGCAGCTCAAAGGTCATGGAGACATTGGTAAACAAACAACTTACGGGATATCTGGAGCAGTATGGGTTATTGGACCCCTCGCAATCAGGTTTCCGTGCAGCCCATAGTACGGAGGCGGCACTGGTGGAGGTCATGGATACGATCAGGATGTCACTGGACAGAGGGATGCCCACCATGCTAGTGCTCCTTGATCTATCGGCAGCCTTTGACACCATCTCTCATCGTGTCCTGTTGGACAGGCTGCGGGAGATTGGTGTCGAAGGCTTAGCTGGATGTGGCTGCAGAGCTTTCTTAACAATAGAGCACAATGTGTCCAATTAGACACATTCGTCTCTCAGACCACCGCAGTAGACAAGGGGGTCCCGCAGGAGCCTCCATCTTAAGCCCCACATTATTCAACATCTATGTGGCACCGCTGGCCTCCATCATAAGATCTTGCGGTTTTGAGACAATCTCGTATGCGGATGACACGCAGGTGATAATCCCCATCGAGACGGACCCAGCAAATGCCAGAGCAAAGTTTAAATCCTGCATGCTGAAAATTGCCGCTTGGATGAGCGAGAATTTTCTGCAGCTCAACTCCAATAAGACGGAGATCCTTCTGTTTGGAAAGGCGATGGAATTATGGTGCGTCGGACTGGTGGCCGGAGGAATTGGGGAGGCACCCAATCCAGCCACTCAGGCACGGAATTTGGGTATCCTGTTTGATAATAAGCTTTCGATGGAGGAACACGTGAAGTCAGTATCGGGCACATGCTTTGGCATCATGCGGATGCTGAGGAAGATTTTTCCTTGGATCCCTTTGGAGGCCAGAAAGACCCTAGTACAGGCACTACTAGTTAGTAGACTGGACTATGGGAACGCACTACTAGTAGGAATTAGGGAGGACCTGGCGTCTAGGCTACAGGTAGTGCAAAATACGGCAGCCCGACTGGTCCTCAACAAACCAGTACGTACACCCTCCCGTCCTCTTTTGCAACAACTACACTGGCTGCCCATGAGGAAGAGAGCAGTGTTTAAGCTCTTGACGTCGGTGTTTAAAGCACAGCAGGGCATCGGCCCGGTCTACCTAAGGAAGAAGTTGGTTCCCTATATACCTGCCCGTTTATTGAGATCTAGCAATCGTAATCTACTACGTCCCTGTAAAATCAGGAAAGTCAAAATGGGAGGGCGCGCTTTCACATCTAGCCCCGCTCCATTGGAACCGCCTGCCGGATGAGCTACGCGCCTGCGCAAGCTTGGGGCAGTTCAAGAAGCAGTTAAAAACCTGGCTGTTCTAAATCAGCAATTTTGTCCTAGCCTTTAGCACTGTGTAGCCAAAAGCGCCGAGAGATCCCTGTGGGGATGATTCATCGCGCGTTATAAATGAAAAATAATAATAATAATAATAATAATATGCCATACCCTGAGCCTTCCCTCCTAAACAGTTCAGTCAATGGTTCTATGGCTAAAGCGAACAAGAGTGATGACAGCGGGCATCCCTGTCTCATACCTCTATTAATGTTGTAACATGTAGAGATACTGTGGCCCTTCTTGACCCATGCATTGGGAGACAAATATAATATTCTGATCCATTTCACCCACTTCTCCCCTAGCTGGATCCAGAGCATTAACTCATAAAGATAATCCCACCTGACAGAACTGAACGCCTTCTCCAGGTCAATCGACATTATGGTAGTGTGGGGGAGTGCCTGCACGTCTGGGTGGAATAAGATATAGAACAATCTACGGAGGTTCAGAGATGTGCTCCTTGCAGGGATACATCCATTCTGATCACAATGGATTAATGTCGGCATATAGGGTAATAATCGCATTGCCAAGACTTTGCTGAGGATCTTAAAGTCCATGTTTAACATGGATAAGGGGCGGAACACAGAGACAGGGGCATTTTGGGCTTTGGTCTTAGGTAGAGGGATAACTATGGCTTCTCTGGTGGACTCAGGCAGCGAACCCTTCTGTGAAGATTCGGAGTATTGAGCCTCCAGCATAGGGGTCAGGGATTCGGCAAAGGCAGCATAAAATTCTGCTGGGAGGCCGTCAAACCCCCGGGTCTTCCCATTAGCCATGCCTTTGATTGCAGTACGAATCTCCTGAATGGATATTGGGCCACCCAGCTCCCCCCTTGCTGCCTGTTCAAGCCCTCCATGTCAATCAGATCTGGCTTTTTGTACAGAGATTCATAATATTCCTTAAAAGCCTTGTTGATCTCCCCAGGTGCATAAAGCATTGTGTCATCTACTGACAGATCTGGGTAATGGGCGTCCCCCGGGATTCAGGTCTAACAAGCCATGGCAGCAATCTACCAGGTCTACCCTCCTCGTCATGTGCCCTCACCACATATTTCTTATAATCGTGGCAGCGTAGGCGTTCCATTGTCTCACTGTAAAGTTTTCTGGCCTCCCAGACCCTGTTTCGGGCACTCTCACTTTTAAAAGAAAACCAGCAGGACATCCCCCCAGATGTGAGTAAACAACCCCCAAATACAAAGTCCCAAACCCAAGATCAGTCCAGCAATGGCCCACCACCCAATCCTGTAAATAAAAAACATAGTTGATAGCCCGCTGTTCCCTGAGTTCTGGCTGGGGCAAACTGGGTGAGCTAGGTTGAGAAATGAAGGCAATAGAGATACCACACCAGCCCAGAATCCCATATGGACCCAGGCCCAGGGGCCGGCCAAGGTTTGTTTCTCCCAGGATCATCATCAGCGGTGCCATAAGGTTGCCGACTCACCAGCTGGGGGCAGCAGTGCAACCCAGTAGTCACCTCAGCGGGGACCCCAAACTCCTCCATGCTCGCTCATAGGCACCGCACCATGGCAGGTCAATCAGACTGCACCTCTATTAGAACAGCCTCAGATCAAGTCCTCTGCAGACAGCGGTGTCACCTGGGACAGCGCCCCACTATCAGGCAAGGAAGTCCCGGAATCTGAGGCCCCTGATTTGTGTTCCGACCGGGTCCCTGATTCCTCATGTGGCATTTGTGTCACAGCGATTTCAGCCACCGTAAGCAGAGCCAATGCACTTTCTTGCTCCGCCTGTTAAGGTGATGGTCTGTTCAATGATTTGGCCATGTGGGGGTCTCCTGGAGCATTTCTGTATCCTTGATCTGGTGGCTGGTGCCCTCTTTTCTGGGCCCAGGGAGGGTCGCCCCCCACCCCGTGGATGCCTCCAACCAGGTCCAGGCAGCATCAGGTTCATCACAAAAGTGGGTTTTACCATTGAGTACAATCCACAATTTGGCTAGAAACATGAGAGAGTATTGCAGCCCGGCCTCATGGAGGGCCTTCTTAATCTCCAAAAAGGAGGCATGATTCGTCTGGCCCTGTGCAGTGAAGTCCAGAAACACCAACACTTCGGCGTTGTCAATCTCAAAAGGCCCCTCTGCCCTTGCTCTTTGTAGCATAATGTCTCTGTCCCTGTAGTGGAGCAATCTGGCCACCACAGGCGGGGGGTGGCAAGACGCCAGCGGGTTTGCCGGCACTCTAGGTGCCCTTTCCAGAGCAAAAAAAGGGGGTAAGGTGGTTTGGGGCCACCTCTATCTTGAGCCAGTTTTATAAGTACGACACCATATCTGAGCCCTCTACGCTCTCAGGGAGACCCACCACTCTAATGTTATTTCTGCAGTTTCGTCCTGCAGCATCTTCTGTAGGGCGTTCTAAGGTGCGCACTCTACCTGTGAGGTCCTCCACCTTGCAGTGCAGTGCTTTTTGTTCGGGCTGCAGTTTATTCAGGGAAGTTTAAACAGTGCTCACTCGATCTGCCAATTTTTGGTGCTTGGCATCTGCTATGGCAGCCAACACTCTATCAAAGTGTAACTGCATGGAGGGTTCCGGGGCATTTTGGCTGTCTATAATTATTGCCGCAAGAGGCGTGGATTCCTCCGTACGAGGTTGCGTTGTTGGTTGTTTGACCTTTGGCTTACCCATAGTGGTTCACTGATTAGCCACCTTGATAGAGCTCTTTAAGACTAGAGTCATCAGCAATGTCTACCACAGTCCAAGTAGAACCCCAGTCTCTTCAGGGCAAATCCTCCATTACTCTACAGCGGTCCCAGCCGGGGATGGGAACCCAAGTATCCACGCTCCGCTTGTGCCCTCTGGCGCTGCAGCACATGTACGATGTGAGCATTCGAAGGTTTCAATGTAGTACGTGCTCCTCCCTCCTCAGTAATCGCTGACCTCTCCAGAGTGCCAAAGCCACTTCGTGTATAAGTCGGGCTACTCACTCCCAGATTCAGATTGCTATCCCAACCATTGCGCCATATTTCATACTGGGGGGCCCCGTTGTTGAGAGAAACAGCCACGGGCACGAGCCCTCTCTCCCAACAGTCTCGTCACTGCAGGCCCCCATGTCCAGGCACCCACTGTCATCGAAGCAGGTGTGGCCTCACAGCAGCAGAGACCGCAGCCTCCAGTGAACATCTTCTGTATGCTGTAATCCCCTAAGAGCATTGTTTCCCCCACTTCTCGGCTGGTGTGGTTGTGGGCCTGCTCAGGGCTCTCCAGTGTGGTCCACTCAGTTTGTCTTCTTAGCATGTTTCCAGGTTTCACGTCAAGCCGGACCACACCCCAGTGACCCTTGCGCTGCAAATGTCCACTGAGGGCCCCAGAGGCAGATGTTCCTCGGTTTGCACCACAGGGCCGCCCCGAATCACTCCAACCCAGCCACATGGAATCTCAAGGCCACCATTGCCACTCTCTGTGCCCCCGCAGCCAGTAGTCCATCAACTTAAAATGGGAGAGAATGGGGGTGCACCCACTGCTCTGCAAGGGGCCACCACAGCACGCTGGATGCTCGCCGAGTGTCCATCGCTCAAAATCGCGGTCCCCGGGGCTCAGTTGTGTCCCCCAAGGCTGCGCCTCTATTCAGCTGCACGCCGGGGATTTCAGGTCTCCACCCAGGTCCTGCACCAGGCAGCCCTGGCAGTCCCTGTAGCACTCCTCACGCCTCCCTCACTTCCAGTCAGGAGGGGGGTCGCCCTCAGGGATATGCCAGTCCACACCACTCGTCCCACTACTCTGGCACTCTGCCCGGGGCTGGCGGCTGGCTCCTGCCCTCGTGGTTGTCGCAGGCTCTTCTCCAGCCTGTGCTACCAGGTCCTTCTCGCAGCGTCTGCCACACCCGCCTCCCGCAGCAACACTGACCTCGCGTTGCGAGCCAACAAGCCCTCTTCCTCTGTCTCGGTTCTTCTCTACAGTGGCCCTCTCGGCAGGCGGCCTCCATTCGCCAGCCTCACAATGATGCCACCATGTTGCGGGACCCAGGCCAGCAGTGCTCTGCTCCTCCGGTGCCCACCGCGACCCAGCCAGTCCGTCCCTCAGTGCCCAGGGTTCTTCTGGGGTGTCTCCTCGGTCACTCTCGTAACTGTGGCCAACATTCCTGAACCTGGGCCACGGATATGGTCAGGATTCATTTTGGGCTGGTGCGGAGCAGCAAGCTCACGTGTCCGCCATGAGCCGCTCCCAAGCCACGCCCCCGTCGTATTTTCACCTTATATATATAAAGGAATGCATCATAAACTAGCATCATGATGCTTATTGGTTATCTCAAACATTCCAAAGGTGACATTGCAAATTCCATCTCAGAAAAGATACAGTATATAAGGACTACCACTTGGTATGAGAGATCCTTCAGCCCAGATTATCACAAGCAAACTACTGCCAGACCAGAAGCCGATCCTGGTGGCCAGAGATGCTACCATCGTATTGCGCTTTCTACTTTCAATTCAATGCTTTATTTGTATGATTAATACAAACTATTACAAAAATCTTTAAATTCACATAATAAAAATGCTGTTGTTCAATTTTAATCATATCTATGAGCTAAAACATGAAGTCATCATTACATGATTTACTGCCACTTCCCCAAAATTAATTGTGTTCACAAAGTAAAAATTAACACAAAAACACTTTAAATTCATAGTTCTAAAAGAGAACTGAACCTAAATCTCTATCCTTTTAAAACAAGTAAGTCAAGGCACTGTAATCATAATAACTGTTGATTCCCTAAAAGTGCATAGAGTATATAAAGTGGTATCCGCATTGCTACTTCTCAAACTACAACCATATTTTACTATTGTTCTATGTAGGACTTGTAGACTGTCCTAAACATGCTTTTTTCTGACAAAATTCATGAGATTCACTGAATAAAATTGTATTAACCCACTTTAGCATCATAATTACAAGATAAATCTAAACCATAGGCCCTGTCTTATTAAGCAGACAAATCGCAAAGCAGTCGCTCTAAATATGGAATACACTACAGGACTTTAGGTACTTAAAGTGCAAACCAAATTACTGCATTAAGAGTGCCCTATATTTTTCTATTAGTTCTCAGACAACAAAATCTCAAACTTTCAACGTTGTGCCAGCAACATTATACAATTAAATTTTGCATTCTATAAATAAAAATAAAATGATCTCCTCTACAATTCATCTCTCGCTATTACTAATCCTCTAAATAATCCATGCTTTCGACTTTATGCCAATCACTTTATACTTCTAAATTCGGGCTTAATAACTAAGAATAAAGCAATCCACTCAAGTTTCGCCTCTGGCTATTGCTGTTTCTCTACTAGTTGATCACTGCAAACATGGTTTGTAAACAATCGTCTCTAAATTTCAACATAGGACTATGATTTCTTATAGCGAGTGAGAAAATGGTCCTTGGGGAATAGGTCTTAACCCCTTCGATGCTCATGACGGAGCGGTTCCGTCATGAGCATCGGTTGGGCTGTGCTTATGACGGAACCGCTCCATCATGAGCACAGCCCCTGAGGAAGCGCTGCGCTCCCCCTGGGGCATCTATCTTGCCCCCACAGAGGGGATGGCAGCGGAAGACTTTCCGCTGCCACCCCCGACCCCCCCCACGCTTCCCCATGAAGTCAGCGCGCACAGCGCGCGCCGACGTCACCAGGAAGCACCGGACGCGCTGGAAATCATTTCTTTCCAGCGCGTCCAGGAAGGAGGTAGGTTTTTCGTCTCCGGTGGGGCGGGGGGGCCGTAACAGGATGCCTTGAGGCATCGGGGGAGAGGAAAGAGTATTTCCTCTCCCCTGATGTCTCAATGCAGGGCATTCCTGCTTCACGATCGCGCACAGCGTCGCGATCGTGGAGCAGGAATGCCCCACTAGACACCAGGGATGTTTTTTTCAATAAAGAGCGACCCCTTGGGCAAGGGTCGCTTCCTAGAGGGCCAGTTTTCAAATAAGACTTTTCTGCCCCCTGGGGACAGATCGACCGTTTTTCGGCCGTTTTTGGATCCAGGGGGCAGAAAAGCCCACTAGTTCCAGGGATTCATTTTTATAATGAAATGGAAGCGACCCCTTGGGCAAGGGTCGCTTCCAGGGGAGCATTTTTCTTTGTTTGGACATTCTGCCCCCCCCCCTGGGGCAGATCGCCCCTTTTTTTGGCCTTTCACCCCACTAGACACCAGGGAGTTTATTTTAATTGTGATGGGAGTGACCCCTTGGGCAAGGGTCACTTCCAGGGGGCCATTTTATTTTGTAATGGGAATTCTGCCCCCCCTGGGGGCAGATCGGCGGGGGGGCAGAAACCCCCACTAGACACCAGGGAAGTAGTTTAAATAAAAATGGAAGCGACCCCTTGGGCAAGGGTCGCTTCCAGGGTGCAGATTTTTTTATATGTGTATTCTGGGGCAGATCAGCCTAGTTTTTTGCCCTTTCTGCCCCCGGGGGGGGGGCAGAAAACCCCACTAGGCACCAGGTATTTTGTTTTGCGAGTAATGGAAGCGACATGGTTGCCCCCTGGGGACAGATCTGCCCCTTTTGTTGGCTTTTCTGCCCTAGGCGGGAGGGGGGAGGCAGAAAACCCTACTAGGCACTAGGGATTTATTACTTTTGCAAGGGGGCAAATTTCTGTCTGCTGTTTTCTGCCCCACCTGGGGGGCAGATTGGCCTGGCAGACAAACTCACCCGATCCCTTGGGCAAGATCACCCCCTATTTTTCTCAGCCCTATTTGAAGGCCCATCTGGCCGATTGACCATTTGGGTAGTAACATAGCGTGTTATAATGTTAATTGTTTTATTTTTTGTGAATTGCAATTGTAATGCTTTATTTCTCCTTTTTGTTCTAGTTGAAGGCTTTTGCTCTTTAGACTGTTCCAGGTTGCGGTTTCGTTACTGGTGGTTCTGCTGTTTGTGTAGTTGCACGTGTTTGGTAAGAGAGTTTTTTTGTACAATGTAAATGAGTTTCATTTCTCTGCATGAATTTGTTTTTTGCAAATGGTGTAATAATAGCAGTATGTTTGGCTTCTGTTTTTTGAGTGTCAAAAACATTTTGCATTTGTGCTCGATGTGTATTTTGTTGTCTTGTGAGTAATTGGTTTTGTTTTTTTCTTTCTAGTGGGATATCGTTTTTGCTGTGTCTCTGCAGAGTAGGTGCTAGTGAGTGTAGCTGTCTCTTGTAAGTGAATTGTATAGTTTTTGAGTATATAGATCTTTGTGATAAAGGCACACATTTTTACTTACTTGCTTTGCACAGTGTTGGTTGTTGTTGACTTGTTTGTGCAGTCTCCTTTCTTAGTAAGGATAATGGCTAGCCGCAGGATTACTGCTCAGCAGGTTGTTGGTATGCTTTTGAGTCTTCCTCTGACCATGGTTCAGAGACTGACTCTGCATCTGAGTCAGAGGAGGCAGGGGACGATTCAGGCAGTGAGTTTTCTCTCCACATGGAATCATCGGATACTGAAGATACTCTTAGTGCGGATGAAGTGCCTGTGTTAGAGGAGGAGATTGATGTGCCGATAGTGCGGCAAGAGGCATCGGGGCTGCAAGGCTTTCCGTTGGTGTAGTGCGGCAAGAGGCATCTGGGCTGCAGCCTGCGGCTGCAAGGCTTCCCGTTGATATAGTGCGGCAAGAGGCATCTGGGGCAGCAAGGCTTCCCGTTGGTATAGTGCGGCAAGAGGCACCTGGGCTGCAGCATGGGGCTGCAAGGCTTCCCGTTGAAAGTGCTGACCTCTGGGTTGCCCCAGGCATGGTGCAGCCGGCATTGCCAGACTTTACTGGTGTTCCAGGGTGTAGAGTGAATACTGAAAACTTTTTGCCGATACATTTTTTCAGTTGTTTATGGACGATGTGTTTTTGGCAGAGATTGTTGAGCAGACTAATTTGTATGCCGAACAGTTTTTGAGGGACAACAGTGCCAGTCTTAAGCCCCACTCTAGAGCTACCCGGTGGACTCCCACAAATCTGGAAGAGATGAAGAAGTTCTTGGGTTTAACTTTTTGATGGGCTTGCTAAGGAAGCCATCAATGTCTTCATATTGGTCTACTAGTCCCTTGATGGCAACTGCTATTTTTCCGGCAGTCATGAGTCGTGATAGGTATTTGCTTCTGCTTCAGATGATGCATTTTGTCGATAATGGTTTAGCGTTGCCACGAGATCACCCTGAATGTGACCGTCTTTTTAAGATTCGGCCTGTCGTTGATCACTTTGTTGATCGATTTTCTGAGATCTATGCTCCAGGGAAAGAAATTGCAGTGGATGAGTCTTTGGTGTTGTTCAAGGGCCGTTTGGTTTTTAGGCAATACATTCCTAGTAAGAGGGCACGCTATGGAATTAAGCTGTATATGCTGTGTGACAGTAGGACTGGATATGTCTCTAATTTCAGAGTGTACACCGGTAAGGAATCCAGGATTAACCCCCTGGTTGTCCGTCCACTTTTGGAGTGACTGAGAAAATTGTGTGGGAACTTGGAAGAGGATTTTTTAACAAAGGCCACCATTTATATGTAGATAACTTCTACACTGGTGTGCGGTTGTTCAGGGAATTGGCCAAAGTGGACACTGTTGCTTGTGGCACAATCCGCTCTAACCGTAAAGGTTTCCCAAAAGAACTTGTTTGTAAAAAGCTTGTGCGGGGACAGTGCGTTGCGTTGCGTTGCGTTGCGAGGAGCTTCTAGCTGTGAAGTTTTCAGACAGGAGAGATGTCTACATGCTGTCTACCATCCATGATGAAAGCACTGCACCTGTGACTGTTTGGGGTCAGGTTGCTGAAGCGCGCAAACCTGTGTGCATTTTAGACTATAATAAGCACATGGGTGGTGTTGACAGAGTAGATCAGAGGTTGGAACCTTACGCTGCTCTTCGTAAGGCTTACATTTGGTACAAGAAGTTGGCTATCCATCTTTTCCACTTGGCAACCTTTAATGCTTTTGTTGTGTTCCAGGATTCTTGTCCTGAGTCAAAGATGACTTTTGCTAAGTTTCAAGAGTCTGTAATAGGCAGCCTTGTTTTAGTGGAACAGGCAAGTGTTCCTAGAGTTGGAGTGGTGGAGGATGTTGCTAGATTGAAAGATCGCCACTTTCCTGATCACATTCCTCCCACACCCTCAAAAGACTTTCCCAGTAGGAGATGTAGAGTCTGTTGGCGAAGAGGTATGCGGAAGGAGACTCGCATGTACTGCCCCGAGTGTCCTTCTAACCCTGGGCTGTGTGTGCCTGCTTGTTTTAGAATGTACCACACGCAAAAGAATTTTTGGGAGCATCCATGAGTGGTAAAGTGAACTGCCTGGCCTCTATTGTTTAATATTTTTGGTTCAGTTTCAAGGTTGGCATTTGTGTAGTGTATTGAGTTTCAGATGTTGTGTTAGTAGATTTGTATCTATTTGCAATTTGTTTGTGTTTGCTTATTTTTATTTTAAAAAAATCCTAAATGTGATGGCGGTGTGCGTGGAGTGGCGCTTGTGTGGCGGTGTGCGTGGTCTGGCGTTTGGCTGGCGGTGTGTTTGGATTGGCGCTTGGCTGGTGGTGTGCGTGGACTGGCGCTTGGCTGGCGGTGTGTTTGTACTGGCGTTTGGCTGGCGGTGTGTTTGGGCTAGCGCTTGGCTGGCGGTTTGCGTGGACTGGCGCTTGGCTGGCGGTGTGCGTGGACTGGCGCTTGGCTGGCGGTGTGTTTGTACTGGCGCTTGTCTGGCGGTGTGTTTGCACTGGCGCTTGGCTGGCGGTGTGCGTGGAGTGGCGGTGTGTTTTGATTGGTGCTTGGCTGGCGGTGTGTTTTGATTGGCGCTTGGCTGGCGGTGTACGTGGACGGGCGCTTGGCTGGCAGTGTGCGTGGACTGGCGCTTGGCTGGCGGTGTGCGTGGACTGGCGCGTGGCTGGCGGTGTGCGTGGACTGGCGCTTGGCTGGCGGTGTGCGTGGACTGGCGCTCGGCTGGCGGTGTGCGAGTAGTGACTAGCTGCTGGTCACTACACACACTGCCAGCCAAGCGCCACTCAACGCAATCCGTGAGCTGGTGTGGTTGCTGTGTCAGGAATGTGGGCGTGTGAAAGTGATGGGCCCTTGAATGGCGCTGTCTGCTGGTGTGAGTGTTGTAATGTGCTGGGCCCGCGGCTGGCGTTGTGAATGGTTTTGTATGTGTCACACGTATGAAAGGTGTATGAATGGCCTGTAAAGAGGTTGGTGCCTTGTCGTGGCTTTACAGCTCACGAGCTGTGAGTCAATGGTTCAGTTTCTTGTCCTTTCAAGTAACAGTGCATTTCATTTTTGTGAAATCTCTGGTTAATACAACTGTATATACTGAACCATCACTCACCCTTGTGCCAAATCCAACCAGTATGTATGTGTGCTTGAGGAATAGGTGGTTGTGCATAAAAATGTGTCTTTTCTGTTTTTGTCAAGCAGGGTGTACCTTGTCCTTTTTTGTGAATGTTGTAATGTGTTGGTTTTGTGCCTGGTGGTGTGAATGGTCTTGTGTGTATCATGTATGAAAGGTGTGTGAATGGCCTGTAAAGCGGTTGGTGCCTTGAAGTGGCTTTACAGCTTACGAGCTGCGAGACACTGGTTCAGTTTTTTTGTCCATTCAATTATTGACAGTGCATTTCATTTTTGTGAAATCTCTTGTTAATACAATTTTATATACTGAACCATCACTCGCCCTTGTGCCAAATCCAACCAGTATGTGTGTATGTTTGAGGAATAGATGGCGGTGCAGTAATCTTTGTCTGTTTTGTCTCTCTGCCAAGCTGTACATTTCATTTAAGAATAACCTAACAACTGTAGTTTTTGTCGTAAACTAAACACCCATGGGAGTGCATGGTGATGTCTCTCTTGTGGATCCCAACAAGTTATCTTACCCACAATGTCCTGCAAACCTCAAAATGTGACTGACATTTTCCTTGCATTTTTGTGCCCAAATTTTCACACTGCAGAAAGTAACAACAAATTTCCAACCCCCAGCATTTCTCCAAGTATCCCAATAGAAATGGTACCTCACTTGTATGGGTGGGCCAAGTACCTGCGGCAGGGAATGGCCCAAAACCTATTGATGTGACATCAAAATTACCTATCACAAACCAACCTGGTTTTGCATGGGGGTCCCATGACTTTTTGGCCCGGTGCTCGGCATCCATGTAGGGAAACCTACCTAACCCATACATTTCTGGAAACTAGACACCCGGGGAGTCCAGCGAGGTATGGCTTGCGTGGGTCCCCCATCATTCTCCTACCCATAATCCCCTGCAAACCTCAAATTTCGCTGAAAAATCCACTTTTTTCTCACATTTCTGTGTGGGAAATTTCTGGAATCTGCGTGGATCCACAAATTTCCTCCCACCCAGCATTCCCCCAGGTCTCCCGATAAAAATGGTACCTCACTTGCGTGGGTGGGTGAAGGACCCGCGACAGGCAAGGCCCCAAAAGCTAATGAGGCGACATCAAAATTACGTATCACAAACCAACCTGGTTTTGCATGGGGGGTCCCATGAGTTTTTGGCCCGGGGCTCGGCATCCATGTAGGGAATCCTACCTAACCCATACATTTCTGGAAACTAGACACATGGGGGAGTCCAGCGAGGTATGGCTTGCGTGGGTCCCCCAGAATTCTCCTACCCAGAATCCCCTGCAAACCTCAAATTTCGCCTAAAAATTCACTTTTTTGTCAAATTTCTGTGTGGGAAAGTTCTGGAATCTGCGTGGATCCACAAATTTCCTCCCACCCAGCATTCCCCCAGGTCTCCCGATAAAAATGGTACCTCACTTGTGTGGGTGGGTGAAGGACCCGCGACAGGCAAGGCCCCAAAAGCTATTGAAGCGACATCAAAATTACATATCACAAACCAACCTGGCTTTGCATGGGGGGTCCCATGAGTTTTTGGCCTGGGGCTCGGCATCCATGTAGGGAAACCTACCTAACCCATACATTTCTGGAAACTAGACACCCGGGGAGTCCAGCGAGGTATGGCTTGCGTGAGTCCCCATCATTCTCCTACCCAGAATCCCTGCAAACCTCAAATTTCGCAGAAAAATGCACTTTTTGTCAAATTTTTGTGTGGGAAAGTTCTGGAATCTGCGTGGATCCACAAATTTCCTCCTACCCAGCATTCCCCCAGGGCTCTCGATAAAAATGGTACCTCACTTGCGTGGGTGGGTGAAGGACCCGCGACAGGCAAGGCCCCAAAAGCTATTGAGGCGACATCAAAATTACATATCACAAACCAACCTGGTTTTGCATGGGGGTCCCATGAGTTTTGGCCCGGGGCTCGGCATCCATGTAGGAAACCTACCTAACCCATACATTTCTGGAAACTAGACACCCGGGGAGTCCAGCGAGGTATGGTTTGCTTGGGTCCCCCATCATTCTCCTACCCAGAATACCCTGCAAACCTCAAATTTCACCGAAAAATTCACTTTTTTGTCAAATTTCTGTGTGGGAAAGTTCTGGAATCTGCGTGGATCCACAAATTTCCTCCCACCCAGCGTTCCCCCAGGTCTCCCGATAAAAATGGTACCTCACTTGTGTGGGTAGGCATAGTGGCTGCAACTGGAAATGGCCCAAATCGTACTGTGGAGACTTCAAAATTACCTATAGCAAAACTACCTGGTTTTGGGGGGGAGCACCTGAGAATTTGGCCCCGGGCTCGGCGGCTATCTTGGGAAAGTACCAAACCCAAACATTTCTGAAAACTAGACACCCGGGGGAGTACAATGAGGTATGGCTTGCGTGGATCCCCCAACGTTTTCCTACCCAGAATGCCATGCAAACCTCAAATTTAGTTGAAAGAAACACATTTTCCACATATTTGTGTGTGGAATCACCGTGCTGGCACAAATGTCCTACCACCCAGCGTTCTCCTTGTTCTCCTGAGTAAAATGATACCTCACTTGTGTGGGTGTCCAAAGCAGAATTGGCTAAAAACGTATTTTAAAAAAAATGTAGCGCTTAGAATTCTCGGTGCTATACTCTAAATCTCTATGTTTTGGGCTCTTCCTAGCCACAGGCCTTTGGCCCACCCACACAAGTGAGGTATCATTTTACTCAGGAGAACAAGGAGAACGCTGGGTGGTAGGACATTTGTGCCGGCACGGTGATTCCACACACAAATATGTGGGAAATGTGTTATTTTCAACTAAATTTGAGGTTTGCATGGCATTTTGGGTAGGAAAACGTTGGGGGATCCACGCAAGCCATACCTCATTGGACTCCCCGGGTGTCTAGTTTTCAGAAATGTTTGGGTTTGTACTTTCCCAAGATGGCCGCCGAGCCCGGGCCAAATCTCAGGTGCCCCCAAAACCAGGTAGTTTTGCTATAGGTAATTTTGAAGCCTCCACAGTACGATTTGGGCCATTTCCTGTTGCAGCCACTATGCCTACCCACACAAGTGAGGTACCATTTTTATCGGGAGACCTGAGGAACGCTGGGTGGGAGAAATTGTGGATCCACGCAGATTCCAGAACTTCCCACACAGAAATCTGACAAAAAGTGAATTTTGAGCGAAATTTGAGGTTTGCAGAGATTCTGGGTAGGAGAATGATGGGGGACCCACGCAAGCCATACCTCGCTGGACTCCCAGGTGTCTAGTTTCCAGAAATGTATGGGTTAGGTAGGTTTCCTACATGGATGCCGAGCCCGGGCCAAAACTCATGGGACCCCATGCAAAACCAGGTTGGTTTGTGATATGTAATCTTGATGTCGCCTCAATAGCTTTGAGGCCTTGCCTGTCGCAGGTCCTTCACCCACCCACGCAAGTGAGGTACCATTTTATCGGGAGACCTGGGGGAATGCTGGGTGGGAGGAAATTTGTGGATCCACGCAGATTCCAAAACTTTCCACACAGAAATTTGACAAAAGGTGAATTTTTCGGCGAATTTGAGGTTTGCAGGGATTCTGGGTAGGAGAATGATGGGGGACCCACGCAAGCCATACCTCGCTGGACTCCCCGAGTGTCTAGTTTCCAGAAATGTATAGGTTAGGTAGGTTTCCCTACATGGATGCCGAGCCCAGGCCAAAACTCATGGGACCCCATGCAAAACCAGGTTGGTTTGTGATATGTAATTTTGATGTCGCCTCAATAGCTTTTGGGGCCTTGCCTGTCGCCGGTCTTTGACCCACCCACGCAAGTGAGGTACCATTTTCATCGGGAGACCTGGGGAACGCGGGTGGGTGGAAATTTGTGGATCCACGCAGATTCCAGAACTTTCCACCACAGAAATGTGGGGAAAATGTGTTTTTTTGACAATTGTTTAGGTTTGCAAGGGATTCTGGGTAACAGAACCTGGTGGGAGGCAGTCAAGTCACCCCATCCTGGATTCCCCTGGGTGTCTAGTTTTCAAAAATGTATAGGTTTGCTAGGTTTCCGAGGTGCCGGCAGAGCTAGGGTTCAAAAACTACAGCTAGGCACTTTGCCAAAAAGGGTCATTTTTCACTGCGAAATTGAGGTATGTCAACATTGCGTTTTGCGCCGTTTCCTGTCGCGGGCACTAGGCCAACCCATGCAAGTGAGGTACCATTTTTATCGGGAGACCTGGGGAACGCGGGGTGGGTGGAAATTTGTGGATCCACGCAGATTCCAGAACTTTCCAGCACAGAAATGTGGGGAAAATGTGTTTTTTTGACAATTTTTTAGGTTTGCAAGAGATTCTGGGTAACAGAACCTGGTGGGAGGCAGTCAAGTCACCCCATCCTGGATTCCTCTGGGTGTCTAGTTTTCAAAAATGTATAGGTTTGCTAGGTTTCCCTAGGTGCCAGCAAAGCTAGGGTTCAAAAACTACAGCTAGGCACTTTGCCAAAAAAGGGTCATTTTTCACTGCGAAATTGAGGTATGTCCACATTGCGTTTTGCGCCGTTTCCTGTCGCGGGCACTAGGCCAACCCATGCAAGTGAGGTACCATTTTTATCGGGAGACCTGTTGGAACGCGGGGTGGGTGGAAATTTGTGGATCCACGCAGATTCCAGAACTTTCCAGCACAGAAATGTGGGGAAAATGTGGTTTCTTTTACAATTTTTTAGGTTTGCAAGGGATTCTGGGTATCAGAACCTGGTGGGAGGCAGTCAAGTCACCCCATCCTGGATTCCCCTGGGTGTCTAGTTTTCAAAAATGTATAGGGTTGCTAGGTTTCCCTAGGTGCCGGCAGAGCTAGGGTTCAAAAACTACAGCTAGGCACTTTGCCAAAAAAGGGTCATTTTTCACTGCGAAATTGAGGTATGTCCACATTGCGTTTTGCGCCGTTTCCTGTCGCGGGCACTAGGCCAACCCACGCAAGTGAGGTACCATTTTTATCGGGAGACCTGGGGGAACGCGGGGTGGGTGGAAATTTGTGGATCCACGGAGATTCCAGAACTTTCCAGCACAGAAATGTGGGGAAAATGTGTTTTTTGGACAATTTTTAGGTTTGCAAGGGATTCTGGGTAACAGAACCTGGTGGGAGGCAGTCAAGTCACCCCATCCTGGATTCCCCTGGGTGTCTAGTTTTCAAAAATGTATAGGGTTGCTAGGTTTCCCTAGGTGCCGGCAGAGCTATGGTTCAAAAACTACAGGTAGGCACTTTGCCAAAAAGGGTCATTTTTCACTGCGAAATTGAGGTGTGTCCACGTTGCGTTTTGCGCCGTTTCCTGTCGCGGGCACTAGGCCAACCCACACAAGTGAGGTACCATTTTTCTCGGAAGACTTTGGGGAACGCGGGGTGGGTGGAAATTTGTGGATCCACGCAGATTCCAGAACTTTCCATCACAGAAATGTGGGGAAAATGTGGTTTTTGACAATTGTTTAGGTTTGCAAGGGATTCTGGGTAACAGAACCTGGTGGGAGGCAGTCAAGTCACCCCATCCTGGATTCCCCTGGGTGTCTAGTTTTCAAAAATGTATAGGTTTGCTAGGTTTCCCTAGGTGCCGGCAGAGCTAGAATTCAAAAACTACAGCTAGGCACTTTGCCAAAAAAGGGTCATTTTTCACTGCGAAATTGAGGTATGTCCACATTGCGTTTTGCGCCCTTTCCTGTCGCGGGCACTAGGCCAACCCACGCAAGTGAGGTACCATTTGTATCGGGAGACCTGGGGGAACGCGGGGTGGGTGGAAATTTGTGGATCCACGCAGATTCCAGAACTTTCCAGTACAGAAATGTGGGAAAAATGTGTTTTTTTTGACAATTGTTTAGGTTTGCAAGGGATTCTGGGTAACAGAACCTGGTGGGAGGCAGTCAAGTCACCCCATCCTGGATTCCCCTGGGTGTCTAGTTTTCAAAAATGTATAGGGTTGCTAGGTTTCCCTAGGTGCCGGCAGAGCTATGGTTCAAAAACTACAGCTAGGCACTTTGCCAAAAAAGGGTCATTTTTCACTGCGAAATTGAGGTATGTCCACATTGCGTTTTGTGCCGTTTCCTGTCACGGGCACTAGGCCAACCCACGCAAGTGAGGTACCATTTTTATCGGGAGACCTGGGGGAACGCGGGGTGGGTGGAAATTTGTGGATCCACGCAGATTCCAGAACTTTCCAGCACAGAAATGTGGGGAAAATGTGTTTTTTTCGACAATGTTTTAGGTTTGCAAGGGATTCTGGGTAACAGAACCTGGTGGGAGGCAGTCAAGTCACCCCATCCTGGATTCCCCTGGGTGTCTAGTTTTCAAAAATGTATAGGGTTGCTAGGTTTCCCTAGGTGCCGGCAGAGCTATGGTTCAAAAACTACAGCTAGGCACTTTGCCAAAAAAGGGTCATTTTTCACTGCAAAATTGAGGTGTGTCCACGTTGCGTTTTGCGCCGTTTCCTGTCGCGGGCACTAGGCCAACCCACACAAGTGAGGTACCATTTTTCTCGGAAGACTTTGGGGAACGCGGGGTGGGTGGAAATTTGTGGCTCCACGCAGATTCCACAACTTTCCAGCACAGAAATGTGGGGAAAAGGTGTTTTTTTGACAATATTTTAGGTTTGCAAGGGATTCTGGGTAACAGAACCTGGTGGGAGGCAGTCAAGTCATCCCATCCTGGATTCCTCTGGATGTCTAGTTTTCAAAAATGTATAGGTTTGCTAGGTTTCCCTAGGTGCCGGCAGAGCTATGGTTCGAAAACTACAGCTAGGCACTTTGCCAAAAAAGGGTCATTTTTCACTGCGAAATTGAGGTGTGTCCACGTTGCATTTTGCGCCGTTTCCTGCCGCGGGCACAAGGCCGACCCACACAAGTGAGGTACCATTTTTCTCGGAAGACTTTGGGGAACGCGGGGTGAGTGGAAATTTGTGGATCCACGCAGATTCCAGAGCTTTCCACCACAGAAATGTGGGGGAAATGTGGTTTTTTTGACAATTATTTAGGTTTGCAAGGGATTCTGGGTAACAGAACCTGGTGGGAGGCAGTCAAGTCACCCCATCCTGAATTCCCCTGGGTGTCTAGTTTTCAAAAATGTATAGGTTTGCTAGGTTTCCCTAGGTGCCGGCAGAGCTAGGGTTCAAAAGCTACAGCTAGGCACTTTGCCAAAAAAGGGTCATTTTTCACTGCGAAATTGAGGTGTGTCCACATTGCGTTTTGCGTCGTTTCCTGCCGCGGGCACTAGGCCGACCCACACAAGTGAGGTACCATTTTTATCGGGAGACTTAGGGTAATTCAGATTTGTAAAGCAACTGTTATTACCTATTGACTTTCGATGCATTTCTGCCTTCCAAATGAAAGACATTGTGTAAAAAACAAGTCATTTTGAAAAATGACCGATAATTCTCATGCTAGTATGAGTATTCCCAATTTCAAAAATGTGCAAATATCTACTGTTTCTAAACTCTATAACTTGTTCCCATTTCAGAAATACATAGGTGTCGTTCATACCGATTTTTCCATGTATACATTTTCCCACAATAATTGCTATATACCCGGTACATAATAAAAAGCCATTGCAAATTGCTGCTCAGTTTTTTACTCTGGGTTCGTCGGGTTCTTGGTGAACCTACAAGTCCTATATATCCCCACAACCAGTAAGGTCCAGCGGATGTAACGGTATATTGATTTCAAAGAGCTGTCATAATTAGAAGAAGTTATAGGTGAAAACGTTGATACAAAAGGCTGTTTTTTTTCAACTAATTTTCAATTTTTCCTATATTTAACTGTACGTTTCTATAAAGAAACCTTGATGGATCTACACAAATGACCCCTTGTTGAATTCAGAATTTTGTCTACTTTTCAAAAATGTATAGCTTTCCAGGATTCATTATTGCTTTCATACCCATTTCTACCATTAACTGGAAGGAGGTTGAAAGCACAAAAAATAGCAAAAATAGGCTATGTCCCAGAAAAATGCCCAAACTGTGTAAAAAATGTGGGTTTTCTGACAAAAGTCTGTCATTCCCTAAAAGCTGGGAAAATGGTGATTTCAGCCCCACAAACGCTTTTTGGATACCATTTGCAGGGAAAAACCCAGACGCTTTCATTTGCAGCCCTTTTTTCCCATTTTTCCCCAAAAAAACTAAATTTAGCTGTATTTTGGCTAATTTCTGGGACCCCTCCAGGGGAATCCACAAACCCTGGGTACCTTTAGAATCCCCATGATGTTGGAAGAAAAGGACGCAAATTTGGCGTGGATACCTTATGTGGTCAAAAAGTTACAGGGGCCTAAGCGCGCACTACCCCAAATAGCCAAAAAAAGGCTTAGCACAGGGGGGGGAAAGGCCTAGCAGCGAAGGGGTTAAAGTGCCTGAGTTGCAAATTATTCGCAAGGGGCTGCAGTGCACAATAACTTCTCTAATGCCTGCATGAATTTCACAAATGTCCCTGCCAGAACTGAATTGCTCTGCTTTAAGGCAGGCAATTACAGCAGGTCTGCAGGAGCGTATGCCCAGTAACTGGAATTGAGATTTTAAAAGTGCTCGCTTTTCTATCAACAGAACTAGGCAAATTCAGACAATGTGCACAATTGTTTTGCTATGGGATTGGCAGAGCCTACATAGTGAGTTGATGTTTTTCCTTATCCTCGCGGGTATGCAGTCCAAGGTTGGCAGACCACCTAACCTATACTGAATACTTTTTTGTTTAACATGTTTAGACATGCAGATGTTTGTAATAGGTGGCAGTCCCAATATGAAGTTGTTATTTAAGACCGACCAGGCATGCGTGCGCAAGGCCAATTTTTGTTTGTCTGCCAGCCTCGATGTCTTATGTGCCACTTTGGAAATTAGCCTTTTAACGATTGTAAAAGTAACGGGGTTGCCCACAGATTATGTAGTGATTGCTCCAGATAGACCTGGGCTGCTGATTGGCTATCTAATTTAGTTATTTCTTGCAATAGGTTTTCCAATGTTTCAGCCCTTTCAGTGCCTAACTTGAAGCATGTTTTCAGAAAGGTGTTGTGTCTTTCCAGCATTTGGCTTAAGAGGCCAAACTCCAGCTGAATATCTGCCAGGGAGGCGTGTTTCGGAAGGCAAAAAAACCCTTCTGTAGGTGCTCACTAAAAGTTTATCCAGCAAATTGGAACCGCTTCCAAGCATGACCTCTGATCCGTAGGCTAGAGTAGGTATTAGTTTAGCGCAAATCACTTTTTAGGTCGAGCATTCGAGGCCTCTTGTACATACTTTAGTATATACTTATATGTGTATGTACTTTGTGGGCTCTGGAGATCACCCCTAGGACTTGTCTGCTTCCGTTTAGGGACACTTTTTTCTGTTCAACTGCCTCTATTTAACTGTCTTGATAGAAAACGACCAGTAGATGTCAGTAAAATACCGGAATTGCTTCCTGCTGAGGGACTTTCTCTTTTTAATTTCTCTGGCAAATGATTTATTTAACTTTCTTGATAGAAAACGAGCAGCAGAGGTCAGTAAAATAACAGAATCACTTTAGTATTCTCTAGATTCCAGTCCATAGAAATTGTCTTCCACGAGCACCCGTAGACAATAATATTTTTTTGAAATCTTGTATTTTCAGTGATATGACCACCGAAGGCCCCGATTTTATATTAAGAACAGAGCTTTGGACTATATAATTTCCCGCTGAAAGGCAATATTTCTCTCCATGTGTTCCCATACCTGCTGTGTAACGCAGTTTGGTGCTTACTTTCCCTCCATGTTAAAGAACAGTAGATGTTTCAGCACCCAGGCTAATGTTAGCTAAATACATATAAGGTCCCAAAGGCGATACCAATTGCTTTGCAAATGCTTGCTTATTAAAGGATCGAGGGAGCGACCGGAAAGACTTTTCAAAGGATCTAAAAACGCGTGTAGAAAGGAGGCTGCTTTTGATTTTATGGCCTCCTTGTGGGGGAGGAAGGTTCCAATATTATCCATAATCACTTCCAAGCATTTATTTTCCACAGCGGTTTTAATTTGAAGGCCATTCAGGTACCACTGGCCTGGTTTCTTTTTCTTTCTGCCCATTATTATTATCCTTGTTTTCTCAGGATCGATGGAAAGCCTATTATGTTTCGTATAACTGTACAGTTTGTCCAAAATCAGCTGCAGCCCCACTCTGGCTTTGGATATTAAAAGGGCATCATCTGCATAAAGAAGGCAGCAGATTGATTTGCCCCCAAGCTTTGGAGCGTATGCACTCACTTCTCCTAGGACTATCAGAAGATTCGCCAAAAATATGTTGAAAAGCAGGGCGGCAAAAAAATATCCTTGTTTTAAGCCTGTTGTGGTTTGTATTTTTCGAGTCAAGGAGGTGCCGTCCCTCAGTTTGGCTTGAAGCCTCCTAGAACTTTTTTGCATTTCTCAATTTACTAGCGTGGAAGAGGGTCGTCCAGTAGTTGTCGTGGGCCACTATTTCCTTTTTATAAGCAATCGGTATGCCTGCAATTTTATGCCTTAGGCTGGCCTTGGGTTGCTTTTGAAAGCTCTAAGCTGTTTATGGAGCTCCTTTTTAATGGACCTCATAGATGGAGGGAGCGTGCAACGTAGTCTTCTGTTGTGTGTAAGAATTTGTGCTATGTGTATGTGTGATGGAAACTGCTCAATCGGGTTCATGATTCCCAGTTCCCAAGCCTTGCTCAGACTCAGATCATTTAAGGCCAGATTTTCCATGATGGGTCGACAGCGCTCCTCAAAATCCTTTACTGTAACACCTTTCCAATTTAGTCTCTTTAGACTGGTAGTTGGTGATATAGAGCCAGTATCTAGACTTTTTGCCCGTAGCAGGCTTTTCTTGCTTAGCTGCAGAGTTTGCGGATTGTGATCACTTTCTGAGAGGGTGTCTACCTTGAATATCTCCAAGTATATCAACAGTGTGAGGCTAATAAAGGTGTAGCCTATAATGAAACGTGATTTCTGAGCTGTGTGAGTCGGCGCCAGGGGCTGATCCTCTCTTAGTCTTCCATTTACTGATCTGAGATCAGAATGCAAGCATATACCCAATACCTTATCTACAAGGGGTCACGTCTTTTAATTGAGGGTATCATTTGGTAAGGGATGTCCCAGAGGTCATTTTGTAGCGACACCAATTCGTCGCCATAGCTGTTGGAGAGTAGATTTGAGTTGAAGTCGCTAGTCAAGATCATGTGTGCCCCATCATACTTTTGGCTTTAGTCAATTATTATTATTTCCAGTTTCGGTATAATCGCCTGTTTTAAGTGGCGGCATGGGTGGATATAAATATTCATTAATTTGAGCAGGCCTTGAGATCACATGCCCAATTTGCAACCAATACAGCCATGATCCAGGGTTCATATAGTGCAATTTCTTCTGTATTAACATCCAGATCTGAAGAAATATAAATAGCTAGACCACCTTTTGGTCTGCCATTTGACTTCGTTTTTAATGATGAGGATAGATACTTCAAATACCCAATCAGGGGAATTGATGTTATAGTCCATGTTTCCATCACTATTATCACGTTGAATATGCGACAACTTCTGTGTTGTCAACCAAGTTGCTCAAACCTCTTACTTCCACGAGCAAATCTTCAGACCAGGGAGGAACTGTGTGTATGCATGGCTGGTAGTCAGTTTCCTGATCGATTAACTAGGGCCGTTGGCAGCCACATCCTGTGCTGCCTACCTTATTGCTGTGTTTGTGGGCTAGGTATTGCTACCTATTGCATTTCTCAGGATTGAAATTGTCTCGTCTGAGTGCCCTCTATTGTGACTGGCTATCATGGATTCACTACAGAGCTGTACTGGGTACACTTCACTTAGATATCTTGTTAGTTTTATGCCCCAATTCCTTAATTAATCCTTTTCCTGTCACATTTGACTTGACTGCTCAGCCGTTGACCATGTTATCAAAGTTGGCTCCTTTGATTGTGTACCTCTAGGTGGGAGAAACGCAATGGATTGTACGTCTGCACTGAATAAATGTGCCAATGGCGCATGCCTTATAAGTAGCTGCAGGATATTTCCCCTATTTAATATATTGTGGGGGCCTCTCGATATATATACTGGGTAGATTAGAATCTTATTTCCTGATTGGTGACCAATGCCTGAGCTTTGGAATTTAGCAACACCCGGGGGGTAGATTTACTAAGATTTTGTGCTGTGTTTGTGCCATAAAAGTGACGCAAAATGGCGCAAAATCTTTTTTTCCTAATCAACTTTCCAGCGCTAAACTTGTTTAGCGCTGGAAATAACGTAAAAGTAATGCGAAGCAGCGCATTGCACTGCTTCGCATTACTTTGCGTCGTGGAGGCGTGCCAAGGGTGGTGCATTGGCGTTCCCATGCAACCACCCAAGGTTTCTCACGCTAAATCCAATTTAATTAGAACAGTAGATTGAGTTTAGCGTGAGAAAACTGCGCCCTTTGCAACTAGGCGCAAGGAAGTAGAAATGCTTTCATTTCTCCTTCCTTTTCCGACTTTGCATGCGTGCTGCACTTTGCAGCACGCATGCAAAGTGGGAATAGCTTTCCCTTGTGCCTAGCATAGAATTTGGTACAGGAAGGGTAACCTTCCTGTACAAAACCTATGCTGGACTCATGCACACACCTTAGCGCTGTGGCGCTAAGGTGTGTGCATGGCGCACGGCTGCTGAAATCAGCGCTGGTGCAAGGGAAAGGGGAGGAGAGAGCCATATCTTTGAAGATATGGCACTCCCCTGCTCCCTCCCTGTCGCGCAACGCAGCACAGGCTCGCGGAGGGCTGCGCTGCGTTGCGCGACTTTTTGTAAATCTCCCCCTCCCCCCGAGTTGGTTTGGGGATTGCCTCTGAAATTAGAGGTTGTACATCCGTTCCTAGATTCCTCTGTGGGTGATGTAGAAATTCTCTGCAAGACATTTGCTGTTGATCACTTGAGCATAGAGGACTATTTAGTAATGAGGTTTGTGTAAGTGGGAATTTTGCAAGTGGCATGGAGTATTTATTTTTCATTGTAAACTGTAAGTTCCCTATGCCTTTCCAGATATTCTCCCTCGATACTGTGATTTTCTGCAGGTGCTGCTTTTCAGTTATATCAACTAGCTCTTCATTTGTCTCAGAATATTTCAGGCCTCCTAACAAGTTATGGTTATCTTTGCTAACAGATGGTATGAAGTTGTCCTTCCCAGTCATGGAACTAACATTAGCCTCAAACCTTAGCTGCATGATTACAGTTGCAATGTCCAGCCGCCCATTTATTGGATAGCTGTTTGTTATTATAAAAACAGCACTGCTTGACTGAAATTTTGTTTTAGTCTGGACTAGTGCCGCTTGTGTTGAGCAAGTTCCAATGAGGGGGCTGAGGGGGGCACTTTGTATCCGTTTAATTGATCCGTCTGTTTTGCCTAAAAATTGGGATGTGCCCTTGGATACTGTTTCTTTTTTTCAAAGATTGGATATTTTGTATTGGATAATCTGTGATCAGTAGGATTTGGTTGCCCAATAATCTATTTTTTCCTTGTTTACAGCAATCTTTTGCGTTATCGTTTTGTTGGTGGTTTCCAGGGGAGTTGAGGTGTATGTCGGTATCGGTGCTCACTACTTCGTGTGTGGCTTTAGGAGTTCCTATTTCAGAAATTGTAGTGTTTATACTGTTGTTACTGCCAGCTGTGTAGCCGAGATCTGATTGTATATGTTTTTCAGCTGTGCACAACGTCATGCGATTGCCCAGCGTGAATTGAGATGCATTCTGTAATTCAATACTTTGGAAATCCTTTGGTGAGTTTAATGCATTGGGAACCTTGGTGTACCCTTGCACCGGGATTCTTTGCAAAATTGCTGGACAAGTTGCAGTAGCACATGGCGCAGGGGGGATGGTGTATAGTTCTGTTTTTATTGGCTCTTCTATGGACTTGCGTCCATATCTATTAACGCACAATGGAGTGGTCATGGTTTGCATTTTTAGATCTGTGACAATTGATGATAAAACTTCCGGCAGAGTGTAAAGTTTATTGAGAAATGGTGAACAACCACACTTTCCAAACTCTGGGTGCTGCAGGTTGACATTTGCTGAGGACAACCACTGGGCCAGCATGATAAGGGTGTTGAGTGCATCAAACTTGTCGTCTATTCCCGACACAAACACTGCCAGGGTTTTTAAAAGGTCTACCTGTAACTCTAGATTTTCAGAATTACATTTTAATGATTGAACAATAGATTGGAGCGTAGTCAGCAGTGCTGGCCAACAATCATTGGCTGGGCAATTGGAGGATTTGTGGGAGGTGTTGGTCATGATCCCTGTGCCCAAGGGTTGAGAGGTGGCGTGCTGTCCATCTGCGCTCAGCTTGTGCTATTTGCCTAGCTTTCAGCCTTGCGCGGTGTGTCTTTTGCGCCCTTGTATTGCTTGGCTGCCCAACTTTGTCCTTTTGGGTTTTCTCGTGGATGTCATTAGGTTTGTTCCCCTTTTCTGGAGTGATATCAATGCGAGGAGTGGCAATAGGGCTAAAGAAGCTGAGGATTGATAGTGACTGATTGTTTCCTGCAGTGTTCTGAGTTCGATGGTGTGGTATCCCTGCACTAGCAAGGCTAGCTGGTTGAATGGCTTGTTTGCTGGCGGCTTTCGCCCCTCTAACAATTTTCTGACCTCTTGTGGGGTAACCCAGTAGGCCATGGGCAATTTTAACATTTTCTGCAGGGTTCCAACGTGACCTGGTCATAGCTCTTAATCCTGCTCTTAATCTTATATCAAATCTCCAACGATAATACATGGTAGGCGCAACAAGAAATTGTGACAGAGATTACATTTTCTTTGTGCGGTTCCATGAGGCCCTGGTTTCTCTGGTAATTTTTTCTAGTTTGCAGAAGTGTAGGGGCTGAAAGTTGCAGGGCCAAGGGAGATCCGGGGGCACCAGGAAGGCACCAGGTGTAGCATGAACACAAGCACTATGTTGTTGCCACTCCAGGGCTACAAGGAACTCCAATCCCCCAGCTCACCTGACCCCACCCCTCCCTGAGCAATTCCCACCAGCTGCGAGAAAGTGCGAGCACCAGTGCCCGCACCAGTGCCCAGGTAGAAACCAAGGAACAACCCCCCTTGCCACAGTGACTTCTGTTGAGCTGTGGGTCACCCTCCCAGGGAACACAGGGGTCGGCACCTCGAGGGCAATCACCTCCATGGAAGAGACAGCAGGAAGCAAAAAAGCAAAAGTCTGAGCGGGTCTGATCTGGGAGCAGAGAGCAGGGATCAACGAGGGGAGGGCACCTGGATGTGGTGGCGGGCGTGCGGGCTCCAAGTGGCCACAAGCCACATTGGCCTAATGCCATCCACTTCCGTTTGACATGGGGTGCCTGCAGCCTATTGCGATTACCGCTGCACCACTATCTGGCTGGGCTGGAAATGCTCTCCTGCTTCCTCCTGAATGTTTTCCTCTCCTTTGGCAGGAAGGACAGTAGGAGCCCAACCGCCAAACCATCCGACCGCCCGTCTGCCAGAGTCAGCAACAGCGACCCCGGTCTTGCTCCACACACACACATGGGGTATCCAGATCAAGAGCTTTTACTGAAAGCTGATACCCGGGAGGAGTTGATGCTGATGCTGAACGTGTTCGCCTTTTGCAGGGAACACGAACCCTTGACTCCTGATAATTACAGCGTTTGCTGTAAATAAAGTATGCACTGCGCTCATCCTCCATAAGTGTTTGTCCTGGCCCTTTCTGCAGGGTCAGCTCCAAACTTTCTGCCTTCCTCCTCCATTTGTTTGCTGATTTTCTTTTTTGTTGGCCTTAGGACTCTGTGCACCTTAAAACTGCTAACCAGTACTAAAGTGCTTGTGCTTTCTGCTTAAAACATGGTAACTGTTAGAACTGGGGGTCTCTAGTTGGCAATGTTTTGCACCCTTGTCCAAATAGGGGCCCTTGCTTCTAGTCAGGGAAAGGGGGATACACACCTAAAATAACCCCTGGTAGCTTGGCACGAGCAGACAGGCTTATCTCAGAGGCAGTGTGTAAAGCATTTGTGAACACATACAGTAACACAGTGAAAACACTACAAATGGACACCACACCAGTTTAGAAAAATAAGTATCTTTTATCTAAACAAGACCAAATGGCAAAAATCCACAATACAGTATTCAAAAATATGACTTTAAAATGGTAGCAATAGCTTAGTTCAATTTAGATGGTAAATGCAACACTTTACTCTCAAAGTACCTTGGATGAGTCACGCAATACAGACATAAGGGTCGCAGGGAAGTTGATGCGCCGTTCCTTACACTCAGGGGAGTGGAGGCATCTGTTCCTTACTGCAGCGCAGGGTAGGTGATGCGACGCTTCCTTACTGTGTGGGGAGTTGATGCGTCTTTTCTTACTGTGTCCCGGTTACGATGCAAGATGGCGCCTCGATGCGATGCGACGATCCGGTGCGATGCGACAAAATGGCGTCTTTGATGCGATGTGACAACTTGGATGCGATGCGTGCACGCCCGACGGCCGTGCGGCGAACTTCGGTGGATTCTTGAGCCGCGACAGGCCCTGCGACGCGCTTCTCCAGTGATGCGACGGCAACCTCTGCGGTGGCGGCACGCTTCTCCGGTGATGTGACACGCTTCTTCGGCGATGCGACGGCAAACTGCTGCGGCGGCGGCACGCTTCTTCGGCGATGCGACGGCAATAGCTGCGGCGGGGACACGCTTCTCCCTCGTTGCGTCGCGCTTCCAGGTCCCAGCGACACGCAGTCTCTCCAGAGGTCCTGAACAGCAGCAGGCACCTCTCTGTAGGCTAGGATTCCCAGCAAGGGAATTCAGGGGAGCTGGTGGTGAAGTCTTGGTGTCCCTGTGACTTCAGGCAGGAGGCAAGCTCAGATCAAGCCCTTGGAGATCTTCTTCTTCAAGATGACAAAGCAAACAGCAAAGTCCTTTTTCTCCTTTCCTTGGCAGAAAGTAACCACTGCAGGCCAACCCCAAACAGCAAACAGCACAGGGGCAGTACTCCTCCTTCAGCTTCTCCGGTTCTTCTCCTTGGCAAAGGTTTCTTGATTTCCCAGAAGCGATCTAAAGTTCTGGGGTCTGGGTTCCCCTTTTTATACACACAAAGTCTTGGTTCTCTGAAGGCAGAGAGTGTCTGTACCTAGTCAAAACCAGTTCTGTCCTCCCTGGTGCAGCTTCCTGGCAGGAGGTGGAGACAGCATTGTTGAAAGCAGACCTGGCCCAGGTAGCTGAAAGGAAATCTCCTCCCCCTACTCTCTATTCTATGTGGGCTCAGGCAAGTGAAAGGAAATCTCCGCCCCCTACTCTCTATTCTATGTAGGCTCAGGCAACTGAAAGAAAATCTCCTCCCCCTACTCTCTATTCAACCCAGGTCCTATTCAGCCCAGCCCTGACTCATCAGACTGCTGGAGCCAAGGCCCTCTCCAGCCCCCTGTCACTCACAAACCAGACATGGAATACACAAACCTAGCAGAGGCATGCTGGATGGTTAGGCAAGAAAATACCTACTTTCTAAAAGTGGTATTTTCAAACACAGAATGTAAAAATCACCCACACTAAAAGATGTATTTTAACATTCTGAGTTCAGGCGTATAAAACTTCATTTTCCAATCTTGTTCCTAGGGTCAGTTATGTTTATAAGATGTTATAAACTAACCGCCCATTCTGGCCTATGGGAACAGATAGCCTTGCAATAGTGAAAAACGAAATTGGCTGTAATTCACTATCAGGACATGCCACACACACCAGGGCCTGTCCTCCTTATACATACAATGCACCCTGCCCATAGGGGTACCTTGGGCCTACCTTAGGGGTGACTAATATGTAGAAAAGGGAAGGTTTAGGGACTGGCAAGTGGGTGCACTTGCCAAGTCGACATGGCAGTCCCAGACTGCACACAGGCTCTGCAATGGCAGGCCTGAGCCATAATTTACAAGCTGCTTCTGGGGGTGGCACAATCAGTGCTGCAAGCCCACCAGCAGCATTTGATTTACAGGCCCTGGGCACACATGGTGCACTGTACTAGGGTCTGACAAGTAAATCAAATAAGCCAATCATGGAGTCACTAATCCATACAACAATTTACAATAGGGAGCACTTGCACTTTGGCACTGAACAGCAGTGGCAAAGTGCCCAAAGCATCTAAACCAGCAAAAACAGATGAGGCAACAGCAAAAAATGGAAGGGAGACCCACGCCAATGGTGCCAAGTCTAACAGTAACATTGGCTTATACCCAATTGGCATATTTAATTTACTTATATGTCCCTAGTAAAGTGCAGTACATATGCCCAGGGCAATGAAATTAAATGCTACTAGTGGGCCAGCAGCACTGATTGTGCTACCCACTTAAGTAGCCATTTAAACATGTCTCAGGCCTGTCACTGCAGGGCGTGTGTGTGCAGTTTTAGGCAGCCACTTTGACCTGGCAAAATAAACCTTTTGTCAGGCCCAAACCTTCCTTTTTAATACACCCCTAAGGTAAGCCCTGCACAGTGTATTGAAAACCCCAAGGACAGTGCACAGTGTATTTAAAACGTTGGACATGTACTTTTAAGTTTTACATGTCCTGGTATTGAAAAACTCTAAAATTCCTTTTTCACTACTGCAAGGCCTATCTCACCCATTGGATAATATTGGAGTTGCCTTATACATTTAATAAGTGCCATTTCTAAGTGGGAAGAGATAATTGGTTCATGTTTGGTGTCTCTGGAATCCTAATTTAAAATCCGAATTTATGGTGAATTCGGATTTTAAATTACAATGCTTATAATGCCACTTTTAGAAAGTTAAAGGGGAGAAAGGTGTTTGGCCCAAGCAATAGGTGGCTAGGCAGGGCCTAGTTAAAGTTTCACAGCAAAAGACTTAGCCACCACATTCACTGCTGTACACTATTTAAACAGACAAAAAGGACCCAATCTTGATTAATTGGTCCTGGTTATTTATTTAACCATTTACTTCATTTAATTCTATTTTTTCAATGTCATGAATATCTGAAATTGAGAAAACATTTTCTAGTTTTACACACAACTTTGCATAAATTAAACAAAAAATAAACAACACATTTTAAACACATATAAACAGTTGCAGAAAATTGAATTAGACACCAGTCAATTTTGTGAAAAGCTCTTGCATGCAGCAGACCTAACACATAAACTTTTTAATGTTCTTTTTGTTAGGGTGCTGACCATTGGGAAACAAGAATTTTAGAAACAGAGCCCACTGGGGGAAATGTTATAGAATAACCCTCTCGACTCTGATCTTCATGTATTAGAATATCCTCAATGGAAAAAGGGGGATGCTGACGCGTTTCGAGACCCGGTGGTAATCTCGGGACTCTCTTCAGGGGTTTTGACTTGGTTAGACTTGGTGTGATCTAAAAAAATTAAAAGAACAGTGTTGCTATTTTTATAAATTTTTATCTACTATCCACCTCCCATTATTTTCTAAAATGAATTTGAAGGTAACTTACTGTGCTTGTACCTGAATGATACTCTGACTTTAATTGTTCGGAATTTCTTCATCACAGGTGTGCGGAATAAATGGGTCGTGGGCTATTCTGTTGGTTAATATATAAGCAGGTAGAAATGTGTCGTGAATACAATATTACTGGCACTATATATGCCTACCAAGCAATATATGTAAATCTCTTACTTTGATATTCAAAGGCGATGCCCCGGAAACATTACATCTAGATGCAAGCAAACTGTGCATTGGAGTTGGTTCCGGACCTTCCTGTAGATCAAAGCATGCCATTTAAATTAGTTACTTGCGTATATCCTCTCCCATTTATTGAGTGAATCACACGTAGTAATGTTAAAGCTTACTTGTGAGGCAGTGAAATTGTCACTTTCAGTGTGCCTTCTCGGGGCTTGTTCCTTGCTAAACGAATTAATTTCTCTGCATTTTCTTTGCTGTTTAGATGAAACATGCGATTAGGAAAACCTTTTTCGGCATCAGTGCAACATTGTATTTAAACCAAAATGAAAGAGGCTTACTTCTTTAGCTCACGGCGTTCCGACTTCTTCTTACTTAAAAAAAATAGCAACGCTGTTCTTTTAATTTTTTTAGATCACACCAAGTCTAACCAAGTCAAAAGCCCTGAAGAGAGTCCCGAGATTACCACTGGGTCTCGAAACGCGTCAGCATCTCCCCTTTTTCCATTGAGGATATTCTAATACATGAAGATCAGAGTTGAGAGGGTTATTCTATAACATTTCCCCCAGTGGGCTCTGTTTCTAAAATTCTTGTTTCCCAATGGTCAGCACCCTAACAAAAAGAACATTAAAAAGTTTAGGTGTTAGGTCTGCTGCATGCAAGAGCTGTTCACAAAATTGACTGGTGTCTAATTCAGTTTTCTGCAACTGTTTATATGTGTTTAAAATGCATTGTTTATTTTTTGTTTAATTTATGCATAGTTGTGTGTAAAACTAGAAAATATTTTCTCAATTTCAGATATTCATGACATTGAAAAAATAGAATTAAATGAAGTAAATGGTTAAATAAATAACCAGGACCAATTAATCAAGATTGGGTCCTTTTTGTCTGTTTAAATAGCTTACAGCAGTGAATGTGGTGGCTAAGTCTTTTGCTGTGAAACATTTAGAAAGTTGGCATTTTCTTGCCTTAGCCATTTTGTACCTGGTCACATGACTGGGTGTAGTTGGGCTTTGTGCATTCCTCTGAGATAGCCACACAAAGGGAGCTTAGGTGTGACTCTATGGGCCATCAATGGCAGGATGGGAAGGAGGAGTTGGGCCCAGCCTCACTTACATCTGAATAGGCTGTGTCCTGTCTCCACACAAAGGGCTTAACAACCCTTCATTGTAACATCAGCTTGGAGCCAGGGCAGGGGACGCAGGGAATTCTGTGCACTTCAAAGACACTGTCTAGAAGCTTCTCCCACCTTCCAGAACCGAGGCACCAGTCTATAAAAAAAAAAGACCTCAGACAACACTTCAGTACCTGTGGATACCCTGCCAGGAAGGACTGCTGTGCTGCTGAAAGGACAGCCACTCTGCTGGACTTCTACGCTGACCTGCTGCCCTCTTGCCTGGAGAGAAAGAACTAGACCTAGTAGCCATCTTGTACTCAGGACCCCAGGGTGACTCAAAGAGCTAGTATGCTGGCCTCCTGATCTGAGCCTCAGGGACATAACAGGCTCCCCATACATCCTGCACCCATCTTCAATGAGTTCCCGCTCCTCAGGTCCTGGACCCTTAGTGTGGCTTAGCAGGCTCTTAATTCAAGCTTTTGGGCTCTTCGAGATCATGAACTGGCCCGTTCATACCGGAACCGTGCAGCTCGCTCTGAAAATCAGCAAGAGCCGCTGCTAGCCCGACTCTCCGCACAGCAGCATTGACCGCCGGCGGGGAACTGCCAGCGTGAAGCATCAGCCTGCCTGTCTGCGACCCCCGGCCTGCTCTTCGCTCCACATAGACTGCCTCCAGCGATGCTCTCTTTGCTCCTCGCAATCCTCTATAACGTGAACGGGACTCTTGGCATAGAACTTGAGAGGGTAAACCTTCAGCGCAACTAATCTAGGACTGTACTCAACCCACGCTCCAATGCGGTCGGCCTGAAATTTTTACTTTAACCGGGTCCAGCGCAACCAGATAGCCGCGATTGGTGCTTTATGCTTTTAGGCGCTATATGGAAGTTTATTCTTTAAACATTCATAACTCGGTTCTACTGATTGGATTTTTGTTATTTTGGACTTGTTTTATTTATTAAATTAAGCTCTATTTTTCTAACCTGGTGTGGGATACTTTCTGAGTAGTGTTTTGACTGTTTGAAGTGTTGCACAAATATTTTACACATTGCCTCTGTGCCAAACTACCAGGGGGCTGAGCACAGGTTAATTTGGGGTTTGCTTGCGCCTTACCCTGACTAGGACTGTGGTTGCTGCTTGACCATGGCTTACACCCCGGTCAACCAGTAACCTAATTTCTACCACTAAGACAATCTAGATACAAGTTATTCCACTCTTCCTGCTCTCCTAGCGTAGTCCATAGAAGTAGGTTTTAGGGTGCTAGGTTTTTAGATTGCATTTTAACCGTTAGAAATGTTTATTTTATTCATGTTGTTCGCAACATGCATTTGTGCTGTTTTAATCGTATTCTGTGAGGTTTAGAAGTGTTGAGCAACAGGGTGTACCTCTTGAAATAAAAGCAATTTTCAGTTGTAGTATTGTCTTTTTTCTTAGCGCATCTTGTGTGTATGATTGAGAACGAAAAAAGGTTTGTTTCTGATCACAACAGTGTCCCTGAGACTGTTAGTAACCCAAAAGCATTGATCCCACTTTAACTTTGTATTGGGTGGAGTTCTGCTGGGCTATGAAAACCTGTCTTTCAGATTCAGCGTTGGTGCATTGAACTAAGTTCACTTGTGTCACCCGTGAGTGGAAAAGCAAACCTTGTAGAGCTGAGACTCAGTTTATTCAGCACTATAGCCCCATAAAATTTGTTAAAATGCAGACTTTGCAACAAATTAAGCCAGGACAGATTTTCTGTCACATTTCTCCTTGTTGCCAATTTCTTTGTAAGAGAGTTTTTAAAAAAACAAAAATGTATATGCTGACTTTCAGACTTTTTTTCATGACTCCGCCCGCTGTGACCTCACACCTTTTTTGTTGCCCACCTTGACCCCTACGTTTATGGGTTCCCAAAGTAAAGTTTTTCTTCTAATGCCAGTACTGACTGCCTCAAAGAAAATTGCCTTATTTTAACTTAATGGACAAATTAAAGTCCCTTTTTCTAACTCATTTTATTCTGTTTCCAAATCCTGCCATGTATGCTCTATTCAATCATCACCACCTTCCAAAATGTCAAGGACTTTCTTCATATAGGCTTTAATAGGGTCAACTGCCCTGCGAACCCTCCACACTCCAAACATTACCTCCTCCTCCTAGGGTGACCAACCGTCCGTAAATTTCACGGACCGTCCATAATTTTGGTGTCATGCCCGTTGTCCGTCATCATTCCATTTACGGACGCCTTTTGTCAGTAATTTTGGGGATTAATCACAGCAATCTGTGCTGTTCCCCTGCGAGAAGCCCCAGGAGTTAAAGATTCTCACACTCAAGGCCAGCTCGCACTTCTCTTTTGAACTCCACAGGATGCAGCAGCCCCTCCCTGAGCTCGCACGGGCTGTGGACAGGCCCATTGTCATTCTGACTGAGGCCCATTGCCATTCTGACTGCAGCTGATTACCACATATAGAATGACAACGGGCATGTGAGTGCAAGTGAGTGCCTCTGAGGCAAGTGACTCAGTTGGAGCCAGTAGATTATAGTTACTGATTGCAGAGGAGCTTTTCCCAGAGTACTGTGGGGAACTTGAGGCCTTGTGTAATTTGCCAATGTTGTTCACTGAGAGCCCAACTTAACTCACAGTATCCTAAAAATCACTATACCTTCCACATATGAGCAAAGAAAATCTTGTTTGCCCCACTGCTGACAAAATACTTTGACTGCATGTTACTACCTGATCACTTAGCTTTTTTAGTTCGTATTTTTTTTTTAAAGTATTTAACATTACTTCTGAACCTATTTTCCCAGAATAATGCAGCCTTACACAGCTGCACAACTAGACTACTGCAACCCAACAAAAACATGCGGCTAAAGTGATACGCAGAATATTGTAAATTATGTTTTTATTGTTCTCTACCCAAAATTGTGATTGAAAAGTTAAACAAAAAGAACAATTGATAGAGAGAATGCAGAACAATGTCATACATTCACCGCAGTACAGAGATCTGGGCCTAAATCCATAGTTTTTTTGCTCCCCATGCCATTCCAGTTTGAACCCAGCCATATGCAAATCAGTCTTGACCCTGCGCCCAATGGGAACAGTCCAGCCCAAACTGCCAGGCCAAATCTTCCCTGGACTGGAAACAAGCATCCTAGGACCGGTTTCAGGGTTTCACCCCTCATCAGCCAGGATAGCTTGACTCCAGTGGCATGGAGAGCACGGGACCCACGTCTGGGCATACCCGTCCCACTCGGGGTGACAAATGCAAAAAGAAAAATTGATGGACAAAATGCAGAACAATCTCATACATTCACCCCAGTACAGAGATCTGGGCCTAAATCCATATTTTTTTTGCTCCCCATGCCATTCCAGTTTGAACCCAGCCATATGCAAATCGGTCTTGACGCTGCGCCCAATGGGAACAGTCCAGCCCGACCTGCCAGGCCAGGTCTTCCCTGGACTGGAAACAAGCATCCTAGGACCGGTTTCAGGGTTTCACCCCTGATCAGCCAGAATAGCTTGACTCCAGTGGCATGGAGAACATGGGACCCACGTCTGGGCATACCCGTCCCACTCGGGGTGACAAATGCAAAAAGAACAATTGATGGACAGAATGCAGAACAATGTCATACATTCACTCCAGTACAGAGATCTGGGCCTAAATCCATAGGATGCTTGTTTCCGGTCCAGGGAAGACATGGCTTGGCAGTTCGGGCTGGACTGTTCCCATGAGGCACAGGGTCAAGACTGATTTGCATATAGCTGTGTCTGAACTGGGGTGGCGAAGTGAGCTAAAGAATGATAATGGATTCAACCCAGATCTGTAAATGGGTTGAGTGTCTGAAAAGTTTCAGCGCTCCGTCCATCATTTTCTTGTGTTTGCTTTGTTCGCCCTAAGCTGGCAGGGTATGCCCAGACGTGGGTCCCTTGCTCACTTTGTCACTAGATTCAAGCTAGCCTGGCTGATGAGGGGTGTTACCCCAAAACCGGTCCCAGGATGCTTGTTTCCGGTTCAGGGAAGACATGGCTTGGCAGTTTGGGCTGGACTGTTCCCATGAGGCACAGGGTCAAGACTGATTTGCATATAGCTGTGTCTGAACTGGTGTGGCGAAGTGAGCTAAAGAATGTGGATGGATTCAACCCAGATCTGTGACTGGGGGTGAGTGTCTGAAACGTTTTAGTGCTCCGTCCATCATCTCCCTGTGTTTGCTTTGTTCGCCATAAGTTGGCAGGGTATGCCCAGACGTTTGTCCCTTGCTCACTTTGCCACTGGATTCAAGCTGGCCTGGCAGATGAGGGGTGTTACCCCGAAACCGGTCCCAGGATGCTTGTTTCCGGTCCAGGGAAGACATGGCTTGGCAGTTCGGGCTGGACTGTTCCCATGAGGCACAGGGTCAAGACTGATTTGCATAAAGCTGGGTCTGAACTGAGATGGCGAAGTGAGCTAAAGAATGATGATGGATTCAACCCAGATCTGTGACTGGGGGTGAGTGTCTGAAAAGTTTTAGTGCTCCGTCCATCATCTCCCTGTGTTTGCTTTGTTCGCCCTAAGTTGGCAGGGTATGCCCAGACGTGGGTCCCTTGCTCACTTTGCCACTGGATTCAAGCTAGCCTGGCAGATGAGGGGTGTTACCCCGAAACAAGTCCCAGGATGCTTGTTTCCGGTCCAGGGAAGACATGGCTTGGCAGTTCTGGCCAGACTGTTCCCATGAGGCACAGGGTCAAGACTGATTTGCATATAGCTGTGTCTGAACTGGGGTGGCGAAGTGAGCTAAAGAATGATGATGAATTCAACCCAGATCTGTGACTGGGGGTGAGTGTCTGAAAAGTTTCAGCGCTCCGTCCATCATCTCATTGTGTTTGCTTTGAAAAGTTAAACAAGCATTGGTAATGTATTGGTTTGGCCTATGTAATTAATAATAATGTTTTACAGACAGTGACTTGAAACTTATTTACCTGCCATATGTTTCACTATATAAAATGTATTAATACAAAAATAATGGCACGATGAAGGTGCAGAAACCACGAGCTGGGGAGGGCAAGAAGTGTTGATGTGGCAGGAGCGGTGACTGTACAAGAGCAGAGACTGGGCAGGAGCAGTGATGGGGCAGGAGCATTGATCGGGCAGGAGCAGTGACCGGGCACGAGAAGTGATGGGGCAGGACAAGTGATGGGGCAGGAGCGGTGAACAGGCATGAGCAGGAGTGGTGACCGGGCATGAGCAGGAGCGGTGACCGGGCAGGAGAAGTGATTAAGCAGGAGAAGTGACTGGGCAGGAGCAGTGATGGGGCAGGAGCACTGACTGAGCAGGAGCATTGACGGGGCAAGACAAGGGATGGGGCAGGAGAAGTGATGTGGCAGGAGCAGTGACCGGGTAGGAGCAGGGACAGGAGCAGTGAATGGGCAGGAGCAGCGACCGGGCAGGAGAACTGACTGGGCAGGAGAAGTGACCGGGTAGGATCAGTGACGGGACAGGAGAAGTGAATGGGCAGAAGCAGTGAATGGGCAGGAGAACTGACTGGGCAGGAGAAGTGATGGGGTACTGTGGCACTGCTATCTCGGTCATAGTTTGAGAAGGAGAAATGCACCTCTTTTAAGCTAACTACTCATGCTTTAGTTCAGAGAGACCCATGAATGCTTGAGTTGAAACCCTAACACAAACTAGAGACAAAAATGAACAAGTAAACCAGTGGAACCTGCCGACCACAATAAAGAAGTTGCAAAACACAACCACAGGACATTGCTTTTGTTCCCATATCAGCCTGTAACACATGGGGCTCGTTTAATTATTTCTGCCTTTCGTGTGATACTTCATAGGCTGGTGGGATCAGTCCAAGCAATGACAGATCGCTGGACAAAGATTTCAGAGCATTTAATAGCTCTGTGCCAGTGTGGCCAGAATCTAGGGGCCTTGAGCTGCAGCACCTCGGGCTGTAAAACACTTCTGTGCATCAATAAGAATCTGCAGTTTAGAGCTCACAGAAAGGAAACAGCTCAGTCATTATACTCATTCCCATATACAGGTAAAATAAGGAGGGCCGATATATGGCTAGCCAGGGCATTATATAGTAAGGTCAACTCCTATCTAACCGTTCTGGCCCACAATAATACCAAAACACTTAGCAGTCTGCAGCCAGTTTTAGCTCATGTAGTCAGGTTAAACTCCCTTTTCCTGCTTAATGCTCTTACCCTCACACAAGACGTGTCCGCTATGGGTCTTATCCATCCCCTATGCAAGTCATCACCAGCTGAACAGAAATGGAATACCTGAAGCGATCTGACACATTAAGCTGGCCACTCGTCGGACTGCACTCTAGTCCAGCACTGAAAGCCCCAATTAGCTACGTTCTACGTGTGCCGCTTTACATCTCACTACGGCACTCAGATATGAGATGCTAGTAACAAAGTGCATCTGAGCAGATCTTCCCGATCACTTCTCTCACCAAACATGCCTGCTCAGGACCATGAACTGTAAACAAAATATCAGACTGGACAACCCAGTTCAGTAATCATATAAATAGATTATTATCATATGAAATACCACAAAAAGACCTGCACAGTTGATCAAAGCTGCGCGCATACCGAAAAACTGTGAAGTACACAGTTGTCTCAACCTAATATAAACTTATTTTGTCTTGCACTTATGTTCTTTGTCTATTTACTTACTTATATACTATTGCATAACCTCCTCTGATGTGTCTGTCAAACATACCTTTTGTCCCAAATTTTTGTCCTGAATTTTTGCCCTTTGTCCTGAATTTTTACACTTACCATCCTGGCACCCATGCCAGTTGGTCACCCTACCTCCTCCGTCTTCCGCACACCAGTATTTACACAATGAGCATTAGTCTCCATGACAGAAAACTCTAGAGCAAATGTTAACTTACTAGTTTTTCATCCCCCCAATATAGCTGACTTCCTCTAATTAGCATAAAAAGGAAGTCGTCCCAACACACATCCTGTTTTTCAAGTTTCTGGAAGAACCTTAAAGTAAGAGTCAGGTAAGTAAAAAATATGTTGAGCTGATTATAGGGGCAGAAGTCTTGTGGCAGCAGACTTTTTTTTTTTAATAAAGATTTTATTAAGTATGCAACCAAAGAAAAAAAAAAAAAGCAGAACAGATCAGGATCCTTACAGTGCGATACAATACAGTATACGTCACATTTGCAAAAGAATAGAAAAAACGAAAAACACAAGTACAGAATCCAGGTACATAAATGAATAAATATGGCTAATACAGGGTGCAGCATTTCTGTTGAATAAGCGCCCAACGTTGCGCATAAAGCATACCGTCTCGAAGGTTGTGAGGCCCAGCTAACCCGACATTTACACACCCGTATTGCCCCCGTGTTATTCTGTTGAGGCTTTGCTGTATTATCAGTTTCCTCTTGTGCCATCTGTATGTAAACACGAAATGGTTGCCAAATATCTAGTGGTCTGGCAGATGGCGGTTGCAGTTGGGCGTATGTATCACTAGTGGTGTTGCAGAATGTCATGCTCCGTAGCCATGCCTGTAACGTGGGTGCGCGCCTACCGCCCCAGTTAATGGCGACCTCACACTTAGCAATGAGGAGTGCAATCGCAACGAATCTTCTCCTAGATTTGGGGAGGGTGTGTACATAACCAAGCAATGCCATAAAAGGTGTGGGTGCAACCTCCACCTCGACCATGCGGGAGATTTCTATAAAGACCGACCGGCAGTACCCCTCTATCTCAGAACAAGTCCATGTAATGTGCGAGAAGTCAGCTTCAGGAGAGCCGCATCTCAAACTGGCGGGCAGACGGGATGGTTCTATATGATGCATTTTACTAGGTGTCAGGTAGGCCCTCCACAAACATTTAAAATGGACCAACTTATGCCTATGATTGGGGGAGACACGACGCGTTTGAGTACAGCACCTCCCGCCTTGTGCGTCCGTGATTGGATGGCCGTAATCACGCTCCCATGCCGCCCTCACACCGGAGTCCCGACCGGGAAGCAGAGCCACTACTGCCTTGTACATTCTTGCAACGAGGTGACTACCATCCCCACCCTTAATCACCCCAGTCAAGATTGGAAAATCCGGTGGTTCTAGAGGGTAACTGAACACAGACGCACCCAGTGCCCTCTGTAGTCTATGCAACACATAATGGTCCATTACAGTGGCATCACGGAAACGAGGATCCTCCGTGCGCGAAAAAAATTTGACCCTTTGGAAAAAGGTCACCAAATGTCACTAAGTGAAACTTGGCCACTGTGCGCTTGTGGCAGCAGACTCTTTAGGCCCAGATACAAGGTCCCACAATGTGATCCACAATGTGGAGGAGACACGAGACTAGGAGGCTCCTCCTTCGCTGGCTGCTATCCAGCAGATGATTCAAGCAGCTATTGTTGCTGCATTTCAGGAGAGAACACCAGCACACCCCAAAAAGACCTCGCTTGGAGCCAATAGCCCCTGGGGACCCAGAGGCTGAGGATGAGGCGGTCAGGAGCAGATATGCGCAAGGACAGGAATGAAAAGAAATCCTTCAGCACATCAGACAGAATATGGATTTTCCAGAACATTTGTTACCAGAGGAAAGTGTGGATGTTTTCTCACAGTATCAAACAAAGGAGCCAGAATCTCTTCCACTTTATTCCTCTATCAAGAGGGTGGTAGAGACAAAATGGAAAGAAGTGGACAAACATGCATTTCATAGGTTTCTGGCTAAGAGATATCTGATACAGGACTTTGCTGAGAATTTTGCAGCTTTTGTCACAAGTATATTCATCAATTTCAGACCTAGCTTCCCAGGGTACTATCATTTCTCAGGATGCTGTGCCATCGGATCCGGTGGATAAAAGGGTGGATCTGGCTGTTAGGCGTACTTTTGCTGCTTTGAACTTTGCAATTAGGGCAGCAGCATATTGATCTTACGCCACTCAGTCACTCATGGAGGACTTTCAGTTGTTGCCGGAGATGATTGATCAAGGGGCTGATATTACTCCCACATTGGCATTAATGGAACAGCAGGTTACACTGTTATTGGATATTTCTTATGATTCCTTAAGTGCGGCAGCATCCACAGCAGCCAGGTGGTAGTTATGGTTAATATTATGGAAGGCTGATACACTTCAAAAATCATTGTTCATGCAGATTCCTTTTTCTGGTACCAAACTCTTTAGTCTGCCTTTAGAGCACATGATAAAAAAATTGGCTGAGGATCGAAAATGTATGGCACCTACGAAGGTGATGAAGAATACATGTTTTGGAAATATAAGAGCCTTTGAATTGCAGGGCAGGGGAAATTCAGCCAGCCCTTTCGTGGTAGGGGGCGAGGTTGGGAGGTCCCTACCTCTGATAAATCCCAGTTCCAGCAGCCTGGGTCTTCTCCTCAACTCACCGCAAAATCTTGACTATATGACCAGGGCGCATCTTTCAGCAGGGCGGCGGGTGGGGATTGGGGGGGGGGGGGTCAGAACTCTCATTTTCACCACCCATGGAAAGAGACGTGTCAGATCAGTGGTTTCTGCAAGTGGTGAAGGAAGGATTCCAGGCTGGTTTGGTTACTTCGCCAACAGGTGTTTTTCAGGCAACTCCGTTTCCGGCAAATGTAAAAAAGACAGGCATTACAAGAAGGGATTCAGAAGCTTTGAAAAAAAGGGGCTATTATTCCTGTTCCACATTTGCAGAGAGGAAAGAGTGTATATTTCACCCTTTTTTGTAGAAAAACTTTCAGGGGAGATCAGGCCAGTTCTGTATCTAAAGATATAAAATACTTTTATACCCCATATAAAATTCAAGATGGTAGCACTGCAGGAGATACTGCCCTTTATAAATCAAGGTGGCATCCTGGCATTGTTGGACTTGCGGAATGCGTACCTACAAGTGCCAGTCCATCAAGGTTCACATAGATTTCTCCGCTTCTGTGTGCATTGTGAGCACTATCAGTTCCAAGTATTACCTTTTGCGTTGGCTTCTTCTCCAAGAGTATTTACTAAAGTGTTAGCACCTTTAATTGGAATCATTTATATTAAAGGGATTCAAGTTGTTCTGAGCCAACATGCCGAGGAAATCTGCCAGGTTCTGCACGATCACAGATTCTTGTTGAATGAAAAGAAGTTGTGTCTCGTTCCAACACAGAAACTGACATTCATTGGGGCACATTTCAAGACATCTGTGGGGAGAGTATTTTTGCCAATGGGGCGAAGACAGACTCTGGTGGTGGAAATTCAAAGGTTTTTGGACCTGCGGTTTCCTCCAGTAAGACATTGGCCTCCTCTTAGCTCTGCCATGGGTGCATCTGCATATGTACCCCATGATAAACCACTTGTCACACTGGATCCCAAGGGGCCTATTTATGAGAGCCTGCACCACGCAAAGTGGTACATGCTTGAAGCAAGGCTCTGACTCAGATTTATGAAGCTATGCAGAGCCCATTTCGTGGCTTAGAGTGACCTCATAAATCTCGAGTTAGGCAATGCAGGGCAAATAGCTGTGTAGCCTTACTCTGCGCAAGGGAGGTGTTCCATGTGCGTTGCAGTGGGTGTTCCCACACATCTCCCATGGGTTTTGATGCATTCCCAGATTTACAAGGGCTTGTAGACCTGGGAATGCGTCAATATCTTACGCCTCCCCATGGCAGGTGTAAAGAGGAGAAATATCTTTATTTCTCCTCGTTTTTGCAGCACACATCGAAGGAGGGAAAACACCTCTATGGGTTGTTTTCATGCAGGAAGGTGCTCCTTACTGCACAAAAACAATCCTGCCTATGGTGCAAGGGTACATGCGTTGGCGCTAGGCTGCCGAAACTGCGCCAGTGCGGGAGGAAAGGACAAGAATGCACCATATTGGATAAATACAGTGCGTTCCTGCCCTTTCCCTGTGGTGCAGGGCAGTGCAGCAAGGTTACTTGCTGTGCTGGCCTGTGCCACCAATCCCGTAAATGAAGCCCCAAGTTCATAGGATTACGTGCAGTTGGTTTCAGTGACAGCACAGTTGAGGGAGGCATTGAGCTGGTGGTTAGAGGAGGAGAATTTGGCAAGGGGTTGCCTATTCCATGTGACTCCATCAAAGATTCTCACCACTGATGCCAGCAATCAGGGTGGGGTGCCACTCTGGAGGACCTGTCAGCACAGGGAAAGTGGTCAAGTCCAATCTGCTTGTTCCTCCAATTGCAGAGAACTGAAAGCAGTTCAGTTGGGTCTGCTAGCATTTGCCCCTCAGTTAGCGAAGCATCATGTTCAAGTCAGAACGGACAACAGGGTGGTCACGGGATATGTGAATACCAGGGAGAATGCAGAGTACAGACTCTCAGTTTAATTTATTTATTTATGCCTTTTTTATATAGCGCCAACTTTACCCGAAGGTGTCAGAGCGCTTTACAATAGAACCAGCTACATTACATAAGGACTTCAGAGTACATGAATTATATAAAAGATACGGAACAGATAAACTCATATAAGAATGGTAGTAAGTACATACGTCTACTACAAATACTAGTGGTTAGAATTACATATATACAAGTTGCAAATTCACTCAAGATTACATTTTCAGAAAAGTTGAAGTGCTTATGGTTGGACAAACATATATTACATATTTACAGAGCAAGATCTTCTCGCCATTGCTGGGGTTTTTGCGGTGTTCGTTTAGCCAGGCCTTCAGGGTGCTGTTGCACTCCCGGGCGGTGATCTAGGGCCCGGAGGGCTCCCCGAGCTGGTGATGGGCGAAGGCGGCATGCTGGAGCCTGGGGCTGTTCTTGAGCTCATGCTGGGCGCCAACTTTAGGAAGGGGGTAGCTTGGCTGTAGGGCATGAAGGCTCCATAGCCGGTGTAGGGGAGTTCATAAATGGAGGAGAGGTAGTCATTGGTTCGGTGCTGTGTGAGAGAGACTGGAGTAGTGGGAGCCGGCCAGTCTGCGGTGTGCCCCGAAGTGACCCCCAGAGCAGGGTCATCTTCCACAAAGGAACTCACCACTGTGGCCACAGGTGTAATCAGGGTGGCCCCAGCGATCAAAGTGGAGGCCGCCAACTTAGTCCTGGTGCTGGGGGCTGAAGCCAGGAGCCATTAAGGGTGATGGAGCGGAGGAGGTGGGGCAGACGACCAATCCACAGGTCCCCCAACAGCAGCAGCAAGAGAAGAGGGCACCAGCCCCTTGAAACTAACCGCTACAGCCACGGGTAGAAGAGGACAGTCCAAGTGCTCTGGGCAGGGCCAAATGTCCGTGCTCCAGCCGCCACTGTATATGTGGAGAGTCGTGGGGGGGTCTCTCAAGACAATAGGCCCCCGAAGTATTCTTTCGGGAAGAGAGGAACTCCCCCGCAAAAATGTACCGATGCGGCTGCCGGTGCAATCAGGACAGTCTCTGTGATCAGAGTGGGGCCGCCATCTTGGCTCTGTCGCGAGTGTAGTAGCCGGGATAATCAGTAGCCCCCAGCTCTGCGTCTCACTCCCGGGGTTCTTTAAGCGCACCGCCAGTGTCTCCGATATATCGGCACACCTCTCCTGTGGAAGCGGGGTGATGGCTGCTGGGTGAGGCCAGGGAGCTCGCGGTCAGCTAGGAGCTCTGTCAACGCCTGCGATCATTCGTAACCCGGAAGTTGTTTGAGTCAGGAGATTTGCAGGTTGGACAAAGACAGAACTCAGTTTGTTAACTGCAATTTATTTACCAGGGAAAGAGAACTGGGTAGCAGACAACCTGAGTTAAGTTTTTGCCCCAATGAGCTCTTTATCATTGGCGGAGGTATTCCTGCAGTTGCAGAAGAAATTTGGGCAACCAAGGATAGACTTGTCCTCCTCGAAGGAGAATGCCCTGCTGCCACATTTTTGCACAATTATTCGATGCCAGGAGGCTTGGAAGTTGGATGCCATGTCGTTCAAATGGCAGAGGGATCTGCAATATGCACTTTCTCTGACACCTATGATTCCCAAAGTCTTACAGAAAATCAAGGAGGACAAGGGTTTGGTGATTCTGATTGTTCCAGGATGGCAGAGACATCCTTGGTTTCCTATTTTGATAGATCTGGCTGTTCAGCCTCAGTGGGAGATTCCATTTCACCCATATACTCTAGTGGGTGCTCAGTTGCCTGTCATCATACTACAGAGAATGCAACTCCAGGCCTGGTTATTGAAAGGGTGAATCTGATGGCTAGAGGTTGTTCAACAGTGGTAGCAGATTTGAACCATCAGCCATGGCGTCCATCTACTCTTAAGGCGTATGCTAGGCATTAGGCGAATTTTGTAAAATTGTGCGAGAATAAAGGGTTTGATTCAGATTCTGTGGAAGCTATGAGAGTTTATAAGATGGCTTCCTCTGGGTTTGGCTATATTGACTATTTGAGCCCAGTGGATAGCATTAAAGGCTTTTAAGAGTCCCTTGTTTGATCATCTGGACCCGCTAGTTGCATGGTTATTAAAAGGTTTTTCTCTGAAAAGACCTAGATTTCTAGTATCTGCTCCAACATGAGATTTACTGTTGGTTTTACAAGCTCTACAGAGGCCGCCCTTTGAACCTTCGGAGACAGCAGATCTAAAAATCTTTACATTTGAAGTGGTATATTTGGTGACTATTTTTTCAGCAAGGAGAATAGGAGAGCTAGTTTCATTCTTGAGGTCAGAACCATTTTTGAGGGTTTTTCCTGACAAAGTGATTTTGAAGTCTAATCGTAATTTCATCCCTAAGGTGCGATCTTATTTTCTATGGTGGAAGGCTGGAAGATACCAGTCAGCCAGAACACTAAGTGACTAGTAGGGTTTCTGGGTGCATGTCATAATAAATCTGATACTGGCACCAGTATAGATTACACCAAACATCATTACTTTCAGTGAAGTCATCGTGTAGCTGGGGAACTCGTATTGACCAGTGCCCATTACATGTGCTTAAGATGACTTCCTGATCACTCGCAATTACTAGCAATGGAACTAGGCATTGCAGGCACACATCTGCTCATGCATATGTTCCCTCGCATGTAATATAATGCACCCTGACTTAGGGCTCTACGACCTGCTGTAGAGGCGACTTACATATAGTACATGCAGTGTACATGGGCATGGCACCCAGGGAGTGTGCCATGTTGTGTTTTCAGAATGGCTTGCACCATTTCATGCATCCTGCAATGGCAGTCTGCATGCAGTTTGTGTATGGGTCGCTAAGGGTGGCATAATACATGTTGTAGTCCTTAGGGACCCTTTTTAGTACCCATGTCCTGGATACTCTGGGTACCATTTACTAGGGACTTACAGGATAGCTGAAGTCTCTGCCACTTTGGTTACAATTGAACGTTTGTCTTGTTTTTAGGGAAAGACAGTGGCATCTGGCTAGCAAGAACCCAGTGCACTACCAATCAACATCAGTACCAGTGAGCAAAAAATGGGAGTGACTGGGGTGGCGTGGTGAAGCAAAATAACGATGGATTAAACCCAGATCTGTGACTGGGGGTGAATGTTTGCCAATGTGCAGCATTCCGTCCATCATCTTGTGTGTTTTGCATTTCGCCCTAAGTGGGAAGGGTATGCCCAGACGTGGGTCCCGTGCTCACTACGCCACTGGAGTCAAGCTATCCTGGCTGATGAAGGCTGATAGCCTGAAACCGGTCCTAGGATGCTTGATTCCGGTCCAGGGAAGACATGGCTTGGCAGTTCGGTCTGGACTGTTCCCATGAGGCACAGGGTCAAGACTGATTTGCATATGGCTATGTCTGAACTGGGGTGGCGTGGTGAAGCAAAATAACGATGGATTAAACCCAGGACTGGGGGTGAATGTTTGCCAATGTGCAGCATTCCGTCCATCATCTTGTGTGTTTTGCATTTCGCCCTAAGTGGGAAGGGTATGCCCAGACGTGGGTCCCGTGCTCACTACGCCACTGGAGTCAAGCTATCCTGGCTGATGAAGGCTGATAGCCTGAAACCGGTCCTAGGATGCTTGATTCCGGTCCAGGGAAGACATGGCTTGGCAGTTCGGTCTGGACTGTTCCCATGAAGCACAGGGTCAAGACTGATTTGCATATGGCTATGTCTGAACTGGGGTGGCGTGGTGAAGCAAAATAACGATGGATTAAACCCAGATCTGTGACTGGGGGTGAATGTTTGCCAATGTGCAGCATTCCGTCCATCATCTTGTGTGTTTTGCATTTCGCCCTAAGTGGGAAGGGTATGCCCAGACGTGGGTCCCGTGCTCACTACGCCACTGGAGTCAAGCTATCCTGGCTGATGAAGGCTGATAGCCTGAAACCGGTCCTAGGATGCTTGATTCCGGTCCAGGGAAGACATGGCTTGGCAGTTCGGTCTGGACTGTTCCCATGAGGCACAGGGTCAAGACTGATTTGCATATGGCTATGTCTGAACTGGGGTGGCGTGGTGAAGCAAAATAACGATGGATTAAACCCAGATCTGTGACTGGGGGTGAATGTTTGCCAATGTGCAACATTCCGTCCTTCATCTTGTGTGTTTTGCATTTTGCCCTAAGTGGGAAGGGTATGCCCAGACGTGGGTCCCGTGCTCACTACGCCACTGGAGTCAAGCTATCCTGGCTGATAGCCTGAAACCGGTCCAAGGATGCTTGATTCCGGTCCAGGGAAGACATGGCTTGGCAGTTCGGTCTGGACTGTTCCCATGAGGCACAGGGTCAAGACTGATTTGCATATGGCTATGTCTGAACTGGGGTGGCGTGGTGAAGCAAAATAACGATGGATTAAACCCAGATCTGTGACTGGGGGTGAATGTTTGCCAATGTGCAGCATTCCGTCCATCATCTTGTGTGTTTTGCATTTCGCCCCTAAGTGGGAAGGGTATGCCCAGACGTGGGTCCCGTGCTCACTACGCCACTGGAGTCAAGCTATCCTGGCTGATGAAGGCTGATAGCCTGAAACCGGTCTTGGGATGCTTGATTCCGGTCCAGGGAAGACATGGCTTGGCAGTTCGGTCTGGACTGTTCCCATGAGGCACAGGGTCAAGACTGATTTGCATATGGCTATGTCTGAACTGGGGTGGCGTGGTGAAGCAAAATAACGATGGATTAAACCCAGATCTGTGACGGGGGGTGAATGTTTGCCAATGTGCAGCATTCCGTCCATCATCTTGTGTGTTTTGCATTTCGCCCTAAGTGGGAAGGGTATGCCCAGACGTGGGTCCCGTGCTCACTACGCCACTGGAGTCAAGCTATCCTGGCTGATGAAGGCTGATAGCCTGAAACCGGTCCTAGGATGCTTGATTCCGGTCCAGGGAAGACATGGCTTGGCAGTTCGGTCTGGACTGTTCCCATGAGGCACAGGGTCAAGACTGATTTGCATATGGCTATGTTTGAACTGGGGTGGCGTGGTGAAGCAAAATAACGATGGATTAAACCCAGGACTGGGGGTGAATGTTTGCCAATGTGCAGCATTCCGTCCATCATCTTGTGTGTTTTGCATTTCGCCCCTAAGTGGGAAGGGTATGCCCAGACGTGGGTCCCGTGCTCACTACGCCACTGGAGTCAAGCTATCCTGGCTGATGAAGGCTGATAGCCTGAAACCGGTCCTAGGATGCTTGATTCCGGTCCAGGGAAGACATGGCTTGGCAGTTCGGTCTGGACTGTTCCCATGAGGCACAGGGTCAAGACTGATTTGCATATGGCTATGTCTGAACTGGGGTGGCGTGGTGAAGCAAAATAACGATGGATTAAACCCAGATCTGTGACTGGGGGTGAATGTTTGCCAATGTGCAGCATTCCGTCCATCATCTTGTGTGTTTTGCATTTCGCCCTAAGTGGGAAGGGTATGCCCAGACGTGGGTCCCGTGCTCACTACGCCACTGAAGTCAAGCTATCCTGGCTGATGAAGGCTGATAGCCTGAAACCGGTCCTAGGATGCTTGATTCCGGTCCAGGGAAGACATGGCTTGGCAGTTCGGTCTGGACTGTTCCCATGAGGCACAGGGTCAAGACTGATTTGCATATGGCTATGTCTGAACTGGGGTGGCGTGGTGAAGCAAAATAACGATGGATTAAACCCAGATCTGTGACTGGGGGTGAATGTTTGCGAATGAGCAGCATTCCGTCCATCATCTTGTGTGTTTTGCATGTCAAAAAGTGGCACTTTCCTACGGTGAGATCCAAGATAGGGAAGAGGGTAGTCAAATCCAAGGAAGATCCACAAGAATTATATCCACTTCCTAGGCTTCATTCAAAGGAGTGTCAATGGAGGAGATTTGCAATGCAGCCACATGGTCGTCTCCTCATACTTTTATGGAACACTATAGGTTGGAAGTAGGGGGTACTGTTTCATAGTCTTTTTGCTACTTCTGTATTGAACTCAAGTGTAGATTGATAAATATGTGAAGGAAGATTTTGAAATTTTGGATTAAAACTTGGATTTAGCAGTTCTGATCAGTGAGTATGTTTTATTAATGTGGGTAATAGATGAAGACAAGTCTAGCATTGGTATCAGCTCATTGTGTAAATACGGGGGCAAGGAAGATGGAGGAGGAGGTAATGCCTCGGTTACTTACTGGTAATTCATTACCACAAGTACAGTTCTTCCTCGCCACAGCATAGTTTCCCAGCCCGCTTTTGGGGGGCTTTATTATTGAGGCTTTGAGAAACAGGATGTGTGTTGGGGCGACTTCCTTTTTATGCCAATTAAAGGAAGAGAAAGTCAGCCATATTAGGGGGAGGGTGTGGGAAACTACTAGGTTAACTGTTCTGTCATGGAGGCTAATGCTCATTGTGTATATACTGTGGTGAGTGTAGAGTGCCACCATGCCTCTACGATAGAACGTATTGCACGGCGCAGCCCAAGGGTATAAACAGAAGGCGGGGTGATCACTCGTGGTCAATCAGCGATACACTTACAGTACTGTGTATGTCTCCATTGTTTGCGCTCCCCCGAATCATGCTGCGGCCTTGCCACGGCCCACGCAGCATTCCACGCTGGCATCAAGGACAGCAGTGACCTAGTGTGCTGGAGACCTGAAAGGCTGAAGAGTGCTTTGGATTCACGCACCGCGAGTACGTGAAGCCAAGTTGGCCACAGGCGAGTGAGCTGGGAAGAGTGTCAGTAGCCGGCCAGTGTAGGGTGTGTCCCGCCCACAGGTAGAAGGAGCTGAGCTTTGGGCTGTGCGTCTGCACCTAATCCTGCCCGGCACAGTGTGCCCCGCTTCCGGGTCTCCCAGCAGTATCGTCAGCCACAAGGGAAGCTCATCCAGGTGGGCGCCGCAGGCCCGTTGGGGAGAGGCCCGCCGCGACCAAAGAAATTGGCAACAGCGCCATCTAGGGACGGCCAGCCACACCACACCCCGCCGCCCACAGACCTACGCTGCGAGGGCGTTCAGCCAGCGGCACAGGACTGGGAAGACACCCAGTGGTGGGACATTCAGGTGAGTCTAAGAAATGGTGGAATCCCCTGGGGGCACGAGCACAGTGGCGGAATGGCATAGTTGTGTTTCAACAGATCGGACAAAACTGATAGTATAACAAACATATTTTTTGTAAATTTGACACTGTTCCTAGGCTTCAACTCATTTTAGGTCCAGAAAAATGTTCCTCGCCCCTTATTGGCTGAAGGTACAGTTTTAGTTTACCCAATGAGATGTTGTACAATATTTTAGGTCTGGATGCACATCGCAGCAGTCACCTGACCATATCTGATCAACACAAAAAGAGCTTTAAGAGGCACATCTAAGAGATGGGCTTTCTCTCTGCCCACATGTTGGTTACCTTGAGTACAATATTTGATTGGGAAGAAGGCGTGTGCTGCCACTGAGAAACTGTGCTTGTCGTAGACCCAAACGACATACAAAAAAGAAAAAAGAAAGTGCCAGGCCTACAACAAACACTGAAAAATAAGAGACCAGCACTAGTGAGAAAAGACAACAAATGACACTGTAGAACCCCAGTGAACAGTTGGGACACAGAAAGGGCATACCTTCTCGCCAGCAGCAGACAAAAACCCAATGTCGAACCAACAGCAAGTCGCCGCATCACCCGCACATTTCTCGCATTCCTCTATCACGGTGATGCTGCCATTTAGCCAACTGGTAGACCCCACCACAGCTGCCCCGCGTGGGCACCAATGGATCGGGCGCACACAACACTATTTTCACAACATGTGTGAAATGCACAGGACGGTGAAGAGACCGACGATACTCCAATTGGCAAGCACATGCACCGGCATCGACCAGCCGGATGAAATCAGAGCCCATACGATCCAAGGCTGCTGGTCCTCAGTTTACAGGAAGCAAATACTGCGACAGCTGGGCATCTCCCTAGACAATATCCTGATACTAGTGAGATACCACTAGTTGGCGGACAGGAGGGCTGAGGACATGAAAGTGGCATTGGCGAGAGGCGCAACAACAGCAAGTACAACACAGGCGATTAAAGTGAAAGAGGAGTATGTTGATGCCATTCAGAGGCGCCCCGCTCTGCCATGCAGCACCACAACACCCAGGCAACCTGAGAAAGGGTGTGGCAATTGCGGTTTAACGCACCAGTCGACCGTGTGCCCAGCAAAGGGGAAAGATTGCTTGAGGTATAGCAGCATGAATCATTTCGCCAAAGTGTGCAGGAGCAGTGGGCAAAGCACAGGAGCAGGATACAGAGGGCATGGGTGTCCAACAGCGCCAACTATCTCTTGAGGCGGATGAAGCAGGGCCCTCTGCGCATCGACCAGAGCCCTCAGTGCACCCCGACGATGATGACGAAGTAGTCACCATCTCGTTCACAAGGAAGGAGAACCATTGCAAGCGACCCCCACCGATGTGCACGGTAGACATTGAAGGCACCCAGATCACAGCTCTCATAGACACTGGTGCCTCCATGAATATCTTGGACTTAACCCAATTCCATTAAATCAACTCTCAGCCCAAAATAACGCCAACCAAAGCCCGAATATACACGTATGGAGGCACCGAACCACTACAGCTGAGAGGAGTTATAGATGTGACTGTGAAGATCGAAGGGAAGACGACACAGGCCCGGTTCCATGTAACCAGGAGCGGCACAGGAACTCTTCTTAGGTGCCACAAAGCGGAAGACTTGGGGTTAGTGTTCTTTGCATGCAGGTGCACAACTCGCATGACACAAACATCCTACAAGAATTCCCACAGCTATTTTCTGGGCTGGGTCACCTGAAGAACATGAAGGTAAAGCTTCACATGATGAGACAGTAAGACCTGTGGCACTCAGGCACAGTAGAGTGCCATTCCACCTGCGCCCACTAGTGGAGAAGGAGTTAGACCAACTCGAACAGCAAGGAGTAATCGAGAAAGTCACTGGGCCCACCCCATGGGTCTCGCCTATCGTAACTGCCCCAAAGCAACTAGGAGCCATAAGACTATGCATTGACACGCAGCTCCTGAACAAAGCCATACACAGAGAGCGGCATATCACCCCCACAGTGGCAGACCTCAATGGGGCCAGGTGGTTTTCGAAGCTAGCCCTCAATATGGACTACCACCAGCTCGAGCTCGATGAGGCTAGCTGGTATATAACTGTCTTCTCAACACACATGGGCCTTCGCAGATACAGACGTCTAAACTTCGGAATATTGTCAGCGACAGAGGTGTTAAAAAATGTCATCCGGAAACCCTCTCTGGGCTAGTGGGAGTGCTTAATATTAGCAATGGCATTTTGATATACTCCGACATGTTAGAAGGCCATCACGTGTGGCTGACGGCAACCCTCAAGCGGTTAGCAAACTGTGGGTTAACCCTCCACAAACAAGAGTGCTCGTTCTATACCAACTCAATCAAATTCTTCAGATACAACTTATCAAGTGCAGAGCTACAGGTGGACACAAAGAAAGTTGAAGCCATCAGGAACGCCTTCATGCCACGGAATGTGTCTGAGGTGAGAAGCTTCATTGGCATGGCCAACTACTGTGGGTGCTTCATCCCAGGTTTAGCCACTCTGTCGGAGCCACTACAACAAAACACAACGGTCCGTAGGACTGGGACACCCGAAATAACCTGGCATTCCGAGAAGTGAAGGAAGGCCTTCTGGCTGATGCAACAATGGCATACTTTAACCCCAGGCGCCGGACTGAGCTGGTGGGGGATGCGAGTCTATCGTCCTTGATGCAGTACTTTTGCAAGAGAAATGCAAAGGCGCGTGGGTCCCTATCGCCTATGCATGCAGGGCACTCTCAGACACAGAGACCAGGTATGCCCAAATAGAGTGGTCCGGTGGGCATGCCTCCACTTCCACCTGTACCTAATTAGAGGAACAGAAAGTCAGCCATATTAGAGGGATGAGAAACTAGTAGGTTAAATTTTGCTTTGGAGTTTTTTGTCACTGAGGTTAATGCTCATTGTGTAAATACTGTGGCGAGTGTACAGTGCCACCCGGCCTCTACGATACAATGTATCGCACCTCACAGCCCAAGGGCCGACTCGGCCGAAGGTATAAATAAAAGGCGGGGTGATCATTTGTTGTTACTCCGCATCCCCTTGCAGTACTGTGCATGTCTCCATTGTTTGAAACTCCCCACCCTCAACTTATGCTGGGCCTTGCCACGGCCTGCGCAGTATTCCGCAGCGAGGAAGACCTTGACTCAGAGTGTTGAAGATTACCGGTAAACAGGGGAGCAACTAGACCCGAACTTCGGTGGGGGAGCTAACACACCCAGCCAGGGTTGGCTCTAGGGCTGGTGCAACAGTCTTTTTTGGCGCCCTCTCCCCCATGTCCTCCTTCTCCATGAATTTCCTCACTACCACTCTCCAACAGTGCACCTCGTCTCTTCACAGCCTCTCTCTGATGTACATTTAATTTTTTATAGTGCTATTCATAGTTCTCTCAGTGATCTGCATGGTACACATTCTTTGCAGCAGGCACGTTAACGCTCTGCGCTACTTTACGATGAGTCTAAACTGCCACTAGCCAAAATTTCTGATCTCTCACTAGTAGGAACATTAATCACCAGAATTTTCTTTACATTTTTATTGTTGCCTGAAAACTGCTGGATGCACAAGGAAGTTCATGTGCTTTTAAACCAAATGTTATTTTTAAACACAGCGCCCCCCACCAAAGTCAGCGGTAGGTGCAGCTGCACCAGCCGTACCGCCCTAAAGCTAGCCCTGCTCCCAGCAATTGGGCAGAACAAGCATTCCCAAAAATGGGGTCGGAGCTAACCTCATGAACATTAATATGAGGAAAAAGAAGGGACGAATTGTGCAGTTTAAACATATTGAACACAAGATAATCGACGGAGTGCTGAAAATTTTCAAACACTCATCCCCAGTCAAGAGATCTGGTTTAATCCATTGTTCTTCTGCTCACTATGTACACCAATCAATCAATCAATCAATCAATCAAGCATTTGTATAGCGCGCTACTCACCCGGCGGGTCTCAAGGCGCTAGGGGGAGGGGGGTCCGCTACTGTTCGAACAGCCAGGTCTTGAGTTGCTTCCTGAAGGAGAGGTGGTCTTGGGTCAGGCGGAGGGTGGATGGGTAGGGAGTTCCACGTCTTGGCAGCCAGGTAGGAGAAGGATCTTCCTCCCGTTGTGGCTCTTCGGATGCGGGGGACGGCGGCGAGGGCGTGGTTGGTCGATCGTAGCTGACGGGTGGGAGTGTAGAAGGTCAGACGGTCGTTGAGGTATCTGGGGCCTTGGTTGTGGAGAGCTTTGTGTGCGTGGGTGAGGAGTCGGAACGTGATTCTCTTGCTGACGGGGAGCCAGTGCAGGTCTCTCAGGTGTCCGGCGATGTGGCTGTGTCGGGGGATGTCCAGGATGAGTCGAGCTGAGGCGTTCTGGATGCGTTGGACAGTTTGGACACAACCATATGTTATGTTATTTGAACTTGTAGCGCACACAGATACTCCAAGGAGTGTCCCGGCGCGAGCCTGAAGAGAGGGAGAGTGGGCACAGAGAGAGTGGAGTTAAGTTAGACAAAAAGATAAGTCTTCAATTTTTTTTTGAATAGACAGAAGTCTTGAATATTGCGGAGAGCCAGAGGAAGTGAGTTCCAGGCAGTGGCAGCTCTAACAGCAAGTGAGCTGCCCCCCCACTCTTGTGAGCCGGAAGCGAGGAATGGGGGCCAAGAACTGAGATGATGAACGAAGATATCTGGCGGGGCGTAGAACAGGAACCTCTTCCATAAATAGGTGGGGCCACAGGCATGAAAAGCACGATGGACCAGGGTCAAGGCTTTAAACTTGACTCGATTGGCCACAGGCAGCCAATGGAGTAATCGCAGATGCTGTCTGACACTGCTTCTCATCGGGATGTTAAAAACAAGTCTCGCAGCAGCATTTTGAACAACCTGTAATTTATTAAGAAGGTAGCCCGGCAAGCTGGCATACAGAGCATTTGCGTAGTCGAGCCGAGAAAGTATCAGGGCCCGAATCACTGTTTCATTTGCTGCTCTGGGGAGAAGCGAATGCTAATTACTCTAGACCCTGCTCCTCATGGGAACAGTCCAGCCCGATCTGCCAGGCCAGGTCCTCCCTGGACCGGAAACAAGCATCCTAGGACCCGTTTCGGGGTATCACCCCTAAACAGCCAGGCTAGCTTGAATCCAGTGGCACAGCGAGCAAGGGACCCATGTCTGGGTATACCCTTAGCCACTTAGGGCGAGTGCTGAAACTTTTCAGCCACCTGTGAACGAAAGAACAATGGATTAAACCCAGATTTCTTGGCGGGGAGTGGTTAAAATGTTTCAGCACTCCGTCCATCATCTTGTTGTTTCAACAGATCGGACAAAACTGATATTATAACAAACATATTTTTTGTAAATTTGACACTGTTCCTAGGCTTCAACTCATTTTAGGTCCAGAAAAATTTTCCTCGCCCATTATTGGCTGAAGGTACAGTTTTAGTTTACCCAATGAGATGTAAAATATTTTAGGTCTGGATGCACATCGCAGCAGTCACCTGACCATATCTGATCAACTCAAAAAGAGCTTTAAGAGACACATCTAAGAGAGGGGCTTTCGCTCTGCCCACATGTTGGTTACCTTGAGTACAATATTTGATTGGGAAGAAGACGTGTGCTGCCACTGAGAAACTGTGCTTGTCGTGGTCTTGTTGGATCCTGAGGGGAGTTCAGTCACCTAAAAAAACGTAATGATGTGGTAGTCTAACGGGAAGATGTATTTACTATGTGGTAATAGTATTGGCTAATATTTCTGAAGCATCATGACATGCTCACTGTGTGCATTAACTACACTGTGGACCATGCTTTTATTGATAGGCTAATCCTATTGGCGAATAGAGGTTTTCATTAAGGATGTTCCCTCATTCAAAATGGCTGTGTCATCCACATCAATGCTGCAAAGGCATTTGTGCAGTTTTTTTCTTCTCCATATACGTTTGTGCTATGAAGAATAAGCAATTGGTTCTGTCCTTCCAACCCAGTACTTCGACAGACATGCCTATTGCTGCAGCCCCCACATGCTGATCCTTTCTGCTGCATCAATGCACTGTTTCAGTCTGCTCTTCCAACTGCAGCCACCCGAAGCCATGGGAGCCAGATTCACAGTTATTGGGATAGCCCAGACCACATGGCTCACTTTTGACTATAAATTGGGAAAAATTGCCGGTTAAGAGAGCAACAGGCTTAGCTACTTTTTAAATGTAAGCAATTATATCCATTTTACAATTAGACAGCGCTTTCATTTTTTTACGAAATCTCTGCTCCTGTCCTTTCTGCAGAGACCGTGTGCACTCAACTATTAAACTGTCCCCTCTACACCCTGCAAATTCTGCTCATTAGTGCAGACTAAAGATCTCAAATGTGGATCAAGCAGTTACAGTATTGGAAATGAACTAATCCACTTTCTAACAGGTAATATCATAGCATCCAACTGATCTTAAGAAATGCTTGACTTCTTCGGTAACCGTGATTTTTATCCAGTAACATTTTGCATTTTGAGATTTCCAGACCTAACTTACAATGTAAAAAAACTGACATGTCCCGGGAGTGAAGTATTGTGGTGAATGGAAAGGTAGGACTGGCTAAAAGTGTCACACGGTCCTCAATCCAGCATCATACCCCAAAGCCTCAATCCTATTCTCCCTCCTTGTGCCATCCTACATTCTCAGTCCACTCTCCCCTCTTGCACTAGCCCAGTTGTTACAGATGGAATTAAGTAGGCATCTAGTACTACAGAAAGAGCAGGTATTCTGTGGGTGCCTTTGTAGAGTTATGTGTATATTCATTACAGTTGTGTAATTTTTATATGTGCTTAGTAAGAGGCGTGCTCCTGTAAGTGCTGGGTGATGGTGAATAGTGAATACAGTGTGAGTGTAGGGTGAAAGGTGTGCTGATGCAAGTGTTGGGTGAGCTGCATGAATGCATTGTGAGAGGAGGGCCCATGTGAGTGGTGTGCCTGTGTATGGTGCAGGGTGAGCGGCAAGAGTGAAGGGTGATCGGTGAGTGTGACTTGTGAGAGAAGTTAATTCAGGGTGATGGTATGTCCATATGAGTTCCGGAAGACTATTGTCCCTATGTGCAGGCAGGGCGAACAGACTGCCTGTATGAGTGCAGATTGAGAGGTTTGTGTGAGCGCAGGGTAAGATGAGGGAGTGAAGTGAGTGGTGTGACTACAGGGTGAGTGATGTGCTTGTTTGCGTGGTGTGAGAGCAGGGTGAGTGCTGTGCCCATGTGAGTGAAGGGTGAGCTGTGTGAGTGACAGGAGTGCCTATGTGAGTGCACGGTGAGCGATGTGACAGTGAGAGGAGTGACTGCAGGGTGAGTGATGTGACCATATGAGTTGTGTGAAGGTGAAAGTTCACAGTAGGACGAATTAGTGCATGGTTAGTGATGTGCTTGTTTGAGTGAGATTGCAGAGAGAGCAGTGAGAGTGACAGGCGAGTGAAGTGCCACATGAGTGCCGGGTGAGTAGTGTGCTCATGTGACTGCAGAGTGATCAGCGCAAGTGCATGGTGCGAGTGCAGTGAGGTCACTGAGAGTACAGGATGAGCGGTGAGCTCATGTGACCGCAGGGTAATTGGAGGGAGAACATCATGAGTTCATGGCAAGTGGCATGAGTGCAGTGTGGTCGCTGTGAGTGCAGGGTGAGCGGTGAGCTTTTGTGAGCACAGTGTAAGAGGAGGATGAACGGTGCGAGTGCAGTGTAACAGCGTGAGTGCATGGTGAGCAATGTGATAGCTGTGAGTATTGGGTGAGCAGTTAAAGTGTGAGGTAAGTGGAGTGTCATGTACGTGCAGGGTGAGCGGTGTGTTCATGTGAATGCAGGGTAGGAGGGTGGTGAATGGCATGAATGCATGGTGAGCAATATGATCACTGAGTGGAGGGTGAGCGTGAAAGCAAAGGGTGAGAATGAGGAGTGGGTTGTCTGAATGCAGGATGTGTTCTCAGACACTTGGAGTAACTCAGCAATAATTTAACATATCTGCATCCCTATGGCAGCTGTCAATAACATGCTATTATGCCATCAGTCAGGAATAGAGAGTGGCGGAAATAAATAATGTGCTGATCCTGAAACAAACTTTTAGTCTTGTGATTAGGGTTGCCAGCTAAGTATTTTGATGTCCCAGCCAGTACAAAAATAAGCCTAAAGTTGGTATTTTTAGCACTTATCTGTGCATACCAGCAAATATCAATAGAGAGCACTTTTAAATGTGTTCTAGGGCTGCATTAATGATCCATGACTAACAATTAAAGTAAAGAAAGACAGAATTTATTTACAACCCTATTTAGTTTCAAGGAAAGGCCTTTGCAGCCTCTTTAAACAACAAAATGCCAGTATTTTCCTTTTGGAAAGGTGGCATCCCTACTTGTGATATGACTTTTCATGAAATGCATTCTCCCACTGTGGCAGTAAAAGTAAAATACAAATTTATGGAATAGACAAAAGTGGGGACCCAGAACGTACTGGAATCAATGAAAAAACTAAGCCTCGTTGCCCAGTTTACAAAAGGCATGTAAATGGTCTTTTAAAGACCTGTGAAAAACTCTGTGGCGGAGATAAGACTCCAGACACTGAACAACCCATGCCACAGCAGATAAGCTGCAGCAGCCTGGTCTGAGACACAGTTGGTTGGGTGGGGGAGGGGTTAAGCCCTTTTAGCCCTATGGGCGTTGCGCGCCTGCCGGTAATTAACCAGGGCATTAGTCACCTCCTATAACTCAACAGTTCACCAGCCAAAATGTAATTCGCCCTCCTTTGGCAGCTCAATAGTTTTTATAAGTATGATTCACTCGCGGCTCCTTCACTCTTGCTTTCCACGGTTTTATGTTATCCCTTCAATAAAAGAACTTGGTGTATGTTTCTCCCTAAAAGGAAAGGTCGCGGCTCCCACAATAGACAGCGGCACCAAAACATTGGCCTTGCCGCTGCTGCCAACAGCTGAGAGAATTAGATCGCCTTTCAGTCGAATACACGGTTTTCAAGTCCCCAAGAGCTATTCCAAAAAGTTCCCCGAACTCGCTATTAAAACGTGGATTTCGAAACCTTTAAAGAGTGGAAAACAGAAGGATCGTTCTGGAACCCAGCGCTTCCGCCCACCCGGAGCAGCAGGTAAGAAACACCCGGTGGAAGCGACAGACAGCCAGCCGAGCCCCGCCTGCTGCTCCTCTCGCGCTATCTCGGCTGCTCTGAGCCGCCTGACACAGACGTCCCGCCGCCGCCGCCGCCGCCTCTGTGCCCTGTGAGAGAAGCCAGGAGCCGTGGGTGAAAGCAACTTCCGGTGAAGCGAGTGAGCGGAGCTGCGCCCGCCGTAGCGTGCCGGGTAAGTGGACGCAGTATCAGGCAATGCCGTAGGGTAACTGTTTGGGTGGGGGAGGGGCTGGAGTGCGACCTTGTGCCTTGTAGGTAGTTTGGTAAGACCGGCCTTTGGGCCGCTGTGACGTCAGCCGGGGGAGGGTGAGGATGCGCAACGTGCTAGGTAGGTACCAACTGTCACGTTTATGCTGGAGGCGTTATGAACATTGCCTGCCTGCCAACTCATGCAGATTGGCAGCTTTCTCTGGTGCCTGAAGTTTGTGCGGTCTGCTTGCCATTCTCTAGAGCGCCGGTGTTCATTGTGCGTTAGTTATTGTAGACTGTTTACTCTTGCAAAGCCGGGTGAAACGCGCTCATGTGTCCATAACCACCGTAATAACACAGTCTGCGCGTTCTAGGGACCTTGCAAATGAACATTAAAAGTTCGCAAGGACTTAGCCCGACCCGCTGGAAGCGATAGCACTACATTGGCGGAGCTCTGGCCCGGGCAATGGAGAATGTACTTTTTTTTTCTTTGTGATAATCTTGAGGCGCCATGGTTGTACCCTGGTACTCTTGTTCTGGGTTTCCTATAATCCAACAGGCACAACAGCTTTGCCTCGTGTTCTCGCCATCCACTGCCATTTATCATCTGCTTCGTATGCAAGAGACCCGACCTATGCGATTAAGGGCTTTGGTTAAAACATTAACATAAATCATATATACAACGAAAGGAGCGTCTACATCATGTATCACATTTATCAATCAATTATTGTACATTATAGCAACTAATCCGATCCACAAGCCTTTCGATGTTGAAAAGTTTTTTTATTCTTAAAAGTTCATTTAATCATTTTCATATTTGTAGTGTCGCGCTCTAGTGGTCGCGCGTAGGCGCGATGACGTCGAGCGCGGCCTCCATTTTGGGCGCGAAGTTAGCGCCCGATATCGGAGCGGCACGGACGTATTTCCCGGCGCTCTTCTGCATATTGCCTAAACTCTAATAAACAAGAGTTGAACCAACCCCTGTGTAGTGCATAATTGGAAGGGGTAAAGTAGGACATTACAGTGGCGACGAGATCGGGATTTGAAGGAAAAAAAAAAAAAAAAAATGTTTTTCGGAAAAGACAAAACGAACCACAACGAGTTCAGTAAGAGGACACAAGGACCCACCGGAGACGAGGCAAAGCGGGAGAGCGTGGCAGAGGACGGTCCTACTGCGAGTCAGCACCACCAGATCAGGTAGAGGTGATCAAGGAGAGCGCACAGCCCCAATACATAGGAGGGTGGAAAACAGGGGAGCAGGAGGCGAAACCCCAGATCCCGCAAGACATCCACGGCCCTGGCGGAGGTGGAGCAGCGCAGCGACGGGGGAGCCCAGGGTCCCCACCACGACCACACACCTCCTAGGAGCACGGGCACACCGGGCAGTCCAAGAGGAAACGTAGAGGCACCGGAAGGTAACGCCACAATGTGCGCGCAGGCGTCTACACTCACGACGCCCATACCCTTCCTACCGAAACCTGGCGAACCTCTGATGAAATGGGAGGACTGGAGGGAGTACTTCAGGAACTACCTAGAGGCCCTAGAAGACGAAAGTGGAGAGGCATTCCCCAGCAAAAGGAAGAAAAGGATATTGCTCCACAACTTAGGCCCGGAAGGAATCAGAGTCTTTCAGAACCTAGTCCCCACGCCACGGCTGGCCGCAGACGATGATGTATACCAACACGCGATTGATGACCTGAACAACCATTACAGACCGGCAGTGTGCACTTCTATCGACAGATACACCTTCCAACAGAGGAAACAAGCGGGAGAAGAGTCCATAGATGACTACGTGGCAGCGTTGAGGAAATTGGCGATCACATGCAAATTTGGCGCCTTGCACGACGAATTTATCAAAGACCAGATCGTCATGCACACGAAGAACACAGCGATCCAAGACAAACTGTGGGTTAACGGGGACGCCATACTGAAGGACGTCATAGCCATGGTAAAAAAGGCGGAGCTGTCGAAGAGATGCGCTGAGGCAGCGAAAAAGAAAGTACAGAGCGGACCATGGTCAATAGAGTCACGGAATTTGAACCGCCGGACAGAGGAAAACGGAAGGAGGCGGAAGGGAGAGCCCAGAGTAAATGGACTCCACGATACACACAGGCACAGAAATCAAACAGGGAGGGCACCACCACGTGCTATAGGTGCGGCAGTCCATCCCATGCGGCAAATGACAAGCGATGTCCGGCCTTCCGAGCCAAGTGTATGTACTGCGGAATTGTTGGACACTATGAGAAAGTGTGTCGCCGCAAGGTGAAGCGGCCAACAGTCAAGTACGTTGCACACGACGAGGGAGGTGCAGAAGGTGAAGAAGAGGAAGACGATGTGTTGTGCATCGACGGACAAGTCCTAGGCATTGAAGGAAGTCGCTCCAAGAAACCACAATGTGATATGGTCGTAGGAGGTGTTCAGATCAATATGGTGGCGGACTCCGGCTCTCCATTTACCATCATTCAAAGGACGGTGTGGACCGAGAACTTCAAACCCAGCCTGGGATCACACCTCGAGCCCCCAGACATACGTCCGGTCACATTCACAGGAGAACCCATCCCGATGGTGGGATATCGAGTCCTGAGGTTTGAGTTCAAGAACCGCAGTGCGGAGTGCAAATTATATGTGGCAGAAAAGGGGCCTTCCGTCCTGGGATGGATGGACCAGGGCGAGCTGGGCATACAATTGAACCCAGGGGGGGGATACGCAAGTCCTGATGACCAGCGCAGACAACCAATCGGACTTCGATAAGATGAAAAGAGAATTCCCCACAGTATTCGGAGGCAGAGTGGGTAAACTAGCGAAGTTCACACATAGAATTGAACTCAAGGAAAACGCCAAACCGGTTTCCCACAAGGTGAGGAACATACCGCTAGCAGTCAGGGAAGCAGTGCAAAAGGAGTTGCAAAGATTAGAAGAAGAAGGGATCATCGAACCAATTAACAGTTCGGAATGGTTGGCCCCGTTGGTGGTAGCGAGGAAACCCAACGGCAAAGTTCGGTTGTGCGTGGACCTGCGCGAATTGAACAAGTGCATAGTAGTTGAAAAATTCCCATTACCCAGAATAGACGAAATGCTGGCGAAGACGAAAGGTATAAAATGGTTTTCCACCGTGGATCTCGCCTCTGCCTATCATCAGATAGCACTGCACAGCACGAGCAGGAAACTTACGTCCTTCATTACGCCATTTGGATGCTACCAATTCCGCAGGATGCCGTTTGGCTTGGCATCAGCAGCGGCGGTATTCCAAAAGCTGATGCACAAACTATTCAAGGACATAGAGGGAGTGCAATACTTCCAAGACGACATCTTGGTAATGGGCAAAGACCAAGCCGACCATAACACAAAGCTAGCAATGGTGTTACAAGTCTTGGAAAGGAATGGCCTGACAGCCGAATGGGAGAAATGCAGACTAGGGATGGCGTCTGTCACATACTTGGGTCATGAGATTAGTGACCAAGGCATCACACCCAAACACGCAAATGTCAGAGCAATATGCGAAGCACCGGCACCGACAAGCAAGGAAGAAGTGAGATCGTTCTTAGGGATGGCCGAATATTACAGCAAATTCGTGCAACACTTCGCCACCAAGACACACCACCTGCGACAACTGGTACGAGACAAAACTGCCTTTCAGTGGACAGAGGAAGCGCAAGGAGAGTTTCAGAAAATCAAGGAGGATGACAGCAGAGCGGTCCCCCTGCAAGGTTATGACCCGCATGGAGAATCCATATTAACCACAGACCTGAGCGATAAAGGCCTAGGGGCAGTCCTCATGCAGGGAAGGAAGAACGGAGAGCAAGCGACCATCAGCTTTGCATCAAGGACATTGTCATCCACAGAACAGAAGTTCAGCGTGATAGAAAAAGAGATGCTGGCTGTGGTATGGGCCATGTCGAAGTTCCGCCAATTTCTATGGGGCACAAGATTCCAACTCCGGACGGACCACAAACCCCTTGTCAAGGTACTAACGTCCTGCGGGCACGCAAGTGCCACACCCCGCATCGCAAAAATGACCCTGAAATTGTTAGACTACAGGTATGATGTGGAATACATCCCAGGAGCCAAGAACAAAGTGGCGGACTACCTCAGTCGAGCTTCAGCCATGGAGGACGCACCCGCAAGTACGGACGAGGATGAAGTCAGAGTGGCATTCACGGAAGATCAGGAGAAGGTGATAAGTGGGCAGGAGTGGAAGCTAGCCTACGAAAGGGACACAGACCTCGAAGACATCAAGGCATTCATCATACAAGGGTGGCCAGAAAAAAGGCACCTGAAAGCGGAACAAAGGAAATTCTTCGAAGTAAGGGAAGAGCTATCAGTAGGAGACCAAGGAACTTTCCTGTTTAGAGGGGAGAGAGTAATCCCTCCAGGGTCGTTGATACCACACCTGCTGGCAGTGTTGCACCGAAGGGCACTTGGGCATCGTTAAAACGAAGTTAAGGACCAAACAGATGTACTGGTGGCCCGCAATGGATAGTCAAATCGAGAGACATGTAAGAGAATGTGATCAGTGCCAAAGAGCGGACAAGTCACAAACATTACTACGTCCGTCACTAGGGAAGTTTGACAGTCCAGCCAACCCGTGGGAGGAATTGTCAATAGACATTCTCGGTCCGGTGTTGGATGCGGAAGGGAACCCAAAATACGTGGTAGTTCTCATAGATAGGTATTCTAAGTGGCCCGAACTGGACATACAGGAGGTGATGGACACAGAGACAGTGCTGAAGTTTCTTACAGCTACCTTCCTCAGAGAGGGCATTCCTCGTTCCATCTTGAGCGACAATGGACCTCAATTCACATCAGAGAAGTGGAACCGGTACATGGAACGAAACGGCATCCAAATCAAGCACACATCGGTCTACCATCCGGCAGGGAATGGTCTTGCAGAAAGGTTTAATCGAGTAATAATGGGGTCCATCCAATCAGCCATAGGAATGGGAAAGGACTGGGAGAAGGAGGTGAGAAGTATGCTGTGGGCCTACCGAATCACACCAACCGGTACAGGATACAGCCCGTTCCAAATCCTAAGAGGACGTGAGCCGTTCACGAAGGACAATCTAGCATGGAAAGAAAAACGGTCACGAGTAAGTGGTCCCCGGCAGTCGTGCACCACAACTTAGAGAGAGCCCAGAGAACGTACACAGAACAGTACAATAAGAGACGCAATGTGAAAGGAACATCCCTGGAAAGAGGGGAATGGGTCAGAGTCAAACTTGCCCAGTTAAGGAGGAAAGGAGACAGCAAATACAGCCTGCCCCTGAAAGTTGAACAAGTGTACAACAGAGCTGCTTTACTCAGTGATGGGAACGTCTGGTCGCAAGATCGCATGTCCAAGTGCAACAAGATATTACAGTGGGACAAAGAAGAAAGATCAATGTCACAAGAGAAACAAAGTTTGCCTGCAGGGAACACAGCTCCAGGAGAAGAAGAGATGGACCAAGGAGTAGAAGGCAATAGGGAGGAGCAGGACGAGAATGGTAATCTAATAACAGAGGAAGAGCAGGAGGACAATAGCAGGACTCCGGAGAGAGAGAGCCCTAAAGGACGTGAAGAACCGACGGCAAGCCGAGCAGATGGAAGGGGAGAAGTATCCACCTCCACTCCGGTAAGACGTACAAGGGCAGGGAGACTCGTGGTAAGGCCTGCCAAATACAGAGACTATGATTTGGGAGAAGTGAAGTAACTCCTGGCCGAGAGACTCTGGGACTACCTTCCTATTGTTATGTTTTGTGTGTTTGATAAAGAAGGGAGATATGTAGTGTCGCGCTCTAGTGGTCGCGCGTAGGCGCGATGACGTCGAGCGCGGCCGCCATTTTGGGCGCGAAGTTAGCGCCCGATATCGGAGCGGCACGGACGTATTTCCCGGCGCTCTTCTGCATATTGCCTAAACTCTAATAAACAAGAGTTGAACCAACCCCTGTGTAGTGCATAATTGGAAGGGGTAAAGTAGGACATTACAATATTCTTCATGAATTTGTAGATTTAATCCATCAATTCTTTATAATCATAAATTCTTAACAGCCACAGCCTACGCGTTTCGTCCTAACATAGAACTTCATCAGGGCTGTAAAAGAACAAAATAAATACACATCAGTGTGGTATTCATTTAAATTAAATTTATCATTTTAACCCTATTATTCATTGCATTTAACTCATTATGGCCTGCCTATCTCCATTCTAAATCATTAAAATAACATCGCTGGATGGAGAACATGTTTCTAATAAGGGGGACCCCTGATTAGATGGGGGCAGGTACGCAGGGGAAATAAGGAACACCAAAAATGCAAGAAATAACCTGCACGGTATTTTCAACACATGACCCTATACAAGGGTCCTGAAATTCATCCTCTATCTCTGGAGCAGATCAAGGAAAGAATGAGTGGTTACATCAAGTTTTACAAATTAAATAATCATTTTATTAATTGGATAATCATTTCAACAGTTTATAGAAACACATAACAAAGATAACAATAATTGATAATCAAAAAGACAGAGTTCAAAAAAACATATATATATATATCGTCCCACACACCTATTTCAAACAAAACAATCATATCATCATACATTCCCAGGCTTCATCAAAAAGACTCACACATCAATCACACAACTTTAAAAGAATGATATCAGGTAAAAATTGTGCATAAAGGCCACAAGATGGTAGGATGACAAAGAAATTACAAGTCATCAAGGGGTAGGGTTAGAGGTAATCCAGCTGCCCCCACACGAATAACGCCAACGCGCGTTTCGGTGTGTTGCCCCAGCCGGGGCTACACCTTCATCAGGGCGAAGATGGACAATAAGGGGTGGGACAAAACACCTGCAGATATAAACGAAAAAAACACATGTATAGATTTTTCCTTACAGCATATTCTTATATATATGTATCAACCAAATAATATTTTGAATCAAATCAATACCAAATCCTAGATGAGCTCCAGAGAACCTACAGTCAAGCTAAATAGTTAATATTACAACTGGAATAGAAAGCTAAACATAAACAAAACATCAACATATACCGAAAGATACTTTTTATTCTAAAGTCCATACGGAGAGTCCTCAGATACATAGACCCACTCATTACCGTAAGGCCAGAATATTGAATAAAGAAGAAAACATAAATAAAAATCATAAACAGAGTGTGGATACCAATAATAAAGAAAGACAACCACCAGATAGTAAAACAAATAAAAACACATACATTAAGAGTTAAGACCAAGCCACCAAGTGTAAAAGCAAGAATTTAAATGTACTATAGAACTGCCTACCCATATTCATGGCCTCCAAGTATGCCCAATGTAATTTTTTAAAGAACGAGGGCGTGGAGGAAAGAGCCAGCAACGAAGGCTTCTCCGGGACGTTCTACAAAGGGAAGACAGCATACCAAATAAGATACCCTTACCAGAATGCCAACAGGGAAACAACCCTGCAGATCATAGTCTATGGCATTAGTCTGACGCAACACAAAGACACCTACCAAGATAAAAATACAGAAGATCACGATAGAATTCTTCTTCCGTAGGATTTAGGGAGGTCCTTTTATGGATACCACACACGAAATGATCTCATAAAGAATGGTGGATACAGCCCCTTGCCGCGATTTCAAACAAATCGAAGAAACTCTTTAGTCATTTTTGCGTAGATTCATGTGTCACGGGTCTGAAAAGCACAAGAAAGGGGAGTACGGTTGTCAAGTCCTCAGTCAAATCCCAGAAATCGAGAATAAAACGTCCCATAACAGTTAAATAAGAGAGATCCAAGGGCGCTTGACTAAAGGTAGTTATCCCCAGTGTTGACTAAAAGGGCAAGGGAATATCAATTATAGAAAGGGAGTACAGTGTGAATAAGCCCACCCGTAGGTGATGGAACAGATATGCGTGGCTCTCACTAGACATCCTTCTACCTCCCTAAAGAAAACAAAACATAACCTAACCCATAGATCGCCCGCTTACCGATAACTCCGTCTTATCAGCGAAACAAGGGGGGGGGCCCAATAGCACACCTCCTCGCTACCCCAGCCTGTCCGGGAACGCGTGGACTCACCGGAGAGAAACGCCAAATATACCCGCGATCAATCAATGTAGGCTTTCTTAGTGTATCTGCAGCATCTCTAAGATGGCCGCCAGGCTACTGGTAATTGCCTGTAGACCTGCGGCAGTCCGTTTTTATTCTTTACTTCTATTCTTATCCACCTGCCTGCTATTACATTGATTGATCGCGGGTATATTTGGCGTTTCTCTCCGGTGAGTCCACGCGTTCCCGGACACGCTGGGGTAGCGAGGAGGTGTGCTATTGGGGCCCCCCCCCCCTTGTTTCGCTGATAAGACGGAGTTATCGGTAAGCGGGCGATCTATGGGTTAGGTTATGTTTTGTTTTCTTTAGGGAGGTAGAAGGATGTCTAGTGAGAGCCACGCATATCTGTTCCATCACCTACGGGTGGGCTTATTCACACTGTACTCCCCTTTCTATAATTGATATTCCCTTGCCCTTTTTAGTCAACACTGGGGATAACTACCTTTAGTCAAGCGCCCTTGGATCTCTCTTATTTAACTGTTATGGGACGTTTTATTCTCGATTTCTGGGATTTGACTGAGGACTTGACAACCGTACTCCCCTTTCTTGTGCTTTTCAGACCCGTGACACATGAATCTACGCAAAAATGACTAAAGAGTTTCTTCGATTTGTTTGAAATCGCGGCAAGGGGCTGTATCCACCATTCTTTATGAGATCATTTTGTGTGTGGTATCCATAAAAGGACCTCCCTAAATCCTACGGAAGAAGAATTCTATCGTGATCTTCTGTATTTTTATCTTGGTAGGTGTCTTTGTGTTGCGTCAGACTAATGCCATAGACTATGATCTGCAGGGTTGTTTCCCTGTTGGCATTCTGGTAAGGGTATCTTATTTGGTATGCTGTCTTCCCTTTGTAGAACGTCCCGGAGAAGCCTTCGTTGCTGGCTCTTTCCTCCACGCCCTCGTTCTTTAAAAAATTACATTGGGCATACTTGGAGGCCATGAATATGGGTAGGCAGTTCTATAGTACATTTAAATTCTTGCTTTTACACTTGGTGGCTTGGTCTTAACTCTTAATGTATGGGTTTTTATTTGTTTTACTATCTGGTGGTTGTCTTTCTTTATTATTGGTATCCACACTCTGTTTATGATTTTTATTTATGTTCTCTTCTTTATTCAATATTCTGGCCTTACGGTAATGAGTGGGTCTATGTATCTGAGGACTCTCCGTATGGACTTTAGAATAAAAAGTATCTTTCGGTATATGTTGATGTTTTGTTTATGTTTAGCTTTCTATTCCAGTTGTAATATTAACTATTTAGCTTGACTGTAGGTTCTCTGGAGCTCATCTAGGATTTGGTATTGATTTGATTCAAAATATTATTTGGTTGATACATATATATAAGAATATGCTGTAAGGAAAAATCTATACATGTGTTTTTTTCGTTTATATCTGCAGGTGTTTTGTCCCACCCCTTATTGTCCATCTTCGCCCTGATGAAGGTGTAGCCCCGGCTGGGGCAACACACCGAAACGCGCGTTGGAATTATTCGTGTGGGGGCAGCTGGATTACCTCTAACCCTACCCCTTGATGACTTGTAATTTCTTTGTCATCCTACCATCTTGTGGCCTTTATGCACAATTTTTACCTGATATCATTCTTTTAAAGTTGTGTGATTGATGTGTGAGTCTTTTGATGAAGCCTGGGAATGTATGATGATATGATTGTTTTGTTTGAAATAGGTGTGTGGGACGATATATATATATGTTTTTTGAACTCTGTCTTTTTGATTATCAATTATTGTTATCTTTGTTATGTGTTTCTATAAACTGTTGAAATGATTATCCAATTAATAAAATGATTATTTAATTTGTAAAACTTGATGTAACCACTCATTCTTTCCTTGATCTGCTCCAGAGATAGAGGATGAATTTCAGGACCCTTGTATAGGGCCATGTGTTGAAAATACGGGGCAGGTTATTTCTTGCATTTTTGGTGTTCCTTATTTCCCCTGCGTACCTGCCCCCATCTAGTCAGGGGTCCCCCTTCTTATTAGTTTTTGCTTCACAGCCTTGTGCTGTGCGGATCGTGTGTGTTGGTTCTGGAATAGTTGTGCTACCTGTTTGTCTATTTCCATTATTATTGTTGTTGGTATGTCTATCTTCTCTTGGGTTTTGGTTGACCGGCATTTTGTTATTTTGTTGTTTTTTGTATACTTTTGACTGTTGTCGTTTCTGTAATCTATTTATATATATATTTTCTCTATTCGAGGCACTTAGTATTTATTTTTTCTTAACCACTGTGGTCATCTCAGGATGGAGGGTATTAAAACGTATGGATTCTCTGATGAAGACTTTGCTAAAATGATTGGTCTTGCTGGAGGCAGTGATAAACAATTCACCCTCTCTTAAGGGACTGGAGGGTGAATGGACTAAACTCCTCAGTCTAAAGAAAAAATCCAAGCGCACTGAACTGCATGCCCATTTTATGTTAGACTATTTAAAGGCAGGCACCATACCCATAGGATTGAGGGTCCGCAATATTCCTGGGTTGTTTGTTGAGATTCGACAGTTTCTGGAGAGATGGGCTTTGATATCTAACAGATGCTCCAGGGACTGGATGATGCTCATTATTGAAATGGCCAGGGAAGTTTTGGCTATTTTAAATAAAGAAATTGAGACCCTTGAGGAAAAACTTAAACAAGATAACTCGGTTGAAATGGGCAAAAAGAAATTGGAAGAAATAGCCATAGATTTTGATTCCTTCTCGGACTATTTATTGAAACGAAAAACTGACAAATTTAGAAAGGATATCCGTTTGTTTAGCCAGGAACGGGCTTATCCTTATCTGACCACGAACTTTTACACCAGTTCGGACGATTCTAACACCCGGGGGGGTGCCCCTAGATGGGGGAATCGACGGGTTACCACCTTTTCCGATACTACTGACTCGGATGGTGAGGGGGCTAGTAATTATGATTCCAACTATGACCCTAACTATAATCCCAATTTTCAGGCCCGACAAGAACCGTTCGAAAGACCAGCTGTGCCGAATCGTTTTTTAGGCAACCGCAGAGGGAATTTCCGTCCAAGGATCCGCCCTCCCCAACAGAGGAATTACCATCAGGCTCAGGGACAACCCCAAATGTATGTCCAAACAAGACACCACCAATACTGGCGAACGTGAAGAGTATTCCTGTATTCAATCTCTCTAAAACGGAAATTTGTCCCGGAACGGTTTGCTTGTTATCCAGGGGTTTATCCTTTGTCCCCTCTACTAACTTTAGTAAATTTGAGTTCTTGAAAGATCTGCACTCATTTTTCCGTAAAATCAGACTGAAAAAATTCTTTGATACCAGGCCGCCGCCTGGAACACTGGATAATATCTCAGGCCTAAAGCCACCGTCTGATTTTACCCCCACGCTGGATACTATTGGACCTGAGGTGGGCATTTTCGAAAAAGCGGTCATTTCTAAAATTGAAAAGAGCATCAAATATGTGCCTACACCCCTTGGTAACTTATCTAGAGATGAAGCAACTACCTTGTCATCCTTGAAGGACAATAAACACCTAACCATCAAACCCTGTGACAAAGGTGGGGGCATCGTTATTTTCGATACCCCTTCCTATGTGGAGAAAATGAATCTCCTTTTATCTTCCACTGAACATTATAAGAGAATTATGAGGAATCCTGAACCTGCTCTAAAACGCCGTATTCTCAATATGGTTGAACGGGCAGTTGATATGGGATATATCTGTCCTAAGGAGGCAGAGTTTTTGACTCCTAGTTTTACCCGGATGCCCATTATTTATGGGGTCCCGAAGACACATAAAAATGTGTATGATCCTCCTTTAAGACCGATAGTGTCCACCATTGGATCCGCGACGGAGCCCCTCTGCAAGTATATTGACCGTTTCTTGAAACCTTTGGTCAATAACTTAGAATCCTTTGTAAAGGATACTGGCCATTTCATTGCCAAAATTGAGGGGATACCATATCTGGATGATAGAGAACTCTTGGTTACTTTGGACCTTGAGTCTCTATATACAAACATACCACAAAGGGGAGCTCTAAGCGTTATGGAGGACATTTTGTCATCTGAACCCATGCTCACCAATGCCCCCTTTATTATTCAGTGTCTCGAGGTAGCCCTCAATGAAAACTACTTTGCATTTAACAACTGTTATTTCCAGCAAATTCAGGGAGTCAGTATGGGGGCTGCTTGTGCCCCGAGTATTGCCTGTTTATATATGGGAAACTTTGAACGGGTCCACATATATAATGAGATGGCCCCCTTCCATGAAAATGTTCGAGCTTGGTCTCGATTCATTGACGACATCTTTTTTATATGGAAGGGGGACCAGGGCTCACTGGATGAGTTTATACTATGGATTAACGCGGCTGATTGCAATCTCAAATTTACTGCCCACTCCAGTAATTGTAGAGTGGAGTTTCTTGACATTTGGGTAGAACATATACAGAATAGAATATATGTGTCCCTTTTTACTAAACCTACGGCAAGGAACACCTTGTTACAGTATGGCAGCTTCCATCCTCGCTGCCAAAGGGACAGTATCCCCTTCAGTCAGTTCCTTCGGATTCGAAGGAATTGTTCTGACATGAAAGATTTTCTTACCCAATCTGACATATTAAAAGTGAAACTTTTGCATCGTGGTTATCCCAACAAGTTAATTAAGGATTCATTCAGACGGGCCAGATATTTTAATCGCGAGACTATGTTTGTGCCCAGGGAGAAGGAATCCCTGAACAAACTGGTCTGCGTAACCAGACATTCCAATCTTAACCACAAATTGAGACAGGCCATCAACTCTTGTTGGCATCTTCTGAATTTGGGCAATGACGAAGAACATCTCCCTAAACCCATCTTTGCCTTCAAGAGAAATAAAAACTTGAAGAACTACCTTGTCAAAGGGAAACTACAGGATCCCCCCGCTTTGTTACAGAAAGCTATAGTTGATTCTGGCCCTATTAAGGGCAATCATCGATGTGGCAAATGCCAGGCCTGCCCCAATGCTTTAGTCGGAGATACAATTCAGACTCTTGAGCGAACAATCTCCCTGACCAGAATGACTAATTGTCGTACCTCAAACATTGTCTACATTATCTTGTGCCCGTGTGGCTTATTGTACGTCGGGGAAACTGGCCGTGAATGTCGAACTAGAATAGGAGAACATAAATCAAACATACGGATTAAGAAAATCTCAGCCCCCCTTGTTACCCATTGGCTTGACAAAAATCACTCAGAAAGTGATCTGAAGTGGTCTATACTGGAGAGGATCCAGATATATCCTGGACAAGACCCTGAGGCTATACGCAAAAAAAGAGAGGTCTTTTGGATATATTTCCTCAATGCGGTGAAGAAGGGATTGAATGATCACTGCCCGTGGGAAAATGCCATTATATAACTGACCTCTTTTAGTGAAACCATGGAGAGTGTGAATGAGTCTTTTTCACTCTCTTGATCAATGTTCACTGCTTGAGGAGACTCCCTCTCCTGGACCTGGGCCCCACCTGTGAGGGGTTTTGGTCGTGTGAGTTGGTTCTGTGTCCTATCTTTTTTCTGCCCTGTCCCCCCTTACACCCCCAGTAGAAATCCCTAGTTGTTGAAATTATTCTCGCACCTTGTTCGTTTTTTTTAAATTATTATTTTTTTTTTTACAGACTCTGCCTATTTACACTGTCCTTGGTTGTTTATTTGTTTACGAGGTGTGTATTAGCTCTATAATGTTCCTCGTGACGGGGAGATATGCAGTTTTTCTATTTCTAGGCTTTCTTAGTGTATCTGCAGCATCTCTAAGATGGCCGCCAGGCTACTGGTAATTGCCTGTAGACCTGCGGCAGTCCGTTTTTATTCTTTACTTCTATTCTTATCCACCTGCCTGCTATTACATTGATTGATCGCGGGTATATTTGGCGTTTCTCTCCGGTGAGTCCACGCGTTCCCGGACACGCTGGGGTAGCGAGGAGGTGTGCTATTGGCCCCCCCCCCCCTTGTTTCGCTGATAAGACGGAGTTATCGGTAAGCGGGCGATCTATGGGTTAGGTTATGTTTTGTTTTCTTTAGGGAGGTAGAAGGATGTCTAGTGAGAGCCACGCATATCTGTTCCATCACCTACGGGTGGGCTTATTCACACTGTACTCCCCTTTCTATAATTGATATTCCCTTGCCCTTTTTAGTCAACACTGGGGATAACTACCTTTAGTCAAGCGCCCTTGGATCTCTCTTATTTAACTGTTATGGGACGTTTTATTCTCGATTTCTGGGATTTGACTGAGAACTTGACAACCGTACTCCCCTTTCTTGTGCTTTTCAGACCCGTGACACATGAATCTACGCAAAAATGACTAAAGAGTTTCTTCGATTTGTTTGAAATCGCGGCAAGGGGCTGTATCCACCATTCTTTATGAGATCATTTTGTGTGTGGTATCCATAAAAGGACCTCCCTAAATCCTACGGAAGAAGAATTCTATCGTGATCTTCTGTATTTTTATCTTGGTAGGTGTCTTTGTGTTGCGTCAGACTAATGCCATAGACTATGATCTGCAGGGTTGTTTCCCTGTTGGCATTCTGGTAAGGGTATCTTATTTGGTATGCTGTCTTCCCTTTGTAGAACGTCCCGGAGAAGCCTTCGTTGCTGGCTCTTTCCTCCACGCCCTCGTTCTTTAAAAAATTACATTGGGCATACTTGGAGGCCATGAATATGGGTAGGCAGTTCTATAGTACATTTAAATTCTTGCTTTTACACTTGGTGACTTGGTCTTAACTCTTAATGTATGGGTTTTTATTTGTTTTACTATCTGGTGGTTGTCTTTCTTTATTATTGGTATCCACACTCTGTTTATGATTTTTATTTATGTTTTCTTCTTTATTAAATATTCTGGCCTTACGGTAATGAGTGGGTCTATGTATCTGAGGACTCTCCGTATGGACTTTAGAATAAAAAGTATCTTTCGGTATATGTTGATGTTTTGTTTATGTTTAGCTTTCTATTCCAGTTGTAATATTAACTATTTAGCTTGACTAGGTTCTCTGGAGCTCATCTAGGATTTGGTATTGATTTGATTCAAAATATTATTTGGTTGATACATATATATAAGAATATGCTGTAAGGAAAAATCTATACATGTGTCTTTTTCGTTTATATCTGCAGGTGTTTTGTCCCACCCCTTATTGTCCATCTTCGCCCTGATGAAGGTGTAGCCCCGGCTGGGGCAACACACCGAAACGCGCGTTGGCGTTATTCGTGTGGGGGCAGCTGGATTACCTCTAACCCTACCCCTTGATGACTTGTAATTTCTTTGTCATCCTACCATCTTGTGGCCTTTATGCACAATTTTTACCTGATATCATTCTTTTAAAGTTGTGTGATTGATGTGTGAGTCTTTTTGATGAAGCCTGGGAATGTATGATGATATGATTGTTTTGTTTGAAATAGGTGTGTGGGACGATATATATATATGTTTTTTTGAACTCTGTCTTTTTGATTATCAATTATTGTTATCTTTGTTATGTGTTTCTATAAACTGTTGAAATGATTATCCAATTAATAAAATGATTATTTAATTTGTAAAACTTGATGTAACCACTCATTCTTTCCTTGATCTGCTCCAGAGATAGAGGATGAATTTCAGGACCCTTGTATAGGGCCATGTGTTGAAAATACGGGACAGGTTATTTCTTGCATTTTTGGAGAACATGTTTCAACACAATATCCCACAACAAATTATATCTACCTTAATATACACCATTTTCTCAAAATCCACCTTATCTAAGTATTGTGTATTCACCACAATCCTCTATTACCAGACAAAACTATATCTTGTTTTCATAATTGAGCATGATGTTAATATATTAGCACTGTTTTTAAATCGTTACCCTGCCAAGACTTCCCTTGGTAGCTGAACTCAATTATTGAGTAATTATTGATTTATTACCTTTCTTATTTTAAATTGTTGGATGTTGCACATCCGATGTTCACGGCCTGTTATAATTTATTAGTCCTCCTTCTTGTATTATCGTCTTTTAGTCCTAATTGGTAAAAACAATTTGTTATTGAGATGACAACTCTCCATGTTTATTGTATTATGATTTCAAAATCCAAACTACGTACCGGTATTTTAAGTTTCAGATATGGATTCAATTTCAAATTATTTAGACGGCGGGAATCTTTCTTTTATCACTGAAAAGTAAAGAGTATAAGTCTAAATATATTCAAATGAATCATGTACCTCTATGATCTTTACTCTAGAAAAGCGTTTATGCTCCTATGAGGTCCTATCTCAAGTTACTTAACCCTTGAGAACATCCTATCTATTGCACAAATTTTGTTGATAATCCTCCTCCCTTTCTTATTATTTTAAAAATTCATGAATATCACGTATATACCTATAACTCATTATTGATTCAACATCAGGTACCTGCATTCTATGCCAGAATCTATATTCTCTGTTTATGGTCCATAGTTATTCTTGACCCAATTCTACGAGTATAATCTTCAATCCTATTTAATAAAACCAAAAATTATTCAAATGTCCACTCTGTAATTATAATTTAATTTCTACTAAGTGAATCAATCCACGTACCGTTGTTTCCTATTTATTCCAACCTCCAAAATTCTTCCCTCCAATATGATCCTTCTTGTTTTCACAATTCCTTTTATCTTGATACCAGTAACTGACCAAATTCACTGCAATATATAAAAACACCAACTTGAGTCCTCCCAAATAATACTCCAATTTCTTCTATTAGTTAACCCAATACACTTATAGTACGTATATTCACTGATCTTGTATTATTTCTGTGCTGGACCCTTATTGTCTCACCTTTCAAATGGTCAAAGCGTCCGTCACCATTCCCTGCCGGTCCCGTGAATCCCGCCGTAACCTGACTTCGCTGACTTGCTATTATTTAAACCTTTTACCCACCAATCCGATTACTCGTCCAATTAGTGCATCACCCAATCCAAGTTTTTCTGTTCAGACCCCGCCTCTTTATTGCGTGTCCCGTTCCCTCTCTGGTTCGCTAAACCAATCGACCAATCACAAGTCTTTATTTTCTAGTGGAAGTTCCGTTTCACCCTTCCTTCAAACAACCAATCAGCATTACTATTCACCTCCTCCCTCTCTGGTCCGCTATGTCTTTTAGTCACACTTTGCCGATTCTTTCAAAATCAACAATATTCGCCTCTTACCTTTCAACTCCACCCCCTGTTTGGACCAATCCGTGTCGACCACCTCAATTCGACCAATCAGATTTCGCATATGTATGTTTCCTCTCTGGTCCGTGCAACATTCTACCAAATCTCAGATCCTATTGTTTCTATTACCAAAGTTCAATGGGCTTACCCGCATAGTATTGATTAAGCTGTACCAGGTTTAATACCCGTTAAGTCCGCAACTGCGATCCCTGTATCATAATCAAGTGCCACTATCACCTCTGTTAATTTTTTTCCAATAATGTTTTATTTAAACATTCTAACTCCAAGAAAATTACTACTGTTACCTCTACTAATTTTTTACGATGACATTTTATTCGGACATTCTTACTCCACAAAAATTAACACGTACCCATCTACTTGCATACCAAGTTTTGTCCTTCCACGTGTAAATAACCACATGATAATCATGCTGAACTTCATCACAATCCTAGAAATTAATCGAGATCGCGTACATGTTTCTTAATTAGAAATTCTTGTACCAACTGGTATTAACCATGTCATACTCCTATTTATCCATTACCTGTTATATGATTCGATGCTCTTACCTCCAGTGCCACTACTTCGATGTAGAATATAAACATGACTAACCCATCTGGGATTTTCAATATAATCTAACCCATTATATTACTGATCACATCTTCTTAAACCTGCAACTGTATTCTTGCTGTTTAAAACCTTACTCTCATTCTTCCACCGACCCGAGACCACATTGTCAAAATTCCTTCCTCTGAAGCAAAATCATATATACCATATATAACTCTATACATCTTTTACCCTCAATCACCTTGGTCCAAAATATAAAAATTAATAATTAATTAATTAAAAGTCCACCATACTCCCCACTTGACAATTAAATCGCATCTCACTCATCATTCTATTTGAAAACTTCTTGTTAAGAGTATCTCCTCGACTGCATCGAGACTGTTCAAATTATACCTCAATACTGTACGCTTTTGGTATAGTACAGCATGCCACCATTTCACAGAAAATAATGTAGCTCATTATCACTGTTCAACCCCATGGTTACAGCTCTACATCTGCTTATCCATCTTGCTGGCGTAAATATAGTTCCCAGTTTCCACCCCTAGTTCTAGGTGAGATTTTTTGAATACCATGAAACTTGATTCCTACTTTTTCTTCATGGTTTTCTTTAATGTGTTTGGAAAATGGGAGATTTTACATCCTTATTTATGATAGCTCTCTTATGCTCTTGAATTCTTAATTTCAGAATTCTTTTAGTACTCCCTATGTATAACTTATTGCATTCACATAGGATGATGTACATCACCCCAACACTATTACAATTGATAAACTCATTGATCTTAAACATTTTCTTGGTATTATAGCTAAATTCCTTAGTTTTGTTCATACCTAAATCACATACGTTACAAGCGCCACATGTAAAAAATCCTTTGGGAGGTGGTGGTAACCAATTGCGCTCTTTTGATTTTGGAGGTTCGAGGTAATTTCTAGTTATTAAGTTCCCTATGGTGGGACATTTTCTAAATGTCACCATTGGTTTATCTGAGATGGCGTCTAGTAGCCCTGGTACACCTTTCAATAAACCCCAATTTTTTAGCAGGACTTTGTAGATCCTATTTTGATGTGTATTATATGTTGAAATAAAGGCCACTTTGTCTCTAGTGGAATTTCTTTTCTTCTGTATTAGGGTGGACTCCCTCTTCACGGCCTGTACTCTTTTTTTTTTTTTTTAGCCTTTTCTAAACAGTCTTGTGATTGGGTGGGCTTACAGCGGTGGACCAATGAGAGTTGAGCGCAGGGACAGGTGTGACAGGATCAGAATTATTGAGCTAGTGCGCACAGAGCTTTAAAACCTTGACCACTTGTGAACACAGCATTTTCTTTTCCTTTGGCACTGTCAGTATTTCCACAGGTGTATATCCTTCACACGCTTTCTTTTCATATAAAATGTTAATTACAATTGTCACATATGTAACCCTCTAGAAGGGCCAAGGATTAGATGAACATGTAGCTTGAACACCTTTATTACCTAGTGAAATGCACTGTGAGAAACTCGCATTGCCAAAGCATCAAATCCAGAGCTCTCAATTGGACGCTGTCATGGGCACCCCATCTTTTCCCTGAACCAACCCAAACACCTGGAGGTGACTACATTCTCAGTATGCACTATACAAAACTGATACTTTGCATGGAACCAAAACTACAGAAACACAACATCTAATGGAAAGCAAATGCTTTTAGGGAATACAGGATGATGTAAAACATTTAGACATGAATAACCTTAAGCTTTTTTACAGTCGTTAAGAAATCAATTGAAGTTTTTGCCTGCAAATTTAAAGAGATAAATATTGGACCCGATAGGGACCTGTTTCAAAATCAATTTTTTAATTACTGCCAAGTGTAAGACATGGCATAGCAGGACCTGCTGCCACCCTATTTATTCACTTGCTGTCACAAAGTAGCAAACGCCTGCTTTAGATGCGAACGATAATGGAAATCTTCCAATTCCTGGATGAAGTGTTAAATCTAAATGCAACTCCACCTATGCATATGTCTCTGATAGAAGAAATTCTACTGGAGGGAAACTCTTTTCGAAAAAGAGGATTTTGCATACTACCGTGACAGGAGACTTTGATACTACTAAAGACACCGACGGGAATATTATGACTTCACTTCTTTACTTAAAACTCTAGTAGAAGCAAACATGGAAACTGACAAAAGTCCATTATAAAAAGAAACAGCACATACTATGTATCCAATTCCCATGACATCATAATACCCTGAATTACATCAAAAGCCCTCTCTAAATAGTCTAGAGACAGTCTACACTTCGTTTTCTTGCCCACTAGAAGCTGAACTGTCCATACTAAAACCCAGATAATTCAAAGAAGAAAACTGCAACAGCATTGAATTAACAACTTGAATACAAAGAGCCAAACATGGAACCGTGCATTCGAAGGGAGCTAAGAAGATCATACAAACTTGCAATATGTTGAAAAGTATAGAGAAATAAAACTAGAAGTAATTAAATAAAATTAAGGGTGTGTCTGGGAGGGCTAATCTTAGCCTGTGTCTTTAGTAGATTCCAAACCTCCTGTCACAGTAGTGGGGGACAGTTTACATTCTGTTACTAGACCAGAGACTCATTAATGACTAGTTCAAATTATCACTGGCATTGGAAGATATATGCATCAATAGTTTAAAATAAACAGACTTGAGCTACGCAACCCATCTTGCCAAAACAGGAAGAAAATGGCTGAAAAGGTTCCTGAATGAAATCATGAAATCAACAGCTATGAAGCTGATGCATATAAAGTAGGCAACAGGGGTAGACTGGAGTGAAAGCCTTTATTCAGGAAAAGTAGCGGGCACATCCGTCTCCAGTAACTGCCCTTCAAAGATAACCACCATCCATTCCAACCGGCCAACATTCCAACAACCCATTATCTTGTGCAGTACCCTGCATGAGAGCAACAATGCCAACCGATATGTCTCCCCTTTTAAAAACAACATAACTAAAATTGACATACAAATAATAATTACAACATACCTACTAAAGAAAATGCTATCTAAAATTGTTACATAACACTTAACTACTATACTCAAACATATTGGGTAATAACAAAGTACTTATAGTTCCCTGGTCATACCACCATCCTACCATCCCTGGTAATCTTGGGTGGGACATTACTACCAGAGTCAACGTATTATCGTGATCTTCTTTGTCCTTCCCTATAACTAGTATGTCATCCTGAAAAAATGACAGATCTAGCCTTTCGTTGTAAGTTAGGCATGCACAGATGGAGACAAGAATTATACGAATTGGCTTTTCAAACATTTATTGAATCAATTGTATTCTTGTGTAAAAAACATGAGCTGCAGTTATTAGCAGAAGGAAACAAAGCATTGTTATCAGCATTACAAGATTGGTGAAGAAGATGAACAAATCAACCATCATGACAATATTGCGTGATTATATGATAATACTTATATGATTACTCCTAGCCTAATCCTACCTACACTATCGAGAGCATAGTGAGAGTATCCTCAGCCAGATCCTTTGGGAAAACCAAACTCCCTTTACCTGTGTATAGGATAGTATTTATAAAGCACACTTATACCAGCTGGTATGATGTATCAGGAAGCCAGGCTGACAGGCTGATGTAGAACAGGCCGCCGTCCTCTGCAGGAAAGCGATTGGAATCAGCAGGTCTGCATTTCAGTACAGCGTCCAGGATAATCCATAGAAGTGCTCCTCTGGCTCATAAAGCTCAGAGGTGGTTTGTATAATCAAACCATTGTTGCAATTGCACCGTCAGAGGCGCAGCGCTAATGTGTTTGTTTATCTTTTTTGACTCGGAGCTGTCTCCAGCCGGACAACTAATAATAAGAGTATCGTACTCTCTGTTCCTAGCCTTGGATGGACTTGATAATGTGCCTATGAGGAAATGTGATGCCTGCAGAACCACTTTTAAGTATGCTGTGATGTACGTGCAAAGCATGTTAAAAGTCACCATGTAAAAAGATGTCAATTTTAAACGTGTAACTAAAATTGCGATTTGTGCTCAGGCCCTGTTGAACCTCACAACACCCACTCGTTTGCTGGAGGGAGAATCTCTCATCAAACCAAAATGTAAAAGCTAATATAAAATCGAGCTCAATAATTTATATCTAATTAATATAAAATGATAATAAAATGCAATTTATTAATAAAAGCAAATGAAAACCAAAATGTGTATTTTAGAAAAAGTGTCAATGTTAAAAAATCAATGCAATCAATAAAATGAATAAAAACAATTTGGAATAAAATCATGATGCTGAATTCAAAATGCACAAGGCTCCTGAAATGTTTATGCGTTCCGAAAATCTATGGGATCCAAAATAGTTCTCTCTGCCACAGACAATGTTTGCACAGTAACCCGGCTGCAAGTTCCAAAGAACAAACATGGTCGTATCCAGCCAAGTCAGCACCCGCTGAAGGTGTGCCAGCCGGCAGTGTATCCGCAGATAAAGAGCCATGATACAATAATCCAGAAGCCGAAGCATCTAGGAAAGGTTCACAATATTCATCCTGTAGCAAAGGTAGTCTCTTAGGATACCACTGAAGATGAAGCCTCAACAGACACACCTGCAGATCCATATCCATAGATTAAATCAGTTGCATTCCAAGACACAAATTTAATGCGCACTCGAAAGTGCACAGTAGACGGCAGAGCACAGGCTGTACGCAATGTAACCATATTGGTCGGAAGGACAAGGACCAGTTCTTGTTCAGTTCTTGCAGCAAAGACGCTCCAAAGTACTTTATGATGCGTTCACGACAAAGCAGGACTTGTGGCAGCTCCATCACCCATTTGGCCTCGAGGTGGTACATCCATTACGGAACAACATAAATAGAACCGAGAGCCCAGCAATGAGGAATAACACCAACGGTATTCCTCCAAACACACTTGAAAACAGAGAGTGTATAAAGGACGGAATCACTCCAAATACGATCTGGAACGTACTGACAAAGCCAAACCCAATCACTTAAAAAAGTGTACTACTTCCGCAATATTTTAAGCATTAAATATGTGGTGCACACGCTCACCAAAATGTTGAGGGAGGTTTGTGCGCAATAGTCATTGTATTTCAGCAGAAGACCTTGCCACCTGGAGGTCAAATGTTTCTCTAGCAGAGGTCAGCGCAACATCCTTTTTAAACAAGACTTTCAGTCTGGTCACCTTTTGAAAGTTCCTATTAAAAATAGCTATTGAAGGCCATACTGTAACCTCTCTAGGTTTGCAGGCAGAAATAATACATTGTTGCAGCAGGTCACGACCCTAGAAACCTTTACCACATATGGTACTTCCGGTTTCATCCCACAACAACCTTGGTCGTTCAGAATCAAATAACTCCCATTTGAAAGTACCTTGAAAATGGGTCGAATCAAGGCAGCTGGAGTACCCTTCCGATAGCACGCCAAATTTGCCATGCACACATTATAGGCGCCTTGAAGTATAATGAATGGGCGAACGAAGTTTCACATTCGCTAAGAAAGACCTCAGCTTCTGCATTCTCACATCTGTAATCGAAAGGCAGGACCCATGTCTCGTGTACAAATCTCTCCTCTAATGCCTCATTTCTCCCCACTTACAAACATTTCATACAAGATGTGAAATAAAACGTAGGAATTGGTAATGTAATAAATAAATCTGTGTATTAACCACACAGCCGGTCGTGTTTCAGCCAGTGTGAAGGGCATTCTTTTTACATGCTCAATGCTTAACATTGTGTAAATTGCGTCTTTTTTCGCCATTATTTTGTGAGAGCGTGCTAAATTATTAGGTGAAAACAAATTAGTTTCGTTCAGGTATTTCCAGGGGACGCAATTCGATTTTAAGATTTGCAACGTCCAACTCAATTGCATAATCAATCTTAGCTGATTCTGCCCATGTTGTAAGAGGAACATGCCACTTTGTATTATATCGAATGCAGAAGACACAATATTATTCAAAGAATAAATGCAAGTTGACAATGTTGTAATGCTGTTATCACAACAGCCAAAACCATTTCCAAATTAGCCCTGCAAATTTCTCATATGAGTTCAGCAGCTTCCTGCAGAGAAACTTTCCAAAGTTTGTTGTATATGGTGTATAAAAGGCATTTAGACCTTGGTGATCTAGGACCTAACACATCTTGTAAACCCATGTCATCAGAGAGGAGAGGCAAGTGTTCCTTAATTGCAGATTTCGTAGAATGCTGTAACCATTGCCAGCATAACTTCCCTACACTGTGGGTAGTGACTACTTCTGAGTACTGTGTCTGTATGTAACGTGTCTCTGGTCTGTTCGCTTTGAAACACTTTGTGGTGTTTAAAAAAATGTGTATGACAGCCATTAGTGTCCAATGGCCACACTAACCATCCTTCTGAACCTGAAAGTGTAGGATTATACGTACCATTCTCAATCAATCAATCAGGGGTTTGTTAAAGCGCGACTACTCACCCGTAAGGGTCTCAAGGCGCTAGGGGTGGGGGCGGGTGCAGGTTCCATTCCATCAAGGAGGGGGTCTGTCGAAGAGCCAGGTTTTGAGGTTTCTTGCGAAGATGGGGAGCGATGTTGTCTGTCTGAGGTGGAGCGGAAGGGCGTTCCATGCTTTGGCCGCGAGGAAGGAGAAGGAGCGGCCTCCCGATCTGGTCTTTCTGGTGCGGGGGACCACGGCGTAGGAGAGCTGGGCTGATCGTAGGGTCCTTTGGGGTGCGTGGAATTTGAGTCGGCTGTTCAGGTATGCTGGTCCTGTGCCGTGGAGGGCCTTGTGTGCGTGGGTGAGCATCTTAAAGGTGATTCTCGCCTCGACGGGGAGCCAGTGGAGTGTGCGCAGGTGCTGGGAGATGTGGCAGTGTTTTGGTAGGTTGAGGACCAGTCTTGCGGCGGCGTTCTGGATGTTCTGTAGCTTGCGGGTGAGGTTTTTGTTTATTCCGGCGTAGAGTGCGTTGCCGTAGTCGAGTCTGCTGGTGACCAGGGCGTGAGTGACGGTCTTTCGGTGTTCGAGGGGGATCCATTTGAAGGTCTTACGAAGGATCCCTCCGTTTAATTTGTAAAATGGTACCAATTTTCAAAATGTACAATGGAGGGAATGTTTGGTGTATGTATTCATGTCTTTAATTTTAGCCAAACCCAGGCAGGTTGTTTGCTGCACTATCTTGTTCAGGAAAAACATTTGTCTAGGTATCAGACAAGCCCTATATAATGCTTCATTACCCTGTGCTTGCCATTACCCTGTCCCTCAAATAGATTTTAAATCAATATTGTCCTTCCAAAATTCATAACCTTGTATGGACAGTTGAGAAATAAATGAATCCAAATAAATTAAGGGGTTGTTGCTGAAACAAATGCACATTTTTGCAGGTATCTTTTTGAACTACCCATTGGTAGTGTAGGGCAATGTTCCCATTGAGTGTAATTAAAAACTGCACGTGAAATACTTTGCTCTGTGTAAATAATGGTGTGCATAATGATGATAACAAAACATTTCACCATAATTAGCAGAATTCCAGTACACATCATCAGCATCAAATACTGTGTAAGACTCTAGCTAGGAAAGCATTGATTTCACTGTATTCACATCCCAATCACGAGGCACAGATCCAGGAGTAATAACATCGTCCATACTGATCTTGAACCCATACAGTATTTGTAACATTTCTGTGGGGCCAAAAATATCAAATGGGACCTTATCCTAAACAATGACATCCGGGACGGGAAATGCAGAAATGTTCACAAGGGACTGGTCTCTTCGCACTTTATGGGAAGAAGAGTGAGGCTTCAAAACCTCAGTTACCAGTTCAACAGCAGAGCGTTTTGGGAGAGAATGTCCATTTAGGAGCAAAAAGAAAACGGTCACAAATCCAATCCGAGTGAATAGGAAAAGTAATGAAATGGCAGTGCACAACAAATAGGACTATGGTGCAATCAGGTAAGTCTGTTTCATCCAAAAAATAAATACACAAATTCCATACAATGAAGTATGTGGCGAATGAGAGGAAAAATCATCAATGTCGGCAAAGTAGCCAGAGCCAGTCTGTGCAAAAACAGGGACCTCACGGGGCAAAGTAGAACTATTAGGCACCTCCAAAGGTGGTTGATAATAAACAACTTTGTTGTTCGGTGTAGCGGTTGAAGACACTGAATTCACACAGGGAAGAGGTGTGGTGCAGCGGCCAGGGCGGCTGACTCCGGAATACGGGGGCTCGCGGTTCGATCCCCTGCGGCAGGTTAGCCCAGCACCTTGTGACTCTGGGCAATAGCTCGCTTAATCTTCCCGACGGCCCCCAGCGCCGGGACACCTCTCCAGAGGTAGCTGTGCGCTTTACAAATGCTGGTATTTCATTTCATTTCACATGGTGTCGTTCTAAAGTTAGTAGTTGTAACTGGAAGCAGTAGAACGTCAGTATCAGATGTCCCCAGCCGGGGAGTAACAATTTCTGTATTATTTAACGCATGATTTCCTGAATGGTAGGGAGCGGATACAAGTAACTACAGAGGAGCCCTTGTGGCCTACTGTGTAGGACTGGCCACATGGTGTGGTTTTAAGAGCTCTTTGAGACAAATCTTTTGTCTCAAGAGCAAGAGGCAGCCAAAGTACTGTTCTGGTACCTTGTACTGCCGGGACAGGTACAGGTGCTCTGTATGATGGTCCATACTCCTCCTTGTTGGCAATCTTTCCTCGAACTAGAGCCCCAATCTTTGGAATTCAGCCAGGAGTCGCTGGTTGCACCTTCACTTCTTCAGTGTCAGAACTTTTGGTTAATGTGTTGGAGTGCTCATGCTGGAATTCTTGTAGTTCCTGTAAGACAGCGAAACGTTCATTGATGTCAAAGGCGCATCTGCCGCCACTTGCCATGATTACGAAGGTCTGAAACAAACATCTGGACGCCGAATAGGACTTCATAGGGAGTCTGGACACCCAAGGATCTAGGCAGATTATTTAAAGCTCTCTGAATTTCATACAGATGATGGATCCAACTACGACTGTAACCTAATACCCTAGCTGTTAAAGACTGCTTTAAATCACGTTTTTTTCTTTCCACTCTCAAATTTCCCTCAGGATGATAGGGGGAGAAATAATGCACAGCCACACCCAGGGTGCCCATGATATCCCGGTAAGTCTCAGTGGCAAATACTGGTCCCTGGTCCAAGTGGAGTGCAGCTACTGCATATGTCCCAATAAAGACTTGCAGATCTTTTATCACAGCTCAAGCGTCAGCCGATCGCTGTGGCCACACCCATAGAAATCTAGAACTCGAATCCACTGCCGAAAGAGTGGATTTAAAGGAAGTTTTGCGGTCCGCAGTGGTCAAGATATACACAAGCCAGTAGTTTGTTTGAGGCTAGGAGAGGTGTCTGCGGTGGGTGAGCTGCAGTAGAACTTTTAATTTGCTGACAAATGTCACAACTAAGGACATGTTGTTTAGTCTGTTTGTAAAGACCGTGCCATCAATAGCGTTGCTGTAGTAGTGAAACTGTGTCCGCCACACCAGCATGGGCAGATGCTAACCTCTCATGAGAAGCTATGATTAATTCTAGCCTGCGGTCTGAATTTGGTATAACTCAATCCCCCACTTGAGAAAAGGCACCTCTTGTCCACTTTAAATCAAAAGAAATACAGGGAGTCGGAGGTAAAAACATTTGGTTTATTCAAGCTTGAACGGATGCAAGACCAGCAAGGAAAAAGCTATTCCGTGTAGGTAATGAACAACCACACAGAATTCTCCTTTCATATTTATACTATACTTCAAACAAGTCTGCCTACACCCCTTTACTTCCCTCCCCCTAATCCATTGGAAAATTCCTTCCAGTTATACATACAAAAAGAATAGCTAACCACACTACATTTTCAAGATAAGCGATCACAAGCCATTGCTTAATTGCAAATTGAATGGAAAAAGACCAGCGTGACTTTCCATCTCAGAGAAGCACAAATGAATAACAAAGTGTAATTATTCTAACAGCCACTCGGTACTTTTCCAAGGACATGGAGAGAAAAAAATAAAAGAATGTACAATGTCAGAACGTGCATGGAAAATTCCTCAAACAACGTCGTACAAAGTGAGGTGGATTTAAAAAAATGTCTGCACTCATGTTCATATTATATAACCTTTTCCTCACACTCTGGGAATGCGAGCAAAAGGTTTAGGGCACTCACTAGGTATGAGTATTTTGCTGGAAATCTTTTAGGAAATGGTGTACCAGAGTGTGATTCATTGACTGCCACCATGATGTCTACATCCACTCTTGTGTGAGAACGAGTAATTGCAGCTACTACAGCAGTCTGGACTGCTGCCTTTGCGGCTTCATCAGCCAGTGAATTCCCTTCAACGTGTATTCCAACACGTTGGTGACCCAATGTATGAATTACATGAGCCTGTGGAAAGCATTCTTTTAGATATGCCACCTTTCCCCAAAGCAATTTATGCTTGATAGTGTTCCCTTTTGAGTCTCTGAATCCATTCAAGCGCCAATAGTGTAGCTGCTCATTAAAAGACAGGACACACTAATACATATCACACAGTATGAGTGTGGGGAATTCAGGATCGTTATTCTTTAGTGCCAGAATGAGAGCTTTGAGTTCAGCCAGCTGGACAGTGCAATCCCCTAGGTATTGTGTAAATGTTTTTTGAGGGTGGAATTCTCCATTCCTCATCACACCACGCACTGCTGCACAAGTGCCGGAGTATTGCTGTTTTGTTCCAACAGCAGACTGGGCTGAACCATCAGTATAGATAATGAAGTCATACTGATCAAGAGACAAAACGTAACTGGGCACAGGGTATTCATGTTCATATTATAGACATTTTTGTGTATGAAGTGTAGGGTCAAAGACATAGTCTACATCAGTAGCTGTTAAGGAGGTGGCCCACTATACACACACATGGGATTACAGCGCAAGGGTCTGAGTGCTACATATCAGCAGAATTTTACATAATTCTGCCCAGTAGGCACCACACCTCTGAAACAGGAAAAAGTGTGTTCAGTATTGTAAATCCACACACATTTTTATACTGCCACCACTGCTTCATGTGAGCAATGCAGAACATGAGCAATAGTCCTATTTCAGTATTGAAGGCACACTTAGGGGCCGATTCCGATCTCGGCCGGTAGTGCTCCGAATTGGATTCGGATTTACCGGATCCGATTCGGAGCCCTGTTTCCCGACCGAATCGTACGCGGGTCCGGCCGAGCGAGTACGATGCAGGCACCCGCGAAATCTCCGACCGACTCGAACGCGGCTTCAACACGCTCCGACCGACTCGCATGGACACGACTCGCTATGGAGACGTATCCCGGCCGGGTAAGTACGATGCGCGCCGCGAGCAGTACGACCGACTCGCGCCCTCCGGCTCGAAAAAGCTGGGAGCCCGCGTACGCGTTGTACGACAGGCTCCCATTGACTTCAATGGGAGTCCGACCGACTCGAGTCCGATGGCATGCGTGCGCATCGTACTCGTTCGGTCGGACTGCCAGAGTCCGATTCGGTCGGAAATCTCTCCGGGTCCGGCTCGGTCGGAGAGATTTCCGGCCGAGATCGGAATCGGCCCCTTGGTGTGTGCCCCTGTAAGTCACAGAACAGGTTCTGTGCCTTGGAATCACCATGGACAGGCTGGGCCTCAAAGCACACACTAGTTTATCGTGTCAGCTGGGCCATCAGAAATTCAAGGTGGCAGTTTTACATGGAGTCTCGTCACTCATGGCAGGGTTACATGCCCGTTTACCATGCCGGGGACATTCCCCCCCAACAGTATTAATTTGATTTTAAATTCTGGGAAATACATTTAATCAATGTAAATGATGGCCAAATGCACAGCATTTTAATTTACCACTTCTTTTCTCACTTGATAAATCAAAAATGGAGCCAACACAAAAGCAGGACAAAAGATGTTATCTTAATTTTTGGGTTTGCAGTTTTGAGTGATGCTTGTACCAAGCATATCCCATACCCTTTTTGATAATAATAAGAATACAAGACATGGGTGTGTTATATACAATTTATAGGCTTTGCAACTGACCACGAGAAAGAGGTTTGCAAGCGTCATGCTTCAGGATTGAGCTTTGCTCTTTTGCCAGACATCTGATGTTTTAATTTTGACACAGTTGAAAAATAATCAAGCCTTTACAGAATTCATTTGGGTCAGGCACCTCATTTTCCGATGATAACTAGGTTAAGCGAGTTTCTTATCTTGTGCATATTGCTTTACAATGATGTTTTGCGTGGAACAATTCTCTTGTATGCATTGAAATGTAACCTCTGACTATGAAAACTTTGGAAAGGAGAGCTGTTAATGAAAGAATGAAAGTAAGTTGAATTATGGCCTAAAGCACACTTTTATAGTCCTGGCCTCACAGCACATTGTCGGCAAGTCCTTTTTTCCCCCAATATACGCAGCATGGGCTTTTGGATCAGCTTCCTTTATGTATTGGCCTGTTTGGGTAAGCCCTCTTCAGCCACTGCTTTGAGACTTTATCAACCACATCTTGGATCAGTCCAGAGAAGGAACCATCTCTTCTCTCATGCTGCTATACTGTGTGTCATTCCAATTTTGAGGAAGTGTTTCTATTGCAATGTTTGAGTTGCATTCTTTCACCATTTGCCAGGGAATATTGGTGATGCAAAAGCCATCTTGGAAAGAGGCTCCCAGTCTAAAATCAAATGTTCTACATTATAAGCTAATGTTTGCACAAAGTATATATTTAAGTACATAAATGCTCAATATTATGTGCCATGTGGTACATTGAAAGAAAATAATTTTTAATATGGAAAAAGCTACATAAAAAATCAAAATAATATTAAAAAACAACTGACTTTATCCAGCCTTTATATACTTTTAATGGCCGTGGCAATACTTTAATATGACTACTGCTTCATTCTAGAGGTCAGATTGCCTGGTTTCTTTTTAATTTGACTTGCATTATTTTTCTGTCTCTTGTATGTACCATTATTTTTTTTCTTTTATGTCACTGATTGTACATGCCACTGTAGTCCTCTGTCATTGGCTGTATTTAATGTGAGGTCATTTGTAAGAACAACTGAAACCTCATTCTAAGAACACTACTTTTTTCCATATAACTCAAGAGCTTAATTCTCTTTTATGTTTATTCTCCTTAACTGCCTTCGGAAGTGAGACTTCTGTAACGTGATCATTCTTTTACTGTATGATTCATCCGTTATCTGCACTAGATACTAACAAGGAAAATCAACACACCTTCAGTATTAGGTGATTTTTTTTTATGCACCATGTTTTTCCACAAAACAATAAGGCAGCAAAAGCTAGAAACATTTGCCAGCATTAATACTGCTAAGGAGTATATTTTTCCAATGAGAGAGACAAAAAATAGTTTGGGATTGTGTGAAGGATTTTGAATAATCAGATATTGTACAGAGTCTTGTGGATTAACGGATGCTATTGAACGGTCCTGAATCCTACTCCTGCGTTAACCTCATACCTCATATTTCTACTCAAAATACTCAAAATCATTTGTATCACATGTACCACAACTAGTTTGAATGCTGTGATAACTATTAATTACAGCTTCATTGCACTTCTGTGGGATCCCTGGCAGCACCCTGCTACACCAACCTGTTTATGGTCAAACATGAACACAATCACATACACAATAGCAGTAGTTTGACAAATGGATTGCTACTTAACATATATTTCATTGATAATGTCTTAATCCCATGGATTGATACAGTGGAAGAGCTTAATGTCAACATAGAAATTGTTTAAACTGTCTACTCCAGAATTGAGTTTACCACCAATATACAATCAAAGGAAATCTATTTCCTTGTGAAAATTACATTGTCTGAATAGAGGTTAAAGACTTCCATGTACACCAAAACAAACTGATCATCACTACATTTTGTACTTTACTGGCTTCCACCAAGCATCCCTCAAGATCAATATGGAGCACTCACCAAGTAATTATAAGTAAGTTGAAAAATGCAAATTCTCGTTAGATTTAGAACATTGTATTTTACATGCGGTAACATGTAAGTACAGAAAAAAACTGCATTAATATGATACATGGTAATAATCACTGAAGGCAAAATCATATTTTGTCTTCCTGAAGTATAACTTTGTTCCTCTCCATTGGGTCTTTAGTAATATGTACTATGTTAGCTGTACCCAAAGTCCAGTGTTGCCTATTTACGGTTCTTTATAAAGGGTCCATGCAATAAGAGTACATTTTCTGTAACAAATCAACTTGTTTTTGTTATATGCTATTAAATAGTCAATTGATCCAGGAGAAAACAACTGTATTCCAACAGTCAACTGATCCTGGATAAACCAGCCAACACTTGTTTCGTCTCTCAGGCAGATCTTTTTCAAAGCTCTTGGTAATTGGTTTATTGTATAAGTATTCTTCCAGGTATTTGTACCCAAATTGGTATAAGTCTGAGGCATTACATCTTACATCATAATAGTTGCAAACACATTACAAGTCAGAGTTTTGAGGTTCAAGAAAAAGTATGTGTTAGCCACCCAACACAGACCTGGCCGGTCCCACTGATTCCTGAAAACTAAACGCACACATAATGAGTACTTCAAATATATATTCTAGCACTTCTCCCAATGACTTGAATACCTACCCCAAGTTTCATCAATATGGGCTTTCTTGTGGTAAATGAGGTATAGTTTCTGCTTGACTTCTGTTGAACTGCAAGGCAACCAATAATGTTACTATTCTGTTCCTAATCTTGGCAATTCATATGTGCAAACTAGAACTCTAGTACCTTGTGTGACATTCACATATACATGTGCAACATAATTCAGTCTAAGAATCTTTCCTGTTCTGTCATCCGATAACTCTAGTGAAATGCAATGACCCACCGTTTAAAAGGGTTCATATAAATGTTCAAGACATAGTTGAGCGTTTGTTTTCATCAACAGCATGACTTTCTGAATAATTACCTGTGTTCCCATTGTCTGTCACTACAAATCAATTGGAAGCAAAAGGTATTGAAAAGGAAATCTGAGGTCCGTGTAGTGAGGTCCTGATTTCTTAGCATAGACTCAGTGGGCAATGAGGGAAGTTGTATATCTCAAAGATGGCACATAACTCTCCAGAGCACATGAGAGTTTTTGGCCTGCTGGCAATTGTAATTCATTGTTGGAATGCTAGAACTTAGTGCGTTTTCCAGCTTGCAGCCTCATTGCAGAAAGCTATGGCACTCCTTGGTGACTGCTAGCATCTGTCAAGCTTTGGCCAAAGATGTGCATTCCCTGCTCTCCCCGAGTCCCTCTGTAGGTATCAAGCACTCAAATACCTCATCAAAGAAAGAATGGGAGTCCCGAGAAGGGGAAGAAAAAACACAGGAGTGCTTGTTGTGGTGGGGTGGCATTAGTAAGACCTGGCTCGGACTAATATTAACTGTCGGACCGGTACCATGACTGATTCTCAGGTCTGAGGTGGCGTGAGTTCTGGATAGAAAAAGCAAGTGCCAGAACATTTTTGAAAATGCAAGAAATATAAACTTGTACAGCGTAACTCATTTAAATATTGGGATGAGCATCTTACCTTGCTCTAGGCCTAGGGAAATGGTGATGAGACTAGACGTTGTCCTGGATACCAATGCTGATCCCCAGGATGACAGGGAGCCAGAAACTCTTCGGACAGCAGTAGTCGGGTGGTAGCCCAGCAGCATATGAACAACAATGGCAAAGCCCAGAAGCACAAGGGCAGAATCTAACCAGATAAGTGAACCAGCAAGGGAAAAAACAAGAAAGGTGTTGAGATTCAAGGATGGTGGCCGAACTAAGCCGAGCAGAGAGCCAATACAACTACAAATTGTTGCCAGGCAAAGAGCCGTGAATGCAGTGTAGTTTAATCTACCACTTTTGACCGCAAAGTGGGATTCTATACAAAGAAGTTTCCAACCCCCTCGGTGGTTAGCAGTCTAGTAGTTCTCAAGTGCCATTGACCCATGTTCCAAAGTTTTCAATCCCTTCCTTATCTAAGTTCAGTGAGTCTATGATTTACGTGAGGGTTGATGATGTGATATGGATATCCATAGCAAGTCTTAGAAGACCTTATGTTGTGCAAGTGACTTTGTAACTCAGTACCCATTCGTTTATTTGCTGAAATTCTACAGTATCCCCTGCCCAGAAGAAGTCCCACCCCAGGAGATTTTGCAAGACGATATGGTTTCTCAGAGATCAGTCAGTGAAATCTAGAGCCCAGAAATCACGTTCCTTTCAGTTCACAAGGTGCAGCAACTGCCCATGACTTTTCCTCAGACCTACAGTGGCATTTTCTTCAAACTCAAGTGTGCCATCAATTAGTGTAGCTGGTGGTCCCAATTTAAGGTGTAGCAAGTTTGGCCTGGGACGCATGTTCAACAGGATGTGTTTGCATTTAGTTGGTAATGATCATGTGACTGCATCCTTCCCCAATAACCCTAAAATTTTGAAGGGGCCCATGAATCTGGGTGGAAATTTTGGATGTGACTCCAGATTGGAGATACATTTAGCAGATGACCATATTTATTCCAAGGGTAATAGGAAGGAGTGGCCTGACAGTGCAAATCTGTCCGATGTTTGTAGTCTGCCTTGACCTTTGCTAAATGCCTTTGCACTGTTTTCTGAATGTTTTGATGTGATGCAATACGTGTGAGCTGAGGATACCTTAGAGGCTGAGCTTGTGACAGGTAATTTATGGGTACGATACATAAGTACAGTAAAAGAGGAATTTGTCTAATGAGTAGAGTGGAGAGTTGTTATAAGCTAATTCAGCAAGATATAGCCATCTTAACCAGTCTGATTGGTGTTTGATCACAAAGCACCCTAAGATATTATTCTGTTGACTGATTCACTCTATTGGTCTGTCCATCAGTCTGGGAATGGTAACAGGTGGATTTGAAATGTGCTGCACTTAATATTTTCATGAGTTCGGTTCAAAAGTGTGCTCTCAATTTACAGCCCCTACCAGTGACAATGGTATCTGGAGCCATTTAGCATAAGCTGTGATCCAAGAAATTTTGCACTAGAGCTGTGGGAGATTTCTTTTATGCAATGAAATGACACAATTTGAAAAAATAATCTACGACCCCCAACAGAGTAGAGAATCCTTGTGAATTGAGCAGTTTCAGCAATAAAGTCCATACAAATATTCTAAACTTCAGTCTGAGCACAGTGTTGCACATATTTCTTGATGTTTTGGTGTAATTCTGGCCAACAAAAATCTAGACTTACAAGATCTTGTGATTTCCATTGATCTGAATGATCTGCTGGAGAGTCATGTCACCAACTTAGCACTTGTTCTTGCAACTCCTTACAAGGGAAACAGAAGGCCTCATTGTGAAAGAGCAAAGCCTATTTCTGATGCCTCTGAGATTCCATTTGAAGCCATTGAGTATGATATTCGGATTGATGGACTCCAATTGCAGAGGTGAAGGCTAATAAAGCTGTAGGCTGGCAAGACTCCTCATTTTTTGCCGGTCTGTTGCGACGATGCATCAGCTTTTCCATGACAGTGTCCAGGACCATATGTGATCCTCATAGTGGAACTGCAAAACGAAGAGGGGCTAACGGGCATGACTTGCATTGATGTACTTCATCAAGGTTACTTATAATAGGCTTTTGTGGTCTGTCCACACGGTGATCTTGTGTTTGGCACCTTCCAATTAATTACACCATTGGGTGAAGGCTTCTTTGATTGCCAACAATTTTATTGTGCAAAGTGTAACTTCTTTCAGTACTGGTCAAGATATGGGAATAGTAGGCCACCGGGTTAAAGTGCTTCTGTTTGAGGATTTCTTTGTCACAGCTCCTAGATAAAGGATAAAGCGAACGTCTCAACCATGAAGGGAGTAAAGGTCTGAATGGTGTAGAATGAAAAATGTCCTAGCTATCGTAATGGAAAGTTTAAATTCTATTAAGGGCACGGAGATGAGGATTAGACTGTTCTTTCTTCATTTATTTTGCACCAGCAGCCATTAAAACATATACCATGCAACTATAAAACTTCCTTTTTCCATGGTTCAGAGGGAAATAACACAGAAACAGTTCATCCAATCAGCAGGCAGCCTGCCCCTTAAGACCCCTTGGCACCACTCTATCCTCCTCTTTCTTCCTGCGAAAACAGCTCCATCTGTCAAACATTACTCCTGTTTTGATGAATCCGTCCCTGAAATGGTAGGCTGAGAGAGGAATGTCCAGTGAGCATAACAGGTATTTCAGAAAAACACGTTCAAACATCAGAAATAACATGACTATCATCATAAATCACAATGTATACTCCAACATTAACACGTTTAAAAATATGAAATGATACTTAACCCTAATGAAGGGAGGGTAGTGCGTCAACCTGGTCCGCTTCATGGGGTGGGACTAATCCTCACCTCCGTGTCCTTCATAGAATATAAACTTTCCGTTACAATAGCTAGGAAATGTTTCATTCTATGTCAGGACCCGGAGGCGAGGATTAGGCTATTTCAAAGCTTGTCCACCACCAAAAATGCAACATTGGGAACAGGTTTGAAGTAAAACCTCTGAAATGTACAGTCCGAAGACCAATCCCTTGCATTGAGGATATCCTCTAAACGCGTGCCCAGGAATAATGCTTTGGAGGTCATGGCCCCTCAGACCGAATGAGCTCCAAACTTGGAAACATCAATGCCAGCCTCCTGCATGGCCCATCGAACCTACCGGGCAATAGTGGGAGAAGATACCGCTCTATGTGGCTTGGTAAGAGCAATAAGCAATTGCTCTTCCCCATAATGACAGATGTCCGCCATTGTAGACTCATAGGCTTTAATTGCCTTTACCACACACAACCTTGGAACCTGTGGAAAAAGAGGGTAGGACAAAATTTTAGAATTACATTTAGTTCTCCTGGAAACATGAAAAGTCATCCCATCTGGGATAAATACTCTACCTGTAAGGTCCAGAGCCCGAACATCCGATACCCTGCGGCATGATACCAAGCATAGTAAGGTAGCCAGTTCCGCTGACAATTGTTTCCGCAATATATATTTGTTTGCGGGCCATGATTTAAAAAGACGTAAAACCCTATTGATGTCCCATAACGTAGAATACCAGGGCTCAGGAGGAAATGATAACCGGATACCTCTAAGGAGTTTGGATGTTCATTGACTGGATGGCACATGACCCGCTGAAATAGCCGACCTAAAAGTATTGATGGACCTGTAAGCTAAACCTTCAGAGGATAAAGAGGTGAGGAAATTCAGAATGTTGACAGTGTCGATCCACCTGCCATTGGTGACACCAACCCAACCATCGCGACCAGGCTGAGCAGTATCTCTTATTTGTACCGTCTGCCCAAGCCTTGGAGAATAAGGATTCCGCCTCTTGTGAAATTCACGGGACCGTCCAACGTTCCCGGTAATCCACCATGCCATGCAGCAAAGAGACCCCGCTAGGAACAGGGGATGAGGATTCCCCAGGGCATCATGGAGGAAATCCAGAACAAGGGTAGAGGGATTGGAAAATCCCTAGAAAGTTCCATCAGAACTAGAAATCATACTTGAGATCTCCAAATCAAAGAGACCACCGCCAGGTCCGCCTGCTGTCTCCGAATCTGGGAGGACAGTTTCAGGATTGTCGAGAATGAGGGAAATGCATAACCACTCTCCATGCTCCAATCCGAGATAAAAGGCATTGGTCGCTACTGCAGTCGGGTCTGGGTGCCAGCTGTAATACCGCTCCACTTGATGGTCTGGACGTGAAGCAAAGAGATCCATTGTAAAAGGACCCCACCGAGCCTGAAGAGCTTGAAACACCCGGGAGTTGAGTTTCCAGAAACTGGTGTCTTTCAAATGCCAGGAGTGCCAATCCGCCACTTGATTGGATCTCTCCGGAAGGTGTTGAGATGAGAATGAGATTTGATGCACTAGACAGTAGTTCCACATGTTTCTCACCAGGTCCGAGAGGGCTTTGGATCTCGTTCCCCCTAAAAGGACCGCTGATATATTGTCCATTTTCAGAAGGACACAACACTGAACCCTGTCCATGGTCCAACATTTCGCTGTAAAGGAACCTGCCATCAACTCCAAGCAATTGATATGGAGGGATTTTTCTGCGCCGGATCATTTTCATCCTGTGGAGGATTCTCTGCACCGTGCCCCCCAACCAGATGAACTGGCATCCAGACTCTATTATGAAATTGGGTTGGGAGCCAAATATAGCGCAACCGTTCCACGCTTTCATGTGGACGATCCACCATTGTAACTCCTCTGTAACACAATTGTAAGTCCTGGATCGGTCTGGTTCTCCGCCCGAAGAGGGTGGGAAATCATCTCCGTCTCAAGGTGTAGGGGGAGAGGAAAGAGAGAATTGGTCGCTGACGTACCAGGTGTTGGGTTGACATCATCACCCAGAGAGGCTTGGGACTCCATAAAGGTGTCTTTTAAATGCATGAACGTGTCAAGATCGACCCCTTGGTCATCCCCACGCTTGTGTTTGGTTTCCGCTACTTGTCCCACTGGCTGCCCTGAAGGTAGGGGTCCTGGGTGCCAGATGGTTCTTCCCTTGGATTAAGGGGTTTGGGCACCGCTTTTCAATGTGGAGGATTTTCTTCTCCAAGGGCACTAACCTGGGACACTGCTTTAAATATGGAATTATCAATTTGGAGGTAAGTAACCTCCTCCTCTTCTACATACTCCTCAGAGTCATACATCATGTTCAGTACCACCAGCACCGAGGCAAGTTACAGAGAGCAATCTAAATAGGGGGTCAGCCCACACAATACACAGTCCCAGAGGGAATACTTTTTATTTCAGGCTACACAGGGCCCAAGGACTACAACTCTCCCCTTTAGCTCAACAGGAGTTTTATCTCTGCCTGGGACGAGTCCCAACTAATTAGCCTTACCCTCTCGGGTGTCTGGGATGAGTCTCAATTACAGGATCTTACCCTTGCGGGTGTCGAGTCTCTAGGCGGTGGCTCTGAAGCTCACATGAGCTTTAGATGTAATATAAGGTTCTCCGTGTACTGACAAAATAATTTTTCACAGCCCCCGTACTTGATCGCGTGCCGCGTTTCACTGCAATTACAGTGACAGGTGAAAAAGACGCTCCAGTCGCCGGGGGATAGAGCGCGCTGAGCGCGATATCGACAACAGCGCGGGCCCTCTAGCAGCCAGAGGCCGCACCGCTCTACAGAGCCTGTGAGAGCAAGAGCAGCCACGTAGGAGTGCAGAGAATGTTCCCACGGCCTCGTCAATGAAAAGGTCAGTAAAACTGACAAAACCAGCTTTCCGTTGATTGCGCTGTAAGTAAAACCAATTAAGCACACAAAATTATCAACCACACTACGACTAGGTCAATAAAGAACGTTATGAGGCACTTATCTCATGCTGCTGGAGCCGCGAAGAAAGAGGAGGATAGAGCGGTACTGAGGGGTCTTGAGGGACAGGCTGCCTGCTGATTGGGCAAACTGTTTCTGTATTATTTCCCACTGAACCATGGGAACTGTAGTTTTATAGTTGTATGGTATGCATTTTAATGGCTGCTGGTGCAAAATAAATGAAGAAAGAACAACCTTATCCTTGCCTCTGGGTCCTGACATAGAATTGTGGCTGTTGTGAAGACTTTCTTCAAGTCTTCACTGCACTTGAATACAATCCCTTTCTTGGTCAAATTAACTATAGACCGAATAATAAAAGTTGGCAGATCCTACAAACTTTTGAATCTTGTTGACACTATTAGGACAAATGCATTCCTAAATAGCTTGTACCGTGGAATTATTCATGCAAACCCCCTTTTCGAATATTTGAATTCCTAAAAAAGTAATCTTGGAAACCTTAGAAATATTTTGTCTAATTTGTCATGGAGAGAGTGTCTACTAATTTATGAAAGCTGCTGTGTGGCATGTTCTCTGTGTTGCAAGTTCTCTGAATAAATGAGGATTTTGTTTACTGCTGGAACACAGCAGGGGAACTGCTTAACCCAGTTGGCATGACAAGATATTTACAATGACCCTACATGTGTTAAATGCTGTTTTCCACTAATCTCCATCAAATCCTCATTTGAAATTAGGATTAGAGAAATTTAGTGGATTTTATTTAATCCACTAAAACAGAATGAGATGGAGAGAATAGAAATTCTGTATGGTTACAGAATTTAGTCCACAGTTGACAATACACAGCCGGTACTGCCCATTTGTATTGGGTATTAAAAAGATTGGGGCCCCTGATGTTAAATTCGAGTGTCTAATGAAACCCTTGTCTAAGTTGTTTTTTGAATATTGTTTGATTACTTCATCATTATTCACCATCAGAGCATAAATCTGACCACGCAGGCCATGCTCCTGGAATCATATCAATATCACAGTCATAATCTCTATGAGGAGGAAGACTGTATGCATCTTTCCCACTAAAGACGTCAGCAATATAAGCAGCTTGACACGATTTTGACTTGAGACTGACCTTTTCCTTTTCAGATAACATTGTCTTTTGGAGGGAAACACTTCAATTCTTGGGTTTTGGAGTTCTCAGGAATGGGCTTACAATGGTACAAAGAAATATGATGTAGACAAGGAGATTATTGGAGCTTGCCAGTCAGTCACAAGATTAGGGCACCTCAACAAGAGGTTCCCAATGCTATAAGAAAGGTCAGGCAGAGGCCCACGATAAGTACTCAATAGAAGAGGCCTTGTTTACTCATGTACTGGCCCAGATGTGTAAAAAGTGCTGTCAATTCAATTTAATGTTCTCTGGGTCCTCTTTAACCCAACTGGGAATAGTGTATTGTTCTTTAATGGAATGATTCATAAAATAGCAAGTGGCGCCTTCAGTAAAGCATGGAGTGCAAAGGGACCACCCAGAGAGGTCAGGAGGACTTGTTGGGAAATATGAGATCTTTGCGAGATAGACTGTTTAGAATCAGAAACACTTGTCGTAGGTCTGTCTTCTAGGGACTAGCAGACTTGTTTCCAGATAAGTGAAGCCACTGCTGTGCAAAATGGCCTGCATTACTTTTTTTCCTTTAGCGTTCCTTTGCCTTAGGAAGCATGGTCGACGACCCCCACTTCCATTTGTTCCTCATCCATGGATCTTTCTGCAGAATCTTCTGGATTGGGAGCATACCTCAATCCAACCGTCTCTTCTCTTTCATCATTCTCTGCAGTTGTGCAGCAATCTGTAGTGTAAAGTCTATAAGAGCATCCCAAGAGAGCGTCCTTTAAGTCCTCTTTAAGGCGTTGATAAAAGACAGAAGCCACCACTTCATGAGTTCATATGGCCTCTACCATTAGCTGTTGAAACTGTCTAATATATGGAACAAAGTCTTGATTTACTAGTTTTAAAGTATGATGGTCAGTATGGGCTCACTGCAATGTTTGTTGTTTGCCAAATATCACCTTAAATTATCCCAGATAAAGATCATAATCCGAAATCCAGGAACTCTTATTAATAATCAAAGGGGTTACCCATACCATAGCTTCTTTTGTGATGTAAGACAAAAAAGCACACAGGTGTTGACAAATGACACTGGAACAGAAAGGACTGAAAATAAAAGGGTTTTCCATGGCCCCTACTGCTGTTGATACTGAAGAGGTTAATGTTCTCTAACTTCCCCCCAGAATTACGCCCAGAAACTGATTTTGAGTCGGTTACTGCAGGAGGACTCCTGGAGGTTTGAGGTGGACATGTGATTTGATTAATGTGATTTAGCAGGCACGTCATCTCCTGGCTAGCCGTTACAAAGCCAGCCTGAATCTTAGTACTGGCTTGAGCCATTTCCTTGACTGGATTCTCAGCAGGATCCAATTAAAAATTATAGGCTTGGCAAACTGTTAAGCTTTGGGCAAAGTTATGGATTTGTTGAGAACGGAATGTAACACTTTGCTGCAGTATTCGAGCAACCATCCCAAAGCATTAAAAGATGGTCTCACATATTGTCAATTTCTGAGCAACTGCAGAAATTGCAAGTGGAGGAATTACTATTTTAGGGAAGTTGATGTACTTACCAAAAAATCAGTTGCAGGGGACTATCCCCACAAACGTGAAAAAAACACTCCAAAGAGTTTGGTATTCACACATATCTCCACTATTTGGTGCCTAAACAAAATAGATGGTCACTTCTGATATTGAAATTGTGTAATATGCAACTTCATCACAAGCCCTTAAGAACTGAAACAGCACTATGAGACACACATTGAAGCAACATTCAAACTAACTCCAGTGACATATTTTACAGTATCTGGTGTCCTTGCAAAATGATTTACATTGGACAGAAACTTGGAAGGTAAAAATCATATTGTGCCAACATCAGAGCATAACAACGTGCAAGGTTTTACCTGCTTCCCTCGTCTTCTTGTAAGATGTTTGTTTGTTAATAAAAAAATGCCAATAAAGATGCTTTAAAAAAGAAGCTTTAGTATCCTGTAGCTAAGAAGAATTGCACAAACTTTACTGTTTACGTTCTTTCTTAGCCATGCATAAAATCGTGACAGATACTGATACTCCTATTTTAATAAAGAGTTTTATTAGCATTTTGAATGTATTATAAAATGTGTCATTGCAAATGTAAAAATTTCACATAAAAGGCTTCAGTTTACTTAAATGGAAGTTGTTGGAAGGTGGTTTATTAGTAGGTGTAGGTAGATACCTACAGCTAGCAATAACACCATAATCACAAATAAATCCCAGTGAAGTCTCAGTAAATTAATCCTTGTTCAACCCTTGGTAGCTTGGCTCACGAGCAATCAGGCTTAACTTAGGAGACGTGTGTAAAGCATTTAATATCACCAAAACAGTAAATAAGTAAGACACCACACAATGAAATTCCAACACCAATCTACAAAAATAGGAAATATATTTATCTTAAAATGACACCAAAACAACAAAAATTCCAATGTCAGAAACCGGAAAGATTAAATGTAAAAATGTGCTTTCTAGTGCTTAAAAGCATAAAGCGCCACCCGGGGACATCTGGTCGCTCTTGACCGGGTCCAAGTCAAAGGTTAAGGCTGACTGCGGTGGAACACGGGTCGGATACGTTGGGTGGTTGGGGCCTGTCCAAATTTTACCTTCGCACTTAGTCACTTTTTGGGTTCTTCACCCCCCCCCCACCCCCCCCCCCCAACGTTAAGCGAGTCTCCTCAGCAGGCAGGGTTGCAGTTCGATGATGGCGGTTTGCTTCAGTGCAGTGTTGTCGGCAAAGAGCTCCAGAGCTTTCAGCGGGGCAAACCTGAAATTCAGGCCGGCTTGACTCACCTTGTCGGTCAACTTAAGGAGCTTTTGGCAAAATTTGTCCAAATGTTTCCAAATTTCTGTATCTGCGCCCTTTGGTTCTTTGATGGTCCACAACACCAGCCATGGATCCAGAAGCTCTGAGCGGCCTCTTGGGAGGTTTGGGACTACAGTTCCCACAATGCATCTGGCCAAATCTTTTAAAGTCCAGGTGAAGCTGGTCAGCTGAGCTTGCTCCAGTTCCCACAATGCATCTGGCCAAATCTTTTAAAGTCCAGGTGAAGCTGGTCAGCTGGGCTTGTCTTGGTGGAGTTGATGCAGGCGACTTTGTGAAGCTCTTTTCTACCTGCTGCTTTCAGGGAGTCCACTCTTTAATCATTTGAAGCAAGGCAAAGTACTCTTTTGTGAAGCCCAGAATGTGTGACAGGTGCAGTCCTTCAGAGTGCAATCCTCTCTTGGTGCCAACCAGGGGTTCAGCAGGACAGTCCTCCTTCTCTTGATGTTTCCAGACAGGGATCTGAGTTGTTAGGCAGCTCTCCCATATTTATTCCAGTTTCTAGGTTGGCAAGAAGGGGGCACCCCTGGCCAAAAGTGGGCAGAGTGCCACCCTCTGTGATCATAGCTTCCTTAGAAGTGTGGCATATTTTTGTCCCACAAAGCACTTCTCAACAAAACTCAAAATGGAGAAAAATCTCTCCTGGAGGTTCAAGTCTGGCTAACCCGGGAAACGGCCACTACAACGCGGCCGTTTCCACCCATAACCACGCATGCATTACAACGCATGCGTGGTTACAACGAATAGCCTTTACCACGCATACCTTTACTACAAGATACGTAGTAAAGGCATGTGTGCTAAAGTAAAAAGAAAAAAAAAGGGGGGGGCTTCGGGGGGTCTCCCCCCCCCAACACCCAAAAAAAAACAAAAGCGTGGGATTAAAAAAGGGGGCTAGGGGGGGCACCCCCCAAAATAAAAAAACGCACCTGTTTCCGTCGATAAAAGAAAAAGATGTGGAGGCAATCGGCGTCGTTAGAGGAAACGGAAGGACACTTCCGCTTCCTCTTAACGACGTGCAACGTCACCTCGAAGATCAAGGAGAGGAGAGGTAAGGGGGAATGAAGGGGTGGTGTCCGCAGGGGTAAATTTAAAGGGTACATTTTTAGGGTGATATGCTTTAACATGAAAATGCCATTAACATGCATAATTTAACAACGAAAATCGTTGTAAAAGTATGCGTGTAAAAGGCATTTTCGAGGTAAAGGATATGCGTGATGATGGCATTCGCGTTGTAACGCGTGCGTGGTAAAGGCATGCGTTACATCGGAATGCGTTGTAAAGTCATACAACCGGCTAACCCAATACATATGTGTGGCTAACTTTTCTCTACACTCCCCTTCCAGTTCCTCTCCTAATTCAATTACAGGGGCTGCCCTGTGGCTGGGAAGCCGGAAGTGGGGGTGGGCCTGGTTCCTTTCTTACCTGCCTTTCTCCCTTTGAAGACCAGTTTGGCTACCCAGCACCCTTCCTGTCCTGGCATCTGCAGCTGCAGATCTCCTCCTACCAGATGGTCTCTTTGCCTCAGCCACGGCCACTTCACACCTCATTAAGGAAGGTTGGCTCAGCCTGTCAAAGGCTGGCCAATCAGAAGAGGCTTCTCCAGGGCTGCTTTTAGGTAACTTCAGAAAAGAAGTTCTGTAACGTATTTCCTGAAATAGTTATAATAAATCCAAACGTGGCAATTTGCTAGATTTATTGTAGCTAGTTGTTCATACTTTGAATTATATTTCTAGCTCACTTCTGTCAAAAGATAGGCTTTATTAATGTTTAAGAAAGCCTTCCCATGTTAGAGCTAGCAATCTACAATGGGGAAAAACAGAATTGGCAGTTTTTCCCTCACCAGGAGCATATGAAACATCTTTTATAATGTCCCTGCTTATTATCTCAATACACCCTACCCTTGGGGCACCTAGGGCAGACCTTAGGGGTGACATATGTAAACATAGGGTAGTTTAAGTCTTTGGAAGTACTTTTAATTCCAAAGTCAAATTTTGACATAGTTTTATTTTAAAAGCAGCCTGCAAAGCATGGTTTTATTTATTTATTTTATTTTAAAGTTTTATAGAGCGCGAACCAGACCCGTGAGGGTATCAGAGCGCTTTACAGTATTGACGGGTGGTATACAAAAGACTTAGGAGGGGAGGATATCATTGGGATACAAAGGGGTAGATATAATATACCAGAAAAACAAACAGTATCAAATCCCGGATACATTTGGGATAAAAACAGGTAGATTAATTATACAAGAAAATAAGCAGTCTCCAATCCCGGGTGGGATGCCCAGAAGGGCCGGGAAGGTATCATCCGGAAAGCCATGGATAATGCCGTAATGGTGGGTGAAACAAGGTCGCGGAGGTGATTGTAATGCGATCGTTAGGCGAGGAATTTGCCCATTAGGAAAATTTTGGTCTCCTTTTTAAAGCGTGCCAAAGACGAAAGTCTTCTGATGGTGGGCGGGAGAGAGTTCCATATTCTTGGAGCGGCCCCAGAGAAGGCCCGATTGTAGGTTTTTTTCCCGGAAGCCGAGCTGGTTGGAGCAAAAGGTCTCTGGCAGACCGGGAGTTTCTGGCTCCTCCCGGATATCACGAGTTTCTGGGCGAGGAATGCAGGGAATTGGGAGTATAGAGCCTTGTGAGTAATGCAGGCCAGCTTAAGTTGGATTTTGTCCTCGAGAGGAAGCCAGTTCAGAGCTTTAAGGTGGGGAGAGATGTGGTCGAATTTCTTTGAACCGGTTAGGAGTCTGGCGGCGGCGTTGAGGCAGGCTTTCAGTGGGGCCAGAGAGCTCTTGGGTAGACCTGCGAGAGTAGAGCATCATTATTCTAGTCTGGAGATGACTAGTGCCTGTATTGCCGTTTTTAGGTCGGGAGTGTCGAGGAAGGGTTTCAGGTTTCTTGGGTAACTCGGGTGAAATCTGGCAGTTTTGGCCATCTAATTGATATGGCCACGCATGTTCAAGCTGCCGTCTAGGGTTATTCCAAGGGATTTAGCAGAGCCCACAATGGTAGGAGGGTAGTTTAGCGCCGTGATAGCCTTGATCCATTCCTGGATGTCTGGATTGGTTTTGGGTGGGGAGATTAGAAGAAACTCAGTTTTTTTTGCGTTGAGTTTGAGCTGGTTAGGAGGTGAGCCAGTGAACAGTCAGCTTTAAAGCCTCATTCAGGGAGAGAATGTCCTTAGGAGAAGAGATTTTAATGTAGATCTGTGTGTCTTCGGCGTACATGTGGCAGGAGATATTGGCGGTGCGTAGCACCTCTGTGAGCGGTTCAAGGTAAAGATTGAAGAGGGTAGGGGACAGGGTAGAACCTTGGGGGACTCCAACCGTGATCGGAGAGGGAGCGGATAGGTTGCCGTTGAATAGGACTCTCTGTGAGCGATTCTGGAGGAAGGACCTAAACCATTCAAGAACGGTGTCTTCCAAACCCATCGTGAGTTTGAGGCGTTCAAGGAGTGTTTCGTGGTTAACCGTATCGAAAGCCGAGGATAGGTCTAAGAGGATAAGGAGACAGGTTTTGCCTTGGTCAAGGGCTTGGAGGGCATCATCCACGATGTGGAGGAGGGTGGTTTCAGTGCTGTGTCCAGGTCTGAACCCGGATTGGAAGTCGTCTAGTAAGTGGAAGTTGGTGATGTGTAGGCTCAGCTGCTGTTGCACACATTTCTCCAGAGCTTTGGCTAGGAGTGGGATGTTAGATATAGGTCTATAGTTGTCAGGGGAGGCAGGATCCAGCATAGGTTTTTTTAGGATGCGGGCGACTTGGCCGGCTTTAAGAGAGTCAGGTATCGATCCCTGTAGGAGGGAAGCGTTGATTATTGCAGTCCAGGAAGGGATGATAGCCTGAAATGCGGCGGCTAGGCAGTTAGAGGGGAGAGGATCATTGAAGTGATTGTTTGGGTTTAGGGAGGATAGAATTTTCGAGACACAGTGTTCGTCGTAGACTTTAAAGTTGGACCAGTGCGCTTGGTTTTTGGGTGAAGTCTGGGAGGGCAGCGCGGAGAGAGGAGGTAGAGCCGACGGAGTTTGGGAGAAAGTTGCGGATTTAAGTTTGTTTCCTAGGGCAGAGATTTTGTCGCAGAAGAAGAAGGAAAATTCCTCGCAAGATATTAGCGATTTAGGGGTTTCTTTGGAGGTTTTTGCTAGTTTGTTGGATTGGTGTTTGACCAAATCGAATAGTTTGCGAGGTCTATTCTTGGCGTTCTCTAGTTCTGTTCTGAAGAATTCTTTTTTCGAGTTGAGGATTTTCCTGTTGTAGGTATTTCTGGCCTGGCGGAGAAGTTTTAGATGGGCTGCTGACGGGTGCTGTTTCCAGTTACGTTCTGTCTGCCGAAGGGATCTCCTCTCATTGTTGAGGGATCCGTTGAACCAGGGATTCCTGTCTTTGATCTGGGTTCTTTTGAGTTTTAGCGGAGCAAGGTCATCGAGAATGTCGGATATAGTAGAGGAATAATGTTCCGTGAGGTTGTTGACCGAAGTGAGATGAGGGGGGGGGGGTTAGGAGGTCAGTCTCACAGTGCGCAGCCAATTTCCCGAGATCAAGGTTCTTGGTGTCTCTAACCCATCGTTTGGGGATCACGGGTTGTGGTGTCCATGTCTTGTGGGTGCCAGGCAGAAGGAAGGAGATAGCGTGGTGGTCAGACCAATCACATGGGTCTATAGAGATAAGTTTGACCGCTGATTCCTTAGCGATGATCCAGTCTAGAGTGGCGCCTTTCGAGTGAATAGGGAGTGCGCAGGCTTGGGTAAGGGCTTGGTCGGCCAAGAAGTCTCTGATGGCGTTGACCTGAGGGTCCTTGGGGTCGTTCCAGTGCAAGTTGAAATCGCCAAGGAAAATGTCATTAGAGTTAGGGGAAGCCTTGGCGGTGATGATTTCCATGAGGTGGTCAGTGAAGGTGTCATTCTTGCCTGGGGGGTGGTAAAAGATATGCAGTCTGCACAGTTGGGTGGTGTTGTTGCAAATGGAGAGTGCACGGTATTTGCAGGAGTCTGTAGGATCAGCCAGAAGTTCAGTAACAAGGAAGTTAGAGCGGTAGATGCAGGCAATGCCTCCTCCTTTTTTTTTGATTGCCTGTCCAGCCTTACGATGTTGTAATTGGGTGGGACTAAGAGGTCTAGGCAGGGCGATGAGGATTTGTTGAGCCAAGATTCAGTCAAGATCGCTAAGTCTAATTTTTGGCTCAGGATGAGATCGGCGACATCAGAGGCATGCTTTACTGCTGAGCGGCAGTTAATTAGGAGGCCGGATAGCGGGGGTTCGGAGTGTGTTTCGTGGGTAGGGGCAGAGAAGGGTACTAGCGCTAGGTTGCTATTGACCACTCCTCTGTTGCGGAGGGTAGCTGATCTGTTGGGGTTGGTTGTAACCTTGCGGATAGGGTGTTCGTCACTCAGGTCTGAAGGGCATGGGGTTGTCAGGGCAGATTCGTAGCTAGAGAGGAGGGCTACAACTTCTTCCTCTGTGAGGTCTAGAGGGCTAGGCGTGACAGGGGTAGGATGGTTGCTTTTAAAATGACAGCAGGCACCACAGCAGGGCACACTTACCTATTAATCTCCAAGTCATGAAAGATATGTGGGAGAGCAGATTTAGGGCACAAGGTAATCGGTCAACCGCTGACACTCCTTTTAAGTGCCTAATTGAATATGCTTGATTAAGAGTGACCGTCCTTTCTCGTTCCAATTAAATATCTTGGAAATCGTTCACTGTTAAATAAATGCATTGCTTTGCTTAAGTGCATATGCGGTCCTGGGTAATGTCCTTGATGTCGCAAGACCTCCCAGTTACAATGCATTTGACGGATTGAGTCCTCGGCCTGAATGTTAGTTGCCAGTGTCTGCAGAGCTAGACCGTGAATCTGCCTACTCCCTCGCAAAGTTGTTCTGTTTTGAAATTCGGGGGGTGCAATCAATGGCCACTGATTGGCGTAAGTAGTATATTGAGGCTGGGAGTGCATAAAGTAAACGCTTGTGGATTCATGCAACCAAACAACTGTAAAATTGAGCACAATTAATTTGTAGGTTGTGGCTCATGTAGCAACGCAGCTGGCAGTAAATTATAATAAAAGTATGCCAGTTAAAATGACTTTTTGCTTTAATTTACATCTATAGGCAAAGCAAGACCTTTTGTGTTCTCTTTTGCCACCCCCTTCATGCCCACCGCCATTGCACCTGATGAGTGTTCATTGTTTCTTCTCCCTACATAATCATCTTAGTCTACACAGTGATGTGGGCATCAGGTTTGTGCATGCTGGTTAGGAGTGGCTAAATATAGATTTAGCTTCCTTACGTGGCTTCATTTGAGCACACGGCATGTATACTATATAGAGAGGAGCTTTTGGTTAGCCATCTTCAGCCTTTGGCGTGTTTGGGTGTGCTTCCATTGGGTTCCTGGGTTGTGTATCTGGTTTTGGATTCAGCCTAAAGCATTTCGCAGATGTTTACATTTTTTCTCTGTAGTTGTTGCTTAAGTGGAAATGGGTAGGAAAAGTAGTGCCTTTTTTATTTTTATGTGGTCCTATTTCTTTTACATTTTGTATTTGCAATACTCCTGTTATGTTTCTACAGTAACTGTTGGCAGCCGAGATACTGTCATAAAGTAAGCATAAACCACAATGAATACGGGCCTGCCAGGTGCTCATTCTTCCCACATATTGCCAATCACAGTATGGTTTCTTTCCAAACAGGAATGCTCCTTTTTCCACCTGACCTAGAATAGTTCCTCACTCTACCCCAAAAGTCACAGTTTAGCAACTGGTGCTCAATGCTGAGTATATGCATGCCACAGGTGTAGCAGGTGGACATGAAGATGGCGCAGTGTCTATACCCGGCGGCGGGCACCTGTTCTATGGTGAGTACATGCCTGCCACAGGTGTAGCTGATGGACATGGCACAGCATATTCCTGCTGTCACTGCCATTGGAGCACACCCATCTGAGACGCAGCATAGAGTCACTGCTAAAGCACTTAGCGACAGCCGGGTTGTGTGATTGGAACAATGGCTTAACTACACCATACAGTAACCCTTTGTGCTTTACCCATCCCCAGAGAAGGAGCACTGCACTCAGACGAGAGAAACTAAGACTGCCCCTCTGTAGGGATTTATAGGCCCCAATTCATAGGTCTTCTAGAAGATCAGATAGCAACTACAACGCTTTACCTCCTCACACAAAGAGAATACCATTTCAAGCGGAGGCTTAACTTGTCTTCTCAGTTTTGTCTGCAAGATAAGCTGGCTGACCAGGGGTAGGGACCTTGTATGTTGTTGATCATCAATCTGAAACAGTGGAATTTCAAATTTCTAATGAAAAAATTCCTCATATTTGCTTCAGTTCTTCCAAGCAATCTTTTTACAGTTTGGGTACTTTGGAAACGATTTGAGATAAATGAGCTGACATGAATGAATGAATGAATTGACATTTATAGAGCGCATGGCTACCAGAAGGCCTCCCAGCGCTAGGAATAGAGCCAACCCAGATGACCGGCTTTAAACAACCGGGAACAGGAACGTTTTCAGTTGTCGACGGAAGGACATATAATCGTCCTGCAAGCGAATGTGATTTGGAAGGGCATTCCAACTCTTGGAGGCTATGTAGGAGAATTGTCTACCCCCACTCCTAGACCTATATATTCTGGGGACTACCGCCAAACGTTTATTCCCAGAGCGCATGGCTCTGCTAGGACAGTGCGGAGTAACAATGGACTGCAGGATAGATGGACCCTTGGAGGCAAGAATCTTGTGAGTAATGCATAGGGACTTGAACTGGATCCTCTCTGCAACTGGAAGCCAGTGAAGTGCGGCAATAGATGCTCGTGCAGATTCTCTATGGGGGATCTGTAGGAGGAGTCTAGCCGCACAGTTCTGCACAGTCTGGAGCTTTTTTATCGTTGAACATGGGGAGCCCAAATACAAGGCATTTGCATAGTCCAGACGAGAAAGGATTAAGGCTTGGACCAGCAGCTTCCTTGCCTTAAATGGCAGCAGGGGAAGAATTTTCCTAATCATCCTAAGCAGTCCATAACAGGTTCCTGCTACCTTCCGGGATTGTTCCTTCATATCTAGATTGTGGTCAAGCCATACTCCAAGGCTTTTTATTTGTTCTTTAGGGGGGGGCATACTGTCCAGACATTTAGGCCATAAAGAGCTAAAAGCTAATGGGGAGGGATTACCCAAAAACATCAGGTCAGTTTTTGATGCATTCAATTGCAAATATGAGCCCTCCATCCATGCTGACACTTTTTCCAAACAATCGGCTAACTTGATTTCCCCGTTCCCAGATTGATTAAGGGAAACGATCAATTGAGTATCGTCCGCATATGTGACGATCTTTATGCCAAAGGGTTTAACGATATGGGCTAGCAGACTCATGTAAATGTTAAAGAGGGTGGGACTCAGGGACGAACCCTGAGGGACCTCACAACTCAATAACCTACTCTTGGAGATAGAATTGTCCTCAAAGACCTGAAATGAGCGGTCGTCTAGAAAAGACTCCAACCACCTTAGTGCAGTTCCCGTCACCCCAGCATATCTAAGTCTAGACACCAGCAGCTGATGATTAACGGTATCGAAAGCCGCACTCAGATCTAAGAGGACTATTGCCGCTGAACCTCCGGCATCCAAGATTTTCCTTGCTTCCTCAACCACTACAATCAGAGCTGTCTCGGTGCCCTGATGGGGTCTAAACCCAGTTTGCGATGGATGAAAGCAGTCATTTTCTTCCAAGAAGGTGGACAAAATGGAATTGACATGCCTTTCCGCGATTTTTGCAATCCCCGGAAGTAGCGAGATCGGCCGATAATTTGCCATAGTTTCAGGGTCGGACCCAGATTTCTTGAGCAATGCTCTCACCATGGCTCGTTTCCATAGGGAGGGAACAGTCCCAGATGCCAAAGAGAGATGTGACTGTTTATTAAAATTTTTATTTAAATGTGTTTTGTTTTTGTAATTGTATTATTCTAATTCGCCCGCAATAAATTTGATCTAACTTTTACTAACGATTCAGCTTCAAAATACTTTTTCTTGGACCTAGCATTCAGTGCTGACAGCAAAACAAATGGTTGGGTATTTTAACGTGTAGAGAGTGTCTCATCAAATGAGAAAATTGAACTGTCGTTTTCCTTGACCATCAATGTTTGAGGCCAATTTAAGCCGTAGGCCTTGAAACTCAAGAGCGCAAACTCTGACCAAATAAGTTATGGCCCATCCTTCGAGAGGCCATAGTTTTTTCCTGCATCCTCATAGATGTTCATACTGACTGAGATAGGACCCCTCTCATACCGCACAGCACCTGTGGATAGGGATTTGGACAAGTGTTCAAGAGGTACGTACATCCTGACCACTGCAGGAGGATGCCTTGTCGGCTCCTAGTCCCCCTTTGCTACTATGGATTGGAGTACTTGTGGTCTGTGTGGTGTCTCAGAGATACTAATGTAAGAAGAGAACAGTAAATGGGCTAGTATTTGAAAGTCACCGTGTGGAGCTACCAAACTTTTGCATGGGTCAGGTAATTAGGCTGTCTCCTGCACTAGGACCCAAATATTATAACACCTAGAACGTACATGATGTGGAGTTATGGCAGGCCAGGAGTGGTGTCCCAGTTAAATCTGAAAGTGGATTGGATTGGCTCATATTTGAATCATAAACACCACCAGTGTTTCACCACAATGCTGGCCATAATTTACGACACTGCAGGGAGATATGTGCTAATGAATTCACTGAGAGTAGGGGATGAATGGTCTCCGGTTCTAAGGGGGGCCCAATAGGTGAGGTTTAGGTCTCTAGGTTCAGAAGCACCCAATGACAACCCATTTGTACCTCTTGTGTAATGGCTCATCTGCATGTGTGCGAATCGTTGGAGATTCAGACAATTCCGATGGACCTGAATGGGATTAATCTCCTTGAAAGGGAACCCAAAAACTTTAAGTAATGAGAGGACCTGCTTTCACCCATTTGGGAAGCTTGGCACTCAGTGAGGTGCTTATATGGGGAGAGAGACTCATGGAAGGTGTAAATTCTGAAGGAGGCACTAGGGCACAGGAAACCTCATACAAGACACACAGCACACTAACATCCACCCTAAATTAAACCGTAGCATGTCTTTTTTCCCACAGAGGTTGAGCCAACTGTGGCCCATACTGTGGAAATAGGGATGTGTGCCACCTTCCCCTTGTGATGAACTAGAGGGTAGCAGATGGTACTAGACATTTCTATTTCTGTTTTTTTTACCAGCTAGAGAATGACCTCTCAGAGCTGTTCTAGGTCAGACGGGGATTGAGTTCATGTCATGGAAATGAAACCTATGACACAAAGGGAGGAATGCCTATTCATACTGCATGTATAAGTCTACGTGACCCCTTAACCGATTGAGTAAAGAGACACATTGCAATCTTGCTAGATAAATCCTCTGTTCAGTCCAGAACTCTCTGTCTGCATAGCAACATGAAGAATTCATAATCTCATTTGATTCATGCAATCCTTGAAACATGCATACATTGTCTCAAGTTTTTTCAATTAGATCTTGTTTTAAGACTGTATGGTAAAATATAACTTACCTGTGTATTTTTCCCTAGATTCTATGCAAGAGTCATACTTCCGGTGAAATGGATGAATTAACTTTATTACCAGGAGAATCCGTTAAAGACATGGGTTGGTAAACTTCTTGTTTCTCAGTTTCTGAATAAACAGCTTTTATTGTATATTTTTAATTGAATATATATTCACTTATAATGTGCGTTTGAGCCACTGTGTCAGACATGGGTAGGTAAGTGTGAGTTTGCTATGGCGATCTTCCTTTTCTGTCACATCCAGCGTGTCAATGAATACAGATTTAAAATCCTTGCATTCCATAACGAGGAAAGGATTCCGTCAAAGTGGTCAAGCTGAAATGGATACAATGCTACAATAAACAAGAGAAAGAAGATCATGTAGACTAAGAAAGTCATGTTTACATTTTCTAGTGATAAGCATATAGCACAAAGTAGAAGTTAATCTTTCAGCATTCAAAGGTTCTCCGATATTGGAAGGAACAGCAGTTCAGTTCCAATGACTAGTTTATGATTCTTTTTATTAAACAAGCTCATGAAATTACATATACTGAAAGACGAGCACATACATTCAAATGGTCAAATATATAATGACACGTAACATTGCTTTAGGGTCAGTACACCATTATTCTTCAAGTCTAAATCTGGTAGGTTGCCACCTAGTGAGGGCTGATCCAATTAGACAGTCTGTTTAGCCTTGTGTCGTCTTCATTCACAAGCTGCGCCTGTGCTCCCCGACTCGCATACTACTGATTCTTCGCCCGTATTTCTGTATTTCTCCCAGGGGGACCATATTTTGTCGCATTTTTTCTCTTTAGTCCCTGCTGTCATATATAACCTTTTCCGCTTGGTGGCACCAATCATGATCGGTCTCCCACTGCGCCACAGTTGGGAGGGATGTGTGACCCCCATCTACGCGCTATGTTGCGTTTTGCCACTCTGGCGGCCAGGGCAAGCCAGGTTCTTGTGTGCCTAGACCAGTCTTCCTCCCCCTTAATCAGCAATAAGAGACCCTTGGCGTCTAGAGGTATCTCTTCTCCCATGACCCTTAAAAATTATCGCCACCACCCCCTGCCAAAAGCGGTTGATTACTGGGCATTCCCATATAATATGGGAAAAGGATCCCTCCATCTAGCAGCCTCTCACGCAGTGTGATGAGTGTACTTTGCCCAATCTGTACAAATGTGTGCGGGGGTAGTATGAGCGGTGTAGGATTCTGAGTTGTATCAGTCTGAATCTTGACCTAATTGCTATCTCTCTAGGGCCATGTTACGCCTCGATCCACTCTTCATCCTCATTATTGCCTAAATCAGCCACCCAGGCCGCTCGTAGGGAGGTCAGGGGGTCCGGTGCGTTGTATATTAATTTGTTATATATTATAGAGGTCGCTTTTTCCGGTATGGGGTCCGATAATAATCGGTCTTCCAAGGGGGAATAATCAGGGATGATCTCTCCTCGTTTTATATGTCTATTTAGATCATGTGCGAGTTGCGCGTAGGGGAAGACCTGGGTAGGTGATACTTGAATATCCTTTTTCAAGTCCTCAAAAGGCATCAGCGCTGCTCCCCTCCATATGTCCCCTAGATGGTCAATACCTATGGCCCTCCACTCCGAGAAGCCCGCCAAGGTGGTTACTTCTCTCAGTTGGTCTCCCACCCACTGCGGTGTCATCGCTGTAAAACGGCCATGCCATCCTAAATATTTGTTTGCTGCCGACCAGTATTCTATTACTGTTGCTGTATGGGCCAGAAGTTCTTGTGGGGGCCTTCGGGCATATAGAAGGGCTTCATGATTCCCATTGGGCATTGCGTCTCTATCCATTTTATAGGCCGGTTCTTCTCTTTCAGTATATATCCACTCATTTATAACCATCAGCTGGGAGGCCCAATAGTATAGTCTAACGTCGGGAATCGCAAGTCCAGTGTCATAGACTCCTCTCTGCAATTTATTCAATGCTATTCTAAGTGTTCCGCCCTGCCATATTAAGATACGGAGTTCCTGTGCTATCTGTATAAAAAAGGCGGCTGGGACCTGGTAGGGTGTTTTTTTGTAGTACATAGAGAAGGCTCGGCAGAGTCATCATTTTGTACAGCGCTGCTCTCCCCATCAAAGTCAGAGTAATGTCTCGTATCTGCGTGAAACCTTTGTAATAAGGGATAGAGATTTTCCTGTAGGAAAGACTGAGAGTCCCGGGATATATATAGTCCTAGATATTTAAAACCGCCCTCTACCACCGGGGCCGCACGGTTAGCCGGCAGTCTCGGAGGGGGTCCCGCGAGGGACATAACAATCGATTTTGTAGTTTAAGGTTCTTGAGCACTGCTGAGCTCGAACTTACACATTGGAGAGACAATACATGATTTGTTTACTTTAAGGGTTACAGAACCCTTTGTTGTTGTAACTATGTATTTAAACTTCATTTAATTAGGCACAAGTAACTCAGCATTTCAAATCGAGCACAGTAAAGCACGAAACAATAGACTGAATCGAAGACATTTGTTTTCAGATGTAGTAGATATGAAAGGTAGCAGTTAGCAAGTGTGCCTCTATCCTCCTAGTAGGTAGTTAAAAACAGTCAAAAATGGGGTGCAGTGGGGCAATGAGACCTCTTGTCACCAACACAATTGGACTGGCTGCACTAATGATGGCTAATGCTGGCTGCACACTTAGAAGGGTGTCCCATAACGTGGGGCCCAGGGATGTTGAATTAATTAAGTATCTGCTTGTCCAAGTGACATAATGCTTCAGAAATCTGCTTTCCCTGCATAAAAACCCAGATTGTATTTGTAGTCCAATGCCTAAGTTGTCAAATGAGGATCATTGAGACCGCTCAGAGTTTTACCTTCTCCACTTGAGCATCTGAGCACAATTTTGATCAAATCACTTCAACTCCATGTGCCTCAGTTCCCTTGTTTGCCATAATTGTGAGCATATGGTAAGTGCTAGATTATTGACCGATTTTCTTTTTATAGCTAGATGAACTTTGCCAGATTGTGGCAGAGTCAAAATATTATGGGTCTAAATCTCAAAACAGTTTATGAGTGAGCTTGGCTTATACGTGCAAAAGTTGGTTTTGCACTGATTAAAAGGATTCATGTGGATGAATTTCTTTCTTGTGTGCAAATCTACTCGTGGGCTGGAACAGGTGGGAAATGATAGCACCTGAGCCGGAGTGCGCTTTGAGTTTGTGCACACTACCAGCTTACACGTTTAACAACATTCACCAACTCCTCTCCATCCTATTCCAACCCTAGCAAATGCTGGAAATTTACTCATGTCAATGACAAGAATAAAACGTTTTTCAGGGTGGGGACGGAGGGAAAGCTTTTTCTCCCTGGAGTAATACATGTTCCTGCAGGAGAAAAAAGAAAGCAAAGTTTAAACATAGGAATTAGCATTTTCTATGCAGATGTTGGAATGCACAAATAAATGTGTATGTATATTTGCTCCTGCAAACATAGAATTCTAAAAAGTTTGATAGGAGATGGTTTCTATGCCTACTTCTGCAAACTTGTGAATTCCTGCAAATCTTAAATCTGCACCAGTGCAATGCCATAGAAATGCAAGTGTTCTTTACTGACTTTCTTTTTTAAATGCATTTTATTTATTCACTTATAGAGCGCAGCAATCATTCCCTAGGGGATATCACGGCACTGTATGACTCCCAACGTGCCAGCTGAAGGAACCCCAAAAAGAAGAGATCAGTACAGGAGGAGATTAAACCAAAAATAGCTGGGTTTTTAACCTCTTTCTAAACTGAAACTGATCAACGGTGAGATGGTGGTCCAGGGGAAGGGCATTCCACTGGACTGCTGCCAGATGCAAAAATGAACGTCCACCTGTTCTGGCTTTCCTTATTCTAATGGTCTTGGCTAAGGCTAAATTTCGGAATCTCAAGTCACGAGAGGGTTTATAAAATTCAACTCTGGTCCGTAAAGTTTCAGAGCCAGTGTTGTACAAGGCCTTGTGAGCATGGCATAGCAATTTGAAGCCAGCTTTCTTTGACATTGTTAGCCAATGCAAAAATGTTAAACACGCCGAGGCAGAGCTAAACCTATCCATATTACAGATTAATTTAGCAGCAGTATTTTGGATTACCTGTAATCTTGTAAAAAGATAGTCCGCCATGCCCACAAAGAGGTCATTGCCATAGTCCAAACGATTAGTAATCAATGTCTGGACTATGGTCTTTTGCCAGGCTATCGGGATCCATTTAAAGAGCCTTCTTAATAGTTTTAGGATACCGAAACATTTGCCGTAAGTAACGTTAATATGTTCTTGCATCAGAAGGGAGTCATCGATTTATATGTTGACCATAATGGTTTTACACTCATTTTCCAATACTTTTTCTTTCAATTTATGGCTGGCATCTAGCTTGTTTGTTACATACCTCCTTAGAAAAATGGTATTTAAAGTTTCCCCATAGAAATTGTATGATAATTTAGCAAAAATGTGCCACCATGCCACCTCAGTTTGGACCCAGCCATATGCAAATCAGCTTTGACCCTGCTCAAGGGCAGTGGCCTGAGCCCCCAAGCACATATCAGATGATAAACAGTTGTCGGTCAATATAAATGCCAAAATTGCTCATATGTTCGCGAACCTCTAATACCATAGACTTCTAACATGGCACTATCTCTTAAGCTCTGAATAAATTCACAAACTGTAGATCTATTAGTGTGATATATGCTATCTGGTGCCCAGGTGGACTACTGTACATTGGACAAACGACCTAAAAGATCAAAACACGTTTTATACAGCACAAACGTCATATGCATAGCAAAACAGAGAATGCCTCACCCCCCCCCCCGCATCCCATTTCCTGTCACACAACCACACTGAAAGAATTTCACTTGGCAGGTTGTAGAACAACCTCGACCAATGATAGATGAGACAGCGTATCACAAATACTAACATGGTGCGAATGCCGCTGGATTTCCAAATGTGATTCGGTCAATAATGGGCTTAATACATTTGATGAACGGTATATTATGGTTAGCATATAAACCATTGGTACCACAGTAGATTGCAAGTCCTCCTAGTGGGACAGCTCCCACTTCTTATCACCAATACTTACATGAGGTGTATCCTGCTTTTTATAATTTCACCAGATAAACTTCATGAATGGAATAGTATGGTTATCACTCAAACCGTAGACTCCACACAAGATTGTAAGACCTCCAAAGTGGGACAGTTCTTCTGCTTCGCCTTTCTAGCATTGACACTATCACTCCTTTCTTGATGTATCCTGTATTCTTCAGAGTTCACTACTTTAGTCATCCCATAGTCAATAGTATTTTATTGAACAAGTTGTTCATTAACCACCATTTCCATCAAGTAGTGAAAATCTATTTGATTTTCCGACATGTTGTGCCCATCACCAGATTTCTATACGTGACTTGGCCATTATTGTAATCAATTCCCTCTCTGAATATAATGGTACGAATACTGCAGTTTCAACTAGCATGTCTTTAGACTGTAAGCACTATATAGTCGGATAGTTTTATGATTTGATTTCATCCGGTAGGGCCACCATTCAATAGGATCTTCTGTTATAACCCCACCCCCCCAAAGATCCACACTTGTGGATTTGTTTATTCATCCTACAAGTCCTCTGGTCCTGTCCCTTTCTTCTCCCTTTTTTTATTCACATCTGCAAGTTCAATTATTTCAATACGCTCCTTTTGTGGATGCGCCCTCAAGCTTGCCATTCTCTTCCTCCCCCTGCCCTCCTCCCCCCTCCTCTCCCTCCTTCTGCTTTGCTTTTATGCATTTCATATATATGCGCCACCCCACAGAATGCATACTGTGCACACCCGTCCCCCCCATATTTTTCGTGCTATTTATTCCATGCTGTGTTATCAGTTGTTGGTGCGTTCCGCATACTGGGTTCTACAACTCTTCCCAGCATTCCTTTCACTCTTGGGTGCACATTCTAGTGGTTTCACATGTGTGTGCATGCCACACTGCTCGCTGAATGCCTCTCTGCCTGCTTATTTATTTTCACATTCAAACGCCGATTTATTGAAATACGGTTCACTCGTACTTTGGACCTTGGCACCATCACTTTGATAGAGAGGGGATCGTGTCTTCTATAGGTAATTCTTTTTGCCTCGTTTTTCACTTTGGTTTGTCAACATGAAGTGTTGACTTGTTTGTAATTCTCCCTCTGCTCTCTCAATCCCAAGCGTAACTCCTCAGCATTGTTCCTTGGTTTCCCTCTGCCCATTCTGGGCGCCAGTTACCTCCACTACTGTGAGTAGCCATGAGGTTATACTTGTCCTCCCTATTTTTCCTGAACATACATAATTAGATTATTACCCCTCTTTGATTTTACAGGAGCAGGCTTTTTCAAGATTTATTCATGAGTTTCCCTGCCTCCTCACTCTGGTGAATCACTGACTTCTTTTATATTGTCCTGAAACTCATCTTGCAAGTACCCCTGATATGACCTGACTCCTGTTTTCTATATGTAAATTTGGTTGAATTAATATCTCGGAATTAACATCCTTCCCACCTTTTTTCTTTCCATGCAGCAGTCTTTTTCTCTTTGTGCTCATCCATTGTTTTGTCCTGATGAGGTCCTGCTGGGATAAAGAAGGTCGAAACGCCGCCAAAAATATTTCGGGGGGAAAAAAGATATTTATTACTAATTACATGCTGTGGTTTATACAGATGCTGTTAATAATTATTTGAAATAACATTAACAAATACAAAGATTTATGTCCGATTTTCCTTGGCCATATCTCTGTTTATTGATATACCCCCATATGACAATACATTTTGTAGGTATTGAATGAGCGATGATATTGTGTGTTTACATGATACCTTATTGGACACTGTTGTTGATATCTGTAATAACCGGGTCCTTTTAGGGTATGTGTGACTTCTGTTCTGTAACATTTTACTCACAGACTAATTGCTATTTTTTTTTTTAGCAAAAGATGTCACTTACATCTGCCCTTTCATTGGCGCGATTCGAGGAACTCTGACTATTACTAATTACAGACTGTATTTCAAAACTATGGAAAGGGTAAGATTGACACAGGGTGCTTGTATGGTGGACTAGTTACTGTCCATCACTTGTGAAGCTCTTGCAGTTAAAGCCATATGTGTCACCTGGCCATAATTCAATGTTATAAATGTATTGTATTGTATTGTAATTGCATTTATATAGCGCTTACTACCCCTGACGAGGCGTCGAAGAGCTTTTTAGGCGAGTAGCACGCTACTCCGGGACCCATCAAGGATTAGTGTTGAATTAGTATAGTGAAATATGAAAGTAATTTAAGTGGTGGATAGGTTAGTCAGTTATTTGGATTCGGAAGGATAGCAGAAGGATACAAGAGGAAAAAATGTTTGTATTTATATAGCGCTTGTTACCCCTGATGGGGTGTTGAAGCGCTTTTTTCGGCGAGTAGCACGCTACTCCGGAAACCCATAAAGGATTAGTGGTAAATTAGTATGGTGAAATATGAAAGTAATTTGAGTGGTGGATATTAGTCAGTTATTTGGAGTGAGATGGACAGCGGAGGGATAGAAGGGGAAGAAAGGTTTGCATTCATATAGCACTTGTTACCCCTGATGGGTATAATCACATGGTTGAGTTCTCCGTGTTTGCAGCTTCTCGGATGCTTGCATGTCAGTCATTTTCATTTGTTCAATGTTTTGAAGCTTGCAGTTTGTCTGTTGTACATGAGGAGCTTCTGGGAATAGCTAGTCAGGCATGTTGAGCGAGCCCACAGCTGTATCAGGGTTATGCAAGTAGGAGGGATTGCATCACTTTTGCCTAGAAAATGTGCAGAAATGTAGAGTAAGCTGAAGAAAGTTTAATTATTATTTTTTTTTAAATATCTTTTTATTGAGAAAATAACATGACAGTGGCATTTCAGAAAGTTTAATTATTGCTCTTCTGGGATTCTTCAAAAATATCTTCCTGCTTAAAAAATGAGGTAGCATATGTTGTAATTGTTGGTCCTTTTAAAAAAATGAAATGGATAGTATAATTTTTTTTTAAAAATATCTTAATTTCTCTTTTGTTTTTCATTTATAAATGGCTAGGATTCTCCTTTTGTCCTGGATGCTCCTCTTGGTGTCATAAGTAGAGTTGAAAAAATTGGAGGTGCTCCCTGTCGTGGGGAAAATGCATGTGGTCTAGAAACCGTGTGCAAGGTAAGTTTGTTACAAGTTACATATTTTTAATAATTGGTATGGAGGTGAAATATATGAGGAGATTGTATTTTGTAATATTCTTAGGGCCAGATGTACGACCCCTTTATTTAGCGCCTCGCAATTTGCGACTCATTGCGAGTCGCAAATAGCGTGGAGCTAAATGAAATGTACAACAGTGTTATTACACTGTTTTGCGATTCCCAATGGGGTCGCAAATTGCGAGGCTCATTAATATTAATGAGCCTCTCGCAATTTGCGAGCCCATTGGGAATGCCATCCCTCCCAGGTATGGTGGCTTGCTGGGCTCAGTAGACCACCATGTCTGGAACTGCTTTTTAATAAAGCTTCTTTTTTTTTTTTTTAAATGCAGCCCGTTTTCCTTAAAGGAAAACGGGATGCATTTAAAAAAAAAAATATGAAACGTTTTCGTTTCATTTTTTAAGGGCAGGAGGTGGTCCCCCCGCACCAGCCTTGAGGACCGACGCCGATACGATGCCACCACACTCCACGCTCTCAACCCCGGACGGACGCACAACTGCTTCAAGGCCGCCCCGAAACGCACCCATGGTCCCTTCACCTGCCGGAACTGCAGCTACACCAGCCTCAGAGCCACCGAGGCGCCCGCCAAGAAGGACCGCAACCACCTCCGATGCATCCTACTGAACACCCGCTCCGCACGCGAACACGCCGTCGAGCTCTGGGACCTGCTCGACACATCATCACCAGACGTCGCCTTCCTGACAGAGACCTGGATGAACGACTCCTCCGCCCCCGACATCGCCATAGCCATCCCAGACGGCTATAAGATCACCCGCAGAGACCGCGTCAACGCAGTAGGAGGAGGAATCGCCATCGTCCACAAGAACACCATCAGGGTCTCGACCAGCACCGACAACACTCTCAGCACCGCCGAACACATGCACTTCCAGATCCACACGGACCCCAACACCACCCTTAGAGGCACCCTTGTCTACAGACCCCCTGGGCCCCGACCCCAGTTCAGCGACTCCATCGCCGACTTCATCAGCACGCACGCCCTGACCTCTACCGACTACATCCTCCTCGGAGACCTGAATTTTCACCTGGAGAACAACAACGACAGCAACTCCACCACCCTGATCGACAACCTCGCCAACCTCGGTCTGAGCCAGCTCGTCACAACACCGACCCATTCCGCCGGCCACACGCTCGACCCCATCTTCTCCTCAAGCTCCCACGTCTCCTTCAGCCACACCACGGAACTCCTCTGGACCGACCACCGCTGCATCCATTTCACCTTCCAGAAACCCACCACACACCACCGCACCCAACAGATCCCACGCCGCTGCTGGAGCAAAGTCACCGAAGACCAACTACGGGCAACCCTCGCTCTCAGCCCTCCCTCCGACCCATCCAACACCGACGACGCTGCCTGCAACCTCAGAAGATGGATGGACGACTGTGCCAACACCCTCGACCCGCTGAAAAAACTCACCTACGGTGACACCACCAAAAGAGCCAGCTGGTTCACCTCGGAACTCCTAGCTTCCAAGCGTACCTGCCGGAAACTAGAGAAGAAATGGCACAGTGATAAGACACCGGACAGCCACGCAGCCCACAAAGACGCCATCCGTAACCACCACCACCTCATCAAGTCCGCCAAGAGAATCTCCTTCAAAGACCGCCTCGACGTTTTGCCAGCTCGATAACTGCCGGATATGCTGCCACTATATCCGCAGTGAGTACTCACTGCGGATATAGTGGCAGCATATCCGGCAGTTATCGAGCTGGCAAAACGTTATGGTCGGTATGCCGGTTATAAGCTAAATGTAGATAAAACACAGATTTTATATTCAGGCAGGGAGCTCCTTACAGATCTCCCAACCGTCTCAGCAGTGACGTATCTGGGCATTAAACTCATAGCAGAGGTCGATCAAATCCCAGACATTAACATCGCCCCCATAATTGATGCAACTAATCGTAAACTCGAAAGATTGGACCACTTGCACTTGTCCATGTACGGGCGGAGTAATGTTATTAAAATGATGGTATTGCCTAAAATATTATATCTTTTTAGGATTATTCCTTTGGTGTTCTCTGCTGCATGGTTTATCAAGATCGAGAGGATGTGTTCTCGGTTTATGTGGAGCTACCACAGATCAAGGAGAGCGGCCAAATGGCTATCTCTCCCTCGAATACGCGGGGGCTGGGCTATTCCCAATTTCTTGTTCTATTACTGGGCTTGTATGCTACAACATATGGGGATACTCCTGGCTGGGGATAGGAGTCGTTGCTCAGTAGCATGTCAGCCAACCATCTATGAAATTGGGTTGGGGGAGGCAGCTAAGTATTGTTTAGTAGCGGTCTTGGAACCCAGTTACTATAAAAAAAACTCGATTCAAAGTAACGCAAGCAGCGTATATGGTCTGGCGGAAGGTTTGTAAGATGTTTAAAATTCATCGGATCAATAACTATACACCCCTCTCTGCTATTCGGATATTACCTCTAATTTTTCAAGATCGGATCACTCAAAGATGGAGTAACTTGGGGATCAATACGATTGGGGATCTGGGCCAGGGAGATCAATTGGCTTCTTTTGCTTTCTTGCAGGAGAAGTACGGTCTGGATAAGCGGGAATTTTTAAATATCTCCAGATCCGTAGTTTTCTGGACAAGAAAAAGCAATGTCAGGGTGGAATGTATGGTAAATTACAATTAGTCGAATCAATCTGTCGAAAATCCCGTATAAGTGTGATCTATCAGTCACTTTTGGAATCCCTCCCTGATGACCTAGCTTATCAGAATGATAAATGGGTAAGGAAATTCGGGAAGGAAGGGATTAATTTGGAGGAGTCACTTGGGGTAGCCAGCCGGACTCTACTGTCTGGGAGTCTTCGGAGTCAACACTTTATGTCCATCTTTGATTTGTATTATACACCGGGAAAAGTAGCTAAATGGGGTGGGAATGTGGGTGGTTCTTGTAATAGATGTGGTGAGCTACTGGCAGATACGGTGCATATGTTTTATTCTTGCCCTCAGTTAGCGACATTCTATCAGGATTTGGAAATCTTTTTGTCCTCGATCCTACATTTTCCTATATCTATTTCTTCAGAAATGGTGATCTTGGGGGTGCGAATGGACAAAAGCTGGTCGACTGCTGTCATCGGATTTATTTTTATAGCAATGGCTGTTACAAGACTCTGCATCACATCTAGTTGGCTTAACTCAGATCCCCCCACTTTCTGTAGTTGGCGCTCTCGCCTATTAGCTGTATACAATTTGGAATCTTCAGTGTATCGGCTAAAGGGTCGCAGTAGACGAGAAAGGGGACAAAAATTATGGGCTCCCATAACAGATTGGTTATAATAGTTTGGTAACAACTGACCCCAGCACGGATATCCTCATTTGGACTTGATGCTCTATATGTAAATATATCAATTTTTTTTTTTATCCCCTGGTTCTTTTTTCTTAGTTTCTTTTCTTTTTGGATTAGGGATGTTTTCTCTTCTTATTGCTATTTTGTCTTTAAAAGGTTGATCCTAACTATCTGAAGTGAATGGGATAGCTATGTCGTTTTTCTTTTTTTCTTTTATGTATGATGCTCTAATCTTTTGTATGTTTACAACAACATCAATAAAAAAAAAACAAAAAAAAAAAACAAAGACCGCCTCAACAACAACGCACACAACAGCAAGGAGCTTTTCAACATCGTGAAGGAACTCTCCAACCCCAGCTCCAACACCAACGACATCCCGCCGTCGCAACCCCTGTGCGATTCCCTCGCCACCTTCTTCCACCACAAGATCGCCGACATCCACGACAGCTTCAACACCCAGACAGCCCCAACTAAGATCGATGCACCAGACCCGCCGCACACCATCGACCACGACCCCCTGCCAGCCTGGGCCAGCGTGAACATCGAGGACACCATCAAGACCATGAGCACAATACACTCCGGCTCCCCGTCAGACCCTTTCCCGCACCACATCTTCAACAAAGCCAGCAGCTCCATCGCACCCCACCTGTGCAACATCATCAATCTCTCCTTCAAGACCGCGACCTTCCCAGAGAGCTGGAAACACGCAGAGATCAACGCCCTTCTCAAAAAACCCAAGGCGGACCCGAGAGACCTCAAGAACTTCCGGCCCATCTCCCTGCTTCCGTTCCCAGCCAAGGTCATCGAGAAGATCGTCAACAAACAGCTAACCCGATACCTCGAAGAAAACAGCATCCTGGACCCATCCCAATCGGGGTTCCGCAGCAACCACAGCACTGAGACTGCCCTCATCGCCGCCACCGACGACATCAGGATCCTGCTGGACAACGGTGAGACCGCAGCCCTCATCCTGCTGGACCTCTCCGCCGCCTTCGACACTGTCTGCCACCGCACTCTACGCGCACGCCTCCACGACGCAGGGATCCGAGACAAGGCCCTAGAATGGGCCACCTCCTTCCTCGCCGGCAGAACCCAGAGAGTCCGCCTCCCACCATTCCGATCCGAAGCCTCCGAGATCATCTGCGGCGTACCCCAGGGATCGTCCCTCAGCCCAACACTGTTCAACATCTACATGGCCCCGCTCGCACGCATCGCCAGACAGCACGACCTCAACATAATCTCCTACGCCGACGACACTCAACTGATCCTCTCCCTCACCAAGGACCCCCTCGCCGCCAAATCCAACCTCCATGAAGGGATGAAGGCCGTCGCCGATTGGATGAAGATCAGCCGACTAAAACTGAACACGGAGAAGACAGTGGTCCTCATCCTCGGCTCCAACCCCTCAGCCTGGGACGACTCCTGGTGGCCAACGACGCTGGGAGCAGCCCCGACACCCACCGACCACGCACGCAACCTGGGAGTCATCCTCGACTCAACGCTCTCCATGGCCAAGCAAGTCAACGCAGTCTCATCCTCCTGCTTCAACACCCTCCGCATGCTTCGCAAGATCTACAGGTGGATCCCGACAGACACGAGAAGAACAGTCACCCAGGCCCTCGTCAGCAGCAGACTTGACTATGGGAACGCCCTCTACGCGGGAGCCCCGGCCAAGCTCATCAAGCGACTGCAACGCATACAAAACGCCTCCGCACGCCTGATCCTCGATGTACCACGCCACAGCCACATCACCCCCACCTGAGGAACCTGCACTGGCTCCCCGTCGACAGGAGAATCTCCTTCAAACTCCTCATCCACGCACACAAGGCACTCCACAAGACTGGCCCAGCCTACCTCAACAGACGACTCCTCTTCTACGTCCCCAACCGCCAACTCCGCTCCGCCGACCTCTCCCTCGCCACCGTCCCTCGCATTCGAAGAACCACCACCGGCGGCAGATCCTTCTCCCACCTCGCCGCCAAGACCTGGAACACCCTTCCACTAAGCCTACGACAGACCCAAGACCTGCTGACCTTCAGGAGGCTACTCAAGACCTGGTTGTTCGACCAGTAGCAGCACCCCCCTTTTTTCCCCCAGCGCCTTGAGACCCTCGCGGGTAAGTAGTGCGCTTTACAAATTCTGTGATTGATTGATTGATTGATTGATAGAAGTACCTTACTTAAGGTAAGGCCTGATCATTTTTCACAGAAGCAGTTTTAAGTTGTGCAACTAATAAAATGTGCACTCAATTGTCACGTTTTCTGAGGCTACTGTTAACAGGCTTCAGAATGAAAATGTCCATTCTTCAGTGTGCTTTCATAAACAGGGCAGCTGAAATATGGGTAGGAGAGATGACTTTCAAAGTTCCATCTTGTAGGAAGGCAAGAGAAAAGTAGAAGTAAACTTCAATGCATTTAATATGTTTTGAATAAGACGTATTGTTTACTTAAAAAAACAGGAGGCGAGTGCCAGCCGATCCATACTTGCTCCATAGATCATCATGTATTAGGGAAGGGATACGCACACGGACCAGAAATACTGAAATACAGAGATTCAACTTCAAGTCTCATAAGTGCCATCAGGCTTGGGAGAGCATTACATGACTTTGCATATTATTACAAACATGCTTACTGATTTTGGAGCAGGGGTCCTGCAGGTCAGAGATAATCTGACAGGTTTTGTCTGACTCCCAACTCTCTTTTATATGAGCATACCTCAATATGGAAGTGTGAGAGACACCTACCAGTTTTCCTTTTCACCGAAAAGTTAATGATTTCCCTTTGTGGCTTATCAAATCTGCTGGATGTGACCCCCAATAATTTGGGGGTAACGCAACAGGATCTTAATAGCAAAAAGCTATAGCTATTCTTCAGTTCTTGGATCTTTATGGAATCACAACCTTTCATGTTTCTCAATCTTTCTTTTATTTAACATAGTAGCAATAATGCATTATTTGTATCCCTTCGCTGCCCTTATGGTACGCACCTTCCTATGTGCATGCCCTCTGGCATCAGTCGTTTTTTTGTTTGTTTGTACAGACTGGGGCCTGGAATGAACGGAGGGAGGGCTGACCAGCCTCTCCCACTCTAGCCATCCCACTCACCAAATAAAAAAATGAAACAATTGGTGATTAGAAGAGGAGGGACAGAGATTGTTCCCAATGGTTTCATTTACATTCCACACTTCCTACTGCAATTCCCAGTTGGTGAGGTATGTGCAGGAGGATGGATGGAGGGACGTAGGGCTTGACAGCCCCTATAGTAATCCAGCCCACCGCACCAGCAAGGATCTCAGTCTGAGTGGGGCCAGGATTGAGGGAGAAAGGGTAGTAAGATGGAATGTGGGAGCCCCACCCCGACCTCACATCTCACCTCTTAATGGTAATTTTCCTTGATGGTGCTGGGTGGGGACATCAAAGCAATCCTGGGATTGGATGTGCAGCTCATCCTAGTGTGTCCTGTTCACCCTATCCTATAATGGAAACTGACAGTAAGATGACGCCTCGTGGAAGAGAAGGCTTAGGCTTTTCTGGTCCCATATCTTGTTTTGCTAGACATAACTTTAGTGTAAGATGACCACCCAAAAATTGAGGTCAGGCCACACTCTAACCGCCAGACTATGTCAGAAGACCAAGGCCAACCCGCTGAGGAGCCGTGCCCCCCATTTAGCCATACATAAAGGGTGGGGGGGGGTAAATTACCAGCTTTCTTTCAGAAATTATCGAGGCAACTCCCATGCCAGAGAAGTCGTCCATTCATCTCCATTAGTGGCGGCAAATGAGGAGGTCTGCTCCTCTAAGTTAAAGGCGGTGGAGCACCGGATGGCTCTTACTCCATCTCCCTCTCAAATACAAGGGGAACCTCCGGTTGGGGCAGTGCGTTGCTCTTCGGGTGTGAGGCCCCCCCTTGTGTGCATCACCGGGGAGGGGGGGAGCTACTGAAGCCTCACATGCTCCACTGGCCACTCATCCTTCTCTAAGCCTGGATTACACGCTACCTGATATTTCACCTTTTAAACCGACGTCCCCGGGGAGAGACGGGCGAATGGAAGTCCCGCCCAAAACTCAACTGCAGCGGAAACAATCAATGGCCCTGTATTTGGACAGTCCCAGCCTTACAGCATTGGATCACATTATTCTGTCTTTTTCTCCTAATTTATTGTTGAATCCCCCAGTGAACATCTCAGCATATTGTTTCTTTTTCGAGATCTCTGCAGAGTCTTGAACGTATTCTGGCATCTATTCTGTCCCTATTAGGAAAGAACACTGATAGTTCTGACCATATTTTTGATATTTTATCAGTTATACTGAATAATTTGCCGACCAATGGGACTGGAGAAGAGTATAAGACTGCTGCAAAACGCCTTGTTACTTGCACTGCAGATATGAGAACGCAGGCAGGTGATCATAGGTTCAGGCCACATAGACAAGGATAAAGTTGTGTTGAATCCTCGGTCCTAAGTGATTTGGAAGCCCTGTTTTTGGAGGAAGGGCTTTCTGCCCATGAGGGCATTAATATTGAGGAAAGGCTTCCTGCCCATGAGGGCATTAATATTGAGGCTGTCCCCACTGGCCCTGTTCTGGCTCCTGAGGTACCCTGTGAAGTTTTTCCGATTTTTAACAAAGCCACGAGGTCCATCTCCGAAGCCACAACACAGGAGTCAGGCCTGCAGCATGGAAGAGGGTTACGTAATATTAAACAAAAGAGTAATAAGAAGAGGATAAAAAGGAAAATTTCCACGAAGGACATCTTGGTTGTACAGCCGAAACCCTGGAGTCATCTGCTGCCTGGCCTTATGTATGGGTTCACTTTTACTCCAGGGTGGTGGTGGTGGAAGAAGTTTTGAACTTCTCAGAAGAGCTCAGGCGGGCAGGCTTCGATATCTATGCTTCTCCTACCCCGCTGCAGGCTTTCCCTTCATCTTTGTTAATGACCACCAAGAGGCATACGGTTAGGTCTCCTGCCCCTGATTGCGGGAGGCCAAGGGGGAGTTGGCCTTGATAAGATAGTGGTGAAAACGGAGGAGGGCAGAAAAATTTTCACCAACCGGGTGGAGTCATCTGAAAAGCATGAGTATGCTTGGAACTGGATAGACCATCAACGCCAAAAGGGATTTCTTAAAACCCCCTTTTCAGAGATCCTGATGACATCAGGGTCAATCCTGGATCATAGCTGGCGTAAAAAGGATCTTGCCGTCACTCTTGCTGGTCATCGAGGTCAATAAAGTGATGATAGCAGCCATTCAAGAAACCTGGGAAACTGAGGACTGGGGGTTTCCTGATTATGTTGATTTTAGTTTAAAAGCAGTAAAGGGGCATTTTGGGAGACATGCTGGGGGTCTTCCCTTTTTTGGTTTCTATATGCATGATGTGGTGTCTGTCCTACCCAGTGATTCACTGAACCATTTAGCTGTATCCGTATCTGGGCTTCCCTTTGTTGTGACAGGTTGGGGGGATAAAAAGGGAGGCCCTAATTGGAGTAGAGAGGACTACACGGGATCCCCCGACCTGATTCTCATTAATACATATTTCTCCCCGAAACGTGATAAAAATATTCTATTCCAGGAATTAGCACTTTTTTTGGGCCAGACCCAAAGGCTTTTTCCTTGTATGTCCCCCCTTGTGATGGGCGACTTTAATGAAAAAATTATTTCTAGGCAGACGAGGGACTTTATAGATATGGCATTAAATATTCCCTGTCAGGTCTTGGGGAGTCAGAGAGCGGATTGGTCTGGCAGGCACGTGGAGACCCTACTCAATAGCTACAATATGTCCATAATAAACTGTAGGTGTCCTGGAGATCAGCCGGCTCAACCGACAATGAGAGGGTAACATCCCTGATCGATTATGTGATAATTTCCTCTGAGCATTTTGGTATGGTGTAGGCCTTTGTGGAGCTCGCAGAGTTGCAGAAAAAATCTGCCAAATTCCGCTGAGTTCAGAGAGCGGGCAGAATATTGCTGGGCCACCCCTAATGAAGTCCCCTTGGATGCTGAGAGTAGGTGGGGGCCAAGAACCTCTATTGTTGCCACAAGTAAGTCCCCCACAGCGGGATTGCTGAGACATCGTCGGAGGTTCCTCCTCTTTTCTCAACCACTCTGCAAAGAGGCCTCCTGGTGCACTACTGGTTGGGGGATGAAGTCCCTTGGCTTCTGAGGTTTGTTGGGGGCCAAGAACCCCTATTGTTGCCACAAGTAAGTCCCCCCCCCATCGAGATCGCTGAGCCGTTGTCGGAGGCCCTGCGCCCTTTCTCAACCACTCTGCAAAGGGGCCTCCTGGCACACTACTAGTTGGGGGATGAAGTCCCCTTGGATTCTGAGGTTGGTTGGGGGGCCAAGAACCCCTATTGTTGCCACAAGTAAGTCCCCCACAACAGGATTGCTGAGACTAGGAGTGAGCGCGCCGGTAAACTCCGGTCCACCGGCAGGTTTTTGCCAAACTCTACTTTCTAAGCGGAGCGCGGAGTGGCAAAACATTGCCAGTGGAGCGGAGTTTACCACCCACCCCTTTATGGTTAAGGATCCTTTTGTAGGTGATCTCGGGGGTAGTGACCATAAGCCTCTTGTCCTCACACTGTTTTAGGGGGACTATGACGAGAGAGGTGGCCTAATAGTTGGCCCCTGCATTGTAAAAAGGTGCGTAGAATTGTGTGGTCAGCCAAATTAAAACAGCATGTTATAAATGGTCTGAGGGGGTTACTTATGGAGCAACTTAACGTACCTTTACGCCACACAGTAAAGGCTTTTCAAAACCTTATTTCCTCCATAAGGGATTGGTCGGCCCGCAGGCCTTGTAAGGGCAGGGTCAGAACGGATCTTTTTAGCTCTGAAAGGTCACGGGCCAAAGTTTTGCTCAAAAAGAACATAAGGAGGGCATTTAGAGCAGGCAGGAAACATAGAGAGAACCTGATTAAACAACATAGGAAAGCATTTAGGAAGGAAATGCAGCACAATTAAGTGGAGGGATAAAGCGAGCCTATGGACTAAGACTATCTCTTTCCTGCGTCCTGGCAATCTTAAGAGCTTTTGGCGCATCTCTAATAGTATACTAGGGCTTGTCACACATATTGCAGCATTGTCAATACCCGAAGAAACCTGGGTTAGTTACATCTCAGACCTATATAAAATGAATGAAGGTGATGTTGTTCCCCCGGTGTGGCGCAGGCAAGCCTTCAAGTTAAGGGGCCGGTTGAGAGTATCCCCCTTACCACTGTTCGTGAAATCGAAGCAGTGATCTAAGGGTTTAAAAAGCTCCAGGGCACAAGGGCCAGACGGTATTCCCGCTGATATCATTAAACTAAATCCTCTCCTCTGGGCACAGAACTTGGCTCCACTGTTTGGTGAAACAATTGGGGGACAACATTTGCAGCTAACCCGGAAAGGGAATAAAAGGTCTCCCCTGTTTAAAAAGGGCAACAGGGCACAGCCATCTAGTTATGGTATGATTACTCTGCTGGATATTACGAGTAAAATGTTTTGCAAGGCATCTGTTCGGCCTTTTGGAAGACTGGGTGAGTGCAGCTAGAATTTTACCCCTGACCCAAATGGGTTTTCGGAAAGGGTCTTCAACCACGGATGGCTGTGTGATTTTAAAGCTACTGTTGGAGGATTAGGCCCTCTTACTGAAACAGCACCTGTGTGCATCTTATATCGATTTGTCAGCCGCATTTGACACCGTAAATAGATCCATTTTATGGTAAAAGATGGGCAGATAAAAGTGTCCCCTGGGACTCTTGACGCCAATTGTCCCATTGCACGAGGGCTTCGGACTAGAGTGGAACTTGGGGGGGATGGGGCCCTGTCCAAAAGGATCAGTACATCCAATGGTTGGAGACAGGGGTGCATTTTGACCCCGCTCCTATTCTCAATCTATATAGTGGATGCTTTTGAGGATTTAAGGCAGTTCAGGGCCTTTTGTCCTAAGCTGGGGAGGATGGCTGTTTTATGCAGATGATACAGTGCTATTAGATCTTACGCCAGTGGGGCGGCAGCGGCAATTCAACGCCTTTTCTCCTTATTGTAAGAGGAATGATTTAGAGATTAATACGGCTAAAACAAATGTAATGGTTTTTTCTAAAGGCAGGAGGCTCCCCTGAGGTACAGATGGTGGCTGAGTGGTGCCCAGACACGGGGTACTAAACAGGGAAACTGAGATCAGTCGCTCTCAGCAGCTGAACCAGAGCCTTCCATAAGAGAGATACTGCAAGCAGTGCGAGATACAAGATCAACACTGGAGTTTAAAATAGACACGATCGCCCTCGACATTAACCTCTTGCACACCAATTTGCAAAAGATCTCAGCCACAGTGGGGACTTTAGAACCCACCCTGAAGGAGCACACAGGGGCCATCAAGCAACTGCAAACTGAAATGCTCCACCTCAGGGAGGCTACAACTCGCCTACACACGAGTAAACGATGTGGAAAGGAGATCCTGAAGAAATAACTTCTGCCTGGTGGGCATTCCGGAGAAACTGGAAGGTGGGAATGTCGAACAATATGTCTCGAACCACAGCAAATTTTGGCTCATTTTCTGGTGGAGAGAACACACCGTGTCCCCGGGGTCCGCCCAAACCTGGGGCATGACCTTCAACCAGTAATTGCAAGAGTTCCGTATTTTAGGGATCGCAATGTAATACTTAAGGCAGCGAGAGAGCAAGGCCCGATCAGACTTGAAAACCAAGATATCCTGATCTTCCCAGATTGCACACAAAAAGTAAACACCCAGTGCTGATCACTGGACAAGGCAAAAGCGGAACTCAAGAAAAGGAATCTTCAATATATGATGCTATTCCCGGCGAAACTGAAAGTCCTGTCAGAAGGGAAGTCATGATTTTTCACCTCGCTGGGAGAGGTCTGGGGCTGGCTGGAGGGATGGAGACCGGTGACAAAAGGGTGCCACGAAGGCCAGAGGTGACAAAACAAAGCCCCCGTAGACCGCCAAGCCTGAATGCACTGGGCCTAGGACAGTCAAGCATGCCACCAACCGCAGGAGAGACGACTGGGAGTGCGGCAGCCAAGTTGTGACATCGCACACCCAAAATAGAGTCATGGCCAAAGGATATGCTGGAGGCGCGGTAGCCACAGCATAGTGCCACATGAACCACACACATTGCCCTCAAGAGGGACTACTGTTCTTATTAGTGTTGTTAGAAGTTAATTAAAAGTTAATGGGACAACTAAAGCATCGAGGGGGGGGGGTAGTTCAGATCCCACCGCAGGAGGAAGAAGGGAAGTTGGAGATGGAGTGGGGATTGCAATGGCATCTAGAAGGGGCACGGGAGAGAGAGGCCAACCTCACCTTAGGCGATTCAACTGGGACAGCGGCTATGATAGACACGACAGGGACGCACATATGGGGGATGAACCCCTAAGCCTTACAATCCTCTCCTGGGACAGCAACAAGGTGAAAAAGGAGAGGGTCAAGAGATTCATAAATAGATACAACCTTAATGTACTTCTTTACAAGAAACATACTTAAAGGGAAATAACTGTGCAATCTTGGGCCAGGGCAGGTACAAAATAGTCGACCACTCGGGGTTTACATCCGACTCTACAGGGGTCAGTACACTAGTGAAGAAATTCCTGCCCCTTGCAATCACCCAACTGTGGACAGACATGTAGGGGTGCTATTCAGCCACACTTGGGGACTGAAACGGGGAACGGGTACTGATAGTCTCCTGGTACATACCAATGAGACTCCAGTTGCTGGCCTTGGATCACATGGGGAAATGGCTAACTCAAGCACCGGAAGCAATGTTGATGATTGGAGGGGACCTCAACCTGACTATGTGCCTATGATTGGACAGGCAAACCCAGACTGGGACCGTGAGGAGGGTGGATCTTAGACCACAGGATTTCACGCTGGCGATGGGTCTCCATTACCTATGGATGACGGAACACCCAGACATGAGACAGTTCTCCCATGCGTCCTCCTCCATGAAGGTGGGTGAGAGGTTGGACTATTTCTTAGTACTACAAATACAAGGGTACAGCTATTGAGACACCAATTTCTTACTTTGAGGTGCCTCAGACCATTGATTGCTATACAATAGACTGACCACTCGCATACGAATAACAAGGTGGCCATGGTACCTTGACCCATGGGACATCAGGGACTGGAAAATGAAAAAATATCTCAAACAGGCCATTGAGGAATATTTCACAGACAACAAAGGATCGGTAGTCTGTGACATAATATTATGGGAAATGCAAAAAGAACAATTGATGGACAGAATGCAGAACAATGTCATACATTCACCCCAGTACAGAGATCTGGGCCTAAATCCATCGTTTTTTTGCTCACCATGCCATTCCAGTTTGGACCCAGCCATATGGAAATCAGTCTTGACCCTGCACCTAACAGGAGCAGTCCAGCCCGAACTGCCAGGCCAGGTCCTCCCTGGACTGGAAACAAGCATCCTAGGACCGGTTTCGGGGTTTCACCCCATATCAGCCAGGATAGCTTGACTCCAGTGACATGGAGAGCACGGGACCCACGTCTGGGCATACCCGTCCCACTCGGGGTGACAAATGCAAAATGAACAATTGATGGACAGAATGCAGAACAATATCATACATTCACCCCAGTACAGAGATCTGGGCCTAAATCCATCTTTTGTTTGCTCACCATGCCATTCCAGTTTGGACCCAGCCATATGCAAATCAGTCTTGACCCTGCACCCAATGGGAACAGTCCAGCCCGAACTGCTGGACTGTTCCCATGAGGCACAGGGTCAAGACTGATTTGCATATGGCCATGTCTAAACTGGGGTGGCATGGTGAGCAAAAGAATGATGGATTTAACCCAGATCTCTTGACTGGGGGTAAATGTTTTGATTTGTTCTGCATTCTGTCCATCAATTGTGTGTCTTTTGCTTCCTCGCCCTAAGTGCGCCGGGTATGCCCAGACGTGGGTCCCGGGCTCACTGTGTCACTGGATTCAAGCTATCCTGGCTGATGTGGGGTGAAACCCCGAAACTGGTCCTAGGATGCTTGTTTCCAGTCCAGGGAGGACCTGGCTTGGCAATTCGGGCTGGACTGTTCCCATGAGACACAGGGTCAAGACTGATTTGCATATGGCCAGGTCTAAACTGTGGTGGCATGGTGAGCAAAAGAATGATGGATTTAACCCAAATCTCTTGACTGGGGGTGAATATTTTGATTTGTTCTGCATTCCGTCCTTCAATTGTGTGTCTTTTGCTATAATATTATGGGATTCATACAAAGCGGTGCTAAGAGGCTGTTTCATCTCTACAATATTGTGTAAACGTAAAGAGGCTAGCAACACAGTGGGAGACCTAGAATAGCACCTGACAGAATGGGAAGGGGAGTATCTAGACAATGCCACGCTGCAACTGGCACATCACACAGGAAGAATACAAGCAACTGGTGGAAGACGGGGCATGGAAACTACTTAGGGCCTCACAGCACAGACTGTATGAGGTGGTCTACAAAGCCGGGAAACTACTAGCCCTCTGAGAGAAGGGCCATAGATGGGTAAAAGAGATTAGAGATGGCGCGAGAAGAAAGCTCGATAAGGCACCGAGATCACAGCTTGCTAAGCGAACTACTTAGAAGCACTATACTGCCCCGCCAAGAGAGTGCTGAGACGGATAGGCAGGGCATCATGAGGGACATCCCATCTCAGGAGGTAGCAGTAGTGGCTAGGGATAGCCTGGATCGCTGGCTGGAAGCGGCAGAGATTGGGAAAGCCATACGGCTACTGCAGAGTGGGCGGACCCCCGGACTGAATGGGTTTTCTTGTGGAGTTCTTAAAATACTTGGGGAATGTGCTCTTTGAACCCCTTTTGAAGATGTATTGGCCACCTCGACAGAGAGCTACTTGTCCAGAGACCTACGAATCCATAAACCAGGGAAACAACCAGAGGACTGTGCATCCTACAGACCCATCTTGTTGCTCAACCTAAAGGCCAAAATACTGGCAAATCATCTCTAGGACGTAGCAGACAAACTGATCAAGATGAATCAATCAGGGTTTATGCCGCACAGAGCCACGAAACATAATCTTAGATGCCTGTACAGCGTACTTGAGCCAAGCAAATCCTTCCAGGAGCCGGCATTGATACTATCCATGGACGCCGAAAAAGCATTTGACTCCTTCGAATGGCCGTACCTGATGGCAGAGCTCAAAAAGATGGGCTTTGGCTCAGTATTTATAGCATTGGTCTGACTATTGTACACTGCACCACTGGCTAGAGTGCGAGCTAACCGGGAAATGTAACGAGAATTCGAGCTGGGAAGGGACACTCAGCAGGGGTTCCCTCTGTCTCACCTGTTATTTGCCCTGGCCATGCAGCCTCTGGCAGAGTAGGTAAGGAAGGATGCCCTGCTGTGGAGACTGAGGTAGGACCAGTGATGGGAGAATGCAATTTCCATATATGTGGATGACCTACTCCTCTATCTTGCAGACCCCAAACACTCCAACCCAAGAGTGCTGGAAATATTAAATACATTTGTGAAATACTCAGGGTCAGTATAAACTGGCGCAAGTCAATGACTTACTCACCTACGGGCTGGCGCCCTCCGAAAGATTGGGAATGCCCATTGCAATGGTCCATACCAGGATTTCAGTGTTTGGGTATTTATATCACTGGGATCCTGGTGGATTTTATAAATAAGAACTTGGGGAGCCTCCTCACATGGTATAAGTCTGATGTGGCCTGTTGGAGAAAGCTGCCGTTATCCCTACTGGGAAAGGGCCATGCTATACAAAATGATATATCTGCCAACATTCCTATGTGTATTGCAAAATACACCATATGAGGTCCCCGATACATTCTTTCAGGCAGTGCTGGAGACCACCAGGGTGCTATTGTGGGATGGGGGTCCTCCCAGAATCGCACAAGCCAGCCTGATGTGCAGTTAGTACGAGGAGAGAATTGTGTTGCACAACCTTAAACCGTATTACTGGGCGGCCCAATTGATGGTGATCAACGCTTGGGCCTTTGCCAAACAGCTTGACCCAGCTCTAATGGCAGAGAGGTGGGCGCTGCCGCAGCATGGGTACCCTAGAGCACTCTACAGCTGAGATACCATGCTGGGACAGCGACACCCCACAGCCATAGCGGCTCAGATATGGAAAGACTCAACAAAGGTAATCAGGTGGAAGGGGAAGATTACACTGGAAATGCCCTTGTAGAGACTTTGACTTGCTTGCTGACCTGAAAAACTTACAGAGCCTCCGACAATGGGACCTGATAGAAGTTACCAAGGTGGGAGACCAATGAGATTCGGTGTGGGGTGAGGGGAGCATGCTAACTTTTGAGTAACTACGAGAACAGTTCAACATTTCGTGCTCCCAGAGATTTAGGTACCGCCAGGTAAAACATACTCTGACAAAATACACAACACACCTGGGAGAGCTGCCTAAAGATTCCCTATTGGAATATAGGATCCCGATGTTCCCCCTGCATAGGCATGCAGTTTCCAGGTTTACACAACACTCACCTGGAATTGCTTACAGCCCTTAGACTTGGTGCAAGACCCGGGGATTATTGAAGATCCAAACTGGGAGAAGGCATGCAGGTATCCTAGAGAGGTAGCAATCCGAGCAGGTTTCAGGCTCATACAACTTGAAAAACTGCACAGGGCATACTATAAGTGCACCAGACTACACAAAATGTGTATGAACCCCACCAATAGATGCCTTTGTGGCTGCAATCGCAGGGGAACAATGATACATACCTAAGGTGACTATAACTCGCGCCCTCTCCATGCACTGCTAATTACCCCACATATTATATCACTGATGACATCTTCTCTGACATCATCGATAATATCACTGCAACATTTGTAATTAAATTATTGATGAGGAAACTGTGCATGGCACAAAGGTGCATGACACATAAGAGGAGAAAGCATGACCTACGATGGATGTGTGAAGGCACCAAAGTATGCAGTGGTTAAGAGGGGGCCAAGATACATTCTTAAGGAGAAATGAGACCAGGGTACAATAACGAAGAGCGAGTGGAACAAGGTACACAATAGATGAGACTGGTGTGAGGTATAATCCAGACAAGGGATGGTGTTAAACAACAGCCTAATGCGATAGAGGAGCAGTGTACTAGAAGAATGGGAGAGTGAGGCAGAAGACGCTTGAGAGACATGGAAGGAGGTTTGTGAGACACAAGTTGACTGAGTGAGAAACAATACAGATAAGTAAGGATAGTGCAGTACACAGGAAAAGAGAAGCGACCATAGCAGAACATGAAGGAGGAATGAAACCAGGCACATGAGGGGCGAAAGAGTGGTTGCGGGATATAATAATGTGAGTTATTATTGTCCATGAAAATTGTAGCCTTTGGTTAGCTTCAGAATGATGAAAGACTAACTCGCCCTTCTTTGTCCTATTTGAACACAAGCAGCATAGCAAATTTCACACATGGAAAAGCTGGAGTTTGGTTAGTGGCCAAGGATTGCTCTCAAACAGAACTATCCATTAAATTATGCAGCTGCCAGTAAAGCTTTAGACAGAAGGCAGATTGTACACCTTTCCATAAATCTACTAAATAAATGCTGTTACAGCAGATTCATACAACTAAAGTGTCTAGCTTGTGCAGTAAGCGGTAAAGTTAACCATACTTTTCTTGTGTGAATTGGTTAAAAAGTGGAAGTGCAGCAATGTTACAATACATCTCTGTCTCAGAGAGCCGTTAAAAGAAGTATGATTCGCTTGCAAATGTGTGTTTGTTTTCTTGTATTTCTTTTCCATGTTATCATTTGACATATAATGCCATGGCTGTACAAATCATTGTGATGTCAGAAGCAATCATGACACATCCAATGTTAACTTACTATAGGCACAGAATAATTAAAAAACCAGGGTAGCAGTCAAGAAGCTGACTAAAACATGATGCATGTAATCTGAAATATTAAAAATCTTCAGTGCATCTTATGTTTCAAGTTAATACCACTATTAACATAATGCAATGTGTTTGTAAATTATTTGTATTTTACTAGGACATTCGAAATCTGCGATTTGCGAATAAGCAAGAGGGACGCTCTAGAAGATCGATATTCGATACCCTTACAAAATATGCCTTTCCTCTATCCAATAATTTGGTAAGCATTCTACGTGCCTAGTTAAACTTTGATATACTTGCTGTTAGTGCTTACTGTTCTTATATTTTAATAGTAAGAATTGCAAACAATTCATATTGAAGCCAATTTACAAATAAAATTAGGAACAATATTGTGAGTTGCTCACATACACTGTTGCAGGTGCAAATTTGCAAATGGCAGTTGATTCACAAAATCATTAGTGAATGTGCTGCCCTTGATCTACAGTCATAAATGACTAATAACCGGTTCTCTACAAGAAAAGACCCCAATATATGGTCAGTCCACAGAGACAGTATTATAGTGCGCCTGATGCCACTCCACAATTCAGAGGGTTGCTTACTTATAACAATCACGCTGGTTTTCTGAACTGGGTGAAGAAGAAAGGTAGTAAAATTTCGGACCAGAAAGGGAGTGTTACCATCAGAGGTTAACATACACTCAAGCTTCTGAAAGGTTTGTCACTGTGCCCATGTAGCTTTTATATAAAGCCTCGTTGAGTTTATGAGGTTGTTTCACAATGCTGTCCCTGCTACCGCCCATTTCGACCTATTTTCTTTCTCTGTCTCCAACCATCCTGAATTTCAGTAACCTGAGGTGTGGCGCCAGATGGTACTTCTAAATGTCATAGCATGTTAATCCTCCCTTATTTTGGAGTGCCGTCAATATTTAATTTGATACCATAGCTCTTTGTCCTTCCTACATGGAGTCGCTCCTCTTCCTCTACATTTCAAGGAATGTAATCTTTGGGAAATTCCACTGCAAGACACACAAGGGTCTACGTAAAATGTTTGTTTTGGTTGGTGTGATTCTGTGCAGCCTTCCATCTGATCAAATCTTCTATTATATCAGCTTTTATTGTTTGGTTCCCAGAGGCATTCTCAGTGCAGATTGTCCAGTTGACTGGGTTTTGTGCATCTCTTCTCAAGATCAGGACATTGCCCACCTTTGCAGATGCCATACAGCTGTATTGCAAGGCAGGTCACCTTCTGTTCTTTCCGAGGGTCAGAGAAGCAAGGCTTCTTTTAAGAGTTCAGCCATTGTCCCCAATCTGTGTAGGAGAACTGCAATACAGAAGACATTCAGTTTCTGGTAAAACTTGTACCCTGGGCTGGTGCTGAGCCCCCTAGATGTCCATTGTATGTACATGTACTGGCTCAAATGTGCAGTATTTGTTCTCTCACACACTGTTAGCATCACCATTTACACTCAAGGAGTTAGTGTGCTTCATATTGGCAGGCAATTAGGCCTGGTTTGTGTGTATCTTGTATTTTTTTACCAGATAAGCCCTGCGGCATGCGTCTGGCCTTGCACAGAGCTGGAGCTCCTATTCTCCGACTGAGCAGAGCGAGTTACAAAAACAGGGAAAGCAAGCAGCGCTTATCTCCAATACAACACGTCTTAACAGGCACATGTGATGATAGGGATGGTAAGCACTGGAGTAAAAGTGTGATGGTAAGATGTAGAGAAAAAGAGAATAGAAAAAAGGGGCAGGGAGGATGAAAGCAAGGGGTGTGGAAAGGAGTATGAAAGAAGTAATTGAATGACAGCGGATCAAGGCATAAGGGAGAGAGAATGCAAGGAGAAAGCGACAATAGAAAAGAGGCAATTAGGGATGAGAGAGGGAAGGAAAAGGTGGAAAGGAAGAGAGGCAATAACGGCGTAAGCCAAAAGGAGGAAAAGAGAATTTGAGGGAGTGAAAGAAGAAGGTAGTGGTGGAGAAAGAGGTAATAGGGAAGGAAAGGAGAAAGAAGGAAGATGAAGGAAAAGCCAAAGAGAGAGAGATGGACAGATATAGCAGGTGGCACAAGGAACTGACGATGTCCAATCACAAGAATCAGACAGGAACCCAATACAGTGTGGAGTTGTGGTGTTTGTGGATACAGGCCTGAGGATAGTGCTTAAGACTAGGATAGTGCATTAAGTATTGATGCACTGAGTTTACTGGCATGATATTAACACTATTAACCAGCGGCCACTTCTCCGCAATGGCGGAGGAGCGTCGCCCCACTGGCTCAGAGCCAACAGTTGAAAAATAAAATGCTATTTTACTATTGTTTTAGTTTTCAGCTTCTGGCTCTGAGCCAACGAATGTTGGGATGGGCGGGCTGGGCCATGGGAGGGGGAGGAGGAATGTTGTGCACTTCTTTTTTTAATAACAAATTTTATTGAGTTTAATGGGACATATTGGGCGGAGCCCGAAGCATACATTACGGATACAATTTGGCTGAGATAGTACCACTTATATTTAAACAACAAGTTAGCCTGCAAACATACAGGCCCAATAACTAAAACTAGGCACAGGTTACCACATGATTCATTGAAGGTGATGTGTCTTAGGGTATGTGTAATGATGACAGACTGGCTCACCTTGGATATATAAGGGTCAGTGAGATGTAATTACCGAGTTTATAGAGGGTTTGATGGTGGTGGAGGGGGCAGGTCTATGCCCCGATACGTCGCCCAGTGGGACCATATTTTCCTATGTTTCTGCGGGCAACCACGCGCCTGATATACCGCGATTTCTGCCCCCATGCATCTGTCTATGGCTGCCCTCCACCCACCCATTGTTGGCAGGGAGGTCCCCTTCCATAATTGGGCAATGTCTCGTTTGGCGAGCGTAAGGCCCAAAAACAATAAGTGCTGTTTATAGCGGTTCCCGCCTATCGCCTCCGTATTATGGAGCAAGAACAACTTAGGGTCAAATAGGAGACTCCAGGACAGGACCCGGCCCAGGCATGACGAAATTTTCTGCCAAAATGGCTGCAATACCCCACAGCTCCAAACCGTGTGAAAAAAGGTTACCTCCGCACATAGGGGACTGGATGACTCCCATCCTCCAGAGGCGGGAGCGGGTGAAATATGCACGGTGGAGATATTTCAACTGGATGAGACGATATTGTGTGGTAATAGTAGCTTCAAAGGGACTAGCGAGGGCCTCTGTCCAGTCATCATCCGTCATGTCGGGCAAATCCGCCTCCCAAGCCCCTCGGGTTTTGTGTAGTGTGGTTCGGGTGTGGGTGGTCAAGGTCTGGTAAATCTGCCGGATCTTATGCGCCCCTATGTTCCCCCTCAAGGGGGTGAAATTCCGGTAGGTCACTCAGCAAGCGAATCAGAGGGGTCATATCATGTCTCAGCTGTAAGTATTTATAAAACTGAGTCCGGTGCAGATGAAATTCTTTTTGCAGTTACTGAAACGATTTGAGGGTGGATCCCTGCATAATGTCCCTTAGGGTAGAAATTCCGAGAAGATCCCATGTATGGAATACTGGAAGTTCGGCAACGGGACGTATGTGCCCTGCCATAGCTGGGTCGTCTGTGTCAGACGTCCATCCCAGCCCATTTTCTTAACGGTATAACACCAAAGCTGAACAACCGTTCTGCTGGCGGGGGGCAGGAAGTTTAGATTCATGCGGCTGTAGAGGAGCTTCAGGAGGGGTGTACCCTCCATCGCCAGACACTCCACAGCAAATGCTGGGTCTGTGTGTGGGCTGTACCACCACTCATTGATGTTCAACAGGTGGGATGCTGCATAATAAGCGTAAATATCGGCCACTGCAAGCCCGCCACAGTACGTCGACTGTGTGCAGGTTCTCAACGCTACTCGGACGACGCCCCCGCCCCAAAGGAAGTTATTCAGGAGTGCATTAGCTTGGGCGAACCAAGTGCGTGGAATATGGTATGGAAAATTTTGCAACCTGTAGAGTACCCAAGGCAAGGAGACCATCTTAAAGATTGCTGAACGCTCATACAGGGACAGCGGTAGGGGGGACCATATCTTGGTCTCCTCTCGGATACCTGAGAGCAGCAGATTAATGTTAGGTGTCCAAGATGTCGGACACGGCGAGATAAAGACGCCCAAATATTTGAAACCTCCTGTAGCGTGGGATACCTGCGCGGCACAGGTGCCACGTCCCTGGTCCCCACACACAGGGAACAGCACCGACTTTGTTGGGTCGGCACCAAGGTCGGAGGTCTCTCCAAACACATGGAGTATCTGGAGAACTCAGGCCCAGAAAACCAAGGATCTGCCAGAAAAAACAACACATCATCCGCGTATGACGCGATTCTGTCCGACCGCTCCCGTGACCACCCAAACCCCCGAATCAGTGGGTCCCGTCACACCCATGTGGCCAAGGGCTCTATGGCCAGTGCAAATAACAATGGTGACAAGGGACAACCCTGCCTCGTGCCACAGCAAATTGGGAAGGGCGCTGGCCTGAACTCTGCTACCCACACGGATGCCGAGAGATCTGTGTATAATAATCGGACATAGGACAGAAAGCGCAAACCAAAGTTAAGGGAATGGAAGAGCCGGAATAAATATGTCCAGCTCAAAGAATCAAACACCTTATCTATGTCGGCCAGGAGGATAGCCGCGGAACGACCCAGCTCTGGAGCCTTCGCAATTGCATTATGAACTTGCCGGATGTTATGCCGGGTAGATCGGTGCGGCATGAAGCCAGACTGGTCTGGATGGGCTAAGTCGTAGATACAAGTGCGGCGGCGGGCTGCGAGAACCATGCCAAGGAGTTTGGGTTCAAAGTTGAGGAGAGAGATAGGGCGGTAAGAAGATGGCAGCCGGGTTTTAGGAACATCACTATCTCGGCGTGGCACCAATCAGAAGGTAAGATGTGTTGCTCAAGAGCCTCATGAAGTGCTTCCAACAAGTACGGGCCGAGCTGTGCCATGTGCGGCCGTAAGAAGTCACTGGGGAAGCCGTTGGGGCTGTGCGCCCGGCCGGGGTGTATATTAGCTAATGCGGCCCGAGCTCCTCTTTGGTTATGGGAGCATCTAGTTGGTCCCATACGTGGTCAGGGAGCTTTTTGGGAGGTATGTCTATTAAGAATTCCTCTATCAATGCATTCGATATGAGCTCTTTCTGCTCATATAGTGTAGCATAGTATGCCGCAAACATTTGTACTACATCATCTGGGGTAGTACAGAGGACTCCATCTGCTTTGTGAAGCGCCGGAACAGGAGTGGGAGACATCGCGGCCTGGCACAACCGATGCAGCATTTTACTTGACTTGTCCCCCCATTGATAGATCCTGTGTTAGGTCGCTAGCCAGGTCTCATGCGCCTCGTTAGTGAGATGTTGGTGGATTTGTTGTTGTATTTAGAGGAGATTACATTGCGGTATTAAATCAGTAGATGTGGCTGTTTCAGCTTCAAGGGACCACTGACGGTTTTCTAGTTCTACTATTTGGGGAGGCGTTTATGCTTTTCGCCTGCTCGGAAGCTAATGTCAACGCCGTGGATTGTGGGTTTGAGAGCTTCCCAGAGGATGACCCTGGAGGGGGCAGAGGCGACGTTGGACGTAAGATAGTCTGAAATGGCCTGACGGAGGACGTCTTAGTATTTCGGATTGCGGAGGTACCAGGATGACATGCGCCACCTGAAGGGGGGCTTTTGTGGGCCTATGCGCAGCTTAAGTAGGACCGGGGAGTGGTCCACCGTCCCCTGGGCAAGATAGAGACATGAGAATCCATGTGTATGTAACTACGTGGTAGAAAGAAATAATCTATTCTTAATAGAGAGCCATGCACAGCTGAGAGGAACGTGAATCCCAACTCAGAGGGGTGATAAGCTCGCCACGCCTCCGACCACCCTACTGTGGTGGCCAGTTGATGAAGTTTGGATTCCCCCGGCTGTGGCCCACGCCCCAGCCCTCGCCGGCGATCCAAGGGTGACATGACGTCGTTCCAGTCCCCGCCCAGTAGTGTCAGGCCGTCCGGGAGTTCTCCCCATAGTTGTGAGAGTCTGTCATTCAATGCCTGTCCCAACCGGGGGGGCGGGGGGGAACGGAGATGCTTTCAATGGTTACACATTCGCCATGTAGAATGCCTGTCACTATGGTGTACCTACCCCCAGAGTCCGACCAGAGTTTGGATGGAGTAAAGGGAACCTGGCGGTGCATTAGGATAGCCGTGCCCCATGAGCCCCGTGTGAACCCCGAGTGGTATACCGTGCTCATACCCGAATCGGGTAAGTTATAGGGTTTTATTGCCTAAGAGATGGGTCTCTTGCAAGAGAAGAATATCAGCCTCGCAGCGTTTGGCTTGCCCAAGGACGGCTCCTCTTTTAATTTTATTAAGCATCCCTCTGACATTCAATGATACAATGTTCAGGCCGCCAAGTTGAGAGTTAAGTGTGAGTGAGGACATCTGTCATCTATGGAGGTTGCCAACGCATGTGCATTTGCAAGACTGTGGTAAGGTCCCTGTGTAGGAACTGCAAAAATTCTAACCCAACAGGTATGAACTTTCCCCACCGTCCCCCCACCCCAATACCTCCACCAACAAGGAGTATCTGTCGCGGAGGAGGAACACCCGGGGCCCCAACAGGAAGTCCCAGGGAACCTCCGCCAATTGTTTCCAAACTTCCCACCAAACTTAAACATAATTGTTCAGGGGCGTGGTTGTTCCTGGAATTGGTGCCCAAGCCATGTTAGCTCTCCAAGTGGTCCTGCATCTTTGCAGAAATTTCTCACACGTGCCGAGGGCACGGGCCCGACAGAAGAGGATAGTCAGTGTGCATTCACGTCTCATCGCCCTGAGTCTGGGAGCGCCAGTCGGACCTCGACCTGTGCCTTCTCTTGGAATTACCCCTCCTCTGTCGATTCCTCTGTGATTCCTGGCAGGAGTCTCATTTCAGAGGCGGCGGGGTATGTGGTTTTAAATGTACTGCCTCATCAGCCCAGGTGAAGACAGCTTCCGGCGCGTTGAAAAAGTGCGATTTAGAATTAAATGTGACTCTCATTCTGGCTGGATACAGCAACATAAACTGTATATTAAGTTCTCTGAGTCTGCGTTTTGCGGCTGTAAATGACTTGCGCTGTTGCTGAACCAGCCGGGTGTAGTCCGGGAATATCATTATGGTCTGTGAATCGAAAATCAGTTTATCCCTATGGTTTCTTGCATATTGTAGGATGATATCGCGGTCTGCATAATTCAGTAGTTTGGCGAGCACCGGTCTCGGTCGTTCCCCCGGGGAGGCTTCTTGGTCAATGCCCTGTGGGCTCTCTCCACTACGAAACAGGAGGATAAGGATTTCTCTGGCAGGAGGGCTCTCAACCATCGCGTAAGGAAGCAGTCCATGGAGGAGCCCTCGCATCCTTCCGGAAGCCAATGAAGCGCAAATTATTTGTTGAGATCGGCCTTCGGCATCCTCGACACGGTACGCCAACTTCTGTGCGACAATGGTGAGCTTGTTCACCTTTGTTTTGCAAAGATGCCACCGTATCTTCCACAGTTGAGACGCGGGTCTCCGTCTCTGTGATGGGATCCAATGCCTTCCGGAGACCCTGGCGTAGAAAGGAGACTTCCGAACCCACAGCCTCTATCTTTGCGTCGAGGGTATCGCGGGCCTGAGTGATCACGGCCAGCCATGTTGCATTATCGGGGACTGGGTTCCCGGCGTCCCTGCTGCTCGTGCCGCCATGGGCCTTGGTGAACTGATCCAAAGTGCTTTGCATGGGGCCGGAACCCGCCGATTTATCCTTGGCCATGTTGAAGCAAGAGGAGAGGGGGAAATGCTGAAGAGCCCCCCTCTCACAAGTGGCAACCACCTTGTGCCTGGGTGTAGTTCTGTACTTGGTGCGCCCAGCCGGTGTCTCCGCACGACGTCCACCCCCCAAGTGCCCCGAAAGGGACACCCAGCAACTGTCCTGCAGGCCGGGCCTCACGGAATCCAGCCTCCTTCGGCCGCAAGCCGCACCAAGCCTAGCTTGGCCGCTTCTGCAGCCCGAGGCGACGCGCCAAGTAGACCCCCTAACAGGATCAGACTCGCCGGACCCCCAGCCCACAGGTCGTCCCGAGCCCGTCCAGTCTCATGGGCCCCGGGCCACCGCCCTTCCAGGATGAAATGACGCGGTTTGGGCATGGCTTACTGCCGACAGGTATGGATTAATCTCTCCGGTCGCCCGATAGGCCGTCTCCGATGTCGTCCCGGGCAGGGCGCCCAAAGCGTCCAGGAGGGACTCCCCAGGGGGGAGCCCGATTTTGCGGAGGAGGATGACACCGGAAACCACAGTCCGAGCCTCTCAGCCTGGGCCCTCTTTGCCCTAGGCAGTGTGGTCTCTATGCAGAGGGTCCTTCTCACCAGCCCCACAGCCCAGTCGTGGCCTGCTCTGGCCTCGCCGTGCTCCTCGGCAGTGGAATGAGCCCCAGCCGGGATCCGTACTCTCCGGCCGGCCCGACCACACGTGTGTCCTCTCTTCAGGCCTATAGGCCTCGCCGGCTACCCAATTAGGGCGGGGCAGGCGGTCCCCGAGCGACCGGCGCCGCCACACGCCCCACGCACCAGGAGTAATTGGACCCGGCGGGGTGGCACCTGGCTCGGCACTGTATGTCCTCGGTCTCAGGCCCTGGCCGCAGCCGGACCCCAGCAGAACATCGGGCCCGCCCCGAGTGCCAGGCCCGATGCCTCGTTGTCCAGGCCCTCCACGGCGGGCGGGTAGGCCGCATAGGGATCTGCAGCTTGGCCCCAGCCGCATGGGCGTCACCTCGCCACACACCCGGCGGCCCCGCAAGGCCCACAGGCTCCAAGGCGACTACGGCTCGGCCCCGAAACAGACCCCAGCTGCCCTGGGACTGGCACTCTGCAGGCCCCACTTCTCCTCAGTAGTGGGATCCACAGGGCAGCGTACGGTCTTCTACCGGGGCTACGCAGCCCGCGCCAGGCACCCACGGCAGGGGGAGCTGCCTCCAGCGACGGCCCAAGCGCCGAGTCGCGGCCTCCACGTCGTCAGCTAAGGCCACACACAGTCTCCAGCCCGCCACCACACCGGATGCAAGGGCTCCACTCCACTCCGGGGGCTGACGCAGTAAGTGTGGTCCACTGGGGAAAGGATTTTGGGCGGATTGTCTGCTTGGGCGGTCAGAGCTTCATTAAGCTGAGTCCGCCATGTTGGCTGTCCAAGCCACGCCCCCCATGTCCTAGGCCAGCCAAACCGACATGTGCACTTGGGTTTCTCTAACCTGGCTGTATTCTACAGCCAGGTTAGAGAAAGGCACTGAGGAGCAGAGCGTAAAACCATTCCATTCCAACAGCTTTATTCGACAGATTAAGTCATAAAAGCGTTTACAAAATACAGATAAAAATTAGTTAATAAAACATCTGCGATAGTATATCATATAAACTGGATGGGAGGACAAGCAAAGGTAACCTTTAAAAAATAGAGTATGTACACTTGTCTGAAAAAATTGTTAAAATCTCATTACGATAAAACATAGTTTAAAACATTTTGAATATTACAATTTACATAGCATTTTTAAAGAAATTTAACCCTTGATTCAATCCAACATCTCATCTGGTAACTCGATTGGGTATAATTAATCACTTCCTCACTTATCCTGGCCTAGACACAGACATAGGGAGTCAATCTAACAACTACTGCGCTAACTCGATTGAGTGTAGTCAATCACTTCCTCACTTATCCTCGCCTAGACGTAGAGAGTTAGACCTTATTGTCCATGACCACCCTAAGTATTTTGCCATGGCTATGACAGTCGTTGCTGATGTGTCAGACCGCAGGATTCTTTCAGCATCGCTAGCCCTTCTTGTGCCCAAAAGCTTACAAATTGGTAGCAGCCAGACACGACGCGGGACGGCATATCCAGCACAAACAAAGAGTAAGTGAGCCAAAGATTCAATGCTAGACTTGCATACCGGGCACACATCAACGCTGGGTTTGTTCCATCTAGCAGTGAATGCTCTTAATGGCAGTGTGCCCACCCTAAACTGGAAATACAGTTTCCGGTCAAGCGGTTTTGTGATTTGATCCCAGTATGACTCCAGCTTCGGTATAACCTTTATGTTCTAAAAAAAGGCAAGTTAGGGAAGATGGCTCACTAGTTCTAAGTGTATTAAACTGGATCCATTCCCAATATTTATCCTTCAGAATCTTCTTTGCGGGAAAAATTGAATTTATTGGATCGTTCCATTGTGAAATCATGCCAATGCTGGATAAAATATCTCTAACCGCCCATAACCATTTTATGCGGTGCGAAGTGTCAACCCTTATTATATCTTGAAACCCTGCCGCATATCCTGCAAGATCGGGTGTAGTCCAAAGTCTCTGCCAGTACAGGAGGAGTCGAAGTTTAGCTATAGCTGCAATGGGTTTTCTCCCAAGATCGTATAATAACGGACACATTGGGGTACTTTGTGGTAGCCTAGTGATTTTCCTCAGGAACCTATTTTCTGAAGATGTAAGCGTGGATAGGTTCTCGCACCCCCAAAGTTCTGATCCGTAAAGGGCTGAACTGATGACTTTCATGTTGTAAATCTCAAGTGCCGGGCTGATGGGCTTAGTGTGTGAGGTGTTATGTTCCGTATGTAGCACCCCCGACAATTGCCTGTGTTTAAGGGATGCCAAGTCAATCTGGTGATTCCATTTCAGGTTATCCTGAATGTTAACCCCTAAATAGGTGAACTCTTTAACATGTTCTAGCGGCCTATCATTCATTTGGATGCCCCCCTTATAGGCCCTATGCGTGTTAAAGGCCATTAGTTTTGTTTTCGACACATTGACCTCCAAGCCCCGCTGTAGGCAAAACTCCTCAAAGGTTTTTAGGGCCTTCTGGAGTCCGCTTGGGGTCTTGGAGATAATCAATGTGTCGTCCGCAAACATTAGTATGGGGATTTTTTCACCTGCTAGTACTGGGGCATCTGAAGGGATAGAACTCATGCAGTTCACTATTCCGTTGATGTATAATGAGAATAGCGTCGGAGCCATCACGCATCCTTGGCGCACACCTCTTTCTATAGGAAACGATTCAGTGACTTCCCCCTGCCTGCCCCATCTAATTTTGGCACTATTATCTTCGTGTAGTCTAATGATAAGTGACAGTAATTCAGGTGGCATCCCTAATTCTTGTAAAGTATTCCATAGTTTGGAGCGGGGTACAAGGTCGAATGCCGACTTGAGGTCAACGAAAGCGGCATATAAGCTACCCTTGCCCAAAGTCACCGTCTTCCAATAAATCAAGACAAACCTGAACACCTGATCTATGGTGCTAGTAAAAGCCCGGAACCCTGCTTGCAATGGAGATAAGACCTTGAACTCATCAATCCACTCTTGTACTTTATTGAACACCAGTCTTCCCATTACCTTTTGCATACAGTCAATTAAACTGATTGGCCTATAGTTCCCTGGGCATGACTTATCCCCTTTCTTAAAAACAGGTATAATTTCTGCTCCTTTCCAGGAGTCCGGGATTGGTGCTCCTTGGGCGATGGCATTAGTCAGCAGAAGGATGTATCAGCACCATCTGTCCTTATCATATAAAAAGAAATCCCCAGGTATGCCATCTGGCCCAGGTGCCTTTCCAGCCATTATCGATGTAAGTGCTGTTTCTACTTCAGCCCTACTGAAGGCCCTGTCCTGATAAGGTGTTCTGATGATATCACCCACATCTTCAACTGATTTTGAGGCATATTGGGGTTTAAAATGGTTCACCCAGTCCGTCTGTGATGCATGGTTTTGGGGCTGCTGGGCCTGTCCTCCGCTGTCACATTTGTATACATTCCAAAACTGTTTGGAATTTTTCATGGCACAGGCGTAAAACCAGCCCGCTCAGGCCAATTCCCACCCATAACATGAGAGCAGCGTCTGGATTGGATGGGGAGTCTGTTGCTACAGGGACTGCCGGGAGCAGCAGAATCATGGAGCACCGAAGTTCTTTTTTAATTTTTTTAATTCAACCCCCTCGCTCCCCATCCGACGCTTCTGCTGTCCCGCCACTCCATAGTGGCAGTAGCCGCGACTGCTATTAACATACTGTGGTAGAAGGAATACTGGCCTGTTGTTAGTGCATTACATACTTAGACGTTACACATACTGGCCTTGGACAGAGAGTGCCATACATAATGAGGTACTGAAGATACTGGTATACATTTGTTGCTTTACTTTCTGGGGCATTATAGATACTGGCCTGGGGTTAGAACATTACATCCTGCAACATCATGTATACTACTTTGGGGGGAAGCTTGGCCTGGAAACCATGTAGTAGCCTGTCACTTGAAGCGGGCAGTCACTCATCATCCTGAAGCAGAGAGAGCTATCCTCACAGTCAAGTATTCCTGACACATAAGAGGAATTGTGGGGAAGACTTGTGATGGGATAAACCAGGGAGAAACAGGCTACTGCCTCGCCGTGTGCAAAAAGCCAGATGGCTGCCAAGAGGAGTGAAGCTTGCCCATGGTAGGAGTACCGCACTGAGGACTGGACTTGCACCCAGAACAGACATGCGCACTACCTGTAAACAGAGCTGGGATGGCGAGAACCAAGCCGTAGCCCCCAAACCGCAGCAAGACTAGAGAAGCAGCAGCTACCAACAAACAGGGCCCCGCCACTAGAGAAATCAGCATGAAGTTCTCAGACTGGAAGGGATGGGGAAACTGGGAAAGGAAAGTTGCGCTTGTTGGATAATATGGGGAGAAAGATTCATAGCACCCTTTCTCACACATCCCTTGGGCTCCGAAGTATCCAGATAGCACCCAGGGAGAGTCAGTGGCAGAAATACCAAAATGCATTTATTATTAAATGTGAAGGGAGAGAGCGAGCTCATTGAAACAGCCAGGAACTACGTGGATCCAAACCACATGAGCCGCCACTCTGTGAATCTGGCAGCAGCACAGTAAGCTGGGAGACAATAGTCCCCATCTTTCAGTACATGATAGAGTGCCTTGACTACAAAACGCTGTAGCGCTGACTGATAACAAACTCTTGTCATAAGTCAGCATGAGGCCCAAACAGTGGGCATAGAACTGAGAATCGAGGAGGATCCTCCATTGGCTCACTAGGGAAGACAATCTAGAATAAACAAGCATTTGCAATGCAATAGGTCTCGCATTTAGGCGAGTTTAAGCTATTGGCCTTGTAAATGACAATGCCTTTTATTTATGTTTTAAAAACGAAAACAAAAAAAAAAGGCATTGTCATTTGTAATGTCAATAGCTCAAACTCGCGTAACTGCGAGACCTATTGCATTGCAAATGCTTGTTAGAACTGCCGGTGCTGAGCACCTGCGGGACCCGGCCCACTTAAAGCCCTGGGCCTTACTGAAGTGAACATCGAGGCCGCACCCCGCAGGCACCGCTCACAGGTCGATGCTCTCTAGGGAACACAAACACCGTGAGATTTGACAACCGCAGCCTTGGAAGGGTGAGGCGGAGAGCACGTTCACTGACAGCCACAGAGCCAACTTGAACAGACGCTGGAAAGGAGAAATGTTTAGCGGAGGAGCGACCGCAAACAAAGGGGGTGGAGCCGCTGGAAAACGCTTGAGCAGGAACTGGGGCTGCTTTGGAGTGACAGGTAGAAACGTAGAAGCAATCTCAGGACTCGCAACAAAGCGGAAAGGCACTTGCTGGACCCTACACCCGTTAAACTTGCGCTCGCCCATTCCCCCCGGGAAAGTCTCTCTCTTTAGGAAGCCCCAAGTATAGATGAGATGTTTGTCAGGACCGGAGTGCACTCACCTGAGTCAGGCTGCGCGGGGAAGCGTGTGAACTGACCGTCACCCGAGGCTATGGCTTTTCAGTGGGAGGTGACTGGTACGGGCGACTCCCTCTTCCTCTCTAAGCGCACGGAGTAACCTAGGTGACCGGCGAGTGAAACCTCATGAGTCGTGACCCGCCCATGTCTCCAGTCAACAAACATGCACTTGCAGCTAGCTCGTCTCGAAGAGTTTATTACGACTGACTGCAACCACTTTCTCCCTGGGCGCTGCCGGGGAGATGTCACGACGTTTACCCAGATCAGTTAGCCTGATCCTAGGATCCAAAACCCACGTCTTCCCGGCAACTCTTAGGGGCGAACACGCCAGTGAAGGGTTCGCACGCTTGAATGGTTTGGTGATGAGATATCGGATAATTATCTTCGCTTTGTCACAGGCCAAAACCTTAACCCAGTGCATAATCACTCTGCCCCCATCCGATTTCTCATATTTCTATTATGTGCGCACCCAAAAAAACAACCAGTGGTGCGCGCGCACCACAGAGGAGCGGGGGGGGAAAGGGAGCGTGGCAGCGAGGCGAACGCGCGCTGCTGCGCGTGCTAGACACCGGTGGGAATGGGCGCAGCAAAGGCGGGACATGCGCCCGCCTTTGCCCAATTGCGTGCTGTCTTTCTTATAAAGACGCACGCAAAGCCCAATAGCCGGGGGGAAAACGTGTGCGATTCCTAGGTCAGCTTCTAAACCCCCTACATGAGGTCTCTCGCTGCGCGAGCAGTGCTGCGCACTGCAACTCTAGGCGCGAGACCTAAAAAAGGTCTAGGCGCTAGAAAACAGAGACTGAAGACGTCTAACTCTATCTCTTCCACATAAATGGCATCAGTTTAAGCACAACTTGGGGTCAAACTGGATGCTCTGTTAATAGCCATAACTTCCACTGAGAAGCCCTGGAACATAAAATAGAGAGTGTGGAATATACCTGGGCCTCCTTCACGATGTCCACAGGACGCATCAATAAAACAGAAACCACTCTTCTCGTTTCCCAGCTAAATTGTGTTCCACTTTTCTTTGCAAAAATTGTCACTTAGAAATGTAAGAGAGAAAGATGCAATTGAGCACAGGCTTGTTTCCTGATAAAGTAGTCTTAATAAGATGCTAACTTCTTATGCGCATATCTAAGCTAACAAATACTGTTCTTGTATTGACTTCTCTCTGTGTCAATTTTGCACATTTACATTGGATTGTCAAAATAAAACCCTAATACAATATTCACTGTTTACTCTACAGCCTTTTTTTGCATTTGAATACAGAGAGGTTTTTCAGGACAATGGCTGGAAAGTATATGATCCCATTTCGGAATACAGGAGACAGGTAGGTGTACCTGTTGATAAACTCTTTTATCTTCTACCATTTAGGCCCTGTGTATGACCTTTATTCCAATTCCATTTGAGTGCAAACTCTCAAGTCTGCAGCATTTCCTCATGTGCAAATTGCTTATGTCCCTATGTTCAATTAATTGCATTTATACTCTGTCTTACACACTGGGAATTCAAATAGAATGTGTAATGCAGTTGACTCATTCAATGTATTGTATTGTATGACGTTTTATATAGTGCTTTGCATATGCCTTGGGAGGCCTGAATTATTTTATCATCTGTCTTTCATGTAAATAGTGACACTTATTTGACGGGTTTTACATTACACCAGATGTAAATAGTTCCACTTTCAAATCAGATTACTTTGGGCCTCATTTATAGTTTTACAGACGGTACTGTTTCATCATGGTGACAGAGGACATTGCCACTGCTATCTTGACAGACTAAAATCCAACAGATTTAGAGATAACCACAGGACCAGCCATCACAGCGGTTCCTTCCAGTGTTCAAAAAGTTTGATAGATGCCTGCTATCGGTTTTGACAGCTGTTCACCAAACATTTTCAAACCTTTTGTGTTTCAGAAACAAACAAAACACTAATGACCCCCACACCTTTGGAGTTTCCTCCCAGTGAGTGGGGTTCATTATTAGGTCGAGCCTAGCGGCAGCGTGCATGCCCTGCTCGCTCTGCGAGGCATGCTGTAGTAGGGTATGCTGTGAAAACCTCGCCCACTCTCCGCCCATATTTGTCATTGGCTTTGTGTCATTGTCCGTCTTAAATGCTGGATTCTGATTGGTAAATAGGCTTTTTAGTCCCTCCTTAGTATTGCCTTGTCTCCATTTGTTACCGTCCATAACGACTGGACCTTTTACTTCGCTGGTTACACGGTCTCCGTTTTTAAGTCTGTGAGCACTATTTTGTTTTGTAACTTACTAATGGGGACAATAGCGGCTGCTTCCTGCATTTGCAGTGCGCCCACACAGGACAATGGCGGCCGCTTTTTTTTAGACTTTATTACTTTTGGGATGAATTGCATGCTGAGCACAGCGCCCGCTTTAGGGACACCACGCCCAGTTTCATTTATTTTTTATTTTTAACTACAATGTTTAGCACGGCGCCCATTTCAGGGACACCGTGCTTTGTTTTTTTTGTTTTTTTAACTTTATTGGTGAGCGCGGCGCCCGCTTCACGGACACCGCGCTCTGTTTGTTTATTTATTTTTCTAACTTTAAAACTGAGCACGGCGCCCGCTTCAAAGACACCGTGCTCAGTGTTAAAGTTAAAAAAATAATAATAATAAACTGAGCGCGGTGTCCTTGAAGCGGCACAGCGCTCAGTGTTAAACTTAAACATGCATTTGTAATGCAATAGGTCTCGCATTTACGTGAGTTAAGCTATTGGCATTGTAAATGACTATGCCTTTTATTTATAAAAGGCATTGTCATTTACAATGCCAGTAGCTTAAACTCGCGTAAATGCGAGACCTATTGCAATGCAAGTGCTTGTTTTTCTTTCTGTCCCTCGCCATCACACTTTTCTTGGCAGTAACACACAGAAATAAAAAAGACATTGCCCTGTCCACACTAAATGGTGGAGGTGGTATAATGTCCTTTTGATTGCCCCTACTCTGTTGGGCTGTCAGAGGAAGTTGTCCTTCTACGGAGTCAATGGTGGCTCTGTCGATGGCAAACGTGAGGTCTGCCTGTCTCTAACTGAGTTGCACGGACTTATGGTTTGTCCCTGTCCACCAGACTTTAGATCAGGCCCTCAGTCGTTTTGTTTATTAATATGTTGATATTGATATGCTGTTGTATGTTACCCGCCACTCAGGCTTTTTCCTGCTGTACATTATTCAGTCCTTAAGTTGAGCCGGTGGTTACAAGTTGGACCCACCTGCATTCATTTTTGGGGACCAGAAGTTAGTTTTCATCATCAGACTTTTGACACAGAACAGGTGAGAGGCAAAGGCAGAAAAGAGTTAGAAGAATAAGATGGAAAAACGGACTAAAGTAGACAGCAGGGGTGAAAAAGAACATGCAAGAGTGAAATAAAGGGGCTGGAAGTGTATGGTGGAGGAAGAAAATCTACGAAGTGAAACCAAATACACAGACATCTTTGGTATTCGGCAACCCCAACATTCGGAGGGCTGGCTTCTTAGAAAAACTTTGGGCACCAACATTTATTCTTTTTCAATGTAAGCACTCTTTCACAATTTAAGCACGGACATTATTGCCCCCCCTGGTTTGCTGTTGCTCGCAACATTGTATTACTTTTGTTAAAAACATCTGACACCTGGCTTGTGCTATACAAAACTGTAAAATCACAGTTTATTTATTGCATTATTATATTTACTTATTGCATTATAAGGTGCTCCAGTGTAGGTTTACTCTACATAAATTAGCTAGGTAGGTAAATTAAACAAGCTCGTGATTTGTTTCTTGTTTTTTTTCTACTGCTTCTGATTAAAAACTACCAATATACATATATAAAGCTTTCGTTGCCGTAGTTTACAGAAATAATCTCGATTTTAGAAACAACACGTCATGTTTGCCATTTCTCAGACAGGAATACTTTTTGAACATGAAACCCAAATTGTCAAAACAGCTACAATAATAGGCCGGTTTGTATTGATTTACTAAATAAACAGTAGATTTCCCAATGGAAAAGCAAAAGAGTGGACAGTGAACATGATTAAAATCTTACAATTTCTTCTCTTAGCTATTCTGCTGTAACCAGCATTCAGGTAACCATAGCCCATGGGTGTAGCCAGACACGGGGTTTCTGGTAGGATTTTCTTTGTCATGCAGCAATACTGGGTAAACATGGAGCACAAAAGGCGGTTTTACCTGTACACCAGCATTTCTCCCTGTTTGCAGTGCTCTGCTTTAAGCGATTAAATTGCATTATGTGTGACTCAATGTGGGAAGAACAAACGGGAACGAGTGTGTATGCTGTTAGAAACTTACCTATAACACTCAACTTATCACAACTGTGTATTTTAAAAATCACTGTGTGTGACTATAGACATAATGCTTCATTTAGAACGTTTTAAGTTACGTGTACCATGCCCGCAAAGGCACCAAGACTCACTTAGTGAATTTTCAGTTTTTTAAAGTCGATCCCTATTGCCTATTTTTGGGTGTGGCCCGGAGACATCTTTAGCTTTTCAATAGCTTTATGAAATAACACAGGAAAAAATGCATACAAACTTAAAGGGACTTTAAGCCAGCCCTTTTCATCACAACTGTTGTTCATTTATTGCTTGTGCGCACCACAGCATAGAGCATGTGGCAACAGGTCAGCCCACTTCAGCCATTGGCTGTCTTCAGCTGTAAGTGATGTTGTTTTATTTGATCATATATGCACGTCCTCCTAAAAGAAGTGCACAAGTGCCAGGGCTGGTATGCCAATACTCGATGTTTTTTTTTTCTTTCCATTCTGTATTATTTTATTTGGTTTTCAGTCATCCTTGTGTGTTTAGTCTATGTCCTCAGTAATTCAAAGTCAATGGTAACTTTCATTTGCACTGAAAACTCCAGTTTCAGGTTTTGGTCAAGTTTGAAAATGTAGTTAGTAAAAAGATGAGAACACACATAAAAATGGAGCAGAGGGATCCCCAGCATCTGCAAAGAAGTTGGGCTCCCCAAGGCGAGGTGAAGCATGCATTTTTACCCTAGTACTGTACTTCCTAGAATCTACATGTTTATCGGTTTCGATACAACGGTGTGCGGGTGCAGGGATGGGCTCATGGGAACAGGAGCCGATGACCTTTGAAAGTATCGACAGATGCTGACCTTTTGGAAAAAACAGAACTCCTCAGGTGCCGGGCGCCCCATGTCTTGGCTCAGAAAAGGGAACTTCACCGGTTACAACAATTCAAGTGTTTACAAAAGACATTTCAATGGATTTGCCAATCTAAACGGGTTTATTTATACCTGGGTTCTATACATGTTTTAGCTTAATTTGCTTTTTGGGAAGCACCTGCAGTCTTCAATTAAAACTGTATACAATGCTTTTTTAAATTTTATTTAAAAGCCTGAGGGGCGAGTAACATTTAATTTAACATAAATGACTGCCAAGTTTAGGCACTAGCATGTTTTCAATTTTTCTTTTTTTTTGTGGCATATGCTTATGATAAAAGAAATCGCAAGAGCTTGCCAATGACAGACCTACTGACTTTGTAATTGCTTATTATTTTACTGTAAACTCTTATAAAACCTCTGATGGCTATTTGATGTCAGGCACGCAGTGAATCTCCCTACAGTTGTTGCCCCAGAAGCCAGCACCCTGGCCCCTTACCTAGCAGCAGGTTGGCTTCCACTGCCTAATAAGACCCTGCTTCCTACCCTGTGTCTTGCATCATTATGCAAACTGTTATCAGGTGGATCATCCAGCTTACCCACAAGTAATGGAGAAGGTGTTTTTTGACACTAGCTGTACTCTCCCCGTGTTCCCAAAAAAACCTGCTCCATTTTTCTTGCTAACCAGTTACAGTGACAAGAATACATGCACCAACTTTATTTCTTTTTACCATGGTCTTAAAGTTACACCTGTTCGGTCTAAACAAGACAAGTGAAAACGGATGACACCGCTGTACTAGAACAGACTGCCTTAGGGCTGAAAAGCCAGATAAGGGCCATCGCTGTTTATATAGAGAACAACCAGATGAATCAGAGTTGCTCCAGATGAAAGCCTTCAGGTGCGAATGGCCCACGGTTTTCAGTGGACTATGGATCACTCCTATTATGAACTGATTACTCAATACATGTACCTTGAACTGACCTTTTCTCTTAGTCTCCTGGGTAATACACAACACGAGTTGAGGCAGTCAGTGAAAGATCCAGAACCTCAACCAGGAATATGATGACAACAATATTCTTCTGACATATGTAGAGCACAAGACTAAAAGAAGGCAGCATGCTTATCAATCACTGTTTCTGGCTCCCAGGGTCCCAGATTCAAGCAGGCATTGACATATTTCAAACACTGTATGCATTCTGCTTTCATGCTTACTTGAATTGGCCAATGGCATGAATGCTTCATCATGACCCTGGCAGGGGCCATTCTGTCTGTCAGTCTGTGCTAGGCTTTTGGGAAATTCACAGTGCTCTTGCCTAGAATGCAAGCATAAAATGTCTCTGGGAAGAGACCTTTAATTCGTCAAAAGAGGCATTCTTCTCTACTCATGTTCCTTAATGTAGCAGAACACTCCTAAACATGTGGAATGACCTGGAATCTAGCAGTAGAGTTTTTACATGCTATGTAGCCTTACGGCATGCTCCCATCTGTTACTATGGTGAGTTCTACCTCTTGGAACTTCAAACACAGCTTACACACCAGAAAGCTGATCTTATGTCCCAGCGACTCACCGCCGATAAGGAAAAAAAAAACATTATTCACAAAATTCAGCCTACACTCATAAATGAATTCACCTCAGGCAAAGCCAATGCCCTGATGGACTCATCAGTCTCACCTACCACATACATATACTGGTTACATGTTATGTTGGGTTCTTAAATCAAACACACAGCAAAGTTTACAAACAGCAATACAACAGTTCCACCTTGTGAGAAACTGGGTTTTTGATTGAGAGTGTTGGAAACCCTTCTCAAGCAACAACCACAGTCCTTGTCAGGGTGAACCACAAAAGTCACCAAATTAACCTGTGCTTAACCCTCTGGTAGGTTGGCACAAAAGCTATAAGGCTTAACACTGTATTAAGTATTTGTGCAGCACACAAACAATAATAAAGTGAAAACACAACAGAAGAGATATCCCACACAATGTAGAAAAATAGAGAAACATTTAATAAATAAAAGGAGACCAAAATGGCAAACATCCTATCAGTAGAACTGGAGATATGCAATTTTAAAGGTTTAAGTAAATGAAGCCTGAAGAAAAGAAGGCGCTAACTGTGGGTAACTGGTCGCACTAGACCGGGACAAAGTCACAAGTTCAGGCCAACCATGATGGAGTGCAGACTGAATACAGGGACCAGGTTAGACCCACAGAAAAAGCTACCTTTCCGAAGTCCTGCACGCAGAGTTAAAAACTTCAGGATTTCACATTAGGAGCTCAGCTGATGCCAGCCAAGGGTCCAGGACCTGGCGAGGCACCTCTTGGGGATCAGAACTCTCTCCAGCAGAGGCCAGCAGGGCTCAGGTAGGTCCAGTTGCCGGTGCAGGCAGGACCAGTTGCAGGAGGTCAGCTGGGCAGTTGCAGGGAGGCCTCCGGAGCTTGTAGTGTCCCTGTAGCTGAGAACAGGAGGTCAGTCATCTGACCCTTGGAGTCACTTAGGTAGTCCTGGGTTCAAGAAGATAGTCACCTCTCCTTCGTAGCAGCAAGGCAAGCCTTAAGCAGCAGGACAGCCCTCTGAAGAACAAGGAAGGCCTGAAGCAGCAGGGCAGTCCTCTGATGAACAAGGCAGGCCTCAAGCAGCAGGGCAGTCCTCTGGTAGCAGCAGAGGAGTCCTCTGAGAAAGAAGGCAGGCCTCCAGCAGCAGGGCAGTCCTCCGAAAAACAAGGCAGGCCTCAAGAGGTCAGTCCACTAAAGTACAAGGCAGTCCTTCTGTAGTCTTCTGCAAATCCAGGAGTGTACTGAAGAGTGGGTCTTAGGGTCCACTATTTATACCTGGTGCCAGCTTTGAAGTGTAAGAAACGTCTGGAGTCTGCCCTTCCCTGCTCTCCCCCCGCCCACAGTTGGTTCTGTAATTTACTTTCTCTCTGCCCCATTCCCAAGAAGCCTGGTGTCAAGTTCTTTGTAAGTGTGCTGAGTCAGCTCCTTTGAAATATAAGTAGGGCAGGGAACTGCTCTGCCCCTCCCATTCCTGATGGGGAGCAATTAACAGGGCCAGGCAGCTGGAAACTCTTAGAAGGCCTCAGAAGTTTAGGGCAGGAAGGTACTAGGAGTGAACCGAACTCGCAGAGTTTTACTCTGTGTAGTTCTGCGGAGTTACCCAAAAACTTGGTGAGACTTCGTGGAGTTCTGCGAGCGGAGAAGTTGTGGCAACTCACGCTGCTCACGCCGATTTGTAGCCCCAGGAGCTTGTCCCGCGCTGTATGGCACCATGTGGCACTCCAAAGGGCGCTGCTTCTTTCTGCCACTCGAGTAGATTTGCGACTCAAGCAGCAGCTTTCTCACCACAAGCAGCAGCTTTCTCAGTGCGAGTGGGAGCAACCTACCGCGAATCTCGCCGGGAGACGGTCTAAGGCTTGATTTTCTTGCTCGCACTCGCCGACTTACTGTTGGCGAGCCGTGCGTGACAAAAACCTTCTCCACACGGCAGGTGGTGGAGTTTTTCCAAAACTCCGTGCTCCAAGGGGAGTGGGAAAAACATTGCAAACTCCGCCGGAGGAGCGGAGTTTTCCTCCCCACCCCTAGAAAATACTAACTTTCTTAAAGTGACATTTTCAAAATTGTAATTTAAAATCCGTCTTTACCATTAAAGAGGATTTTTAATTACAATTCATTTGAGTCCAAACAGAACATTTCTACCTGCTCTCAATCTAACTTTATCACTTATTAAATGTAATAAGGTAACCCAATGTTATCCTGTGGAACAGGTAGTCCTTCCGGCAGCGAAAAACAAATGTAGGAGTTTTTCACCAACAGGGCATATAAATCTTAAAAACACATGTCCTACATTTTAAATACAAGGCACCCTGCCCTTTTTGGCTGTTTAGGGCCTAAATTAGTGGTGGCTTATATGTATTAAAAAGGAAGGTTTAGGCCTGGCAACAGCTTTATTTTGCCAGGTCAATTTGGTAGTTTAACTCTGCACACAGGTTGCAGTGGCAGAAATGAGACATGAGCGAGCACATAGGCAAAACGGGGCAGAAGAACGAGCACATAGGCAAAACAGGTGGCAGAAAAGGCTGAACAGAGGGTAGAAAAACGAGTAGAAAAAGGCAAAACAGATGGCAGGAAAATAAGCCGAAAAGGAAAAATTGAGCAAAAGAGTACTTAACAGAGGGCAAAAAAAGGAGCAGAAAAGACAAAACGGAGGACAGAAAAACGAGCGGTAAAGGTGAAACGGGGCAAGAAATTAGTAGAGGAGGCACAAACCGAGGGCAGCAGGTAGACAGGCAGCAGAGGGTAGCGGAGTGTGGGCAAGCTGGACAGGTGAACTGTTGCAGGGGTAGCTGGCATGAGGACCTTATGGTTTAAGGCGACATTCTGTGCCTAGTCTCCAGTGGGCACTGTCAAAGGCGGTCTTTAGTGGGCTATGTGGTAGGGGTACTGGGTGCTATGCGTGGTCAAATGCTACTCCTTGAGCTCATTGTGCTCGGCAGAAAGCTTACCCTGTAGGCTGTTCAGCCCCACCCTGCACGCAGTGCAAGGTGAAGGCAAGGTGACTGGCCATTAATCAGGCTCATTTTGAATGGGGGGAGTTATGGTTGGCTACTTAGAATCAAAATAATAAGTGTTATAAAAAAATAAAATGTTCCTCAAAAAATATTAATTGAAAGAACATTTTAGGTACGATCGCCACCTCCACAAAGGCATAAGTATGTGTGTGTGTTCTGTAGTTTTAAAAGTCAATATTTGCATAGTCCATTTACCAATCATGTCCCAACTTACCCATTTGATTTACAACAACAATGTTTTGTGATTTGGTTTTCACTTTGATTTCAATGCAGGGTGTTCCCAACGATAGCTGGAGAATTACCAGAGCAAATGAGCATTATGAATTATGCGACACCTATCCTGCCATTTTGGTTGTACCTGCGAATGTTTCTGATGATGAATTAAAGAAAGTGGCATCCTTCAGGTCAAGGGACAGATTACCAGTAAGTATGGAGCAAAACTTTCCATTAACAGACTAGGACCTGGCCAACCAAAAAACTATCCATAAAAATCCTCTATTGGTAGAAACGCACCAAAGCAATTTTAGGAGTGGACGATAAACTCAAATGTGAGTACCACTTAAATGTTTTTTTTATTTTTTATTGAACTTTATGCATATTACATTACACATGTAGCTTGGCACGTTTTCAACATTCAGTGTTGACAGAATACATTACGACAACAGCGTTACTCGGCAACACAATGAGCAGTACATGAAGTGGCTATGTGGGCATAAACGAGGCACTGCAAGCATACATAGCATACTGTATCACAGGGTGTGGACGTATGCATAGAGTATCGTGGCTGCTGTACGGGGCCCCTCAGGGTGGTGCATGTAGAGAGTTCTCATCGGGGGACCAGTACGTTCGTCTGGGTCGTCCAGTCGGCGGAGATATGCCACCGGGGGGGCCAAATGTCATGCGGACGGCTCGCAAGGGGCATGAGGTTCCAGTATTCGGTCAGGTGTGTTTGGCAGTGTGCTGCATCAGCAAGCCACGTCTTAGCCAATGGTGCTGGTTTACGACCCCAATGTATCGCCACCCTACGCTTTGCCAACAGCAGCAGCATCGCCACTAATCGGTGACTGGCGTCGGGGACTGCTTTAACATATCCTAGTAGGCATGCGAGCGGGTCTAGTGTAATGTAGTCTAGGGTGATGGCACTAGTGATCTTGCATACCGCTCGCCAGAAGTCAGCCACTTTTGGGCATGTCCAGGCCAGGTGTATGAACATGGCATCTGGCGCTTAACATCTCATACAATTAGCATCAGCGACTAATCCCATTTTGCAGAGGGCCGAGGGGGCGCGGTATAATGCGTGTAAAAATTTAAGATGCATCTGTCTCAGTCTATAATTGGGGGAAAGCCTTTCAGTCTGTTTGCAGCAGTATTGCCACTGGTCCTCAGTCAGCCCAGTGGCGAGGTCTGCCGCCCAGGCAACACAGGCATGTTCGGTCTTTGTCGGGGAGGCTGCTAGTGTAGGCGAGTAGAGCCTAGTGATGAGTTTGCGGGGTGATGTGGTAGTGTGAATATATTCAAGTGCCGTGTTGACCGGTGGGGCATACAGGAAATTTTTGTTTAAGTTTCTGCAGGTTGCCCGCATTCGATAGTAGAGTGGGATATCAAGCGGGAAGAACGTGGTTTCATCCGTGTGTGTAGGGGGAGTCAGAAACTGGCCGTCTGGGTAGAGGTCCGCATAGGTGCGTATGCCCAGTGATACGGCACGACGCACCATCCCTTTGAGGTGTAGTGGAGGGAAGGAGGGGTTTTCTGCTAGTTTTATTGATGGCGCATATAGTGTATCAGTGCCAGTCTGTTTACGGATACCTTCGCAAGCCCAACGCACGCACTCAACCGTATTGATTTCATCTCTGGGTGCTTTATATGGCCGGAATACCGCTGTTTGGAGCGGCCATGGGGAAGCCTGGTCTGTTTCCGCCGCCAAGTGTGTCTGGAAGGGTGATGGGTGCAGCCAGAAGTGCAAGAAGCTGGCCTGGGCACAATAAGCGTATAATTTAAGGTCTGGGGCCCCCATCCCCCCGCGCGTGAAGGGTAGCATCAGAGTTTCATAGGCGACCGAGGTTGCCTGCCAGCCTAAGCTAGCGTTATTATGTCTGACCGCAGCCGCTTACAAAATTGCATCGGAAGGGGAAGCGGGATGTTCAAAAAAAGATATAAGAATTTCGGTAAAACCGCTATTTTCGCTATCGCGATTCGACCTGCCAAAGAGAGGGGGAGTTTATTCCATGTCGGGATTTTAGTTTCGAGCCATTCTATGGCCCGGCCGTAATTTGCTTTCCAGAGTTCATCCGGGTCCCTGCTCAACCATATACTGAGGTGTTTGGTTGGTTCGGTGGCCCATTTTAACGGGAACTCAGTAGGATGAGGGAGTGTCGCGTCGGTGAGGGGGAACAAAATAGATTTGCTCCAGTTTATTTGCACACCTAAGTAACCGCCAAATCGTATTACCTCCCTGGTCATGGGTGCAAGGTTTTTGTGCGGTTCACGGATATATAACGTAATGTTGTTCGCATACATAGAAGTAACTAGGCTGCAGGTGGAGAATCCAATGCCACAGGCCACCAGCAGTTCCATCGCAATCGCGAATAACATCGGGGAGAGCGGGCAGCCCTGCCGTGTGCCCCTGGGGATCGCAATAGGATTGGTGATCAGTCCATTGATTTTAATGCGTGCCGAGGCCAACTTGTATAGTAAGCGGATCTTTTGGATGAAATGCAGCTGAAACCCAGGCGGCCAAGGAGCGAAAAAAGAAACGGCCACTCCAGAGAGTTGAATGCCTTAGTGGCATCGAGAAGGGCCGCCACCGCAGGCAGCGAGGGGTTGATTAGGTGCAATACGGAGAAATTCGTACGTAAGTTATGTGATGTGGCGCGTCCCGGAATAAAGCCGGACTGATCAGGACGTATAATTAGTGGCATAAGCGGCAGGAGTCGATTCGCTAATAGTTTAGCGAATATTTTATTGTCAGTATTAATTAAGGAGAGGGGGCGGTATGAACCACAACGCCCAGCGCCTTGTCTGGTTTTAGAATGAGCGTGATTAGTGCCTCCCGGAGAGTGGGGGGGAGATGGCCCAGTGTGAGAGACTCGCTATACATCTCAGCAAGGTAGGAGATCAGAATGGAAGCATACTCTTTATAGAATGCAGGGGTCAGTCCATCCAAGCCCGGCGCCTTGTCGCACAGGAGGACGGCAATGACGTGGGCTGTTTCCTCTGTTGTAAATGGAGCGTCCAGGTATTCTCGATGCCCAGGGTCGAGCCATAGCAGCTTGATAGAATCGAAGTACTGCTGTAGGGTGTCTTGAGGGCATACGACCCCAGCCATGTATAATTGAAGAGTAGAAGGAAGTAATGGTAGCTGCTATCTCAGCAGGGGAAGTGATCCTCGCGCCAGTATCATCGAGCAGTTCTGTTATATACGTGGAGGCGTGGGGTGTTCTCAGCAGGTTAGCCAGTGTTTTGCCAGGGCGATCGCCTTCACCGTATTGATGGGCCCGTGCCGCCCTACCAAGGTGGCTCACCTCACGTTCGGCCTCAGTTTGATATTCGGATAGCTTTGCTCTAATGTCTGCCAGTGTGGTAGGGGTGGGGTTCGCGTTATGTAGCTGGTCTAGCGCTTTTATTTCCAGTTCAAGACTCTCAAGAGAGCCGCGGATGGCTCGAAGTACCCCAGACTGCTTGGCGATGCAAACGCCGCAAATGACTACCTTAAAGGTCTCCCACAGAGTCGATGGAGATTCGACCGACCCCTTGTTTAATTCAAAGAATTCTATCATGGAATCCTGCAGTTCTTCTTTGAAAACCGTGTCTCTCAGAGCAAAGGGGAATAACCTCCATGAGAAGATGCGTGGCATGGTCTGTGGGACTTTGAGGATCAGACGTACAGAGGAGTGATTGGAATAAGTGCGCGCCATGTGCTGCCCAGAAGAGATCCAGCCAGCAACAACTCGGGTCACTAGCCAGAGGTCTATGCGGGACCAAGAGTTGTGTGTGGTAGAGACACAGGTGCCCTCACATCTGTCGGGATGTGCATGTAGCCAAGCGTCAATAAGTATGTTGTCCAGCATCAGTGAGTGGAGCATGGCGGTGGTATGAGGGTGTTGCAGTTGAGCGCCAGAGTGGTTGAGCGTGTTCTGTAAGGCGATGTTGAAGTCGCCGCCCCAGATGATTGGGCCAGGGCCATGTGAGGAAATTATCTTCCTGATGTGGAGGAAGAAGTCTGGGTCGTCCAGATTCGGTCCATGTATGGCCGCCATGACCAATGGTTGGGAGTACAGCGTGCCTGACAGGATAACATATCTACCTGCGGTGTCAACGTGTAGGTGCGTGGTGCTCCAGGGAAGGCCATTTTTAGGTAAAATGGTAACACCCCTCGCATAATTTGAGTATAACGAGGAGTGAGAGGGGCCCCACCAGCGGGCTCGTAAGCGTGTCGTGTTGGTGGCAGAGAGGTGCGTCTCTTGCAAAAAGCATACGTCTACGTTGTGCCGGGCAAGGTAAGCATGCATCAGTCGGGATTTACGATGGTCATTAATGCCTCTTATATTCCATGTTAGGAATGTCACTTCAGTTTTAGGGGAGCTCTTGGATGCATAAATAATCTAGTGCTGTCGTGCTGCCCTACAGGGTAAAAGAACACATTAGCTTTCAATCAATCAATCAATCAATCAGGGAATTGTAAGCGCGCTACTCACCCGTGAGGGTCTCAAGGCGCTGAGGGGGGGGTCCGCAGATCTGTTTAGCCGAAGAGCCAGGTCTTGAGGGTCTTCCTGAAGGTGTTCAGGGAGGAGGCGCATCTGATGTCTGCCGGTAACCTGTTCCAGGTCTTGGCTGCAATGTGAGAGAAGGATCTTCCGCCTGCTCTGGCTCTGTGGATGCGTGGGGTTTCGGTCAGTGCGAGGTTGGAAGATCTGAGTTTTTTTTTGGGTACGTGGAAGTTGATTCTGTCGTTGAGGTATTTGGGTCCGTTGTTGTGTAGGCATTTGTAGGCGTGAGTGAGGATTTTGAAAGTGAGTCTTTTCTCCACGGGGAGCCAGTGGAGACTTCGTAGGTGTTGGCTGATGTGTTTGTGTCGGGGGATGCCGAGGATGAGACTGGCGGCGGTGTTTTGTATTGTCTGGAGTTTGCGGAGTAGGGACTTGTTGATGCCGGCGTAGAGTGCGTTTCCATAGTCCAGTCTGCTGGTGATGAGTGCGTGGGTGACTGTCTTCCTTGACTCCACTTGAAGGTCTTGCGGAGGATGCGGAGGGTGTTGAAGCAGCTGGAGGTGACGGCGTTGACCTGTCGGTTCATGGTGAGTGATGAGTCGAGTACGATGCTGAGGTTCTTGGCGTGGTCTGAGGGGGTAGGTGGGCTTCCGAGGGCCATCGGCCACCAGGTGCTGACCCATGCAGAAGGGATTTTCGTGGGGTCAGAGAGGAAGGGTGGGAGTCTGATCCTTTGGCTTCTTCTGGTGAGGAATGATCGTATCCAGTCCAGGGCTGTTCCTTGTATGCCTGCGTCGTGTAGTCTTGCGAATAGTGTGCGGTGGGAGACGGTGTCGAAGGCCGCTGATGGGTCGAGTAGGATGATGGCTGCGGGGTGGCCTTGGTCCAGGAGGGTGCGGATGTCGTCTGTGGCAGCGAGTAGGACGGTCTCTGTTCTGTGGTTGCTTCGGAATCTGGATTGGGACGGGTCGAGGACGGCGTTCTCTTCAATGAATCGTGTCAGTTTCCTGTTGACTGTTTTCTCTGCAACTTTGGCTGCGAAGGGGAGGAGCGAGATGGGCCGATAGTTCTTTAGGTCGGTGGGGTCAGCTGTGGGCTTCTTGAGCAGGGGTCTGACTTCTGCGCGCTTCCAGTCGTCTGGGAAGGTGCCTGTTTTGAAGGTGGTGTTGATGGTGCGTTGTAGTTCGGGTGCGATGGCGGCCGCGGCTCTGTGGTAGATGTGAGGGGGGCAGGGGTCGGTGGGGGCCCCGAGTGGATGCTTTTCATGGTCGAGGCGGTGTCTTCGGCCGTGATCGGTGTCCAGTTGGAGATGGTGGGCTGGCTGGTGTTTCTGGGGGTGGGGGGCCGTCTGTTGGCGCCTGGTGGATGGTCGATGAAGTTGTCGTAGAGGTTTTTGATCTTGAGGTGGAAATAGGTTCCAAGCTTGTCGCAGAGGTCTTGGGATGGGGTGATGTCTGTGGCTTCGCTGCGTGGGTTGGTGAATTCTTGAATGACACTGAAAAGTTCCTTGGAGTTGGTGGAGTTGGCCAGGATTTTGTTGTGGATGAAGTTCCTCTTGGTGGCTCTGATCTGGTTGTGGTAGTCCGTCATGGCGTCCTTGTAGATGGTGTGGTTTTCGGTTGTCTTGGTGTTTCTCCAGTTCTTCTCCAGTCGTCTGCAGGTGCTTCTGGCTTCTTGGAGAGCGGTGTTGAACCAGGCGGCTTTCCTGGGGCGTTGTCTGTCGGGGTTGCGTAGCGGGCGAGCTCGTCTGCGCAGTTGGACATCCAGGTGTGGAGTTCTCTGGCTACGTCGTTTGCGTCGGGTGCCCAGGTGCGGTTGTCTCGGGTGAAGGTGGAGTTAAGTTGCTTGTCGGTAACCTTGCTCCAGTTCCTTTGAGGTGGGCGTGGGGCTGGTTTGGGTGCCTTGGGTTTGTTGATGGCAAAGTGTACGCAGTGGTGGTCGGTCCATGGCGGCTGCGTTGTGTGGCTGAATTGGACGCTGTTTCCTGCCGCGAAGATGGGGTAGAGGGTGTGTCCTGCTCTGTGGGTCGGTGTGTTGACGAGTTGTTTAAGTCCGATGCTGGCGAGGTTGTCACGAAGGATAGTGGAGTTGGGGTCCCTGGGGTTGTCGAGGTGGAAGTTCAGGTCTCCAATGAGTATGTAGTTTGTTGAGGCGATGGCGTGGGGTGCGATGAAGTCGGTGATGGTGGTGGCGAAGGGTGTTCGGGGGCCGGGGGGGGTCTGTAGATGAGGGTTCCTCGGAGTGTGGCTTTGGGGGTGGTCTGGATCTGGAAGTGCAGGTGTTCGGCAGAGGGGAAGGTTTCGCTGGAGGTGGTGAGGCGGAGGATGCTCTTGTGGGCGATGGCGAGGCCCCTCTCCTGGGTGGTTGGGGCGGTCTTTCCTCTGGATCTTGTATCCGTCTGGGATGGCAGTGCTGATGTCGGTGGCGGAGGATGCGTTGGTCCAGGTAGAGTAGGTTCCAGATTTCCATGGCATGTTTGTGTATGGAGCGTACGTTGAGGAGGATGCATTTTAGGGTGTCCCCGGTGCTGGCGTCGGCGGTGTTGGAGTCCGGGGTGGCGGTGAGGTCTGGCGGCAGTGGAGGCAAGGAGAACTGGCCGTGGGTCGTGTTCGGCGAGTCCTGTTGGCATTCTCTAAGTCTTCCAGGGTTGAGTGCGAGGAGGGTGGTGGTGTTGTAGCGATGGGTAGTGGGAGGTCCAGGGTTCCTGGCGCTGGCCGCGGTCGGGTCGCGGACGGGCGCAGCCGGGCTTGCCTTTGGCGCGCGATTGCGCAGCGGCCGCCATTAAGTAGGGGAGGTGGGAGGGAGGATAGGTGGGAGGGGGGAATTCCGGGGGGGAGGGGCCGCAGGGGCAGCAGCGGCAAAAGGAACAGGCAGGCACGAGAAAATAAAAACAGTGGTGGAATTAGAGCAAGACACAGATGGGCACAATAACAGTGGCACAACAGGGAAAAATTAAGAAGAAAAAAACGCTGAGAAAGGTTACGGTGGTTGCAGGCAGTCTGGTCCCAGTTGGAGCGGGCAGCAGGCGCAGGAGCGGGCAGCAGCCTCGAACCTCCCAAGGAGGAGGTCGGGGTCTGGAGGCAAGAGACGGCACAGCGGAGCTGCGGGGAGAGAGTGGACCTAGACCGAGGGCATGCAGTGGTGCTGTCGCTTAGTGTAGTAGGTAACAGATTCAAATCGATTATCAAACAAGGTGATTCTAACTGCGGGAAGAACGGTCCCGGCTTCCAATGTCCCCAGCTAACTGCCCATGCCCACACCCCTCCCACCCCAACCCCCAAATCATGTTGAGACTCAGTTCCCTCCCCATCCAATAACCCCCAACTTGGAGCATAGTAGAAGTTCATGGGACTCATCCCGTTGGGATGCGTGGGCTCTGCTGGACTGTTCCTGGCCTTGAGGCAGGGTGGCCGAGCGGAGTGGTGAGTAAGAAGACGTTGTTTAAAGAGTTAGTTTGTTGTCTCGGAAAGTATAGGGTAGAGATTGTTTGCTTGTGCACTGTGGAAACAGTGTTTTTGAATGTGACACCGAGCCACGGGGGTGGCCCCAGCCAGATGCGCAGTGCAATGCGAAGGGCTTTAATCGTCGCTGGTGTGGCCGCCCGCCGCAGATACGGGGGGCTGTGCGACCGAGCCTTTTGCAACTGTTTGACATATGTCATGGCCGCTTTAGGGTCTGTGATGTGGCGCGGTTTGTCATCAGTATCAATGCGCAATTTGGCTGGATACAGGAGTGCATATTTGATATTTAGTTGTTGGATCAGTCGTTTGGCCGGCAGAAAATCCCGTCTTGCCGCCTGGACTGCCAGGGTAAAATCAGGATAGCAGTGGTGGCTGGTGACATTTGAAAGTGGTGGGGCATAAAGGAAGGGTCTGAATGTGTGTTGTGTCGTAAGCGAGCCTGATTGACTAAAGGGGAACTGCGGGACCCTCACGCCAAGGAAATTTTGAAGAACAACAAAAAAAAGGACCAAATGGTGCAAGTTACACCACATTTCAGAAAGCAAGAATATTTCTAAAAGTAATTAGGATATGTAGTCTTGAAATAATTAAACACATTTAAAACTGTCCCATATCGTACTTCATTCCTGCTTCCACCCATGCCATCCATTTAGCCTGACTGCATTATTTTAAAACAATAGGGTTGAAAATAATCGCCAGATGCACATGTTACACTTCATTTAACAGCACATAGGCTGCTCTTGAAAATGCAAGTTAAAGATAAGTAGCTCACGAATGTCATTGGCGCTCCCTGCAGACAAACCAATTGCCAACATTTTAAACAGGCCTACCTTGGACTAGAAGAAACCCCCATTGGGCGCTTCACAGTTCAGCAGAAATCAAATCCTTGTTTTCCTTGCATCAAAGCATAGACAACAACAAACGAAGGTCAGAGATTTAATTTCCATTCACATGATGATACCGTCATTCTTTCTAATTTATTACTGTTGCTTGCACAGTGCATTTGGCGCTTTAATTATACTTTGCAGTGCTGCTGCTCTCACGTTTACAGGGAGCAGCGTGACACAGGGCAAGAGGAGGGCTGGGTTGGGTTGGAACTATGGACGACTCACCTCCCCTATCTCAGTAAAGTGAGAGGTATTAGCTCCTAGAGAGTTTAGAGTGTTAGAGCGAGGCTGGCGCTATGGACAACCCACCCGCCTGCACCTGATGAATAAGTGGCAGGAGTCAGTGTATGTGGGGCTGGAGGAGGGAGAGAGAAAGAAGAGATGAGGGATAGAGGGGGAAGAGAGCATAGAGAGAGGAAGGGAGAGAGCAGGCATAAGAAGAGGAAGAAGGGAGAGAGGAGGACCGAGAGGATTGCCAGAACTCCAGAGTAAGCGTCTGTGGCTGTAAAAATCTTTCGCAATCGCAATACAAGGCAAAACACTTTTAATGTAAAACCAGTACCTACTTCCTCTACAACGTAGAGTGACTGGTGGAGACAGGAGTGCAGCCGTTACATGAGCCACACTGAGACAGGAGTACAGCGTGACTGATCACAGCTCCCCTAAAGGCACTTAAACTAACTTCCCATAGAAAATGAGGTTCAACTGTGCCCAGTCCTGTGGTGGACTGGGCCACATGTAAGCTTATATCCAGAGACATATTTAACGTCTCTGCAGAATGCGATGGGCCTGGGCTTGGAATTTGAACAGCCTTTAAGGCATGTGGAAAAAAAAGTATGAATAATTGTCTGTAGAGATGTTTTGCAGAACCTAAGCAAAATAAATAAACGCAACGAGCACCTCAGTCACGAAGGTGATTTTTTGACAGTTCTGACCATTATCAGTTCCAGAGATGTTTCCCCCTGTTAATAGGGTCCCTACAATGAAGACTCGAGATGCCCAGAACCTTACCTTGGCGTGAATATCCCACAGATCAGCCACTCCATGTTATTAAAATTTAGGCTCTGAGTTCTACGGATATGAGCATTCACCTCGAGATGGTCAACCGAGAAAGATAGCAGTGTCTGCTGTGTCGTTCACCCTCACTCACGCTCACATGCCGGGGCTCAGGTCTCGGCCGTGCCTTTCCCCTTCTCAATCCACACACACACCGTGAGGGTGAGCACACTACACGGAAACACGCGGATCAATGAACGTGAGCACAAGGGGATACATTCCTGAACTCGTGACAATAAAAATGCATGTTCCCATTTGAAATCACAAAGCAAAATGCGGCTAACCATTTACTGTAAATTCCTCAGTATGCCATTAATGCGCACTAACATGACGTCCATTTATCAGGACTTGAAAATATAAAGCAGCGAGTTACCTTTTTTGATGGACGCAGGCAGCTCGGCTCACGTGCCCACGCTATAAATATTCATCCTTTGTCTATGCTCTGACGGGCCTGATAGTCCGGGGTATCCCCAGAGGCGCAGAGTCTTTTCTCGATTTCTCTGCTACCCTTGGTAGTAGTCTGCATGTGTTTGGGGCTCTTTGGCCCAGCTGCCTCCCTGACCTCCAGCAGAAGGACAGCTTATGGTAGGACACGTTCGCCTCTGCTTCCTCGTGCGAAGCGTGCACTGAAAACCCATCCCAGGACACTCTGTCAAAGACGATCCTTCTCTTCCTCCGCATTATTGATCGGTCTCAGAACAACATCGACTCCATCAGCCCCGTCCTTGCCCGCTCAGTCCTCCCTGTGAATACGGTGAGGTGCACTGACAGCAGCAGGAAGGAGCGGTGGATGCCGCCCCGACATACTCGGGGCCGCAGCAGGCAGTCTTAAGGAATTACAGTGAGGCGGACTGCTCTGCCTGCCCGAGAGTGGCTGCTGTCTAGGAAGGAGGTGGGAGGGCCACCCCGGCCCAATTCACCTAGGGAAGGTGGCACTTTCTGGGTATTCGTAGCCATGTCAGCCGGCGCGGTAGCATCGCACAACACGGAACTAGAACACTAACACAGCAACAGCATTTTTAACACCTCATCCTTCCTGCACATCTCATGGAAGGCAGCTTAACCGGCCAAGCTTCTCTGGCACCTGCTTCATGGGGTCCCTGCACACCAAGCCTCGCGTGCCCAGTGCCAGCGACGACTCCTCCCCCGGTCCCCAACCCCCACACGATGTCCACATTGCAAACGACAAAGAAGGCGGCAGCATCCCCAGATCGTGCCCTTTCCCCTCTCCGACACTGCCGTCTCGGGTGCAGCAACCTACCCGCCCCCCGCTTCTCGGCCCCCTTGTACCTTTTCCTGTCAACAGTCGTGGCTCGCGGGGGAAATAAAAAAAGAAAATCCTACCTGAGCAGGTCCGCCGTCCGCGCCGCCTCGGGTCCGACTCTGTTTGCGCCTATAGCCCCTCTCAGCCAATCCTGGCGCTGCTGGCAGCGCCAGGATTGGCTTAGGGCACGGTTACCTCTCGCCCGCCTGCCCATTAGGAGACCGAGGTTTGAGCCTTTGCTCAGCCTCGCTCTCCTAATGGGCATGCGCTAGCCAGTGCAAACACAGAGTGCGCATGACAGGGCACGGCGCGAAAATTCGCTGCCCTTCCCCACTCATGCGCACTTGTGCTGCAGTGCTGCCTGCTGCCCCTGGTCCCTCTGACAATCATGTCAGTCAACATGACGCAGGACCGCCCACCCCCTTCAGACTCTGAAGGGGTGGGCGGTCCGACGTCATGCTGACTGACATGATTGTCAGTTCTCCTCGGCGTCTTTGAACTTAAGTAAACTGATTCAGTTTACTTAGGTTCAAAGACGCCGAGGGAGCTGCGGGCGGGGGGGCTACGCCCCAATGTACGCACCGCCCCTGCAGGATAGAAAGAAATGGTGTTGCTCTGGTGCCTAACCTCCCCCAACTCCCTGGCCCTCTGCAGAATGACATTGCGGTCTCGGTAGTTTAGGATATGGGCTATTATTGGCTGCGGGGGGCTCCAGGAAGGGGCCGTGTGCCAAGAGACCGATGCGTCCTTTCAACGATGAAGACATTGAATAGGGCCATGCCGAACAGTTCTCGCAGCAGCGATTCTACATAGTCCTCCATTTTGGATATGGCTGTGGATTCAGGGACACTAGTTATACAAAGGTTGTTCCTGTGGGAGCGGGATTCAAGGTCTTTATTTTTGGCCCGAATGAGTTCTAGTACTTTATCCATTTTGAGCAGGCGTTGGCGGTTTTCCACACTGGTATCATCCGCGTCCGACACTCTGGTTTCCAGTTGGGTAATCCTGCTGTCATGGGAATCCACGCGCTGCTTGACTTGGTCCAGGCGGGCCGCTAAGTGGTCTATCTTTGAGTCTATGGTTTTTAAGCTGGATTTGACCTCAAAGAGCAGGGAACGTATATCCTTGTCCTGAACTTCTTCAGTGTCAGTTTGTGTGGCATGCTCCTCTGCCACCATGGCTGTGTCACCGCATCTGCCAGTGCGGTGGCCCTCAAAGGTTATCTTAGGTTACTTAGCCTCAGGTTTCCCCATTGAAACTTCAGCAGGGGAGCAGGGAGCAAAGTCGGTGCCTTTTTGACTGCTGCTGGAGTAGTGTTATGGATCCCAGGTAGTCCCTTGGGCCAATCGCACCCCCTCAACAGCCCAGCTCAGAGCCTCAGCCACAACAAGACAGCAGCGCCGCGTGCCCTTCCGGATCAAGCCCCAAGGCTCCAGAAATTCACAAGTGGGGGGCACAGTCCTAGGGTATTGAGAGCCCAGGCACCGGCAAGCAGGCCTGCAGTCATCAACTCTTCCGGGGTGCAGCATCACACAATCCGCAGACAAAGCAATATATGGCGCTACAAGTGACACGGAGCAGTGCAAGCCGCTTCTGCCGATGTACAGCGTACCTTCTGTCCTGATCCACCTAGCGGGATCCAGCACTTACCGCTGCAGGAAAGCTGACGGCGCGCTATCCAGCCTACGCCAGCGAGGGGGGGAAGGCCGTCCCCAATCCCCCTAGAGTTGCTCCCGCTCCACGGGGCCCAGAGCGTCGCAGGGCCCAGCAGGTCCAGTCAGGCCCAGCACTGAAGCATCCCCCAATCCGGGCCACACGCCGCAGCCAGCTCACGGGGGTGGGGGGGCGGCCCGGCCGTCTTCGGCGCTCCGCACGCATCGCGGGGGAGCCGTTGAGATGACCCAGAGTGTCCACAGTAGCCACTTTTAAAGGTGGAGTTGGAGCCCGAGGCCCCCCCACCAGTCCCCGGCAGGAGCGCGGGCACGTCCAGCTACGAGTGTCCAGTCCCAGGGGAGAGCGGGTATGAATCACCGCAGGTGTGGCGCTCACCACCCCCAAGGCACCTCCTTGTTGTTCCAGGTCCCTGACGCATAGGCAGACAAGGCTTGTTTTCCTGTTTTCTCCTACCTGCAGTATTTAGTTTGTGATCTAGCAATGTCAGAATTCCTCATCTGGCATAGATCTTTAGATACTGTTGGTTTGCTAGGTAGGTAGACAAGGGTCACGGTGTAGAGGGCATTGTAAGTGATGCAAATGATCCAGGCCTTCAGCACGAGCCTGTGTAGATCCGTTAGCACTATGGTGACATGGTTGGTTTATCCTCTTGATGGGCTATGCTACTGCATAAAGTACGCCTTTCAGAGGAGCATGGGTGGTTTCTGGGATGCTGTTGAGGAAGACGTTGCATCCATCTACATGGAAGAGGACTAGGGCGTGAACTGCAATTCTAAAGGTTTCACCTGGAAGACTAGGTTCTGCATCGTAGGTTCCACACTAATCAATGTATAATATATCCTGCCATATTGTGGGGACCCAGGAACACTTCTGCCATATCAATTCTTATGTGTGTTATTCACTAAAAAAAACAAAGGTCTTAGTGACGTTATAGTTAGGTGAAAACTTCAGTGACAGCGTAACATTTTAAACTGAAAACAAACACTGACATCTACCTCTTATTGTTATCTCTAGTAACTATAAATCATGCCCTAAGGTAACTATAACTCAGACCCCCACTATGCACAGTCTTCTCATCAATGATGTCATTTCAAATGTGTCTGCGATGTTATCAATGATGTTATAGAACATGTCATGAGTGATGCAATATGTGGGGTAATTAGCTGTGCATGGCGAGGGCGCGAGTTATAGTTACCTTAGGGCACAAGTTAACTGGTAAATTACAGTGTTTTTTAGGTCTCGCCTAGCAGCGCGCATGCGCTGCATAGGCAAAAAGACCTTTTACAATCGATTTGGCTTTTCAGCCAAAAACGTGCACGCGTTCCATTGCCTTCAATGGCAACGCGTGCACGTTTGGCGATTCACTTGCGGGAGCGAGCAGCTGGCGCCATATGTTAGCAATTATCGCTCCTGGCGCCGCTCGCTCCCGCAAGGGAATCTCGCAGGCTGTCAAGAATGGAGTCACTGACAAAACTCCATACTATACAATACATCTCAATAGACCACCTAAAGACACCTTTGCTTTACTAAGTGGGATTTCCCTATGTGACTTCAATGCAGGAGATCTTGAAAGTAACTCTGAAGTATTTCTAATCCTGCCCCGTTGGCAGGTATTATATCCAGTCCTTAACATGAGCAGCGTCCAAGCGAAGCCTTTCATCGTTGTTTCAAACTGGTGCCCGTTGTATGTTCTTCACGGCTGATGCCATTGACAGTTCACAAGTGGTCAGAATAAGTGTGTAGACCGAGAGCCTCGGGTGCCCCTTTATGAAATCAACTTTGCTTTTGAAAAGATAGCGATGCCGTGCTGGTGGAAGCTATCTCGAGCAATGCATTTTTAAAGAATCCCAAAGCATTTTTTGCCACATTAACAAGGTAGTTAAATCTGTAACCCACGAATGTCTCCTCTTTGACATATTAAAGACAGGCCAGTTTCCTGACAAGCAGATTGTACATAAAAATGTGCTCTGAATTTCTCTAATTTAAATCGTTGTAACCTTCAAATTTGTTAAAAACGTTAAGAAGAACATTTCACGTGCAAGCGTATGCTGTTTTGCAGTCGCCGCCGCGCGCCCACTGGCAAAAACGTGCTGGGGTAGCAAGCAGGAGGGCGGCTAGTCCGAGGAAACCTATGGTAACATTTGAGACCATTTTGGGCCTAATCCGGCTGTAAGGGGTGGCTAGAAGACACAATGACAGGGCGTGGTGGTCATCGAGTAAATTCTATTTCTTTAATTTTTGCTTGCCAAAAAAGTTTTCACCATTTTACAATCGTCAACAGCCTATTTTGTCTTATAGTAGAGAGCAAGTCTTTGACTCTGCGTCACGTGACGCGACGGAAAGTTCGTGCCATGAACACGGGACACGACAATGACGCACACCTTGCCAAATCTGCCAGCGGAACACTGCGTTCCCTTTCATGCTCTGGAAACGTTGCATCAGTCACATGTCTATATGAGGCTACAAAAGTTAGTTTTTGCAATCTAAATTCAGAGACGCCTGCCTGCGTTCGGTGTCTTTTTGTGAATTGGTAGAAAGTGCTTCATGTCGCTGAAGAATATTGTTTTTTTCAATTGGGGTCCCAAAGCGTTCAGATTTTCTTTCATTGTGACTGTGGCTGAACCAAATTAAAATTTACACTGAGTCTCTCGTCCTTAATACAGCAAACCTGTGGTTCTAGATTTTTGACATGAGGCGGACAGGGTATACACGCTTTCAAAGTTCCACTTAGCTGTACGGCCTCGGTCTTCTATTTATGTTTGCGTTTTTTAAAATTATTATTTTTGTTTAAAGAAACACTTGAGCTTTAATGCATGCAAATGATATTCCTATTCAAAGTAGAAACCTTGAAGGTGTTTTCTTGTGACGTAATAATTAAGGAGGAGCTTGGTTCGGAGGTGTTTACAGAAGATGGTCAGGTTTAAGCAGATTGAGTGGGACTTCGGGTCCTGATGGTAAGGAAGGCCTTAACCGGTGTTTGATTTGAAAGAACATGGTGTTCCTGGGTGAGCAGTGACTGCAGCAGGATTTCATACCAGTGATTAGGGCTGAATTACGGCCGATCTGGCAAGGTGTTGCAGTTTTAAAGTGGATTACAGTGTAAGAAAAGAAGTTTGAACTGGATGTTTGATTCACCATCATGCAAGAAACCACTGGAACTGCTTGCTACTGCTTTTGCGGCTTGTTACAGAATTATTACTGCATAACGACAAGTATTGCAGCAGCACCATTTCCTGCTCCTTGAGAACTTTTTGATATTGATAAAAGGTAACCATAGTTCAAGCAAGTCTTGAGAGCTGCCTCTGCTGTCCTCTGTCACGTGACGAGTCTTGTTTGGATCGCGTCGACTTTCTTTAAACATCTAACAAGCATTGGCATAGCCAATAGGTCTCGCTTTGGGACCTTATAAGTATTTAGTTATGCAGCACAATATCCTTTGTGCAACAACATTAACTGTTACATGGCTAAACACTTATAAGGTCCCAAAGCGAGACCTATTGGCTATGCCAATGCTTGTTTCATTTCAAAACGTTATGTTGTCACTGAAATTTTCACCTTACTATAACATCACTGTAACCTGCAAGTCAAGTACCCAGTCTAAACAATGAGGACTTCACTATTTCTCCTTTGTTCACCAGTCCGTTGGGAGGGAGTGTCTCAAAACATATAAGATGGGTGCTACAAATCATCGAACATGGATATCCCATCCAATCCAAATCTCCTCCTCCCACGATTCCACCAAAAGGTGCACCAAAACATCAGTTAGATGCATGAAGAAAAGAGATTGGATGTGTTCCATGGAATTGCAAGATGCCTATTTTTATATTCCAGAAACAGAGAAACAGAAAATTCTTGAGATTCATAGTAGGGAAAGCACATTACCATTACAGTGTACTTTCCTTCAGTCTCAAGTCTTCACAAATGCATGGCAGTAGTGGTAGCTTTCCCACTCTACAGATAGATTAACATTTAACCATATCTTGACGTATGGGTCATAAAAGCAACTTCACCGGAGATAGTTGTCGATATTGCGATTTCACCATTTATTTACTTCGCCTTGGGATTCATGTTAATAGTCAAAAGTTTACTGCAACAGCAGCTCAGATTCTCAACTATCTAGGGGCAGCCTTAAACACAAAGAGAGGAGAAGTGTCTTCTTCAAAAGAGAAAGCGCTTTCTACTATAAAGAAGTGGCATTAACTTCTACACACTCCGTCCACTGTAGCAAGGCAGGTTTCTGCCTTACTGGGAGTGACAGCCTCCTGCATTTTTCTAGTTCCAAATACACATCTTTACATGAAACCTCTTCAACAGTGCAAGGAAGATCAATGGAACCAACACAAGAACAGCTGGGTAGACAAGCACTGTTGAAGCCAAAGAGTCGCTATAGTGATGGTGTCAGACAAGGAATCTCTTAAATTGGACGACTTTCCAACAGAACCTTCCTTCTCAGACCATAGTGATGGATGAGTCTGTTAGATTTGGGGGGCCATCTGCAAGTCTTGTGAGTACAGGTACTGGGATCAGAAAGCCAGCAGCTCTGTCATATAAATATCCTGACACTCAAAGCTGTACATTTAGCATTAAAAGCTTTTCCATCCTTGTATAACTACAAACAGTGATTCAAACAGTCACCACAATGTATTATTTAAAACAAGCATTTTCAATGCAATAGGTCTCGCATTTATGCGTGTTTAAGCCATTGGCATTGTAAATGACAATGTAAACACAAATGGGGCTACCCCTAGCAGGGATTTCTACAGGTTTTTTCCAGAGATGCACGTATAGTATGGGCATCTCACAAAAAGTGTAGGACTGGCCTCACACACCACCTGGTGTCATGCTTCATCATAGGCCGTCCCTCGCCCTCTAAAAACTCGGTTTGATAGAGGGCGGGCATACACCTGATGACAGGGATGCACTTCTAAAATAAGTGAGGGCCCGTGATTAGTGAAAGTGATTTAAGAACCATTACAATTGTCATAAAGACTAGTTTTTAATTAATTAGGCAACTGTATGGTATTAAAAGAAGTGAACAGTGACTTGGGAACTAATTATCCCTTCACCGTGCTGATTGTGGTCAACATGTTTCTGCTAAATGTCCCTGAAGGGTACGTAGCATTCATCAGGACCATGTATCTAGAGGGCTCCGTCTTTATATTAAAGTGTGAATAAAGATCAACCACTATCTGGGGTATGTATTATCACTATCCCCGCTGGTATAGTAATCCAAAAATGCCTGTAGAAAACAAGAAGACAAAAACACACTCAGAAATTGTGGATTTCTGTCGGTTGCCATACATCACCTTACTTTAAATCGCGCATGGTGGAATCTAAGTGCAAAACACGTGTCAATCATACGTGTTTCCACTTGCCCATAGGGAATGTCTCACTCGACTTACCCTAGGTAGTTACCCTACTTTCTCCATGGGAGGTCGAGAGGAAGGCCCCTACACTGACAATCTGGAAAAATGGGAGAAGGACACAATATGAGCACCTAATCCTGTTAGGTCGAAATCATGAAATAAAATTTAAAATTGCAGATAAACATCAGGCTCTATGGCAGATGGCAGGTTCTTTACATAAATAAATGGTAGAGCGATCTTACCTATACTAGGGCGTTATGCACGCTCTAGCTCCCATCCATACAACATACACACTCTTACTGTCTTTAGGTGCGCCTTCCGCCGTGTAGCCTACAGGTCTCCGCCGCAAACTCCCCGTCGATGAATGAAAGCGGGAGGCGAGCGGTCTTATATAGTGCTCTCGTGCGTTTAATTGGTATCAATTAGTTAAATATTAGTGACACCTGGAGAAAATCCGGTGTCACCATCAGATGGTGCCTGGTTGACTGGTTGTGGGCGTGTCGAGCGAGGCAGTAAGGATGCTTTTTCCTTTCTCAGCTCTAAATGACCTCGATATAGAACCGATCAGGTAGGTAGGCGTGATCGAAAAAAGGGGAGGCGTTACTCACGTCCCGTATGAGGGGAACGTGTGTTCTCATCCAGCTCTCCTCCCTGAATAATGCGAGGAAGGCGCAATGCTCTGAGCCGCGCTTCTGACGCGCATGCGCGTCAGATGCACTACACGCGGTCAGGCAAAATGCCTGGGCTTGTGTAGTGCAGCAGTGGATAGATGCGCTCTTACTCTGTCTCTTGGAGGGAAAGAAACACATGGCTCCAAAAGGTAGCGAGTAGCCTGTTTACCTATTAAGATCAGACGAACAAAGTTAGTGTTTAATTACAATGTTTTGATAAATTAAATAACAAACTTAATCAAATTTAATTTAAGTCCACCAACACTCTCATTTGGTGAAATGATAAGTCTATTCCTAAATCGGTGTACAAAACGGCTCTCATCCCTGAGGGGAAAAAACCAATAAGTAACACCCTGATGGAGTTGTTCCACCACTGATCTAGTCAAAACTTATTACATAATTAAGTGACGGACAGACTAAAGGAAGTGTATATGTAGGTATACATTATATAATTGTTCACAGTGTACTAAATGTTTATGTCTATCTCAGCTCATCATTGTTAATGGTGGATATCCTCATCATGATTGTGCTTGATGTCATCATACTGAGAAACGGTTATGTCTAATTAGTTGGGTTACCGGGCCATCTGTAGCCATGGAATTTCATCATTAAGGCCTGTGTCCCATGTGCGTAAGCGGTACACCCAGCGTTGTTCCCTAACATGCAGATTTCTGGTGATGTCCATTTTTTGTTTTCTCATCACTTCCAACACTACCCACTGTAGATCTGATTCCTTGTGGTTTAGGTCTAGGAAGTGTTTTGTAAGTCTGGTATTCGACTTTTTGCACCGGATGGTACTTTGGTGCTCGTTGATCCGTGTTTTCACCTTCCTTGTGGTCATTCCCACATACCTCAGGTTGCATGGACATTTCAGGAGGTAGACTACGTTCTCGGTGTTGCCAATATCCACTTCTTTTGTGGTAATGGTCAAAGGGCAAGATACGCAATTACCGCAGGGAAAATGGTCTATAGGTCTTGGTTGGCTCCAGAGCGTATTTTGACTTTCGTCTTCATCATGCTTGATTTTAGAGTGTACCAGATCGTCCCTGAGATTCCTGCTTCTCTTAAAAGCAAATAAGGGGGGTGCGTATCTTGCCCTTTGACCATTACCACAAAAGAAGTGGATATTGGCACCAACAACCCATGGAAGCTGAAGGATTTCAGCAACTGCAACACCGAGAACGTAGTCTACCTCCTGAAATGTCCATGCAACCTGAGGTATGTGGGAATGACCACAAGGAAGGTGAAAACACGGATTAACGAGCACCGAAGTACCATCCGGTGCAAAAAGTCGAACACCAGACTTACAAAACACTTCCTAGACCTAAACCACAAGGAATCAGATCTACAGTGGGTAGTGTTGGAAGTGATGAAAAAACAAAAAATGGACATCACCAGAAATCTGCATGTTAGGGAACAACGCTGGGTGTACCGCTTACGCACATGGGACACAGGCCTTAATGAAGAAATTCCATGGCTACAGATGGCCCGGTAACCCAACTAATTAGACATAACCGTTTCTCAGTATGATGACATCAAGCACAATCATGATGAGGATATTCACCATTAACAATGATGAGCTGAGATAGACATAAACATTTAGTACACTGTGAACACTTATATAATGTATACCTACATATACACCTCCTTTTAGTCTGTCCGTCACTTAATTATGTAATAAGTTTTGACTAGATCAGTGGTGGAACAACTCCATCAGGGTGTTACTTATTGGTTTTTTCCCCTCAGGGATGAGAGACGTTTTGTACACCGATTTAGGAATAGACTTATCATTTTACCAAATGAGAGTGTTGGTGGACTTAAATTAAATTTGATTAAGTTTGTTATTTAATTTATCAAAACATTGTAAATAAACACTAACTTTGTTCGTCTGATCTTAATTTAGGTAAACAGGCTACTTGCTACCTTTTGGAGCCATGTGTTTCTTTCCCTCCAAGAGACAGAGTAAGAGCGCATCTATCCACTGCTGCACTACACAAGCCCAGGCATTTTGCCTGACCGCGTGTAGTGCATCTGACGCGCATGCGCATCAGAAGTGCGGCTCAGAGCATTGCGCCTTCCTCGCATTATTCAGGGAGGAGAGCTGGATGAGAACACACGATCCCCTCATACGGGACGCGAGTAATGCCTCCCCTTTTTTCGATCACGCCTACCTACCTGATCGGTTCTATATCGAGGTCATTTAGAGCTGAGAAAGGAAAAAGCATCCTCACTGCCTCGCTCGACACGCCCACAACCAGTCAACCAGGCACCATCTGATGGTGACACCGGATTTTCTCCAGGTGTCACTAATATTTAACTAATTGATACCAATTAAACGCACAAGAGCACTATATAAGACCGCTCGCCTCCCGCCTTCATTCATCGACGGGGAGTTTGCGGCGGAGACCTGTAGGCTACACGGCGGAAGGCGCACCTAAAGACAGTAAGAGTGTGTATGTTGTATGGATGGGAGCTAGAGCGTGCATAACGCCCTAGTATAGGTAAGATCGCTCTACCATTTATTTATGTAAAGAACCTGCCATCTGCCATAGAGCCTGATGTTTATCTGCAATTTTAAATTTTATTTCATGATTTCGACCTAACAGTATTAGGTGCTCATATTGTGTCCTTCTCCCATTTTTCCAGAATGTCAGTGTAGGGGCCTTCCCCTCTCGACCTCCCATGGAGAAAGTAGGGTAATTACCTAGGGTAAGTCGAGTGAGACATTCCCCTATGGGCAAGTGGAAACACGTATGATTGACACGTGTTTTGCACTTAGATACCACCATGCGCGATTTAAAGTGAGGTGATGTATGGTAACCGACAGAAATCCACAATTTCTGAGTGTGTTTTTGTCTTCTTGTTTTCTACAGGCATTTTTGGATTACTATACCGGCGGGGATAGTGATAATACATACCCCAGATAGTGGTTGATCTTTATTCACACTTTAATATAACGACGGAGCACTCTAGATACATGGTCCTGATGAATGCTACGTACCCTTCGGGGACATTTAGCAGAAACATGTTGACCACAATCAGCACGGTGAAGGGATAATTAGTTCCCAAGTCACCGTTCACTTCTTTTAATACCATACAGTTGCCTAATTAATTAAAAACTAGTCTTTATGACAACTGTAATGGTTCTTAAATCACTTTCACTAATCACGGGCCCTCACTTATTTTAGAAGTGCATCCCTGTCATCAGGTGTATGCCCGCCCTCTATCAAACCAAGTTTTTAGAGGGCGAGGGACGGCCTATGATGAAGCATGACACCAGGTGGTGTGTGAGGCCAGTCCTACACTTTTTGTGAGATGCCCATACTATATGTGCATCTCTGAAAAAACCTGTAGAAATCCCTGCTAGGGGTAGCCCCATTTGTGTTTACATTTCATGTTGGAGGCTGGCTAGCCCCTAGGCCCTGTGCCTCTAGTTCCCATCCCTGGCTAAATACCAGGGCTAGTGTGTTCGATTGTAAATGACAATGCCTTTTATTTAGGTTTTAAAAACCAAAACATAAATAAAAGTCCTTGCCATTTACAATGCCAATAGCTCAAACTCTCATAAATGCGAGACCTATTACATTGGAAATGCTTGTTTTAAATTCTAGTGAGACACATTTCAAGTCTAGTCCCATGCTACAATGAAACATCACAGTAAAAGATTGCTTCTGAAGATTATTAGTTTTCTTAGGTTAGCTATATCAGAATCTCACGACTATAGCATTCGGTGAAACCTTTGTGGCAAACTGAGTAGCAATAGGAGAGCTAAAGAGGTATTTCACTGGTATGGAAATAGCTGTAATTATTTGTGATATAGGTAGTGATAGTTATATTTAGGATGTATGTGGATTCATTAAGATTTACTCTGTCGGGTGCAGTGTACTTCACAGCACAAATACATAACCGATTTAAAAAAAAAAAAAAGTTTTTTTTTCCATTGATAAAGATATTCCGTACACCACAGTGCTTTGGATAATGAAGAACTCATGAAAACTGTATTGATGTTGAATATGAAGAATTTGTGAAATTTTGCCTAGCACTGTCTTTTCGAATTGATGAGTGCAAGTTACCTAATGGAGTGATTGATAGGTTTTGGTATTATATCTTAATTGTTCAAAGTATTGACTAAAAAGTTGCAGAAAGTGTGTACATTTTATTTTAAGGTTCCCTTGTCCCAACTCGAGTACAAGGATTCTTGTAACCGATAGACATCTTTCGTATTTAGGTTCACGTCAGTCCCCCTCATCAGGGACATAAAACTGATGAATATGTCTGAGAAGGGTCAATCCGGGATCCTCCTCCATGCTATTGGACTTCCAACAAGTACAGTAGTCTTCTATTCCAAAGGTCCTTGTAGCATAAAGGGATTGTCGAAACGGGTCTGCCTGTCTTTAATAATAAATTTGTGTAATATTGCCCCGCGAGTGCCCGTTTTTACTTGAGAATTGTTAAACGTATATTGTAGGAGTTTCACTCTCACAGGTGGCACACCCATCCTGGAGTTCAGCGGCATTGGTGAAACCTTGTGAAACTGATATGGATATATATGTACGTATATATATATTTATGTATGTATATATAGATCTCCAGGACTTGATGAGGTCGAAACTCTTTCTTTGTTTTGCCGAAATAAACAACTAATGACATTGTCTTATTGCTGTGGCTGGATTTCTTCCATCGGACGAGGGGAGATCTACTCTGCATATATATATTATTAGTTTGACTTTAGAATAGTGAGAAAAGTTCACTGGTATGCTGGTAAAAGTGCACAGATACTTGGTGCTTCCCTTGACTGCAAATATGGTCTAGGCGGTGTGGACCTCCCATGGGAAACCTGACTTTCTGCCATGCACCATTCAGAATTGTCCTAGCACATGTATATTTATTCATCAGAATAGGGCCATATGTTAGCGCTGCAGCCAATAAAAGCAGCCCATTCGTTAAACATCCTCAAGCTGCATGGCTCGATAATGTCACAGCTGTCCATAAACCACTGTACCTGCCCTCCTGTTTGTGCCCTACGAGATGTAATGCAGGTGAAATTTACGTGATTTGCATCTGCACCAAGGACTCAAAAGGAAATAAATTAACCAAGCGCTTTTGCTATATCCAGGCTTAGCCATTTTTGAGATGAGAACGATAGGACGCTGCTTGCTATTCATGGTTCCTCCTCTGGGCACTGCAGCTCCAATTTTATTGACGTATTTACTAACTTGTTTTATAACGTTGACGCTACGCTTTATGGGAAATTTAAAGACCCTAATCATTTTAAAAACTGAACTTTAAAAAAATATGCGACTGTAGACGTGAGCATTGTGCAGGGCAGAAGAGAGGTGGAAAAGTGACATATCTGAGAATGTTGCAGCAGGAATATTATTCCATCTAGATGGAGATCTGCCTATGATCGGTGGGCAGGACACTTTCAGCTCTGGGAGCTCGGGTCCTTTATCTAGGACAATCTCCTACTTTCTGAGTGCGGAAAACAACTTTGTAAAACAAACTGATATGACTTCCTTTAATAAGACCAGGCCAAAACCGTTTTGTAGGGCACAGCACCTTGTTGTCTATTGGACATGTATGCCCCTGAGCTGGCCCAACCAATGTTTAGTTTGTGCAGGTTGTTGCAGGTAGTAGGCTCCAACACTAAGTTTTAGGGACAGGGACTTCTTTTTTAATCATTGGACCTTGATCCAGAGCAAGCGAGAGAAAGGCAGACGAGAAGAAAGAGAAAAAATGTGAAAACCGTGACAAACGGCCAAATCAGGAATGAAAAAGAAACTGTAGAAAAGACACAAAAGTTCGGAAGTGTTGAGTGATGGAAGAAAGAGGCAGGAGATGAAATCAGACTGGACAGCCTTATTATTCAATGTCAGTCAGCGGTTGGCTCCAACATTTTTTTAAAAATTCAGTTTTTTTTATTTTATTTTTTATTTGTTATATTCATTAAGCACTAGGCCAAAAGCTACAGACAGCAGAGCATACTGAGTGTCATTCCTTTTAAAAATGTTCTATCCTTTGAAATATTTAAGCTGAACCCGAGTTCACACTGGGTGGCATTTAACGTTGCGCTTTAAACACGTTTGCACGCATGCTTGGGTCACTAGCAGCTAGCATAGCTGTTTATACTTAAGACTTGACAGGGAAGGGAATTTCATATACAGCTGCGTTTATTTATACTTTCAGCTTACTCGCTGTAGTACTGGCAGTTCCATTGGAGGCGAGAGAAGGTGCAGTGGCTAATTTTTGATCGAAGGTTAGTGGGCTAATGGTTATCTTAATCAAATAAAAAAAAATAACTACTGGTGCTCTAGAAGGCAAGATATGTATTTAAAGAGTCTGCTATCTTTGAACTTCTTAAAAACCACAACGCTGGGACTTGAGAGGGAGGAAAAGTAAACGAAGCCTCATCCACTGAAAGAACAGAGCTTGTCAAATATTTCCAGATGGAACAGACAGATTGCAGACGGATAATCTTCGTCAGAATCAAACTACTGCGCGTAAGCGGCTCGGTTCTGCATTCGTGTCTGATCCAAATTAGTTGTAATCTCTCTAGTCTATGCAGGGAATGTATTTTTAACAGCGTGTGTCATTTTCTTTCATTTAACAAATGTGTTTTCCAGTTGTGTTTGGAATTAGCAGGTATTTGTCAGTCCGGTTGCATTTCGTGCTGCAGTTTGAGAAAACACGCGCTCTTTGAGGCAGCAGAGAAACTACAGCTGCTCAAAAATCTCACTTCGTGATCACAGCTTTGGCTTCAAGTCACTCTGAACTTTTCGCTCGGAATGTAAAGAGTTGAAGTGTCTTATACCGAGTCCGTGGTCGCTCCCTGATTCAGCTTGTTAGTTCTGCCCAAGAGACTGCTGCTTTTAACAAGCCGATCCTCGAGCAGAGATAAGCTTATCTCGGCAACATCTTATCCACACAGCTACCCAGGTTCTGGTTTTCGCATCCTGTTTGAGAGTGTCACATTGCGTGTGAGATGGGAGGAACAAAAACCAAAGTCAGTCCACGCATTACTAAACGTTTGAACTATTGGCGTTGCAAATAATTATGCAACGCCAAACTTAAAAAAAAAAAAGAAAAGCTAAAAGTCTCACATTGTCCTCAGCCTCACTGCGTGCAACCCATCCTGTAAAGAGCTGACAGGCATAGCCTGTCAGCTCCATCAACCTCTCGAAAGGCTAAAGCGCAGTGCTGCATCCCCTTCCTTGAACTATTACCACAGGTCAAACCAGCGGCGTCTCCGGGCAGATTTGACATGCCTGAGGCCTGGCGCCAGAAGAATCAAGGGGGAGTGGGAGGGGGTGCAATAGACTTTTAACAGATGCACGTCTTCATAAAGGCGACAAAGTAAAGATAAGAGAAAACTAGCCAGCGTACACAAAAGTCTCCAGTTACAGACGCAGGCTACAGCGTGAAAAACAAATGGCACACTGCAGGCAATTAAAAGAAGTGCAAGCAGAGCGGACTAAAACTGTAGTTAGGCACCGCTGAATCAGGACTACACGGAAGTTAGCAAATGACCAACAGCCAACAGAAAGGGAGATAACAACAGCAATACCACAAGTAAGCCAATAGCAAGCGGAAAAACAGATTACATGAAGTTTAAGCCAACATACAGATTACTTTAGGTCTCGCTGAGACAGCGCATGCGCTGCCAAGGCGAGACCTAAAAACATAGTGGGACCAGATCAAGGATTTTTATCTCTGGACGATTAAGGAATATGGCACTGGCTTCTTGCAAGACAGTTATCCATTAAGCAGTACACATTGCAGTTCTTACCAATTGCCAAGAATATATGCTAAGCAGATATTACAATGAAAATTATTCGTTGGAGCTAAACAACATCTTACAAGATATTTTCAAAGAATGGCTACCAAACTAAGCACAAAATGCCCAGATTTCGTGGTAAGAGTTTGGGAACCAGAGTCAATAGGCGATGCTCCTTTCATGAATTGGTTGAGCAGATTTCTGTACTGTTGTTTCCATGTTACCCCTGATTCCGACAGTAGTCATGAAGCAGAATCATTACAATGCGAAAATTATTCTCCTTTCTCCGGAATGGCTAAGGCAGTGGTGATTTCCAGAACTCCTCCATCTGTTGTTTAAACCACACAAGGAACTGACATGCAGACTGAATCCTCTATTGAAGATGTACAAGAGAGTATATCATCCCAACATATCTTTGACTTTGGCTCAATGGCTCTTGAGATTGTGTAATATGGTTACCCAAATGTACCTCAAGAATGTATGCATGTATGTAAAGAAACCAAAACATCCTTACACAAGTGTGTGCTATAATTTTAAATGGCACAGATTTATTATATATAACATTTGCTAACCAAACAAACATAATCAATTAATTGTCAAGCTGAGGCAATCATACCTTATTTGCTGCACTTGGCAAATTCAATTCAAGTTCACATGTCTGCGATTACTGCCTAAAGAGAAGACCTAAATCAAAGGTCCTTCTTCTCAATTCATTCTTTATAGATTTTTTGGACGATTTGAATAAAGCATGTCATCCAGCCTTCCTGCCCATGGGAACTGAATTTGTTTTTTTCTAAAATTAGTGACTCCTCTTTTTGAGCCTGTCCATAAGGCCACTTTTCACAGAATCTGACTTCGTAAGTGACTTTGTTGAGCAATTACATCTGCTAAAAGGGTCAATGACCTTCAAGCTTTGTCTTCAATTGGGCCTTATGCAGTCTTCCATCATAATAGAGTTATGTTAATAGCAAGTCCACATTTCCTAGTTTTTGATTTTCATATTAAGCTGACAGTTTCTCTGCTGGTTTTCTTTCTTAATTCTTCAGGGGTTACTCCACTCTTAGAATGTTAGAAGAGTTGTAAAATTCAATTTAGATAGTACAAAAGATATGAGAAACACTAATCAACTTTTTGTTGATTATGGATCCCTCTGTATTGGGATGGCATCTACAAAACAAATAAATGTTAGATGGATAATTTCCTGTATCATTTGCTTTTGTCAACAAGCCAACAAACACCTTCCGGGTAAAGCAAGAGCTAATTCCCCAATGAAGGAAAGTAGCCACTGCTGCTTGTTTGAGGAATGTCCTTTTACTGGAGATTTGCAAAGCATCCACATGGAAATCCATCCATATGTTCACTGAACATTATTGTTTGGATGAGGATATTAGAGCTGGCTCTATAGTTGGAGAAACAGATAAAAAAATGTGCTTAACTCTAGGTGTCTAAAATTAATGAAGTTGTACCAGATAGATCTGTTACACATCATTGACATTAGCTTTGAGGGGTAAACTTGTTAATCTATTCTACATTCATGACTATCAGTGAGGATCCTATGATACAGAAGAAAATGTTACTTACTATAATCCTGGTTCTGCATCGTACCAATCCTCACTGAAGTCATAAACAACCCTACTTCCTCTCCAGATGTCAAAAATGTTCTCTATTAAAATCTGTATTTCCACCTTAAGCTAAATATTTCAAATGAATTGAGGCTTTGAAGCAAACTACAGGTACAAGGCTTGCTGAGAGCTGAAAGCTGCTGACTTCCTACAATGGCAGTATGCCTTTTTGACTTTATGCACTCTTAAGCTAGCAGGCACCTTTTACTTTCATTTTTTCTACTGCTATGCAGATTTAAGGCACCATAGTTTTTAGGGACTACAATTTTTCAGGTAGATGCTGCAATGTCAGTTCATGCTACCTGCTCACATATTGATTGGTCTATTTTTAAACTGTCAACATCCCATGAAAATATATATATATATATTACCTACTGGTGGACACCAATAGGTAGTTATAGTTAGGACCTAGGTTCCATAGGGAACACGTTTTTTGACTTGCCTATAACTTTGGTGCCGTTTGACGAATCTTCCTGAAATCTTCCCAAAAAAAGATTCTAATTGGCCATGGAAAATCTCTGGGTGATCCGTCAAGCAGGGGACTAGAGAAAGGGGGGGGTCAAAAAAATTGTGTTTCCTATGTTCGTTCCCATAGAGATTTTAGACATGACTACAGCCTGAACCGCTGAACGGAATTACACCAAATTTGGCAGAAAGGAAGCTCTTGGTCTAGAAAGCGCCCTTTTCGTTATTTAGTGTAGACCAATTCAATAGTTTTGGAGATATAAAAGAAAATTCAAATTTGTATATCTATGATCGCGAAGCCTCCGCGAATATTGCCGATCTCGTGCAGAGATCTGAGTGGCTGCCAAGACTTCCACCAGGAAGTGTTGTCAGCCATCTTGGGACTCTGCTTCAGTCAAGTCCCAAAATTAACCCATAAAAATAAAGAAAAGGGGGCAGGGTAGGAATATCCTGACCCCCTAGCTCTGGTGCTGGGTTCTCCCTGTAACCCGCCAGAGCACAAAGCATTTTTTTTAAAAAGATTTTGCCGCAAAATCGTGAATTCACAGCAAAAAAACAAAACAAAAACACACACAAGTTCTCCCCTGCTTATTTTTATTTAAGCCCCTGGGGGGGGCATGGAGGGGGCATGATTTAAAATAGGGACGGAGGCACTCGCTGCCCCCCCTCCTGCCGCTCTTTTAATACCCAGGGACCACCACCTCCTGGGGTTTTATTAATATATTGGAGGGAGGGGGCTGCGCAGCCCCCCTCCTGGGGCTCTTAAGAGCCCCAGGACTACCACCTCCCAGAGTCTTTAATAACATATTGAGGGGGCCATGTGGCCCCCCTCCTGCAGCTCTTAAGAGCCCCCCTCCTTGGCCTAGTAGGGCGCCAGAAACCACTACCTCCCTGGGGCCAAAAATATCAGCTAACGTGGGAGGGGGTTGTGCCCCCACCATCCCAGGCTGTATTCAGTCCTGGGGACCTCCACCTCCCTGGAGCAGGCCCTTCAAACAGAAAGGAGGGGGGGGCGCGGCCCCCCTCCTGGAGCGATTAACCAGCACCCCCAGGGCCGGTTCCCTATGTCCCTGGGTGCCCACCCCGGACATAGCTGTTTGCTCTCACTTGCCGGGAGCTATGACAGCTCCCTCCAAGCGAGAGCATACAGTAAGTCCTCTCCCAGCGGGCATGAGCAGGAAACTGCTCCCACCAGCTGGGATTGGACTTCTCATCTGTTTCCCTGTCCACTGTTAAGCGGTCAGGAAAACAGATGAAAAGATTGCTCCTGCACACCGGGAGCTGCATATTTAGCAGCTCCCTATGTGCAGGAGCAATCCCAGGGACTGCTAGGGCATTGAGGCTCCCCCGTGGTTCGCAACATTGCACACTGGGGACCCTGGGTGGGCTCCAGGGCACCCAGCATGAAGAGGACGGGCCTTCGGGAAATGGGATCCCAAGGCCAAAATCAACCTGAGGAGGGGGGCTGCGCGGCCCCCCTCCCCATTACATTTTGGCCAGGCCCTGGGGGAAGGGGTCCTGGGGTCAAAAGCGGCTCGGGGAGGGGTGTGCGCATCCCCTCACCCGTTTAAATGACTATAAGTATTCAGATATGCAAAATTACCTGAACCTCCGCCCATTTGGCCTGACCTGTCCGCCTTAGTAGTATTCAATGGTCTTCCTGCCTTTTGCCGGGATGATGGACAGCTTATTAAAAGCGCCACCAGTGCATTTCCAGCTGATTTTGAGACACGTTGTTGATGCCAAAGAAAATGAGGACATCTCCACCAAAGAAAGAAGCACTTCCTTCATACAGTTAAGAGGAAGTACCCTTGTGTGGTGGAGGTTCACCTTAATGTAGGCTTGGTGTCTTCTCTATAGAAGGATTCATGTTATCACAGATTTCTGGATGAAGACACCTTCTTCTCGCTGCCATATATATATATATATGGATTCACAAAGGGAGACAACGTCGCACTCCCAGAAGCTCCATTTGACAACATCTTTTTATTTGGAAAACAGCATCATTTCAAAGCATCACGACGCGTTTTGACCTCTGTCTTTATCAAGTGGTGACAGCTCTCTGTTGCTTTGATTGCCATGCCTTAAATCTTATGCAATTGTATACACAAAACAACATCAGGTGGTTGTGAGATTTAAACACATCTTTACTTATGCATGAGGTACATTTTACTCAATAATCATGACCTCAAATTTGTTTTAGTAATGATTGAACACAAACGTTTTTTAAACTTTCACATTTGGTGCGATAAAAGAAAGAACAATCCACATTCAACTCGATGGATATACAGTGAAAAATATTTGAAAAACATGTGTGAAATATGGAAAGATAAATCAAATATCCATTGTGATAACGCAAAATTTATACATCAACTAGGCTAAAATTGCATCTTCACCAATCCAAGATTTTACAAGACCAGAGCATTACATTCACAGAAAGTGCTCTTAGTACTGGAACGTATAAAGGGTCCAGAGGTATCTAATATGGGCTTCCAATAGTTTCTTTAGACAAATGAATTTATACGTCCATATTGATACTGGTTGAACTAGGATCCCCTATTGATCCCGGTCTAGGCATTTCGATCCCACACTTTCTTTGGGGCTCTCTTCAGGACCAGGGTTTGGTGAATTCTTAGGGGGCACAACGAAAGGTTTTGATTCAGACTTATCAGTTGTCGAGGTTATTAGGGATTTGTACTTGTGCACCAAATCAAAGGATCAGGACAGGCTTTTCTGGATTGCTCATGTTGTTCTGTGAGTCTCTGTAATTTTTATTTGTTTAGAAGTGGATTCTGGAGCCGAGTGTGATTCCTTTACAAAAGCTTGTTAGGGCTCCCTCTGGATCACATCGTCCTCCTTTACTTTTGTAAAGTAATCTGATACGCCACAGCTTAGCCTAATTCGCGCCGTGAGAAGGGTGTACAGGAGTTGTATTTTCAAGATAAAGTTGTGGCTCAGCCCCAAGCGTCGAAGCCCCATGAGGCACAGGGTCATACTGATTTGCATATGGCCATGTCTGAACTGGGGTGGTGGAGTGAGCTAAAGAATGATGATGGATTAAACCCAGATCAGTTGACTGGGGGTGAGTGTTTGATTTGCTCTAACGCTCCGTCCATCATCCCCTTTGGTATCGCTTTGTTCGCCCTAAGTTGGCAGGGTATGCCCAGACGTGGGTCCCTTGCTCACTTTGCCACTGGATTTAAGATAGCCTGGCTGATGAGGGTTTTGAACCCGAAACCGGTCCCAGGATGCTTGTTTCCGGTCCAGGGAAGACATGGCTTGGCAGTTCGGGCTGGACTGTTCCCATGAGGCACAGGGTCAGACTGATTTGCATATGGCCATGTCTGAACTGGGGTGGTGGAGTGAGCTAAAGAATGATGATGGATTAAACCCAGATCAGTTGACTGGGGGTGAGTGTTTGATTTGCTCTAACGCTCCGTCTATCATCCCCTTTGGTATCGCTTTGTTCGCCCTAAGTTGGCAGGGTATGCCCAGACGTGGGTCCCTTGCTCACTTTGCCACTGGATTCAAGATAGCCTGGCTGATGAGGGTTTTGAACCCGAAACCGGTCCCAGGATGCTTGTTTCCGGTCCAGGAAGACATGGCTTGGCAGTTCGGGCTGGACTGTTCCCATGAGGCACAGGGTCAGACTGATTTGCATATGGCCATGTCTGAACTGGGGTGGTGGAGTGAGCTAAAGAATGATGATGGATTAAACCCAGATCAGTTGACTGGGGGTGAGTGTTTGATTTGCTCTAACGCTCCGTCCATCATCCCCTTTGGTATCGCTTTGTTCGCCCTAAGTTGGCAGGGTATGCCCAGACGTGGGTCCCTTGCTCACTTTGCCACTGGATTCAAGATAGCCTGGCTGATGAGGGTTTTGAACCCGAAACTGGTCCCAGGATGCTTGTTTCCGGTCCAGGGAAGACATGGCTTGGCAGTTCGGGCTGGACTGTTCCCATGAGGCACAGGGTCAGACTGATTTGCATATGGCCATGTCTGAACTGGGGTGGTGGAGTGAGCTAAAGAATGATGATGGATTAAACCCAGATCAGTTGACTGGGGGTGAGTGTTTGATTTGCTCTAACGCTCCGTCCATCATCCCCTTTGGTATCGCTTTGTTCGCCCTAAGTTGGCAGGGTATGCCCAGACGTGGGTCCCTTGCTCACTTTGCCACTGGATTCAAGATAGCCTGGCCTGTGAGGGTTTTTGAATCCGAAACCGGTCCCAGGATGCTTGTTTCCGGTCCAGGGAAGACATGGCTTGGCAGTTCGGGCTGGACTGTTCCCATGAGGCACAGGGTCAGACTGATTTGCATATGGCCATGTCTGAACTGGGGTGGTGGAGTGAGCTAAAGAATGATGATGGATTAAACCCAGATCAGTTGACTGGGGGTGAGTGTTTGATTTGCTCTAACGCTCCGTCCATCATCCCCTTTGGTATCGCCAAGCGTCGAAGCAGCGGGAATAGAAAGGACCCTTCCAGGGTGTCGAATGCTTTGGTGGCATCTAGCAAGGCAGCCACTGCTGGAATGTCGGGGTGAATGTGATGCATACTCGCGAATATAGTACTGAGATTGTGTGATGTGGCACGTCCGGGGACGAAGCCCGACTGGTCCGGACGGCCTAGTAAGGGCAGGAGAGGCAGCAAGCTGTTCGCCAATACTTTCCCATAAATCTTATTGTCAAGGCGTGGCCTGAGGCGTCAAGATGGCGGTCGCACTCTAAGAGTGCTCTGGACCCCTCCGTCATCCGCCTCGAATCCCGACACATGCGGCCGTCATCCGAGTCTCCTACCTGCTCGAGGGGCTCCTCTGGACGGAGTACTATCCGCTGGTCTGTCCGGACTGCTGCTCGGGGCCCCTGTTGGAATCTGGCTTCTTCGAGGCCCAGGGGCTGCAACATGGTGGACGTCGCTGCGGGCTGAGGGTGACCACGACAAGCTTCATCGAGGGGCACCGGTCGGTGCTGCATCTCCTGATCTCTTGGTGCCCCCACGAGCCATCGACCGGCCATCCAGTACTGCTCTGGTCACCCATCGACCTGCTGGGACGTTGGTTCCTCCGCGCATCACGCGCGTGAGAGGGCGGCCTCCGGCGCCCGCGGCCGGTGACCTACTGAGACGGGCATCCGTCTTGAGGCTCTGCGGATCTGGTCCGGCCTGCGGCGCGGTGGCTGCGGCATGAGTGTGGGTGCGCTGCCGGGCGGCGTATCCTGAGCGGTTCGCTGCACCGCCAAGCTGTATTTGGACCCCGCAGGAGAAGGATTGCCTGGTGAGTGGGGACGGGTGTGGGGACCGGCTGCCGCGTCGGGCAGCGGCGCGGGAGGTCGTGCTGAGGCTTCCCCGCTCCCCCCTCCTTGTAAATTGCGGCGCTGCGGCCCATTTGAACTGCGGCCCATTTGCACTGCCCATTTGAACTGCGGCCCCTTTGATCTAGAGAGTTCCCCGGTGCCTGGGGGCGGGCCATTCCTGGTGTGCTGAGGCGGCCCGGCCGGGGGGGGGTGTGGGGGCCGATCACTGCACAGTTCGGGCAGCGGGGCGCCCGCCCCCCCGGGAAACCTGTGGGGTTGTTAACGGTGACCTGCGACCCGCGCCGCCCGGCGCTCGGCCAGCGTGTTGGCTGGCGCCGGTGAACCGGCGGTGTGAGGAGGCGCCTGTGGGTCTTCTAGTCTCCCGGGGCCGCGGGAGTTGGCTGAGAATTCCTCCGGGAAGGGGGAGGGAGACCGGCTGCCGGTTCGGGCAGCGGCACAGGCTGATGTGAGTGCCCCCTTCTCTTTCCGGACCTAGCACTGCGTGGCACTCTCTTTGCCCCCCTCCTGATGTGTGATTGGCTCTCGGGGCGGTGCACTGATCCGGCTCGAGGATTTGGGGGCGCGGAGTCCGGTGCTTGAGGTTCTGGGCCTACTCCACTTCGGACGCTGACGGCCTACTACCCACGGTTGTCCTCCGGCCTGGCCTACGGGCTGTGTCACTCTTGGTGGGCGTGGGACTGGCACTGTGGTGTATCTCTCGACCCCTCCCTCCCCTTAGGGCATGGGGTCCTGGGGCTGCCGTCCCTTGTGGTGCTGAGGGGACCGTCTCCTGCGCCCTCTGCTGAGTGGAGGGAAGGCGAGGCTGGCGGCGCGGCCTGCCGGGAGGGAGGTGTAGGGCCTGTTGACTTGCCGCACCCGTTGCATACCCCATCAGACTGAGCTCCTTCACCGCCGGGTGGCTGCCCTTGAGGTCCTTCAGCATCGACCTGTTCCCTTGGTCGGCTAGGGGGGGTCTTGGCCCGCTGGTATCACCTCCCGACTGCTGGGCTCCCCCCACGCGATCAACCGTTACCACTCCTCCACTGATAAGACCTATCCTCAGCTATGGGGAGAGACAGAGCTCCTAAATCCACGCCCGCCCCCACGCAGACAAAAATGGACCGGTTCACTACTTCCGAGCAGGGGCCCCCTGAGAGGGCGGCGGGGGGCCCTCCTCCCCCACAGGGTGGGGATCTCGACACCATCCTTCAAGCCATTAGCGCTTCGCAAGCATCCGTTGAGGGGAAGATTGGTGAAATCAAAGTGGATGTGTCCCTCCTCAGACAAGACCTTTGTAACGCCACTGCGAGGCTGACAGAAGCCGAGTCCCGCATATCCACGGCGGAAGATGACATCGCTCAACTGAAAGACCAAGTGGCCCACCTCCGCACTCATACCCGGGAGCTCCACCGGCGGGCTGAGGATGCTGAAAATCGCGCTCGCCGTAACAACCTCCGCTTGGTGGGGTTTCCGGAGGGGGTTGAAACGGGTCAGACGGCCACATTTATCGAGACCTGGTTTCAATCATGGATGCCTGCAAACACCCTGTCAACGTGGTTTGTGGTGGAAAGAGCTCACAGGTCTCTTGCCCCCCGGCCGCCCCCGGGCGCTCCGCCTCGCCCCATCATCCTGAAGGTCCTTAACTTCAAGGACCGGGACGCCATCCTGCGAGCGGCACGTGTTGCTGGCCCTCTCAAGTTTCAAAACCATACCATTATGATATTCCCGGACTATACTAGGGAGGTGCAAGCACTCCGGCGCTCCTACACGGATGTTAAGAAGAAACTGCGGGCCCTCGGATTACAATATCAGCTCCAGTTCCCTGCACGCCTGCGAGTTATTTTTCAGCACAAAACACAATTCTTTGATTCACCCCAGGCAGCATGGACATGGCTGACGGAGGAACGGCCCCTCCGTCAGAGGCGTGACCCTTCTCCGGGGTTTGCAGGCTCCCAACCTGAAGGGCTCCGGTCCCCGGGGCGGCGGCGCCACACGCAGTCATGTAGGAGGCGGCAGGCACAGGCAGCAACACCTCGGTCCCAGAGTGTGGCGGCTCGTGGGCGAGGAGACTCCTCCAGCCAGTCGGGCTCCCCGCCTCGAGGCAGACACCGCTCTACTGGGGGACCTCCCGGGCAGTCCACATCGCCACCCCGGGTGGGATCTCCTGGTCCAGAGTCCGACCTTTCCCGCACTCCCACCCTCTGAGGGCATGCCGGGCTCGGTATGTTCTCCTTTCCGTCTTTGGGATGGGTCTTTCCATCGGTGGGAGTCCAAGACATTGGTGGACTAATAAGGTTATTCATCTTGTTCTGATGCCGCTCTGTTTTAGATCCGTTCTTCTGGAGGGGTCCTCCACGCTCTCAACACAAATGTTTTAGTTTGGTATTCTTTACATGGGGGGTCGACAGATGCTTCCGTTCCTGAAGTGTAGGGTGGGGCTGGGGGAGAGTTGGGAAGGGTTTTTCCCATTGATGTTACTTTTGTTGTTGTTTCTTTTTGTTTCAGCTATCACGGAATGACACATGCTCCTTTTACCAGGGTCGGGCATGCTCTTATGGCATGCGCCAACTCACAGCACTGCGAGCTCCCATGCGCATCTGCACACCCCTGTCTGTCTACACGTCGTAGCCCAGGTACTACCTATCATGACCACAGATACTGTGCCTAGGGCGTCTCTCCACGTGTTGTCGTGGAACGTCAACGGCCTATTGGACCGGCACAAACGCACGGTGGTTTTACGTTATGCGCAACGCCTCCATATAGATATTCTTATGCTTCAGGAAACACACCTCCTAGGTAACTGCTGTCCCTTTTTGGCCCGTTATGGGTATGATAGGGTATGGCACTCTGGCTTCTCCAGGGGCTCCCGAGGGGTGGCCATCGTCCTGCGCCGATCCCTGCCCTTCGTACTGTCCCAAGTGTCTCACGATCCTCAGGGTTCATATGTAGCAGTTTGTGGGTCGCTGGCTGGCTCCCCCCTTAATCTTATGTCTGTGTATGCCCCCCCTCGATGCTTACGTCCACACTTGCGCACACCGCTACCCTGCTGAACAATATGCCTATAGGCAACACGGTGGTTGCGGGTGATTTTAATGCAGTCTCATCCCCGGCCCTTGACGCAACGGGTCCCCCCTCCACTTCCCGAATGGCACACGCGAGGCAGCTGAGGAACTGGTCCGAGTCCCTAGGACTCTGCGATGCATGGCGCATATGGCATCCCCACACCACCCAATTTACACACACATCAGCAGCTCATCACACACAGGCACGTGTAGACGCCATCTTTGTACCTGCCCTCGACTGCTCTGCGATTCTAGACGTCCGCATTCTGCCTAGAGGCATTTCCGACCACTCTCCAGTACTCCTTAGCTCTGGGGCTCCCCCTCCCTCGGACCGTCAAACATGGAGGATGAATGCTTGGTTTCTCCAAGATAAAGAATTTAAAAAAGTGGTGGGGAAGGAACTTCAACACTATTTTACTACTAACGATGGCTCCGTAGCTTCTCCGGGTATCTTGTGGGAGGCAGGGAAAGCGACCATAAGGGGCGTAGCTAAAGGGCAGCTTAAGGTCCAGAGGCAGACACAGTTGCGTGAGATCTCCTCGAGGGAGGCGCAGGCGCTCTGCTTGGAACAGCTGCTGGCCCTGTCAGACGATGCCACTCAGGCCCGACAACTGGCCCACCTTCGGGACGAAATTAAACAATTATCACTCGATGCTGCTAAGCTCCTCTGGAGATCATCGGTGGCGAGAGTCTACGGTTGGGGGGACAAAAGTGGTTCTATCCTGCACAGGCTGGCTACGTATCCTAGGGCGAACCGTATTCTCCCAGAGGTGGTGGACGAGGCGGGAACGGTGCATCGGGCCCCGTTGGAAATGGCCAACACCTTCGCCGCCTATTACCGGCGACTGTATACAGCGCACACCCCGGAGCTACCGCTCCCAGTTCTCCTTGACCGAGGTAGGGTGGGTCTTCCTAAGCTAGAACCGGCCGCCCAGAGGGACCTGGACCGCCCCATCTCTCGGAAAGAGATCGAAGAAGCGATCACCCTTACCTCATCGGGCAAGACACCGGGCCCTGACGGCCTTCCCCAAGAATATTACGCGGCATACCGCGAAACCCTAATGCCCCATCTAGCTGCCTTGTTTCATGAAGCCGTGGAGAGAGGTTCCTTTCTGCCAGAAACGGATATCGCCACCATCGTGGTTCTCCCGAAATCCCAGCCTCCTTCCCGTAGATGCGCGGACTATCGTCCCATCTCCCTCCTCAATACCGAAATTAAGCTGTATGCCACCATTCTGGCTCAGCGCTTAAAGCCCTACTTAACCCGGTTGGTCCACCCGGACCAATGTGGGTTCATGCCCCAGCGTGGGACCCAACATTGTCTCCGGAGGCTGCAGCTGGCTCTAGCCCACCGGCACTTGCTTACCCCGTACTTAGCACTCCTGTCCATAGATTTTGAAAAAGCGTTCGATTCGGTAGACTGGACATATTTACAAGGGGTGCTGGCCGAGATGGGGTTTGGGCCGAAATTCAGAGCATTGGTTCGGGTTCTCTACGCCCATCCGAGAGCGCGGGTGCTGGTTAACGGAGTGCTGTCAGAGGCCTTCCCCATTGCCAGGGGCACTAGGCAGGGTTGCCCTCTTTCCCCTTTGCTCTTCGCCCTGGCGATGGAGCCTCTGGCTTCCCTAATGCGGGCTGAGGACCGTATCCGTGGATGGGAGTGGCCTAGTACGGAAACGGACAAGATTGCATTATATGCGGACGACGTCCTGGTCTTCCTGGCTGAACCAGCCTCCTCGGGCCACATTGCCTCCAGCTCTTGCAATCTTTTGAGCAAGCCTCAGGTCTGAGGCTGAACCATGGGAAATCAGTTCTGGTCCCTCTGCATTTATCTAGGGTTTGCTTTGATTGGCAGTCCACCATACCGCTTCGGCGTCACTCCTTTAAATACTTGGGGATATGGATTACCCTCCTTCCAGAGCTGGGCTGGTCCCTCAACGTGGCTCCATTGGTTAAGAAGGCCAAGGAAGACCTCCATAAGTGGAAAGCGTTACCTCTGAACCCCCTGGGGAGGGTGGCATTGTTTAAAATGATGATCCTTCCCAGGTTTCTTTATGTCCTCCAAATGTCCCCTTCTGCTTTCATAGGACCTGGTTCCGGGAACTGGACAGTTTAGCCACCAAGTTCCTTTGGAGCGGAGGGAGGGCACGCCTGGCTCTGTCCGCATGCCGGATTCCCTCCTTTGACGGTGGCATGGGGATGACACATTTATATCTCTACTTTTTGGCTGTACGTCTCCTAGTGGTCCACGACTGGTTCAATGGGGGCTGGGCGGACCCGGCCTACAGGCTTGAGATGAGTGAATTGGGGCTGCCCCAAATTCAAGCTGTGATGTATGGGGGGCCCATTCCATCCCGAATGCCGGATGTGACGCGCTCCGTGCTACTGGCCTGGCGGGCCTCGCTGCGCCCCACCGGTTGGGCGCGACAGCTGACCCAGTGTACGCCCCTTTGGCATGGGGCCTGGCTTTGGGAGGTTAGTGAGCAACAGGGATTTAAAACATGGGACCTTATCGGCATCTCACAGCTAGGGGACGTATGGGCTAAAGGCCATATGCTTTCCTTTCAGGAGCTCCAAACTTGCTACTCCTTACATTCGTCCCAATTCTACAAGTACCTGCAGCTGCGACATGCCCTCCAAACCAACATCAGGGACGACACGAGGCTCCCCGAATATAGCCCCACTGAGGCCCAGACAATGATGGGAGACTTAGGCACAGGGGGCATCTCCCGCATATACCGCTCCTTGGTCAATAACACCCCCACCTCCATGGAGAAGTTGAGGGAACAGTGGGTGGAATGGGTGGGCCCTCTCGACGAGGTGGACTGGCGCGATGCTCTTATGGCCCCCAGGACGGTCACCGCTTCCGCCAAACTTAAGTTGATTCAGCTATACTTCTTACACGCTGCGTACCTCACTCCCTTGCGCCTTCATCGTCATGTGCGAGATGCACTCATGCCCCGGCAGACTTCTTTCATGTGGTGTGGTCGTGCCCCCGCCTGGGGCAATTCTGGGGGCTATCGAAGCGGAACTCACAGAGGTGCTGGGTTGGGAGGTTCCCCATGACCCCCGTCACTCATTACTGGGGATCACGGATGGGCTGGACGGGTCCAGAGCTGAGAAGTTATTCTTTAATACAGCTATGATTGTAGCCAAGCGGGACATAGCGGCGGCTTGGAAATGTCCTGATCCGCCTGACCTTGGGAGGTGGCGTAGGGGACTAGATTGGTGTGCGACCCAGGAGAAAGTCCTATACATGGCAAAGGGGTGCGGGAAGAAATACCGGAGGGTGTGGGGGAAGTGGGTGGGTACGGTGGAGGGTTCCGACTAAGTTGTCTTCATATCTTACCTGTGTACTTTTAGGGGGTTTGTGATTGCGAGATGTTTTGTCTACATGATCGTAATTGTCTTGAGGAGTTCCGTGCATTTGCTGAAATGTTTCATGTGTTTGAAAACAATAAAAATTTGTTTATCAAAAAAAAATCTTATTGTCAATATTTATTAGAGATAGGGGATGATATCAGTTGCATAGATCAGCGGGTTTGTCTGGTTTTAAGATAGTCACTATGACCACCTCCCTCAGCGAAGGCGGGAGTTGTCCCAGTGTCAGCAACTCATGGTACACCTCGATGAGGTGTGTGATGAGTATGGAATCATACTCCTTGTAGAAAGCCATCAGCCCATCCAAGACGGGGGCTTCGTCCGCTGGCAGACTCGCTATAACTTGGGCGATCTCTTCTGCCGTTATCGGAGCATCCAAATAGTCCCTGTTTCCTTGGTCCAGCCACAGGAGTTGGATGGAGTCAAAGAACCCTTGCAGTGCCCTCGGTTTACTATCCGTTCCAGCGGTGTACAATGGAGCATAAAAAGTGGACATAATCTCCGTCAGTTTCAACGGAGAGGAGATCAGTTGGGAGTCAGCCCCCCTTAGTTTATTCACATACATAGAGGCGTGGGGTTTGCGTAGTAGTCCAGCTAATGTCTTCCCCGGGCGATCTCACTCTCCATACCTTCGCGCCTGGGCCTCTTTACCCAGGTAGTGTGCTTCCCTGTCAGCCTCCTCTCGATAGACTGTGATTTTCTCTCTGATATCAGCTAATATGAAAGGGTCTGGATTTCTGAAATATTTCCCCTCTAGGGCATGAATTTTGGACTCCAGCCTGCTTAGTGTACCGCGTAGCGCCCGCAATACCCCTTACTGTTTCACAATGCAGGTACCACGTAGAACCACCACGAATGCTTCCCACAGCGTGGAGGGTGATTCAGCCGACCCTGTATTTGGCGCGAAGTAGTCCGTAATTGCGAGACTAATGTCCTCTCTAAAGGCAGCATTGTGTAACACGTTCGGGGGGAGGCGCCACGAAAAGGCGCAAGGAATAGTCTGTGGGACCTGGATAATTAACACCACTGGTCCATGGTCAGAGCGTGTTTGGGAGGTGTGTAACCAGTGTAGTCCAAGCAAGTGCATCTCTCGATAAAAGCTATTAGTCCAAGCGGGGCCACATGTTGTGATAGGAGTAGAAGCATGTGCCTTCCTGTGTATTTGGGTGGGCATGCCGCCAGGCGTCTGTGAGTAGATTGTCTGATATATGTTGAGAGCTCCGGCAGAGCGTGGGTATTGCCGTCGCGTACCAGAGCAGTCCAGTGTCTCATCCAGTGGCACATCAAAATCCCCACCCCATAGGACCGTCCGTGGGCCGTAGTTTGTCGCCTGTCTCCAGACTTGCATAAAGAATTCTGGGTTGTCTGGATTCGGGCTGTAAACTGCCATCAATATCATTGGTTGTTTGTATAGTGTGCCGACCGCGATTATGTACCTGCCTTCCTGGTCAATGTGGGAGTGCGTGGTGTTCCACGGTAGGCCTTTCCTGATCAGTATCGAAATGCCCCGGCTGTAATTTGAGTATGTTGAGGAGTGCGTCTCGCCCCACCAGCGACCCTGCAATGTAGAAATGGTGCTGTTAGTCAGGTGCGTCTCTTGTAAGAAGCATATATAGATCTTAAGGTATGTATATACCAGATAGGATTTGCGGTGGTCGTTAAGGCCACGTATATTCCAAGTCAGGCAATTAATACTGGCCAACGTAGCAGGGTTCGGGTGTGTTTGTTGGTGTCAGTCTGCCCGAATACCAAGGGGCCTCTTGCGACAGTAGTGTGCATGGATCAGTCAAGTGTGCAATTGAGATGGACATTGCAAGGGTAACTCTCGAAGTCAGTGTGTCGTCTGAAATGACTAGCCATACGTATCCCGGCCTCCCTCCCCCACCTTTCCCAACATTCCACATCATTAAAAACAAAACTGTGAACATTCCCCTGCCACCCACTCCAACCCCCCAATCAGGTTGAGATAACATGCCCACCCACTTCCCACAACCCAAAAACAAAAACAGCATTACGAAGTATAGGAATTATCCCACAATGCATGGGTTCTTCGGCGGACAACCCTGTCACAAGGACCAGGGTGGCCAAGCGAAAATTTTAGAGAGGACAGCTAGTCATGTGCGTGACAGCCACAGCTGGCTGGCATAGTCCATATTTCTTGTCACCGATGATGACTCAAGTGCAACTATATTATTGCCCCAGTTCATTTTCCTTTTGGGTGGAGATGGGCCCTTAGCCGTCAGTCTCTGTTATTCATCACTGGTACAGCCTTCCTCAGATGAACTGGGAGACTTGGATGAAGCGGGTCTAATTTTGCTGAGTTGCTTGGCAAGTTTCATCACTGCCGCAGAGTCCGTGGAGAAGTGGGTTTTGTCATTGTGGAAAATCTGCAGCTTGGCTGGATACAGAAGAGCATACGTCACTCCAAGTTGTTGAAGTGCTTGCTTGGCCGGTAAGAACTCCCATCTCGCAGCTTGCACCGCCAAAGTGAAATCCGGATAGAAGGAGAAGACATTACCCTGGTGGCGCACCTCCACGCGCTCTCTTGTGCAGCGCAGAATTGTGTCTCGGTCTCAGTAATTCAATAGTCAGGTTATTATGGGGCGGGCCGAGGCACAAGGCAGCGGCCTCGGCCCGAGTGTTCAGTGTGCTCTCTTCACAATGAAAACGGCAGATAAATCAGTGCCGAATAGCTCGCGCAGTAGGTCTTCTACATAGTCCTCCGTCCTGGGGATGACTGTGGACTCAGGGACTCTGGTGATATGGAGGTTATTTCTGAGAGAGCGTGATTCTAAGTCCTCATTTTTAGCTTTTAGGACCTCTAGCACTCTGTTCATTTTTAGCATCCTTTGTTTGTCTGCCGCCATTTGGTCTTTGGTATCCGATTTCCTTGATTTCATGTGTTTTATGCGTTCATCATGCATGTCTACCCGTTGCTTGACCTGGCCCAGACGGGCTGTGAGGAGATCTAGTTTGGAGTCAATGGTCTTCAAACTGGTCTCGACGTCCAACAGAAGTGAGCGAATATCTTCTTCTGAGGTTCCAGTTTCCTCAGTTTGCTGCCCTCCCCCTCCGCATCCTGGGATGGTTCGCCCTGTCTGGTGTGGCGTCGTCCTTCAAACGTGAGCTTGGGTTGTTTGGCATCAGGCTTGCCCATTTTCACAGATGGTACACAAAAGCGCACCCCTGTATTCACCGCCAGTCTCCTTGTAAGTGCAGGGGAGGGGGGTGCACCTACAGCGCCGTCTTCAAATAGTCTTAATACCTGGCCCTATCGTGAGGATCAACCAGGTGTTGGGCACAGGGCTTCGTGGCGCCGATTGTAGGCGATATGGAGTTCCGCTTTTGTCGCTTCACTTCAGCTCGTTCACTGCCAGTATGGGGTGGTCTCAGGGCAGGATCTTAGTTACGGGGCCTAGCAGGCCTATGCAGTTAATTTTGGGCCAGGGGGGACCGCAAAGGCCAGGGTCCTTCCCCTCCTGCCTAGTAGCCAAGTCCAAAGGTGCCAAAGGCCCACGAGGGTCCCCAGGTCGCGATGTATCGAAGGAGGGGCGTGTGGGGGGCCAGCATAGGATGCATAGTGGCGTCACAGGCCCCCAGCGTCGTTGTAGTCTCTCCCCACCTCGCCCCCGCGTCCCTGCAGCAGTCTCTCCTACCTTGGCTCTCGACAGAGTCCCGGAGCTCCGCTCCGCCAGCCGCTCAGTGATTCGCCCTCGCACCGCTGTGCTGCGTCACCACCTCTCACCGTACGGATGGGGTGGCTGCAGCTCTGCCGATCTGCAGGGTTTTTCATCTAGCCTGCACCTCTTGCCCACGCAGGCCTCCGTCTGCCCTCCTCAAGGCCGTTCCGTGGGCCATCTTCTGGTACGGTCAGGCCCGGCCACAGCAGCAGGCCCCTGCAGTTCCACCTCGACAGGGTGTGCTGTGGTTCAGCAGACAGGGAGGCCGCTCCGCTGCCGGGGGGTTCTATATCTGGATCTGCTGCAGGCAAGTTCTCAGCAGCCACGTACGCCGCTCACAGCAGCTTGCCTCCCAGGCAGGCCTTCCAATAGGCTGTCTCTTTCTCTTAGCTGAGGATAGTAGCCCAGGGTGTGCAGTGCAAGTTATGGGTTTCTTGTCAGGTCGGCTGATCTGACTTGCCGTTTAGATTATGGATCTCTCGTTTAGAAGGGTTTATGCGCCCTCCTATCATTTAATCGCTCGGCCGGCAGAGCTCACTCAAGGTGCGGCCATCTTGCAGCCAGGCAAAACTACGCCCCTGCTGAGTGCTAATTTCTAGCAGTTCATGCATGTAAGTACTTTCTTTAGAAACAATCCCATTTACTCATTTCCTTCAGTGCGGCAAATTGTATGCATTAAAATTACGTGAAATAAAGCCATTTTTGGCCTTACAAAATTGGAAGTATATCTCCTGCATTGAGTCTGTTGGCATGTATGGAATGGATACAAAGAATGTTGGGAGTCATATGGAATTATGTTTGCTGTTGTAAAATATCCTAAGAGATGAAGAAGGAAACTAGGGAGAGACTCTTCAAGTTAGTTAGGATTTGACTTTCTGGTTGCAGTGCTCATGTACACAGACCGTTTGAAGACTGCGGGGGAAATTCTACTTTCCATTCTGGAGAAGTGGGAGAATTTTATGTACCAGGAGGAAGCCATTAACTAGCCAGAAGGCTTTTTATCAGGTTCATGTGGGTGTGTGCTGCTGGAATCTTCTCTGCCCAAGAGGCTCGAAATCACCGGGGGCTGTAAATGTCTGTGCATCCTTCAGAACTTTAGCAGAATCATGCATAGGTGGACATTTTTTGCATACCCTATACCTGCACGGTACCAACTTTGCAAGTGCCCATGCATTAGGTCTGCTCCATTGTACACAGTGCTTCTGCTGTCAACAAGCCTCTTGAAAATGATTTAAATTTGAAACATACCACTTATAAAAGCTGAAGTGAAGAATTTATTTAAGAAAATATTTTGGCACATTATGGCTACACGCTGAGAAGGTCTAGTGAGTCAGTTTTGATCGCCCAAGGAAAAGGCTACTTCTCCCAGTAACTTGAATCTGTGGTTTGTGTCACTCTCTGGTAGATGCAACTTCAATCAAAAAGTATTCAAGTTTATCCGATGTGGGGGGCCAGTGGGTATAGCCCTCTGATCCGGGACAGCCTTTTTTCTGTCTGTTGTCTATTTCCTTACTTATTTTGCTAAACTTCCAGCTTGGATCTTTGAATACATGCTTTTTTATTTACTCATAGGAAAATGTCCCCTGACGAAGGGCTGTGTCCCGAATGCATTGGGATTGAGTTGATTTACGAAAAACACGATTTATGCTTTAAAAATAATGTGTGATCATTGAATATGAAAAATGGTGATATCAACATAATGAGAGAATAAAACACTTTATACAAGTGTATGCATATTACTGAATCTTTTGACATTTCACGGTGTGCCTAGTGGGGATGCTGTTCTAATCTTAGACAGCGCATCTATTTACGTTATTTCACTGATGCCCCGGATCAGAGGACTATACCCACTGGCACCCCACATCGGATAAACTTGAATACTTTTTGATTGAAGTTGCATCTACCAGAGAGTGCCACAATCCACAGATTCAAGTTATATTTCATCTCTGATCAACTATTGTGAGCACCTAATCTCAATATGTCCTACGAAGATATAGCAAATATTACGGACAATAGAGCCGACACTTTTGGTTTCTCTACAGGCGAAGCACAACGCATATATTCTTTGATCCAAGAAACGGATATAACCAGCAATAAAACAGGATCTACTCAAAGTAATATCAAACAATTACTTTATATCACGAAAAGGAAAGTAAACCAGCGGCTACATGCCAGTACACTTATTAGGTACCACAAAGCACAGCTTATTCCAAGAGGTCTACGAATTGCTCTAAAATCGACTCTATGCAAAAACAAAGCAAAATTTACTGAACGATGGTATGCCATCCTAAATAAATGTTCTTTTGACTTAATATTACTGATAGAAGAGGAGCTATCTAAATTACTCGAAGAATTGAACAAGGAGATAAGTCAACTGAAAAGTGAACTATCAAATAACCTGTCCAAAGAAGAATGGGATGGCGTACTACCGGATATTAATAATCAATTGGATCAATATACGAAGGAAATTAATGAGAGAAAAATTCGCAAGTTCAAATGCGATACTATTGATTATAAAATGGGAGAAGTGTATAATTGGGCCGAAATATATGCAAGACGACGACAACAGAAACCATTCACTGCGAGATCTACTGATGGTGAAAGTAGTACCTCGACTGAATCGGTTGACAAGGCCTTAAATGGAACAAACCTTCAAAAACCATCAACTTCAACAGAACAAAGTCAATCTACTACAAGTGAGCCTTTTTTTAGAGAGAGGCCACGACAGCAGCATTGAACCAGGAGGTGGCGCAAGAACAAAAACAAAAGATCAACCGATTGCAAAATCCACGAGGAGTCAAAGAACTTAATCATCAACATCTCTAACGAGCAATTGACCTCCTTTCAAACCAAAACTCTACAAAATGCATCTCATTTGTTCCCACTTACCACTCGAACGTATTTGAAACACAAATCAGTTTTTACAAATTCATGAGAAATTTGCGTCTTAGACATTTTTTTAATAACATCGTTGAACCACGTCCAGAGAAGGATGACGGGTCACTCATAAGTTTGGAAAAAAAGAGTACCTTTTTAGCTCCTACGAGCTATAAAATTTTGGACTCATTTGAAACCGTTGTTCTCAAAGTTATTCATGACATTTTTTTAAAACCTACACCTAAGGTTGCAAACTTAACACAAAAAGAACGACGCGTGATTACACAGGTTGCTAATAATCCATCTATTATCTGTTGTAAAGCTGACAAAGGAGGAGCCTTAGTCATTTTAAATGTGGACTTCTACTTTAAGAGCGTGGATGAACATGTGCAGGACACCTCTACGTACATAAAACTCGGCTTAAACCCGACTGATGAATTTCTAAAGATCTTGGTAACAATCTTAGACAAGGCAGTAAACACAGGAACTATAACGGAAGCTGATAAAAAATATCTCATTCAAGATTTCCCATGCGTTCCATATATATACATGTTGGCAAAGATCATAAAGATCTAGAAAAACCACCATTTCGTCCTATAGTGTCTACTCGCAACTCCATCGGGAAATATTTGGACCAACATTTACAACCAATTGTTCAAAGAATATCAACCTACCTAAGGGACACTATTGATTTTTTAAATGAAATCAATGCTTTATAGTTTGATGAACACATCACTCAAATTCTATGTACCATCGATGTATGTGCATTGTACACTTCCATTCCGCATGATAAAGGTATACAAGCAGTGGAATCATTCTTGTTGAATGACAAAATGAATGAAGATTTGAAAGTCTTCCTGTTAGAAATGCTGCACTTTACCCTCTACCATAGTTATTTCACATGGAACGGAGAGTACTACTTACAACTATCTGGAACATCAATGGGACATTGCGCAGCTCCATGCTACCCAAATTTATTTATGCATAGATTCGAAATCGATCATATCTTTCATAATAATGAATGGTCTCAAAATGTAATCACCTTTTGTAGATACATCGATGATATATTTCTAATATGGAAAGGACAAGAGTCTCAACTTGTTACTACCATTCAAGATTTAAACACCATCGATAAACGTATTAGCTTCACAAACACCATAAGCAGTGAACATTCAACATTTCTAAATGTATCTATCACCATTCAAGGAAAGAAATTGATTACGGATGTTTTTACCAAATCCACCGATCAAAATAATTTGCTACATTACCAGAGTTGTCATCAAAAAAGTCTTAAACAGCATCTACCATACTCACAACTATTAAGAGTCAAAAGAATTTCATCCAATGAAGAAAATTACAATATTAACTGCCATAATATTGCAGAGAAATTCAAACAAAGAGGATATCCAAGAAACATCGTTGAAAAAGCTATGGAAGGAGCCTCATTGAAAGATAGGAACCAATTGTTAACCGTTCAAAAACTAGCAAAGAAATCGGAAAGAATGGCATTTGTTTCTAAATTCTCTACCAGAAGGTATTCCATGAGAAAAATGGTATTAAAACATTGGCCTATGTTACAAACCGAGGTTGACTTCAGAGGAATTTTCCAACATCCTCCACTGTTTGCCTATCAAAGGTAAAAAAACCTCAGGAATATTTGAGAAAACCTACTGCAATCAGGCCATCTATTCATAAGGGAACTATACCTTGTCTAAACGGTGGACATTGTAATAACATCATTAAAGGCAACACCTTTATGCACCCAACCCACAGTACACCCATTAAAATCTACACAACAGCGACATGTGACACCAAAAATGTTGTGTATATGCTAAAATGCCCATGTGGCTTGGTCTATGTGGGAAAAACGGAATGGAAGGTAAAAGTACGATTGACAGAACGTAAAAGCAACATTTGTAACCACTATGAAAAATCACCGGTTGCAGTTCATTTCTCAAAACATAATGTCAGTCAACTACGATTTATGATTCTTGAATCAGTGCCAATTCATGAAGGACGAAACAACAAAAATGGTTGCTCCAACGTGAGGCATTTTGGATCAATAAACTTGACTCATGTCACCCTAAAAGGTTAAATGAAAGACTAGACTTAAGCTGTTACTTATAACATGTATCTTCTGTGTATTGCTTCCCTACTTACTATACTGTTTGCTTTAAGAAATTATGACTTTTTTCACCTAATTTGTTTGATTAGTTAAAGACATCATTCGCCTTCTCTAGATGGCCAATATGGTCATACATATGATTATGATTTACTTTATTGCATTTTTTTCCACCTGGTTTAAACCATGACAACATAAGGTATTGTACTAAACTAGGTATTGATAGTTCATACATGTCACAGAGCAAATGAGTCGTGATTTTCTCGCATTGTTTCCTTTTGTTGTTGATGTTTCAAGATGGCGGGTACAGGCGTCTACATTAGCCTTTAGTTTTAGTCCTATTTTTCTTTTTCACTCTTTTCACTTCCTGTTTCACCCTTTTAACACGCCGTAAATACGGTCGGGAAATTGACTCACTCACACACCACTGCGGGGACTTACGATCCTGCTCGGTTCGTAAGGGAATGGTAAGAAACCACATGGTTGTTCCCAATCACTGTCTTTTATTATGCACACAGTCCGAGTTTTCAAACTCTGGGCTCGATGACTCACTTCCTAAAACGCCGCTAAAAACCAATCAATCAATCAAGGCATTTGTTAAGCGCGACTACTCACCCGTAGGGGTCTCAAGGTGCTGGGGGTGGGGAGTTAGCAGGTTCCAGCCCATCAGGGGGGGGGGGTCTGTCGAAGAGCCAGGTTTTGAGGTTTCTTGCGAAGATGGGGAGCAATGTTGTCTGTCTGAGGTGGAGCGGAAGGGCGTTCCAGGCTCTGGCCGTGAGGAAGGAGAAGGAGCGGCCTCCTGATCTGGTCTTTGTGGTGCGGGGGACCACGGCGTAGGAGAGCTGGGCTGATCGTAGGGTCCTCTGGGGTGCGTGGAATTTGAGTCGGCTGTTCAGGTATGCTGGTCCGGTGTCGTGGAGGGCCTTGTGAGCGTGCGTGAGCATCTTGAAGGTGACTCTAGCTTCGATGGGGAGCCAGTGGAGTGTGCGCAGGTGCTGGGAGATGTGGCAGTGTCTCGGCAGGTCGAGGACCAGTCTTGCGGCGGCGTTCTGGATGTTCTGTAGCTTGCGGGTGAGGTTTTTGTTTATTCCGGCGTAGAGTGCGTTGCCGTAGTCGAGTCAAGTCAAGTCAATTCAGCTTTATTCAGTGTGAAATGTACAACCATAAAAGCATACTACAAAAACAGAAAAAATATAACATATCAATAATTCATTAGAGGGAGCACACATTTATCAATGAAAATATTAAAATTTCCTCCTTATACACGGTTAAAATATATACACCTATTTAAAAAAATACACAACTATATAACATTTAATATAAAATTTCTCATGTTTTCGAATGTACTTATTCTACTGCCTGTTTCTTAAATTAATTCAGTGTTAAACAGACCTAGTTATTCTCGTCAGGTTTCTCATATAATAATGCATCTAAATATGTTAGTTCTCTTCTTTTCCTGACTGCTTTTACAATAAAATGAATAACTGAGCACACAGTTTTCATATTGTCCAAGCTAAATAGAAATATAAAAGCCTGTTTATAATCAAAAAGCCTGTTAGTTATGAACAGTGGTTTTAAAACAGTTTTCCTAATATCACTGTAGAAAGTGCAAAATAATCAAAAGTGCAATGTGGACTGTGGGGTGTTTCCATTACACGGGCAATTCGGTAAATTATAGGACCACCTTTCCTTATCGGAAAATGCAGTTAGGTGATGTAAAGTACCAAGTCTAAGCCTTGTTAGGTAATATCTGTGTTGGGTATTCCTTACTAGGGTTAGGTATGTTTGTATACCATCCACCAAGGGAATTTCACAGTAAGTAGTAACACTTTGCTTCTGTCTTGTATCATCATGTCTGTCTTGTTCGCTGGCCAGGGTATATCTCAACTTCAGATCTTTCTTACTTATATCCAGAATAGACTCTGGATCCGTTTTATTAAAGTTTAACTTACAATATTTAAATAGATTAGAGATATGCTCTAGCCAGGGAATTTTTTTATAGTGATCGAGGGCCAAACAGTCCTTTATCAGGTCAGTTGTAAATTTGGTCTCCTTTTTGGCCCATAGCCCACGCCAGAATGTAAGTCCTGCAATATTTATAAAATCACTAATGTATGATACCGACAGTTCTTTATGTATTATAAAATTGGCTGTGGAATTCGGGACAGCCAATACTCTTTTTAAAAATTTGTTCTCCTGTGTTTGTAAGGACGTAGTCGAGTCTGCTGGTGACCAGGGCGTGAGTGACGGTCTTTCTGTGTTCGAGGGGGATCCATTTGAAGGTCTTATGTAGGAGGCGGAGGGTGTGGAAGCAGGAGGACGAGACGGAGTTAATCTGGCAGTCCATTTTGAGCTCGGAGTCCAGGATGATTCCCAGGTTGCGTGCGTGGTCTGTCGGGGTGGGCGGGCTTCCGAGGGCGGGGGGCCACCAGGTGTCATTCCAGGCGTCGGGGTTTGGACCCATGATGAGTACTTCTGTTTTGTTGGTGTTTAGTTGTAGGCAGCTGTTTTTCATCCATTTGGCGACGGCTTCCATGCCTTCTCGAAAGTTGTGTCTGGCGGTATTGGGTTCGTTGGATAGGGAGAGGATGAGTTGGGTGTCGTCTGCGTATGACACAATGTTGAGTCCGTAGGTTCTGACGATGGGGGCGAGCGGAGCCATGTAGACGTTGAAGAGCGTAGGGCTGAGGGAGGACCCCTGGGGGACTCCGCAGGTGGTTGGTGTAGGGTCCCAGAGGAAAGGGGGGAGTCTGACCCGCTGCGTTCTGCCGGAGAGGAAGAAGCGGATCCAGTCGAGGGCCTTGTCTTGGATCCCTGCGTCGTGGAGTCTGCGTATTAGGGTGCGGTGAGATACAGTGTTGAACGCCGCTGAGAGGTCGAGGAGGATGAGGGCTGCTGTTTCTCCTTTGTCCAGTAGGGTGCGGATGTCGTCTGTTGCGGCGAGGAGGGCGGTTTTCGTACTGTGGTTTTTTCTGAAGCCGGATTGGGAGGAGTCGAGGATGTTGTGCTCTTCGATGAATGTGGCGAGTTGGCTGTTGATGGCTTTCTCGATGACTTTCGCTGGGAACGGGAGCAGGGAGATGGGTCTGTAGTTTTTGAGGTCGGTGGGGTCCACCGAGGGTTTCTTCAGGAGGGAGTTGACCTCGGCGTGTTTCCAGTCGTCGGGGAACGAGGCGGTTGCCAGGGAGCGGTTGATGGTGTGGCAGAGCATGGGTGCGATGGTGTCGGCGGCTCTGTTGAAAATGTGGTGGCAGCAGGGGTCCGTGGGGTCCCCGGAGTGGATTGACTTCATTGTCTTCAGTGTGTCTTCGGTGGTGAGGGCTGTCCAGTTGTCGATCGCTGGCTTCAGGGTGTCGGGGTGGTTCGTGAGGGTTCAGTGTGTTTGTTGTCTTCGTCGAAGTTGTTGTAGATGCTCTTGATTTTGTGGTGGAAAAAGGTGCTGAGTTTGTCACAGAGGTCTTGTGAGGGAGGGATGTCGGTGGACTCGCTGGTGGGTTGGGCGAACTCCTTGATGATGTTGAAGAGTTCTTTGGTGTTGTGTGCGTGAGTGGAGATTCTGTCTTCAATCGCTTTTTTCCTCGTTTTTTAGGTCTCGCCTGAGCCAGCGCATGCGTTGCTCTGGCGAGAGTTTTAGTAAGCGGGTTTTGGAAGTGCAAACAGTGGCTTTTGCTGGCGACCAGCTTGCGTTCACGCGAGCGTGCACGCACGATCAGGCGCCATATGGCTTCCCTTGCCATCTGGACGCTCGCGATTACTTTCACTTTCACGGCCGCGCGGCCAATGCTTGTTGTTATTGAATTTTGTGTCTGTGGCACTTTTTTTCTATGTAGAACGAGCACTTCTTTAAATGCTTGCGTTTTGTTGTTTCCAACCACGCATTTACCCGCCTCAGACGCGTGAGCGTCACCTTCCGCTTTTACCCCCTTGGTGATTAACCAGAGCCCGTGGCTCCTTCCCACCTCAGCCGCCATGACAGAAATGGTCAGTTACGCAAATAACTCCACAGACCCCTCTGGCGGGGCCTCCGTCGATGAGTTCGCGTAGGGATCAAACATAAAATCCAGCAAAAACTAGCAAGATGAGGGTTAAAGGGAGAGGGGCGCGCAACTGCTCGAGATTGTCTTTTTTTTTTTTTACTGTTCTGGGCTGAGCACACGCTGCCGAGAAGCAAGAACCGGGTGAAACCTTTCCACAACTGGGCTTGCTTGGGAGGCATCCTTCAGCACTCGAACGAGCTGCAGCCGGGGCTCTGCCAGCTGCTGCTGCTCTGCGCCCAGCACATAAGGACAGGAGCTGGGATGCTGCTGCCTTCCACAGCTACCGGTAAGTGCAGGACACCCGACTTCCACGTGACCCCGGAAGCCACTGTGAGCCGGCCCCACCTGTACGTGCATAGAGTGCGCATCCCGGCAGTGCTGTTTGCTGCCCTGTGTGGTGGTGCTCCCAGTATGGACACAGGCAGCCTAGCACATCCAACACTGGAAATATTTTGCCATTCACTGCGGCGTCAATAGCTCCAACTTTGGTTGTGTTTTAGAGAGACCCTAGTCGTGATGCTTTACGTAGAACACATATAATCACTGCGGCAATCTGTCTACGCCACCTGCTGCTGATCGGCTTTAACCCTGTTTTGTCTACGTTTTCGTTGAATTTGCAAACGATAATAACTTTGTACGTACACCATAGCTTTCGTCCCTGTGTCTAAGTCACTATCACACCGGTCTGGTTTTACAGAGCTTTCAATTCCCATGAATGCTGCTTGTCTCACTACTATCTAAATACTTAAGCTTTGCCTAGGAGAGTGCGATGTTTATAGGCTCTAAAGCACTGTTTTAAAGAGATCTCGACTGCAGAAAGAAGGCATGCTCTCAGTGAAACTTTAAACATTTGTTTTCAGTGCCTTCTCGTTGTTTCAGTAAAACAATAAGTTGCAATGTAGTTTCCAGGCTAATCGCGGTGTCCTGTTTCACAGCTGTGTGTGGATTTTCATATTTTTGTGTAGTTCAGGTGTGTCTTTAGCTTGCGGAGATTCGTTGACTAGTTGGAAAATTGTGCCCACTTGTCTTAAGTGCTCTTGCTGGTTGCTCTTTTTTGTACAAGATGTCCCGCCCCGTGTTTCCCATCACTTGGAAGTAGATTACAGTATCGTTATTCAGGGATTAGAGCTGGTCCTCTCTACACAGTGCAGTTGAAGCAGTGAAGTGTAAGTGCCCCAGAAGTGACATAATTGTTTTAGAGCCGGCATGGCAGCGAAAAGACACATGTAAGCAGTGTGTCTCGAAAGGGAAAAAAGTTGTGTTTTACTTTTCAATGTAATCTATGCCAGGGTCTCTGATTTCTACACAGTGAAACAGTTAACAAAAAATGAGGGCAAAACATGAAGTTGGACTGTTTATTGTGTATCTGCAACGGTTCTGCGCCGATCAGTACTTGGTGTTCTCAGGGAAGGGTTGTAAGTCCCTGCCAATGGTCTTCTCACTTCTCACACAAACCCCTATCTTCAGGCATAAATGATAGAATGCAATACTTTCAGTTTTCTCTGGTGTCTGGGTCTTCTTCTGTGACGAGTGCGAGGTGAAAAAAAACAGGCTGATTACAGTCCCTGCCTGTAAAGGTATATTGAGCAAAATAACTTCAGAATAGAAGGCACCCTGAGTAATTACCAGCGATTAAGATTAATTCAAGCATTTCCACCCATTGTTTTTTGTTTCTGTCAATGAGTCGCCCTCAGTGGCACAGGTATGCCTGGATTTGCGTCCCATTGCTCACTGCGCTTTAAGAACTCAAGGCGCACTCAGGGTTGTACTGGGACCAAAACATAGTCCTGGGCACTGAAATAAAAGTGCCCCCCATTAGCGAACCAGATAGCTAAAAAAGTGGCTCACATTTACAAATCAGGACAGTATTGAACATATTTTTGATTTGAATTGGACAGTTTTCAACATGCTGCACAGCAGCCACGCTGCTCTAGAACATAGCTTAAAAACATTGGCAAAGCCAATAGCTCTGGCTAAACACTTAAAAGGTCCCAAAGGTGAGACCTATTGGCTAAATCAATAGGTCTCGCCTTTGGGACCTTATAAGTGTTTAGCCATGCAACAGTTGATGTTGTTGCACCAAGGATATTGTGCTGCATAACTAAATACTTATAAGGTCCCAAAGGCGAGACCTATTGGCTATGCCAATGCTTGTCTGATGAGTTGGTGGTGGGCGTTGGTGACGGCTCTGAAGTTGTTGTGGGCTTCTGTGGATTTGGTGTTCCTCCAGGCCTTTTCGAGTCGGCGGCAAGTGCGTCTGGACTCTCGAAGTTCGGTGGTAAACCATCTGGCTTTCTTGGCGTGGGTGTTGTTGATTTTCTTGAGGGGGGCTATGGTGTTGGCGCTGTCGGAGATCCATCTGTGCAGGGTTCGGGCTGCGGTGTTGGGGTCGTCGTTTTCCGCGATGGTTGGGGTGGAGTTGCTGAGTGATGAGGTTAGCTGGTCGTCGGTGATTCTGGTCCAGTTTCTTCGTGGGAGCAGGTGCTGGTGTCTGTGGATGGTGGGTGTTCTGAAGGTGAAGTGGACGCATCGATGGTCAGTCCATGGGAGTTCGGTGGTGTGACTGAAGGTGATGGAGTTTCCTGTTGTGAAGAGGGGGTCGAGGGTGTGTCCTGCTGAGTGCGTGGGTTCGGTCACGATCTGGCGGAGTCCAATGTTGTGGAGGATGTCCAGGAGGGATGTGGTGCTGGGGTCCAGTTGGTTGTCGAGGTGGAAGTTGAGGTCTCCCAGTAGGGTGTAGTTGGTGGACGCGATGGCATGCGGGGAGATGATGTCCGTGATGGAGTTGGCGAAAAGTGTGCGGGGTCCAGGGGGTCGGTAGATGAGGGTTCCTCGAGGGTGGTGGTAGGGCTGGCCAGTATCTTGAAGTGAAGGTGTTCCATCAGGTCTGTGGGCTTGTCAGGGAGTGTGCTCAGGCGGAGGGCGGATTTGTGGACGATGGCGATTCCTCCTCCCGGGCGGGTGGGGCGGTCCTTCCTGGAGATCTTGTATCCTTGGGGAATGGCGATGGCGATGTCTGGTCCCAAGGTGGTGTTGGTCCATGTTTCGGTGAAGAATGCTACGTCCGGGGTGGTGCTGTCGAGGAGGTCCCAGATTTCGGTGGCGTTGTTTGTGGAGGGATCGGACGTTGAGGAGGATGCATTGCAGGGTCTTCGGTTCGGTTGTGGTCTTGCGGGCGGGTTGCGCCGGGTCTGTGGTTTTGGCGGTGCTGCAGGTGTGCTGGCAGTGACAGCTGAAGGGTCCGTGGGTGTAGGCTGGTGATGCTAGCTTGCAGTTGTTGTTGCAGCCTGGGTTGAGAGCGTGGAGTGCCGCTGGGTCATAGCGTTGGCGTTGCGGAGGTCCAGGGTTCCTGGCGCTGGTCGCGGACGGGCGCAGACGGGCGTGCCTTTGGCGCGCCCGCTGCGCGGCCGCCATTAAGTAGGGGTCGAGGAGGGCTGGACAGCTGGGAGGCAGGAGCGGGGAGGGGAGCTGGATTGGGCCGGTCGCGTTTGTTGTGCTGGGGGGGAGGGGCCGCGGGGGCAGCAGCAGCAGGGAAAAACAGGCAGAAAAAGGCAAAAAGAGAGGAAAGAGTGGAAATAAGGCAGTGAAAAGTGTAAGAAAAGTGGAGGAGAGACACAGAAGGAGAGTGAGAGGGGTATATTAAATCAGTGAAAAACGAGTGAAAACGGAGGAAAGACACAGAGCGAGAGTGAAAAGGGGAGATTGAAATCAGTAAAAAACAAGTGAAAACGGAGGAAAGACTCAGGGAGAGTGAAAGGGGGAGATTGAAATCAGTAAACAAAACAAGTGAAAACGGAGGAAAGACACAGAAGAGACTAAAAGGGGGAGATTGAAATCAGTAAAAAACTAGTGAAAACGGAGGAAAGACACAGAAGGAGAGTAAAAGGGGGAGATTGAAATCAGTAAACAAGCATTTGCAATGCAATAGGTCTCGCATTTGCGCGAGTTTAAGCTATTGGCATTGTAAATGACAATGCCTTTTATTTACATTTTAAAAACAAAAACATAAATAAAAGTCATTGTCATTTACAATGCCAATAGCTAAAACTTACGTAAATGCGAGACCTATTGCATTGCAAATGCTTGTTTGCATAGTTATGGATATGCCACATAATCCATCATCTGCTGCAGAATCTTCAGATTTTAACACACAAAATTGCATTTAGCTGAAACGGATCAACAGTTACTAAAAACATGACATGTATGATTGACCAGTAAAAGGTTAATTGGTCATTTTTCAGTTGTTTTGTTTCTGTATTTGGTTATTCAACTAGTACTAATTTGGTGAAATCTTCGGCCAGACAGCATTACTATGTGTTAAATCGATAAACATAATGAAGTAATACTATTAAAAAAGTGCAGCATTGGGCCGCATAATTTGCCTTTTCTTGCCACATAACTCAGTCAACCCAGCCGCATAATTTGATGCTCCTCTGAAACATAATTCCAGTGGCTCTGGTAATGTAAATTCTCTAGCACACTGGATACCCCAAGCAGGAGCCAAATCAATGTTCCGAAAAAGGCAGCGGTCTGGAGAGCAAACGTGCCGTTTCTGGAATCTGCCCTGGGGCCACTCACAGGTCAAGGTGTGAACTCTCAGCCCTCTCAGCACCTCCACCGTGCATGTGCCTAGTCTTCCTGCGTCCCTGCCAGGACCCACAGAGGGGGCGTGCCGCAGAACAATGAAAACACCAAGGTTGGAGCCCTTAAACACCGAATTACGACACACAAAAGGCGAAAGAGGGTGGGAAGGGCAGTCTAAAGTTCTCCAACTTTTGTGATGAGGGCTTAAAGCATTGGCAAGAAGCCAGGGCTCCAATCCTGCCGTGAATAATGGCTCGCTCGGTCACTGCTGAGGAGGGGTGAGCCGCTAATTACCACCGAAAGCTTACACCGCGGAATGCGTCATTTTCTAAAAGCAACACACATAGGAGAGATTGTTGACGGTCTATTCAGCTTGACAAAAAGCATATGTGCAAGAACGCACTGCCAGCACGGCAGCGCCAGCTGTTCCACTACATTATGGTACATGCAGTACATCTTTTTTTCTTAATTAATCACGAATACAAAAAAGTTTGCCACCACCAAGGAAGGTACAGTCCGTGATTACAAGTACCACTCCTATCTGCGCGGGGGCAAACGCACTCCAAGTTGCAATTCAAAAGCATTGAGAACTGCATCTACGAGAATGTAATGGGCGAACTGGTGCCGACTTCCTGGCAGTCTACTCGCTCCTTGGCTCTTATGTATGCAGTTTCTATAGTGTAAACGTTGGCAAAGGGAATGTAAACGTTGCACATTAGAATTAGATTACGAGGCAATACTTGAAAAATACAAGTTGACACATTCACATTGACAGTGCAAGCACAATGGGTAGCTGTGTTTTGAAGCGTGCAAGCATCAACAGTTAAGTAAACACCAGAACGAAGAAAACAAGCGCTGAAACACAAGCGCGGCTCTGCGGCCGCGAAAGTGAAACAGTACTCGTGAAATTGAAAGGAAACTAACACGGCCTGCCAGACACACACAGCGTTTCCCTTGCGGTAGCGAGCAAGGGCACCATCTGTTTGAAAGTTAATTACAAACAGATGGTTTCAAAGCTCGCTCCCGGCAAACGTGCCCGCGTTGCCATTGAAAGCAATGCGTGCACGTTTTTGGCCTCAAAAGCGAATCGATTCCAAGAGGTCTCCTCCTATGCAGCGCATGCGCGCTGCGTAAGCGAGACCTAAAAACGAGTGAAAAAGGAGGAAAGACACAGAAGGAGAGTAAAAGGGGGAGATTGAAATCAGTGAAAAAAACGAGTGAAAACGGAGAGAAAGAGCGGAGCGAAAGAAAGGAGACAGAGGTCCACTGGACCACCAGTGGTGAGGCGCAGGTAAGACCTGCGGGTGGTGGAGGGCCTCGAACACCAACACTCGAGAGTGCAGGGTTTTGGGGGAAGGCCTCACTTGATGGTGGAGCTGCGAGGGAGGGAGAGCAATTTCACTGACAATGAGTCAGTGGTCTTGCTCGTCTGTCCCCGCAGCGGCCGCCATTAAGTAGGGGTCGGGGAGGGCTGGACAGCTGGGAGCGGGGAGGGGAGCTGGATTGGGCCGGTCGCATTGGTGGTGCTGGGGGGGAGGGGCCGGGGGGGCAGCAGCGGCAGGGAAAAACGGGCAGAAAAAGGCAAAAAGAGTGGAAATCAGGCAGTGAAAAGTGCAAGAAAAGTGGAGGAGAGACACAGAAGGGGAGAGTGAGAGGGGGAGATTAAATTAGTGAAAAAACGAGTGAAAACGGAGGAAAGACACAGAGGGAGAGTGAAAGGGGGAGATTGAAATCAGTAAAAAACGAGGGAAAACGGAGGAAAGACACAGAAGGAAAGTAAAAGGGGGAGATTGAAATCAGTAAAAAACTAGTGAAAACGGAGGAAAGACACAGAAGGAGAGTAAAAGGCGGAGATTGAAATCAGTGAAAAAAACGAGTGAAAACGGAGAGAAAGAGCGGAGCGAGAGAAAGGAGACAGAGGTCCACTGGACCACCAGGGATGAGGCGCAGGTAAGACCTGCGGGTGGAGGAGGGCCTCGAACACCAACACTCGAGAGTGCAGGGACTTGGGGGAAGGCCTCACTTGATGGTGGAGCTGCGAGGGAGGGAGAACAATTTCACTGACAATGAGTCAGTGGTCTTGCTAAACGGTTTTGCACTCTGTTTTTGGACCTCGTGTTGATTTCCTCACAGGAACCTTCACCTTGGATTTTCTTTTAGCTTGAAAACCGCTTTATCACGCATGTTAAACGCTTCACTTTTGCACTTTGGATGTGCACCTTGCCGTGTTGATGTTCACACAGGACCCCTTTTTATCTTAGTTTTGGTTTAACCATAAACATCTTCTTTCACTTGCTTTTTAACATTAGTGATATTTTCTATCACAAGATATTTTGTTTGCACATGGATAATACTATGGTGGACAGCCTTTTTTTCTGTCCGTTTTCTATTTCCTTACTTATTTTGCTAAACTTCCAGATTGGATCTTTAAATACAGGCTTTTTATTTACTCATAGGAAAATTCCCCCTGACGAAGGGCTGTGTCCCGAAATGCATTGGGATTGAGTTGATTTACGAAAAACACGATTTATGCTTTAAAAATAACGTGTGATCATTGAATATGAAAAATGGTGATATCAACATAATGAGAGAATAAAACAATTTATACAAGTGTATACAGATTACTGAAGTTTTTGACATTTCACGGTGTGCCTAGTGGGGACGCTGTTCTAATCATAGACAGCGCATCTATTTACGTTACTTCTCCCAGTAGCCATAGAGTCACCCTGCACAGAATAAAAAAACGCAAAGGCTAAAAAAGAGAAAAACCTCCTTGGCAATCTTGTAGCCGTTGATTGAAGATGAAGATTAATATTGAAGTGATTATCAAGGCACCAAACTCCCCCTGACATCAGGGTGGACAAAAGAGCTGAGCAAGAATGCCTAGAAGTAGAATCCATTTGAAGTTCCAACTGCATGAAGCAAAAATCAGGGACAAAAGTAGTAGCAAAGGGTGAAGAATGTAATGAAAAATAAGGGAACAAATGCATTGCAACACATTTTTCACTTTGAAATACCTCCTTATACATTTTTTTTAAACAGTTTTTATTGAATTTTTCAAGAACATACAACAACCATAGCATGGAAGAGTATACAGCACTATTTCAGCGATTATGATCATGCACATTCACATTTGATAATGGTAGTGCCTGAAAAGAAAAATGATATCAACTAAAACAATAACCTTTAACCAACCTTGCAGGTACATACAATTATAAGAGCAGAAGCTCCAAGTGTAGTGCAATTGGCCAGCTGCCACAGTAGCTACCACTTCACAAAGCAGGCCCATCAATCTGTCAACTCGGGGTGGAGTTGCAAATAGGAGCGCAGTGACTGCCAAATGTTTTTAGGGCGGGAGGCAGGGGGTAGCAAAGAAGCATAGACATCACTGGCGGTGTCACAGTACAACATGTCCCGCAGCCAGGCCTTCACCAGCGGCGGCGCAGGGTCGCCCCAATGAAGGGAGACTTTTCTTTTAGCCAGCAGCAATGCGATGGCGGTGAAGCGTCTGATTCCAGCCCCCAGTGGGAGAACATAACCCAATAAAGCCAATATCGGTGAGGGTGTGAGTTCAGATTCAACCATAAGCTCTAGATGTTCAAACACAGCCTCCCAAAAAGCTAGAACTGCCGGGCAATTACAAGCCAAATGGATAAAATCAGCACGCGCTGTAGGGCATCTCTGACAAGTGTCCGGCTTACTGCAGTCCATCTTGGCGAGCACCACAGGGGTGACGTAAACTCTATGTATGTATTTAAAATGGAGAAGCTTATTTTTGTAGTTATTGGAAATGTAGTGCGTCTGCTCACAGCAGAAAGTACACATTTTATCAGTGAGAGGGTGCACCAATTCGTCCTCCCAAGCCGCCCTTGCCCCCCCGCCCATCACCGGGCGCAGTGTTTGTGCGAGATGATACAGTCGGGAAACTAGATGTGTGCCATCGGATGATGTGACTGTTGTGGTGAGTGGTGGGAACTCAGGGGGTTCCGTCGCCACAGGGCGGATCGCAACAGTGAGGGACATACGCGTTCTGTGCACCAGGAAGCGATCCAGCACAGAAACGTCACGCCCTCCATTAAGTCCGCCAACGTGCGCATCTGACCATCCCTGAACATGTCGCCCACAGTCTGAAGCCGACAGCGGGTGAGTGCTTGTTTTGTTAAAGTTTCAGTGGTAGGAGGTATCCATGGATTATCCAAGAGCGGTAAATGCGGAGAATACAGGTGATCAGCCTTCAGGTATTTAGGAAGGCGCCCCCAGGCCCAGCATGTAGTTTGCAGGGTATGAATCTCTGCCGGAGTCCTGGCAAGGCCACGCGGGAGAATAGAAGAGAGAGGATAAGGACTGGCCTGTGTATGGGCAGGCCTCAGAAATTGCAGGCGCGCATCCAGGTGATGCCAAAAATAAGCATAGTGTGCCTGCGCGACCAGATAATATAAATAAAGGTTAGGTACACCAAAGCCCCCACGTGCAAATGGCTGAGTGAGCGTCTGCCAGCCAATCCGTGCCCGACCCCCAGCCCAAACAAGCCACGTCAGCATGCCCCGAAGAATATTAAAAAAGGTGACATTTAGCGGGATGGGGATATTTAAAAACAAATATAAAAACCGTGGCAGGATCGCCATCTTGATGATTGCAATTCGACCAGCAATCGATAGAGGAAGTGCTATCCAGCGATCTATCTGCCCCGCAAGACGGTCTACAGCCGAGCCGTAATTGAGACGGATAACTTCCGAAGCCGGACTCCCAGGTACCTGGGGGGTCTTCGCACCACCGCAGGGGGAAGTCCAGCTCAAACGGGAGGGTGGCATCTGTTAAGGGAAAGACCTCTTACTTGGTCCAATTGACCACAAGCCCGGAAAAAGTGCCAAATCGCACCACCTCTCGAATAATGGGGGAGAGGTTAGAAGCCGGCTCCGGGCAAACAGAAGAATATCATCTGCATATAAAGAGGCCAGAAGAAGGCCTGATGGAATCTGATCCCCCGATGCATATGTCGTTCCTGTAGATGCCGCACCAGCTGATCCATCGCTATAATGAACAGCAGGGGCAAAAGTGGACACCCCTGCCTGGTGCCGCGAGAGAGTAAAAATTTGTCTGAATGCACCCCGTTTATTCTTAATTGCGCTATAGGGTTAGTGTACAGAAGGCAGACCAAAGAGCGAAAGTTCTGTGGAAAGCCAAGCTTACTGAGGGCTGCCTGGAGGAACTCCTATTCAGGGGAGTCAAACGCCTTCTTTCTCCGTGTCCAGCAATATCGCTGCGGTCGGGAGAGAGGGGTTTATCTGATTAATAACCGCAAATAGTGTGCGTAGATTTACCGGCGTAGAGCGGTTCGTGACCAATCCCGATTGTAGGGGGAAAATGATCTGATCAACGATTAAGGATATCCGTGTTGCGAGCACTTTAGCTAGAATCTTGTAATCCTGATTTAAAAGAGAAAGGGGTCTATACGACGCACAGCAATCAGGCGGCTTGCCCGGCTTGAGCAGTAATGTGATAATCGCCTCCCTCATGGTGGGGGGCCATTCACCCGACTCCAGTGCCTCCGCGTAAACTTCCAGTAAATGTGGAACTGGCAGCGTTTTATAGACTTTGTAAAACATGCCGGTGAGGTCACCAGTGCCAGGCACACGAGAACCATTCAGAGCATCTATCGCTTCCTCAATCTCGTCAGCCCCGATAGGCGAGGCCAGGAATTGCTGTTGCCCCTTCTCAATCCAGACCATTGCTATCTCATTCAGATAGTCAATTAAGGCAGTGCCAGTCGGGGGGAGCGTGTGGTGTATAGCCAAGTGTAATATGTCAAAAAAGTTGTAAGAATATCTGCGCCGTGCGCAACACGTGTACTGTCCGCTGTTTGGAGTTGGGTAATGTATGTGGTGTGCTGCAGAGGGGCGAGCAGCTGGGCAAGAGTGCGTCCCGGCCTCTCACCCTCCCCATACACGCTGGCGCGTTTATATTTCCCCAGGTATGCAACCTCATGCAGCGCGAGTTCTTGTAAGTCACCTAGTAACTTCGCACGCGGATGCATCGGAGAGGGGGCCACTCCAGCCAGCACCCGGGCATCCAAATCACGCAGCGCCAGCTCAGTCGCGTCTAGGTCTCGACGAAGTGTATGCAAGACGCCAGCTTGCTTGGCGATGCAAACACCCCTGACATAGACTTTAAAAGCCTCCCATAAGGTGGCATAACGCGGAACCGAGCCAGTGTTGATCCGAAAGTATTCCTGATAGCTTCCTGTACTTCACTTTTAAAAACGGCGTCCGGTAATGCTTCAGTCGGGAAGCGCCATGATCTGGTGGATCGCGCCATGTCAGGGAGAGTCAACGCAAACAACACTGGGGAGTGGTCCGAAAGGGTTCGGGGCAGGTGATCCACTTCCTGTAACTAAACTAAAAGGTCGGGAGTTGTGTACCATCTGTCTATGCGGGACCATGTGCCATGAGGCGCGGAGTAGAACGAGAACCCCCTATCCGCTGGATGCCAATGTCGCCACGCATCGATCAATAAGTGTGTGTGCAACAGGGCCGTGAGTTCCTCTACAGAGGAAGACTTTGTGATGTGGCTCGCCCCTGAGGTGTCAACATCCGGCTGCAGTGTGAGATTGAAATCCCCCCGAATATGATAGAGTCAATCAGCACTCCAGTGATGTGCGTGGAGATCCAGACAAAGAAACCCCTGGTGTCGACATTCGGGGCATAAACATTAACAAGAAGAATGCGTTTTGTGCCAAAACTCCCAGCCACTAGCAGGTACCGCCCCTCAGGATCTCCCATCACCGTCTGGGGGACAAAGGGGAGTGCCTTATGAATTAATATACATACTCCGTGGGAGTAGGTGCTATAACTGGCAAAAAACCTATTGCTACCCCAACTAGCAGCGAAACGATTGTCAGACTTGGGAGCGTAGTGGGTTTCCTGCAGAAAGGCAATATAGATTTTGTGTCTTGTCAGATAGGCCATCACCTGGCGTCCCTTGTGGGGATTCGATAGACCTCTCACGTTCCATGTCATGCAGCATAGTTCAAACCCCCCCGCCCGAACCCCCTACAGTAATCCTAGTGGTATATAGCCCAGCATGTCTCTGTGCGCAAGCCTGTGCACCTTACGAGTGCGTGTAAAGATGTCCTGAAAGATGAGTTAAAACAACTGCAAATGCACATGAACCCATCCCTCTACCCCCACCCACAGTGGATAACAACCCAATCTGTATCCGTTGAATCCCAATACATATTAAACAAGAAAGAAAAAGAGAAATAAAAGCACACTAAATAGGAGATCTCCTAGGGGGGCAGCAACGCCCCGAGCGGGCCCCTTATGCAACTATGATGAGACATGCTTTAATGTGTAACTGCAATCAGATAGGACCGGGACAGTCCTTATTGCTCCCAGAACTGGGAGAGGAAGGGAAAAAAAAAAGGGGTTGAAAGAGAGAGTTATTGCCCCAAGCATCCTGACAGGCTTGCTCCTGAAGTCACCAAGCACTCCCGGAGAAAACAAGCTACTTCACCTGGTATTCGGCTGAGCTCAGACAGATCAAAGCCAAATGCAGACGTAAGGAGCGTATTTGGCGATCGGATTACAGTGCTGAACATAAAAAGGACTATAATATAACCTTAGAGGAATACAAGGCAGCTATAAAACATGCTAAAACCGTGTATTTCACCGCTAAAATTCAGGCGGCCAAGAACTCCTCTAAGGAGCTATTTAGAACTGCGACAGCCTTATCAAAGTGCCCGCGAGACAGTCTATTCTCGCCTGATCAAAACTTTGTGGACAAAATTGCCTCCTTTTTTCAAAACATAGTCCAAACAGTCTATAATGAACTCCTGAACACAGCACATGATCCTGTGGGGAACAGTGAAGATTTATTGGAGGACATCCTAACTCAGTGTAGTCTGTCACGTTTTTCTGTTCTAGCGGCAGAACAAGTTGCAGACTTGCTGTTACAAACTAAGTCAGGCTCTCCCCTGGACCCTTGTCCCCCTCACATACTGCATTTGGTTCCCGAGGAGGTCAGTGCTTTCCTGACTCCCTTATTAAATGAGATCACTAGTTCGGGGTTTTTCCACACTTTTGGAAAAGGCCTGTATTAGACCTATCTTGAAAAAAGCTACTCTAGATCCCACGGAGGCGAAACATTATCGCCCAATATCCTGTCTTCCTCTACCTTCAAAAATTCTGGAAAAAGCTATGAATTTGGAACTGACAGAGTACCTGGATCGCAATAACATTCTTGACCCCACCCAACACGGCTTCAGATCTCGGCATTCCACCGAGTCAGCCTTGATTATGGCCACTGAAGAGATCCGTAAAGTGATGGATGGAGGGGGAAGAGCCGCTCTCATCCTTCTTGACCTGACCGCAGCATTTGATACCGTAAACCATGCGGTACTGCTGCGGCGGTTGAGGGCAGCAGGTATTAGAGATAAGGCGTTCACTTTACTTACATCCTTCCTGGCATCCAGGGAACAACTGATTCATTGGGACTGCCTTCAGTCAGGAAATTTCTACCTCCCGTGTGGAGTCCCACAGCGGTCGGTCCTGTCCCCGACACTGTTCAATCTATATGCCACACCATTAGCAAGACTAATTAAAGATCACGGTCTTATGCTAGTGTCGTATGCGGACGACACCCAGTTAGTGGTGTCGGTTACGCAAAGTGTGGACAGTACAGCTGTCAGGTTCCGCAATCGCCTTACTGATGTGATGGCATGGATGAACTCAAATTTTTTGAAGCTCAATACCGAAAAAACTGAGGTCATCGAGTTTGGTCAGAAACCCTCTGTATGGAGCCAATTATGGTGGCCCCCTGAGGCTGGGAACTGTCCTGTCCCCGTGTCTAAGGCTAGGAACCTTGGTTTTATGTTTGACAAGGATCTAAAGCTCGCTCCACAAATAAATCAAGTTTCCTCTGCCTGCTTCTTTACGCTGAAAGTTTTGCGTAAAATTCTGCCATTTATCCCATTACCACTCAGGAAAACAGTAGTCGGAGCCCTGGTTCTTTCCAGAGTTGATTACTGCAACGCTTTATACTTAGGAGCTGATAAAGGGCAGATTACCAAACTTCAGTCACTTCAGAATGCGGCTGCTCGAGCACTGCTTGATTTACCCAAACATCACCCCACGTCTGCTAGTATTAAGCAGCTCCACTGGCTTCCAGTTCGGCGGAGAGTGGATTTTAAGGCACTCTGTTTAGTGCATAAGGCTCTGTATGGAGGAGGAGCTGCGGACAATCAACCCCTATTTCCCCGGTACTCGCCGCAACGTTATCTCAGGTCCGCCAATGCAGGACTGGTCCTGGTCCCTAAGATAAAAAGAGCCAGATGGGGAGAAAAGGGCTTCTTGTATCAAGCGGCCAAATTGTGGAACTCCTTCCCCATTCTGATCAGACTACAGCCGAACAGAACTCTTGTTAGAAAATTGATAAAGACATGGCTCTTCCTTAGGCCCTAGATCTTTCAGCGCTAGCTCGGCTTCCACTCACCTCAGCGCCAAGCCGCCTCGGCAATAGTGCGCTTTATAAGATATCAGTCAGTCAGTGTTAATGGATCTGAGTTCAGTGCGTCAGATCCGAGTACCGTAGCACCGACAACAAGAGAGAAACACAGTTGTAGGCAGCAGCTCATCCTTTCCCAGGAGAAAAGCCCCCGCCCGGCTTGAAGCGTTTCCAGAAATCAGCCGCCTCCGCAAGTGTATCAAAGATGGACGTCTTTCCGTTGAGCTGGATACGGAGGCGAGCGGGGTACAGCATGGCGTAGCGGACATTCGCATCCTTCAGGGTGCGTTTGATATCTAGAAACTTGCGCCTTGCTTCCTGCACTACTGGGGTGAAATCCGGGTAGAGGGAAAGAGACATTCCCTGAAACTGCAGATTTTCAGTTTCTCTAGCCCGGCGCTGTGCAACGTCTCTATCACGATAATTGAGCATTCACGCTATTATTAAATGCGGAGGAGCCCCCGGGGCCGATCTCTGGGGCAGCGACCTGTGGGCTCGCTCCACAGCGAATGTGGTGGAAAAACTGTCTCTGCCGAACAGCTCAATCAATAATTGTTCTATGTACGCCTCCACAGGGCCGGTATTGGTTGACTCCGCCACCCCTGCAATGCGAAGATTGTTACGGCGCGATCGCGCCTCAAAGTCCTCCGCCTTCGCCGCTGTTGTTTTCAATAGGCTCTCTGTGCGCTCCAGGCACCTGGACATTGCCACCTGCGTGTCTTCCACGTCCGATATGGGCTGTTCCGCCGCGGTCATGCGGGTCTCCTGCTGCTCCAGCCATCCATGCATGGAGTCCAAGCGCGCGCCCAGGTCGTCAAAGCGCGCGTCGATTGCCTCGAAGCCTGCCCATAGTTCAGCCATTATGGCGGCAGCGCCCTCCAATGCAGGGGGTTGGGAGGCCGGGGGGTTGTCGCGCTCAGGAGGGTCCCCTCACGCTGCATCATCCTCGGCCCCGCCTGGGGGTCTTGGCAGCATCAAAGGAGAGCTGGCGCTGTTTTGGGTCCCCTTGACCCATGGAAGGTGGAACCAGGTAGAATCGTCAAGCAGCAGTGGTAACCAACCCCCTCCACCAGGAGAAAAGAGAAGGGGTTTCGTTATAACCCAATATGAGGCCCAGGACTGGAGACCAACCAGCTCAGCTCAGTGCCGCAGCTATGGCAGGCACCCGGAGAATGCGGCCCAAGCGGGGTAGGGGCGCAAGCTCTTCACCCCCGCGCAGAGCAAAAGCCTAGGGAAGAGGAGGAAGACGCACGCTGTGGCTGGGCGCCAATCCGACGTCATCGCCAACTCTGGGTCCCCATAGCTGCCAAGGTTTCAGATTGCTGTGTGTGACATTTTCATAATTTCAGTGTAATTATGAGTGACATTTGAAAGACTGTGAGTGACACTTTCTCGTGAGCAAAATCAAGCAATGAAGACAAGATAAAACATATAAATATCAGAAATTACACCCATCTGAGCAACGAGAAACTCTAAGACGTTAACTGCTGCAAAGTACCAGAACTGGAAAGGCAGTAACCTAGTGCCCTTGCAACCTGAAGTGGCATTTAAGCTCCGTGGAACTGACTGGTGATTGCTTGCCTATGATGCAATTAGAGGAGGACTCCAAACAGCAGAAAGCTGTCATGTAGAGATGGCAGGTAATGGGACATCAACCGAAAACGGATGGCTACAAAATATGTCTTACCTCTCAGCACCCCACAGTACCGCAACTCCTCATTCAGAGGTTGTGTACATCGGTGTGTTCGATGCTGAATTGTACAGTGTTTCCACCGTCATAGAAGCCTTGCAGGAGTGGCGTGGGGCGTCAGCTGCTACAATTTGGTATGGCATTACATAAGAAGGCATACCAAATCTGCTGTGGTTTTTTTCTGCATTCACGATGCAGGACATGGGGGTGCTGGTCATGGAAAAATGATCAATGGCTGCTGACTTTGGCACTGGGAGCCAGGTTCGAGTCTCGGCGAACCAGCCCAAAATCTTGTGATTCTGGGAAAATCAGTTAATTTCCACGTGCCAAACAACAAATGAATGTGTCTTTGTAATGTAACTGTGGTCAGCAACCATTGATAATTTTTCCATGACCAGCACCCCCATGTTCTGCATCGTGAAAAAAACCACAGCAGATTTGGTATGCCTTCTTATGTAATGCCATACCAAATTGTAGCAGCTGACGCCCCACGCCACTCCTGCAAGGCTTCTATGACGGTGGACACACTGTACAATTCAGCATCGAACACACCGATGTACACAACCTCTGAATGAGGAGTTGCGGTACTGTGGGGTGCTGAGAGGTAAGACATATTTTGTAGCCATCAGTTTTCGGTGGATGTCCCATTACCTGCCATCTCTACATGACAGCTTTCCGCTGTTTGGAGTCCTCCTCTAATTGCATCATAGGCAAGCAATCACCAGTCAGTTCCACGGAGCTCAAATGCCACTTCAGGTTGCAAGGGCACTAGGTTAGTGCCTTTCCAGTTCTGGTACTTTGCAGCAGTTAACGTCTTAGAGTTTCTAGTTGCTCAGATGGGTGTAATTTCTGATATTATATGTTTTATCTTGTCTTCATTGCTTGATTTTGCTCACGAGAAAGTGTCACTCACAGTCTTTCAAATGTCACTCATAATTACACTGAAATTATGAAAATGTCACACACAGCAATCTGAAACCTTGGCAGCTATGAATCGAGCGACCATCTTGGTGCTTGCTCCAGCCACGCCCACGGGAAATACCTCCTTATACATGATTCACACAGGACCTGACATCACAGGAAAAGACTACATCATCTTGGATTGGGAACCTCTGTCAGCATCTTTTGGACATACTACCATCTTGAAAATGCCAATTTATAAGGTTTTTCCATGCCCCTTTCCTGAAACTCGTGGCATTAATTTGGCATGTGAGGAAGAAGCACAAGTTTGACATTCTTTGCCCAGCACTGAATTGCGCAGTTCAGCTGCTTCCTTTTATGCCTGATGCTTCAGGCAGCTCGTGGAACACCCCTCCTGTTGGCCGCGAGTGCAGTGACTCTACAGCGGTCCCGGCAAGAGGTTAACTTAGCCACACGCTAAGTGCGGTGTCCAGCACCACGCCACCCGAGAGTGCAAGGAGTACTCCTTTCTCTCCTGAACACTTGTTGTCTCTGGTAAGTGTACTGCACTGCTCTTGACACGGATCCAACAGTTAAACATCTTCATGATAAATACGTGTGACACACATCACAAATTTATTGTGGAAATAACCAATGATAGTATCATTAACCATGAACATTTTTCAGCCTTGAAGGGATGAAAGGATAGGCCTGCCCCATCGGTATTTCAGACTGCGAGGCCTTAATGCTTTGTAATGGTATGCAGATATTGGTAACAGGGACATTAACAGGAATTAATCCCTGTTACTGGCAGGATTTGTACTAAAGAAAGGAAGCTCAGATACTGGATTGTGTAGGTACTCTGTCCTCGGCCTTGTACAGAGGCGAGAAAATGAAGGTGGGATGGAGGGTGAGGAACTGAAAGCGGAGGCAAGATGATGAAAGAAAACAAAAGAGGAGAAAGAATGTGAGAAAGGGAAGGGGACACAGTCTTTGCAACGTGATTTTTACATCACAGTGCCTTTATTACCACAAAAGTTTTTACCACGCATTTGAGGTAAGTATGGGGGTTTTGCGGTATCCCCCCAAAAAATAAAACATATATATATATTTAAAGTTGTCTTACTAATACTTACCTTACTTAGACTAATAAGGCGCGGTAATGGCATGCGAGGTAAAAGAATATGCCTGCTAAAAAAATGCGAGGTAAAAACGCGTTGTAAATGCATGCAATCTTTTTATCTGCATTGTTCCGTCATACAACCGAGCGCACCCAGCCCTTGGCTCAAACACAATACCAGCAAAGAAGTCTAGGAAGGAAGAGGACTGTACATAACACACACACATGACTATTGCAATGCAATAGGTCTCGCAGGTACCCGAGTTTAAGCTATTGTCATTTTCAATGACAATGCCTTTTATTTATGTTTTTAAAATGAAAACAAAAATAAAAGGCATTGTTATTTGCAATGTCAATAGCTCAAACTCGCATAAATGCGAGGCCTATTGCATTACAAATGCTTGTTTTAGTAGATCCCAAGGTCCGTCCTCTTCAGCTCTGCTCTGTCTCAGAAAGTGGCAGGCAGCTGGACATGGAAGGGTGACAGTTCACGAGTTCCCAGCAAGGCCGGACTGTTGTTTTACCGGAGGCTGGCATGGTGGTGGCTGTTTATGAAGCTAGTGGGGGGCCGATTTTATTATTGGGGGCCGGGCTGGCCACATTTCCTGCTTGTTCTTTTTCCTCGGTGCAGTGTTGTGTGGCATTTTAGTATCCCTAGGATAGACCGCCCTAGCCATTCACCAACACGCAGCGTCCGCGTGTGCCTACAAGCAGTTGTTCATGCCTCGAAGACGTTGTGCAGCTGAATCGATTAAAACACACTGGTGCAGCCTAGCAATGTGTTTACACAGACACACTCGCACGCATTTTCAAACACACACACCTACAGAGACACATACAGACACACAACACACGCACACATACAGACACACAACACACACATACAGATACACAACGCAGAGATACAGACACAGTACACATTCAGACACACAGAGACATAGAGCACACAGACACACACGTGTGCATGTGAATCAGGACCCGAGAGCCGTGCACGCCCGGCAGTGCCCGTGTGTGCGTTGGCTGGCGCTGGCTCCACTGCATAGTGGGATCAGTTGAAGAAAAAAACACGGCTGCCATGTTGTTAGCTCATGCACGGACGGAGCACAAGCTTACAAAATAACGCGTCAAAACCTTTTTTGTTAAAAATAAATTTTTAGCCACGCAGCACAGAATTGGGGATATGCTGTGCTGTATGGTTAAAACCATTTGCAAAGCCAATAGGTCTCGAAGGCGAAACCTATTGGCTTTGCCAACACTTATTGTCTCCAAAGGTCTCTCCCAAGTGTGTAAGTAGGGTTGCCACCTGACCGTCTTTTTTACTGAAATTACCAGTATTTAATGCTCAGGATGGTAAAAACAATTAAATGAAATGAAATGGGTTCTTTTAAAGCGCATGGCTACCCGGGAGCATCCCAGCGCTGAGCGGAACCAGAGAGAGCGACCAGTTTATGGGAAGAGCCAGGTTTTCAGATGCTTTCGGAAAATGAGGTGGTTGGGTTCCCTACGGAGGTGAAGTGGGAGAGTGTTCCAGAGTTTAGCTGCATTATATGAGAAAAGCCTGCCCCCGCTTCTGGCTCTCTTGATTCTGGGCACTTCTGCCAGATGGAGCGTATCGGAGCGAAGGTTTCTGGAGGCTTTATACGGCCGGATCAAAGCTTTGATAATGGGAGGTCCGTTCCCTTCCAGAGACTTGTGGGCCACGCAGAGGGCTTTAAAATTGATTCTCTCCTGCACCGGGAGCCAGTGCAGGGAGCGCAGTGCGGGCTTTGCGGAACAACGGTGGCCAGTGCCGGTAAGCAGTCTTGCCGCTGAGTTCTGAACAATCTGAAGTCTCGTGACTACTGCTTTGGGGGACCCCAGATATAGGGCGTTGCCGAGATCTATCCTGGATAGAATCAGGGCCTGTATCAGTAGCTTTTTTGCTGGGAATGGAAGTAGGGGGAGTACTTTACGGATCATTTTGAGCAGGCCGTAGCATGAGGCGACCGTCTTCCTGGCTTGGGTTTTGAAGGAAAGGTCTTGGTCTAACCAGATGCCTAAGCTTTTTATTTCAGATTTTGGGACCGGGGCCGTACCCATACAGGCTGGCCAGAAGGCATTATGGTTGACACTTAAGTGGTTACCAAGCATCATCAGCTCGGTTTAAAAGAAATCACCAAAACGTTCTTCTTATCAGTACACATTTAAAGGAGCAAATCCAATTAGAAATCACTTTAAAGTGTTCCAGAGCTGCCTAAATAAACCCTGCCCAATAATTAAACATACAGAAAAGACATTAAAAATAAAGAGGGTTTTACATAAATTTCTATTTAGGTACAATGGCCCTAAAACATGAACAAATGGTCGATATTATCCTCCGGAAAAGGTGGCAACCCTACGTGGAGATGATTAAACTAAGTCAGTCTTGTAGCGTTTGTTCCAGGAGTAACAAAGTCAAAGAACCGGACAAAAAAAACAGCCTAATAAGATACGATTCGAATATAGCGCAGTTTCCAGCAATATTAGCATGCAGCATCTGCTAGGCACAATGCAATGTACATCGCTTACTCCGTTCTATGATTACTTGAGTTAACCCTAAAAGTTATCCCTATGTTACGCGTGCTGCTTTACAATGAAAACCATACAGGAGAAAAGGCCGATTGGTTTGTTGTAGCTATTAAATGTAGCAACAGTTCACTTTGACGGCTGACGGTTTCGGGTGTTAAACATCACGAGTCTTCGGAGCGCCGCGTTTTTCGTGGCAGACACGTTTTGAGGGGCATTGTACAGGTCTACTGTGATAAAGGCGCCATCTTAGTGAGTGTAAGCAAACACAGTCAGTGGCAGGCAATTATAGACAGGAAGATGAGTTGTTGGTACAAGCTCTGGTCCGGAAAACACAAACCAGATTAGGCTGCAAACATTTACGGAACAAACGCTCAACGGATACTGCAGGAAAGAAAATGCCCATGACACAGGTGGTTAGAACACAACCCATGTCGCTATTCTGAATCGATTATAGGTAGTAACAACCCAGAGCCGGATAGTCTTACATTCAGTACATTGCGTCACTATTCTTTTTACAATACATCATTAAATCATGCGGGTTTCTGGGACATGCCGAAAAAAAGTACAGCTGTAGAATGGCCAGGGAAAAGCAAACGTACAGTGTTCCTTGGATTTAAGAACTGGGTGTACATTGTAAGAATACCGTGTTTTCTTCACGAGGCGTATTAAGTTAGACTAAACGGAATAAGGAGTGTGTTCCACAGAGCCTTTGTCCAAGAAAAAGATGAAAACTTGACTACATGTTTTAAGGAGCTGAAAACTGATTTTGGCGCCTTCAGCGACCGATTATTGCGTCATTTTGTCTTCGAAAGCCCATCATCCTAAATGTAACCAGAAGATGCAGAAGCAGCTATCTCGAATCCTTTGTTTAAACGAGAAGCTTCAATGTAACCCCCGTTTCACCCATAATGACTGTTAAATAACATTTGCGAAGGCTTAAAGCAACAAAGAGCAATTGGGTACCGGTGTGAGGGCGCAGAATGTGCCCGTTTTTGGCCGTGCAGATGTCAGCTACTGCTCGAAGATGTTCCGGGTGGCGGAGCAGGCGAACTTTCGTTGAGGAAAGAGACAGAATCGCCCGCCAGATCCGAATGTGCCCACTCTCACCTCGCGAGATTTACCTGTCGCCATATTCCCTACTACTACAGGCCCGATGACAAAAACGCACTCAGGCCCGATGTTAAGTGATAGTTTCTAAAACAGCTCTGTATGCTTGCAAAAAGTACAGTTCGCGTTCCTATACCGATCACTGCACAGTATAACCCAGGCAAGCGGCAATCCTTTTCGGAAAGTGTCACGTGTATACTGGGGCTCCTCTGTAACATAAATCGTCATGACTACGAGTTTCTTTCCTGCCGTAAGGAAACAATAAGGAAACCGCCGCCCTCGTGCACCGTAAACTTAATATCTCATAATCACTTCTGCGACATACTTTATAAACACACATCGATCTGTTGTTTCATAACTTCAGCGCAATTATATTTTCAGACCTTTTAATATAACGTAGTAGTCGTCTTTAGGTTTGAAGCAAATAATAACCAGCCCAGGCCACCTAGCTAAAGGAAAATAAACACGCGCCCTCGGGGAACCACATCTGACCTTTGATCACTGTCTTCGCCTGAACAGCAAATGCGACGAGATAACAATCATGGCCCTGTTTACACAAAAGCTCAGAGGAGTGTGAACACTCCTCCTTGAGATAACAAATTGCTGGGCCGGACGAAAAGGAGAAAGGGCAGCGACAAAAAAAACCAATTTCCAATGGCAGGCCACCGTTTAGCATAAACGGTGACGCAAGCCAATGAAAATGAGGGGCGGGCTTCGAGCCCCCTTCTGAAATCTCCTCTCCAACAATATGTCTCGCAGAGCGAGCTGCGCATACGTGCAGCAACGCTAGGCGAGACCTAAAAAACGGATCTCCTTGCGGGAATTCCCTGATCTACAGATTCAGGATTCGGAATCAGTGGATGTTACCGCTCACAGGTCAGAATTATGAATTCGGACACCTGCCTGTAGAATGGTTTGTCTGCAGTCGTAATTGTAAAGGCTTGGTCAGAAAAGAAGGTGTTTCAAGTGGGGTTATCCATGCAAATGTTGGGAACACCCACACATTTGTATAATTATATGGCTTTAAAACCTGGAAATGTGGGCAAATTACTCTTGTAATAAGCTGGTGTAGTTGTCTTTCCGGTGATCACTAGCGGTGTGGGGGGATTACCTCTTACCGCCCACCCCGGATATTTCCTTATGGTGTCAAGGAAGGGTTTTTTCACTGAGAGAAACATTTTACCCCAGGAAAAAGGAATGATTACAAGAATTGTAACTAGTTGTCGTGGATACCTGAAGGTTGAAACTGAAGGATCTGTTTATTATTTGTCACTCTTGAGATCATTATGCTCCATGCATGTGCACACATTGTCAAGAGCACACAGAGTGAGCACTAAAAGCACCGATTACACTGTTCACTTTGGTATAGGCTTCCTTCTCTTTACGTCTGACGTTAGCCAAGACTTTTTGATTTTACTAAAATTATATGTATAATAAACTTCCGATAAGCCATTTTTAGCCACCTGCCTTCATCCATTGTGTCATTCACATTTTGCTTCCACTCATTACAGTGTACAGCATGTGGCAATGGATCAGCCTACTTCAGCCACTGGCTAACTTCACTTTGAGTAATTGCATTTTGCCCTTTCACAAGGAGCACGTCCACAAACAAGGTAGTCCCCTTCAGTGCCAGTGTTTTTGTTTTTACTTTATTATTACTTTAGAGTTGCCTTTGTTTGCCTCATATGATAGCAGGACGCTTTTCTAGCAGATGAGAGCACATGGCACAATCCAGCTTTATAAGTTCCAGTCTCCAGCCAATGATGTTATAAATTCCTTTAGAAGTGGCCTTTTTATATCTGACCGCTGCTTTTTCACACCATACCAGCAGGTCGCATGAACTCGGAATATAAGCTCATGAGAGTGCTCTATTTTTGCAACCCTGTTTGTTTGTCATTCCTTTTATCTGTCCATTTCCTTTTTTCTTTCCCATTACTTTCATTATTTATTTCCTACTTTCTTTTTATCTTTTTTCTTTTTTTATTCTCTTTTTCTTTCTTTCTTGCCATACTCTTTCTTTCTTAATTTTTCTTTCTTTCTCTTTTTCTCTCCTTCTTTTTCTCTCCTTCTTTCTTTCTCTTTCTTTTGCTCTTTGTTTCTTTCTTTTGCTTTTGTTTTCTCATTCTTTCTCTTTCTTTCTTGTCTTTCCATCTTTTTTCTTGTCTTTAATTTCTGTGCTCTTTCCTTTTTTTCTTTCTTGCTTTCCTTTCTTGTCTTTCCTTTCTTGTCTTTCCTTCCTTCTTTCTTGCTTTCCTTTCTTGTCTTTCCTTCCTTCTTTTGTTCTTTCTTTCCTTCCTTCCTGCTTTCTTTGTTTCCTTCTTGCCTCTTTTTCTTTCTTTCTTTCCTCTTTCAGTCTTGCTGTCCTCTTCTTCCATTCTTGCCGTCCTCTTTCTTTCATTCTTTCCTTCTCGCCTTCTTTCCCAAAGTCAAGAGGCTGGCAGCCAATGCCTGACCGATTTGCTTTTTATAAGTGTGTTAGCCAAGAACTTTTTATATTCTACTAAAATTATGTGTATAGCATAGTTACCTGTAGGGGCTTTCAGCCAGACTTCATCCATTAGCCTGTGGTCCTGTCATTCCCATTTTTCTTCCACCTAGCCCAGCATGCATCAAAGGGGAATGTGACAGCTCAGTTCAGCCATTGACTGACTTCACTTGGAAATAGGGCATGCTGCCTTCTCTCACGGAGCATATCAACACGCAAAGTAGTTCCCTTCAGTAAGTTCAGAGTATTACGGTACTCTGTGGTTTGTTGAGAACACAAAACATTTTTGCATTTAGCCAGTGTTTTTTCTTAGATTGATGAGGGCTTGGCAGTGTCACAAACAATAAAGTTTTGCAAAAACCATGATAAAACAAGTATAGCCAAAAGGCTGGTAGCCAGTGCTTGTTTTATTCTTCCTTATTATCTCCCTTCATTGGTAGAAGGGATATGTACCAAGCAATTTACAGTAGTCCATGGACATGCAGATTAGACCATACCTCGGGCCACAGCTCGGTAAAATCAAACCCTGAATGGGCTTGGCCAGCGCAGGAGGAGGGGTGAGCTCTTTGAGCAGTCAGATTACTTCAGTGGGTGTAGAGAAAACGAGGGCACGTTTCATCTTCTGAGTGCGATTCGATGGGAATGACAGCAACGCCACGAGGACTGCTCTCTCGGCTCTGTAGGCTGTATCCCATCATATGAGGATATATTGTGTGTTTGTATCGAGGCCATGGAGAGATCAAGCAGGATTACAGCACAGTCTTGGTTTGAACCTTGGCTGTCAGCATTTCCTTCATAATGTTCACTAAAGACGTGACAGAAAGTAATTATAGGGGGGTGTTTAATTCTAGTTGATCCGAGGGTTGGAAATTGTGAAACCATTTCAAGAATCTTTGTAAAAGTGGGTAAGCCGGAGATTGGCCTTTGGCTTACCAGCAGTACTAGAGCAGCATATTTTTATATTGCTATTTGCATATCTTGGGCATCACCAAGATGCCTTGGTCGGACTATCGGATGTTGTTTCCAAATTTTTCTTGACCTTCATAGGAAAGAATGATGCTCCAGATAACAATAATTTTGTAAAATTAATCTTTGAGCCATCATCTAGCACAGGTTGCTGATTGGTGCCTTTTTGGTTCGGGGATAGTTGTGGGGGCATAAAACCGGCACCATATCATCGGTTTTATTTTTGTGACCCATGAAAGTATCCTTGAGCTTATCTTGCTTTGGTGGTGATTGCTGTATGTTAATTGCGTGTCGTTTACCAATTCTTTGCTGCCTCCATTTTAATCTGCAAATTGAGTTTCATCTCTTGTACACACAGCGTCTTGTGCCTAGGCGGATTCAAGTTATGCAAGTGGTTCTCCATGACATGCTGGCACAGCTGCTCTTTCATCCTTGGAAATCGTGTGCATTTTGCTCAGGTTTGAGTGCACGTTTTCCTTTTGAACTGGCCCTTGTGTAAGCAAGTGTTAACTAATCCCCTACCAGTTCATTCCGATGTCTGTTTGGTACGCAGCCTCTATTCTGACGTAATTTAATAATCTTCATTTTCAGTGCATGGAGGGAGGATAGCAGGCAATAGTGAGCATTGTTTAGGATATTGGAGATACAGCCCCTTCGTGCAAATGGAATCTGGCAGCTTCTTTATGAAATTCTATTACCGTAATATTTGGAACGAAGCTGAGCGTGAGACTAGTTTAATAATATACCCAGGGATCCTTTTTTTTGCGGTAAATTCGCATCAGTACTTTCACACCCGAAATAACCAATGTGGTGGCGGGTGTAGTTACCATTGGCGCAGCGGGTGCAGGTGCGCCGGCCCGGAACACGGGGGAGAGGGGTCTTGAACCTTGCTAATTGCTGTATTTTACTACCCTAACAGCAGTCCTAGAGGCCATGTTCCTTGCAGGGCCGGCTTTAGAGGTTGTTGCGCCCTGTGCCACAATCTTTGTTGGTGCCGCCCAAACAAACATTATTTTTTGTGTTGAATTGTAGGGTTTCTCAACCACATATTAAATATATACATGATAAATTTTAGAGTATATAAAATGTATGCTCAAATATGTAAATTAAATAAGGATTAGATGGGGAACAGGTATTACGACACCATCAGTCAAATATAACTTTTATTTTATAGCCTAAAACAATATGCATATCTTGTTTATGTAATTATTAACATTTTCTAACTTTGACATTCCATTGTAAATGTGTGTGCAAATCCTGCATTGCCGATCCCTGGTGAGTTTCACTACTCCTGCTGAAACAAGGCCAATGGAGGTACCAATGGTTGAGGCAGACTGGCCTCAAGGGTCCTGTGACCTCAGTGACTGAGTCACTGTTGCTCTAGGGTGTGCTGCTTCGTAGGCCTGCCCGCAAGATTAGAGGTGAACTTCAGTATGGATTGTGGTGGACAGGCCTTCAAGGTGCTAAGACACCAGGGCTTCTAAGTTCTAGCTGGGCCTTCTAATGTCTAGCAAAGGAATGTGCTCCCTCAGGAGAGTGGTCTGGTGGACTGTTCATGAAGGTTGAACCTAGTTCCCCAGTTCCAAATTCGGCAGCTCTGGCCATAATGCCACATCCTCTCCCCCACTAAACACCAAACTGTCCGACTGAGACAAACTTGCTCTGCCTTCAGCTACAACCCAATTGTGCTCCGCAATAAACACATGGATGCGACTCAATTCAAATTATGCACTAGACAAGAGTAATATGCTGCCTAAAAAAACAAGCATTGGCATAGCCAATAGGTCTCGCCTTTGGGGCCTTATAAGTGTTTAGGTAGAGCTATTGACTTTGCCAATGTGTTTAAGCTGTGCTGTAGAGAAGTGTGGCTGCTGTGCAGCATGCTGAAAAGTTGTAATAAAAAAGTGCCAGAAGCATTTTTGTTACCTTATATATGACCAAGAAGGCCAAGAGTCTGTGAGAGAGAGTCTGTGAGAGAGTCTGTGAGAGTCTGAGAGAGTCTGAGAGAGTGTCTGTGAGAGTCTGTGAGAGAGTGTCTGTGAGTCTGTAAGAGAGTGTCTGTGAGAGTCTGTGAGAGAGAGTCTGTGAGAGTGTGAGAGTGTGAGAGAGTGTCTGTGAGAGTCTGTAAGAGAGTGTCTGTGAGAGTGTGAGTCTGTAAGAGAGTGTCTGTGAGAGTGTGAGAGTCTGAGAGTGTCTGTGAGAGAGTGTGTGAGTGTCTGTGAGAGTGTCTGTGAGAGAGTGTCTGTGAGAGTCTGTGAGAGAGTGTCTGTGAGAGTCTGTGAGAGAGTGTCTGTGAGAGTCTGTGAGAGAGTGTCTATGAGAGAGTGTCTGTGAGAGAGTGTCTGTGAGAGTCTGTGAGAGAGTGTCTGTGAGAGAGTGTCTGTAAAAGAGTGTCTTTTAGAGAGTGTGTGTCTGTGAGAGTGTCTGAGAGTGTCTGTGAGAGAGTCTCTGTGAGAGAGTGTCTGTGAGAGTCTGTGAGAGAGTGTCTGTGATAGAGTGTCTGTGATAGAGTGTCTGTGAGTCTGTGAGAGAGTGTCTGTGAGTCTGTAAGAGAGTGTCTGTGAGAGTCTGTGAGAGAGTGTCTGTGAGAGTGTGAGAGTCTGTGAGAGAGTGTCTGTGAGAGAGGGTCTGTGAGTCCAGCTCTACCAGTAAAACAGAAGCGCAAGACAGTGTGCAGTCAGCTGAGTTTTCTCCATCCACTATTGTTTTCGTATCCATCTGATGAAAATGTCATAATTTGGTTTATAAGGCTGGCTAGTTTTTCAATATTGCATAGCCTAATATAAACGCTGAAAGGAAAAATAAACAGTTTCGACTAAGCGTCATTTGGCAAACACAGCATCATGTGTTTCTTAAAATAAAGCAGTCTAGCCGCTTTCAGTCACTAATTTACATTTAAACAATGTCCTTAAAAAGAACACATGATTATTGGAATGTTATGTATTTTACACAGCGCTTTGTATCTTGCATCTGTCTCTGTGAGCTTCACAAAACTGCAGATTGTGGGTCACTGTCATCCAATATACTCCTTTTATAGTCCTTGAAATTATTTTGCATTTTAACTGGTGATAAAACGCCGATGTTTGCTGCAAGATCTTATACCGCTCGCCAGAAACAGCGCCTTAAAAGCAGGCACTGAGTCACGGCGCTGTGAATCTTTCTGCCAACAGTTTTACTATGTGTCATTTTGTTTCTAGAGAGAGTTTGTCGCTGTCTCCAACTACATATAATGTAGTCAGCTCCTGTCTGTATTCTGACGAGACACTCTATGAAAATTAGGAGTTCCTTAGCCATGAGGCAACTGACAGAAAACATGTCTTAATGTGCTTAGTCTCATTGTAAATTGCAAGTGCAAAGATCACCACAGTTTCTTTTAACAATCTGCCTGCAGATTAACACAATTAACAGAAGCGGAAGCAAGCACATTTAGTGGATAACGTGTGTCAATTATATAAACAACCCGTGCGTTCAACAGTGTTAACAAATAAGTTAAAAGCGTCGTGGTCTCACATGATCTATTTATTTTTCAGTTCTACCGCACCCACGAATCTTTTTTCTTTTTATTAGAAGTTGACATTGGAGGTGACAGAAAAAGCAGCTCGTAAGATTTTCAAATGAAATAGGCGCCACAGACTGAAAGTGAGTGAAGTCAATGCCTCTCCATAAAATTAAAAGGGCAGGACCAGACGAAAGAAATAAGCAACAGCTCGGGAGGGGGGAAGAACAGAGGCAAGAAGCAACAGAGGGGAGGGGGAGGGTCGAGGGATAGATAAACAAGCACCAGAAAATGTCTACTGTCTGAGGCGGCATTGGCTTGGTCGGAAGTGAATTGCTCCTTGAAGAATTCACATCAGATGCTTCCAAAGTTAAGAATAACAAGCTAACGAGGAGGGAGGGGGAGAAGGGAGGGTGTTGAAGGGAGGGGGGTAGTGAGAGCAGACAGCAAGGTGGTGGAGGAGCATGATTCACGCGCCGGAAGGCTTAATGAGCCATGACAGAAGCGCGTGCTGTGCGCGTAACCGCACACTGTATGCCACGGAAAAAGCTGTGGTCGCACTTTTAAAACCCCACAACTAAATGTCTCGCCAGACCAGCGCAAGCGCTGGATCAGGGCGAGACCTAAAAAAGGGGGGGGGGGGACCTCCTGGAAAAAACAAACCCTCATAGGGAATGCAAGATTAGGTAAAGCATGTGAAACGTAAGCAGAACAACATGGTTACCATAACACATTTACACTTATTATTCAGAAATCAATGAGTGTTTTTACCTGAAAAGTTAAGGACATGACTACAGGGCCCGGAAGGGACCTGCTTCAATGTCCATTGCGTATATCCTTACAAAACATGAGCAGTATGGTTTAAAAAGACCACATCCTTGAACACAGAGCCGCAGTACACATTTTATAAACTAAAATAAGGAAAACAGCTGATAAGGATCACATTAAACGTTTACCACTCCAGTCATCAACTAGGTATTGCAGTACCTCCAGGAATGGTGCACTTCCCCACCAGGGAAAAACAATACTGTTCAAAGAAAGACGAGAAAACGAAAGTAGCGCTTTACTGGCAAACTTTGTAAAGAGGAGCTAATGTGTTTTGGTGTGAATAAAACCAATTTGGCCTCTTTGCGACTGCTCTGTCATGCTTTATTTAGTTATTTATTTCTTTTTCGTATTTTGAACCTTTTTTTCTCTTTGTCCCGAGGCTGCACTTCGGAACTATTTTTACGGAGTTTTATATAGCGCAAACTTGACCCGAAGGTATCGGGTATCAGAGCGCTTTACATAGCACCAGTTGCGTTACATGAGGAAACATTCATTTTTGTTAGGCACAGGGAGATTATCGGGCACATGCATCAATGTAGGCTTTTGCGATTCCTTATTTGCGATTATTAAGGAATCACAATTAAGGAATTGCAAAAGCCTATGCATGTAGGAATCGCTATAAAACTAGCGATTCCCAAACATTCCTTAATTGCGACTCGCAAATTGTGAGTCGCAATCAGGGAATGCCTTCCCATTCATTCCTATGGGCCTACAGGCCCATAGGAATGAATGGGAGATTGCATGCGCAATTTGCGAGTACCAATAGGTACTCGCAAAATGCGCATGCAATTTCAAGGCTGCAAGGGTGTCAAAAGGACACCCTGTTGCACTTCTGAAATTGAACTGTGCACAAATGTTGCGACACACATGCCCCAAGGGCATGTGTGTGTGTAATCTACTAACTTTGAAAAATGCACTTTAGTGCATTTTTCAAAGTTTTTGCAAATTACCATCAAGTTCAAATTGATGGTAATTTGCGCCCTATTAGCAAAATCGCTATTTGCGATTTCATCATACATTGCATTTAAGGAATCCCAATTTGCGATTCCTTAAATGCAATCGCAATTTAAGAAATCGCAATAAATTGCGATTTCTTAAATTGCGAGAGCCTTACAGTTTCATGCATCGCAGAGACCCTTTTTGCGGGCGCAAACGGCCAATTTTTGCGAATCGCACCGTTTGCGCTCGCAAGAAAAGGTTGATACATGTGCCTGTAAGTGATTTGCCCAGAATCACAGGATGTTCTGCGTCATTGCCGGGACTCGAACCCAGTTCCACCAGATTCGAGGTTGTCCTCCCTAGCCGTTAGGCCAACTCCTCTCCCCAAATAAAGGAAAGTAGAGGAAACAGAGGGTAAAAGACGTTTATTGAAGTCACGGTTTTCAGCAATAGAGGAGCAGGGAGAGAGAGACAGGAAGAGAGGGAAAAAGAGTTAGAGGAAGAATGAGGGGGGCAGCTGACAGTGGAAGAGCAGGAGAAGTGGAATGATTGGTTAGTGGTCTTCCGAGTGGCTTAGTCACGCCAGCTGGTTTATTAAGGTAAGATTAGCGGTCGAAGTGTCCACTAATCATTCCACAGACTTAGTAATGTTTAATTCAGTCTCATATTTTCAGAATCGAAACTTTTTCAATTCTGATAATTCACAATGAAATCGTTATTTATCTGCTACTACTAACAAAGCAAACCCATTAGGTCTGCCTTGTTTTAGCCATATGTTCATTGTCTTATGATATGTTTGGATGCGGTAGCAGAAAACTCAGGAGAAAGGCACTCAAATACTGACTGGTCAAATGGTACACCATGCGAAACAAAGGATTTAAGTTAATGTTTTAACCCACACCCTTAACTGTATAGATCGCGCCTCTCGGATACGAAGCAGGTGACGAATGGCAGTGGATGGTGAGAACACGAATGAATGCTGTGCCTGTAGAGTAATAGGAAACGCAGAACAAGTGTACCAGGATACAACCGGGGAGCCTCACGATTAGCACAAAGTTAAACAAGCATTGGCATAGCCAATAGGTCTCGCTTTTGGGACCTTATAAGTATTTAGTTATGCAGCACAATATCCTTGGTGCAACAACATTAACTGTTGCATGGTTAAACACTTATAAGGTCCCAAAGGCGAGACCTATTGGCTATGCCAATGCTTGTTTACATTACTGCTGGCAACAGTGCCGGAAGCACGGAGGTGATCACTGCAAGTAATCTTGTATATGTTGACCATTTATGCAATCTTGACTGATGTGGTTACTACTACATCTCTAATAATATTAGCAGCTTCAAAGGATTTTCATTTAACATGGGAAGCTCTTTTCACAGAAAAGGTTGGAGATCCCTGGTCTAAACCATAAGAAAGACACCATGGAGATTAGCCATGAAAGCTCGTCACTGGCTTCCAGTGGATTCAAGATCCTATTCTGAATCTTTTGCACCATCCATAATAACTACTGAGAAAAAGGGACCGGAATTATTCCAAACTCGGGCCCCACAGTACACCCTGGCCAGCAAACCTCTGGATCGGGCAACCTGCATCTGAGCCATCCACAGTCAGTGGCTGAAGTACATTAAAAAAGTATGTGAACTTTGATGCAGCATGAAATGGGGGCAGGGTGAGTGAGCGTGGGGGCGTGATCAAAGGCGTGGCTAGAAAACAAAATATACAACAACTTTTTTCAGTCTTTCACCTTCAGATAACTACATATACAATAAAGCACAGCTTAAATGAAAATAAGATGTGAGATATGTTAATCAGTGGGAAATGCACTAGTGTACATTATGAAACCTCCATTAGTTAATGCACTGCACCAGAGAGCCACATCATTGAATCGGTTGGTAAAGTGAAGGATAGAGACTTGTGTATGTTTAGCAATACAGGGTCCCAGTCTGTGATGGAAAGAACTGTGAACATGTAAATAATCATTTTAAACTTGCATGACACACCATATAAGATAGGCTGGTACAAAATGCCCAAAAGGGATTAGGATAAAAAGTGCTTCCAAAATATACCCATATTGTATGCAGAGCAATTTTTTTATAAATGGCTTTTAAAAGTACACACTTCATAGCTTAAAGAGTAGCTCCCTTACCTCTCAAAAAGAATAAATGTGTGTCATGAGGAAGCAGTTTCTGTAACTGTCTTTTAAAAACACTCACTTCACAGCTCAGCCGGTAACTTCCTTGCAAAGCCGCTCAAAAAGAACTAATCTGTGTTATCAGGAAGCTTCAGGTGATTGATTCTATCAATTAAAGGCAATACCGCTTCCAAACATCCTTTACATTTGCAGATTGACCAGTTGCGTACATCTACATATCTTTCAGGCAAGCAGGCACCCTGGCAAGAAGGCTTGTTTAGCTGTCTGCCCCTACTGTGGGTTTCACAGCACAGGAGACTCCCTGCCTTACACTTCAGCAGGAGCATTTCAATTGTCGGAATTAACCGTTCCGGGACGGTTGTCTTTTCACAAGAAAGTAGGGGAACTGTTTACTTGAATCAAAAAAGTATGAGCAAGTCGTGCTCCTCAGATCCCGCCCACTGTCCACAGTCCTTCAAATGACAGAACTCTTTGAGTGAACAAGCCCTGGACCGTGGGACATCATGAGTGCCTGTATAGGAGCAGAACCAACCACCTCTGGTTCAGGAAACTCTTGAACACAGCGCTCTTTAAACAGCTGTTCACCTGAACATGCAGCGACAGCAGCACTGGCAGGGAAAGGCTAAATAGAGGTGCCTCTGTTTGTATTTGGTTGCAAGCTTCCTACCCTTGTCCTTTTCTGTGGTTTAATGGTGCAACGCATGATGATAGTGCCCACAGTACTCCTGGATGGATAAGTAGGTTTCAGGCGAGATTCCGCTGTTTAGGCTTAGTAAATGTAATTTCAAGTGAATTAACAAAAATAAAACAAAATAGTACAATCAAAAGTAAGAAAGATAAGTAACATGGTGTGAGCTCCAGTCATGGGAACACCTGGGGTAGACTCTTGTATGATTACTCATTTGTGACTTATTTTGTTTGAATATTGTTTAAAGTTCATGTTCCGGGCTTAGGCAACTTCAGAACACCCAGAGTCACTTACTTGATAAGTACCTCAATACTTGATTTTCTATCGCTATCTAACTTGTTTTACCTTTGTTTCTCTTGCAAATACATCGAAACCAAGGTAGCGAATTTAGAAAGATGCAATTTGATTGTGTGTATCCTGTGTTCATCTTTTGTTCTTTCAGTGGAATGCAAATGTATTTCTCCCTCTGTACCCACATCACTCCTGTTTTAACAACTCTTAAACTGTTTCTTCTTATGCATCTCTTCTATACTATAAACTACATAAAAGAGAGGTGCACTGAGGCTCTCTGGGTCATTGCTCGTGCCTTTATAAATATTTGCAAGTAAATAAATAAATACATAAATAAACATAAACAATACATAAATAAATAAATACAATTGGTTCAGGTCGGCTGCTCTCTTTGTCTACGATCTAGGTTAACAAGCCTGCGAGAGACCAGGCCTGCCCGTAAAGATAGGTGGCATCGCTGGAGCAGTTGCTGTTTTTTATGCCAGCCGATGTTCCTTTGACATGTCTGACATGAAGAGCTGGTCCCACTCCCCAGAACCCTGACTGAAAACTGGTTTTAAAACCTTGGTCTCGGCTCTTTCCTGAACCTTGGTGGTTTGGTAGGTCTCAAGGCAGGTACAGGATGATCGAAGGTTGCATGGCTTGTGTCTGTATAGTCTCCTATGTGCCTCTTCAAACTCACCTCCTGTTGCTGAATCAGAGTAACGGGTTATCTTAATTTCTTCATTGACCAGTGTTGAGGGCCTGATTCTGAAGCTGATGGAGCCGCCCATTACCCAAAAAGACTTATAAACTATGCTCAGGACTTTACGATGGGGTGGTCACACCTTTCCCAGTGAAGAAGTTGGGGTGACTTTTTCTGAATATTCAGTGATCTATAGATCTGATTCTTGGGTAGACCTGCGTAGGCCAGGTGGCATTATTCTAGGAGCACAGGTGATGTCTACTTGATTGAATGGAGCTGGAAAGACATCTTCCTGAGCAGATCTCTCAGGTTGAACCTCAGTGTATTCTCACTATACCTTGTGGACACTCACCTTTCACCCAGCGGATGGACTCTTTATGGTCAGGCCCACTGCTGAAGGAGACGGAACAGGAGAACAAGTCTTCCTTGCAGACTTCAGGATTGCTGGCCATCCTGCCGGTCTCAGCAGACTCGAGCATCTTCCTTGAGGTTGTTTGGCATAGGGCAGAAATACACAGATATGTCCCCTGCTGTCACCGTGGGCACACCAACGCAGATTGGACTCACATGGCTATCTCATCCGCCTTCATGAGGGCTTAGTACCATTAACTAGAGTCTTGAAACTATCTCGGGTGCCTTCACTGTAATTCAACAACATATACCATAAAGAGATAGCTCACCCACAGCCACCAAGAAACACTAGCACACAGGAGACGTGCACACTGATCTCCCACCGAGAAACACTAGCACACAGGAGAAGTGTACACTGATCCCCCACCGAGAAACACTAGCACACAGGAGACGTCTACACTGATCCCCCACCGAGAAACACTAGCACACAGGAGACGTCCACACTGATCTCCCACCAAGAAACACTAGCACACAGGAGACGTGCACACTGATCTCCCACCAAGAAACACTAGCACACAGGAGACGTCTACACTGATCCCCCACCGAGAAACACTAGCACACAGGAGAAGTGTACACTGATCCCACACCGAGAAACACTAGCACACAGGAGAAGTGTACACTGATCCCCCACCGAGAAACACTATCACACAGGAGACGTGTACACTGATCACCCACCAAGAAACACTAGCACACAGGAGAAGTGTACACTGATCCCCCACTGAGAAACACTATCACACAGGAGACGTCTACACTGATCCCCCACCAAGAAACACTAGCACACAGGAGACGTCTACACTGATCCCCCACCAAGAAACACTAGCACACATGACAGGAGACGTCTACACTGATTCCCCGCCGAGAAACACTAGCACAGGAGACGTCTACACTGATCTCCCACCAAGAAACACTAGCACAGGAGACGTGTACACTGATCCCCCACCGAGAAACACTAGCACACAGGAGACGTCTACACTGATCCCCCACCAAGAAACACTAGCACACAGGAGACGTGTACACTGATCCCCCACCGAGAAACACTAGCACACAGGAGACGTGTACACTGATCTCCCAACAAGAAATACAAGCACACAGGAGACGTCTACACTGATCTCCCAACAAGAAATACTAGCACACAGGAGACGTGTACACTGATCTCCCAACAAGAAATACAAGCACACAGGAGACGTGTACACTGATCTCACACGCTGACCATACATACCAGACATACAAAGCGTTCTTACTAAAATTCACAGTGACACCCTAGAACATACAAGGCTCACCCTGCCCCCCGCTGTCACGTCTCACCAGCACTTGCGCGCAACCCTAGCACGCTATGTTTGAGGCACTAACACAAGACTCCCATATTTTTCCTGCGTCACTAAAACAGAACAATAAGAGCTTTGAAGTAACCGAAAGTGATCAGAAAGCGCTATACAAAACACCTCAATAAACGCATGGATACGTAAAAATCACACCCTTACCTCACTACTATCACATTCACAACATACAAAATTAGACACTGGGCGTCACTGTGACCCACTAGCACACACAACTCACACGTGCTGCATGCCTGGGTCATGTTGTCATAAACACGCACACTCATACAGATCATAAAGTTGCGTTACAAGCAAGCGGTATTAAAATAGCACACTGTAATACACACCGACGTCCCTGCGTATCTGACACACAATTCCTCTCCCAAACACGGGCAACAGCAACATAGACAGGGCGTTGCCTCGCCGGAGTCCCGCGCGCACAATGCCAGCAGGCTCAGCACTTAATGCAGTCACAGGTCAGCAGGTCTGGTCGTGACAGACCCACCTCCCGTGTCCTGTGGCGGGGGAGGAGCCGCCGCCACCTCATATTGCATTTGAATGGGAATGCCCTGGGGAAGCCCTTTCCCCTCAGGTCGGAGAGGGGGGGCTGGCCCATAGTGCAGAGGAGCGGGCGCTCTTTACAGCCTTTTGCTAAGCTTCTTTCGGGTTCTCCGCCCATCGCTCCATGGCACTGAGATGAGAACTTTGCCTCCCTCCGCATAACCCTCCCTGCCCCGCTCTATCTATGTGAGGGCCGCACTTCCAGTTCCAGCTCTGAGCACAAGCTGTAACTATAATAAAATAATGTAGGATTGTATCACTTCCTCGTGCATTCGGCACAAAAAGGATCACAAGGCAAAACGATCACATGGTCTTGCAAGACCAGGGTGGTGCAAGCTTCACTTCATTTCAGAAAACGCAACACACATGTTGCAACACCAAGAGGGAGACTTGTGTTTGCTTTTTGACTAACTTGTATCTTTAATGGATAGAGAGTTCAGGATGCGCCAAGAAGAGGAACTCTTTGCGTGAGGCGCATAAGGTTAAATGACTGTTCACACTACAGACATGCGCAATACACCAAAACACTGCAGGGATACACTCCACGTTCACGCGCGAGGCACGCAGACAAAGTGCATCTAGGCACGCACACGTACAGAGAGCTCAATACACAAAGATGCTCACTGAACACAAACACTTATTGTCATGGCACAAGCCCAAAAAAAGAGGAGGGAGTAACTAAGTTAGCATGCATGTCACATCAAGACATGTGACATCACTGCACGTGACATCAACTGTGATATCAAAGGAAGTGACATCACAGCATCTGTGAAATAATTTTTTTAAATGGGCCATTTAAACGGCTATTCGTGTAAATACTCACCCAGAACGATACAGCTGACATTCTTGCAGTACAAGCTCTTATATTTAAGGACTGAACAAAGTGAAAAGCTTGCTTCCAAATCGGAGTTTCTCTTGAATGCTTGCTAAGTGATAACAAGCCCTTTGCCTTTGTTTCCCCTCCTCTGCTCTAACTCCTAGGTGTGAGACTGCAAATAGCTCCGAGACAAGATTGTACTCCCACAAAAGGAGAACTGATGGCCTTCAAATCAGCCTTTTGTCTTGGGCCCAGCAGGAGGGGAAACAAGCATTGGCCGCGCGGCCGTGCGAGACGCGCTCTGTGGTGGGGGAGGGGGGAGGAGCGGGAAAAGCAAGTGACACGCGGCCGTGAAAGTGACACGGCCGCGCGGCCCCGAGAAGCGCTCTGTGGTGGGGGAGGAGCAAGTGAGAGGAAAGACATATGGCGCCTGGAGCATGCGAGGAATGCGCGTTACTGTGCGCGTACTCGCATGCTCTAGGCCAGCCAAAAGTTGTGGTCGCATTTCTGCAAGCCCACTACAAAATGTCTCGCCCAGAGCCAGCGCTGAAGCGCTGGCTTTCAGGGCGAGACCTAAAAAACGTACGTTCTCCAATGCCAGGGCCAGGACTCCGCCAATGCAGTGATATTGCTGCGAGCGGGTTGGGCAAAGTCCTTGCAAACTTTTAATGTTCATGTGCAAGGTGCCTAGAATGCAGAGCCTGTGATATTACGGTGGTTAAGGACACATGAGGGTGTTTCACCTGGCTTCGCAAGAGTAAACAGTCTGCAAAACACTAAGCAAAAGTGTTGCTTTCTTTTTTGGATCCATTTCACAAGGGAACAAATAAAGGAAACTAGAGGAAACAGAGGATAAGAGACGTTTTTCAGCAAGTGGGGAGCAGCGAGAGAGACCGAAATAGAGGGGAAAAGAGGAAGAGGAAGAGAGAGGGGGGCAGCTGACAGTGGCAGAGCAGGAGAAGTGGATACTTCGACCACTAATCTTACTTTAATAAACCTGCTGGGCACCTAGGGATCTCGCGCACAACAGAAGTAGGATGCTCTCCTGACTCCTGCTCCGCTCTAGAACTCCACAGCACTCCAGGGCCGTCATTGGTAGCGCTTTAGCGCGCTACCAGATTGACAGCCCTTGGACCCAAACAAGCTAGTTTGCATCCTCAGGTGGTGGTAACACTGCGCATGGGCAGGCATAAGCGCGCTTTGTGAAATTGTTAACACTGTTTTCTCTCTCCTATTTCTATGAAGATTAACATCGTGGAAAAGAAAGAGGGACAACTGTGTTCAACAGTGCAGGCTTTACGGAAATACGACTGGCGCCGATTTCGGAGCACAAATGGCGCCACCCTGATCTTGGCACTCGGTGCGGTGGCACCGTGCGTACCGCCCAAAAACCGGCACTGGTTCCTTGTTTGCGCTAGTGCCCAGTGTATTCTTGCTACGCTACTGTGTGGCGAGTATTGGTAATATCGGCTTACCTTTTCCTATGAACAGATTATCCTTATCATTCTCCCCAGCCCCCCCCATCCATAGATTTGGGGGGGCTGGAGAGAATGTGGCTGTCCGCGGCCCCCGCAGGGGGCCACCTCAGCAGGGCGGCCCTTTAGTGCCATTTCGGCACCGCCCAGCCGCTCTAGTCTCTGGAGGGGTCTTGGAGCCCTCTAGCTTGGTCACCTCAGTGACGTCCTTCCGGTGCGCCGAGGTGGGGGGGAGGGCATATATGCCTCCCCAGCCCCTCCTGGCGTCCTCTGTTGCACCAGCCACGCCGTCGGGTTTCTCAAGGTGAGTCGGGGTTGGTGTGTTTCGCCCCTGCCTCCCCGGCATGGCTCCGGTGGTTGTGGGGAGAGGAGGTGGTCCGTTGGACTGCCGACTTTGGTACTGGAAACCTGGTTTTGAGCCTCAGGGTCGCGTCCCATCCTGCGATCCTGGGCAAAACACTCGATCTCCCTGTGCCTGAATGTGTAATGTACATGCGGTGCTCGTGTGTCTTTGTCGCCAGCCATGCCGTCGTCCCCCCGCTGGGCATGATGCGACCATGGTGGTTGCCCTCGCGGTGCTGCGGCGCGCCGTTTGCTAGGAACGGTGGCATACTACGGCGCTCCCAGCGTCCGGTTGGGGCTAATTGGTGTGCACAGCGAGGGTGGAGGTTTAGAGCGCCTGTGTTTCAAGGCGGCGCTATTGGTGCCTATTTGTCCTGCCTTGGAGGGGCACGCCGGGGCTGGCGAGGTGTTGGCTGGGGGATTGTGCGGCGCCACTTGTGGTCCTGCCCGGGACGTTTTGGGGCACGCCGGGGCCGGCTCGGCAGTGGGGAACAGCTGTCGGGCGTACATGCAGCTCTGGCTCGGGGGATGTGCTGAGGGTCCAAGTGCTTCTGCAAGCGGGAGTTTTTCGCCGCCGGCTGTCGTTATAGCGTCGTTTTCTTTCTTTATTGTCTGCGTTTGCTGCATTTTTGCCTAAAAATAAAAAATAAAAAATAAAATAAATAATAATATAAGCTAATTACTAGAACATGTCCCGTGCATTGCTTTGACAAGCAGAGAAGGGAAGGCAGAGACCGCGGAGCACTTTGCAGGGCTTTGCATAACCCACCCCCAACCTCCACTCTGGCACGGGCCTGGCGGGGCCGTCGGTGCGTTGGGGCTCGGCCTGCCCGGTGCCTGTGGCGTGTCAAATTATGCCTTCAGGGTTGGCCTTGGGCATAAAGGGGGCCATTGTAGGAGGGTACTGCCTCCAGCTTTCGATGCAGCCGGAGTGCGCCGAGGCTGGTAACTGACGGGTCCTCAGGCGGCGCGGTCGCTTAGGTTCTCGCGCCGGCCAGTTATCTGCGATTAGACCGGAGCAGTGCCTTACGGTATGTCATGCTTTTCCCCGACACTGAGGCTGCCTCTGTTTCAGTTTCACGTTGCCACGACATGGAGAGGATGCGGCGTTAGGCCTTGGCTGCCCAGGGTGGTGTCCCGTTGCAGCTCTCAGCTCTAAGCGCCCTGGCATGGTGCAACTGCTGCACAGGGGTGTGCTTGCAGCTCGTCACAGTTGAGTCCATTGCGTCGATTGATTGATCAGAGCATGATCACCATTTTCTGTCACCAAGGCATGCGCATATGTTCGACTCCTCGACTCTCTTGAGCATAGGCAATGTAGTGTTTACACTTTCCCTACATTTGATTGTTGCTGGGTTATTTCGTTCCATTGCGCGCAGTTTCCACGCACATTGTTGAATTGGTTCACCTCGGTTTGTGATATTCACATTACGTGCCACTGGATGCACGGTGAGCTCTGAATGTCACTGATCACAGGACCCTGCACCTCGCTGTCTCTCTCGGCATTGTCCCCTCGGGAAGAGATATTTCTAATGCTGGTTCGCGTCGAGGTCATCCTCGGGTGTGTGAAATCAATCCAACAGGGGTTGGAAAACCACTTTTGATACGGGTTCAATGGAGAGCTTTTGTTCTATGTGGCTCTTGAATACCTTAAACACACGTGCCCTTCCTATTCTCTAGATTTCTCTGCTTTGCGCCGCTCGGGGAGGCCTGGCGCGTGGTTGGGGGGACAGAGCAGCGGAGCCTGGTGGCGCGCAGGTTGTTGGCAGGAGGAATGGGGTGCTCTGTCTGGGTGGACGTGCCATGGAGCATGAGGCGGCCTGCAAAGGCGGTGGTTGTGGTTCGCCGGCTGCCACTGACCGTGATTGCAATTTTGCCAATTGTATAAATGTGTATGACGTTCTTGTTGTGTTGCAGGGACTTGGTAGTGCGAAGTTGAACAGGGGGCCGTGACGGTGCAGGTACTTAAGTGTATGCTCACGCTCCAAGATGGCGGCTGCTGCGCACGGGGGCCGCAGGTGACCGGTCAGGGGACCATATGATGCCGGGAGCACAGGGCTAGCTGGTTTGTACAGTTAAAAGTCCATGGGGATGTCGACATTGTCGCAGAAGGGTCTAGGGGACTGAAGGTTGTGGGGGCAGGAAAGAGGCCGTGTCCTCCGGGGGCCATCCTTCATGGATGGTTGAGTTGCGGGCGAGCCAACAAGGGTTTTGCTCAAGGTCACGCTGGGTTCAAGGGCTATTGCTGATGGTGGATCGTCAAGCCTGTCCAAGCTTCGTGTGTGTCAAGTTGAACTGAGAACAAACACCTATAGCCTAAACCGCGTGGTTGTTTCAGTAGTTAGGAGGGCACCTATGCCTGAATTCCATCACAAGTTCATTTGTCCGCGGACTCGTGTAAATGGAAATGCCGCAATGGGGGCATTCACAGCGCTAAGATTGGAAATGCATTTTCACTTTGATAATGTTTGTTACGTTTGCCTCGCTGGTATTTTCGCAGAGCTTGGTTTGAGCCGGTGGTTTCTGGAGCTTGGCATCGGACGCCGGCCCTTGTGGTCGTTGCTACATGGTGGCGCGGTTTGTGTGTTTTGTTGTGTGGTTAAAGATGAGCACAGCAGTTGTTTGTGGTTCAATGGGCATTGGAGACAACTAGTGCCCGCCCCAAAACCGTTCTTCGCGTCTGACGGTAGGCTCAAGCATCCTGTGAAGCGGGGCAAATCACTTTGGTACCTCGAGCAGTCTGAGTTGTCACACTCATAGGAGTGGCGAGGTTAGTAGTTCTTTGGGCGAGGTTAGTAGTTGTGTGGGCAACTAATAAGCATTGACTAAGTCAATGGATGGGCTTGTTGTAGGTGTAGTGCTAGTTAATGTCAGGCATAGTCTTGATGTTACTCACAGATGCACTGGATTGATGCAAACGTCATACATAGCAACCTGCAACAATGGCAGCTATGGATGGGGCCGAACGAGCATGCACGTTCAGAATCCTCAGCCTAGGCCTTTTCCAAGATAGGCAACCAGATTACTGAGCCTGGCCAGTACACTATTTTGCTGTCTGCATGCGGTGACTCAGTCCAAAGGGGGATTTGCCGGTGCTCCATGAAATGGACCCGGTCCTCCTTACGGACAAAGAGTAGGTATGAGCATATAAAGATAATCAATATTTCGGGTCATTTAGCTATTAGCTGCCCAGTTGTGTGAGCATATAACCTGCAGGTAATTTTGGAGAGTGAGGCTGCTGAGTTGCTCAGGCATTTTCTGCCTCGTTTCAGGGCCAGTGTTTGTTACTTTTCAAGGTTGAGGCTCAATGTCTTAGTTACGTTTGGTGGTGCTTGAATAGGTTGCCAATATTCATAATAGCACGGCGATAAAGTAGTAGTCTTGTGGAATGTTGGATTGGGAGGTAACTTACAAGAAACGCATTATAGACCTGGGCGTCTTCGCTACAGGCTAGCAATGCACCAGGGTTGTGGACTTCTGCATCGTGGGGCACACAGTTCACGGGAGAATGATCCCATTTGCTGTTCAATTTGCTTTCGAGTGAATTGAGACATTTTATTCAATGGTCAACACATTATGATTGACAGACCCACCATTAAAGAATGAAGCATTCTCAATACGCTATGCAACGAAGCTTATATTAGGGCTTAATTTACCTTATACAACTAAACAAGCAGTGTCTAAGCCAAGGGTAGTGACGTATTGCAGGTATAGTGTGGTTGTGCAGTATATAGCTGGAGGCAATGACAGGAGCCGCGAAATGCCTGCCGGCGGCACAATAAGCTTATACAAAATGCCAGCGCATGGGTCACCCACACACATATGCATTGACCAGGCATCCAGGAGGTGCCGACACAGCATCCGTCAGTGCAGATGACGGATGGGTTTGCAGGCGATAAGGACAGGGTGATCCACCCGTGCCTTGGTTTAGGCGAAGTGGCACACCGAGCGGCCTTGTAGGGCATGAGTAGTGTAAATTCACGCCATGTCTACGTGTTTATTGGCTGGCGCAGCACTTGGTCATCAGTCTGTACCCTTGTACTGGGGATCATCCAGGCAAGGGGGTACATTAGGGCTTAGTCATCCCAGAATTATATGCACAAAGGCGCTGCGAAAGGCGGAGACTGCATTGGGCAATTGGCTACAAGGGCCTTTATGAGGAACATCTGCTGGCACCATATAGAAACAGGTACCATGTACACTGGGTGGGCATTCCTCTGCAACCAAGGGCAGGTTTCAGGTCGCTTCAGTTAAAGACCTATTCACCCGCGCTTTAGCCAGGGCAGCAGGCGAGTGGTGGTAGTTGTCATCTAACAAGTGTGCTGCGGCGGAAAACAGTTTGGTCAACACTGCGTTAGAGCCGAATGGCGACAGGGTACTATAGATCATTTGGCAGTCCCAATATTCAGGAAAGTGCAGGTATTTGCACAGTGTTTCCCTCTGGTTCCCACAGACTTGTCTGCCCCATGGCTTATCCTTATGGGCTAGCACCTGAGACTGGAAGGGGCGTCTTCTGCTAACGGTGGCCAAATAAGTTGATAGTCGACGCTGGGGTAGATGTACCATGCAGGGCATGATTACTCCTTGTGTTGTCCCAAATATTTGGGGGTCCAACTGGGTGGAGTATTAAGTTCTTAGGAATCATCCAGCTTTCCTTCAACCCAAACAAGGGCAGTTAGCGTTGCACAGTATCAGGGAGTGGGTAGACATACACCGGTGATTCAGCGAGAGCATGCCCGGGGGCACGCACGCTTCACAAAACACAGAGCTGCAACCAGAAAGGTGCCAAGTGGCAGAAACCAGTAAATAAGTTTAATGTGTGTCTCTGCCCTTACAGCGGGGTGGAGCCAATGTCCTTTAGAGGTACACACAGGTGAGAATTGGGTGCTTCTTAGGGTTCGCATGACCAATGCGGTTTGTGGTATCTCCCTGCGGATCCACTGAAGGTGTACTGCAGCTGAGCAGAGAACGGGGAATCTGGGAGTCCGACACTTTTTCGAGTTTAAGCAGCCAGGGTCAGGGATGGGTTGCAGATACGGGCATCTGTGATCCGACGGCAGTTAAGCAAGCGGGGTGTGCTGCTTAGTTGTCACTACACGGAAGGGTGAGGTATCACCAATAGTGGGAATACATATATGGTTCAGACCAGATTTGACACCAATAAGGTGTTGACCGGGGTTTAGCAATCAGAAGGGTCTGTGCAATTGTCTGGTCAACAAGGCGAAGTATATGCATCCCAGAACCAAGGGTAGGTACCTGTTGCTGCAGTTAAGGTCAAAAGCCCCGCACGGTCAACTATATTAGCCACGCTGGGTGTGGACGCTGTCAACCAACTTAGCGTGCTGCTGTTTCAATAAATAGGAAAAACAGGGTGCCGAGCACAAAAGGCTACTATGCGGTCGAACATTTGGCACGTCCAGTGTTCAACAAAAATGTAAATTTAACGGAGCAGGTATTTTCCACCGCAGGGGCAGCTTAGGGGGCGGTGTGCACCCCCCCATCATCTATCTGGGAGTTGCTAGGATGGGGGTAAAGTAGGACTTAGCAATCGTTAGTGTCAGGCACCACACTGCAGACAGTGCGCTCTGTACTAAATCAGACAGATTCTCTAAGCTGGTATGCCTAGGGGTTCCACCACTGAGGGAGCTGAGCGGGCGAAACTCCCATAAGGTATAGGGGATGCTTGGCAAGGGCGGGATGGCACCCTTGCTTTCTGTCACATACTTCTAGTTGGGGACATTCCGGTGCGTCAGGATTTCAAAAGCTAAGGGGCCCTTCAAATGTTAAGGACAACCCTTCCCGCCCTAATAGCCAAGGTGGGCAGGCGGGTGATTGGAACAGAGATTGACCAAAGGGGGTTCCCCCCATTTTCTTAGGATACACCTAGGGGGCAACGACATCATTGCCATGAGGAGGAGGTCACTCTTACAAGCCGTGAAAGCTGACTTAGGGGAGATCTGTAAATACAGGGATCAATGTGAGTTCAAGTGGTCTGAGATTATTCCCCGCAGAGTGGGGCTCGGGATGGGGACACAGGTGTTCAGGAACATACAGTGTTAGAAGGACGGCAACCAGGTGATATCAACACATACATGGGGCAATGTGAGCTATGGTTGTCTGAAAGCATCCCGCGCAGATAGGCACGGGGCTAAGCCATGTATGGCCGAGGAACATGCCTGCAGGGGGTGGACAGTCAATGTACAAGTTCTCAGGCCTAATGGGCCTCATGAACAGATTGGACCAGAGATTGGCCCAAGGGGAGTACTCCCCAACGTCTTAGTGACACATCTAGGGGGCAACAACCTCACTGCCATGGGGAGGAGGCCACTTTGACAAGCCAGGAACGCTGATTTAGGGGAAATCAGTAAGTCCATGGGTCAATGTGAGATCTGGTGGTCTGATATTATCCCCCGCAGAGTGTGCCACGGGGCTAATTCAGAGGAGGCCGTTGAACATTCCCGAAAGAGAGGAATAGTTCTATGCGTAAGTTCGCAGACCAGGGGGGTATGGGCTTCATCAGACACGAGCTGATTGAGGCTAAGGTCACCACAGTGCTGGCTCACCAGGCGGGCGGGGGCAGCATAGGTTGTTACAGCTGCCCGCCCTTGGATCGCCCGTAAGATAACCCACATATTGCATACTCCTGTATGGAATAAACCTGCAGCAATATTTTCCCACTACAAAGTTGTCTCGTGTATTTATTCATTCTTGCATGCTCAGACTGGGGGTGGGAGAAGTTGCCGGTAATGGCACTATCGCTTCCAGTTGTGTACTGCTGTTACCGCCTGTTAGCAGACACGTAAACGTGTAGTCGGACGCTAAGCCTCTTATTTTGTCCTGGTATTAATGCACTCAGCACACGAAGCATAACTCGGAGAAGCAGTGTTGTAAGGTAGATTATATACATGTTTATGTTGCACTCTGCATAATTGATTATAAATACTACAATGACCTTTCATTTTCTTAATTTCAGGTTCTATCATGGATTCATCCAGAAACCCAAGCTACAATAATTCGCTGTAGCCAGCCCATGGTTGGCGTGAGTGGGAAACAGAGCAAAGATGATCAGAAGTATTTTCAGTCCATTATGGATGCTAACGCCCAGTCCCACAAACTCTTCATATTTGATGCCAGACCTAACGCCAACGCTGTGGCTAACAAGGTGAGGGATACACTTTTCTAGAAACTGTTGAGTTTGTTTCTGTAAGCACAACTTGTGTGGCTTGTGCATTGACAACGCCCAGACTGGCTTCAGAATGATATCTCTCCAACTGAGGGACACAGGTCCTGAGTGTCTTCCCACCACGGAGTAAGTAATATTCAGTCAGAGTTCACTTAGATCGAATATTTCATACAACTTCCTAAAGTTTTGAATCGATGTACATATATAATGTCATATTACAACACTACCTGTAAAAACCCACTGGCATGTTATCACTCATAAACCTGGATAATGGACCCCAACAAACACCCAGCACCCTAATGATCAAGTTGTCACAACTCACTTACCAAGGACAAAGGTAGAGCAGAAAATATGAGTAACTGAATAAATGAATTATTTTCAAAAGCATTATGTGGCATAAATAACCACAATAAAAGTAAATTAAACCATGATTATAAAAGCACACAGTTAACTGTAAAAGACAAAATATACATTGTCTGACTTTTCAAGTATTGAATGTAAAACGAGAGACCACAAAACACCACAGTCCGACTTAATCATATGTACAGCAGCACCTACGTTACGAATACACATATTTTTAAGCAGTTGCTTGAGCCATTTTGCTCTGGACTGGGGGTACATTCGCCAGAAAAAAGGAATTAGTCTTCGACATACTCCGGACACATGTAACAGTGACTTGTTTTCTAACAGGCTTCTCCCTACTTTTAAATCAAATGATTAAGAGGCAGGGTACCAGACATCAGCTCAATGTACAAAGTTTTGACCAATGCTGGTTCCACCTCATCTAAGTTAATCTCAGAAGTAGATCACAAATGAGGTAAGCATTTTCTAGTGAAAAAAGCCTTGGTGTATGTACCTTTGGTAGACTTAATATTCAATTTCTCCAAGAACCACTTTTTATATGTGAGTTTAACCTCCCTACCAAGTCCTCAATTAATGGAATCAAGTTTGGTCCAATGCTCGAACATACCAATCTGTGCTACCAGGTTGCATATGTGCTTAAATCATGCAAGCGAAGCACTGCCTGTGAGGGTCAGTACATTTGGTAGCACCTTATTATAGTCTCCAACTTAGTTTGTACCCCACACCCGGGCCCAGTATAGTACAGGTCTAAACTTGGCTAGCATAGAAATGGCCAGCATCTGAAGGTCTAGAAGCAATGAGACTGTTGGGGTGCTGGAGGGTGAGCTTAAAATATGTTTTAAAAAGGCTTTCTCAGGGTCGATTAACTCTGAAACATCAGAGTGATTCCAAATTTCAGTTCCAAATAGGGCAGCATCCTAGGCCTGTAGCTTATTCACATGGAGAGGGGTGAGATGGGGGAGGTGAGGGGAATAAGCACCCACACCTCTCCCTGTCAAAGCGCAGTGTTGCTCCTGCACACTCTCCTAGGAGGTTAGAGCTCCTGGTTATATGTTCCTTCCATTTTGCATTGTGTGTTAAGTGTATCTCAGGTAGGGAAATTCTCGTACTTGCTCAAGGTCTGAGTTGTCCAGACTGAAATTGTTCTTGGACCCTTAATGGGGGCAGAATATCATTAACTTTGTTTTTCATGTATTCATAATCAATCCATTTGCAATGCGGAACTCACTAAACGTATCCAGTAAATTCTGAAAGACCATGGTGGCTTGGATACCAGTGAGGAATAGTCTGTAAATAACAGGATAGCAACTTTAGGTCCCACTATTTTCGGAGCAGCTTTGAGGCATGCTTCAATAGCTTATACATTGGGAAATGTTGCAGAATAAAGTGATAAAGTGTTCATACCAGTGATTTTCTTCAATATGTACTTCTGGCCTGGACCTCGCTTGGGATATAATGTGCCAAAACACTTTGGCATTTTAGATGTTTCTGCTCCCAAAAGATCTTGCCATCTGTTATACTCCCATAGTTATACTTTTTTTCCAGTAGGGTTTTATAATGATGCCTTTTAAGTTTGATGTCCTCTGTTATGTTATACTGATTTGTAGAGCGCACTATCACCCCAGAGGCTTACCTGGCACTGAGCAGTTGTGAGTCTAGCAAACTTGGGGCCTTGTGGAGCTACTCGAACAGTGAGGTCTTCAGCTTTTGTGGAGTTCAAGAAATGAGGAGGTGGCTCTTATGTGTAGTTGTTTCACGGTTTAGGAGCAATATAGGAGAAGGCTTGACCACTGGATCTGGTTTTTCAGATGCATGAGATGTGTGCAAGTAGGAGTCCGAATGAGCGGAGGTGTCTGGAAGGTTTGTGAAAGCAGATAGCGATTGTTGAGATATGTTGGGCCAGTGTTCTGTAGTCCCTTGAAAGTGTGTGTGAGGAGTTTGAATTGTGCTCATTTGTGCATTGGGTGCCAGTAGAGCTCCCTCAAGTGTGGTGTGATATGAGTGTGTCGCCAGATGTTGAGAGTGATTCTGGACGCCGAGTTCTGAATGGTCTGCAGCCTTCTGGTGAGTTTTTTGTTTATCCCAGCATTGAGGGTGCTTCCATATTCCAGCTTGCTTGTGATACGGGCGTGTGACTGTTTTCCAGGTGCTGATTTGGAGCCATTTGAAAATCGTCCTGAGCATCTTCAGGTTGGGGAAGCATGAGGCATTGACAGCGTTGATTTGGGCAGTCATGTTGACTTTGCTGTCAGAGACCATCCCAAGGTGCTTGGTGTTGATGGCTGGCCACCAAGTGGAGTCCCACAGTGAAGGGCTCGTCCCAAAGATCATGATTTTGGTCTTGTTGGTGTCCAGCTTCTGACAGTTGGCATTCAGCCAGTGAGCGATTTCAGTCATACAGCCATTGTGTACTGGGGATCGTGTCCATGAGGGAAAGAATGAGTTGTGTGTTGTCAGTGTAATAGAGGACGCTGATATCGTGAGAGCAGATGTTGCTGTCTAGAGGGATCTGTATGTGTTGAAAATGGTTGGGCTCAGGAAGAATTCTTGCGGAACTCCGCAGATGAGTTTGTGGGCATCCGAGGTCTACAGGGCCAGGCTGACTGACTGGGTCCTTCTAGTCAAGAAGGAGCAGATCCATCGGAGTGTGTGTTCTTGGATTCCGATGTTGTGTAGACCTTGGATAAGGATCGAGTGCGATTACCGTGTCAAACGCTGCAGAGAGTTCCAGGCGGATGATGGCCGCTGTGTCTTCTCCGTCCAGAGTCATGGGGATGTCATCCAGAGTGGCGAAGAGGGCAGTTTCCATGCTGTGGTTGAGTCTAAAACCAGACTAACTGTTGTTGAAGAGTTGGTGGCTGTTGCGGTATTTGGTGAGGCATTTGTTGATAATTTTCTCTAAGACCTTGGCCGGTAATCGTAGCAGGGAGATCGGTCTGTACTTGGCGTGCATTGAAGGGTTTGCGGAGAGTTTCTTCAGCAATGGAAGGACAGTTGTGTGTTTCTAAGCATCTGGGAAGGTTGCAGAAGAGTTGGAGGCATTCAAAATGGCTGTGAGCATGGCACTGATGGTTGCAGTCCTCTGTAGTAGGCATGGGGATGGTAGTGGCCCCTGAGTCGATGGATGTCATTGTGAGAGCGCTTTCTTCTGGGGTGATGACTGGCCATGTGGTTAACATTGATTCTTTTGATAAGATTGGGGGCGTTTATTGAGATCTGTTGGGGTCCGGTTGTGGGTTTAAGTTGCTGTAAATGACAGTAATTTTGTTGCTGAAGAATTGAGAGATTGTTGCAGAGGTCCTGTGAGGGGGTGATCGAGTTGGAGGCAGCTCCTGGTGAGGTAAGATCCTTCACAATGGCTGTGTTTTCTTTGCTTCTACTGGTGCTATAATTGATGCCGTCTGCCAGAGCAACACGTTTGGTGAACTCGATCGGTTTGATTCGATTCATGAAACTTTATTTGGCTATTAAAAACAGCCATAAAAGTACATAAAAACTAAAACATATATTAAATACATTAAAACATCTCAAGATCTGATTCAATTACATGTATTCATTATATACAGTACGTAAAAACATAAGATAATTCAATGGCCCACTAATACATAAGACTTTTCCTCACATTAATGGCTTTCAAGATAAAAAGGGGAACATTATAACACACAGAGTGGTCTCCTAATGCAATCAAATATTTCATTGCAGTTTTATGTAATCTAATATTCTGTATAATCAAGTCGGGTTTAAGGTAAAAACACCTAAGATTCTGGTAAAATTTACAAAACAATAAAAAGTGCAACGTGCTTTGCTTACTTCGATCTTCACATGGGCAAAAGGTCCAAGGTAAAGCAATGTCCTGGGCACACGTTATAGAGTGAAAATAATGGTTAATACAGTCTCGTGCATGGAGGGGCGTGGCCAAGCCGTCCAAGATGGCGGCAGCACTTCCTTAGCGCTCCGCTCAGCAGCCCGCAACATACTTTCACAAATATGCCCTAATCTACTTGCAACCCACCGCAAACACCCCCGCTGCCGCAGCGCTCACGAGGAACACCCGATGAGCCTGGGGGGCGGCTGAGATGATGTCCTTGACACCGCCGGGAGCTCCGGAGAGATCGCGGCCGCGGTGGTAAAATGGCGGCGCCCTGGGGACATTGAGCGCTCCCGTGTCTGGACTGAACCCGGAGACGGAGCCCGCCGATCGCCGACATCCGGAGCCTGCGGAGATCGGCTGTCGAGGTCCATCGACACCCCAATGAAGCAATTAAAAGAGGGGAACAGGTGAGAGCGTTGCCTCAACCGCTCACAGGCCCCGCACACAGCTGATCCCACGCGAGGGGGGGGCCCCATCAGGAGGGACACCAGGCCGACGCCAGGGCATACCGCGAGGCCTCCACAGCGTGCCCACACAGAATACCCTCCCCTGGCACGGCACCGGCCCTCGAGGTGCGCGGGGGGAGGCGTACTTGGATCCCAAGAGAGGCGAGCGGACCTACGCGGAGGGGGCCCGGGAGGCTCACTCAGTGGAGGCGGGAACCGGCAAGTAACCGGCTATACCCACACAGAAGCGCCCGCGCTCGACACCCCTACCCTTCCCCAGCACGGCACCAGGCCTCGGGGTGCGCAGGGGGAGGGGTCATTGAGCTGCAGCTTGGGCGAGCGGGCCTACATGGCGGGGCCCCGGGGGCCCGTTTAATAGTGGTGGGAACTGCCGCATCGCCCATTCTACCCACGTAGGAGCGCCCACACACGATGCCCTCCCCGGGTACCCACACAGTAGTGGCGGGAATCAGCAAATTACCAGCGACACCTTCATAGAGCGCCCACACAGGATACCCTCCCCCGGCGCGGCACCGGGCCTCGAGGTGCGCGGGGGGAGACGCCACGGACACGCCGCCCAGACGGGCAGGCTTACACAGGGGCCCGGGGCCTGCGGGGTGAAGCGACGGCGCAGCGGAGGCCTGGACAGAGGGGTCTCAGCGGTGACACCACCCGAGGCTGACATAAAAGGGGGACAACGTCAAGATCACCCAAGGATAACACCGGAGGGGCCTGGAGGGGAGTTATCGTGTGCTGGGTGACGGCGGGAACGTGGGACCGCTGTCGTGTGTGGGACCCCGGGGCACCTCTAACGACGCTCTGGACCCTTGCCTCCGCTGGGGAACTGGAGCCTAAACTAAAGCACAGCGAACTCTGCACACCGGGTGGCCCCGCACCCCCGCCGCCGGGCGGCGGGATCTTAGTCGGCCGCCGGCCCCAGAGGACGTCCCTCACTGCCATCTCTCGTGGTGCTACTACCCCGGCGCGGTCCCCACCAGCTTGCGCAGGGCGCGTTGCGGGGGGGCTGGTGGACGTCGTCCGCCGCCGACCGGGCGACTGTGAGGAGCCATAACCGAACCCAGAGCGGGAGACACCACACAGCGACATATAGGCCTCAACTGACCGCAACCTACTGGACCTCCACGGAAGGCGGACGGCCCGAGTACCTATCGGTGATTGTCGGTGGGAGATACAACCACCATGGGGCGCACGCGTGCGACGGGCGCCTCGCAGACCCCGGGACCCCCTGGGACACCATCCCCGATGCCTCATGCTGCACGCCTAGGAGAGGAACCCTCAAACTCAGAATCCATGTCGAATAAATTAGACAAAGTCCTCGCGGCAATTGAACACTCGAGAGTCACCATGGAGCACAGGTTCGGAGAACTGGCCACTGACCTTAACCTGCTCCGGGACGACCATAGAAAACTGGCAGATAAAGTTAAGCAAGGAGAGAAAACGCTACACACTCTGGAACCGCAAATACAACAACACCAGGACATTTTGAAAGATCTACAATCGCGTGTGAAGTTCCTAGAGAATAAAACGGATGATTTAGAAGGTCGGTCCCGCAGAAACAACATTCGAATCATTTATTTACCGGAGGGAGTGGAAGGGACTAACCCTCTCAGTTACATCAAAACATGGATCGCGACATTCACACCAGCCGGGGACCTGACCCCATTCTTTTCCATAGAAAGGGCACACCGGGTACTGGCCCGCAAACCGCCCCCGGGATCACCACCTCGACCATTTCTCCTGAAATTGCTTCATTACCAGGATAGAGATGCTATTCTCCGGGCCGCACGACAGCAGGGAACACTCCGAGTGGAGGATAAACAAGTCATGCTATTTCCAGATTATTCACGGGCAGTCCAACAACAAAGGTCCACCTTCTTAGCAGTCAAACGCGTCCTGCGCCAAAAGAATGTCCAGTACGCACTGCTGTTCCCGGCCCGCCTCAAGATCATTCACGACGATAAGACACACTTCTTCACGGACCCTGCCGAAGTCAGTAGCTGGGTCGAGCGGCAGCTGTCACACTTGGACAATTCCAGAAAGTCACAACCCAACCGGCCATCAGGCCGACAGCGACGACAGCAGAAAAAAATCACACTCACACAGCTGAGCTCCCATTCGGACTCCTTTAGTAAACACTCCCCTGACCTTGAACACATTATAGCAGAACGCCGGAAGGCACTACAGGCGGTCGCTGAGATGGGGCTCCCGGAGGACAGCTCAGATGGTGAGAGAGGCCCACACATATTCACCTCAGAGGAAGAGGGCAGTGACGCGAACACTCCTGGAGATGGCTCCATGACGCCACCGAAAGTGACCCCCCAAACGGCAGACACTCTGATCTGATGCTCCTGACTCAGAACGACGAACATTGTGGGGATGTCCCGCGGGACTTTCGAACCCCCGAAACAAATAGATATTGCTTGGCACTGAAGGGGCGCTTCAACAACCGATCCCGAACATACTGTGCCTGATTATTGTAGACAATTTGAACTGCAATAGACGGCGGTGACTAATACAGATACAACAGGGCGCCACGGAAACGTAGTCAACAAGCGGGTAGCTGTAGTGGCAACGGCTGACGGAAGCGGACGACCGCCTCCCACACGAAACGAACTAAAGTTCGCACATGCAGTGCAGTTTGGACGTATCACCTCGAGTGCTAGGTCCTTTAAGTTGGGACTGTTTCCCGTTGGTTCACCTTATTTCCCCCCCCCCCATTTCACATACCCCCAATATCCCCAGGGGAGCGCACACACGACATAGAGACATATGGTTTGGATACAAGTGGTGGGTGTTCTACAAAGTGGGGTCACAGGAGTCGAAGGGAACACTAAACCAAAAGAACCACCACCCAAGCACTAGACACGATGGCGTCCAGGCTCCCTAACTCGGACCTGAAAATTATTACGTTGAATGTTAGGGGTATGCACACAGCGAGCAAACGATACGCAATCTACGCCTACATTAAGAGGCAGCAAGCACAGATAGCTCTCCTGCAGGAGACACACCTGACGGCGACAGAGGTGGCTCGCCTACGTAAAAAATGGCGGGGTATCATTTGTGCCACAACATACTCTGCATTCGCCAGGGGTGCCCTGATTTGGATCCGACCGGGGTCCCCTTCAGAGAACAGTCTAGAGTGACCGATAAAGAAGGCCGGTACTCCCTATTAGCGGGTCTCCTCGAGGGTAAGGAAATACTGGTGGGGAGCATCTATGCCCCCAATGTGGAGCAGGACCAATACTGGATCCGCCTTACTGGAGTGTTAGCGCAATACACGTCACTGCCCTGGCTATTGGGAGGGGACTATAACTGCACCCTAGACAACACCCTAGATAGATCTCATCCCCCTCCGGCTCAATCCCCCGCACTGAAACAGACAGAGCTATTCAGACAGTGGGTTACCCATTGGACACTAGCGGATGCCTGGCGAGAAAAGAACTCGCACATTAAAATGTACTCCTTTTATTCCGCCCCGCACAATCTCAGGGTGAGACTAGATAGATTTCTTTGCTCCACGACACTGCTCCCCCAAATACAGCTCACTGACTACCTAGGCAGAGTATTGTCAGACCATGACGCGCATACCGTGACCCTCAGATGGAGGCCACCCCACCCCCCGGTACCCACATGGAAATTACCGCGGGAGTGCCTCACTGACCTGGTATTCTGTCATACACATGGAGACCACATCCAGGAATACTTCACACTAAATACAGGCACAGCCTCATCTAGGTCAATCGAATGGGATGCGTTTAAGGTCGAGGCTAGGGGTCACTGTATCCAACAAATAGTAGGTGTGCGAAAAATACTTGAGCAATCTCTGCAAGCTGCGGAGGAAAAATTGGCGGACCTAACAAAAAGCGGGGATAAAGGGGCGGCTACCCCGGAGCAAGTGGCGATAGCTAAAACATCTTATACGGAGACAATGAGAGACCTTCGCAAATACAACTTCAGGGCGTACGCCGCCCGTGTACATCGCGAGGGAAACAGGGCAGGGACGCTCCTCGCTTGGCTCGCGAAACAGGAAGTGGACTTGCAACCAATCACAGAATTGATAGACGCGATGGGTACCCTTAGGCAGTCACAAATAGATATCCTGCACATTTTCCACGACTATTACACGGGAGTCTACCGGGCTCCGCCACAGTCATCAAACCTAGCGCTGTCCCAGTTCTTCCATTTATTACCTCTACCCGACATCCCGTCGGCAGATGGGAAGGCGTTGGAGACAAAGATAAAATCCCCGGACGTAAACCATGCGATCAGGACACTGGCACGGCGTAAGGCACCGGGTATAGATGGCTTTCCCCTCGAATACTATGCCACCTTTTCAGCCCAGCTGACCCCGCGACTCGTGACCATGTACGAAGACGCGTTGCAAAGAGGGGAACTTCCTGGATCACTCCGGGAATCTACCCTGGTAACATTCCTCAAGCCACACAGGGATCCCACTCTCCCCTCCTCCTACAGGCCCATAACACTACTAAACGCGGATTGTAAACTCTTGGGAAAAATTTTAGCGGACCGGTACATCCAAGTTCTCCCACAATTGATCCACCATGACCAAAGTGGGTTTCTCCCCAGGCGTAGCGTCTCACAAAATATTCGTAGACTCTTCCACATCCAGGATAGAGCGAAAGATCACTTCCCTCGAGCTGCATGCCTAATTCTAGACCTAGAAAAGGCCTTTGATACACTTTTATGGCCATACCTATTCGCTGTCCTACGCAAGGTACGTGTCGGCCCGACCCTGATGGCATACACACGACTACTCTATACAGGCCTCACGACTAGGGTGAGGGTGGGGAGGTACATCTCGACCCCGCTCCCGGTGGAGCGAGGGACGAGGCAGGGTTGCCCCTTGTCTCCCCTCCTCTTCGCCTTGGCAGTGGAACCCCTGGCCATTCGTCTGCGTCAGGGGGGCGAGACCTGGGGTATTCCGATCGCAGACACAGTACACAGTGTATCGATGTATGCCGATGATCTCCTGATCTACTTGCGGGACATTACGAGTGATCTCACACCGATATGGGCAACACTGCGTGACTTTGCAGAGGTCTCCGGACTCAAAGTCAATTGGGGGAAGTCGACAATCTTTCCACTGAGCCCCCACCTAGCCCCTTTGGAGATAACGATTGGGCCCCACACACTCGGTTGGAATGCTGCGGCACCTCGATACCTAGGAGTGCGACTGTATCATTCCCCGGAGAACCTCTATGAGGGAAATCACCGCAAGACATTGGCCGGGCTACTTTCGGCGGTCGCCTTCTGGAAGACCCTACCATTGGCCCCCATAGGGCGTGTAGCCCTCGCGAAGATGGTCATGGTACCCAGACTGCTCTACTGTTTTACTAATCTCCCGGTGATCCCACCCCGTTCCTTTTTTCAGGAACTAGACACACTACTCACGGCGCTGATATGGGGGGGTGGTAGACACCGGGTAGCCTTACAAACCCTCTACTTGCCCACAACACAAGGGGGTCTGGGAGCCCCTCCTTTGAAGCCTATTTCCTAGCAGCCCAGCTTCAGTGGCTGTCCCATTGGACAGCAGAGCGCCACATAGACGAGACATTCTCCAATGACGGCCGGATACCTCTCCCGGCCCTCAGCAGACTACTGATGCCGGGGACTAAGCCTACGAGTACACACCCCTACAGATCTCGATTGCCCGCAGATGCATGATGCGCATACACCGTCTGTCACGGGGTCGGCCCCTTTACTCCCCGCTCCTTCCATTGGTAGGATTCCCACAACGAGAGAAATATTTCACCGCTAACACCCTCAGGGTGTGGACTGAGCGTGGGGTGACAGAGATCGAGTCCCTATTTGAGGATGGACAGCTGAAAACGTATGCTCAAATGAGAGAAAGCCATGATCTCCCCCGGGCAATTCCTGGTACATAGACGTTTAGTTGAGAGCGCCAGGCACTGCTGGGGTCTCACTGAGGGCGAACCACTGACACACCCGGTGCTACACACGATTCTCCGTATGGGCGCGGGGAGACATTTAGTCACCTGGCACTACAAAGCGATCCGGGACCTGACCACGATCCCTCTACAAGCCCTACGACAGAAATGGGAGGACGAAATAGGACGGGTGCTCCATGACAAAGAATGGGAAAAGGCACTGGAGTACCCCAAAAGGTGTCCAGGAACGCACGCTTCAAAAACATCCAATTCAATATTTTACATCGTGCATACTTAACACCTCACCGACTCCACCGTTTTTATCCTGATACACAGTTCGCATGCCCCAGATGCCAAACACCAGAGGCAAATTTTAAACACATGTTTTGGGACTGTCCCACTATCCAACAGTATTGGGATAGGGTACATCAGACCCTAAGGGCGACGGTCAACCTAATAAATATTTCCACGTGGGAGGCGAGCGCCCTAGGTGTCTTCCGCAGGCGGAAGACGGAAAAGGTGCAGTACAGGTTTGCATCTCTGGCTCTGCTTTTAGCGAAACGTGGAATAGCTATGCATTGGAGGGCCCCGACAGGACCCCCAGAGGCAGCCTGGATAGGCGCCGTAAAAAAGTGGGGAGCAGCAGAGGAAGAAACACTAAGAGACGAGGAGGTGAAAGGGTTGCGCAAACATCCCATCTCCATGGAATGGGCACACCTCCTATTCCAATTTGCTCAGGAGACAGCACCAGCGGACTCACCCATGACTACACAATCCCACTCCCAGACTCCACACCTGTCCCCCATGGCGCAAACAAACACCAACACACAACAGACATGGGATGTGAATGACTGACTGTATGCTAGGACCCCATCGGACTAACACTTCGGTCCGCGGGGGGAGACATACACCCCCGGACTCCTCCCCCCTCACTGCGGATATCACAGTTCCTCCACAGGTAAATCAGAATCCACCACAAACTAGACAACCACCATGATACAGTCCATAGGCTACCCGTCCTCCCCTTCCTCCCCACATTCCCCCCTCAGTTCTTTGTTCCACATTTTCCCCCAACACCCACATCGTTAGCGTATCTCTATTGGGAACACACTCGTGGACTATATCACAGGGGTTACGGGGTAGTGCGGGGACTGCAGATCAACCCCCCACCACACAGACACCCATATATGCAGGCACCGAGCACCAGGCACCTTATCATTACTCATACTAGTCCACCTGCAGTGTACTTTCTATGTCGTTTCATTGTTGATAACACGAGACGTTACATATTTACTGAGATGGCTGTTCTATGGCGCAATGCTACCGCTCAATTGCCTGCACACGCCTGTCCTCATGTACTGTTAATAATGTGTATCTATGTACCATGAAAAATAAAATTCCCAATAAAGAAATTTAAACAAAAAAAAAAATACAGTCTTGTGCATTTGGAGAGTTATCAAGTAAGGTCCACTCAAGTAGTATAAAGTCTCTTTAGTTGTTTAATCTTTATCGTAAAGGGACACAACCAGCCAACACGTGTTTCGTCACAATGGGAATTATCCCGTGACTTCTTCAGGGCTGTATGAGAAAGCGTAGATGTCTTTGGGAAATCGCTCCGCCGGTGATAATTCCGACCCGGCTGGTCATTTCCGGAACAGAGGTGAACCAGTGCCTGCATTCTGCATAGCACACCCGCTAGAGGTCTTGTTGAAGCGGCGGACCCGCCCCTCAACACGAATACAGGCACTTACTTTCTGGGATCTCCGTTACATCGGAGCTTCCCTGTTTCTTTTAACACTCCCAAGGACTTCTCTGTTAATTATTTCCTCAATCCAGACCAGCCGGGTCGGGATTATCACCGGCGGAGCGATTTCCATTAGATTAAACAACTAAAGAGACTTTATACTGCTTGAGTGGACCTTACTTGATAACTCTCCAAATGCACGAGACTGTATTAACCATTATTTTCACTCTATAACGTGTGCCCAGGACATTGCTTTTCTGAAATTTGTGCGGGTTTCTACCCACACACATACAGGGGTTATAGGGTAATTCCCCTGACCTGGCAGCACTGTGTCATACATACAACACACAAATCATATGCACACAAAGCAAGGCGCCATACTTCCTGGTACATCCAAAACCCTACTCTTAAGAAACAAAAGGTCCAAGGTGTTGGAGGATAACGTGTCCGTAGAGGTGGTCAGCTGATGGTGATTCCACCCCCAGGCTTGGGTAGTCTATCTTGCCTGGTGATCTTGCAGCCGGAGGAGTGGGGGGAATGGATAGGTGGCTGTGGCGATGCGGAGATAAGCCAGGTATCCATGAGGAAAAGTAGGTTTTGTCATGCAGCAGGTTCCAGTTCTCTGTGGTGTGTTTGGGGAGTGAGCGGGTGGTGAGGAGCATGGTTGTAATTTTAGAGTGTTGTGTGGGTGGTTGCAGGACTGTGTGAATGTGAGAGGGTGGGGTGTTGGGTGCTGTTGGCATAGGTGCGGTGAGTGGTGGACGTGGGTAGGTGCATGAAAACTTGCAGGAAGCACATGAAGACACTCCCATGGTGTTGTGTGGTGCAGCAAGGCAGCATTGTGGGGTGCGGAGGCCAGTGTTTAGGGCGTAGAGGGTCGCAGTGGGGTAGCAGATTGAGGAAGGAGGACTAGGGTTCCTGGCGCTGAGCATGATCCAGGCACGAACAGGTGCAAATAAGCTTGCCAGTAGCTTGCCCGTGCTGAAGCCGCCCTTAAGTAGGTGCTGGGAGGGGTGAGGAGTGATATCACTTCCTGTGCAGATGGATGATGGGAAATCCTGTAATGTCACTTACTGTGTAGAGGGATTATAGGAAAACCAGTGATGTTGCTTCATGTGCAGATGGTCGATAGAAATGAGACCTCTTGATTGGCTTTTCTGGCATTTCTTTTAATAGTTAACAATAATGTTGCCCGGGCTGATCTATAATCTATAAAAACCAGTTGAGGGAGATAAAATTTGTTGTTTTCTAGACAGCCACTGGTTTTGTTAAAAGAAAGGCAGGACGTTCTTCTGCAGAATTATATAGCTGTGTATATTGATATGACTCTAAGGTCATAATGTCTTCTGGTTCCAAATGTAGCTCATAAAACAATTTATTCAGGGCAGAGTTGTGCTAAGTACTGCCTCATCTCATTTTATTCTCCTGCAGTTTGTCAAAATATAAACGTTATTGTGACTTTTAGTTTGCAGAGGTGTATTAATGAAAATGGTTTGCCTCAAAGGGGGGATTAGAGGATCTTTATCACTCTCAACATGTGTCTCAGTTTTCATGTTGATCATGATGCTTGTGCTAGATTGATCTAGCATTATCTCATCAATTATGCATTTACTAAAGCTGTTACTATATGCGTGTTGTCTGGGGTAATCTGGTCATGGAGGCCATGGGTTAGTGCCAGTGAAGGTTAATGTAGCTAGTGACGCTCACTGATCCCCCCCCCAAATTAGATTGATTTGTGATATTACTCCGCATCAAGTTGGAGATGCCCTTTCCTTCGCCATCTTCTTCACTGATTGCTGTGTAGTCATCACAGTTTTGTAAATGGTATTAAATGACCAGTGACCAATATGATGGGGTTCTTTCCACCACTTCTGCCACTACCAACCATGTGAAACCTATCATCAAGGCAGGCCAAGGTTGGTGATACTGCAGCATATTTATCGCCTCTATTATAAACATTTGTTGCTTGCCTGTTTTGAAAGTCAATAATAGCTATTGTATGTCCGGATGATCCTTTAAGATAAGCGAAAGTGCACCCATATTGTTAGCCCACCAGATGGTATTCTTCTGGGTTACCTGACTGCTGGTATGTTATAAGATGTATATTATACTATGCAAATGGGATTCATCGACCTGTTTCCTGAAAAATACATATTTTGTGTTTCTCCATAAATCTATGCCAGTCATTGTCCAACTTAGCACTAGTCCCTCGACGTTCTCACTTAATGTATCGATAGATAAGGATTCTCAGAGTTCCTTTGTATTAATTTTCATGTCCTCCAGATTTCCAGAAAACGGACACTCTATGCGAGCAATATTTACATTTTTGCAGTGGTCAATAGGATCGTCCTCTGAGATTAGAGCAAACATATCACACAAATACAGACCTTTATTATTGCTTATGGTAGGAATGATGCAGTTGTTTCCATAGAAGGGATTTTACTAGCCGCTCACCCTCCGAGCTAATATCCCTACACAAGGTCACAATCCTGTTCTCATTAAGCCAAATACAATTGACTTTCATGATTCATCCATTGCTCAGAATGTTTAAATCAGAGCCCTTTCACTTACCAACCTCCTACTTAACAGTTCTTTCTTATCGTAGGTGTAGTCTCTACTATGTGAAATCTGTGTTTGGAACGGTCTTGGCAGGAATGGATATTTTCCCACCAGAACCTTGGACACAAGTCTTCCCAAGTTAGCAAGATCTTCCTTTGAGCCTACAGTGCTGTACAATGGCCTATACTCTCCCAACATACCCGGGGGAATTCTCTACCCCCGCAACCCCGTGTTATTTCGGAACTCAATTTATGATGTGTCATTCAAAACAATATTATAAGGCCCTTCAAGTTGGCGCAATAAGTGTGAAAGGTCCCCTTGTTTAAAACATCATGTTGACCCTCCGAAGTGTTGCTGGAAATAAGGTCCATTTCATCAAATGCCCTCATGCATTGTTTTTCTAGGCGGGGATTTACTTTTGTGTCACCTTCTAACTTGGCAGGTGAAAAAATGTTTGCAAGCACCTTTTAAATAGTAGCTCGGACATGATGCATCGTATTAGCATCAATGTTATTTGAATTTTGCTGGATACTGTGGGGACTTCCTTTGGGTGATATAAGCAGATCGTTCTTACTCCCCCTCTCTTAGTTCATTGCCCCTTTCCAATATTTGTGTCTTGGATTTCTCATTCATTTATAAATGCCTTTCAGACCTGGGGGTGCGAGATGATCTGTGGGCTTTGACAATGAACCTTCTTCCTCAACTTGGTTGCCCTAACCCTGCTTCACAGACATAATAGCACACCTAGTGGTTTCTATACCACCTTCTAAAAGATAGAATAAATAGGTTTCCCATTTATCCTGGATGCTCATGGCACGACATTCAATTTTATGTCGAAATCAGCCCAACCCTTTTAATTTCCGAAGTTTCCCAATTTTTGTTTTTGCTACATACAATTGAAAAAGATTCTCCATTGGTAATTCATTTGCAGTGAAGTCATTGTCAGTTTTTGGTCCATCTTGCACCTGTTGTGTGTTATCTAGTTTTTGCATGCAGGTTTGGTCCGAATGGCCATTAATCCCTGTGTTGGATGTCCTGACTGCAGGAGCAGGGTTTGTTGTTTGCCACCGCAGATACCCCTTATGCCACAGAGATTTATAATGGGGTCATTGCCAGCTCTCAGGATGGCTTACAGCTGCATCTTCGGTTATGATGTTTTCCTGGAATAGTCCTTTATCTTGTCCCATGTCCTTCCATGGTGGACAAGTGTTCCATGGCTGTGGGATCCAGTGTACTGGACCAATGTAAGGGATGTCTTAGTTATCACATGTGGCTGTGCATCAACAGAGGGCTTGTTGACTCCCTCAAAACACTTGGCTAATTTGGTTGGTAATAGCCTGATCACCTTGATAATATCATCAGCCCTTGATGCATAATTTCAGGAAACATTGCTGCTGATTTTGGGTCCAATTCGTGACCGGACAAGGAATCTGTGGTGTTGTCCAGTTCTGAAATTGATAGAGCTTTTAAGAACACTGTAGGTGCTCTGGCAGAATATGAATAGCCGGGAGTGCCATGGTTTGAGGAGGTACTGGATCACTATAACTATGCTTTAATTATCACTTGTGGCCCTGCATCAATTGAGACATTGTTGACACTTTGATTAATATCACTAAACAAAAATAACCAAGAATATAGAAAAGGGACATCCACTTACCTCCCCTCCAGTCAGCTTGCAATCTACTTGTCTCATGCACCAACATTTGGCGCAGTTTGTCGAACCTGTTTAGTCAGTGTAAGCACTTTGATCAGACAGTTTTTAACAAACTGTAGTTGCCATAGTTGTAATCAACATCGCTGCCACAGCTATCTCAGAAAACCAGGCAGAAGCCCTCCACCCCCTGCTGCATGCTCTCCCCTCTGCCCCTTTCTTCAAAGAGAAAGAAATGAGCATAGTGGTGGGAGTTGCAAGACCCAATGTGGGCACCTGTGCCGGACGGCAAATTGCAGATAGCAATCAGTACGGGCCTTGCAGTCCTCTTCCCCTCTCTTCACCAGCCCTCTTCCTGACCCTGTAGCGGTTAGGGTAAAAAACGGGCGCAAACTAACAGCTAAAATGTTATCAGTCAGGAAAGTGTTCAAGAAGTCTCCTAAACTCCAGACTCCAATCATTGAGCACCAGACTCTAAGGTTCCAAGGCTCCGAAGCTCAAGACCCAGCATTATTGGCATTATCAGAAGGGGAGGATATTGAATAGATTTGAATATTCAGCAGTACTTCAGCATGCCTTTAAGTGGCATTTTGCAGCTCTGCACTGACGCCCTCCCGCTCCAGAAATGACATGTGGAGACTATATATGCACAACCCCTGTGCGCTGATGTCAGTTCCTTTTCTTTCCACACCACAAGACGTAGAGCCGGAACTCCCTTCATGTCTCTCTGAGAAATTTACCTCAAAATTTTCTTCGGTGTAGTATGGATGTTCCTTGTACAACTGGTTTTAAGCACTGTTGGGACTGTGGCAAACAAATCTTTATGACAGATCGCCACCAAGTAGGTCTGTGGTATCTGGGATTGGGTCATGACTCCAAGACCTGCAGTGACTGCGCGTCGATGAACCCAAAGGCCATCAGGGGAGCTTTACTTTGCCAAATATAAAAAGATTCCTCAGCGGGACTGCTCCAAGTCGCTGTCTGTGTCCAAAGTTACTTATCGATCCCAATCGTGAGTCAATGAAGCTGCTCTATAGGCTGGTCTTTGCCTTGGCCCAAATTGTCCGGTAGGTTGAAAAAATGCACAAGAAATTGATGCCGGATTCGGCACCCTTGCGCCACATGTATTTGCCTGAACAGACGTGGGTGCATTGCCACAACTCTTTTGTTTTTTTTAAAAATTTTATTAACTTTTTTTATTGAAAACCAGGCATGACATATGAGTAATCAAGTTGTATACAGATTGGCAATATTTGGTACATTGCGAGTGATACATGAAAGCATAATTATTTCAAAATAATAGTGACATTTTCCAGTTAAACGTAATTAGGTCTCACTGAGAATATCCTCTCTCGATCTCGGCGGTTCACAAATCTCTCCCCTGTGAACATTCCATTGCCCCCATATTTGCGTCCATTTGTTCGGGCACCCCCTTGCTTCGTATATGGATCTTTCCGTGACCACACACCAGTCCATGTCTTTGCCCCATTCTGCTATATTTGGTGGGCTCTGAGCTCTCCACAATCTCGCAATGTTCCTTTTTGCCACCATCGGCTCCAAGGTAACCCATGTCCGCTCCCTAGAATTCAGGTCAGTAGGGCCCCACACATTCAGGAGAGCCAATTTTATATTGCAATCAATCTGCTGCCCCAGCACTTCCTCCATCAGGTGTACCACCGCCTCCCAATATCTCTGGATAGATGTACATTCCCACAGGGTGTGGATAAAGGTGCCCTCCAGCCCACATTGTCTAACACAGCCTCCATCGGAGCTATATCCCATGGTAATCATCAGGGGCCCAGACAGGTAGGATCTATGGAGAAGCTTTAACTGCACCAGGTGGAGTCTGGAGGAGATGGCCACCTCCCGAGGGGAGGCCACCGCAGCCAGCCACTCCTCGTCGTCCAGTCCCGCCACGTCGTGGTCCCACTTAGCCCTCAAACGAATCAGGGGATCTGTCATGTTGTTGATCAACTTTTTATAGATGAGTGATATGGCCTTTTCGGGTAGGTCGCCATCTAGAACTCTGTCTTCGAGCGGGGAGGCCTCGGGGAGTGTACTACCCTTAGGAAGAACCGCAAGCAAGGCATGTCTGATTTGGAGATACCTGAAGTGTTCAGACAGGGCTAATTCGTATTCTTGCTGCAGCCCTGAAAATGGGTCCACCTCACCCGCCTTCCACAAGTCACCCACCCTGGATATGCCTATGAGGTCCCAACGATCGAAGCCCCTTGAACGAATCAGTCTGCCCAGTTGCTCACTGTACCAGAGTGGTGTAGCCTGTGTGAGTCTCCCCTCCCAGCCCAAGCTTTTGGTGGCCGCATTCCACACGTGTGCCGCATGTCCTGTCTGACCTGTCAAAGCAGGCTTCAACGACCGCACATCGAGAGCCCCCTCAAAGCTGCCACCCGGGAGGAGCCACCTATCCATCTGAAAGGCCGGGTCACCCTGTGGTCTGTACATGCATTGGTTAATAGCAGCGAGGTGTTATGCCCAGTAGTATTTCTTTATATCCGGCAGTCCGATGCCCCCGTCAAACCACCCCAGTTTGAGTTTGTGTGTTGCAATACGAGGTCGTTTACCCTCCCACAACAAGTCCCGTAAAATACAGTCGAGGTCTCTGAAATACGCAGAGCCAACAGGACATGGAGTGTTTTGTAGCGCAAACAAGAATCTGGGAAGGGACATCATTTTGAATAGGGCCGCGCGCCCCAAGAGGGACAATGGAAGTGACTTCCAATGTAGGACATTTGATTTAAGACGCACTAGAGGCGGCAGGAGAATACGATCGTAAAATCTGGACAGGTCTTTAGAGACCCAGATCCCCAGATATTTGAAGCCGTCCTCTGCTTTCGTCAGTTGACAGCCCCGAGGGAGTGAAGGCCGCTTGCCATAGAGGATGTAAAGCACTGATTTAGTCCAGTTTATTGAATAACCAGCAAATCTACCAAACACCTGAAATATATCCAGAACCACGTTGAGGGAAGCAGCCGGGGAGGCCAGATAGAGCAAAATATCGTCCGCATATAGCGATATGCGGTCCTCCCATCCAGACGTCCATTTGAGGCTCCTTATAACGGGGTTTTGGCGGACCCACGTTGCCAGAGGCTCAAGGGCCAAGGCAAAGAGAAGCGGAGACAAGGGGCAACCCTGTCTGGTGCCCCTACCGAGAGCGAAAACGGAGGACTTCCTGTTGTTGAATACCACTTGGGCGAGCGGTTGGTGGTATAAAAGCCGAACCCAGCTGGTAAATTCGGGGCCAAAACCCAGTTTTTGAAGGACTGCGAACATGTAGGTCCATTCGATGGTGTCGAATGCTGAGGCAGCATCAAGGGATACCACGACGGCATCTTCCCTGATTGTGTCGGCACGGCACAGCACTCCGTGGAGCCTGCGCAAGTTGAGGGAGGTGTTTCTCGCAGGCATGAATCCCAATTGGTCCGGATGAACCAGCCGGGTGAGGACTCTAAGCAGTCGGGAGGCAAGAACCTTCGCTAGTATTTTTGCTTCGCAGTTGAGCAACGAGATGGGTCTGTAGGAGGAACACCTGTTGGCCGGCTTGCCCACTTTATGGATGACAACAATATTGGCGAGCCTCTGGTCCTCGGGCAGGATACCCCTTTCTCTACTGTCACGGAACATTCCTGTGAGATAGGGTGCCGTCTTGTCCGCAGAGAGCTTACAGCTCGATAGGCAAGCCATTAGGGCCCGACGCTTTCCCCCCACGTAAGTGGTGGATGGCTTTTTCAACCTCCACAACTGTGATATCCAAGTCGAGATCAAAACGCTCTTCTTCAGTGAGAGACGGCAAAGAAATATCGCGTAGCAGCGAGGAAGCCTCTTCCTCCGTATGCGGTGTGCGGGAAGTATAAAGAGTCTGATAGCAGTGGCCGAATGCGTCCGCAATATCCTGGGGGGCAGTGACGCGGGAGTCTGTTTCTATCTCAACCACGACTCGATGGGCCTGTTCCCTGCGATCTAGCCAGGCCAGCAATTTGCCTGCCTTATCGCCAACGTCATAGATCCTGCTAAGCGTGGCCCTATAGTGCGTCCTAGCAGCCTCTGTAGCCTTGTCGGTGAATTCCTTGACTTTAATACGCAGTTTCTGGCGTATCTCCGCCAAGTCATGCATCCGAAGTGCGTTCTCTAAGTTTAAGATTTCCTCCTCCAAGCGAGTCATACTCGCACCCTTCTCCTTACGCTGTCCCGCGATCTGGGCCAAAGCCACCCCCGTATGACAACCTTGTAGGCCTCCCAAAGAGTTGTCATTGAATCTACCGACCCCACATTCTCCTGAAAGTAAAGGTCCGACTCACTCAAGACCTTATCCCTGATTTGGGGATTCATGAGATACCAGGAGTTTATCGGGGCTGTGCGGCCAACCGAGGGCTCACCCACTTCTAGGCGACACAAAATAGGCGAATGGTCGGAGATACCCCTGGCCAGGTGTTGTATTTCTTTTACGTTGTGGAGTTGGTGTGCTAGCATCAGCACATAGTCTATCCGGGACATGCTACGGTGTGGGCCTGAGTAGAAGGTGTATTGTTGCTCTGTCGGATGGAGTCCCCTCCAGACATCTACCAGGCCCATCGCACCCAGAAAACTGTGGATACGCATGCGGGAGGGCGGCAAGGCCCGCTGGGGCCATCGGTCGAGGGAATCAGAGACAATAGAGTTAAAATCGCCCCCTATCAGGACTCTGCCGTCCGGCAAATCTAAAAGGAGATCCCCAAGGTCTGCAAAGGCCTGAGTGTGCAGTCCCGGCGGTATGTAGACCGAAAGGAGATTAGGTATTTGTCCCTCCCAGGTCCCGGAGGCAGCGACATATCTACCCAGGACATAAGTGCGGATCGAGTCAATTGTCATGGGGAATGACCTACGGACCAATATACCCACTCCCCGGGAGGCAGACCCAAAAGCCGAGTGTGCCACCAGCTGGAAACCCCATCGCGACATGGCCTTGCAAGCATTCCCAAGCAAATGTGTCTCCTGCAAGAGGACCACATTGGGGGAGTGCCGTTTCAAAAACTGGAGCACTATGCCCCTCTTGATCTTGTCTCCCAGCCCATTAACATTCCACGTTAGCAGCTTTAACCCCTGTCTAATCGTCTTGCCCATCTCGTCTTGATTTTTGGTAGATCAATCGCCGGGGGAACCACCCGCTAGCGCCCCCAGGAGGAAACACCCCAGCAGACCATTTACCCTTCATAAACAGAAGTATCAAAAGCATGCAACCAGCTACTGCCCTTTCACGGATCAAGTCACATGTGTCATACCTGTGAAACAGAAAAACAACAATACAAATTAGAACAACCCCCCCCAACCCACGCAAACCCCCCGAACCCATTAGTCTGAACCTCCCTCCCTGCCTCCCTGCATGGCGGTGTCAGAACCTCCCGCCCACCCGAACTTGCAGAGTGCCTATCGCCCACCCCTTAAACTTTGTGGGTGCGTGTGACCAAACAGGCACCCGTTCCAGAGACGTGAATAACTGGCAGACATATAGTTCAGTCAAAAATAATCGTTAGACTACAATTCCACGTTCAAATCACAGTGTGTTCATCACGAATGAGTTCCAGAACCACAGACCAATAGTAGTTCACTGACTAAGAGGGCTCGGATCGCCTCCCGTCCAGCGGCAAGCAGATAGATCCCCAACCCAGAAATAGAGTAGCATACAGACCAGTCATTCAGACCCTCTCGTCGCTGCTTCCTGCTTGCCAGGCAGGGTGCCTCCATCGGAGTCTTCGGTGCCCTTCTGACCCCTAGCCCCCCGGGCGCGGCCGCCACCTCGGCCTACAGTGCGCCATCCATCCAACCAGTCCCAGGCCTCCTCGGGGGTTACGAAGAACCAAGCCTTCCTGTTCGATTCCACCCTCAGCTTGGCCGGAAAGAGCATGGCATATTTCAGATCTTTCTCGCAAAGTGCCTTTTTGACGTCGAGGAAGCTGCGTCGCTGTCGCTGCACCTTGAGGGTGAAGTCCGGGAAAAAGGTGATTTGGCTGTACTGGAAATTCAGTGGGGGCGCAGATCTAGCTGCCTGCAGGATGATGTCCCTATCCCTGAAATTAAAAATCCTAGCCAGTAGGGGCCGCGGAGGGGCCCCTGGCTTTGGTCTGCCGCCCGGCACCCGTTGCGCTCTTTCCACGGAGAAGAAGTTGGATAGTCCGCTTGGTTTGAGGTGAGTGGTGACCAGTTCCTCTACAAACAGGTCCGCTGCCGGCCCCTCCGCTCTCTCCGGAACCCCCAGTATGCGGACATTATTACGCCTGGAGCGCCCTTCATAATTGTCCAGTTGCGCTTTCAGTTTGTTAGTGTGGGCCTGAAGGCCGTTCATCCTGCGCTGCAGTTCAGAAGTGTCGTCGACCAAGGAGCTAGCTTTGATTTCTACATCCTTCAGTCGCGTGTTCATGGAGCGCATATCCGCCCGGATAAGGGATACTTCAGTGGACACCGAGTCAATTTGTGACTCCAGCGATGTGCGAACCGTCGTGATGGCCGTGAGGATATCTTGCAATGTCGGTTCGCTCGCCTCTTCTCCGGACTGTTGCTTTTCCATTGCGGCCGCTCCCGCTTTCAGGCTTGCCCCAGGGGCCTTGTCCCATGCAAATTTGTTCAGTTTGGCCTGTACCGCCGTCTTGGTGCCACGACCCCCAGCCATGACTGAGCCGTTGTGATCCGCTTAGGATCCGAGGGAAAGGAGCAAATCAGTTCTGCGCAGCTGGTGATTTATGCCAATCGCCAATAGGGCTTATTCCTACGGGGCTGCTTGTGAAGCTATGAACCACGGGCTGCCGGGGAACAGATAGTAGCAGCGGGCCGGTATAGTGCACCCCTGGGGACCACGCCTCAAACCCTCCTCCAGTTAGCATGCTGCCAAATTCTCACTGCTTAGGGCACCAAGAAACAGCAACAGCGGCCAGGCCTCACCTCTCAATATCGCTTGCTTCAGTCCCCTTCACCTGCCGGGAGCGCAATCCGGCCGCTAGGCCTCCCAGCGGCCCACCTTGCCACCTCGGGAGAGTGAGCTCGTCGTCCTCCCAGCATCTAGCTGCGGCCCCCCTATCTCCCGCGGCAGCCTCGGGTCGGGGCCACGATCGGCCGGGAAGGCGGCAAGTGGGGCCCAGGCGCCAAGGGACCAACAGTGTCGCGTCCTTCCCTCCTTCTCCCGCTCTGGGAGGCGGGCAGTGCACAAAACTGAAGTCACCCGTCATAGGGCAGCCGGTTATCTCGCCCGCAACTGGGCTCAGCAATTGCTTGTGGGGCACACCCTCGGATCAGTGGGGTGGCGGTTTCTGTTCTCCCCCGATGCAGGCGAGCCCCTGGTGCTTCCGGTGCCCACAGCCCCCAGTGATGTAGCAGGCACCTCAAAAATCACCGCCCAGCGAGCAGCGCGGTGCAAACACCGAGGCCCGCGCGTTGTTGATGCAGGCAGCGGTGCCGCTCCCAGGCTCAGCCGGACACCGCTCTTCACAGCGTTCTTCCCGGGGCTGCCGCCCCGCCTCCACTCAGCCCCGGGTGCCGCAAGGATGCGCTGACGCGGCCGACTCCGGCGGATCTAATTGCCCGGAGCGGAGCCTCAGTCGGCAGTTCGAGTCACTCACGGGTGCAGGCCGTGCAACGCCTCCGCCGGGCCGCGATGTGCGTCGTCAGGGCGAGAGCCGTAACCGCCAGCTGGAAATGGCGGTGTCACGGCTCTTTCGATTCGATTTTAAATGATAGTCCTTTCTGCCAGTGTGGGACCGGATTATTGGGCGGATTTACACTGGAACGGGCTCGCTCGGTCGGAGCCGCCTCAGAAAGCGGCCATAGCTCTCGGCGGTTGGCCACGCCCCCAGTGCAACAACTCTTGATCCCAGAGTTGACCTACTTTGGAGCCAATTCCGCACCTGGTTCCAGCACAACCTTAGTTCCCAGGGTTTTTTATGACAATTGATACCTCCCCTACGTGCCTTCTCTCACCCCCTGTACTAGCCACAGAGGAATGCACTTCCTAAGCCATGATAATGTTTAGGGCTGCTGAAGTACCTGGCCTTCAGCTCCCCACCTTGAAGGTTAAGACCAATGCGTTGACAGAAGTCCTACAAATGGGGAACACATCCTTTGAGTCCCTTCTTCTATATAATGAGGCACTGACAGATTATTAGGGTCTTGGGCCAAACCTTGTTCTGTCCACCGAGTTAATCGACAAATAGGTGAACCTGCTTTTCTCTTGCAACACCCTTCCCCAGAAAGTTTAGTTGTGCAAGCCTCCACGAGCAGGTCTGTTCCCAACAACTTCCCTACCACTTACCCTGACAGGGAATTTAAGTGTGTGTAGACATTTGGGAAACAAGTGTTTTCCTCTGCCGGGTCTGGCACTCCAATCAGTTAATGCCAGCTGCTTGTTGGAATGCTAGTCCCATACCCTTTGGGATGGCACAAGTCCTCTCTGTAGTACCCAAAGATCTCTGACCTGTTCTCCTTCAGGCAATTCAAGACGATTGTGGTGCCGCCAACTTCACGATTCATTGTGGGTTGGACACCACTGATTCCAGCAGGCGAGCCATCGGCACAGGTTTTGCTATTCGGTGCCATGAGTAGCTGCGATCAACTGGGTTCTCAGATGGTGCCCAGTCTTCCCTGATGGACATGCCCTTCGGGACTCGCCTGTTTGGGGGCAAGGCTGATTCCTCTCTAGAGAGTTTTAAAGGGAGCAGGGCTACCACATGCTCTCTGGGCCTGTCAGCCGCACATCACCTACCGCAACAGTTCTACATCCCCATTTGCGGATTTGGTAGTGGTGGCCTATACCACCAGCCTGTCCCTCCTCAACAAGAAACCCAGTAATTTTGCGGTCAAGGCCGTGGTGCCCACCGGCCCCGCTGCCAATGTCACCAGTCAACACCTCCACCTGTAGCCCCCACCTGCCTATTCTCTTGTCCTTAGAGGAGCACAACCACCCTGTGGGAGGCAGAATTCCCCGATTCTACCCGGGTTGGAAGGCAATAACATCAGCTAGATGGGTTCTACAGATCGTTGGCAGAGGATACGCCTTACCTTTCCTCTCTTCCCTGCCGCACCTTCCACCACCTCCCCAGCAAGTGGCAGAGGACCATCTCTCCATTTTGGGGCAGGATATGCAAGCTCTTTTGGCCAAAGAGGCTGTCAAGAGGGTGCCAGCACATGGGTCCCGTGCTCACTACACCACTGGATTCAAGCTAGCCTGGCTGATGAAGGGTGATGCCCTGAAACCGGTCCCAGGATGCTTGTTTCCGGTCCAGGGAGGACCTGGCTTGGCAGTTCGGGCTGGACTGTTCCCACAAGGAACAGGGTCAAGACTGATTTGCATATGGCTGGGTCCAAACTGGGGTAGTGTGGTGAGCAAAAGAATGATGGATTTAACCCAGATCCTTGTGACTGGGGGTGAATGTTTGCATTGTCAAGCATTCCGTCCATCAATTGTTTCTTTTGCATTTAGCACCAGAAGTAGGACGTGGTTGTTATTCCCTCTACTTTTATGGTGCCCAGGAAAGATGGAGGCCTGCGACCTATTTTAGGCTTGCTCCCTCTCAATGCCTTGCTTCGAAGAAAACAATAAAAATGCTCACCCTAGCCCGAGTCTTATCTGTCCCCGACCCTGGAGAATGGATGGTGTTGTTGGACCTCCACGACGCCTATTTCCACATACCTTTCCTGCCGTCCCACGGGCGCTACCTAAGGTTTGTAGTGGTACAGGAGTATTTTCACTTTGTGGTGCTCACCTTTGGTCTCACCAGTGCACCTTGGGTGTTCATGAAAGTGATCTTGGTGGTATCAGTAAACCTTCAGAGGTCAGGGGTGCCAGACTTCCATTACCTCAATGACTGGCTGCTGAAGGTGGGTTTGCCTTAGGCTGTCGACAACCACCGCCAGACTACGGCGAACCTCCTGTCATCCTATCAATGTGCTGTAGTCACAATTGACTCCTCAGGTTCTCACTTTTATCACAGTCATTCTGGATATGGTTCGGTTTTGTGCCTTTCCCCCCGGAGAGAGTCCAGAACATTCAGGCTATGATCCCGATCTTTACTCCTCGGTCCTGGATTTCAGTGGGATCTGAACTCTCGGTGGGTTCAGCACAAAGGGGACCTGTCACAGTCCATCCAGGTGTTGAAGAAGAGTGCAAATGACCTGCACTGGTGACTGCTCGACTGTAGTTGGACCAGCGACAGATCCGTCCGCCTTTCCACCTGTAGCTAACGGTTGTAACAGATGCATCGTCGTTGTCCTGTGGAGGTCACCTGGGAGAGTTGGAGAGCAGAACACTCTGGTCTCAGGCGAACGGTTGCCTCCACATCAGCTTGTTGGAGTTTCAAGTGATTCGCTTGACAATAAAAGTGTTCCACCAAACTAGAGGGAATAGGTGCAGTGTCTCACGGACAACATGACCGCCATGTGGTATTGCAATAAACAGGGTGGCATGGATCCATGGATTCTGTGCCAGGAGGCCTTGCATCTGTGGAAGTGATTGAACGCTCAGGACATTTCCCCGATTGCCCAGCACCTGGCATGATCTTTAAATGCCAAGGCAGAAGAACTCAGCCGCTGTTGCCTAGCGGGTCACGAATAGCAGTTACACTCGTAGGTAGGACAAGGCATCTTCTAGCAATAGAGAGAACCCTGGCTTGATCTGTTCGCCACTGCACAGTGTCCAAACGTGTGTTGGAGTTCCCAACCAATTCTCTCTTGGAAATTTCTTCTGCCTACATTGAGGGTCAGTACGCATGTACACTTTTCTTCCCCTCCTTCTCCTGAACAGAGTGCTGAAAAAGATCAAGAAAGAGCAGGCCCAAGTCATCCTAGTGGCTCTGCACTGGTGAGGAGAGTTGGTGCCCAGAACTTCTGGACATAAGCACATGTCCTCCAATCTGCCTGCCCCTCTGGGAGGACCTCCAGTCACAACAGCAGGGCCGGGTCTTGCACCCAAGCCTGCACAACCTACACCTCTATGCATGGAGATTGAGCAGCGACAGTTGATGTCCTTCGACTCCATCTTGAAGTGATTGGTGTCATCTTGGCAGCCAGGTGTCCATCCACCAAATCTGTCTATGCCGGACGCTGGGAGAAAATTGTTGCTTGGTGTTCCTACTGAAGCACCCAACCTCTGAATGCACAGTTATAAGATGTTCTTCTGTTTTGTTTGTTGCTCTGGCAACAGTTAAAGGTAACCTTTCAGCTCTTTCGGCATTCCTTTGTTCACATAATCAGCCATCCTCTTCAAGCCACCTGCTGTGGTGCGTTTCCTGAAAGGGGTGGCCTACATGTTTGTACCATCACTGTTTGTGATGCCTCAGTGTGACTGTCACCGACCCAAGTATCACAAACCACCGAGGTGCGTGTAAAGAAGGATTTATTATAGTACTGAGGTCGGGAGTGTGGCTCGGGTACAACGGTCTCTGTCTTCTTTTGTCCACGTCCTGCTTCTTGGCGTTCTCTTTTGCCTGCGTCTGCTTCGAACCCCCTTGGCGTCACACGTCCCCTCGGGAAAAAGAGCAAGGAGAGGCCGTCAGTGTTGTGGTGCTCCCTGTTTGTTTCTGTTTCATCCCGTTTAATCCCTCTCCCCCCCTTTGCCTGGACCCCTGCCCTCCTTTACACCAGTGAGGGCTTATTGGTGTTTCTTCACACCTTTCAGGGAGTGCAGGTTCTAGGAGGGCCTTAGCCTTTAAGCAACCCCTTTGTGAGTTCCTTTTTGTTACCGGTGTGTTTCTCCCCGTGCCTTGCCTCCACCGCGGTTGTGCCCCTGTGCCGGTCAATCTGCTGAACGGGTAAAGACAATGTCTCTGGGAGTGCGTGGGGAACGATAAACCACTCCCCTTCCTCCCTCTCCACCCTTGTCCCTCCCTAGAACCCCGTGAAAACCCTCTGGGACCACCAGCACCTTCCCAGCGTGTGCCCTGTTCCCTGCAGCACTCGCATGAAGCCATGACCCGTTGACAGGGTCGCGGCCGCTTCGTCCATGGAGCCTTCCTCTGGGGACGCCTCTTCCGTCTTCTGGATGTCCACGTCCTCTTCCTCAGGGCCTCCGATAGTCCCGCTCCGTCCTTCTTCCGTCTTGTCCGGTCTCCGTTGCTCGATCCTGCTTCCTCGGTCTCCCGCACTGCTCCGCTGTCTTCCTCGTTCCTGCACTCGACGCTGTCTTCCTCCTGGCGTTCTTCACCTCGCTCCACATCATTCTTTTGTCGTCGCTTCCTTCCCGGTTGCGTGATGCGTCAGGGCTCCGCCCCCTTGACGCAGCCAGAGACAGCCGAAGTCGGACTCCTTTGGTGCCCCCGGGGCATGCAGGGTCGTCTCCCGGGGAGGCCCCGTCACAGTGACCTTAACTTGATAATCATTTACATGATTTGCTCTTCTTTTGAAACTATGCACAGTTGTCCTCTTCGCCTTCTAACCATAAAAACAGCATTCCTCAATGCGATAACATTGGCCAGGTGAGTGAGTGAACTTTGTTTGTGGTACCATCTTATACATTTTTCTTCCCAGACAAATTAGTCCACTGGACAGAAGTGGCATTTCTGCAAAGGTAGTCACGCCGTTCGACATAGGGAAATCCCTCATCTTGCTGGCTTTCTATGCACTGCCTCAAAGGACGAAGACTGGCCTCTTTGCCTCAACCCTAAAAGGGTGCTTAGTTTCTACATCGACCGAACCAGAGATTACCGACTGGATGACCAACTTGGCTTCTCTAGAAATAAGACAGGCAAAGCAGTGCAAAAGAGAAGCATCTCATGATGGATTGTGTTATGGATCAAAACCTGCTATGGGCTGGCCAAGAAACAGATCCCAGAAGGCTTGCGCGCTAACTCCACCACAGCGAAGGCTGTTACCACTGCGCTGGCACCGGTGAGCCAGTCATGGAAATCTTGAAAGGCTGCAACATGGGCGTCCCTCCACACATAGCACTACTGCCTGGACAGTCAGGCGCAGTGGGACAGGAACTTCGCCCGATCTGTCTTGCAGGATTTCTTGATTTGAGTTGTTCCACACACTCACCACCAGAGGAGGTACACTGATTTAGTCTCTACGCACAAGGTGAGAGATTGGTGGTTAGAAGTCTTTATCAGAAGAACAGGTTACTTACCTTCAGTAATACCTTTTCTGGTAGAGACTCTAGCTAACTGCAAATTTCTCACCTACCCACTCTCCTCCCTGTACTGTGAAATAGACACATACAGTCCATTTGTAAGATGCCAGTCTAACAGTCTGCACACTGCCATATTCTGATTTCAATGGCTCTCCTTCCATGGGCGCTGACGGAGATCAGAAAGAAGCTGACATCAGCATGCCGAGGTGTCACTGATATAGTGGCCCCGTTGTCGCATCCAAAGCAGGACAGGCCAGATGCGAATCTGCACTATGCCACCTACCGATGTGCAAGGGATTTCCTAAAGATCCAGTCTAATGCCTGGGAAAAGTCACAAGGTTAGTAATATGCAGTCAGGTAGTCTCTCTATGAGAAAAGGTGTTATCAAACATAAGTAACTTGTTATTTTGGCACCATTCAGAAACTTTTTGGTTTGGGAAATTCCATTTTGGCCCACCTTTCTAACTGATAAGCCCAAGTAATTATAAAGCATATTATCCATCTGTTCACACGATCCCAGAGAATACAGATTTTGAATGTATTAATCTCTGCTAGCTGGACTGTTGTTATGCAATCTATCTGAATCTCCCAGTTAAGTTTAAAAAGTTGTAACCTGAGCAAAGTTTGGCAGCCAGACGGACGCTAGATTTACAAAGTAAGACTTCCACCACTCCAACCTTTAAAACATTACACTGGTTTCCTGTTAAGCAGAGATCCATTCTTAAATCCCCCTCTGTAGTGCACAAACTGTTGTATGTTGCCCATCCTAAGCCTTTCACATATAGATCTTGTTTTTATAAACCCAAATGGTGCTTATGATTTTAAAGGCCTTGAAGAGAATTCCTAGATTCTGTTGTTGCACTTTAGGAGGGAGAACTTTTTCAGTTGGAGCTGCAAAGGTATGGAATAAACGTACTTTTTTCATGCGGTAAACCCTACATACTAAAGTTTAGGAAAAACCTTAAAACCTGGTTGTTTCCTCTGCTTCAGTAACTTATGAAATTATTTGTTGAATAGCACTCATGGTCTGTTGTATATAACTTTTAAGTTTAGCGCCAAGATACCTTCCGGTGGATACAACACTTTATAGATACAATTAGTAACTAAATATGTCTACAAAGATAGCATGGTCCTGTATTGGAGAGTAATTTGAAGTTAAGACAAAGTAATTTAAAGGATACCCCGGTAGAAACTGGGAACCAGTGGAGGCCGGTAAGAGCTGAAGTGACATGATATTGCTTCCACAGAATGGAGGCGAGGCAAGCACCCATATTTTAGACATACTTGATCTTTCTTTGTGGTCCTCATGTTGACTTATTAACCTAGCCCAAACATGAATCACAGCCTGCACCTCCGAATATGTAAAAATGAATGATGTTGATAGCTTTGTCTGGATAGAGGCCAAAATATGTTTTTACAAGGTGTCTCAGCTTAGTGTGGAGACATCAGCCTTCATCAATGTGAAACTCTGTTCTTAAAACATTCCTAACTGTCTGGAGTTTGTTGCAATGTATTTCCAGCATGGGCTGTAAGTATAAACCCTGAAGTAAATTACGAAGATAATCTCTGCCATTTTAGAATTGAGTGGTAATCAACTTTGCTTCATCCAGATCTTAATCGTAGATAGCAGACACAAGAATATGAGTGTCACTGTTGCAGGTTTTAAAATCCAAAATCAAAACTCATGCTAACAAAATACTCTAGTTAATTGTACTAGTAATGGATGCTTTCCTTTTTTTAAAAACATATTTTTATTGGCATTTAGAATTTGCAATCATAATACGTGTCAGGGTATATTTCGGTAAAATTACATTTCTCTCTCTTGACATCGAAATACAGTGCCATTCATATTGATTATGCAAAGGTTCTTGGCAGTATTAAGGTCCGGTGTTGAGAGGAGGCCAACTAGACCTGGGATGCGGAACTGGGGAAGTGTTCATGGAGGTCTGGGTACTAGTAATGGATGCTTTCCATGAAGGTTTTCCCGCCACCAGAGGTGGTTTAGCATGTGAAGATGATGATTCATTTATTCCTACTGGACCAAACTATTCAAAAAGTTACATTTCAAATGCTGTTACGCCTCATAGAATCTTGTGTTCTTCAGGGACTTCAGTGGTCCCTGAGGACAGAATCTTGCCATTCAGTCACATTCTTAGTGATTTCTCCCCTTTAAGTTTTGGCAGTCAGAGTGATCAGGTTGACTCTGATAACTTTTCTTCTCTGGGAGCAAGGAATGCATGGTCTGTTGTTGACAGACTGCTCTGCAGCTTTGCTCTGTGTCAGCATATGTGGCAGAGGGAGCTCCTTGAGTTTGTGCAGGTAAGCATTGATGTTTTGGCACTTAAGCAATTCATTGGGATATCCATGTTCAGTTTGCTGATTTTTCAGGAGAAAGTACTATTCAGGGGGATACTTTCAGCAGGCTTCAGACATATTCACACAAATTGAGTCTTCATCTTGAGTGGTTGCAAAACCTATTAGGGTTTTGGTGTAGACATACATAGATCTCTAGGCCACTCATCAGAACACAAACTGCCCATCCTATGGTCAAGATTTCAAAGTTTTTGACCCTGTTTAATATTAACGTTAAAAATGGCAATGGTCCTTTGTTATGACTTCTGTGTTCCAGTTCATCCCATCTCCCACATTTCAAAGTAAGTCACCCATGATTACTTTCACCAGTCTTCCTGTGAGCAGAGCCAGTCCTTTTGTCTCTAGGCAAAGAGTTATATTGTGCCTTATCAAATTGCTATTTATTGTCATGAGGGAAGAGCCAAGCATAGTAGAATTAATTACTGCTAAAGATTCCTGGTAGCACTAAATAGGATTTTCTAGCTGTCTTTTGATATGTGCTGATGCAGTGTTTTAGGATGAAGCCAATAAAGCTACAATGATAGACTTGAAGGTAGTTTTTCACAGTCATACATATGGGCGATGGACATGTATCCTGCAATCCACATGTAACATTTAACATTTATGCCATTAGTAACATTAGTCCTGTAACAAGTTACTGAGGTCTTGCTTACAAGTTAAATAAACCAGTCGGACTTAGCCAATTATACATCATGCTTAGGCGTTACATCACACGCACTGAGAGGATGAATATGAGTCTCTTGGTGCGGAGAGTAAAAATGCTAGCAAAACTTAACCAAAAATGAGGGCACAACTTCAAAAGATGTATTTCCTTACTGATTTACTGGTAAAAAGTAGACTAAAAGGACCAATTCGTCATGACACTTTAATAAACTTGAGACTCCTGTGCAGGTTGTAGAGTTCTGTTTTTTGCCATTGTAACTTCTTCTTCAGCTTTCCCCCTCAAATGAAAATGTTCTTTAAGAGGAACGTCTCCTTCCCTCCTTCATTCTCAAGCTATGTCACTCACTTAGAGCTGGATTTGCCCTATGTGTCTGACATAGCGAGAGCAGCCCCGATCATGCTCTGGCACTCAATATGGAGCAGGGATACAGTGGACCTTAACCAGATTATTATACAAAATTGTCTTTTATTGGATAAGGCACATAAAATCCCCTGGCTAGAGTATGTTAAAATGACCCTCTACTCGCTGGGAGTACTCGATTTGTATGTAAATCCTAGCTCATGCTCCGGGTTCCCAAAAAAGAGGCTAAAGGCATTATTCTTAGCGAAGCAAGCTAATGAAAGGAAGGAATCGCAGAAGGCAAAAACAACTGTAAAATGTTATTACCTGATTCCACCTTTGACAGAGGGTGAATATTTGTATTTAGATGCGGTAAAGAACCTGCAGCATAGGTTCATTCTTTTAAGGTTCCGCCTAAACCTAATTCCCCTGATGCTGGGCTTCCCTTTGAAAAAGTATGTTCTTGGTGATCTGTTTACTTGCCCGTGCAATAACTTATCCGCCCAGTCTGATCTTCACCTTCTTTTCTTTTGTCGTTTTTATAGTGAACTGAGAGCAAAATATATTATACCTCTTTTGAAACGGTACAATTTTAACCAATGTCGTGTCACCCTGTTCTTTATGAAGAAGCTCCATGACCCTTTTGTATGTTTCTGTGTAACTTCATTCCTTTGGTCTTGTAAGCGAAAGAGACATGCATTAGATTTCGAAGGTCTTGCTAACCCTTAGCTTTATATTTATTTAATCTCCTGGAACCATTATAAAAATGATCTGAATCAGGCTCAATGTGACACAAGATTTGTATAATACATTTAATACTTTTAAACGGTTTTATAATTCTTAAAGGGTGTATTTTCTATCTGAATTAACTTCTTTTAATAATTTATCTATTAATTAATTTGGTAATTGGAAATATATAGCACTTTATTCGACTTTATATGCGTAAATTGCACAAACCATAGTTATTGAACTATGCCTTTTTGCACAGTTTAACCTTATAACCCTATACCTCAACTGTTTGGAGGGTTGTGACCTGAATTGTGTTATTTTAATTGGTAATTTTTATTAACTTTTAGTGTATTAAGAAGATTGATATTGTATTTTTTATTCTGTTTACTTTGATGATCTATGCTTTTAAATTAGATTGAATAAAGTTTATTGATTGATTGAAAATGTCACCTGACTACTGCCTCTGGGACCTCGGATTCATTTTCATATACTCTATTTGGACCTTACTACTTTGCTGGATAGCTTGTCCTGAGTTAGAGATTGTCAGGGTCATTTAGACCCTGTCGGTTGGCTGCCAGCCTGCCAGTTCCGTAGAGGCTTTGGCTTTAGCTTTCCTGGTGGAGGACAGTCCACCATATTTGGGGATCCCTGTTTGCCGCACAGAGCTAAGTCTTTAGTGCCCACAAGTTTAATATGGGGATTGCTTTATAGCCAACTATTGATACTGAAAAGAATAATATCTGACTGGTAAACATTTGAACAAGAAAAGAGATTGCTACACATAGAGCACAAGGATATGATGAAACAATAGAGAGGCACAGAATGAAGCTAACTAGCAAAACAGATAACAATTGTTAAGAAAAATTGTTAAACAACAACAAAAATATATAATACAAGAACTTTTATTATGATATATTTAACACCACTTTCTACTTTGAAAAAAAGTAGGCTTGAAGCACTGTGAGCTCAAGATAGACAGAATATTAAGTACATTATTTCCTGAGATGCCATTTTGTTATGTATCAAAGAGGTTATATCTTAACAGATACATTAATAAGAATGGTAAAACAGAAAACAAGTGACAAATAAGAAACAAAGTGGAATGTATCATTTTTTAGCATGTATAAACTGGAACAGTGTGATTAAGGGACCTAAAATACAACATCCTGGCATTGAAGAGGTACTTAAATTCCTGGACCTTGGTTTCCTGCTCCTGGACCTTGGTTTCCTGCTTCTGTACCAATCCTCTGTCTGGTTTTCTGGCACCTTCCTTCTCCCGGGGGGGCTTCTCACCAGCTCCTCCACAGCCCGCCAGTAGAGTACCCTCCTTGGAGAACCCCGCACCTCCCCCACCCCGGTCCCTTGGCTTTAGCCATCCTGCAGGGCATATGTTTGTCAACAGCAGAGTCAGTTGACAGCCTCCTGATGGGGGTCACTCATCGGCAGTGTCAGTCCACAAAAGATTCAGGGCGAGCAGATTCATCCCTCTACTGTCCCTCAGGGCTTGTAGGGGGCAGCACCACTGGCCCTGGAAAAGCACTCCCAGTCCCTGAATGCCAAGTAAACATCCTTCAGTCCATACTTTCAGTGGAGTCAGGTTGCATCTACTCCCAGGTGGACATTTCTCCTGCATCGCTACTTCCAAGTCCAGTGAGTTCTCAACTGTCTCTCCCTTATGCAGAAATGTTTAAGTGGGGGTGGAAAGTTCTGGAAGGTAGGCACCTCTGCTCATTCCTAGGGTGCCACATCATCACTCCCCCTGCCCCAAACCCTCCTGCTCTGCATTCTGGGACATTTAAACATGGCAGCTTGATGTGGTCTATGGAAACACTGAAAACTTCAGTCCCACCCCTAGCTGACACAACGTGCTGCTCCTTTCTCACCAAAACGTAAAAGGGATGCCCCTCCTGTATTTAGCTCCAGAGGTATGGCTGTCTTCCTTCGTTTTTGTTGGCTTGGCCTTGCCCAGGCCAAGTGCAGTGTCAAGAGTTATTTAGCACATGCAGATTTCCTCCCCACTCCTTCCATTCCCCAGGAACTAGGACAACCACTGGCAAAAGACCCTACTGTGTGGGGATGTCTTTAATGCTCCCGTGGGCCAGCAGAGTAATAACTTGGCCCAGTAGAGGGTCCTGGAATCTGATTATGATCTGAGACTGGAAAATGTAATAATTCCTCAAGTGACATAAGCAGTGCATTTATCACAAAAGTGATTTTGTATATGCACTTGGAGTACATTTCTAGCCTAGGATTGATGCCTGACTGGTATCTCTAGGCATACCTAGGGTGAAACTGTGCTATGGCGCAGATTTCTCCTATAGTGTGTAATCAGTAAAGCACACAGTCTTTTCAGTAATCATTACAGATCTACACTATGATTGCCCACTCACAATATAAGATCTACACTGGGAAAGTACTCAAAGGTCCCTTCTGTGACATTCTACCTGTATGCAGATACTGGGATGAGCTAGATGGTAGTCTCACATGGTCAGCCCACACATGTATGCAGAAGCATGTACTCACATGTTCGTGGGTAAACAGGCCAGAGCTTCTTACCCTAGCTGCACATGAGCTGACCTTACCGTAAAAGGCAGGCACTGGTGGTTAGCATTCCATAGTATTTGTAGTGAGTAAGAATCAGTTGGTGAGATTCACTCACAGTAAAAGTCCAAAACCAGGTACTCAAGTAGCAAAAAATCCAGGGGGATTAAATGGGTGGAACCCATTTGTTACAGTCATTTTTGTAGGGCACAGAGTTAAAGGTGGAGGATACTGCGAGTAAGCTATCTTACAGAGTAAATCAAGTCTGTGGCCCTGTCACTAAGCAAGTAGGCATATCTGTTTGTATTAATCATTTGCTGGAACAAAATGGCCAATACCACTCAGCCCTAAAATGTTAAGTTATTTGTGACAATGAAATTCTTAAGAAAGATAATCTCCACCAAAGCACTTCTAATGATACAGTTGAACCTGCGAAAGAGTCCTCCATCGAGGATGCAGGGATAACATTTAGCCCTCATTCTGTACCTTTATTCAACAACAATTTCCCTGATTCTCCCGATTCACCCGATTCACATTTTCTCTTAAACGTCTTGGTTACGGCTCCCGAAGTTTTGTCTAACAGGATGGTTATTCAGGTTCAATTATTACAAATAAGGTTACATGATAGAGATTGATACCAAAAAGATAAGACTAAATATTTTGATTATGTGAGTGTAAGCTAAAGTACAAAAGTCAACTGACAGTTGCATCTGCTCCCCGATTTTATTGTTCAAAACATTTTATTTAAATTTTCAATACAAAACTGAACGTCTACAGCCTGTTGTTGAAAAATAATCAGGAAGTGAACTCCAATCAGGGTCCAACGTATTGAGAGATTTCTCCCAATGTGTTCCTTTTCAATTTCCCCAGCATCCCTCCCACAATATGTTCTTTTTCAACCAGCCAGGTGTCCATCCACCAAATCTGTCTATGCCGGACGCTGGGAGAAAATTGTTGCTTGGTGTTCCTACTGAAGCACCCAACCTCTGAATGCACAGTTATAAGATGTTCTTCTGTTTTGTTTGTTGCTCTGGCAACAGTTAAAGGTAACCTTTCAGCTCTTTCGGCATTCCTTTGTTCACATAATCAGCCATCCTCTTCAAGCCACCTGCTGTGGTGCGTTTCCTGAAAGGGGTGGCCTACATGTTTGTACCATCACTGTTTGTGATGCCTCAGTGTGACTGTCACCGACCCAAGTATCACAAACCACCGAGGTGCGTGTAAAGAAGGATTTATTATAGTACTGAGGTCGGGAGTGTGGCTCGGGTACAACGGTCTCTGTCTTCTTTTGTCCACGTCCTGCTTCTTGGCGTTCTCTTTTGCCTGCGTCTGCTTCGAACCCCCTTGGCGTCACACGTCCCCTCGGGAAAAAGAGCAAGGAGAGGCCGTCAGTGTTGTGGTGCTCCCTGTTTGTTTCTGTTTCATCCCGTTTAATCCCTCTCCCCCTTTGCCTGGACCCCTGCCCTCCTTTACACCAGTGAGGGCTTATTGGTGTTTCTTCACACCTTTCAGGGAGTGCAGGTTCTAGGAGGGCCTTAGCCTTTAAGCAACCCCTTTGTGAGTTCCTTTTTGTTACCGGTGTGTTTCTCCCCGTGCCTTGCCTCCACCGCGGTTGTGCCCCTGTGCCGGTCAATCTGCTGAACGGGTAAAGACAATGTCTCTGGGAACGATAAACCACTCCCCTTCCTCCCTCTCCACCCTTGTCCCTCCCTAGAACCCCGTGAAAACCCTCTGGGACCACCAGCACCTTCCCAGCGTGTGCCCTGTTCCCTGCAGCACTCGCATGAAGCCATGACCCGTTGACAGGGTCGCGGCCGCTTCGTCCATGGAGCCTTCCTCTGGGGACGCCTCTTCCGTCTTCTGGATGTCCACGTCCTCTTCCTCAGGGCCTCCGATATCCCCGCTCCGTCCTTCTTCCGTCTTGTCCGGTCTCCGTTGCTCGATCCTGCTTCCTCGGTCTCCCGCACTGCTCCGCTGTCTTCCTCGTTCCTGCACTCGACGCTGTCTTCCTCCTGGCGTTCTTCACCTCGCTCCACATCATTCTTTTGTCGTCGCTTCCTTCCCGGTTGCGTGATGCGTCAGGGCTCCGCCCCCTTGACGCAGCCAGAGACAGCCGAAGTCGGACTCCTTTGGTGCCCCCGGGCATGCAGGGTCGTCTCCCGGGAGGCCCCGTCACAGTGACCTTAACTTGATAATCATTTACATGATTTGCTCTTCTTTTGAAACTATGCACAGTTGTCCTCTTCGCCTTCTAACCATAAAAACAGCATTCCTCAATGCGATAACATTGGCCAGGTGAGTGAGTGAACTTTGTTTGTGGTACCATCTTATACATTTTTCTTCCCAGACAAATTAGTCCACTGGACAGAAGTGGCATTTCTGCAAAGGTAGTCACGCCGTTCGACATAGGGAAATCCCTCACCTTGCTGGCTTTCTATGCACTGCCTCAAAGGACGAAGACTGGCCTCTTTGCCTCAACCCTAAAAGGGTGCTTAGTTTCTACATCGACCGAACCAGAGATTACCGACTGGATGACCAACTTGGCTTCTCTAGAAATAAGACAGGCAAAGCAGTGCAAAAGAGAAGCATCTCATGATGGATTGTGTTATGGATCAAAACCTGCTATGGGCTGGCCAAGAAACAGATCCCAGAAGGCTTGCGCGCTAACTCCACCACAGCGAAGGCTGTTACCACTGCGCTGGCACCGGTGAGCCAGTCATGGAAATCTTGAAAGGCTGCAACATGGGCGTCCCTCCACACATAGCACTACTGCCTGGACAGTCAGGCGCAGTGGGACAGGAACTTCGCCCGATCTGTCTTGCAGGATTTCTTGATTTGAGTTGTTCCACACACTCACCACCAGAGGAGGTACACTGATTTAGTCTCTACGCACAAGGTGAGAGATTGGTGGTTAGAAGTCTTTATCAGAAGAACAGGTTACTTACCTTCAGTAATACCTTTTCTGGTAGTGACTCTAGCTAACTGCAAATTTCTCACCTACCCACTCTCCTCCCTGTACTGTGAAATAGACACATACAGTCCATTTGTAAGATGCCAGTCTAACAGTCTGCACACTGCCATATTCTGATTTCAATGGCTCTCCTTCCATGGGCGCTGACGGAGATCAGAAAGAAGCTGACATCAGCATGCCGAGGTGTCACTGATATAGTGGCCCCGTTGTCGCATCCAAAGCAGGACAGGCCAGATGCGAATCTGCACTATGCCACCTACCGATGTGCAAGGGATTTCCTAAAGATCCAGTCTAATGCCTGGGAAAAGTCACAAGGTTAGTAATATGCAGTCAGGTAGTCTCTCTATGAGAAAAGGTGTTATCAAACATAAGTAACTTGTTATTTTGGCACCATTCAGAAACTTTTTGGTTTGGGAAATTCCATTTTGGCCCACCTTTCTAACTGATAAGCCCAAGTAATTATAAAGCATATTATCCATCTGTTCACACGATCCCAGAGAATACAGATTTTGAATGTATTAATCTCTGCTAGCTGGACTGTTGTTATGCAATCTATCTGAATCTCCCAGTTAAGTTTAAAAAGTTGTAACCTGAGCAAAGTTTGGCAGCCAGACGGACGCTAGATTTACAAAGTAAGACTTCCACCACTCCAACCTTTAAAACATTACACTGGTTTCCTGTTAAGCAGAGATCCATTCTTAAATCCCCCTCTGTAGTGCACAAACTGTTGTATGTTGCCCATCCTAAGCCTTTCACATATAGATCTTGTTTTTATAAACCCAAATGGTGCTTATGATTTTAAAGGCCTTGAAGAGAATTCCTAGATTCTGTTGTTGCACTTTAGGAGGGAGAACTTTTTCAGTTGGAGCTGCAAAGGTATGGAATAAACGTACTTTTTTCATGCGGTAAACCCTACATACTAAAGTTTAGGAAAAACCTTAAAACCTGGTTGTTTCCTCTGCTTCAGTAACTTATGAAATTATTTGTTGAATAGCACTCATGGTCTGTTGTATATAACTTTTAAGTTTAGCGCCAAGATACCTTCCGGTGGATACAACACTTTATAGATACAATTAGTAACTAAATATGTCTACAAAGATAGCATGGTCCTGTATTGGAGAGTAATTTGAAGTTAAGACAAAGTAATTTAAAGGATACCCCGGTAGAAACTGGGAACCAGTGGAGGCCGGTAAGAGCTGAAGTGACATGATATTGCTTCCACAGAATGGAGGCGAGGCAAGCACCCATATTTTAGACATACTTGATCTTTCTTTGTGGTCCTCATGTTGACTTATTAACCTAGCCCAAACATGAATCACAGCCTGCACCTCCGAATATGTAAAAATGAATGATGTTGATAGCTTTGTCTGGATAGAGGCCAAAATATGTTTTTACAAGGTGTCTCAGCTTAGTGTGGAGACATCAGCCTTCATCAATGTGAAACTCTGTTCTTAAAACATTCCTAACTGTCTGGAGTTTGTTGCAATGTATTTCCAGCATGGGCTGTAAGTATAAACCCTGAAGTAAATTACGAAGATAATCTCTGCCATTTTAGAATTGAGTGGTAATCAACTTTGCTTCATCCAGATCTTAATCGTAGATAGCAGACACAAGAATATGAGTGTCACTGTTGCAGGTTTTAAAATCCAAAATCAAAACTCATGCTAACAAAATACTCTAGTTAATTGTACTAGTAATGGATGCTTTCCTTTTTTTTAAAAACATATTTTTATTGGCATTTAGAATTTGCAATCATAATACGTGTCAGGGTATATTTCGGTAAAATTACATTTCTCTCTCTTGACATCGAAATACAGTGCCATTCATATTGATTATGCAAAGGTTCTTGGCAGTATTAAGGTCCGGTGTTGAGAGGAGGCCAACTAGACCTGGGATGCGGAACTGGGGAAGTGTTCATGGAGTTCTGGGTACTAGTAATGGATGCTTTCCATGAAGGTTTTCCCGCCACCAGAGGTGGTTTAGCATGTGAAGATGATGATTCATTTATTCCTACTGGACCAAACTATTCAAAAAGTTACATTTCAAATGCTGTTACGCCTCATAGAATCTTGTGTTCTTCAGGGACTTCAGTGGTCCCTGAGGACAGAATCTTTGCCATTCAGTCACATTCTTAGTGATTTCTCCCCTTTAAGTTTTGGCAGTCAGAGTGATCAGGTTGACTCTGATAACTTTTCTTCTCTGGGAGCAAGGAATGCATGGTCTGTTGTTGACAGACTGCTCTGCAGCTTTGCTCTGTGTCAGCATATGTGGCAGAGGGAGCTCCTTGAGTTTGTGCAGGTAAGCATTGATGTTTTGGCACTTAAGCAATTCATTGGGATATCCATGTTCAGTTTGCTGATTTTTCAGTAGAAAGTACTATTCAGGGGGATACTTTCAGCAGGCTTCAGACATATTCACACAAATTGAGTCTTCATCTTGAGTGGTTGCAAAACCTATTAGGGTTTTGGTGTAGACATACATAGATCTCTAGGCCACTCATCAGAACACAAACTGCCCATCCTATGGTCAAGATTTCAAAGTTTTTGACCCTGTTTAATATTAACGTTAAAAATGGCAATGGTCCTTTGTTATGACTTCTGTGTTCCAGTTCATCCCCTCTCCCACATTTCAAAGTAAGTCACCCATGATTACTTTCACCAGTCTTCCTGTGAGCAGAGCCAGTCCTTTTGTCTCTAGGCAAAGAGTTATATTGTGCCTTATCAAATTGCTATTTATTGTCATGAGGGAAGAGCCAAGCATAGTAGAATTAATTACTGCTAAAGATTCCTGGTAGCACTAAATAGGATTTTCTAGCTGTCTTTTGATATGTGCTGATGCAGTGTTTTAGGATGAAGCCAATAAAGCTACAATGATAGACTTGAAGGTAGTTTTTCACAGTCATACATATGGGCGATGGACATGTATCCTGCAATCCACATGTAACATTTAACATTTATGCCATTAGTAACATTAGTCCTGTAACAAGTTACTGAGGTCTTGCTTACAAGTTAAATAAACCAGTCGGACTTAGCCAATTATACATCATGCTTAGGCGTTACATCACACGCACTGAGAGGATGAATATGAGTCTCTTGGTGCGGAGAGTAAAAATGCTAGCAAAACTTAACCAAAAATGAGGGCACAACTTCAAAAGATGTATTTCCTTACTGATTTACTGGTAAAAAGTAGACTAAAAGGACCAATTCGTCATGACACTTTAATAAACTTGAGTCTCCTGTGCAGGTTGTAGAGTTCTGTTTTTTGCCATTGTAACTTCTTCTTCAGCTTTCCCCCTCAAATGAAAATGTTCTTTAAGAGGAACGTCTCCTTCCCTCCTTCATTCTCAAGCTATGTCACTCACTTAGAGCTGGATTTGCCCTATGTGTCTGACATAGCGAGAGCAGCCCCGATCATGCTCTGGCACTCAATATGGAGCAGGGATACAGTGGACCTTAACCAGATTATTATACAAAATTGTCTTTTATTGGATAAGGCACATAAAATCCCCTGGCTAGAGTATGTTAAAATGACCCTCTACTCGCTGGGAGTACTCGATTTGTATGTAAATCCTAGCTCATGCTCCGGGTTCCCAAAAAGAGGCTAAAGGCATTATTCTTAGCGAAGCAAGCTAATGAAAGGAAGGAATCGCAGAAGGCAAAAACAACTGTAAAATGTTATTACCTGATTCCACCTTTGACAGAGGGTGAATATTTGTATTTAGATGCGGTAAAGAACCTGCAGCATAGGTTCATTCTTTTAAGGTTCCGCCTAAACCTAATTCCCCTGATGCTGGGCTTCCCTTTGAAAAAGTATGTTCTTGGTGAACTGTTTACTTGCCCGTGCGATAACTTATCCGCCCAATCTGATCTTCACCTTCTTTTCTTTTGTCGTTTTTATAGTGAACTGAGAGCAAAATATATTATACCTCTTTTGAAACGGTACAATTTTAACCAATGTCGTGTCACCCTGTTCTTTATGAAGAAGCTCCATGACCCTTTTGTATGTTTCTGTGTAACTTCATTCCTTTGGTCTTGTAAGCGAAAGAGACATGCATTAGATTTCGAAGGTCTTGCTAACCCTTAGCTTTATATTTATTTAATCTCCTGGAACCATTATAAAAATGATCTGAATCAGGCTCAATGTGACACAAGATTTGTATAATACATTTAATACTTTTAAACGGTTTTATAATTCTTAAAGGGTGTATTTTCTATCTGAATTAACTTCTTTTAATAATTTATCTATTAATTAATTTGGTAATTGGAAATATATAGCACTTTATTCGACTTTATATGCGTAAATTGCACAAACCATAGTTATTGAACTATGCCTTTTTGCACAGTTTAACCTTATAACCCTATACCTCAACTGTTTGGAGGGTTGTGACCTGAATTGTGTTATTTTAATTGGTAATTTTTATTAACTTTTAGTGTATTAAGAAGATTGATATTGTATTTTTTATTCTGTTTACTTTGATGATCTATGCTTTTAAATTAGATTGAATAAAGTTTATTGATTGATTGAAAATGTCACCTGACTACTGCCTCTGGGACCTCGGATTCATTTTCATATACTCTATTTGGACCTTACTACTTTGCTGGATAGCTTGTCCTGAGTTAGAGATTGTCAGGGTCATTTAGACCCTGTCGGTTGGCTGCCAGCCTGCCAGTTCCGTAGAGGCTTTGGCTTTAGCTTTCCTGGTGGAGGACAGTCCACCATATTTGGGGATCCCTGTTTGCCGCACAGAGCTAAGTCTTTAGTGCCCACAAGTTTAATATGGGGATTGCTTTATAGCCAACTATTGATACTGAAAAGAATAATATCTGACTGGTAAACATTTGAACAAGAAAAGAGATTGCTACACATAGAGCACAAGGATATGATGAAACAATAGAGAGGCACAGAATGAAGCTAACTAGCAAAACAGATAACAATTGTTAAGAAAAATTGTTAAACAACAAAAAAAATATATAATACAAGAACTTTTATTATGATATATTTAACACCACTTTCTACTTTGAAAAAAAGTAGGCTTGAAGCACTGTGAGCTCAAGATAGACAGAATATTAAGTACATTATTTCCTGAGATGCCATTTTGTTATGTATCAAAGAGGTTATATCTTAACAGATACATTAATAAGAATGGTAAAACAGAAAACAAGTGACAAATAAGAAACAAAGTGGAATGTATCATTTTTTAGCATGTATAAACTGGAACAGTGTGATTAAGGGACCTAAAATACAACATCCTGGCATTGAAGAGGTACTTAAATTCCTGGACCTTGGTTTCCTGCTCCTGGACCTTGGTTTCCTGCTTCTGTACCAATCCTCTGTCTGGTTTTCTGGCACCTTCCTTCTCCCGGGGGGCTTCTCACCAGCTCCTCCACAGCCCGCCAGTAGAGTACCCTCCTTGGAGAACCCCGCACCTCCCCCACCCCGGTCCCTTGGCTTTAGCCATCCTGCAGGGCATATGTTTGTCAACAGCAGAGTCAGTTGACAGCCTCCTGATGGGGGTCACTCATCGGCAGTGTCAGTCCACAAAAGATTCAGGGCGAGCAGATTCATCCCTCTACTGTCCCTCAGGGCTTGTAGGGGGCAGCACCACTGGCCCTGGAAAAGCACTCCCAGTCCCTGAATGCCAAGTAAACATCCTTCAGTCCATACTTTCAGTGGAGTCAGGTTGCATCTACTCCCAGGTGGACATTTCTCCTGCATCGCTACTTCCAAGTCCAGTGAGTTCTCAACTGTCTCTCCCTTATGCAGAAATGTTTAAGTGGGGGTGGAAAGTTCTGGAAGGTAGGCACCTCTGCTCATTCCTAGGGTGCCACATCATCACTCCCCCTGCCCCAAACCCTCCTGCTCTGCATTCTGGGACATTTAAACATGGCAGCTTGATGTGGTCTATGGAAACACTGAAAACTTCAGTCCCACCCCTAGCTGACACAACGTGCTGCTCCTTTCTCACCAAAACGTAAAAGGGATGCCCCTCCTGTATTTAGCTCCAGAGGTATGGCTGTCTTCCTTCGTTTTTGTTGGCTTGGCCTTGCCCAGGCCAAGTGCAGTGTCAAGAGTTATTTAGCACATGCAGATTTCCTCCCCACTCCTTCCATTCCCCAGGAACTAGGACAACCACTGGCAAAAGACCCTACTGTGTGGGGATGTCTTTAATGCTCCTGTGGGCCAGCAGAGTAATAACTTGGCCCAGTAGAGGGTCCTGGAATCTGATTATGATCTGAGACTGGAAAATGTAATAATTCCTCAAGTGACAAGCAGTGCATTTATCACAAAAGTGATTTTGTATATGCACTTGGAGTACATTTCTAGCCTAGGATTGATGCCTGACTGGTATCTCTAGGCATACCTAGGGTGAAACTGTGCTATGGCGCAGATTTCTCCTATAGTGTGTAATCAGTAAAGCACACAGTCTTTTCAGTAATCATTACAGATCTACACTATGATTGCCCACTCACAATATAAGATCTACACTGGGAAAGTACTCAAAGGTCCCTTCTGTGACATTCTACCTGTATGCAGATACTGGGATGAGCTAGATGGTAGTCTCACATGGTCAGCCCACACATGTATGCAGAAGCATGTACTCACATGTTCGTGGGTAAACAGGCCAGAGCTTCTTACCCTAGCTGCACATGAGCTGACCTTACCGTAAAAGGCAGGCACTGGTGGTTAGCATTCCATAGTATTTGTAGTGAGTAAGAATCAGTTGGTGAGATTCACTCACAGTAAAAGTCCAAAACCAGGTACTCAAGTAGCAAAAAATCCAGGGGGATTAAATGGGTGGAACCCATTTGTTACAGTCATTTTTGTAGGGCACAGAGTTAAAGGTGGAGGATACTGCGAGTAAGCTATCTTACAGAGTAAATCAAGTCTGTGGCCCTGTCACTAAGCAAGTAGGCATATCTGTTTGTATTAATCATTTGCTGGAACAAAATGGCCAATACCACTCAGCCCTAAAATGTTAAGTTATTTGTGACAATGAAATTCTTAAGAAAGATAATCTCCACCAAAGCACTTCTAATGATACAGTTGAACCTGCGAAAGAGTCCTCCATCGAGGATGCAGGGATAACATTTAGCCCTCATTCTGTACCTTTATTCAACAACAATTTCCCTGATTCTCCCGATTCACCCGATTCACATTTTCTCTTAAACGTCTTGGTTACGGCTCCCGAAGTTTTGTCTAACAGGATGGTTATTCAGGTTCAATTATTACAAATAAGGTTACATGATAGAGATTGATACCAAAAAGATAAGACTAAATATTTTGATTATGTGAGTGTAAGCTAAAGTACAAAAGTCAACTGACAGTTGCATCTGCTCCCCGATTTTATTGTTCAAAACATTTTATTTAAATTTTCAATACAAAACTGAACGTCTACAGCCTGTTGTTGAAAAATAATCAGGAAGTGAACTCCAATCAGGGTCCAACGTATTGAGAGATTTCTCCCAATGTGTTCCTTTTCAATTTCCCCAGCATCCCTCCCACAATATGTTCTTTTTCAACTTCCCCTGTGTCCCTCCCCCAACCGTGCACCAGAGTCTGAACAGGTGTAATGTTCTACTTGTCACTTAGAGTCGCTGTGCTTCAGAATACATTACATGGTGTGTATTTGTTGGTATGAGCTGGGAATCATATGGGCTAATAATCTTAAGAGCTCAGAGATACCTCGAGGCACATTAGCTCTCTAAATATTGCTGATGGATATTCAAGAAAAGGCTCCCAAATACTATCAGAGATGACCTTCAATTTGGCTGGACATAGGAGAGCATACTTCATTCCCAACTCACGTAAGCAGCGTTTGAGTTTGAGGAACGATGTGCGTTGTCTTTGGACCGCCAGGATGTAATCTGGGAATATGGCAATCCTGTGGTTATCTTTGAGAAGCAGCTCCGATTGCTGCACATTTTTAAGAATGGCATCAAAGTCCTTGAAATGCAGGAGTTTCGCTACAATAGGGCGGGGAGGCGCGCCAGCCTGGGGGCACCGAGCCGGCACTCTATGGGGCCGTTCGGTGGAAAAGAATGGAGTGAGGGCGTTAGCGTTACCAAGTCCTTGAACCAGGTCTCCACCGAGTCAACCATATTTGTGCCCTCCTCGCCCTCCGGCAGCCCCACCACTCTAATATTGCTACGCCAGACTCGACCCTTGGCATCCTCTGTGCAGTTCTCAAGAAATCCCACTAACTCCTTGATAGCCAGAAGCTGTTTCCGAAGGCCCGACGTGTGAGGTTGCAGTTACATGATCGCCCTTTCGGAAAGCATTACCCTCTTGACGAGCTTGCACTGGTCGTCTCGCAATAAATTGATGTCCTCAGGGATGGCGTCCACCTTCGCTTCCAGGTGCACCCTAGATGCCTCAATCTCCTGCAGGATAGAATCCACTTTGTCTGGGCCTCTGGTAGGGACGACGTGACTCCAGGTTATTGCTGCTTGGTGCAGCATTTTATTTTTATGGGATGAAAATGTTTTTCTTATTTCTTACTGTGGCCTTACACATTGGTCAAGAAGAACTAGAAACCGAGTTGCAGCAGTTAGTAGATTTTGCAAAGTATGTGCTACGTTTGGCTAGAATGCTGTTAGAATTGCTGTATAAATATGTTCAAGGTGGGTAAGAAGTAGTACTATGAGGACAGCTTCTGAAGAAGTACTAGCATTGGAAACAATCCTTTGCCAATGTTTATATTTAAGGAGCTTGAAGAGCTGCCCTTAAGTGATGGAACTTTTTCTATAGCTAATACTGATAAAGTAGTCTGCAATGGTACATTTACTATGTGTAGTTTACTTTATCCATGCTGTCAGTGTTTGGGTATTTGGATGTTCTTTAACTATAGTAAATTAGTTGAAAAATGTTCTATATCTAAATAATTAGTTTTGATAACTGGAAACAGAAAATGATAGTATTGAATGAAAATTAATTTATTGGTTTACCATATTTTAATATGTTTTTTCAAGGCTAGAGGAGGAGGCTATGAAAGTGAAGATGCTTACCAGAATGCTGAACTGATATTTCTGGATATCCAAAATATTAATGTTATGAGGGAATCATTAAGAAAACTGAAGGAAATTGTATACCCTAGTATTCAGGAAGTTCATTGGCTGTCTAATTTGGAATCAACTCACTGGTTAGAGCATATTAAGGTAATCATTGAATATTACAAAACAGTCTTGATGTTTCATGCTATGTAATTCTTCTTCTGTCTCTCACCCCTTACCTCACTGTACCATTGTTCATAATATTTGAGTTTTACCTATGCTTATACATTCTGCACATTCCTTAAAATGATATGACCCATCCGTCATCCATAGGGATAACGTCAGTCACGCAGGACAGTGATGATCAAGATTGCATGTGATCCATTGTCTAAAAACAGTAAATAAATGTATTTGCATCCACTGCTCTCAGTTCAAATGCTAACCTGTCAGTGTGGAGTAGAATTTCTCTAACAAAGTCAGCAAACCCATCTTTGCGAATTTGTTTATAAATAACAAATTTATAAACAAATTGTTTATAAAAATATGTGTAGGAATAGAAAAAATTGATGATCAAAATATGGGAACCTCATTCACTACAGTCAAGTGGTGGGGGTATCATGTTCCACAATACGTGATAACAACTTCCATATTTCACTTTATTTCACACTTGGTAAGATACATTAACTTAATTTGATGCTTGCCCTTTTATAACTTAATAATAATAACATTTTTAACCCTATATGACTCGTTCTCCTGTATTGGATCTTTCATAGATTCACATGCTTGAATAATTCTTTGTCATCCGTCTTGGTGCCCTCAGTCACCAGTGTTATCCATAGCAGCATATGATTACTCTCAATAACATTGAAAAGCTGTAGACTACATACACCTAGTCCACCTCAGTGTGTCTTGCCCTGACAGAGGATTCCAACTGAGATGTTCTACTGCAAATTCAGTGCCAGGAAATCCTCTGGAGCTCTGTCTCCATTTGACTTTCCTCCAGAGTTTTCAAACTTCAACCCTAACAATTTCAGCTTGGCTGTTTACCACAGACAGTGTTCTGTCCTATTTTCTAATGTGAAGCTGATGCATAACTATGTATCAGTCCTAGAATGCAACCGCCGCTTGGTTAGATGAAGAAATCATCTTACACCAAAAATCATCCATTTTCCACCATTTTAATGACTTAGTATTCTTTTTCTTGTTTGATATGTAGAGATGGTGATTTCGATTTTCAAATGCTTGTACTATGTCAATCCAGGCCTTTTCTACAGCATGTCAGAATTCCCACTTCTAATGACGTGAAGTTTTTAACCCAATGCATTTCGAGCTTAACGGCCTTCTTCAGGGGTAACTGTGGTATTGAAAAAAACTGTGGTATAATCAAAGGGGAATGAATCACTAGTCCTGTGTGTTACCAGGGTCTGAGGTTCTAATCGTCTTAAAAACCCTCATTCACGAATTAACCATGGCTGCGGTATATATCTTGATTATCCGCCTTGTAGGTTACGTGAAAAGCATCATCATTGGGTCTTTGTTATGCTTTCCTCCACCTGGAGGAAGACCAACTGGTATTTACAGTAGTGATCAGAAAAAGTGAGGGTGAAAATGCAGTGTGATTAAAATTACCTCCATCTATCAGTCTTGATTTTATTATGTTGAGGATGGGGTAAAGGTAAAATCAAGAGGGCTGTGCAGAAATAGAAGAGCTTCTGTTCTATAGCACCTATTCAAAAATCGTGGCTGGTCGACATCTTTCAGCCAATGGGTGCCCAATCAGGTCAGCCTGCTTTATTCAGGACCAAGAGAATGCACGCTATTATGTGGTAACGTGCAGGGGTAAGTAGTGCACTTACACTTCTTCTTAAGTGCGCCTGTTCGCACACTTATAGATGAATTTGTGTCTATAACTAGAATAGAAAAACTCCGTAAAGACAAAAAAACTGAACAAAACAACATTTATAGATCTAATGTAATCTCATTTTGTCAAACGTGATGCTAATAGTTAACTGTTCATAACTATAAAATCTCTGAATGTCAATTGGAGGGATAAAATAACACATTGAGACATTGTGATAGTCACTGCGGTAGGCAAGTGCGGCGGAGAGTGGTGTGCGCGCGCCCTTAGGGATGCAGAGCGCGTGGAGCGAGTTAAGAGCTGCATTGGCATATAAAGACAGCAAATCTATTACCTTATTCGGGAGTTGTTCATGCTCCGTCGGGGGACGGGCGGTCGGACTCTCTCTCTATGAGGTCCTGTAAGCAACTTGTGCTGGCTTCGTCTCCCGTGCCCCGGTGACGAGGGCCGGTAGAGGATGCTGTTTGTAGTGATGACCGCATAGTTAGCATAGTTGAAAGACTATGTGTTTGTGTTGGTCATTGCATGTTGGTAAATTAAATATATATATATGTGAGAGTTTTTACTTAGAACCTGATGGAGGTTCTTGAATTGGTGTATTTCAATGCAGTTTTCTTTTATTATAATATTGTCTAACTAGTATTAGGCGGTTGATCATCTTGGGCTCCGTGAAATGTTTACATTCCGCCCGATTGGTTGACATGGATAAAAGACTGTGTGTTTACCAGATATATACATATGTGAAATGTAGTTGAAAATAACAATCAAAACCAATACGGATAATTTATGCGGTATAGTGTGGCCCCTCAGCACGATATAGGGAGCGGGATCGGTGTGATGACGACAGTTCAAATATGGTATTGTCTGGCTCAATTAATACTTTTCCAGATCATAATGAATTTTAATTGTCAGTGTGAAATTGAGTGCCACGGTATATTGTCATTCAGCCCTTCATCATAAGTCTTGAGGCGGTGGACCCACCGTTTTTCTTTTTCAAAAAGGATGCGTTCTCATTTTTTGTGATTAGTGTTTCCAGGACCACCCAGCTCATTTCTTCAATCGTGTGTTTGAAATTGATGAAATGGGTGCTCATTTTGGTGGTGGTTTTGTTACACTTGATGTTACTCCTATGCTCACAGATTCTCTGTTTGACCTTCCGACATGTCATACCTATGTATTTCAGGTTGCACGGGCAAGTGATCATATAAATGACGTGGATTGTGTTGCAATTCGTATGATTTCTCATGGTCCATTTTAGGTCAGTTTTGAGTTGTAGGGTCTTTGTGTTTCTTGTGAGTTTACAGACAGAGCAGGACCCACAGGGATAGTGACCAGTTATGGGTGCAAGGTTTCATGTGTTAGTTATTGATTCCATTTTGGGCCTGTTGGGAGGTGGTCTGGTGTGTACCAGTAAGTCGCTGATGTTCCTTGTTCTCTTGTTGGCGAATCTCGGTTTTGGCCATTTGAGGGTTCCTGATGTGAGAATTCGCCAGTTTTTGTTTACAATTTTTTTGCCAGTTTGAAGCTGTTTTATACATTGTCACGCACGTGAGGATGTCTTCGTTTTGTTCTTTTGTGGAAGTTTCTAAAAGATTGTCTCTGTGTTGGTTTCTCGCTCTCTTTTGACACTTTTGTATTATTTTGTCGGGGTAGTTCCTTGCTTTGAATTTGAAGCTCAGGTCTTGTGCTTGTGTTTTGTAGTCTTGTATTTTGTTACAGTTTCGTCTGATCCATAAAAACTGACTGTATGGGAGGTTTTCTCTTAGTGGGCGTGGGTGAAAGCTATTAAATGAAAGCAGTTGGTTTGTAAAATGTTTTGGTGTTGATCTTATCATTCTCTATGTATATGGTGATGTCCAGGAAGTCCAATTTATGTTCATCTGCTGTGTATGTGAATTTGAGAAACTCATCTCTAGTGTTGATCCATCCGTGGAACTCGTTCCAGATCATAATGACGTCATCGATGTAACATTTCCAGAAAAGTATCTTGGTTTTGTAGGGATTTGTGTCACTGAGAATGTATTTGTTTTCAAAATCGCTCACGTAGAGCCCTGCTATACTAGGGGCAAAAGTGCTGCCCATCGAAGTACCGTGGGTCTCTAAAAACAGTGTGCCGTTGTATTCAAAGAAGTTTTCCGTGAGGGCTAGGCGGCAGCATTCTAGTATGGAATGTCTCGCAGTGTTGTGCTCCCACTGTTGTGCAAATAGGATGTCCTCAATGGTTTGTAGGGTTCCTTGTTGTGGCAGGCTCGTATATAGACTTTCAACGTCGAGTCCTACCAGGCACATTGATCCTTCATGGAATGTCAGTCCTTTCAGTTGATTAAGTAGATCCCGAGTGTCTTTTAGGTACGTCGGAGTTTTCTGGACCAGAGGTCTACGGTAGTGGTCAGCGAATTGAGATAACGGCTCGAGGATGGAGCCCATGCCGGAGACGATTGGTCGTCTTGGTGGGGGTTCCTGTGTGTTTTAGGTAACAAGTAGAAGTAATGAGTTCTGGGAGATTTTGTTTCTAAAAAAATTCTGCCTCATTTTTGGATATTCATAGGTTGATCTTAGCTTCGTCTACCATCAGTTCGATGATCCGTTGTAGTCTTGGTGTGGGATCTACAGTCAGGGTTTTGTAGAATTTATCGTCTGATAGGAGATCTGTGCATTGTTTGTCGTAGTTGTCTTTGGTTAGTAGGACGATTCCTCCACCTTTGTCTCCCGGTTTTATTATTAGGCCTTTTTGTTTCTGTAGTTCCTCAAGTGCTTGGCGTTCTCGTTTCGTTATATTCATGAAGGGTTTCTTTGTGGGTTCTTTCAGGTTTTCTACTTCATTGACTAGTGCTTGTTCAAAGGCTTGTATCTCTACGGGTACGAGATGGGTCGGTGGGCTGAAGGTGGATTTGTTACGTAGGTTGGTGTCGCTCTTAGTAGTGTTGTTTTCCTTGTCTTTGAAGAAGGCTTTGAGTTTGATTTTCCGACAGAATTCTGCTAGTTCACATTGTAGTTTAAACTGGTCTAAGGATGGTGTAGGGACGAAGCCTAAGCCTTTGTTCAGGACTTTCTGTTGGTCTTCTGTGAGTGTCTTGTCTGTTAGGTTCACTATTAGCGAGTTGTTGAGCTGGGTCCTGGTCTCTCTTTCGATATACTGCGGGTTAGGACTTGACGATCCTGTTCCGTCCAGGTCACCCCTTTTCTCCTTCCGCGGCGGTTGTTGGGGCCTCTCCCTAAAAAAGGCGGTCTGTTTGGAGTGGTCCCATCGATGGTGGGCCTTGTATGTAGGGGTTCATCCATCCTGGGTAAGTTGGTGCGTAAGGTTGAAATAGTGGTTGTATATGTTCGCCAAATTGGGGTGTTCTGTTTTGCCACCGTCGTGTGGGGCGTCCATTTTGTCCTCTGTTGCGGCGTTGGTATTGTGCTTCGTCGCCGCTCCAGTCAGAATTATCAGTGGAATTGCCACCTGAGGATTCGTTGTCACTCTGTTGTTCTGACGCTGTGTAGTCTTCTTTAATGTAGGGGTGCATTTTTTCTTGGGAAAATCGTTTTAACTCTTTTCCTAGTTTTTGTATCTTATTTTGCGTGATGTATTCTTTTGTTTCATTCATTTCCTTATTGATTTCTTCTAGCCTTTTCTTGTAGACCGATATATGGACTGTCGTCTTTAGTTTGGCTTCGCAGATCTGTATCTTAACGGACAGGGCCTTCTTTCAGTCTGGCAGCTGTTTTGATAATGAGGACTAGATAGTCTCTTGTGCATTTCCAGGAGATGGCTGCCCAATCTTTGCGGAAGAGGATGTCCTGTAGGAAAATTCTGGGGGCATTGTGGACCCAGAGGCCTGTGGGGACTGCATTAGCGCGAAGGTATTTGGTCATGATGATGCCATGGATGGCGGTTTTGACTTGTTCTTTTTTGATTTCTGTAAGTTCTTCCGAGTCGTTGGTTTGGGCTAGTGTTTGGCTGAGCTCGCTCTCTTGCAGTATGGCATTAATCTCTTCGTCCGTGTAGCTAAATCCAGGGTTCTCTGCCATTTTAAGATAGAGATGTTAACGGTGACGTGTATTTACTTTTTTTCCAGTAACAATTCAGAGATAGCGGAGTATGGTTGCCCTTCTCTAGAAATATATTTTCTCTTGTGTAGAGGGCGTTGCAATTTCTGCACAGGAAAAGGCTCCCACAGCTGTGCGCTGCTTCAGTAATCTTGTGATCAGGGGGGGGGGGAGGGGAGAGAGAAGCTGAGATTCATTCGGCTTCCGTCTAATAGAGGTATAATCAAAGGGGAATGAATCACTAGTCCTGTGTGTTACCAGGGTCTGGGGTTCTAGTCGTCTTGTGAAAAGCAGCGAGTCTCCTGGGATCCCCAATGCTGCCCGGCGCAAAGTCACCTTTAATCCACTTTGGATTCACTATCTAAAATAACGAGGCAGGCGCTGGAAGCTGGAAGGCAAGAAAAAGGTTTATTACTCTTAGAGGAGACCACGTCAACTGCTGACACCAGGATGTCTTCAGGGAGGTGTTCTACTGGCAATGCTTCTGACTCTTCCTTTTATACAGTTTTACACAATGTATTTGTTTCTTTTATCATGGTTACAAGCTTGGAGTCTCCGCCCCGGGCAGGTTGTCACACAAGCCTGACATTGTTTTATCAACATGGTTACACAAGCCCAACATTAACTCTCCTCCCACCCAGGTCAAAAACAGACAATTTAATTGCAGCTGGACCTTGCTTCAGGGTCTAAAAACGAGTGAGACCGGCCAGATCTAAGAGTCCGTTCTGTTGATAAGAACAGGTCCCATTGTTGGCAAAAAACCAGTCTTGCTGTGTGTAGTGCAATAAACCATGTTTGCAAGAGTCTGTTTGGTATTTGTAACCCGTTTGTGCAGGGATGAGAGGAAAGACGAGTTTGAGGCAGCAGGTGATGTTGATGTTTGTCGTGGAAATAGTTTATAGCCCCCAGCACACATATCAGGTTTGGTCAGAGAGTCAGAAGGCTGCTAGAGGACAGGGTGAAATGAAGGTGACCAACAGAGTACAAAATGGCTGTGGTAAATCAGAATGACTGTAGTTTATGTGCACGTAGGAACTTTCATCAGACAAGATGGCGCAGAATGTTCATGATTGTGTTTTGTTCTTAACAGTCGCCCCTTTGAACATAACTAGCCATCTTGTCAGTCTATTTCGATCTCCATAATGTCCTGTATTTCTTGTTCATACATTACTCTCATTTTTGTTAACTGAGTGTCCATAGTCTTAGGGCGCAAGGCACTTATGCAAAGAGAACACAAAGGTGGTATACAGTGTACACCCAAACAGCAACCACATATTGCCAATACTGGGACCAAGAGAAACATTGATATTTTCCAACCCCAGTCCTTTAAGATGCCCCAAAGCCAACTTCCAATTGTCCAAGTCTCTGATCCTTGATGAATTTCTGAAGACAGCCTGTGGAGATGTTCGATTGCTTCAAAGACAGAGGGTGAATTATCAGGGATGTATATGCAGCAACTGGCACCAATGATGCGACATGCTCCTCCACGATCCGCTAGTACCACGTCCAGGACCATGCGGTTTTGTAGGGCCACCAGACGGACCGCTTGAAGCTCGGCAGTGTTGTTGGTGAGGATGCCAGCTGTGACGTTCAGGGTGGTTTCTACCGCTTGAGACAGATGTCTGATGGCTCGGCTGTTTGCCATCGGACCCCATAGCGGGACGCAGCCCTTTTGCTGCGTCAACAAACTGTGATGCGGCAGAGTCTGCTTGATCAGTGTCTTTAGAACGCTTTTCTCGATGATGCTCTGCAGGGGCTGTGTAGGTCGGTGGCAAAACAAAGGCGATGTAGCACGTGCCCCCCAGTTTCTTGGGAGCCAGGTGTAGGCTTTGGTTCCACAGACAAAGTACATATTGGGTGATGCAACAAATGCTGGAGGATTGGCAGTGTTCAAAGTCCTTACAATGTTACAAGTGCTGTGACCCACATTCTTAGTCCCACGGCCTTCAATGCATACAAGGCCAGAGACGTTCACCACAGATAGGGCCACAGTCCGTGTTGCAGCAGTTCTTTTCTTCAGGTAGGAAAATGTGGCTCTGACAGGATTATTGAACACTTGTATTTCCACTCGTTCTTTGGAGGGGACATTCATTGGGAATGTCGTATTGGAGGTGTGAGGGCAAAAGGGAGCTGCTGTTCTTCCTGTTTGGTTTAGCCAGAACTCGTTGTAGAACTGAGCGATTGTCCCATCGGAAGTGGCATTGTCTTTGTAACTTTCTTGTAGGAGCATCATCCAGGCAAGGCAAGATCCATGAACAGAAAAGGGTGAAGGGATGAAAGGGATGGAATGTTCAGTGGCATGTGGTAGCAGCCCACAGACCCAACAGTTAGTGGCATTGGTGGCAAGATTGTGCTGGTGCAGCATCTGTACGAAAGAATTATTCCAGAATTCTTTGCGTCGTACTCGGAGATGTGGCGGTAGTGATACCAGGTAGTGTTCTTTCTTTGTGATTGGTTGCATGGTTGGTGACAATGTTCTGTATGCAGGTGCATTCTCTTCAATGATCCAGAGTGTGACCATTAGCAGGAGGCAGGTGAGAAATGCAGCAACAAGTGCAATTGTCTTTGTACTGTGCAGTTCAAAAGTCTTGGTGTCTTTGCGGTGGCTTTGCAGGTGTTCCGTTTCTTCCATCATCTTCGAGGAGCTCACCAACTGTTAGGACCACAGACTTTTGTCTGGTGTTTTTCCTGGTAGCGTCGTTTGGCTGTGCTACCGATCTGAGACGCTGACTCAGTTAGTGGCCTGGTTGTTGGAGCTCCCCCCTTTTCGTCGATCTTAGGTTGTACCCTTCCTTGGATGGCACCGTGGGGTCGGGAAATTCAGACAGTTGGAGGGTGTCTTCTTGTGGGTAGCAACTCAGAGCTGGTCGGTCTTTTGCGAGTACTTCCTCTTGCACCTCCACCTCTTCACAGGTTGCCAGCGTTGGAGGGACTTTCTTGCAGTGGTGGGCGTGCAGCCAATTTTTTTTTCCTTCCACTCGGAGGGCAGTTCGAGTGGTGATCAAGACTTGCCAGGGGCCCGTCCACCTGGGCTCCAGATTCTTCGTTCTTTGGAAGTTGCGAACTAGGATGAAGTCCCCAGGCTTTATCACATGTCCTGGGCCCCTGGATATGTCAGGCAAGGCTTGCTGCACCTGTTGGTGGATAATTGTTAGCTCGTTTGTCAATTTATGCAGATAGTCTGACATTAATATGTTCGGGACATCGTTAATGGAGGTGGGTCTTGGTGCCGCCCAAATGTTCATAGGCCTGCCGAAGACCACTTCATATGGGGTCAGTCTGTGTTTGGTCGGGGTGGAGCGCATTGATAGCAATGCCAATGGAAGGGCGTCGGGCCATTTCAACCCGGTTGTGGCAACTATTTTGGCTAGCTTTAGTTTCAATGTTGCATTGTGTCTCTCTACCAGGCCCGCTGATTGGGGGTGGAAGACGGCATGGAATTTTTGTTTTACCCCCAACCCTTTCAGTATGTTCTGTATCACTTCGGCTACAAAGTGTGGGCCGTTGTCGCTCCATAAAATTCTGCAAAGGCCGTACCGGGGAAGAATTCTTTCAACAATACTTTTGCAGTGGCTATGGCAGTATTGTCGCGGGTGGGATATGCCTCCACCCATTTGCTAAAAGCACACACAACCACCAGGACATATTTTAGACCATGGCATCTCTCTAGTTGGATGTAATCCATTTGAAGGACTTCAAAGGGGTGATCAGGGACTCCAAACCCTCCCCGTGGTACTACTGTCCCTTTCCCTGGGTTGTGTTTTAGGCATACTATACATTGTTGTACTAGGCGCTTTGCAGATTCTGTTATCTTGACATTATGCCATACTCTTGTGATTAGTTCAATCATGGGGGTGGAGCCTATGTGTGCTGGTAAATGTGCCATGGTCAATATGGGGATGAGGTAGGCATTGGGTAACAGCCATTTATTTCCGTCTTTAGTTCTCCAGCAATTTTCCTCGTCTTTTAGTCCCACCTTTTCCCACTCGGTCAATTCGTCTTGTGTGCCTGTAGTCTGTATGTCCCTTACAGTGGTCCTAGCATCAGTCCATTGTTCAGCTTGTGACCTGGTCACATACATTCGTGTCATGGTTCTGTCTTCTGCTGTGGCTCGGGCAGTAACGTCTGCTAGTGCATTTCCCTGTCCAATGGGATCTGTCACTTTCCTATGTGCTTGGCATTTTATCACTGCTAGCTTTTTGGGGAGGAGGACTGCTTCCGTCAAGGCGGAGACTAAATCTCCATGCAGGATGGGTGTACCGTGTGAAGTCAGGAACCCTCTTTCTTTCCATAGAATCCCGAAATGGTGAACCACCCCGAAGGCGTATTGGCTGTCGGTGTATATGTTAACTGTCGTGCCAGCTGCTAAAATACATGCTCGTGTGAGGGCAATGAGTTCTGCTGCCTGGGCGGAACGTTGGGCAATACGGGCTGTTTCTAGAATGGTTCGGGCTGTGGTGACAGCGTATGCAGCTGAGGTGGTGCCGTCGGGGAGTTTGATGCACGAACCATCCACCCATAGTTCTCCATCTGGCTCTAGAAAGGCGGTGTCTCTGAGGTCTACTCTACTTTTTGTTTGTTCATCGGTTAGTGTCACACAGTCGTGTAGTGGAGCCACGTTAGAATCGTTCTCGGGTAGGGGTAACAGTGTGGCTGGATTGAGGGTGGTGCATCGCTTTAGGGTAATGTGCGGTGCTAGCAGGGTCAACTCATATCCTGTCAGTCGGGCGCTAGTCAAGTGTTGGGTTTTGGTCTGGTTCAGTAGTGTGTCGACTGCATGGGGTACTAAAACAGTGACTGGATTGGAGAGCACTATTCCTTCGCTCTGGCGTATTGATACCGCTGCAGCTGCCACAGCGCGCAGGCACGCTGGCAGTGCTCTGGCTACTGGATCGAGGGTGGCAGAAAAATATGCACAAGGGCGTTGTTTGTGACCAATTGATTGTGTTAGGACAGACAATGCACATCCCTCCCTTTCGTGTGTGTAGAGGAAGAATGGTTTGGAGTAATCTGGGGTTCCTAGGACTGGTGCTGAGCAAAGGGTATTGCGTAGTTCTTTAAAGGCTGTCTGGCATTCGGGGGTCCAGGGGAGAGGTGAGGGGATGTCCTTAGCTAGGAGGGAGAGAAGGGGTTTGACAATGAGGCTAAAGTTCGGTAACCACTGTCTGCAAAACGAGGTGAGGCCTATCAAAGAGCGGACTTGCTTCTGATTTTTGGGGACAGGGGTGTCTAGAATTGTCTGGATCCTGTCAGGCGTGAGTTTTCTCCCTTCTTTTGATAAAAGGTGACCCAAATAGGTCACTTGCGATTTACAGAACTGCAGTTTCTTTCGGGAGACCTTGTGACCATTCTCAGCAAGGAAATGGAGTAGTTTGATGGTGGCTGTGACGGCTATTGGTATGGTGTCTGCTGCTAGAAGGATGTCGTCTACATATTGTATTAGTGCCACTCCATCTGGCAATTGTATGGCGTCCAACTGTCTTTTAAGCGCCTGGCTATAGATACTTGGGCTCTCAGTGTACCCCTGAGGTGCTCTACAAAATCTATACTGAACGGGAATTTAGGGTAAATCCAAAAAGATAGCGGCTGTCCTCGTGTATAGGTATGGAAAAGAAGGCGTTCTTGAGGTCGATCACAGTGAAGGTGGTGGCAGTGGAGGGGATTAAAGTCAAAATTGTCGTGATGTCGGAAACTACTGGGTATTGTGGTACTACGATTTTGTTTACCTCCCGCAGGTCAATGATGAAGCGGTAGGCTTTCCCATCTCCCTCTCCCTGTCTCTTTACAATCGGTAGTATGGGACTGTTACAAATGTTGCTCACTACTTCCTCTACCACCCCTGCCTCTACCAAAGAGTGTATGATCTCTGTTAGTGCTTTCTCACCCTCTGGCGATATTTTGTACTGCGGTACCTTCGGTAGGGTTGCGTCCTGTCGTATTGTTACGTGTACTGGGTCAATCATCATTCGTCCTACGTCTGAATCAGCCCTAGCCCATAAGTGTGATGGCAAAGTGTCCAGTAGGGATGTGTCAGTCTCAGAGATGGAAAACATGTGTTGAAAAGGGTTCTCTCTATGGCGTTGGGGGTTGTCATACAGGATGACACGCACTCCGTCTGGTGAGCATCTGATAGTCGCATGGAAGTGTTTCAAAAGGTCGAGGCCCATAATGGCGTCTGGGGTGTTAGATGAGAGGAGGAATGTCGTTTCGACGCCATTGCTGTCAAGATTAAAAGGGATGGGTCGGGACAAAGGGTTGGTGGAGGGCGTACCGTCAAATCCTATTGAGGTCACATGTGAGCCTGACAAGGGTGCCCTTGGAATCAGTCGTTTGGATAGTGCACTACGTGTTGCTCCTGTGTCTACCAAAAATGGCGACCTTGTGCCCAGGACCTCAGCGGTAACATAAGGGCCTTGCTGATCAACGCAGAGCTCGACTGGATCCCTCCCTTGCCCCTGGCTGTCCTATGCAAAGTCGTACGTATTGTCATAATCTGTCTGTTGGTACTGATTCTGTCTGGGATGGTCAAATGCGTTCACTCTTCCTGGCCCTTCCTCGCTTGCTTCACTCGCGTACCCTCTCCCACGTCCTCTTCCTCTCTGTCCACTTGCTATTTCCCTCGCCCCTCTGCCCCTAGCAGCTCCTAACAAAGCCGGGCATTGGGATTTCCAGTGTCCATATTTTTTTGCAAAATGCACATTGTTCCTGTCCTAGGTCTTGGCGTCCTACATATGATGTAGATGGATTGTTCCTAGGTGGCTGTACTCTAGGGGTATTCTGCTGGTTTCCTCCCCTATATTGCTCCCCTCCTGTATTCGCCCCTGGAGTTGTGCTATCATTACCCTTTCCTTCAAGTCCTTCTTTTTCCTTTCTGTAGCCCTGTCATTTTCGTTTCTCTGATGCTCGTAATACTGGGCCATTTGGAGAATGGCCGTCGGTTTAGATGCTGCCCAACTACTTTCGTTGGCTTGTAGTTTCTGGGATACATCTGGCAGTAATCCTTTGACGTAGTTCTGCACAAATAAGTGGTGTCCAGTTGCGGTGGACATGTCTTGTCCACTGTAATCAGAGAACACAGTTTCAAATCTGGAGAAGTACTCTGAGACGTCCTCTTGTGGTTTCTGGCGGCATGCGGTTACTATAGACCAGTCTATCTTTTTCTCTGGGATCAGCGTTTTCACTTTCTGCACTATTTTGTCAGGGAGGTCTAATATTGCTTTAACTGGTTTTTGACCAGGGTTCCGCTGTTTATCTAGTGTGTCGAGTTGTTCCCAGGTATGACCAAACAGTTCGGTATGGTTTACTTTCTTAACCTGTTTCCACACATCTGCTGGCAAACATAACCCGAAGAACAAGTCTATGTCGGCAAGTGGCATTATTGTTGATCCCAGAGCGGTACCTAGCTCGGCGTAAAAGGCGGTGGGGTTCTTTCGTAAATCCGGCAAAGATTTACGGAAGGTCAGGATGTCCTGTCTGTCCCATGGCTGATACACCCAATTGTAGACCACCCTTCCTCTAGCGTCTTGATGGTTTATATCGTCATTAGTCCATTGTCCTCTAGGAGGTACCCAGTAAGGGGCAGCTTCTTTTATTGGCATCATGCTATCTGTTTTTTCCACTGGGGGTCCTGCTACCTTAGTTGTCCTGTCCCTATCTATCTGTCCTTGTTCTATGAGGTGACGCAATACTTCTAGTGTGGATGAAAATAGTTCTGCAACATCGTTGTCGCCTTTATCTCCGATGTCTACCTTCCTGTAGAGAGCCACTAATCGCTCGGGCCCTACGTTTTGGTACTTCTCTTCATATGCAGTAAGGGTGTGGTAACAGAGACGTACAATAAAGTATCGTTTGCGGTTTTCAACATAGGAGTCGCATATGTCTGTTACGTGTTCTTCTGTTTCTTTCCTATCTATGAGGGTTTTAACTATTTTATCAATGCCTGCTCGCTCATTTTTACTTAATCGCGGGACCCTGGGCGCTCCTATTTCCTTGGTTCCTACCTCTACTACTGCCTCCTTTGATGAGGCATTTGGTGTGGGTGGCTCGGTGGGAGCAGAGGTGGTGGAGACTGAGGCAATCGTGCCATCTCCAGCTATACTTTGGGGGTCCTGGCGTTGTACTACGGGATGAGTAGGGGCATAAGGGGGTGGCATGTATATCATTGGGGGACCTAACAATAAATCATCATCTACCCCCTGTTTTGCTGGTAACTCGGGGTAAAGAGTTAAGGGCGTTCTAACAGGGCATTGACCTGATATTTTTGATTCCTGTTCCTTTTTATCGATTTCCTTTTCTTTTAGTTCTTCTTCTAACTTTTTACAGGCTTGGTAAGCTGATTTTCGCGTTTCTTTATCTTGTCTAACTTCGTCTCTTTTCTTTCGTTGAGCTGCTTCTTTTCGCCATAAACCAAAACTATCAAACATGGCTGGTCTAGCTTTCTTTTGTGGAGAGCTAATTCTAACGTTTCTATTTTAGCGGGATCGAAAGATCCCGTCAGTGGCCACTGATTTACCCGGTCCTTCCTAGTGTACTTATGCCATAGTTTGCTATAAGCTACGGTGGCTAATCCATATTTTACGTACATGTCCTTGTTAGGGGTGCCTTCCGGCGGTGCCGGATGACTGACCTCTAACAAACGGTCCGGTCCAAAACAATCAAACAATCTAGAGAAAACAGGCATGACGTATTTAGCGGTCAAAATGAATATCTCAATTAATGTTAGACAAAAGTCTGCACTACCTGTCCTTCGCTGTCTGCAAAGAGAGAATATTCCTATTCTACGTTGTTTGCAAATAGGGAATGTCTCAAATAACTCAAAAAGGAATACTAGTATTTCTATCAATCAATCAATTTAAGTCATGTTTTCTCACGACCTTACCCGGACCGTATGGACAGTTCTTAGTCTTCCCCTTCCAGCGCCTGGTTGTCCTCTCACTCCAACAATCAATGCGGCGTTCCTGTAAGGCCCCAGTCAGGACCGCAGGTCACTCGAGAGAGGTCCGTTCGGAACCGGTGAAGTTCAGTCGATTGGCAGCCAGACGAGGGTCTCTTTCAGGCAGGTGCACTCCAATCATTTAGTCGTTCACTCCGTCGTTAGGACCTCTCTACTGGACCCACGTGTCTCTGATGGGCCCCCGTTGGGTCGCCAATTTGTGAAAAGCAGCGAGTCTCCTGGGATCCCCAATGCTGCCCGGCGCAAAGTCACCTTTAATCCACTTTGGATTCACTATCTAAAATAACGAGGCAGGCGCTGGAAGCTGGAAGGCAAGAAAAAGGTTTATTACTCTTAGAGGAGACCACGTCAACTGCTGACACCAGGATGTCTTCAGGGAGGTGTTCTACTGGCAATGCTTCTGACTCTTCCTTTTATACAGTTTTACACAATGTATTTGTTTCTTTTATCATGGTTACAAGCTTGGAGTCTCCGCCCCGGGCAGGTTGTCACACAAGCCTGACATTGTTTTATCAACATGGTTACACAAGCCCAACATTAACTCTCCTCCCACCCAGGTCAAAAACAGACAATTTAATTGCAGCTGGACCTTGCTTCAGGGTCTAAAAACGAGTGAGACCGGCCAGATCTAAGAGTCCGTTCTGTTGATAAGAACAGGTCCCATTGTTGGCAAAAAACCAGTCTTGCTGTGTGTAGTGCAATAAACCATGTTTGCAAGAGTCTGTTTGGTATTTGTAACCCGTTTGTGCAGGGATGAGAGGAAAGACGAGTTTGAGGCAGCAGGTGATGTTGATGTTTGTCGTGGAAATAGTTTATAGCCCCCAGCACACATATCAGGTTTGGTCAGAGAGTCAGAAGGCTGCTAGAGGACAGGGTGAAATGAAGGTGACCAACAGAGTACAAAATGGCTGTGGTAAATCAGAATGACTGTAGTTTATGTGCACGTAGGAACTTTCATCAGACAAGATGGCGCAGAATGTTCATGATTGTGTTTTGTTCTTAACAGTCTTAAAAACCCTTATTCACGAATTAACCGTAGGAGCGGTATATCTTGATTCTCCGCCTGGTAGGTTACGTGAAAAGCATCATCATCGGGTCTTTGTTATGCTTTCCTCCACCTGGAGGAAGACCAACTGGTATTTACAGTAGTGATCAGAAAAAGTGAGGGTATAAATGCAGTGTGATTAAAATTACCTCCGTCTATCAATCTTGATTTTATTATGTTGAGGATGGGGTAAAGGTAAAATCAAGAGGGCGGTGCAGAAATAGAAGAGCTACTGTTCTATAGCACCTATTCAAAAATCGTGGCTGGTCGACATGTTTCAGCCCATGGGTGCCCAATCGAGTCAGCGGGCTTTCTTCAGGACCAAGAGAATGCACGCTATTATGTGGTAACGTGCAGGGGTAAGTAGTGCACTTACACTTCTTCTTAAGTGCGCCTGTTCGCACACTTGCGGGTTATAGAGGAATTTGTGTCTATAACTAGAATAGAAAAGAGACCATAAAGACAAAAAAACTGAACAAAACATTTATAGATCTATTGTGATCCTATTTTGTCAAACATGATGCTAATAGTTAACTGTTCATAACTATGAAATCTCTGAATGTTAAATGGGAGGGATAAAATAACACATCAAGACATTGTGATAGTCACTGCGGTAGGCAAGTTCGCGGATAGTGGTGTGCGCGCGCTGTTAGGGATGCAGAGCTCGTGGATCGAGTTAAGAGCTGCATTGGCATATAAAGACAGCAAATCTGTTACCTTATTCAGGAGTTGTTCATGCTCCATCGGAGGACGGGCGGTCGGACTCTCTCTCTATGAGGTCCTGTAAGCAACTAGTGCTGGCTCCGTCTTCCGTGCCCCGGTGATGAGGGCCGGTAAAGGATGCTGTTTGTAGTGGTGACTGCATAGTTGAAAGACTATGTGTTTGTGTTGGTCATTGCATGTTGGTAAATGAAATATATATATATATATATATATATATATATATATATATATATATATATATCCACACGAAAGAATCCGCCAAAATTCGCTGCTCTCAGTAGTGCGGGTGCAGTAGCTCGCGGAGGCGGACCGCGACAATACTTTCAACCCACACCATCTCCACGCATGAAAACAGAAGGCTGCGCACTCGGGCTCAGTATATTTCAAATTCATTTATTCCAGTATGCTTCGGAAATCAGGAAGCTAACACACGCGTATCGGCCACCTGGCCTTCGTCATTGTTAGTCAAACATTAAAATAATCACCTTTAAATAACACACAGTCTCATTCGTCAAAGTGCTATTTACAAAAAACAAACAAAGGACTTCCAAAAAGGTCGCTATAAAATGATACTATGGCGGCCATTTTAAGATGGGCATTTTATCAGGCAGATATCATACAAATAATCCATTTTAGCCAAAGCATTCAAAACTTCATGCTAAAAATCATACTCAAATTATAGGAGACATAATATACAATAGATAATGTATAATGATATTCCAGAAGGATCTTTACCTTACAATCCTATTAATCATATACAGTATATTTATCTCAAAATTGAGCCCTTAATGGGCATTGTGAAATGATTGACCCATGATCCATTCAGCAATATATCGCAAAACCATTACACAAATTTGAGCCCTGAATACATTTAAAAACCCTCTTCAGCCGTCATAAAATGACCATAAGTATAACACAAATAAGGCCATTATTATTCTAGCGACCAATCATCCTGTATCCTTTAATTTCATTTAATTTAATCTGATTAAATTCAAAGAAGAAAAGAAAGAAGAATAGGAGAGGTAAGGAGAAAGACGGGAGGAAAAAGCACCCATCTACATAAATTGTAGAAAAAGAAGAAAATAAAACAAAACAAAACCAAACCCAGTTCCTTGAAAATATTAATGTTAACCATACAGACCATTAAGACAACCCAACAACTTATCCAATAAATGACCAAAGTTCCTCTTCACTATTCAGTCTCCAAGGGACACGGGTCTGTAGCTCTATAATATATCTGGCTTCTAGCTGACGTAGTGCCTTTACCCTGTCTCCTCCTCTATCTGTCGTGGGGACATGATCTAAGCAGAAATACCTCAACTTATCACTACGTGACTCATGGATTTCTGCGAAATGCCTGGCCACGGGATATGCCCCGTCCTGATTGGTTATTGCCCGTTTGTGCTCCAGTATCCTCTTTTTTGCTGGATGAATCTTACTTCCGATATATCGGAGCCCACAAGGGCATACCAGGCAATAAACTACAAAACTTGTGTTGCAATTCATTAGTTTATCAATTGAGTATTTACATTTCTTCTCAGGAATTGAATATTCCTTAACCTTTACACTATTTTTGCATGCTTTGCAAGAAGTGCAAGGAAAAAATCCCGTTACTGGTGTTTTAGATTCAGTTTCCACAAAATGACTATGCACTAGCATGTCTTTTAGAGATTTACTTTTACGATATGTAATATCGGGCCTGTCTGGTAACAGTCTCCCGATTATACTATCTGTTTGGAGTACCTTCCAATTCATCTCTACCAGTTCTCTAATCTTCTTGGATTCTGATGAAAAACCCAAGATTAGTCTGACTTTTCCTGTGTCTTCATCAGCCTCTGAATCTTCTATCACTTTATGTCTTAACAAAGTTTGCCTTTCAGTGGATTGCACCTTCATTGCTGTATTATGTAATATTTCATTTTCATATCCCCTTTGCCTAAACCTACTCAGACATTCACTGGCAGATTTAATATAGTCTTCCGGGAGTGTACAGTTCCGTTTTAAACGTAACAACTCCCCATAGGGGATACTATGAATCAAATTTCTGGGGTGCTGACTCCTAAAGTGTAAGACAGTATTGCCCGCTGTAGGCTTTCTATAGCTTTGTACAGATCTTATCTTCAGCCACAAACACTAGAAGATCCAAGAAAGGCACCTCTTCTTTGCTAATATGACTCGTAAATTTGAGATTGAATGGATTGTCATTTAGAACTCTGATGTAATCCTCTGCCTCCCTGATGGTACCCCTCCAGACAATGAAGAGGTCTATATATCTCGCCCAGAGGGCAATTTTGTCGACCCACCTCTCATTGTCGTCCGCCCAGGCCACGTGCTTCTCCCACCAACCCACGAAGAGATTCGCGTAGCTGGGGGCAAAGCATGTGCCCATCGCGGTTCCCTGTGTTTGTAAATAGAGCTGCCCACCAAAGAGAAATATATTGTTCCGCAGACAGAATTCTGCAATCTCAAGTATCATGTTGTTATGCATCTGAAATTTCAGAGGTCTGGTTTTTAAAAATATCTCAAAGACATTAAACCTTGATCATGCGCTATGCATGTATACAGACTAGTAATGTCCATCGTTATAAAGACAAAGTCTGGTTCCCATTGGATGTCTTCTATTCGTCGTATAAAATCAGTGGTGTCTTGTATAAAAGAACTCAAATCTTTTACCAGCGGGAAAAGAAAATGATCAATGTAAATGGATGCCTTTTCCAACAAACTTTCCTTGCTCGAAACTATTGGACGTCCCGGTGGTTTTAGAGCGTCCTTGTGTACTTTTGGTAAATGGTAGAAAGTGGGAAGTACCGGATAATCTACTTTCATGAACTTAAATTCATCTTCCTCCAGGGTACCGCTCACTTTCCATTTGTCAAGTAAATCATAAAAAGATAACACACTGATATTATATGTGTCCCTCTTTATTTTAACATAGCTGATCTTGTCTCCTAAAAGGCGCAATGCTTCATTTTTATATAGTTCTTTAGTCATAACAACAGCATTACCGCCTTTGTCTGATTGTTTTATTATAATGGAATCATCTTGTCTCAAAGCCTTCAATGCTAACCACTGTGATTTTGTTAAATTCAATTTCCTTCTTTCATGTGCTTCTGGTTTAGCAATTCGCAGGGTATTGAGATCTTTAATCATGGTTTCATGGAAACAGTCTATAGCATCGAAAGGCATCTTCGGGATGAACTTCGATTTAACTTTAAACTTACTCTTCCCACTGCTCTGATCAATGCCAAGACTCTCAGCTTCACCTGTCACATTAGCAGCTTCATTAATATTAAGTCCATCTGCATGATCATTTGAATGCAATATATGCAACGTTTGTAGTGCTTCCAAATCATTGCCTGTAAGGATGTTCGTTGTGGCCTGTGTTGTCATTGCTCTTGAATCTGGTCGTCTCGGATGTAGGATAAAAGTTTTTTTCAATTTTAATTTCCGTATGAAGCGATAGAGATCAATCCGCGTCTGAACGTAATCCCATTTAGTAGTTGGGCAAAACGTAAGTCCCATCTGTAGGACCTGAGTTTCCGTATCAGACAGTGTTCTTGATGTCAGATTGATTACCCAAGAGATACATCAGAATCAGAGGTGGAGACTGATCCTTCTGAAGCTGAGAACCTGGGAAGAGAGGCAGCAATAAGAGCAAGTGTGATATGTGAGCCTAATTTTCCCAAAGAATATCAGGTAATCAAAGAGTCGTGGAGACGATATCCTCAAAGATCACGTCCGCCGGATCGAAACACCGAAAAATCAGACGAGGGGGCAAGAACAGGAAGAGGCAACTTTACCCCCCGTGTAACAAGGAGCAAGAGGGGCACCAACAAAAAGTAGCCTCCTTGGCAGTAATCAATCTGACATCAAGAACACTGTCTGATACGGAAACTCAGGTCCTACAGATGGGACTTACGTTTTGCCCAACTACTAAATGGGATTACGTTCAGACGCGGATTGATCTCTATCGCTTCATACGGAAATTAAAATTTCTGGCGCTTACTGGAGGTACCTGGTGGGCTAGTTGGACCTCAGGGACCCTCAGGATTCAAGGGGACTTAATCCCCCAATTTAAAACGCGCAACGGGGCGCATTTGCACACTTGTCACATCAGGCCCCGCCCCCTGCCTTCACCTCTGTGCAAACGCACCCCATGGCGCGTTTTAAGTTGGGGGATTTAAGTCCCTTTGAATCCTGAGGGTCCCTGGGGGCCAACTAGCCCACCAGGTACCTCCAGTAAGTGCCACAGAGCTGCGTTGCAGAGAGGTGTATAAAGGGGCGTGGCTTTGGACCACCTCTCTGCAGCGCAGCCCTGTGGCGCTTATTGGAAGTACCTGGTGGGCTAGTTGGCCCCCAGTGACCCTCAGGATTCAAGGGGACTTAATAGGGACGTTATAGATAAAAATTAGCATTTAAAAAACCTTTGAAATTCACTGAAAAAACCATAGGTTTCAGGCACGTTATAGTTAGAAATTAGCGTTTAAAAAACCTTAGAAATTCACTGAAAAAACCATAGGTTTCAGGGACGTTATAGTTCGTTGGAGATTTCACTCGTACAAAACCAGAGAAATTCCACCGTTCTAGTTAGTTCAGCTAACTATAACTCGCGCCCCCGCAATGCACTGCTGATGACGTCACATATTTCATCATTCATGACATGGTCAGTGACATCACTGATATCTCAAATGACATCACTGATGACATCATCCAGTGACTATGTGTTTTTGTAAAGTTTAAATATGTTTTATATATATATATATGCTAAGGTGTATTGAAAAATGAGTGGGTGTATAAGTGTCTAGATGGATGATTTAGTAGGTGCGTGACTGACTGTATAAGTGAGTGATTAAATGTGTCTTACTGAATGCATGGGTTAGTGATTAATACATACATTCACACAGTTTAGTTTGTCAGTTGGTGTGTAAGCGGTTGCATGGGTTGGTGAGTAGCTAAATGAGGATCTATATGGGTTATTGATTGGTTGTCTGAGTATCTGTATGGGTGCCTGAGTGTCTGTGTGGGTGGGTGGGGGGGTGTGACTCTGCATAGATGTGTGAGTGGATGATTCACTGGGTGTACGGGTTCAAGAGTGCATCTGTGAAGGGCTGTATGGGTGGGTGAGTGTGTGTATGGGTGTGTTGGTGAGTGAATGGATGCCTCAGTGGTACATGTGTGAGTAACTGCATATGTGAAAGGCAGTATATCTGAGTGTTGGAGTGTATAAATGACTATATGTGAGAGTGAGTGATTGTGAGAGTGGCTGTATGGATCAGTGTGTGCTTGTATGAGTTATTGTATAAGAGTGTAAGTATGTGTTAGTATATATTTGAATAAGTGAGGTGGTATGTGTATAACTGTGTAGGTGAGTAAATGGGAGTGTGATTGATTCTTTGCATGACTGACTAGGTGTGTGAGTAACTATGGATGAGTGGCGGTGTGTGAGTTTCTGTATAGATATGTAGTGTATATGATAATGCCGTATTGATGGTTGTCTGCATGTATGAGTGACTGTATGGGTGAATGAGTGGATGTGTGTGTAGACCTAGGAATTAGTGAGTGGGTATGTAGTAACTGGTATTGGTGTGTCTATGGTTTCGAAAATGGTAGTCTGTATTTCAGAGTGGGTGTATCAAAGGTTATATTAGGGTATGAGGAGGTGCATCAGATTATCACGTGGATGATGTCATCAGCGATGTCATCAGTGATGTCATCAGTGATGTCATTTGAGATGTCATCAGTGATGTCATCAGTGATGTCACTGACCATGTCATGAATGATGTAATATGTGACGTCATCAGCAGTGCATTGCGGGGGCGCGAGTTATAGTTAGCTGAACTAACTATAACGGTGGAATTTCTCTGGTTTTGTACGAGTGAAATCTCCAACTAACTATAACGTCCCTGAAACCTATGGTTTTTTCAGTGAATATATATATATATATCCACCGTACTCTCCCTCGTGCATACAGAGCCGCCACCAGAACGAAGGTTGCGTCGTCGCAAGGACCCCACGAGAGTAAGTCCCATCAAATCCAGTTAACTCCTTAACAAAAAGGATGACGACGCCGTGTGTGGTTTCCAGATTTTATTACCGGCGCCGTGATATGTTTACATTCCGCCCAATTGGTTGACATGGATAAAAGACTATGGGGCCGATTCCGATCTCGGCCGGTGGGCACCGAATCTGATTCGGCTTCACCGGATCCGATTCGGAGCCCTCTTTCCCGACCGATTCGAACGTGCGTCCGGGCGAGCGAGTACGATGCGAGCGCTCGCAAAATCGCCGACCGACTCGTTCGCGTGACCCAACCGCTCCGACCGACTCGCACGGACACGACTCGCACCGCGCAATGGAGACGTTCCCCGGCCGGGTAAGTACGATGCGCGCCGAGCAGTCCGACGACTCGCGCAGTCCGGCTCCAAAGAGCAGTCGGAGCCGTACTTCGGGGTCCGTGTCGGACCCCTGTACGCGTAGCCGCACGAGTCGCACACAGGGGGACCCATGGGTCCCCCTACCTGTGCATGTACGGCACGACCCACTTCGACGCGTACCCGCTGTAGGGGGCGCCCTTGTTCGCCTCGCACCCATTGAGTCAATGGGAGCCCGCGTACGCGTTGTACGACCGGCTCCCATTGACTTCAATGGGAGTCCGACCGAATCGAGTCCGATTGCATGCGAACGCATCGTACTCGTTCGGTCGGACTGCTAGAGTCGGATTCGGTCGGAAATCTCTCCGGGTCCGGCTCGGTCGGGGAGATTTCCGGCCTGAATCGGAATCGGCCCCTTGGTGTTTACCAGATATATTCATATGTGTAATGTAGTTGAAAATAACAATCAAAACCAATACGGATAATTCATGTGGGAGAGTGTGGCCCCTCAGCACGATATAGGGAGCGGGATTGGTGTGATGAAGGCAGTTCAAATATGGTATTGTCTGACTCAATTAATACTTTTCCAGATCATAATGGATTTCCATTGTCAGCGTGAAATTGAGTGCCACGGTATATTGTCATTCAGCCCTTCATCATAAGTCTTGAGATGGTGGACCCACCGTTCTTTTTCAAAAAGGATGCATTCTACAACAACAAAACATCAGAATCACTTTAAGTGCCCAATTGTCCATAGTTATTGCTACAAGGCTAGTGCCTGTTGAAACGCGCAAAAATTAAAACCTAAAAACCCCATGCCTCTTGCGCTTACCCGATTATCACACAAAAAGTGCCTTCAATATGGCCTGTGAATAAAATGACTGATCATAAAAATGAAAATAAAAAGTGAACAAATGCTGTGACTCCAATGTAAACTCCATAGCAAGCACATTCAAAAAGTATGAGTTTTACTTCTTATAACGCTTCCTATCTCTGACTTCCAAACCTATTGCACAGAGAAGCTTCTTAATTAGTCCGTGTCTAAATAAACAAGTGCGCCAACAGCCACAATGGGTGCTGGCTGGGGAGGTGGCTTGGACTGTGGGGGCATTAAGGCTCACCCATGGCCCCAAACACTTTTGGTATTGTGGATAACCTGGGGGGGCACCGTGGCACCCACTTTTGAAAAATAAAGCTGGCTCCAGCTTGCACCCGTTATGTGTGCTGGCTAGGGAGCCGTCCAGGGTGACCCCGCCCACTGTCCCAAATATTTTTGGTGATGTTTGAAAAACAAAAAAGAATAATAAATGACCATCAGGAGCTGTTTATTTATTATTCACTGCTCTGTTGAAGGTATGCCACATAATGCCCTAGGACTTTTTTGATTAGCATTATTTGTTCTTGGTGGTGGCCCTAGAAAGGGCAGGGGCACCACCAACCTTTTTTTATGTTCTGTGGAGCTGCAGGGAGTGCAGTAGCCCCCCAGCAACATTAAAAAACACGCACACAGTAAGTCTCCTGGGTCTTTGAATTCATATACTCAAATACTTGTTAGATGTTTTGTTATTAAAAATGCTTTATTAAAAATCATTTGAGACAATCACTATTACTAAACATTGCAATGTATGAATTTATTAAATATACATTTCTTTATAGTTATTGGTGACTTTTTCACAAAGCCAATAGGTCTGCTTTATATATGTTCATGTGCTGACCCCTTGATAAAGACAATAGGCCCAATGACTTTTGTATTTTAACTCTATGACAAAGCCAGTAGGGCTGCCTTACTTAAAATGACACCCTTCATATTGTTACGTAACATAGTTAGCCATGCGCAGCAGTGGGGGATTGAACTCGGGGCCCGGCCGCAGGTCAGGCTCAGAGCCCAACCCCACGCCGTACATGGCGATTGACATTTATTGTAAGAAACTGACTGAAAAAAGAAAGGTTAAAGTGAGGTTATAGTAAGGAATCGTAATAATATATTAATTTACATTTTTTTTAAATAGAAATTTACATAATAGTTGTGAAAATGTGAGTTAAGACAGGGGAAAATGTGAGTTGAAACATACCATTTTAAACAGACGCAACCACTGAATATCACCAGTTATTGTTATCTCAAATAACTATAATTCCTGCCCTTGCCAAGCACTACTAATTACTTCACATATTCCATCATTCATGACATGTTCTATCAAGTCACTGATAACATCTGTGCAACATCTGAAATGACATCAGTGATGACAACACTGTGCATGGCAGGGCCATGGGTTATAGTTACTTTAGGGCACAGCTTTTATCCAAGTTTAATACAAGATTAAATAAACCCAAAAATATTAGTGGGGGGATTTTCTTAATTATGTAAAGTCAATATTTTTAACTTAAATTAATATATTTACAATATTCTTATTATTGAATACATATTTAATTTGAAAAGTTAATAAGCTGTACATTTTCATTTTATTAGTTCCAAGTTAATAATAAATATTTTACATTATTTGACGTTTATATTATATCTAGTTCATGTCAGTAAACATTGACATGTACATTTACCTTTGTGAATCGGACCCATGATATTCCTGGTTGGGCTCAAAATGGACTTTCTCATATTGAATGCCAGACAGGTTTGCCGGTGTCTCCGTTGACTTCTTTATACTCTAGGCTTGTTGATGGGTCAGTGTTCAGCTTAATCAGGCATCTGGATAAGGGTAGACCACACAATAATTTCTGTGAAGAATAGCTTCTACTTACTACATTAGGTGAAAACTTGGGGGGGAGCGGGGGTGCAGATTTTATCCCAAAAGGTAGTGCCATGAATTGGAAGTGGGACCGACCACTATGAAACCAAGGAACTTCTGCTTTACTAGTATTGGAATGTTTAAATAGGCATCTTGCAAATCCATTAAAGCAAAAAAAGTCCCTTTTCAGGGTGAACATGGTGTTGTTTCAGAAATCTGTTGAGGTTTTTAGGTCCAGATTTCCTTACTATGAGAAAGAATCTGGAATAAAATCAAATATTCTTTTCTGAGGCTGGCATTTCCTTTATGGCACCCATCTTTAAAAGCATTATAGTCTCCAAACCCAGTTCTAAATGTTTGTGTTTTTCCCTCCTTGGAGGGTGAGATCGTGGTTTCTTCAGACAATCAAATCTAGAACATGTCCCACAGGTTTGGGGGAAATGGAATAGCTATCGGGGAATGTTGTGTAGTCCGATTACCAGACAGTATCAGGAACAAGAGACAATATAACTGAAGGTGAAAAAGGGGCTTGGGTGTGGGGGAAGATCCTGGAAGTTGTCAACTATTATAATAAGATTGTTATTGATTTATCAGTCTGTTTGAGAATTGCCAGACTATTATGATATGTATCCTGTAAAGAGATGGCTTGTTGTTGTTTTAATAAAAAGATTTATTAAAAAGAAAAAAAAATCTAGAACATGTCCATGTTTGACTATATTTAGTACCCATATGCCAAAGTTTTGGTAGTTCTGTAACAAGTGAGTTTTCCTGCCTCCCACCGGCACAGTTAAGAGGGAGGAGGAAAGCCAGGTCAAGTTAGGCTTGACTTCCTTTGCCTCCAAACTTTGAAGTTTGGCTGCCTCTACATCACTGTCCTTTTGTTGGACTGAGTTCACTGCTGTCTTTGTTGAAATGTGAAAGAAAATTGGGATTCATACTGCACGTTTCCTGTTCTGACAAAACTTTGGTCCTTGGTGAAAAAATCTGTGATTCTGGTGCCTTTAGTATTTGTAGGATTGACGGTTCTGCAGTGATCATACAGTCCTGTCTACCTACCAAAATATTCCGGCTTTTGAAAGGCATTGTTATAGTGTTTGGCTGTACCTATTGTCTAAAATTTGAAATTTTGATTCATCCATTGTGCCTTCTAAGTGGCATGGCCATTCTGGTAAAAACCACAAACTGAGGAATCCATTGCATTGTCTATTGAAGTAGTAAAGGCTTGCTCGCCTTCCTTCAGAATCACCTTTGCTTGTATCCTGTCTTCTTCTGGAAGCTTGTCAATGAAAAGGGCTGTGTTACTCCATAGCTGGTGGTCATATCTGGCAACCACAGCAGAACCATTGTCAATTTTAACATCTGCATCTGCAGCTAAACCTCTGACACTTTTCCCATTGAATCCCATTAATATCTCTCCTTATCTGGGGGAGCTGTGCATGCTGATGTCAGATTCCACAATCTGCGCTGTGCAGAAGCAGAAACAACTGAATCAGCCTTACCCGGGTTAACGATCCAGACAGAAGCAATTTCAGTAGCCTTGTAATTCTTCTCGATGAGCTATAAATTTACTGTTGCACTAGCTGGATTCTTCATTATTAGGCCTTTCTCCCAGTTGTGGAAACAAGACTTTTCCACAGTGGAAATAGGAAGACTGAATCTCTTTGATACCTTCTTGATCAGCGCATGGAGTTTGCCAATATCATCAAGGGTCCAATCCTTTGGAACAGGTTGTGGGCTTATGTCATCAAGCACTATAAATTGGTCCCACTCTGTGTCCATGTCAGGGATGTTTGCACAGAGGCCAACAGCTTATCCAGTATTGGGGTATCTTTCATTGATTCACATGCCTTAATCATTCCCCGTCGTCGAGATGGGAGTCCCATGGTAACATAATCAAACAGTATTTAAATAATGCCATAGGCTATAATGGCCCTGAGCCATGTTTTACATAACCTATCTATGTCCTTTTTAACAAAGGACTAAATGTTGAATGCAGCCAATCAGCTGCTAGCACCCTCTAGAACCTTCCCAGCAGAGGCAGTTACCCTCAGATTTTCACTGCATGTCGTGTGTCAACGGAGTCTCCCTGAGTTCTCAGTTTCTTTCTGGAATTTTCCTGAAGGATGATCTTTTCAACATGTCTGATAAGAAAGGCCTCTTCCGCCCATGTAAGACCTGTGGCAGGAAGAGAGTCCATATAGATGATCCACATAAGGACTGTATTTACTGCCTCCATCCCTCTCATGAGGTAAGACAACGCAAGATCTGTCGGACCTTTTCTTCTAAAACTCTGAGGGACAGAGAGAGGATATTGCTTTTGTGGCTCCAGTCCACCAAGCAACAGAAGTCTTCTGAAGAAGACAGTGATCGCTCATCCAAACTGCACAAAAGATCCAGGTCACAGGGTGTTACCCCTGGTGAGGGCAGGAAACACCTCAAACCCTCCCAGAGAGCAAAGGTCATAAAAAGGAGAAACACCATAAAGTCTCCTCAGAGCCTACAACATCCGTCCCTACCTCTCCTGTGGGAAAGGAGAAGGAGCATCGGAAGCTTCTTCTACAGATACTACAAGAAGAAAAGACAAAAAATCATCGTCGACGACGACAAGTACCACAGTCACGTCGTCAGCTCCATCGACGGTAGGAACGATGACGGCGATGGCCTTTTCTGGGCCCATACCGTCGAGGAGAGTATCATCGTCGACTTCTATTCCGTCGACGTCCATGTCGACAAAGACTTTGTCGATGATGAAGGCACCTTTGACGAGCACCCCATCGACGAGTGCGCCGTCGACGAGCATCCCGTCGACGTGCATCCCTGTCGACGACACCATCGACAGTAACACCAGCGATGACAGCACCGTCGACGACAAATATTTCCTCTTCAGGGTTATTGGTACTGTCAATGCCACCGTCGAGGGTGGTCAGTGTTAACAGGGTAACAAAGACTTTTTCCGCCTTGATGGTTCATCCTTCGCAAAGATGTCCCTGTTGCCTCCCTTGCACTTATTAGAATTCCAACAGTCAGAAGATGAGGAGGAGGATGACGATGGGATATATGGGGTGGCACATAGCCCTTCCGAGTTGCATGTGAAATGCCCGGATGAGGAGGACGATTATGAGGACGAGCAACAGCAGCAATATTACCAGCCATATCTGGTTTCTCTGCGCCATTTTCAACCTTATAGCTATCCCCCCTGAACCTTGTCCTAGGGAAATGGCACATTTACCACTGTCTTTAATCCACGATCTTCAAGCCATGTTGGTGGACTATAGGCAGAGGTTTCCTCCTCAGGATGTCCAGAGTGAGCCACCGCCACATCAACCACAGCTCCCAGCAACGCCAGCCTTATCCCGACCAGCAACACATACGGTACCGCGACCTCCAACACAGGCACCTAATGAGGAAAACCCCTCTTCTTCAGAGGAGGAGAGAGGAGACGGAGAGATCATGGAACCACATCCACCGGCGGATCCCTGGGACTATATCATCCCTGCACCCTCTCCTCTGGCACATCATCCAGCGGACTCACCTCCAGAAGAAATCGGAGGGTTCCACAGCTTGATGGAAAGAGCGTCCAACATGTTTCATCTCCCCATGGCTGTTCAGCATACAGATTGCTTTCTGTATGATTTTAAGGAGGAAGCCAGGAAATCTTTTCGTACGATCCGTATAATAGATTATATCTGGCAGGAGGGAATAAAGATAATGAAAACACCGGCCACAATAACACCAGTGCTCCCTCGAATAGACAAGAAGTACAGGGCCTCTGAAGGTGCTCCTTCTTGCCTGACGGGTCCACTAAGCCAGATTCCAGCATTTCGCAGACGGCGCAGAGGAGATCGAAAAATCCGGCTACCCCAATCTCGACTCCTCCGGACAAGGGGGGACGCAAATCGGACATCATGGGTAAGCGTTTTTCAACCATGGCTGCTGTTACTGTTATATTTCATATAGGTACCCCAATATAGGCTCAGGTAGTCACCTAACCTTTCACCTATATTCTCCCCTACCATTACACTACATAACGGTTCTTGGGACTGACCTTTTACCTAGTTACGGTACTGCTTACAGGACGTAGGGTTTTCCCTGAAAACTAGCCTCATCCATTATGCGTGAGGATTCTTGGAAACTCAGCAGGACTACCATCTCCTGCATAATAACTATGTATAAGGGTCATTCCTTCAATCATCCTAAGTCCGACATGACACAGCAAGGTAGAACCCCTGAGGGTAACACTTTGGGTATATAAACACCATATCTTGCTGGGGTAGGCAGAGGAGAAAAGGACTTCCATGCTGACACACTGACGCGAGACGCTGAGGCTCCTGCACGCAGACACTCCAGCTCGCAGTGGTCTGACATCCCTCGCGGGGTGTCCATCTCGAGACCAAGACGGGGTCTCACAGTCTCTCACGTCAGGTAATGGGGTTGACTTTATCCTAGAGGGATTCTTGGCTTTACACCTACATACATGCTAGGTACACTTAGGTATATCTAGTTAGGGTTGCATCGTAGGAGTACGCTTTTATTACTGTCATGTATTTTATATACTTGCCTGTATTCATTGTTTTAGCACAATGGTAGAAATCTACATTTTACTCTGTTGGTGCTTCTAATTATTTATATCTGTTTCTGTCTAATGGTTGTTTCAGCACATCTCTTTTACACTAGAATGACGCTAGTTCAATAAATGCTTATTGGAAAACGTCCCTACCGTCTATTCTGTGTATTTCTCTGAGACAAAGTGGGCACGAGTGACTGAGCGAAAAGTATAGCACTGTTTCCACGATCCCTGATGGGACAGAGTTGTCATGTTCGATAGTTGCCAAGAACTATTCTCTCCTTGGTAAGAGGGGTTTCTAGTGGCACCGTGAGCTAGCTGGTATACAGGCAAACATACCCGGTGGGGTGTCTGGAATCAGTCTGGACACCAATCCCACAGTCTGTTGTCTAAACGCGCAGATCCTATATAGGTTTATAGGAACTACATGACATTACCATTCGGGCAGCCAACTCTTTGGATATTATCGGCCGTAACGACCAACGGATGTGGTCGGATATGGCAGTCTTATTGGACCTCATCCCTGAAGACAGGAAACAAGAGGCGAGGAAGATCCTTGTAGAGGGTGAAAGTTCAGCCTCGGAGACCATTGACTGTGCTATGGATATAGCTAACACAGGTTTCCGACAGCTGGCTAGCGCAGCAGTGTTGAGATGCCAGGGGTGGTTGAAGGCCACCACTTTCAAGCCGGAAGTTCAAACATAAATCTTGGACATGGCGTTCGATGGAGATTCTTTATTCGGCAAGCATATTGATGATGTGCTGCTCTCCATAAAAATGGACACTGACACAGCACAGTCATTAACCAACCTCCAATACAGAAAAATGCCTTTCATGGGACCGAAAGTATGCGGGTTTCACGCATATAGAGGAGGTTTTCAGAGGCAGCAGCAATACCAGCCCTATCAATCTCAATATAGGCAGACTTATCAACCCCCCACCTACCGCCAATCTGCGACAGCTGGTTTTTCCCGTCAAGGCGCCCACAAAAGAACACCGTCGCAAGGGTGGGACAACGGAAGGAAGCAATGAGCAACGCCGGGTACCAGCTCCCCCCCCCCCTCAATACTTCCCGTGGGTGCGAAGATTTGCAATTTTTGCCAGCAATGGGAGAGCATAACATCAGACCAATGGGTTTTGGATCTAATTGCCTTTGGTCATACTCTGGAGTTCACAAGCAAACCTCCAACTTCTCCACCCAAGGGAGCCCCTCCCCCTCATCTTCACTTATTACACAAGGAAGTAAAGACCATGCTCTCAAAAGGTGCAATCGAGGAAGTTCCACCCCTACAAAGGAATCAGTGTTTCTACTCCCTTTTTTTCTTAATAATGAAGAAATCAGGGGAGTGGAGACCAATACTGGATCTCAGGAGCCTCAACAAGTACCTGAAAAAACAAACATTCAGGATGGTAACTTTAGCCGAGATCCTGCGTCGCCTCAACAAAGGAGACTTTATGACCTCACTAGATCTAGAAGACGCACACTTCCACATCCCCATCCAACGGAAACACTGAAAATTCCTCAGGTTTACGGTAGGTGGTACCCTCTACCAATTCAAGGTTCTTCCTTTTGGCCTCAAGTCCGCACCCAGAATATTTACAAAATGCCTCGCACCAGTGGCCGCGGCCCTACGTTCTCAAGGTCACCAAGTATTCCGCTACCTGGACGATTGGCTTCTGAAGGCACCAACAGCAGATCAAGCGGCCAGAACCACAGATGCTTGTCTCCAGCTATTCAACAGACTAGGACTGACAGTGAACATCAAAAAGTCTTCTTTTCTTCCCAGTCAAATAGCATCATTTCTGGGAGCCAAGTTGGACACTATCCAATGCAAGGCCTTCCTATTGGACGAGTGACAAGCACGTCTACAGCAGTTTGCTATGACGATCTCAAGAAGAAAGTCCATTTCAATGAGAGGATACAAGTCGCTCCTAGGGATGTGTTCATCAGCAATCGACCTAGTACCTTTAGCCAGGCTCAAAATGAGACTTCTGCAAGAAGAGCTTCAGAAACAGTGGCTACAAACATCGGGATCCTTCGAAGACACCATCCTTATTACCCCGGCAATGCGATGGTGGTATCACAGTCCACATCTTTCCAAGGGCCTCACTTTCTTTCAAGAAATACTAGACTACATACTGACAACGGATGCCTCCATGGAATGCTGGGGAGGTCATTTACAGGATATCGAAATCCAGGGCAAATGGTCCAATTCTCAAAAGCAATGTCATATCAACAGCCTGGAGCTGAAGGCTATATTCCTCTCTTTACAGGCCTTTCTACCGAGAATAGTAGGCGCCTCCGGTCCATATGGACAATACGACCAGTATGTTCTACGTAAACAAACAGGGAGGAACCAAATCTCTCACGCTTTCTCAGAAAGCGCAAGAACTATGGAGCTGGGCAACACAACATGGGATTTCTCTTAAGGCCGAGCATGTTCCAGGCCCTCACAAAATGCTAGCGGATGCTCTCAGCAGAGCTAAAGACAATTGCCACGAATGGGAACTCAACCAATTCCAGCTGGACGGAGTTTTCGCACTATGGGGAAAGCTAGTGCTAGACCTGTTTGCAACAGACAATGCCAAATACCGGTCCTATGCCAGCAGGTTCACCCTCCCGGGGTCTCAGGGCACTGCCCTTTCGATGCGATGGTCACGGATATATGCCTACGCCTTTCCCCCCATCCCATTGATTCCCTGAGTGCTGACCAAAATGAAGCTGGAGAGATGTCGCCTAATTCTCATTGCGCCCAGGTGACCCAGGCAATATTGGTTCCCGGAACTTCTTCATCTTTCAGAAGCCAGACCCATACATCTGCAGATGTCCCCCATTCTTCTGACCAGGGACAAAGGACAGGTGTGCCATCCGAATCCAGAGTCTCTACACTTGCATGCCTGGCTCCTGAGTTCCTGGAATTTAGGAGCATGAATATTCCGCAGGAATGTAGAGACATCCTCTCAAAATCTAGAGCAGAAAGTACCAATAAAACGTACAAGATGAATTGGAAAAGGTTCTGTTTTTGGTACCAATGAAATGTCCTACATGTATTTGAAGTATCCCCACAATAGATTTTACCATATCTCCTTTCCTTGGCAAAATCTGGCCTAGCTTTCGCCTCAGTTAAGGTGCATCTGGCTTACATCTCTCGCTATAGAAGAGCTTCCAGCGCCATTTCTGTTTGTGCCTCAAGCCTGATCAGTTTATGAAGGGACTGTTCAAACTTTTCCTCCAGTGCGAGCACGTCCGCCGGAATGGAACCTCAACGTGTTCCTTGCGCAACTCATGAGAAGACCATTCAAACCCATTCATAAAGCTGAATTGAAATTCCTAACATGGAAAGTCGCTCTTCTGCTACCCCTTACCTCAGCCAGAAGGGTAAGCGAAATCCAAGCATTCACCATTAGGAAACCTTTTTTAATATTTAAAGAAGACGCTGTGATTCTAAGGACTAATCCTACATTTATTCCTAAAGTGCCATCACAATTCCACCTCAATGAGCCAGTTATACTCCGATCCTTTTTTCCGCAACCATCAACGCCTGCGGAGCAAACACTGCATACGCTGCATGTCAAACGTTGCCTTAAGTTCTACCTTCAGAGAACGAAGGACATTCGAAGAACTGATCAATTGCTAGTTACCTATGGGCAAGGCAGAGAAGGGACTGCAATAACAAAGGCCACTATCGCAAGATGGATATCGGCTGCAATACAGTTCTGTCCTATCAAAGCTAACAAACCTTCGGAAAAGACAGCAAAAGCTCACTCCATCAGAGCAGTTGCCACATCAGCTGCCCTCTTCGCAGGAGTGACTTTGGAAAAGATCTGTCGTGTTGCAACCTAGAGGACCACTCGCACCTTCATGCAGCACTACTGCTTGGAGTCCGCACAGAATGCAGATGCAGCAGTTGGCCAGGCGGTGCTTCGCCATCTCTTCCATTAAGGTAAGCCTAGTTCTAATGTTTAGAAAGAGTCTTTTGTTCTCATGGTGATTTCATACGCTTACATGTTCTTAATGATGTGAAACATTACTAGGTAAAGTATATTACAAGTTATGCTGTCTTTTTTCCCTTGCTATGGTTTTGTATATGAAAATGTGCATATAAGCAATAACTTAAGCTTTCTCTTATGATAATGTTCTGTGCATTTCTTTTCTTCCTCCTTTCCTTTTTATCAACAAAAAGCAGCAGTTTGCACAGGTATAGCCTTTAAGGTGCTTCTGGTATTACCTCAAACTTTTGGAGTTCACTATGTTTTTAAAAGTCACCCACCATCCCCAACAGACAAGATATTATTGGAAGTGACTGCTTGCTACTCTGATTCAGACATGTGAATCTATGAAATATGCCCCAATACTGGATAAGAAAATGAGTTGCGTACCTGTAACTACAGTTATCCAGTATTGGTATCTTTCATAGATTCACATGTACCCACCCTCCTCCCCGTAGAGGCTGTTTCCTTGTTATTTACTAAGATTCTCACTTGCGCTGTGAAAATCTGAGGGAAACTGAACTGAAGGTTCTAGAGGATGCTAGCAGCTGATTTGCTGCGTTCAACATTTAGTCCTTTTTTAAATAGGACATAGGCTATGTAAAACATGGCTCAGGGCCATTATAGCCTATGACATTATTTAAATACTGCTTGATTATGTTACTCTGGGGGTAAACATCACTCACCCCGCATCCGTGATCCCGCATGTTATTACAACGCGCTCGTTACAACGACCGCGTTGTAACAATGCAATACCATTATCCCGCAAGTCGAAATCACGACTTCCGGAGGGGGGGAGAAGGTGTTGGATTTAAAATCTAACACCTTCCCTACTGTCCGCACAGACTGGAGTTGACTGGAGTTGACCCCCTCCGCAAGTCGTGGTAACGACTTGCAGGGTAATGGTATTAGCGTTAGTTACAACGCGGTCGTTGTAACGACCGCGTTGTAATAACATGCGGGGTGAGGGAAAGCGGAAAAGGAGTGCTATTCTACTCTGGGACTCCCATCTCGACGACGGGGAATGATTCAGGCATGTGAATCTATGAAAGATACCATTGCTAGATAACCGTTGTTACAGGTAAGTAACTCATTTTCATCCTCATCACTGTCATAATCTCCAGACTTAAAATCCTCTTGGAGGCATTGAAGGAATAGAGCACAGGCCAGGAGGCCAGATGCGAAGATCAGCCAGTTAAGTAGCTTCTTGCGACTGAGTTTGGCCCTCATCCTCACTATAAAAAAGGCTTCAATTAAGATCACATTCTTTATTCTTGTTATCATAGTCCTAACTAGAAGACTCATGTTGGAAGTTCTTCTTTGGAGGTTGTGATGGTACTCAAGAAACAAGCAGAGAATGGAGAGGCATAGTGAAAGGCAGAGGTGAAATTGCCAAACGACCTCACAGGCAGAGTCACTGAAGAAGCTGGCATGGTAAAGCTGGAATTGGTTGCAAGAAATCTGTCATTGATGGGATCACTGACAAGCAAGCCGTTGCTGGCTGTATATCCGCAAAGATAAAGATATATTCAGTCGAAGAGGTCTTTGTTAGCAAGGGTGTCATCTACGAAAGAATAGCAGTGATTGATGACAGTGGTTGAGTGGCAGCCGCCCTCATAGATGAAGATACTGGTGCCGATGATGGATGTTTCATGGTCAACTGTAGACTTGTCAGCTGATCTTTTGTTGAAGGCGCAGCAGGATATATTGTTTGAATAGATGTTGTTGACACTACAGTCGTAAATAAGTCCATCACCGTTGCAGCCTGCGATCTTGTTGACGGCACAGTCATCTACCGGATGAAGTTATTTCTGAAGCAATTTTTAGCTTTTCCATGGCAATTTAGGGTTAGCTGGCATTAACCACTTTGTCTTCTGTTCATGTTTCTTGAGGAGTTTGGCTTCCTTCTGTGTGTCCTTCAACTGCTACAATGGCGATGACTTAATAGGGGCCTGACCATGAAGCACAGAATCAAAGGGCCTTTGAGCAGGAGTGGAAGTCTTCAATTTAGAACTCTCTTCGGCAGGTTTTAAAGTCAACACCTGCTTGCCTTTGGAGGAAGCCTCTGCCTTTTCTTCAAGGATTTGTCTCTGCATTTCAGTGTCTTAGGGAGAGAATTCTTGGATATGTCACACTTCCTCAAGTCACAAGTAGGATTCAGGCAGTATAGGTACCTGGTGTGAGGGTTGTTCATATATATCTTCCTCTTGCCACTCTTTAAAAGCCTTAAACAGAGATTTCTTCTCCTTCATCCCCAGACTACAAAAGAACTTCCTGTCAGAAAATAGGACAGCATGAAAGACAATCGGTAACATGCACTCCAGTTCTATTCAAAGTTAATCCAATAGTTATTCATTTTTGGGCTGCTATCCTGGTGAGTGCTTCATCCCAAAGCACCAAGAAATGTGAAGCTGATGTATAACTATGTATCAGTCCTATGATGCAACCGCCTCCTAGATAGATGAAGAAATCATCGCACACCTAACATTGTACATTTTACACCGTTTTAATCACTTAATATTCTTTTTCTTGTTTGGTATGTAGACAATGTGATTTCAATTTTCAAATGCTTGTACTATGCAAATCCAGGCTTTTTCTACAGCATGTCAAAATTCCCACTTCTAATGACGTGAAGTTTATAACCCAATGCATTTCTGGCTTAACACCCTTCTTCAGGGGTAACTGTGCTATTGAAAAAAACAACACCATATCAGAATCACTTTAAGTGCCCAATTGTCAATAGTTATTGCTACAAGGTGCCTCGTGCCTGTTGAAACGCACAAAAATTAAACCCTAAAACCCCTGTGCCTCTTGTGTTTACCCGATTATCACACAAAATGGGCCTTCGTAATGGACTGTGACTAAAATGATTGAACATGAAAAGTGAAAATGAAAATAAAAGGTGAACACATGCCATGACTCCAATGTAAACTCTATAGCAAGCACATTGAAAAAGCGTGAGTTTTACTTCTTAGAACGCTTCCTACCTCCAACTTCCAAACCTATTGCACAGAGAAGCGGCTTAATTTGTAATCTGTGATTAAACAAACAAGTGCGCCAACAGCCTGGTTAGAAGAACCTTTGATAGAGTGAACGTTACGCCCTTTTAAAACCACGTGCTAATTAACCGCATGCGAGCATGGAAATGAAGGAACTATGTGAGAGTGGCTTAATTACATCATGAGAAAAAAACGTGAATAACAATAGATGTATTTGCACTCTGCAGGAACCTTGCTGCCCTAGGGCCAAGTCAAGGATCAGAGTACATCACATCAATGATATTCAATAACTGTGGATTATGGCCTTGTTTCATTGGACACTGTAAGCATATTAAGGAAGAGGAAATTATGATACAATGGAAGCCCAAGTATACTGGGTAGAAAAACACTTTAATGGCACTTTGAAAGACAGCAATAGCCTTGAGAGCATCAATAATAGCCAGATCCATATAATATATATAATGAAGTGTGATGATACCAGACTTATACTTTTCCCTTATTGAATACGTGAAGAAAACACACTGCTTGGTGATAAGATGCCCTGAAGAAGTTTGTTGTTTGAATGAAACGCATTGGCTGAGGCTGTAATTGTTCTAATTTACATGAAATTAAATTTTGAAAGCAAAAGAATACACAAGAACCTTTAAATTATTTTCTTGGGGCTTTTTTCCTTTTGAGTGCACCACTTTTGTTTCTAACTTTATGTTTATCTGCTTTGTGATAGTATCAATTAGCGGCCGATACTAAGTAGCCTGTGCAATAAACCTACTCCTAGGGAACAGTGTGGGATGTGCGATTTGGTTTTCCTGGCCACAGCTCAAAGGTGTTTGCTTTGTCAATGATCTTGGCCATTAAAGATAGGTGAGTGAGTCCCGGTAGTTGGTGAAGTCATCAGGTTCTAGTGTAGGTTTCTTTAGGAGTGGGAGGCTCTGACCTTTCCTGAGAGCTTCTGGAAAGATACCTTGAGTGAGGAAAGTGGTGGTGATGGTAGTAATGGTAATGTCGGAAATAGTTGTGGTACTGGTGGTGGTAATGCTGGTAGCAATTGTGATGAGTGTATTAGCAGCGAGGCAGTACATTATCAAGATCTCAAAAGGTTATACATGGGCTCTGTACCACCTTTGGGTGGCGGAAGTGTAATTGTGGTGGTGGTTTTAATAGTGCAGGTAATGGTGGTGGTGCCTGTGGTAAAGTTGGTGGTATTAGGTTTGGTGTTGGTAGTGGTAGAAATGGAAACCTTGATGTTGTTATCTGTGGTGGTGGTGGTGGTGGTGGTGGTGATAGTAGTGATGTGGTCATTGTGGTGGTGGTAATGGTCATGTTAATTGCAGTGGTTGTATTGATAGTTTTGGTGGTTGTGGTAATGGTAATAATGCTGATGGTACGATGGGGGTGGTGATAATAACTATCTTGTCAAGATGCATTGGCACTGTATGACCTGTTGATGGAGGTGGTAATGGTGGTGGTGTTGGTAATTGAGTGGTGCTGATGGTAATGTTGATTATGATGGTACATGGACTTTGGCCCGCATAGTTCCTGCCTACGGGCATATTGCCTCCTGCACTGCTTTGCCTATTTAAATAGAGCTGCAGTTGTAGGTGGGGAAATGGCTGTCAGCTGGTTGGGAGGGGGCAGCGGTCCGGGAGAATCCCCCGTAAAACAATAAAAAGAAGCAGGCAAACACCGGCCTCGAGATTGAGTCGGTATTTGCCACACTTGAAATGTCTGCAAAGGGATTATGATGATGGGAGTAACAGTAGATTTGGTGATCTTATTGATGCTGATGGTGTTAATAGTCATAGTAGTGGTTATAATGGTGATAGAGGTGTAGCATTGGTGGTAGTTCTGATAGCTGTAATGGTGGTGGAATTCGTAATGGTAGTGTTGGTCATCGTGGGGGTAATTGCATTGATGGTGGTAATGCCGATGTTAACTGTGGTGGTAATTGTAATGGTAGTGGTGCCATCCAGTGTTAATGGTGATGGTGTTGTGAATAGTGGTGGCGGTAATGACGGACATGGGTATGGTGATGGTAAAAATGAATGATATTAGTGGTGGTGGCAATGGTGGTTTTGGTAGTAGTGAGGAAGTGCATTGTGGAGGTCTCAAACAGGTTGTGCATTGGCACTATATAACCTTTTGATAAATATTATCATGGAGAATGGCTTCCCAGTGCTCTGCATTGAAAAGAAATGAGTAGCTGTGGCAGAGCAAGTGGGAAAAAGGAAAATATGGTATCACCTAAATATAACTTACTTATGCTTTCAATAAAAATTGAAATTTAAAAAAGTCACTGATGTGTTTTTAAATAACAAGCCTTTCAATCGTGCAATGCATTTTAATATTTGTGAGGGAGACAAGACCTCTAATAACAGTCCACTATAATGTTAAAATGTCACTTTAAAAGTTTATAACATAATCTTCAAAAATGAGTGTGGGCAAAATAAATATCTAGTATTTAATTTTAATATAATGATTAATACTTTTTTTAAAGTACGCTTTGAACCAGCTTTGCACCTGAAGCGAATGGAACTATTTTTAGATGATGAGATTAAAGTGCACATGGTTTGTGCAGTCACTCACAGAGAAGTGGGCCAGTAAGTAAAGAGGCTGGACATTGCCCCCATGCTGTATGCGGTAGTGGGCAGACGCAAAATATGAGTGACAGTTTAACAGCCCAAGGGATGAAGCCTGATGGCAAAAAGTCCCTCTTACTGTGTGCAGTATACATTTTAGGAGGGAAGAGGGGTGAACAACAGTCTGGCGAGCCAGCTAAAGCTGTCACAAAGGCCAGACTTAGAAACGCGATCACTCAAACTATCTGGCAGATGAATATCAAATGGCTGTCCTCTGGGCTTCAGCAAAAGATGCCGGATATTGGTTAGAAGCCAGTCCCTAGGGGGGCGAGGAACCACAATCCCACTCTGTTTGTGCTGCCTTGTGGCCTTAACTAAAGTGTGAATTCTCTCAACAGAGCAACGGTTGAAGAAGTCCGACACAAAACCGATTCGTGTATCTAGCATTATTAAAGATATGATGCATTACAATAGTCTGGTGGCAGAGCTAAAGCTGTGTCTAGGCCAAATCATAACACTATAAACAAGAATAAAACTACAAGGGCCTTGGAATGAGAAAACAAATTTCTGCCCTAGAACCCAAGAACTCTGCTCTCCAGACCTGTCATGGCGCGTTGACTACACCCATGTTTATTATTGCTACGATAGTGTTTTTGATATACGGATTTGACATTGAGGTGGTCCCACCCACCCCACCCTCCACCCCTGTTAACTGGGAAATTACCACGTCCTGTATTGGCCTCGATTATGCTGTTGTTTCATCTATAGGTCTCTCCTTTGTTATAATTTGTAAAGCGCTCTGAGACCCTCATGGGTCATGTTCGCGATAGATAAAACTTTTTAAATAAATAAATGCCAAGCCTTCGTAGTTGAGTGCGTTTATCTTGGATGAGTCATGTAGGGGAATTATTTATTCCCACGTGTAAGGTATAGTGGAAAATAACATCTGGGTGGAGAGAATGGGCAGCTAAGGCAGGGTTGGTGCTGCTTGGGATCGGTTCCGAGATTGTACTTGGTAAGGACTATTGTTATTTTAAATCCGTTGTACGTGCTGCCCAGATAGGTGTCTTATTATTTCTGCTCTTCTTTACGTGTTCTCACTATATAAAGTGCACATGCACAATTCACGTCTAGCTGGACATGTAAAACTGCTTTGTTTCCGTTTTCGCTCTTGTCTCCAGCTGATTCTTGCCGGAGCTCTCCGGATAGCTGACAAGGTGGAGTCTGGGAAGACGTCCGTCGTCGTGCACTGCAGCGACGGCTGGGACCGCACGGCTCAGCTCACCTCCCTCGCCATGCTGATGCTGGACGGCTTCCACCGCACAATCCGCGGATTCCAAATACTTATCGAAAAGGAGTGGCTTAGCTTCGGACACCGCTTTCAGCTTGTGAGTATAAATAGCTGCTACACCTTTTACTAGGATTGGATTTAAGATACTGTTAGCGTTTATTGTGTGCACTTTTTACAGTAGAGATGTTCACGCCTGTGTAAAGTTATATGCTATATCATCAGTTTTTCTATTTTTTGCAACACTTATTTGTGCATTGAAAACAACAGTTGTAGAAACATGACGAGAACATTAAGTAGATACAGATTCAGAAAAAGTACAGCAGTCTTATGTCTGGCAGAGAGGCCATGCTGACTGTGTAAAGCAATCCAGAAACCACTACAATCAGCAATGAAGATCGCTGTTTATGGGGAAAAGAATTACCCTACTGTGGGGAATCAGGGGGAGCTGGGGGTTGGTGGGGGTTGTTGTCAGTCTCGTCGGGGTTCTATCTCAACGTACGTCTCCAAATATACCACAGGTGTAAACCCCAAGAACTCAATACAGGAGGCATCGGATTGTCTCTGTGACCAGGCACCTAAAGAAGGAGGGGACCCATGGCGTGGGATCTGTTGAGCTCAGGAAGTGTTCTCAGACCCTGACCAGCCCCTCTTTGTAACTCAGTCACCCACTCCTGACCAGTCAGGATGGAGGGCTGCCGCAAATGATGCAGGGTACAGATTTTGGCTACCGCCAGTGACGATACATCATGAAGTAAAGCCAGCTGGGGAGAAGGGGATATCCGCTCTGGGCTGTAGAGGCATTAAGACAGCCAGACCACAGTTCAGTAATGCTCTAAGGCTGGGAAAGCCCAGAGGATATGATAAATGTCGCAGTGGGTAGCGTTATACTTCCAGCAGAGGTCATGGGGTAGAAGCTTGACCCTTTTAAATTTCCAGCGAGACCAGTACCAATTACTCAGTAGGTTAAAGCAGGGTTCTCCAAAGTCGGTCCTGAACTCTGGGTTAAAGTATGAGAATGTTAGCCTGGTCAGGACCGAGTCATGATCGAGGAGTAACGTCGTCCAGTCCTCCAAGGAGTAACCCCTGCCCAAGAGAGTCTACCAGTGTAGCTGAGTAGTGGTGATAGTAGGGCCTGAGTGTGTCGTCTTGCTGCTGTACAGTCCAGACACCACCCTCCGATATTGGCCCTATATTTGAAGATATTGGAGGATAGGGGAATTAGATTTTTTTTTTAATTTACGTCACTCTTTATTAGTTTTTACCATACTATTATCAGATGGTAGAACCAGATCTATTTTCTGCAGTTTATAAGCAGTAGGTTTTATGCATAAAGCATGCACGAGCATTCACCAATTTAACGGCAACATCTTAACTTTCAACTCGTAGTATTGATCATGTTTGCACGTATTATACAGTTCCCCCAACCACACATCTCACAGTTCACGTGTCTTAGTGTAATCCATTCCCTATGTCAGACGTCCATCGGCACGCCAGTGAGGGCTATGGATCCAGCGCATCTCTGTTGCGAATTGTATTGTCAGTCATCTTTACTGTCTAGGCCCATATATACCTTGAAATTGGGTATATTCGTCGGTACGGGGGGAAACCATTCACTTCCTGCCATCAGTTCATGACATTTTAGCCTTCAGTAGTGCAAATCTGTAGTATATGACTTGTGTAATTAGAGGGACTGTTTGTCCGATTTAGACTGTAATGCCAATAGCAGTGTTATCCCCATTCTCTCGTTTATCTGCGTAGGTGTCAAGACACTAATTTCGGCAGTCCTCCATTTAATCAATTCTCGAACCCAGCCCTTCCTTAGGGGAGTGGTGGGGCCTTCCAGTGCATAGCTCTGTCCTGCTTTCCCAGAAGAATCGCTACATTTTGGAATTTAGTAGTATGTTTCGATTTTGAAGGGTCTGATATAACGGCCCAGAATCAATCAATCAGTACTTGTTAAGCGTGGCTACTCACCCGTGAGGGTCTCAAGGCACTGGGAGGGAAGGGGGTAGCAGGTCTGACTGGCCGCTGTGGTTCATTCGAAGAGCCAGGTCTTGAGATCCTTCCTGAATTTTGTCAGAGACGGGGGATAGCCTTAGGTGGAAAGACATGACATTCCAGGATTTGGCAACGAGGTACGAGAAGGATCGTCCTCTGGTAATGGTCTTGCGGGTCTGAGGGGCGGTGGCGAGGAACAGTTTGGCAGAGGTGTCTGGAGGGTGCTTGGAATGAGAGGCGGTGGTTCAGGTATGCTGGCCCGGCGTCGTGGAGGGCTTTATAGGCGTGTGTGAGGAGTTTGAAGGTGACTCTTTTGTTGACTTGGAGCCAGTGGAGTTCTCGTAGGTGTTCAGAGATGTGGCTGCAGCGGGGATGTTGAGGACCAGTCTGGCTGCGGCGTTCTGTACGTTCTGAAGTTTCCTGAAACGTTTTTGGGTGGTGCCTGCGTTGAGTGCATTGCCGTAGTCGAGTCTGCTGCTGATGAGTGCGTGGGTGACCGCTTTCCTGGCCTCAGTTAGGATCCATCTGAAGGTCTTCCGAAGCAAGCGAAGAGTGTGGAAGTATGATGAGGCGATGGCATTGATTGGTTCATGCTGAGCGAAGAGTCCAGTATCATGCCAAGGTTTCCTGCGTGGTCAGTGGCTGTGGGGAAGGTCCTAGCTCGGCGGGCCACCAGGAGTCTTCCCAAGTGGAGGTGTTGGGCCCCAAGATGAGGACTTCGGCCTTGTCCGAGTTGAGCTTGAGGCAGCTGTCCCTCATTCAGGTGGCGACGGCCTTTATCCCGTTCTGAAACTTGTTTCTGGCGATGGTGGGCTTGTTTGTGAGGGAGAGAATCAGCTGGGTGTCATCGGCGTAGGAAACTATGTTGGGTCTGTGGCTCCTGACGATGGCTGTGAGCGGGGCCTTGTAGATTTTGAAAAGCATGGACTCAAGGAGGAGCCCTGAGGCACTCCGCAGCTGATCTCTGTGGGTTCCGAGAGGAACGAGGAAGTCTGACTCGCTGTGTTCTACCGGTGAGGAAGGAACGGATCCAGTCCAGGGCTTTGTCGTGGATGCGGGCGTCGTGGAGTGTCGTGATTAGGATGCGGTGAGAGACGGTGTCAAAGGCAGCCGAGAGGTTGAGGAGGATGAGGGCTGCTGTTTCTCCCCAGTCGAGGAGGGAGCAGATGTCGTCGGTGGAGGCGAGGATGGCGGTCTCGGTGCTGTGGTTGCTTTGGAAGCCAAATTGAGAGTCCAGGACATGGTTGGCTTCGATGAACTCGGAGAGTTGGGCGTTCATGGCCTTCTCGATGACCTTGGCTGGAAAGGGCAGCTGGGAGATGGTTCTGAAGTTCTTGAGGTCTGTCGGGTCGGCATACGGTTTCTTCAGCAGGGTGGTTATTCGGCGTGTTTCCAGTCGTCAGGGAAGGTGGGGGTCTCGATGGAGCAGTTGATGGTGCAGCATAATTTGGGGGTGATGGTGGTGGCGGCTCTGTGGAAGATGTGGTGCGGGCAGGGGTCTGAGGGGGCTCCGGAGTGAATGCTCTTCATGGTCTTGAGAGTGTCGTCTGTGGTGAGTGAGGTCCACTTGAGCAGGATCTGTTGAGGGACGTTGTCATTTCGTGAGGTGGTGGCTGGAGTGATGGGCGGGTCTTGGGTGACGAAGCTGTTGTAGATCTGCTTGATCTTGTGGTAGAAGTAGGTGTCAAGTTTGTTGCAGAGGTCTTGGGAGGGTGGGACTTCTGTGGTCTCACTGTGGGGTTTGGCGAACTCCTTGACGATAGCAAAGAGTGCTTTGCTGTTGTGTGTGTTAGAGTTGATTCTGACTTGAAAGGCCGTTTTCTTTGAGGTTTTGAGGAGCGTGTGGTGTGCGGAGGCGGCGGCTTTGTAGGCTGCATGGGTTTCTGGGGTTTTGTTGTTCCTCCATCTCTTCTCGAGCCGTCTACAGGTGTGTCTGGACTCGTGGAGGGCGGGAGTGAACCAGTTGGTTTCTTGGAGTGTTGCTTGCCGGGTACTATCTTGAGGGGCACCATCGGGTCGAAGCAGTCGGCGATCCATCGGTGGAGGTTACGTGCTGAGGTATTGGCGTCTATGGATGTCGGTGGTATGGTTGTGCTGAGTGAGGCGGTGAGATGTTCTTTGGTGACCTTGTTCCAGTTGTGGCGGGGGGTGCGGTGTCTGCGTTGGTGTATGGTGGGTTTGGTGAAGGCCAATGAACGCAGTGGTGGTCGGTCCAGAGGAGTTCGGAGGTGTGGCTGTAGGTGATGTTTTCACTGGTAGAGACAACAGGATCGAGCATGTGTCCTGCTGCGTGGATCGGAGAGGTGACTAGCTGCTTGAGTCCGATGTTGGCAAGGCTCTCCAGAAGGGATGCAGTATTCTTTCATTGGGGTTGTCCAGGTGGAAGTTGAGGTCGCCGAGTAGGATGTTATCGGTGGATGCGAGAGCCTGGGGTGTGATGAAGTTGATGATGGCATCAGTGAAGGGCGGGTGGGAGTCAGGAGGTCTGGAGACGAAGGTCCAGTGGAGGTGGTGTTGGGGTTGGTCTGGGCCTGGAAGTGGAGATCTTCCATGGTTGCCGTAGGGCAGAGGTCTTCAAACTGTGGGGCGCGCCCCCCTGGGGGGCCCTGGCAGTGTTCCCAGGGGGGCGCGAATGCCTCAGTAAGAAGTTGTAAATGAAAATAGCCTGGAAGCACAAATTTGTTGGTAACAGCATATAAAATAACACACACCTGAAATGAAAGATAATTAATACCAATTTGTTAATGCAATCATTGCAGAGGTCTGTGTGAGGTCAACGAGTCACAGAATTGAATCCTGGTGGGCGCAGTGGGGAAAAGGGGCTTGTATGTGTATATATAGTGTTACAGGTCCCATCCTCTAACATAAAGCACTGTGAATGTGAATATGTAAATCATTATTTTAAAACTGCATACACAATATAAGATAGGGTGCTGCAGAATGGTTTAGTCAGAACCACTGGAATTATGTGACAGGGGAGCACCAAATTATGCAGCAGCGTTGACAAAACTATGCAAGAAGAAAATGCGGCATATTAGGGAGATGACCTGTGGAAGGAGGCCAGTGGCGGCCGGCATGGATCGGGGTTTGGGGCATAGGTTGTGGGAGATGGTTGTAAAAAATAATGAGAAAAAAACGTACCTCTTCGCCACATCTCTCCATTGTCGCCACATCTCTCCTGTGTCTTCCCAGCCAGGAACAGGAAGCACATCCAGGCTCCCCTGACCAATCACATTGGTCTGAGCGCTGTGATTCGGCATTCAGCCAGGGAATGGTAGACTGGGCATGTTCTCCACCCAGGCTGTAATTCAGCCTGGGTGGAGAAAATGCAAAGTATGCAGGACTGCTTGGCTGGCCCGAAAGGGCCGGCCAATCAGTCATTACGCACTTACAGTGTGCCCACCGCTCCTCCCCTCTGCTCTTAGAGCAAAGCAGTCCCGCCCACTAAGACGCGCGCATCAGGAACAAATAAAATGATAATAACGAGTTATTATAATTTTATTTTTCCTTTCCACTGCTGTAAGCAGTGTGTTGACGCTCCTCCACCTTAGCACAGAAGCCGCCACTGAAGGAGGCAACATATGGGGGCTGTTTTTTCATGAAAGGGCCAGCACTACTATTAATGTAGCAGTTGCAGTGGCACTAGGACCAAGGGTTGAGGGGGCCACTGCACCCCAATTATGATGTTATTGCACCCCCAATTATAAATCTTTCTAGCAAAATGTGGAGTGGAGGCCAATTTTCCTTGCTAATATTAAGGCCCAGGCCACCCATGTGGCACATGGAACGTGACCCCAGCACCAGGGAAGGGGGGGGGGGGGGGCGAGATGTGCGGCTTTATTCCTTTTTTTTATTACACAAATGGGAAGACAGTCCACTGTGAGCCTCAGGCCTAGGAGTAATAGCTCTGTGTAGTGGGCAGCGAACAAAGCCTGTTTCGTAGGGCTGTAGGTATTATTGGTGCTGCAGGTGCAGTGGCACTGAGGCCCAGTGGTGTGTGGGGCCAACTAAATACCATTTATGGCTGCTCTACTACCCTTCCTTGTTCCTTGTTTGCATTAGGCCTGATCGAGCACCCTTGCTGTGCCAGTGTTTTTGGCCTCATACCAATGGCCCATGGGAGGTAAATATATTGATGAAGAGGAGACAGCTTAGCTTGGGACTCAGAGTGACAACAGAATGGGTATGGTGCAAGACCGGGCCCATGTTTTTAACAAAGAGCTGAGGAGACTGCCTGTTTTGCAAGGCAGCAGCTATCATTAGTGCAGCAGGTAAAGTGGCAGTGGATCCTAGGGGATTGAGGGGCCCAGTGCATCAGATCATTACTGTCTTACTCTCCAAAAGAGGCACAGGGCCTTGCTAGCATTAGAGGAAAAACATTTCTGAAAAGTTTGGGGGCTTATTTTTTCTGAAAGGGACAGAGAGTCTGTTTCAGGATTGGAGTGATGTCCAGGCTTGGAGGGAAAGGCAGAGGCATAGAGGCAGCCTACTGCTCAGGGATGCAGATATCATTAGTGCTGCAGGTAAGGTAAGGTAAGGTAAAGTTGCTTTGGGGCCCAGGTGTGCAATGTGCTCAGAACACCTTCATTATGTAGGGTAGATTTGTTTGGTCAATTTGTGTTTTTGTGTGACATATTTGCTCTTTTATACTGCTCCCATTTAGTGCAGAATGTGAACTACAGAAAAGTACCCCTGAAATGATCTCATACTCCCAGGCCCCTGTGCTCAGCTTTACCACTTCCTCTTGCCCAAGTCTTGACATAAAGTTTTGGAGGGGGGCCCGACTTCCAAACATTTTCCTTAGGGGGGCTCAGAGCAAAAAAGTTTGAAGACCTCTGCCGTAGGGTCATCTGAGTGGGTGGTCAGGCGGAGGGAGTTCTTGTGGATGACAGCGATGCCTCCTCCAGATCGGTTGGTGCGATCTTTGCGGTTGATCTTGTAGCTGTCGGGAATGGCGATGGCTATGTCCGGGCCCGAGCTGGGGTTCGTCCAGGTTTCTGTGAGGAAGGCGATTTCGTGGGAGACGGAGTCAAGGAGGTCCCAGATGTCTGTGGAGGGAGCGCGTGTTGAGGAGAATGCAGCTGAGCCAATCAGGTGCACTGTGGGTCGGCCGGGCGGCGGGCGGAGCTGGAGTGTGGTAGTGGGTGAGAGTGCAGCTGTAGTTTCGGCAGGAGAAAGGACCTTGGGTGTCCTTCGGTGACGCAAGGTGGCAGGCGGCGTGGCATCCGGTGTTGAGGGCAAGGAGGGTGCTGGCGTCATATCGGTGGAAGGTCCAAGAACCAGGGTCCGTGGCGCTGGGCGCGGTCCAGGTGCGGACGGGCACAGACAGGCTTGCCTTTGTTTCTTGTATCCTTAAGCAGTGTCACCTGAAGGTCTGCGGGGGTCCCGAGCAAGACATATTTTGGGGGCCCTTCTGTGGAACAAATTTCAGTTTTGTTACCCATTTCCTGATAATTCATACACTCCATAATGCCAAACAATACTATATTATATGTTACTCTTTAACAGGGTCACACAACAGTTGAAATACGTCTTGCCCAGGACCACAAAATCCTTAAGATGACACTGGGTATAGAGACAGAGTCAGGGTAAAGGTAGACGGCAAGAAATAGGTTTAAAGAGAGAGAAATAAAATAGAGATAGAGCAAATAGAGAGAAAGTTCACTTTCGCAGGGGCCCCTTGGAAGGTTGGGGCCCTGAGCAATTGTCCACTTTGCCCATGCCTTAAAACGTCTTTGTCCTTAAGCCGAGGAAAATCAATGTTTGCATTTACTGGCTTATTTATACATCCTTTACATTTGAAATAGGGCAGATTAATTGGCACCGGATTCAGGACTGGTTAATCCAAGGAGTTCTCTGACCTGCTTTTCTGAACCGTGAATCATGTAATGTAACATCCAAGCTCAGCATTTAATAATTGACAATATAATTGGCACTATAAATGGAAAGCAAGGTTTAGAAAAGTACACTCCGGCAACTCAGTGCATATGTAAACTGCAGTTATGTATCTAAATTTAGGTGATTCGTTGCTAACTCTACTTCAAGGTGTGAGGTGATTTGAAGAAAATGAACGTTGAGTTCATGAACTTGAATGAATTTGGCTTGCAGGTGTCTGAAATCGAATAAAATGCATGTGGTTGATGAGCATCTCCGACTTCAACATCGTAGTTTTAATCAAATGGCAGGTGGAAAGCACATTGCCTTTGTGGCTACTTTAATTCCTATCAAATAGGGATTTTATCCAATGTGATGCCTATCACTCTGCCACTCTTTACCGCTCTCCTGTTTTTTTTTAAAAGCACCATCTTTGTGAAGGGTGAACAAAACCCGAGCATTTTATTACCATCAAGGTCCATTGGTAGTTGAACCTAAGACTAGGCAGCTTAAAACATCTCCCACTAGCCACACATGGACACATGGTTGCCAATAACACCAACAGTGACTTTGAGGTCTGATACCTTGATATCCCTGTAATCCTTGACTCCCTGATGCCTTGTCATAATTCCAGCTTTTTAGAGAAATCATGTCCACACATTTCAAATTTCAAATAAATAGTTCATATTCAGACAATGTGCTTTCTTAATATACAGCAGCACATCATTTTCCTCCTTCATCCAATCCTTTTTATAGTAGTTTAAAACACTCAGTTGGAGTCGGGGCAAATCGAAAGTCACACATGGGAAGCTTTCCTTGGCCCCAGAGGATTATTTATTATTGCACCCCCATCAGGGAAAATAAAGTTGACAGGTGTTTCTCACTCCCCTCAAGTTAGGCTCATTTGGATCCAGAGTCTTATGAGTCAGACAGCTCTGACAGATACGCTCTCATCTGCAGGGGTTAATTTTAGATGCATGGACCCTCACTCACCTCGTTCCCCGAAAATAGTAGGCAGGCACAGCTATTGGTATATAGATAGGTATTTAATAATATGTTGCTTACCATGTACAATCAGCACACAATCTTGTTTAGAAGAATGAGTGAAATTATTGTAGTAGTCTCAGCAGTCATAACGTAAAGTAAGATGAACATTAGAAAAACACAAAACATTTTTATATTGCACTTTCCTACTATTTGTAATAATTGGTCTAAACTACCTAATGCCTATCTATGTTTGTATTAAAAGCCTCGTGGTAACAGTATCGGCTGAATGATTAGTATTTTTACTTACTAGGTTATGCCAAGCCTTGTACTATCCATGCAAACCTTTAGAAAGCTTCCAGGCCTGCAGTAGAGTAACAGCTCTTCGGCATTTCCCCCTTACAACCAGTCTTCGTGTCTGTCCCTCCCAGATTCTTAGGTCTCTTATAACCTTTCTCCACAATGGTTTTCTATGGAGAGGGGATGTTGTGGTGCAGTCTCTTGTATCTGCATCACTGCATATTAACCATGACTCAGAGATATGTCCAAAAGGCAAGCAAATGTATTAATACATGCGTCCTTCCAAGTTAAATCTGTGCTGGGCCGGATTGGATTGCAATGTTGGAAGCTGGAAGTTTCCTGTTCACTGCATTTCTGTTATTTTTTACAGTGCGACTAATATCAACCTGCTTGTAAAATTATATGGTGATCTTGCATATTCTGCTAGCTATGTTCACCATTCAAATCTTTCACTTTCTAGGCCCTTAGCCTGTCACATACACAGTCTTAGGAGTTAACGCATTCATGTTTGCTGTACAGTTATGCATATATTGTATGTCACATGCATGTGCCATCAGAAAAGCCATGCCACATACATCATTGGTTTCTTCAGATTTGCCTGCAGGATTTTACAGGAAGTACTGCAGAAAAATATGTGCTGTGGCAAGGTTGCCTTCTCCCATTTCCGCATCTGTGCTCTGATATCCTTGCCAAAAAAAGGAACTCCGTGAATAAGGAGAAGTTGTATGCAGAGGCATCTGTTGATTTCCAGTAAGGCTATAAATGAAATATCATGTGGGTCAGGTGAGGGTTATGGCTAAAGAATAATTCCCTGCGGATTTGTTTTCTGTGCTGTCTTGGTACTCTTTGGATGGGTGCTTTTGGTCCTCAAAGTGGGGTGGTGTTTCTTCTGGTGACTCAGAAGGGGGAAGGTTTGAATGTTTATGAGGTTATCATGGTTCTTTTTCTTATGTGACAGTTTTCCACTGTCAGTCTGTACCTCCTTGGCTCCTTTCTAGACATTGCGATTTTGCTTCAGGGGACAATTAAGATCATGTCTTGAAGAAAATGGAGTTAAAATTGGCCTGTGACCCAGTGGATTTTATGGTCCTACAGGTCTTGTAATTTTCTTTGTGCCTAAGCTACACGACATTGGATTGCTTCCCCAACCAGCAAGGTTAGGATCACCACACTCTACGGTGTTAATATCTCCTGGTGTTTTGAATATGAACAATGACATTATTATTCATCAAGTACATTTTTGGTAACATTCAGTAAACTCACCAATGCCGTAACATGCAATATATTCAATGAGAGGTGATGTTGGGACACATTGGACATGGCAGGGAGGTATAATTTATCCCGAAGTTAAAGGCTATTGCCCTGCTTGACTAGAGTTCTGGTTCAAATGCAGAAGGTAGACTACAGACAACCGGTCAATAGCAGTTGCAGATATATTTAAATAGCTTACAGAGTATTATTTCACAAACTGGCAGATTGTTAGAAACAGTTCAGCCTTATATTCAAATGTCTGGAAACTTTGAAGCGTGTAGCTGCTAAAACTTTGCATGGGTTCTGATCCTTTAGCCAGCTGCAGACTTCCCTGTGATACTGTTTCTGTCAATATGCACATTAAGGCCAGATCAATTGGCTCTGCCAGTGTTTGTTTAAAAAGTGGAATTTTGTGCTATGTATCAAAGTCATAGTCTTGTTAACCACACCCCGTGACCGCATTAGAGCACTGCATCTCTGATCCTTATGGTGATGCCTCCACAATCTTCCTGCATGTCACGCTCTAGCATACCACACGTCCATATGCTTATGGTACCCATCCAATTTTATGAAGACGAAGGCCTAAGCTTCACACTCCGTTTGCTGCAACCAACGCAGCCCTGCAGCTGAACCTTCACAGGCAGCTATCATTCTCTTTGGTCGTAGACGGGTGATCCAACTTGTCTCACTAGCCAACTGACATGCTGCTCTTTTATGAAAAGAAAATCACTTTTGTTTATTTATATGTGTTGCCAATTTTGGTAATGATCCCTAGAAAATTAAAAGCCTTGAATACCATTTCAAAATACATATTACATTCAGAATGGTTTTCTTTGTTGCTCTTGAGTTTCTTTTTTATAATGGTCTTGGGGTGTTGGAGCGCTCTTCTACATGCAAATTCGGGGCCATAAAGCGCCCTCAGTTGAATCGAGGTTCACAACTGAAGATAGTCATCAAATCAATACTTTTAAATATCGTGGAGCAAATTAGACTCCACAAGGAAGACAGAGAGTGGTTAAGTTTCAAACCATAGAGATTTATTAAAGATTAAAATGTTTACAGATTCCATAATTCACATGTACATTGCAGTAGCTTAAGTCACATAATTCTAACATTTGATACACCTACACACGGTTCCCATAAAATTCCCTAATCAAGTTAAAACAAACAAAGATAATCTAAGCTCATAATTTTCTCAAGCTCCCTACACAATTAATCTTCTCTAAGCTTCCTTCGAATTTACAGTTATCTGCAACATAATGAGATACATTGGACAGTCTGTACACTGCAGGTGCATTGCACCACCTCATTACCACATTCTGCAATTGTCTCGTAAAAGGAAAACATTTCACATGGGAACGAAAATAAGGACACATCGAAATTGTAAATGTGGAGTCAGCTTTTCCTATAAATAAAGAAATACCAATATATGAAACAAGATGGCAACCAGTTAGCAATTGTAAATACAGGCCTACATTAGCTATAGTCATTCTAAAAGGGAATAATACACAGTTACTACATGTGCGTGTACACATGTTAATGTTGATATGAATGCAAAACAATTAATATGAAAAATAATACCATCAGTGGTTTGAATGCAGTATGTGAAAAATATCAGAAAAGGGCTGCACAAAGAAGAACCAGAAAAGCTTCTAGTTAATTCTTTAATCATATATTTTGCACTTCTGTCCTCTTTTGAGATCTCTTAATTAATTGCCTCCTTCTTCACCACAGTTTTACTTGCTTCTCTGAAAATACAAGTCCTGTGTAATTTTAATAGTTTATTTTCTTTATTTTAGAGAGTTGGACATGGAGATAAAAACCACGCAGATGCAGACAGATCCCCTGTTTTTTTACAGTTCATTGATTGCGTTTGGCAAATGACAAGACAGGTATGCTCACATCACTTAGTACGTGGGAACATGTAGAGTTGTATGCTGATGTTCATATTAAGTCAGTCAATAAAGCTTTATTTCGGCCATATGGTCATAAAAGCACATAAGAAAAGGCAATACAGTACATTTTGTATATCATAAGAAAAGTATTAAAATATGTCATCGTACAGTTTATGTACATAGAAGTTATAGAGTGTGAATCTGATTTGTGGGGAGTTTTCCGATTCGTTCTTGGATATACTCTCTCACAACAACACTCAATGCTGAACCTGGGTATGTGACAGTAATCATCACTGGTTAAGTGTTCTACATTAAGTGCAGGGGGAATTAAAATATTGTGTATTAAATATTAAAACAAATAATCAAAAAATCAAAGGAGGGAGTGAAGAGGAAAAAGGTAGAATTGTCCTCCTCTTGATAATGTTATCCAACATAGGGATTCTACCATGTATTATGTGAATATATATGCACCCATGTGTGTGCTGCTATTTTTATTTTTATTTGAAGTGTCTAGTCATACGTGAAAAATGGTGCAAAAGGATCAGAGCTCCTTCTCTCAATTTGTGGGAAGGGCAATGTTTCAAAAAATTGTAAAATACCCCTCACACACTGAAACCTGATTCAGTGTCATGCTTCATCATTGGGGTCTTCCCGCCCCTCTACGGGACGGGGCGTGCTACGACTTACGTAGATGCAGGAGCACTTTATTCAGTGATTGGTGAGTATGTGTAGTGCGTGTGATAGTGAAAAGAAAATGTGAGATGGTTAAAAATTCTCTGGCTAGTGGAACGAAAATACTTTATTGTCTTCCCTGGCTGAGAATAGTAAAAGTGGGGAGGTGTATATGGTGTACTATAATGAGTCACCTCCTACAAGGTGGACATGTTTCAGAAGCCATCCCCTTCGCTTTCTTCGTCAGGACCAAAAACCAAAAAACCGATCCCTGTTACACCTTAATGGGTGATAGAATAAATGTACATATGCCTGATAGTCACAAACACTGTCCTTTGTTCCCTGTTATGGGAGTAGAAAAATATACCACTTGTATATCTTAAGAACCTGAAAAGAAAAATATTTTGGATAAATCATGACTTTCATCATTTATCTTTATCTATTCACATCACCATCATGTTGAAAGTTTTAAGCTTTTTTGTGATATATTTCTCTTGTGCAACCCTTTTGTAGGTAATGGTACCATTTGGTAAGTATCCTCTACTCATAAATCATCTGAAAGAACACTCCTTGTGATTTCTAGTGCCCAGTATCACATTTATTCAACATTCTTTCATACATATGTATCTCCTAGCAAGATACATTTTATATTACAATACATTCATACATAAAGGAAGTACTTGTACACTCCTATTGTGCCCCTAAAAGGTTACAGATTGATGTTCTCAGCAACTGAGCACTCGCATTCATACTCCCATGATGAGCCTTGGAAAAAATGGGAGATGTTTGGCAAAAGTCTGTGCACTCGTCCTTTTTAACTGTGATCTCATGGTGTGTCTTTTAATTAAAAAAAATTGTATTCATGCTCTCAAAAGGACGTGCCATAATAATACATACTTTAGAATTTAATCGTTATCGCTCCATGAGCTCACACGAGCGGTGTTGGGCGCCTTCAAATAGACACTGTAGGTATTTTAAAAGAACAGAAGAAAAAACAAGGTTTTAACGCCAGGGTCGTTTTTAAAAAAACAAGCGTGGTCTCTTTGGCCTTTTTAAGGACATGCCATTGTCCTACTTACATGCTGGAAGGAGCGCGATCACCAAAGGAAGTACCTTCTCGTGGCTCGTCGGAACCTAAATGAGGTTTGCCAGAGCCCGGTGTTTTAAAGTGCAAGGAGGCATGCTTGATAGGAAACAGGTGTGGCTGGAAACACTAGACCTTGAAACTTTAAAGATGGCCGCCGGTAAATGGACCCAAAACAGAGTTCATTTTGATCCACTTCCTGTTAGAACGATTAACACTGAGTCGGTTGGGGAAAAAACCACACAAAAAAAACACTAGACCTTGGAATTTTTAAAGATGGCCGCCAGTGAATGGACCCAAAACAGGGTTCATTTTGATCCACTTCCTGTTGGAACGATTAACACTGAATCGGTTGAAAAAGCAAGCATATATTTGTTTGTTTTGAGGCCTATTTTGGAGGAGTTTCAAAAGGCAGCCAAATGGAGGTTGAATTTAAAGGAATTATTAAACAAAAAAGAAAAACAAATTGTTGCCCTAGAGATGCCCGGATGGAGTCATCGCAGACGTGCATTTATGTATGTGGGTTTTATGAAAAAACACGGGGGGCAAATTAGAAAACCTAATGGAAAAAAAGGTAAAGAATAACTCCCAGCAATAAAACGCTAGAGGCTGGAAAAATATTAACTGAATTTTTTTTTTTTCTATCGGAGGATAAGGATTGAAATGCAAAAACTATGTATATTTAAAAATAGAGTGTGTGTACACTCAGGTTTCCAAAATTATAGTTTCTCTAAAAAGAGGGGAAAAAAGGAGGAAAAAAGGAAGAAAACCAGTTTCCAAAGGCATAAACCTCCTCTCTGTTCAGTATTAGTTACGGGGGTGATTGTAGTACTGTATACTCCTTATGAGTCTGGCAACTTTTTGGTTGATCATTAATTGCCAGGGGATTCCTGTGTTAGATTTTGTATACATCAGAGCTGGTTCCAAGGAATCTCATCGTTCAAGCCTTTCTCATGAGTCCTCAAACGGAACACCCACCGTTGTTCTTTTTCGAACAAATACCTTTCGTTTTGGATTTGTCCGATCACTGTCCACGAAAGATCTTCCCACTTATGATCTTTTTCCAGAAAATGGGCTGCCATTTTGGTGGTACTCTTTTTGCATTTAATGTTACTTTTGTGTTCCCCTATCCTTACCTTGACAGGGCGTGTGGTCATTCCTACGTATTCCAAAAGACACGGGCACGTGATCAGATAAACTACATTTTTTGAATTGCATGTTGTGAATCTTCTTTGGACCCATTTGGTTCCATCATGGAACAAGATTTCTTTGCTTTTTTTAGTTAGTTTGTACACATTGCACATTCCACAGGGATGATGCCCAGAGATTGGGGGCATTAAAGTGGTTTGCATTGTCTGTTCTTCTCTTCTTTCTTTTGGAGTGGTGTGTACCACTAAATCACGGATACTCTTACCTCTTCTATGAAAGAAGATAGGTTTTGGTAGATTGATGCTTCCACTGTTGAGGATTCGCCAGTGTTTGTTTACTATTTTTGTGATTCCATTGGAGTTTGTGTTGAAAGTTGTTATACATACTGGGCGGTTCTCTTCCTCCTTATGGATTTTGGGTTCCAAAAGGCTGTCTCTGCAATTGTTGCGTGCCCTTTTGTATGCATTATCAATCACCTTTTAGGATATTGGCATTTTTCCAATTTCTTTTTCAGATCGTTTGATTGTTTTTTAAATCTTCGATTTCCGTGCAGTTCCTTCGTAGGCGTAGGAATTGCCCATAAGGGAGGTTATCGCGGCGATGTCGAGGGTGGAAGCTGTTGTACAATAGTAGGCAGTTTTTGGAGGTTTCTTTGAAATGAGTGGTAGTTGTTAGTTTTCCCTCTTTTGCATATATGTTTAGATCAAGGAAGACAAGTTTTTCATTTGAGATGGTGCTTGTGAATCTCAAAAATTGGCCTTGGCAGTTCAACCATGATAGGAACCGTCTGGCGGTGGTTTCATCTCCTTCCTAGATAATCAATATATCATCTATATATCGTTTCCATATATGTATATGGTTACGAAATGGATTGTTGGGAGTGAGGATCTTCTGTTTTTCAAGTTGATGTACATAGAGACCAGCTATGCTAGGAGCAAAAGTGCTCCCCATGCTGGTCCCATGTTTTGCAAATAGAGAGTGTTCCGGTATTCAAAGAAATTTTCTTTGAGTGCCAATTGGCAGCACTCCATAATCATATTTCTCGGTGTCTGGTAGTCCCAATCGGTGTCGAACAGGACATCTTCAATGATGTTGAGGGTCTCGTTGTGGGGAAGGCTCGTATATAAGCTCTCCACATCACAACTTATCAATAATTCTCCTTCTGGGTCAAATGTTTGCCCTTCTAACAATTGCAGGACGTCTTTGGTGTCTTTCAGGTACGTAGAAGTTTGTTGTACAAGTGGTCTTAAGAAATCGTCCGCAAATTTGGAGACTGGTTCCAAAATGGATCCAATTCCAGACACTATTGGACGTCCCGGTGGGGAGACCAGATTTTTGTGGATTTTTGGTATAGTGTACAGGTAAGGTGTTCTTGGCGAAGTTGTGGTTAGAAAATCCCTTCCTTTTTAGATATCCACCCATGTGATCGTGCCTCTTCCACCATACTTGCTATTTTCACTCGTATTTGCTCCGTGGGGTCCTGGTTGAGGACCTCGTAGTTCCTTTTATCGTTGAGGAGGCGTAGGCACTCTTGGTCATACTTCTCGGCTGATTGTATTACAATCGCCCCTCCTTTATCGGCTGGTTTTATTACCAATTATGGGTTGTTTGCTAGTTCTCTGAGTGCCTCTTTTTCCTCTCTGGTGATATTGTGAAAGACCCTGTTGGTTGCTGGATCTATTTCTTCCAGATCTTTCATTACAGCTTTTTCGAAGGCGATCAGTTCTACTGGTAGATTGGCTTCCGGTGGACTGAAAGTAGATTTTGGTCTCAAACCAGTGTCTCCATCCTGCTGGTCATTTTGTTTATCTTTGAAAAAGATTTGTAACTTAAGTCTCCTCATGAATTCTTTCATCTCTTTGCATAATTGGAATTTATCCAATTTTGCCGTTGGTACAAAGCCTAGTCCTTTTTCTAGGACTTTGATCTGTGCCGGTGTTAGAATGTGGTTTGTAAGGTTGACTACCAGATTCATTTCTTGCTGGTTGAGGCCCCTGTCATGCTCCTTGTTGCCATCCGGATTTGTTCTTCGTTTTGTGGAGCCCAGTGAACATTGTTCCCTCTCCGGTTCCTCCATCTGTTTCTCCCTTGGCGTAGCCCTAAAAAATGGGGCTGTTCATAGAAGGGGTAATCCTGCGGAGGGTAGTTCCATTGAGGGTAGGCTCCTTGTTGATGTGGGTATATCGGAGGTCCTAAGGGATGCATGGGGTATGGAGGTGGGCCCTGGTAATGGCCCCATCCTCTTTGGCCGTGGAACCAAGGACGTCTGTTGTTGCTCTTCCCACCTCGGTATTGTTGGTATTTCCCTTTGCTTGAGTCAGATCCACTGGATCCTGAATCGGATGAATCATCATCAGTTGTCATTTCGTGACGGTTCTCCTGAGGTTTGTAATCATCTCTTATGTATGGATAGATCCTCTCATGGCTGAAACGGGTAACATCTTTTTTAGTTTCTGGTACTTGCTCTGTTTCAACGTTACTTCAAAGTCATTGAGAGTTTTGTTTAACTCTTCTAGATGTTTTTTGAGGGCACTCGGTGTTTCATAGCTTTTAAACTAACTTCTATTTCTTGAATTTCAATTTTCAATTCTTGTGCTAATCTGCCAGCTGTCTTAATTATTAGCACAAGCCAATCTCGTGTGCAATGCCAACTTTTTAATGACCAGTCTTTTTTAAAAATCTTGTCATGTTGAAAAATGTATGGTTCATTTCATACTATTAGCCCATTAGCTGCCGCATTGCTTTTAAGATATTCAGTCATGAGGAGACCGTGGAGGGCTGTTTTTATCTGGGTGCGCCTTAGTTGTTCTATTTCGTCCCAGTCATTGTTCGTAGGTATTGGATCTGGTGTATTTAGCCCCTCGAAGTTGTTCAGTGATGCTATGATGCTGTCTATCTCTTCTTCCGAGAAGGTTAGGCCTGTGTTTTCTGCCATTCTTGTGGTTGGTCTGTTGTAACCTGGTGTGTATGTTCTGTTTGTGTGATCTGGGTTAAGGGTGTTCTATCAAAGATGTGAGGAGGATGTTTTATCTCTCTAGAAAGATGAAGTTTAGATTCAGCGGTGAACCAAACTCCCACAGCTGTACGCTGTCAAGAATAATCAAAAAATCAAAGGAGGGAGTGAAGAGGAAAAAGGTAGAATCGTCCTCCTCTTGATACTGTTATCCAACGTAGGGATTCTACCATGTATTATGTGAATATATATGCACCCATGTGTTTGTTGCTATTTTTATTTTTATTTGAAGTGTCTAGTCATACGTGAAAAATGGTATAAAAGGATCAGAGCTCCTTCTCTCAATTTGTGGGAAGGGCAATGTTTCAAAAAATTGTAAAATACCCCTCACACACTGAAACCTGATTCAGTGTCATGCTTCATCATTGGGGTCTTCCCGCCCCTCTACAGGACGGGCGTGCTACGACTTACGTAGACGCAGGAGCACTTTATTCAGTGATTGGTGAGTATGTGTAGTGCGTGGGATCGTGAAAAGAAAATGTGAGATGGTTAAAAATTCTCTGGCTAGTGGAACGAAAATACTTTATTGTCTTCCCTGGCTGAGAATAGTAAAAGTGGGGAGGTGTATATGGTGTACTATAGTGAGTCACCTCCTACAAGATCGACATGTTTCAGAAGCCATCCCCTTGGCTTTCTTCCTCAGGACCAAAAACCGATCCCTGTTACACCTCAATGGGTGATAGAATAAATGTACATATGCCTGATAGTCACAAACACTGTCCTTTGTTCCCTGTTATGGGAGTAGAAAAATATACCACTTGTATATCTTAAGAACCTGAAAAGAAAAATATTTTGGATAAATCATGGCTTTCATCATTTATCTTTATCTATTCACATCACCATCACGTTGAAAGTTTTAAGCTTTTTTGTGATATATTTCTCTTGTGCAACCCTTTTGTAGGTAATGGTACCATTTAGTAAGTATCCTCTACTCATAAATCATCTGAAAGAACACTCCTTGTGATTTCTAGTGCCCAGTATCACATTTATTCAACATTCTTTCATACATATGTATCTCCTAGCAAGATACATTTTATGTTACAATACATTCATACATAAAGGAAGTATTTGTACACTCCTATTGTGCCCCTAAAAGGTTACAGATTGATGTTCTCAGCAACTGAGCACTCGCATTCATACTCCCATGATGAGCCTTGGAAAAAATGGGAGATGTTTGGCAAAAGTCTGTACACTCATCCTTTTTAACTGTGATCTCATGGTGTGTCTATTAATAAAAAAAATTGTATTCATGCTCTCAAAAGGACGTGCCATAATAATACATACTTTAGAATTTAATCGTTATCGCTCCATGAGCTCACACGAGCGGTGTTGGGCGCCTTCAAATAGACACTGTAGGTATTTTAAAAGAACAGAAGAAAAAACAAGGTTTTAACGCCAGGGTCGTTTTTAAACAAACAAGCGTGGTCTCTATGGCCTTTTTAAGGACATGCCATTGTCCTACTTACATGCTGGAAGGAGCGCGATCACCAAAGGAAGTACCTTCTCGTGGCTCGCCGGAACCTAAATGAGGTTTGCCAGAGCCCGGTGTTTTAAAGTGCAAGGAGGCATGCTTGATAGGAAACAGGTGTGGCTGGAAACACTAGACCTTGAAATTTTAAAGATGGCCGCTGGTAAATGGACCCAAAACAGAGTTCATTTTGATCCACTTCCTGTTGGAACGATTAACACTGAGTCGGTTAAAAAAAAGCACTAGACCTTGGAATTTTTAAAGATGGCCGCCGGTGAATGGACCCAAAACAGGGTTCATTTTGATCCACTTCCTGTTGGAACGATTAACACTGAATCGGTTGAAAAAGCAAGCATATATTTGTTTGTTTTGAGGCTTATTTTGGAGGAGTTTCAGAAGGCAGCCAAATGGAGGTTGAATTTAAAGGAATTATTAAACAAAAAAAGAAAAACAAATTGTTGCGCTAGAGATGCCCGGATGGAGTCATCGCAGACGTGCATTTATGTATGTGGGTTTTATGAAAAAACTCGGGGGGCAAATTAGAAAACCTAATGGAAAAAAAAGGTAAAGAATAAATCCCAGCAATAAAACGCTAGGCTGGAAAAATATTAACTGAAAAAAAAAAATTCTATCAGAGGATAAGGATTGAAACGCAAAAACCATGTATATTTAAAAATAGAGTGTGTGTGCACTCAGGTTTCCAAAATTATAGTTTCTCTAAAAAGAGGAAAAAAGGAAGAAAACCAGTATCCAAAGGCATAAACCTCCTCTTTGTTCAGTATTAGTTACGGGGTGATTGTAGTACTGTATACTCCTTATGAGTCTGGCAACGTTTTGGTTGATCATTAATTGCCAGGGGATTCCTGTGTTATATTTTGTATAGATCAGAGCTGGTTCCAAGGAATCTCATTGTTCAGGCCTTTCTCATGAGTACTCAAACGGAACACCCACCGTTGTTCTTTTTCGAACAAATACCTTTCGTTTTGGATTTGTTCGATTACTGTCCACGAAAGATCTTTCCACTTATGATCTTTTTCCAGAAAATGGCCTGCCATTTTGGTGGTACTCGTTTTGCATTTAATGTTACTTTTGTGTTCCCCTATCCTTACCTTGACAGGGCGTGTGGTCATTCCTACGTATTCCAAAAGACACGGGCACGTGATCAGATAAACTACATTTTTTGAATTGCATGTTGTGAATCTTCTTTGGACCCATTTGGTTCCATCATGGAACAAGATTTCTTTGCTTTTTTTAGTTATTTTGCACACATTGCACATTCCACAGGGATGATGCCCAGAGACTGGGGGCATTAAAGTGGTTTGCATTGTCTGTTCTTCTCTTCTTTCTTTTGGTCTGGTGTGTACCACTAAATCACGGATACTCTTACCTCTTCTATGAGAGAAGATAGGTTTTGGTAGATTGATGCTTCCACTGTTGAGGATTCGCCAGTGTTTGTTTACTATTTTTGTGATTCCATTGGAGTTTGTGTTGAAAGTTGTTATACATACTGGGCGGTTCTCTTACTCCTTATGGATTTTGGGTTCCAAAAGGCTGTCTCTGCAATTGTTGCGTGCCCTTTTGTGTGCATTATCAATCACCTTTTTAGGATATTGGCGTTTTTCCAATTTCTTTTTCAGATCGTTTGATTGTTTTTTGAAATCTTCGATTTCCGTGCAGTTCCTTCTTAGGCGTAGGAATTGCCCATAAGGGAGGTTATCGCGGAGATGTCGAGGGTGGAAGCTGTTGTACAATAGTAGGCAGTTTTTGGAGGTTTCTTTGAAATGAGTGGTAGTTGTTAGTTTTCCCTCTTTTGCATATAGGTTTAGATCAAGGAAGACAAGTTTTTCATTTGAGATAGTGCTTGTGAATCTCAAAAATTGGTCTTGGCAGTTCAACCATGATAGGAAACGTCTGGCGGTGGTTTCATCTCCTTCCCAGATAATCAATATATCATCTATATTTCGTTTCCATATATGTATATGGTTACGAAATGGATTGTTGGGAGTGAGAATCTTCTGTTTTTCAAGTTGATGTACATAGAGACCAGCTTGCTAGGAGCAAAAGTGCTCCCCATGCTGATCCCATGTTTTTGCAAATAGAGAGTGTTCCGGTATTCAAAGAAATTTTCTTTGAGTGCCAATTGGCAGCACTCCATAATCATGTTTCTCGGTGTCTGGTAGTCCCAATCGGTGTCGAACATGACATCTTCAATGATGTTGAGGGTCTCGTTGTGGGGAAGGCTCGTATATAAGCTCTCCACATCACAACTTATCAATAATTCTCCTTCTGGGTCAAATGTTTGCCCTTCTAACAATTGCAGGACGTCTTTGGTGTCTTTCAGGTACGTAGAAGTTTGTTGTACAAGTGGTCTTAAAAAAGCGTCCGCAAATTTGGAGACTGGTTCCAAAATGGATCCAATTCCAGAAACTATTGGACGTCCCGGTGGGGAGACCAGATTTTTGTGGATTTTTGGTATAGTGTACAGGTAAGGTGTTCTTGCGTTTCAATCCTTATCCTCTGATAGAAAAAAAAAAAAAATTCAGTTAATATTTTTCCAGCCTCTAGCGTTTTATTGCTGGAATTTATTCTTTACCTTTTTTTCCATTCGGTTTTCTAATTTGCCCCCTCGTGTTTTTTCATAAAACCCACATACATAAATGCACGTCTGCGATGACTCCATCCGGGCATCTCTAGCTCAACAATTTGTTTTTCTTTTTTGTTTAATAATTCCTTTAAATTCAACCTCCATTTGGCTGCCTTTTGAAACTCCTCCAAAATAAGCCTCAAAACAAACAAATATATGCTTGCTTTTTCAACCGATTCAGTGTTAATCGTTCAAACAGGAAGTGGATCAAAATGAACCCTGTTTTGGGTCCATTCACCGGCGGCCATCTTTAAAAATTCCAAGGTCTAGTGTTTTTTTTGTTTGTTTTTTTAAACCGACTCAGTGTTAATCGTTCCAAGAGGAAGTGGATCAAAATGAACTCTGTTTTGGGTCCATTTACCGGCGGCCATCTTTAAAATTTCAAGGTCTAGTGTTCCCAGCCACAGCTGTTTCCTATCAAGCATGCCTCCTTGCACTTTAAAACACCTGGCTCTGGCAAACCTCATTTAGGTTCCGACGAGCCACAAGAAGGTACTTCCTTTGGTGATAGCGCTCCTTCCAGCATGTAAGTAGGACAATGGCATGTCCTTAAAAAGGCCAAAGAGACCACGCTTGTTTGTTTAAAAACGACCCTGGCGATAAAGCCTTGTTTTTTCTTCTGTTCTTTTAAAATACCTACAGTGTCTATTTGAAGGCGCCCAACACCGCTCGTGTGAGCTCATGGAGCGATAACGATTACATTCTAAAGTATGTATTATTATGGCACGTCCTTTTGAGAGCATGAATACAATTTTTTTATTAAAAGACACACCATGAGATCACAGTTAAAAAGGACGAGTGCACAGACTTTTGCCAAACATCTCCCATTTTTTCCAAGGCTCATCATGGGAGTATGAATGCGAGTGCTCAGTTGCTGAGAACATCAATCTGTAACCTTTTAGGGGCACAATAGGAGTGTACAAATACTTCCTTTATGTATGAATGTATTGTAACATAAAATGTATCTTGCTAGGAGATACATATGTATGTAAGAATGTTGAATATATGTGATACTGGGCACTAGAAATCACAAGGAGTGTTCTTTCAGATGATTTATGAGTAGAGGATACTTACCAAATGGTACCATTACCTACAAAAGGGTTGCACAAGAGAAATATATCACAAAAAAGCTTAAAACTTTCAACGTGATGGTGATGTGAATAGATAAAGATAAATGATGAAAGCCATGATTTATCCAAAATATTTTTCTTTTCAGGTTCTTAAGATATACAAGTGGTATATTTTTCTACTCCCATAACAGGGAACAAAGGACAGTGTTTGTGACTATCAGGCATATGTACATTTATTCTATCACCCATTGAGGTGTAACAGGGATCGGTTTTTTGGTCCTGAGGAAGAAAGCCAAGGGGATGGCTTCTGAAACATGTCGACCTTGTAGGAGGTGACTCATTATAGTACACCATATACACCTCCCCACTTTTACTATTCTCAGCCAGGGAAGACAATAAAGTATTTTCGTTCCACTAGCCAGAGAATTTTTAACCATCTCACATTTTCTTTTCACGATCCCACGCACTACACATACTCACCAATCACTGAATAAAGTGTTCCTGCGTCTACGTAAGTCGTAGCACGCCCCGTCCCGTAGAGGGGCGGGAAGACCCCAATGATGAAGCATGACACTGAATCAGGTTTCAGTGTGTGAGGGGTATTTTAAAAAATTTTGAAACATTTCCCTTCCCACAAATTGAGAGAAGGAGCTCTGATCCTTTTGCACCATTTTTCACGTATGACTAGACACTTCAAATAAAAATAGCAGCACACACATGGGTGCATATATATTCACATAATACATATTAAAACAAATAGCCTGTTCATTGCTATATATAAAACTCCTAACAAATATTAAAATGCTTTTGACTTATCTAGTGGGTGATTATAACAATATTAAAAAACCACATTAAGAAAGATAATATAAAAATATTTTTTTTTTTTTTTTTGCGAAACACAAATCAGAGGGGAGAATATTTGTGATAACAGTGATCATACGATAAATATGTGCAAACATGGCATAGCAGCGTTTATAGAGGGTGCTAGAGGCTAGGGTTTTCCTACAATAGTTTTCTTTAAAATTGTTCTGCGAATGCACCACATCGAGTAGAGAAACCTAGAAGTGGCGAACACAATAAGTATTTCAGTTTCATACTTGAGGATCCTGAGGGCCTCAGTGCAGTGTCTAATCCCCGAGTTTCTACAGAGTTGTAACACCCACTTAGACCTTGGCCTACCATATGCGGGGCAAAAGAAAAGGACATGTGATTCGGTTTCTTCTGCTTGGTCGCACCCTGGGCAATCAAGTTTGAGGGCTCCCTGCCACCTGTTAACAAATGCTCGAAGCGGGAGCACCCCATGCCTAAATTGAAGAAAAAGTTTCTTTGCCAATAATGGTTGGATATAATCAAGAGCCGGTTCTGTCCTGAATTGCTGCTTGATATCCAGAAACCTGGAGGTCAGGCTACTTGATTTAGTCCCTTGGCATAATAGGACCATTTTATGTTCTCTGTGGGAGTCAAGTAGTGCCTTTCTGGAGATTGTGGGACAGGTCTCTTCTGGTGTGGTCCACATATTTGCCCTCCCTATTGCCTGACAGGAGTTACTGATATAGGCTAGCCAGGGGAGTTTCCCTGCACCAAGGAGGGTCATGACGTCCTTCAACTCCTCTTTGTAGTCAGCTAGCTCAGGTATGCTCCACAGGCGACGCCAGTATAGGAGAGGTCTAGAGGAAACTACATCGGCTATGGGGCCAATCCCTAGATCCATTCTAAGTGGTGTTAGTGGGGTACTCTTAGGGAGGCCCAACAGTTGCCTAAGAAATAAGTTCTCTGGCATGGATAGGGAAGTGGATGAACAATGGCCCCATAATTCTGTCCCATATAGTGAGGCTCCCCTAGCCTGCGTTTTGTAGATTTCTACTGGTGAGCCTATCACTTTATGGGTGCAATTTTTGTATATCTTTAAAATGCCTCCCGTGGACTGAGTCAATTTTAAGCTAGCTTTCTTTATTTGTGTCCCCCAGTCAATTTTTTCTGTGAGTGTGATCCCTAGGTAATCAAAAATAGACACCCTATCTAGGGCCCTTCCATCTAGTTGGGGATGCGGGCAATTTATAGTGTTAGCATTAAAAACCATATACTTGGTTTTCTGGAGATTTATCTCCAGTCCCCTCTTCTTACAAAAGAAACAAAATACCTCCAGCACCCTCTGCATACCCATGGGCGATTTAGAAAGTAGGAGCGTGTCGTCCGCAAACATAAGTGTGGGAATTTTATGGTTCGCCAGCCTTGGAGCGTCAATGTTTTTACCAGCTAGCAAAGTTTCAATTAAGCCATTTAAAAACAGGGAGAAGAGTGTTGGGGCTAGGACACATCCCTGTCGCACCCCTTTCTCTACAAGGAAGGGGGCGGAGAGTTCACCGTTTTTGCCATATCTAATTCTCGCATAGTTGCCTTGGTGCAAGCGTTTCAGCTGATGGCAAAGATATTCTGGCACTCCCATGTCAAGTAGGATGCCCCATAGCTGATCTCGCTGCACCAAGTCAAACGCGGATTTAAGATCCACAATTGTGAGATAGAGGCTGCCACCCTCTAAAACCACGGTTTTCCAATGGATAAGTTGTAATCTGAAGATCTGGTCAATAGTGGAGGTTCTGGCCCTGAATCCTGCTTGTAAAGGTGTTAGTATTTTGTTTTCCTCTATCCAAAATTGCAGGCGCTCCAGAAGTACGCGAGCAAAACATTTTTGGGTGACGTCTATAAAGCTTATGGGGCGATAATTTGGTGGATTAAGTGGAGAGCCCTTTTTAGGTCTCGCCTGGCGACGCAGCGCGAAAGCGCTGTCGCTAGCGAGATCTATTGTTACTGACTTGCTTTGGAAGGGAGACAGGAGATGTGCACGCGCAGGACGGACTGCAATTATGAACGCGCCCGTGAACACACACGTACAGACACGCGATGTGCACATCTCCTGTCCCCCTTCCGTCCTCGCCAGCCGCAAAACATGAGCTGTGCACGCATAATAAATCTACAATCCCCAGCTGTCCTTGCACCCCCTCCAGTGTCAGCCAGCCATGCGCCATCTGCCAAACCCACCATATTCCTCCACGACTACACACTGACGCCCTCTCCATACAGCTACTCTCTCCCCGCATTCCTTACCGTCGTTCCGCCATGCTTCAGCGCGATGCCCTGCAGCGTGTCCCCAGAGCTCCCAGGGTGCTTGGTGTACCTCGCAGCCCATGCGGCCGCCGTCACGCTGGCCGTGCTGCAAGCGTGCCAGGCTCAAGGACAGTTCAGCCTCCAATTCAGACTCTGAGCCTCAGCGCAGATAAACAGCGTGTCTTCTCCGGCGTTCCTCAGCTTACGCCGGGACAGCCGATGTGCACGCTCACGGCGTCTCGTGCGCTCCCACCGCGCTTTCAGTTTTGCGCGCTGAGACAGTGCCCAGTGTGTGGTACAGAAGTCTGAATGACGGTACAACTTAATGTTACGAGGCATTCAGGGATGTTCGTCACACATGGCTGGCTTATATAGGGCAGTAACCATTAGTGTGTGTCAAGTGGAGAAGTCTGCCGGTGGGTGAGTAGCTGTCTGGAAGTTTGCCAGTGTGGTGTCCCAACAATTAGTCAAGGGGTATTTATGAAATCCTAGTGTGCCCTCCTTGTGGAAGGGGACACTTTCCGCCTGAACCCAAGCAATCACAGAGCTCTTCCAAGCAGTAAGTAGAAAGGGAATGGGAGATTTCCATTTACGTGTGATTAGACGCTTAGCTAACAAGCATTTGCAATGCAATAGGTCTCGCATTTGCGAGAGTTTAAGCTATTGGCATTGTAAATGACAATGCCTTTTATTTATATATCTGAAAGAGACACGTTAGTGACAGATTCCTTACCTTAGAATATCCCCAGCCTGACGCCTGGGGATATTCTAAGGTAAGGAATCTGTCACTAACTACTGTCTCTTACAGATATATCGTTACACAAGTTAGTAACTTGTGCTTTAACAACCAACACGTAAATAAAAGGCATTGCCATTTACAATGCCAATAGCTCAAACTCTCACAACTGCGAGACCTATTGCATTGCAAATGCTTGTTATAAATGGGGATAATTTCTGCTCCAGCCCAAGTAGGGGGCAACACCATACCTTGTAAGACGGCATTAAATAATAACCGTAGGTAGGGTGCCCAAACTGCGGGTTCGGATCGGAATAGGTCCCCAGGTATCCTATCCAACCCAGGTGCTTTTGCTGGAAGTAGATTACCCAATGCCCCTGTGATCTCCTTCATTGTGCAAAGGGGAGCAACTATGTTTGAGGCGTTCACATCTAGGGTAGGTGATATTACCCTGTCCTCTCCCTCTGCGGGCCTTGAATATAGAGATTTAAAGTGGGTTCTCCAAAATTCTTCCCCTAGGTTTGGTCCTAAAGCCGATTGGCCTTCGGATTTCCCTGTTTTGACTAAGTTCCAGAAGGCTCTCATGTCATGGTTGTTTAGTGCTGTTTTAATTGCGTCCCATTTTTCATTTTCCCAATTGGTTTTAGCTCCCGTTATAGTTTTCTTATATCGATCCCTGGCTTCCCTGATTGTCAGTCTATCATTCATTCTGATAGAGTTTATTAGGGCTTGCTTGGCTACCTTACATGTTTTATTGTACCATGGGTGCTTAGGTTTTAATTTTGACCTTGGCCTGTTGCGATTATAAAAGAAATCTGCCAGTGTAGAGAACAGGTCCTGGTGATTTTTTATCAGTATGGATTGAGATACTGTACTACTACTAGTTGCGGATACTCCATGGGCAACTTCTAGAAAGGGGAGGATTTGTTGGTAGAGAGAAGCCACTTTATCTGGTGATTGTGCTAGTTCCCCCCAGCGTACCCTCCTCTCTCCTTCGGCCATTACTAGATTGGGGTTGGGGTTTAGGGATGTGCTTGGCGGCACTTTAGCCAGGAGTAGGGATATTTCAAGTGCCAAAGGGTTGTGATCACACTCATGACGAGAGATGACCTTGAAGTCAATAGCCCTGTGCCAAAGGCTGACGTCTACCAAAATGTAGTCTAAAATTGATGCCTGCCCCGGTCTATTGAAAGTAGAATTCCCGGGACTGTCAGATGAAAATTGGCCATTACAAGCCCTTACTGAGTGGCTGAGTGTGACTGCATTCAGTTGTAATACTAGAGGGGTCCATGCCCGTGTTGGTTGGATGTTAGGTTCTGGGATTAACCATACCGAGTCCTCCTCGCTTGTAATGCTAGTGAGTAAGCCGTTCAAGGGCTCAAATTGGCAATTGAAATCCCCTCCAATAATTATTCGACAGTTATCCGGTAGGGTGGGGAGGAATGAGGAGAGGCAATCTAGCGTGTGGGACGATTGTCTATAGCTTACTGGCCGTGAGTAGACATTAATTATTGCAATCCTCATGGCATTGTAAAAAGAAAGGTGAATACACAGGACGTCGGGGTACTGGGTCTCTATCTTTTTTACACTACATCCCAAGTGTACACCTACCCAGGTGCATAGACCCCCCCCGAGGGTCTCCCCCTGGCCCCCTGGACTGCTGGAGTGGAATACGTTACATATCCCACTCTAAATAAGTCTGTCTTTGCCCAAGTTTCCTGGAACAGGCATAGCTCGTGTTGGTCTACAAATGACCCCCAATCTGGGAGGTCCATTTTCGAGTTAAGGCCTGCTATATTCCAGGATAAGATCCGGGAGCTTTGTGGTTCCACTGTGTTACCTGGGGGGATCTGAGTGGTCGGCTTTCCCTCTGATGGAACTTGTTGAGTGTCTTGGTATCCTACCCCTCCCCTTTGGCTACATACGTTTGCCCGATTTGAGGTACTAGCGGGGGTAGGAGTATGACTAAAAGCACTACCCTCACAGAGCTTCTCCGAGACTGTTTTTCCCCTCTCTTGTCCCTCCTTTTGTGGGAGGCCAACCAGATGCATGTTTCCCGTTTTGGCATCGTTTTTATTAGTGGGCCATTGATTAGAGTGATTTAGTCAATCTACCAGATCCAAAGAGCTAAACCTATTGTTAACAGGGATATTATACATCACAGTTTTTGAGCGTTCCCATCCCGTTATTGGTCTGTCACCATTTTGATCATTCGACCCCCAACCATTAGCCAAGTTTCTCTCCTTGTCTAACATGTGCCTAGGGGGGTAGAAATGTCCCAGGGGCAGGGAGAGAATATCCCCATTCTCCCTTAGATAGCCCCAGTCTAAGATGTGTTGAACAGCCCGAATATCCCTGAAATTGATCACAACACAATCCCCAGATATGTCCTTTCGCCTCCACCCCAACCAGCTCACCCTACAAGTGAATAAGATTTCACCTTGGACTTGATAGGGAAGAGGCCTATATTTATTTAGCCAGTGAATGCATTTATTTTTAAGTTTTGGGTGAGTCTCCCCATGGCCACTTTCCAACTCAGGTACTCCAGCTAAGACGATGACATATGGACTAGAGGCTGGGGGTAAGTCAAGGCATGGTAGTGTGGATTGGGTGTCTCTTGATTTGATGTATGAGGGGATCCTGTTGTTAGCATCTTTGTTATTTTTGACTTGTTGTTGGTCCGAGGGGCCTGATATATTTGGTGTGTGCCTGTTTAGAGGTTCGGGGAGAGCACAGTGGAGGGGCCTCGGTTGGGGGTTTACTAGATCCCTGCTCTGTGGGGCGGGCAATCTAGGAGTGGGAGCTACATCCTTTCGCACGATTGTGTTAGACCCTGCAGGGAGGGGTAAGTCCTCGAGAGTGGCTGATGTTACCTTGTTTCGGTGTAAGACCTGCTCGGGGGTAGGGAAGTTTGTAGACTCAATTTTGTTAAAAATAGCTTCAGCTTTGCCCACCCAATGGTCCATCAAGTATGATAGATTATCAATACGTGTCATCAGAGCATCAAGTTCAGTTTTTAAAGTCAAAGTAAAGTGGGCTTTGAGTTCCATTACCAGATTAGACACCCATGGCGGGAGCTCCGGAGTCTTCTGCGGCAGCTCGTCTGCTTCTGGTGCTTGCTGGCTTGATGGCATGTCGTCGACTTGTTTATTCTGCCTTGCTCCCTTATTTGTGACTTGTTTCCGTTTCCCTCCTTTTTTCTTTGCGCCACCTCCCATGGGGATCTGAGGGGCACTGCCAGGGCCTGTCTTGACTCGTGCTTGTGAGGGCTCTGGGTCTAGAGTCACGTTTGGTGTTAGGGATAGAGACAGGGTCTCTGGCTCCGTTGGAGTTGGACTCATGGCAAGGACCGGAGTTAGAGAGAGTCGTCTCTCAGTGCGCTCAATTTCGTTGGACACTGCTCCAATTGCCCGCTGTAGCATTTTATCGATTGCAGTCGGCTGTGCAGTTAGAGGGGCCGATGGGACTTTCTTCCTGGTGGCAAGGCCTTTCACCGGGGGAGTACGTTTTCCCTTGATTCGTTTTAGACCACTCGCCTGCGGAGGGGTGAAGCTTAATGGCTTGCAGGGATGTAGCAGACAATGGAAAATTGTGAGAGCACCAACCTTGAGGTTGGCTGCAGAATTCTCTCAATCCCCCTGTCAATAGTCCATGTGTGGAACCATATCGAAATTGAAATAAAATTGCATTTATATGTACACTTACTACCCCTGATGAGGCGTTGACGCGCTAGTAGCACAGTACCCAGGAGCACAAAGTTAGTGGTCAGTCCATTGGTTATTGGGATTAGTCTTGTGCTCTCAAAGAAACTATTCCATGCATTTACTCCAGCTTCTTTGTGGGACATTAATGACTTAGGTGGGACCATTAGTGGGGGTTCTGTGAGAAGCAAAGAGATGGAATGAATAGATGTTGTTAGGTTACTGGCATATGGTTTCAAAGAAAGAGAGATTAAGATAGACATGCGATTTAGAGTAATCTCTATATGCAGACGGCATGCAGAAGGTAGAAGGGAAGGAAAGGGGCATTCAAAATAAATATGTGAGAGGGGTGTGGCTTGTGCGCTGATTATGGCGGTCGCGATTTAACACAGCTCCGTGCAGCCACCTACCATCCGACATTATCCTGTGGCTACACCGATGAGGAAAAGTCACCATCATAAGGACCAGGGTCCGATAAGTACATGTAGCATTATGAGAGAGTTTCATTGTCCCGGACGCTGATGGAGTCGCTGAGAGTGAGGAGCGCCCGATGGATCCTGCCGGATGAGGCCCTGACGTTGAGGCAATAACTTGCAGCAGTGGGGGATGGCAGAGTAGAGCACTGGGCGGGGTGCTAACAGAGCGGTTCTCGGTCGCCAGGGCCCCGCAGATGGGGAGGCATCCCCCGGCACCTTCTCTGTCCAACAGGAGCCACACGCAGTCCAGCCGCAGAGGACGCAAAGGGCATGCCGGCTCTGGCGGTGAGTCAAGAGTGAGGACCGCACTACTCCCGAGCCGTGGGGCCGATAGATGGCGGCAGGGGACTCCGTGAAGGTGCATCCGGCAGACAGAGGGATCAAACCCAACGGTTCAAGGCATCTAGGATGTATAGGATGTATTGGCCCAGTTCACAGGCGGCAAGATTCCATAGCATGGCCAGAGGCAGACCACAATGCCTCACCAACCATAGGGTGAGTGCGAGTGTCAGGGAGGTGACGTCTGAGATAGCACCTTCTGGCCATCATGCATGCATATTTGCCCTCTTGTTGCTGAAGTGGATGGCCCAGTGACCCCAATCACACACGCAACAGGAGTGGAGGGGACAAATAAGCAGGCCCTGACTCCCTGGGGGCACACCGGCTGTAGCCCACAAAACAAGTCTGGGAGCCATCGCCTCATGCTGTAGAGGGGGGCTGTGGCCTCCCCCCTGAAGCAAGCACAAGGCAACACCAGACCCCACTAGACCCCATTAGGGGGCTACATAGTGGGCGGGCACACCAGTCGCAGAGACGGCCGAACCAGATTTCAGTGCGTTTTGCGACAAGGTAGGCCCCCCTCCTTCCTGGACGGCCCGCATCTCGCCTGGTGTTCACATCCTGAGTTGGAGGCCATGCAATAGTGCGGGTCTGGCAAGCTGAGGATCTGACTGCACGTGCCGCCCCAAGGAGACGCAGTGGGGGTCGGGCGGGTCAGTGGTAGAGCCAAGCGCGTGGGCGGCCGAAGACCGCACCCAAGACCACCAGTACAACATGACTAAAGACAAGGGGCCGCCCAATGCCAAACAAAGCACTCTTAACAAATATACTCAACCAGACGGGCCCTCAGCACAGGCAGGAGTGGGCAATCATGAAGGACCAGTACCGTATAATGCTGCCCTGTTGGCCGCCATCACACAGTCTCGAGACGTCCTTGATGCCAGGATAGGAGCTGTGGACTCTAAGATTACGTTGCTCAGACAAGACTTCCGCAAAGCAGTGGAGTGGATTACCGAGGAGGAGACCCGGGTCTCGGGGTTGAGGATGCCCTCACATCCCTGCAGCAAACAGTGTCCAAGCTTACCTCCGTGACCAGGGAACTGGTGGCAAGAGTGGAAGACGCCGAAGGAAGGGCACGCCGAACCTGCGCTTTGTTAGATTTCCCGAAGGATGTGAGGGCGCCTTGATTGAGCAGTTCCTAGATCACTGGCTCCGTGAGTTGCTGCCATCGTGAGCCCTCTCATATTGTTGTCGAACTATGCCCATAGTGTTCTGATGTGCTGCCCTCCCCCGGAGGCCAGGCCTAGGCGAGTTATTGCTGAACTCCTGAACTATATGGATAGGGACACCATTGTTAAACATCTCGGCTTCAGGAGAAACGTTTGTACCAATCTCATACCATTATGATCTTTCCGGACTACACCAGGCTGGTGCAGCAACAGCGTCAGTCTTTCCAAGCCATCAAACAGTGCCTTTGCGATAAAATATCCGATGTATGCTTCAGTACCCCACAAAACTCAAAGTGGTCTACCAATCGCAGACTCTCTTCTTTGATTCCCATACAGAGGTGTTCCAGTGGACAGACGAAAGGTTCCACGTTAAACTTCACACTTCACCACGTATAGAACCAGACTCCTCTCAGGGCGACAAGCAGAACAAGACTGCAAAGACTCCAGCTACTCGTCGCCACCGGTCTCATTCGTCCTGGAGGAGCTCTAGCTGGGTGGCTGACGCACCGGCGACTGAGGAGTGGGGCCTGACTTCCCGGACATCTGGCGCAGACTCTCCTAAGTAACATTGGGGCGAATACACTCTAGTTGGGACTCTCCTCGAACTCAAAAGCGTGTAATGCTATAGGTGGCCACGCAGCACTGCAAGTGGGAGTTCTTGCCCCTTCTACTAGATTGTTGATGTTGGGTAAGGGGATCTATTGGGACAGGCCGGGACGGACTCCCTGTTGGGGTGTGTCGTAGACCTGTTCTGCAACAGATACTTCCAGTTCTCGAAGTATGGGGTGCGGGGTGTTTAATGCTTGTTGTAAGTGTAGCAATTATCGCATCAGGATAGTAGTACTTTTTTTAGTATTATTATTATTTTTGATTGTTTTTCCTTTTCGGTGCCTGCCCAAAACTCGCTCCCTTGCACACCCAGCAGATAGACACTGAACATGACCCAAACATGAGTGCCACGTTGCTGAAGAATCCCTCTGACTACCTCTGGATAGTGTAATTGAATGTAAATGGTCTACTCAGCAAGGTTAAGAGAAGGGCAGTCCTGAAGCAGGCCAAACGGATGGGGGTGAATGTCCTATTTCTACAAGAGAGCCACCTTATTGCGAACAAGGTCCCCTGCCTGGCTAGACGGGGATACACTCAGGTTTACCACTTGGGGTTCACACATGAAATGAAATGAAATGAAATGAAATTTGTACTTGTAAAGCGCACCCATACCCCCAAAGGGGTGTCCAGGCGCTGTACGCATACCGCTGTGGAACCCTTCCTGGCTTTTCCCTGTGAAATGTCCACTCCTGGGCACCCCCAGGGTGAAGCCAGGCATCCCAGCGCTGTTGGGGCCGTTGTGGAGATTAAGCAAGCTATTGCCCAGAGTTGCAGAGTGGGACCCATGATTAGAATAGGCACCGAGGCGAGAATTATCAGGTCCGAGGAAATTGAGCCCAAGACCCGCCGAGGCGGGAATTGAACCCTGGTCCCGGGCCAGATCTCTGCATCAGGGTCTGCCGCTCTAACCATTGAGCCACACTTCTCCACACATGGTTCCAAGGGTACAGGTGTCCTGATCAAGCAAATGCAAAAAAAAACAATTGATGGACAGAATGCAGAACAATGTCATACATTCACCCCAGTACAGAGATCTGGGCCTAAATCCATCGTTTTTTTGCTCCCCATGCCATTCCAGTTTGAACCCAGCCATTTGCAAATCAGTCTTGACCCTGCGCCCAATGGGAACAGTCCAGTCCGAACTGCCAGGCCAGGTCCTCCCTGGACTGGAAACAAGCGTCTCAGGACTGGTTTCGGGGTTTCACCCCTCATCAGCCAGGATAGCTTGACTCCAGTGGCATGGAGAGCATGGGACCCGCGTTTGGGCATACCCGTCGTACTCGGGGTGACAAATGCAAAAAGAACAATTGATGGACAGAGGGCAGAACAATGTCATACATTCACCCCAGTACAGAGATCTGGGCCTAAATCCATCGTTTTTTTGCTCCCCATGCCATTCCAGTTTGAACCCAGCCATATGCAAATCAGTCTTGACCCTGCGCCCGTTGGGAACAGTCCAGTCCGAACTGCCAGGCCTAGGGGTGAATGTTTGCATTGTTCAGCATTCCGTCCATCATTTGTTTCTTTTGCTTTTGTAGCCCTAAGTGGGAAGGGTATGCCCAGACGTGGGTCCTGTGCTCACTGTGCCACTGGATTCAAGCTAGCCTGGCTGATGAGGGGTGATCCCCCGAAACAGGTCCCAGGATGCTTGTTTCCCGTCCAGGGAGGACGGGGCTTGGCAGTTCGGGCTGGACTGTTCCCATTGGAGCAGGGTCAAGACTGATTTGCATATGGCTGGGTCCAAACTGGGGTGGCGTGGTGAGCAAAAGAACGATGGATTAAACCCAGATCTTTGTGACTGGGGGTGAATGTTTGCATTGTTCAGCATTCCGTCCATCATTTGTTTCTTTTGTTTTTGTAGCCCTAAGTGGGAAGTGTATGCCCAAACGTGGGTCCCGTGCTCACTGCGCCACTGAATTCAAGCTAGCCTGGCTGATGAGGGGTGATGCCCTGAAACTGGTCCCAGGATGCTTGTTTCCGGTCCAGGGAGGACCTGGCTTGGCAGTTCGGGCTGGACTGTTCCCATTGGAGCAGGGTCAAGACTAATTTGCATATGGCTGGGGCCAAACTGGGGTGGGATGGTGAGCAATAGAACGATGGATTAAACCCAGATCTTTGTGACTGGGGGTGAATGTTTGCATTGTTTAGCATTCCGTCCATCATTTGTTTCTTCTTGTCCTGATCAAGCAGACAGTTCCCTTACAGCACATTAAGACATGGACAGACAAATATGGTAGATACACTTCAGTAACGGGGACGCTTTATGAAGAATCTCTCACATTACTAAGTGTATACGTCCCACCCCCCTCGGACATTCTTTTGTCCAATTACTGATGGGGCTCCGTGGTGAGCTGCCGGGTGGACTTGTGGTGTTGTGGGGGACTGGAATGAAGTCGTCGCCCTGGCGGTGGATAGATGGCGCCCACAGGGGCCGCCTCCGGTGACGGGGCTGACGCACCTATCTTCCTTTATTTCAGCCTTGGGTCTAGTGGATGTATGGTGGGCCCACCACTCTAACCCAGGTGGTTACACTTTTTTCTCTGCAGCCCGTGGCTTGTATTCTCAACTAGAATATTTCCTAGTTCCCCACAATTATTTACACAGAGTGGCAGATATCACAGTGCTCCCCAGAGGACTATCGGATCACTCCCCGGTGGCACTGGGACTTCAGGTGGGTCACCGGCGCCATGCGTTTCGTTGGTGCCTGTCGCCGTGGCATCTTCAAAGCCACGACTATCGCAAACATAAAGAGGATTCCATAGAGAGTTACTTTGCACATAATATAGGCACAGTGACATCCACCCACAGACGCTATGGGAGGCTCTGAAGCCCACGCTCCAAGGGGCAGACATCAGCTATTGTATGGGGGAGCTGCTGCACAAATTGTGCGATATAGCAGATCTTGAGACCGAAATCGCAGAACTGGATTTACAGGGTCGCCAACATGACAGCCAGCATGCACGTAGACAGCTTGGCCTGGTACAGCAGCAGTACCACCAGGCCATGATGGACAAGGCGCGGTTAGCCTGGCAGGCATTCCAGAGCCGTATTTACCACTGGGAGGACAAGTTGAGTCAAATGCTTCATAGATTATGCAAGGGTATCCCCAGAATGCCTCCTTTTCCCCAAATTAAGAATGAGTCCGGTACACTACTTATGGACCCAGGAGAGATAGCGTGTAGTTTTGCTTCCCATTTCAAAGGGGTGTATGCCAAAAAATGAGGTGGTGTCCAGATTGAAGAGTTTGTGTGGGCGTTCCGATCTGCATTCTCTCCCCAGCGGCGCGTGAATCGTTAGACGCCAAGTTCGCGGGGGAGGAACTTACATTGGCTGTGGCCAATATGAACACGAGCAATCCTGCTTTCCCAACCTCAAGATGCTGAGGAAGATCTTCAAATAATGTCTCCCATGCAACACCAGAAAACCGTCACTAACGCCTTAGTCACCAACAGTTTGAACTACAGGAACACCCTGTATTCTGGGAACAGCAAGCAAATCACCAGAAGACTAAAAACCATTCAGAACTCAGCAGCCAGACTCATCCTCTATCTTCCACACAGAAGACACATCACAACAGCTCTGGGAACTCCACTGGATCCCAATAAACAAACGTGCTCATTTCAAACTCCTCACACACACATTGAAGGCACTACACAACACAACTTAGACCTCACCTACATGAACAGTTCCATCAAGGTGAACCAATCACCTTAACACCTCGGCTCCGCAGGACTTCTACTCGCACACATCCCATGCAAACACAGAACCAGATCAGGAGGATCAATCGATCAATCAATCAGTTCCTTGAAAAGTTCGGCTATTCACCTGTGAGGGTCTCAAGGCGCTGGGAGTGGGAGGAGGGGGCTGCTAGTCGGACTGGGTGGAGGATCATTCGAAGAGCCAGGTCTTGAGGTCCTTCCTGAATTGGGCCGATTGCCTGAGGTGCTGGAGTTCCATGTCTTGGTGGCGAGGTAGGAGAACGATCTTCCTCCAGTTCTGGTCTTGTGGATCCCGGGGATGGAGGCAAGGGCGAGTTGGGCAGATCGGAGTTGTCTGGTTGGTACGTGGAATGTGAGGCGGTGGTTCAAGTATGCTGGTCCTTTGTTGTGTAGGGCTTTGTAGACGTGAGTGAGGAGCTTGAAAGTGATTCTTTTGTTGACTGGAAGCCAGTGGAGTTGTCGGAGATGTTGCATGATGTGGCTGCGGCGGGGGATGAAGAGGACCAGTCTGGTGGCGGTGTTTTGGATGTACTGTAGTTTATTGAGCTTTTTCTGGGTGGCGCCGGCGTAGTGTGTTGCCGTAGTAGAGTCTGCTGGTAATGAGTGTGTGGGTGACCATCCTTCTGGATTCTGTGGGGATCCATCTCAACGCACATTTCACAGGATGGACATTCTCTTATATCGCACCTCAAGCGTTGGGCGGCCTCCAACTCCACATCAGAGCCTCCTTCTCTCTTCTTAAATTCCGCAAGAAGCTGAAGACCTGGTTTTTCAATTAACCAACCTACCATAGGGAGGGTGAGGCATACACACCTGCTGACCGTCAGGTACCCTTGCAAGCGATTGTGCGATTTACCAATACACATAACATAACCGATGTGAGACTCTGTCATCCACTATTAGCACTGCTGACTCGCTGTCCTTTATCCTCAACTCCAACACTTTCAAGCCCAAATCCATCACCGAAGTGGATTTCCCCACCTTGTCTAGTTTTTTAAGTATGGAGTCTGGAGCGCTCATCTATCTCTGACCCTGTGCAAGGTCACCAGCCGCCTCTTCTTCCACCCTCTCACTTCCACCGGTACTCTTCCCCTAGTATTGACTGAATCTTGCTTGACGTTTACCCTGCCTAAATCCAGACTCTGTAGTCACTCGCCAGCCGGGCAGCTCCTCAAACCTGATAAATATGCTGCCCACTAGAAACGTCTTCCTTGCAGAGCCCACCCTCAGCACCCAGCCGTCCCAGGCCTGACTATCTTACACTAGTTACGTTCAGGCTGCGCCCCCTCCTGCCACCAATGGGCCCCAGATTGCCTCTTGATCTCATCTGCTGCTCGGTGCTCCAGGTAGCAGTGGCGCCCCAATCCTGGGTGTGCAACACTATCTGCGCCATAGGAAACAGGATCAGCTCCCAGTACAGAACAACAGGCATCCACCTGGCGCTAGGCTCTTCCCGCTGCAATCGCCCAATACATTTTCTTCAAGAAAAAATATGAAAGTGCAAAGTAACACTACATGAAACACAAAACAAATTACGTCTGGCAATTATTTTTATAGTGCATTTACACATGTTTATCGCTGATACTTAAAAGTAAACATGAATTGAGTGTTTTTTTAAAATAAACTTTTCGATGAAGATAGGACATAATGAAAATCTGTTACCATATGAGGTTTTGTTTAAAAAAAAAAAAAAAAAAAAAACTACCATAAATAACATGTAGTGACCGGTAGCCAATGCTAGGAGGGAATATGTCTTTAAAGTCATTTTCTTGATAACTGAAATGTACAAATATTAATCGACTTGAAGCGCTGCTTTTCCTGTCAGCTGTGCCTGCTATCTGAAAGAGACTGTTAGTTATAGATTCCTTACCTTATAATTACCCCCAGGCGTCAGACTGGATCCGGAGAATTTTTTCTTAGCAGTACCCCTGCGCGTCGGTAGGTGGCGTTGGTCGACTCGGCGTCTGTCGTCAGCGTCGTGGTCGCCGGTATGACGTCGCGATGTCAGTTTTTTCTTCTTCCGCGCCAGCCTAGCGCATATCCGGAGAGAGACTTTTGTCGAAGTCTTTTTCGAGTCTCCAACTCCTGGTGCTCGAGGGATGTCCCATCGTCAGACCGGCTTCAAGCCTTGTGACTCCTGTCACAAACTGATGTCCGTAACGGATCCGCACCTCGTGTGCCTCTGGTGTCTGGAGCACGACCACGACCCGAAGTCGTGCTCCGACTGCTGGGCCATGAATCCTAAGTCTTTGCGGGAGCGGTCCCGAAAGCATTTGGAGGACCGGCAGTCGGCTCCGCGTCGTTCCCGGTCTCGCTCGAGGGGAAGGTCTCGAGACCGGTCGTGGAGCCATCACACCTCGTCCAAGTCTTCGCACTCCTCGGGTAAGTCGAAGCATAAGAAGAAGTCGAAGAAGCACCTTCGCTCTTCGCCTTCACCCGTCGGTCGGCTGACACGACACGGGAACCGGAGCTTCCTCGCTCGAAGACTCCGTCCACCGCCTGCTTCAGGGACGACTCCCCGCCTCCCACCGTTTCTGGGAGCCGGAGCGTCCCCTGCCCAGCTTCGTGCATTTTACAAAGATCTCCACTCCATGTTTGGGCAGCCCGACTCTGCTGGCGCGCCTTCAGGCCCCCCGGAGTCGGTTGGGGGCCCTGTGCCTTTGATGCTGGCGGCTCCGGCGCCAGAGGGCCCCCATGGATCCAGGCCTGGATCCGGATCGACACCGGTCGACCTTACTCGACCTTCCCCGGTGCTGATCCCGGCGACGACGCTCCCGGCACCGGCCGACGCCGTCCCCATCCTCATCCCCGAGATGGACACGGAGCCGGATCGACATCGAATCCGACGCCAGATGGTACTTTTGTTCCCTTGTTCATCCCAGGTGTTCCATATCATCCTGAAGGTGGTGATGAGGACTGGGAGGGGTCTTCTGACCCTTTATCAGACCAGCTAGAAGAGCCAGACTGGAGAGAGGACCTGGGTGACGCCAGTGGTCTGGACACTTCTCCTGACCTTGGCATGCTTTCTCCCCCTACCGTGGCTACTGAGGAGGGAGCGTCCTATGCTGTGTTGGTGAAAAGGGCAGCTGAGGCCCTGGGCCTGCAGCTCCCTTCGGTGGCAGTCAGGATTAATCTTCTGACGGAGGTGCTTCAACCGGCGGCAACTTCATCTGAACCCCTTTTACTGTTCAACGAAGCCCTCACTTACGTCCTTCTGGGCACCTGGTCCAAGCCCAGCACAGGGGCTCCTGTGAATGGACGATCACCCAACACCACCGCCCGGCTCCGGGCAACCCAGTTTTGCAGCGTGAATCTTTCTGGATTCACTATGCTGTGCATTATTCCGCCATCTCGTGGTTGGGTCCGGATTCGTAGTCTTTTCTTTGTTTTTGTCTTTTTTTTTTTTTTTTTTTTGTTGTTGGCCCAGGTGGGCGGCGACGCCCACCATTTGGTGTATTCGGTGACGTCGTCGCGCTCCGGCGGAAGCTCCCACCTTTGGTAGCCATCTTCAGATTCTTTTTCCGCCGTGGGGTCTGGATCGTTGCCGAGAAGTTCCAGAAAGTTGGACGAAGAATCTCGAAAAGTCGAAATTTCATCACAGAAGATATACTACTGAGACACCGGACGACGACACTAGTACCGGAGAAGAAGGACGACGAGGTAGAAGGTCCACGACCGAAATCTCGACGCCTACAGAGAATGCGCTCACAGGGGGCTCCCTAAGCGCGGTTATGGACAAGACTCCGTTCAAGTTCTGCAGAAATTGCCACCACAAATACGCCCAAAAAGACCAGCACCCAGTCTGCAACCTCTGCTTGCCGCTCGACCACGCCAGCGAAGACTGCAACGCGTGCTCGGCGTTCACCCCGAGACCCTCCGGGTGAGAGACAGACAGAGAAGGGCGAATTACAGCATGCAGGGCCAGGGACCAGCACCATCTCTCCGAGACCTGGGTCTCTCGAGCGGAGAGGAGGACAACATCGCAGAGGGACCAGAGGACTGCGCTGTCGTCGAAATCGAAAAGAAAACGTCGAAGGAGGTAAGGGAGTCGTCGACCCCAAAACACCAAAGCGACGCTCGAAAGAGTGAAGCCAGAATCCCTAGCGACACTGCCAGAAGTGTAGCAAAGTCCACCAAGGGAGCGTTGCCGCCGAAACACTCGACGAAAGCAACAGCACCAAGGGACAAACAGCCGAGCGGATCCTTGGACAAGGACTCTCAATCGGCGAAAGCCTCCGAAAACGAAGGCGTCGAAGGTCGTCCCCGAAAAGGAAACCTCGACACCGAGAAAGGAAGGCCCGGCGTCTGTTTCGACGACCGCGACCGCGAAGAGAGGCACTGCACCACTCGACGCCGAAAAGGCCCACGAGATGGCGAAAAGAAGAGGAGGCTCGAGGCAGAGATGGCGAGCATCCTGCAACGCAAAAGACTTCGACGAGAAGATGAAACAATACGCTATTCCGTCGAAGCAAGCCCACGAGGCAGTCGAGGAGTTCGAGGTCGAAGTCGACGAGGCCCCGGGGACACCCGAACAGCTCGAAGACCAGGACGAGGAATACTACTACTTCGAGGCCGAAGGCGAAGAAGAGATGCTGTCTTACAGGGACTCGGCGTCCTCTGAAGTACAAGACCTAGACTGGCAAGACCTCGACACAGAGTCACCAGAAGAAGGGGTAGACACTTACCCCTCGAGACCTTCGCCGCCAGACGACATCGGAGTCTACAATGAGGTCGTGCAGAAGGCTGCAAAGACTTATGGGGTCGAAATGCAGGAGGAAAAGACAAAAGCAGGTTTCCTCTTCGAAACCCTGCTCCCCCAACAGACAAGGAGTCAATTTCTACCCATGTTACCTGGCGTTCTCGACCAGGGAAGGGAGGCCTTCAGGGAACCAGCAATCTGCAAGGCGGTTACCCCTAGGAGCGAAAAGAAGTATAAGCACTCCACAAAAGATCCTGCATACATACAGGGGTCTGTACCAGCAGACTCCATTATCGCTGCAACAGCCAGGAAGAGGGCCGGTGTGCCCACCAACACAGGCCCACCTCCAGACAAGGAGAGCAAAAGAATAGACCTCACAGGACGTAAGGTGGAGAGGAACGCAGCCATACACTGGCGTATCGCCAACTCCAACGCCCTCATCAGCAGGCATGCATACCAGCATTGGGCAGAAATGAGCCAGCTCATTAAGCACCTGCCAGAAGAACACCAACAAAGGGCCAATTACCTAGCGGAAGAAGGCAAGGCCATCGCGAACACTTGCCTAAAGTCAGCCTTGGACGCAGCAGAGAACTCCAGCAGGCAAATGATGATAGGGATGACTGAGAGGAGACACGCATGGCTCAGGATCTCCGGCTTCAAACCAGAAGTACAGAGCAACATCATCAACACACCGTTCGACGGTGAGAAACTGTTTGGAGCAACAGTTGACAACAAATTAACACAACTAAAGACGGACAACGAAACTGCAAGGTCCATGGGAGCGCTGCAGTTCAGGGGGATGAGAAGAGGGAACCCCTCAAGGCGAGCCAGTGGTAGAGGAGGCAATGCACCTACCACTTCACATCAATCACAACAACAAGGGTACCAAGGGAACAACCAGGGCCAAAACCTGCAGGGACAACAGCAGCAGAATTGGCAGTACCAACCCAGAGGACGGTCCTTTCGAGGGCGCGGGTACGGACGGGGACAGGCCCGAAGAGGGGGCCAGCAGCCCGCCTCAAAGTGACTCCACACACATAACAAGCCCCCCACCGTTAACACCAAGGTTGAGGGGAAGTCCGCAAAAGGAAAATATAAAGAGCAGAAGCACACAGCAAATAACCACCGAGCATACGACACCAGTGGGAGGAAGAATAAGAAAATTTCTCACACAATGGAGGAAAATTACCACAGACAAATGGATACTAAACACCATACAGCACGGGTACTGCATAGACCTCCAAAAACACCCGCCAGGGAGAAGACCAAGACATCGGTCAATACCCGCAAGAGAACTAGCCCTCCTCCGCCTAGAAGCAGAGGAACTGCTACAAAAAGAGCAATAGAACCAGTTCCAAACAACTAAAGGAACAAGGGAATATACTCAACGTACTTCCTAGTGCCAAAGGTAGACGATACACTAAGACCTATACTGGACCTCAGATTCCTGAACAAGTTCGTAAAAACCCAAAAATTCAAGATGACTTCACTTCAGGAAGTAATACCCCAAATCCAAGAAGGGGATTACATGGCGACCTTAGACCTAAAAGATGCATACCTGCACATACCCGTCAACCGCAAACACAAACGGCTATTAAGATTCGTGATAGGCCACAATCACTACCAGTTCACAGTGCTAGCCTTCGGACTAAAGTCCGCACCAAGAGTGTTCACGAAATGCCTAGCAGCAGCTGCAGCGCACCTTCGGAGGAGGAGCATACATGTATACCCCTACCTCGACGACTGGCTGGTAAAAGCAGGATCATACAGACTCTGCAAAAACACATCAAACAAGTCATAGAAACACTGTCCACATTAGGTTTCTCAATACATTGGGAAAAATCGTCAACAGAACCCCAACAAATCAAGATATTCTTGGGGGCACAAATAGACAGCACACAGTCCAAGGTGTTCCCCAGCGACAAGAGAAGTATAGCGCTCCTGAGGGAAACACGTCATTACCGCAAGGGGCAAGTTCTGACAGTGAGGACGGTGAGCAGGCTAATGGGAATGATGGCATCATGCATCCACCTTGTCCCGCATATCAGACTGCACATGAGACCGTTCCAGGAATGGATACAACAGCAATGGTCACAAGCCACAGGGAGTTGGGAAGATCTAGTGGTTGTCACACACGCAGTGCAGAAAGAAATAGCGTGGTGGAAAGAAGAGAACATATTACAAGGGAAGCCATTCACACAGCCAAATCCAACAGTGACCATCACAACAGACGCCTCACAGCAGGGCTGGGGCGCGCACATGACCAGACTCCGCGTCAGGGGGCTCTGGTCACAACAAGATGCAGTGAAACACATCAACTACCTAGAACTCAAAACTGTGTTCCTAGCCTTAAAAGCCTTTCAAAAGCAGCTTTACGGCCAGCGAGTGCTGATACAAACAGACAACACAACTGCAATGTTCTACATCAACAAGCAAGGTGGGACACAATCAGCACCGCTGTCAAGTCTGGCACAACAGATCTGGAGATGGGCCATCCCTCTAAGGATAGACCTGCTAGCAATACACCTCCCAGGAATAGACAATGTAGAAGCAGACCGACTCAGCAGGCAGACGTCTGCATCCCACGAATGGGAACTGAACCAACAGGAGGTGCAGCAACTGTTCCAAAAGTGGGGAACACCACGGATAGACCTCTTTGCAACACCCCACAATGCAAAATGCCAACATTACGCATCCAGACAGCCGGACCAAAGGTCCCTAGGGAATGCCCTATGGATAAGTTGGTCGAACGAATTTGCTTACGCTTTTCCCCCGATACCACTGTTACACAAAGTACTCAGCAAATGCAGGAGCAGCAGCATGACACTCATACTGGTGGCACCTCAGTGGGCCAGACAAACATGGTTCTCACAGATTATGGAAATGGCGCAGGAACCAGCACACAGGTTCAGCAGAAGGAAAGACCTCCTCACAATGCAAGACGGAAAAGTGCTCCACCCAGAACCAGACAGCCTCAGCCTAGCAGCATGGCTCCTGAGGACCTAGAATTCGCACACCTCAAACTACCTCCAAGCACCATGGCAGTACTCAGAGAAGCAAGGAGACCCACTACAAGAAAATGCTACATTGCAAAGTGGAAAAGGTTCTCACAATGGTGCATTACAGAGGGACTGCAACGAAAAGTCACAAAAGAATCAACAGTACTGCGATATTTAACACACCTACTACAAAGCGGGCTGAGCTACTCGTCACTAAGGGTTCACCTAGCAGCCATAGTGGCCTACACCAGGGAGAAGCGGTGAAAAGCTTCTTCACCTCCCAAGTGGTCAAAAGATTCCTGGAAGGGGCTAAAAGAATAGCCCCCTAAAAGGATGCCAGCCCCAAGCTGGAACCTCAACACTGTACTGACACAGTTGATGAAATCACCATTTGAACCCATACACAAGAGCACACTGCACATGCTCACACTAAAAACGGCTTTCTTAGTGGCTATCACGTCACTGCGAAGAGTCAGTGAACTACAGGCTCTCACACTACAAGAGCCCTACTTGCAAATACACAAGGACAGAATTGTCATGAGGACGGACCCACACTTCCTGCCAAAGGTGGTGTCGCGGTTCCATATCAATCAAACAATACAGATACCAAGTTTCTTCCAGAAACCTTCAACACCCTCAGAAAAGGCGCTACACACGCTAGACGCCAGAAGGGCAGTGATGCACTACATAGAAAGGACGAAGGAATGCAGGAAAACAAAACAACTCTTCGTTTCCTTCGCAAGCAGTTTCCTGGGACGACCAGTAACAAAAATACCATTGCACGGTGGATTGCACAAGCAATACAACTCTGCCACAAGCAGGCAGGACAAGAGTTACAAGGGGCCGCCCAGGCTCACTCAACAAGGAAAAGGGAGCAACGGTTGCGTTCCTAGCGAACACACCTATACAAGACATTTGCCAAGCGGCAACATGGTCTTCCGTGCACACGTTCACCAAACACTACTGTGTTGATATCCAAATGAACAAAGAGGCACAAGTAGGACAGAAGGTCTTACAGCACATTTTCAGCAACCAATGCTCATCTTCCACCCAACCACCGCAATAACAAAACCGCTACTAAGTCTATGCACAGCATAGTGAATCCAGAAAGATTCACGCTGCAAAACGAATAGTTTCTTACCTGTCGGTGTAGTTTTGCAGCTTGAAGACTTTCTGGATTCACTAGCGATCCCACCCGCCTCCGCCAGGAAGATAACATAGGAGGTTAAGGGTACAACTAAACTACATACAAGGTTTTAAAGGGATCAAAGAATAATTGAAGGATTAAAGGTTAAAGACATAGACAACAAAAAACTGTAAGAGGAAGAGAAAAAAGAATCCGAAGATGGCTACCAAAGGTGGGAGCTTCCGCCGGAAGCGCGACGACGTCACCGAATACACCAAATGGTGGGCGTCGCCGCCCACCTGGGCCAACAACAACAAAAAAAAAAAAAAAAAAGACAAAAACAAAGAAAAGACTACGAATCCGGACCCAACCACGAGATGGCGGAATAATGCACAGCATAGTGAATCCAGAAAGTCTTCAAGCTGCAAAACTACACCGACAGGTAAGAAACTATTCGTTTTCCTCACTCAACACCCTTCCCCAGAGAGTTTGGTGGTCCAACCCTCTTCACCTAAGGGTGCATTCCCTTCTGCTCCCCCAGATAGGGAATCTAAGAGGCTAGATCACCTTGAGAAGCATATGTACTCTTCCTCTAGCTTGGCATTGCGGTCCGTGAATACCGCATACCTCTTGGGCCGATACTCTCATACTATTTGGGATACGGTCGCACAGGTGCTCCCTCAGTGCCCGGAGGAGGCCCGGGCCGTTCTCTCCCAAGCAGTGGCGGATGGGAGAGCCGCAGCCAAATTCACGATCCGCTGTGGACTGGATACCACCAACTCACTGGGCAGAACGATTGCCACGTCGGTAGCCCTTCGGCGCTACGCCTGGTTGAGGACGTCTGGCTTTTTAGGGGATGTCCAGGCAATCCTTCAGGACATGCCCTTTGATGACAGTCGCCTCTTTGGTGACAATGCAGACTTGGCGCTGGAGCGCTTTGAGGATTCTCGAGCTACGGCCAGGTCCGTGGGCCTCACAGCAACGTCCCGTCCACCTCAGTCTGCTTTTCGTCCCTTTCTTGGCTTCGGAAGGGGCACCCCAACACGTCAAGCCCAGACCGGCCACCGGTTCACGCAAACTACCCAGTCTCAGCATGGCCGTGGATGTGGGACCCAGAAACGAGGGTCTGGGGGCCAGCGGGTGGGCCAGTCCACCCTTCCCACCCCCGCAGCAGCCTCCAAACCTTCCTAGTCAGACCTTTCAGGGCCATCAGAAGCCAGTGGGCGGCAGGATTCACCAACACCTCCCCCACTGGCAGACCATCACGTCAGACAGGTGGGTTTTGCAAATAGTCCGAAGGGACTACTCCCTCCCCTTCAAGACTTCCCCTCACTCCATGCCACCGTCTTTTAATCACATGTCGGAGGATCATTTGGCACTTCTCCGCCAGGAAGTTTCGGCTCTCTTGGCCAAGGGAGCCATCGAGACGGTTCCTACGCCAGAAGTAGGTCGTGGTTGCTATTCCCGCTACTTTCTGGTGCCCAAGAAGGACAAAGGCCTGCGTCCTATTCTAGACCTAAGGACCCTAAAGCGCTTCCTCCGGAAGGAGAAGTTTAAAATGTTGACTCTGGCTCAGGTCCTGTCTGCCCTGGGGACTAGATGGTAGCGTTGGACTTGCAGGACTCCTATTTTCACATCCCCGTCCTGCCGGCCCACAGGCGCTATCTGCGGTTCACGGTAGGCCAAGAGCACTTTCAGTTCACCGTGCTCCCCTTTAGTCTTACCAGTGCCCCTCGGGTGTTCACGAAAGTGATGGCGGTGGTCGCAGCTCATCTGCGCAGATTAGGGGTTCCAGTCTTCCCCTATCTCGACGACTGGTTGTTGAAGGCAGGCTCGCCCCAGGCTGTTGTCTCCCACCTCAAGACTACGGCGGACCTCCTGCACTCGCTGGGGTTCACTAGCAACGTGCCGAAGTCTCACCTGACCCCCTCTCAAACGCTTCCTTTCATCGGCGCGGTTCTGGACACAGTGCAGTTTCGTGCCTATCCTCCTGAGCAGCGAGTCCGGGATATTCAGGCTATGATACCGATGTTTCAGCCTCTATCCCGGATTTCGGTGAGAATGACCCTGAGGCTGCTGGGCCTCATGGCCTCCTGCATCCTGCTAGTGGATTATACCAGATGGCATATGCGGGCTCTGCAGTGTTACCTGAAGTTCCAGTGGGCGCAGCATCAGGGCAATCTTTCCGACTACGTCCAGATCTCGGTGGGGACTGTGCAACATCTGCAGTGGCTAACAAACCACAATTGGGTCAGAGGCAGATCCCTCTCCCTTCCCGAACCAGACCTCACAGTGGTGACAGATGCGTTACTCCTGGGATGGGGCAGCCATCTGGGAGAGGCGGAAATCAGAGGCGTCTGGTCTCTGGCGGAGTCCGGGCTCCATATGAACCTACTGGAGCTCAGGGTGATTCGTCTGGCACTGAAGGCATTCCTTCCTTCTCTCAAAGGGAAAGTGGTGCAGGTGTTCACAGATAACACCACCGCCATGTGGTACTGCAACAAACAAGGGGGGAGGGTCGTGGACCCTATGTCAAGAGGCCCTTCGTCGCTGGACATGGCTGGAACATCAGGGCATGACCCTGGTGGTTCAACACCTGGCAGGTTCCCTGAACGCCAGGGCGGATGAACTCAGCCGCCGGGGCCTGGTAGATTACGAATGGCGTCTTCACTCGGAGGTGGTGCAAGGTCTCTTTCAGCAGTGGGGAGAGCCTTGGTTAGAGCTGTTCGCCACCGAAGAGAACGCGCAATGTCAGCAATTCTGCGCTTTGGAATTTCCAAGGCGGCACTTGCTCGGGGATGCTTTTCGTCGCTAGTGGAACTGCGGCCTCCTGTACGCCTTTCCGCCTGTACCACTTCTGCTCAGAGTGCTGAAGAAGATCAAGTGCGACCGGGCCCAAGTCATTCTTGTGGCTCCGGACTGGGCATGAAGAGTCTGGTACCCAGAGCTCCTGAGCATGGCCATCGATCCTCCGATCAGACTGCCTCTTCGGGAGGATCTTCTGTCATAGCAGCAGGGGAGCGTTCTTCACCCGAACCTGTTCAGCCTCCACCTCCTTGCGTGGAGATTGAGCGGCAACAGTTGACAGCTTTTGACCTTCCTCCCGAAGTCTGTAACGTCATCTTGGCAGCCAGGCGTCCCTCCACTTAGACGGTATATGCCTGTCGATGGAATACATTTGTGGCATGGTGCACAGCATAGGCTGTGGATCCCCTTTCTGCCCCTCTTTCAGAGATCCTATTGTACATACTTTCTTTGGCCCAGCAGGGTTCTGCCCTGGGCACTCTTAAGGGCTATCTTTCGGCCATCTCTGCTTTCCTTCGGCTTCCAGATCAGCCATCTTTGTTCAAGTCCCCTATTGTACAGAGATTCCTCAAGGGCATTACTCATCTTTTTTCTCCTTCTCCTTTCGCAATTCCCCAGTGGGACTTGAATCTGGTCTTAACATATCTTATGTGCGCTCCCTTTGAGCCTCTTCATAACTGTCCTCTCAGGCTCCTCACTCTGAAGACAGCTTTCCTTGTTGCCATCACCTCTGCTCGCAGAGTGATTGAGCTCCAAGCTCTTTCTTCTAAGCCCCCTTTCTTCTCTGTGCATCCGGACAAAGTGGTGCTTAGGACAAGGCCTTCATTTCTTCCCAAAGTGGTAACTCCCTTTCACATTGGACAAACCATTACTTTGCCCACCTTTTTCCCACCTCCACACCCTTCCAAAGAGGAGGAGAGACTCCACCGTCTGGACCCCAAGCGTGCGCTATCTTTCTACCTTGATCCCACAAATGTATTCCAGTGGACGATCAACTCTTCGTTGGCTATGTGGGTGCCAAGAAAGGTCGAGCCGTTCAAAAGCTGACCATCTCCAGATGGGTTGTCCTTTGTATAAAAATCTGCAATGCTTTGGCGAAAAAGGAACCTCCAGTAGGGCTCTGTGCTCATTGTCCCAGAGCTACGGCTGCCACCACTGCTCTTGCTCGCGGAGTTCCACTCCTTGACATCTGTCAGGCAGCCACGTGGGCATCCTTGCACACATTTACCAGACATTACTGCCTGGACAGTGAAGTTCGGAGGGATGGCTATTTTGCCCGTTCTGTCCTCCAGGACATGCTGGTGTGAACTTAGTTTGCAGACCCTCCTCCGGGGTTGGTATTGCTGGGCTATCAAATCTAAGGTAAGGAATCTATAACTAACAGTCTCTTTCAGATGAACAAGTTACTTACCTTCGGTAACGATGTATCTGTAAGAGACATATGTTAGTTATAAATTCCTTACCGCCTCACCCATCCTCCCAGCTCTGCGAACTGACTTCTAGGGTCAGGGACTCCCTTGCAGGGCCCTAGTGTGGCGCACCAGTGGTCAGTGTCATGCATAGCTCTGCGCTTCTGGCGTGGAAAGTCGTGTCAGAACTGACGTCAGCGCGCAGGGGTGGCATCTAAGTAGACATCGCGACGTCATCCCGGCGACCATGACGCCGACGACGGACACGGAGTTGACCGACGCGCAGGGGTACTGCTAAGAAAAAATTCTCCGGATCCAGTCTGACGCATGGGGGTAATTCTAAGGTAAGGAATTTATAACTAACATATGTCTCTTACAGATACATCGTTACCGAAGGTAAGTAACTTGTTCTTTTATGCCTTTTGTCACTTACTGCTGTTCATTAAAAAGTAAAAAATTAAAAAAAAAGACATTCTAACGGATTTCTCTTACAATTGTTTGTTGACATCACATAACTGATATATATACTTATTAATTGAATAGAAAGAAAAGACTGCTTTTCCTGCCAGTCGCGCAGTGGCATGCATCTAGTGCTACAGATCAGGTATCAGTAGCGCCACGATGAACTACGAATTGAAATGAACTAGTCTGCAGAGTAGCGCAGGTTAATACAGGGGACACATGCCTACATATTTAATATTCCCTGTGAAAAAGTGGATTACTAATTAGGGTGGATGGTAGTCCACCATAAGTAATAATGTCACTATTCCTGTTAGGTCCGGCAAAGATTTCAGTAATTAAACCTGAGCTCAGCCCCTGGTAGCTCTATGGTACAGAGCAAAAATGTATAACTTAAGAAAATATGTAAAGCATTTAGAAGTACCAAAACAGTTAAAAGGTCAAAAAAAGAACACAATAAAAATCCCCCTACCATTTATAATAGAGAATATTTTAATGAATGAAAAGATCAAAATACCAAAAATCCAATAAAGGGAACCTGAGATATGAATTATTAATGTTTGAATTAAATTTACCAAAAAGCACGAAGCGCCAACCGTGGGCAACTGGTCAAAGGTAAGGCTTAAGGCTGACCGACATGGACCACGGTCGGATTCGAGGCCCAGGCAGGTTAAAGAGTTACCTTCAGAGTTAGGAAATTTTCATTAAGTCAAGGTGGTCATCGACGAGTCATCCGCGGGGCAAGCTGCAGGCTGATCCGAAGCAGGGCCTGAGAATGGTGGGTTGCTGAAGAGCAGAGGCCCAGTGCTTTCATCACCAAAGGCAAAAAAACTCAGAGCGGGCGCAGTCTGGAGTCCGTGCCCAGGAAGGCGTCGACATTGATTGACTTCAGCTTGGCGTCGCTCTCGGTGAAGACGGTTGGACTTAGAAACTTCTGGAAGTCAGATTAGCTTCAGCTGGTAAGCCAGCTAATGGATCCGACTGGCGATTCTATGTCGACTGCTTCAGCTCAACAACGCCTTGGGCCCCCAGCCAGTTCTTCAGAGAAAAAGTTGCCAAAAAGTTACTAACTCCCAGCTTTAGCAGTTTAAACATGAGTAGTACACACTCTTAACAGCAGCCAAGGGTTCCAGGACCTCAGGAACAGCACTTGGGGGTCAGAAATCACTCCCAACAAAAACCACCAGCAGCGTCCAGGGCAGATTGAGTTGGAACTGGTCAGCTGGGCTTTTCAGGAAAGTGGGCCTTTTGTAGCGTTTGTGCCCCTGTAGCTTAACTGAAGGTCAGCCAACTGTCTCTTGGAGTCCACTTCTTTGTCCTTGGTACAAATGGGAATAGGTCCAACCCTTAGAATTCTCCTCACAGGTTACCACAGCACATGTACCACAGGTTACCTCCTTCTGCTTTCCACAGGCCCAGCAGTGTTCTGAAGAGTGTTCTGGGACTGCCACATTTATGCCCAGTGCCAGCCTGTGGGCTCGGGAAACTCTTGGTCACTCCCTAACCAATGGAGTAAATGTTCCCAGGGTAACCCTACCCACTTTTGCAGCACTTCCTGTGTGTTTCACTGTAAACTATCCCACAGTACCACGCTCTCCTTAAAAATAACATGGCAGACTTTTCTTCCCTTCTGCGAGACCCCCTCTGCCCACGCAGAGGTGTAGCTATAGGAATGGGCAAACCCTCCCTTTTGGTCACTCCAAACTAGTTCTGCGGTAGCCCCTTTTTCCACTGGGGTTGGAGACAAGCTGGATAGGAATACAATGGGATGCAGACCTAGGTGTGCGCTACATCTGACAGGGTAGGCATCCTTCGATCTCAGTAAGGGGATGGGCACAGTCCCTAGACTATATTGGTCAGGGAGGAAAACCATCCCCCCCCATATCCTAGCCGTTTGTCCACTGTCTGAGACCAATCCATATCTCGCCACAGGGGAGCAATCAAGAGTCAAGTGACACTCAATACTGGCAGAAAAGCACATTTGACTTAGGCAGGAAAATGACCACTTCTTAACAGTGTCATTTTTAAAATAGTACTATAAAATCCAATTTTACCATTCAGTTGGATTTTAAATTACTATTAAAATGAGGTTTTGAAATATTACTCTAGCTATTCTCAAACTTAAGTTAAGCATTATAAGGTGTTATAATGTAACCTAGCTTTTTCCTATGGGATTGCCAGCTGTGCCACAGAGAAAAACAACTTCAGAGATTTTTGATTACAAGGACTTGTAAAAACACAACAAATAGATGTCCTACGTTTTAAATACCAAGCGCTCTGCCCTATGGGCATTTAGGGCCTACCTTATGGGTGACTTAAAAGTATTACAAGGAAGGTTTAGGCCTGGCAACAGGTTTATTTTGCCAGGTTGAATTGGTATTTTTAAAATTGCAGACCCAGGCTGCAGGTACAGGCCTGGAGACATGCTTTGCCACTTTAATGGTGGCACAATATGTGCTGCAGTCCACTAGTGACATTTAACTTACAGGCCATGGGTACACTTTGTTCTTTATACCAGGGATGTATAAGTAAATTAAATATGCCAGTTAGGAGGTTATCCAATTTTGACATGTTGTAGGGGTCAGAGCACATGCACAGGCCTGGTTAGCTGTGCTTCAGTGCATAGTCAAACATCCAGAAGCATCAGTCGAAAAAATATGGGGGGACCATACAAAAGAAGCATTATTTACACTCCTATTTCTTTTCTTGGACTGTAACGTTAGTTCCTACCTTTTTGCTGTTAGGATTATTGTGCTGAATTTTCGGGAATAAAATGGGTTGGTGTGCTGCTTGTTGGAGCCATGGTCCTCATTTTCACGCCCACATGTGAGTAATGAATTTTATGACATAACGCCCAAGCATTCCATTCATTGGTATTGATAACACCCACTATGTACAGCATTTAGAAATGGCAGAAGTGGGTATCAAGTTCTGCATAAAAATATTCTTAAATCATTACATAAAATGTATTTTAATTACTTCATTACTCTGGCGATCTTTTTACATATACAACTCATGCTAAATTCAGAGGCTTTATACGATTTTAAATAGTATCTTACTGTAGGTGTGTCTTACAATGCACCTGGTCTGACTTTAATGTGCGAATGCATACATACACAGGCATGCACAACAATTGTGTTTGCGTATGTTAGTATATTAAACCCAGAGCTGTTGGCTTTGCCAATGCTTGTTTTATGCTGGCTGCAGTAACGCCTTTGGAAGGATAGCTGCCTCATGGGTAGAGTGACTAACTTATAGAAAGAAAGAAGAGTTGGACAGCATAAAAGACCAATATGCCCTGAAAACAAGTTGCAACTGATCCACCCCCTTGCCATTCGAATCAAATAAGCTGAAAGGTGTGTTTTGTTCCGTAATAATAATATTGCAATGCTTGCTACAAAATAAAGAACTGTTTACTTTCTTTCTTTCTGTAGTTTCCATCTGCCTTTGAATTCAATGAATATTTTCTGATAACCATTCTGGACCATCTGTACAGCTGTCTCTTTGGAACGTTCCTTTCCAATTCGGAGCAGCAGAGAGTGAAAGAGGTAAATTATTGGCTGGCTACAGTCAGGGATCATTTTTGCTTTAAATTATTTTAGGTGTCAAACCGTTGAACTTTACATTGATCTTCAGAACGATTTCGAAATGTCCCAAAATGTGTTGCTGTGTTGTGAAATTTGTAGTCTCCAGGTAGACGGCTAACAGAGAAAGTTAGGAAGGTGAACTTTCTCAGCCCGTTCTTAAAAAGAAAACAACCAAATGTCCTTATTTATTTAGTACTGCAAAGTTCTGTCAGGCAGTATATTACAGCTTTTATAGGTCTTGCTTGACAGGGCAGCTGTCTGCTTAGCTGTCGTTACCACCTCTTTAGACTATACATAGTGTGGTTGTTGGCTTCGCCCAGAGGTGTATTTCTCTCTCGTTTCATATTATTGCCTGGTTGATTTCAGCCCACCTCCTATGTAGTGCTTGTATTGAAATGCACAAGGGACTATTTTACATCTGAAAAGTACTCTGAAACGCCCAAAAAATCAAATTCCTTTTCATAGATGCATTGCACACAGAAAGCAGTCACGTGATCTTTTCCTTCAGTAGCCTTTTTAGGTCGAGCCTCGAGTAGCGCGCAAGCGCTGCTAGGCGAGACTTTATGTTAGGGGGTTTGGAAAGCTGACCAGACGCTCGTGCGTCATGGCCTTTTTCCTGCGGTTACGCGCGCAGGGCCGACATCTGTTTCCCATTATTGTGCCCAGACGCGGGCGCGATGGTTGGAAACACATGCCGGCCGTGCGGGGAAAGGCCATGACGCACTGAGCGTCTGGTCAGCTTTCCAAGCCCAGGCTGCCGCGCTCGCTCTCTCGTTTCTTTCTGTGTCCTCATTCCTTTCTTTCACGCTGCCCTTTGCACCCCTCCCGATGCCTCCCACGCCAGCCGCCATCGGATTTCAGTCGTACTGGATTTTCATGAGTTTGCCTCCACCCGCCCTCCGTTGTTATGCTGTCTCCTCCAGAGCACCACCATCACACGTTGTTCGCTGCCCCGCCCCTCCTGCATAGTTTGCTGTCGTGTCATTTATTGTCCGTTTTAATGCTCGTTAAAAAACAATTATCGGCGTTAACACGAGGCTACTGGATTCACATGATCGCAATACACACAAAATATGAGAGCAGTAATTGCTTGAATTAATTGCGCCAGAAGCTGGAGTCTCACTGACCCCCTGGTAAATGCTGGCTGATTTGTGATTGTAACCTGAAAACTGTGATTCATAGTAAACATGGAAATGTTAATGCGCAAATAAATGGACTTGCAGTAAAGTGGTTACTAACAAGGGAGAGGATGTGGTCTAATGGGCAGAGAGTACTTCCGTCCAAGAAATTGTGTGGCCTGCATCTAGTGGCATAGTAAAAGTGCGGTTGTCCCTTAAGGAAGTAATTACATTTGGTCCACATTCCCTGGTTTTACAGTAAAAAAAACAGCCACTTATTGGGGCGCAGTGATCTCCTCACACCCCTGCGCCCCAGTGTAACTGGGCCTTCTGCACTATTGATAACTAACTACACATTGTCGCCTGCTGCTGCATCGCCTTCCGGTGATGAGGCCCATCCATAGTCAGGGTTTTTTTTTTTTTTAACACGCCATTGTCAACTGAATTTTTAGTACAATGTATTCTATTGGTGCAAATAAAGACTACAACTTCCATAATGCATCTATCTGTAGGTTGCCTGTTTGTTTTATTCTGTCTGCTCCTTATATAAAATAACCTTGACGTACCACCAGCACAATTTTTTTTAATCTTGGGAACAAAGCAGTGATGGGGAACATTTATAAAGAAGCTTCACTACAAACGGATATATTTGCACCACTTACGTGCACTGTAATTACATTAGCAATAAAACACTGCAATTTGTTAATTTCCAGTGTAAATGTTAAATATCTGTTGAAACCATAGTATTCTCTGAAGCTTCAGACAATAACTCACATCCATTATGCATCAGTTGTCTCTTTTACATTTAGTATTCTGCTGTGGTTAGTAAAATTGCTGTTAGATGCTGCCTGACTTTGTTTACAATGTTTGTTCTCCTATGCGGTATACTAACAGTTATCATTAAAAGTTCATTGACATACACATTAATGCTTTGCCATATTTAATTCACATCTTTAATTCTTAGGTCTCCCTTACAGACAGCTCCCTTTCTTTATCCTCCCTCCATTTTTCTTTTCTTTCTCATTCTTTTTTCTCTCACTAGTTTTCTTTCTTCTTCCCTGTCTTTCTTTTTCCCTCCCTGTCTTTCTCTAATACAATGCCTTTCTCCCTCCCTTTCTCTCCCTCCCTTTCTCTCCCTCTCTCTCCCTCCCTATCGTCCTCTTCCTCCCTTTTTTATTTTCTTTCTCCCTTTCTTTTTCTTTAGCACACACCTTCTGTTAAAAAAAAACCCGGCGAGATACTGGCAGAAAAATGGTTTGTGTCGAAAATGTCTCAGACGTTTTCTACACAAGCCAGCCTCTAAGTGGTATTTTACAAGAGTTTTTAACGTTAGATGGGCTCTGAGGTAAAAATAAAAGTCCCGGAAAGCGTAATTTTTAAAATTTTTATCGAATTCCAACAGCGTAATTAAAAATTCACCCAGGTCTAAATTGGACAATTCCTCACTATTCTATGACCAACGGAGCAATTCTAGGGCTCGCCCAAAAGAATGAATCAGTGAGTTGAAAACATTGATGAAATATGCAATATACAGAGCACAAGTTTGAATGCCTTTGATGCAAACTCAGTGTTCCGTCTCTCTAAGGTCAGTAATTAGAGTGCCATTAATGGCCTAGTATTAGTAAACCCTGCCAGTTACCGCTCTTAAAATGGGAGAAGGGAGATATGCAGCACTACTTAAAAAAGTTGATGTATTTTTACTGTAAGAAGGAGGTACTTCTCATGTCTCTTTTATAAAATTACACAAGACATACATTGCAGGAGCCGCATATGAGAGAAGAATAATTGGATTAGGTTCACGAATAAAATCACAGATAACTTTTTAATTTTTTATATATATTATTACAACATTGGAATGTTGGGAGCTCCATTGAAGACAATTTTATATATTAATATATCATTGTCCTCATCAGATTTCAACTTCATTCTGTAATACGGGTTTTAGGTCCAAAATATATTGTTTAAAATAGTATGTTTAATTACAGTAATACTATAATTGTGAATCATTCTATTTCTTATAACAGATGAAGTGAAAATCGATATGATTCTAAACCATAAATATGATATGTAAAATAAGACACAGGGGACATAGTGGGAGGCATAAGGGCTAAATTGACCTTACAGAGGTTACTTAAAAAAATGAGTTTTAAGTTTAATTCTAACTATAGATCAAGTGGATACTTTCTTATTTAAAATATTTGATTAACTAGATTAGTTCTTTAATGCTAACCTAAATATAGAACTTTATAATACATGCAAACCTGCATAAAAGGCTGTCTCTAATTTCCTTATCACATGCGAGTTGTGACACCTTTAGTCATTTTTAATAATGAAATGACATAGCTGCTCAATCGTAATAAGTTGCTACAGTTGAGTTGTGATGTCACTAAGCCTGCTGCCAAAGTCACCTGTAAAAGTAACAAGCACTGGCATAGCCAATAGGTCTCGCCTTTGGGACCTTATAAGTGTTTAGCCATGCAACAGTTGATGTTGTTGCACCAAGGATATTGTGCTGCATAACTAAATACTTATAAGGTCCCAAAAGCGAGACCTATTGGCTATGCCAATGCTTGGTTTAGTACAGTTAGGAGACAAAATGCCAGCTCGATGTTTTTGCTTTGGCAGTGCTTCTTTTCTGGCGCAGTCGAAAGCCCTTTCTTCTGCCCTCATTAAACGCACCGATCTCTTATATTCTATATATTCCTTATTTCCTAGGCACTGAAACAGATTCCCCATACCTCTTCAAATGAACCTTCACCATCCACCTAACGTTCTCGAAGATTTATAGGGTAAAGGTAATTCAGTCACATCATTTAACGCTCCTGCAGATGTATGCAGCCATCACCTAACCTGTTGGCGCGCAGAAGAAAATAAGGAAGTCTGCACTGTGCTGTGATTCCAGGCAGGAGCACTGACTCTTTCAGATGTCATGTTTATCCTGTGTTCTGGTAATCAGTCTCTTTTACGGCTCTTAGCGACTGGCATTAAAGAGGTCGATGCCTGTTGTGAACCTCTAGGTCTTGCCTTACAATTCACAAATTGAGAATCCTTAGTTTGTTGGGGTCCTACGCATTCTTAAAAGACTGAAAGTTATAATAACATTGATGTATAATCTTGTAAATCCCTGTTTCTCAATTTCTTGCCCAAAATCACAAAACACAAATTGCTTTCCTACAGCCATCATTTTCAATTAACAACAACAGTACTTGTCACCTTTCCAAAAAAAGAGAGTTCTGAAATATATAGTAGTTGTGCATATAGAGATACTATCAGAAGCAATAAAATGCCTTTGCATTTGAATTGGACAACAATGACACCTATGCAGATTAAGCATAGCTCACCGCTATGAAGGTATGCTGTTGTTGCTGCCTAATAATCAGTTGGCATTTGTAGAGCATGGCATTGTCACCCATGGGGGTATCTAGGCGCTGGGGTGCAAGGTCTCCGTCGTGCCCGCTCCTCCTGCGACGGGTCTTGAGGAAACGGTGGGAAGAGTGAAAACGAGCTGAAAAAGGCAAAATAGAGGGCAGAAATACGAGCAGTAAAGGCAAAACAGCAAGAAACGAGCAGAGGAGGCACAAACAGAGGGGAGCAAGTTGACAGACAGCAGAGGGTGGTGGACTGCGGGCAAGCTGGACAGGAGAACCATCGCAGGGTGAGCTGCCACGAGGACCTGATTCCAGCTGTCTCAAGGCGTGGCAGGCAAACAGCAAGCATGTGGATGGTGGTAATGTTCTGCTCTGTGGCCTTCCAAGCTTCACACTGGCACCTCTTAAGGACATCCTACATGCCACAGCACATCTCACCCAGGACCTGAAGAACAATTATCACATCACACCTATCCTCATTGAACTCCATTGGCTCCCCTTGCCTGTCCAAACCATCTACAAAACTGGCTGCATCATTTACAAAGCCATCAGGACCAGCAACCTCACTTATTTTGGAGACAAGCTCACTATCTCTGGTGATTGTTGGCACACCTGCTGCCAGGATACTATCAGACTGCGGACTTAGAAGGGAAAGAAGAAGGCAGCAGGCCTTTTTCATTCATGCACCAAGGATCTAGAACAAAATTGCCTTGTCCATCAGGACCACCCCAGCGCTGCTCCAACTTAGAAACAGTTGAAGGCTCACTTCTTTAAAAACACTGCATTGCAATGCATTAATATTCCACAAACCAGCTACCTCTCCTATCGCTTGTTGACTTTATGTTGGTCTTTGACCGTGTACTGCACTACATTGCCTTTTGGCTAGGTTCACACTATAGAAATATCACATACATATGTTATTTGTAAAGCAAGGTCGTTAATGTGTGTCTGTGACAACATTAATGTTTTGTACTCAAAAACACACAGAAATTCACCAGTTAAAGTTAGCATCCCCTGGGCTGTACATATTTTAAAGGGGAGGGGGGCTGCGTGGCCCTTCCCTTCCCGGCGGGAGCAATATCTTGATTTGTTTCCCAACCTGCTGGGAGCAAACTGTGTTTACTCCTGTTTGGCAGGAGTTTTAAAAATACTCCCGCCAGGCGAAGCAAACATAATTTTCCTTGCCCGCGCTGGTGTGGGCAGGGAAACTGCTGTTTCCCGGAGGTGGGCTCCCCTGTACACAGCAAGTGAACCGGCCCCCTGGCCAATATAGGCTCAGGAAGGAGGGGGTGGGGATGCGGCCCACCCTTTTTTTTTAAACTGACAGCCCTGGGGGTTGGTGTCCCCAAACTGACAGCCCTGGGGGTTGTTGTCCCCACTGCCTTTTAAAGGCTTAGGGAGGGGGCTGTGCGGCCCCCCTTCCCTTAGTCTATACTTTGGGCCCCGGGGGATCGGGTCCCCAGGGCCAAATACAGCTTGGGGAGTGGGAGGACCACGCACCCCCTCACCGATATTGATAAATCGGGCCCTAAAGGAAGGGATTCCTGGGGTTGAATACGACTTGGGAAGGGGGCCACATGCCCCTCTCCCCTTAAATAAACAATGCGGCCCTAGCCCAGGGTATCCCTACCCTGCCCCTTATATCCTTTTTTTTTTTTTTTACAAGTTCAGGACAGGGGACTAAGTCCCTTGTCCTGTAATGGCTGCCAGCAACATTTTTCACATATTGCTGGCAGCCAATAAGAGTGCTCGATCCAGCAGGAGTAAGATGACAAGGTGCTCCCATGGCCAATCAGAAACCTCTAGTTTGTAGAATTGGGTCAGAGGAACTCTCGTGAGAGCCCCTCAATCCCAACCGCCCAGATATACAATTATTTTTCAACCTTAGTTTCTCAAAAATTACTGAACAAATTTACACCAAATCAAAAAAAGTACAACCTTTGTACCAAGATCTAGCCTCTGCCAAATTTGGGGTAATTCCGTTCAGCAGTTTTTGCTGTAACCCTTCGTAAAGTTGTCTATGGGAAATGCCTGGGGATTTTAAGTTTTGGGACCCCTTTTTTTCTTTGACCCCGCTGGACGGATCACCTCAAAAACAGCGCTAAAGTGATTAGCAACACAAAACGCGTTTCCTATGGAAACGCTGACCTAACTCTAACTACCCAGTGGCAACTGCCACTGGGTAATATATATTTGTACATAACATATATATACACACATATATATATATATATATATATATATATGTGTATATATATATATATATATTTATATGTGTGTGTATAACTGGCGTGAGTGATGAAAGGGAGAAAAGAGGGGATACACCTCTCTTGGACAGTTTCCTATGCCAGGTATTTCTAAATAACGACGCTGCAACTGTGACATCGTGCACCCAAGTGATAATACTTACTCTGTTTTCCAAGCAGGAGATGACAGCACAAGGCAGCATTGAAGGCTATTGGGGTCCAAATTCACACTACTGCCAGTGCAGTCCAAATGCCAAACCGATGCATCTTGGAACTTTGAGTGCAACGAGTGAAAGTCACATGACTGTTTTAAAAGGAGCACTTGCTTTTTACTATGATGTCACCCACCTGTGAACAAGGCGAAAGCTGAAACGCGTAGGGTTAGCCTGCAGCATAATGCAATAAATACCTGCGCAATTGAAACCGGGCTTGGCATTTCTTTTTGTTGGATTTAATGACGGAGTCCTCCATCTCCGTTGTCTGCCGGAGCCGCCCTGCAGGGTCGGGGGCCCCCAGTATGGAGACATGAACTTTGCCGTGCTGCGGACCGTGGGGGCATGACCCGCATCCCTCATTGCCAGACCAACGGACTTCCAGGGAAATTCTGGCGTGAGTGATGAAAGGGAGAAAAGAGGGGATACACCTCTCTTGGACAGTTTCCTATGCCAGGTATTTCTAAATAACGACGCTGCAACTGTGACATCGTGCACCCAAGTGATAATACTTACTCTGTTTTCCAAGCAGGAGATGACAGCACAAGGCAGCATTGAAGGCTATTGGGGTCCAAATTCACACTACTGCCAGTGCAGTCCAAATGCCAAACCGATGCATCTTGGAACTTTGAGTGCAACGAGTGAAAGTCACATGACTGTTTTAAAAGGAGCACTTGCTTTTTACTATGATGTCACCCACCTGTGAACAAGGCGAAAGCTGAAACGCGTAGGGTTAGCCTGCAGCATAATGCAATAAATACCTGCGCAATTGAAACCGGGCTTGGCATTTCTTTTTTGTTGGATTTAATGACGGAGTCCTCCATCTCCGTTGTCTGCCGGAGCCGCCCTGCAGGGTCGGGGGCCCCCAGTATGGAGACATGAACTTTGCCGTGCTGCGGACCGTGGGGGCATGACCCGCATCCCTCATTGCCAGACCAACGGACTTCCAGGGAAATTCTGGCGTGAGTGATGAAAGGGAGAAAAGAGGGGATACACCTCTCTTGGACAGTTTCCTATGCCAGGTATTTCTAAATAACGACGCTGCAACTGTGACATCGTGCACCCAAGTGATAATACTTACTCTGTTTTCCAAGCAGGAGATGACAGCACAAGGCAGCATTGAAGGCTATTGGGGTCCAAATTCACACTACTGCCAGTGCAGTCCAAATGCCAAACCGATGCATCTTGGAACTTTGAGTGCAACGAGTGAAAGTCACATGACTGTTTTAAAAGGAGCACTTGCTTTTTACTATGATGTCACCCACCTGTGAACAAGGCGAAAGCTGAAACGCGTAGGGTTAGCCTGCAGCATAATGCAATAAATACCTGCGCAATTGAAACCGGGCTTGGCATTTCTTTTTTGTTGGATTTAATGACGGAGTCCTCCATCTCCGTTGTCTGCCGGAGCCGCCCTGCAGGGTCGGGGGCCCCCAGTATGGAGACATGAACTTTGCCGTGCTGCGGACCGTGGGGGCATGACCCGCATCCCTCATTGCCAGACCAACGGACTTCCAGGGAAATTCTGGCGTGAGTGATGAAAGGGAGAAAAGAGGGGATACACCTCTCTTGGACAGTTTCCTATGCCAGGTATTTCTAAATAACGACGCTGCAACTGTGACATCGTGCACCCAAGTGATAATACTTACTCTGTTTTCCAAGCAGGAGATGACAGCACAAGGCAGCATTGAAGGCTATTGGGGTCCAAATTCACACTACTGCCAGTGCAGTCCAAATGCCAAACCGATGCATCTTGGAACTTTGAGTGCAACGAGTGAAAGTCACATGACTGTTTTAAAAGGAGCACTTGCTTTTTACTATGATGTCACCCACCTGTGAACAAGGCGAAAGCTGAAACGCGTAGGGTTAGCCTGCAGCATAATGCAATAAATACCTGCGCAATTGAAACCGGGCTTGGCATTTCTTTTTTGTTGGATTTAATGACGGAGTCCTCCATCTCCGTTGTCTGCCGGAGCCGCCCTGCAGGGTCGGGGGCCCCCAGTATGGAGACATGAACTTTGCCGTGCTGCGGACCGTGGGGGCATGACCCGCATCCCTCATTGCCAGACCAACGGACTTCCAGGGAAATTCTGGCGTGAGTGATGAAAGGGAGAAAAGAGGGGATACACCTCTCTTGGACAGTTTCCTATGCCAGGTATTTCTAAATAACGACGCTGCAACTGTGACATCGTGCACCCAAGTGATAATACTTACTCTGTTTTCCAAGCAGGAGATGACAGCACAAGGCAGCATTGAAGGCTATTGGGGTCCAAATTCACACTACTGCCAGTGCAGTCCAAATGCCAAACCGATGCATCTTGGAACTTTGAGTGCAACGAGTGAAAGTCACATGACTGTTTTAAAAGGAGCACTTGCTTTTTACTATGATGTCACCCACCTGTGAACAAGGCGAAAGCTGAAACGCGTAGGGTTAGCCTGCAGCATAATGCAATAAATACCTGCGCAATTGAAACCGGGCTTGGCATTTCTTTTTTGTTGGATTTAATGACGGAGTCCTCCATCTCCGTTGTCTGCCGGAGCCGCCCTGCAGGGTCGGGGGCCCCCAGTATGGAGACATGAACTTTGCCGTGCTGCGGACCGTGGGGGCATGACCCGCATCCCTCATTGCCAGACCAACGGACTTCCAGGGAAATTCTGGCGTGAGTGATGAAAGGGAGAAAAGAGGGGATACACCTCTCTTGGACAGTTTCCTATGCCAGGTATTTCTAAATAACGACGCTGCAACTGTGACATCGTGCACCCAAGTGATAATACTTACTCTGTTTTCCAAGCAGGAGATGACAGCACAAGGCAGCATTGAAGGCTATTGGGGTCCAAATTCACACTACTGCCAGTGCAGTCCAAATGCCAAACCGATGCATCTTGGAACTTTGAGTGCAACGAGTGAAAGTCACATGACTGTTTTAAAAGGAGCACTTGCTTTTTACTATGATGTCACCCACCTGTGAACAAGGCGAAAGCTGAAACGCGTAGGGTTAGCCTGCAGCATAATGCAATAAATACCTGCGCAATTGAAACCGGGCTTGGCATTTCTTTTTTGTTATATATATATATATATATATATATTCACTGAAAAAAACACAGGTTTCAGGGACGTTATAGTTAGTTGGACATTTCACTCGTACAAAACCAGAGAAATTCGACCGTTATAGTTAGTTGAGCTAACTATAACTCGCGCCCCCGCAATGCACTGCTGATGACGTCACATATTACATCATTCATGACATGGTCAGTGACATCACTGATAACATCTCAAATGACATCACTGATGACATCATCCAGTGACTGTGTGTTTCTGTAAAGTTTAAATATGTTTTATATATATATGCCAAGGTGTATTGAAGAATGAGTGGGTGTATAAGTGTCTGAATGGATGATTTAGTAGGTGCGTGACTGACTGTATAAGTGAGTGATTAAATGTGTCTTACTGAATGCATGGGTTAGTGACTAAACTGTGTGAATGTCTGTATCAGTCTCAGTTGGTGTGTAAGCGGCTGCATGGGTTGGTGAGTAGCTACATGAGTGTCTATATGGGTTATTGATTGGTTGTCTGAGTATCTGTATGGGTGCCTGAGTGTCTCTGTGGGTGGGTGGGGGGTGTGTGACTCTGTGCATAGATGTGTGAGTGGGTGATTCACTGGGTGTAGGGGTTCAAGAGTGCATCTGTGAAGGGCTGTATGGGTGGGTGAGTGTGTGTATGGGTGTGTTGGTGAGTGAATGGATGTCTCAGTGGTACATGTGTGAGTAACTACTTATGTAAAAGGCAGTATATGTGAGTGTTGGAGTATATAAATGACTATATGTGAGAGTGAGTGATTGTGTCTGTATGGATGAGTGTGTGCTTGTATCAGTGATTGTATAAGAGAGTAAGTATGTGTTAGTGTCTGTATGAATAAGTGAGGTGGTGTGTGTATAACTGTATAGGTGAGTAAATGGGTGTGTGATTGATTCTTTGCATGACTGACTAGGTGTGTGAGTAACTCTATGGATGAGTGGCGGTGTGTGAGTGTCTGTATAGGTGTATGAGTGCATATGATAGTGCTGTATTGATGACTGACTGCATGTATGAGTGACTGTATGGGTGAATGAGTGGATGTGTGTGTAGACCTAGGAATCAGTGAGTGGGTATGTAGTAACTGGTGTTCTCTTCCAGGGGATCCTCATCAATAGTCATAAGCACATGAATATTCCCGCCCATGTGCAAGACCCCGGAAACATATAAAACATATATGTGGAAACCATATATGTAGCTCTATATATATATCCATATATATATATAACAATAAAAACACAATGCAGCCTTCCAATACTAGAAACGCTGAGCAATGTTGTAGGAATTTCCCTTGCACATAAATACAATTCCAATAAAACAGGGAGAAAAGAAAACACATTTGAAAACTGCTTTAATGCACAGCAGAAAACCCAATCCTGCAAAGAGGAATGAAAGAACATTGCCAGCACATAGGCTGTGTTGTAGAAAACATCAGTGTAGAAAGCTGAAAAGCTAACCCACAGAAACACAGAATAAAACTGGCACCGTGCCTTTAAGGCAGCCATGACCCCTAGCTTCCCATCATGCCTCAGGGGTGACAGTTAGGTCAGTTGTTCTTTCCGGCTCCTTCTGTCAGGACCCTGGTAACTTCAGCTCTCAGTTTTTCTGATTTCTGTCAGAAATTACTTCTTTTTTTTTGTCAAAAACATTTTACTTCGACGTCTTTTTGTTGTTGAAGTACCTTTCTACTATTTTTGAGAGAGTTGAGCATTATTTTCCAATCAAAAATGCCCTCTCTCTTTGACTTTTGCCCTTCCTGTGGCAAGAAGAAGGCTAAAACAGACTCCCATCCTGTCTGTATTCTCTGCCTGCCTTCTGATCATGCTCCCAAGACCTGCCAGCATTGCCAGTCGCTGTCCAAAAGAACTCTGAAGGACAGAGAGAGAGGATTCGCCTCTATGGGCTGGCTGAGAAGGGGAAAACACCTTCAAGAGGCAGGTCTCCGATGAAGAAGAAGAAAGAGAGAACCACCACTCCATCTAGAAGTAAGGTTCCAGTCTGCTCTCCATCAGCGTCGGGATCGGCGCCACAAATACCTTAATCGGCAGCGAAAACGTCGACGAGAAGACCATCGACGGCGGGCTCGCCGTCGAGAGAACACCGGTCGTCGACGAAGACTACAGGTACGTTGAATCCTCCTCCGTCGTCAACCCGGCGACGATCGGCGTCGAGGAGTCGCTCTCCGTTGGTGCGGGCTCGCCCAACGTCGAGAGATGGATCTCCGTCGTCGCCGTCTGCTCGGCGTTCGACGTCGAGACATGCTGCGCCATCGCCAGGTCATCGGCGATCGGCGTCGAAGCAGGTGTCTCGGTTACCGTCAACCAGGCGGCGGTCAACGTAGAGACGTGCCTCGTCACCAGAGGCAAGGCACCCATCGCCTCCGTTGTCGTCATCCAGGCGACGTTCAACGTCGAGGGCTCGATCTTCGCCGACGGCGAGGAAAGATTCGTCGTCGAGACCTAGGGTAAGATACACTAGGCGTCGTTCGACGTCGAGATGGCGGTCTCCATCGACGGCGAGAAGTGCCCCTATCTCGACTCCGCTGGCTTCCAGTAGACGATCAGCGTCGAGAGAGAGATCTGAAAGGCATAAAGACATGACGTCGAGAAAGATTTCTCCGTCGATTCATACTTCGTTGGGGTCTCCTGCACGCTCAACGTCGAAGACGAAGTCTGTTGGCTCCAGGTGTTCGACGTCACATCATACAACGTCGAAGCACACGGAGAGGTCGGCGTCGAGGAGAAGATCACGCTCTAAAGATTCACCAGTGATGGTGACACAGAGTCGGTCGACGTCGAGACACTCTCCATCGACGTCGCATCGTTCATCAAGATGCCGATCACGCTCCAGAAGTCGCAGAGAGTCCTCTCATTCTATTAGGAGCTCCTCCCAGACGCTCTCGACGTCACGCAGCTCTTCTGCTCATTCTCCTGAGCATCCAAGAAAATCTCAAAGAGGCTCTCCAAGGAGACAGCAATCTCCTTCCATTCATCTTTCGCCCAGATGGCTTCAACCTCTCCATCACTGGCAGAAAGAACCCCCTGGTCATGCTCAGCGGCCTACGGACTATTCCAGTCCACTGCACAGATCCCCGTTACAGCGTCTAGTGCAGGAAGTGGACAGGTCCCCCACTACTCGGACCAGAGAACACAGAGACAGATCTCCTGAGCATAGGTCAACTCATGCTCCTCACAAGAGACGAAGAACACCATCTTTGTCCTCGTCTTCGACACGCTCATCCAAAAGGGACTACTCGCCTACCCTTACGGATAGCCCTACTTCTAGAGTGTCACCCATCGATGATGTTAACACCTTTCACGATGTCCTCGCTAGAAAAGCACAAAAGCTGAGCATAGCCATGTCAGCTCCTCAGACCACCACTTCCATCATTTTCGAAACTCTCCATCAGAGATCTGCGGCTAGACCATTACTTCCTCTAGTCCCTGGTATCATTGAACCGGTAATCTTCCTCACCCCATCATCGGTTAAAGCAGCTCCGGCTCGGATCCTGAAAAAATATAAACCTGCTGCATCGGATCCCCTTTTTCTGAAATCTGATCCACCACCGGACTCTTTCATCATCGCAGCGGCAAAGAAGACACATGCGGTGGCTTCTTCCTCCTCAGCCCCTCCAGATAAAGAAAGTAGAGCCCAGGATTCTTGGTGGAGAAAGGCCTGCGGCTCTGCAGCATCTTCTCTTAAGGTATCTAGCGCTGCTGCCCTGCTGGGCCGGTATGACAGGTCCTTATGGGATTCGCTGGAGCGTTTTAAAGACAAACTCCCAAAGGAGAATCAACAAGACTTCTCAGAGATACTCCAAGAAGGGGCGCTGGTGGCCAACCAAGTAATCAGCACAGCAGCGGATGGGGTTTCTTTGGCTGCACAATCTTATGCACATGGTATATGTGCACGGAGGTCTTCCTGGTTGCGCCTGACAGCTTTGAAACCGGAAGCACAACAACGTATTCTGAATCTTCCGTTTTCTGGAAACTCCCTTTTTGTGTCACACACTGATGAGGAAATGGCCAGAATGAAGGCCGAGTTGGACACATTAAAGGCTGTGGGTCTTGAGAAGAAAAAGGAGTTCAAACGACGCTACAGGCCCTACAATCGTAAAAATTACCAACAGAGGGTTCAAACCCCTCAATGGTCGCAAAACAAAAACAAATCCCAATATCAAGGCCGTCGTTCCTCGAGAGGAAGAGGAGGACATCAACAGCAGTCCTCTTCCACAGCAAAAACTCAAGGAAAGCAATGATTTTCTGCTTCCTCTAGCACCGTTGCACACTCCAGTGGGAGGACGTATTTCAAATTGCATACAAGAGTGGCGCAACATCACCAAAGACCAGTGGGTGCTAAATATACTGAGCAATGGGTACGCGCTACGTTTTGCGTGCCCCCAAGAGGCATTCCTCCGGTAAGGTCACGTCCTCAACACCTGGAACTGCTGCGTCAGGAAGTGTCGACTCTTCTGCAGAAACTAGCCATAGAAGAGGTCCCTCCTGCGCAGAGAGGAAAGGGAGTCTACTCCAGATACTTCCTTGTTCCGAAAAAAGACCAACCAAACAAGTTCAGACCTATTCTAGATCTACGAACTCTGAATAAGTTCATCCGAAAGGAGAAGTTTCGAATGTTGGCGCACCATCAAATATTTCCACATCTGAGAAAGGAGATTGGATGTGTTCGGTGGATCTCCAAGATGCGTACTTTCACATTCCAATTACCCCAAGGCATCGCAAGTTCCTGCGATTCATGGTAGGCGCGAAGCATTACCAGTTCAGAGTCTTACCATTCGGCCTCAAATCTGCTCCAAGGGTATTCACGAAATGCATGGCAGTGGTGGCGGCAGCATTACATCGCCAAGGCCTGTTTGTGTATCCATACCTGGATGACTGGCTGTTGAAGGGACCATCTCCTCACATGGTGCAGAATCACCTTCACATCTGCCTGGATCTCCTTCAACGCTTGGGCCTTCATGTGAACGTGGGAAAATCAGTTCATCAGCCCACTCAATCGCTCCACTATCTGGGCGCCACCCTGGACTCAGGCCTAGGAAAAGTGTTTCCTTCGGAGGAGAGACTGTTATCAATGAGAAACAAATGCAACATCATCCTTCAAGCACATCAACCATCAGTAAGGCAAGTGGCGTCTCTACAGGGGTCGATGGCCTCTTGCATTTTTCTCATACCCAACTCCAGATTGAGAATGAGACCGTTGCAGCAGGATCTGGAGGACAAATGGGACCAATCCTCGGGTCACTGGGACGACCAAATTCTCCTCTCTCAAGCAGCGAAGAAGTCCATTCTCTGGTGGATTCAGCCAAAGAATCTTCTAGTGGGAGTCCCATTCCATCAGCCTCTGCCAAAACAATCCCTGATCACGGACGCGTCTCTTCAGGGATGGGGAGCGCATCTGGGTCAACTGCAGGCTCAGGGCAAATGGACCAGCAAGGAACAGACCTATCATATCAACATGCTAGAACTGCGGGCGGTTTATTTGGCCCTCAAGGCATTCCATCCGTCGATTCAGTCCGAGTCGATTCTGATACAAACGGACAATACAACCACCATGTATTACTTAAACAAACAAGGTGGAACACGCTCTCGCCCTCTGTCTCTGGAATCTCTGGCACTGGCTGCTGGCCAGGAACCTCTCGATCACGGCAGTGCATCTGCCAGGAGAGCAGAACGTGCGAGCAGACGCCCTCAGTCGACACTTCGAAGAACAAGAAGACTGGGTGCTCAACGACGAAGTGGTGGCGGACATTTTTCATCAATGGGGTCATCCATCCATCGACCTCTTTGCAGACGATCGAAACAGAAAATGCCACGCCTTCGCGTCCAGATTTTACCGACGAGGAACGAGAGGGAATGCTCTTTTGATAGACTGATCCGGGACGTTTGCATACGCTTTTCCGCCCCTTCCTCTCATCCCGAAGGTGGTGACCAAGCTCATCCGATCCAGGATGAAGATGATCCTCATAGCACCGGACTGGCCACGCCAATGGTGGTATCCGGACCTGTTGCAGCTCTCGATCTGTACGCATCGGAGACTCCCGTGCAGGCCGGACCTTCTGACCAAAATGAGAGGGAAGATTCTGCACCCCAGCCTTCCCTCGCTGAGCTTGGCAGCATGGCTCCTGAGATCCTGCAGTACGGACATTTGAACCTCCCTCAGGACTGCATGGACATTTTGAGGGAGTCAAAGAGACCATCCACAAGAGCCTCTTACTCTTTTAAATGGAAAAGATTTTACTTGTGGTGTATGCGTAATGGTTGGAGTCCAGTTAGCGGGCAAGAAGAGGTAATCTTGCCGTATCTGCTCTACTTGGCCAAATCTGGTTTGAAATACACGTCCATAAAAGTGCATTTGGCGGCCATCACAGCATATAGAAAATCACCTGACCAACCTTCTTTCTTTCAACTTCAGGTGGTCAAGGACTTCCTTCAGGGGTTGAAGAAGGTTTATCCCCTGTCCGACCTCCTTCTCCGCCTTGGGAGTTGAATCTAGTTTTGTCAAAATTGATGGGTCCTCCTTTCGAACCCATTCATAAGGCCACATTACAACACCTTACATGGAAAGTAGCTTTTCTGGTGGATATTACATCAGCACGCATAGTGAGTGAAATCCAAGCACTCTGTTCTAAGGAACCGTATACGGTTTTCCATCACAATAGGGTGGTTTTGAGAACTCACCCTTCCTTTCTTCCCAAAGTAGTGTCTGACTTCCATGTCAATCAGACAATTTCTCTCCCCTCTTTCTTTCCAAATCCTGCTACACCAGCAGAAAGGTCTCTTCACTCATTAGACCTCAAGAGGGTTCTCAAATTCTATTTGAAGGGAACAAAATCCATTAGAAAGGCTGACCAATTGTTTGTAAACTACGGCTCTGTTAGAACAGGCTTTCCAGCCTCCAAACGATCCATTTCAAGGTGGATAGTATCTTGTATTAAATTGGCTTACCAATTAGCGAACAAGCCTTTGTTAGCCTCCCCTAAAGCTCACTCTACTAGGGGCAAGGCCGCTACAATAGCTTTCTTACACAATGTACCGATGGCCGAGATTTGCAAGGCTGCAACTTGGAAATCGGTCCATACGTTTACCAGGCATTACTGTCTGGATTCTGACTCCAGAGCGGATACCCAAGTAGGCCAGGCCTCCTTGAGGAATCTGTTCCAATGCTAGCTTGTTTGGAGTCTTTGTAATGATTTTTCTTACAATGTATCTTTATTGTACTCTGTTCACTTGCCCGCAGGATGAGGGGATGGGCTTGCTATTCTATTCATGTGCTTATGACTATTGATGAGGATCCCTGGAAGAGAAGGATAAGTTACTTACCTGTAATCCTAGTTCTCTTCCAGGGGTATCCTCATCAAAGTCATAAGCAACCCACCCGCCTCCCCGGGCAAGTGATCAAGATACATGTCATCTCTTTGTGCCATGGCCTTCGGGTCTCCGCAAAGAACAACTGACCTAACTGTCACCCCTGAGGCATGATGGGAAGCTAGGGGTCATGGCTGCCTTAAAGGCACGGTGCCAGTTTTATTCTGTGTTTCTGTGGGTTAGCTTTTCAGCTTTCTACACTGATGTTTTCTACAACGCAGCCTATGTGCTGGCAATGTTCTTTCATTCCTCTTTGCAGGATTGGGTTTTCTGCTGTGCATTAAAGCAGTTTTCAAATGTGTTTTCTTTTCTCCCTGCTTTATTGGAATTGTATTTATGTGCAAGGGAAATTCTTACAACATTGCTCACCGTTTCTAGTATTGGAAGGCTGCATTGTGTTTTTATTGTTATATATATATATATATATATATGGATATATATATAGAGCTACATATATGGTTTCCACATATATGTTTTATATGTTTCCGGGGTCCCGCGCATGGGCGGGAATATTCATGTGCTTATGACTTTGATGAGGATACCCCTGGAAGAGAACTAGGATTACAGGTAAGTAACTTATCCTTGGTGTGTCTATGGTTTCGAAAATGGTAGTCTGTATTTTAGAGTGGGTGTATCAATGGTTTTATAAGGGTATGAGGAGGTGCATCAGATTATCACGTGGATGATGTCATCAGTGATGTCATTTGAGATGTCATCAGTGATATCATCAGTGATGTCACTGACCATGTCATGAATGATATAATATGTGACGTCATCAGCAGTGCATTGCGGGGGCGCGAGTTATAGTTAGCTCAACTAACTATAACGGCCGAATTTCTCTGGTTTTGTATGAGTGAAATGTCAAACTAACTATAACGTCCCTGAAACCTGTGGTTTTTTCAGTGAATTTCTAAGGTTTTTTAAATGCTAATTTCTAACTATAACGTCCCTGAAACCTAGGGTTTTTTCAGTGAATTTCTAAGGTTTTTTAAATGCTAATTTCTAACTATAACGTCCCTGAAACCTGTGGTTTTTTCAGTGAATTTCAAAGGTTTTTTAAATGCTAATTTCTAACTATAACTGTCTGAAACCTATGGTTTTTTCAGTAAATTTAAAAGGTTTTTTAAATGCTAATTTCTAACTATGCCTACAGAGGTAGGACATGTGGAGAAAGAGGAAGAAAGACGCAGAAATAAGCAAGAGAAATGCAGAAAGAGGCAACAGAAGTCCAGAAAGACGAAGCAAAGTGCAGAAAGAAGCAAGAGATATGCAGAAAGAACCAACAAAGGTGCAAAAAGAGGCCTTGTTGCAAAGTCATCCTGTGCCCCCAACTTTTTGCTGACTGGTACTGGTGGTAACTGACTCTAACCAGGCCGGCAGCCAGTGCTATGCTGAAAGACACTTAGAATACAGTGAAAACACCTACATACACTAGGGTACACTATGGGTTGGGGTACCCCTGTGATTGGCATGACCTCCCCTGTAAGGCCCTAGTACATAATAGGACAGGGGGATTAAAACTACCTCTAAGTCAGAGGTGCAGAAATAGGAAAGAGAAGTACAGAAAGAAGCAACAGAGGTGCCAAAAGAGGCAAGAGTGGTGCAGAAAGAAGCAAGTGAGGTGCAGAAACAAGCAATAGAAGTGCAGAATGAGGCAAGAGAATTGCTGAAGGAAGCAACAGAGGTGTAGAAAGAAGCAAGAGAAGTGCAGAAAGAGGCAAGTGAGGTGCAGAAAGAAGCAAGAGCAGTGCAGAAAGAACCAACAGAGGTGCAAAAAGAGGCTAGAGGGGTGCAGAAAGAGGTAGGAGAGGTGCACAAAGAGGCAAGAGAGGTACAGAAAGAGGCAGGAGGGGTGCAGAAAGAAGGAAGAGAAGTGCAGAAAGAAGTAACAGAGGTGCTGAAAGAGGCGTGAAGGGTGCAGAAAAAGTAAGAAGTGCAGAAAGAGGCAACAGTGGTACAGAAAGAGGCAAGAGAGGTGCAGAAACAGACAGGTAAGGTGCAGAAAGAGGGAACAGGGGTGCAGAAAGAGGCAAGAGAGGTGCAGAAAGAGGCAAGAGATCTGCAGAAAAAAGCAACAGAGGTGCTGAAAGAGGCAAGAGAGGTGCAGAAAGAGGCAATAGAAGTGCAGAAAGAAGCAACAGAAGTGCAGAAAGAGGCAATAGGGATGCAGAAAGAGGCAAGAGCAGTGCAGAAAGAGGCAACAGAGGTATAGAAAGTGGCAAGAGAGGTGCAGAAACAGGCAGGAAAGGTGCAGAAAGAGGGAACAGGGGTGCAGAAAGAGGCAAGAGAGGTGCTGAAAAAGAAAAAGGTGCAGAAAGAGGCAAGAGCTCTGCAGAAAAAAGCAACAGAGGTGCTGAAAGAGGCACGTGAGGTGCAGAAAGAGGTAAGAGATCTGCAGAAAAAAGCAACAGAGGCGCTGAAAGAGGCAAGTGAGGTGCAGAAAGAAACAAGAGAGGTGCAGAAAGAGGCAATAGAAGTGCAGAAAGAAGAAACAGGTGCAGAAAGAGGAGAGAGAAGTGCAGAAAGAAGCAACAGAGGTGATCAAAGAGGCAAGAGGGATGCAGAAAGTGGCAAGAGCAGTGCAGAAAGAACCAAGTGAAGTGCAGAAAGAAGCAACAGAGATGCTGAAAGAGGCACGAAGGGTGCAGAAACAGGCAAGAGAAGTGCAGAAAGAAGCAACAGAGGTACAGAAAGAGGCAAGAGAGTTGCACAAAGAGGGAAGAGGGGTGCAAAAGAGGAAAGAGGGGTGCAGAAAGAAGCAACAGAGGTACCGAAAGAGGCAAGAGAGGTGCAGAAAGAAGCAAGTGAAGTGCAGAAAGAGGCAAGAGAGGTGCAGAAAGACGCAAGAGAGGTGCAGAAACAAGCAAGAGAAGTGCAGAAAGAAGCAACAGAGTTGCTGAAAGAAGCGACAGGTGTAGAAAGAAGCAAGAGAAGTGCAGAAAGAGGCAAGTGAGGTGTAGAAAGAAGCAAGAGCAGTGCAGAAAGAAACAGAGGTGCAAAAAGAGGCAAGAAGGGTGCAGAAAGAGGTAGGAGAGGTGCACAAAGAGGCAAGAGAGGTACAGAAAGAGGCAGGAGGGGTGCAGAAAGAAGGAAGAGAAGTGCAGAAAGAGGCAAGAGAATTGCTGAAAGAAGCAACAGAGGTGTAGAAAGAAGCAAGAGAAGTGCAGAAAGAGGCACGTGAGGTGCAGAAAGAAGCAAGAGCAGTGCAGAAAGAACCAACAGAGGTGCAAAAAGAGGCAAGAGGGGTGCAGAAAAAGGTAGGAGGGGTACACAAAGAGGCAAGAGAGGTACAGAAAGAGGCAGGAGAGGTACAGAAAGGCAAGAGAGGTGCAGAAACAGGCAGGAAAGGTGCAGAAAGAGGGAACAGGGGTACAGAAAGAGGCAAGAGAGGTGCAGAAACAGACAGGTAAGGTGCAGAAAGAGGGAACAGGGGTGCAGAAAGAGGCAAGAGAGGTGCAGAAAGAGGCAAGAGATCTGCAGAAAAAAGCAACAGAGGTGCTGAAAGAGGCAAGAGAGGTGCAGAAAGAGGCAATAGAAGTGCAGAAAGAAGCAACAGAAGTGCAGAAAGAGGCAATAGGGATGCAGAAAGAGGCAAGAGCAGTGCAGAAAGAGGCAACAGAGGTATAGAAAGTGGCAAGAGAGGTGCAGAAACAGGCAGGAAAGGTGCAGAAAGAGGGAACAGGGGTGCAGAAAGAGGCAAGAGAGGTGCTGAAAAAGAAAAAGGTGCAGAAAGAGGCAAGAGCTCTGCAGAAAAAAGCAACAGAGGTGCTGAAAGAGGCACGTGAGGTGCAGAAAGAGGCAAGAGATCTGCAGAAAAAAGCAACAGAGGCGCTGAAAGAGGCAAGTGAGGTGCAGAAAGAAACAAGAGAGGTGCAGAAAGAGGCAATAGAAGTGCAGAAAGAAGAAACAGGTACAGAAAGAGGAGAGAGAAGTGCAGAAAGAAGCAACAGAGGTGATCAAAGAGGCAAGAGGGATGCAGAAAGTGGCAAGAGCAGTGCAGAAAGAACCAAGTGAAGTGCAGAAAGAAGCAACAGAGATGCTGAAAGAGGCACGAAGGGTGCAGAAACAGGCAAGAGAAGTGCAGAAAGAAGCAACAGAGGTACAGAAAGAGGCAAGAGAGTTGCACAAAGAGGGAAGAGGGGTGCAAAAAGAGGAAAGAGGGGTGCAGAAAGAAGCAACAGAGGTACCGAAAGAGGCAAGAGAGGTGCAGAAAGAAGCAAGTGAAGTGCAGAAAGAGGCAAGAGAGGTGCAGAAAGACGCAAGAGAGGTGCAGAAACAAGCAAGAGAAGTGCAGAAAGAAGCAACAGAGTTGCTGAAAGAAGCGACAGGTGTAGAAAGAAGCAAGAGAAGTGCAGAAAGAGGCAAGTGAGGTGTAGAAAGAAGCAAGAGCAGTGCAGAAAGAAACAGAGGTGCAAAAAGAGGCAAGAAGGGTGCAGAAAGAGGTAGGAGAGGTGCACAAAGAGGCAAGAGAGGTACAGAAAGAGGCAGGAGGGGTGCAGAAAGAAGGAAGAGAAGTGCAGAAAGAGGCAAGAGAATTGCTGAAAGAAGCAACAGAGGTGTAGAAAGAAGCAAGAGAAGTGCAGAAAGAGGCACGTGAGGTGCAGAAAGAAGCAGGAGCAGTGCAGAAAGAACCAACAGAGGTGCAAAAAGAGGCAAGAGGGGTGCAGAAAAAGGTAGGAGGGGTACACAAAGAGGCAAGAGAGGTACAGAAAGAGGCAGGAGAGGTACAGAAAGGCAAGAGAGGTGCAGAAACAGGCAGGAAAGGTGCAGAAAGAGGGAACAGGGGTACAGAAAGAGGCAAGAGAGGTGTAGAAACAGGCAGAAAAGGTGCAGAAAGAGGGAACGGGTGCAGAAAGAGGCAAGAGAGGTGCAGAAAGAGAAAAGAGGGGTGCAGAAAGAGGCAAGAGATCTGCATAAAAAAGCAACAGAGGTGCTGAAAGAGGCAAGTGAGGTGCAGAAAGAAGCAGGAGAGGTGCACAAAGAAGTAACAGAGGTGCTGAAAGAAGTAACAGAGGTGCTGAAAGAGGCGCAAAGGGTGCAGAAAGAGCAAGAGAAGTGGAGAAAGAGGCAACAGAGGTACAGAAAGAGGCAAGAGAGGTGCAGAAACAGGCAGGAAAGGTCCAGAAAGAGGGAACAGGGGTACAGAAAGAGGCAAGAGAGGTGCAGAAAGAGAAAAGAGAGGTGCAGAAAGAGGCAATAGAAGTGCAGAAAGAAGCAACAGAGGTGCAGAAAGAGGCAAGAGGGGTGCAGAAAGAGGAGAGAAGTGCAGAAAGAAGCAAAAGAGGTGCTCAAAGAGGCAAGAGGGGTGCAGAAAGAGGCAAGAGCAGTGCAGAAAGAACCAAGAAAAGTGCAGAATGAAGCAACAGATGTGCAGAAGGAGGCATGAGGGGTGCAGAAAGAAGGAAGAGAAGTGCAGAAAGAAGCAACAGAGGTGCTAAAAGAGGTACGAAGGGTGCAGAAAGAGGCAAGAGAAGTGCAGAAAGAAGCAACAGAGGTACAGAAAGAGGCAAGAGTGGTGCAGAAAGAGGGAAGAGAGGTGTACAAAGAGGCAAGAGAGTTGCACAAAGAGGGAAGAGGGTTGCAGAAAGAGGCAACAGGGGTGCAGAAAGAAGCAAGTAGGTGCATAAAGAGGCAAGAGAGGTGCAGAAAGAAGCAAGAGAGGTGCAGAAACAGGCAGGAAAGGTACAGAAAGAGGGAACAGGGGTACAGAAAGAGGCAAGAGAGGTGCAGAAAGAGAAAAGGGGTGCAGAAAGAGGCAAGAGATCTGCAGAAAAAAGCAACAGAGGTGCTGAAAGAGGCAAGTGAGGTGCAGAAAGAGGCAAGAGATCTGCAGAAAAAAGCAACAGAGGTGCTGAAAGAGGCAAGTGAGGTGCAGAAAGAAGCAAGAGGGGTGCAGAAAGAGGCAATAGAAGTGCAGAAAGAAGCAACAGAGGTGCAGAAAGAGGCAACAGGGGTGCAGAAAGAGGAGAGAGAAGTGCAGAAAGAAGCAAAAGAGGTGCTCAAAGAGGCAGGAGCAGTGCAGAAAGAACCAAGAGAAATGCAGAATGAAGCAACAGATGTGCAGAAGGAGGCACGAGGGGTGCAGAAAGAAGGAAGAGAAGTGCAGAAAGAAGCAACAGAGGTGCTGAAAGAGGCAAGAGTGGTGCAGAAAGAAGGAAGAGAAGTGCAGAAAGAAGCAACAGAGGTGCTGAAAGAGGCAAGAGGGGTGCAGAAAGAGGCAACAGGGGTGCAGAAAGAAGCAAGTGAGGTGCAGAAAGAGGCAAGAGAGGTGCAGAAACAGGCAAGAGAAGTGCAGAAAGTGTCAAGAGAATTGCTGAAAGAAGCAACAGAGGTGTAGAAAGAAGCAAGAGAAGTGCAGAAAGAGGCAAGTGAGATGCAGAAACAGGCAAGAAAGAGGGAAGGCGAGTGCAGAAAGAGGCAACATGGGTGCAGAAAGAAGCATGGGAAGTGCAGAATGAAGCAACGGGTGCAGAAAGAGGCAAGAGAAGTGCAGAAAGAGGCAAGAGAGTTGCAGAAACAGGCAAAAGAGGTACAGAAAGAGGGAACAGAGGTGCAGACAAAGGCAAGAGAGGTGCAGAAACAGGTAAAAGGGGTGCAGAAAGAGGCAAGAGGGGTGCAGAAATTTGCAAGAGAGGTGCAGAAAGAAGCAAGAGCAGTGCAAAAGAACCAACAGAGGTGCAAAAAGAGGCAAGTGAGGTGCAAAAGGAGGCAAGAGAACTGCAGAAAGAGGCAAGAGTTGCAGAAACAGGCAAAAGGAGTGCAGAAAGAGGGAACAGGTGTGCAGACAGAGGCTTAGTACTGCGTAACGTATAGCCAGAGGTTAAGATGGCGTCATAGTTTGCCGTCTCTGTGATCTGGCTCAGATGTTGACACACAGCACGCCCCTTGACTTCAGCCCAGCAGCCGTAAAACTAGCACAGACATTTCCATTATCTCCCAGACCTCGTCCAGAGGTAAGCTGTAACCTATCTGCACCAATTCGCAATATTTATCCAGGAGAAATGTATATAATCTATATCTATACTTTAAAGTTAAGTTTTTCAGGCTTGAGAGAATTTGGCATGAAAAGTATTGCTGTCATAGAAGAAGTCTGAGGGACGAACAGCATGAGAGGCTGCTGTCCCCAAACGTCAAAAAACCCTGCAGGAGCTGTGCTCCTTTTAACAGACACCATGACCACCACCGCAGCGCATCTAATATCTGTCCAAGGGTAACGTTAGGAATCGCGGAAAAGAGGTTTCAGGCTTGGCATTCACCGCTCCGTCGGTGTCTCGCGTAAAATGGTATAAACATGGTTGCCCTTGCACCAAACGGACTTCCATACTCCTGACAGAAAAAAAGTATTTTCTGATGACAAACCAATGAAAGAAGAAACAAGCATTTGCAATGCAATAGGTCTCGCATTTACTCGAGTTTAAGCTATTGGTATTGTAAATGAATGCCTTTTATTTATGTTGTTAAAACAAAAAGTAAAAGGCATTGTTATTTGCAATGTCAATAGCTGAAACTCGCGTAAATGCGAGACCTATTGCATTGCAAATGCTTGTTTTAAGTGGCCTCCGTTGTTACGAGGATGTGTCCATACAGCATACTTTATAGGGGTGTGCCCTTCCCTCACGTTTTATAATTTGTATAACGCGTTTTGCATCAGATGCTGGTATTCCTGCGTCCCAGATTATTGCATGAGTTGCTCTGCAATGTACTCAATTTTACAGCTGTAAATAACGCTAAATACTGGGTCATACCTATGACTTTTAATTAAGAGTCTTTTTTAGATGTTAGCGGGTTGAGTACGCCGTCACAAAGGTGACGGATATCCCGTCCACACTATTACTGTCTCCACAGGCTATAAAGGGATCGCAAAAAGGCGCCAAGTTCTAAATCGGGCCCTATATCTTTCCTGATAGAATGTATTGCCACTCATGATACCAAACGTGTATTTTGAAGTGCGCCGCGTTTCTTTGATGGTACTTTTAGTTAAAACAGCTCGCACGTCTTTCGTATTATTTTAGATGCTATTGGCGGGAGTGATTGTGCCGAGTAGCGCTCCAGACAGCGTGTTTTCCGGTGGGTTCACCGGTTGTAGATTTTGATGTTAGAACAGGCACACATTTCATGGCACCCTCTCTGGCTGGATGGGTCATTTTCGTAGAATGTATTTTGCATCGGCGCGCGCTCCTTTCCATTCTTAACCCGGACTTCACCTGGCAGCATGCAGACAGCGGAGCTCGTCTCTCTCGCCCAGAGGATGGCATCTGTGGCATCGCTTATGCGGTGGTATCTGTGCCATCGCACAACTTTATTATGTGTGCCGTAGTTGGGCGGGCTGTTGGTAATCTAAGCCACACGGGTTTAACGCCCACAATAATTCACAAGTGCCCTGCAGGTGCTTGGATAGCCCGCGCTTTGTGCGAGTCCAGATATGTCTATGTTTGCCTGCTTGTAGAGCAGTTATCCGTGACTCGTGTGATTGGAATGGCCTGTGCTCAGCACGTGCGAACATTCCCAAAAGGGCAGCTTTAACGACGGATGCGCCCAGCCTTTCACATTTATAGGAATATTCGACATAGGTCTTGACTGCAGTGCACCTTGCAAGTCTTTTGAGCCAAGAGTGTTGTTTCCGGTGCCGCGGCTGTTTGAGTGTGTGTGGTGGGATGAAGGGGGAGGGGAGGGGGAGCATCGAGCGTGGTGGGCAGTGCTTATCTGGCAGCACACGAGGACTACATGGTTATTAAAGGGCATCCCGCCTTTAAATGGCGCTTAAGGGAAGGCATCTGAGGTGGACAGAGGTAGCACGTGGGACAGCGCTCATGGGAAAACACTTGAAGACTGAGCTAGAAAAACAAGCCAGGCCGCGCGTGCCAGGTCGGCGGCGAAAGTTAAAGCGCTGCGTTTGCCCATCTGTTTCCAATTAACGCGACCGCGAGACGCGGGCGCGATAATTGGAAACAGATGGCGCTGCTGCTCGCTCCCGAGCACCTTAGGCCAGGGGACAGAGAAGGCGGGACATGCACCCGCCTTGGGCCAATTGCGTGCTGTCTTTCTTAGAAAGACGCATGCAAAGCCCAATAGCGGGTGATAAAAAAAAAAGCACACGCACGAGCGTGTGTTCAGAGTTTTAAAGCATGCGCGCTGGCTCAGGCGAGACCTAAAAAGGGAAAAGCTCCCACGCAGCCTACGGAGCGTCCTGAACAGGATTTTCTCAGGATTTTCTCAGGTAGTCTTACGTATAGAAACGGTTCGAAAATGTTGTCACAAAATTCAGAGTACCACCCAAACAGCACACCATAGGGGCGCAAATTCTAAGAAACGTGCGTTGATTTTGTCATGCATGGTTTATGGTTATACGTGCGAATGCATAATGTTAGGTGTCTTCCCTTCCCACAAATGTGCAAATTACCCACCTGTAGACTTCAAATTTGTGAGATTCTGTTTCCTTTTTAACCAATATATTTCCCTTCACATAAAATACAATTTATGTCAAACTTTTCAACAGGCCGATGCATGAATTACTTACGTACACTCAGGTTATATCAATAACTTACGCACGTTTTCCGCTTCATAAATCACACACAAAATACGTCGCCGAAGGTTTAAAAGCGTGCACCAACACGTTTTCACCTAAACTATGAGAGCTCATACTGCCAAGTTGTGTTACATGTTTTGAGAGGCTTTTGTCTACTAAATAGCACCCCTGAAGACCCACTGCTTGGTTGGCTTTGCGAATTATAAAAATCCCAGACCTTCTGGTATTGCCAGTGCTTGTTTTTAACGATGCTCACTCTTCCTTAAATATGAAACGCCTCTGTGTGTTTGAATAGAATGGCATTCTTTGCAAACCGCCATCAGACAACCATAGGAGTTTACTCCGTTGACCTGAAGGCATCTCCCCAGCCCTTCTGCCTGCTCCCCGTGGAGGGGGCCTCGGTTGGCAGGTGTGACGCAGCTGTAACCCTGTGACTTGCCAAGCTCACCAAGCGGGCTGTACTTCAGAGCTGCTGCCTCAGCTCTGGTGGGCATGTGGAGCCGGCTGTGTGGTAGTCACTGACAGCCGAAGGTTGGTGGGGTTGAGGAGGCTGTGGGTCTGTTGTTACAGCAAATTAGATACAGGAAGGGGAAAAGACTCGAGGCGATCGACACAGGGGCAGGGGTGCCCTGGTGTGGGCAGTTGTGGTACGCATAGAAGTCGTGTAGTGGGAAAGGCTGCTGTGCAGGGGTGGGCAAGGGCATAACACAGGACCCTGAAACCCATGCGGTGGGGGTGGGGGGGTTCTTGATGGGGATCCCATTGAGCCAAATCAAAATGAATATTTGTGAGATATTGACTGGGGGGATATCACATTCCGCGAAGGGGGGTGGGAGGGATCCCATTGTTTTGCGTTACGTCACTGTGTTCTGGAAGTGGGCAAAGATGGGGAGGAGCGTTGCACAGGCTGCCCTAGCGGTGGGCAGTGCTGCGGTTTGGATAGCGCCTTGGGCTGTCCTGTGATGGGGAGGAGCGCACTGCAGAGTGGGCAAGGCTAGCTTGAGAAGGAACACGGATGCGTGCATGGGCAAGACTGCTCTGGGAGTGGGCAGAGATGTTGCGGAGGTGGTAGGCTCAGTACCAGGAATGGGCCGAGGTCACGTGGAGGGAGTGGGCATGGCTGTCCTGGAGCGTGGGCTGCGGTGCAGGTGGACAGAAGGGCTGTCCCAGCAAGGGGCAGGGCTGTCCTGGAGCGAGGGCTCAGGTGCAGGTGGACAGAAGGGCTGTCCCAGCAAGGGGCAGGGCTGTCCTGGAGCGAGGGCTACGGCGCAGGTGGACAGTAGGGCTGTCCCAGCGAGGGGCAGGGCTGCGGTGCAGGAGGAGGGAGAGGCAGACCCTGGAGTGGGAACTGATACTGCACAGGGGGTGGGTGGGGCTGCAGCAGGCAGAGGCAGCGCTGTGCAGTCTGCATCCTCCCTGACCTCTGCTGACACCGGTGCGGCTCCTCCTCCCCGGGAGGTGCTGCCTAGGCTCCTCCCGCCCTCTGGCTGCAGAAGAGGCTGCCTCACCCAGCAGAGCAGACATGACCCGCCGGGGTCCGCGCAGCCGCCAGCAGGTGAGGGGTCAGGGACCAGGCGCCCATGTTGAGCCTTTCAGACTCGTCTTCACGGGGCCAGCTAAGGCTTTGTAACTTTTGTGTCAGTGTTTGTATCCTGCGCAGCCCGGAGCGTTGGTGGGAGAGGGCAGGAGCCGGGGCGAGCGCGCTCGCCTCAGAGCCTGTCCTGTGCCAGCCTCTGGACAGGGCAGCGCCTCTCTGTGGCAGCAGTGCCCGCACGCACCCGACCGCCAGATGCCGGTCCTGCCACCGTCTGCGAAGTCACCATTTCCAGTCTTCAGAGGGAACATGAGTCATGCTGCCATGTTTACGCGATCTCTGCGGAACTGTCAAAATATGGATAAATAAGTATCTATTATGTGTATATATATATAGACCCTCAAAACCTTCTATTCACTACAGTGCATTTCAATGGGGTGCTATCATGTATATTGGTCCCAAGATGGCTGCCAGCAATTCCAGGATGAAGTGCTGACAGCCAATCAGATCTCATGATGAGATGTGTGGTTAGGCTCCGCCCAGATATTAATATTTTTTTATTTTTGAATTTCTTAGAAACTACTGAACGGATTTACACCATTTAAAAAAAGCACGCTTTCTAGACCAAGACCTACCTTTTTGCCAAATTTGGTGTCATTTCGTTCAGCAGTTCGGGCTGTAACCTGTTTCAAAATTCCTATGGAAATGAACATGGGGAAAACGCGCTTTGGGACCCCCTTTTTTCTCGGCCCCCGCTTGACGAATCACCCCGAAACTTTCAACACAGGAGCTGACCGGTCCGCCCCATTAGTTTTGAAAATTTCGCGAAGATTCGTCAACCGGAGCCAAAGATATTGGCAAAAGAAAAAACGCTTTTTGAATAAAAACGAGGTCCTAACTATAACTACCTACTGGCGACCGCCAGTAGGTAATACATATGTATGTATATAAATATATATATATATACATATATATATATATATAATCCAAAGTCGCGGTGTGCATCCTAATCGCTAGTGGTGCAGGAAGAAGCGCTACCGCACGCGCTTTATAGACACAAAACAACACTCCTCTGGCTTCAGAAAAGATCTGCACTCCGGAAAGTAAGAATTTCTGTTTTATTTTAAACAGCACTCGGCACAGGCAATGGGACGCGTTTCAGCTGTTCCATCAGCCTTTTTCAAACATAATGCGCCTTGTTTCCAAGCAGTTTAAATACTCCTCAAGTGATACTGATGACATAAACATGGAAAAATACTTCACCAATTTATCAAATTGAAAAGAATAAAATCTTGTATCACTTGTAAGCACTGCAAATAATTAATTATATCAAGCCCAAGCAGTAAAAATCTTAAATAGTGTTTTCCTCTTTTTTAACTTCACAAGCATCAGAAGTTAATGGATTACTATGATGTCACTCGAATCCAAAGTCAAAAATGACTGCAATTTAAAGTTCGTTTTTCTTTTGGATGCAGTATGACACATAGAAAAACTGCACTGCGCTTAAAATGTTCAAAGTCAAGTGCTGGAAAAGGAATTGACACAGTCTTACGTTTCCTCTGCTTGACAAACGTCAAAAGAGGGCCAGCTCCAAGCAACCTCATTGTCCCAAACAGTAGACGGCCTCCACGGAAAGGGAGTCCCCGCCAAGGGTAGCAATCAAGCTCCCAGCGCCGAACTCTCCCTTCTGCTTTTGCCCCTTCTTTCCTGGAAGATCCCATACGGTGCTTGGGGGCTCACCAGCCATAGTACAACATCCAAAGTCGCGGTGTGCTGGTGTGCATCCTAATTGCTGGTGGTGCAGGAAGAAGCGCTACCGCACGCGCTTTATAGATACAAAACAACTCTCCTCTGGCTTCAGAAAAGATCAGCACTCCGGAAAGTAAGAATTTCTGTTTTATTTTAAACAGCACTCAGCACAGGCACTGGGACGCGTTTCGGCTGTTCCATCAGCCTTTTTCAACCATAATGCACCTTGTTTCCAAGCAGTTTAAATACTCCTCGAGTGATACTGATGACATAAACATGGAAAAATACTTCACCAATTTATCAAATTGAAAAGAATAAAATCTCGTATCACTTGTAAGCCTGCAAAGAATTAATTATATCAAGCCCAAGCAGTAAAAATCTTAAATAGTGTTTTCCTCATTTTTTTAAGCCAGAGGAGAGTTGTTTTGTATATGTATATATATATATATATATATATATATCTATATATATATATATATATATATATATATATATATATATATATATATATATATACGTGTAAGGCAAGGAAACATTCCAAATGAAAAATGACGGTTTTGCCTTAATAAAGAATCGAAGGAATTCAGCTGCTTTTGTGTGCGTCTTCAAGCGAGGATACATTGTAAGCATTTTTGTTACGGCAGTCCAGCCGTGAAGACTGCACGACCCCTCAAGCGGAATAGGGGGCCACAGAGCACAGAACTGCTCCGAGTCTGTCAGTGGAAAAGCAGACAGGCACAATTACTGAACATCTTTCATTTTGGAGGCCCACTGGACGGCAAGGAAAATATACGAACAGCATGTTAAAGCGCAGAACCCACTGGAGGGAAATAATTATTTGTGAAGGTACTACAGATCCCAACATGCAGCACTAGTTGTGCTCACCTGTGAAGCCCACTGGAGGGCCATTTAAATAAATCACATGTGGAGGCGAGTGCCTTTTCAAACAGTACTGCGCGGTTTCATGGAAAGCCTGTGATCAAGGAGCTGCTGCTCCGAAACGCGTAAGGCAAGAAAACATTTCCAAATGAAAAATGCCGGTTTTGCCTTAATAAAGAATCGAAGGAATTCAGCTGCTTTTGTGTGCGTCTTGAATCGAGGAGACATTGTAAGTATATATATATATATTTATATATATATATATATTTTTTTTTTTTTTACCTTCTGGCAGTCCTTGGGGCCAACTACCCCTCCTGTTACCTCCAGTAAGTCCCACACAGCGAGATTGCTAAGAGGTATTCGGAGGCCACGCCCCCTTTCTCCACCACTCTGCAAACGCACCTCCTGGTGCACTACTGGTTGGGGGATGAAGTCCACTTTACTCCTGAGGTACCTCGGGGGCCAAGTAGCCCTCCTGGTACCTCCTGTGTGTCCTACACAGCGGGATTCCTGAGAGCTGGTCGGAGGCCTAGCCCCTTTTCTCCACCACTCTGCAAACGTGACTGCTACTTAAAAAAACATAGAAATTCACTGATGAAAACCAAAGGTTACAGGGACGTTATAGTTAGGCTCAGATTTCACTCGTACAAAACAAGTTAAATTCTGCAGTTATAGTTAGTGAGCTAACTATAACTTGCACCCCGCAATGTACTGCTTATGACCTTACATATTACATAACTCATGACATGATCAGTGATATCACTGATGACATCATTAATGAAATCTAAAATGACATCACTGATTATATCATCCAGTGACTGTGAGTGTTTTGAAAGAGTTTGTGAGTGTCAAATATATATACCAAGGTGTATTGGTGAATCAGTGGGTGTATGAGTGTCTGTATGGATGATTCAGTGCGTGCCTGACTGACTGTGATTAGGTGTCTCAGTGAATGTGTGGTTGAGTGACTGGTTGTGCGATCGCCAGTAGGTAGTTATAGCTAGGACCTAGTTTCCATAGGAAAAGTGTTTTTTGTTTTGCCAATAACTTTGGCACCGTTTGACGAACCTTCACGAAATTTTCAAAATTAGTACAGCACTCAGTTCAGCTGCTGTGTTGAAAGTTTTGTGAAGCAGGGGCTGAGAAAAAAGGGGCGGTCCCAAAGCGCGTTTTCCCCATGCAATTACCCATATGGATTTTAGATACGACTACTGCTGGACGCAATTACACCAAATTTGGCAGAAAGCTAGCTCTTGGTCCAGAAAGAGCCCATTTTGTTATTTGGTGTAAATCAGTTCAGTAGTTTTTGAGATATTAAAGAAAAAACATATTCATATATCTAGAGGCGCGGACCCTCCGCAAATCTAACTGATCTCGTGCTGAGATCTGATTGGCTGCCAACACTTCAACCAGCAAGTGTTGGCAGCCATCTTGGGACAAAACAAAAGTTAAAAAGAAATACCCTAATCCCCTAGGCTTTCTGGACACCACCAGGGCCAGAAAGCATTTTTTTTATTTTCTCTGCAAGAACCTTCGAGAATCTCCGCAAAATAAAAAAAAAATAATAATAAGCCCGGTCTCCCGCGCTTCTTTGTATTTGAGCCCCCTTTAGCTCACTTCGCTACCCCAGTTCAGACACAGCTATATGCAAATCAGTCTTGACCCTGCATCCTGGGACCAGTTTCGGGGTAACCTGGCTGATGAGGGGTGTTACCCCGAAACCGGTCCCAGGATGCTTGTTTCTGGTTCAGAGAAGACCTGGCTTGGCAGTTGGGGCTGGACTGTTCCCATGAGGCACAGGGTCAAGACTGATTTGCATAAAGCTGTGTCTGAACTGGGGTGACAAAGTGAGCTAAAGAATGATGATGGATTCAACCCAGATCTGTGACTGGGGGTGAGTGTCTGAAAAGTTTGAGCGCTCCTTCCATCATCTCCTTGTGTTTGCTTTGTTCGCCCTAAGTTGGCAGGGTATGCCCAGACGTGGGTCCCTTGCTCACTTTGCCACTGGATTCAAGCTAGCCTGGCTGATGAGGGGTGTTACCCTGAAACGGGTCCCAGGATGCTTGTTTCCAGTCCAGGGAAGACATGGCTTGGCAGTTTGGGCTGGACTGTTCCCATGAGGCACAGGGTCAAGACTGATTTGCATATAGCTGTGTCTGAACTGGGGTGGCGAAGTGAGCTAAAGAATGATGATGGATTCAACCCAGATCTGTGACTGAGGGTGAGTGTCTGAAAAGTTTCAGCGCTCCGGCCATCATCTCTTTGTGTTTTCTTTGTTCGCCCTAAGTTGGCAGGGTATGCCCAGACGTGGGTCCCTTGCTCACTTTGCCACTGGATTCAAGCTAGCCTGGCTGATGAGGGGTGTTACCCCGAAACAGGTCCCAGGATGCTTGTTTCCGGTCCAGGGCAGACATGGCTTGGCAGTTTGGGCTGGACTGTTCCCATGAGGCACAGGGTCAAGACTGATTTGCATATAGCTGTGTCTGAACTGTGGTGGCGAAGTAAGCTAAAGAATGATGATGGATTCAGCACAGATCTGTGACTGGGGGTGAGTGTCTGAAAAGTTTCAGCGCTCCGTCCATCTCCTTGTGTTAGTATTGAAAGGTCTGCCTGGTCTTTTCCCACGTTGATGGACAGCTTACCAAAAGGTCCCTTAGGGTGTTTCCTGCTGATTTTGGTGACTCTTTCTTGATGTAGAGGAATTCCAGGACATATCCACCAAAGAAAGAAGCACTTACTTCATAAAGTTACGAGGAAGTACCCTTATTTGGTGGAGATTCTCCTCTTTGTAGTCTCGTCCTCTTCTCTAGCAAAGATTCATGTTATCACAGATTTGTGGATCATGACCTCGAGGAGCATTCACCATTCCGAAATTACATGCACACAAGGTCACTGGAGACATTTCCTTGTGTTCCATTACGCAGCTGTAGTGTAGATTATGCACTACACATTTACCCAACGAGGTAGCACCTACTAGTTAGCCAATACAAAGTACTCTAGTTGGGTAGACATTTTGTGAAAATCTGTAGAGTACCCTTGTCACCCAGTCACTCACACAGCTACTGTCACACCCACACATACATCGAGACACCCACTCGTACACCCATGTAGAAACTCTCACATACACTCACAGACCCACACAGCCACTCACACGCCCATACAGTCACTCACACACCCACATAACCTCTGACACACCCACTCTCAGACCCATACAGCCACTCACACACCCATAAAACTACTCACACACTCATTTAGCCACTGAGACACCCACTTAAAATCATACAGCCACTGACACGCCCACTCACAGACCCTTACAGCCACTCACACACCCAGTCACCGACCCATACAGCTACTCAGACACCCACTCACTGACCTATACAGCCACTCACACACCCACTCTCAAAGGTTACAGTTAGTAAATAAAAAAATAAAAAAACTTTGAAATTCACACAAAAAACAAAGGTTACAGGAACATTATAGTAAGGAAATAACATTAAAGAGCCTTTGAAATTCAATGACAAAGCCAAAGGTTACAGGGACGTTATAGTTACACACGCACAAAACCATAGAAATTCAGCAATTATAGTTACCTGAGCTAACTAACTTACGCCCCAGCAATGCATTGCTTATGACCTCACATATTACATCACTGGTGACATCACTGATGACATCATCCACAGAACCACTCACACACACCCACAACAATTCACACATCCACTCACACACCCATACAACCACTAACACCCCACTCACAGATTCATACAACCACTCGCACACCGATACAACCACTCAAACACCCATGTACAGACCCATACAACTACTCACACAGCAACTCAACCACTCACCCACAAAACTACTCACAGACCCATACAACCATTCACACACCCAAAGCACGCACACACACTCACTCACACATCTTCACAACCACTCACATACCCTCTCACACACCCATACAGCCACTCACACACCCACAGACCCATACCGCCACTCTCACACCCATACAGCCACACACAGCTACTCTCTTACACATACACCTTCTCACACAGCCACACTCACCTAGTCACTCACACAGCCACTCACTCAGCCATACAGCCACTCACACACAAAGCGTCTCAGAGCTCACTGATTCACCCATTCAATCACTCACACACCCACTCAGTCACCCACACACACAGCCACACACTCTCCAAAACAGCTACTCACACACCCAGTCACTCACCCAGACACCCACCCATACAGACACTCACATACCCACTCACTCATACAGCTACTCACACACCCAATTATTCACCCATACAGCTACTTTCACACCCACTCATACACCCATACAGCCACTCACACACGGATACACACAGTGACACAGCCGCTCCAATAATATATGTTAGAAGTAGTTTTACTCATTAGTGGTACACAAAGTATGCTAATTTAACTTTTACAGTAGCTTAGTATATATTTTTAACAGTCATAAGCTTTTAGAAAACACTCACAAATACAATCACTGGATGATGTCATCAGTGATGTCATCTGAGATGTCATGAGTGACGTCACTCACCATGTCACGAGTGATGTAATATGTGAGGTCATAAGCAGTGCATTGCAGGGGCGTAAGTTATAGCTAGCTCAGGTAACTATAACTGCTGAATTTGTAGGGTTTTGTGCATGTGAAATCTGAGCATAACTATAACGTCCCTGTAACCATTGGTTTTTCAGTGAATATATATATATACATATAGCTACACATATATATGTATATAGATACACATGTGTGTATGTATGTATATATATATATATATATTATCTACTGGCGGTCGCCAGTAAATAGTTATAGTTAGGACCTATTTTCCATAGGAAATCCGCAACATTCTATTTGAAATAACTTTGGCGCCGGTGGACGAATCTTCGCGAAATTTTCAAACTTGTTTGGGCGCTCCGGTCCGCTCCTATCCTGAAAGTCTCGGGGTGATTCGTCAAGCGGGGGCCGAGAAAAAAGGGGGGTCCCAAAACGTGTTTTCCTCGAGCCCCCCCCACATGCCCCGGGGACCGCCATCTCCCCGGGGCACTAATTAAACAAATGTGGGGGTCCGTTTCGGACCCCCGAAGCCCCAGGGACCACCACCTCCCCGGGGCTTTGTAGATGTTGGGAGGGGGGCCGCGCGGCCCCCCTCCTGGAGCCTGTGGTGGCCCTGGGGACCGCCACCCCCCAGGGCCGGCTCCTGCAGTGTCCCCCGGGACACTGTAGTTTGCTATGACAGGACGGGAGCCTCGCGGCTCCCGTCCTGTCATAGCAAACTGCTTTGAATTTTGGAAGAGAGAGCAGGAAAATTCAAAGCAAATTGCTTTTCCACATGGGGAGCTGCATGTCAGCAGCTCCCCATGTGGAAAAGCAATGCCGGCTCCCGCAGGATGCGGGGAGCCGGCGGGACCATGGGGGAGTTGGGGTCCCCCCACGGTCCCAAAGGATAGGGCCAGCCCTGGGGGATGGGGTCCCCGGGGCAAGTAGTGGCCCGGGAGGGGGCCATGCGTCCCCCCTCCCCAAATTAGGAAAAAAAAAAAAGGCCGGCCTCTGGGGATGGGGTCCCCGGGGCCTAAGGAGGCCTGAGGAGGGGGGCAACGCAGCCCCCCTCCATGATTTTTTTTTTTTTTTTAATGTGCCAATGACCCGGGGGATGGGGTCCCCGGGCCAAAAGCCCACCAGGAACCTCCAGTATGCGCCAGGGGGCTGCGTTGCAGAGAGGTGTTCTGAGGCCACGCCCCTTTTTACACCTCTCTGCAACGCAGCTCTGTGGCGCTTAATGGAGGTAGCTGGTGGGCTAGTTGCACCCCAGGGACCCTCAGGATTCAAGGGGAGTTAATCCCCCGACTTAAAACGCGCCACGGGGCGGGTTTGCACAGTGGTGAAGGGAGGGGGCGGGGCCTGAGGTGACATGTGTGCAAACAGGCCCTGTGCCGCATTTTAAGATGGGGAATTAAATCCCCTTCAATCCTGAGGGTCCCTGGGGGCCAACTAGCCCACCCGGTACCTCCAGTAAGCGCCACGGAGCTGCGTTGCAGAGTGTTGTAAAAAGGGGCGTGGCCTCTGAACACCTTTCTGCAACGCAGCTCTCTGGCGCATACTGGAGGTATCTGGTGGGCTAGTTGGCCCCTAGGGACCCTCGGGATTGAGGAGGAATTAATTCTCCAACTTAAAACGCGCCACAGGGCGTGTTTGCAGACATGTCACCTCAGGCCCCACCCCCTTCCTTCACCATTGTGCAAATATTCCTCTAAAATCAGCCGAACTACGAATTCCGATTTACTCACCTGTTATCAGGAGAGACCTCAGTGCTGCATCTTTGAGCCCAGTACTGATCCTGAAAAGTAATTTTAACCGTACTTACCAGTAACTTGAATTTCCTTCCATAGGATATCATTGCCTGCTTTTTGCTGAAAAAGTTTCTAAGTGTCGATTTTTGAAACATACAAATATTCCTCTAAAATCAGCAGAACTACGAATTCCGATTTACTCACCTGTTATCAGGAGAGACCTCAGTGCTGCATCTTTGAGCCCAGTACTGATCCTGAAAAGTAATTTTAACCGTACTTACCAGTAACTTGAATTTCCTTCCATAGGCTAACATTGACTGGTTTCACTTGGAAATTCTTCTAAGTGTGGAGTTTTGGAACTTTATAATATTCCTCTAAAATCAGCCGAACTACGAATTCCGATTTACTCACCTGTTATCAGGAGAGACCTCAGTGCTGCATCTTTGAGCCCAGTACTAATCCTGAAAAGTAATTTTAACCGTACTTACCAGTAACTTGTATTTCCTTCCATAGGAATCCATTGTCTGGTTTTCAGCAGAAAAGTTTCTAAGTGTCGATTTTCACAAACTACAAATATTCCTTAAAAATCGCCTGTATGACTTAAACGCATTCTTTCAACTGTTTACAGGAGATGCACCAGTGCTGGATCCAGGATCCACCACTGAGTAAGAAAAAGTAACGATAACACTACTTACCTGCTAAGTGAATTTCCTCCCATAGGATAACATTGGTGATTTGTATGTGAAAAAGTTTGTCAACTTTTAAAATACAATAATATTCCTTAAAAATCACTACTGTAACCAAAACGCTTTTACTCAACTGTTTACAGGAGATGTCCCAGGACTGAATCTAGGATCCAGTCCTGTGGTTAGAAAAGTAATCCATAAAGTAACTAATTGCATTTAACTAGAAATTCACATTGAGCTCAATGTTGCATTGTGTTTGAAATTGTGTTGCCCATTGCAACAACTGTAACTACTGTACTTAAAAGTCTATTGCCTATTTGCAAAGTATTTAAACTAAAGTAATTCATTCTGAGAAAGTATATTTTGTAATGTAATGTATAATGTAATTACAATGTAATTTAAAAAATAAAATATCTAAAAATAAATAGTTTAAAAAAATGTAGTAAATCAGTATCAAAAAATAAATATAACAATTAATACATTTAAAAATTGTCATTTACAAAACCTTTGAAATTCACTGAAAAACCCATAGGTTTCAGACATGTTATAGTTAGGAATTAGCATTTAAAAAACCTTTGAAATTCACTGAAAAAACCATAGGTTTCAGGCACGTTATAGTTAGAAATTAGCATTTAAAAAACCTTACAAATTCACTGAAAAAACCATAGGTTTTAGGGACAGTTATAGTTAGTTGGACATTGCACTCGTACAAAACCCGTGAAATTCCCCCGTTATAGTTAGTTCAGCTAACTATAACTCGCGCCCCGCAATGCACTGCTGATGACGTCACATATTACATCACTCATGACATGGTCAGTGACATCACTGATGACATCATCCAGTGACTGTGTGTTTCCGTAAAGTTTAAATATTTTTAATATATATAGGGAAAGGCGTATTGAAGAATGAGTGGGTGTATAAGTGTCTGTATGGATGATTTAGTAGGTGCGTGACTAACTCTATAAGTGAGTGATTAAACGTATCTTACTGAATGCATGGGTTAGTGACTAAACTGGGTGAATGTCTGTATCCGTCTGTCTGTTGCTGTGTAAGTGGCTGCATGGGTTTGTGAATAGCTACATGAGTGTCTATATGAGTTATTGATTGGTTGTCTGAGTATCTGTATGGGTGCCTGAGTGTTTGTGTGGGTGGGGTGTGTGCGACTCTGTGCATAGATGTGTGAGTGGGTGGTTCACTGGGTGGATGGTTTCAAGAGTGCATCTGTGATAGACTGTATGGGTGGGTAAGTGTGTGTAAGAGTGTGTTAGTGAGTGAATGTATGTCCCAGTGGTACATGTGTGAGTAACTACATATGTGAAAGGCAGTATATATGTGTGTTGGAGTATATAAATAGCTATAAGCGAGAGTGTGTGATTGTGAGAGTGACTGTATGGATGAGTGTGTGCTTGTATCAGTGATTGTATAAGAGCGTAAGAATGTGCTAGTATTTGTATGAGTAAGTGAGCTGGTGTGTGTATAACTGTATAGGTGAGTAAATGGCAGTGTGTTTAATTATTTGCATGACTGACTAGGTGTGTGAGTACCTCTATGGATGAGTGGCGGTGTTTGAGTGTCTATATAGGAGTATGAGTGCATATGATAGTCCTGTACTGAGTGACCGTAAGTATGAGTGACTGTACGGGTGAGTGAGTGGATGTGTGTGTAGACCTAAGAATCAGTGAGTGGGTATGTAGTTATTGGTGTTGGAGTGTCTATGGTTTTGCAAATGGCAGTCTGTAATTTAGAGTGGGTGTATCAAAGGTTATATTAGGGTGTGAGGAGGTGCATCAGATTATCACGTGGATGATGTCATCAGTGATGTCATCAGTGATGTCATTTGAGATGTCATCAGTGATGTCATCAGTGATGTCACTGACCATGTCATGAGTGATGTAATATGTGACGTCATCAGCAGTGCATTGCGGGGCGCGAGTTATAGTTAGCTGAACTAACTATAACGGGGGAATTTCACGGGTTTTGTACGAGTGCAATGTCCAACTAACTATAACTGTCCCTAAAACCTATGGTTTTTTCAGTGAATTTGTAAGGTTTTTTAAATGCTAATTTCTAACTATAAGAGCCTGAAACCTATGGTTTTTTCAGTGAATATATATATATATATATATATACACACACACACACATATGTAAATGTATATGCGTTCAGTATCATATAACTAAATCAGTTCTCCATCCACGTGTTAGCTAGAACTTTACTCTTTCAGATGTAAAACTAACTGCTGGCAATTGCCCCGTCCCTCCGCCCATGTCCACCCATATCCTTTCCCAAGTAAAAAAAATCTTTCATGCAGAAGAGAGTTGAAAGGGACGTGCTGTGGCTCAGGCAGACATCCCACATATGACCCCCGCTACTCACCTTGACATTACAGAATAGTTACCAGCCAAGCAGACATGGGCTTGTTTCCTAAGTAATGACAGTTTCCAGGGCATGTCCTAGGTTACACTTTAAAGAGTTTAACAGCACCAAAATTCGGGAAGCACAAAACACAGTGTGCCAGATTCACAAAACTGTTGTAGGTGCCTAACGCTCTCACAGTTAGTACATTTCACTTACGACCTAATACCCAAAGTGCAGTTCCACCTAAAAAATTTTTTTCTTATTTTCAGACTTACATTGCGCATATGAGCAGTGTGCATAAATTATGCAGCGGAATGTTCAGGGGGTTGATATACACATAGATATGCGTCTGTTTCTCTGCTCTCCCCAGGTTTCCTTTCTCTGTGCTTGCGGGCTCCTGGTGCATGATTGGTGCAGGGAAAATGCAATGATGTCTTCTCAGTGTGCATGCTGCAGCTCTCTACTCCAACATTCACGCTGGATCGTTTTTGTACGTTAAATAGTATCTTATATAAGCACTCTTTGAGCCATCTGCATATTTACACTTATGGAACATGATGATGCGAGTGGTCGTGCCTGGTATTAATTTAATTCCACACAATAGCTTTAGCTGGGTCTATACCTACAGTTCCTTTGAATATGTTCCAGCTTTAGCACTTCAGGGGCCATTTGCACAACCTGCAGGCAGTAAGATTCTCATTTGTTTCATTACATTTTAATGCATACGTTTTTATTTGAGCAAAGTGCTTCTCTTATGTAGCAGCTCACGCCGTAAGCACTCTACCGGACCCTTTGCACTTATGAGTATTGGGAAGCACTTGTTTACCAAGTTTATTTTTGCACAGTAAACTAAGAGATTTGTTACCCAATTTAGGGAAGTTTACTGCTGGCCTGTTACCTGTAATCAAAGAAAAATAACTTTATTGGATTGCACTACTTTATACATGTTTTAATTCTTGTGTTTTATAAGCTGAGATTGTGTTGCATATTTTATGGCTCACATTTGTAAGCGGAAACAATAAAGTTGATTGATTGTTTTTTGTACATTATTCCATTCCGACTCCCTAATGGGGTACAAAAAAAATACAAAATAAATCACTGAATTGTACCTGGATAGCCTGAAATGCTGCCCCCCAACAACATGGTTGTGGTTGGTGGCAGTCTGGGCACATGACAACTGTCCTGAGTGCGGACTGTGGGAGCCAATGCATAATGACGTATCTTGGTTAGATACTTCACAATATTTTCTTCTTCATGGAGGATGGGGACACAAAGCATTTGCACTGGCAACAAGGTCCCTTCTATCCACGCAGGTGCAATTTGTGAACTTAGTAGATGGGAATATGATGATGAGCTGAGAGGCTGCACAAAATATTGTGTAAACAGACAAGGGGTCTGGGACTGTCAATTAGTCAATTTTGTGTTACAGCCAGAGCCAAAATTAAACTGGGCATAATAAAAAGAAGAAAGGTGAAGAATTGTTGTCACTTTTGTATGACTTTAGGTAAGAAACTGGATGACAGCTGATGGTTTGCTTTGTGTTCAGTGGAGTTTATACATGTAAAGGATAAGAAAAAGGTACCTACTTGTATGTAACCACAATGTTCATGTGAGGGCACTCTCCCCAGATTCAAAAGGTTAGAAAATTCCAAGTTGCTAGGACCCAACCTGCCAGTAGGAAAATCTTCTAAGTTTCTCAATCTGGGAAGCCTATCTCCAACTGTTAATAAGAGGATGTTGTGTGGTTAGCTATGTAAGGAACACTCCAAGATGATGATATTATGGGTACTGAAGTTATTGTAGAAAGAGTAGTGTAATCTGGGATTGGAATGGTGATCAGAGATTTGGTTTTCTCATCAGCTTGACATACATTCTGCAAATCAATACGAATAACAAGATATTCTACGTAAGCATGTCCTCTTTCAGTTAAAGAATCCTTCACTTTCATCAAAGGAGTTGGCCTAACGGCTAGGGCGGTCGACCTCGAATCTGGGGAACTGGGTTCGAGTCTCGGCAATGACGCTGAACATCCTGTGATTCTGGGCAAATCACTTTATCTCCCCGTGCCTAACAAAAAAAAATGAATGTGTCCTCATGTAATGCAACTGGTGCTATGTAAAGCGCTCTGATACCCGATTAGGGTCAAGTTCGCGCTATATAAAACTCTGTAAAATAAAAAAAATAAAAAAATAAAATTTAATCATGGAAGTATGTTTTATGTGCTTTTTTACAGGACTTGCTAAAAGAAACTGTCTCCCTGTGGTCCTTTATAAATAGCCAGCCTGAGGATTTCATGAATCCCTTATATGTCAGCTACTCTGACCATGTTCTGTATCCGGTGGCCAGCATGCGTCATCTAGAGCTTTGGACAGGGTACTACGTAAGATGGAATCCAAGAATGAAACCACAGGTGAGTGACCGACAAGACGTGTACATGCAATGCATTTTAGTATTAAATCTTTTTTATTGAAAGATTTGAAGCATATACAAAACAAATATACATGCAGGTATAACCATCACATCCTTTAACAGTGCTAAATCCAGAATTCGAAAAGGACAAGCTAGGTCCATCAGTGTTAAAGTGGGCTTGTGCTACTGTAAGAAAGCCTTGTATATGCTATAAATGACAAGAAAAAACAAAACAATATGAAAACCCCTAAACCCTTCCCTTCCCACCCACCACCTGTGTTCCAAGTCCACCACCTAAACTATCTAAGCCATTCACGACCACTAGTCCTATGTCATCTGTTCCGTATCAGAGAGGCGCAATAAGCGGAGGTATCGAGGGCAAGTGACTTCCCGAAAATCAGAGGCCAACAAGGACAAGAAGGGCTGCCACAGCTCGATATACCTGGATCCCTCCCCTGCCATAGTCAGCGTAAGCTTCTCCATACCAAGTACCTGCCATAAGCGGTGGAGCCAGCCGTTGAATGTCGGGACATGCGCGGTCCGCCAATGTGAGAGTATATTTTGCATTGCTGTGCCCAGCGCAATCGCTATCAAGCGGCCTCTGCGAGAGCGCAATGGATAGGTCAAAGGATTTGGGAGGCCCAGGAGGACGTATGAGGGGAATCGTGGGATTTCTGTGTCAAAATGTGCATCTACTTCGTCCAGTACCTGTTTCCAATAGGCTTGGAGGTGAACGCAGTCCCAAAGTAGGTGTACCAATGAGACCACCTGTCCACAGCCCCGCCAACATGTCGCTTCTCTAGCGTGGTCCATGGCATGGATACGTTCAGGAGTATAATACCAGTAGGTTGCTATCTTAGTAAGGGTGTCCGTGAGTCCCATGTGATATGCGGAATGCCGTGCTCTATAGTATATGCCTTCCCACTCCTTATGACTGAGTGTCCTGCCTAGTTCCCTCTCCCATCGTGCCCTACCGGAGCTGTAAGTGTGAGCAAATCTGGCCTGTAGCATCTTGTATAAATCGGATATTAGTTTTTTGTCTGTCTTGCGCGTAATAAGCCAGTGTTCATAGGGAAGGAGGTGTCTATCAGCCACAGGGCGGACTTGATCGCTGAGCGCCCAATGTCGCGCTTGCAGATATCGAAGGCTCTCCGACTCTGGCATCCCATATTCTTGTTTAAATTGGGAGAAAGGGATAACTCCCTCTGTGGTATACATGTGATAGAGGTATCGACCCCAGAGGGTCGCCACCTCGCAAAAGCCGTCGTGTCCATACCCGGACTGAAGTCTGGGTTGTCCATCAGTGGAGTGAGTGGGGACGGGAAAGTGGTAAGTTCGTGTTTAACATTGGTTTGGTCCCATATCTCCATGGGGACCCTTGTGATATATGAGGCATATAAGTTAGGGGGCCTGTGTTGTTTGCGAAGAAATGGGACTTCCTGCAGGGGTCTGCCGGCTACCGCCTGGTCCTGGAATAACCAGTGTTTCTCTGACTCCCATCTGCTCCACTCCACCAGGAGACGCAATTGTGCAGCTTGGAAGTAGAGCAGTAAGTCGGGGAGTCCGAGTCCCCCCCCTCCGGGGGAAGCGTTGCCAACCTCTGTTTCAGGCGTGGCTTCCGACCATTCCATATGAACTGAGCCAATTCTGATTGTGTTTGCCTTATCCAGCCAGAAGGTGGCCTGAGAGGGATGGTACGAAACAGATATAGGATCTGTGGAAGAATGGTCATCTTGACTGCGGCTACTTTGCCTAGCCACGACAAAGGGTAATGTTTCCATCGCCCCAGTTCCCGCCGAATTTTCTGTCGCAGTAGGGTTTAGTTAGTGATAGCCGTTTCCGAAAGAGAGGGTGCTAACTGAATCCCCAAATATGGGATCGAGTCTGCTGCCCATTGGATAGGGAGCAAAATTTGCAAGTGTTCCCGAGTGGATTTCTCCAGAGACAGGTCTAGGGCCACCGACTTGTCCATATTTACTTTGAACCCGGCAGTTCGTGCAAAGAGATCTAGGTCCTCAAAGCACGCGGGCAGCGCATCTCGCGGGTTAGATAACGAAATCAAGACGTCATCAGCGTAGAGACTAATCGTGTGGACGTAACCGCCAAATTTGATCCCCGTAACCAACGGGTTGAGCCTCAACCTCTGCGCCAGTGGCTCCATGTAAAGAGCGAAAAGGAGGGGCGACTAAGGGCACCCCTGCCTGTACCTCTCTCAATAGTGAACCGGGGAGATGTGTATCCGTTGACTCGAACCGTGGCCATCGGAAACTTGTAGCAATTCAAGACGCCCAACCCCACTCTCTCCAGGACTTGTTCGAGATAGGGCCAGTGAACCCTATCGAACGCCTTTTCGGTGTCGATAGCCAGCATCATGTATTCTCCCTGTGTGCGTGTAGCTTTTTCGATAAGGTGCAAGGCCCGCTTAGTGTTGTCGGAGGTTTGGCGTTCCGGGATGAAGCCCGCCTGATCTGGATCAACTAGGCCATTCATGTGAGCTGCGAGGCGGGCAGCTAAAATCCCAGTGTATAATTTAAGATCTACGTTAAGAAGGGAGATAGGGCGGTTTGCCCCACATTGTGACTTGTCTTTCCCTGGTTTGGGGATGACTGCTATGGAAGCCTCTAAAAGATCCCCTGGAATCGCACCGGGCTCCGAGAAGGAATTAAAAAGGCGAGTGAGGAGAGGGGCGACTTGGGCACAGAATGTCTTATAAAAGACCGCGGAGAAGCCATCTGGCCCAGGCGTTTTCGCTAGCTTGAGACGTGAGATGGCAGCGATAACTTCCTCTGGCCGAATGGCTCTATCGAGATAGTCAGCTTGTTCCTTAGTTAGAGCTGGTAGGGGGATGGAGTCAAGGAAGGCCTCCCCAATTGAGCTTTCCAATGGAGAGCTAGCGTATAGGTCGGCGTAAAAATCACAAAATGCACCAGCGATGTCGCTGTCCTCCGAGACGCGTCTACCGTCCTTCCGGAGAATCTCCTGCACTTTCTGCTGTTGTCTAGTCTCGCGCAATTTATGGGCAAGCAGGCGCCCGCACCTATCTCCCCCGTGTAATAAGCATGTCTTAGCCGCAAGGCCGCAAACTCTGCCCTGTCTTGGTCAATGGCTGCAAGTTGTTGACGCACAGCTTTAAGTTGCCTCCACACTCGAGGGGCTCCTGTTCTCTGGTGCATTTGCTCCAATTCCCTAGTCTGTTGGGTGAGTTCTTCCCGCTTGCTCCTGCGCTCGACATTGTCTGCGGCTGAGATGGCTATTAACTCCCCCCTTATGACTGCCTTCAGTGCTGCCCACTGCGTAGCAAGAGTGGTGTCAGTGTTACTGTTGTGAGAGAGATAGTCAAGGATGACGTGCTGTATCCGTGTGACCACATCTTTGCGGTGCAGTAGTGTCTCTCTGAGACGCCATGTCCTAATGGGACGGTGGGTTGGTGGAAGGGAAAGAACAACTGTCACTGGGGCATGATCAGAGAGGGAGGCAACCCCCATCTCCACCTCCGTCGCCAGCGCGTGTACGGGTGCCGATGCCAGCAAGTAATCCAGCCGAGCGTATGTTTTGTGCGCATTGGAATAGTATGAGTACTCACGTCCTTGGGGGTGAAAGCTACGCCACAGGTCCCTAAATCCCAAGTCATGTAGACGGGTCAGTCCCTCTGTGGAAAGGGTGCCTGCTTGGTGTGTGCGTTGACATGATCTATCTAAGGTGTTGTCTAGAACCAGGTTTAGATCTCCCCCTAGAAGGATGTGGCGATCTGGTGTGGCGGAGGCTTCTGTAAGAGCCGAGTGAAAGAATCGCTCCTGGCCTTCATTGGGAGCATACACTGAACCAATAGTGAACTTGGAGTCGTTTATGGCAAATCTATAAGCCAACAGCCTGCCTTTTATCTCAGCCTCTTTGTGTAAGACCCTTCCCTTAAACCGCTGAGCCACCAGAATAGCAACCCCGGCCTTTTTAGTATTGCCTGAAGAAAAGAACTGTAGTGGGAACTTCCGGGACCGGAGGCGGTGGCAATCTTTCGACAAAAGGTGCGTCTCCTGCAGTAAACAGATATCTGCTTGGGTTTGCTCTAGACACAAAAGGACCGCTTTGCGCTTCACTGGGTTATTAAGACCTCTCACATTTAAGGTGAGTACTCTAAGCTCAGTAGCCGGCATTCACTCTGTTAAAATTACTAAAAGCAATGGTGGAGCGCTAATTCTGATACTATCAAGGCACAGGGTGTGTTTCCACTCTAGAAAGCCCATGTGATATGGGCCTATGCTAGCCCTGAGAGGAAGGTGGACAAGGAACACTGGAACCCCCCCCAAAACAACCCCCCCCCCCCAAAAAAAAACCACAATTCGGAAAAAAGAGAACAAAGACATATTGTCCATCATCCGCAGGTGATTGGAAGTGTAGTGGATTGGGGTAGTCCGTCAAGATCTCAAAAGCCCCCCTCCCGCCAACGGCCCGGGGGAAAAAACAAACAATCAATTGGCCTTATAATATCATGAGGTTCAGCCAGGGTGGGACGAGGTCAGCTCCGTCGATACCGCCTCCAATGCGGCTTGCTGGCCCTTCATGATTTCTGCTGCAGGAGGTTTCCTCGCACGACGCCTTCGGCCCTGTTGACGCCACCGGGGCTTGGAGTCGTCTGTTTCCACTGTATGGCTCGCCGTGTCGTTCTCCTCGGCAGGAGGGTCTATGCCCAGCAGACGGCAGGCCTCCGACAGGGATCGTAGCTGATAGAGTTTATTGTCCAGTCGGAACACCAGGCGGAACGGGTGGCCCCAGCTGTAGGAGATGTTGCGTTTTTGTAAGTGAGCCGTGATAGGTTTAAAGGTTCTACGCTTCTGCAGGGTGAGTGCTGACAAATCCTGGTACAGGACCGGCGACTGGTCTCGAAATATCAGAGGGTGTAGCTGTCGAGCTTTTTGGAGGATCTCTTCCTTGGTGCGATAATCCTGCACACAGACCAGGATGTCTGGTGGTGGAGCCGAGGAGGTACGTGGGGGGCCCACCCTATGTGCCCTGTCTAGACGGAGTTCCGTTTCCAGAGGCCTCCCCAAAATGTGATTGACTAGCTCCCTTGTATACCTGAAAAGGTCCTTCGTGTCGTCGTCAAGTTTCACTCCACGGATCCTTATATTATGACGCCGGGAACGGTTTTCCAGGTCCTCAAGATGGGTCTGGAGACCAACCTGCTGATCATGGATCCGAAGGACTTCCTGCTGCAGCGCTGCTATTTCAGTGTCCCTTCCGTCGCTTTTGCCCTCTAGCTCGGCAACTCGCTCACCTATACCGTCCATGTCTCTGCGGACCTCCTTTATTTCCTCCGTAAATTCCTTCTTTAGCGTGTGGATGTCCTCTCTCAGTGCGGTAAACAGTGATTCCAAGAATGCCTTGGTAATCGGTTCCGTGCCATCCTCCCGCTCCGAGACGGGCTGGACAGCGCCCGAAGCCATGCTGGTGGATTGTTGTCTCGCTTGGGCCTTGGCGAACAAATCTTTCAAAGTCTTATCTTTACATCCTCTGGACGTAGACATTTCGCGTGCCAGGCACTGAAGGAGCTGTGAGCTGAGCACAGACCCCCGGGCAGCAAGACCACCACTGCAGGGAATGACAGGGCTAGAGAGACTGTCCGTTCTGTTGCGTTTTGCGTTAGTGGGTGATTGGGAGCAATGGTCAGTGGGACCGGGTGGGCTAGAGGTTGCGCTGCCGTTCAGGGTGTGGGTCCACCGCACCCCCAACTGTATGCTCCCTCCGATAGGTTGGACCCCTCGCCTTCGCTCCGGCTGACACCTAGATCCTCCGGCGGTTCACCTCTCCCATCAGCAGGCGCCGTCGCCCCACACCCTCATCCCGAAGCTGCACTCACAGAGTGGCACTGCTCAAAGCGCCCGAGTTCCTGACCATCCGCTCGTGATCTCTAGTGGTCAATCCGGCTTTGAAGAGGTGTCCACAGACGTGCGTCTCAGCGCGGGGGCCCTCCCTAGGTTCCTGGGAGCCCCAGTCAGTCTTGTGTTTGTCTCACTGGCCCACCACTCTGCAAATGGACCCTGGCACTGTCCTTTCGTCCCCGACCGGGCTTTCAGCTCCCCCCATTCACGCCGTGGCCAAACGTCTATCCAGGCAGTTCCACACCTCACCAACGCCTCCAAGTCAGGTCATGCTCTTCCACGCCCAGGCGGTCACCATGTGGCAGTCAATAATCCTGCAGCTCCCCACCTCCCGGTGTCCCGCCGGAGCCCGCGGCTGGTGCACGGGGCGACTTCCCCCCTCGAGGGGAGTCCACAGCCCCCTGCTGATTGCCCACGGCAGAGGCATGCAGAGGTGGAACTCTCAGAGGGCTCACGTCTCACCGAGATCAGGCCGCTGCTCGCTCCTCGTGTCCCCAGAGTCCCCGGTAGCAGCCCTGGCCAGCCCCTCCTCTCTTTTGCGTTGTACCTCCTTCTCTGCCCCGGTGAGGCCCACAAGGTCCGTCTTCCCGGCGGGCTCACATCGCCCCGGGACCAGGCCGCTATGCGCTCAATCAGTTACTGGTTGTTGCTACCGGCAATGAGATGGCGGCCACCCCCCTGTCCGCCGCTCTGCCCGCCGGGTCCGCTCTCCAGCCTCCACCTTCTCTGGCGCCTCCTAGGCGCAACACCCCTCCAGGCCAGTCCGGGGAGCAGGCCCAAGCTGGGGCATGTATAAAAAAATATTTTTCTCTTGGACATATATAGAAATACACCTTCAACCCGGTACACAATCAACCAGATTCACAAGCAATTGTGCACTACTATATCACCTATCCACATTACTCCATAAACACCATCCAATTGAACCCAGAGAAACAACCATATATCACATAAGGATAAAACACTCAAATGTATGACAAATTCAAGATTTATTAAAAATAGGTTAAAATCACATCAAAATCATACAATAATAAACACAAATTCAATAATAATAAAAAAAACATAAATTCACATATTAAAAACCTGAGACATTGTGAGAGACAAAGAAAATGTGAAACATGTAATTTCATCAAAAAGGTTATTCCCAGCAGGAATCAAATACATAAACACCATTAGTCTATTCATTTATCATTTCATTAGACAAAGGGCCGTTCCTGGATACAACCAAATAAAAAAACAGGAATTCAATATGGAATTAAATTTATATATTCCGTTATCCCTTATTTTGGAAGATGGTGCACGAGCTTCACACCATATAATCCGGTGGAGATAGATAGCCTCGTGTCACCCGGTCTACTTCTTCCTTCTCATCCGTGGCGTTTGAACTACCCCAAGCTGGGGCATGGACAGCCCCTCCCCTCGCACCCCAGTCGCGGTAGTCCGATGATCTTCGGCCACCCTACCTTCCGCCTCCCGGTGGCTCATCCAAGGCTGCAGGGATACCGCTGGACTCACTCCGCCACTCCGTTACTGCAGGTCACCAGAGACTCCGTGGGGCCGACACCCACGTCCTCACGGGCCTGTGATCTGCAGAGTCACTCTCCAAAAATGGCGGAGCGGGCACCCGACCTCTCCTCAGCTCCCCACCGGACCGCTGCCGGTGCGGCCCCGCAGCTTCGCCACCTGTGAACTCTCGTCCGGTGGGCCGGAATCCCCGATGCCAGCCACCGCCCCAACCAGGCTCTTCGGGGACCGTTTCTCCGCTGTCCGGGCCGCTCACAGCCTCGTCCGCAGTCACAGGCCTCACGGCGCGGCCCCGCCTGTGGGTCACACTGTCAGGGCTCCGCTGGTTCGTCCGGGAAATCGGCACTCCCGGGTTCCACCGCTGCCCCAGCTGACAGCTCGTCAGTGCAGGAACCGAACCGGCCCCAATGCCTGGGCCGACAAAAGCTATATCGGCCAGATAGCCGGTGCTGCAGCAGGCCGTCGGCGGGAGCTTCGGAGCAGTACGTCTGCTCACGCCGCCATCTTGGCCACGCCCCTGCAAATGCATTTTACACTGAAAAGTACATTTAGAAGAGTAGATAAAAGAAATGCGAAAGAAAAATGGAACAAGTGCAGAATAAAAGTTACAATGAGGAATGTGATGGCCCCTGGACAGCGAAGCTCTGTCCCTGCGCAATGTGGTTTATTTGAGCAGCAGGGGGTTAGGGGGGTGCCCTTTTGAGATTCTAGTCTTTTTGCTCTCGAAACAACAACTATTTTTATTTGCTAATTTTTTTATTTTCCTGACTGCTGAGGAGATATCTTGCTACAATTGTTGGACTGGAATCTCTTTGCTGGCAGATTGCAGGCTGTGTGCATGCTGTTCTGGACAACACAATGGTCAATAATAGAACACGTAGAATGATGTTAAAGTGCTTCATTTATTCAGTAGACAAAGCAGGCCCACACCCTCTGATCTGCTCTGAGCTGTTCAAGATTCTCAGACAGCACTGAAACATAGATAGCTACAGCCTCAATAGAAATGAACCTTTTTTCGTGCCAACTTTCGCAAGGTGGCTGGCAGGATGCATGCAATAGAACAGAGGACACTGTCACGCCAAAAGTCTCCAGAATGTGCAATGCGATTGTTCAGTAGAAGGAAACTAAATGTATTTGGAATGAGGGTGTACCACAGCAACCTTAGATTTCTGGGTTTTCCTGTGAGAGCAGATGGATACAAAAAAAATGTTCCTTAGGGGATGGAGTGCACAAAGCGGGTGCTTTGCCGATGCCTGGGGCTCCGTCAAAAGCAATCATAGCTAGATTTTTAAACTACAGAGACACTGTACTCCAACACACACCTATAGGGGAGCCTTGTTTCTCCTATTTAAACAAAGCTGGTACAGCAACAACAGAATTTTTAGGATGTACCCAAGTAGAGGTTAGGAGAAAATAACGAAGTATATGCTGGTATACACAGCAAAACATAGAGGTGTCTGTGATGGGAATACTCACTTTTTTGCTACACCTGAAAGTATCTGTAACTAACTAGGGTGGCAGGATCGTGTAAAAGCACACATCCTGGGCCCTAGCTGAATAATGGGCCCTCACCTTGCTGCGCCCATGACAAACCACCTGACAGTGCAGATGGTGTACAAAGTGGACTATTTACGCAACCGCCTCATAGTGTGGTAGGTAGTGCCAGCCCCCTGCTCCTAAATTTGTTCCTTGATACACTGAGTGTGACCCTTACACATCCTACAATCTTGTTCTTGATTAACTGGTTGCAAATTATATGCTTTGCATGTATGCTTTTGCGACTTCCATTTAATGGGTAGAATCAGATGCTAGATGACCCAGGCACCTATCTGTAACTTTTGGGCCACTGCATATTTGTTGTACGCGAGGGGAAGATGAGAGTTTGTGGGGAGATGACAATATTAACTCAAGCAACCCTCGTTTTTATAGTCCACATTATGAGCCAATGCCGGAAATGTAGGTCCCGACTTGACTGACCATGCCCAGACAATTAATCCGGCCCCATGCAAGTCTATGCCCTCCGGCTAATGATGGTGAATATTTTAAGGATGGCTCTGCAACCACCTGGGTTAATCCCAAGGGAAGGTCTGTCTCTGTGGGCTTGACAACTTGGATAGCTCTTACCCCAACAACTCCGAATGCTACACCTCGAAAGGCTCCAGCGGTGGTGCCTAAGGCAAAGTAAACAAGCATTGGCATAGCCAATAGGTCTCGCCTTTGGGAGGTGTAAGTAGTTTTGCTGTATATGAGGAGTCCATAAGTCATAATTTGCATATTGTCCTGTAAAATGAAATTTGAGTACCCACCTGTAGCAGTTTTATTAAAGGGAGTTTGTTTCGGCTTGTACTAATATGCATTAATAACAGTAATAAAAATGTACTTTTTTTTATTTTATTCAAAAAGCATATATACCTTTCTAATACACACACTATTAAATACTATGGTGTAATTTGTAAATGTTTGCAATAGGCAGATGGAATCAAGTTTGGTGATAATCTGTAATTATAACTTGCCAATGTGTGTACCGGCAGACACCGGCTTAAATTAAGCCCCCTGTATTTTTGTTCCAATACTGTCTTTATACATATCATTTTGAATTTTTTTGTATTTGAGCTTCTTTTATTTTTTGCACTTACGCCTTTGGAACATATATTTTGAAGAGGAGTGAGTGGGAGAGAGATAGGGGAACATTAAAAGGATGCGGGTAAGGAGCAATAAAGGAAATGAAGTGTACTGCAGAGCCGTTTTTTGGGAGTGAGGGAGGGGTGCTGTGTCTGCCTGCTGTTACCGTGGCGGCGCTGGTCTGCTTCCTGTTAAGAGTTGTCACAAGTGCGGGGAAGCGCCCAAGGACGTGTTTATAATATGTAGATAACAAGTGATGGTGAGGGGAGGGGGGTGGAGACAGGGGATGAGGAAGGTGAGAAAAAGGAAGGAATTGTGAAGTGAAGTTCTGGGGGAAAAAAATAGTTAAAGTTAGAGGTATTCCGATTTCCACAGCGGAGCCTAGGATGCTTAGTGTTGTTGCCATACTAGAATTTTATATATTTTCCACAAATTAGCAAGTTTTATTCGAGTTTGTCCATATGCGTACTGGCATACACTGGCTTAAATTAAGCTCCCTGCAGGGGTCTACATTACGCCATTTGCTTGAGCGAGCCCCAACAGCTTGGCGCAGTACATACAGAAGAGCCGCTTTCTGGAATGTGAATATGCCAAATTACAGTGCGCTGCGCCTGAAGTATTGAAATTTGTACAGGACAGGCACACGTATTCATTCCACGGAGGAAAGAGCAAGACGCAGCTTGCTACAGGGCGAGTGAGATAAATGGACAAATAGGGATAAAATAGAGGAGGAGGAAAGATATAGAAAGAGGGGGAGAGACAGTGACAGGGAGACCGAGAGAGGCGAGAAGGGGCTAGAATGAGAGGAACTGAATGAAACGCAGAGGAGGGGGGCGGGGGAGAGAGAGCAAGTGAGCTAAAAAAGAGAAAGGTAGGCAAATGGAATAGAGGAGGGTAAAAAAGAAGCGGAGGCCATCATTTTTTGAACATAAGGGAAGCTCAGAAGAAATAAGGTTAGGAAGAGTCCCTGTGGTGTGTATGAAGAGGGTGTATGAAAAATTCCAGATACATCGAAAGCTTGTGCTGAGGCTGCAGCAGGACTTGATTACATCTGTGTTAAAGTTGTACCTTAGGAGAAATTACAGCCAAAATGTTCAGTGTAGTTTAAATAGTGATGCTATAGATAATATTTGCAATTTGTTTTGTTTTATTTGAATTTGCCGATGTGCGTACCGGCAGACACCGGCTTAAATTAAGCCCCCTGGCAAACTGAGTAAAATGAATGCCAGGAGGAGGGCCCATGGTGTGTAGGAAGTGGGTGTATAAAAGTAACTGTTAGAGAGCAAACACACGCTACAACCTTAGAATAAAGGCCAGGCTCACAACTTATTTGTCCTGTACGTATAATAGTGTATAAGGCACAGAGGCAGCGCCAGAGTATAAATGTGCCAAGATAGGCCCACATTTGTTTAGGCAACTTACAACCAGCAGTTTAGAAATTGCCGATGTGTGTACCGACAGACACCGGCTTAAATTAAGGCCCCTATATTTTTGTTTCAATAGTGACTTTATACTTATTATTTTGAAATTTTTGGTATTTGAGCCTTTTTTATTTTTTGCACTTACGCCTTGGGAACATATAGTTTGAAGAGGAGTGAGTGGGAGAGAGATAGGGGAACATTAAAAGGATGCGGGTGAGGAGCAAATGAAGGGAAATAAAATGTACTGCAGAGCCGTTTTTTGAGAGTGGGGGAGGGGTGCTGTGTCTGCCTGCTGTACCCGTGGCGGGGCTGGTCTGCTTTATGTTAAGAGTTGTCACAGTAATTTAAGTGCGGGAAAGCGTCCGAGGACGTGTTTACAATAAGTAGACTAGTAGAGGTGGCAACCAACGGCGGAGTGAGTGGGGAGAAGTAATACGGAGTGACCGGGGTGGCAGCAAATTCAATAAAAATAAAGTGGAGGGAGAAGGGGAAAAAAAGCAGGGTGAAAACAATACACAAGGCATCTGCCGTCATATCTCCTCAATCACCCCTTACTGTCGCCCAACCACTTCTCGCTTGCATCCATTTTGTTCTCTTCGCGCCTCCTGCTTCATGCCGGTAAACATTGAGGGAGCTAACTATGTCTAATCCTGGAGCTGCGAGTTTAAAACGTCGTCTGGCAGTGCACACCGTTTGCACAGTTGCTCCTACTGAAATAAATATGTTCAAACTAAAAGTTCCAGGAAAGTCTAGTGGTACAGCTGGAACTGTGAGGGTAATTTACAGGCTGACGACTTGAAAGCACCGAACTGCAACCGTTGTGTTATGTCGTGGGGTCCGGAAGCACTCAAAGCTCGTTCGGGTCAGAATAGGCCGACTGCGAAAGATGTTGAAATGGCAACCAAGGTGGACAGACAGACACGTTTGGAGGCTAGTACATGTGTCTGTGGCGCTAGACTCTTCGTGGCCACACCAAAGTTGAGTGTGCGGTGTCTGTACAGGTCACTGTGACTGTGCGGTTCTAATTTGCAATATCTCTGAACACCTACCTAGCCGGTCTGCGGCCGCCGGCGTTTAATTTCGTAGGAACATACATCCATCTGAGGTTGTTTAATAATGCAAAGGCAGGACGAGTGTTAAGGGCACGGCCGCCTTCAGCACAGCGATGACAGGAAATTGACTCTGTGACCCTGTCATGAAAGCATATTAAAAGATGTCTCTGTTAAAGTAAAAACAAGCGCGCGCTCGCGCTGCATAGATGGGGGCTGCAGCGGGAGAGAGAGGCGGAGGGAGTTGTGTGCGCGCGCGCTGCGCGTGAAAGCACTTAATGAGCCATGACGGCTCCTAACTGTAGCAGATGGCGGCTGCGCGCGTTGACGCGCACATGCACGCAAGCTTTAGGCCACAAGCAAAAGCTTGTGGTCGCATTTCTGAAACCCACTACTAAATGTCTCGCCAGACCAGCGCATGCGCTGGCTCAGGCAAGACCTAAAAATGGCTAAGGGCCTTCCTCCATTCTGTCCTTGGCAACGATTTTGAATACAATAATGCCAATGAATACGGACCGACTTTGGGTCTGGCCAAGGAAATAGTAAGGGCAAATTTTAATGATGAGCCACTATGTGACCCTCTCCCTAGACACCAAAGGTTTGCTTGCTTGGAGGAGATTTTCTGCTCAGATTCAGAGGCCTTAGTCATGGATGATAGAAATCAGGAAGCACAGAGGACTCAGAAGCTTATCATCGCCAGCCACCTTACCATACTGATGCAGGAATTTACTTGGAGTTGCAAAATTACAGTTGTCTAGATACTTCACCAGAAGGTGCCTTTTCCTACTCTTCTGGTCCGGCCTTGGAGGAGGTTTCCACTTTCACAGCAGTTGTTTAAAATGTGGTGGTGGTGGCTGTTGAGCTCACTTTGCCTTTTCCGGAAGTGAAGTCCAGCATTCTGATGGAATTCTTGCAATCGTCTTCTACGGATCTCTTACTTCAGTTCAGTGAGGCTGTACTAGATTCTATAGTGGCTACATGGGAGAAACCCCTTTCAGGCCCAGCAATCCTCAGGCAGATCCCCAGACACCATAGGTCTGCTCCGGGTGACTCGCTCTTTCTGTACTCCCATCCATCACTAGTCTGGTTGTTCATGCGTCAATTTGGTGCTTCACACAGCTAATGCCACCTTCCTCATAGGCCAATAGACCCTTGTTTTGTGGGGACTAGCAAAACATTTGGCTGTCAGCTTGCCAAACCATTTGAAGAAGCCATTCTCTGACTTGTGATTTCTGGGCTTGATGCAACAAAACATTTTCTGAAATTTGGTTTTGACTCTGTGGACACCACTGCTTGGTCTATATGCACATCTAGTCATGCTACGTTGAAATTCCTGGATGCGTTCCACTGGGATCTCCAGTTCCACCAATATTCCAGACATTCCAAGGTTATTCTAGGGCTGTGCAGTCTCAACAATGGCCACTGTCTCTGCCTGTTCATGTGCCGCAACAAAAGTATTGAGACAAGGGTGGATCTAGGAGGCTTCCCCAGCAGCAGCTGATGTAGTCCCCAAATGCCTCTACCTGCTTTGCTTCCTCAAAACCCCTCTTATTCCTCCCTCACACCATCATCCATTGCAGGTGACGGTCTTTCATTTTGTCACTGGATGGAAGGTGTCTCTGGCATAGAGGCGGTTAATCTAGCTGGCTCTTCCCTTTTTATCCTACCCTCCAGGCCGCCCTTCCCTTTCTTCAGACCTTGGTTCGTCAGCTCATGTCTTAATCTTGGAGGTAAAAGTAATTCCTTGCTAGCAAAATGATCCACAGAAATTGTGTCTGTGGGAGAGGGGCACAAGATTTTATTCCTTTTAATGCTTGGTCCCCTACAACGCTGGAGACCTATCATGGATGTCCACCTTCTAAACCTGATCATCCAGCAGGACAAGTTCAGGATGGTGTCCCTGAGCCTGGTCCTGTTGGCCTTGAACTCTGTAGATTGGTTGTTGTCCCTGGAGCTCCAGGTCGCCTACTTTCGTCTTCCGATATTCCCCGCCCACAGGTGCTACTTGATGTTCATGTTGGGGTCCCAACTCTATCAGTTGGTGGTTCTCTTATACAGACAAACAACAGCACCTTACGTCTTTATGATGGTGCCGGTGGCAGCTTTGCTGCAGAAGTCGGGAGTCCATATAGTTCCATACTTGGAGGACTGGCGCGCGAAGGCGGAGTCCCTGACACTGGTGTAGGAATCTCCAGTGGTCGATGACGTTCCTCCAAGACCTGGCCTTTATAATTATTTTCCAGAAGTCTCACCTCACTCCCACAAAAAGGCTGACTTTTATTGGGGTGGTGTTCGTCACAACCCTTAAGAAAATCTTCTCTCATCAGAGGATTGCGAATATTCGGGAGATGATTCTGAAGTACCCAACATAAGCTCAGATCCCAGTGCCTGTTATGCCTCATTGTCTACTACATCCTAATTGCGTCTCATGCCATATGGCAAATGAGAACCCTCCGATGGTATCTTATGTGTAGATTTTCCAGTTGATGCATCAGGATCTGCATTGGTGGATAGATTCCTCCAACCTTCTGAGGGGTCACCCGTTCAGCCCTTTACCGGCTCAGGCAACCATGGTCACGGACGCCTTCTCTGCAGGTTGGGTGACATAACAGCGTGGGGTCTTTGGTCTGCTGCGGAGCAGTTCCTGCACATAAATGTGCTCAAGCGAGTGTCTACCTTGCCCTGAACTTCTTTGTCCCTGTCATCTGAAAGATGCAGCGACTGAGAATCATCCCAGTAGTGGCTCACCTAGCAGGCTCCAGCAGTGCAGGGGGGGATGCTGTTAGTTGCCGGTCACTAGAGGACTATAAGTGTGAGCTATATCCTAAAGTGATGTAGGTCATCTTCTCCAGATTGAGGTTTCCCTTCGTAGATCTCTTATCCTGGGCCCAGAACAGGAAGCATCCTCTGTTTTGTGCTTCCCTCTCACTGGTTCCCAAGAGGAAGCCTTCAGCTTCACCTGGTCTCGGGGCTTCTTGAACACATTTCCACTAATGCCCCTTCTGTCAAAAGTCCTGTCAGTGGTGCAGGATGATCAGGCACAGCTGATTCTGATTGCCACAGATCATCCAAGGAAGATCTGGTACACTGATCTGTTGGTACTCTTCATTTGACCACCCTTCCTGTCCACAGTGGCCCTTTTTCACAGCAGGATGGTCAGGTACTCCACCCCATTTCCCATTTGTTACGGCTGTATGTGTGGAGTCTGAGTGGTAACAGAGTCCTTTTGCCTTCCTGATGAGTTCAAAGACACCATCTTGCAGCCAGGAAACCTGCTACTAAATCCATGTATGCAGTCCAGTGGATTAAAGGGGTGCATGTTGGAAGGCATAAAAATATTGAAATCCTACCTTTACGATGTCTTACAATTTCTTTTTGTTGTCCTTCACTCAGCAGGGCCTAGCATTGGCTACAGTTAACTGTCTTCTCTGCTTTCATATGTTTGCCTGATCAACCTTCCATGTTTAGATTGGCATTAGTGGTGCATTTTCTGAAACGTTTGCTTGATGTGTTCCCTCCCACTCTCTTTATTGTTTTTCAATGAGATTTGAACCTTGTTTGACTTTCTTGATGGAATACCTGTTTCAGCCAGTGTACAGTTGTTAAGATCAACTCCTTGGTTTGAAAATAAGTTTGTTGATGGCAATTACTTCTGCTCGCCGTGTCAGAGACCTCCAGATTCTATCAGTTCTTCCACCCTTCACAGTTTTCGCACCTACCCATCCTTCTCACCCAAGATGATTTCTGTGTTATATATGGCACAAACTATTACACATCCATCTTTATTTCTTCCTCCACATCCAACCAAGGAGGAGAAACATCTGCCTAGGCTGAACCAGAGGTGTGCGGTGTCGTATTATCACACATAGCAGTACAGTATTGATGACCTGCTTTTTGGGGTTTCACTGGAGCTAAAAAGAGCAAGACTGTGACTGAATACTCCGATTTGCATTTGTCATCCTTTGTTTCTAGATCTGCTATGCCCTGGCAAAAAAGATCCTCTGGACATATTTGTGCTTGTTCCACCAGGGCTATGGCTGCTCCCAAGGATTTTTTTTACTGAGGCATCTGGGTTGTAGACCTCTTCCAGGCAGCTACTTGGTCATCCTTGCATACTTTTGCAAACACTTCTGCCTCACATCTAAGACACCCGGTGACAGTTACTTTGCTCAAATTGTGTTACATGAATTCTGTGGTCAACTAACACTACTCAGTCCCACCTCCCAGGGAGATACTGCTTTGGGACTCATTCATAAGGTAAGGAATCGGTGGAAAGATGTATCCATCAGAAGAAAACTATGAATCCACCAGATATATTGTTACAGAAGGTAAGTAACTTTTTCCTCTGGAACATGGCCAACTGACCAAGAGACGGAGAAGTCAGTTGTTTTCGTCATCATAGTCTCTGTATTCTAGAAGGGTATAGATCTGGATAGCCGCAGGTGTGCCCATTAGGGATGAACAATTGATTAGGGAACCCAGTGATAGGTGAAGTGATTAGGTAACCCCAGTGGAAGTTATGTGTTGGTGCTTGGCTCTCTGGATGGTGAGTACATTTATCTCCTGAATGTATATCATCCAAGTGTGACTTGTGACCTTCTGGATTCTTCAAAGTTTCCAGGATTTCTAAACGGCTACAAGAGGTTATACGTAGGGTTTGTATGATTGACGAGTGGTGTAAATAGCACCCAATGAGAGTGACACAATTGTGCAACTGGGTTTCGCATAAATTTAGAATATACCTTGTTTCCTGGACGCACCAATGTTAGGGCTGCCACAGTTCAGAAAGTTACATGGTGACACTGCAGTAATGAGATGAATAGACAGCAGATTTCTATTGGTGTGTCATCTATACAACAATATCATTTTTCGCAAGTTTGAACATGCACAACTTTTGTTTGGGGACAGAAAGTGCAAATTCTTTTATGTGCATGCTGACAACGGCAACCCATATAACCTTGGTTGGGTTGGGTAATTCCCTGGCAGGCCACCTGACTCTGCTGTATTTAGAGAAGTCCTATCACACACTGATCAGAGCCTTATGGCAGGTCAGACCTAAGCTTCCTTTGCATATTATAGCCAGGTGAGACTCGGGCCTTGAAGTCCCCTTGATAGAAGTGGACCAGAAGCAGGCGTTGCTCCATGTTATGATGGTGGCAAAAAAAACCTGTTTTAAGCTTACGAAGTTTAATTCCTTTCATAGGACTTACCTTACTTGAATGATGTTGCATAAAATGTATCCTGCTCGCTCTGAAGATGCCTGCTTTGTAAGAAAGGTGTGATGAGCGTTTTTTCTAGGGGTATGGTCCTGTCTGAGATTCGCAGAATATTGGGAAGAAATATAAAATCTGAGGATGGCAAAAGGCCCTTTGACTGTACGATGCCCCAAACATTGTCTGATGGGATTAATCCGTAAACATGCAAAGGGCTAAGGGCCTGATGTACAAATTTTCCATTTTCGAAAAGTGGTCGCAAATTGCCCACCAATGTTTTGTGAATGGAAAGGAATTTTACGAACCAACCTATATTCTTATAGATTGGTTCACAAAATTTTGAATCATAGTGCCCTGAGGCAAGTCACAAATAGCGACCCACTACGACTGGATAGTGTACAGGAATGGTGTCTATAGATCAGCATGTCTGTGATTGCTTTTAAATAAAGCAATATATATGTGTATATATATATATAATTTATTTTAATGCAGCCCGTTTTCCGAAAAGGAAAAGGGACACATTTAATTAAAAAAATAAAAGTTAAACAGACATTTAGTAGGCAGTGGTCCCATGGACCGTTTTTGATATCATTCTCATAAGGGAAGGGCCCTTACCCTCAATTTCGAATTGGTGGTAAAATATTAATGCTTTGAGACCCTATTTCGGTTGCAAAACAAAATATATACCTTTAGGAATCAGTATTTGAAAGGGACACCCTTAACAATGATTGCTCTCCAGTTGCCTATCAATGTTTGTCAGTAAGATGTCAGGGAATAGTCAGTTGCTGAATAAATTCACTTGTCTAGATAAAACCAGAGTCATACTCTTTGGAGCACAAATTTCCTTCTGGACGCGTTCATGTTGGCCAGCAGAAATTGGTAACCTACCCGCTTCCGCTACCAAAGCTCTGACTTAGGGAGTTCTGATTGATCACAAATTAACCTACAATAATCATGTCAATGCTCTCTCATCTTCGACGTTTTTTACTTTAAGGATGCTAAAAAAGATCTTTCCTTTCATCCCTTCACATTTGCCAAAAACCCTCATCGCATCACTAGTTATGTCTAAACTAGACTATTGCAATGGTTTGTTTCTCACTGTTCCCCAATACACTCTTAATAGGCTGCAAACTTTGCAAAACTCGGCAGCAAGGCTTTTATTAAAGATACCAAAATACCAATCTGTATCCTCAACCATTAAAATTTTGCACTGGCTCCTCATCAGACAGAGGTGCACTTTCAAGGCACTCTGTGTTGCTTATAAAGCACTTCACGGTTTAGGCCTGATCTATCTGCAGCATAGCTTCAAGTGGTACAACTCAGCCAGAACCCTACAATCGGCCTCTGCAAAACTCACAGTTGTACCCAGATTCCGATGGTCCACTTGGGGCGGTAGGAGCTTCTTTTTAGGCACGTCTAAAGCCTGGAACGCTCTACCATCAGATATCAAAAATGCTCCCAATCTGCTGAACTTTAGGAAACAGTTGAAAACTTGGCTCTTCAACACCTGCTAACCTAGACATATCTGCTTGTATCTTCCTCCGTTACTCTAAGTTAGCACCAAGACACCTTCGGGTAATCGTGCGCTTTACAAGACTTATTAACATAACATAACATGACATAGAATGAGCTGGTGTAAGGCTGGACGATTACCTATGTGAGCCTCATGAAATGGTATGAAAGTTTGTTTCATCCTTGACACAGTGCGCCATGAAAGTTATTGTCTTTGAATCATCTGTGGCTTGTTAGTTGAGTAGAGCCACTGCCACGTTGTCCGAGAAAGACTAGACCTATCCAGTACCCACACTTAGAGATAGACTATTGTGTAATTTCCACCTTTGTGCGCTGTGAACCACTGCATTGGTCCAAAATGCACCGTGTATATATACTAATGGAAATGTACCTTAAAGTGTTTGCTGTAGACCTGTTCTTTATTTCTGTATTAGAACCAACAATGTAAAAAAAGATATTGATGCACAGATGATGGTAATATGTGATTAGAACTTGCTGTGCATCAAACAATGAACAACTGTTTTTTAGGTGCACCTGCACAGCGCTTGCGCTGTGCTTGTGAAATCTCTTGTATTTAATATATCTTAAAATGGGGCTCTTGTCAGTTCCTGTGGCCGAATTGCTATTTGAATTCGCTGTTGTGTGGAACTTTTTTTTTGTTTACTTTCCCTGGCTAAAACAGCTGTGTTACATTCCTGATCTTTTCATCGTGACTGCCAACGAAGAGTATTCATTTGATCTCACGCTACATTTTATGTGGGCTTCAGATCTAGAATTATGACTTTGTTTTGGGCAGTTATATTAGTGTGCCTGCATGAGCCCCTGTGAAGATCTCACGTCACTCTCTCCCCATATTGGAAGAACTGGACAACGCTGCCATCTACTGATTATTTTTTTAATTGAATATAAAATGTGCTCCTGCATACATTTTCTCTTCAGGATTTATGCTGCTCAGGCAGGTACTGAACCGAGTACCGGTAGTCTACTCTGATATCAAGTCGGATATCTGTGTTTTAGCTTTCACCTGCACAAACAGCTTGTTATTAATCACATCGGCGAAGCCTAATGCATTTACTAATGCTTGTTCTTCTTTATTTTGAGTGGAGCTTCTTAGAGGGCACCTGAAAATTACATTTTAAGTGACTAGGCTTCCTACTACAGTGGTTCTTTTCTAATGATTTGCCACACATTGGAGAGCTGATAGGCAGATTTAAGTCAGAGTTTACAAGTAGCTTGAGTTGAGCTCAGGATCAAACCGATTCTAGGATTTTTCATCACAAGAGAGTCACTTTCACAATTCCTATACAAGTGACTGCCCCGCGGTAAAGTCCCCACTCTGTTTGCCCACCTCTCAATGGCGTAGCGTCCAATGGTGCAGCAGGTGCAGTGGCAACGGGACACAGAGGCCTGAGGGATCCACTGAACCTTGATTATTGCTGTTTTTCACTGTTCAGACAGCGGCCAGAGGGCCAGTTTCCTTCGTTGCACTATGGCCCATGACACACTGGCTACGCCACTGCACACCTCTGCTCAAACTAGGTGTGTACCTTTTTTTCCAAAATAGTGCAGCTTTTTCCCAGAAGTCTTCAATTTTTGGGGATTGGATCTCTGGTTTGGAAGGCGGAATGGGGCAGGCTGTGACATGGATGCAAAACTGTGATCGACTTCTGCAGCCCAGTCCTGATGCGCTGCATTCTTATTTTGTTTTATTGTAATGTGGGTACCCCCCCCAAACACCTGCTTTTTCCCCTTTATGGAAATAGGAATGAGCCACCTTTGTCCCATGCATTTTCCATTCAGCCACTGTACTCTCACTTCTACCCTCTGACATTTTCCCGTCTGCACTGGCCGCACTGTGTAATGTTCTGTTCAGTGCTGGTGGTGAATTGTTCAGCCAGGGGTGTAAAATGCTGAAGTCCGGGGAGGGAGGAGAATGTATGTAGAGTTTTTTATTACAAACTCTGGCAGACAACTAGACCTGTTAGGTCCTCCTAAGAAGTTCTGGCAAGGAAATTCTAATGGATACTTCTATCACAGTGCAAATCTTCATCCCCCAGAGTTTCTCAAAGGAAGTAACCAATAACAAAACGCTTTGTCTAATCCATGTAAAAAGTCACCTGTTTACAGGCTTTAAAGCACTGCAATAAGAATCCACCGCTAAAGGTCTATTGGCTTTAATATATGATTCTCACAATAAGTCAGGTCTAATATGCCTATTGTAATTCTTCATAAACACCTATAGCATCTGACATTACGTTTTCTCAATTAACCAGTCCGACTTATAGCCTTTATCATTGGCCCATCACCATAACAAACTCAGGTACATCATATAAAGCATAAGCTTTCGCACAAGGCAGATACAAGGCAAAGAGTCACCAAAATTACAAATACAAAAAATGCGTTCCTGACAAAACTCTTCTTGGGAAGCTCAAACAAAAACGATCTCAGTGCAGATCTTTTATACCGGGACATTATTCAAGGGGGAAACCAATACTAAAATGCTAACTAAGTTAAGGCAATGAGATTTCATGTAACAAAATACCAGTCTACAGCAATCAACAGTGTAATAACAATCCACCTATAAAGATCTATTGATTCGATACCAGCACTTCCCAATCGGTAGTTCTAATGGATACTTTGAACCACAGATTTATCACCTTATGATTATTCCCTACACATCATACTGGCTCCAGAAACCTTTCAGCAGTACTACTGTACCCCGGTAGGTGGCGTTGTGCAGCTTCATGCCAATGTTGTTCAGCTCCAGAAGTGATGTGTGGAGCCGCACATAAGCGCTACCCATGCGCGCTGATGTCAGTTTCTTTATTTGTGTGCCACCAGACGCAGATCCGGAGATACCCTTTTGTTTCTGACAAGACCGTTTTCTCTCCCAAAACTTTTAAATACACCAGTGTTCAAGGAAAATGTCACCCCCTACGACTATAGGGTTTCAAGCCTTGTAGAGACTGTTGCAAACGAATGTCTGTGACAGGACCCCATTAGGTATGCCTTTGATGCTTGGGGTCGGAAGCATTTGTGCGAAGATGAACCCAAAGGCCATATGTCGCGAGGCAACCTTAATTCTGTAGCAGTTAGAAGAATTCTGTGAAGCCATGCTGTGCCTTTTTGGCACCCTACTGGCTCCCTCTGGGCCCCAAGGACCTCCAACTGGAACCCCACTGGTGGGCCCACCTTCGGCCCCAGCTGGGACCTCTGAACCTGCTGTGGGTTTTGCACAGGCTTTGGTGTCGCCTTTGGTACTGCCATCACTTCCTGCGCTGGACCCTCGAGCATCATGCCAATGCGGAAGAGGCTCATCCAATTGTGCTTGGACTCTTAGCCAAACTCGTCTCGACCAAGGCCATGCCCTGATCCTACCGGGCTGCTGCCTTCCAGCAACCCGTCAGACTTTTACATATCGCCCTTACCTCCTGGAAGGGCTCAAGTTACCCATGATCTTTTTGGCACAGAGTCTGATAATGACCAGTATGATGATGGGGATCAGTTGGTAACTCAGGACACCGATGACGATTGGTATGAATTGCTAGAGGCCAGTGGTCTGGACACTTCTCTTGAGTTCAGACTTCTCTCTCCCCTTGGTAGTGCCTCCTTCGCTGTGGTAATGCGAAGGGTGCTTGAGGTACTTGACCTCCAACTCCCAACCATGGAGGGAAAGACAAATGTACTGACTGAGGACCTCCAACCAGGTTAAACACACACAGCCTCTTCTGCCTTCCAATGAGGCCCTAATGAATGGGCAAAGCCATGCTCGGATCCTCCAGTAAACTGGTAAATAGCTTTTCAGACCCCTTAAAGTTTAGTGGTGCAGGTGTCCACTAGTGTTAACCCAAATGCCTTCCCTACTACTCCCCTGGACCGGGAGTCACAGTGTATTGAGACTTTCGACATGTGCATGTTTTCCTCCACCAGCCTTGCCCTGTGTTTGGTCAATACCAGCTGTCTCCTAGGCCGCTACTCTCATGCCCTTTGGGATTCAGTAGCCCAGGCTTTGCCTGCCCTACCTGAGGACCTCTGTCCCTCTCTCATACAGGCCATCCAAGATGGCTGTGATGTGGCAACGTTTTTGATACGCTGTGGGCTAGACACTACTCTTTGTCTAGGCCGGGCAATAGGCACCAGTGTAGTGCTCAGACAGCACGCATGGATGAGGTGTACCGACTTCTCCGTGGACATCCAATCCTCACTAATGGATATTCCCTTCATAGGCTGTCTTTGTTGAGAAAGCAGATTTGACCCTCAAGCAAATTAAGGATAGCAGGTCTTTAGCATACTTCTTGGACCTGTCTGCCCAGTGAGACAGTTTCATCAGCAGTTTTGTCCCGTCTTTGGCCATGGTTGGATTTACCAATACCATCAACACCAGCCCACAAAACCAGTCCATCAAGCTTCCCAGCCATTTCGTGGCCGAGGCCGTGCATCCTACAGATTACGTGGACAACAGGGGCAGCATGCAGCCCAGTCCCCACTCCTTCATCTGCCATGGCCACAAATGCATAAACAACAATTGATGGACAGAATGCAGAACAATGTCATACATTCACCCCAGTACAGAGATCTGGGCCTAAATCCATAGTTTTTTTGCTCCCCATTCCATTCCAGTTTGAACCCAGCCATATGCAAATCAGTCTTAACCCTGCGCCCAATGGGAACAGTCCAGCCCGAACTGCCAGGCAAGGTCCTACCTGGACTGGAAACAAGCATCCTAGGACCGGTTTCGGGGTTTCACCCCTCATCAGCCAGGATAGCTTGACTCCAGTGGCATGGAGAGCACAGGACCCACGTCTGGGCATACCTCTCCCACTCGGGGTGACAAATGCAGAAACAACAATTGATGGACAGAATGCAGAACAATGTCATACATTAACCTCAGTACAGAGATCTGGGCCTAAATCCATCGTTTTTTGCTCCCCATGCCATTCCAGTTTGAACCCGGCCATATGCAAATCAGTCTTTTCTTTTTTTTTTTTTATTTCTTTTTATTAAGAACAAGGTGTCACAGGTAAAAACAATGTACAAGCATGCCTGTCAGCGGTACATCCATCGGCATTGTTCCCCCCAAATACACAAATCACCAACAAGTGTAAAGCATTGCACCATTAATATGCGTGGGATCCCACTACTCTGACTCGTGCCTTTGTCTAGCCAACGGCGGTCCACAGATCTCTCCCCTGTAACAGTTCCATTTGTTCCATATTTGTGTCCACTTGGTGAAGCAGCCTCTTGATTCATACACTGTCTTTTCTGTGAACATACAATGATCCATATCATTTTTCCAAAGTCTCAAGGTCGGCTGTTCTTGCGCCCCCCACAACCTTGCAATATTTCGCTTTGCGATCATCATCCCCAAGGACACCCACATTTTCTCCCTGGTGTTTAAATCAGTGGGACCCCAAATATTTAAAAGGCACAACTTTATATTGCAGTCAATCGTGACTCCCATTACTTCTTCCATACAACTCGTCAACCCCACCCAGTAGTCCTGGATAGCTTGACATTCCCAGAGCATGTGTATGAACGTGCCGTCTTGCCCACATCTCTTTGTGCAGTCTGCGTCAGTCTTATAGCCCATCTTCACAAGCGTCGGCCCTGAAAGGTATATTCTGTGAAGTATCTTAAGTTGTACGAGCCTGAGCCTGGAAGAGATAGCTGTTTCCCTAGGAGAGGCGAGAGTCTCAAGCCATTCCCCGTCATCCAGTCCCGCTACGTCATGATCCCATTTGGCTCTGAGTCGGAGTAGGGGGTCAGGCATGTTGTTAACAAGCTTTTTGTAGATTAGTGAAGTTGCCTTCTCGGGAAGGTGTCCGTCTAGTATCCTGTCCTCAAGCGGGGATGACTCTGGTGGAGTCTCTCCCTTTGGTATTGCCGCCTGAAGGGCATGTCTAATCTGTAGGTACCTGAATCGTTCTGTATCAGCTAATTCGTAATCTTCCTTCAGTTGGGTAAAGGAAATTACCTCCCCCGCCCTCCATAGGTCCCCGACCGTGGAGATGCCTATCAAGTCCCACCTGTCAAAGCCTTTAGTGAATCGTAGGTTGCCTAGTTGTGCAGCATCCCAAAGTGGGGTGGCCAGTGTAACCATATCTTTCCAGCCCAAACTCGTCATGGCAGTCCGCCACACCTGAACTGCGTGTCCGGTGGGCCCGTCAGTTTCAATTTAGACGGGTTGGCATATAGTGCACCCATAAAACCTCCCCCAGGGAGTAATCACCTGTCCATATTAAATCCCGGATCACCCTGCGGTCCGTACATACATTGGTTTACTGCAGCGAGTTGTGCCGCCCAGTAGTATCGTTTTATATCCGGGAGGGCTATTCCCCGTCATACCAGCCTCTCATTAGCTTTTGAATCGATATCCGAGGTGGTTTCCCCTCCCATAGGAGTTCTCTCAGAGCGCAGTCGATAGATTTAAAATATTCTGTTCTCACTGGGTGTGGCGTGTTCTGCAAGGCATAGAGGAAACGTGGAAGGGACATCATTTTAAATAGGGCTGACGCCCCAACAGGGACAGTGGCAGCAACTTCCAATGCACGACATCACTCCTGAGTCTATGCAACAGTGGGAGGAGGTTTCGGTCGTGAAAGAGAGTCGGGTCTTTGGACACGTGGATCCCCAGGTACTTACATCCTGTTGTGACTTCAGCAATAGTGAACCCCCTGGGTAAGACTGGCGATTTACCACTGAGGACATAGAGAACAGACTTGGACCAGTTAATCGTATAACCTGAGAACTTCCCAAAGACTATAAAAATGTGTAGTACTCTGTTCAGGGAGGCCGCCGGCGATGCCAGGATATCGTCGGCATACAGCGAAATGCGGTCCTCCCATTCCTCAGCCCATTTTAGCCCTCTAATAATCGGGTCCTTCCGTATACACATTGCCAAGGGTTCCAACATAAGGGCGAAAAGTAGTGGGGAGAGGGGGTAGCCCTGTCGGGTGCCTCTTCCGAGCATGAATGTTGGGGATACTCGGTTGTTGATCACTATTTGAGCCAGCGGTTTCGCATATAGGAGGTGTATCCAACGCAGGAAGCCCGAGCCGAACCCTATCTTCCTCAATACTGCGAACATATATGGCCATTCGATCGTGTCGAACGCCATGGCCGTGTCAAGCGACACCACCACCGCAACTTCGTATTAGCCTGATCGAGCACCCCATGTATTCTCCGCAGGTTAAGAGAGGTATTTCTGGCTGGCATTCAGCCAGACTGGTCAGGATGTACTAGCCTAGTGATAACTGCCAACAAATGGGTTGCAAGTATTTTGGCCAGTACCTTGGCTTCCGCATTCAACAATGAAATCGGTCTGTAAGAGGAGCATAGATGTTTGGGTTTTCCACTCTTGCGGATGACCACTATAGTGACCAACCTCTGGTCTACTGGGAGCGATCCTACCTCGCAGCTTTCGTGGAACATGTTGGACAGATGTGGTGCGATTGTACTTGGGGCGAGCTTATACAATTCAACAGGCAGACCATTAGGGCCCGATGCCTTACCCGCACGCAAATCCTGGATGGCTTTTTCTACCTCCGAGCTTTCTAGGTCCTTTTCCAATTCTAGTCGTTCGTTGTCTGTGAGTGTCGGCAAGGGTAAAGAGAGTGCTTCTACGTCTGTGTATGTCGTCTGTGACGTGTATACACCGCGGTAGTGATCTCCGAACGCATTCGCAATTTCTTGCGGGTCCGAGATCGTGTGACCGGACTCCGTCGTGAGTTCCACTACTACATTGTTAGCCTGCTCTCTACGATCAAGCCATGCGAGCAGCTTCCCAGTCTTGTCGCCCACTTCGTAGATTTTACTGAGTGTAGCCCTATGTTGAGCCCTGGCCGCGTCAGTGGCCACCGTTAAGTAAGCTTTTGTTTTAAGTCTCAATGCATGGCGTGCCTCTTCAGAGTTAGCCTTGTGAAGTTTCCCTTCCAGTTCCAAAATTTCAGTTTCTAGTCGCACTAGTTCCCTCTGTTTCTCTTTCTTAGTATCGGCGATCTGGGAAACAGCCGTCCCTCTTATTACTGTCTTGTAGGCCTCCCATAGCACCCGTGCCGAGTCAACCGAGTGTTCATTTTTGTGAAAGTAGTGTTCTGTGTCGCTTACAATCGTGTCACGTATCTTAGAGATCTTAAGGTACCAGGTATTTATAGGGGCTGTCCTCCCTCTTTGTGGCTCCCCCACCTCCATCCGGGCCCAGAGGGGTGAATGGTCCGATATTCCCCTTGCAAGGTGGTTAACCTCTCTGACGTATCCCTGTTGGCCCGCCGGTGTAATAATAAAGTCTATCCTAGACATACTGCGGTGGGCCCCTGAATAAAACGTATATTGCTGCTCTGTGGGGTGGAGCGCCCTCCAGGTGTCAATGAGTCCCATCGCGTCCAAGAAGTTATGAATCTGTGTGCAGGCTAGCGGCAGGTCCCTAGGGGGCCAACGATCCAACCTGTCGGAGACAATGGAGTTGAAATCTCCCCTTATCATAAGTCTCCCCTCAGGCAGGGAGAGTAAGAGGTCACCCAGATCTTTGAAGGCCCGGGCTTGGAGGCCGGGTGGAATGTACACAGAGACTAAGTTTAACGTCCGCCCCTCCCAACACCCTGAGACGGCCACGAATCTGCCCAGATTATCTGTCCATATACGATCCGTCGTCATCTGAAAATTTTCCGGATCAGTATCCCCACCCCCCGAGATCCAGAACCAAACGCAGAGTGTGCCACCAGCTTGAACCCCCAGCGTGTAAGAGCCTGGCATGTATTACCCAGCAAGTGTGTTTCTTGGAGCAAAATCACGTCCGGCAAGTGCCTTTTAATATACTGAAGCACTATACCCCGTTTCAATTTATCTCCCAGCCAGTTGACGTTCCAGGACAGTAATTTAAATCCGATTGGTAGTGGTAGCCCCATAGATGTGTAGGGTGTTAATTTGGTGCCTCAGGGGAGTCCATACGGATGTATCACGTTGTAGGCAATCTGCTCCTATATCAGCTATTGTGTCTAGTGCGAACGTAATACCTGTGGGTAACAAGCATTTCAGCGGCATTATAACAACCTGTCATATCTACCTTGTCAAAACTTTGAACAAACTTAACTAAGGCAGCCCCCCCTTGACGTCGCTATATGGGACAAACTGTACCCCAATGCAATCGTAAATGAACGTAACATTTTTCTTCACTGACTGAATTCCCTCCCACCCTACAAACCTTAAGTGTTCCCCCCTCCCTGTCTCCCTGCATGGCGGTATCGGAACCTCCCGCCACCCCAACATTGCAGAGTGCCTATCGCCCACCCCTAAAACTTGTAGGTCGTGTGCCAACCCCGCACCCGTTCCATCGTAATTGTCGTGAGTTACTGTGGCATTAGTTCAAGTGTCCGGAAGCCCAGTTCGCTTATTCATGCCGCGGTGGCAAATGTCTAGTGTGTGGATCGATCGAATCCCGCCTTACAGGAGACCTACGACTCTCATGGAGGTTAAGTCCCATAGTACCCCAAAGAAAGGTGATGGTAGGTCAAGGATTATCTCAAAAAGGATACAGACCAATTATTTTCTGTCGCCGTCGGCCGTTAGAGTTTCACCTGGTGGAGATCCCGCATGCTGTTCCATTCGGTTCTGCCCCTGTCTCTCCCGTGAGTTCTGGTGGTTCTTCTTTCCTGCGACACGCCATCCATCGAGCCAGTCCCACGCCTCATCGGGAGTAGTGAAGAACCATGCCTTATCCTCCGCCTCCACTTGGCAGGGAAGAGCATGGCGTATTTGATATTCTTCTCGCGCAGGGCTCTTTTGACATCGAGGAAGCTACGCCTTTGTCTTTAGACCCTGATCGTGAAGTCTGGGAAGAAAGTCACACTACTGTTTTCAAATTCTATTGGTGGTGCCGTGCGAGCCGTTTGCAATATAATGTCTCTATCCCGGTAGTTGAAGACCCTTGCCACTATAGGTCGTGGGGAGCTCCGGGCCTAGGCCTGCCACCGGGCACTCTGTGAGCCCGCTCAATCGTGAAGAATTTTGACAGGTTGCAGGTGCTTTGTGACCAGATCCTCCTCAAATAGGTCCGTCGCTTGCCCCTCAGCGCGTTCTGGAACCCCAAGAATTCTCACGTTGTTGCGCCGTGATCGCCCTTCGTATTCATCAAGGAGGTCTTCCATTCTGTCGCTTCGGGTCTGTAGCTCAGTCACCTTCTTCTGCAGAGTGGCGGTGTCCTCAACCAAAGAGTTAGTAGTAGATTCGACTTCTTTAATTCTAGAGTTCATGTTACACATGTCCGCACGTATGAGGGAGACTTCGGCAGAGACAGAGTCAATTCTGGTCTCTAGTGACGTCATCACCGTTGTGATGGCCGTCATTATATCTTGGAGAGTGAGTTCTAACGACCCGTCCCTCTCTTGCTGCTGTTCAGATAGGTCGTCCGCATCCTTGTCTCTAGGGCCCGCTCCCCTATTCCAGGCGAACTTTTCCAGCTTGGCGTGCGTTGAGGCCTTAGTATTCCTTCCACCGGCCATTTTGCATCCACTCGAGTCTAGGAGGTAACCAATGAGGCCGCCCAATCGCCGGTTATCCGCTGTGCGTGTCAGGTATGTGGGCTGCACCTTCAGGCCAGGCCAACACGGGCAATACGATATCTGTTGGTCACTCACAATTTTGGCTGTGGACCCCTAAGGCCCCCTTGTCTCGGTAAGTGGGGTGCGCCCCCCTTCTGTCTTCCCAGGGTCCCCGGGATATCTCCAAAGTAATCTTTGTTCCAACTTTCCAGGTGGACAAAGAGCTTGCTGGTAGGCACCTGGGCCAGTAGCTCTATGCCGTTGTTAGGGGTAGCTGTGGCAAAGCTGCAGCAGGTGTTTGTAATCGGCCGGGCGGGAGATTAGCCACTGCATTCAATCCAGGCCACAATCCCCTCAGCAGGAGGCGGCCAATACTAGAAAGTCGCGTCGTGCCCTCTGGGCCGCGTTACGGGCGGCGTGGCAGGACTGCTTCACGAGACTCACCGGTGGGAGCTATGGCCTAGTAATATTGCCCGCGGGGCCCCGGGTGGGCCGCAAAAGGTGCCCAGTGTGTCCGCTTTGGATTAACACCAAAAACTAATTCGCAGGTACTAGTAGGAGCCACTGCAAAGCTCTATATGCTGCAAGGCTTTCCGCTAGGCCCAGAGCCGAGGCGTCTGCACAATGGGCACGGGCACAACACCCAGTTCAGTTGTGGTCGACCGTCCCCTATTGACTTGGGGCATGGCCGGGCACCAGGATTGCAGCACCGCAGCAGGCGTAGCGCTCTTCTCGCCCCAGACAGCCGCCGCACTTCGCCGGTGTTGAAAATGGGGCCCCCACCGGGCCGCTGCACACTCCGGCTCCCCGGAGGTCTCTCACCCTTGTGGGCGCTGTCCTGGGACTTCGCTCCGCATTCGCCGTTTCAGACGGCCGTGGGGGGAATAAGAGTGCCCTTCCTCCACTTCTAAGGACACACAGGCGGATCAGCTGCGAGGTCACTCACCCTCGTGGGCGCTGTCCTGGGGCTGCACTCCGTCTTCGTCGTTACCGACGGCCATGCAGGGAACGCGAGTGCCCCTCCTCCACCTCGCAGGTCACCCAGGCGGATTAGCTGCCGAGGCCGGCGCTCCGTTCTCTGTCTCCACGCGGCCAAATTCGCACGTTTTTTGGGCGAAAATACTCCGGGTGGGCTCCGGTCACTGGTTAGTTGAGTGGGTTTCACTCACTGCGGATATTTGCGCGGATGTTGCGATGGAACGGGCGCGCTCGGACGGAGCCGCTCTAAGCAGCTGCCATTTTGCACAGCGGTTGACCACGCCCGATGCAAGTCAGTCTTGACCCTGTGCCCAATGGGAACAGTCCAGCCTGAACTGCCAGGCCAGGACCGTTTTAGCATGTCCTTCCAGACACAAAGCCACCCGGTCGTAGCAGGATCCAGCATTTTTTCCCAGGATGGCAAGCAATCACTTGGGACAAGTGGGTCCTGCAAATCGTCCTTTGGGGCTACGCCGCTTCATCCCTTTCTACTCCCCCAACACCTTCCTTCGCCCTCAGGTCAGCTTACTTACGACCACCTGTCCATGTTGAGGCAGGAAGTGCAGGCACTTTTGGCCAAAGGGGCCATAAAGAGGGTCCTGGCATCGAAACGGGCACTGGTTGTTACTCCTGCTACTTCCTGGTGCCAAAGAAAGACGGATGCCTTTGTCCTATTCTAGATCTTCGTCCTCTTCATGCCTTTCTGCGAAAGGACAGATTACTCCAGTATTGGAGCTTTCATAGATTCCCATGCCTGAATAATTCCCTGTCGTCGAGATGGGAGTCTCGGTATACATAAAATAGCAATAGAAACCATTACAAAAAGAAACTAGGCCTAGGCCCATTCTAGTTTTGTAGCATATCCACCTCTTTTTGTAAAAGAGACCAAACAAACCGAACAGCCAATCAGATTAGCCTCACCCTCTAGAACCTTGCTGAGAGAACCTCAGACCCTCAGATTTTCTACCGCACGTTGTGCAAGGGAGTCTCCAATTGAGCTCTGCTCATTTCTACATTTCTACAGTTTTTTCTACAGTTTTTTCTCTGGATTTTTTGCTGATATTCTCTCCTAGGATGTCAGACAAGGAAAAGAAAGCTCTTTTCAAGGCCTGTGCCACCTGTGCCAAGAAAAGGTTGTATGTAGAGGACAAGCATAAGGATTGCATTTACTGCCTCTACCCAGACCACAAAGCAGCTGACTGCAAGATTTGTCGCACCTTCTCGACTAAAACTCTGCGGGACCGTGAGGGTCGTCTCTTGACCTGGCTCCAGAGACTGAAGTCTAGGAAGGATCCACTATCCAGTGACAGTGAGGATTCATCATCTGCCACTTCTTCAAGAAGGTCAGTTAAAAGGGGTAGGGCTTCCCCTTTGCCTTCTAAAGAGCGTCCTACTAAGCTCTCAAAGAAGGCCCCTCAGGGATCTGAGGGCTGGAGTCCTGGCGAATCTCCTCACCATGGTGCAAAGGAGAGGGAAGGACAGTTGGCAGCAACAGCAGCAGCCGCGCCAGTAGCACCAGGAGTGGTGTCAAGGGCCGTAAAACCCTTCAAAAAGCCCTCTTCTCTGTCTTCTGAGGGGAAATCTGAAAAGGACGCCCACTCGTCGACGACGGCAACTAAACAACCGTCGACGAAATCATCAAAGGTAAAGCTTAATCGCTTACCTACGTCGACGGGCTCGTCGACGATTCCTTCTGTGTCGACGCGGGTGGTTTCGGCTCCGCCGTCGACGGTTTCTACGACGTCGACGAAAGTGTCGACGAGTGCAGTGTCGACGGCGTCGACGACGACCACAACAACGACGACGGCGTCGACGGCCAAGATGTCGACGGTCTCGTCGACGACAGCGACGACAACACCTATCCCTTCATCGACGATCTACTCGTCGGCGCTGCTTCCATCCACAGCCTCGACGACGATAGTCTCCCCGTCGACGGAAAAAATCATTAAAAAACGCCGATTAACACCGGACATGATTTCCCCCAGAAGAGTTACTCCTCTTCCTCCAGCTCTTTTGCTTGAAGAACAAGAGGAATCTGACGACGAGGGGCCTTTTGGCGATGCTCATAGCCCCTCGCAGCTGCGAGTTAAGTGCCAAGATACGGACTCGGAGGGGGAATATCTCCAACAGCATACATACGACCAATCCATGGGTTATCAAGAGGATTACCACCAGGAGATGGTCTCGATGCCTTCCTCGCTTTTAGTGGATCTTCAAAGTATGCTAGTCGACTATAGGAGGAGATTCTCTACACAACCACCTCCTCCTGCTATGGAGCAAGCTGCAGCTGCACTTCCGGCTCGCTCTATTACTCCTCCACTACCACCATCGCAGCCTCCGCAGCACTTGCAGGTTTCGGATGTACCTCCAATGGAGCCAAACACACATGATGACAACTCGGATGAGGATCAGGCCAATGTCCCTCCGCTTCACCAGGACACAGAGTGGGATGATTGTTATCCCTGACCCGGCTTCTCCATTCCCAGCTCCTCTTGATTCTCCCCCGGTGGATATTGGGGGTTTCCATAAATTAATGGAGAGGGCCGCAAAACGATTTGAACTTCCAATGCCCATGGTTCAGTCAGAATGTTTCCTCTACGACTTCAAAGAACCATATAAGAAGACTGTGCATTCCATCCCCATTGTGGGCCATGTATGGGAAGAGGGATTAAAAGTGATGAGAAATCCTGCTACGGTGATGCCAGTCTTACCTCGCCTAGAAAAGAAGTATAAGGCCCATGAGGACAGTCCAGCCTCTTTGGTTAGTCAGCCTAAACCGGATTCGGTAATATCTCAGGCTGCCCAAAGGAAGTCGCGCAACCCTTCGTCCCCTCTTACTACGCCACCGGATAAGGAGGGCAGACGCCTGGATAATGCGGGGAAAAGATTCTCTTCAATGGCGAGCCTCTTGGTTCGGGCAAGTAATGCCTTGGCAATTTTGGGCAGGTATGATCGCCAAATGTGGTGCGATCTGTCCCCATATCTTGACCACTTGCCAGAAGATTCTAGAGTGGAGGCGAAGAAAATCCTACAAGAAGGAGAGGTAACATCGACAGAGATAATTGACTGTGCGATGGACATCGCAACAACTGCATTCCGCTCGCTGGCTGGCGCAGCGGTCCTTCGTCGCCAGGGTTGGTTGAGAGCGACATGGTTCCGTCCGGAGGTCCAAAATAAAATCCTTGACCTTCCCTTTGATGGTGAGGCGCTCTTTGGTAAGCATATCGACGATGCACTTCAAGATATTAAAAAAGATACGGAAACGGCGAGATCTCTAGGGACTCTACAATACCGGAAAGTCCCTTTCCGTGGAGCCAGAGCAAGAGGTACTCCGTCCTATAGAGGTGCATACCAGCAACAACGATATTCCTCCTATGGTTCAACATCCCAATCGTATCGTCCGTCCTACAATCAGAGACAAGGCCAGTCCTCTTCTTTCTCCAGGTCCAATAATAGAGGAGGTAAAGTCGCCAAGGACGGGATTCTTCCAAGCGACAATAGCGGCGGGCTGGCTCTTCTTACTGTACCCTCCCCTCTACAACATCAGTGGGAGGCAGGGTATCAGAATACCTCCACAACTGGCAACGGATAACATCAGACCGTTGGGTGCTGAACATCATTCGGTGTGGCCATACTTTAGAATTTGTCCATCTTCCACCATCCAAGCCCCTGCCGCCACAGCCTCAAAACATCTGCGCCTTCTTCGATTGGAACTACAGCAAATGCTCTTAAAAGGGGCAGTGGAACCGGTTCCTCTCTCTCAGCGGGGAGAGGGGTTCTACTCCAGGTTTTTTCTGATCAAGAAGACGCTGGACAAGTGGCGCCCTATTCTAGATCTCAGGGAGCTCAACACCTATCTCATAAGACAATCATTTCGGATGGTGTCTCTCCAGGATATTCTACGCCTTCTCAATTCAGGGGACTTTATGGCCACTCTCGATCTCGAGGACGCATACTTTCATGTACCCATCCATCCAGCTCACAGGAGGTTTCTACGATTCACAGTATCCAAGAGCCATTTCCAGTTCAAAGTCCTACCTTTTGGCCTTCGATCTGCTCCGCGGATCTTCACCAAGGTACTAAGCCAGTAGCAGCATGTCTCAGGAGGCAACATTTTCAGGTTTTTCCCTACCTGGACGACTGGCTGCTCAAAGCTCCGACCAAGTTCCAAGCGGAGGAGTCAGTCGGTGCGTGCACACGCCTTTTCGACAGCCTAGGGTTAACTCTCAACATGGAAAAATCATCTCTCAACCCGTCCAGGATAGTTCGATTCCTGGGGGCCATCCTGGACACGTCTCTCAGCAAAGCTTCCCCAACTCTCGAGAGACAGGAGAAACTGTTGTCCATGGCTCATCTATTGCGAAGAAAAGAGTGTCTTTCAGTTCGCCTTTACAAGTCCCTGCTAGGGACGATTTCCTCCTGCATTCCATTGATACCTCACTGCAGGTTACGGATGCGTCCCCTCCAGGAGGAGTTGGACTTGCAATGGCAACAAATAGACGGGTCTTTCGACGACAAGGTGAGGGTCACTCAGTCTATGAGAAACGCCGCCCTATGGTGGACAAAGAAAAAGAATGTGTCTCAAGGTCTATCCTTCGAAGTCGTTCCGGCTCCTCAAGTACTAACGACGGACGCCTCTCTGGAAGGATGGGGCGCAGTGTTACAGGACTTGCATGTAAGCGGACGCTGGTTACCCCGCCATCGGCAGCTCCATATCAACCTTCTGGAGCTCAGGGTGATTCGTCTAGCGTTACAGGCCTTCCTTCCACGACTTCAACGGTCGGCGGTTCTTGTCCGCACGGACAATACCACGGCCATGCATTACATCAACAAGGAAGGAGGAACCAGGTCTCACTCTTTGTCTCAGGAAGCCCAGAGAATTTGGGAATGGGCTATCCAACACGGGATTTCACTCAAAGCGGAACATCTCCCAGGGGTTCTCAACGAGTCAGCGGACACACTGAGCAGACTGAGATCAGAAAGCCACGAATGGGAACTGGACCAGTCCACTTTGGAGGAAGTGTTTCGCAAGTGGGGGAGGCCTTCCATAGACCTCTTTGCCACCCAAGAGAACAGGAAATGCCAATTTTATGCCAGCAAGCTACACCATCGGGGATCGCTGGGGAATGCGCTTTCGATAGCCTGGTCAGGCGCATTTGTCTACGCTTTTCCCCATTCCGTTGATATCCAGGATTCTCCGGAAACTCAAGGTAGAACCTTGCAGAATGATCCTGATAGCTCCTGCTTGGCCTCGTCAGTTTTGGTTCACAGAGCTTCACCTTCTCTCCCTGGACCTTCCTCTGCTTCTGCGGCCAATTCCACAACTGCTCTCAATGTCTCAGGGCCAGGTCTGGCATCCGAATCCTCGATCGCTGCAACTATCGGCATGGCTCCTGAGCACCGAGAATTTCTTGGGTTAACACTCTCAAAGGAGGTGCTTTCTCAAGCTAGAGCCCCAAGTACAAATAAGACGTACCGATTAAAATGGAAGCGCTTCTGTATTTGGTGTCATCAGGAAGGGGTGGACCCTTTCTTATCGCAACCTCATCAGGTTCTACCTTAACTCCTATCATTGGCGAAAGCAGGACTGGCTCACTCCTCTGTCAAAGTCCATCTGGCAGCCATTTCTCGCTATAGACGCACTTCCTCTGGACCTTCTCTCTGGTCGGCAAGGATAGTCAAGCAGTTTCTCAAAGGCCTCTTCAGACTCTTTCCTCCAGTGAGGCCTCCGCCTCCTCTTTGGCATTTGAATTTGGTTCTCGCACAGCTCATGAAGTCACCATTTGAGCCGATTCACCGAGCGGACTTAAAATTCCTCTCCTGGAAGGTAGCGCTTCTCTTGGCTCTCACTTCCGCAAGGAGAATCAGTGAATTACAGGCCCTGACAATTCAGGATCCCTTCCTTCAATTCAAGAAAGGCACAGTGATACTCAGGACTAACCCGAAATTCATTCCGAAAGTGCCTTCAGACTTTCATTTAAATGAGCCTGTAATACTCAAATCCTTTTTTCCTCAACCTTCTACTCCGGCTGAAAGAGCACTTCACTCACTGGATGTTCAGAGGTGCTTAAAGTTCTACCTTGTCCGTACTGAGGACTTCAGGAAATCCTCTCAACTGTTTGTCTCTTTTAGCGCTCCCCGTAAAGGTTTTCCCCTTTCCAAACAGGAGATTGCTCGTTGGGTTGTCAGCGCTATCCGATATTGCCACACAGCAGCGGGCAAGCCCCTTGAGGGTCGAGTCCGAGCACATTCTACTAGGGCCATGGCTTCTTCAACGGCCTTCTTCGCAGGAGTTCAGATCAGAGACATCTGCAGGGCTGCGACTTGGAGCAGTACTCATACGTTTACAAAACATTACTGCCTGGATGCTTCAACGCAGAATGACACAGCTGTGGGCCAGGCAGTCCTGAGGAACCTCTTTCAGTAGGCGGTGAGCTTTCCCTTTCTTCCCTCCTACCATTATTTCGTATTGTTTGCACATTTTGGCAGTGTATTTAAATGTTTAAACTATACTTGTTGTTTAAAGTACTGCAAGGTTATGTTATGTTATATACACTTATAGCGCGCACAGATACTCAGCAGAGTGTCCCGGCGCGTACTTGAGAAAAGAAACAGAGGCCAGAGCGTCAGCTAGAAGAGAAGAGTTTTTAGCTTTTTCTTAAAGATCGCCGGGTCCTGGATGCCACGCAGCTCTAAGGGCAGAGCATTCCATGCTAAGGCAGCTTTCCGCACAAAGGAGCTCCCTCCAAGCCTTTGGCGGTTGAACTTAGGGGTCTGCGTTAAAAGTTGGGAGGAGGAACGCAACTGTCTTACTGGAGTATAAAAAGCAAATCTCTTCTGTAGATAAATAGGACCCAGGCCATAGAGAGCTCTATGGGCAATGGTCAAAGTTTTAAATTTTATTCGAGACTCAACAGGGAGCCAGTGCAAAGAGCGCAAATGAGCGGGTACACTACACCTGCCAGACAGACCCAGCAGTAGTCTGGCAGCAGAGTTTTGAACTACCTGCATTTTATTCAAGAGGTAGCCAGAGATGCCCACATTCCTCTCGCTTGTTTTAACAGTAAGAGAGCAAAATGTGCTTATAACTGCTAGCTACTGATTCAGACATGGGAATCTATGAAAGCTCCAATACTGGAGTAAGAAAACAAGTTACTTACCTGTAACTTTGGTTCTCCAGTATTGGAAGCTTTCATAGATTCCCATGCAACCCACCCTCCTCCCCTGGGAAAGCTCAGCCTTCAGTCTTTTGGGTTGTATTTTACACAACGTTTACGAAAATCTGAGGGTCTGAGGTTCTCTCAGCAAGGTTCTAGAGGGTGAGGCTAATCTGATTGGCTGTTCGGTTTGTTTGGTCTCTTTTACAAAAAGAGGTGGATATGCTACAAAACTAGAATGGGCCTAGGCCTAGTTTCTTTTTTGTAATGGTTTCTATTGCTATTTTATGTATACCGAGACTCCCATCTCGACGACGGGGAATGATTCAGGCATGGGAATCTATGAAAGCTTCCAATACTGGAGAACCAAAGTTACAGGTAAGTAACTTGTTTTCTTCAAGATGCTCACCCTGGCGCAGTTCTTGCCTGCCCTCTTGTCTGACTGGATGGTAGTGATGGACCTGCAGGATGCTTATTTCTACAAACCCTGTCCTGCAAGCCCACAGGTGCTATATGCATTTCATGGTGGGGCAAGAGCATTTTCAGTTTGCCTGCTCCCCTTGGCCTCATCAGTGCCGCTCGGTGGTTCACGAAAGCGATGGTGGTGGTCACAGCACAGCTTCAGAGGTGAGGTGTCAAAGTCTTCCCCTACTTCTGCTAATGGTTGCTGAAGGCAGGCTAGCCCCAGTCAGTCGTCGCCCAACTCCAGACCACAGCTAACACTGTTGGAGTTCACTATCAATATGCCAAAGTCACACCTGACTCCTTCCCAAATCCTCCTGTTCAACTGAGCTATTCTGGATACGGTACATTTTTGTGCCTTCTCCCAGAGTGAAGAGTACAGTACATTCAGACTATGATCCCAATACTTTAGCCTCTGCTGTGGATCTCAGTGAGGATTAATCCATGGCTGCTGGGATTAATAGCCTTCTGTATTCTGCTGGTGAAGCATACTAGATGGTATATGCGGTCTCTGCGGTGGGATCTGAAGTCCCAGTGGGCACAGCACCAGGTGGATCTCTCTGATCATGACCAGATTTCGGAGGAGACTGCAAAAGACTTGCAGTGGTAGTTACTGGATCATGGTTGGGTCAGTGGCAGACCCCTCTCCTTATCCCACCCAGAGCTGACAGTGGTTACAGATGCATCACTTGTGGGTTGGGAAGGCCATCTGAGAGAGGTGGAGATCAAAAGCATCCAGTCTCCTGGCTCCACATCAACCTGCTGGAGTTGCGGCCCAAAAAGGTAGGCTGGTACAGATGTTAATGGACAACACCACCGCCATGTGGTACTACAACAAGCTGAGCGGAGTTGGGTCATGGGCCCTGTTTTAAGAGGTGCTACACATCTGGAAGTGGCTGGATCGCCAGGGCATTTTCCTGGTGGCGCATCACCCACCAGGATCTCTAAACACCAGGGCGGACAAACTCAGTTACTGACGTCTAGCGGATCACGAATGGCAGTAACACCAGGAGGTGATGCAGGGTATCTTTTGTCAATGGGGAGAACCTTGGCTCAATATCTTTGCCACTGCCGAGAAGTGCAATGTTGTGTGCTGGAGTTCCCAAGACAGCTCTCTCTCTCTGAGGTGCATTCAACATAGATTAGAACCCGGGACTCCTGTTTGCTTTCCCACCGCTTCCTCTCGTGCCTCAAGTTCTGAAGAAGATCAGAAACGACCGGGCCCAAGTCATTCTGATGGCACCGGATTGGGCAAGGAGACTGTGGTACCCAGAGATCCTGGCCTTGAATATCTATCCTCCAATGAGGCTGCCGCTTTGAGAGGATCTTCTGTCACAGCAGCAGTGCAGGGTCCTGCACCCGGCCTCTGCAATCTTCATCTCCGTGCTTGGTGATTGAGCGGCGGCAGTTGACTGCTAAATCTACCTCCCTATCAGGGTTGCATTCTCTCCTTTCAAGGTGCTGTCCCATCATTCTGAGTGTGCTACTATCTCTCTGGATGCTCTCTCCACCAGGCTCTCTTCTCTCTTGATTCCCCACTGTCCCTCACAAAAACACACATATTCTTGGAGTGCTACTCTCACTCGGTACTCTACCCAGTGCCTCTCTGGTACTGACCTTCCTATGGAAGCCCTCTTATGGTGCTACCTTTCATGGGTGATGAGCCCTCCCTGGGAAATCCTTTACAGGGTGCTGCTTTCTTTGTATATATATGGTGCCACTTCTATCGGAGTGTGGGCCCTCCATGTGAAAACACTCTTGGAGTGCATATTTCTCTGTGGTATCTCTTCCCACTGACATCTCTCTCAGAGTACAATTCTTACGTCTAGTGCTGCTTTCTAAGGGCATTCTGCCCTCTTGCTCTGGTGTTGTTTCTCAGGCAATGCCCCATCCCTGTGATAAATCTCCCAGGGTACTGTTCAATCTACCTTATCGGAGTGCTGTCTCTTTATGATACTGCCCTCTCATAGGGCATCACCTTTTCTCTGATGCCTCTCAATTTGCTCTCCCGTCAGCCTCCCCCCCACTTGAAGGTACTGCTGTCTTTCCTCACAGTATGTAGCTTCTCTCTGGATGCAGTCCCCTCCTTGAAAATCCCCTCTGGGTGTAACTTTCTCCAAGTGTGCTGCTCCATAACAGTGATAGTGCCCTCAGTGCACTACTGTCCCTTTGAGATGGTGATACAAACTTCCTATGAACCCTTTCTCAGGGCTCTGCTCAGGGTTCCTGCTTAGAGTAGGGCTATCTGTGTCACTGCCCTCTCCTATGTTATATTTCATGGTGCTATCCCCTATCTCTGAAACCCCTCCAGGTAGTGTTCTGGCTTCTCCTTCTGTGTGCTGCCTTCTCTCAGGGTACTGCACCCTTCCTATGAAACGCTTTTCTGGGAGCAGCTCTCTCTCAGGGAGTTTCTCCATCCTGCGTGCACTGTTGTTACTCGAGATGTTACTGTCTCAGGGAAGCTCCTGCCTTCCTTCTTTTGTGCTATATCTCCAGGTCCTTCCACCTTCCTTTGCCCATCTTATGGTACTGCTCCTCTTATGGCCCTGCTAGTCTTTCTGATGTACTCAGCTGGATGTCCTATCCCCTATCTTTCTATGTATATATTTGGCATGTTACCCACTTCGTCTTTTTTGTCCACTGATCATACTGTTTCACAGTTTTGCTTTTGTGTAGTGAGTTGTGAGTCAAAAAACGTTTTTTCTGCAGTTCTTCAAGCCACCTTGGAGAAATCTGAAACAGTGGCAATGGAGATCTTGTTGACGTCAGACGAAGCTTAGATGGTATTTTCGATGTTGACAGGTGTTTCACTGACGACTGTCGGGGATTTTTCCATGTCGAATAGTGCGTCGACATTGAGTGGTGTCTCCATGGCATGTTAGACTGCGTACCTGCAGGCGGTAAGCAGGTGGGTATGTTACCTATCCTCACGTCATGTTCCTCAATGTTGCTCAGGAGTGACGCTTCAGCATCTGGTGTCTCTTCTCCTTGGATATTCCTCTGGAGAAGTCCCTAGAGAGGGAAGAGGGAGCGCTGATAGATGAATGATCCTCACCATGACCTGTTGATTACCCAACAACCGTTGTCTGCTGTTTTATTTCCTGGAGTCCCTGCAGCCTTATCTTCTCCTTGTCCTTTGGAATTCCTCTGGAAAACCTCTGACAGTGGCTGCAGGATTCTGAAAAATTATCTTCTGGAAGGCAGATAATACAGACATTGTAAGGGAGCCTTCTTTTTTCCACAGGAAGGACTCTTCACAAAAAGGAAGGCATTTTGACAGTTAAATATATATCCTGTCAGAAAAAAGTTTAAATACACTCTGATGTTTTAAAAAAAGTAGCATGAAACACAAACATCAAGGTTTAGGAAAAATTTGGCAAAGATGTTTAGCCAAAAAGGCAGAGCTCAGTGCCCCCATGATCCTGTTTCCAGGAGTCAGAAAAATGATCTGACCTAACTGTCACCTGTGGGGGATGATGGCATACAGGGTGCATTGTGAGGCATTAAAGGAACGGTGGCAGTTTTCTCCTATGCTCTGTATTGCAGCCTATTGACTAACACTGTCCTTCATTCCCTTTCCTTTTGATAAAAAGGTATGTGAAAGATTTTCTATGGTCACTTTTTCTAGTCAGTGACTAATTTGATCTTATTGGTTTCTGCTTTTTTAAAATGAAAATTAAATAAAATGTGGTCATTTTTAGCCTTTTTTATAGGCTGCAAACTTATGTTAAAGTGCTATTGTACAAATCTGTAAATACATATATGCATATATATGTTAAAGTACTTTTGTACAAAGTTGTATATGCATATATGTATGTTTTTTAAAGTGCTCTGCAAACCCTGTGCGTGGGTGGGACTGTGTAGTGCTTGTGACTATGATGAGGATTCAACTGGAAGAGAACTATGATTACAGGTAAATTTTCCTTACTTCCTTCTTATGCACCTCATACAATACAGTGCATCTTAGAACCTATCCTCCTTCCTTCTTTTCTTTCAGTGGTAATACCAGATTTCCATTTAGACCAAATAGTTTTTCATTCAACTGTATTTTTTTCCTCGTCCGTCCACATCAGCAGAGAGATCACTTCACACACTAGAAATGCAGGGGTCGTATGATATTACTGTAACCAAATCAAAGAAAATTAAAACAATTCAAGCATTCCATCTGTCTGAATTTGTCTGTGCTTCGTTGCTTTGGATTGAAGGCAGTTCCAAAATGAGTATCCAGTTTGGCCAAGCTCTTCTTTACACACTCTGTTAGATGTGTCCAACATGCTGTTTCTCGTTCATAAGCTTTATACAGCCTTTTACAACTAGTTTCAAATGTCAAGGAATCCAGTTGCGAGAGATGGGACAAGACACAATGTAATGCGCTTTTCATGGTGTTGGACATGGATGTTTTCAGGCGAGACTTCATCATTCATACTTTCTGGCATCCTTTTTTCATGTTCGTTTTAAGAGTGTGTTGCTTGGTGGCAGACTTTCACAGTCTTGGCCCAGCAAATTTGGAACCAGCTGCTAGTTGCTTTCCATCAGATCACTAGTCATGAGGCCCTTGAAAACCTCTTAATACGCACCTACTTGGTTAATTATTTTGTGCTTGCTATGATTATTGCACAGTTTTTTCATCCCTGCACCAGGATACCCATCGGCAGGGTCAGCCTGGCCCTACCGGGCTTCGGGCATTTCCCCGGGAGGCTGCAAGGGTGGGGACGGTTTTGTTGCAGTGTGGGCTGGATTTGTTACTGGGGGCTGGTGTTGCAGCAGTGCTGCAATATTGGCCTCTAGTAACAAAAACAGCAGAGCTTCACACTTGGTCCCCTTCCTCCCCCGATGCCTGGTCCAACAAAATTGCCAGGGTTGCTTTGAGTTCCCAGTTCGGCCCTGCGCATTGGTGACCAGTGGGTTTACAGGTCCCTCCTTAACTCACATGCTCACATTTCTGTGTAAAACCTTTAATTTCTGATGGATATTTCTTTTTTTATTTCAAATCGTTTTTATTGAAATTCAAGGAAGGAACAAAAAGTGAGACACAGTAATGATGCAACATATTAGATCAAGAAATTAATCTACGAAAGTTACGTTGCTGTTAAGTCATGTGAAATACAAAGTAAGTCGGTGGAAATCAAATCAAATGTAGAGATAGAGAGAGATAGAAGGAAAGATAGAGAGAGGGAGAGAGAAATAAATAAATAAGTAATAATAATAGCTACTCAAGTGCTGTGTCAGGTGAAATACAGTGAAGCTTTAGAGACAACAGACATGGTCGGCCTTTAGTGTATCAAGCACTGATAGTCGTCATAGTTGTGCTAAAGGAGTACAATACACTACAATACGGACATATCAAACGGTTACAGTTATACGTACACGTTAGGGGCAATACAGTACATTACAAATACGTGATTTACGACTGTAGTCTCCTATAATTAGGGCCTTGTGAGGGGTTAGATCCTCTCACGGTGGATCAAATGTGAAAGAATGAGCGTCCAGGGTGTTCCATAGTTTCCTGTGTGAATTACGCCATGGAGAGGCATGAAGCGCCACATTGTCTGCCCCTCTGAGGAAGGTTAGCCACTCCTGCCACATCCTGAATGAGACCTCTTTAAAGTTTTTCCACTTATTCAGAATGATTTTACAGGCTAAAGTAAGCATAAGATCTAACAAGTATCGGTCGTTTATATCGGTGATATTAGGGTCCAGAGCACCTAGCAGGACGTAGGAGAATTCCCTTGGGGGGTTATATTGAAAGTGTTACCTATGTACTTGTAAATCTTATCCCAATATGTTTGTATAAGAGGGCAATGAAAGAGCATGTGTGAAAGATTACCGTTGTGAATTTTACAGTTCCAGCATATGGGGCTTTCGCTGAGATTAAGTTTAAAAATCCTTTCTGGTGTCCAGTATGTCCTATTTATTAACATCAGTTTGGTTTGCGCTAGTATTGGAGAAATTTTGTTCGAAAAGGGAGTGATATGTATCTTTTCCCAGTCGAATTTGATATTGCTAGAATTGGCTTCGGATTCCCATTTTTCTTCACATTTCGTGTGAGATTTGCGAGGTTTGGGGGATAATATTTTATACACTTTTGAGACAGTGTGTCCTGACTTTAGTAGCTGTGGTAACTTTGAGAGTATTGACGGATCGGCAGGTTTAATAGAGCGCAGCGTGAGGAGAGATTTGAGTTTCAGGATTTAATAAAAATCTAACTCATTTAGCCCATGGCGAGTCTGAAGCATGGAAAAGGGTAGAGGAAGGTTCCCTGTAAAAAGGTCTTTGACTAGATTTATGCCGTTAATTGACCAGTGGGTCCAGTGGAGCATGTTTCCGTCAATCTTCAAATTCGGATTATTCCAGAGCGATGTCAAGTTGGATTTGTTAGTTTTTAATGGGGAAAAAAGTTCCAGTCGTAATAGGGCTCGTTTGGTGTTAAGCAAGATATACTTCGAGTGGGGTAAAGAGGGAATATCTATGGTGAGGAGAGCAGGTAGAGGCATGTCATGGATAAGTGATCTTTCTATGTCCAACCAGACTGGTTTGTATTCAGTCTGAGGGATTAGCCAGTTAGATCCCTGTTTACAAAGATATGCAGTTTGATAGTTCCTAAAGTTTGGAAGGCCCAGACCACCTTTTTCTTTGGGTAATTGTAGTTTCTTCATAGATATTCTGGGTTTCTTACCTTGCCAGAGGAACGTGTTTAAAAGCTTATAGATCTTGTTTAAAAAATCGTTGGAAAAAGTCATCGGTAGCATGCTGGCTAGATAATTGACGAGGGGGTAATCATCATTTTTAATGTCTCTGCCCTTCCCCACCAAGATAAGAATTTAGGTGACCAGCCATCTAGCAATGAAGTGACTTTCTTAAGGAGAGCATTTTCATTGGTTTGAAGGGTGGTGATCAAATCTTTCGTGAAGTCAAGGCCTAGGTATTTAAAGCACTTGGGTTGCCACAATAGGCCCGAGTTACCAATAATTTCTTTCCCTCCCAGATTATTCAGGAGTTTCACCTCCGTTTTGTCTTTGTTCAACTTGTATCCGGATACCGCGGCAAAGTCATCAATAGAGGACATAAGTGCAGGGATAGCTGCTTCCGCATGTTCGGAGACAACTAACACGTCATCAGCATAAGCCGTGATCTTGACCGTGCAGTTGGTGAAGCATTTCCCTGTAATCTTTTGATTGTTCCTAAGATGTTGGAGGAAAGGTTCAATTGCAAGGAGGAATAGAGAGGGTGAAAGAGGGCATCCTTGTCTAGTTCCCTGTCCTAGTTTAAAGGGTGATGAGAGGCAACCTCCCGCTCTGACTCTAGCCGATGGGTTGAAGTATAGCGCCATTACCATACGTTAAAAATTTTCGCCCAGGTTAAATTTATCAAGTGTTGCTTCCAGGTATGCCCAATCAACCTTGTCAAATGCCTTTTCGGCGTCCAAGGTGATAGCAACTGTTGGCGAGTCGGTAAGTTTGGCTTTCTCCAAGACATGTGCTAGGATACGTGTATTATCGCTGGAGAGTCTGTTTTTTAAGAAACCCACCTGCGAGGGGTGAATGAGTTTTGGTAAAAAAATTTGAATACGTTTAGCAAGTATCATTGCATAAATTTTGCAGTCTAAATTAATTAGAGATATCGGTCTGTAGTTTTTAGGTAGTGTTGGGTCTTTGCCTTCCTTTGGGATTACTGCTATGATGGCTTCTGCCAGTGTACCATCAACCTTGCCAGAGTCACTAAATTCCCTAAACAAGTTTAGTAGTGGGGGGGACAGTGTTGAAGAGAAGCATTTGTAAAATTTGGCGCTAAACCCACCTGGGCCCGGGGCTTTTCCAATTTTGAGGGCCTTTATCGAGCTTTCAATTTCTGAAACATTAATTGGGCTGTTAAGTTCAGACTTTTCATGTTCTGAAAGGGCAGGTAGTGTGTATTTATTCAGATATTCCTGTGTTTTCATACTATCTAGGTCTTGATTCTTACTATATAGAGTTGAGTAAAATTTCTTAAAAACCTCTGCAATTTTGTCAGGGTCAGAGTGCGCTAAGCCATCTTGGTCTATGAGGTTTTTAATCGAATTCTTCTGTATCTTGAACTTTAAGTACGATGCTAAGCTCTTTCCTGCCTTGTTGGATTCACAAAGCTTAAAACTTTTTTGTTTGTTTATCCATACTCCAGCCCTATCACTGACTATTTTATTATACTCATATTTCTTTTTCATTAGCTCATTCAAGATTGAGACATCCCTGGAAGTGATATGTTTTTGCTCTAAAATAGCAATCTCTGCCTCTAATTTGTCAAGGTTTTTATTGGAGTCTCTATTCATGGCCGCTCGAATTTTGATGATCACACCTCTAATAGTGCTCTTTAATGCCTCCCACCTTGTGAGGTCTGAAGTATCTCCTATTTTATTTTCTTTGAGATAGTTCAGTATCGCGTTTCCAATAGTTTGTCTATGTTCTTCTTTCTCTAGGATTTCGTTGTTGAGTCTCCATAGGGATTGCTTTTTAATGGGTTTCAGGTCTGAGATGGTCAGAGTAATGCATGAGTGGTCTGAGACCACTCTGGGTTCAATCGAGGTATGCTCAATCCTGGTTATGGCGTTGCCAGAGATAAGTAGGTGGTCAATACGGGAGTAAGAATTATGTGGATGAGAATAGAAGGTATAGTCCCTCCCTGTGGGGTTTTGCAACCTCCAAGTATCTATAAAGTTGAAGCGAGTACAGAGATTAATAAGAGCTTTGTGCGAGTTATTGGGACGAAAAGGGCAGTGTGAGTCTCTGTCTAAGAGTGGGTCCATGGGCAGGTTAAAGTCGCCCGCTAGTATGTGCATAGCGGTATCCGGAATTGTGTCAATGTGCCTGCTCAGATCTTCCCAAAAACCTGGCTCGATCCTGGGGGGGGCATAAATATAAGTGATGTAAAATTCCGTCTTGTCTTTAATCAATTTTGTTGTAGTCCATCTCCCTTTAGTGTCAGACGTACTTGTTGCCAAGTCTATATTTGAGTTTTTAGCTATCAGAGTCAGGACACCATTCTTTTTCCCCACTGCATCAGATCCAACAGCATCACTGTAAAACCTATTTCTAAGTGAGTTGAATTGCTTGGAGTCTATCTTTGTTTCCTGTAGCAGGAGGACGTCACCCTTCTGTTTATGGAGATAGTCAAGTATCTTCTTCCTTTTAACAGGGTGATTTAAGCCCTTGACATTCAGTGAGACTACCTTGAGGGAGCTACGTGTTAAAGTTGTGGCTGCGACGTGTGACATCCTGTGTGTATATACCTTGTTAGTGATTCTCTGACCCTAGGATAAGTTTTGTGCAATTCACTTACGATATGGGAGAAAGTTGTACTCCTATCTTGCATGCGCGGTGAGATTGGTGGGCACAATTGTGGTGGGTCGAGTAACCATCTGCATAAGATATGTATCTGCATCTCATCATTTGGGGAGGAACTATATGTATATACACTCCTATCGCAGTAAAACATTTGATTCGAGGCAACAGTAAAAGGCATATCATACGTTGAATTATTCCTTTTTTGTACAAAGCTGGTGTGTGGGTAAAGAGGCATATCGATATTACAGCACATATTATTCATCCTGGTGCCCTGTATAGGTATATTGGCTATGTCATGGGGCAATACATTTGAACAAGCGAACATGGTCTTTGAGTAAGAAGGTGTCACGTGTACATAGAACGTATTACCCACCAAAATGACACCTGTATGTACAAGGCTAACATCCTGTGAAACATTACATAGATATTGCAGAGATATTGCATCATTGCTAGAAGAAAGAGGTAAGGCACTTGAGTAAGGAAAGTAATTACAGCATAAAAAAAGGAAGAAGGATACAATAAGAAGAATAAGATCCAAAACCCCAACCCTACCCACCCCCAACCCCATCCCTCCCACCCCCCTGAAAGTAGATGCTTGGCATGGTGACAAGGGAAGAGAGCTCCCCTCCCATGGGAACCAGACAAAGTGACCTGGGCGCATGAGGCCAGCCTGTGTCATAACATAAGGAGTAGTAAACTTTACAGTAAGGAACATGAGAACTAATAAAACTGAGTACAGTTATACTGCGGTGTGGTACATTGCCATCCAACGATGTGCAGTTAGTCTGTGCATGTTGATCTATTCATTCTGCATTTTAGTAGTCTAATCGCGTAGCGTAGCTGTGAGTATAGGTGAACATGACTAGGTGAACAAGACTGGGCACAACTGGTTATCTAACCATTATCTAACCTTTATAAACAGTGACAGATTGGCTGACGTCCTACATAAGGAACATGAGAACTAATAAAACTGAGTATAGTTATACAGCGGTGTAGCTCATTGCTATCCATAGATGTGCAGTTAGTCTGTGCAGTTTGGTCTAATCATTCTGCATTTTAATAGACTAATCGCATGGCTTGGCTTAGCTGTGACTATAGGTGAACAAGACTAGGTGACCAATATGGTGACTATAGGTGAACAAGACTAGGTGACCATTATCTAACCATTATAAACAGTGACAGATTGGCTGGTGTCCTGCATAAGGTCCAGTATAAGTCTGGACACACTGAGGCTGACAAACCGAGTATAGATCACTGGATTGCACCATTAACATCATTAACACAGGAGTAAACGTGTTCCTAGCCCATACATTGTGAACTCTAGCATTCTAACACGTCAAGTAAAACACTTAGCGCCGCTGCATTGAGGTTCCACCAGGAATCCAGAGTCAATAAGAAAAGGATATACGAACCAGATCCCCGTGATTGCCTTGTTAGTAATGCTTCAATCTACCGTGGGGATAGATATTACCAGCCCAAGCCCAAGGCCTGTGCAACTAAAACATTGATACAGAGTAAAGAGTCTTCCTTATATGACCGGTGAAAGGCATGTCGCATCAGGTGGGATCAGAAGACTAATACTTGATATAGGTTAAAGAGACTGCCTTTTATGCCGATGAGTATGAAGGTGCTTCAGATGAGATCAGAAGAGCATAGAGACACTGTCCTGTAATGACTCATAGCTTGGAAGTACACATGTAATTCAAGTATTTCAAGATTTTCAAGTAGTTCAAGTAATTCAAGTATACGAGATGCCGTTGAGAAGCTCACTGATCTGTTCTTGGTTGTGGTCCAACGGAGATTTAAGAGATTATGAAGAAGATCCAGAGGCCGTCGTTTCCATAGAGGGATCACCCGGCCCGTCGAGGAATCTTTTCAGCTGTAGGTGGTCTGTGAAGAAGTGAGGGGACCCGTGAATCATTACGCGAAATTTTGCTGGTCCTGCAAAAGCAAACTGGTAATTCAGGTGTTTTAGCCTGGGTCGAAGTGCTAGAAAGCCTTTTCTAGTATCCACCGTTTCTTTGCTGTAGTCTTGAGAGATAAAAATTTTTGTTGTTTTTCCAGAGAATATGGTTATTCTTACGCATGAAGGCGAGGATCTGTTCTGCGTGTTGATATCGGAGAGGTTTACATACAATTGGTCTTGTTTTTTTTGGTGTGGTGTGATTCTTGTAGGGACCCGATGGGCCCTATCAAACTCTAGAGGTTTGTTAAAGGACAGGTTAGTGGCCTGCGTAAACCAGTTTTCTAAAAAAGTGATGCACGACTCTGATTGATCCTCTTCCCCTTCAGGGATACCAAAAATTCTTAGGTTCCCTCTTCTATTTCTGTCTTCGAGTCCCGACAGGCGTTTCGTTAGAGAGTCTGTAGTGATGGTTAGGCTTTTGAGGGATTTACATACTTTGACATCATTGTCCTCCAACTGGCTGATTCTGTTTTCCGTTTCTGCTAGTCTGATGTTGGTGTCTCTTATGTCTTGTCGAATTGCAGAGACTTCGTCCCTCGTGGATTTTGCCAGATCATGGACCTCAGCTAATTTACTCAGTATGGTATCCATCGTTGCATTGATGTCGCGTTTGCCTTTAGTGGGTGATTCCGGGTTCGGAGGGTCAGCTTTAAGTCTCTTAAGTGTCTTGGCTTCCTTCTCGGACATCTTGAGTGGTTGTTGTTTCCTTTCAATGTGTATGTGTATGCGATCGTGTACTGTGTGCTGTACTGCGTACTGCGTACTGTGCTCACACTCTTGACTCTCCTGGCTCTCCACCGACTCCACCAAGTCCACTGACTCTATTGACTCTATTGACTCCGCTGCAACAGCGTTGGTGATGGCATCAGCGTCTGGTAGGCTTGGTGAGCTCTGGTGTCCACTAGAGTGGAGTTGTGTGGCTATTGCAGGCTGACACTGAGTCAATGCAGACACCGGAGAGCCCAGAATTACACTGAGTAATCTGCATGCATCGATGCTTAGAGATGTACTGTAATGCTCATGGATGATGCACGAAATACACAAGCTACGCAGAAAGCACGTCGAGCACACACCTTTCCATAGATTATATAGGCTTACAGAGTACAGCAGAGACCACCCGAGTGCTATAGAGGTCTCTGGAGTGTTGCCAGGGCTGACACAACAGGGTCATGCGTGTGGTTGTAACTGGTATGATTCTGGTATGATTCTGCATTCAGGGTAGATATCCTGCAAAAAGCATAGATTGAATAAGGGCTCTTACAGCCACTTTAGGCAACTTTTAGGCATCACCACTGTGAAAGCCAAAGTGGATTCAGAGTAGCTCTGAGCAGGGCAGGGTAGGCAAGCATGTACCTCTCCTGACAGTCGCCATCTTAAGGTCAGGCATCCAGGTGTAAAAAAAGACTCATACATTCAACCCAACTTCAGTAGTGCAGCTGCATGCAGGTGGACAAGTAGACATACGTTGTTAGTCTCTTATGTGACAACATTTCTATGTCTCTCCTATGTCACTCTTACGCAGGGGTTAAAGCAAGCATCAGCCTGTCAGTTTAACTGGTGTTCCGCGCCGCCATTTTGTATGCATACTTCTGATGTGAAATATGTTATGACATATTATGGCATAGCTTTGTACTTATTTCATGTGTAGATGTGAACGTAGCAGTCAGCATTCACTATTCGACATCTGGCATGTGGTATTTGACGTTTTGACTGCCGCAGATTCCTCACCTTGTGAATAATCAAGTGCACCAGACTGGATCTGGAAACTCAAAAAGCAGTGCTCCTGCGTGCCAGTAGGTGGCACAACAACACCTACTCGCATGCAAGAGCACTGCTTTTTTGAGTTTCCTGATCCATTCTATCACGTGGGGATATTCATAAGGCGAGGAGTCTGCGGTTGGACAAAGTATCCACAAGAAAGAGCGTTGCCGAAGGTAAGTAACTTGTTCATTACCAGCAATTCCCTGGTGTGAGTTGCGGAGATTTTTTGAAGTTGCAATGGAAGTACAGAAAGGGGGTGTTTTATGGAATTGTGAGGGAGCTGCATTTCAACTCATTTTTGTAAGATGCTAAATTGGTTTTTTTGTTCCTTTTCCAGAAGTGTGTGTTTCCCAACTGGACATAAAGAGCTTCTGCCAGTCAAGATTTGTTTATAAATCTGTACAATGCAACCAATGCAAAGCAGGAAAATACTATCCAACAACGGTGCCCATTGGGTGAAACCAGCAAAGCCCTTTTTTATTTTTTTATTTTTAGCTCATAGAGACTTCTAGCTACAGATTTATTACATTAGAATATTCCCCAAGCGTCAGACTGTACTGGAGATTTTCGAGCAGAACCCCTGCGCTCCGGTATGTGGCGTCATTCGGCTCTGCATCAGCCGCGCCGGAAGTGATGTGCGTGGTGCCTTTAGAGGCGCCACCCCAGTGCGCTGACGTCATTTCTTTTCTTTCCTCGCCAATCAGCGCAGATCCAAGAGAGCTTCACCTAGTCAATTTTTGACTGGCCTTTTTTTAATTTATTTTAACATATTTTGTTAGTTTTTCTACCACAACATGGACCAGAGGGGCCGGTATCACATAGAAATCGTCTCACGATCAAGGAAATGGCAGTTTTCTTTATACTTATACAAAGCAATATTGCTAATGCAAAAAGTAAAATACAAATCAACATTTGAACCTAGTGCACTTTGACTCTCCAGTGCCCACCCAACCCGCCCCACCCACCGCACACAGCTCGCCATACACTTAAATTATGGGACAGTGTGTGTGTCCAGGCCATATTGTCAAATTTCCGTCTCTAGGAGTGTGTCCGCTGGGGTAATTGGCTCAAGAGTCAGGCCCCGGTAGTCTGCCCACCGCTGCCAGATTTTAGGGTGTTTCTGTGGGCATCCCCTCGCTTAAAGTACGGGTGCCTCCAAATCCATGCAGAAATCCATCCCCTTCTTCCAGAAACCTATCAGGGGCAGAGACTCAGCCTTCCACAGCCGTGCAATGTCTGTCTTGGCGATGGTGAGGCCCAGAAACAGCAGGTGGCGCTTATACTTGTTGCCCCCTATCCTCTCTGTGCTGTGTAGTAAGACTAGCTTCGGAGGTATGGGGATAGCCCAGGACCTCGGCCAGGCATGCCACAACCCCTCTCCAGAAGCGGCAAGGGCGCTACAGGCCCACACCGTATGTATGAAGGAACCATCAGCGCCCCCACAGAGCAAACAAGCGGGAGAGTTAATAAGACCCATCCGCCACAGCTTATGTTGAGTAAAGTACGTCCAATGGAGATATTGAAACTGAATCAGACATAGGCGGGAGGATATCTCTGCCCCGCGCGGTGACTACAGGGCCTCTCTCCAATCGTCATCATTAATAGTTTCCAAATCCTCCTGCCACACCGCCCTGAGGGCATCTAAAGTGGTGGTACTATTTGGGATTAAAGATTGATAGATCTTGGTTATTTTATAACCCTGAGGTCTCCCATTAGGAGCGTACCCACCAGCGGCTCACAAAAACTGGCCCAAAAGCGTGTTGATCTGCCGAAACCACACGGGAGGAATCGGGTAGTTTTGAAGGTGGTAGATGACGCAGGGAAGAGAAACCATTTCGAAGATGGTGGAGCGACCATATAGGGACAGGAGCAGTGGAGACCTTAACCTAACCTTGGTCTTCACTCGCTTCGTCAAGGGACTCAGATTGCATTCCCATGAGATCGGATGGCTAGAAGACGTCGAGATATTGCAGACTGTCCACTGCAACGGATAAATCCGCGACCCATGTGCCACCTCCCAGCAACCCCTGCAGCGGCTACAAAATCGACTTACTGGTATTCATGTATAAACCCGGTGTTTCCCCAAACACTTGCATTATGCGTAGAATCCTGGGGACTGATCTATGAGGATCTGGAAGGAAGAATAACACATCATCGGCATATAGCATGATGCGATCTGAGACCTCCTGCAACCATTCAGTGCCCCAGACCAAGGCATCCATTCTGACCCATGCGGCCAATGGCTCCATGGCCAAGGTGAATAAAAGGGGGGACGGGGCATCCCTGCCTGGTACCGCGTCTTATAGGGGTGTCAACTCCGTGTAAAGCTGGCGATATGAGGAGTGGAGCTCCGGTGGGCGACCGGGCTTGGGAAATACCACAATCTTGGCTTGTCGCCAGTCCGGAGGCATACAAGTTTCCTTCAGTGCGGCCTGAATCCCGCCTAGAAAATGATTACCCAGCTGCGGCATATACGCCCCGAATAATTCACTGGAAAATCATTTTGGGCCTGGGGCCTTCCCCGGGCGTAATCCCGAAAGGGCCGTGGCCAGTTCTTTGACCGCGAGGGGAGCCTCTAGCGACTCCCTTGCCTCCGCCGACAATGTCTTTGGGGGTAGATCGTCCAAGAACTTCGCGATCTGTGCTCTGGGTGTCCCGATTAGTGTATAAGGCCCTGTAAAAACCAGCAAAGCTATTAGCCACGGCTTCTGGTTTGGTGAGCACCCAGCCTTCCTCGTCGTGGGTCGCCAGGATCTGAACAGGCATCAGAGCGTTCTGACACAGCCAGTGCAATAACCTCCCAGACTTATCTCCCCATTGGTAAATCCTGCTCTGAGAAGACAGTCAAGCGCACCTTGCCTCCTCTAACAGAACCTCCTGATATTGTTGCTGGGCAAGGCACAACTGTCATCGCGCCTGTCCTCCCTCTTCCCTGCCCCTCCAGATCTAGGATTTGGTTTTCTATCTGTGATAGTTTATACAGGCACCGTATGCAAGTGGCCACACAGAGACCGATATTGACCCCTCGTATAGTGGGCTTCATAACCTCCCACAGAATGCTGCTGGAGGAGGCGGTTGCCTCGTTATGCATGAAATACTCTGTCACCGCATGGTGTAAATGTGCTCTATACAATGGGTCTCTCAAGTGCCAGTGGGAAAGTAGGCAGCAAAACGGGGGGCGACGGGGGCTCACCGATATCCATAATGCTACTGGAGAGTGATCAGAGAGCCCCCTGGGCAGTATCTCAACATCAGCCACCCTATGTGCATGTCCCATCGGTACGAACAAATAATCCAACCGAGAAAACGAGCAGTGCCCCGGGGAATGGAAAGTAAAGCCTGCCTCTGTGGGGTGATGGGCCCTCCACACATCCGTCCACCCCACTAGATCTACTAGATCCACTAGCGGTCTTAGGTGGGAGTCCCGCACCCCTCCCCGATACACAAAGTCATTCCTGTCCCCCCGATGATCTGACTGGCCTTTTTTTTTACTTTCTGTCAATACATTTTCTAGATTTTTCATCTCCTGGTGTGCTAGGGATGTCCCCTAAGAAACCTACGGGTTTCAAACCATGTGGTGCCTGTCACAAGCAGATGTCTGTGACAGACCCGTACTTGGTTTGTCTTTGGTGCTTGGAGCAGGACTATGACTCCAAGACCTGTGAGGACTGCCGTGCCATGCACCCGAAGAGGGAGCATTCCCTCAAGCTCCTCGCTACCCAATGTCAGATGACCCCACGACACTCATGATCTCAGTCGTGCGGAAGGTCCCGGGACCTCTCTCAGAATTGCTCCCGACGATTGTCTTCTGGATCCAAGTCATTGGGAAAATCAATTAGGAAGAAGACGTCGAAGAGGTCTTCGACTTTACCGCGTCCGTCCAAATCCTTGGACAAGGCATGGGAGCATCAGCACTCTAGACCTCGCTCCTCTGCAAAGCCCGTGCCAAGGTCTGCTCTGCGTCTCCCTGACTTTCCCAGAATCTAGGCCACCTCTGCCTGAATCAAAGAGTTTTATGAGGCCATACACCTCATATTTTGGCAGCCCAACCCCTCTGGAGCACCCTCTAGTGTTTGGGAGGGGCCCCCACACTAGATTCTGGCCAGCGGGTTTATCCTTGGTGCCAGTCGGGCCCCTTGGATCCGCTGCTGGATCTGGAGTGGCGGTGCCCATAAGACCGCAACCTTCCTCCGCACCTGCTCCAGTACGACACTCCAGACGGAGCATGGCAGTGCAGTCCCTGTCGTCATGCCAGACTCCGACATAGAGCCGATGGGCATCATCCGACGCCAGCGCCAACTGGGACCATGCCCTGCAAGGTGGAGCCAGTGCCTTTACATTTGAAAGTCCTGGAGAGGGAGACGAATGGGTTGGGTCTGATTACCCTTATGGATACCAGCTTCCACTAGATGACACAGAGGACAATTGGTATGAGGAACTGGTGGATTCCAGTGGGTTAGACACCTCACAGGATACTGGTCTGGTCTCTCCCTCCTACCGTGGCCATGCAGGAGGGTGCCTCATTCACAATGGTGGTGCGAAGGGCGGCTGAAGTCTTGGACCTTCATTTGACCTCATGGCAGTCAAGACAAATGTTTTGACAGAGATGCTTCAACCAGGAGTTCCCCACTCTGAACCATTACTCTCATTTAATGAAGCCCCTACCGATGTCCTACTAGAGGCCTGGTCCAAGCACTGCACAGGGGCTCCTGCTCACAGGACAATTGCCCGCCACCATTGCCCCGCTCCTGGAGACTCCAGTTTCCTCACCCAGCATCCCACCCCGGAGACCTTGGTGGCCCAAGACTCCACTTCCCAAGTCAACCCTAAAGCGTTCCCTACCACTCCACCAGATAGGGAGTCCAAGAGACTGGATACCTTCAGTAAGAGGATGTTCTCTTCCGCTTGTCTAGCACGGCTGTCAGTGAACACCACATGCCTCTTGTGCCGATACACCATACGATCTGGGATTCAGTTGCGCAAGTGTTGCCCACCACCATCGCCCTGATCTTGGAGACCCTAGTTTCCGCACCCAGCCACCCAGGAGACCTTGGTGGTCCAAGACTCCACTTCCAGAGTCAACCCTAGAGCGTTCCCTACCACTCCAGTGAATAGGGCATCCAAGAGGCTGTATACCTTTGGTAAGAGGATGTTCTCTTCCGCCAGCCTAGCACGGTGGTCGGTGAACACTGCATGTCTCTTGTGCCGATACACCATAAGATTTGGGATTCGGTTGCGCAAATGCTGCCCATGGCCTCGGAGGAGGCCCGAGCAATACTGTCACAGGCAATTCCAGATGGCAGAAGCGCAGCGAAGTTCACCATCAGATGCCTGGATACTGGGCAGAGCGATTTAATTGTCAGTGGCCATAAGTCGCCACGTCTGGCTGAGACCCACTGTCTTTTTGGGGGATGTCCAAGCTTCACTCATGGACATGCCCTTTGATGGCTCTCGCCTTATTAGTGAGAAGCCAAACTTAGCCCTGGAGTGCTTTGAGGATATCCATGACCCCTCGCCAACCCCAGTCCACCTTCCGGCCCTTTCGTGGCTACGGAAGGGGCTGCCAGTCACATTCATTCCCACCCAGCCAACAGGCTTCTCAGTCTTTTCATGGCTGTGGACGCGGTTCCCACAGACCATGTGGGGCCACTAGACAGAGGGCGGCCCAACCCACCATTCCCATGGCAGCCGCAGCCTCCAACCCTCTTAGTTTGCCCACATACCAACATGGGCATCCAGTGAGGGGTAGGATACGCCATCACCTGCACCACTGGCAGGCAATAACATCTGACAAATGGGTGTTACAGATAGTCCAAAGGGGCTACTCTGCCTCCTTTCTGGACACCCCTACCTATGCCACCGTTTCAGGAAAGACAGGAGCTCGCTGCGCACTGAAATTGAAAGAAATCTAACGAAGACTACACATCGCTGGATAGTCGCGAAGGGCGACATTAAATGAAAAGCCCCCTTCCCAACCCGATGTTCTGGGTCTCCAGTTTCTGAATTATTCAACCAAGACTACAACCATCAAGGTGTTTTCTCTCTTGACTGTGAGCATGGCAGGTCCATGTGCTACTATTTCCGTGCCCCTTGCCAATTAACTTCGCCACTCGAGGCACCCTGGAAAATTCTGCATGTTTGGAATTCTTTAAACCACTTCCCCAAATTGGGATTCTCATTTGAAAGTGGCTGTCTCCTTCGTTGTCTGCTAGTCCTGAAGAAGACCCGCCTTGACGCTTACCTAATTGCGCACACGTCTGGGTCGAAACGTCGACGCACTTACTGGTCCATGTCCATTAGGTCTTCTGGTCCCAAGATTTATTAAGCCTCCCTTGCTTGTACCTGAGACACTTTATTTATAATGGAACTGGACAGATCCCATTATTACCCTTTGTATATTGTGTACATATGTGTTTTTTGTCGTATCACTTATGTATAAATGACACTTATTCACTTATGTCACCTTGTCACTTTACCCACTCAGTTTTATGTCACTCATGTCATTTGATGATGTTTGATCTTTGACAGCCATATAAGAATATATGATCCAAAGAGAAAAAGTAAAAAATTGACTTATCTGTCAAAATCGTTTGTCGTCTGTGTTCCAATTCAAAATTTACAAAGAAAGTTATGACATTCATTCAGATTGTTTTTACATGATTAAGACTTCATGACCTTAAAAGCAATTACCTGACATGATTAAGACTTCATGACCTTAAAAGCAATTACCTTACCCGACAGAATCATTTGTAGCTTGTTATATACATACCCAGGTTCTGAGGGACACAGGGTTACCCCATTGATTTTTCCCACCCACTTACGACCAGCTGACAGAGGACCATCTCTCCTGGCTCCGTCAAAAGAAGTAGGTTGTGGTTGCTATTCCTGCAACTTTCTGGTGCCCAAGAAGTCCTATTCTAGACCTGCGCCTTCTTAACTCCTTCCTGAAAAATAATAAGTTCAAGATGCTCACCCTAGCTCAGGTCTTCTCTGCCTTGGAGACTGGATGGTGGCATTGGATTTGAAGGACGCGTAATTCCACATTCCCGATCTGTCTGCCCATGGGCTTTACCTGCAGTTTACAGTGGGCCAGGAGGACTTTCAGTTGCAGGGCTCCCCTTTGGCCTTCACAGCGGCGCACGGGTGTTCACGAAGGTGATTGTGGTGGTTGCAGCACATCTTCAGAGGTTTGGAGGTTCCAGTCTTTCCTTAACTCAACAAGTGGCTGTTGAAGATGGGATCGCCCCAGGCAGTCGTCTCTCATCTCCAGACTACAGCGGATCCCCTGCACTCGCTGGGGTACACTATCAATGTGCCGAAGTCACACCTGACTCCTTCTCAAATGCTCCCTTTCATCAGAGCTGTTCTGGACACAGCAGTTTTGGGTCTGTACTCTTGAGCAGCGAATCCAGGACATTCAGGCTATGATGCAGATGTTTCATCCTCTATTCTGGATTTCGGGGAGAATGACTCTGAGGCTGTTGGGTTCATGGCCTCCTTCATCCTGCTAGTGGCCTGGCGTTCCAGTGGGCACAATATCAGGGGAATCTCTCCTACATGGTCCAGATCTCAGAGGGAAATGCAAAAGACCTGCAGTGGTGACTGACGAACTTGAATGGGTCAATGGCAGACCCCTCTCTCTTCCCCAACCAGAGCTGACCATAGTAATAAATGTGTCATTCCTGGGCTGGGGTGGCCATCTGGGAGAGGTGGAGATCAGAGGACTCTTGTCTCCAGCGGAGTCCGGGCTCCAGATCAAACTCTTGGAGCTTCGGGCGATCTGTTTGGCATTGAAAGCCTTTCTTCTCTCCTTAAGGTGAAGGCTGGTGCAAGTGTTCATGAACAACACCTCCGCCATGTGGTACTGCAACAAACAGGGCTAGGTGGGTTGTGGACACTTTGTCAAGAGGCCCTGCATCCCTGGACATGACTGGAACTTCAGGGCATTTCCCTGGTGGTTAACACCAGACGGGCTTTCTGACTGCCAGGGCAGACAAACTCAGCCGTCAATGCCTAGATTATCATGGATAGGAAAAAAAGGGGGTTTTACCTGGACCGTGTATAATTAAATACACTTATGCTTTACCGTGGAGGTCAAAGATAATTATTTTATTTGACCAAGTTTTTTATTTTATTTTTTACTTATCAAAATTCATTTTGTTTTTTCAAATATTCATTCAGTTGCAAACAAAAAAGACACACAAAAATATTAACAACTTTCTATACAAAAAAGTCACAAAGACTCAATCATCAAATTAATAATACATGAAATACTGTCATTAATGACAACCAACAATACAACATCACCACATAATGTACAACAAATACACAAAAAACAAAAGATTATGTGCAATCAAAATAATAAATCAAATAATTAGCATGTGTAATCAAATAATGAATCAAATGATTAACATAGCTTATAGTCACAAAGGGAACGAAACATAGTGTCCATAACAGGGGAAAACAATTTTAAAGCCCTCCGTATGGCGTGATAATTGAATCTCAGTTCCTCAATGTCAGAAAAATGCCAACGCGTTTCAAGTCCTAGGCTACAAATACAAGGACTCTCATCAGGGCTTCTTAATTCAATGCACCTTGTTTCTGCGTGCGATGGTATTATCTGGCGAGAAGATATTAGTATTTTCTTCAGGCAATTTGGAATCTCTTTGTGGAGAAACCTGCAGAGATAAAATATGTTCCCTGCTTGAAAAGAATACTTCCGGTAGCGTCAGAATGCAGCGGAGTATCTGGCGAAGAAGAAAATTGCTCACAGCTTTTTTCTGCCTTAATTTTGTGCCTTCGGTTTCCACAAACGTTCTCCATTCGGAAGCAGCTCCTACTCCGTGATTTATTCAAAATACCGCATGTCTCAATTAAGCATAGCCTCTCAGTGATTTTCTCCCTCCAAAAGTTGACTGACAAAAATTCACCAGCCATTCATAGATTATCATGGATGGCGTCTCCGTCTGGAGGTGGTCAAGGACACTTTTAAGAGTGGGGAGAGCCTTAGTTAGATCTGTTTGCCACCGTGCAGAAAGCACAATGTCAATACCAAAGGGGATGATGGACGGAGCGTTAGAGCAAATCAAACACTCACCCCCAGTCAACTGATCTGGGTTTAATCCATCATCATTCTTTAGCTCACTCCACCACCCCAGTTCAGACATGGCCATATGCAAATCAGTCTGACCCTGTGCCTCATGGGAACAGTCCAGCCCGAACTGCCAAGCCATGTCTTCCCTGGACCGGAAACAAGCATCCTGGGACCGGTTTCGGGTTCAAAACCCTCATCAGCCAGGCTATCTTGAATCCAGTGGCAAAGTGAGCAAGGGACCCACGTCTGGGCATACCCTGCCAACTTAGGGCGAACAAAGCGATACCAAAGGGGATGATGGACGGAGCGTTAGAGCAAATCAAACACTCACCCCCAGTCAACTGATCTGGGTTTAATCCATCATCAACCGGTCCTAGGATGCTTGTTTCCAGTCCAGGGAGGACCTGGCTTGGCAGTTCGGGCTGGACTGTTCCCATGGGGCACAGGGTCAAGACTGATTTGCATATGGCTGGGTTCAAACTGGAATGGCATGGTGAGCAAAAAAACGATGGATTTAGGCCCAGATCTCTGTACTGGGGTGAATGTATGACATTGTTCTGCATTCTGTCCATCAACTGTTGTTTTTGCATTTGTCACCCCGAGTGGGACGGGTATGCTCAGACGTGAGTCCTGTGCTCTCCATGCCACTGGAATCAAGCTATCCTGGCTGATGAGGGCTGAAAGCCCGAAACCGGTCCTAGGATGCTTGTTTCCAGTCCAGGGAGGACCTTGCTTGGCAGTTCGGGCTGGACTGTTCCCATGGGGCACAGGGTCAAGACTGATTTGCATATGGCTGGGTTCAAACTGGAATGGCAAGGTGAGCAAAAAAACGATGGATTTAGGCCCAGATCGCTGTACTGGGGTGAATGTATGACATTGTTCTGCATTCTGTCCATCAACTGTTGTTTTTGCGAAAGCACAATGTCAGCAGTTCTGTACACTGGAATTTTCAAGGCGGCTCTAGCTCGGGGACGCTTTTCTTCTGAAGTGGAGCTCCGGCCTCCTGTACGCCATTCCACCGATACCACTCCTACCCAGAGTTCTCAAGAAGAGCAGGAACGACGGGCACAAGTCATTCTTGTGGCTCCTCATTGGGCACAGAGTCTGGTATCCTGAGCTATTGAGCATGAGCTTTGATCCGCCAGTCAGGCTGCCTCTACGGGAGGATCTTCTTTTGCAGCAACAGGAAAGGGTTCTGCAACAGAACCTGCACACCTTTCACCTTCATACGTGGTGATTGAGTGGTGACAGTTGAGAAATTTCGACCTTCTTCCCAAAGTCTATGATGTTATTCTGGCAACCAGGCGTCCCTCCACTAAGACGGTATACGGCTGTTATTGGGACAAATTTGTGGCGTGGTGTGCACACAGGAACATTTACCCTCTCTCTGCACCCCTCGCTCAAGTCTTATTTGTTCTATCTTCTGGGCACAGTTAAGGGTTAACTATCAGTCATTTTTGCTGTTGCCATACTAATCTTCTTTGTTCAAGTCACTTGTTGTGACTAGGTTCCTCTAAGGCCTTCAACACAGGTTTCCTCCCATGTCGTTCATCATGCCCAGGTGGATTTTAACCTGGTCTTGACCTTTTTGATGTGCATGCCCTTCTAGCCGCTGGACAACTGCCCATTCTGTTTGCTAACCATTTACACAGCTTTCCTAGTCTCCATAACATCGGCCAGGAGGGTAAGCAAATTGCAGGCACCTTCTGTGCACCCTCCTTATACCGCCTTCTACCAAGACAAGCTGGTTCTTCACACACGAGTCTCCTTCCTTCCTTCCAAAGGTAGTGACATCTTTTTATTATGGCCAAAACATCACCTTGCCTATCTTCTTTGCTCTGCCTCACCCTTCTAAAGAGAAGGAGAGACTCTACCGCCTGGACTCAAAACGAGCTTTGTGGTTCTACCTTGATCATACCAAAGAGGTCCGGGTGGACGACCAATTCTTTGTAGGATATGTAGTAGCCAACAAAATGGAAAGACGTGCAGAAACGGCCATCCCAAGATGGATAGTGCTATGCGGAATTATCTGCTACGCACTGGTCAAGAAGCTACCCCCTCAAGGTCTTGAGTGCTCATTCCACCAGAGCCAAGGCTGCGACTACTGCGCTACTCCACAGAGTTCCTGTCCTAGACATCTGTCAGGCTGGAATGTGGGCATATTTGCACACGTTTACCAAGCACTACTGCCTGGGTAGTTAGGTCCGTCGTGACGGGCACTTTGTCCATTTGGTTTTGCAGGACTTTTTGGTCTGAAATCTGTTTTACAGACCCACCTCCGGGGAGGTATTGCTTGGGTAACTATTTTAAGATAAGGAATCTGTGGCTAGAAGTCTCTATAAGATGAACAAGTTACTTACCTTCGGTAAGGCTTTATCTGATAGAGATGCTGTCTAGTAGCAGATTCCTTACCGATCTTCCCCTCTCTGCAAACTGATTACAGTGTAAGGGTCACCCTTCTAAGGGCCTTAGAAATGCATACCAGTTTGTCAGTGTTCCACATGGCTCTGTGCTTCTGACATCCAAAGTCGCAAAAATAAACTAACGTCAATGCGCTAGGGTGAAGCCTATATAGGCACTGCACATGTCTCTTCCAGAGCTGACAAAACCGATGCGGAGCAAAATGATGCCACCTACAGGCGCGCAAGAATACTATTCACAAAGTTCCGGATCTAGTCTGACACCTAGGGAATATTCGAAGGTAAGGAATCTACGGCTAGATAGTCTCTACCAGATAAGGCATTACTGAAGATAAGTCACTTGTTCATTAGGACTCCTCTCCAGTCCCTATAATGAGGATCACATCCCATAACCTTTCTTATTTTAGCCAAGTGCCTTATTTATGTTTAGTCAAGATACAGTGATTTATGGCAGCGTCTGGTCTGGAACGTGCACAACAGTAATCTAGCCTAGAGGCAACATTATCTGTCTCGCCAGTCTGATGTAATAAAAAAAAAAAAGTGTAAAAAAAATGTACTTGCATGTATACACACATAGAAGGGCTTTGTGTCAGTCCTCTTTATCCATTCGTCTAGTCAACTGTCACTCACATTTTGCTTCTCACAGCATACAGAAAGGACAGTGGGGCAAACCTCAGCAGCCATTGGCTGCATTTTGTGTGTCGATAATAAGAATCCTATTGTCCTGTAGTCTGCACTGCAACTAAAAAGAATGTCTATACCTGTTCTATGCACTCCCACCTGAAGAAAGCACGTGTACTGTTCTATTAAAATCATATGCAATGGTTAATTAAACAATTTTTATTGCAAGCATAAGGCCGCCACGAACATGAAGTGGCATGTTTTTGGTTTTATGTTAATAAAAATAAAATTAACCTTTGCACCAGCTTGCCAAGGTGAGACTAACTAGGTTTGTTGTTCTAGTACAGTGGTAAATGCTGGTCCATAACAGCTCACGTTTATAATATTCTTTTGTTTGTGTAAGCAGTCGTAATTACTGAATACAAGCGAGTGCAGATGGATACATATCTTAGACACAGTGGCAAATGGTTTGAATGAATCTGAAGAGATCAATAGACAGCACTGTTAGGTCGCTGAGTCCCAGCCCCCTGTCCCCTCTTAAAGGGTGCACCCTCACTGTATCCATAGACTGTTCCAACCTTGCAGGCTAATTCCTATTTTGCAAATGTAATTCCAGCAACAACTATGGTGATGATGGCACTCATGTCACATTGTTAAATCAAATTTTGATAGGATATCACCAAAGTCACGAATGTTGTCACTGTATTCACAACTATACCCACGATGTGGTTACTGATTGAGAATTTCCAGACAAGATGTCACCTAATTTACAAATGTTGTGATGATGTCACTCAATTTTCAACTGTTTCTATTGAATACCACTTGAAGAATTCACATTGTCACATAAAATGAAGCTATGCAAACCAGTCAAAATATGAATAACCACATCCCAGACGGGACGCATGCTATTATGTTCTTATAGATCAAGGATTTCCAGACAGGTCGTTACCCAATTTACAAATGTTGTTATGGTGTCCTTGTAGTTTCCATTGAAGACTACTTGATGAATTCACATTAGCACGACGAGTCAAGAATTATATTGTAATAAATTGCAGTTTCTAGCATTGGGCACATAACGTTACAAGTAGGATGTTTCAAGAATCACTGACTCGCTTCAGCAATAACCATTCCTGGCACATTAGTCCTCCTGCAGAGAACCGGTTCACCATAATTTACGAATTACTCACTGCAGCTCACGTGCTGTCAACCCTCTTACAGTAGTTCGAATTTGCAACAATTATGTTATCCTTCGTAACCAGCACGATTTTAGAATCTGCACAATGCCCCTTCCAACATTGCTACCACTTAGTCGATCGCTGTCAATGTCAGCAAACCAATTGACACTTTCTTCCATCCACACACACTCGGCACCCTCGGATTAACGACACGGAACGTGATGAGTCATGCATTCCGAGCATACCGACTGGACGTGCACCCTGATGCAGCGGCCGTCCTTTCTGTCTTAAGAAGCAGCCGGCTGACTGCACGCTGTCTTTCAATCGCAGAGCCGCCTTCGAGCATTAGCTGCCGACCGCTGACAAGGTGAGTCGCGGTTAGAATTTCCCCACCAATTACACCAAGAGGAGCGGTTTTTGGTGTATTTCAATTATTGAAGCCAGATTTATTTTATTTTATTTCCTCAGGTCACTCGGCATTAACAGCCAGGACCCCATTGAAATTGACAAGGGTGAGTTCCCATAAGGGCTGTCAGAACCCCCATTTATCTGCACCCGTTTGAACGAATGGTTCTTGAATTACATAGTTCTAATCCTGATCGCACCATTTATATCACAGAAATCAATCCAACCCACTAGCGGCCCAGCTAGCGATCATCAGAATGGACAGTGTTACCCTTCTGGAAAACACAAGGGTGAGTCCTGCCTCCTTTTATTCATCCACTCATAGTTGAACCAGTTAATTACGCGGACACAAATTAGACTCTACATTCCCAGGTCTAATCCGGCCACTTTCACTCACCTTGCAGGACACGATTGACCGCAGCGTTGTCCTTCTTCGACCAACAAGAAATAACTCTACCACTTGCTTCAATCACTCTTGGTGAATTCCAACACTGGCTCCTCCGTTTTAACCACTAAATTAATGACACACCTTAACGTGCGTCCATTCTTGTACCCATTTAGGCTGTTGATAGGACACCACACAGTCCTGAAGAAGACCACCGTGATGTTTCTCCAATAACACATACATCCTGGGTCAAAACGTCGACGCTCAATATTATCACGTACAGAACCACTACACCCTTGAAATCATTGTGAATAATAAGACAGGGTTTAGTTTGTAACGATTGGACGGATAGTTCCAATAACGTCATTTTATTATTTGATTTCTGTAATAGTTACGTGTTGTATTTGTAGATGTTGCACTGTCACATATGTTGTCACTTTGTTATTAATATTATTTTTGTCCTTTATAACACTGTACAACAGCCTTATACCTAATGCAGCAATCAATGGATATATAAAGTCTTAAACCGATTCATTGTGTTAGTTTTTGGTGTGTCCTCGAATGATCCATGATATTTAACTATCTTTAAATTGTGAAAAGCTTTACCCATGATCAGTTCGCATTTAACACTAAGCAATTGGTATACCCGACAGAATCGATTATGGCAATCCCTTGCAGGCAGATCAAGATGTAAGATTTGCAAATGGGTCTATGCTGCAAGTAAATCTTAACTTCCCATTAGACATCCAGTAGTGACCAGACCCTAAAAGTCAGACTACCGGTGAGGAAAAAATCAGGAGAGTGTGGAGGCAGTAAAGCAAATCTCTAAAGTTTCCCATTTTCTGATATTGCAAAGCCTATTACAAGGGAGGGGGCGCTCATATCCCAGAAGAAGTGGCCTAGCGCAGCCCTTTACCAACAGTAAGCATTCAAAATATGACTCACTCACTGACATCATAGATACTTCTACCTGCAGTTGTCAAGGTGCTGTAATTGCCGCCCACTGTTAGTGTATTGAAGTATAACACTATTTACACTTTTAAGAATGTCTCCATCAACAAATAACTAATTTGGGTCATGGTAAAGGATGCACGTATTCCTGAACACACCAGTGCTGTAACATGGACCACTGATGTCTGGGCTGAAGCATCAACAAAGTCAAGGGAAGACCCTAACGCTGGAGACCCCACCACTGACCTTCCACACCAGTAGTGTCAGAGGTGACCCCAGTACCAGGCAAGAAAGGGCAATGGAGAGAAACATAGATTCTCCTCATCCATATACCAGATTGCCTAATTTGTTTGAGCTTCAGAAAGTATGCCTCCCTGTTTGTTCGTACAGTACTTTGGCATGATATTATCAAGATGGATATGCATAAGTAACGCTTCAGAACAGTCAGGGAAACTTGGAGGTGCTTGTATAACTGCTGGCAGTTTCATCCAGCTGAAATTCATTACATTTGCTGAACTTTCCACAACTTCTGAACTAAGAGAGACCAGAATTCTCTTTCCGGCCTCACCAATACCTTCCCAATCCATACTGACATATGTAGTTATAATTTAAGACCGGTAAAAAGAATACCACACTTTGTATGGTAGGCTTGACTGACACTGTTGCAAAGGGCAGATTAATTCAAATACAGGCAGTTGTAATCTCCAAGTCATGAAATCAGAGCTGGAGAAGATGTAGCGCAAGTAGATTAAAAGACGCTTGTCCTGAGAACTACAAAGAACGTCGCACATTAGCCATTCCCTAGCTGGGTATGTAAAGATGGAGGCAGAGTCTGGTTGGAATTGATTTTGGATAAACTGTAGCCCCACATTCATCTGAAAAGAGGTCCCAATGAATTGCAGAGTCTTTGTTGAGTTACAATGGAATTTCACATGGGTGATGTGGAATCCAGGTGCCAACAGAAGACCACAGACTTGCCTTGCGTGCAACAGCTCTGCTTTGTCCTACATCTTAAGATGCCTTCCAAGCAGAAGAACATGGTTCACTTATGAACAAAGTAGTGTTTTGGCTGACCAATAATTGTGGTTATCCTATGGAAGGAATAAACCAGATTTTAACAACCCGTAGAGTGGGCTGGATCGGGCCTTTAAAAAAATGTTTTGATGGGGACTGTATTATTATCAATTTTAGATCACCAAGATGGGCATCTAATACCCTTAAAAATGCACCACCTCCTATACGGGGGGAATTTAATACCATTCTTCTCCTTCTGGGGTACTTTTATAGACACCTGAGGGCGATGCATGGAATGTAAGCTGGCCTCCAAATGGATCTTTGTTAGCTTCTTCTCAGGTTTCCACTCTGCCTTATTTTTCTATTCCAGTAACCAATAGGTATCAGGCTCTGAGTAACTTGGATACTAATGATTGACGTGAGGGACTGATACAGGCCAGTGAGGTTGCATTGGAGAGTTATTTACCTAAAAGCCCCACTATGGAAAATTTAAATGCTAAGAATATAGCTAGTAAAGTTGGTCTATGCATGATAGAGCAGCGTGAGTCGTTATCTACTAACGTATTATGGACAGTTAGTACCCTAGTAATTTAGAAAGTATTCCAGTAGAATCAATTATTATTAGTAAAGAGGTGGGACATGAAGTACCCCCTCAGGAATCCTATGGAACGAATATGGGCAAAGGGTACCAAGTTACTACATGGAACATTGCTGGGCTTAAAAGCAAAATAGGTACACCATCATGGTCTGATTTCATCTTGGCCCAACATGATATTGTATGTTTACAGGAGACGTGGTGTACCGATCCAATATATGTAGAGGGTTTTACCTCTTATTGGTTACCAGCCCAGGCCTCCCTTTCGGGTAGAGCTAAGGGCGGCCTCTTGATTCTGATTTCCACTAATTTGGATAAATGTAAAATTAAAGGTTGTATTAATGTGGGAACTTATGCTCAGATTATGTGGATGGATTCCACTGTGGGTAATGATGTTATTTTGATCAATTTTTATAACAATTTGTTTAATTCTCTACGTAGTTCTATTGTTTATACCCTGGAAAGGGAACTTGAGAAGTTGATTAGTACCATTAGGAAACCGATTATTATTCTTTGGGTTGGTGATTTTAATGTTCAAATATGCCCACTGTCCCTGACCAAAGTCTGTGGGCCTAGGAGGGGGAGTTTGAAGACGATTGTTATATGCATTTCCCCCACTGTGAATATGGTAGGGCTTTAAATGGTGTTATCGCTAAACTGGATTTAGAATTATTGTATTGTGTTACTGATAAAAATAACATGATATGTCCCACATTCACAGGTAGGAATGCATCGTCTAATATTGATCACATTATCATTTCTAGTAATGGTGTACATTTATTTTCAACCCCTTGGATAACGGACCAACCAACTAGTGACCATAATAGTATTTCCTTGTATTTATTATGTTGGGGCTTTAAAAATATTACTAGTGTTCCACACAGCCCATGTATTGCCCCTACCAGACCGAATGGTGTCCGGATAAAATGGGCTGGTCTGGACCCATCTAAAATTCAGCATGATGTTATTACACAGTGTCAGAACGAAATCCAAGTTTGCTTAGGGGATGAGGTTGACCCAGCATTGTTGCTTGATAATTTTACAAGGATCAATAATGCTGTGGAGAACCTTCTGCTGAAAGCAGTGTGCAGAAATAAAAACCCAAGGCGGGCTGGTTTGATGATAACTGTATAGGGGCTTTGGGCCGTCTTAAACAAGCTCTGGGGTGTAAGCCAAGAAACCCGGATATAATTAAGGCCTTACGTGCAGAATACGCTTTAGCCCTAAAAAAAATAGGAAATCGGAACTCCAAAAAAGAGCCTGGGAAGACTTAAGTCTGGCAGCGGATACTAAAAATAATAAACTTTTCTGGGACACCGTCAATAGCACCTTTCTGAAGGATGACCATATTCCAGAATTTAATTCTTACATTAACTGTAATTCTTGGGTAGCCCATTTTTCCACTATTTTTTATCCTTTTGATAAAGATGTTCCATTCACTTTGTCCAATGAAAATGTTGTTGAATGGCCAAAACTGCCCCTGTCAATTAGTATAGAGGAAGTATTTGAGGGCATAATTAGAAGTAAGGGGGGTAAGGCCCCGGGCCCCGATGGGGTCCCGATAGACCTTTATAAAAATGAAATGGTTTTATGGTCGCCGTTCTTAACCAGAGTTTTTAATGTCGCTGCTGAGACTCATTTTCCTTTATCTTGGGGCCAGTCAATTATAATACCAATCTATAAGAAGGGTGTTAAAACCGACGCTTATAATTACCGCCCGATCTCTTTATTGGACTCGTCTATAAAGATCATGAGTAGGGTTATGTTATCAAGACTTGAAACCTGGGTCCAAGAAAAGTCAGTTCTTACTAAAGTGCAATATGGGTTTAGAAAGGGTGTTGGCACACTGGAGCAGTGTGTCAACTTGGATCTTTTGATCGGCAAGTACACATTAGCTAAGGAGGGAAATTTATATTTGTGTTTTGCTGACCTTAGCAGCGCTTTTGATTTGGTAGACCACTCCATTTTATGGCCATTATTGTTAGACATGGGTGCCCCCAAAGAGATAATATTTTTCTTGGCTAGATTATATGGGGAGCTATCAAGGAGGGTGCGGTACGGTCATTTAGGCGAATATACCCCGCCTTTTAGAGTCAAAAGGGGCATCCGACAGGGCTGCGTCCTAGCTCCATTACTTTTTTCATTGTTTATCAACGAAGTTGACGCAGCACTGAAACTGTTTGAGTCGGATGCCCCTAGGGTGGATGGGAAGTCTGTCCCAATCCTTTTATATGCCGACGATGCGGTTTTACTCTCTCGCACCCCTATTGGGCTACAGCGTCTTATTGATAATTTTACTGTTTTTATTACTAAAAGAAAACTTTTAATCAATAAATCAAAAACTTTTGTTATGGCTTGTGGTAGGAACCCTATAACATCCAGCTCTTATTTTATTGAAGGTTCCAAGGTCCAGATAGTCAAGACATTTTGTTACTTGGGTATTACATTTGCAGGGAACAGGTCATGGGCCCAGGAACAGGACAATGCCTGTTCTAAGATGCTCAGAAATATAAATGGCATTTTTAGATTTGCGGCTAAATTGGGCAACCGACGCATTAAAGATATGTTGACAATTTATGAGCTACGATGCGTCACCACAGCTCTTTATGGGGCAGGTGTTTGGGGTCATCTTCAAGGTAATATATTACAACAAACCGAAAATTCGTTTTTAAAACGTTTACTTTGTGTCCCTTCAACTGCCTCTACGGAATTGATCCACCGAGAGGTGGGCATCAAATATATTTCAGATCTGGCTTCAATACGACCCCTTTTATTATGGAAATCTATATGGTCAAAAGAGGAAACATTATTTACTCAATCTATTATACGGGACTGCCTCAAATTGGAGAATTGTTTAAGAATACCCTGGCTTAATTATATTATTTATTGGTTTAAATCTTTATTCAATTGTGACATCAGATTGGATCCCGGGTGTACTCTCTCTGTTGCTAGAGCTGAGATAAAATTAACTATGCTAGCAAATAAAATAGAGGCTCGTTCACGTGTTATCAAGAATCAATCAACTTTCCTCTTTTATTCGCAATTGGACCTTAAACAGGGTTTCCAAACTTATTTGTCAGCCGTGACTAGAGTCTCACATCGATTTGTGCTGACACGTCTAAGATTGGGTATTGTACATCATCTTGTTAATTTTCCAATTATGAACCAGTGCTCTGTCCATGTATGCCCATGCGATGGAGTCTCAAGACAAAGCTGCTGCCATATGTTATTATTCTGTATATTTTATTCCCATCTTAGGAGATTCTATTTAAAACCCTTTTTTCTACACTACAATAAAAGATCTACTACAGATGCCTTGAATTTGCTCTTCAGATTGGATGACCCACGATTATGCTTTTATTTAGCTACATTTCTTCTGAAATCTATTAGTATTAGGAAATCTATGATTATTGACATCTGATTATGTATTTTAAGGGGATCATGTATTTATATGTAATTATATGTAATTATATGCATTTGCACTTTTGAATTAGGATATCATATGATCCAGTAAATGTTTGGACCCTCATGTGAATTATGCACTTGCACTTTGTATTTGCACTAACATGTTTACGCACTTTGATGTATTCGCTTTTTATCCCACTGTTTTATACCTTTTTGGATTTTTTTTGTAGATTGAGCTTTTTTATGTCTGTATTGCTTATATGGCTGATTTATTCAACCGAATAAAAGCTCTAAATCGAATCGACTCACTCACTGACATCATAGATACTTCTACCTGCAGTTGTCAAGGTGCTGTAATTGCCGCCCACTGTTAGTGTATTGAAGTATAACACTATTTACACTTTTAAGAATGTCTCCATCAACAAATAACTAATTTGGGTCATGGTAAAGGATGCACGTCTTCCTGAACACACCAGTGCTGTAACATGGACCTCTGATGTCTGGGCTGAAGCATCAACAAAGTCAAGGGAAGACCCTAACGCTGGAGACCCCACCACTGACCTTCCACACCAATAGTGTCAGAGGTGACCCCAGTACCAGGCAAGAAAGGGCAATGGAGAGAAACATATACCAGATTGCCTAATTTGCTTGAGCTTCAGAAAGTATGCCTCCCTGTTTGTTCGTACAGTACTTTGGCATGATATTATCAAGATGGATATGCATAAGTAACGCTTCAGAACAGTCAGGGAAACTTGGAGGTGCTTGTATAACTGCTGGCAGTTTCATCCAGCTGAAATTCATTACATTTGCTGAACTTTCCACAACTTCTGAACTAAGAGAGACCAGAATTCTCTTTCCGGCCTCACCAATACCTTCCCAATCCATACTGACATATGTAGTTATAATTTAAGACCGGTAAAAAAAGAATACCACACTTTGTATGGTAGGCTTGACTGACACTGTTGCAAAGGGCAGATTAATTCAAATACAGGCAGTTGTAATCTCCAAGTCATGAAATCAGAGCTGGAGAAGATGTAGCGCAAGTAGATTAAAAAGACGCTTGTCCTGAGAACTACAAAGAACGTCGCACATTAGCCATTCCCTAGCTGGGTATGTAAAGATGGAGGCAGAGTCTGGTTGGAATTGATTTTGGATAAACTGTAGCCCCACATTCATCTGAAAAGAGGTCCCAATGAATTGCAGAGTCTTTGTTGAGTTACAATGGAATTTCACATGGGTGATGTGGAATCCAGGTGCCAACAGAAGACCACAGACTTGCCTTGCGTGCAACAGCTCTGCTTTGTCCTACATCTTAAGATGCCTTCCAAGCAAATTCTGTAGCTCAGCTTAGCAGTTACCAAAAAAGATGGGGAACCTCAAATGTTAGTTGTACCCAGCATACCAGAGACCCTCACACCTCCCATCATTGTAGGGGTCTGTTCCCAGCACATCTCATCCAGGATCTTTCCACAGGAGACACCCAAACCAGGCTTGGTCTGACTTACTTGTTTTAAGATTTTTTTTTCCTTGATATTACTCACTGTTGTAAGAACGTTTTTTACCTTTCTTTTATTTGTCCCTGATGGTAGCCATTTTCAGGAGTGCAAACACGCCTCATTATAACAAGGACTGTGGCGAGAAAAAGTGACCTGTTGGTATTTCAGAAGTCTGTGGTAGACAGAGGAGCTGATCAGTGAATCATGCTTTACTTTGCCATCGAGTGGGGACAGATGCTTGCTTTGAAGAATTCTACAATTAAAATTGTTTATAAATGTTTCTAATGCCACTGTTTATTTCTTTGTAGGAGCCCATTTACAGTAGATATAAAGAACTTCTTGCAAAGCGGATAGAGCTTCAAAAAAGAGTGGACGAGCTGCAGAGGGAGCTTACTAACCGTTCCGCCTCTTCCTCTTCGGACAAATCTGGGTCAGCAGCTCAATCTCTCACTACTGCACAAACAGTTGTATGAATACAATGGAACTATGTTTACTGGCAGCTGTGCTCAATACAAATTCTCAGGATGAAGAAATTGATTGATATGTAGAAGAGGTTATTGTAGTTGAATCAATTCAGTGTTTCTCTACATGCCTCTGGAAGAACTGCGGTGCACTGAAAAACATACCTCTTTGTGATCACATGTTGTGCCACAAGTATTACACTAAGTTACAACACTAATATTAGTTACCAGTCTAAACTACACAGTAGAAACATTCACTACAAACATTTAACTTAAATGGGTCTTCAATCTGTAAGGTCTACTAAAAAAAAAAAGGCGTAAAAATTAAACTGCATTAACAAACTGATCTACATAGAAATGAATATGCAATTCTTAAGGCTACCTCTTACACTAAAAAATATATAAAAGGCATGTTTGGCCAGGTTACCAGCAAACACACCCTGAAAAGCGGTGATTATGCCATCTCCTAAAGCCATCGCCTAATACATGTAGTTACAGTGATGACCAAAGAAGAGCAACGCCTATAGCACATGCATTTATTTTTGAGAAAACCCTTTCTGAGCAAACAAACCCTATTTAAGAAAGACTGTTACACTAATAAGATAGCATTTCGCACTGTAAATAAGGATTTGCAGCATAAATGGGATATAGTTTATTTACCAAAATGCATGCACTTTAAAATGTATAATATAGAATACAAAATACTAAATTTGAAGACACTGAAAATACTTTTTTGGAGAGTTCACTGACGCAACGGTTGTTGTTTAATTACTTGACTGTAGTTGCAACACTGTACCATAAGCACATGTTGGCACATTTTTGGACAGAACAATATTCTACAAAATGTATCATTTTTGTCATTGGGGTATCACTAACTCTACAACAAACTCGTAGAAGCAAACTGATGTTATTTATCCTCTGTATGTATTTATTAGAATTTCGTTCGTAAACCTGCAACTTTTTCTGCATAAAAAGCTTATTTGACCGTTTTTATTACTCAATTCATGGTTTAGAGGTACGGCAGTACCAACTCTTTCAGTTCTCAAAAATACAGAAATGTATTGTTATCCTGCTAGTTAGAAAGGATGCGAAGTTAAGAAAAATGTATGCAACATTTTAGTGTTTGTTACTTGCAAAAATGTAAGTAATTTAAATGTTTGTACGTATGTTGTGTACTTATAAGAGTGTGTGTATTATATAAAGCAACACAAATACCTATTTTTCATCGTTTATAATTAAATTAGATTGGTTTCTATTGTATTTTTTGTTATAAATTGTTCAGTCTATTAAGAATTTCTCTAACCTTAAAGCAACTGTATTGCTCATTAGAAAACATGCCACTGGACTTAAGACCCACCATGGCCGCATTAGGGACATTCTACATCATCATTCCAAAGATATTCAAGCACAAAATTAATTGATTACCTTCATGAGACAGAAGATCTTCAAAATTATAATAAAAGAGTTGACCTAAATGACTATCCCGCCGCCCAAAAAAAAAGCTTGGATATCTGTGTTCTATTGTGAAACTATTAGAAGAAGTGTTTCCTAAACTGCAGACATGAGGCATTTGCCATGAAATATAAAGAGCACACGGACTTGCAAGACGCATTAGTGACAAATCTAAAGACCCTTGGACCCATACATTTTATTTGTTAATGAGATGTTATGTGAACAAGTGGTATTCATATCTCCATAAAGCATCTTATATTATATATTGAGATGTGCCTACTTTCTAAATCAGATGCGAGTTGTGAGACAGCATAGATCTAATGTATTTCTAATATGAAGTAATTTCTGCTACCATATTTCTTCGAGGCCCAGGTAAGTTGAATTTCACTTATCACTAACTTCCACATTATCAGAAATGCAGAATATCTTTTTGTAAACATGCTAAGCTCAATGGCTATAAAATCTGCCTGGCACAGGCCAATCTAAAGATCCAGATGGATTTGAGATCAGGAAGCGTTAACACATTGATTGGCAGACTAGCTGTTTTTCTCTCTCAGATGTCAAAGACTACTCTTTTTCAGAAAAAGAGCCATAGTGATAGGTCAGGTGCTAACAAACTAGGGGGGATATTCTCAAGAACGTGCCATAATCTTCGCCAAAATATGTTAACGTAATTTTTCACATCGCCGTCTATTGCGGGAAAATAACTCCGTGTTAACGTCGTATTCCTAACACGGCGGTAACATGCGATAGTCTCCCGACAACGCGTCAAATGTCCGCGATAAAATTACCTGGACGGCGATAAAAATCTAAACCCGAACGTGAAAAAAGTTGCGATGTGCCCAACTGCGATAAAAAATTCCGCGATAAGCAGCGCCAGGCCTGCAAGTCACACAAGTCAGGCGGGGAAAAACCACTATAAAAGCGGCAAACAAAAACACAACCAAGACACAAACAACCGCGAAGCACCATGGAGGTAGCCGGAGCAAGTACAGAGGACAACCAGAACCCCACAAGCCCCACGGAGGACCAGCCTGGGACCATCATTGGGGAGACGGTGGCAGGATTTGGGGGACCGGACACTGCACAACATGACCTGACCCAACAGCAACAGGGTGAGTAACGACCAGGGACTGGGGGGACGGGGGGAGATGGGCACAGTGGCACACATGCACAATTAAGTATAGCACATCTGCGGCCAAACCATGCCCAAGAGTCACAACTCCAAACAAGAGACCAATTTACCCAAGTCCGCAACATCTCAGCAATGTATAAGCACAGAAGTGAAAGGCACACCGCCTGAAAGGGATAAGGGCCAGCCAAGTCAGAGCAGAAGGGGCAACTCACCCACAATGCAGCACACACACACAAGAATCAGAGCACCTCAACATTGACAACAATGTGGTACAAACTGCAACATTCACACAACAGAACAGAGGACACAACTGCTGCCGCTTGTGTGTAGAAAATGGCCATTCGCATGTGGCATAGCAGGAAACTGTGAGATAATAATGTACAAGTACACCCTCACATCCCTGATGGTGCAGAAATGTCAACTGTCCCGCATCAAATTGGCATCTCCTCGCAAACAGTCACAATGTACATTGTCATGCAGTCTGTATGTAAACTTGTACAATGCGTGAACATACATGTGAACACAATGTCAATCTGCATCTCCCCTTCACATTGCAGAGGGAGAATCAACACCTCCTGCAGAGCAGACCCAACAACACAGCACTGATGATGAAGAGGACCACACCAACATCTACACCGACGCCCTCCAACAGCTCATGGACAGCTCCGGCACCCCACCTCCAGCAGCAGGGCAGCCCATCTGCATTGATGAGACCCCACCCCCTGCACAGACCACACAGCAGGAAGCACCCACCACCACGGCTGTCTCCCAGGACCCCCACGACCAACACATGGCATACCAACGCCGTGTGTTCGGGTGCCAGGAGAAGATGGCTGACCGGGTGGGGTCCGAACTCATGTCAGCCAAACTAGATGCCATACGTGGGTGTCTAAGTCCCATCAGGGACGACTTACAGTCCCTAACGGACACCCACTGTCCGCTCCTTCTCGCCAACAATCCATGGCTGACATCGCTGGAGTCATGACTCTGAGCCAAGAACAACTGTCTAGTCAGAGTGGCTCCAGCGATGTCAGCCGGGAGTTGGGACACATAAGGAGAATGATGGGGAGCTTGGAGCGGATGCAGGCGGAAAGAATGTTTGCCACGGCTGCACACCAGTCAGATGTAGCTGTGATCCTCCATGCCCTGCAGATCCTCGTCATGGCATTGCCACCACAAGGCCTGGCGCGGATGAATGCTGCTGCTGCTACTACTCCATCCACATCTCCGCCCCCCTGAAGTGTCAGTGCCACACACTGAGGCAGACATTCCGCCTCCGGCCCCTGATGTGTCACTGCCACACAGTGATGCAGACAAAACACCACCACCCGCATGTGAGGCACCGGACACATCAGAGGACGGAGATGATGATGAATCGGGCTTTGTGGTAAGAATGAAGTGGTAGCATTCATCTCCGCCATATGGCCTGTTTCAGCTTGCGTTCTGCCCTCTGCATCAGGCCCTGGAATAACACCTTCCACTGTCCCCCGATACACTCACCTTGGACCTCGACATGGACTGCCATATTTGGTTACCAATGACACAGCAAGCACACTGCGGACTGAAGTCTTCCACTCCCGATGAACTTGTCAATCCCTAAAGGACTCCGGCTGGCCCTCCACGGGGCAACATTGCAAAGTGGGGTTTGCATGGCCCTGTACTGGTCCAGCTTCAACACTTCACTGAATGTGAATAAAACATTCTAATTCACGGAGATGTGTCATGGCTATGCTCAATCAAGTATGAAAGTATGGATGAATGTAGGGACAGTGATTCCACAAAAAGGTACTCCCTGGGTAATGCTATCAGTGCGCATGTATGGCCGTGACCCAGATAGGCAGTGAGACACACATTGTCATTCAAACCAACACTCATCACAGTTGAATACAAGTGAAGGTGCGTAGACTTTATTAGCATATGCGTGTCAGTACGGGCAAGATTAGTGCCACAACATGCAGACCAATGCAGCAGTATGTCAGAATGAGGAACGTTGCCAAGCGCCGCTGACCACTCCGGGGGAGTGCCTCACCTTTCACAGGTGTGTGTTGTTCGGCGTTGTTGTCCGCTCATGTATTCGGAGTCCAGGTGAATGCATCCATGTCCACTGTTGTCGTGGGATATGTGACCAGATCTCCAAGATGCAACAAGGTGTTGGGACATGTGCAATGGGTTCCAATCTGTTGTGGCTGCAGGTATGTAGTTACTCATCCATAAAAGCGATTGCAGCTTCGTAGGCTATCATTTCTAACATGAGCTCGTTGTCGACTTCATCAAACAGGACGGCGAGGCCATCCATTAGCAGGTCCGGACAGATGTGCTGCGTCCACCCCCTTTCACCAATTAGCACTACAGCCCAATAGGGGAGCGGTTCAATGTGGTCACTGCACACGAGGAGTTGTGCAATCTCCCAGGTCCAGCTACCAGCATGTATGCCAAGTATCAAGGCATCCCATAAACGGGTATCACGGTGACACTCCTGGTCGTGGGCCAACAGGGGGCGCACACACATGTCAAAATCCAGTTCAGCTACCGACCTGTTGGATAGGCAGACATCCATGGACCACTTGAATATGCACGATCAACAATGCAACACAGGCTGAACGCAGGTGACGTTGGCAAGGCGGAAGCTTAGCCGGTAACTGATCCGCAGCACTGCCAATGGCAGTACCCCCAGTAAATGCAGCATACGTGCACGGTACATTTCCACGTGACAGGGGTTGTGCATGTGTCCGGGATGTTCTGCCATTGCGTTAGTGGCTCTGATTGAAGCTGCACTGTTCTGACCTGTGCCAGTTCTGTGGATGAAATGCCACAGCTCGGATCAATGAGTTGTTTTAGTGTGCAACGGTTGTACGCCTGGGATGGTGTGGGAGTAAGTGTGAAGGCCATTCCATGCAAGATAACTTCGAGGAAGGACTTCTGTGTGTGGGGTGTGTATACGTTGGTCTTTCGTCGGGCTGTGCGTAGTGTGGGAGTCAATAATAAAGGAAAGGTACCCCCTAGTTACTTGTAGGTCTCAGAGGAGGTGGAAGCAAAAAAACTGACATGAAAAACCTCTGAACTGACCTATATTGCTTTAAATGTGGCCAGCGAATGGCTCAAAGACTACCACAACCCCAATGTGACTGTCATCAAACACATTTAATCACAAAAATGTAAATTTTTATCTCATTTATTTCTTTATACAAAATTGTTTGATAATTTTTAAATTATTATTATCACTGTACAATTATTTAAAAAGGACAAATGCATAATTGTCTGCACTTACATATACACAAACATTAGATGTGACCAATAATTAAAATTCATCCCTAGAATCATTGGTTTGATCTTTAAGTTATTTCATGTATCCTAAATACTAGGTAGTCATCCTTGCATGTCTAACTCAGCATATATTGGTTGAAATACACAAATCAATACATAAATGAATAAACAACCCCACAAACACCATCCAAATATCACTCTCACCATTCAGACTCACTCATTCACACTTACTCTCATACTTAAAAAGGAAATGTGAAGTGGCTTGTTGGGGGTGGGGTGGGATGTGTGCGACTTTGGGATTCATGTTTGACATGTTTTGCATGTGGCAAATGTGCGGCATCACTGTGTTTTACGTTGCCTCACAGCTGCTCCTCTCTCCCCCGAGCCTATTTACTTGTGCGCGCAGCGCGGTTGCATCACTTGCACTCCTACGGCACACCATTGTCATGCCTGTCTGCGCATGTCCACAAGCCTGACAACCACACTGTGATGTTGTCAGTTGAAGGTGGGCGGCCACTTGAGTGTAGGCCTATGGTAAGGATAGGGCGGTCACAGATGTAGAGTCCATGCGTGGCTGAACTCGCGCTGCGAGTAGGTCTAGGCATTTGGCTCTTGCTGCGGCATTACAGATACACACAACACTTGGCATGTATGAGCCAAGACCCCGAGCGGTCTTGCGCTCCTTCATTTCTCCGTTCGTGTGAGCCCGCCCTCAGGGTGCATGCTACATTGCAACATTGTCGATTGCGGGCAGGGTGGCGCCGACACTACAACAGAGACACACGCATTAGTTACTTCCTTGTCCAGGCCAGAACCGAACCACGCCCAGAGCCCCGGGCAAATCCTTCACACCCCTACGCTGGCCTGGCGTACGCCGGCCCAGCCCACTCCGCTTACGCTTACAGGGAGGGACTACAGAGCTACGAGTCCAAGGTCTTAGACACTGCCTGAGGTGATATGGTTGCGTCCGCAGTCCACAGCACAAGGTAAGGTGGTAGGGCTCTGGCCCATCATGCATACATAATGACCACAAGGACACACTTAGATAGATAGTGGAACTGGCTCCGGGCACGTGCGCCCGGCCACTTTTTATTGCCAGGGTCACATGTCCAGTGACGCCTGTGCTGGATGGGTGTGGGGTGAGTGTAAGCCAGCACTCAGGGAGTGGTTGGTGCTGGCAACAACTAGAACAGTGATCTTCATATCACACACACACAGATTCAATCATAAAGGGTCCATGACTTGTGGTGCACTGAGGTAGGGGCACCAGAGATGAGCGTGTTCATGTGAAGTGATTGTCAATCATTGTGTCCCTTCGGGATATTCCCGCTGCAGCTGCAGTGGGGTGTGGTGCACCTGCCTCATCTTCATCCTCATCGTCCCAGGTCTTACCCACTGCCTGAGGCGACATTATCGCGTCAGCTGTCCACAGCACAAAACTCAATCATAAAGGGTACATGTGTTGTGGTGCAGTGAGTTGGTGGCTGGTGGCACCTGAAGCGCTCAGCGGATGTGCAGCCTGCGATGATGCGTCGTCCGAGCGTGCCGCACTGGAAGCAATGTCTGTTGCCTACTGGACTGCGCCATTAATAAATCAAGACTCAATTTGAATTGTGAGCCCTGCTGACTGCAGTGTAGGCCGGAGGCAGCGGTCAGAAAGGGCCCACAGCCACGTGGCGATGACTTGTGGTGCACTGAGTTGGTGGCACCTGAAGCGCTCAGCGGTTGTGCAGCCAGAGATGATGGCGTGTCCACGCAGGTCAGGATTGGATTGGATTTGAGGGCCCTGCTGACCGCAGTGTAGGCCGCAGACAGTAGTCAGCACACATAACTCGGCGGTGCTGTGCCGCTGTGTGCGCTGGGGGGCCTGTGTCGCGGACGCCAGCGATCGGCTGAGAAGGCTGGCGGTAATGGCGGCGAACTCATGGCAGGGTGAGGGGCGCCTCCCTGCCAGACGCATTGGCCATCCGGGAAGTGAACCACGCCCAGAGCCCCGGCCTATTTATTCACACTCCTACGCTGGCCTGGCGTGCACCTGCCCAGCCCACTCCGCTTACAGGGGGGGGATGACACGGATACATGACCGGGGTCTTCCCCACTGCCGGAGGTAACATGGTTGCGTCCACTGTCCACAACACTACAAACACCAGCAGTATATGTCCACATGGACATGTCTGTGCTCTGCATACTGTAGTCTGTCCAGCACATTACCGCCACACTTGGCATTGTGTACATTCTTATTCATGGGTGACTTGCCTCCTTCACACATACTTGGTTCCCACCTCTCCCCACATTCTGCAATTGTGTGGCTGAGGGGCCATGCCGTTTTGGGAAGGTCAGCTGTCTTGTTCTGCGCTGCCTCGGTGGTAGTCTGGGGGGGGGGGATCCTGGGGGTGGTGGAGGTGGCTGTTGTGGCCCTCTTGGGTCTCCGAGCTGCATGGTCAGTGGCTCCATGACATGTGTTGGTCTCCAGATGTGGCGCTGGGCTCCCTTTCATGCTGCAGGTTGTCGTCCTGCTTTACACCAGTAAAGGGCAGGTGTTAAATCCCTACTGCTAACGCGCCTTATCGCCTGTTTTTGGGTCGCATCGCGGATCTGGCTGGTCGTTGAGAATATCGCGAAGTGGTGTTTTCTTGTACGGGAACGCCTACTCTGCATATCATTAGTGTTAGTTGTCGCTCTCATCCGTGGCGATGTTTTTTGCAGAGGATATCGCTGGGAAACTGGCGATATCGGCAGTTTGCACCAGCTTGAGAATAGGGCGATAAGTCTATCGCCACCTTTGTGGCGCTAAAGTGCCGATAAATCGGCGATGACTCCTTGAGAATATGCCCCTAGGTGCCTAGAAACATTAAGATCCTAACCTACCTAGAAACATTAGGATCTTAACCTACAATGTCAACAGGCTCAATGATATTATAAGGCAAGTTTTATGTATCAAAAGTGTCAGACTCTTGTCCCCTGACACGTGTAACATATAAAATAGGCATATCTTGCATAGAAGAATCATACTGTTGTTCCCAAAAGGTGCTGTGGGAAACTTAGTTTGAAAAAGTCAGGCAGTGTCAGAGGGCTAGATATACTTGTCTTCAACACCGAATTCAGGGGCATATTATCAAGAACGGCGATAAAATTATCGCCGCTTTAGCGGCAGAAAACTGCCGCTAAAGCGGCGATAATGAGCTTGATAATATGCTCTGAGAATTCCAATAGAAGCCCAGGTTCACACCAGAACATGGACTTCTATTGGAATTCTCAAGGGCATATTATCAAGCCCATTATCGCCGCTTTAGCGGCAGTTTTCTGCAGCTAAAGAGGCGATCATTTTTAACGTCGTTCTTGATAATATGCCCCCCAATCCCTTAGAGCCTCATTTATGGGGAATTGGCGTAGGGCAGTGCAGCAAGTCTTCTTTCTGTGCTGCCCTACACCAATGTAAAAGGGCAGGAATGCATCGTATTTATGAAATATAGGGGCATATTCTCAAGGAGCTATCGCCGAGTTAACAGCACTTTATCGCAGCCAAATCTGCGATAAATTTATCACCCCATTCCCAAGCTGGTGCTAACAGCCCATAACACCAGTTTACCTGCGATAGCAGTCGCAAAAAACATCGCCACAGAGGAGCCTGGCAACTAACGCTAATGATATGCTTAGTAGGCGTTCCCATGCCAAAAGCCGCGACAACACCACTCCACAACATTCTCAACGACCAGCCAGATCGGCGATAAGATCACAAAACATGCGCTAAGGCGCGTTAGCAGCAAGAAACTAACACCTGCTCCTACCTGGTGTAAAGTCGGACGACAACCGGCACCAGACAAAGGAGCACAGCCCATAGCCACACATGAAGAACAGATGCCCTGGAGCAACCCATCATGCAGGCCTGAGCCCCAATAGGTCAACAACACCCAACGCCACCACCCCCAGGACCCCCCCCCCCGGCCCTACCCCGGGCATACCCCCCCCTATGGACAAAGATATTGCACATCATCTCCACGAAATCATGAACCAAACAAATCGCCTGAAGTCACTCAATCACAACACCCAACATACATGTGTGGCCAGAAAAAGGGAAATCATACACCCATATCAAAACATCCAAACAATACGTTTATTACAGAACAAACCAAAAGAAACAATTCTGAAGAGGCATGGCGGGTCGTCTCAGGACATTCTGTAAGTCACAGCCTGCAAAACAGAAATCTGGATCAGAAGGTGTGCCATGCGCCCATCAAAGTACGAAGAGAGAGAGCGAAAGAGAGGAAGAGAGAGGGAGAGAGAAAGAGAGAGGGAGAGAGTGCCGACACTGCGGACCTAGGCCTCACTGCTCACCTTCCGCCACCGGCATGTCTCCAAGAGGGGCCACCACGTTCCGGAGGGATCTCCAAGCCCTGTGCCCGCGACCATGGCACCCTCCACATCATGCAGCCCCGCACCGCGGGAAACCAGGTCACACACCTGACTCTGGGTCTTGATTTCGCAGTGGCAGAGACCACATCAGTGCACACGGCATCATCGCAGGCTCCACACCCGCTCAGCGCTTGAGGTGCCACTAACTCTGTGAAGCGCAATGCCACGTGGCGGGAGGGCCGCACTGCCCGCTGGCCCAGGCCTACACTGCGGTCCAGCAGGGCTCACACTAATCCTTGCCAGGACGGCGCATCATCGCAGGCTGCACACCCGCTCAGCACTTTAGGTGCCCCTATCTCACTGCACCGCAAGACACCGTCCCGTGGCGGGGTGCCTGCCGCAGTGTATCCGGTGCCACCAAGTCTGTGCACTGCTAGCCATGGACCCTTAATGATTGAGTCCCGTTGTGCGGACGCCATCATGTCACCCCCCCGGCACTGGGCAATGTGAGGTGGCAGGGCCCTAGGTCCTCATGCACACATGAGAACTACACGGAGACACCCAGTCAGAGAGAGTGGAAATGGCGTCCAGCACGTGCGCCAGGCCCTTTTTATTGCCAGGGTCACATGTCCTGTGACCCATCCAGTGCTGGATGGGTGTGGTGTGGCTGTGGCATGCTGACAACTAGACCTGTGAGCTGCAGATCCCCACAGTGGAGACCTGGGACATGTAGCGTTGTCGTCCCCCCCTGTGTGCGTAATCGGAGTGGGCTGTCCTGGCTATGCCAGTCCAGCGTAAGGGTGTGAACAATGACCCCGGGGCTCTGGGCGTGGTTCCGCCCTGGGCTGGACAAGGAAGTGACCAATAGATGTGTCTCCGTTGTTGTGTCGGCGCCACACGGACTGGAATCGGCAATCTGTCACCCTGTGACAATAGTCCCACAACATGGGCAACATGGACGTAAGGGGGAATCACTGACCCTACATTCATCCATACTTCCACACTTGTAATATCATAGACATGACACATCTGTGTGGATATGAATGTTTATTACACATTCAAGGAAGTGTTGCAGCTGGAGCCGTACAGGGCCATGCCAACCCCACTTCACATTGTCGGCCCGTGGAGGGCCAGCCAGAGTCCTTCAGGGAATGACCGGTACATCAGGAGAGGAGGAGTGCAGTCCGCAGTCTGATAGCTGTGTCATTGGTGACCAAACAGAATATGGCAGTCCAAGGTGAGTGTCGCAGAGTGCATCGGGGGACAGTGGAAGGTGATGATGCAGAGGGCAGAACCAAGCAGAAACAGGCCACATGGCGGAGCTGAATGCTACTGCGTCCTCCTGACCACGAGGGCTGATTCATCCGCATCTTTGTCCTCTGCTGTTGCATGTGCCTCACATGTGGGTGGTGGTGTACTGTCTCCAGCACTGTGTGGCAAAGACACATCAGGGGCAGGAGATGTGGATGGGGTGGTAGCAGCAGCATGCATCAGCGCCAGGCCTTGTGGCAGCAATGCCATGAGGAGGGTCTTTAGGGCATTGAGGGACCCAGCTACCTCTCGCTGGTGTGCAGCCGTGGCAGCCGCTATTTCCGCCTGCGTCCGCTCCATGTTCTCCATGATCCTCAGCATGTGTCCCAACTCCCGGGCGAGATCGCTGGAGGCACCCTGGCTAGACAGTCGTTCTTGTCGCAGAGCCAGGACTCTGGCGATGTCAGCCATGGTCCGTTGGAGGGCATGGAGCAGACTGTGGGTATCCGTTAGGGACTGTGAGTGGTCCTTGATGGGACTTAGACACCCACATATGGCGTCTAGTTTGGCTGCCATGCGGTCGAACCCCACCTGCACCTGTTCAGCCAGCTTCTACTGCCACCCCAACACACGGCTTTGGAAGGCCATGTGTTCGTCGTGGGGGTCCTGGGAGGCAGCCGTGGTGGTGGGTGCTGCCTGCTGTGTGTGCTGTGCAGGGGGGGGGCCTCCTCGTGGCAGCTGGGCTGCCCTGATCCTGGAAGTGGGCAGCTGTTCAAGGGCGTCGAAGGTGTGGTGGTCCTCTTCGTCATCAGAGAAGAGAGGTTCGGACTGCTCTGCAGGAGGTGTTGGATTTCCCCCTGCAATGTGAAGGGGAGATGCAGTTTAACATTGTGTACACATGTATGTTGACGCATTGTACATGTCTGCATTCAGACTGCATGATAGTGTACATTGTGACTGTTTGGGGGGAGCTGCCTATTTGATGCGGGACAGTGGACATTCCGACTACATCACGGATGTGAGTTTGTACTTGTACATTGTCATCTCACATTTCCCTGCAGTGCCATATGTGATTGGCCAGTTTCTACGCACATGCGGCATCTGTTGTGTCCTCTGTTCTGTTGTGGACGTGTTGCGGTTTGTACCACCTCGTTGTCAATGTTGATGTGCTCTGCATGTTGTGTGTGTGCCGCATTTTGGGGGAGTCGCCCCTGCAGCTCTGATTTAGCTGCCCTTCTCCCTTCCATGCGCTGTGCCTCTGGGTTCTGTGCTTATGCAGTGCTGAGATGTTGCATACCTGTGTGCATTGGTCTCTTGGTGGGAGTTGTGGGTCTGGGGCATGTTTTGTCCGCAGATATGCTGTGCTTAATTGTGCATGTGTGCCATTGTGCCCATCTCCCCCCGTCCTCCCAGTCCCTGGTGGTTACTCACCCTGTTGCTGTTGTGTCCGGTCATGTTGAGCAGTGTCCGGTCCCCCGACTCCTGCCACCATCTCCCCACTGATGACTGTGGAGACCATTTCCTCCATCTCGTCCAGCTCCTCCTGTGGCGCTGGACTGCCACCTCCAGTCTGCATTGCTGCCTTCCGGTTGTTTGCGAGTTTCAGCTTGGTTTTGCGCTTCACATCATTCCAGTGCCTCTTGACCTCGTCCATTGTCCTCTTCAGCACTCCGACTGAATTCACCTTGTCCACGATGGTCTGCCATATTCCATTTTTAGTTGCCAGTGACACAGTGGAGGTGACGAACAGTGACTGATGGTGTTCTATCACCTCCGTTATCAGGATCCTGTTTTCCTGCAGACGGAAACTTCGTCTTCCTCTTCTTCTTGTCCTTCCCTGACCCTGAGGTCACAGGCTTGTCCTCCGTGGGGCTTGTGGGGTTCTGGTTGTCCTCTGTACTTGCTCCTGCTGCCTCCATTGTGCTTCGCTGTTGTTTGGCTTTTGTTTGTATGTTTTTTTCTAATTTTATGGTGCATTTTCCCGCATAACGCGTGGGAATTGCAGGCATGTGGCTGGTTTTCGTAGATTTTTGTATCGCGATTGGCGTCATCGCTACTATTTTCGCGTTGGGGTTTTGCGTTTTTGCGGCGTTGCTTTGTTTTTAACGCGTTCACTTGACGCGTTGTCCTGTGACTATCGCATGGTACCGCCATGTTGTGAATACCACGTTAACACGGAGTTGTTTTCCCGCGATGGACTGCGATGTGTGGGGTTGCATTAAGCTACACTTGCGGTAGTTATCACACGTTTTTGAGAATATGCCCCCACAGTGTATTCCTGTCCTTTCCCCCCCTGCACTGGTGCACAATTTGCTGCCTGCAGGATTGTTTTTGTGCAGTAAGGGGCACCTTCCTGCACAAAAACAATCCTGAGAGGCGTTATACATGGAAAGAGGAAAAAGCGAGGAGAAATAAAAATATTTCTCCTCATTGCGCCTGCTCTGGGGAGGCATAAGGTTTTGGTGCTGCCCAATGATTAAGTAAATCTGGGGCAGCTCAAAATCCATGAGTGTTGCGTGGGAAATCCCACTTCAACGCCCATTGAACACCTCACTGGCACAGAGTAAATCAATGCAGCGACTTGCGCTGCTTTGTCTTACTCCATATCTATGAGGCCATGCAAAGCCACACAAAGTGGCTTTGCGTGGCCTAATAGATATTATTGAGAGGCTTGCGCCACCGAAGCGTCAAAAAAAGTGACACTCTGGCGGCGCAACCGCCCATAAATAAGCCCCTAAGAATTAGTGGAGGAGGTGTAATTTAATGACCAGAGCTACCGACTTTGGAACTGGGGAACTAGGTTTGAGTCCCAGCATCGGCTCAACAGCCTGTGCCTAAAAAAGAAAAGTCATCTTGTGCACTTTAAGTGCTCTGATGCCTTTTGACCTAGTTCACACTATGTAAAACTGCAAAAAAAACACTTGAATGTGTAGTCTTATTTCTTGCTAATATGATAGCGATGGTCGTCTGCTGTGTGTATGGTCCATACGAAGATAATGAGCACCTGTGTACAAAAACTGCCCTGAAACTAACCACATAGGAGGGGGGATGATCTCTATGCAGTGATTTCATTGTGGCTGTCAGTCTCATCAAGGACAGTACCACTGGCATTTCTCGTGTTAAATGCCATGGAACTAGAGAACCCCTTTCTGGGTATATTGGCATGTTTGATCCGGCCAATTCATCCAGAAATCAATATTGTAATATGCACAGTCGTTTTTTGTCCACTCTCCTAATATTCACAGATCGGTTTATTTTCTTGTATTTAGAACTTTTTTCCTAATATAAGTTCTACTCGCACTTCTGTAAAAAAAATTATGCATTGGACATTCAGCCACGGACTAAAAAGAACACATTATAAAATATTTTCAAGAAAATATTCCAATATTTATTGCTACTAGCATAGGTTTATTGTCCTAACCAGGAGAATGAGCATTGTCAATCACCCTGGAATCCAGCACATATGAGTGCGGTATCAAATGGATCAATATTTTTCTCAGCATGTAAACTCAGCCTACTACAACTTTGTTTAAAACATCTATCAGAACAGTTCTGCATCATAGAATCCTCACTGAAGACTTAAACGTAGAATATTCCCACCAACCTGTGGGTTATCCCGGGAACACTAATTGAAAAAATCTTTATTGGAGGTAGACATTTCAGTGTAAGTCATTCATATGTCACCTTCACAGAGTTATGCAGGAAGGCTTTTACTGAGCGTTTTCTCACTGGAATAGCCAATTAAGGAATAGCACAACAGACTACTTTGCAGGATCTATCTTAAAAGTCTTAGCTTCCCAGGCTAAACTGTATGTATTACTCTGCATTTCAGTAGACAAAATGATGGGGGGGGAAAGTATGCCAAATAGAGGACACTGTTCCTTTAAGGGCTCCGGAGTTTCCCTCATCTAGCATGCATTGTACTGGCGATTTGACTCACAGCCTCTGTTCTTTTTTCCGACTCGTGCTGACCTGATTCTAGAACACATTTGAGAGAATTTCTCCCAAATTCTTGATTTTTGTACTTCAATGAATGCCTTTCATAGCTCGCCATTGAGATCACCAGCCTTTCCCACATTTGTAAGGTAATGTTTTCTCATAATGCCTTCACTTTTCTTTTGAAGTGCCCTGCCAGTGGAAGGAGTAAAGCTGTCACTCATACCCATTCTGTCTGGTGTATCTCTTATCTTAAAGACAGGAAAGGCTTTTGCCTAAGGGGGCAGCTTGAAGATCTGAATGTGGAGCCATAGAGGAGACGACTCAGGAGGCAAAGAGGGCAAGTCATCTACTGCACCTAGTTATTCCTCAAGAAAAGCCTTCTAGGATGGGAAATCTAAGGAGAAGAGGTGACATGGACATCCTCACCATTATTCAATGCATGCCTGAAGGTTACGGGAGCACTGGTCGAGGCACATATCGGCCTATCACATTCACCATTGAAGAACTCAAGGGAGGCCACAACATTGACAGCAAAAAAGATCTGGCAATGCTGGGACCATCGAAGGCAAGGACTTTGAAGATCATACTATCTCTAACACTGCAAACATTGATGGCGAGACTACTGTCATCCCATTTAATAAATCAACGCCAGGACACTTCCATTTCTCCACCTTTTGAGTCACCAGCGGGACAGCTCTCCTATCTCACCTATTCCAGCGAAGATTCCTGCTTTTGACCCTATTCAGGATTCTTTGCCTGACCTTCGGCTGTCACCAATCCATCATTCGACACCACCTTCTCCAGCAACACTAGACAGATGACAAAGGAGACGATCCGTATCTGGATTGCCATCTCCATCAGTCTATTGTGTGTCAGATTGTTATTCAACATACACCGGACTTTGCCAGCCACATCTCCTATGCCCACATCACTGGTAGATTATATCAATACTATTCAAGATGTACTAATAAGAGGGGCAAACAAATTGAATATTCAACGTGAAATGCTGCAAACTGCGGTTTCTGTCATGAAGACTCTCCAGTCTGGAGCAGCTCCAAACCAGACCTTACCACTTGTACGAAATTGGGGTATTAGTTGACAGGGGCGAATACCCACCTCAAGTAATAAACAGAACCATGTCAGGGTGAACCCTTAAAATCACTAAATTCACCTGAGCCCAACTCCCTGGTAACTATGGCACAGAGCAGACAGGCTTAATTTGGAGGCAATGTGTAAAGTATTTATGCAGTACCAAAACAGTAATAAAGTGAAAATACAACACAAGAAAAATCCCAAACCAATTTAAAAAATGGAGTAAAGTGTAATGATTAAAATGACATAAAAAAGACAAAAAAACAAAAATAAGTGAAACCGGAATTATGAATTTATATATTTTAAGCACCAACCACAGTCACCTGGGTGCGCATGACCTGTAGGCGCAACTTAAATCCAAAGCGATGGAGGGCTGGTTGGAAACAGAAACCAGGTTCGACCCAGTCGGACGTTTTACTGTTTTTGCTTAGTCTCTGACATGGAAATCAAAAAACTTCAACAGGTCAAGGCAGCAGACTATGGCCGAAGAGAGCCCCACGTCATTGGATAGCCGGAGGAGGACTTGATGAAGTGTTGACTTTTGCCTGGTAAGCTCTGATTGGGAGGCATTTGCACCCAAGGAAGGTCCCTCGCCGGCCAGATATTTCTCGTGCTTTTGTCCAGTTAAGATTTCTACCTACGGACTTAGTGGAGCCCGGACTCTTACGACTTGGCAAGGCTGTAGCTCAAGATGGCTTCATGAGGCCAGATGCCTTCTCCGCAAGGTTCAGCTGAATTGGATTTGTTGCTGTGGAAAAGCTCAGAGCAAAAGCAACCTGAATTTTTTGCCCATCGGCAATTCACCTTCATTGTGTCATCTTGGCAGTTTGGTCCCATACCTCTGGAGGACTTTGAAGCCAAAACGTTTGTTTCCAAGTCCCAAGTTTCAGGAAAAGTTAGAAGCACACTTAAGTATGAGCCATGGGTCCAGAACCTTGGGGACAGTACTTTGGGTCCAAGACTCACTACAGCAGAGGCCAGCGGCAGGGTACAGAGCAGGTCCCTTTGAAACTGGTCAACTGGGCAGTTGCAGGAAAGGCCTCTTGTAGCTTGCTGTTTCCCTGTAGCTTGAACAGCAGGTCGCTTTATGACCACTTCGTTGTCCTGGGTACAAGAGCGAGAGCAGGTCCAGTCTTCTAGCCTCTTCTCAGACAGCAGGTTCAGTCCTCTTCTGATAGAAACGTCTAACCGCAGATTTCTCATCTTTTTAATATTCTCCAGGTGTCAGACTGGATCCGGAAACTTTTCCAGCAGTACATCTGCATTGCATGCATGTAGGTGGCCCTGTGCGCTCTCCGCACTGACACCGTTCCACTTCAAAAGTGATGTGCAGAGCCTATATAGACACCACTCCCGTGCGCTGACGTCCGTTCCTTTCTTTCCTCGCCCGTGGCGCGGATCCGTAACTACCTCTCATCTCTTTGAGACATCTTTCACCTCAAAAAATCAAAGTGTGTAAGTTAATGTCACCTCCCAAGATGACAGGATTTTTAACCTTGTAAGGACTGTTGTAAGCAAATGTCTGTGACAGATCTTCATCAGGTTTGCCTTCGGTGTGTAGGTCGAGCCACAACTCTAAGGCTTGCAGTGACTGTGTTGATGAACCCGAAGGCCATACGGGACCGCGAGCTGAAACTCTGTCATTGAGATCAGTCCAAATCCAAACGTTGTTCTCAGATCCATTCCTGGTCCAGAATTCGCAGGAGTCGATCCCAAGCTAATTCGTGGTCGCCCTCCAAATCTTCGAGTAAGTCGAAGAAAAAACATAAAAAATACAAGTAGGACTCTGGTCCTTCCCGGCATTCTCATACTCCTGCGAAGGCATCACCATTCTTCCTGATTTTGCTCCTGAAGCTGGTTGACTTCAGAGCTGGCAACTTGTCCCAGCATAAAGCATATCCAAGAGTTCCGCAAGGCCATGGTCCATCTCCCTCTGGTGTACCAGTGGGCCCCAAGGAGCCCAGCGGCCCTCCATCTGGGACAGCATTGGCAGGTTCACGCTTGGTGCCAATTAGACCCTCTGACACCCACACTGGGTCTTCCCCGGCTCCTCTAACAACTCCGTCTCCAGGTCCACAACGCACGCCAGTTCCCGGATACTCTACGCCGATGCCGACTCCATCGCTGCCAGAGAAGGAGGTGCCCTTTGTGCTTTCCGACTCCGTGCTGCCACAACATCGACCAAGGCTGTGCCTGATTTCCATCAAACCACAACCTGCACTTGACATCCCATCTCCCCTCAGATCCCACAATTGCATTCCTTGTCTGGCACAGATTCTGACAATGATTATGACACAGGTGATGAAATTGGCCAACTCTACCATGAAGACAATTGGTATGATGACCTCCCAGAGGCCAGTGTCCCTGACACCTCTCCTGATTCTGGCCTTCTGACAACCCCTGCTCCTGCCACTGAGGAAAGTGCCTCCTTTGAAATGGTCATGTGGAGGGCAGGCAACGTTATTCTCCAGCTCCCCGCTTTAGAGGTCAAAATCAATGTCTTGACCGAAGTGATCCAGCATGAATACCCCTACTGAGCCCCCACTACCTTTAACGAGGCACTTCCTGATAATCTCCTAGGAGCCTAATCACCAAATTTGCAAGACGTCCCCGATCTGCCCCAGGCGGCCCAGCATTTTTGTCTTGCACCCCTCTCCTGAGAGGTTAGTGGTTCACGATCTAGACGGACAAATCCAAATACTTTTCCAACTACTTCCCCTGATAGGGAGTCCAAAACAGTGGAGAACTTTGGGGGCAGGGATATTTTCTTCCACCAGTTTGGCCCCCAGGTCCGTCAATGGCAGTTTCCCGCTGGGCAGTTATTCCCATGCTCTTTGGGATTCAGTGGCTCAAGTCTTCCCAGGTGTCCCAGAAGACCTTCTACCTGTCCTGACCCAATCTATACGCACCGCTTGTGATGTTGCCAGATTCACACTTCATTGTGTCCTAGTCACCATTGATTCCATTGGGCGAGCCACTGGCAAAAGGTGTTGCCATGTCTAGCTGCAATCAACATGCTTTTCAGACGATGTCCTATCGTCCCTTATGACATGCTGGTTGATGGGACTCACCTTTTTGGGTACAAGGCAGATTCCACTCAGAAGTGGTTCAAAGAGAATAGGTTATTAATCAACAGGTATTGGATCCCGCACTCCGTTGAAGTTGCAATAAAGTTTCAATGAAAAGGTCTGCAGAATGTAAGTATATTTGGGGGCATGCACCGAGGTATCGTCCCCTAGACCTGGCCGTATTAAAATGAGTTCAGTTGCACCTCCCCATCGGGAAGTGTCCCTCTGAGTGCACTGCCAGATGCCAATTCATACGAATTTAATCAATGAAATCCAAATTTCAAGTAAAGGTGTTCAAGCACATCGTTTATTGTAAACAGTATGGATGTAATGTCATTGAATTCATGAGTTATTCAACTGCTTCGTTAAAGTATAAATCCATAATCAATTAAACAAGCGTATGTTGGCCCCAATACATTTCGGGCAGATAACCGCCCTTCGTCAGGGGGTTTACCTAAAACAAAACCAAGAATGGGCGAATGAGACGACAAAATTCAAAAAAGGGGAATGTTGTGTCCATAATATATCATGCGTTACATGCAAGTTGGAATAGTCTCCTTGTGTCTTTAAATGTCCAAATGGTGACATGCTGATAGGAAACTCTGTGAACGGTTCAAAAGAATACGACGCTACCACAGTGAGAATGTGCAGTGATCAATCAAGGTAAACGAAGTTGTGCATAGAACGTGCGTTATAGGCGAACCTGCGGATATATCGAGCGTTAATGTAACGTGTGCCGCACGTTAACATTCATGCGTTATAGGTGAATAAATCAATGTCCATATCTAGATATAACAATGTAAATGTTGAGCATTCACACAAGGCTGTGATGATATCGGTGTTCATGCCATGCTCAAGGCGTGCTTTGAAATCGTGAAGCCTTCATTGGCGGAATTTATGCATGAAGAGATTTGCGTAGCTGGGGGCTGCGCAATTCCCCATGGAAGTTCCTATTAATTGAAGGAAAAATTTACCCTTATGGGTAAAATAGCTGTGGTATAAAGTGAATTGAAGAAGTTCCAATAGGAAGACCTATAAATCCGGATACTTCTAGTCCCCATGATTTGGGCATTGAAGCAATCGAATTTTTCCTATTACAATCTGATTTGGATCAGGATTTAAAAGTCTTCCTATTGGAACTTCTTCAATTCACTTTATACCACAGCTATTTTGTCCATAAAGATACATTTTTCCTTCAATTAACGGGAACTTCCATGGGGAATTGCGCAGCCCCCAGCTACGGAAATCTCTTCATGCATAAGTTTGAACTCAATAATATTCTCAACAATCAAACCTGGAAAAAACACCTAGTGACCAACCTAAGGTACATAGATGACATCTTCATAGTGTGGCAAGGACCCAAAGAAGACTTGATTTCGGCCAATGGTATCCTAAATCAAGTCAATGATTGGATCAAATTCACGTACAACATCGATAATCGGAAGATACATTTTCTGGATGTTCACATCTACATCTGCAACCAACAACAACATTACACAGGAAAGACACCGATCGCATCAACTTATTGCTTTTTAGCAGTTTCTATCAGCACACTTTCAAAGCCCACTTGCCTTATTCCCAACTATTAAGGATAAAGAGAATCGTTTCAGACGAAGAACAATTGTCTGCGAACATCACAAACATGGTGGATCGTTTCCATGATAGAGGTTATCCCACAGAAATTTTTAAAACTGCCACCAATGGGGCAGCTGCGTTTTCTCGTACTCGACTCTTGACTACACCAAACAAAACAGCGCAATCAAAAAGAACAGTGATGGTATCTAAATTTTCAACAGAAAGCAGTGGATTCAAAAAGATTATACTGAAACACTGGCCAATGCTCCAGGTGGAGCCAGATTTCAAACAATCCTTTGTGGACAAACCACTTTTCGCATATGAAAGAAATAAAAATCTGGCCGAACTGCTGAGAACAAAAAGACCAGAGAACTGCAATGAGACTTACAAAGGCACAATTCCATGCCACAACTGTGGGAACTGTAACAACATCATTAAAGGCAACACTGTAAATCATCCGACTAAGGGTTACAAAATCAGACTTTTTACCACAGCCACATGCGATTCTAAAAATCTGGTATATTTACTCAAATGCCCATGTGGGTTGGCCTACATCGGTACGACCGAAAGGAAGATCAAGATAAGACTCAATGAACACAAAAGTAACATTCAAAATAAGAACCCCAAATCGGTCGTGGCCACACATTTTGCAACCCATAACCATAACATCAGTCAACTGTGCTTTCTAGTGTGTGAAGTGGTAGATACAAAAGAAGGCAGAGACAATCGCAAGTTTTTAATACAGCGTGAAACGTTTTGGATTAAGAAGATGAATACTTTGATGCCTCACGGTCTTAACGACCGCATTGAGTATAGCTGTTACTTGTGATTCACGTTGCACTTCACTTTCAGTGCTGGGCAACATTCTTTTGAGCCACCTGCAATGTTTTACATGCGCATGCATACAGTTGCTACTTGTGACCCACATTACACTGCACTTTCAATGCTTTGCAATACTTTTTTGAGCCACCTGTAATGTTTTACATGACATTCTAGTGTTTATGGAATTTGGTTGTAACCATTTTTTTTCCCCATTGGCTTACATTTTGTAGTTGTGATTATATGTTCTAGAATCGTTATGTTTCATTCTAATCACACCCTTTATTTTTTTGACCTTTCATTCTTATTAATCTCTACCCTCAATTTCTAGCACCTTAACCAGCATACTATGCCATAGGCTTTCAGTCACGTTATCTCTTCCTCTGTACCACTCTAAGATGGCCACTGTTTGTTTCTTGGGATAATGAAGGTAGCGCCTTTTTTCACCTTTTTCACTTTCTACACGTTCATTAATATGGCGGTCGCTACGGGCGTCTTCGTTTCACTCGCGTAACCTGTGTTGGAAGCACAACAGGTTGTTTGTTTAACTGCGGAATGCCATACATTTGAGCGCCATAAGGTAAAGACACCTTACACTTAACCTTTGCCTTGCAAACACGCTGTTTTCATAAACGTGTGAGTGTATGCATGAAATACGGAACTTTGCATGATCAAACGCTGACACCGCCAATGAAGGCTTCACGATTTCAAAACATGCCTTGAGCATGGCATGAACACCGATATCGTCATAGCCTTGTGTGAATACTCAACATTTACATTGTTATATCTAGATATGGACATTGATTTATTCACCTATAAGGCATGAATGTTAACGTGCGGCACACGTTACATTAACACTCAATATATCCGCAGGTTCGCCTATAACGCACGTTCTATGCACAACTTCGTTTACCTTGATTAATCACTGCACATTCTCACTGTGGTAGCGTTGTATTCTTTTGAACCGTTCACAGAGTTTCCTATCAGCATGTCACCATATGGACATTTAAAGACACAAGGAGACTATTCCAACTTGCATGTAACGCATGATATATTATGGACACAACATTGGCCGTTTTTTAATTTTGTCGTCTCATTCGCCCATTCTTGGTTTTGTTTTAGGTAAACCCCCTGACGAAGGGCGGTTATCTGCCCGAAATGCATTGGGGCCAACATACGCTTGTTTCATTGATTATGGATTTATACTTTAACCAAGCAGTTGAATAACTCATGAATTCAATGAGATTGCATCCATACCGTTTACAATAAACGATGTGCTTGAACACCTTTACTTGAAATTTGGATTTCAATGATTAAATTCGTCTGAATTGGCATCTGGCAGTGCCCTCAGAGGGACACTTCCCGATGGGGAGGTGCAACTGAACTCATTTTAATACGCCCAGGTCTAGGGGACGATACCTCGGTGCACGCCCCCAAATGTACTTACACACTGCAGACATTTTCATTGAAACTTTATTGCAACTTCAACGGAGTGCGGGATCCAATACCTGTTGATTTATAATTTGTTCTAAACCAGGATCACAGCACCCGACCTCAAAATGTCTTACGACGACATATCAAACCTCACCGATAAACGAGCGGATACATTTGTTTTTGGAGAGAATGAAGCGCAAAGAATCTATTCCCTGATCGGCGAAATTGAGACGACACCTACAGGCTCTGGTTCAGTCCAGAGCAACATTAAACAACTTTTGTATCTAACGAAAAGAGAAATCAGTCAACGCCTGCACGCCAGCACACTTATAAAATACCATCGCGTGCAACGCATTCCAAGAGGGTTGAGAATTCCCCTAAAACCATCATTGTGCAAAAACGACTCAAAATCTATTGACAGATGGTATGGGATCCTTAACAAGTGCTCCCTCGATTTGATCTTGCTGATCATAGAAGAGCTATCGAAGAATTTTGGAAGAATTTGGCAGTGAAATCAACCAACTAAAAAGTGAATTATCGTCCAAGTTAAGCACAGATGAATGGTCAAAAGTCTTAACAGACATCAATGAGCAATTATCCCGACACACCCAAGAGATTAACGAACGCAAAGTCAGAAAGTTTCGAAGAGATACTATTGATTATAAGCGTGGAGAGGTATACAACTGCGCAGAGGTTTACGCAAGAAGAAGGCAGAACAGGCCTCCCAACAAAACATCTGAGACGGATACCTCGTCAGTGGACAGTGACTCTGAAAAAAACAAACAAAGTAGCACATTTACCAGTCAAAAGGACCGTCCAAGTGCGGACAACACACCACTGGAGGCAACCTCAGCCACGTCAAGCTCCGCTGCGGTTCCTTTTTTAGGAACAGGCCATTTAGGCAACGACGAACCAGGAGGCGCAAAGGGCGGAACATACACCGATCCAGCATTAGTGAAACGGGTGACCAGGAGCCACAAATAAACAACGACAAACAAAATCTGGTAATCAATATCTCCTCTGCCCACTTGAATCCTCATAAAACCAAGGTTTTACAAAAAGGAACAAGTTTCGTGCCAACCTACAAATCCAACATCTTAGAAGCGGAAGAAAGTTTTTTCAGATTTATGCGCGCACTTAGATTAAGGCATTTTTTTGACAACGTGATCACAGAACCTTTTTCAAAGACAGTTAACACCCTCGAAGGTTTGAAACCTAAGAGTTCCTATATGGCACCTATCAGCCACAAGGTGTTGGACACCTTCGAAACCCTTGTTAAGAATGATCTGCAAAATTTGTTTAAGAATCGAAAATCAAAACAATCAAATTTAACTATTAAGGACAGAAGTGTCCTCCAACGGTTAGCCAACAAATCAGAAATCATATGTGTGAAAGCTGACAAGGGTGGCGCCTTAGCCGTCATGGATATGTCTTATTACAATCAGAAAACTGATGAACACGTTGAAGACCAAACTACATACTTAGAAATTGGATACAATCCAACAGAGATGTTCCAACGTGAACTCAAAGAACAAATCGATAAAGCATTAACCATGGGTACTATTACTGAGATGGATCGGAGATACTTAATTCAAGAATTTCCTAAATGCCCTACCCTTCAAATGTTACCCAAAATACACAAAGACCCACACAAGCCGCCAATGAGACCCATAGACTCGACACGTGGATCGATTCATGAACCAGTGGGTAAATATCTTGATAGACATCTGCAAGGTTTTGTACAAGACATGTCCACGTACATAAAGGACACCACGGAATTCTTGATAAAAATCAAAGACATCGCAATCAATTGGAATGAAGAACTTTTCTTGTGTACCATTGACGTGACAGCCCTGTATACTTCTATTCCCCATGATTTGGGCATTGAAGCAATCTAATTTTTCCTATTACAATCTGATTTGGATCAGGATTTAAAAGTCTTCCTATTCGAACTTCTTCAATTCACTTTATACCACAGCTATTTTGTCCATAAAGGTAAATTTTTCCTTCAATTAACGGGAATGTCCATGGGGAATTGTGCAGCCCCCAGCTACGCAAATCTCTTCATGCATAAGTTTGAACTCAATAATATTCTCAACAATGAAACCTGAATAAAACACCTAGTGACCTACCTAGTGACATCTTCATAGTGATGGAGCAAGGTTTCGCAAATGAAACTTGCTCGGATGCAATCTTCCTCATTGTATTAATATTAAAACTTGTATTGTCTGTATTAATATTTGCACACACTACATGAATAGTTAGGAAGCTTGCCTATGTTGTTTTTCTAACAAATAACGCTTGTTCCTAGTCTAAAATGGCCGCTTAAGCGCGGGATTTTAACTGCGCATGTCACAACCTGATCACATGGTGTGACGTCTTTCTTTGCTTGGTGGGAATTTCTGCTTCTGCGCAGTGTGCATTAAAATGGCTGCTCAATGTTCTCACATGCTTAAGCTTGCTCTCGTGTCATTATTAAATAGTCATTTCTTAACGCAATTAATGCGGGATAGGTTTTTATAATTAAAAGGGATTAGAAATAAGATAAGTGGTATACAGTGAAACGTTTTATTTTTTATATTAATATTTCCTTCTTGCACTTTTAGTAATTCGTAATCTTGGGCCTGGGTTGGTGACTTGAAACTTGAAAAGCAGAAGGTTCTGCGCATGACTCCTGAAAGACTGCCAAAATGAAGTCAACTTGGACGTCTCACAAGGCCATGACCTATCGGCCGAAGAGGATGTTCTAAATGTACAAAATTGTAACAGTAGATACAATTGCTGTAGAAATTGTATATAATTTGTTGTGAGACGGGTGGGAAATAAAGTGAATGTATTAAATTGAAGGGGCGGGAACGTTAATACAATAGGCTTCACAAATTAAGCCAAATTTGTCATGGTGCGAGAATCCACCTCCTGTCCCTGCCCAATCAGAAGTAGTGGTCCCATATTTTAGCAACATTAAGAGGAGGTACATGGGCGTAGAAGGGTATAATAGAATATAGCATTAGTAGTTAGTTTAGCTCAGACTTTTAGAACATACAGAAGAGCTCCAGGCTGCCCAGCTGATCGGTTGCTGACTGAATCCCTATCCAGAAGAGGTCCTGAGGAGGGGGTGGCGGAGTCCATTAGAGGAAAGAATCGAGGAGAAGTCGAGTGCCAGAGAGGGGAACGGCGCAGGCGTCGTTATAGAGAGGTCTCCAGTCCTGTCCTGAAGAAGGTCCTTGCTCTTCATCCTTCCAGGGTCTTATTCTTCAAAAATCCTTGGCTAAGGGTTTGGTTCTTGCACTTAGGTAAATATATGCAACCTTTAGTTGCGCTGCTGTTCCTATCTTCTCTTTTCCTTAAACACCGTCATATATTAGTAATAATTATTCTGTACTTCCACATGGGTATTCTGATCAAATACCGTGTCTTTTTCTGTATTTTACTCTGCTAAAACTTTAGATAAACATTTTAAAACTTCCTGACTCTGTGGTTATTTCAGATTATGTACAATAGTGAATGTCACTCATTTTAAATTTCCCAATTAGCAAAGGATCCATTGGTAAGTTATTACTCTTCAATCAGAAGGTAATTGGTAGCAGGGATTTTTGATAAAAGAGTACATCTGACACCCAGCGTAAGTATTAGTGTAGTATGAATGTATGGGCCCAAGTGAGTATAAATGCTGTTTGCTAATATCGCGCTGGATCAATAGTGTGGCAAGGACCCAAAGAAGACTTGATTTCGGCCATTGGTATCCTAAATCAAGTCAATGATCGGATCAAATTCACGTACAACATCGATAATCGGAAGATACATTTTCTGGATGTTCACATCTACATCTGCAACCAACAACTAGCAACAACATTACACAGGAAAGACACAGACCGCAACAACTTATTGCTTTTTAGCAGTTTCCATCAGCACGCTCTCAAAGCCCACTTGCCTTATTCCCAACTATTAAGGATAAAGAGAATCATTTCAGACCAAGAACAATTGTCTGCGAACATCACAAACATGGTGGATCGTTTCCATGATAGAGGTTATCCCACAGAAATTTTAAAAACTGCCACCAATCGGGCAGCTGCGTTTTCTCATACTCAACTCTTGACTACACCAAACAAAACAGCGCAATCAAAAAGAACAGTGATGGTGTCTAAATTTTCAACAGAAAGCAGTGGATTCAAAAAGATTATACTGAAACACTGGCCAATGCTCCAGGTGGAGCCAGATTTCAAACAATCCTTTGTGGACAAACCACTTTTCGCATATGAAAGAAGTAAAAATCTGGCCGAACTGCTGAGAACAAAAAGACCAGAGAACTGCATTGAGACTTACAAAGGCACAATTCCATGCCACAACTGTGGGAACTGTAACAACATCATTAAAGGCAACACTGTAAATCATCCGACTAAGGGTTACAAAATCAGACTTTTTACCACAGCCACATGCGATTCTAAAAATCTGGTATATTTACTCAAATGCCCATGTGGGTTCGCCTACATCGGTAAGACCGAAAGGAAGATCAAGATGAGACTCAATGAACACAAAAGTAACATTCGAAATAAGAACCCCAAATCGGTCGTGGCCACACATTTTGCAACTCATAACCATAACATCAGTCAACTGCGCTTTCTAGTGTGTGAAGTGGTAGATACAAAAGAAGGCAGAGACAATCGCAAGTTTTTAATACAGCGTGAAACGTTTTGGATTAAAAAGATGAATACTTTGATGCCTCACGGTCTTAACGACCGCATTGAGTATAGCTGTTACTTGTGATTCATGTTGCACTTCACTTTCAGTGCTGGGCAACATTCTTTTGAGCCACCTGCAACGTTTTAAATGCGCATGCATACAGTTGCTACTTGTGACCCACATTACACTGCACTTTTAATGCTTTGCAATACTTTTTTGAGCCACCTGTAATGTTTTACATGACATTCTAGTGTTTATGGATTTTGGTTGTAACCATTTTATTTCCCCATTGGCTTACATTTTGTAGTTGTGATTATATGTTCTAGAATCGTTATGTTTCATTCTAATCACACCCTTTATTTTTTTGACCTTTCATTCTTATTAATCTCTTCCCTCAATTTCTATCACCTTAACCAGCATACTATGCCACAGGCTTTCAGTCACGTTATCTCTTCGTCTGTACCACTCTAAGATGGCCACTGTTTGTTTCTTGGGATAATGAACGTAGCGCCTTTTTTCACCTTTTTCACTTTCATTAATATGGCGGTCGCTACGGGCATCCTCGTTTCACTCGCGTAACCTGCGTTGGAAGCACAACAGGTTGTTTAACTGCGGAATGCCATACATTCGAGCGCCATAAGGTAAAGACACCTTACACTTAACCTTTGCATTGCAAACACGCTGTTTTCATAAACGTGTGAGTGTATGCATGAAATTCGGAACATTGCATGATCAAACGCTTACACCGCCAATGAAGGCTTCACGATTTCAAAGCAGGCCCTTGAGCATGCCATGAACACCGATATCGTCACAGCCTTGTGTGAATGCTCAACATTCACATTGTTATATCTAGATATGGACATTGATTTATTCACCTATAACGCATGAATGTTAACGTGCGGTACACGTTACATTAACACTCAATATATCCGCAGGTTCGCCTGTAACGCACGTTCTATGCACAACTTCGTTTACCTTGATTAATCACTGCACATTCTCACTGTGGTAGAGTCGTATTCTTTTGAACCGTTCACAGAGTTTCCTATCAGCATGTCACCATATGGACATTTAAAGACACAAGGAGACTATTCCAACTTGCATGTAACGCATGATATATTATGGACACAACATTTCCCTTTTTTGAATTTTGTCGTCTCATTCGCCCATTCTTGGTTTTCTTTTAGGTAAACCCCCTGACGAAGGGCGGTTATCTGCCCGAAATGCATTGGGGCCAACATACGCTTGTTTAATTGATTATGGATTTATACTTTAACGAAGCAGTTGAATAACTCATGAATTCAATGAGATTACATCCATACCGTTTACAATAAACGATGTGCTTGAACACCTTTACTTGAAATTTGGATTTCATTGATTAAATTCGTCTGAATTGGCATCTGGCAGTGCACTCAGAGGGACACTTCCCGATGGGGAGGTGCAACTGAACTCAAAGAGAACAGGCCCACAGCATGGCTTCTTGGATAATCTGCCCCACCTCACAGCTGCATCAGCCCTACAGTTCATTTCACGGTTTCGGCAGAGGCACCTCATACTGGTAACCACTTCTTCTACAGCAAGGTACAATTTCATGGCCAAAGTCGTGGCACCCACCGACCCTACTATCAGGGTCAACAAGCCAGTCATCCTACAGGCCCCCCTCCGAGGCTCAACTTGCCAAACCCCTTTAGTGTGCCGTTAGTGGAGCAAAGACACCCGTTGAAGGCATTATACAAATATTCTTGCTGGATTGACAGACCATAACATGGGTCCTGCTTGTCGAGAAGGGATACACCCTACCCTTCATATCCACTCCTCTGCCGCACCTTCCATCGACCAAGGGTGGACTGAAGTAGGACAATCTATCCATCTTATGGCAGGAAGTGCAAGCCCTCTTTTGACCAAAGGGGCTATAAAGAGGGTACCTGCACCAGAAGAGTGTTGTAGTTGTTATTCCCGCTACTTTCTGGTGTCAAAGAAGGATGAAGGCCTTCGTCCTATTTTAGACAAGTGCCTTATCAACGCCTTTAGGAAGGTCAAATTCAGAATGCTCACCCTGGCCCAAGTCTTCTCTGCCTGGATGGTGGCGTTGGCTCTGCAGGACGCCAATTTCCATATACCTGTCGTACAGGCCCATCAACGCTACCTGCAGTTCATAGTGGATTAGGAGCATTTGAAGTTTGCAGTACCCGCCTTTGGTCTCACCAGTGCTCCTCGGCTATTCATGAAAGAGATGGCGGTGGTTGTAGCACACCTTCGGAGTTCAGGAGTTCCAGCCTTCCCCTACCTTGATCCTCGATAACTGGCTGTAGAAGGCGGGCTCGCCACAGGCAGTCGACAACCATCTCCACACTATGGCAAACCTCTTGTCATCTTTGGGATTCACTGTTGACGTGCCAAAGGCACATCTGACTCCTTCTCAGCTGCTCCACTTCATCGAAGCCATTCTGGACATGGTTTGTTTTTGGGCCTTTCCACTGGAAAGGAGAGTCCATGACATTCAGGCTATGATCCTATTTCAGCCTCTGTACTGGAATTCAGTGAGGTCATCCCTAAGGCTGCTGGAATTGATCGCCTTCTGCATCTTACTGGTCAAGAACTCTAGATGGAATAGGTGGGCTCTGCAGTGGAATCTGAAGTCACATCGGGCCCAAAATCAAGGGGACCTCTCCTACCATGTGCAGATCTCAGTGGAGACTGCAAAAGATCTGCAGAGGTGGTTACTGAGCCACGACTGGGTCAGTGGCAGACTCCTGTCTCTACCCCACCCAGAGCTGACAGTGATGACCGATATGCCACTCATACCTTGGAGTAGCTAATTGGGAAAGGTGGAACTCAAATGCCTCTGATCTCTGACGGAGTCCCAGCTTCACATCAACCTTCTGGACCGGAGGGCTATCCGTTTGGCGTGGAAATCCATCAACAAGAGGCTGGAACAGGTGTTGTAAGGACAACACCATCGCCATGTGCTGTTGCAGCAAACAGGGCATGGTGGGGTCACAGTTCCTGTGCCAGGAGACCCTGGACCTCTGGAAATGGCTGAACCAACAAGGCATTTTCCCTGGTGGCAAACGACTTGGCAGGATCCTTGAATGCCAGGGTGGTCAAACCCAGCTGTCAATGCCTAGCGGATCACAAATGACAATTACACCTGGAAGTGGGGCAAAGTCTCTTCCGTGAATGGGAAGAATCTTGGTTTGATCTTGTCGCCACCTCTAAGAACGTGCAATGTCAGCAGTTTTGCGCGTTAGATTTTCCAAGGCATCTGTCGCTTGGAGATGCGTTATGCCTACAGTGGAACTCAGGACTCCTGTATGCCTTTACTTCTTCTGCCCCGATTTCTGAAGACCGTCAGGACCGACCTGGTCCAAGTCATCTTAGTGGCTCCAGGTTTGGAACGAAAAAAATGGTATACAAAGCTCATGAGCATGAGCATCTGTCCTCCGATCAGGCTGTCCTTCTGGGAGGATCTATTATCACAGCAACGGGGCAGGGTTCTGGCTTGGCCCTTCACAATCTTCACCTTCATACTTGGAGATAGAGCGGCGACAGCTGGACACCTTCGACCTTTTTCCGGAGTTTGTTAATGTCATCCTGGCAGCCAGGCGTCCTTCAACAAAAACTGTATACGCCTGTTGGTGGGATACATTGGTGAGTTGGTGCAGCACGCAGCAGATAGATCCTCTCCATGTAGTTATCTGAGGTTTTTTTGGGTGTTTTGTCCCTCGCCCAGTAAGACTTTGCTCTGGGCACAGTTAAAGGGCATCTTTCGGCCTTTTTGCTGTTGCCAGATCATCCCTCATTATTTTGGTCACCAGTTGTGATGCACTTTTTTTCAAATCCATACTGATGTGACATGTTGAGTGAAAAATTATGGATTGGGATGCGGCCCTGAGCGATTGTAGTGGCTGAGTTTAATTCAACCATTCTATCCATCACTTTATTTTTGATGCTTAGGTCATACCCCAGCAGAAAATCTACAGGCATGGCTAGACTCTCAGCTATTCTCAGACTACCAGACACCCCACTCCACTCCAGGGGAACCAAATCCATAGCGTAGTGGCTAATCTGATTATTGCTGTCACATCTGGTGGTTTATATCAGAGATAACTTGCTCTGAGGACACCCGATGGCAATTAACAAAAGTCATGCTGGCACCTGTGTCTCTCAGAGCCTCCACCTTCTTCCCACTAATGGTGAGCCACTGCCTGTACTACTTAGTTTTATCAGGCATATGAGATTTAGGCACGATCTCTGTGTCACCCAGGCACACTAGGGTAAGCTCTGCACTACACCTTCCACAAGCTAATTGGGATGACCACTACTCTCAGCACTACTCTAGTAATACCTGTGGTTGGCTGCTTCATCCTAGGAAAGATGGCATCTTCTTTTTTGGGTTGTATGACATTACAACGTGTTGTTTTACCACTCATGTTTTTACTTCGCAAGCTTTGCCATGCATACCATTGCTACGCGTTTACATTTGGTCACATTAAAAATGTGTTTACCACGCACAGAACCAGCATGCAGCCGTTCACCACGCATACAACATCGTATTTTTTCCGATGTTGGTTTTATTTGCAATTTACACATGTAGTGCTGTTTAAAGCACCAATGTTTGACAACACCGTTAATTAATGTCTGAATAATATTGTGATATGTACGCATATATTGTTATCAATTAAATTGATTGAATTTTTACCGTTTATTAGATTTCTTTCTATGAACAGCAACCAATACGTCTTCAATCTGTAAGTGAATATTTTCTGACGCGCAACATAGTAGAACATGCTTGGATATTACACAAGTCAACCTCGCTCCCTCTCTCTTTGCTGGAAAGGCAATGAAATTGTTTTAGAATGTAAATTAAACTTACCTGTGTGCAGCACTTTCTCTTCCGATTTTCCATTCTGCTCCGATGTGCTCCATCTTCTATAAAAAGAGACGTTCAACAGCGTATATCCTGCAATTTTATTTGAAAGTGAAAAAGGACTTTTTTTGTACACTCGCTGTTGTGGAAAGTAATGGTAACAGCAGGTGTTAATGTCTTTGATTATTATAATGTTTTTTTTACATATCAATAAAAAAGTATAAAAATGTCTTCAATCTAAAAACGTCAGGTTTTTGGTTGTTGTTTTTTTTGTTAAAACTTATTAAATTAGGGGAAAGAATTATAATTTTACATGGCTCAGTAAAAATAATTTTGTCTGCAAGCTAATTGTACATTGTGTTTATTTTGTGTGCAAAAATGTACTGCCCCTATTGTCAGTTTGATACTCGGGTATCAATAAAAATACCTGAGTATTAACAGTTACCCATCTGTTGCTCCTAAACCCTCTGCATACTGCCCCAGTATTTTTTTGTTATTTACAAGTAATTCCTGAGCAAAACCATACTTAACCACCCAGAGCCCCTAAACCCCCTGCATTCTGTTCTGAAAATATATTATAGTTATTACAACATATATTACTATTAATTTAAGTGCTACATTAATATTGTTGTTTACCTAGTTAACATAATAGTTTCTCAAAGGGTAACACTGCCACCTACTGATAAAAAAAAAGTTGTAAAAAGTGCATGGTAAATGTAGTGCGTGGTAAAGTCTTGCGTGGTAATGACATGCGTGCCCGCAGTTATTTCGTTGTAAAAAATGCGTGGTAAATGTATTGCAAGGCTAAAACTTCGGAACAAAGGCTCTTTCCCCTTTTTTGTGCCCTGACTGGTAACATTCATAGCACCAGGGCTGGTAAGGCCCCTGGGATTCTTCCCAGTAAACCCTCACCTCCTATGGTCAGAAGAGGACTGGAACTCCCTTTGCTGAAAACTCTTTTGGAGGTCTTTAGAAAACTCCTTTTCGTTTTTCCTTTTCTCCCATCCTTCTGTTGATGAGAACCCGACCTACTTTTCTTATAGTTCCCCCAGGTACTCTCCTGGACACTCTAGTATTGATCCAGATCCGAGGTCTCTGGGTACAGTTAGCTTGGAACTAATTAGGTGCTGGCACAACTCTGCAAAACGATACCTGAAAATGTGCTTCTTCATCATCAGATTATAAAGCCCATCATAATCATTTACTGCAGTTGTGCTGCAGAATGGAATGCAGGAATCCAAACAGTGGTTCAAGTACAACACTTAAAATAAAGAAAGCTTGAAAGATGGGAAAAGAATACTAACAAAGTAGCAAGACTTCAATCAAGAAAGAGAAAATATCAGAGAGACAAGAAGGAGGGGGTGCTAGAAAAATAGTAACGCACCCAAAGCCCATGTACAAATAATTCCTTTTGATTTAAGAAATTTATTTATCAAAAAAAGCATATCAAAAATACATATATACAACAATAATGGCGCTCATAAGGTTACACAAACAGTGTTACAAGTATAAACAATGACATCTGTAAACAAACTAATAGTGGCTGAGGGAAATTACAAGAGGCAGGGTTACACAAACAGTGTTACAAGTATAAACAATGACATCTGTAAACAAACGAATAGTGGCTGAGGGAAATTACAAGAGGCAGGGTTCAAGACAAAACTGAAACAAAACAGAAACAATATATCCTCATCACTTAGAGCCACATCTTGGCGTCGACGGCGTTTCGACCCATTACTATTTCAAGGGTCATCATCAGGACAAAACATCAGACATAAGAGCGTCCACTTGATTTCAATAAATTATCTGTAATGAAATATGTACATGGGGTTCAGAAAACTGATAACATGTTGGAACCAAAAAGAGAGAAAGGAAGTATCTCATGTGGCCCAAGAAATAAATATACCAAACACCCGGAAGTATAAAAGGTGCTGAGAAAAAAAAAAGATCAATCAACTACACCAAGAGTGCTTAGATCTAAACCCAAGAAATGAAATAAGGAAAAGAAGAAAAAGAAGTGCGTTTATTTAAACTGATACAAAGTGATGTTAAGTCAAAAAGGAGGAAAATAATAATAACCTGTGTCATCGAGAATAATGTATCTATTTAGAATGCGCATAAAGCACACGACGTCCAAAGCAGCAGTTGCGAAGAAAGAAAACTCTGTTAAAATGTAAACAAAGGGGAGAAAGAGAGAGAAAGCAAAAAAATAATATAAAATTAATCAATTAAACTGCCATATTTCACATGAATGTGAAAGGGTTGAATTGAGCTATTTATCAACATACCAATTAGGATGTCAAAAAGCGATGGATGACAAAAATGATATACAGTGATTAAATCCGCAAATCTAAAAAGAACTGGACCAACTCGGTCACAGTAGAGTAGATATAATCTAGTGGGGACAGAAGAAAACAAGAGAACACAAGTTAGGATAAAGACACATGGACTAGTGAATACATCCTCTCAAAGAATTACATACTGTACCTAATAGCAAATCCAAGAGATTGTAAACAGTCCAGCGGTCATGCTAGTACAAGGAAACCAGATCGGTGTGCTCATGCAGACTGTAAATGCAGCACACATGCAAAGAGGCAGTGACAAAGAGAAATACAGAAAGAGAAAGTCTTGGGAAGGTGTACCATTTTGGTGCAAACCCATGTTTGTACTGACTTTAGTAAATCTGTTTTTTTTAATCAAAATATATGCCCTGGATCCCACTGCTGAACACCAATGTAAGAAATTGGGGTGTAATCGGGGTCGGGGGGGGGCAGTATCCTGCTCAAGTAATAACCACAACCCTTTTCTGAGTAAGTTACTAAATTAACCGGAGCTCTACCCCTGGTAGCTATGGCACACAACAGACAGGCTTAACCTAGAGGAAATGTGTTATGTATTTATGCAGTATCAAACAAGAAATAAAGTCACTACACAAGAATAATCCCAAACCAATTTCGAGAAATAGAATGGATTTTAATAAATAAAATGACACCAAAATGACAAAAATCCTATAAAGTAAAACAGTTATGAATGTTTCAAGTTTAAGGTTCAAAATAGTGTCAAAAACCCAAACCAATTTCGAGAAATAGAATAGATTTTAATAAATAAAATGACACCAAAACAACAAAAATCCAATAAAGCAAAATAGTTATGAATGTTTAAAGTTTAAGGTTCAAAATAGTGTCAAAAAGCGTTAAGCGCCAACCGTGGTCATCTGGTTGTGCTTGACCGGTACCCAGGTGCAAGTTAAGGCAGACTGCGATAGAGCACGGGTCGGATATAGAAATCAGGTTCAGCCCGGTCGGTCAGAAGTTTGATCTTTGGACTTAGGGCCAGATTTACTAGGCCCTCGCATCGCGATTGTGTCTCGCAAGGCAATGCAAGAGCTTAAGTAAGATTTACTAAGCCAAGCAAAAAGCAGTACAAAATGTTCTCTTGCTGCGTTGTGTGACATTTTGTTAAATCTGGCCCTCTGTCTCTGAAACATAAGTCAAAAATCCTCGGGGGAAAGTCAGCAAGCAGGCTGCGGCCGAAGAGGACTCCACGTAAAGGTAAGGTAAAGGTAAAGGTAAATTCGTACTTGTAAAGCGCACTGCCACCCCAACTGGGGCATCCTGGCGCTATACGCATACCGCTGTGGAACCCTTCCTGGCTATTCCCTGTGAAATGTCCACTCCTGGGCACCCCCAAGGTGAAGCCAGGCATCCCAGCGCTGGTGGGGCCGTTGTGGAGATTAAGCAAGCTATTGCCCAGAGTTGCAGAGTGGGACCCATGATTAGAATAGGCACCGAGGCGAGAATTATCAGGTCCGAGGAAATGGAGTCCAAGAACCGCCGAGGCGGGAATTGAACCCTGGTCCCGGGCCAGATCTCTGCATCAGGGTCTGCCGCTCTAACCATTGAGCCACACTTCTCCACGTCATCGGATATCCACTGGATAAGGTCTTGGGGAAACCTTTGACTTTTGGTGGGAAAGGTCTGGTGGGAGAAATTTGAATTCCATACCCAAGGAGGGTCCCTTGCTGGACAAATACTTTTTGTGCCTTCGACTGGTGAAGATTTCTACTTTCGGACTTAGTCTTGGAGCTCGGATTCTTCAAGTGGGGCAAGACTGCAAACTGTAGCTGAAAAGGGCTCCACGGGGCTTGGTACCTTCTCTGCGAGATCCCACTCAATAGGATTTGCTGTTGCAGAAAAGCTCCGAGCTGGAACAACCTGAATCTTTGGCCCAGCGTCAGTGCACCTGAGTGAATCGACAGGATACTCCTGGTTCTCCAGAGGTTTTTGAAGGAAAAAAAAGTGTCTAAGTCCCAGGTTTTCAGGGAAAGTTAGGAGGAGTACTTTGACACAGGTCATGGGTCCAGGACCTTGGGGACAGCAGTCGTGGTCCAGGGCAGGTCCCGTTGGAACTGGTTGTCTGGGCAGTTGCAGGAAAGGCCTCTTGTAGCTTGTGTTCATTTAGCTTGAACACTTAGGGGCTTATTTACAAGCCCTGTGCGTTGTCTGAATGTCACTTTTTGTGACTTTCTGGTGGCGCACAGGGCTTAGCCATATCTACAAGGCCACTTTTCATAGCCTTGTAGATATGGAGTAAGGCAAAGCAGCGCAAGTCGCTGCCCTGCCTTACTCTGTGTCAAAGAGGCGTTCCATGGGTGTTGCTGTGGATGGGCTTTGACCCTGCCCCAGATTTACAATATCTCATAAACCTGGGGCAGCACCAAAACCTTGCGCCTCCCTAGAGCAGGCACATTTCTCCTTGTTTTTTCTTATTTTCACGAGTGCTGCATTTTGCAGCACACATAGAAAGAGGAAAACACCTCTCATGATTGTGTTTGTGCAGGAAAGTTTCCCTTCCTGCACAAAAACAACCATGTCAACAACACAGACACCCTTGCACCATGATGCAAGGGTGCCTGCATTGGTGCACGGCTGCTAATTGTGTGCCGGCACTGGCTGAAAGGACAGGAATGCACTGTATCTTGTAAATACCGTTCATTCCTGCCCTTTCGAATTGGTGTAGGGCAGCGCAGCAAAATGACTTGCAGCGGCGCCTTACGCCAATTCTTGGTAAATATGCCCCTTAGTTCAGTATGACCCTTGGAGTGCACTCCTTTGTCCTGGGTACTAGAGGGGTAGTATATGCAGTATTCTAGGCTCTTCTCAGGTCACAGACAGCAGGTCCTGTCCTGTTCCTCCACAGTTACAGAAAGTGTTCTAAGGAAGGTACTGTGGGTGCCACATTTATGGATGATTCTAGCCTGTGGGTGGGGCTGACTCCTGGTCCCTTCCTAACCAATAAGATATACGTTCCAAGGGGCAACGCTACCCACATTTGCAGCAGTTCCTGTTTGCCCTACTGCACAAAATCCTGCATGGACCCTCTGTACCTAGATGGTGAAACTCTTCTCTTATATAGAGCCTGTGTGCCCATCCCAGAGGTATGAGGGAAATGAGCAAACTTCCTGTGTGGTCAAGTCAAGTTCAGATGGCAGCTCCTCTCCCACTGGGAGTGGTGCCTGCCTGACTCTGGGAATAAAGAAGGGCCCTGCCCAGCTGTCAGCTAACTTTTGCCTGTGACAAGGTATGTGTAAAGATCTACCTCAAGCAGTTGAAGAGGAAAAGTGATCTTTATTGTAGAGTGAACACAGGTACCGCCAGCTCAGCTTCACAGCTGCAAGTAACTCAATGCTTTTCAAGGAATAACATTCTAGCCTAGCAACAAGCTTAACATTCCATTATATGTAGAACAACTCCACACATCTTCCCCCTTTTAATAATAAAGCAACAAAAGTTATATGAATTAAAAACATTGGTAAGATGTTACATAAACATTAGTTATCAGAAACAAGCAAAGGAACACGACATTTACAAACATTTCCAGTGCTCCAAGCAGAACCATCTGACAGAATAACAATGTCTTTTTTTACAGTTCTCACTTGTATGGGCCTAGAAAATTTGCTGTCTCCTTTTAAGAAAATTCCACCGCGTCTTACAACCACCCAATCACCTTCTCTCACATCAAGGTTCTTTACACCTTTTTTTGCATTATAATACCTCGTCGCAGCCAACTGTCGCTGGACCACATCACTCTCAACAGCAGTTCGATCAACCCACACACAGTCCTTATCCTTCAACCATCCAGGAACTTCCTTGACACTGGGCTAACGACCTTTAAGAGATATAAATGGTGATACACCAGTCATAGAATGTGGCGTGACTCTATATGACCAGACAAGCTTTTTAAGTTCTTCAAACCACGACAATCCCTTAGAAAGTGATAATTGGATATTTTCCATTATTAAACGATTTATCCTTTCCACTAAGCCATTGGCTTGAGGCCTGAAAAGAGCAACCCTCTCATGTTTGATCCCAAATCTGCACAAAAATTCTTGCATTTCCTTTGACACCAATTGAACACTGTTGTCTGACACCAAAACTTTCGGAATCCCTTCATTCAAGAACACCCTTTCCATGAATGCAATGACTTTTCGCGTAGTCACACACTCTGTGGATTCAACCACAAACCATTTGGAATGATAATCAACTAGAACCATCAGGAACTTGCTATGTGACCCAAGTTTAGCGATGGGACCCAAAAAATCTATCGCAACTCTTTCCCATGGGCGCTTAGGAAATGTCACACATGCTAAAGGAGGTTGCCTAATTACTTTAGTCTTGTCAGCTTGGGCACAGGCATGACATTCTTTTACTACACCCTCTATATCACTGTCCATACCGAGCCACCAATACGACTGTCGCACCCTCCTCTTAGTCATATTTCTTCCTAGATGCCCCTCATGAGCAATGTTCACAATTTTCCTCCTCAATCCAACCGGTGGCACAATCTGACATCTTCTCAGTAATTTTCCATCACAAACACTTAGCTCCTCTTCCACTTGGTGAAAACTCCTGAAGCGAACATCTTCAATGTAGTTCTCATTCAATCCTTCTGATATAGACCTTATTACAGACTGTAAGATATCGTCATTTAACATAGCTTCTTTCCATTCCTGTTTGTTAAAAGCAGCCTTTCCATTGCTGCTATGCACCTCTTCAATAACATCATCCACATCTACATCAATTATTTCTATAGGCATCCTTGACAGATAATCAGCTACGACATTTCTAAATCCTCTAACATATTCAACCACAAAGTTATATTCAAGTACTGAAAGCATCCACCTGGAAATTCTGGGAGTGACACTACCCTCCAGGCCTCTCCCTCCTTTAAATAAATGGACCAGTGGTTTATGATCTGTACGAACTCTGAATATAAACCCCAAACAAAATATCTGAAATGCTTTATTCCCCAGCAACATGCTATAGCCTCTTTTTCAATTACTGAGTACGATAATTCTGCATCACGCAACCTTCTGGATGCAAATCCAATGATTTTTTCATCCCCATCACACATTTGAGTTAGGACTGCACTAATCCCTATAGCACTAGCATCAGTCGTAATGTAAGTCTTGCCCATAACATTAAAATGACCAAGAGTGGGAGCTCCTACAATACAATTCTTTATCTTGTTGAATGCACAATCACAACCATCAGTCCACTCAAATGAGATCCCTTTCTTCATTTGTAACCTCAAAGGTTCGACAATTTCTGTGAATCCCTTCACGAACTTCGAACAATACTCAGCTAGGCCAAGAAACGATTTTAACTGGTCCTTATTTCGAGGAGTGGGAGCATCCTTGATGGCAGTAAGAATACTTTCCTTAGGTTTGATACCATCTTTAGATAGCTCATGTCCCAGATATGTTACAGAATTCATTTTTAATTGACATTTTACTTTTTTTATGGTCAGCCCATTACTTCTCAATCTTTTCAGAACCTCTTCCATTACCATATCATGATGTGCATCATCTTTACCCACAATTACCACATCATCTTGAAAACATAAGACATCAGTCATACCATCCAAAATTTGTTGCATTACCCTCTGAAACACCGCCGAGGCAGATGCTAGGCCGAATGGCATCCTGCAATAGCGAAATGCCCCCAGCGGTGTGACAAATGAAGTGAGGTGTCTTGATTTTTCATCCAGATCTATCTGATGATAAGCCGCAGACATATCAATTACACTAAAAATGACACCACCACCCATACTTGTCAACATCTCGGAAATATTGGGCAAAGGCTGCCTATCAACTCAAATGTTCTTATTTAAGTCGCGCAAGTCCACACATAAGCGGATCTTCTTTCCCCCATCCTTAGGTGCGACTACGATGGGGACCAACCACTCAGAGGCTTCGATAGGCTCTATAATACCTTGTGCAAGCAATTTTGTGAGCTCATCTTGTAATGGACCTCTCATCAAATATGGAAAGTTTCTCACTTTATATACAATCGGAATTGCATTTCTTTTAAAAATAATCTTGTGTGAAAAATTCTTAAGTTTACCCAAATTATCAGAAAAGACTTCTGGATATTTTCCCATTAAATTTGTCTGATACGTTGTATTAATATCATGTACCAGTGTGGACATGACCGGCACATCAGCATTAGGATTGAGAATTATATTCAAATCTTTTTGATGGCGCCAACCTAATAAGTTGGACCCTTGTTTTGTTAGGTATACCCGACCATATACTTTTTCCCCACTAAATGAGATCGTCATCCACTTTAGTCCCAAAATCTCAATTGTTTTCCCACCATATCCTACAGCCTTGATATCAGGCTTGATCCAGGATTCAACATCGCTTTCCTCTTTCCATACCTCGGAATACATATCTTTTGACATCAGGGTATACAAACTTCCTGAATCAACAAGCATCTTAACATCATGCTTATCCAAATTTATGATACAGTGAGGTTTCTCTAACACACATGTACTTTCTTTAACAGTATTACACTCCAAGACAGAATGGTCATGGTATGACTCCACAGAGATTTCAGGAACATCAAAGTCGTCGATACATAGCATCAACTCTTGAACATTCTCACATGAGTCAACCTGACCAAATCGAGTCTTTGTTCTGCAGACTTTGGCAAGATGACCTCTCTTCCCACACGTTCTACATAGTGTGTTCCTAGCCATACATTTGAGACTGGAAGCTATATGTCCAGGGGCTCCTCAACGATAACATTTAACAACCCTTGCTGGAGCAGCAGCGTCTGCATGAGGGTTAATGCTAGAGTTATTATTAAACTTGTTGAGAGGAGGAGTTGGAGTTTTAACACAGGATTTCACTACTTTAGTTTCTTCTACACATGACTGGATCTCAGCCCCTTTTTCAGCTTGCTCTTTTTTTACCGTGGAATTGCTACATGAGTTGCTACAATTTTCCATTTCTCTTATCCACAAATCAGTATGCTCTAACCCTTTGGCAATTTGAATTGCTTCGTCTAATGTTGGATCTTTAATAAGAAGCTTTTCACGTATTCTCTTATTATTAGTACACCTGACTATTTGATCGCGAATAAGAGAGTCTGCCAAACCTTCGAAACAGGTAAGTGAAAGACCTCTTAAAGCTGCAACATAAGTCGCAATATCCTCATCTATTTTCTGCAAACGGCAAAAAAACTTATGTCTCTCTAACACAACATTCACTTTAGTAGTAAAACGTAAATCAAGCATTTGCATAGTCATTTCATAAACATTGCTTGGTTAACCATCACCCATTCCCAAAGAGAGTTCAGGAAGATTTTCATATAGACGGCGTCCTTCAACCCCTAAATGATGAAGTAGGATGGCTTGCCTACGCACAGGACCGTACTTATCTGCACCAGTTGCAAGAATATAGGTTAAAAATAATTTCTTCCAATCTTTCCACAGAATAGCCGGGTCACCTGGAGTGGGAAGAAAAGATGGTGGTGCAGACAACCCCTGGTCACCCATGATAATTAAAATGTTACAATAACAGTCCCACCTGCAAGGAAGCAAAGGTTATATGAAACAACAAACTAATATAATAGACTAAAATAAAAATTCGAAAATAACAAACCAAATTGTTGTTGTCTTCTTGTTTGTCGTCTTGTGAAAGTGTTGCTTGAAGAATTCCTCATTGAAATGTTAGAAAAGAGTTGTGCCGTTATAGAAACCAAGGGAAATCCTTCTCCTTGATAGTTGTACTATAAAATGTTACCCGAGTCTTTTAATGCGAAAGGAACGATAACAGTATTGAATTATTTAAATGAGCGAGTGCACAACGTTGTGCCGTTATTGAAAATAAAGGAAATCCTTCCCAATTGTTCAAGATGGCCGCCGGGACGTGCAGTTCACGTTCTTCTTTCTAGAGGAAGTTGGGCGTGAGGAGGCGTGCGTGCAGACGTGAGGAAGAAGTCAGCTCGAGAGGAATCGGCATGGATACCGTAGCAAGGATACTGCAGCAAACACGAGTCTCAACACTGCCCCAAGCCAAAAGGTGAGCTACGTTCTGAAACGTTGAACGTTATTTACTTTCAAACAAAGTGATTATTTCCCAGGATTTTCGTCAATAACGTTATCTACTTTCGTAAACGTTAGCAAAGCAAAGTGGTTATTTCCCAGGATTTTCGTGAATAACGTTATCTACTTTCGTAAACGTTAGTAAAGCAGTTATCTCCCAGGCACTTTCATAAACGTTACGTTCTTCCTCACAAATTTGCTGTCTCCGATATCTCAGGTATTTCTCACGAGAATGGGGAGATATCTCAAACGCGCTCCAGTAACAGCGTGGTACAAATCTCCTTAATGTAATTCAGTCACGCCGCAAGAATCTCTTCGCAACTCCTTACAATCGCTTCACACGCCAGAAGAATAGAAAGAGGCAGGGCAAAAATCGAGGCAAACATGAGAGAAATTAGTATTACCAATATTGCGCCTGTACTCACATGGTATGCAGAAGTCAATTAGTGGAAGAAGTTGCAGAAAACTCGCACAATTAGTTCTTTTGTCCTTAGTAAAAATCCTTTAGAAGTAGATTAATCCAGGGGTGGAGGTACTGGTACAGGTTATCTGCCCCCTGCGCAGATCAGGTCAACTCGTCGCCAATGTAAAGATCTACCTCAAGCAGTTGAAGAGGAAAAGTGATCTTTATTGTAGAGTGAACACAGGTACCTCCAGCTCAGCTTCACAGCTGCAAGTAACTCAATGCTTTTCAAGGAATAACATTCTAGCCTAGCAACAAGCTTAACATTCCATTATATGTAGAACAACTCCACAGTATGCCTCTTTGGAAGTTAATCAAGTTTCTGGGCACAGCCCAGATGGTCATCCTGTCAGAGGAACAGACCACCTCCCCACACTGAAGGCCTTTGTATTAGCTTTGGGTGTCAGTTCACACCCAACCAAGGGGGATATTCAGCTCCTGGGTGACAGTTGGTGCTCATGCAAATGGCTCCAAAGGCTTTAGGCAGCAGGGAAAATGTGAATTTCTAAAAGTACCTTTTCCTTTTCCAAAATATTTATTTCAAATCTTTCTTCACCAGCAAATTGGCTTGTAATAAATATTTAAAACGGTCCAAGAATGAAATGTGTGGCTGTTTACTAGCCGGAAATTACTTTATTGACTTTAATATTGTGTCCCAGTGCTTTCCTATGTAACAGCCAACCCTGCTACAGTGAAAATAGCTTTTGGAGTTATTTTCAGAGGTAGAATTGTCAGTTTTAAAACTGCACAGCCAGGCTAAAATAGTAGGCCTTCAGTCATGTTTGCACTGTCACTGCAGTGGGTGGCACAAAAGTGCAGGCCACTGATGACATTTAACCTACAGGCCCCGGGTACACTTTTGTACCATATGCTAAGGACATATAGTTGGCACATTTAACTTGACTGAGTATGTAAATTACATCATCTTGGAAGGGGATGCACAGGCACTTTTCTGCTGGTTAAAAGGGTAAAGTACACAGGTTGGTACAGCCAGCAAAAATCTGGGAGTAAACCATGCACACGAATGTCATTTCCAACACCACTGGTTCCAGGTTTTGCAGAATTGGTAGAGAAGAAATTCCTTTCCCCTGCAACAATAAAAAGGTTACTCCTAGATTGTAGAAAAAAGAGCAAGGAGATGGATGCTGTAGGGCTCAAAGCGCATAGTACAGATGCAGCTGCTCTTAAGACGGCTGATAATACAGCTATGTTAGGCAGGTATGACAGATCATTGTGGGGGTGTCTTTCCTCTCTTGTCGAAGACCTGCCTAGAGAACACAGGCAACATTTTTTTGTGGAGGTGATCAAGGAGGGTCAGTTGGTAAGCAACCAAATGATAAGTGCAGTGGAGAGCATCTTGCTAAAGACCAGGGGGCAGATTTACAAGCCCCTCGCATCGCTTTTACGCCGCCGTTGCATCACTTTTGTGACGCAGCGGCGGTGTAAACAATGCACCACGTTGCGACACATTTACAACGTGACGCATCTAGGGAGATGCCTCACGTTGTAAAGCCCTGCGCCACATTATACCTGCGTCAGGTATAATGTATGCAGGGTGGGTGTTCTGACACAAGAAAGCCTCGTAAAAGTGACGCAGTGAAATCTACAAGATTTCACTGCGCCACTTCTACGACGCCATGCGTCAAAACCTTACGCCTGCTTGAAGCAGGCGTAAGGAGTGACGCAGCACAATAGGAATAGGCATTCCTGAGCATTGCTGGAGTTGCGTCGTGCTTGCGACACGACTCCAGCAATACGTTACCTTTACGACAACAGATGCGTGACGCATCTGTCATTCCTTGCGCCATGGTGCTCCGCATTGTAAATGAGACACATCCATGGTGGCACAAGGTTTTTTTTGAGTGGGCAAGTAAACTGACCCATCTCTGCTATAACGCAGAGATGAGTCAGTTTCTTGTAAATTTGCCCCTAACATCCTTAAAGCCAGACACCCAATTGAAAATTATGAAACACAAATTCTCAAGGTCAGTTCTGTTTGGCAAACCCAAAGATGATGAGACTGAAAGGATCAGGAAGGAGGCAGAGACACTTAAAGCAGGTTTTCAAAGCGCAATATTGCCACAGAGACTACAATTACCAGAACAGGCAGAGGGTTATATTCCCTCTTTGAGCCTAAAATCCCTATGGTCAAAAGCAACAACAGGAACCAGGACCATCCCCTAGCCAATCAGCACGAGGTAGAGGACAGCAACAACATAAGCAAGCCTCTTCATCTGGAAAATCAAGGCATAATAATGACGATCCCTGTTCCTCTCCTGTTACCTACCCCAGCAGGAGGGAGTGTATTGAAATTTCTGGAAGAGTGGGGGCGGAGGTTGCCGCAGCGCAAGATGGCCACGTAGAAGAAGAGCTCCGCAAGCCATTGGCGCCACGCTGCTTATATCCTGGCAATCCGATCGTCCAGAAGCCCACAAACACGCTCCTGAGCTGCCGCTGACCACTGGGCGCCGGCTGGTATAATCCTGCCTAGCGTGGTGACGCCTACACCTCTGATAGCCGCCTTCAGCCAGGGTCGCGGCGCGAGCCTGAGTTGGAGGCCGCGCGCCCGCTCCACGTACAGCGGGGGAGTGCCCGAGGCCTTGCGGCGCCCGATTTTGGTCTCCTGCCTGGCGGCCGGGGGAATTCATCTGCACTCATCACCCATCGGCCGCGCCTGCCCCGGACACCTGCGGATTCCTCGCCGAGTTCGGCGCGGGACCCTGTGCACTTAGGGACGAGGTGCCCTGCGAGGTCTCGTGTGCACGGAGGGCCTGCCCGGAACGGATCGGAGAGTCCCGGGGGACGGCGCGTCGCCCCCTGGCATTGCGGACGGCGGCCCGAATCCAGTGGCCTTGACCGGAGCCTCGCCGGATACCTCCCCGGTGGCACGGGGGAGGCCGTGCTACGGACAGCTCCACTGTATGCGGGCCCCCTGGGAGCGTGCGGCCTTGGAATTGGTCTCTACACCCGGAGTGTGCCTCACCAGCTCCTTGCTGTTTCTTGTGACCCTTGGGCCCCCTGCCGGGCGGGCACAGTGTGACTGGACTGCACGAGTGAAGGGGGAGGCTCCTATAGATCACTGCGCAACTTTACCACTGTTGGAGGGCTGGGAGCAGCCCTTGGCGCTCTGCCAGCTTTCAGCAATACACCTGCCTATGCCAACTGCTGACTCCCCTGCTCTGGCTGACCTGTTGTGGGTGCCCTTCTGAGCGCGCCGCCTGGTGAGGGCTCTAGCGACCGCTGAGACGTCTGTGTGTAGCGTGTCCCGCCTGGGGTGCGTTGCCTGTGGTCTTGGACGTCCTTGGCCTGGGGCGTGCGCTCACGTCGGGGTCCCCCCCGGGGGGATTGTTCGTTTAGCCCCCGGTGGCCTCCTGGATGGTCACTAACCCCTGGTGCAGTCTAGCTGGCGGTGCACGAGGATCAGAGTCGTCCAACTCCCTCAAGACACTTTAGTGGCCTGTCCCTACTTTATTCTTCCGCTCTAAATCACCATCATGGGCAGGGTCGATAGAACGCAAACCCGCCACCCGTTTGATACAAAAAGTACTAAATCTAAGAAGGCGGACAGGGCGCCCTCAATAGATTCCGGCGCAGATCACTCGGAGGATGACCCTACTGAGGTCAAACAAATGTTTGCCACTATACAAAAAAGCCTCCTGGCTATGGATGGGAAAATTGACTCACTGGTGTATCGTATTGACAGGATGTCAGAACGCCTAGATAAACAAGCGGAGTGCACAGACATGGCCGAACGTAGGATCACCGAGGTCGAGGAGGCCCAGACCGAGACAGACCTGGTACAAAAACAAATGGCTAAAACCCTCGCTACGCTTCAGGATAAGGCGGAAGACCTGGAGGCCCGGTCTCGCCGCAGTAACATACATATTACGGGCCTTCCGGAGTCCACCCCAATGGGCAATGCTGAACAATTTACTGAAAAACTGCTCATCTCCTTATTAGGCCGCGATACCTTCTCGGAACTCTTTGTGATTGAGAGAGCGCATCGTTCACTGGGCCCGCGTCCCCCTCCAGGCGCTCCACCGCGTCCAGTGATAGCTAAGCTGTTGAATTATCGAGATCGCGACTCGCCCCTGAGACGGGCCAGGGAACTGGGGGCCCTCCAATATGAAGGTTCAACGATTTCCCTTTATCCAGACTTCACTGCCAAAGTCCAGGACGCTCGTCGTCTCTTTAATCCCCTTAAGCGTCAACTCCGGGACCACAGTATCTCCTACGCTATGCTGTATCCGGCGAAATTAAAGGTGAATCTAGAGGGCTCTTCCCGCGTCTTCACAGACCCGAAAACTCTGCAAAAAGCCATGAAGGACATACTCAAGAAATCTACGTCGGAGGCTGTGCGAGAACACACGTCGGAGGCAGTGGAGGGCGCAAAGGGAGGCTCCTTTGAGGACAATGACTAGAACACTTTGACTGAGTTTCCTCCACACTGTAAAGTATTGGTTCCTGTTTTTCTAATGCCCGCATATTTTGCTCTGTTGCCCTGTTGAAATTGTGGGAGTGTCTTTACTCTTGTGTAGATGGGTTTCCGCGCCGATACCCCATTGGACTCACTCTTTACACCCCAAATAAGTTGAGGTTACCTGCATGTTTCGCTATGTGTGATAGGAAGTTATACAGGCTTGCACTTTGCAGTTTCCTTCTCGTCGATGCTTTGTTGATATGTTCTTGATGGGTATAATGCACCACTGGGATTGTCGCTTATAGCGAGGAATACGTTCAGCCGGCCCAACTCAGTGGCTCCTCACTAATAACTGATTGCCTACATATGCATAATACTATATGGCTTGACGCCGGTGGCTGCCTGTGGTGCTTTGGTAACATCCGCCCCGTGTGTTACACACTACATGGCTAGTCGCCATCTTTCCCTTTAGGGGGGTGGAGGGTGGGTACGACCAAGCCGTGCCACGATTGGGGTGACATGGCGTGGGTGGGGGGAGGTAGGGTTTGTTGTGAATTATTGTTTGTTTTCCTTGGGGGTTTCTATATTTTTGGGTTTTTGGTATTATTTTCAGAGACACATACATAATGGTACACATGCCGTCACTATCGCACGATTTGCTCATCGACCAGATGCCTCTAGGGCACTTTGACAGTCGCAATCATACTACACCGCTCTAAAAGATGGAGGCCACATTGAGGTTTCTGTCCTGGAACGTTAGAGGTCTCAATGACCAACGTAAGACTAGGAAAGTTATGTCGTTTCTCACCAGGCACACTATTGATATCGCCCTTCTACAGGAAACACATCTCCCGATGACACATCTCCGGCAAACCCGAAACAAAATTCGTGGCACGATCCATGCTGCAGGTTTCACCTCACATGCACGCGGGGTCCTCACTTGGATCAACCCCAAATCTCGCCTCATACTCGAGGAACTGCACACTGACACTAATGGCAGGTATGTGGTGTCTAGATGTAAAGGGAGGGGCTTGGATTGCATATTAATTAATGTGAACGGTCCCAATCATGACTGCCCCCAGTTCTTCCACGACTTGCTCACGCTTGCTCGACGCCTGCCTGATGTCTCACAATTGTGGGGAGGGGACTTTAACTGCACACTCAACCCTGACCTAGATCGATCGGGGGGGCCTGCAAGGCGCCGTTCGCAGGCGGCGGAGGCCCTTCTGGCAGCCCTGATGGAATTGCACCTCATAGATGTTTGGTGTGCCCGGTCGGGTGTGACAGGTGGCTTTACACATTACTCAGCGCCCCATAATCTCCATACCCGCATAGATTATTGGTTCTTGGCAGGCTCTCTTAGGCAACAAATACGCGACTGCGAGGTCTTCCCGCGCACCTACTCGGATCATTCTCCTTTGTTATTGGCACTAGGTATTTCTGCCAGGCGTCCCCCCCGTTTACATGGCGCTTCCCCCCATACGCGTTACTAGATGAAGCCTTCAAGGCGGAAATGTTGGAAGCCATGGAGACCTTTTTTGCGACTAACCTGGGCTCGGTTCCGCACTTTTCCACTATTTGGGAGACCTTCAAGGTCTATGTCCGTGGGGAAGCCATATCTAAACATTCGGGGGTTCTGAAGTCGATTAGGGGGCGGTTAACTCTCTTGGAGCAAAAGCTTTCGGATATAGAGAGAAATTTGGGCACCTCTGAAGATCCTTCTCTACAGACCGCACTTAAGGAAACACTTGAGGAATATCACATGGAGGCAGATAGAGAGGTCAAGTTGATGGGCAAATACGCAGTGGCGCGAATATATGGGGAAGGGGAGCGACCGGGTTCGACACTGGCGAATCTCATGAGAGGGTGCTGCGACACTACTCAACCCATACAACTGGTCACAGAGAACGGGGATACTGTTGTAGACGCGGATGGGGTGGCGGAACAATTTTGACAGTTTTACGCTGATCTCTACAAAGCTCGGCCTCACTCAACACCCTCTGACCTGCTTGAGTACCTAGAATATATAAAGTTACCCTGGCTGTTGGACTCACACAGGGAGTACCTGGTGCGCCCCCTTGAAGCGTGGGAGATACATTCCGCTCTGTCCACCATGCGCTCAGGCAGCGCCCCGGGGCAAGACGGGCTCACTGTGGGATTCTATAAGGAATTTAAGGACCTCCTGACCCCCCACTTACTCACTCTGTTCGAAGAAATGAGCGAGGAAACATTAGGCCCCCCTCGATGAGGGAGGCTCTCCTGGTCGTTCTACTGAAGCCTGGAAAGCCTCCACACCACTGCTCCTCTTATCGTCCACTTTCCATTTTGAATGTGGATACAAAGATCTTTGCTAAAAACCTAGCTAATAGACTGAGCCCCCTAATGCCGACTCTTGTGGGCGCCGAACAGGCCGGCTTTATACCAGGTCGTTCACTTACTCACAATCTACGCACTGTATTCGGAGCCATCCAGCATACCAAACCGGACACCAAGGCTGCTGCGATTTTTCTCGATGCTGAAAAAGCATTTGACTCTGTGGAATGGAGCTTTATGTTGTTGACCCTGGAGAGAATGGGGCTGGGTAGAGTCTTCATACGTCTGATCTCCACATTATACACAGACCCGAGGGCCCGTGTGCGGGTGGGAGATGTAGTCACGGCCCCTCTGCAGATATCGCGGGGAACCAGACAGGGATGTCCACTCTCCCCATTGTTGTATGCGTTGGTGGCGGAGCCGTTAGCTTGTGCAATGTGTGAATATCACAGCCACAGGGGGGTTCAGTACCTCATTATATCGGCATACGCGGATGACACTTTGCTCTATATACGCGATCCTGCTCAAAACGTATCTCCTGTCCTCCGCGAGGTGGTGCGCTTTGGTGAATGTTCTGGGCTGAAAGTTAATTGGGAGAAATCGGTTCTATTCCCTCTCACCCCAGCAACGCTTCCTGATGAACTGGAATTTCCCCTGCAATGGATCACGGACCCAGTACGCTATTTGGGTATTCAGGTCCATACAGACCCGGTCCAGATATTCCGAGAGAATTACGGTCGGGCTATTAATAAGCTTGAGGAGGACATTGCGAGGTGGATCCGCCTCCCCCTCTTCCTTTTGGGCAGAATATCCCTCATAAAAATGTTGGTCCTCCCCAGATTTTTATTCCTGTTTCTTAATATTTCGATGGTATTACCCGCACAGTTCTTTAAAACTCTACGAACACTACTGATTAGATTGACCTGGGCTGACAAACAACCACGGGCCAGTTGGGCCGTTCTCACTTTACCATACTCTATGGGTGGACTTGGTGCTCCTGACCTTGACTTATACTATCGAGCAGCTCAGGCCTCACATGCATATCACTGGCTACACCAACAGACGCCCCCTCCGCATCTGCTCATAGAGCGATTATCTACTGCCCCCTCCCCCTTGGCAACGGTACTGTTCCATGCTCCGCGTCGCACTACAGGTGTCTTAGATTCAATAAACGCCACTACGCATGCTTGGCATAATCTTCCTAATCGACAAGCGCTCTCAATATTATACTCTCCAGCTACCCCTATCGCTTGGTGTGAATGGCTTCCGACGCTCACCGCACCAGAAATGATAAGCGCATTACATTCCCTGGGTCTGGACACTATTGGGGATTTCTTTGAGGATGTGGCCGGCAGAGACGGTGACAGTTTGTTACAGATTGAGCCCTTGCCATCTGCCTTAACCACCTTCCATTACTTTAGAGCCCGCAGTGCACTCCGAGAATTGCTCGGAGAGGAATTGCAGGAACCCCCAGAGGTACACTCCTTCACAACTTTGGTTCGAGCTAATTCTCCGAAGCGACTGGTATCCCCGATTTATTCTAGAACCATAGAGCTGCAGCGTTACACGTACACAAAAGCTAGGCTTGAATGGCAGGCTGACCTAGACATCATGATAGATGACACCATGTGGACATACTGTTGTGTGGCCACCAAGCGGATCTCTCTCAATGGCCGGCATCGTCTTATCCAATTTAAATTCCTTAATAGGATATACCATACACCAGTACGACTGCGCAGATTTGGGATACGTGAGACTGCTGACTGTGAGAGATGCGGGATGCAGGAAGCTGACTTTATACATCTCGCCTGGTTGTGCCCCACTATAGCGACCTTTTGGCTACAGGTCTTTGCCGAAATAAGTGCAATCACACAAGAAACCCTCAGCCCTGATCCGTTACTAGCCCTGCTTGGCTAATCCAAGAAATTGCAAAAACCAATCAGACGTTTGGTCGATATGGCCCTATTAATCGCTAAGCGCGTCCTAGCAATCCACTGGTCGCGCGGTCCCCCTCCCACCTTGGCACAATGGTCCAGAGACATGTTGTTCTGTAATACCCAAACTGAAGTGTATAGTGAATTGTTACCTCCCAGGAATCGCCCTAAAAACTTTTGGAGCCTGTACACCACTTATGTGACATCTCAGGCTCCAGAGACTCCTTCTCCACCTGCCACTACGAGGGGGGCTGGTCAGTCCGAGTGACCCCTATTGGAATCGAGATACCTGTGGTGGGATAGATGCCTGGATTTGGGATGATGTGTTCTCATTAGTCAATGTTTGTTTCATTTTTTCTCTTTCTGAAATTTCTATAGGTTCAATTCAATTGGGACTCTATACGTTTATTTTTGGATTCTGTCTTCATTGCTTGTTATTATCTCATCAGCCTGGATTTAGTATAGTAGCATTGTGTACTTTTATATCACAAGTCATGAGAGATATTGTATGTGTATATGATTTTTCTTTTGTGTTGTATAAATGAAAAATGAAAATAAAATAAAAATTAAACAAAATAATAATAAATTCTGGAAGAGTGAACACAAATTTCAGTAGACAAGTGGGTCTTGCAAATCGTTGAAGAAGGATACACAATTCAAAGTAAATTACCTCCGATGATTCCACCAAAAAGTGTGACAAAACAGTAGTATAAGCTGAGAAAGGAGGTAACATTTCTTCAGAAACAATAGAACCTGTATCCCCACTACATCAAGGGAAAAATTATCTGGACCCCATAAACGCCCCAGAACAGAATTTTGTCCCATCTTGGGTTTGAGGCAGGGCAACAAGTACATCAGAAAGAAAATAATCTGGATGTTGGCCTCTCAACAAATGTATCCTCAGCTCACGTAAGGAGATTGAATGAATTATGTGGATTTGCAAGACACCTATTTTCATCATCCAATAATACGAAAACACTGAGGGGTATAGTTACAAGAAATGTCGCTCCGCTTTTTTGCCGCAGGCGAGTGTCAACATTTTTCCTGCTGCCATATGACACTTCGTAACGCAATGTTAGCGTCGTATTTACAATACGGAGCTACATGGGGTTAGGATGGATTAGCTGCTGAAAACAATTACGCTAACATCAGCGTCAAGTCGTTAAAAAAAAATCACGCTACAGTACAAAAAGTGACATTTGGCCAAATAGCGGCTAGAAAATACACGCTAGCTGGCCTAAAGTCACTTTTCTGCGCCTAGCATAAAAAAACACAAAAATGTCGCAAAGAAGAAGAAAAAAGTTAAACTTACCTGAAAGCAGGATGGAGAAGCCAGGAATGAGCACAGCACAGGACAACAATCCCCCCCAACCCCACCACCAGCCAGAATGGCCAGCCAGTGTCCCAGGGGTAGAGGAAGTGCAAGTTCATTCAGGAGGAGAATGAGGTCTTGATCGCAGAGGTGACGGAACACCAACACCAGCTCTTCGTCAGCTCCAAAGTGTCATTGGGGAAGAAAAAGTCCATATGGCAGTCCATAGTGGACAAGATGAACTGCGTTGCTGAAGTCAAGAGGACAGTGACAGACTGTAAGAAGCGCTGGCATGATGCAAAGCGCAATACTAAGGAGAAACTGGCAACCAATCTACATGCAGCATTGTAGACCAGAGGTGACAGTCCAGCGCCCCAGGAGGAGCTGAATCCCTTGGAGGAGCAGTGGTCCGCTGTCATCTCTGAGGAGTCAGTTGTTGGAGTTGCGGGACAGGACAGTGCTGACTATGACCAACTACATCAACAACAGGGTAAGAACCAACAAGGGACAATGGGGGGGGAAATATGTAATGTTGTACAGTCCAGGCAGCTATGTCGCAGCGCTCTGCTACACTGTCTGCAGGTCAAACGGTAGGCACCTGGCTCATCTATGCTTAGACATGACATCAATGGAAGGCTCATGGGCATTTTGATCACATGTTGGCATAGGGCAGCGCTGTAAACCTTATAGCTGGACTATCTTAACTCAAATTGAAAGGGCATCAATGTGCTGTTTCTACAAGATACGGTGCATTCCTGTATTAACTACATGCACTGGGACACATATATCAGACATACACCAACACAGGCACCCCTGCACCATTGTTCAAGGGTACCTGCGTTGGTTCTAGCCAGCTGAATGTGCACAAGCAGAAAGGAGAGCACAGGGATGCATAGTACTGTCCTAAACACAGCGCAACCCTGCACTTTCCTATTCACACAGCTTGGAGCAGCAAGATGGTTTGTTGTTCTGCGCTGCACCACATGTCTAGGAAAGATGGGCCCATGCACATTAACCTAGGTTTCAAATTTTTTGCATACATTTGGTATCGCACAGGATGAACAACACACCTGAGGGATGGGGGATATGTGGGCGATGGCTAGTACCTACGCATATGGACATTTATATTGTAATTTCCATACTCGCCTAGAGCAAACTACGTGGCACGCAGCTGTCCTGGCATGCGAGGATTAGACCACACGTGTCAGCTGCCATGGTAGGGACCAACCACCTGAACTCCTCTCATCTACATATATATGACTGGGTGTGGGGGTGAATGTAATTTATATACACCAGCGGAACATGGGCCATAGTTAAAGTGAAAAGGCGCAGGGCGTCGATGCAAACATATCTACAGCGCCGACATGTATCATTTCACAAATGCACGGATGGGCTGTATTTACTTAATTCTGTCCCACTCATGTGCACACCCCGCCGCCACTGCAAAAAGAACAGACATGGGCCAACGCAGGCACTCTTGCACCGTGGCACAAGTTTCATGTGTTGGTGCTTGGCTGTCATTATCGGTGCCAGCGTAAGGGAAAACACATGGCTTGCGCCCGATCCTTGTGAATGCGGTGCTGTTCTATGTATGTGGAATGACGCAGGCTTGCGTAGATAAAGTGCTTGTTGTGCCATTACCATGTGAAAATGCCCCTCGGTAGGTACATGTCACTATTCCCAGCAACACTACCATCTGGGGTGCTGCCTGACACATGTCACTCTATACCAGCCTGCCATGTCAGTCCACTGGAGATGGCCACGCATGAAGTAGGTGTCGTAGGCACTGGAGAGTCATCGTATGATCAGGGTCCCATCACTGTGTGGCACTAAGTCGGCTGCCAGGACCTAATTTGAAACAGCCAGAGGGGCATGGACACATACAAGTGCATGGATCGGATTAAAGAGATGTCTGACACCCTGCATATAACCAACTCTGATCATGATGAAATGGCATGAACATCAGTGATTTGGATCGGACTACTAGGCCAGGGCTCATCCACTCAGAGTAGGCACACAGTGGTACTGATGGTAATGCTGAGGCCCTGTCATTTGAAGTGGAAGTACAGTGCTGTCTGCCATCCACACCCTAGCGTAACAGCTGTCCTACGCATCAATGAGGAAATGAAAGTGCCATGTCATGCAATTTGTTTGTCTACTGCTTTAATCCATGTCAACATGTAGAAGACATCACCAATAGCATTTCCCCATCTCACTGCAGAGAATGAACACTTACCTCCTGGCCAGCACCCTGTCCCGGACATCAGTGATGATGACAACCTACCAACCATCGACCATGACACCCTCCAAGAGCTCCTGGACTCCAATGGAAAACCATCTTCGGACCCGGGGAGGGTCCGCAGCGTCGTGGCGTCACCACATATTCTGCCCAATAACCTACAGGCACCACCTCCCTCCACACCCTCGCCCCTGGATTCCGAGGACCCAACCATTACCTTCCAATGGACTGCGGTAGGAGTCCAGCGGGAGTTGGCAGAACAGGTGCGGGCGGGGAAGGAGACCGTGGCGGCCACTCTAGAGGAAGTCCGTGGGTGCCTCAGTCCCAATAGGGACAACACTGCCGCCATCAGAGGCACCTACTCTCTGCTCCGTGGCCTCCAGCAGTCCCTGGCTGACATCGCTGGTGTCACGACGCAGAGGCATCAACAGCTGTCCTGCCAAAGTGGCACCAGTGACGTGGCCAAAGAGCTGGGGGCTATCAGAACCATCTTGGAGTCCATGAAGCAGAAGCAGGACTTCCACATGGCTGCCTATCACCGCAACGTTGCTGCTGTGCTGGAAAACCAGCAGATCATCCTCGCTGCTGTGCTGCCTCATGTATTGGCACAGATGAATGCTGCTGCAGGCACAGGATCCACATCTTCTGCCCCTAATGTGTGTATGCCTCCCTCGCTGCCACATCTACTACACTACCCTCACGAGAGGCACCGCACACATCAGAGAAGGAAGATGTGGACGTACCTCTTTCACACGAAGAAGCATTCATCTGTGCCATATACCCAGTTTCTCTTTGGCCCTGTGCTGATTAACATGCCAGGGAATTTTTCTGCTGTCACTGTCCTCATTTTGACGTCGCCCTGTGCACCTTGACCATTCGTGGACTGACAATGTGGCCTATCCTCCTTAATGACACTGCGGTCATCCTCCTGACTGAAGCACTCCTCACCTCAACATATCCCATGACATGTTCCCCACGTGGACTCTGTCTGGACATCCACTGGCTCTAAACATCCTTTGGGGTTGTTGTCCAATCAACTTTAGCTGTGATTTTTTACAACATTAGAACTTGTAAATAAATGCACCAATAAGTACTTCCTGTGTGTTGTGTGACTCTGTAAGTCAGGACAAGGTTCACCATTGGCCATTCTGAGAGGCAAGTACACCAACTACTAGCCAAAGTAACAGAATTTTGTTTGCGGAGTTTGGAACAATGCTAGGCAGTGAGAGTGTAACATATATTGTAATCACTATTTGTGTGATGACTAGTAAGTGCTTACTCAAGGTTGCAAGAATTAAGTTCAACTGGTGTCATGCAGTCAATGTGAATGGTGAATTCAGTCACCCCACAAGTGTCGGATCCATCCATGGTTACTAGCAAGCATTCAACATTGGGTTGACAAGTACATGCTGCATCTGTGGGAGGTTATGGGGCAGTCATCAGTGTATGAGTCCAAATACCTACTATACGTGCAAGCAAAGGTCATTAAGCACAACATACCTCCATGTTGCATTAGCAACACACACATTGATCTTGTATGTGAACACAAGATGGGCACTGTGTCATTATACATCCATGAATGCCAGGTCCACTGCTCAACAATGTCTGATCGTAAGATCATGTAAAGTCACGGACAGCCTGACAGATCCCTGGCCATAGCTAAGAAACCCACTCACACACTGCAAGCAAAGACAAATGCAAGTACCAAACTTCACCTGAGCACACATGCTCACTCCCACACAGCAAATCATGACATACACCTGTTTGTAACAAACTATTAGATTTAATGTAAATACAAACATTTAAATAAAAATAACTATCTACCCTATGCTAAATACCTATCGTAACCTATCCTACACTAACTTAACCTATCTAGTATTTAAAACTACCTTAAGTTAACTTAGCTTACTCTACACAATTAACACGATATGTTAAACATCATCCCCCCACCCCCCTTAAGTCACATTTTCACACAGGACAACAGAAACAACACCTAAACATCAACTACCTACACATAGAAACCTAAACAATCATATATATTTTTGTAATTTGTTTTTAATTTTTAAGTTTGTTTGGTATTATTTATACATATAAAACACATGAAAAAACCTCTACCCCCCAACTGCCTGCTTTATGTCCTGCAGCAGGGATAAGACCTGGTCCACCTTGTTTTCTAGGACTGCCACTCTAAGTTTTAGATCAGACATGTCCTTCCTCTTGTCCTGCTCAAAATGTGAGGGCCCTCCTGTGGGCTTAGGTGTGGGTGCCCGTGGTAGAGAAGTCCCGCTGGTGGAGGTACTGGGGATGGCTGTTTGTGAGGCCCCTGAAGTAGACTGTCCATAGTGAGCTGAGCTTCCACTTGTGGTGGTTGGTGGTTGCATCGGAAATACAGACCACTTCCCCTGGGCCTTTTCTGACTCGTAACGCCCCTTTATGGCCCTGTATGCCTTGGTGACCCTTTTGATGTGGTGGAATCGCACCTTCTGTTTGCTCAAGTGGTGCAGCTCATCAGTGGTCATGCTGTCTGTTGAAACAATGAGGATAAATGTCACTCAAAGGCTGACTAGGAACAGGTATCAACATCATGACATCTCATAATTAACAATACTCCTAAGGTAGTAGCCTCTACAGCCTAAATTCATCTTGCAGCTTGGAGTGACTGTACACATACCTATTATCTAGCATATCAGATGTCCTCAGTCCTAATTGCAAAGGAAGGCCAATTGTTAGGCTGTGCAATAGCAACACCATTGAGCAGATCTAATTATGACCATTTCGGTACCGAGTATGCTTGAAAACAAACTTCTTTAGTACCCATGAAATGGTACATATTTTGACCTTCACTGTGTATTAGTGTACCTTCTGCATCCTGCAATGGCCTTTATTCCATAGGCATTTAACACATTCAGAAGTGCTATGTCTTTACAGCACATCTTGTCTCACAACGTTTTGTAATTGATAAGGCAAGGAGCCATATCAGGACACATTGCTACCTATACAGATAACTTGGCAGGTATGACATGTAACAATGGATGCAGGAAAAGTACCCCACATCATACAGAGGCATATGAACCTTCTCATATTTGACCTGTAGCAACTCCACGGTGAACCATGCCACCGCTCAATACATGCTCCCAATATCATGGCATGTGCAACTGAAATTGAAATTATTGAAATTTATTGATTGATATAGACCTCATCCGAGATCCACAATATGTTAAAATAATATATACAGATTTCCAGTCCCATAGTATTACAAATATATCATAAAATTCTTTATAAGCAAAAAAGATCATTGTTCTTATCTTATATATCTCTAAAATAGTGGGAATAACACTTTAAAAAAGTTAAAAACTTTGTAACATACAAATTCATCAGGTGGGGTTCTTATAATCTCAATCAGATCCATAGTTCTAAAAATATAATATTTTGTACAAATCAGTTTTAAAAATCAACTGACATAAGTTCTGTAGCATTCACAGCCACATCAATTTCTGATGTCCATCCTTTACCACATACATTAGCATCGTCTGACTTTTGGATCATGGCTTTCTTGTCAATCAACTATCATGCGGTCCATCCCAGACAGTAGTCAGAGGCTGATAGATATGCAACACATCACCACAACTTTCCATGCCCTATTGTTCACATTTGAAAAGTTCAATTGTGATGAGGATGCACATTGAATCAGGCAATTCCCACACAATCTGACATCACACTCACTCCTTTCAGTACGCAAATAGCACAGATGAACTCACCAGTGAAGTTGGGGTTCCTGAAGTTGCCCATCTCAGGTTCTGTGTATTGGAGGGGGTAGCTACAAGACATAACAAGTAAATCTCATCTTTAAACTTACTACACATATTTGATAAGCAACAACTGCACAGTACATACGCAAGCTATTGGCTAAGTAGCCCTTCAGGTTGTAAATGTTCAGATGACACAATTGACATGCCTGGATGATACACATTGGTAAGGCTGGCTGAGTCAAACATACATGTGAATGCCTTATGCATACACCTGTTGGCCATTTTGCAGAACTTCCAAACTATACAATGGTAGCTGACTTGGATGATCCTTTGCAACTACACAATTCACATACCATACTCAGTAAGGTGATGCTATCCAGAGGCCCTCTTAAATGAGTACGCTACATACATCTCTATTCATGCGTAATGGTCCCCTAAGTAACGTGAGTACTGTACCTGTCAGTGCTGCTGAGTGCATGATATTGTACACTTATGTTCCATGCATCCCTAAGCAGAAAATTACATATTGGCTCATTGAAAAGTATGGTACCGGTAGAGATGTGTCTCATTCAGGCAAGTATACCCTTGGATACTGTACCATGTGAGTGGGCTCATATCTGACACACAATTGGGCTCTCATACTGGAATCATGTACCATGTGTGTTACATATGTTGAGACAGCTCCAGTGGCTCTGGCCTCACTAACCCCTGCATGAGGCCATGCAAATGCAGCATGTGGAATTTTGCCATGCAGTCAGATGTATGTAGTCAGGCAAGCCAGTGCAAACCATAGCGTAGACATAGTGGGCATAAAGGAACTATGAAAACGATGATTATGCTGTTCCTTAGTGATAAAAAGTCAAAGTCAAGGGGAACAATAACCAACTTGACCCGGAGTGGTTCAAAGTTGGAAATCCATATATTGGATTTTAATGCCCTCACACACCCTTGCGGGTGTCATGCTTCATCATCTGGGCTGCTCCTCGTCGAGTCGGCGGTGCAATACTCAACGGGCTCCCTATAATAGGGGCACTTTATCGGAGATCTTTTATCCAAAAGCCGTATGGTGAAGTGGGGGTGTGGGGCCAGAAGTGTGTAGATGTGAGAGTTTTTGGAAAGTGATTTAAAATAGGGCTGGGAGTACCAGAACAGCCAAACTTTATTCTCGGGGTCTCCTACCCTAAGTAAAAACAGCCAATGAGGTGCTCTCCTAAGTGAAATGTCTTGGGGTTGAGCGTACCTATTGATAATTGAAGGTCAACATGTTTCTCGCTTGAAGTAAACTCTACCTGCGATTCTTCAGTCAATCAATTAAAACAATAGTGCCACTGCTCTATTGTTTTAATTGATTTTATTGTTTGCAAGAGTCCTCAATGCAATTGCGTTTTTGGTTCACCACTATAGATAAGAAGTCAGAGTCACAAGGGAATATAGATTGCATATTTAAGTGTACCATACTGAATTGAATGACGTAATGTTTTGTTTTTCCACACAGGTAGTTCCAGGTCAAACAGGTACACTATAAGATAGATAGTTGGTTGATGTGAATTTGATCCCATGTCACTACTCTTTTAAGTGTAGATAGTTTTACTATTTTGGTCCTGAAGAATCGCAGGTAGAGTTTACTTCAAGCGAGAAACATGTTGACCTTCAATTATCCGACTCGACGAGGAGCAGCCCAGATGATGAAGCATGACACCCGCAAGGGTGTGTGAGGGCATTAAAATCCAATATATGGATTTCCAACTTTGAACCACTCCGGGTCAAGTTGGTTATTGTTCCCCTTGACTTTGACTTTTTATCACTAAGGAACAGCATAATCATCGTTTTCATTATTGCCTTTGGGGCACTTATGCTGGACCTCCCTCTCTTGTCAGAGAGGAAAAAGCCCCCCCTGTCCCTTCTTTGTATGCATAAAGGAACTATACCTATTACACAACTCAGGGGAGGTATGTCAAGGAGTATCATTGGCACATCATTATGGGGCTTCTTCACAAGGCTCTAGCGCAGCTGCTGCATCTCTTTTGAGGTTGTTAGAAGTGAAATTCCAGCAGTGCAAGGCCCTTGTAAATAAGCCCCTTTATGTATGACGTCTGTTCTGTGATGCACCATTACAACAGTACATGACAAATGCTTGCTGAGTAATAAGAAGCTGTGGGGCACATCTGCACTACCTGCACTGTCATCACATGAGTTGTCTGGATGGGCTATGGCAATGTACATCAACTCCCTGCTTCCCTGGGACTCATCTCTGTCACCTACAGTAACAGTTAAAATAGTGTGGGCCACACAGTGTCACAGATAGCACTGGTGCACATATTGTGGTGGCTCTATAGCCAGGGAGGACCTGGCCTGGCCGTTCGGGCTGGACCGTTCCCATGGGGAGCAGGGTCAAGACTGAGTTGCATATGGCTGGGTCTAAACTGGAATGTTGTGGCATGCAAAAAAACGATGGCTTTAACTCAGATCTGTGACTGGGGGTGAATGTTTGATTAATTCAGCATTCCGTCCATCATCTGTTCTTTACGCATTTGTCGCACTAAGTGGGAAGGGTATGCCCATTCGTGGTCCCGTGCTCGCTATGTCACCAGATTCAAGCTAGCCTGGCTGATAAGGGGTGCTACCCTGAAACCGGTCCCAGGATGCTTGTTTTTGGTCCAGGGAGGACCTGGCCTAGCAGTCGGGGCTGGACTGTTCCCATGGGGAGCAGGGTCAAGACTGATTTGCATATTACTGGGTCCAAACTGGAATGGCGTGGCGTGCAAAAAACGATGGATTTAACCCAGATCTGTGACTGAGGGTGAATGTTTGATTAATTTAGCATTCCGTCCTTAATCTGTTCTTTTTGCATTTGTCGCCCTAAGTGGGAAGGGTATGCCCAGACGTGGGTCTCGTGCTCGATACAGCACCAGATTCAAGCTAGCCTGGCTGATGAGGGGCGTTACCCCGAAACCGGTTTGATCATCTGTTCTTTTTGCATTTTTCGCCCTAAGTGGGAAGGGTATGCCCATTCGTGGGTCCCGTGCTCGCTACGTCACCAGATTCAAGCTAGCCTGGCTGATAAGGGGTGTTACCCTGAAACCGGTCCCAGGATGCTTGTTTCTGGTCCAGGGAGGACTTGGCCTGGCAGTTCAGGCTGGACTGTCCCCATGGGGAGCAGGGTCAAGACTGATTTGCATATTACTGGGTCCAAACTGGAATGGCGTGGCGTGCAAAAAACGATGGATTTAACCCAGATCTGTGACTGGGGTGAATGTTTGATTAATTCAGCATTCTGTCCATCATCTGTTCTTTTCGCATTTGTCACCATAAGTGGGAAGGGTATGCCCATTCGTGGGTCCCGTGCTCGCTACGTCACCAGATTCAAGCTAGCCTGGCTGATAAGGGGTGTTACCCTGAAACCGGTCCCAGGATGCTTGTTTCTGGTCCAGGGATGACTTGGCCTGGCAGTTCAGGCTGGACTGTCCCCATGGGGAGCAGGGTCAAGACTGATTTGCATATGGCTGGGTCTAAACTGGAATGGCGTGTGGTGCAAAACAAACCGATGGATTCAACCCAGATCTGGGGGTGAATGTTTTATTAATTCATCATTCTGTTTGTCATCTGTTCTTTTTGCATTTCTCCCCCTAAGTGGGAGGGGTATGCCCAGACGTGGGTGCCGTGCTCGCTACGCCACCAGATCCAAGCTAGCCTGGCTGATGAGGGGTGTTACACCGAAACTGGTCCCAGGATGCTTGTTTCTGGTCCAGGGTGGACCTGGCCTGGCAGTCGGGCTGGACCGTTCCCATGGGGAGCAGGGTCAAGACTGATTTGCATATGGCGGAGTCTAAACTGGAATGGCGTGGTGTGCAAAAAAACAATGGATTTAACCCAGATCTGTGACTAGGGGTGAATGCTTGATTAATTCAGCATTCTGTCCATCATCTGTTCTTTTTGCATTTGTGGCCCTAAGGGGGAAAAGTATGCCCAGATGTCGGTCCCTTGCTCGCTACGCCACCAGATTCAAGCTAGCCTGGCTGATGAGGGAAGTTACCCCAAAACCGGTCCCAGGATGCTTGTTTCTGGTCCAGGAAGGACCTGGCCTGGCAGTTCGGGCTGAACTGTTCCCATGGGGAAAAGGGTCAAGACTGATTTGCATATGGCTGGGTCTAAACTGGAATGGCGTGTGGTGCAAAACAAACAATGGATTCAACCCAGATCTGGGGGTGAATGTTTGATTAATTCAGCATTCCGTCCGTCATCTGTTCTTTTTGCATTTCTCCCCCTAAGTGGGAGGGGTATGCCCAGACGTGGGTCCCGTGCTCGCTACGCCACCAGATTCAAGCTAGCCTGGCTGATGAGGGGTGTTACCCCGAAACTGGTCCCAGGATGCTGGTTTCTGGTCCAGGGAGGACCTGAGCTGGCAGTTCGAGCTGGACTGTTCCCATGGGGAGCAGAGTCAAGGCTGATTAGCATATTACTGGGTCTATACTGGAGTGGCATGGCGTGCAAAAAAACAATGGATCTAACCCAGATCTGTGACTGGGGGTGAATGTTTGATTAATTCAGCATTCCATCCATCATCTGTTCTTTTTGCATTTGTCACCCTAAGTCCTTGCAACTTGTAGATCATAGGTTTCTTTGGCCGAGGTCAAAGGCACTGATTGTTGTATAAGCATGGCTTTCATTCTGCTTAAAGTATCAAATCGAATAAAAGAGACATTCAACGAAGGCCATAGAGGCGACTCCCTGACTGTGTCTATTGGGGCAAACAATACTTGCATACAGCAAGTGACCCTGGAGTTGACCGTTACTAGATATGGGATGCCTGGCAAAATGCCACAGCAACTCTGATCATTCAACATGAGGTAACTCCCATTAGAAAGTTGTCCAAACGTTGGATTAATCACAGCAGCTGGTGTACCCTGCTGGTGGCAGGACAAGTTTGCCACAGAACCATTACAAGCCCTGTGTAAAGAAATGTCCTGACAAATCAGTGAACCGCTCAGTGCACTTTCACAGTGTGTACCGCTTAGAAACACTTCACGATCCCCACTCCAACATCTATAGGTGTAAGGTAAATTCCAGGATGTCTTAATGTATTTTTTACCCAACCTTTCATATTTGCCTGCTTGCATCTGTTTAAGGCAATACTGAAACTGGAAAGTAGTCACAGGTAGACTAATTTTGCCATGAATAAGCCATTCTGTAGCTGGTTTTTTTGCCACTGTAAATGGTAATTTTTCAAGTTTTTCAATGCTCAGTATTGTATATTTTGCTCCCCTTTGTGCCAGTTCGATCTGTTTATCAGTTAGATTGTATTCTGCAAACAGAGCCGTCGTGTTGATAAAACGCCAAGGCACGTAGCCCGCACGCAAAGATTGCAGCGTCCAGCTTAATAACATAATAGAACGTAACTGTGTTTGGCCTTGTTGTAACATGGCTAAATCTTGTTCCAGTATGTCGATAGCAGAGGATACAATACTGTCCAATGAATAAATTCTGGAGGACAAAGTTGTTAACCCATTGTCGACCACAGAGAGAGTTTTCTCTAAGTTAATACGATCAAGTTCACGTATTCGTTCTGCGGCCTCTATCTGTGACACCTTCCATACTTCATTATAAGCAGCATAAATGCCGGCATATATGAAACGTTTTTGACGCGGTTTTCTTGGTCCAAGCAAGAATTCCCTAAGGTCTGCGTCTTCTTTAAGTAAAGATAAGTGTTGTTTCACATCCTTAAGTGTAGATTTTTGCAGCCAATCAATGCATAATTTTCCTACACTGTATGTTGTTACTACCCCCGGATGCTGTCTTTGGACGTATCGTGGGTCTGGCCTATGAATAGTAAACCCCTGTGTTTTATTCAGGAATCTCCCTTGACAGTTGTTTGTGTCTGTGGGTCAGATCAACCATTTTCTCCAATCAGGATTTGTTCTGTTGAGTTGTAGTATGGTGTCAACTGTAACCGCTGCCTGTGTATTGTTATCACTTGCAGGTGTTGGTACAGAAGGTGCTTTCATGTCTTTAATCTTGGCTAACCCAAGGCAAGACGTTTGTTGGACCGTTTCATTCAAAAACATTATTTGCTGAGGGACGATACAGGCTCTAAATAAAGCTTCTATCACCTGCACTTGCCAATCTTTAGTACCCCAGACAGATTTTGTTTCTATTGTCTCTTTCCATAAGTCGAAACCCTGTCTAGACAGTTGGGTAATAAATGCTGCAGAGTAAATCTGTTTTGTATTTGTTAACATAATTTTCAGTCCTGTTTTGTTTACATTTCTATAGTAAAATGTTTCTGGATCAGATATATTGTATCCTGAAAAATATGGAAACTTTTTAGCAAATGTTTTTGAACTACCTTTTGGTGGTGTAGGACAATGCTCCCATTGGTTAAACATAAACACATTTCTAGGTGTTGCAGATTTATGCAAAAAATGATGACCATAATGGTTATAGCAATATAGCTGCTCATAGTCTGATGAACCCTCTAAATATTCATTATTAGAAAATGCAGCAGATTTTTCTAGGTCAAACATCATATCATTTACAGCTTCAAAGTCCCAATCATCAGAAAAGGTACTGGATGAAACGAAATCACTCAGTGAGATCTTAAATAAATGTGGAATGTTCAAATGTTCCGTCGGGCCGAAGATATCGAAATCTGTTTTGTCCCACACTATACCATCCTGTATAGGAAAGGCTGTGATGTTCACTGCAGACAAGTCTCTTGTTTCACGATGGGATGATTTGTGAGGTTTCAAAAGTAAGTTCACTTCTTTTCTTTCAATGTCCAAATGGATGTAGCTCCCATTTATAAGCACGCTCATAGTCATAACCAAAGCTAGCCAAAGCAGGAAGAAAAATATTCCAGAAATAACCCAAAGTTCAATCCATGGTGAAACTAGATAAGTCTTTTTCAAAAAATGTAAAAAGTCTTGTACTTTTTTGTTAAAAGTTTTCGATGCTGGCCACGTCTCGGGCTCACTCGGATCCTCGGAAAACGTATCAAAGTTAATGAAATAACTAGAAGCAGTTCTATCAATTGTTTGAATTGCATCAGAATTCGTAGAAATCGCTGGTACCAGTTGATCACTTGTTACATTGGTGAAGACAGGTGTATTTGGACGAACTGTTACTTGTGTTTCAAGAGGGATGAGTTCCATAGCATTGTTGCTCAGTCCTTCATCTGTTACTGCCGAATTCTCGATGGTTATCAGTCTTTCAGTCTGTACCTCTTGGATAGTAGCGAGAGGAGTGTGTCTGCTACTAGGTCGGAGTCCACGAGGCCTACTATTTAGTATTGGCCACATACTGTGGTTTGATGAGGTCGATGGACACAAATCTTATCTCCTTTTTTCCAGCAAGGGGCGGCAGAAGTACTGTTCTTGTTCCGTGTATGGCTAGAACAGGTTGTCTATATGAAGGTCCAAATTCCTTCTTGTCCGCAATTTTCTCTCTGACTAGATCCCCAAATTTTGGAATCCAGACAGGCCTTGCTGGGACTGCCGGTTTTCCCCAGTGGTGGTTGGCTGCAGGAATACGTTGCTTTGTTTCGATCTTAGTTCATTTAGTTCCTGTAAAACAGCCAAACGATCTTTGATATCAAAAGGTTTATTTTCCACCACTGTGCCTCTACATTCCAGATCGGGCACCCACATTCTTGTCCCAAATAGGACCTCATATGGAGTGACCCCCCCTAGAGAACTTCTTGGCAAGTTGTTTAATGAGCGTTGGACCCCATAAAGATGTTTGACCCACCCATCACCCGAACCTAATACCCTAGCTGTTATAGACTGCTTTATGTCCCGGTTTTTCCTTTCCACAACAGAATTTCCCTCAGGATGAAACGGAGAGGAGTACCGCAATGCAACGCCCAGACTGGCCATAGCGTCTTTGTAAGCCAGAGAGCTAAACGCAGGGCCCTGGTCAGAATGTAGCGTGCCTATTGCGTATGTGCCGATAAAGACTCGCAAATCTTTTATAACAGTTCGAGCGTCAGCCGAGCACTGAGGCCATATCCATAGGAACCTTGACTTAGTATTTGTGAGATTGCACTTGTCCATGAGGACGTCTGCATGGATAGTCTAATGCTGTCTAACAATGGTGTCTGTGCTGGGCAGCTACATTCGTAGCATGGTGTCTGGTGGCCTTCTCGCTGTATTTTACAGTCTATGCAGTTATTGATGAATATGTGTATTTCTGTATTCATCCCAGGCCACCAGTACATCTCTTTTAATGTTAATATTGTTTTAGAGATCCCTTGATGTGACAGACCCTCCCCCAAATGTGTTTCATAAATCAAAGCTGCTCTACGTTCCATGTTTGGAATTACTCTATCCCCCACTCCAGGGCTTCGAGCAAAAGGAACGTTATTCGCATCAATTACATATGAGTACTTGAGTGGAAACTTTTTTGGTAACGCTGCACCACTGCCTTTGCTCGTAGCATTGACAGCCAACATTATCTCACTGTCTATTTTCGTTTTTGAATGAGTGAGTGATCGCAGCTACGGAAGCCGTCTGAACAGCCCCCTTTGCGGCTTCGTCAGCCAATGAATTCCCTGCAACGTGAACGCCATCACGTTGATGACTCAGTGTATGGATCACGTGAGCCTTTGGCAGTTCGCTTTTTAACTGAACTACTTGTTCCCAAAGCGTTTTATGCTTTATTGTGCCACCTTTTGCATCTTTGAACCTGTTTTTAAGCCAAGTTTGTATATATTCATTATACGACTGCACACAGTAGAAAGAATCGCACACTATTAATGTGGGGAATTCTCGATCTGTACTTTTAAGTGCCAGTTTGAATGCTTGTAGTTCAGCTCGCTGAGCTGTGCAATCTCCTAGAGATAGGGTTTTTGTGACCATAGGTCTGAATTTGCCATCGCGCATGCGACCTTTAACGATTGCGCACGCTGCACTGTAAGCTTGCTTACTCCCTGTTGCGGGTTGTGCGGATCCGTCAGTGTAAATTATGAATTCATACAGATCGAGAGGCAGAATCTCAGTGGGCAGAGGACATTCATGTTCATATTGTAGGAACGCTTGTGTTTTTAAGTCAGGATCAAAAACATATTCAACATCTGTTGCAGCAAGAGAATTAACCCATTGTATCCATCTAGGATGTAATGTTTTAGCATTTGGAATGCTTGCTTTTGTTACCGCCTCTAAGGCCGGAACAGGGGTTACGACAATAATGCGTTTCCCTTGGGCTAGAGCTCTTTCTTTTGCTACAGCGGTTTGAACTGCTGTCAGAATTTTTTCTGTTGAAGTGAAGCGCATTTCTGCTTGTGTATACAAGTGTGATTTGTATGCAATTGGTACTTTCTCATCCTCATTAAATGTTAAGTAGGTGAATCCGCATTGACCCGAAATTATTCGGATCACTAAATTGCGTTGATTTACGCGTGTTTGTAAGTGATTTGTTGCTAACATGTTAGCTTGGAGTGAACGCAAGATTTCTGTGTGTTCCTGTGTCCAATTTTTGATTGAAAAATCAGGTTTGATTAATGCGTAGAGAGGTTTAACCCTTTCTGCGTAATTCAGAATGTATGTTCTTCCAAAATTTAGGAAACCCAGGATGGATTGTAAATTTTTCAGCGTATTTGGAGGTTGGAGCAGCGCACACCTTTCTAAAAAGTTGGCTGCCAAGCTCTTGCCTTCACTTAAAAGCTCATATCCTAGAAACAGGACATTGAGATGGGCAATTCTGGATTTTTTAAAGTTGAACTTATAGCCCTCAGAGGCGAAGCCCAGTATAATGGTACTCACCCTATTCAAGTGTTTATCCAGGTCATCGTCTGTCAGATAGATATCATTGACATATGACAATGCCTCATTATCATAAATTTGTAGTAACTCCGTTACTCTCACTGAGAATAACCCTGGGCTGTTCTTGAACCCTTGTGGGAGTCGACAAAATTGACGCTGGGTCCCCATTATTGAGAAAGCTGTTAAGTGCCTGCTTTCAGGTGCTATGTTTTGACAAAAGAAACCATTTGAGATATCCAATGTGGTTTTGTATTTTTTACGCACAATGTTATTCATTAATGCTGTACTATGTGCATTTTGTACTGCAAATGTTTTTGAACAAGTGTTTAAGTGTCTGTAATCCAAAACTAGACGATAGGTATTGTCTGGTTTGGAGACAGGAAACAAAGGATTGTTCATTGAAGAGGTGCATGTTTCAATCACCCCCTGGTATTCAAGTTGATCTAAGATCTCCCTGACCTGTTTTTTAGCTTCTTGCTTTATTGGGTACTGCCTTTGTGCAGTAGGTTCATTTTTCAGATGTATTTTATGGTGAGGTGAATCCTCATCCCATCCTACATGATTTTTATATAATGCTGGGGCCTGGGCAACTGCCCATTTCCTGGCATAAGTATATTTTAGGTGAATTGGAATGTGGTTGGAGAAGGCAGGCATAATAATGTCTTCGCCATGTGGGCACTCCCTGACAAATTGTGGTGGCCAGTCTTTTTCTGCTAGAAGTATGTCATAGCCCCTTGAAAGTTTTTCCCAAAAGAGTGCTTTTACCTGTCTGTTTCTGTGATGTTTTAGGGCGCCTTTAAACCAGAGCTGATGCTCCTGGTATGTTAGTGGAATTTCAATATCCTCGAAAGGAATATATTCCTCTGGTGGATCATCTTCTTTGTAGAAGTGAAACAGTCTTGTTACTGAATTTGATTCAGGAAATATGACCCATGAATAGAATACCTCTGTCTGAAAAGATTTGTGTGCCTCTATTACGAAAACTGCTCTACCTCCTCTTGGTGGTAGGCCGTGTTTTATAAGTTTTAGAGTGATGGCTCTTCTTAAGTTTGGATTGATGTCTATGACACTCTCCTCGGTTGTGATGTTATAAGCTGTTAAAGCTGGGTGACCCGCAACGTCACCGTTGTCGGAGTCAGGCATTTTGTTTTTAGAAAAATGTAGAACAAGTTGCAAGGAAACAAAAAGATAAGGTGCACAATATTTTGGAACACTGTATCCTTCAACGTTGAACAAACCAAACAACTAATTTATAGGGTGCTTCCCTATTTAGTTATGGTGGATATTTAGCCCTACCCACTCCGGACGTCTTATGGAGTATGTGAGTAGGGGTCTCTGAGAAAAGCACGAATGAGTTACTCAGTATCTAGCGTTAAATTACTGCCTTACCAAACCGTTGGGCGCCATGTAGTGTAGTTCCTATTTCCCTAATAGGCTATGCGCATTGGAATAATATAACCTATAGGTTTGACATAGGACTAAGGTCGGTATGTCCCTATCTATTATATTAAACTTAATTACCTGTGCCAGCTAGCTCAGAGGCCACTAGAAACTCCTTGAGGACAAGAAGGGAGTAGTTTCTGGCAACCGAAAAACATGACAACTTTGTTTCCCTTTAGAAGCGGAACATGTCTCAGAATCGTGGAAAACAATAGATAACAGTTTCACTCATTCAATCGTGCTTGCTTAGTTTCCACAGAGTTACACAGAAAGGAAAGACGGGCGTTTCAATAAAAAGGGGTTTTATTGAACAGTCTTGTTTCTCGTGTAAGAGATATCTGCTGTTATGATCACAAGACAGTATGCAAGATAAATAATGTACAGCGTAAGCAGTAGAAATAAATAGTACTGCGCTAGCATTATCTCTTAGCATATATTCACGTACATAAATAACATGAGCTAAGAATGCGGGTACTCATTCGATGCGTCTCTAAGCTAGTTCTACCCCAATGTGCCTAACCTAGTCTAGGTGTAGGGAAAGATAGAAGTAGGTGGAGTATTCTCTAGTATGGTAGACTAAGAGTGTGTTAAGTCTAGTATGCCAAGAGTCCCTCTAGGATCTAAGCAGCTCCATACCTTGAGAATGAGAGCGGTGGGAATCTCCTGCCGGATCTGAAACTCACACCCCGCGAAGGGAGTCAGAACACTGGAAGCTGGATACGTCTGCGTGCAGGAATGACAGCGTCTTCTCAGTGCGTCAGGCCGGGATACGGGCTCCTCTGAAGTCGAGGTCTCCTCTAACTTGCTTTGGCAAGGGAAGGTATATTTATACCTGGTAGGTGTCTTTGAATGTTACCATTGACGTGAAGTCGGACAGAGGAAGACGTCAGGAATGAACCCTTAAGGTATAACGGTTCATACATAATAGATGAGTTCTTGGAGAAATCAATAGTCCTGTGCTAGGGGAACTCCAGAAGCTTAAGGGTCTGGTTTCTAAGAACTCGTTGTGATGTTAGGGTGGACGGATGTCGGTGACCATGCCTGTATTTGGAGTGCACGGTTAATGCCTACATAAGGACTGGGATTCTATGCCTATATAAGGGCAAGGCGAATTGTGCCTATATAAGGACATGATTCAGGAAAACCTATATACGGACCCCTAAAGCGGAATACAACAACATCACTTCCCTTTATCCATTTACTTCACTTCCTGGGCGGATGTGGCACGTTTTCAGCCTATGTGTCGTCTTTTTTATGCTACTGCTCAATGCATCTATTTCACTAAAGGCCTAACAATGGTAAATAATTATTATATCGCGCGTCCGCGGGGAAGCGTCCTTTTTCTCTTACGTGCTGGCAGATATATTTCACGCTAAATAGTGTTGTGTCATTTTTTTTTACGCTAGAGATCTACATTTTATTTTTTCAAGTTTTGAGATGTGCACTTCATGTAAATATTGACAGTGAATGCAGCTTTGTGTGTGATGGGTAGAGTTGACCTGTTTACACTGTTCTGTTTGCACATGTGTCATATGTGTGTAATTAAGTGAACATATATGTGGGATCATCCGGTTCATGGATCATACTATGCATAGTGCCCAAACACTGTGGTAGCACAATGGCACTTCTTACCAGAGGCGCTCTGTGTGCTAAGTTATTAATGTCACCCATTGACATTGTATCAGCTTCCCCCAGGGATGCCAGAGGCTACCACTGCCATGGGGTCAAACCACATCTACGACTACTCAGCCTACCACAAAATAGCGCGTTTCGCACAGTGTAGGCATGAGGCTGTAGTAAAAATGTGAAAGTGTGCAGCTATTGACTGCACACACCTGGAAGGGGATGCATGGATGGGGCCATTCGATTGTTTTCATAAGTGCCACTCATATCCAAGGGCCATACCCCACATGACAGTGTCATAATTTGTGGCCACCATGATCCTTATTCATGGTGATTGTGGTATGGTAGGTCACCATGATTGCCTTGGTGTGTCCTCCAACATACTGCTGACAGTAAGGCTACGTAAATGACTCCATACCTACACTATGCATCAAGACGGTGTTGTGGGTGTGCACATGCAAAACTGTGGCACTGGCAAAGTATGGTATGTAGATTTTATGTGTGTAAATTGAGACAACTTAATGGAAGTGACGTGGGTAAGTTTGTTGATGTAGCATATGTAGACTGTAGTTTTGGGAGTGTGTTCCCATGCACATCATATGTGGAACACTGCACAGTGATCATACAAAGAGTGGCCTCTACTTTCGGCCACATGTATGAGGCCTAACACATGGCTAGCCTCAAGAGAGACACACACACAGTCATTGCCCACTATCTACGTTACCACATCATGTTAATTGTGGCTGACAATGGAGGACTATCTGCTTCAGGTAGTTGGCATGCACACTATTTCATTTATACCGGCTGATGTTCAATGCGGTTTGTTACACATTGCTACATACATAATCGGTGTGACAAATAGTATTGGATCAAATGTGAAAGTTTAGTGTGAGTATGGAATACAAATGCTTACACAGTGGTACTGCTCTAACTTTTTATTTACAGATGTACAATCTGTAATCTTCCTCATTGTTTCATATGATGTTTGACAATCATGCTTCAGAAAAGAAATTATTGAAGATGTTGTCCCTCTGCCGTATTGCTGTAACTGATGTTCCAGGTTGCTGAGGCTCCACATTTTCCTCCTCTTCATCATCTGGCATTTCCTGATCCCCAATCTCATCTGGCCACGGCACATTAGTCCTGACACATATATTGTGCAAAATGCAGCAGATCACAATACATTTACAGACTATAGGTGGTGAGTAGCGCAATCTGCCCCAGATACGTCAAGGCTCCGGAAGCGTGATTTCAGCACTCCAAATGTCCGCTCAATGATGGACTTGGTGCGGCATAGGGCATGGTTGTAGTTCTGCAAGGCTTCTGTTTGCGGGACCTTTACAAGAGTCATGACCCATGGCATCAGAGCACAACCTTGAGCTGCTGCAAAGAAAGGAGGTGTCGTATTAGTCAAGACTCATAGTAAGGGATAGCCCAACATTAATTTCCATTCTGGTCTGTGTCCTGCTTTATATAATGTAGCATAGTTGATTTGATCGAGTGAGGTTCATATATGCCCCTATTTCTTATTTTAACAGGTCTGGGATAGATCTTCATGCCTCCTGCCCACGGGATTGACATGTGAAACACAGACTTTAGACGGGGATTGCAGTGCTTCAACAATGTTTGAAAGCCCTCATTTAACTATTTTTTTTACATATGTGAGGGTCTTTGACACAATTGATTGCATACACAGGGCCTCACATAGCATTTGTACCACTGGGAATCAATGGATGTGAAAAGGCTGAGTTAACCTGCATCCAAAATGAAGTGTTGGAATGTGCCTTTCAGTTGACATACAGCACATCCACGGTTTGTCCACATTTGCAACAGCACATGATAGTGACTAGTGCCAACACCCCCCTTGCACCATGGTGCACGTGTGTCAGCTTAATGTCCAGACATGACATCATGCATTAAGGGACACATTCCAGCACCAATTTCATACAATTTGTGCTATTCCCTCCTTCAATGTGTCATGTGGAATGCTGGACACATTGTAATTGGACATGAGAATGAGACGTGATTATGTATCCTATTTTCACCTCCCCTGGGGAGGCACACTACTTGCACACTTGAAAGGCCCATGGTAGACCCCCTTAACGTAGGGTGAATGAGAGATGCACTTTGTTGTGGCTTCCAGTACTGCATACCTATGCGGCTTTGCAATGTCATGCAGACATACTTAACATTGCCACATTGACATGATTTGTGTAGCTGCTCCACCAGAGCATCATGATTGATGATACTCCATCAGCTCAGTTGACTTGTACATGTGGGCCACCGTGGCTTAGGCGGTGTTGACATGTGTGACTTGTAAGAAATGTGCTGCGCATATGCCATGTAGTATGGGACAAGTATATCGGGGCACACCAGCAACGTATGCACGGTCTCATTCAACCCAATACTGATATGTCAAACTATTCCTACACGATTGAGTGCCTTGTGGTCTATCATGTGCTTGAGAGGTACTTTACCAACAAGCAGGCCATTCCCATAGGTCCCATTCTGGAAACACTCATTGATGGGGGAATGCTGGAAGATGAATGAGTCATGTGCCCTGCCCGGGTACTTGGCACGGACATTATGGTCCACGATTGCCTGCACATTCATGGAATAGGTGTGCTTCCTGTTGAAGTAGATATGGGATGTAACTGCAGGAGGCACAAGTTGCCCATATGTGCAGTCCATTGCCCCTAACACATGTGGGAATCCTGCAATGGCATAAAAGCCTTGCTTGTTGTCCTGTTGTTGCTGCGCTGTGTTGGGGAAGTAGAGGTACTGGGACGAGAGGCTTATGATGGCATCCAGGACGATGGGGAGGAACCTGGAGTAGGATGCCTGGGATACTCCTGCTGTGGCTGTAGTGGGTTAAAACGTTCCAGACACCAGCATGTGTAGGACAGCTGGTAGTTTGACCTCCGGAAGAATGTTGGTGCCGGGCTGCGATGTTGTCTTCAGCCGTGCTGCAATCTGGTGCAGGAGGCGGACGATCGACTCCCTTGTGAGCCTGTAACGGGCAATGACCGCTTCCTCCCTGAGGTCAATGAGAGTTATCATCTGGCTGTATGTCCGCTCCCTTCTCCTTTGCTGCCTCTGTGGTGGTCTCCTTGGTGCTCCTACCTGCAAAAGCAGTAGATCAATGGCGTAGTTGAGCTTGTCAAATGGCTTTGGGTCTGTTCTGCTATTGTATCAGTGTGCTAGCGTACATTTTAAGACCAGCTTTTCCCTAGTGGTAAAAAACTGCAGCTAAAGGGACCTAGCATCAGTTTTAAAAAAAATGGCGGCATTCTGAAAATCCTTGTACATATTGAAGCTTCAGTTTTGCGTGTGCTTTTCCGAGGGAACGCCTACCTTGCATGTCATTTTTGGAAAATGCCACTAGCAGAACTGGCGCTGCAAAAAATAGGTGCTAGCTGTGGAAAAGTGACTCTAAAGGGCTCTAGCGTCACTTTGTAAATATGGCGCTAAAAAAAGAAACGCTGCAGCACCAAAAAAGTGGCGCTGTAGTGGCATTAAGCACTTGTAAATATGCCCCAAAGTGCCTGAGATTCACTATGGAAAATAGTCATTACCAATTGAGTGTGCTCCCTTTCAGGCTAAAATCTGCACTGAGGACATTTTCAAAGTGCCTGGCAGTACATTTAACGAGATAAAGGATTTACATATATACATACCTAGGCAAATGGCTGCTAATGCTCATTTGCTAGAACAGTCTCAATGGGATTTTAAAATCACCATATCCCTTCTTTATCATGTAGGTCGATGTGTCAACTTTGCAAAGTAAACAATGAATCCAGTTCAAATTTTAGACTACTTGGGCACTACTCTGAACACAAAATTAGGAGAAGTGCCACAGAATGTCTACCATTTTGAAGAAACTACTACTGCAACTACTCCCACTGCACTTCAGATATAGTCCATGCTAGGAACAATGACCTTGTGCATTTATCTAGTGTCCAATTAACTTCTTTTCATGAGACCACTCCAACAACGCATGGAAGGCCAATGGTTTCAAGACTAGGGCTATTGGGAACACATATTGAAACTAACACCACAGGGGAGAGAATCTTCTGAAAGAAACTCCTTTTCACCAGAGCCTAACTTCTCAGACCATAGTGATAAACACATCCCAGACAGGATGATGAGCCCTCTTTTAGAATCTGACAATACAGGGTTTGCGGTCAAAGAAAGAACAGCTAACCCAAATATAATGGACCTCAGACCTGTACATCTCACTTTGAAGGCGTTTCAACCATCATTCACACGAAAAAGGTTGCTAGTTCAGAAAAACACCATAACCGCAATGTAGCAATCAAGCAGAGTGGCACCAAGTCGAGGACTCTCTCTCTAGAGATCTAAGCAATCTAGCACTGGCTCCTGGGGGGGAATCTATTCAAGCTGTACATCTCCCAGGGCTTCAAAACTGTCAAGCAGACATCTTAAGCAGATTTTTGATCAAAAACCACAAACGGAAGACTGACATTCTCTAAGATGTTTTCGTAGACGGAGGAGGGGCGGTTCCCAAAATGCGAACTGCTTAAACCTCACGTCGGGAGTACGGGAATAAGATTCAATAGCTGTTACCCTTTTAATGAGTTGGTCCAACAAATGTATGTAAGCTTGTCCAATTATTCCATCAGTGATAATGAGACTGAAGGATTGCAACGTGAAAATGATACTTATCACCGCAAAATGGCCGAGACCGTGGTGGTACCCCCAACTTCTTCACCTGTCAATAGCACCACACAAGAAATTGCCATGCATAACAAATCTGCTCTGGAAGCTGGAAGAGAACATCCATCATCACAATATACAATCATTGAATTCGGCTCCATGGCTCATGAGTTCCTGAATTATGGACACCAAGATTTAACTCAGGCATGCATGCTCAAAGAAGCTAAACTGCCTTCCATTAGTGCATAATTCAGTTTTAAGTGGAAACAATTAGTTATCTGGTCTCTGCAGAATAATCGTGATATTATTCAAACCCAAGAAAGTTGTATTATACCCTAGATTCTGCATCTGGAAAAATCAAAGTTGCAATTTTCTTCAATATATGTACCTTTAGGAACCATCACTGCTTCCATATCACTGCTTGCAGGAAAGAACCAGGCCAAAGATCCCTTTTCCCAGTTGTAAAAGACTTTGGAAGGGTGGAAAAAGACTCACCCGCCAAGGTAGCAGCCTTCTCCTCCATGGGAACTTAACTTAGTGGTATTTTAAATGAATGGCACTAACTTTTGAGACTGTCCATAAGGTATCATTGCAGCACCTTTCTTGAAAGTTAGCTGTTGCAATGTGCCCCCTTTTTGCATGGTCATGCCCAGTATTCCCTTTTTATTGGAACTAATCTGTTGGTAATCTTGAACTCTAACATTGGGACTATCCATTGTTCAGTGTATGTGCTCTGAACCCCTAAAATATGTTGAAATTAGCTTAAAACCTAATCAGCATATTTAACTTTCCTATAACGCAACAGTATATGGATCAAAAATACACCCATGGCAGGCAAGGCTAAATGCCACATTTGAACTGCAGCACTTATTGTGCTATTTACTACTGTGGCACTGCACTGTAAACATGGCTCCAGGCCTACCCAGTGTTGTCTGACTGCTGCAGTGTAAAACTTGTAGTGCGAGCTGTCAAAATAGCTCCTTCTGATAAATATTGATCTCCCTTTAATATTAGGAAATTACCATTATGTAGGCATTGTAGCCCACAAGGCAGGGTGCTTGGTATTTAAAAGTGGGACATATACAAAATGAATGTTTGTTTCCATGTCTCTACAGTGACAAGGGCCCAAAAGCTATTTTCACTGTGACATGCCTAGCTGTCCTATGTGGAAAAACAGTGTAGATTGAAATAGTAACGCTACTATCTCGCTTTAATATATATTAAAAATCCAATTCAATTGTGAAGCCAGATTTTTAATTAATATGAAAGAAAAGCAACTTGTAGAAAGTTATGTCTTCCCCGTCTGCGCCTTCAGGAGGCTTATTAGCCTTAGCCTATGACAGCTGGTCAGCCTGTACTTGGCCTGCATGAGGGGAGCCTTGTATGCAGATCAGTGGAGTGGGTTAAGACTGCAAAGTCCAAGTGCACTTTCATCACAGCCCCGAAGCAGGAGAGGAGCCCGTACACACTAGCGCCGGTGAGTGCTATAAAAGCACCTGGTGCTTCCTGTAGCGTGGGAGCCTTGTATGCAGATTAGTGGAGTGGGCTAGGGCTGTAAAGCCCAAGTGCACTTTCACCACAGCCCCGAGGCAGGGGATGAGCCCATACACACTAGCACTGGCAAGCGCTATAAAGCCATCTGTTACTTCCCACAGCAAGAAACATGCCCAGGTAAAGAGCAGGTCTGTCTGCGGCCAGACGAGGCTGGGCTGGGCCATAGCTCTTGGCTCATGGACTCCTGGGCTGATTTCCGCCACTACTGAAGTTGGCAACCAAAAGGTTGGTGACTGTGTCTTATTTGCTTTAGTCTTTTACATTCTTGGATCTATTTATTACTTGTAATCCCTAGAACTCTCATAGGCTTGATGGGGAAACGTACGGCGAATGAATTGCTTCCTGCTGGAGGCAACAAGAAGAGAGTTAACATGTGTGGCACAGTAACTTATTGTTCTATCAGTGTCATTGACTCACCTATCCAGGAAGTTGATCTTCTCCTTGCTGATAGTCCTGCAGCTGCCTCACCTGCTCCCACGACCCTCTCTGATGCTTGCAACCAGACGCAATATGATATTATTAGCAGAGTACCGCAATGCAGTACAGGAAAACTGAGTTCTAAGGGGGTTACTTCAGGGTCCAAGAAACCACTGGTCAGAGTGCCTGCGAAAGGCCGCTTTGCCAAAAGTCTGACTTCAAAAGGCCCAGAATCTGTCTCAGGTGATATAACTACTTTAATTGGTGATGGCCTAAATCTGGGTAATAGAGTAACTGTAACCACTCCTTCGGAACCATCTCCTAGCTTAAGCAGTACTCACGTTGGCAGTAATTGTGTTGGTTTTAGTGAGTCTGCCCACGAGAGCTGCCAGCATTGTGGCCATATCTCCTTCCCCCTTGAGACCCCGTGTGTGAGAACAACACCTGAAAATGATCAAATCTGTGAGGCCTTACGTATCGAGCTGCATATTTTAAATAAAGAAATTCATGATTTGTAGACATTGATGAAGATGTTAATTGGAACAGTTAAGGTAGCCAACACTTCCTTACCAGATACACTTGACAATTGTATAGCAGGCAACTGTGGTAGTAATGCTTCAGGCAAAGGTCTGCTACACCATTTGGTTGAGCCACCTCAACGGGAACCCAACTTGATGCACGCAAATAACAATGACGTTCCTGTTTCAGAGCAAAATACCCATATTCATTCCTGGGAAACAAAAAGATTGGTGGCTCCGGCAGTCAATGAGGGCAGAAACAATGTCTGGTAATTGCCTGGGTTTGCAGCAGCCGTCCCATAATGACTTTCTGCCCCGTATAGATTTGCTTCCTGAGGCCACTGCATATGTGTTGGTGATCAAGAATGTTCCCAAATCTACCATGCCCGAATCCCAGGGATCTTTGAGAAACAAGTGTGTTCATTTGCTTGGGGCTTTTACGGAGGACATTAATATTCTAATTATTTACATTATCCTGGTAACTCGCGTTGCCTGGATCGGCCGCTCTCCAAAAGACTGCGAAGGGGACTGCACAATCATCAATTTCTACTCTCCTCATCTTGTACACTCATTGTTAACTTCTTATTATGCTAGATCAAAGGAGTGTGCTGGCCTCTGACTCTTGCTCTGCGTTACTTTTATAAACCGCAGTCAAATGTTAGCCTATTTCCGGTCAGACACGTCCAATGATCACAAGACCTGTATCACTGCGCCCAGTTTTTGAATTACTTTTACTTAACCGTTTTCAGCAGTTTGCAAATGTGGAAGAAGTGGACTGACAACTGGCAGTTGGCACAGGCTGTACAAATCTGAGGGAGGGAGATGGGGTCCCTTCGTCACCCAAAAGGTCCAGCATGTCTCTCCTGCCCAGACAGTTATGGATAACACCAGTAACCATGTAACTACAACTAAAAGGTTCGAAGACTAGAGGGATTCATTTAAATCTTTGGTATCTATACCTACTGATGGTCTTTCTCCAGTTACCTCTGTAACCCCAGTAACGTCTTTGCCAGCCCCACTACAGCCTCGTCCACCAGGCTTGTATCCTGAACCTTGCAGGAATAACTTCTAAATCATTTTGCCCAGACCAATGGCAGTTGTTGACGAGTCCGACATTTGTCTTTTTTTAGGAGATCTGGTCCCTGTCCCTTCAGTTTCGCTCTGGCTTTGTCAATTTTACCCATGCCGCAATATCATCTGGGAAGGGACGGCCATCAGAGGGTTAACAGTTTGAGCGAAAACCACCCAGTCCTATGTGGCCAAGGAGATTGATTTGGGTTCTCCAGATATATTGTGTGTCAGTCTGCGGATTCCTACAAATGAAACTAATTTATATAACGTTTACGGAAGGTCTGCGGGTAACAGTTCTGAACTACCAGGTTATTGACCTTGTAAACTCTCACATAGCAGCCCTCGCAGTTGGTTCTTACAAAACTGTTGCAGGCAACTTCAACTGTAAATTTGAACCATTGAGTTATAATGAGGATTTTACAGGTGATGAATCAATCAATCAATCAATCAGGGATTGGTGAAGCGCACTACTCACCCGCAAGGGTCTCAAGGCACTGGGGGGGCGGGGGAATACGTGCAGCTTCGTCTCATCCTAAGAGCCAGGTCCTGAGGCTCTTTCTGAAGGCTTGCAGAGTGGGGGTTTGTCTGATGCTGAGTGGGAGTTCGTTCCAGGTCTTGGCTGCGATGTATGAGAAGGATCGCCCCCCCCCACTCTGGCTCTGCGGCTGCGTGGGAATTCGGCTAGGGCAAGATCTGAGGATCGGAGGCTTCTCTTGGGTGCGTAGAAGGAGATTCTTTCGTTGCGGTATTGGGGTCCGATGTTGTGGAGGGATTTGTAGGCGTGAGTGAGAAACTTGAAGGTCACTCTCTTATCAACGGGGAGCTAGTGGAGTTCTCGTAGGTGATGTGGTGTTGTCGTGGGATGCCGAGGACAAGTCTAGCTGCGGCGTTCTGGATAGTCTGGAGTTTGAGGAGTAGGGATTTGTTTATTCTGGCATAGAGGGCGTTCCCGTAGTGCAGTCTGCTGGTTATGAGTGCGTGGGTGACGATCCTTCTGGATTCGGGGTGGATCCACTTGAAGGTCTTGCGGAGGATGCGGAAGGTGTTAAAGCATGTGGAGGATACGGCGTTGATCTGTCGGTGTATGGTGAGGGAGAAGTCGAGTATGATGCCGAGGTTGCGAGCGTGGTCTGTGGGTGTGGGAGGTTCGCCGAGGGTGGCGGGCCACCAGGTGTTGTCCCATGCTGAGGGGGTGGATCCGAAGATGAGGACTTCCGTTTTTTCTGAGTTGAGCTTTAGGCAGCTGTTGCTCATCCAGGATGCAACGTCTTTCATAGCTTCCTGGAAACTGTGTCTGGTGATGTCGGGTTTGTTGGTGAGGGAGAGGATGAGCTGGGTGTCGTCAGCGTAGGATACAATGCTGAGTCCGTGTTTTCTGACGATGGTGGTGAGAGGGGCCATGTAAAGGTTGAAGAGCATGGGGCTGAGTGATGATCCTTGAGGTACTCCGCAGCTGATCTCTGTGTGTTTGGAGAGTAAGAGTGGGAGTCTGATTCTTTGGGTTCGGCCGGTGAGGAAGGAGCGAGGGCGGTTCCCCGGATGCCAGCATCGTGGAGTCTGGTGGTTAGTGTGTGGTGGGAGACGGTGTCGAAGGCTGCTGAGAGGTCTAGTAGGATGAGGGCTGCCGTGTGGCCCTGGTCCAGGAGGGTGCGGATGTCGTCTGTGGTGGCTAGGAGGGCGGTCTCGGTGCTGTGGTTGCTGCGGAATCCGGATTGGGAAGAATCGAGGATCGAGTTGGCTTTTATGAAGCTAGTGAGCTAGTTGTTGACGATCTTTTCAGTGGCTTTGGCTGCGAAGAGGAGGAGAGAGATGGGTCGGTAGTTTTTGAGGTCCGTCGGGTCTGCGATGGGCTTCTTGAGGAGGGGCTTGACCTCTGCGCGTTTTCAGTCATCGGGGAAAGTGCCTGTTCCAAGGGAGCAGTTGATGGTACGACGTAGTTCGGGTGCGATGGTGGAGGTGGCTCTGTGGAAGATGTGGGGCGGGCAGGGGTTGGTGGGTGCTCCTGAGTGTAAGCTTCTTATGGTCTTGACAGTGTCTTCTGTGGTGACGGGGGTCCAGGTGGTGATGGTAGGCTGAATTGTGTTGTCGGTTGGAGAAGTAGGGTCGGTGTCTAGGTTCTGCTCGTCGAAGTTGCTGTAGAGAGTTCTGTTCTTGAGATGGAGGTGGGTGCTGAGTTTGTTGCAAAGGTCCTGGGAGGGGGGAATGTCGCAGGATTCGCTGGGGGGTTTGGTGAATTCTTGTATGATGCTGAAGAGTTCCTTAGAGTTGCGGGAGTTGGTGAGTATCCTGTTCTGGATGAAGTTCTTCTTCGTGTTTCTGATGAGTTGGTGGTGTTCTGTCATGGCGGTCTTGTAGGCAGAGCGTGCTTCGGGGGTTTTGCTGTTCCTCCAAGCTTTCTCAAGTCGTCAGCACGTGCGCTTGGATTCTCGGAGGTCAGTGGTGAACCAGGTGGCTTTCGTGGTGCGCTGTCTGTCGGAGTTCCGGAGGGGGGCGAGAGTGTCTGCGCAGTCGGTGATCCATCTGTGGAGTGCGTTGGCCGCGGAGTTGGCGTTGGTTGTGCTGGAGGGAGGAGCACGGTTGAGGGCGGAATTGAGGTGCTCCTCGGTGATCTTGCTCCAGTTCCTGCACGGGGGTGAAGTGAGGGCCTGTGTGCGGTGGGCTTGGAGAAGGAGAAGTGGATTCAGTGGTGATCCGTCCAGATGGGTTACGTGGTGTGGCTGAAGTGAATGATGTGTCCTCCAGCGAAGATGGGTTCGAGGGTATGTCCTGCCTTGTGGGTGGGGGTGGTGACAAGCTGTCTCAGTCCAGTGTTGGCGAGGTTGTCCAGGAGGTCGGTGGAGTTGGGGTTGTCGAGGTGGAAGTTCAGGTCTCAGAGGAATACGTAGTCCGTGGATGCAATGTAGTGGGGTGTGATGAGGTCTGCGATGGTAGTGGTGAATGTGGCGCGTGGTCCGGGAGGTCTGTAGGCGAGGGTGTCACGTAGAGTCGTTCTGGGGTTGATCTGGATCTGGAAATGCAGATGTTCCATGGGGGACGTGGAGTCGTTTGTGATGGATGTGGTGAGTCGGAAGAGTTTTTGTGTACGATGGCGAGTCCGCCTCCGGGGTGGTTGGGGCGGTCTTTCCTCTGAATCTTGTGGCCTTCGGTCACGGCTGTTGCGATGATGGGTGCGGAGCTGGCGTTGGTCCAGGTTTCTGTGAGGAAGGCAACGTCGGGCGAGAGGGTTCTGAGGAGGTCCCAGATTTCTACTGCGTGTCTGTGCAGGGAGCGAACGTTGAGGAGGAAGCAGCTCAGGGGTTTGGGTGCGCTGGCATCCGGTGGGTTGGCAGTAGCTCTCAGGGTCCGGAGGTGGGTGATGGCGCTGCGGCAGTGTCTGCAGGAGAACTGGCCTTGGGTGGTGTTCGGTGTTGACAGCTGGCAGTTGTTGGTTCTTCCGGGGTTGGGTGCATGGAGTTTTGCTGAGTCGTAGCACTGGTGAGTCGGAGGACCAGGGTCCCTGGCACTGGTTGCAGACGGGCTTGCCTTTGCCGCGCCAGTGGCGCGGCCGCCATTATGTAGGGTAGGGGGAGGGCGGGAACAGCTGGGAGGCGGGAGCGGGAGGGGCCACGGGGGCAGCAGCGGCGGGAAAAACAAGGGACGATAAGTGCAGAAATGAAGTAAAGAAAAATAAGGCAAGGCAGAATAAAATGGCACAATAGATCAGGGAAAGCACAGAAAAGGCAACAATAAAGAAAAAGAAAAGGCGGCAACAATGCAAAAGGACCAATGACAATCAAAGAACCCAACCTGTCTGACAATAATATCGAGAGTGCCCGTCAGGGTCACAGTGACATAGTTATCTCGCTGGACTAACAACAACAAAGTCCTCCAAACAAAATAGAGAGAATTTTTTTATATGTATGACAAAATAGATATCTTTTTTATTTTATAGTTTTTGATATTCACAGCATTTTCATCAAAGTTTGCAAAACAATAACATAAGACATGATTTTATTAATACAAAACAAAACAGATAAATAAAGTCCCACATTCATATACTACAAACACTCGCATCCACAAATACGCACATACTCAGGCACTCTCACCAATTAAGCGCAATTCATCACAGGGAATGTCGTCCAAAATCCAAGGTGATTATGGGTTTTTACAAAGAATTAGTATTCATAACAACAACTATCGGGTGTCCTCTCAATGAAAGGTAGTAGAAAGATCTGGGGGCAAAAGAAAACAGGAAGGCAAAAGAAGAAGGCCAAAGCGAGGCGAGATAGCAAGGCAATAGGCAGAAGGAGTCCTGGGGACTCGAACCGTGCTCAGCTGCGTGGGAGGCAGGGGCACTCAATGCTGAGGCGGAGCTGCGTGCTGGGAGAGCAGAACCCCGGGGGTCTTGCTCCACCTCAGCGGCCGCCATTAAGTAAGGGTAGGGGGAGGCCGGGAACAACAATGAAGACCAGGTTTGGGCTATTTCTGGGCTCTCAATCCACCCTATAACGAAATGGACAGCCGCAGTTATCTAACTGAATGCTTTTACGTTTAACCAAGGTCTCCGAGCTTGTAATGGGAGAACGAACTCTGATAAAGGGGGGAGGTATAGAGTCAATCGTTTGCATAACACCAGTCTTATTGACTACATACTGCTTGACATTAGACTTTGGTTTACACTGCTTGATATGATTGTAATACCCTGGCAGGACAGTGACCATAATGCCCTGGATCTTACTTTGAGAGAACTGAGAATCACTCTATCTAGCTCCCTTACCGAACCCTTTGTCAGAAGACTTAGACTTATTAATAACCGCCACAGGATAAAATGGAGCACTACGGTAGAGACTCTGACAGCATTGAGGGAGGTGTATAAGGCAGCATCTGATGGATTTGAAGCTATGCAGTTTCTGGATGCACCTCTGGAGCAAACTGAGTCTCTGAAGAGAGTTATTATAATTCATAACTTTATGTTTTCATCGTTAAGGAATCTCTTTTATGTTGAGACCAAGAGCCTCGCAGGGAGAAAATCACAGGCCTCATGGTACAACAAATCCTGCAGAGTACCCAGGCAGTTATTATCAAAGGCCATTCAAACCGAGAATAGAAGTCTGATCAAAGAAGCTAGAGGGTCCTACAAAGTTGCCATTTCCCAAACTAAAAGAGAATGGAAATATGACAAGTGGGCCACTATGTTACGTGCCATCAAAGCGAAGGACCATCGCTCCTTTTGGCGTATTCTCACCAATGGTGGTATTGATGATTATTCCCCAATAGATAATAATATCCCTGCAGCCAATTGGTTTGACCATATTTCTGAGCTGTATTCCTCCACAACAGGGCCGGAACGTTGCCAGAGTGAGTCCACTGGGCAATTGGGTATGGTCCTTAGTTGTAGCGTAGGAACATTGAGGTTAGCTGACCAGCAAATTGGTCTATCTGCACAGTCTATATTAAATCAAGACACTATCTATATTTCCGTTTTTGAAATTAGCGAAGCAATAGACTGGATCACCTCAAACAAGCCCCAATGTTGGACAAGATCCCTGAGGTCCCAAAGTATCTACTTGACATCATATAAAATTGCATATCAACAACTTTGCTTAGGTTAGATGTGGTTCCCAGGGCGGATTGACGATCATGTCCCAGTTAATAGGGGCGTTCGGCAGGGATGTGTTCTTGCCCCGACCCTATTCACCTCATTTATCAATGATTTGGTCATTTATCTGGAGAAGTGCAAGAATGATGCCACAAAATTAGCTGATGTGAGGGTTCCGGCCCTTCGGTTTGCCGATGAGACACTCCGGATCTCAAATTCGCCCATTGGGCTACAAAAGCTTTTGGATCAGTTTGAGTCCTTCTGCAAACAGAGGGGCCTAAAGATTAAAATCAGGAAAACAAAGTTTATGGTTTTTAACCCCTGACTATCCCCCAGAACCAACACTATTCTAAAACGGGGTTCCTTTCAAGAAAGTTCAAACGTTTGATTAATTGGGGGTCACCCTTACAGAGCATTTTGATTGGCTTCCTCGCATTATTGAATGTAGATTAAAATTGGAACACTCAGGTGGACTTGTGATTTTGCAGCGAGGTTCTTAATTCTGGCCAATTTCTCCATCTTTTCAAATGTACAACCTCCAAGCCCTTGGGACGGCCCTATATGGTGCGGTGCTTTGGGGTCACAAGGACATAACATCCCTGCTGAAAGTGGCAATTCGCTTTATGTGATTTCTAACTAACCTTCCCTCTAGCACTCCGTTAACCCCAATAAGATTAGATCTTGGCTTTAGCTCGATCGCTGACTAGATAGGATTGAGACATATGTTGTACTGGCAAAGACTCTGGGTGACTCCAGAATTGATTTCCTATCAAGAGGGTTTAGAGGAAGTACTAGGGATCTCCGGGGCAACTAAGATTCCTTGGTTTAGATTAATAAAACAATGCATACTTCAGATTGGGTGCGTGAACCTATGGCCATCCCCTTTGAAGGCCACTGGGCTATCCAAAGCAATGATTAGGGGAATTTATTGGCAACATTCACATGAATCCCTTCAAGGGCAATCCAGCTTAGGCACCCTTACAGCTTCCTTCCTTAAAGTTAAAGGTGAAAACATCATGGAAGATTTTCTGGATGAGATGCACATCCACTAGCTAAGTCTCTCTATTTGAAATATCTGGTTAGGGATCCTGTTACTTTATTTTTTAAGGCCAAATGGCAGCGAGATCCCAAAGAGTCTGAAGGGTTTTGTCCTTTCTGCAACTAGGTTACTGAAACAATGGAGCATGTTTTAATTTTTTGCCCAGTTTATTTAGGATGCAGAAGGAAATGGATTCTCCCGCTGTGTCATAATCTGGGAATAAGGGATCATAGAGTGGTAATCAGGATCCTGAAAAGTGATATTAGGCAAACTATTGTTTTTTGCTGTTTCACACTTTTTGATATGAATGTGGAGGGTTAGACATAAAAGAATACAAGCCTAGTAGGTCACCTTTGGAGTATGCCAGAAATTGATCCTTCAAGTTCTTATACATTTTTAGTGCCCAGAGCATAGGGCATATAGGCACTTGTTGAGAGGTTACAGCCCCGTATGTGAACAAATTATTATGCACCTTTATAACCTCGTCTCAGTCATTGGTCTGTCTGTCTGGTAGACTGAGCTGGGGTAGCGCTTGGGGAATTGCTGGGGGAACGATTACTGAACTGGTTTTAAATGTTTTATGATTGCACCCACAATTGCTGCTAAAATTGCACCTTTTTAAAAGTTTTATTAGACTACCTGCACTCAAAGTTGCTCTTTACTCTCCTTGTGTTCCGTGGCCACTTCCTGACTTTGGTAGTGCGCTCGCGCTGATTGGTCGGCTCCCAGCCAATCAGTGCTCAGCCCGGGTGGAGTCTGTTGAGCCCCCGTGGCATTTAATGAACGCCGCTGCGAGGACGCGCGGCTAAACTGAGCTGGGGTAGCGCTTGGGGAATTGCTGGGGGAACGATTACTGAACTGGTTTTAAATGTTTTATGATTGCACTCACAATTGCTGCTAAAATTGCACCTTTTTAAAAGTTTTATTAGACTACCTGCACTCAAAGTTGCTCTTTACTCTCCTTGTGTTCCGTGGCCACTTCCTGACTTTGGTAGTGCGCTCGCGCTGATTGGTCGGCTCTCAGCCAATCAGTGCTCAGCCCGGGTGGAGCCTGTTGAGCCCCCGTGGCATTTAATGAACGCCGCTGCGAGGACGCGCAGCGGGCGCGCCTCTGGTGCGTTGAAGGCGCGCCTAAGGGAAGTCCGTCTGCACCCGTCCGCGCCTGGACGTCGCCAGGAGCCAGGGACTCTACCTCTCCTAAGTCACAAAGATTAGCCTACTCCCGTGAAGCATTATTTGCCTTACATGGAGTGGGTGCCTGTGGGACTCACAGCTGGGCCCCAGATGACTGCCCGACCTCCTGTGGACATTGTACCTTTAGGTTGAACCCTCCTGGGCACCCCATACCCTCAGGTCCTAGGACAATGGCACACACTATCATGAGTATCAACTGCCGATCCCTGTCTAAACACCACGCTGAGGTATTCGACCTCCTCCTGGATCGATCACCTGAGGTCCTCTTCCTAACGGAAACTTGGCTTTCCGAGGCCTCTGTGGCTATACCGGCACTCGCCCTCCCCACAGGATATGCCATATGCAGTCTAAATAGATCAGGGGGGAAAGGGGGTGGTATTGCGATCGTCTATAAATCAGTCCACTCTTGTAGCTTTATCCCCCAAGACCTACCGGACTGTGAAAGTGCGCTCTTCAAAATTGCACTGAGTGCAAACTTCACCTTCTCTGGCCTCCTCATCTATCGCCCACCTGGTCCATCTAAAACCTTCAGAGAAGCTCTGGTGAACACAATTTCAGTACTAGCTCTCCAGACTGCCAACTTCAATATCATCGGTGACCTGAACCTTCACTTAGAGATGCTAGAATCACCGGACATTCTTAGTTTCTTAGGGGACTTGGCAGCCTGCCAACTGACTCAACTGGTCCCCGGCGCTACGCACAACGCCGGACATCTCCTTGACCCCATTTTTTCTAACCTTGAGTCACTGGAAGTCCTAGCACCTCTTCCCATGATCTGGACAGATCACTTTCTCATTTCAATGCGGCTAACGTTAGCTGGCCCCAAGTCCCAGCCAAACCAGCACCCTTCACTGAAACGGCCTTGGCATAAACTTCACCAGGAGTCTTTCTTTACAGCCTTGAGCACAAAGCCACTAGATAGAGCCATCAATATGGAAGAGGCTGATGTGCTCTTTCATAGGTGGGTAACTCAAGCACTGGACACCTGCATTCCTTTCAAACTCACTCACTCTAAAGGTGCTCGGGCTAATGCCTGGTTCAACGAGGACCTGACCCTAGCCAGGAAGAACTGCAAGGTCCTGGAAAGAATATGGAGGCGATCATATGACCCCAGGCTAAATCACAGTATAGATCAGCTATCAAATCCTACCATAAACTAGTGCGCAAAACTAGGGCAGCCCACTATTCCAGCCTGATCACCACAAGTACCAATCGCAGCAAAACTATATTCTCTCTTTTAAAGGACTTGGTCACTCCTCCCTCGGCATCAGGCAGTATTATATCCTCTAGCCAACAATGTGAAGAGCTGGCGAACTTCTTCCTGGAGAAGGTTGAAGGCATCTACCATAACTTCGACCATGGTGTAACTTCCAGCGTCACCAAGAGGAACACGCACATTGGTCCTGAGATCGTCCCTCTTACATCATTACCCACTATCCTCCTTAAAGACTTGGAGGGATTAGTGGTCAAAATTAAATCAGGATCTCCAGACGACCCCTTAAGACCGGACGCCTTCAGGAAAGTACAACAGGGCCTCCTACCTGAGTGTCTGGAGCTGCTCAATCTATCCCTTGCCTCGGCGGTGGTCCCAAAATCTTGAAAGCATGCAAAAGTGGTTCCTCTACTTAAAAAACCAACACTGGATTCTTCCAAGCCAGAAAATTATCGTCCAATTTCACTGCTTCCATTCCTATCCAAAATCCTGGAAGCTCATGTAAATTCGACGTTAACTCACTTTCTGGAAGCCAACCACTTACTTGATAGCTCCCAGAACGGTTTCCGACCACGATACAGTACCGAGTCTGCACTGCTGACGGTTGTTGAGCAACTAAGATCCGCCTTGGATGCCGGCAGAACCTCTGCTCTGGTTCTGCTGGATCTGAGTGCGGCATTTGACACGGTCTCCCACGAAATTCTGCTCCACCGTTTGGAGGAGATAGGGATCGGCAATAAAGCCTTATCATGGTTCTCTTCCTTTTTGGTCGACCGGACCTTCCAAGTGACAGCTCCACCTTTTGCCTCCCGTGTCCACCCACTTCGCTGTGGGGTTCCCCAGGGCTCGGCATTGAGCCCCACGCTTTTTAATATATATATGAGCCCACTGGCACGGTTGGCTAAAGAGCGGGGAATTTCCCTGGTGTCGTACGCAGATGACACCCAACTGGTGATCACCCTGTCTAACAATCCCAGCCAGGACAGAACGAAATTTAAAGAAAATATATTGGCCATTGCAGAGTGGATGACAGCTAACTTCTTGCAGCTGAACTCTGCTAAATCTGAGATTCTTCTGATTGGCAAAGACTCCCATCTTTGGAACAATGACTGGTGGCCTCCGGCCCTTGGAGCCCCTCCTGCCCCTAAACCTGCAGTGAAAAATCTGGGTTTTATGCTTGACAAAGATCTCAGCTTTGAGACGCATGCCAAATCAGTGGCCGGAAAATGTTTTGGGCTACTGCGTGGCCTTAAACCGATACTTGGTCTATTTGACGGATTACTGACAGAATATCGAGGAGCAAAATATCGACCTGGCAAAATATCGAGGAAAAAATATAGAATGCCAGAATATCGAATTCCTATCTACAAACAGGTAAGTACAAAAATATCGAATCCAAAATATCGTTGTAAAAAATATAGCTAGTCAAAATATCGAATTTTTAAAATGTCTTAAAAGTAATGTAAAATTAATAAAATACATATAATTAACTAAAACATACTTAAAAATACTTAAATAACCTTAATATTAATAAATATTTAATGTAAGTTAAAAAAAATAAACATGCATTTTTATTTTTTAATACATATATATATTAACGTAATATTAATAACAAATATTCAATATTTTTAGCGTAGGATAGCGGGAGGGTAAAATTTACTATTCCCACTCCAGTGAGTGCAACAGTAGGGAAAGCGTTGGATAGCGGGAGGGTAAAAATTACTATTCCCACTCCAGTGAGTGCAACAGTAGGGAAAGCGTTGGATAGCGTAGGGGTAAAAATTACTATTCCCACTCCAGAGAGTGCAACAGTAGGGAAAGCGTTGGATAGCGTAGGGATAAAAATGACTATTCCCACTCCAGAGAGTGCAACAATAGGGAAAGTGTTGGATAGCGTAGGGGTAAAAATTACTATTCCCACTCCAGTGAGTGCAACAGTAGGGAAAGCGTTGGATAGTGGGAGGGTAAAAATTACTATTCCCACTCCAGAGAGTGCAACAGTAGGGAAAACGTTGGATAGCGTAGGGGTAAAAATTACTATTCCCACTCCAGTGAGTGCAACAGTAGGGAAAGCGTTGGATAGCGGGATGGTAAAAATTACTATTCCCACTCCAGAGAGTGCAACAGTAGGGAAAGCGTTGGATAGCGTAGGGGTAAAAATTACTATTCCCATTCCAGAGTGCAACAGTAGGGAAAGCGTTGGATAGCGGGAGGGTAAAAATTACTATTCCCACTCCAGAGAGTGCAACAGTAGGGAAAGCGTTGGATAGCGTGGGGGTAAAAATTACTATTCCCACTCCAGAGAGTGCAACAGTAGGGAAAGCGTTGGATAGCGGGAGGGTAAAAATTACTATTCCCACTCCAGTGAGTGCAACAGTCAATCGATCAATCGTGTCACTTATAAAGCGCACTACATACCCGCGAGGGTCTCAAGGCGCTGGGGGAAGAAGGGGGTGGTGCTGCTACTGATCGAAGAGCCAGGTCTTGAGGAGTCTTCTGAAGGCCAGTAGGTCTTGGGTCTGCCGAAGGTTGGTGGGGAGGGTGTTCCAGGTCTTGGCGGCGAGGTGGGAGAAGGATCTGCCGCCGGCGGTCGTTTTCCGGATGCGGGGGACTGTGGCGAGGGCGAGGCTGGTGGAGCGGAGCTGGCGGGTGGGGGTGTAGAAGCTGAGTCGTCTGTTGAGGTAGGCTGGTCCGGAGTTGTGGAGTGCTTTGTGTGCGTGGGTGAGGAGCTTGAAGGTTATCCTCTTGTTGACAGGGAGCCAGTGCAGGTCTCTCAGGTGGGGTGTGATGTGGCTGCGTCGGGGGATGTCGAGGATAAGACGTGCAGAGGCGTTCTGGATGCGTTGCAGCCGTCTCAGGAGCTTAGCCGTCGTTCCTGCGTAGAGGGCGTTTCCGTAGTCCAGCCTGCTGGTGACGAGGGCCTGGGTGACTGTCAGTAGGGAAAGCGTTGGATAGCATAGGGTAAAAATTACTATTCCCACTCCAGTGAGTGCAACAGTAGGGAAAGTAATGATTTAATATTTAAATTTAAAAAAAAAATTATCAATACCAATAAAAATTTAATTAAAATTAATTACCAATTACATATTTAATAATTAATTATAAATACCAATAAATATTATTTATTAAAAATTAATTACTTATTAATAATTAATTAACAGCCAATTAAGTTTCAATACCAAAAATTAATAAGTAATACAAAATGTTTACCAATTAATAATTAATTAACAGTAAATTAATTATCAATACACAAAAATATTTTCAATAATTATTTAATTAGTGGAGAGGTGTGGTGCAGCGGCCAGGGCAGCTGACTTCGGAGCACAGGGTTCACGGTTCAATCCCCGGCTCCGGCGGCAGCTCAGCTCAGCACCATGTGACTGGGCAATAGCTCACTTAATTTCCACTACGGCCCCCAGCGCCTTGAGACCCTTAAGGGTGAGTAGCTGCGCTATATAAAAACGGACTTACTTACATTTTTTAATTACAATTAAATTACTTCCCACCCTATTCCCCTATAAACCCACAACCCGCTCTGAATAATAAATTAATACAATTAATATAATTATCAATTAAAAAATTAATAAAAATTAATTACCAATTAATAAAAATTAATTACCAATTAATAAAAATTAATTACCAAATAAAAATTAATTAACAATAAATTAATAATCAATACCAATAAATAAAAATAAATAATTACTGAATTACAATTAAATTACTTCCCACCCTATTCCCCTATAAACCCACAACCCGCTCTGAATAATAAATTAATACAATTAATATAATGATCAATTAAAAAATTAATAAAAATTAATTACCGATTAATAAAAATTAATTACCAATTAATAATTAACAATGAATTATTTATCAATACCAATAAATAAAATTAAATAATTACTTAATTACAATTAAATTACTTCCCACCCTATTCCCCTATAAACCCACAACCCGCTACAGAACTAAAACGCAAAATTAAATTAAAAATAATTAATAATTCCTAAAAATTAATATTTAATTTACTATAATTAAATTACTTCCCACCCTATTCCCCTATAAACCCACAACCCGCTACGGAATTAAATTACGCAAAAATTAAATAACATAAAATTCATTACTTTAAAAAAATTAAAACATACATTACAAAAATAATACATACTTTTAACACATATACTAACACTTAAAACACTATTAAAAAATTCGATATTTTTAACAACTATATTATGACTGTCGATATTATGACAATCGATATTTCTTACCTGAATTTCGATATTCTGCACCACTATATTTTGGCAATTCGATATTCTGTCCATTCTATATAAAAAACTCGATATTTTGGCAATTCGATATTAAAAATTCGATATTATGTCTGTTCACCCTATTTGGCGCCCAAACGCGTCAGCTGATCATCCAAGCTTCTATACTGGCCCGATTGGACTACTGCAACGTGCTTCTCCTGGGCTCCAATAAGTCTGTGCTGAACCGACTACAGCGGGTCCAGAACGCTGCAGCACGCGCCATCTTCGCCCTCCCCAAGTACAGCCATGTTTCCAACCTCCTCCATCGCCTGCACTGACTGCCCCTTGAACACCGAGTGCGTTTTAAGGCGCTCTGTACCATGCACAAGATTCTGACAGGTATCGGCCCAGATATTCTGAGCGACCTGTGCGCCCTCTACTCCCCACCGCGAGCGCTGCGCTCGGCAAACCAGATCCTTGCACGAATTCCACGCATACGAAGGGCCAGATCTGGCGGGCGCTCCTTCAGGCGACTGGCCCCCGCCTTATGGAACTCTCTTCCTCTACACATCCGCAGCAACTCTGATCACCAGGCCTTCAGACGGCTTGTGAAGACCTGGCTTTTCTCTCAACTTTAACTCCTCGCTTGCTCCCCACTTCGTCTTGCTTTAGCGCTGGGTCGCCTCATTGCCGAGGCAGCCATGCGCTCTACAAGTATTCTAATCTAATCTAATCTAATTTTGGGCCGCCTCAATTGCCTTTGATGATGTTGTTTTATTAGCTTTTACTGGTGTATTAAGGTATTATCAATGCATATAGATTATAACTTTTGGATTGCGCATTGAACTGTAATTGAATGGAATTGCCAGTATAGAATAGCTTTTTATTGAAACAGTAACAAATCGATTGTATATATTTTATATTGTGATGTTTTTATGTGCTTTTATGGCTGCACAGCTGAATAAAGATTTATAAGTTAGGAGTGACTGAGGTGTAAGCTTCATCCCAGGAGCTACATAATATGCCAGTATGATTGACAAGTAAACCTGAATGGGCAGGGATGACTCCTCTAAGATCAGAATATTCAGGGTGGGGGCTGTGGCCACCCTGTTGATACAACAGTGACAAATTCTGCCAGACAGTTCTGGGTGAGGCACATGGAAAACATTTGCACTCTTGAAAGGGATCAAACAGGACCAGATAAATACTACTGTGCATCTCCTGTCTGGTCACTGTTGGACCCTGCTTTTTTTTACTAGATGTCTGTCTCCTGTTTTGTTGTGGGTCCTGGGCCTGCTTCAAACTGTTTTTTAGTGTTACATGTGGGAGGACACTGGTGATTTCCCCACGACGCCCCCTGCTCTCAAAGCCTAAGCTTAATGTGGCTGAAGACTTTGATCATCTTGGCATTGCCTTGCCACATGGCAGTTTGGGCCTGTTTGCAGTAAGGAAAACATGAACTACTGAAAAAAGTGGGCAGGGTTGCCCCCAGGAAAATGTACCCCATTGGGTTGGGAGTGCCTAGGACTTACCCTCACCCACTAGCTCATGCCAACCATAAATGAGGCACTCCAAGAAACACCCCTAGAACACTTTCCGTGCCTGCAGAAGATCAGAGAGGATTGGACCTGATGTCTGTGACATTAAAGCTGCCCTGAAGGACTGGAACAGCTCCCTCTTGTACCTAGGACAAAGAAAGGGTCTGTTAGCTGACCTGTGTGGCTAAAGGGATAGCTGCATTAGGTATTTCCCTGGACATACCCAGCTGACCAGTAGCAACTGGACCTGACTAGACTTTTCTGTCGTCCTGACACGCTGAGTGTCTTAAAGTGCACTCCCATGAGTAACTAGGGTCCTTAGAAGTTTACTCGTGGTTGTTTGGGCACCAGAAGAAAGTTTAAAATATTTTGAAAACTTTTCCTCCAGACCTTCAATGGGACCCACTGGAAAAAGTATCTGACCAGCAATTCCACAGAGTTGGATTGAAATTCAGCTTCATCCTGCGTAAGGATCCCCACACCTCTGGAAAATGACTATGTCCCATTCTGTGTTAGGACTTAGAAATTTCCAGTGCAAAATCTCCAAAGTTTCAGAGGGACTAACAAGTATCTGGTCTTTGGTTCCTCGGTGTCAAAATCTTTTTCCCTCAAAAAGTGACGTCCTAATCTGTCATGGGATTATGCAGACATTTCAAAGCTTTTCTCCAAAAAAGGGACAAAGTCCCTTTCTGAAGTGGATTATTTGGATATTTGTCGTTATTTTTAAAGTGGTTGTGGAGTTTTATTATGCTTTGTGTTACTTTTTCTACTGTGTATGCATCGCTTAAATACTTTACACTTTGTCTTTGATTTAAGCCCGACTGCTTTGCGTCACATTATCAGGGATTGAACACAGGTTTATTTAATTTAATTTGTGTGACATGTAGCAGGTGGTGGCCTATCTATGAGGTGTGCACTTGTCCACCCCAAATAAAAATCAATTTTCAGACAATAGCCTTTCTGGTTGCAATCACTTCTGCTCAAAGTGATAGTGAGCTGTCAGTTACAGTTAGCTATAAGAACACAGCCACATTTTCTACATATAGTTGTCTTCGATTTTCATATCAATTAGCCTATATCTCTACCACAGTTTTTCAGCAACCCTTTTACCTCAACAGAAAGAACACTACACTCACTAGATGTTAGAAGAATGTTAAAAGTTTATTTAGACAAAACCAAAGACATAAGCAAGACTACACATTTATTTGTCATTATGGCCCTCTTTGTATGGGGATGTCGCCCACTAAACTAACCATTGCTAGAAGGATAGTGTCCTACATAGTATGTTGTTTCCAACAGGCTAACAAACATCGCCTGGCAAACCAAAGGCACATTTGAACAAGTTACTGACCTTGGGTAACGCTCTTTCTGGTGGATACTCTAACTGCAGATTTCTCACCTTGTGAATCCCCCCAGGCACCAGACTGCACCCAGAGATTTTTCTCAGTATTGTTCCCATGAGCCCACAGGGGACATCATGCGGCTTCACATCAACTACATTCCACCCTGGATGTGTCACTTGAGCCATATATAAGGGCCAGCGCTGCACGCTGATGATAGTTTCTTTCATGACTCTGTCTGTGCCGCCAGACGGTGAGCTTAATAATTGGTCAGATGTGACAGTGTGTAGATGTCCAAATTAGGACTTTTTTACAGATGGATAAATGAGTCAATTCCACAGAATGGTGAAGTAGGAGGGCGGTGAGGAATCTGCGGTTAGATAGAGTATCCACTAGGAAGAGCTGCAGATAAAGATTCCTCACCTTGTGAATAGATATGAAAGCAGTTCCTTCTAAGCTGGGGGGGTCTGTGGAATGGCTGAAACCAAAAGGTCCTGCAGGACTTAATAGGCAAAGTGCCCTTTTCCATCAGGCCTTGCTATCAGGGCTGTTGTGCTTCATGAACGTATGAATTGATGACTGCGTTGTGACCTGACAGATGTCCAAAACAGGTACTATGCATGTTAATATAGTGATAGCAGCTTTGGCTCTGGTTGAATGAGCCCTCACACCTTCAGAAGGCTGCTTCTTGGCCAATCCATAGCAGATCTTAATACAAAGGACTATTCACCTTGATATGGTCCATTTCTGTACTGCCTTACCCTTCTTTGCCACAGCGAACCCCATAAAGAGCTGATCATCTGTCTGATGGTACTTGGTAGTATCAATGAAAAAACTCAATGCTCATTTGGAGTCTAAGTGGTGAAGCCTCTCCTTTCGAGGGGTGAGATGGAGCAAAGAATGACGGAAAAGTGATAGACTGTCCGACATGAAAAGCAACTTTCAGCAGGGATGCCGTCTTAGTTTGCAACACCAGTTTGTCTAGGAAAAAGGTGGTGTATTGTGGATAAACAGGCAGAACCTGTAGTTCACTCACAAACCAAGTTAGTTATCACTATCAGAAAGATTGTTTTGAGAGTCAGTAGACGCAAAGCTCAGTTGTGCATCATCTCAAATGGGGTACAAATAAGGAAAGTGAAAACCAAATTAAGGTCCCACTTTGGCACCACAAAAGCTTGGGTGGAAACATACGAACCAGACATTTAAGAAAACGCATCACAACAGGTGATTTAAATAAGTACGGTTGAGTGTGTAAGCGAAAAAAGGCCAAAAGGTCCGATAAACAGCCTTTAATAGTGATCACTGCAAGTCCTTCCTGGGCTAAAGACAGCGCAAAAAACAAAACATCCCAAAATTATCTCTGCGACTGGCATATACAGTTTTGATAGGTGGACGCCTAGCTTCTAAAATACATCCGCTACTTTGGGAGGGAGTTTGAGAGGAGTTAACTGTCCCCACTCTATCTCCATGCATGGAAGTGTACATTGCACAGGCCAGGGTGCAGGGCCCTCCCCTGCTGCTGCAACAGAAGATCCTCCCAAAGTGGCAGCTGGATAAGAGGACAAATGCTTATGCCTAGAAGTTCCATGTACCACACTCTCATGTCCCAATCCGGAGTCACTAGGATTATTTGGGCCCGATCGTTCCTGATCTTCTTCAGAACTCAGGCCAGGAGAGGCAGAGGCAGGAAGGTAATCAGGAGTCCTGTGCTCAATCTACCTGGAATGAGTCTCAGAGAGAGACCTTCTTGAAAACTTCAGCACACAAATATTTTGACATTGCGCATTCTCAGCGGTAGAGAATAGATCGAGCCAAAGTCTTCCCCAATGCTGGAAGATATCCTGACCCACCCCTGGGTGCCTTTTGGGTTCCGCTAGACGTCGAGGCTGAGTTTATCTGCTCTGATGTTTAAAGATCTCACTAGGTGGTTCACGACTGCTGACTCAGACAGGTCCAGAGGTGCAGGGCTTCTTGACACAGGTCCACAACCCCCTTCCACCCTGTTTATTGAGGTACCACATGGCAGTGGTGGTGTTTGTGAGGACCTGAACTAGCCCCCCTTTGATAACCCTTCGATGCCAAGCAAATGGCCCGCGACTAAACAGACTGATGTGGAGCTGGGTCTCTGCCAGAGACCAGAGTCCTCTGATTTCCACCTCTCCAAGATGGCCTCTGCAACTGAATAGTTTCCCACCATGAGTTCCGGGTGTGGTAGGGGCAGAAATCTGCCGCCGGTCCCATTATGGTCAAGCAGCCACCTCTGCAGGTCTTTTGTGGTCTCCTCTGAAACGTGAATGGAATCTGACAGGTTCCCTTGGTGCTGAGCCCACTGAGATTTCAGATCCCACTGCAGAGCCCCCCATGTGCCATCTGACATAGTCAATAAGCAGGATACAAGAGGCCAAGCAATCTCAAAGCTACTCTCACTAAGACTCAGGACCATACTTAAACATCAGGGTTACAGCCTGAATGTCCAGGACTCGTTGAACCAGAGTGAAGGCTCGAAACTGCACCATATCCAGGATTGCTTTGATGAACGGGAGCCTATGCAAAGGCATCAGGTGTGATTTCAGTATGTTGTTTGACAACTCCAAAGATATGAGGAGGTTCACCGTTGTCTGGTGGTGATCTCTGACGGACTGTGGCGAGCCCAATTTCAGCAGCCACTCGTCGAGATAGAAAAAGAATGGTATCTCCAACCTCCGAATATGAGCTGCAACCACCCCATCACTTTCGTGAACACCTGAGGGGCAATGGCGAGGGCGAAGATGAGTAAAGAAAATTTTAAATGTTCCTGGCCTACTTTGACCCACAGGTAACGACTGTAAAACTGCAGAACAGAACAGTGAAAATAGGCATCTGGTAGGTCCAGCTCTACCATCCAGTCTCCTGGATACAGGGTAGATACAACCTGGGCCAGTGTGAGTATCTTGAACATGTCCTTTTTCAAGAAACAATTGAGAGGGTGAAGATCTACAATAGGCCTATCCTTATTCAGCATCAGAAAATAACAGGAGTAACACCCAATCCTTCTTTCTGATGCTGGAGCCCACTCTATGGGTCCTTTGTCCAAAAGAATCTGAACCTCATTTTGCAAAGTAGACAAATGGTCCTCCGAAAACTGCTCTGGTGAGGGTGGAATATCTGGCGGTTTAGATCGGAAAGGAAAAGCATATCCTTGCTGGACTATTTGAAGCACCCATTCATCTACTGTGATGCTTTCCCACCCCTGGATGTAATAGATTATCCTGCCTCCAACATAGTGGCCGAGCACAGCTGAGGGCAAACTAAAGCAGTTTAGTAGTAGGAGTGAGAAGGGACTCAGCAGTACGCTGCCCCCGAGGGCCTGGACACTGTTGGCTGGATCCCCGACCCCAGCCTAAAAAGGATTGGAGGGGGGAGTGGTTCTCTTGCAGTGGAGGTGGGCCTTAGTGTTGACTTTGAGCTAACCATCTTCCGAATCCTCGAAACGGGCCAATCTGTTGGGGATACTGTGTCATGGGTGCAGAGTGAGCACTCTGTGGTCCTGACCTCTTCAAAGAGCTCCAGGGCAGAGTCTGCTTCATCTCTGAAGAGACAGGTGCTGTCAAATGGCATCTCCATCAGTGACACCTGAACGTCACCAGAGAAACCAGTGGATCTGATCCATGCATGGCGCCAAAGCACCATACTGGTACCGACTGCCTTGACCAAGCAGTCAGTGGTGTCCAGCCCAGAGCGGACGATGTACTTCGCTGTGTCCTGACCATCTCTAATAATCTGCACAAGGCTGGCACAGTATTTTTCAATGGATTGTTCGGCAAGATCTCACTGACCATATCCCATAAGGCAGGCAAATATCGTCCCAGTAGGCAACGGCATTTACATAACGAAGGGCGAGACTGGCTGGAGAAAGCATCCTCTTCCCATGTGCTGCCATGCCTTTTGTTTCCTATCAGGAGATGCAGTTGGGAATGAATTAGTATTAAGTCTGGTCGTGGATGCCTGGACCACCAGACTTTCAGGCATAGGGTGTTGCATTAAAAAGCTGAGTCTTCCTGCCACTTACCTATTTACCGAAAGGCAAGAGCAAGGTTGGCCCAAGTACCCTTTAGTGTATCCGTCAGAGCTTCATAGAAAGGAAGAAGTAGTTCAGTGGAAGCCTGCCCAGGTTACAGGACTTCTTTCACGATACTGGTCTTGACCTAAAAGGACGGGAGCTGCAGGTCTAACACACAGGAGGAATTCAACCCAAAGTTCGGGGAGGTGTCTGGCCCACTGGCCTCCTGAAGGACCATATAAAGATTGTCATTGTCAAAGTAATGGGATGCATGAATCATCCCCATCATATGCAGTATCAACCTAAGTATGTTGACTTTGTTCAGAGACTGAGGCAAAAGGAATATGAAGCATTCATGGATGAGTTCCGGGTAATGACAATGTCCCGTCACAGTCAGAATGTGTTTGGACCGGTTGCATCAAAGGTTGTAGAAGGAGCGACTTTAGCCGAGGTCATGTTGGTTCGTCCTCTGACTCAGATAAAACAATAAGTTCCTCCTCCAGTGTTGATGCAGTTGGAACCAACGCGGATAGTGGGCCGAGTTTTTTAGGTGTCAGTCCTGGAGTTGGGGCGAACCTCGCAGCAGAGACAAGAGGCACAGATGGTGCAGTGGATGGATCCAATGATGATATTCCTAATTGCGGGCCTCTTTGGATCCTTGCGACCCAAAGGCGTGCCAGAGAAAGCCTGAAGAGTGCAGAAGATGCGCAACATGGTTTCTATGAAAGCATCTACTTATTGTGGCATTGCAGATGCACCCAGAAACTCAGGGTGCATTGGGATAAGCTGTGGGATCAGATCCTTGGTGGGAGACCAAGACCAAAAGGTACCTAGACATTCTGCAACTGCTCTGGTTGAGGGGTGTGGGACAAGGGAGAGTCCCACTTCAATTTCTTGTGCTTCTATTTAGGCTTAGACTTACCTGGTGACTTAGAGTGAGAGGAAGATCTTTTGCAGGGAAGTCCTTGAGAACAGGAGATAAAAATGCTGAAAAACAGCACTGTGATTTTAGTGAAAGAAAAAAAAGTGGGGGTGAGCCACTCTGTAATGGGCAATCAGGAACTCTTTTGTCATATCCTGGCTTAGAGTAGGTCCCTAAGGGGGAGGGTTAGTTGGCAGGGAAGGCCGGGGGGAGTCCCAAATAAGCTCTGATGTCTCACTCCCTAATTTCTGGTGGAGGATCACACTGTGGGTACGTTTAGGCTAAAAGGTTTGCCTCTAGCATGTTGGCAATCGCGTATGTAAATACACTTTTTAAAGGGATAACTGAACATAATAGCAATGTTCAAATTGCTAACTATGCCAAGTGCTCTCAAGTATAGTGAAACATTTTTAGCTAGTCCTTGTATTTTATAGTACTTTTTGTCAAAAAGCCAGGACTGCCTAAAGGTGTCACACATCGGTCTAGTTACCCACTGGGTATGATAATGTGAAAACAATATAATTTATTGTCAACATGTCATTGATGCCCTCTAATGTACCTTACAATTTTTAATTTCTAGGTTTATAATATTTTTTTAGTTTCACAAATGGGAATAATTGCAGGAAAACCTTTGCTTACAAAATGTTTTCAGTTTCACAAATTAATTAATAATAATAATAAGAATATTATATCCAGACGATTATTTTAATATGTCGCTATATAACTGGCTTCCTGAGTTTCACACTGCATATATTTAGTGTGATAAATTCACAAACACTAACGAAAATCCGTTTTGTTTATATATGTTAGAGGATATGTTTCAAACCCCACTAAAATTTGTTAGCTTACTTGCAGCATTTACCATTTTCTAGAATAATCGTGAGAAAGTATGTTTGTTTGTTGGAGGGGCTCAAAGTTTATTTTACACGACAGGTGTGTGTCAATAAAAGGTTTGACGGCTATTGGTGAAGGTGCTAAGGCTATGAATTCCCCTCTTACTGCACATTTATCTGCCTCCAATGTCATCACACCTCACGCCCTCTGTTGGGTTAGGACTCGGATTTTCTCTTCAATAAAGTGTTTTTAGCATAGGAAGTCATTTATCTTTGAATTTGGAGTAGAGCTTGGTTCTGCACTGCACATCTCAAGGACAGCTACACTGAGAAAGGATTTCATTGGGCCTGGTGGCAAGTATCAAATGCAGTGGCATGTTTTGAAATGAATGCTTAAACAAAGGAGTTGCCACCAACCCTGAGGCAGATAGTTTTCGCATGCACCTGAAAATGCCTTTAGGGGCTTGTTTTTTTATTTGATTTTTTTAGTTTTATATAGCTCGAATTCGAACCAAAGGTATCAGAGCACTTTACATGAGGACCAGTTGGGTTACAAACGGACACGTTCATTTTGTTAGGCACGGGGAAAGTAAGTGATTTGCCCAGTCCTTGCCAAGACTCGAACCCGCTTCCCCAGCTTTGAAATCGACCGCTCCAACCGTTAGGCCAAATCCTCTTGCTGGGTCTAGTCAAGCTGGGATTAGACCTCACCCATGTAAGGGGACGTAAACAATTAGGACTTCATTTACAGGCCCATTGTGCCGCCGGTGAGTCACTTTTTTTGTCCACCAGCGGCCCAGTGCACCTGCCCATATTTCCAAGGCCAGGTAAAGTCACCCTGCGTGACCTTTCATGGCCTTGTAAATATGGACCTCTTTCACACATTACTCTGCATGAAAGGGGCGTTCCACAGGTGTTGCTGTGGGTGTTCCCACGCAACATCCATGGAACCTGGCACATTCCCAGATTTACAAATTTTTGTAAAGCTGGGAATGCGTCAGAATCCTACGCCTCCCCAGGGTAGGCATAGGAGTAGCGCAATGAGGAGAAATACTTTTATTCCTCCTCGTTCTTTCCTCTTTCTATGCGTGCTGCATCCTGAAGCATGCATAGAAAGAGGAAAATGCCATCAATGATTGTTTTTGTGCCAGAAGATGTCCCTTCATGCACAAAAACAATCATCCCTGCAACGCAGGCACCCTTGCAACACGACGCAACGGTGCCTTCACTGGTGCAGGGCAGCCAATTGTGCGTCAGCGCAGGGGAAAGCACACGGATGCGTTGTATTGTTGTTAATATGACGCATCCCTGTGCTTTTAAAATGACGCAGCTTGGCACAGCAAAATGGCTTACGGCACTGTGCTGCATCTTTTTTTTGGACAGGAGGCCCTTAGTTTCCTAACAAGAACACGTTTTTTACACTGAGAGATCATTTTTATGAGCATTTTTAATTCTGAAAAATTAACAACAAAACATAGTACATGATCTGTAAAAGCAAAGAACTCTTATTTCCGAAGTGGATGAAGCACAACCCTCGTTATGTTATTTTGCTGAACACGTGAAATATATTATTTCCCTTTAAGGTGGGGAGTACTGTTGCTAAACATCGTATTTGGGTAGTATTCAAGCCCTGTAATATCTCTGTTTCTCCTAATGATAGTTTCAGCAAGTTATCAAATTGACACCATTTGTTCCATATTTTGCCACATTTCCTTGGAGGTAGCCTGCTCTAAGATTCTACAGCCTTTGGTTCCACCCTGCTGCCCCACATTGTAGCCACATCTCTTCTTGCCACCATCAGTCCTGTATCATACTAGTATTTCAAACTTGAGAGGGTGACATACACCTAAGATGGCCTATGGAGAAATCTGGGGAGTACGCTTCAACAAGTCACCCCATACTGTTGCCAAGTGTACTGTAATCACTCTTCAGAATGGCTATATCCCGTGGCAATGCCAAAGTATATGGAACGAGGATCCCTCTACCAAGTCTGGATAACCTCACGGGTGATTAGCCGCAATCTACAAATTCACATAACAAGTTCTACAGAGACTCTGGATCTGTGTTCTGAAGTAATCTATGTGATGAGCAATTTCAGTAGGACCACTCTGAACTCCAGAAAGTGTAAGTGAAATAATGTTCATGCTAATCTGTCACTAGGAAAATATAGCAAAATAATGCTGCCGATGATGTTTTGGTCTTACAGAGTGAACAGAAAGAAATCATTAACATTGAGCACAGCTTGTTGACCCAGATACCTTTACCTCCTCCATCTTTTTAAGGTTTCCCTTTTGGAAGTAGAAGCTTTTATCCTCCCACATGGACAAAGGATGTAAAATGTGTTAAATCCTATGGGCAAAAAGATGAATCAGTCTGAAGGGCTCCGTGTGAGACAGGCTAATCCCAATCTCATGGGATCTTTAGGCTACACCTGTGGCATTGCTTCTAATCTGTTCCCAGAAGGTGCTTAGGTGTGTGTGCAACCTGGGCAGAGAAGCTGCTGAGAAGACCCTGTTCATCCCCCAACTTCATTGATATCTCTGCTAAGAACATGAACACCAGTCTAAACATGCGTAGGCAAGAGTGGCTGAAGTCTATGGATCTTAGGCCAGAGGCTTGGGGGAAATCAATCAATATCCCCTTAGCTGGAAAGAACTTGATCTATCACTCCATTGCCATTGCCTACAGCAGTGCAAAATGGGCACAGTCACAGTCGCTCAGCGCTATTGGAAAGGTAGAGCCTACTCCACTTTCCTCTTTCCAGTTAGCAAAGATTTTTCAGTCTTCCAAGGCTAGAGCCTTCTTTTACTCCAGTTCTCTCAGAGCCGCCTCCTCTTTTTCAGGATCTACTCCACACAGGGACAAAGACTATCTCTCGGAGTTGCACAGAAGCTCAGATTTCTAAACGACTTCCCATGAGTGTCCCATCATTTTTTTGTCCATTTGAGGACCATTCCACTTCAGTGCTGCAAGTGCTTTCCATTCACTATCATAATTGGACCCAGAATATCAACAGGAATGCTGTACAGCTACCCCCGCTGCTTCCAACTCTGTATACCAAGACTTTCTGCAGAAGGTTGAAAGGCTCCTGCTTTTACCAATGATGAGGTCTGTCCTACGCTCAGAAAAGGAGCAATAATATTACCCCTTTTGTTGCCTTGTGAGGAAAAACGACAGTGGTGCACACTCCCATTGTCAAACTTTAAGACCTTATTCAGTCCTCCCCCACCCCACCCGCAGAGTTTGTAAATACTGACCAAAATCCTGTCTGTCATCCAGAAAACCTAGCTGTTCTGTGGATCTCCATGATGCCTACGTTCATGTTTCTGCACTGACATGATCACAGGTTGTACCTCTCTTTTATTGTGAGATCTGAGTCAAACCCAGCTGCTACCTGGACTGAATGCTGCCTGCTGGTCTAAACACAGCTCTCTGGGTGGAATGAATGATCCACTCCCTGGAGGCTGACTTTCGACAGCTGCCTTTTCAGCCCATGAACAACAGGGTGCAGGTTGCGTCTTATGTCTGAGATTTAAGACCCAGGTCAATCCTGGGTTCTCAGTCAAATACTATCAAAGAGAATTTTGTCCATCTGGGCCATCCTGGACAGGTCTTGCAAAGTTCTGTTCTCCAGTTTAGAGCGAATAATTTACAAATGTATTTTATTTGTACGATTAATAAAAACCATTCCAGCATTCAGGCAGAACATTGAACACTTCCTGGACTACAATACCATTGTGTCTGGAAGCTTTACGGTCTTCTAGGACTAGTAGCATCCTGCATTGGGGTGCCAGGCTCCACATCCACTCCCTGCAGCTTCACCGGGCAGCACACTGGCATCAGTCGCTGAACATCCAAGCCTATCCTTGTCCATCCATCCCTGGTACCAACCTTGAAATGATGGGCTCACGCCTCCTGCCTTATGATGGGATACCTCTTCCTCATGCCACAACTGCAACGCATGGTCACAACTAAATCTTCAGAGTTTGGATGAGAATCTTTGCGTCAGCATCTTATGGGATAGGTTAGATATGTCCCTCCCCATGAATGCGTTGAGCTCAAGACAATTTCCTTGACTCTAGCGAAACAAAGAGTGGTGACAGTGCACATGGACAGTACCCTTTCCCTCTGCAATGTTTGGTGGCAAAAGGGCATTTGTTTCAGCTTTGTTGGCTGGCAGTGGCGCTATTGGAGTGGTCATCACTCAAAATATAAAGGTCTTTAGATTGTGGGAGTCAACAACCAGAGGATGGACAGCCTGAGCAGGGGCCTCCCAGGTCCTTTACAGGAGGAACGCATGGAAAGTTTGGAGAACGTAGCATTTTATCCTGGGCCTCTAGCATCTGAGTGCCCCCAAAATGCAATCAGAGGTTAATTGTAAAAAACAAAACAAAACAGTGCAGAACAGTTTCTTTTTAGGTCTTGCGCCTAGCGTTGCAGTGCGCAGCACTGCTCGCGCAGCACGAGACCTCTAGAAAGGGCTTCAGAAAGCTAACCACACGCTCGTGCGTGTGGTTTTGCTTTCGGAAGCCCACAATGGCTGTAGCGTGCGTTTTTTTAAAAAAAACGGCACGCAATTGGGCAAAGGCGGGCGCATGTTTCGCCTTTGCTCCTCCCATTCCAGACGGTGGCTAGCACGCGCAGCAGCGCACGTTCGCCTCGCTGCCGCGCTCCCTCCCCCCGCTCCTCTGTGGTGCGCGCGCACCACTGGTTCCTTTAGTTTCTCTTGCAGATAGGAGGCAGCTTCGCGACACTGGGCTCGGCATGGAGCGGCTACCATGCGCCCCGACCTTGGCCGGGGACACTCCCGAGTGTGTCTGCAGTGAAGGAGCGTTCGGAGGAAGAGGGGTACGCTGGATCCCCCGGTGACCTTGCGATGTGGGGTCACGGCTGAGGTCAGCAGGTCCAGTATCCAGCGGGTCCCAGTGGGCTCGGAGGCTGAGGACCCCATTGCAGTGGCCATTGGGGAGCTCAGTAGGTCAGGTAAGTTTTGTCCGGGGTCGGGGGTGTGAGTGGGAAAGTGCACCGAACCTCTCCCGCCCAAGTGTGAACTCGCAATGGGCATTCGTGTAAGCCCAGTCCTGTCATTACAATGTAAATAAATATTCGTCCCAGACTAGGGCAGCACCTAATCCCTCGGCCGGCCATTCCCAGGGCCACGCTTTAGTGTTTTTCTACACACACTTAAGAAAAGCTTCTTTAAAGGCTGCGTTCAGGGGCTTTACAGTCGAGTCGAAAACGTGCCCACGTCAATCTTTGGTTTAACTTTAATTGCGCTCGTTCGCACTAAGTAAAGTATATGTTGTGTGTGTGCACCGCCAGACTTGTTTTCATTGTGCTCACCGTTTTGTTTGGAATTTAACTGCGGAGAGTAAATTGCCTTTCCATATGAGATGCCCTTTCCATCTGTTTAGCTCCGAACTGCATTAGATAACAATGAAGATATGGTAATACTACCAGTTATTAATCGTGCTCATCACGCGCGTGTGTGCTTTGAAATAGTTCTCTACTTGGTTGTATGTGAGGCTCCCGCGCTCAATGACTGGGGACGTGTTGTAAATTACAAACACTCTGTTGTTTTTATCATCTACCGAAGTCACCCCCTTTCCTGGGGGAAAATCCAATGCTAAGGCAGAGTCGGCGCACATGAACGCACTACCCACAGAAGGGGCAAAGTCTGGCAAAAGGAATGCAGAGGGCAAAGTCAAGACAAAGTGTATCGAAGGGAAAGTAAAAGAATGAAGTGTCACCTCGCGTTCACTGACTAGGGTTGGCTTTCCAAGAAGAGCAAACCAGACCCTTCACGAATGAAAACACTACGACAGGATGTTGACTTCGGAGGCGCTGACGTCTCTTGTTTATGATCTTACTGACAAGGTCGCACGCGGGGCGCTGCACAGGTGCAGCGGAGACACTAGCTTTCTATGGTTCCCATCGAAGTGTATCATCAGGCACGCAAGTGAAACGCCATTAAAGTAATTAGGAAAGTAACAGCTTTAGGAAAGCCAACAGGTATGACTTTCCACCATTGAAAGGGCTTTTTAATTGATGGGTGCATTTACATGTGTGTGTTCGAAGAGGTTGCATGGATGGGCAAGTCGGTGAATGAGGGAGCTGAGTGGGTGAGTGGGTAAATTGGTGGGTGAATATCAGAGGCACTACCTAATGTCGGTGAGTGAATGTGAGTGGATGCGGGGTGGTAATGTTCGGGAGGTGGGTGATGGAAATTGCATGAACGTGTACATATAAAGAAGATGGGTTTGTGTGTTTCCGGTGGTTGGGGGAGAAGAAGACATCTCTGTTTACATACCACCTTGCATTTTTCCGGGAGCTGCTAAGGGCATCGTTGACTGCCAGAGTCCCAGGGAGCTACATAGCTACTGTAGAGGGTTCAGTGCAGACCTTCTCTTAGAGACACCAACATAATCTCAGTCACCACAAAAGGATGTTTCATGAGAAGTAAATCCTTGTTCAGGGGCACATAGGGCTGAAGAGAAAAGTAGTATTTTTAACACCCGACAGACCCTAAAATCAAATACCGCCTCGCAAAATCGTGTAAATAAAAACATTTTTAGAACACATTTTCGCAAGGTCCACAAACATATTTTCTTCCATTCCTATTCAGAATGAAATTCCCCGTATAATTCTTCAATGACATTAGTGCCTGGCCCTGGAGCGTGCCGTTGTACATAACTACAGGGGCAGTGGCCGACGCTAAACGGTGTCTGGACCATAAATGCTGAGCTCAGCCGAGGGCTCTGGTCTTGTCGCCCTTGAGCCGCCCACACTCTCCTGAAGTTGTCGATTTCTTGATTCGATCGCTGCCACTTCTCTCCCTGCCTGAAATGTCTGTGGTCAGGTGGCGGATAATTCTGCTGAAAAGCAAAATAGGGTTGTGAACGGCAAGTGCGAAATTTGCTTTCGGTTGTAGTGGTAGGCCCGTATTTATCAATAAGGAATGGACACTAGCAAAGAACAAATGGGACACTAATAGTGTATGGCACGCAAGGAAAGAGCCGCGCTGGTCTGCGTACATTCGTAGCTCTTGCCTACTCCGTCTGTGATTGCTAAACATCTCCGAGTGAGGTATGCGTGTTTCTAGTGTGTGAATGTGTGTGTAGGGGCTGGAGACTGATGTTCGTGTTTGTTGTGTCAGTGCTGTGTCTGTGTGACGTGTCTACATCCGTGGGTCTCCAAGCTGGTCTTTGCCGACCATGTAAATCAGGTGTCTTCCTCCTGTTTCTTTACACACAAAGGCTTGAAGAAAATTCGCCATTTTCTTCCCTTAGGGCCTCGAAAAGCAGTAATTTTAGCTTTGGTCATTTCGAGGCTAGATTACTGTAATGCTCTATATGTAGGCTCACAGCAGCGCCTGCTAAGAAAATTACAAACACTTCAAAATGTTGCAGTTCGTTGCTGAAGGTTCCTAAATTTAGCTCCACCTCACATCATGCACCTGCATTGGTTACCGATCAAAGAGCGGATTAAGTTCAAGGACCTGTGCTGGGCCCATGAGGCACCACACAAGGTTGGCCCTCTTTCCTTTCAAAAGATTTTTAAATGGTATGTACCTGCATGTAATCTACGATCCACCACTGCTAATAAGGTAGAATTAGAAAGGCCCAGTGGGGAGGAAGGAGTTTCTTCCATACCACATGTACATGATGGAATGTGTTGCCTGGCCCCCTCTGGTCGCAGGCCAGGCTGTTAAGTTTCAGAAACCAATTAAAAACCTGGCTTTTTCCCTCTGGTCACTAATTAGGTGCTAGTTGCCCTGTTTCAGAATACTGTATAAACACTAGCGCAAAGACACCATCTCTTTCGGTATTCGTGCGCTTTATAAATTAACATAACATCTGTTTATGATGTCAGTCCATGGCTGAGGTCGAACTAGGCTGGATTGTAGGGGCACGAGGTGCCCATACTTTTTAATTTAAGAAACCCAGTTCCGCTACTTTTTGTGCAAAGATCACTGTCCTGGGACGGTTAATTCCAAGAGGTGAAATGCTTCAGGTAAAGGGCAAGATAGGGATTCTCCTGTGCTGTGAGGGCCAGACAGCTTAATAAGCCTTCTTGCCAGGGTGCCTGCTTGCCTCAGAGAAATGTAAATGTGTTCAACTTGTACATCGGCAAATGTAAAGGGTGCTTGGAAGCCGGTATTGTCTTTAATGGATGGAATCACTTGAAGTTTCCTGATGAGCCAGATGTATTCTTTTTGAGTGGTACTGCAAGGGTGTGGCACTACATACAGTCTGGGGATTACTAAAATCTATATTTTGTAACACTTTTTTATCTTAAACCTTTTTACGCATTATGTAGCTGCCTATCTTATACTGTGTGTAATGCAAGTTTAAAATAATGACTTGCTTACATGTTCACAGTGCTTTCTGTCACAGACTGGGACCTCACAGCACTAAACATACACAAGTCACTATTCTCCACTGCAACAACCAGGATTCAATTTGGTGGCTCTCTGGTTACAGACACAGACCTCTGCAGTGCACTAATAGAGGTTTCATAATGTAGAATACTGCATTTCCCACGGATTAACTTAATTTGCATTTATTTTTCATTTAAGCAGGTCCTTAGTTTATATGTACTTACCTGAAGGTGAAAGACCAACAAAGTTACAGAATATTTTGTCTTTTTGGCAATGCTTTTGACTCTACCCTTATGCTCACTCACCCCACCCCCTTTGCGCACAGCATCACAGTTCACATACTTTTTTAAAATGCATTTCGACCACTAGTCTATGGACTGCTGTTTGTTGGTGTATTTGTGTTGGTTTACTTTTTTTAGTATCCCTGCTTCTGCGGAAGCATTTGTGTCCTTGCACGGCATTGTGACAGATGTTTTTATTAAATACTATTAACAAATCTTGTAAACAACGCATAAAATAGACGTAGATGCCCAGCAGTCATTTTGCGCGATTCACCATTCATGCAAGTCGTTTAATGTATGTCTGAAAATGTACCATTCTTTTTCGACTATCCCCACTGACGATGAGTATACCAGATCTGCCAACTCACACAGTGGCAACACGTATCACACAATATCAACTCTCTTGAAACGCATTCACTTGGTGAAGAGCACACCAAATACAACTGTCATTACCTCACCCTTAATAAGACAGATGCAATTAAAATCATCTTACAGACGGAGCCATCTGGAATTATGCAATTTTGCAGCTGCAGCGTTTTCTGTATAATTATGGATTTGTATCTTTGCCATCATCTGCTCCATAATCTGCAGATTTTAACAAAAAATTGTTTCTAGCTCAAATAGATCAAAAGTTCCTAAAAACGCAGCAATATGTGTTGCTGTGCAGTGGAAGGCCTTTTACAAAGGTTGACCGTCCAACTTTCCATTGACTATTTCTGTATTTGGGTGTTAAACTGGTACTAATAAGGTGCAACCTTTCCCAGACAGTGTTTACCTTCATAAAAAAGTGACAACACCAGGAAGTAATACTGTCATAAAATGGGCTGCATTTCTCTGCATAATTTGCATCTTCTTGCTACATAATTTAGTCAATCTTGCTACATATTGTGGTCCTCTCCTGCCGCATAATTCCAAAGGCCCTACTTATAGTTGAGGTGATTGCAATGCAATAGGTCTCGCATTATTAAAGTTTGAGCTATTGGTGTTGCATTATTTAGCAATGCCAATAGCTCAAACTTTAATAATGCGAGACCTATTGCATTGCAAATGCTTGTTTTGCATGGACCAGCTGAAAGGACTCTTTTCTTTTCAGGACTCTTTTCACTGCTGACAATAAACATGAAGAGGGGATAAACTGTCATTGTTTCTCGAACCCGCTCTGCTAGGGCCCAGTTTCATTTCAGTTTAACTTCTCCAGCAATATTGAGAGAACTGAGGTAGTATTTTTTTCCCTTTATGAAGTTAAATTATGTCTTGCACTCGGGCCTTGTTGAGACACCCCTCTAAAAGCGCATGCTGCATAAGTGGAGCTGCAGACCAAGCCTACTGCTACAGTATATGCTGCAAAGAGAATGGTAGTTGATAAATGGTCAGAGCACTTCACTGGCCTGCTTAATTCGCAAATGCCAGTTATTACAGTGCTTAATGGCTGACAGGTATTTTGCTGTAAGACCAGCTGCAAGATGCAACAGAGAGCTCACAAGTATATTTTATCCCAGGCCTCGTAAAAGCTTCTATCGGGCCTGGCTTCTTCACTTTCTGCACGAGTCCGAGATTCACCAACACGTGCTTGGCTCCACCTGCAGGGCCTGGGAACAGCCTTTCATGGATGCCTTTGGCAATAAATGGAACACAATTTGTATCCTGGGTGGATAAGGTGTCTGGACCCCTGGTAGATGTCCAGATGATTTGAAGTATAGGGATCACCACATGGGTGATCCCTATACTTCAAATGGGAGAATTGGACTATTGCCTAAATTAATTACCAATTGCTCATAAGGGGATCTAATCTTAATATAATCATAGACCCCTGTGGTAGACAGAAGCGGCATGTGCCTCCTTTCTCACTCTGCAGCTGTTTATGTACTAGGGCACATCATGTTTGAAAGGCAATTGATGGATCTCTGGCAATCGCGACACTCAGACTCCCGCGAAGGAACCTGCATATCTTACACTCATAACCCTTGGTCTACCCTACATTACTGGCTCACCACAGCTAATGTTAGCACATGGGTAAAATCCATCAACCACATGGTGGCTAGAAGCTATCTGACCATGCCTCGGTTCTCCTAGAGATACAAATTCCAGTTCTGCAACACAAATCTTTCTCTTCGAGATGACTTCCTTTACTCCCTAATGCCCTTCTAGGACCAGTCTTCAAAGACAAAATCAAGGCTGCAATTATACATTTCAACACCCTGAATTTTAATTTAGTGAATAGCCCAGGTACATTATGGGAAGCATTTAAAGTGGTCATTGGGGGACCTGTATTGCCAAGAAATTTGGGATTTTATACTCCATCAGGGCACAATTTCTTAATCTAGAGAACAAATTGCGGGCACTCAAATCTCAGTACTGTGTAACAAGGAATAGAGACATATTAGCTATCATCAGAACTAAAGTAAGTGAAAATAACAATATCGCCAACAGGGAACTAAATTACCTGCATAGATAGGCTAGAGCCTGAGTAATTGGAGAGAGTGAATACCTGGGGAAGACACTGGCCACAGGGGCACCCTCTGACATGATTAAGGCAGGAGATTGCACTCCCAAATTTGAGGCTGAACTCATCCTAAAGGAGTTAACTACATCTTGAATGGTCTCTATGAAACAAAATTCCAGCCTTCTGAAGGCAAATTTTCAGCATGCATTGTTTCACTTGCGTACCTTGAAAACACACGCTATCAGTATATAGACAAACATTACACTAGAGGAAATCACACAGGTGATAAGGAGCATGGCAAGGCACCTGGGGACAACGTTTTATCTATTGAGTTCTGTGATGAATATGCACACTTACTAGCACCACACCTGTTAGAAATGTACGAAGAAGCTTGTGAGACAGGAGTCCTCCCGCCGACTGTCCGTGAGGCTCTCCTTATTACCCTGTCAAACCCACACAAACCATGAGTAAAGTTGTGATTCCTACCGGTAGCTCTCTCTCTCTTAAATTTTGACAATAAAAACCTGGCCAAAATGGTGGAGAATAGAATACTCCCTCTGTTCCTGAAAATGGACAGGTCTTACCAATCAGGATTAATTTCAATCAGAGTAACTTCCCATAACCGTAGAACCAACGGCGTGCTGCTCCACCAATTAAATCCTCAGATTAATTGTAAGTGTAATTGCATTTATATAGCGCTTACTACCCCTGATGACAATGGTCCTAGACTGTTTCTAGTTGATTTCATTTTGAGGATATATATTTAATTGAATTGAGACTGAATTGGAGTACATTTAGGATGCAATTTTATTTCTGTGTGTACCATGCATATACATTTTGACTTAATGAATAACGTTCAAAAGTAAAATCAACTAGAAACAGTCTAGGACCATTGTTTTCTATACCGAACATTACCCAGGTCCGTGGACTATTATGGGTCACCCCATTATTTCATAATGATACTACCCCTGATGAGGCATCCAAGCATTTTTTTGGCGAGTAGCACGCTACTCTGGAATCCATAAAGGATTAGTGGTGAATTAGTTCAGTGAAATATGAAAGTAATTTGAGTGGTGAATATGTTAGTCTGTTATTTGGATTGAGAAGGATAGTGGAGGGATAGAAGAGGGAAAAGGTTTGTGTTTATAAAGCGCATGCTTCCTCTGATAAGGTGTTGAAGCGCTTTTTGGTGAGTAGCACGCTACTCCGGAACCCAAACAGGATTAGTGAGGAGTTAGTATAGGGAAATATGAAATTGATTTGAGTGGTGGATATGTTAGTCTGTTATTTGGCTTGAAAAGAGAGAAGGGTCTTGAATTTTTTTTTTAGTTTATAACAGTAGGAGGGGGTTTGGGATGAGTAAAGGGGAGGTGGAGGGAAAGGGTCGGAGGGAAGGGTTTAGAAAGGCTTGTTTGGGAGATTTGAATAGTAAAAGAGGTACGAGATGATGCAAGGAGGGGTAAAGGAGGGAAGAGTCTAGAAAGGGTTATTTTGGGGATCATAGTGGTGGTATGGGGTTTGGGATGAATGAGACAGCGAGGTAGAGGATATATCGGTAAAGGTATGGGGCGAGAAGTAGGGTAGTGCACTGTGAACAGCAGTAGAATGAGATTTGAGATGAGTAAGAGAGTTGAGGTAGAGGATATATTGAGAGCGGTATAGTGTGAGAAATGGGGTAGTGCATTGTATATGCTGAATTAGAAATAAAGTAATAGATATATAGATACATAAGTAAATAGAAGGTATATATATATGCATAAGGAAAGGTAAAATATGTAAATTAAAGTTGTGTTTAATAAACTACGGCTCTCAAGTGTTGCTATACTTTAAATTAATGCATTTGTTTTTATTTTTTTGTAATTCAATAGTGAAGCAATTGTAGAGAAATAGTTATGATATAAGATTTACTCATTTATGCAGAGACTTATATACATGTCAAAACATAGAATAATGTAACTATAAGTAATGTGTACATTTTTAAAGCAGAACTAACAAATATCTGTATTTTTAAAAACATAATTATTATACACGTTTATAAAATGCAATACACATCTGTAGGTACACATCTAGTGTCCAAATAAATGCTTATATACAGAGGGATATGTCGTATATTTATGTTTGCATATTGCGTATGTATGTCTGCCTTCCTGGATGCCACCAAGGCCTTTGATTTCTTGGAATGGAACTGTCTATTCACAACAATGGTGTCAGAAACTCTCACAAATATGAGTCAACAGTTGCACTCATCTAAAGTGTACAAACCCAGCGCGAGCGCTGTCCTGATGAGTAATCCACTAATGGCCAACTACACTCTACAGCCTGGGGAATTAAACGCACAACGCTGAGAACGCAGAGGAGAAGAGAGAGGGGGGGGGAGAGAGACAGAGAGGGAGAGAGGTGGAGAGAGAGAAGGGGAGAGAGAGCGGTAGATAGACAGAGAGGGAGAGGGGGAGCTGTCTATTTTCAAGTCTGTATTCTGCAGGAACATTGAAAGTACCTCTGTTTGATGGTGTGAAACCACAACAAGTGCAGGATACTGGCACTCAGCCTCAATGCCACCACTTTTTTTGCAATCATCCTCACATTGGTGACAGGCTTTCAACAGCAGGATGTCCACTCCTACCAGTGTATGGGTGATTTTTTCATCAGCAAAAGAAGATGTAGTGTCAATCCATGACACACAGGACTCTAAAGACTTGTGCATAACCTACCCAAAATCCTCATCCATACGGGACTAAAGGTTTCAGTACACTGGAGCTTCGGGCTGGTTAAAGCCGGCCCTCCGTCAGAAAGTGGATCACTTCTGGACCAACAAATCTGAAAGTCTGGTGCCTTCAGAGGCTTTGGGGACTACATGTATCCAGCAGATCTGTGGCACCATAATCTAGGCTCCAAGTGTGTTCCCTGATCCTGAAGCTCCATCTGATGGGGCAGTATGACAAGCAGTACCAGCCCATCCTGGTCAAAAAATGAAAGTAGTGGAATCAAATGCTTGTAGGCGTGCATACATGTGAAGCGTGTTAATAAAATGCCAACTCTTGTTTTGAGTGTGCATATTTCAACTGCTTAATTACTGTCCATATGAGCCAGCAACGGCTCCTAGAAGGGTCCCGCCTCCTTCCCGTCTTTCCTGCCTGTGATGTGTTAATTGGGGCAAACCAATATGGCCATGTCCCTGAGGGGTGTTATTGGACCTCCCCTTCTGGGCTGTGTTAATGTGGTCACTGTCGTGACGAATGGGGGCGGGACTTGTGCAATAAAGAGGCTGGGTGAGTAACCAGGAAATGAACAGAGCATACTACGTGTACTGGTCGTTATTACTTACCTGTTACTAGCGGACGCAACACTGCCCACTGCAATGAAGAGAGGCCGGGCAGGTTATTAATCACAGCTGCTGGGAAGAGGAACATGGGCGTTCCTTGTCAGCGTCTCATCGTATTAATTGGTTTAAACTTTACAAGTTCTGGTCTCCAGAAAGAGAGTGTTCCTCTGAAGGTTTTTAACTGGACTTAATGATTTCCAAGTTGTGCTGGTGTGTGATTGTGTATATCTACGATTCTACGGATTCCTGCATGTGCTTTAAGTCTTTCCATTTTTATTATGTATGAGTGCAGATTGAGCAGTGTGCTTGTATGAGTGCATGGTGAGGAGTGTACCTGTATGAGTGCATGGTGAGGAGTGTACCTGTATGAGTGCAGGGTGAGAGTCCACTTGGTGACTGCAGGGGCGTAACACAGGCCCCCGCAGCCCATGCGGTGCGGGGGGGCCCCAAGCTCTAGGGGGCCCCCTCAGGACAGCACTTCGGCCAGAGAGCTCCTGATAGAGTCCGGAGGGGGCCCCTCCACGTACCTTGCAGGGGGGGCCCCTCAATTTTCGTTACGCCACTGGGTGACTGGTGTGCCTCTCTGAGTGCAGGGTGTGCCTGTTTGAGTGCGCGGTGTGCCTGTTTGAGTGCAGGGTGAGTGGTTTGCCTGTATGAGGGCACAGTGCGCGGTGTGCCTGTATGAGTGCAGGGTGAGTGGGGACGCTGTACGAGTGCAAGGTGTGGGGCTAGCTGATCAGTATGCATGTGTGAGTCTAGGATGAGCAAAGCAATGTGCAGCTTTAACTGCAAAGTGAGCAGGGTGATGTAAAAAGAACAATTGATGGACGGACTGCTGAACAATATAACATTCACCCCCAGTACAGCGATCTGGGCCTAAATCCATAGGGGCGTATTTACAAGCCTCTTGCGCCGCTGCTGCGTCACTTTTAACATGGAAAAAAGTGACGCAAGGGGCTTGTAAATAAGCCCCATAGTTTTTTTGCTCACCATGCCATTCCAGTTCAGACCTAGCCATATGCAAATCAGTCGTGACCCTGCTCCCCATGGGAACAGTCCAGCCCGAACTGCCAGGCCAGCGAGATGATGTGTCTGAGTGTAGGATGAGTAATGTGTCCACGTGAGTGCAGGGAGTGTGGCAAGACTTTTTGAGTCCAATTGCATTTTTTATAAAATGGTAGCAAGCTTTCTTGCAGGATATACTAAAAACACATCATTTACACCTATTCTTTCTCAAATGTTCTTGCGAGGGGAGCACGCCCCCTGCCCTGCACCGCCTCACCCCTGTTTGATTCAAACTAGTGCTTTTGGAGGAAGTAGTTTCCACTCTGGAGGGAGGTATCAAGCCTACTGGTACCTTTAAAGCCTGCAATGTGCCATCTCCTTCATCGTCTGCACTGGGGTCGGCTTGAGGGTCCATGTTCCCAAAGTAAGTATCTGCCTTCCTTCATAGGTCTCCGTTCCTTTCTTCTGAAGCAGTGCCCCATCAGTGGCAGGTTGTCCTGTTGAGTCGGATGTGGTGCCTGCAGAGGTGGAGGCAGTGGTTGGGGCGTAGGTGACAGCCGCACCAGTGATGTTGGGTGTGGTGCCTTTTGCGGCACCAGGGAGAAGTTGGAGTCGGACTCCGAAACATGGAGAGGTTGAACAGGATTGAGGATGGCATCACTTTCGGCATCAATCCCACCCGTGGAGTGTGATTCGGGGCTGAATTTGCCCATGATACTGGAGGCAATGGGGGGAACAGCGAGAAGGGGGCCAAGTGGTAGGCCGTCGGCATCTCTGATTGAATAGTCCATCGGACCCATGTAACCAGCCAGTGCTCTCGAGGGGATCTTGGCTCGGCTGAACATCGCATTCAGGAACATGGTTAGATCCGTCCCAGGTGCAGGAGATGGTGCAGCAGATGGGCTACTGACCGCGACCAGCGCCAAGCCCTCTAAGTTTTGGTTCATTGGTCCAGACACTGGGTAAAGCAAAGCTGTATAATCTTAGCCTCAATCACACGCCAATATATAATCTATAAATATATAATATATAAAAATCAGATATGTTGAAATTTTCTCAGTTCTCTTTTTTTCAACGCAGGATACCGAGCGAACCCGCTCAACGCATATGGAGAAACACATAACCTTACCGGATATGGTCACTTATACTGATTCTGCTTTTTAAATTGGCACTGAAACACAACCTCACCAGACTTTACAAGAGACTGGAGGACGAGGAAAATACTACAGGACACACAGTACACTTTACTGGGACGGAATTAAAACCAGCTATAAGGAGGACTACTAAAGAACAGACAGCCTTGAAGAAGTCAAGGGTTAATCCCCTTTGCGACGAAACACGTGTTGGCTTTGTGGCTAAGAACAATAACAACCGAACAGCAGATTGAAAGAATACAAATAAAAGAATAAAAAAAGACAACTCAGAAGATTTCAACATAGCTGAGTGGACTTAACACATTTTATATTGGCGTGTGCTAGAGGCTAAGATTATAGTACATTAGTGATCTTTGATCACATAATGGGGAGTGGGTTGAAGCTCCCTAGCTTATGAGCACCGCATACATATTGATTTTACAACAGATATTGTGTGTATTTCTTGTTGAGTGCCGTTTCCCATATACTGATCACCCGCAAGCAAAGCCGTAGGTTGTGGCAACTTGCATCTCGATGTTGTAATGACAGGATTTGGGCCTTCTCTTTGCGCTTCTTCCTAGAAGATTTTGAAAAAGGTGGAGACTGAGGAATTTGACCTTGGTCAAGACTTATGGCAATAATTTTGCTAATTCCTCACTCTGGCCATAAACACTTTCATCAGCGCTTTGATACCTATTGGTTTTATGCGCTTTATAAATTCAAATTCAAATAAACATCTTGGCCTCTCTATTTCTTTAAGAGCTTTAGGTTACATATTTAGGGAGGAGGACCAGACACAGACAACGTGGTCAGTTGCTAGGTAGTAAAGGCAGAGGCTGCAAGGATAGGTTATCGACATGTGGCCATCTCAATCTCAACATGGTTTTAAACCAGATGGCCTAGGTGGCAAAATTTTGATGGAAAACTGCTCTTAAGTAAAATATTTTGAATAAAAACATTGACAACGTCAACACACTGAGGAGAATATGGAGAGAATTGATGTTCTGATAGGGAGCCTTATGGCTCCAGTGAAGTCCCATGGCGGCGCCGAAGTGGAGAACTATTGAAGAATTTCTGGATCCAGACTGGCACCTGAGATATTCAAAAAGTGAGGAATCTGCAGGTAGAAATATCCATCCGAAATATAATTTTTCGATCTGTACCCTTTGTTAGCTTCGCTTTGAAGAAAGCAGTTTTTTCAAGTGAACTACATCAAAATAAACATGTAGTATAAAAATAGTTAAAGAGTAGCACGTGTAATATAGTCCTATATTGCCATCTAGGGGAGCTGGTGAAATTTGCAAACCACTTGGCCTTTGGCCTTGAGGTTTATATCACCATAACCCTTTGATAGCAATATTGTACCCCATTATACAGTTACTTGTTACACACACACAAACACATTTTATAAATAAATAAATGTATTTTTAAGGAAAGGTTCCAAAAAAAAAGTTCATCCACCTCATCACCTTTCTGGAAAGTTTCGGGGTGATCTGTCAAGCTGGGGCTGAGAAAAAAGGGGGATCCCAAAACGCAAAATCCCCATGCATTTTCCCTAGACTTTTTTAGACAAGGCTACAGCAAAAACTGCTCCACATAATTACACCAAATTGGGCAGGAAGCTAGATCTTGGTCCGCAGATTATGCTTTTTGAGACTCTCACGGGAGCAGCAGTTTAAAAACTGAGTATTCTGATTGGCCCAGGGAGCCTTATTTCCCTTGGGCCATCTCGCTACCGCGGGATTCCGACTTCATCGAGAGTAAGCGCTCTGATTGGCTGCCAGCAACATGAGAAAAATGTTGCTGGTAGCTGTCGCATTTCAATCAAAGACTGGACTCACGGGCGTGCACAACCTTTCTTTATGTTAATTTTCCCTGTCTGCCCACAACTTCCCTTGCCCCTCCCTTCCGGTTCCTGCCCGCTGCCTCCCGTCCTGCCTGGTCCTAGCGCCGGAGCCAGGCAGGACATTACATCTCCCCCTTCGTAAAGTTCAATGTTCACTCACTTATAACTCTTCAATAAGTCGGGTAGGCCTCCGAATGATTCTCTTTGGTCGGCGCGGGAGGTGCAGCTCTCTTGATTCTCTTGCACTAGGCGCTGTCTCTAGTTTTTCATGGATCTCAGTTTCTCGACTCGAGTCGTCTGTGTCATGTTCCGACTCTTCCGCATGGGTGTAGGCTGCTGGATTGCACCTCTTGAAGTGTGACACATTTTGTGTGATTCTTTTGTTCTCAGATGCAGCCGTGACCATAGTTCCTTTCCGGCTTGTCACTTGTAAGGGTTGGTCACAGTATCGACGGTCCGTCTTTGTCTTTTGTTCTTGCCTGACTAGCACCCAGTCCCCTTCTTGGATATCGGATGGCCTGGCATTTCGGCAACTATCCGCATATTCTTTCAGTTTTGCTTTCTTGGCTTTGTCCACTTCCACCAGCATCATGTGGTCATGGGATTGGGAACTGGAACGCACAACAGTGTCTGCAGCTGGTATTCTGGTGCGCGGCGTTCTTCCCAACATTAGGATAGCTGGGCATTTGTTGGTGGTGCTGTGCGGCGTGGTCCGGTAAGCTCTCAGCACCTCGTTGAGTGCGAGTTGGGTGTCTCGCCGGTCTCGTTCTGCTTGTTGCATGGTTTTCTTTATGGTGGCCATAAACATTTCTACCATCCCATTGGCTTGAGGCCACATGGGAGTGATTTTCCAGTGCTTGAAGTTGAGGTGTCTGTCAAATTCTGTGAAGTTGTGTCCGTTGAATGGTGGGCAATTGTCTGTTTTTACTACCATGAGGATTCCCCATGCAGCAAATGCTTCATCCAGAACCGGTATGATGGTAGTTGCTCTCGTTGATGATACTTGTTGCGCAATAGGGAATCTGGAGTATTCATCCATGATGACAATGATATATTTCCCGGACTTCAATGGCCCAAAGAAGTCAATGGCCACGTGTTGCCATACGCTGTCTGGGAGGTCAGACATTTGAAGCGGAGGGCGCGGTTCCTCTCGCCCTACTAGCTGACATTGTGGGCAGTCTTGAAGCGTGGTCTCTACCATGTGATCAAGGGATGGGAACCAGACACGCTCCCGTAGCGCTTTCTTTGTCGCCACCACACCTCGGTGTCCTACATGTGCTAAATTGACAACTCCTTGTCGTAACTGCTGTGGGATGACAATTCGTCTGTCTCTTAGAAGTAGTCCGGTGTCACTGATTGGACATGTCGGAAGGACACCAGTTCCTGTGTGTTGACGCTGTCGTTGGTTGGCATTTCCTCCAAGTGCCTCCATGAATTCGTGCGAATGCGGTGCATTATGTTCTGAACCGTGGCGTCTTTTGCAGTGGCTTCTATGATTGCTTCCAGTGGGACAGCTGGTGGTCTCGCCTGATCGATGACAAAGTGGATATATTCTTCCGCCAGCGAGTGCCTCATTCGTGTCGAGGCCCTGGGGTGTCTTGATATGTAATCCGCTGGGTTCTCTGCCTTCCCCGGCTTGTGGATGATGGTGTAAGTGTATTCTTGGAGGCGAATGCCCCAGTGCTCGATCATCGTGGCATCTTTGCTCGAGGATTTCCAAATATGGTTGTGAGAGCTTGATGGTCGGTGATTAGTGTGAAATGCTTCCCATAGATGAAAAGATGGAAATGCTCGCACGCCCACACAACCGCCAGGCTCTCCTTCTCCGGCTGGGAGTATGCTTTCTCGGTGTCCGTGAGACTGCGACTAGCGTATGCCACAATGTGTCCCTGGTCTCCTTCATCTTCATATTGGGCCAGGATGGCTCCGAGTCCTACCGGACTCGCATCAACTGTGATTTCCATTTTCTTGCGAGGGTTAAAACATGCCAGGTTGATGGCAGAGCTTACCGCTGTCTTGATTTGGTTGAACGCTTGTTCGCATCTGGTTGTCCACCGGAAGATTTGTCCTTGTTTTGTGAGCTCCGCAGGGGGTAGCTGATAGTGGCGTAGTCCTTGATATATCGGGGGCAGTAGCTGGCCATGCCCAGAAAGGATCGTAAGTCACTGACATCATGGGGGCAGAGGGTGTCAGCCAGTGCCATCACTTTTTTGGGGTCCGGTCGCATTCCCCCACTGGAGAAAATATGGCCATAGAACTTTAGTGTCGATTTGTGAAATTCACACTTGTCTCAATTGAGTGTAAGGTTGGCATTTAGGAAAGCGTGACACGCTCTATCTAGAGCTTTGTCTTGTTCCTTGAGAGTGTCACCGAATACTAAGATATCGTCACTGTAATTGAACGCGTTGGGAATAAGATGGATGACTCGCCTCACTGCCTCCTGGAATATTTCTGCAGCTGAGGAAATTCCAAAATTAAGTTGTTTGTACCTGAAGAGTCCTTGGTGCGTCGAGAAAGTGGTGATGTAGCGGGAATATCTCGTGAAGCTCGAGCTGGTGGTACCCTTTGTTTAGGTCCAATTTTGAAAAGACTTTTGCCCCATTTAGGCGAGTGATCATGTCACTGATGTGGGGTCCCAGGTGTCTTTCGCGTTCTATAGCTGTATTCGGGGCCCTCATGTCTACACACAGGCACACTTTGTTCTCTGATCCCCGTTTGGGTACCACTACTACTGGGGACACCCACGGTGTGGGTCCAGTCGATCTTTCGATAATGTCAGCTCACAGTAAGTCTTGTAGTTCTTCATCCACTGCTTGTTGAAGGTGAAAAGGCACTTTCCGGTGATGTTGCGCTATGGGTGTTACCTGTTTATTTATGTGCAGTCGGACTTTGAAATGAGCAAGTTTTCCAAGTCCGGTGAACAGCTTCGGGAATTTACTGATGACGTCTGGCGTGTCGTCTACCTTGTATAGGATCTCCACGAGCTTTAGGCGTTCCGCGGTGGGCAGACTGAGAAGACAGTCAGCTGCTTCAGGTCCTTCTATGACGTGGATTTGTGCATGGACCGTTCTGTCTTCATATGTTAGGGTGATGCGAAACTGTCCTAGACATGGTAAGGGTTCTTTGGACATCCATGTGAAGACGCGCACAGCAGCTTTCTGTAGTTTGGGTTTTGGATTCATTTTCTTGTATTCTGTAGCGCATATATAGTTAAGTGACGCTCCGGTGTCCAGGACGAATTTCGCTGGGTGATTTCCCATTTGGATGTGTAGCCTCGGGTATTTCTTTAGTCTGTCGGGGTCCGCTACCATGCATACGTATTCATCACTGTCTTGAGATATGGGAGTGAGGGCTAAGGATTCCCTTGACGACGAGCGCCTAGATCGGTGTGTGTGGTGCGACCTGTACTGGATCTAGATGAGCTGTTCGACCTGTCTCGCCTCTCGCGTACCGCTCTTGCGTGGTGACGCGGTCCAGGGATTTCGTCTTGTTGGCGCAGATTCTCTGCGGGATGTTTGGCACACCAGTTCGAAGTGATTCTCTTTCCCACACCGGTGGCAGAGTTGTCCCATGGCAGGACATGGACCTGAGTGGGGGTAATCTTGGCCACAGCGGTAGCAATGTAGTTATTGTTTCCGGGTATTGCTGTTCTTGTCCCCACTGCGAGTTTGGCTTGCAGATTTCGGGGGCTTTTTGTTGTCTGACCGGCGTCGTGAGTCTGCTTGAGACTGAAGCCGAAATGCTTGTTCACGTTTTTCCGTCTTGCCAGCTTCCATCTTTTTTGCATGTTCTTCCGCTTGATCATTTATTCGTGTCAGTTCTTCAATGTCATTGAGTGAGTAGCGTTTCTGTTTAGTGACTCAGATTGGCACCCGTCTATGATTCTTAGGCAAAGTGCATCTTCCGTATTGAAATTGTCAAATTCGCAGTAGCGAGCTAGCCGTTTGAGACGCGTGATGAAGTCACCCATTGGTTCGTCCTTTTCTTGTGACGCCAAGTTGAAGGTGTAGCGTTCGTAGTCTAGGTTCCGTTTATGAAGAAATTTCCTGTTCAGTGCTTCTCTCACATCCTGATATGAAGTGGCAGTGGCAGACGGCAGTTCTTTGATGACTTGTCCGACATCTTTGCCAATCAGGTTACGCAGAGCGATGAGTTGCTGGTTGGGGTCGGTAACTCGCGATCCCTTCATGAAGTCCTCAAAATCTTCCAGCCAGCTCTGCCATCTCGGGCCCATGCCGCTGCCGGACGTGAGAGCCAGAGGTTCTGGAGGGCGTAGAAAGGATACGCCTAGCATTACTGGACCTGGCTGTGCATTTTGTGAGGAACTCGGTTGTGTAGTTTGTGACGTGTCTGGAGACACCCACATGTTGAGGCGTAGACGTAGTTTGTTTCCTCTTTTCCAAGGATCAGTAGGCGCTTTGGGGTGAGTGGCCGAAGGTGCAGAGGTGTGAAGGGCCCTGCCAGAGTCAGGATCTGTGGGTGATCAATTTGTAGGAGTGTGCCTGGTTTTAAGATGGCCGCCGTAGTATTGGCAGGGTCTGTAGCTGTGCAGCCTGACTCCAATACGGCCGCCAAGGAAGCCAAGCATGCACGAGGTAATCAGCACACACTGAGCAGGGGCTTGTTCTGGAGGCAATGAATCAGCAGTGTCAGCATGCTGCATGAATTTCGGTGTGTCCTGGAGACAGTAGAGCAGCAGTGTCGAACTCACTTGTAGGCACGTTACAGGACGTCAGCTCGCAGTGTATCCGATCCGCGCTGCTGACTCACCGCTGCCGTTTGAGCCGTATGTAGTGCCTCGTCGGACTGGGGTCGGCAGGCTCTGTGATCCCACACTCGTCGCCAGTTGTCGCATTTAAATCAAAGACGGGACTCTTGGGCGTGCACAACCTTTCTTTATTTTCACTTTCCCTGTCTGCCCGCAACTTCCCTTGCCCCTCCCTTCCGGTTCCTCCCCACTGCCTCCCGTCCTGCCTGGTCCTAGCGCCGGAGTCAGGCATGACGACATTACATCAGCCATTACAGAACTGGAGGACCTGTCCTGAAGTTGTAAAAAAAATAATAATAATAATAATAATAAAATAAAAAAAGGTATATGGGGCAGATTAGGTATACTCTGACCCCCCTAAGCCTCATGGGGGGGAGCCAGAGGGACCTCCAGGGCCAAAACAGAAAAAGGCACAAAATGCTGCAATCCAGTGAGACTCTTGCGGGATCGGAAAAAAAAACAGAAGAAAATGGCGGCCGGGCCGCACTCATTCATTATAAGCCCCAGGGAGCCTACCCCTAGGGCTAAAAACAATTTTTATAGGGAGGGGGAATGCGCAGTCCCCCTCCCCGAGCCACCAGAGGCCCTGGGGACCCCACCTCCGGGGCCAATATTATTTATGGGGAGGGGGGCCACGTGGCCCTCATCCCCAAGCCTGAAAAGACCCTGGGGAGCTCACCCCTCTGGCCGATTCCTTTAAGGGTGGTGGGCCGCACACACCCCTTCAGTGAGCCATTAATTGCCCTTGGGACTCCATCCCTCAGGGTCAGCTCACTGGCTATGTCTCGGGGTGCCCGCCCCAGGGACATAGCTGTTTTTTTGTCCACACCAGCGCAAGCAGGAACACCTGTATTTGCTCTGGCTTGACACCAAGTGAGAGCAAACACGAAGTCCACTCCCAGCGGCCAGGAACATGAAAAATGCTCCCACCCACTGGGAGCAGACTTCCAATCTGTTTCCCTGCCTGCAGTGATGTGGGCAGGGAAACAGATCTGAATATTGCTCCTGCCGCAGGGAGCAGCAGTTTTAGCTGCCCCTGTGGGTGGGGGCAATGCCTGCTCCTGCTGGATACAAGGAGCCAGCTGGGGCCACGGGGCCTTGGGGCTCCCCCTGCACCACCCAACAAGGAGATGGTGGGTGCCCTGTGTGGGCACCTGCCCTTTTTTGGCTGGGCCTTGGGGGATGGGGTCCCCTGGACTGAACTCTGTCTGCGCAGGGGGCCATGGGGCATTCCCCTCCTGTTAATTATTGACCGGGCCCGAGGGGTTGGGGTTCCCGGGCCAATATCTGCCTGGGGAAGGGGCTGCATGCCCCTCTCCCCATTTTCTCATTGTCTGGGCCTCTGGGGATGGGGTCCCAGCGGCCGAAATTGTCAAGGGGAGGGGGGTTGTGCGGCTACCACCCCCTTTGTTTTGTGGCCGGGTCCCGGGGATGGGGTCACCGGGACCGATATTGGCCTGTGAAGGAGAGCCGCACAGCCCCTTCCCTTTAGTAATTGGCAGGGCCCCGAGGGATGAGGTCCCCGGGCCAAAATTGGCCTGGGACGGGGGCTGCATGCCCCTCTCCCCATTTAATCATTGTCTGCGACTCAGGGGATGGGGTCCCAGGGGTAGAAATTGGCAAGGGGAGGGGGGCCGTGCGGCTCTCTCCCCCTTTATTTAGTGGCCAGGTCCCAGGGGATGGGGTCACCGGGACTGTTATTGGCCCGGGGAGGACGGCCACGCAGCACCTCCACTTTAGTAGTTGGCTGGGCCCCGAGGGTGGGGTAATCGGAGCCAAAATTGGCCTGGGAAGGGGGCCTGAGTGCCCCTTTATTAACTTTGGCTCAGCCCTGGGGGATGGGATTCCCGGGGCCAATATCAGCCGGGAGGGGGGCCACGTCCACCCTCCCACATTTTAATAAGGCCAGGTCCCAGAGTATGGGGTCTCTGGGGTCGAAATTGGTTAGGGAGGGGGGGTTGCATGCCCCCTCCTCCATAAATATAATGGTGAGCCCTGGGGAATAGTGTCACCGGGGAAGAAATCCGGATGGGGACACATGCCTTCTTCCCCCACTAAATGTGCCAGGTCCCGGGGGATGGGGTCCCCCCGGTGCTAAAAGCATCCCAGTGCCCACGGGTTGGCTGCCTTTGGGGGATTGACCACAGGGCCTAGCTGAAGGCCAAGCTTTGTGGCTAACCCCCCCCCCCACCTCGCACGCGGCTAGGCACTGCAGCCAACCCCCCAATTAAATCTTTCTTTACGTAAAAAAAAACATCGAAATTCATTGAAAAAAAACAAAGGTTACTGGGATGTTATAGTTAGGTTCAGATTTTACACACACAAAACCACAGAAATTCATCACTCTTGCCCTAAGGTAACTATAACTCGCGCCCTCGCCATGCACTGTTAATTACCCCACATACTACATCAGTGATGACGTCTTCTATAACATCATTGATAATATCACTGCAATGTTTGCAGTAAAATTATTGATGAGAAAACTGTGCAAGGCGGGGGCGCGAGTTATAGTTACCTTAGGGCACGAGTTATAGTTTCTTGAGATAAGTAGAACTGCTGAATCTCTATGGTTTTGTGTGTGTAAAATCTGAACCTAACTATAACGTCCTTGTTTTTTTAGTGTGTATATGTATATATATATATATATTTTTTTTTTCATTGAAAAAAACAAAGGTTAACGTTAGGTTCTAATTAGGGGTTGGAATGAGATATGAGCTAACGTTAAACGAAAATACCGCTGAAATAGACCAGTTATAGTTTAGCGAACTAACTATGACTCATGCCCCCACCATGCAGTGCTTATGACCTCACATATTATAGTGCTCATGACATGTTATATGACATCATTGATGAAACTGCTGATTCTATTTAAATAATAACATTGTTGAAATTACTAATGAGATTAACCAATGATTGTGACAGTGTGCTATAGGGGTTGTGAATGATAAGAAATGCAAAACATAAATTAATGGTGTAACTCTTATAAGCTTGCATGTAAGCTTTCAAAAAAGATTGGACATTTGAGAAGTGAAGCACTTTTGCTGAACGTCATCGTGTTTTTACCTATATTCATCTAAAGAACGGGTGCACTTGGGGGTAGGTCACTTGCATTGAGCTGGACACTGGACAAAATTGAACAAAATACCTTTTGTTCAAACATTGCTGTGAAGGTCTGAATGCTGAAAAAGTAGAGTGTTAGGTGGTCATGGGGTGGGGGGTGCACCGGGCCTGGCCATAGGCAAGGCACTGCGGCCATCCCCCACTGCGAGTGGTCAAAGAACATGAGCAGCAGAGGTTGGCAACATGTGGAGGGATGGGCGCAAGGTCTGGCCACAGGGCACGCCCATCCACCAACTCCTACTGTATGTTTGATGCAGGGTCTGGTGTAAGACCAGCCGTGCAGACAAACCTCTACTGTGTATGTCCATTGTCTGACCATAGAGGTGGTTGGCTTGTTGAAGGGTGGGTGCAGACCCTGGCTGCAGGCTAAGCCCTTTGTAAAACTTGTTCTACAAATATTAGTCATTACAACGCAATGTATCACAATGTAGCAGTTTACCGCGACAGACATTACCATACATTGTAAAGTAACTTTATGAAAATTACCTTTACTATGCTGCACTTTACGTGTTTTTTCAACCATGCATTTTAGAAATGCATTACATTAAATGTAAAACAAGAATTAAAAAATAACTAATTAAAGCAAACATATAGATAGAAAGTTTTTTAAAAATTTAATTTTATTTCCATCCCCAACCAAGATGGTGTCCACAATCGCAGGACAAAATAAATATTTCTAAAATCAGTTACAAAAAAAATATGGTTCACTCATAAAGCAATCACAATAAAAATATACATTCAGAAATGTATTTTTGAAACATCACCACATATATATAGCCAACAGCCACCATTTTGTCACCACTCCTCAGGTGATCATTCTGTGGAGAGGACATACTACACCGGAGTTCCAACAAGGAACAATGCCTTCTATGCCTAAAATCAAGTATATGTATAAACATTGAAACACATACTTATAGTAACTAATAAACAAAATTCTAATAATTATATATTTTTTTTCCTAAAAAGATTTAGAGCCTGATTGCGAGTTTGGCAGTCTTACCGCCATCCCGCGACGGCGGGACTGATAACTCCGCCGAGCTGAAGTCATTCCCGGCCACCGTATTAAGATGTTGCGACTGGAGTACTCCACCGCCGCTGGGCTGGCGGTATACCGTCAAGCCGATCTGGATGTTCCCGATGGGCTGATGGTCTTTGGGTAGCGGTGTCCTGATGTAGTGACATGTCGCTGCTGTAAAGATAGGTAAGTACTTTGTGTCAATATCAGAAAATACATATATATGTTGTGTATGTGTCGTAAGGTATGTGTACTGTCTGTTTTGTTGCATGTAAATAACACAAGCCGAAAGTAACTATTACCATACACCACATAGGAGAAGTGACAGAGAAGCCAATCTTCGATTCTGGCGACAATGGGGTTGCGTCGTGGTCTGGGGGCAGCAGCACAGGAAGGACATGGACAAGGGAGTCCAACACGGATTCTGAAGTGGGACCCCGAAAAAAGGTGAGTATGCACCTCCTTTCCTACCTTTCCACCGAGTCACACATGGCGGTGTCCCCACCAGGAAAAGCTTGACGGAAGGCAAATCGTAAACTGGACAGTGGGAAGCTTGGCTGGACTGCCTCCTAGACCCGCCTCTGGGTCTCCCGACGTAGGAGCAGGAGTGTTGGCAGTGGCGGCCGGACTGCGGTGGTCTTGTAGCCGAGTTCCCGCCAAGATCATAGTCGTGCGGTCGGACCGCCAAGGCAGCAGGCGGGAAGACTGCCAAAAAGGCGATGGCAGGACCATTCCACCAAACTCGTAATCAAGCCCTTAGAGCTGATAAAATCAAAACCAATAAATTAAAACCCATTCTTTCAAGAGGGCACACTACAAAAAAAGGTAAATAAGTGAAATGGCTGATAAATCAATAAGTGAATCAAAACACGCAGAAAACAAATGTACTTTTGCCCTTTCAGCAAAACCCGAAAGGAAACAAAAACACCCTGAAAGTATTTTAGCTGTTTTTAAAACATGTCATAAATATTTGAAATTATTTTTCCTTACAGATTCCTTACAAATTAATTCACAAGGTTTACATATCGTTTTGAAAAAAGGAAAAAGGCAGTAAAGTAAGACTAGCAAACTAACAAAAAACTACAAAATTTAAAAAAAGAACATTTCAGCATAAAAACAGTTACCTAATCAAAATATTACTTTTCAGGTGGTACATTAAAAGAACCTAAAAGAACCTTAAAAAGAACCAACTTACAAAATACATTTTTTTCTTTTAACAGAATTCAAAAAAAGGCATCAACAATAAACATTTCAAATTGATAGAGAATATCTTAACAGCATCCAGCAAGGTAAGAAGTACATAAAAGCACAGTAACATTCTGTAAACATGAATAAACAAATTACATTAACCTCTTGCGTGCTAGAGATGTCCAAATCACTGGTGCTCGGATGCTAAGGACATGTCCAGCACATCCAAGCACCCACCCGTGGGGGAAGCGCTGCGGTCACCTCCTTGCCGCAATATGCCTTCATGGGGGACGGCAGCCGAAGCGCAGGGGGGGGAGATCTGGCAGGAAGAGAGACACCGGGGGAAAGGAAAGACTTTTTCCTTGGCACTGGTGTCTCTCTCCAGTGTATTTCTGCTGCAAGATCGCGGGTGGGACTGCGATAGCGCAGCAGGAATGCACACACTAGACCATCAAGGATTGTTTGTGGTCAGGAAGAGGCCACTTGGCCAAGGGCCAGTACTAAATTTAGCTGGCATATGTTTTGGGCATTCTTTGCACCCTGGGGGCAGATCAGCCATTTTGTTAGGCTGATCTGCCCCCTGGGAGGAGGTGGGGGGTGGATGCCACTGGACACCAGGGAATTAAAAAATGATCATGTTTATATGGAGCAACCCTTTGGGCAAGAGTAGCTCCCCTCAAAGGGGCAATTTACTTTCGTTTCTACCCACTCCCAGAGGCAGATTGGCCTCATAAATAGATGGAAACCCACAAGACATCAGGGATATCAGTAATAATCATATTTATGTAGAGCAACCTCATGGGCAAGGGTCACTTCCCTCAAAGGGGCAACTTACGTTTGTCCCCCCACTGCCACCCAGGGCAGATCAGTTGCTTTTTCTTTTTAGGTCAATCTACCCCAGTGGGTGAGGGGGTTGAATCCCATTAGACACCAAGGAATACGTTTCTGTATGTGACAGCTGCCCCAGGTGTAAGGGTTGGTTCTATTCTAGAATGCCAATTATTTACCTTCGCTTTGTGCCACCACTGGATGTAGATCAGCCTTTATGATTCCCACCTGCCCCTCAGAGCAGACTTCATTGTGCTTTATAATGTTTTTGATTAATCATCATCATTCAACTACAACACAGATTCCTGATATGTGACCCACTTGTCTTATCAGGGACACATGATGAGGAAGTACCTGCGAGGTGGATTGCAGTCTTCGGATTTCCCCTGACTTGAGTCAGGTGCCGAATCAGAGGTCTGATGTAATCAATTGATAAATACATTTACAGTGCCCTATAGTCTTCATGTGACCCATATGATCTGTGTATTGTTTCCAGGTTAACTTATTCGGTGTGCTGTCCCAGTGTGAGGGGGAGATGTTTGAGTTTAGCAACGTTTTTATTGGTTGCCACATCCGGCATATTTTAGGGGTTATGTCTCTGGTGTCCATATTTAATACTTACAGCACGGAGTCAACCCACTCAATACTGGTAGGAGGTACCTTGGATAGTCACTTTCTACAAATTTCTCTTCTTGCTAATACAATCAAATAAAACAGCTTACTTCTGTCCTTGTTCAGCACTTCCATCCCATCCACACAACCAAAAATAATTAAGCAGAGGCTTACCTTGATTTCCAGTTGGAAAATATTTGGTATTATCTCATTCCCGATTTTCCTAATACGTCAGAAGCATGGGACACTCCATAAACATGTGGATATCATCGGCCTAATTCATTCCACATTTCATACAATTTGCTTGATTCCCTTTCCTCAGCTTGAAAATACGCCCTGGGAAGGGTGAAAAAGAAATTCCTAGTTAAAAAGGCCAGTTTGACAGTGCTATAAAGTGTGTGCATTGATACCTGCCACATCTCTTTGATTTTCATCATCAGGAGTTCTCTGCCCCATAGAACCTCCGAAGTTTGAAGTCCCCATCCGTAATGTCCATTAACAGCCAATACCACAGTGAGACTTTCTTCTCCCTAGATTCAGGTTTAAGTGATAGTTCCTCTAGGTTGTTATATATATCACTTCTTTACAATTCATACCTTGGGACCAACTCCTAAGCTGATAGTACTTTTTTTTTTGATAATCAAGTTTATTGTTTTTTTAAGGAAAAGAACAAAACCACAAATAAATTGACAGCAAAATCAAGCATGTTATTTAGGTAATTTACAACCATAGAGGAGACGACAGAGACTTGTACACCCTTCTTTAGGGTAGAATCTTGCATACGGCCATCCCCGTTCAAGGAATATACACACCCCTTAAGATAGTAAATTAAACCATTTACCCCAAATTTTCCCAAAAAGTTCCGGACAACCCCTGGCTTCAAAGAGGGATTCTTCTTGGATTCCACACCAATCTACCCCCGTCTCCATTTCCGTATAGTAGGGGGCTTAGCCTGAGACCAGAGTACCGCTATGTCTCGCTTCGCCACCGCCACCGCAGTGCCAAGGAAGCGCTTGTCGGCCCGAGATCCATCGAGGCCATCAAACACACCCAGGATCAACCGTAGTGGGTCGTGGGGAACCGTCCACCCCAGGGTCTGTGTGAGTTCCACTTCCACCCCCGCCCAGAATGATGCAAGGACAGTACATTGCCAAGTCATGTGATAAAAGTTTGCGGGAGCGTGGTTGCATCGCGTGCAGGTCGGGGAGGGCCGCAGACCGGCGCTGTATAGGCGTGCAGGTGTGAGATATGCGGTGTGGAGGTAGTAGAGTTGGACTAATCGTAACTTGGAGGAGGTCGTCAAGGTCTTGGGGGCCATGAGCGCGTCCCTCCAGTCCGCATCCTCTAGGGGGCCCAACCAACCCTCCCACCGGGCACGTAGCAAATCTAGAGATGCAGGGCCGTTATTCACAAGGGAGCGGTAGATCCGCGACACCCCCTCTGCCCAGGTTCCCCATCATTACTTGGGCCTCGAGGGGACTGAATTCAGGGAAGGAAGTGGGGGACGGAATATGCACTCGGAGGGCATGCCTTAACTGCAAATATTTATAAAATTGGGAGGAATGGAGGGAGTGGCGTTGTTGTAATTCTGCAAAGGTTCTGATGTGGTCCCCCACCCAGATGTCCCCAAGAAGTGAGATCCCTATTTGATCCCACCGGCGGAAGTCCCGGAGAGACGAGGTCTCCTGCAGCCAGACACCGCACCACAGGGGCGTCTGTCTGGTAAGTTTCCGGTCCCATTTCGTGTGGCGCAGGGCTGTGCGCCAGGCCAGGAGAACCGTCCTGGTGACGGGGGGAGGACCTGCGGTATGGGGGCCCCATACAAGTATGCTTGGAGCTGCGGGAAGTCCAACAGTCGGAGTTCCACCTGGTACGCTGGGTCGGACCAGCCGCCCGCGAACCAGTCATGAATCACGATAAGTCTCGCAGCCAGATAATAAAGGTGAAGGTTGGTTACCCCCATACCCCCGTCATAAGGAGGTATACGGCAATGTGCTAGGGACATTCGCGGTCGTCCGCCCCCCATAGAAACCGGGTGAAGGCACTATCAATCTCCCGAAACCAGCTCCCTGGGAGATGAAAGGTAATGTTTTGTAAAATGTATAAAAAACGGGGGAGAATCATCATTTTAAAGAGGGCACTTCTGCCGAGGGCGTTAAGAGGAAGGGATTGCCATCTCCTAAGATCCGCCTTGGCCTTGGTGACCAGGGGCGTAACATTCAGGGCCCATTCGAGGTCTGGGAGTAAGGCGACCCAAACCCCCAGATATTTGAAGGACTGCCTACGCAGGGGGATGGTCGTCTGCCAGTCAAAGCAGGCACGGGACGGATGGAGGGGGACCAGGGTGGACTTCGCCGGGTTGAGCCGGAGGCCTGAAACCTGTTCAAAGGTGGAGAGTGTGTCTAAGCACCGTGGGCCGGAGTTCTCGGGGTCCGCTAGGAAGAGGAGGACGTCGTCTGCGTAAAGGGCGACCTTGTCGACCCGAAAGGGGTCCCAAGCCCAGCCTCGGATATGGGGATCCTGGCGTATAAGAGAGGCCAGGGGTTCCATCGCTAATGCGAATAAGAGCGGCGAGAGCGGACAACCCTGGCGAGTACCTCTCTGAATGGGAAACGTCTCCGAAAGCACCCCATTAATTAATACCCTCGCCTTAGGGCTGGAGTATAAGACACGGATGAGGCGCCGAAATAGAGGGCCGAACCCCATCACCTCCAGCACGTCCTCCAGATAACTCCAATCAACTGTATCAAATGCTTTTTCAAAGTCAATGAAGAGCAAGGCCAGATATGGAGTGAGACGGTGACGATGTGCAAGGGCGAGATGGAGGCGACGTATGCAATGCCGGGTCCCCCGGGCGGGCATAAAACCGCATTGGTCTGGATGGACCAAATCGTGTAAATGGGGGCGGAGACGTTGAGCCACTGCAGTGGCAAAGATTTTCACCTCGGTGTTGATGAGGGAAATGGGGCGATAGTCCGCACAGGCAAGGGAAGGCGGATGCGTCTTTGGGAGGACCACAATAGTGGCCACGTCTGTCTCTGGGGGAAAGGACCCCGTGTCTACCACATGCTGGAACAGTGCCAGTAAATGTGGGACCAGCGTGTCGCGGTAAGTCGCGTAATATTCTTGGGGGTAACCGTCCGGACCCGGAGTCTTGCCGGAGCGCAGGAGCGAAATAGCCCCATGTATCTCTTCCGGGGTGAGAGGGAGATCCAGAGTCTCTGAGACCGTCTGGGAAAGGCGGGCCAACTGGGTCCCCGTTTCAGACAGCATAGCAGCCAGGGAGGCTTCGGGGGTCGGACGGCATAGAGGCTAGCATAGTAGCCTGCAAAGGCTTGGGCGATAGCACGAGAAGTGAAGTGGTGGGCGCCGGTCGTATCACGGACCTCGGGGATAATGCGGTTGGCTTTGGGATAAGAAACTAGGTTATGAAGTAACTTGCCATTTTTATCACCCCAGCCATAGACACGCGCCACGGATGAGCGCCATAGCATTTTAGCGGATTCCAAGGAGATCTGACAGATCTCCTCACGGAGCAGTGCAAGCTGCCGGTCAGAGTCCGCGTCTTCAGTGCAAGCCTGGGCTGTCTCCAACTGCGCAGCGCGGGCCTCCAGCCGAACGAGTCGGGCGGCTTGAGCCGTGCGCCTCGCGTGGACCAAGCCGCTAGCCACCCCTCGTATGGTGGCCTTACCAGCCTCCCACAGTGTGCCCGGCGAGTGGACCGAACCCGTATTGGTCTCAAAATATTGCCTCAGCTCCAGCCCGAGGGAGTCAACAAAGTCCGCATCCTGCAGAAACCAGGCGTTCATCCGCCAAGTTGTACGAATGCCATCGGGTGAGTTCCCGAGGCGGAGAGAGACAGGGGAGTGGTCCGAGATGCCTCGGGGTAGGATAGTAGCCCCGGACAGCAACTGACAGTCAGGGGCCGTCAACAGGAACAGGTCAATACGAGAGTGAGTATGGTGGGCCGCCGACGTGTGAGTATACTGGTCTCGACGGGGGTTCCACACCCTCCAAGCATCACAGAGACCCAGGGCGGAGGACCAGTCAGAAAGGCGCTTAGCAGAGGCAATACGGGACACCGAAGGAGCACCAGTCGCGTCGCGAGAAGGGTGCATAACAGCATTGAAGTCCCCTCCAATGACCGTCACACCCTGGGGAAAGGCGGAGACGACATGTGTGAGTTGTCGAAGGGCGGAGGGCGTCGTGGCAGGAGGGATGTAAACACACAGGAAATTGAGAGGGTGTCCTTCGATCGTGCCGGACAGGGCCACATAGCGGCCTTGTATGTCCGTCGCTGCCTGTGCCAGAGTAAAGGGAAGACCCTTACGGAGCAGTATGGCCACCCCCGGGAGCCCCGTGTGAAGCCAGAGTGCCAGACCCTGTCGAACCCGTAGCGAGTGAGAAAGGTGCATTGGGTGCCCAGCAGGTGTGTCTCCTGTAGGAAAAGGATATCAGGCGCATAGCGCTGGGCGCTGCGAAGAACAGCGGTTCGTTTTATGCGGTCTAGTAGGCCATTGACGTTCCACGACAGAATGTGAAGGGGTCTATGTATGGTGGATGCCATCTAAGCAGATAGTGTATGGAGGAAACGATGCCAACAGACCCGGGTCCCAGGGGAGGCAGTCCCCTAGCCGGGGTAAGGGGTAAAGGCCGTGCGGTCTGATAAGTCTCATGTCGTCATCTTTGGTGTGTGTACATGAAAGGCTGCCAAGGGAAACAAAGAACAGCGGCCCGTAGGCGGCCAAAAACAATAAACAATTGGGAGACAACGGTCTACCCACCCTCCCTTGCCCCCCAACACCCCCACCCTACACTTCCGAAATTGAAGCATCTGTCGCCCTGAAAAGGAACCCCCTAGAACAACAACACAAACGAATTTAAGTGCTAAGCTAAAACGGTTAGCAGGACAAGAGCGTGGCGTAGATGGACCCCTCCATGTAGCCGGATATAAGATTCGTTAACAGCTGCAAGCACATTTTAAAACATTTAAGTAACAGGAGAGTACAAATAAGTCCGGTAATTAAGGTTGGAACCAATTAGCAGAACGTGGGTGTGATGGAAGTGAACCTCTCCTAGGACGTGGAAGTGATGGCGACCTCAGCCACCGGAGCAAGTTGGAAAGTTGTGTAAAGATCCCAGGCCCGTGGGCCCCTGAGTTCAATCATCCCCGTCTTCCCCAGGTCCATGAAGTGCGGGACTCCTCGATAGGTCAGAATCAGATATGGCAGGGCGCACCGTCTCGGAGGGGTCCGGGACGCGGCTCAAGTCAATCATGGAGCAAGTTAAGCTGGGGGTTACAGACCTCTGAGACAAAGCCTGGGGAGGAGGCCGACGGGACCCCGCCCCGGCGATCGGGATGCCGCTTCATGGCGGTCCCCCTTCCTGCGAGACCTGGTACGACGCCTTTGGGGTCTGGGCAGGGTTGGGTGGGTTTGCGTGGGCTCCCTTCGGGCCGGAGAGGAGACAAGTTGGCCTCGGAGGGGCCGTTCCTCCGTGAGCCAAGTCCAGGCTGCCTGGGGACTATCAAAGAAGATTGCCTTGTCTTGGAACACCACTCTGAGCCGTGCCGGAAACAGGAGACCGTAGCGGAGACCCAGGTTACGGAGCTTCTGCTTAACATCGTCGTAAGTTCGACGCTGAGCCTGTACCTCCCTGGTGTAGTCTGGGAAGACCATGATTTTGCTGTTTTGGAACGCCAGTGGGCCCTGCATCCTCGCCGCCCTAAGAATGGAGTCTCTGTCCCGGAAGTTGAAGACCCTCAAGATAATTGGCCGGGCAGGAGCCCCGGGTGGAGGTCGGGGAGCCAGGGAGCGATGGGCCCGCTCGACTGCGAACCAGGGGAAAGGGACTCTTTAGGCATCCAGGATCGCACCCAGGTCTCCACAAAAGTGTCCGCTTGGCCTTGCTCAACCCCTTCCGGAAATCCTATGAGGCGTAGGTTGTTTCTCCTCGACCTGTTTTCGGCGTCTTCGGCCCGGCGGTGGAGCTCTGAGGTCTGAGCCTGGAGACGGGTCACCTGGGACTTGAGTTGGCTTATATCGTCTTCCGCCGTGGAGATGCGTGATTCTGCTTCCGAAAGTCGTGCGGTGGCTTTACGCAGGTCCTGGCGAATAAGGGCCATATCTACCCTCACTTCGCCAATCTTTGTCTCAACTGAGGCCTGCGATGCACCAATCGCCTGTAGGATTGTGGAAAGATCACCCCCAGCAGGTGCAGGAGTATTGGACGCCCCACCTCCAGTGTCCCGGTCAGTCGTGGTGTATTGGTCCATTGTTGTTTGGGTTGGAGGGGCGGGGGTCTGCAGGGTACGATTCCTGCCCATCGTCACCAAGGGCGAGGCAGGCCACCGCACGGGCAGGAGGGGAGGCAGCCAGCAACCCCAGAGATCAGGGAGGGCCCCGGACACCCAGACCGTCGATACTCGGGCCCGGGCGCTCAGGACCCCGCAAGTCTCCGGGGCCGCCCACCAACCAGCCACGGCTCTAGACCGCCGCCAAGGTCCGCAGCGGGCGACGTCCCCTCCTGGCCCCGGGGGAGCGTCAGTGAGCCGAGGATGAAGGGCTCCGAGAAGATGAACCCCCAATCTGCGCCACAGCGGGTATTAAGCAGGCCACTTGCGGGGGCTCTCGGAGTCGGCGATCGCTGATGAACAATGGGATATAGACAGGCCCAATCGAGTGGGTAGAGGCAAGGGGCGGTGACAGCGCGTTCCACACCCCCCACAGCGGAGGCCGGGGAAGAGTTTACACCAGCTCAGTTAGAGGAGGGGGCCAATTGAAAGGAGAAGGGGACCGGCCCCCACGGGGTATGCCACCAACGGGAAGCCGTCTCCAGGGGGGCTAGCAAGTAGACTTTCCCCCACACACAGGTCGAGAGTCCCACTGAGGCGAAGCAAGGCAGTGAGTCAGCGCGCCGCCGCCCGACAATGGCAGCCGAAACCAGTGGCCCTCCTGAGCGCGCCCCCGGGGGGCCGTGGATCAGTTCCCCAGACAGCGCAGGTGGAAATCTGGTGCAATGCAGCAAGGGGGGCGCACACCATCCACACCGCCCCCACGCCACCCCTCCAGTCACTTCACTCACCGCTGGCGTAGGGCAGGTTGCAGGACCCCGTCACCTCAGGAGGCAGCACCCTCTGTCGGCAGAAACGCCGGAGGATCAGGGTCGGGCTCACAACAGCGGGCGCCGATTCCCCAGAAGCGCTCAGCAGTTTCCGGCGGGCCAGGGCAGGGAGCGCCGATGCGCGGTCCCCGGGACGTCAGGACCAGGAGTCAGCTCCCCCGCCAGCAGAAAGGGGCCGCAGCGCCGCCGCAACCCAAGAAAGGCCGGGGGATCCGGGCTGGGCCGGAGCGGGAGGCCACACAGCAACGGAAGGTGCCGGTGCGTGATCCTCGGGCCGGCAGGACAGGCCTCCACCTCCAGATGGCAGGGCGGAGGAGATCGGAGGATGGAAGAAGGCCCAGTTCCCCCACGCCACTGCCCGACAGCGGCAGTCGAGTCCGGCGGCACCCCTATCCGCCACGGGCCCCACGTCCAGGGTAGTCCAAGCCAATAGGCAGGAGCAGGCGGCAGGGCGAAGTTACCAATGCGGCCCGGCCCCACTCGCCTCTGCTCCGCCGCCGAACCCGCCCTCACGGACTGCGGGTCACGGGCAGCTCAGGACGACATGCGGGTCCCAGGTGCGGCCAGGCTCCGCCATGCAGCCCCGGGCACCTCCACAGCGACGCCAGGTGAGCACCGCCGCCCCTCCGGAGCGGAAAGGGGGTCCCAGGGGTGAAGTCAGGGTCCGGGACATCGAGCTCGGGGACCGAGCACCGGCGAGGCCGCCATTTTGTTCCTGCAGGGCCCCAGAGGAAGGGAGGCCAACCAAATCCCCGGGGGTTCCGATCTGCCAAAGCGCGGGACCGGAGCACAGCTGAGGGAATAGAGAGCCCCCGCTGATGATGGAAAGGATCCGATGGCAGCTGCTAGCGGGCGGATGAGTGGCGGATGACGGAGGGGGTCCGGAGCACTCTTAGAGTGCGACCGCCATCTTGACGCCTCAGGCTCCGCCTCCCAAGCTGATAGTACTTATACCTGGAAAAACTTCCATCTTTGGCCTTATGCAGTTCATCCCAGGATAGAAGTCTTCCATCCTGAATTAGTTGGCCCCCTTAATAGGCATTGCCAATTTGTCTTTTACACACTCTGGCTACCAGGGGACTACCAAATTGGGGCATATTTACTATACTATGGCAAACCAATAGCTCTTCCAATTTGGGCCCATAGTATGGCCCAGATTGGAAGAGCTCTGGTATCTTTCAATGGTGCCTTAAATAAACATCCGATCTCAGAGTGGTCTGGTTTGTTAAGTAGCATTCTTCAGTTCTTGAATTGAAAGGCCCAGGCATAGAATTGGATAGCAGGTAGAGCTAGTCCCCCATTATCTCATTTTCTACAGAGCTTCTTCCAAGATATCCTTGCTCCCTTCTAGGCCCAGTAAAGCTGTTTATTCTTCCTTGAAGTTTATTTGTCCACTCTTTCTTAAAATTCAAAGGTACCGTATTAAAAAGAAAGGCGAATTAAGGCAGAATTAACATTTTAAACAGATTTGGTCTTCCAAAAATTGTTAATGGTAGGTAAGTTCAACTCTTTAGGAGTTTACTTGTCTCCGAAAGAACCTTTTTAAAGTTTGTTACAGCTTTTTTCTCTAGATTTTGTGTAATCCTGATTCCGAGGTATCTCATCTCATTCCTAATGCACAAGTTACTAACTTGTGTAACGATATATCTGTAAGAGACAGTAGTTAGTGACAGATTCCTTACCTTAGAATATCCCCAGGCGTCAGGCTGGATCCGGAAAGTTTTTGCGTAGCAGTACCCTTGCGCGTCGGTAGGCGGCGTCGTGCGGCTCCGCGTCCGTCGTCGGGACCGCCGGGATGACGTTGCGGGCAGTACTTAGACGCCGCCCCTGCACGCTGACGTCAGTTCTGTACACGACTTTCCGCGCCAGGAACGCAGAGCCATGCAAGAAGCTGACATAGGTGTCTGAAAAATACTAGGGCCCTGAAAGGGATGTCCTTAACCCTAGAAATCAGTTCGCAGAACGGGGAGGATGGGTGGGCGGTAAGGAATCTGTCACTAACTACTGTCTCTTACAGATATATAGTTACACAGGTTAGTAACTTGTGCATCTGAAAGAGACACGTTAGTGACAGATTCCTTACCTTAGAATAGATACCCCAGCAATACCAACCCAGGTGGTGGGTCTGCGAACAGATTCAGACAAGGAAGTCCCGGAGGACAGAACGGCCAAAGAAGCCGTCCCTCCGGACCTGACTGTCAAGGCAGTAATGTTTGGTAAACGTGTGCAGCGAGGCCCACGTAGCTGCCTGACATATATCCTGTAACGGAACACCGCGGCCTAAAGCCGTGGTAGCAGCCGTAGCCCTGGTGGAATGGGCACGCAGCCCAACAGGAGGCTCCTTCTTAGCCAAAGAATAGCAGGCTTTGATACACAAGGTGACCCAGCGGGAGATGGTCCTTTTGTGTACCGCCCGACCTTTTTGGCGCCCACGTAGCCAACAAAGAGCTGGTCATCCACCCGGAACTGTTGTGTGCGGTTGATGTAAAAGGAAAGCGCACGTTTTGGGTCCAGACGGTGGAGCCTCTCTTCCTCTCTAGAAGGATGCGGAGGCGGAAAGAAGGTGGGCAAAGTGATGGTCTACCCAATATGGAAGGCAGTAACCACCTTTGGCAAGAAGGACGGACGCGTCCGAAGAACAACCTTGTCTGGATGAACAGACAGAAAGGGAGGTTTGCAAGATAGAGCCTGGAGCTCACTCACCCGCCGAGCGGAGGTGATGGCCACCAGAAAGGCTGTCTTCAGAGTCAGAAGACGAAGAGGACAGTTATGTAGAGGCTCAAAGGGAGCGCACATTAAAAAGGTAAGAACCAAGTTCAAGTCCCACTGAGGCATTACAAACGGAACAGGAGGAAAGAGGTGTGTAATGACTTTAAGAAACCTGTTAACCACAGGGGACTTGAAAAGGGAGGGCTGATCAGGAAGCCTGAGGAAGGCCGATATCGCACAAAGATAGCCCTTGATGGTACCCAGGGCAGAACCCTGTTGGGCCAGAGAAAGAAGGAACAGAAGAACCTCCGAAAGAGGGGCAGAAAGGGGATTCACAGCCTTTGCTGTGCACCATGCCACAAACTTGTTCCACCTGCAGGCGTATACCACCTTAGTGGAGGGACGCCTGGCTGCCAGAATCACATCACAAACTTCGGGAGGCAAGCCGAAAGGAATCAACTGCCGCCGCTCAATCTCCACGCAAGCAGGTGTAGACTGGACAGGTTCGGGTGGAGGACCGTCCCCTGCTGCTGCGACAGAAGATCCTCCCGAAGAGGCAGACGGATCGGGGGATCGACGCTCATACTGAGTAGCTCGGGATACCAAACTCTTCGAGCCCAGTCCGGAGCCACAAGAATGACTTGGGCCCGGTTGCGCCGAATCTTCTTCAACACTCTGGGTAGAAGTGGTATAGGCAGAAAGGCGTACAACAGACCGCAACTCCACTCGCGACGAAAAGCGTCGCCGAGCGAGTGCCGCCTTGGAAATTCCAACGCGCAGAACTGCTGACATTGCGCGTTCTCTTCGGTGGTGAACAGATCTAACCAAGGCTCTCCCCACTGCTGAAAGAGACCACCTCCGAGTGAAGACGCCATTCGTGATCCATCATGCACCTGCGGCTGAGTTCGTCCGCCCTGGCGTTCAGGGAACCTGCCAGGTGTTGAACCATCAGGAATATGCCCTGATGTTCCAGCCATGTCCAGAGGCGCAGAGCCTCCTGACATAGGGTCCACGACCCCACCCCGCCCTGTTTGTTGCAATACCACATGGCGGTGGTGTTGTCTGTGAACACCTGCACTACCTCCCCTTTGACAGAGGGAAGGAATGCCTTGAGTGCAAGTCGGATCGCCCGGAGCTCCAGAAGGTTGATATGGAGACGGGACTCCGCCGGAGACCAGAGGCCTCTGATCTCCGCCTCTCCCATGTGACCGCCCCATCCCAGAAGGGACGCGTCCGTCACAACTGTGTGCTCTGGCTGGGGAAGGGAGAGGGATCTGCCCATGACCCACTGCCGGTTCGAGAGCCACCACTGCAACTGTTTTGCAGTCCCCTCCAAGATCTGGATGTGATCGGACAGGTTGCCCTGGTGCTGCGCCCACTGGAACTTCAGGTCCCACTGCAGAGCCCGCATATGCCATCTGGCATGATCGACCAGCAGGATGCAGGATGCAGGAGGCCATGAGGCCCAGCAGCCTCAGGGTCATCCGTACCGAAACCCAGGATAAAGGCCGAAAGATCGGAATCATAGCCTGAATATCCCGGACTCGCCATTCGGGAGGATAAACCCGAAACTGCGTCGTGTCCAGAACTGCTCAGATGAAAAGGAGCTGTGGAGAAGGAATCAGGTGCGACTTCGGCACGTTGATGGAGAACCCCAGCGAGTGCAGGAGTTTGGCCGTTGTCTGGAGGTGGGAGACGACTGCCTGGGACGAGCCCGCCTTCAGCAGCCAGTCGTCGAGGTAGGGGAAGACTGGAACCCCTGCCCGGCGCAGATGGGCTGCGACCACCGCCATCACTTTCGTGAACACCCGAGGGGCGCTGGTAAGGCCAAAAGGGAGCACAGTGAACTGAAAATGCTCGAGGCCTACCGTGAACCGCAGGTAACGCCGGTGGGCCGGCAGGACGGGGATGTGGAAATATGCGTCCTGCAAGTCCAACGCTACCATCCAGTCTCCAGGGTTGAGAGCAGTCAAGACCTGAGCTAGGGTGAGCATCTTGAACTTCTCCTTCCGGAGGAAGCGATTGACGTTCCGGAGGTCCAAGATAGGACGCATGTCCTCCTTGTCCTTTTGGGCACCAGAAAGTAGTGGGAGTAGCAACCACGTCCTACTTCTGGGGTCGGAACACGCTCGATGGCCCTCTTGGCCAAGAGGGCCGCAACTTCCTTTTGAAGAAGCACCAAGTGATCCCCTGACATGCGGTGGAATTGAGGTGGCATGGCTGGGGGGATGGTCACGAAGGGGAGGGAGTAGCCCCTTCGGACAATGTCCAAGACCCACCTGTCCGAGGTGATGGCACGCCAGTGGTGAAGGCAGACCCTGCCCCCTACTGGCGTGCCGTGCACCTGAAAGGAAGGAGGGCTTGGAGGCCGCGGACGGGGCGGGGTTGGTGGCCTGACCTGCACGCTGGTTGCCTGACCCGCCACGGCGGGAGCCACGTCCTCGGCCACGCGAAGACGCTTGCTGCGCGGGCCGGTGGTTGGGCAGCGGACGTGACTGGGCGCCCCTTCCGTGGCCATGAAAGGGGCGAAAAGCAGACTGTTGCTGAGGGCGCACAGCAGAAAGGCCCAGGGACTTGGCTGTAGCCCGCGAGTACTTAAAGCGCTCCAGCGCATGGTCTGCCTTTGTCCCAAAAAGACCGACTCCATCAAAGGGCATGTCCTTAAGAGAGTTTTGGACATCACCCGAGAAACCAGTGGTCCTCAGCCAGGCGTGATGGCGCAGCGCCACTGTCGTCGCAAGCGATCTGCCTAGCGAGTCAGCGGTATCAAGGCCACATCTGATGGTGTACTTTGCCGCATCTCTTCCCTCCGCAATGGTGCGGGAAAGCAGTGTCTGGACCTCCTCAGGACACTGGGGCAGAACTTGCGCCACGGAGTCCCACAAGGAGTGGGAATATCGGCCCAAGAGGCAAGTGGTGTTGACTGACCGCAAGCCAGCACTGGCGGAAGAAAAGACCTTCTTCCCAAATTGATCCAGGCGTTTGGATTCCCTATCCGGGGGAGCGGTAGGGAAGGCGCTTTGGGAAGCAGAGGCTTGGACCACCAAGCTCTCAGGGGTGGGGTGTAGAGAGAGGAACGGGGGGTCGCCCGGAGCAGGGCGATGGTGTCGGGCCACGTTCCTATCCACAGGAGCCCCTGTGGTGGGCTTGGACCAGGTGCCCAAAAGAACGTCTGAAAGCGCCTCGTTGAACGGCAGCAGTGGCTCCGAGGAGGTAGCCGCCGGCTGAAGCACTTCCGTCAGGATGTTAGTCCTGACAGCCACTGTAGGCAACTGGAGGTTTAAGGCCCCAGCTGCTCTACGCAACACCGTTGCAAAGTTTGCTCCCTCCTCCGTTGCCACGGATGGAGGAGACAGCATGCCAGAGTCAGGGGAGGTGTCCAGCCCACTGGCATCCCCAAGTTCCTCAGTCCAGTCCTGATCAAACTCACACTGTTGTGTGAGAGGGTCATCAGACCCCTCCCAGTTATCTCCGTCCTCCAATTCAGGTTCAAAATAAGGAGGAGGAGGGACATGTGGGAACCAAAGTCCCAGCGGCGTCAGAGCCGGCGTCGTGCGACGCCGGTCCGGCGCCATGTCCGGATCCGGAAAGAACCGGGGAACGACGCCGCCCGGAGCCCCGGGCGGCGTCGGGAACGGCACCGGAGACATCGGCGCCGGCGGAGGTGTAGTTAGGTCAACCGGCGTCGATGGGGGTTGCGGCAGCACCGGAGCCAGGATCGAGGCCGGGACCGAGGCTGGTGTTACAGGCGGCGCCGGGACCGGAGTCGCCGGCGGCACCGGGGAAACCGCATCAGGGCCCGCGGGGCCCGAAGGCGCACCGGGGGGACCTTGAGGCCCGAAGAGGCGGGCCATGGCCGACAGGAATTCCTGTATGTCGGCCGGAGTCTCCCCCGAACCCGGGAAGGACGGGTAATGCGGGGGCGGCTCCACAGGCACTCCCGGAGCCGCAGGGACGGTGCCGATAGGAGCCTCAGCCGAGTCGCGAGACCGGCGAGGCGAAGCCGTCGAGCGATGACGCTTCTTAGACTTTTTATGCTTCGACTTACCGGAGGAGTGCGAAGACTTGGACCCCGACGACCGATGAGGACTCCGCAACCGGCCCCTCGACCTCTCACGTGACCGGGGCTTGGTGTGGCGCGGAGCCGACTGCCGGACCTCGAGGAGCTTTCGAGACCGCTCTCGCAAAGCCTTCGGGTGCAAGGCCCGGCAGTCGGGGCACGACTTCGTGTCGTGGTCGCGGCCGAGGCAGTAGAGACACTCTAAGTGCGGGTCTGTGATCGACATCATGCGACCACAGACGTCGCAGGGCTTGAAGCCGGGCATCCCTACCGACACCTTCGGAGTCGAGAGACTCGTGTTGAAAAACAGTGAAAAATCACCAAAAAGTTAGTCAAAAAAAGATGACTAGGGCACTGCTCTTCCCGGATCTGCGCTTACTGGCGCGGAAAAAGAAGAACTGACGTCAGTGCGCAGGGGCGGCGTCTAAGTACTGCCCGCGACGTCATCCCGGCGGTCCCGACGCCGACGACAGACGCGGAGCCGCACGACGCCGCCTACCGACGCGCAAGGGTACTGCTACGCAAAAACTTTCCGGATCCAGCCTGACGCCTGGGGATATTCTAAGGTAAGGAATCTGTCACTAACGTGTCTCTTTCAGATTTGCCTGTTCTCCCTCTGCAGCTCCAAGACCATTATCACTGTTTTTAAACCTTCTGTCAGTTGGTTGGTTGCGCGGAGATCAGTTTGTGAATTTAATGTGTAGATCATAAGGTCGTCAACATAGAGAGAAACCTTTATTCCCAGCCATTGTATGTAAATGGACAGATCGAGGTTTCCTTCCTAAGTTTGCATGCCAGGGTTCAATATATAGGTTAAACAAAAGTGGTAACAGTGGGCATCCTTGCCCAGTGCCCCTTGATATTTTAAATGGCGAAGTCAGTCCCCCATTTAGTAGAATTCTGGCAGATGAGTCTTGTAAATTAGTTGAATTGTTCTACAGACACTTTCCTCAAGGTTTAGTTTCAAACATATTTCTATTAGCATTTAAATTAACATCTGTCAGCTATACCAGCTCATAACATAACATGAGGTACAGTTTAAGATACAGTTCGTCCTCGCTGTATCCAGGTATGACTAAGCCGCCATTCCCAAATTTGATCATATCACTACCCTTAACAACCTGATGTGTAACATAACCCCAGGAGCCACAGTCCGTGGCAATTCCCGCATAATTGTGGTGGCCCAGCGCATTGCCTAATAATTATGAAATTTGTAATTTTCAAATATATGCAACCAGATATGGGAAAGGGGCCTCTAGGGAAAGTGACCCAGATTATAGAAATCAGAGAAAAATTAACTATTAACTTTCTGTGCAGGGGGGGGTGAAGTAATGCAGGAGCCCATCAGAAGAAGAAGGCTCGGGGGACGCAGCAGGCAGGGAGTGCAGCCAGCTAACCTCAATGCATGTCAGCCTGCCAACCAGTTGTTGGGTCAGTCTCCCTAAGTCACGGACAGGTCAGGGGGGTGATTCATCGGGGAGGCAGCCTCCATTCTATTCATAGGTGCCCATGCGCCTCTGAGTTCCTCACCAGTATTTCTTTACTCCCCACGTTCGTCGTTACTCCTATTGGTGTCTCAAGCTATCCGATTATGTACTCCATCTGAGTGAGAACTGTCTCCACTGTCCTCCATTCTACTACAGACATTTCCCTCAAGGTTATAATATTTCAGAACCATGTTCAGATATTTCCAGTTCATCCTGTTGAAGGCTTTAGTTGCATCTAGCATCAGTACTGCCAGTGGGGTCTTAAAAGTAGAAACAAGATGGTGCCAATTAGCCTGTGGATCAACTCATGTAAGTATCTTCCACCCAAGAAGCCCTTCTGATCATCGTGCATCAGCCGACTGACTACTTTGTTCAACCTCTTTGCTAAGACAATCATGAAGATTTTATAATCGCTATTCAGAAGCAATTTTGGTCTGTAGGACTCCCAAGCGATGGGGTTTTTCTCCAGTTTCAAAATTAGAATAACTATTGCTTCTTCCCATGATGGTAGAAGCGCAGCCCGCTTCTCAAAGATTTGCCCGAATAGAGTGGTCATCACGGGCATTATTTGATCTCCCAGTGTTTTGTAGATTTTATTCAGAAGCCCGTTAGGTCCTGCTGCTTTCCCCTTCTTGCTAGACTTAACTGCCAGCAACACTTCGCACTGTCCTGTTTGATATCTTGATTCAATGCAACCTTTTGAGCATTGGGGAGTTTCTCTGGTAGATCTGTATGCAGCCAGTCTTGACCATTTTCTCCATTGTTTCCAAATTCTGTGTACATCTCTCAGAAAAAGTTAAGTATGGATTTCTCAATGTCCCTACTGTTAATTACCAGCACACCAGACATATTTTATTTTTTTAATTTATAAACTTTTTATCGAGAACAAAAAGCAGAGACATATCTTTCTTGCAGCAATGTACATAATCTACAACTTCTCACACAGCATAGCAATATTAGTGCTACGTATTATGCATCTTATTACAGCACAGTGCAATTCTCATCCGAATCATTTGCGGAACAGACCAATACAATACAGGCCCAAAACTCAGTTCTAGCCTTTTAGCACCTCATTTAGTCCACTAGTCAATCGCATACCCCTGTCCAGAAGCAGTATCCCAAAGGGACTTGTAAGCAGCACACACCTTTCATTTCTGCTGCGACTGCGGTCTTCTCTTTGAAATTACGAATCAGGGCCCTCATCGCCTCTTGTCCCATCTTCCTTGGAAGCTAGATAGGTTTGGTATAGACCCCAGAAGTTCTTAGGTCGATTACGAGGGGGAAGTAGGTCACTATAATACTCTGTTTTGGTGCTACAGTACATCATATCCTTTGACCGGCTTATCATTGTGGGGGTCGGGCCCCGGGACTAACAGATCGCTCTTCTGCGCTTAGCCATCAGGAGCCCCGTGTCTACCAATCGTCTAATCGCTTTAGGTAAATGTCTGGAAAATCCCAATAGTGCAAGCATAGGGTCTGGCTCAAGTGTGGTGTCTGTAATGTCTCCCAAAATCTTAAATATTGAAACCCAGAAGGCCGCAATCCCAGGGCATACCCAGGCTAGATGGAGAAAATCAGCCGAGTGAACACCGCAACGGTCACACGCTGCTGAGTCAAGTAAACCATACCTGCAAAGCCTCTCAGGAGTATAATAGACCCTGTTCAAAAATGTAAAATGTATCAGCCTGTGTCGCCCATTTAATGAAATGCGCTTGGTGCTCTCACAGCAATATCTCCATGTTTTATCATCAATAATCCGGCCCAGGTCTATCTGTCACGATAACCTAGCCTTGATGTAATGGTTTTCCCGATATCCCCGAGTCATGTTATAAATCTTGGAGACAAGTTGCACTGGTGAGTCAACCTTAATAACATGTGTAAGTGGAGCTATTTCTGGCGGCTCATCTAGCTCGCTGCCCAGGAGATCCTTTAATGCCTGCCTCATCCTGTGGAAGTGGAATCGTGTCAATGGTGTGGCATGCTGTCCCGCCTGCTCAGCCTCGCCCCATGTAATCGCTTTGCCCTCCACAAACATGTCTCCTATTGTATGAATATTTATAGAGTTCAAGGCCCTAATCACCCCCTTTTCCTTACATGGTGACAACCAGAAGCACCATTCTAATGGTGTCCGGGGGGGAGTAAAGGATTACCCCCATTTGCAATTTCAAAAGGTGATGCCATGCATGAGTTGTCACATTGATGGAGTCTAGGATTCCGGTCCTGTGGTCCGGGGGCTCAAACAGTGCTGGCAATGGGGATGGAGCCGCCACAACCTTCTCGATCTGAATATGCGGAGTGTCGGCAGGGCCATGTATCCAGTGGTGCGCTTGTGCACCCTGCCCTGCTCTATAGTACAAATCTAGGTCGGGGCTCCTAGTCCACCCATGCTGTAAGGCAGCGTGAGGATATCCCACTTAACCCGGGCTTGTTTCCCAGCCCAGGCTAAACGTACTAATAGGGCTGTCAGTGTCCAAAAGAAAAGCTTCGGGAGGACCATGGGGATATTAGTAAATAAAAACAGGAAACGTGGAAGGGCCATTTTCATAATCGACACTCTGCCCGCCAATGACAGGTGCAATCGTATCCATCGGTCCACATCTTCTTCTAATTTGGATACCGCTCTCCAGTAATTCTCTTTAAAGACCACCTCCGAGTCAGTATGCACCCTAACACCCAAGTAGCGGACCGGATCAGTTGTCCAGCTCAGTGGGTATTCAGGCGCAAACGGGGCTGTAGCGGAAGTCAGCGGTAAGATGATCGATTTCTTCCAGTTAACCTTGAGGCCCGACCTTGCTCCAAAGTTAATCACTTCTCGCAGAATTGGCGATAGATTCTGGTCTGGGTCTCTGACATATAACAATGTATCGTCTGCGTATGTGGATGTAATCAAATTATAGTTCGGAAAACGAATACCTCTATGGCTGTGATACTCGCGCAATGCACAGGCAAGAGGCTCCGCAACCAGGGCATATAGCAATGGGGAGAACGGGCACCCCTAACGTGTGCCTCTAGTGATACTAATCGAGTCGGTGACACTATCGCCTATCTTGATCCTGGCTGTAGGGGAGTTGTACAGCACTCCCATCATTTGCAAGAAGACACCTCCTAGCCCCATCCTCGTCAGCACCTGGGTCATGAACCCCCACTCCACGGAATCAAACGCCTTCTCCATATCTAGGAATACTGCAACCGCCTGGGTGTCCTGTCTAGTATGCTGTATGGCCCCAAACACCGTCCTCAGGTTGTACGTGAGATTTCGACCAGGGACGAAGCCGGCTTGCTCCGGCGATATCAAGAGCGGCACCAGGGGAGACAATCTAGTCGCTAGTATCTTGGCATATATTTTTGTGTCCACATTTAGGAGGGACAATGGGCGATAAGATGAGCATTCTGCTGGTGATTTATCAGGTTTGAGTATGGTAACAATTACACTTCCCGCATTGAGGGTGGCATAATTCCCGATTCGCTCATTTCCTCGAACAGTGTCTTTAAGTGTGGAGTTAATAGTTCCCTGAACTCTTTGAAAATGGAGACTGTCAGACCATCAATGCCGGGGGCACTGCTACATTTCATCCCGACTAGGGCAGTGGCTATTTCCTCTACTTCTAATGGGCGCATAAGATATTCCCTGTGCTCGTTCGTCAGCCAGGGCAATTTAATGTGTGCCAGGTAATCTAAGATGGCGTCGTCATCCCTCCCACCATCAGAGCTATATAGTGCGCATAATATTGCTTAAATCTGTTGGCAATCTCCTGTGGTTCGATAAGTGGTTCCCCATCTTCATCATTAATAATTGCCACGCTTGCCTTCTCCCTACGCTTTTCAAGTAGCGAGGCCAGCACTGTGCCCGGACGTTCTCCCTCCCCATATATTCGGGCTGTCGCATATTTGCCTAGATGCTTAATTTCTGAATCAGCCGTCGAATGGTATTCTTGTAGTGTCAGGTGCAATTCTTGTGTGACCCTCTCGTCATCCACTGTTTGCATCTTCTGTTCTAGGGTTTTTCAAGTTGTCTCTAAGTCCGCTAAGCGCTTACGAAGGGCTCGCAGGACTCCGGAGTGCTTAGCCATGGCTATCCCTAGGATATAAGCTTTAAATGTGTCCCACACCGTGGAGAAAGAGTCCACTGACCCAATGTTAGTCTCAAAAAAGGTTTCAATGGATTCTGCCAGTTCAGCTTTAAAAACCGGGTCGAGTAACGAGTATGGAGGAAACCGCCAAGTAAAAGGAGGTATGTGTTTATGTAGAGTGTCCATGTCGATCTGTACCGGGGCATGATCCGAGAATGTGCGAGGGAGCACAGCGCAGTCTCGAATTTGCGTAAACATATCCCTAGAGACAAACAGATAGTCAATCCTGGTGTGTAAATTATGATATGCCGAATAGTGTGTGTAACCACCCTGGACTTGCGAGCGTGTACGCCATACGTCACAGAGATCAAGCTGGGTGGCTGCGGCTATGATAGACCTAGCCGCGGCAGTGAGGCGTCGTTCCGGGCCTCCAGACCTGTCTAATTGTGGGTCTAACACGCAATTAAAGTCTCCTCCCCAGAGTATGGGACTCGTGTCATAACCACTCATTTTTCCCAGTAAGTTTACAAAAAACGTAGGGTTTTCGTAATTTGGACCATAAATGTTAGCAAGTACTAGCCCTAGCCCTCTCCCACTGCATCGCGATATAGCAAAGCGACCTTCTGGATCTGTCTCCAGTGCCTCCAGCTTAAGTTCTGATCTCGGGTTCACCCAAGTAATCACCCCCCGGGAATGAGTCGTAAACCCTGCAGCATGCACATTTCCCTGCAGCCCCCTGTGCTGCAGCATTGGACTGTGTAGGGGCAAGTGTGTCTCTTGCAATAGTGCAATATCTGTACCACGTCTGTTGAGATATGCTAGGACATTCCTCAATTTCCTATGGTCATTTAGACCGCAGACGTTCCAAGTTAAGATTTTTATCTTACTAGGCTGCAATTGCATCTAGACCGTTAACAATTATCTTGGTGTATTGCATACATCTGCGTCTAAGTTTCTGTGAGGTACTTTGCATCTGCGCACCCTGCTAAGCTTTGTCAAACCGTACATCTCTACATTGAGGACAGCAGGCAACTTAGGTCTCTGTACCATCCCTCCCCCCTCCCACGTCATGCATACCCCTACTTTGCATGAGCGAAACAATCGCCCCCCTCCTCATAGCAACATTAGAAAAATAACATCTTTCTGTTCCATTAGACAAACAAAAAATAGGCAATATGCCTATAGGTGGTACACACACGTGGACGGATGTTACCTGCTCCTCTTTCCCGCCCGCTCCCGTAATGCCATAAGGCACGTACGACTGTCGTCAAGCCATTATTTAAATCATCTGACTAACAATACCATTAATGCACGAGTATATAATGGTATCAGTTATCAAAGATGGAACTCAGATTGTGCTACCCCAATATCCTTGTTGTGACAGCAATGTCCGTATGCAGACCGCATTATTGAACTCCTGTCTCACCCCCATTTAGTAATCATGGAGCTAACAACGTGTACATATCTCTACAAGCATAGACAGTTCCTTGCATGCAAAAGAAATGTCCCTTATCTGCGAATAAGGAGTGTTCAGCGTTCAGTCTTGTTCCTCAAGGTCGCCTCCGGTCGCTCCCTCCCGATCGGGTGATTCTGCAGTATGTGTTCTGTCCTTGGACCATTCCTTCAGTGCTTTCTGTAGCTGTTTAGGGTCCGTAAAAATCCGGGAGCGACCCTGTCTGTTCACCTGCAGACGCGCCGGGTATAACATAGCGTAGTCCAAGTTCTGGTCTCGCAGCTGTTTCTTTAGTGGTGCAAAAAGTTTGCAATCCTCTTGCACTCGGATAGTGAAATCGGGGTATAATGAAATATTTGAGCCCTCATAGTGTATTTGCTTCTCCCTCGCAACTTTTAGCGCCGCGTCTCTGTCTCTATAATTGAGCAATTTAGCAATGATAGGTCTCGGGGGCGCTCCTGGCGGTGGTCTCGGGCCCAACGAGCGGTGTGCTCGCTCCACCACGAACATTGGGGAGAACTTTTCCCTACCAATTAGAGACACTAGTAGCTCTTCAACAAACAGTTCCATGTTTCCCACATTTGTGGATTCCGGAAGGCCAGTGATGCGTATATTACTGCGTCGGGACCTCGCTTCAAGGTCCTCCGCCTTATCCTGTAGAGACTGCAGTAGTTTCCCCATCTGTTTTTGATCGGTATCCAGTTCCGTCTGTGCCTCCTCTACCTCCGTGACTCTGCGCTCCGCCATGTCCAGTCTCTCTGCGTGCCTATCCATGCGCTCCGACATTCGATCCATACGGAGTGCTAGAGAGTCAATCTTGCTATCAATGGTGGTCAAGCTTTTCTGTAGGCTCTTCTGCATTGCGGCCAAAATAGTTCTGATATCTCCCTCCTCCAGTTCTGGCCCATCCGATTGCGCATCCATGCTCCCAGCTGGGATCGATTCCCTCAATCTGGTCTTCCTTTGTTCGAAGTTCAGCTTCGGCTGCATTCTGTCTACCTTGTCCATAGTACCGCCCTGGAGGGCACAGCGCAAGGAAGACACAGTGAAAAGCTAGGCGTGCAGTCTAAACGAACTGACTCTGCCAGGTTGCTGTCAATCTCCCAGAAGACCGGCAATACCCAACGCGTCTCGGCAGCCTGCGATATATATGACCCAGTGGTGCAGCGTAGGTTCGAAGATCTGCAACCGCGAGCCCTGTAGGCCAGCAGTCTTCACCCGTAGGAGCCCGGGCACGACCAACTCTGCCACGGCTGCCGCCTCAAGCGTAGCTTACTCTCCGAGGCGCCAGTGCCATTCGGGAAGAAGAAAAAAAATGGTGTCTGTGTGCGGGCCGCCCTGGGGGTCGGGCAGTAGCGGTTCTTGCTCTGTTAGCTGTTAGGCAGGAGAATAGAAGTCATGCCAGCTTAGGTTTAGTAATCCCCAGTGATACAGCCACTTCAGTGTTGCAGGTGGGTTCGCAATTCCTGCCCCCCTTACTGTGTAGGCCTTAGGTGCGCGGGGCTCTGCAACTCCAAGGCGGCTAAATCTGAGTTGCTGTGCCAGCCGCACTCGGCGTAGACGTAACTCCATGCCAGTCGGTGCACTCCGGAGCGGCACTCGCTCGGCGCTCTGTTGCCGATGAGTTGTCTGGAGGGAGATGGGGCTCTTGGGTCAATTGTGTATTCACTGCGGGTTCAACGGATAGCGTGCGACCGGCTCCTGTAGATCAACCGCAGCTAGCGTCATCAGCCAGGTAACGCCAGTGGCCTCAAGGCCGCAGCCGCCGTGTGATCCGCAACAGCAGCACAGATCACCTCCTGACCGCTGGCCGGTCGGGTCTCCGCTCCTCGGGTTCTCGGCCTGCCCAGTCTGTAGTGTCTCGAGCTCAGCAGCCACACTCGCTGTTGGGAGTCGCCGCTCGTTCCCTGTCGGCGTAGCGCTTACGCAATACCACCAGTCTCGGCCAGTCCACGTCCGGCCTCTGCTCAGGTCCGCTGTATTAGCACTCGCAGCTGTCCTCAGCACCGCAGAAACGGCTTATTATGTTGTCGCTACCTTAGGAATCAGCAGGCAGTCTGTTAGTGGCACCGCTGGTAGTGCAGATGCAGGATAATTACCGGATCGTTAGACGACTCGACGGAGCTCTCTAACTAAGCTGCCATCTTGGAGTCAGGCAAGCTCCGCCCCCCGCACACCAAACATATTATCTTTTATTTCTGTTCTTAGATTTCTGGACTAATCAGTTTTTAGTTTTCCAGGCAAGTAGTTTCCCCATATTCAAAGTGAACTAACTTGCCCGCTTCCCATCTTTTTCTTATTCTGGCTTCCATTAGCAGAGTGAGCTTGTCTATCAACTCTTTTAATATAATTTCTAAGGACTTTTCCTCGTTGGTCATTAAACAATGACCTCTACGATTTTCATTTCAGACTCTAATCGCACTGGCTCCTTTTTGTATATTCTACTTTTGTGGCAAGCTATACTAGATATCTTCCCCATGATAAAGGCCTTGAAAAAGTCCCAAACCAAATTTAGAGGGGCTGTTTCTACGATAATATAAAAAAAACCTCTGTATCAGAAAACAGGGCTTCCACAACCTCTGTATCTAACAGTAAGGTGTGATCTAATGTTCATTTTCTTATTTAAATCTTAAGTATGGGATTAAATTCTCGAGGAACTGCCAAATGATCTGATAGGTGGGCCTGAAAGGGTTTAATAGCATGAATTTCTTACTTATGGAATGGTCATGCAAAAAATAGCCAATCCTAGAGGCGTGCCATATTTTGTGTTCTGAAATGTATACCCATGCTTCTTTCCAGCTGTTTCCCTCCATATATCACATACTCCTACCTGAGCCATCATGTTTTTAATGTATGCTAGCATTGTACAGGAGATAATAGAGTTTGTGATGGAAGAACTATCAAGTGTGCAGTCCAATAGGACATTGAAGTCTCCTCCCATTTTAACTGGGAAGTAAAGTCTAGTAGATTTAAGCAAACCTTTGATAAAGGAACAATGTCATATATTTGTAAATTGGAGATTAGCTTCCTTGCTGACTTATCAGAGAGATATTCCTTTATGGATGCCTCCACAATATTTTTGATCAGGATGGCCACTCCCTGGGTACAGCAATAGCGATCAGTACATACTACATGCTGAACCCATTTCTGGGTTTTAAACAGTTCCAAACATTCCTTTTTAATCAAATGGTTCTCGTATAGTATAATGATTTGTGCTAGTGAAGCTCTTATATATTTAAAAATTCTTGCTTGCCTTTCTTTTATTTGTAAATCATTTATATTCCAAGAAAGAATCTGTATCGGCCCTATTTTGCCTCTATCATGAACGCCCATTTATTTTTGAAAGGGAGACAAAGAGAGCCAACTGTGTGTGTAAGATCTGGGTTTACTGAAGATTTTTTGTTTTTTCCCTCAATATTCCCTACCCGCCTTACCCTCCCTTCTCCCCTTTTGGAGAGCCCTCACATACTTCCTTGTGGACATTAAATGTCCTTAGGGCACTCTCCAGGATAAACTATCAAGAAAAGAAACAAATTTATAAAAACCAACAACATAAATTAGCGAGCATCAGAAATGGACGAGAGGCAAATTTAGTATGGACGAGATTATAAAACTATGTTTTTGGCATATTGCCTTTTCTTAATTCACTCAATCAACTCATTTGCCTCTTTATACTCTCTCAAATTGTACATTTTATTATCGTACATTTATCTGAGTGTTGCAGGGATCTCAGTTGGGCTGTACCACCTAGATTCCTAGATTTGTCTAGGCGTTTTCCCAGCTCCCACTGTCTGTCTAACATTATGCGGGAGATATCGGATCCCATTTCGAAAGTAAGACCTTTTGTAGTCATGGCAATGCTTTGGCAAGTATCTGCTTCTTAACAGAGCAGGTGTGGAAATTTACTTAGATTTTCTGTATTTAGAAAATTGGGATTCCTTTTAAACGGGTGCCGGTGGACTCTTTTGATATCCTCTGCTATATCTACAGAAGTACCTTCAAGGGAGACCCCCGCCCCTAGTTTAATCAAATCTGAAACAATGTTGTTTAGATCCTCTCCCTCTGGCACGTTCAAAATTCTTAGGTTATTCTTCAGAGCCTCTAGCTTTTCCTGATACTCTCTCCCCCTACGTTTTAATCTCAGAATCTCCTCCTAGTTCTGAGCAACTGAGCCCTTCAGCTTCTTCACTGACTCTTCTAGGGCCTGCATCCTTGAAGCTAGGGTGTCTAGGTTTTTCTCTAAGGTTTCACAAGCTCCTTGTATCTCTTTCTGCGTTATTTCCGAGGTGGCAAATCTATTTTTAATTTCTAAAGCTAGTGAATACAGCTTGCTTTGAATGGTAGCTATGAGAGTAGCCATTGTGGGATCTGCCTGGGCCAGAGATTGAACCAGAGTGTGTATCTGGGCAGGTGTATGGACCCGAGAACCAGCAGCTAAGGTGGCAGCTACCTGTGCTTGTTGTCCATCCTCTCTGACTTCTCCCATAACCCTCAGTGCCTTATACCCCATTGTTGGTGGGTACTCCTGAACTCCCTCCATTTGGCATCTCCTCAATGTAAGGTACCGACCTAAGATCTCCCTACTAAGGTTTCGTGCCCCTCTCTTATGAGACACTTCCTTAAATTCCTTTGAATCAAATGCCGATCGTTAATTTACTGTTTTCTCTGAGACTGTTTTTTGGCAAAATCTTGAAAAAGTTCTTAATGAGGGAGTAATTTTTCTTTTATGTTGATTATATTGGTTCTCAAATGTCTTTTATCTCTTGGAGTACATCTCCCATAGCGGTTTACGCTGGTGTACAGTGGGGTCGGCAGTAGATCTATACTGTGTAGAGATGTAGAATACATACTGCGGGCTATTGTGCTGCCTACCAGTTCCTTGTTCTTTAGAGTGGCATTAGCAGGCAAGAGAGTTTTATTAGTAGAAAGGTCTTTATGTAACTGCCTAGCAGTACTCCTTGAAGAACATCTACTTCTCCCCTCCCACACATTACTCTCTGCCGGCCCCACTCTCTGCTCCTCTGTGAGCTTATCTTTGGTCCTGGTTACCTTGAGGAGTCCAGCAGAGGTGCGCTGCTCACTCAACTCGATCTCTGACTCTTCAAGGCATTAGCCGTGTGGGTACCAGTGAAAGAGTCAGTGCAAGAACCCCCTTTGTAGCTTTTAAGCTCATGAGGGTCCTCCTTATCTCTTTTGCTTTGGAACCAGATTGTGAGCTGACCAGAATCACCACTTGTGCTGCCACTGCCTCCTTTCCCCTGGAGGGGAATCCTTGCTGCTGCCTTGCTGCTCCTCCTGAGCTCTAGTGCCACTCGCCTCCAAAGTTGAGCATTGGCCCGCTTGCCTCCACGCCAGCAGTGATTCCACAGGGAAAGTCGGGATTCAATGCCCGATCCATCATGTGCCAACTGAAGCAGATAAGTTACTGTCTGTATGTTCTTTCTCTTCCGCGTGTCTGTCCACCATAGTGCTACTCCCTGGCTATCATCCTGAAACAAGAGCGCTCCTACGACCAGATGCTTTGCTGGCCACCATGTTCTCCCCTGCTTTATCATTTTAACTGTTTTATTTTGTCTCATGTACATTTGTGACCTTAATATTTTTCTTTCTTTTTATTGTAGTGCACAGCATTTGCTTTTCTTTGTGGTGCATCCTGCTTGCGGTTTTGGCCTTGGTAGATCTGCAGTTTGTATAGTTGCATGTTTGGTAAGGAAACTGTTTTGTAATGTTTACTTCAAAGTGTATCATTGCCCTGCTTGACTATTTTTGTTTTTTTTAAACTGTTGTAATAATTTTAGTATATTTTGCTTATTTTTTTGTTTTTCAAATTCACGTTTGATTTTTTGCAAGATCTATATTTGTTGTCTTGTGTGTAATTTATTTTTGTTTTCCCTTTCTAGTGAGATATCTTTGGTGCTTGCTGTGTCTGTTCAGTTGGATCCTGTCTAGTTGTCTGTGGCAAGTAAGAGGTATCAAGGTATCATTTTGTAGTAGAAAGTTCATTGTGTGGTTTATATTGAGACTTTCTTTCCAGATCGTTATATTTCAATAGTTGTACTTACTGTTTGATACAGCCGCAGTTTGTGGAGTTTTAATTTGTTGCAGTGTTATTTATAGTTGTCTGTTTTTTTGTGAGTTTCATTGGTACACATTAAGGCTGCTTGCAGGCTGACCATCCAGCAGGTTGTTGGTTTGCTTTTTGAATGTGCCTCCGAACCTGGCTCTGAGACTGACCTGCATCTGAGGCAGAGGACCAAGTGCAAGATTCTGGCAGTAAATTTTCTGTCAGAGAGGAATCATCTGATGATGAACCCACTATTAGTCCTGATGAAGGCCTCATTTAGAGGAGGGCATTGCATACATGTCAAAAGACACAATTCAGTAAGGAGACTCCTGATTTTTTTTAAAGCCAGAAATGGTTTCTTTTACCTGTCTCCCTCCTAAAATTGCCTTTCTTTCAATATAAGCCTATGGGAAAAATAGATTCCCAGATTTGTTTTATAAATCTCCCACTTCTCTCTTTCACAATTCTGGCATGTATGACATTGATGTGTTTGTAGTGCAGCATGAGCGAGCTGGATTGCAGCCAGGGGCTGGAAGTCATCCCATTGGGTGTCCTGAAGCCTGGGTTGCTCCCAACATGGTGCAGCCTGTTTTGCCTGTCTATAGTGGTGTTGCAAAATGTAGAGTTAATACAGAGAACTTTTTGGCTATCAATTTCTTTAAGCTCTTTACTGATGTGTTCTTGGATGAAATTGTCGAGCAGAACAATTTGCATGCTGAACAGTATTTGAGAGACAACAGTGCCACTATTAAGAACTACTCTAGTGCTACCCAGTGGACTCCTACAAATCTCCACGACATCAAGCAGTTCTCGGGTTTAACCTTTATGATGCGATTGCTATGGAAGCTATCATTGTCTTTATATTGGTCAACTAGTCCCTTGATGGAAACTGATATTTTTCCAGCAACCATGAGCCGAGATCGGCATTTGCTTTCACAGCAGATGTTGGATTTTGTGGATAATGCTACAGCATTGCCAAGAGATCACCCCTGATTGTGACTGTCTTTTCAAGATTCGGCCTGACCTTGACGATTTAGCTGATCGTTTCTTAGAGAGATATGTTTCATGTCAAGATAGATCTGTGGACGAGTCACTGGTCCTGTTCAAGGTCCTTTGGTTTTCATACAGTATATATCCAGCAATGGAGCACATTATGGTATTAATCTGTATATGTTGTGTGAAAGTGCCACTGGACATGTGCATTATTGCAGGGTGTACACTGGCAGGGATTCTTCAATTGAACCCCTCCCCCCGTTGTCCTTCCACTTTTGGAATCAGAGAAAGAATTGTGTGGGAATTTGCCAGAGCAGTTTTCACAAAGGTCACCATTTATACGTGGACAATGTCCACACAGGTGTTCAATTATTTAAAGAATTGTTCAAAGTGGGCACTGTAGCATCTGGCACAATCCGCTCTAACCGTAAAGGTTACCCTAATGAGCTTGTGTGTAAGAAACATCAAATGGGGCAGAGCAGTGCCTTGCGTACTAATGAGCTACTCAGGTTGACATTGTCAGACAGAAGAGATGTGCACATACTTACAACTATTCACGATTAAAGTACTGCACCTGTGACCGTTTGGGGCCAGGTAGCATAAGCGTCCAAACCAGTGTGCATTCTAGTCTATAACAAGCACATGTGAACAAAGGTTGGAGCCCTACAAGGGCTGCTTAAAAGTCATACATCTGTTACAAGCAGTTGGCTGTTCGTTTCATTTTGCATCCTTAAATACTTACGTTTCAAAGATTGTTCTCCAGATTCCTAGATGAGTTTTATACAGTTTCAGCAGGCTGTAATAGGCAGCCTTGTTGCAGTAGAGCAAGCGTTACTAGAAACGAGTGGTTAAAGATGCGGCTAGATTGCCACTCTACAGAATATATTTCTCCCAACACCCAAAAAAGACTTTCCTCGTCAGAGAAGTAGAGTTTGGCCAATGAGGAGCATGAAAGGAGAGTTGCATGTACTGACAGAGTGTCCTTCTATTCCTGGCCTATGTGGCCATATGTTTTAAACTGTACCATACATAACTAAAGTATTAGAAGCAACCACGGAAGTAAAAGGAAACTGACAATGGTCTGTATTGCTATATATTTTCTCTCTAGACACCAGGTTGCCAGTAGTTTGATGTGTTCAGTTACACCTGTAGTGGATGAAATCACAGATGTTTTTTCATTTTCTAGGTGGGTTATTTTAAATTTGGGGAAATAAAACAGAATAATGTGGTTTTTAGTTGGATGTTTTATTTGTTCTATATGTGTTTTGGGTGTGTGTAATGTGCTTATTCTAGGAGTGTTTTAGAAATGAAAGTGGCATGGAACTTCATGGTGATGTCTGAGTGGCGTTTGGCTGGTGGGGTGTGCGGACTGGCATTTGATTGGAGGTCTGTGGACTGGAAATTGGCTGGTGGTGTGTGTGTGGTGTCTGTTCACTAGCAGTGTGTGTACTGGTGGTTGACTGACGGTGTGTGGGTAGGGGCAGTTGACTGATGGTATGTGGGTAGTGGCACTGGCTGGTATTGTGTGTAGTGACTTGCTGATGGTGCGCTTGTAAGTTGCTTGATGTGTGGGTGATTGGTGTGTCAGTACTGTGGGCATATGAAAGTGAAGGGCCCTTGAATTGTGCTGTTTGTTGATGTGAGTATTGAAATGTGTTAGGCCCGTGGCTGGCGGTGTGAATGGTTTGATTTGTGTGATGTATGAAAGGTGTGCGAATGGCCTGTAAAGCAGTTCGTGCCTTTTCGTGGCTTTACAGCTCACTAGCTGGGAGTTAGAGGTTCAGTATTCTGAAATTTCAATGATCTTATTAACAGGGATTTCTTCATTTTCATTTTTGTGAACTCATTTGATAATAAAATTAAAATTTAGAACTTTTTGTTCACCCTCATGCTAAATCCAAACAGCAGGTGTGTGTACTTGAGTTGTGGATGTGTGCGCAGTAATATTTGTTGTTTCTGACTTTCACTGCAAGGATGTAAGTTGTCTCTAGGAGAAACCTACCAACCCCGGATATTTTTGTAATCTACACACTAGGGGACTTCAGGGTGGTGTGCCTTGAGTGGGTCACACAGGGTTTTCCAGAAACCATTAGAAACCTCTGACATTAGCTAAAAACCCACATTTTCCTTTGTTTCTGTGAGTGAAAGTACTGTTGTGTGTGGAGTCAAAAATGTCATACCACTCACCATTCCTAATAAAAAAGTATCTCACCTATGAGGGTGGGCCTTGCGCTCGTGGCAGGAAAGGGTCCAAAAAGGGGTAGCTGTGGTGTTTGCACCCAAAATCAGACAGATTATGTCATAGAAATGCAAGGAAAACGCACAATTATAGGCATATTTTGAGGTTTTTAGGGCATTGTGGATAAGAAAACATTGAGGGATCCACAGGAGGCACACCAACCTTAACTCCCCCTGGGTGTCTAGATTTCAGAAATGTCTGGGTTTGGTAGGTTTCCCTCGGTGCCGGCTGAGCTAGGGCCCAAAATCCAAAGCAATCCAAAATGCAAAAAAAATGGTTGTTTTTTGTGGTAAAATTTGAAGAGTCCATGTTGCGTTTTGGGTCTTTTCCTGTCATGGGCACTAGACAAAGCCACATCAGTGACGTACTATTTTTATCAGTAGATCTGTGGGAACAGTGGGTGGTGGGAAATTTGTGGCTCCCCACAGATTCCAGAAGTTTCTCTCACAGAAATGTGAGGAACATTTGTGTTTTTAGCCAAAGTTTGAAGTTTAGAAGGCCTTCTGGGTAAGAAAACCTGGCGAGAGCCACAGCAGGCATGTCACCCTGGACTCCTCCGGGTTTCTAGTTTTCAAACATGTATAGGTTTAGTAGGTTTCCCTGGATGCCTGCAGAGTTAGAGTCCAAAAGCCACTGCTATTCAAATTGCAAAAAATAGTTGGTTTTTTGTGGAAATATTTGAAGTGTCCATGTTGCATTTTGGGCTTTCATGTTGTGGGCACTATACCCAGCCACACAAGTGAGGCAGCATTTGTATCGGGAGACTTGGGGGAAGGCTGGGTGATAGGAAACTTGTGGCTCCCCATGTATTCCAGAAGTTTCCCTCACAGAAATGTTAGGAAAATGTGTGTATTTTAGGCAACGTTTTAGGCTTGCAAGGCTTTCTGGTTAAGGAAACCTGGTGACAGCCACATTAGACATGCCACCCTGGACTTCCCCAGGTGTCTAGTTTTCAGAAACGTATGGGTTTGGTAGGTTTCCCTGGGTGGCGGGTTAGCTTGGGCCCAAAATCAACAGCTATTCACACTGTAAAAATTTAAAAAGTGTGGATTCTACTGGGCGAAATATGATGTCTCTAGGTAACATTTTGGAGAATTGTGTTGCAGGTGCTTGGCCCAGCCACCCAAGTGGGGTACTGTTTATGTCGGGAGACACGGAATAGTAGAATAGAAACTATTACCAACTGGATTTCTCTGCATTTGTGGCTTCCAAATGTAAGCCAGTGTGCAAAAAAGAAAGCATTCAGCAAAATGCCCTCTAAATCACATGATAGTATGTGTAACCCCAAATTAAGAGGTCTACAAATAACCACTGTTCCTAAACTTAGTATATTGTGTTCATTTTAGAAATACATAGGTTTCTTTCAAACCCATTTTTTTCATTATTTTTATTTTACCACATGAACTGCTGGATAGTCGGTATACAATGAAAAACCATTTTAAGGTTTAGTTCAGTTGCTGGCTATGGGTATCTCGGGTTCTTGGAGAACCTACAAACCCTATACATCCCACAACCAAAAGGGTCTAGCAGATGTAATAGTACATTGCCTTGTAAATTGGCAGTCATGACAAGAAGTTCAAGATGAAAATGCAGTTACAAATGGCGTTTTTTTTTTTCTCCTAATTTCCATCATTTATTTATTTCAACGGCTTTGGGAAAACCTTGACGGTCTTACACATATGAGCCCTTTGAATTCAGAATGTTGCCTTCAATTAAAAAAAGTATAGCCTTCTGGGATCATCCATGGGTTTTGCAACTGTTTCCACCTCAAACTGCAAATAGATTGAAAACACAAAATTTAGGAAAAATGGACTACATCTTAGAAATATGTGCTTTTTACCGAACACTGTAAAGATCGTGGTCCAAAAATAGCAAAACTTTCCTGGATGCCATTTTTTGGGGTGAAATAAACAAACACCTTCTTGTGCAGCGCTTTTTCAATTTTGTTTAAAAAAAACCTACATTTAGCCACATTTTGGCTATTTTCTCAGTTTCCTCTAGAGGAATCCACAAACCCTGGGTACCTTTAGAATCCCCAGGATGCTGGAAAAAAGGATGCAAATTTGGCATGGATACCTTATGTGGAACAAAGTTATGAAGGCGTAAGTGCGGAGTACCCCAAATAGAAAAAAGAGCTTAGCATTCTAGGGGAAAGGTGCAGCAGCCATGGGGTTAACAGTATTTTTTTTCCCTATACATATATGTTAATATTTCCCAGGAAAAAAATTGAGAAAGTGCCCAAGGCAACTTTTGTCTTACCTAAAAGGGGGAACCAATTGTTAAAACATGAAGGGTACCCTTTACTGTAAAACCAAGCATACTGAACCCAGGACTCATTGGAGATTGTAAATTATTTCAGTTGTTATGGAGGTATAACAAAACATCCCTACTCATGATGCCAGAGAAATGCCTACCATATAAAATTGAAAAAGAATAAGTAGAAAAATACAGTAAAGTTCATCCTCCCCAACCAAAAATAATTAGCAACAAATCCCTTAACCAATAACTGACTCATTTAACCATGAACTCTTCACAACATCTGAAAGAAATTCTAATTTATGGTGCCTCTCCGTAAATTAATTGCTCTGGAGAATAGAGTAATTTGGATGATAGATGGAACTTGTAAATCAACACCAAAACCTTTTGCCCAAATGAACACTATTCAGAGTAGAATAAATAATAACACCATGCCACTACTGTATGCATTGCTGTCAGATAAGCAGACAGCTACCTATACTGGATATTTAACAATTGTTAGAGAAAAAAACCAAAAAATAAAAGTTCCAAGAAAATAATAATTGATTATGAAGATGGCAATGAAAATTGTCATGAAAGATTGTACCTAGAAACACATATTTAAGGATTTTTGTCCACTATTCTCAGGCAATTTGGAAAATAAAACAAAAAAAACTTACTTGGCAGCCAACTACATGTCTCATAGCAAATTTCAAACTTGGGGCCTGATTTAGATCTTGGCAGGACTGGTCCCGCTTTTTTGGCAGTCTTCCAGCCTGCCACTTTGGTGGTCCGCCCACCCGATTTAGATGTTGGCTGAGCATTGGAGGGAAGACCGCTGCAGTCCCGCCGATTCTGCCAGTATCTGTCTCCCGTGTCGACGGCAGCATAGGCTGAAGCGGCTGTTGGAGGGAATTCCGCCGAGATTCCCGCTGTCCAGATTATAAAGTGCCTTTCCGTCGAGGCAGTTGTGGCTGGGAAACCTCTTAGCTCGGGTTGACGGAAACAAAGAAAAAGAGGTTAAAGCTCACTTTTTTTCGGGGTCCCATCACCGATTCTGTCTTTATCGCCATTGTCCAGGTCCTCGCTGTGTTGCTGCTACTTGACCACAACGCTCAGCCACCCCGTTGTCACCCGATTCTAAGGTAGGCTTTTGTGGTGGGTGTGGGTGTACAGTCAATGGTGTATGTATGTTGTTGGTGTGCATTGCTATATGTAACAAGCATTGGAAATGCAATAGGTCTCACATTTGAGTTAATGTTTTTGGCGCTGTAAATGGCAATGTGTTTTATGTATGTATTATGGAGTGTATGTATGTGGTGTGCAGTGGAATTATGGGGGTTGTATTGGAATTGTTAGTTGTGGAGCAGCATGAAGCATAAGGAAGAGAGTGAGAAGAGCAGCGTGAGGCACAAGGAAGGACAGTGAGGAGAAGAGCAGCCTGAGGCACAAGGAAGGAGAGTGAGGAGAAGAGCAGCCTGAGGCACAAGGACGGAGAGTGAGGAGAAGAGCAGCGTGAGGCACAAGGAAGGAGAGTGAGGAGAAGAGCAGCCTGAGGCACAAGGAAGGAGAGTGAGGAGAAGAGCAGCGTGAGGCACAAGGACGGAGAGTGAGGAGAAGAGCAGCGTGAGGCACAAGAAAGGAGAGTGAGGAGAAAAGCTGCGTGAGGCACAAGGAAGGAGAGTGAGAAGAGCAGCGTGAGGCACAAGGAAGGAGAATGAGGAGAGCAGCGAGAGACAAGGAAGGAGAATGAGGAGAAGAGCAGCGTGAGACACAAGGATGGAGAGTGAGGAGAGCAGCAAGAGGCACAAGGAAGGAGAATGACAAGAAGAGCGGCGTGAGGCACAAGGAAGGAGAGTGAGGAGAAGAGCAGCATGAGGCACAAGGAAGGAGTGAGAAGAGCAGCATGAGGCACAAGGAAGGAGAGTGAGAACAGCAGTGTGAGGCAGAAAGAAGGAGACTGAGGAGAAAAGCAGCGTGAGGCACAAGGAAGGAGAGTGAGAACAGCAGCGTGAGGTACAAAGAAGGAGAGTGAGGAGAAAAGCAACATGAAGCACAAGGATGGAGACTGAGGAGAAGAGCAGCATGAGGCAGGACGGAGACTTAGGAGAAGAGCAGGTGAGGCACAAGAAGGGGAGAGAGGAGAAGAGCAGCATGAGGCACAAGGAAAGAGAGTAAAAAGAGCAGGTGAGGCACAAGGAAGGAGAGTGAGAAAAGCAGCGTGAGGCACAAGGAAGGAGAGTGAGAAGAGCAGCGTGAGGCACAAGGAAGGAGAGTGAAAAGAGTATCGTGAGGCACAAGGAAGGAGAGTGAGAAGAGCAGCGTGAGGCACAAGGAAGGAGAGTGAACAGCAGTATGAGGCACAAGGAAGGAGAGTGAAAAGAGCAGCGTGAGGCACAAGGAACGCGAGTGAGGAGAAGAGCAGCATGAGGCACAAGGAAGGCGAGTGAGAAGAGCAGCTCGAGGCACAAAGAAGGAGCGTGAGGAGAAGAGCAGCACGAGGCACGAGGAGAGAAGCGTGAGGCACAAGGAAGGAGAGTGAGGAGAGCAGCGTGAGGCACAAAGAAGGAGAGTGAGAAGAGCAGCGTGAGGCACAAGGAAGGAGAGTGAGGAGAGCAGCGTGAGGCACAAGGAAGGAGAGTGAGGAGAGCAGCGTGGGCACAAGGAAGGAGAGTGAGAAGAGCAGCATGAGGCACAAGGAAGGAGAGTGAGAAGAGCAGCATGAGGAACAAGGAAGGAGAGTGAGAAGAGCAGTGTGAGGCACAAGGAAGAAGAGTGAGAAGAGCAGCAGCGTGAGGCAAAGTTCATTTTTAGATAAAGTTATTGCTAGAAAAAAAAAAAAGTACTCATGTATCACCCAAACCTTAAAAAAGCAGAGAGAGAAGGCAGGCATCTTTTATCTGAACACTTGGTTAAAGTTTTCCATAAAATAATTAAAAAAACAGTGACTAGTGTGAGCGAACTAAAAAAAATGGTAAAAAAACAAGATTTTTTATATTTGATCGGACACTATTGCAGTCCAAAGTAAAATGGGATTAAAATACACCATTTTTGTGTACAATCCAAATTCAAGTTGGCACTATGATTTTTTTTAGTGCGAGTGGCGTAGTGAGCACGGGACCCACGTCTGGGCATACCCTTCCCACTTAGGGCGAAATGCACACAAGATGATGGACGGAATGCTGCACATTGGCAAACATTCACCCCCAGTCACAGATCTGGGTTTAATCCATCGTTATTTTGCTTCACCACGCCACCCCAGTTCAGACATAGCCATATGCAAATCAGTCTTGACCCTGTGCCTCATGGGAACAGATCTGTGACTGGGGGTGAATGTTTGCCAATGTGTAGCATTCCGTCCATCATCTTGTGTGTTTTGCATTTCGCCCTAAGTGGGAAGGGTATGCCCAGACGTCGGTCCTGTGCTCACTACGCCACTGGAGTCAAGTTATCCTGGCTGATGAAGGCTGATAGCCTGAAACCGGTCCTAGGATGCTTGATTCCGGTCCAGGGAAGACATGGCTTGGCAGTTCGGTCTGGACTGTTCCCATGAGGCACAGGGTCAAGACTGATTTGCATATGGCTATGTCTGAACTGGGGGGGCGTGGTGAAGCAAAATAACGATGGATTAAACCCAGATCTGTGACTGGGGGTGAATGTTTGCCAATGTGCAGCATTCCGTCCATCATCTTGTGTGTTTTGCACCTACGGATTGTATCCTGATCTTAGGAAACTGGATAAGTATCTTACCATGGCTGCTAAGATTTCTAGCAGGCCGACCTGGAGGAATTCTGATGGGCAGGTTTTTGGGGACGACTGGTAACGCTTTTGTGTATCCAGCATCTTCATTTAATGCAGATTCTGTCCTCAAAAGGCAAGCAATGGAAGGATCTCTTGACTTATAAAACATGGTATTTCTTGCTGAACCCTGTTAGGAGTCTAAACGCTGTGTTCTGTGCTCCCTATCAGTGTCCAAACCGCTTGCAGACACAATCTTGCTTTATAAAAAAGTGATATTAGATTATGTTTCCCTAAAAGCCACTGCTGCGGGACATATATCATGCTAAGTGAAATTCAATGTGACCTTTAATTTGTAATGCATAATTGGAAAATGGTATCAAAACTAAATTGCAGTGCATAGGTATTAGACTAGTTGGTGGAGTTAAATTCCTATTAGGAAACACCCATAGAGCAGTCATGAAATATATTCTGCTAAAGCTCATCTGATTTCATTCTGCATCCAATGGCATACAAATTCCTGTCTGGAATTACACTCATTTTGCAGCTTTTGATGATGCTGTTCTCCAGCTGGCACTTCAGATGGCGAGCTACACACTGCCCAGGAAGAGAGCCTGTACCCTTGGCCCTGACAAGTGGGGCATTTGTGACTAAACAGAATCTTCAGCACTGTTTGTCATTCAGAAGGCAAAGGAAACGGAGTGCAACCATGCTATGCAAAAAGGCCTGGGTTAAGTGCCGGCTGAAGGGAAGATATTTCTTTTAACATGTGTTGTAACGGGAGACCAAGGAGTGGAGGTGGGAGGCAATGGAGAGCTTTTAAAAGCTGAAAATCTATATTTTGGGTTTTTGGTGCAGGATGCAGGGGTACTGCTGATGGCACAAAACACTTAATGCTCACAGGAAGAGCATCAGTTTCCAGCAAAACTGGGAACCAGACACCAGGGAATTTTATTGGGGTGGTCAACAAGGGCTAACCAGGTTACCCTTTAAAACAACCTGCTCTAGGGGGCGTAGTGAAGATGGCGTATGAGTAGGTTCCATCGAGTGCTCTTCTAGCCAGGCTCACACAGGAAAAGCTATTTCCACAGCTCCAACACCTGTGCAGCAGCTCTGAAATGGCCGTGAGACTATACAGCTCTGTGAAAGCAGGATCCCATGACCCTTGTCAGCACAGCCTCAGGTTGGCGTCTCAGGGACAGGCAGACTGCAGAATCATAGAGGAGGTACTGAAAGGAAAACTCACACCAACATAAGATGCTGAGAGAGCGGGTCAGTCGAGATGCTTGAACCAAGAGCGGCCATGCTCGAGCCTCATACAATGCTGAGCGGAAGGGGGGGGGGGGGTTGCCAAGGCCATTCTGCACCAGCATTAAGGGGTGAATATCAAATTAACGAATGTCCGAAAAGGCTACAGTCAAAGAGGGGAATGGTGAGAAAATATATGCCGCAGGCTAGGAAGCGGTAGGCCTGAAGAAATCACCATTGAGCAGTATAGACTGGTCCATATATTAAGAAGTCCCTTAGAGTCCAGAGCAAAAGAAGGAACTTTGAGAGCTAGAGGGAGCTCAGGGTCAATAAAGAGCGTGAGTGGAAACTGTTCTGCCTCAGACGCTGCGTGTGGACACAACCCACCAACAATACCTCCCAAAAATACAAAGCAAATGTGACTCCACAGACCAAGGCCTTAATCTTTACAAAAGCCCTCCTGCTGTAGGGGGTGTCACAAGCCACCCGTGCATCCAACAAACAAAGACCAGCTTCAACGACAACTGAGAAGAAAGTTAACACAACAATTGCCTCAAAAAAGGGAAAAAAAAGAGCCACAAGTTTAAAAGATATGATGTCAAAATCAACGTAAAAAAAGATTATCTCCCGCACAAGGAAAACCAGCACTCAGGCGGCGTGGAAAAAGCATCCATTACCCGGCATTCATGGAGTAACTTTTCCACACCTTGCAGGAAGATCTAGCTTCTCTGACAGAGGACATGGCAAAAGACAAAAACGCAATCAGGCAAGACATTACTGATTTGAAGAACTCGTTCTCAACACTGGAAGGATCAGGAGAGGCTCAAAAGGAAGTGATTGAAACTCTGAGGCAGGAGATATGGATGGTGAAAGACCAAAAAGAGGAACCTGGAAGACCAAAAAACAACTGAAGAGCAATAATAAAAGGATCCAAGGAGTGTCTCAAGAAGGAGAAGAAACACTGAAGGGTGCGTGAAGGTCCTATACCAACACATACGCTTGAGGGGCAGAGGAAACGACCTATTGCTCCTGGACAAAATGCATTGCACTGGAGTGGTGAACCCCCAAAAAGGGGGACATTCAGACATCACAAATGGTGCACATTACTTCAAACAAAAAGAAAAGGAAAATGGAAGCGACTAGGTCAAGCGGTCCGATAAAGCTAAATCTTCTTCAGAACTTATCACCAGTTACAGTGCAAAATCCCTGTACCTTCTGCTCTGTAACAAACGTTTTGAGGGACAAAGGAGGCAAATATAAATGAGGGGTCCAGTTTCGTATAACCTTCCAATGGAACGATCAACCACATCACCCTGAGGCCCAATAGTTGCTTTGCTTCTACCAGTTGAACAGCAATAGCAACAATCTGCATGCTCGCCAGAAACAGCTACATAGAGAAGACTGAGAAACAACAGGTAGGAGGAGGAGACCGGTAAACGTGGTGAGACTAAACCCAACAGCTCCCTGACAGGATGAGGGAGGCGGTTTCCGAGACCCAATGAATAGACTATTAAAGGACAGCGGCTACCTAAGGCTAACATACACATGGTAATAACCATGGGGAATTTAGCAATACTAATCTTGAGGTGTGGCTGGAGCAGATGGGTACTCAGTAGCCATGGGACCTCATAATTCCAGGCAGGGACCAGATAGATCCTGGTTTGAATGATGCCCAGGAATCGTATGGGATGAGGGCATGTTACTTATTTCAATTAAGGACAGGTGGGTCATACTTGGGAAAAGGTTTTATCAAAAGTTGACCACAGGGAATTACAGTGGATGGTGAGTAGAAAGACTCCCCGATATATCTTCATCCGAGAAAGAGCCACTACATGATAAAACCAGTCTTAACACCGCCCCATCAAGATACTAGCCACTATATCCATGTTACTTGATATGAAATGTGAAATTTGCCTCCTTCAAGAAGCGTACGTATTGAAGAAAGAATGATTTAGATTAAATTCTTATTGGCTCCAATAACAATATATATATTTTTAGCACCTCTAAATAATAAAGGGGAAGAGTGGTGGCCATTATATTATCCAAAAATTTTAAAGGTGAGATCCCGGAGGTTCTGAAAGATGAAGAGGGCGCAGTGTTAGCCCTATGAGTCACACCAGGTACATTTCCCTTCACCTTAGTCAACATTTATGGCCTAAATGAGGCGACAGAATGAATGAAGAGGACAATATTTACAACTATGCAGACCCCAGGCAGGCACGTTGTCAGCAGGGGACTTCAACTGAGTGATGAATACAGCCTTAGGTAGTTTAGTCCATAGGGTAGATCAAACAGGTGCCCTCTCTGGAGAGAGTAAAGCCGGGTTGGGGGAACAAGGACTGCGATATCTGGAGACTTCAACACCCAACCATGCAAGACTTTAATTATAACTCAGGCCCTCACCACACCTAGATTGGACCAATGTCTCTGGACCCACAAACAATAGCAAAGATCTTTACCTCAGAGATACATGCCATAACTTTAACATTCTCAGATCACACAACAATCACAGTCACACTCCAAGGGAGCGACCCTTGACCTTGGCCAGGTAGGTCGCTCCCCCTGTGTTGTCCTGCCCGCTGCTGCTGCTGGTAAGCTCGCCCCTCTGCTGTTGCCTTGGTGCCCGTTTTTGCCTCTGTCCCCCCGTGCCCCCATTTTGGGTGCCCGTTTCGCTTCTGTTTCCCCTCGTGCCCCCATTGCTTGTGTCCTTTTTCCTTCTGTCTCCCCTCGTGCCCCCGTTGATTGTGTCCTTTTGCTTTCTGTCTCCCCTCGTGCCCCAGTTGATTGTGTCCATTTTTGCTTTCTGTCTCCCCTCGTGCCCCCATTGATTGTGTCCATTTTTGCTTTCTGTCTCCCCTCGTGCACCCGTTGATTGTGTCCATTTTTGCTTTCTGTCTCCCTTCGTGCCCCCATTGATTGTGTCCATTTTTGCTTTCTGTCTCCCCTCGTGCCCCCGTTGATTGTGTCCATTTTTGCTTTCTGTCTCCCTTCGTGCCCCCATTGATTGTCCTTTTGCTTTCTGTCTCCCCTCGTGCCCCCGTTGATTGTGTCCATTTTTGCTTTCTGTCTCCCCTCGTGCCCCCGTTGATTGTGTCCATTTTTGCTTTGTCTCCCTTCGTGCCCCCATTGATTGTGTCCATTTTTGCTTTCTGTCTCCCCTCGTGCCCCCGTTGATTGTGTCCATTTTTGCTTTCTGTCTCCCTTCGTGCCCCCATTCTGCTGTGCCCAACTTTGCCTTCTGTACCCCCGCCGCTGCGTCCCTGCGGCCCCGCCCCCTGACTGCCCATTCGCTGCCCCTGCCTCCCGCCTCCCAGCTGCTCCTCCCTCCCAGCTCCCCATATATGGCGGCCGCTGCGCGGTGAGGAGAGCGACCCTTGACCTTGCCAGGTAGGTCGCTCCCCCGCCACACAGCTCCGCCTGTGTTGTCCTGCCCGCTGCTGCTGCTGGTAAGCTCGCCTCTCTGCTGTTGCCTTGGTGCCCGTTTTTGCCTCTGTCCCCCCGTGCCCCCATTTTGGGTGCCCGTTTCGCTTCTGTTTCCCCTCGTGCCCCCATTGCTTGTGTCCTTTTTCCTTCTGTCTCCCCTCGTGCCCCCGTTAATTGTGTCCTTTTGCTTTCTGTCTCCCTTCGTGCCCCCATTGATTGTGTCCATTTTTGCTTTCTGTCTCCCTTCGTGCCCCCATTGATTGTGTCCATTTTTGCTTTCTGTCTCCCCTCGTGCCCCCATTGATTGTGTCCATTTTTGCTTTCTGTCTCCCCTCGTGCCCCCATTGATTGTGTCCATTTTTGCTTTCTGTCTCCCCTCGTGCCCCGTTGATTGTGTCCATTTTTGCTTTCTGTCTCCCCTCGTGCCACCGTTGATTGTGTCCATTTTTGCTTTCTGTCTCCCCTCGTGCCCCCGTTGATTGTGTCCATTTTTGCTCTCTGTCTCCCTTCGTGCCCCCATTCTGCTGTGCCCAACTTTGCCTTCTGTACCCCCGCCGCTGCGTCCCCTGCGGCCCGCCCCCCTGACTGCCCATTCGCTGCCCCTGCCTCCCGCCTGCTCCTCCCTCCCAGCTCCCCATATAAGGCAGCCGCGCCGCTGGCGCGCCGAAGGCGCGCCTAAGGCAAGCCCGTCTGCGCCCATCCGCGCCTGGACCGCGCCCAGCGCCAGAACCCCTGGGCCGCGCGCCCCCGCTCCAGCCTCGAGGACCGACGCCGTTACGATGCCACCACACTCCACGCTCTCAACCCCGGACGGAGACACAACTGCTTCAAGGCCGCCCCGAAACGCACACATGGCCCCTTCACCTGCCGGAACTGCAGATACACCAGCCTCAGGGCCACCGGAGCGCCCGCCAAGAAGGACCTCAACCACCTCCGATGCATCCTACTGAACACCCGCTCCGCACGCAAACACGCCGTCGAGCTCTGGGACCTGCTCGACTCATCATCACCAGACGTCGCCTTCCTGACAGAGACCTGGATGAACAACTCCTCCGCACCCGACATCGCCATAGCCATCCCAGACGGCTATAAGATCACCCGCAGAGACAGCGTCAACGGAGTAGGAGGAGGAATCGCCATCGTCCACAAGAACTCCATCAGGGTCTCGACCAGCACCGACGACGTTCTCTGCACCGCCGAACACATGCACTTCCAGATCCACACGGACCCCAACACCACCCTCAGAGGCACCCTTGTCTACAGACCCCCTGGGCCCCGACCCCAGTTCAGCGACTCCATCGCCGACTTCATCAGCATGCACGCCCTGACTTCTACCGACTACATCCTCCTCGGAGACCTGAACTTTCACCTGGAGAACAACAACGACAGCAACTCCACCACCCTGATCGCCAACCTCGGACTGAGACAGTTCGTCACAACACCGACACATTCCGCCGGCCACACGCTCGACCCCGTCTTCTCCTCAAGCTCCCACGTCTCCTTCACTCACACCACGGAACTCCTCTGGACCGACCACCGCTGCATCCACTTCACCTTCCAGAAACCCACCACACACCACCGCACCCAACAGATCCCACGCCGCTGCTGGAGCAAAGTCACCGAAGACCAACTACGGGCAAACCTCGCTCTCAGCCCTCCCTCCGACCCATCCAACACCGACGACGCTGCCTGCAACCTCAGACGATGGATAGACGACTGTGCCAACACCCTCGCTCCGCTGAAAAAACTCACCTACAGCGACACCACCAAAAGAGCCAGCTGGTTCACCCCGGAACTCCTAGCTTCCAAGCGTACCTGCCGGAAACTTGAGAAGAAATGGCACAGTGATAAGACACCGGACAGCCACGCAGCCCATAAAGACGCCATCCGTAACCACCACCACCTCATCAGGTCCATCAAGAGAATCTCCTTCAAAGACCGCCTCGACAACAACGCACACAACAGCAAGGAGCTCTTCAACATCGTGAAGGAACTCTCCAACCCCAGCTCCAACACCAACGACATCCCGCCGTCGCAAGCCCTGTGCGATTCCCTTGCCACCTTCTTCCACCGCAAGATCGCCGACATCCACAACAGCTTCAACACCCAGACAGCCCCCACCAAGATAGATACTCCAGACCTGCCGCACACAATCGACCATGACCCCTTGCCAGCCTGGGCCAGCGTGAACATCGATGACACCATCAAGACCATGGGCACAATACACTCCGGTTCCCCGTCAGACCCTTTCCCGCACCACATCTTCAACAAAGCCAGCAGCTCCATCGCACCCACCTGTGCAACGTTATCAATCTCTCCTTCGAGACCGCGACCTTCCCAGAGAGCTGGAAACACGCAGAGATCAACGCCCTACTCAAAAAACCCAAGGCGGACCCAAGAGACCTCAAGAACTTCCGGCCCATCTCCCTGCTTCCGTTCCCAGCCAAGGTCATCGAGAAGATCGTCAACAAACAGCTAACCCGATACCTAGAAGAAAACAGCATCCTGGACCCATCCCAATCGGGGTTCCGCAGCAACCACAGCACTGAGACTGCCCTCATCGCCGCCACCGACATCAGGACCCTGCTGGACAACGGTGAGACCGCAGCCCTCATCCTGCTGGACCTCTCCGCCGCCTTCGACACTGTCTGCCACCAACACTCTACGCGCACGCCTCCACGACGCAGGGATCCGAAACAAGGCCCTGGAATGGACCACCTCCTTCCTCGACGGCAGAACCCAGAGAGTCCGCCTCCCACCTTTCCGATCCGAAGCCTCCGAGATCATCTGCGGCGTACCCCAGGGATCTTCCCTCAGCCCAACACTGTTCAACATCTACATGGCCCCGCTCGCACGCATCGCCAGACAGCACGACCTCAACATTATCTCCTACGCCGACGACACTCAACTGATCCTCTCCCTCACCAAGGACCCCCTCGCCGCCAAAGCCAATCTCCATGAAGGAATGAAGGCCGTCGCCGATTGGATGAAGATCAGCCGACTAAAGCTGAACACGGACAAGACGGAGGTCCTCATCCTCGGCTCCAACCCCTCAGCCTGGGACGACTCCTGGTGGCCAACGACGCTGGGAGCAGCCCCGACACCCACCGACCACGCACGCAACCTGGGAGTCATCCTCGACTCAACGCTCTCCATGGCCAAGCAAGTCAACAGAGTCTCCTCCTCCTGCTTCAACACCCTCCGCATGCTTCGCAAGATCTATAGGTGGATCCCGACAGACACAAGAAGAACAGTCACCCAGGCCCTCGTCAGTAGCAGACTTGACTATGGGAACGCCCTCTACGCGGGAGCCCCGGCCAAGCTCATCAAGCGACTGCAACGCATACAAAACGCCTCCGCACGCCTGATCCTCGACGTACCACGCCACAGCCACATCACCCCCCACCTGAGGAACCTGCACTGGCTCCCCGTCGACAGGAGGATCACCTTCAAACTCCTCATCCACGCACACAAGGCACTCCAAAAAACTGGCCCAGCCTACCTCAACAGACGACTCTTCTTCTACGTCCCCAACCGCCAGCTCCGCTCCGCCGACCTCTCCCTCGCATTCGAAGAACAACCACCGGCGGCAGATCCTTCTCACACCTCGCCGCCAAGACCTGGAACACCCTTCCACTAAGCCTACGACAGACCCAAGACCTGCTGACCTTCAGGAGGCTACTCAAGACCTGGCTGTTCGACCAGTAGCAGCACCCCCCCTTCCCTCTCCCCAGCGCCTTGAGACCCTCGCGGGTAAGTAGTGCGCTCTACAAATTCTGTGATTGATTGACATAACATGAAAGGGAGAATAGTTGGAGACAGAGTGATGTAATTATACAAAACACACAAAACAAGGACAAGGTAATTAAGACTAACACCTATTACCTAAAGAAGAATGATAATGGAGAGACTAAGATCAGTCTTTTATGGTACACACTTAAAGCAGTAACAAGAGGCAAACTAATAGCCATGTCAGGAAAGCGGAATAAAGATAGAAGGGAGAAGAACAAGGAACTTGAAACAAGGCTGAAGAAATCAGAGATAATACAGAAAAGTCAAGGCGGTGGATCCAAACGATGGATCCAAACAAAGTGAAATTCACCCCGATTTATACAAAACAAAGGTACTATAAAGGAATAAACAGAGCAGGCAAAAACCTCCCCTGCAAGCTATGGGCAAAAATCACAAAAGAAAGGGCTTCAGCTATCTGGGATCACTCTGGAATTAGTATCTGAGATGACATGGGTATAACACAAGCTTTTAGGGACTATTATGGTAGTGTATACATGACAGACTACTCATCGACTACGAATATACCGAGGTTATTCAACTCCTTCATAGACACAGGGACGATGACACACTCTATGCATCCATTAGAGTGATACCTAAATGGGAAAAGACCACACAATCGAAGTTTTTTTAAAAAGCAGACCAACCCCTCACAATACTTCACTTTAACAACAGCAGCAGCAGCACTGCATGAGACTCCCACTTTGAACTTCAATGAATATCCAAGTCGAGGGAGCAGTATCTTACATTCGTACTTGCATTTCCTCAGGAAAGGTCCTCATTCTTCTTAGGGAACTCAAATTTGGGGGCCTTCAGGCTCTACCTCTGTCAGAGTTTCAGTCGGCAACAGTGTTTCCACTGGGGCCTCCATCTGACCTACTGGAAGCGTCTGGTTTGTCAGTGTTTCACTTCAGTTGCCTTGACTCGATCAGTGAAAGGTAAGTGTTGATTTTCTTCAAAAAATGAAGTTCTAATTCAATTGGTCATTGTTCAGAGAAAATGGAAATGTTACATACCTATGATCCTACTTCTGCTTCGTAGCACTCTTCATTGAAGTCATAAAAGCTGAAGAAATCCCAGCTGCCTGAGAAGACCCCAAAACACCTTTAAATATGATAATCTTAATGAGATATACATTGTAGAATGTTTTTAATGCATGTTAATCTCTTGAGGAATTCCAATATGTCTGTCAGAGATGCCATTTTCTTTCTGAATACTGGAAATGTAATAAGATGATTAACGTCTTGAGGTTACATCATCTGTCATGAAGAAACTTCTTTAAACATTGAGTGCCTCAGTGGCTCCTTATGCGCAGTTCGGACAAACGCCTCTTAGCAGACATATATGCATTCTTAAATACACCGACAGGCAAAGGTCCATAGCCGGCACAAAAACGATGGGAACTGGAATATGGACGCACATTTACTCAGAAAGAATGGGGGGACATTCTGCACAGGGCTCACTCCTCTGCCTGTTGTGTGGAAGGGAAGGAAACACTATTGAAAATTCTTCACTACTGGTACTATACCCCGCCCGACTGACCAAGTGAAAAGCGGCCAGCGATCGCACGTGCTGGAGGCAATGTGGACATCAGGGAACTCTAACTCACATCGTATGGTCCTGCCTGAAACTACAAACTTTCTGGTCGGAGAGAATAACAGACCTTAATTATGTATACAATACTGATCTCCCCCGCTTCCCCAGTTATATACTATTGGGTCTCCCAAATGCGCTAACATGCTCACTGCATTCGGCTCGTGCGTACTCTCACCTTGGCCCTCTGCGCTGCGAAACAGGTCATTTTGGCTAAGTGAGGGATGGACTGTCTACCAACAAAATTAGATTGGCTACATAGGCTTTGGCACCTCCTGGGAATGGAGAAACTAAATGCAGTGATAGAGCGGAAATTACCCTTATTTGACAGAACTTGGAGACCGTGTATCCGATACCTCTCACATGAGTTTAGGGAACTGACCTGCCCAAAGTATTTGAGAGCGCTCCGCCTTACACACCCATCACAAGATCCATAAACACTGATGCCCCTCTGGTGACATAGCTCCACCTTGCTTCACATTTGAGGACTGTTTAATATTACTGCTTATTATTGTTGATGTTTTCTTGGTTTACTCCCCACATCCTCTTCCCTCAAGCCTTTTTTCTTTTGCTATCAGTCTTGAGTCCACTGGCCAGTGGATGTAAGTGTGGGCTATATGTAATGTTCTGGTACATTGCTTGAAAACTAATAAAACAGAATTAAACCATAAACATTGAGTGCATGAGGATAAAAATATGCAGCCTGATAGGCTCACATTGAGAAAGTTCAAAATAGAGTATGCTCCTTTAAGGGCCTTGGAGAACCACTACCCACAATGCCTTGTATCGGCAGTTACCTACCAAAGCAAGTTCTTTATAAAGGAATAGGGTACATAAAAACTAGACTACTCTACTTAATATGCTAATAAAAGCTGGCGTCGTGGGCTTATTTATGACTTCAGTGAAGATTCCTACAAGCCATAACTCTGACCACAGGTATTTAACCTTTCCTTCGGCATCGTAGGCAAGTTTTGCGGCTGTTAGTTGCAAAGAATAACAATATGCTGTAGAGTAGCTTAGAAATTTACAGCAAAACGCCATGTTTACCTTAAAATGTTTCAAAGGGCTTCTTGACCAACTCTAGCTTCATATTGAGTATCCGTATCAAAAAAGTGGCACCTATAAAAAGTATGCACTGATTGGAAGTAGCTGCTTTGTAGACTTTAGAAATTGGGGCAGGCTAAGCAAGGCTGTAGTTTCAGCTTTACTTTTTGCTAAATGGGCCTTGGGTTTACCTGGAGAGACTTATTGGCAAGTTGGTACCATAAAGAACTGCACACAACTATCCATACTGCAATTGATGGAAGAACCTAGTCCTTTCCTAATGTCTGTAGTTAACAAACAATTGAAGTGTCTTTCTAATATCCTTCGATCTATCTAGATCAAAACGGGAAACCCTTTTCATATCTAGAGAATGGAGAGATCTTTCCGCTGAAAGTACATGGATTAGGAAAGAAAGTAGAAAGTGTAACAGTCTGACCTATTTGAATGAAAAACTGTGAAAAAGTCTATCACTGAGAGAACGTGTATTTCACGAAGTCTTTGTGCTGACGTGATCGCTATTAAAAGCAGTTTTTCACGACCGATGTCGAAAGAAGATATATGTATAGGTTCAAAGGTGGACCCATTAGTTTTGATAGTATTCGGTTCACTTCATAGAGGTCAAGGTTTTTTTTTATTGAAGGAACAACCTTAAGCCCTTCGAGGAAGTCTTTTACTTACGGGAATCTGTTGGAGATGTTCTATATGTCATAATAGCATCTAAATGAACCTTTATCAATGAATATTGCAATTTAGATTTCGCTAGGTAAAGTAAATACGGCAGAATGACATTTTCTTGGCCAGTAACTGGATCATTTTTTTTGTTGCAACATTAAATTCAAAATCTTTTCAATTTAAATGTGTAGCTCATCTTGTGGAAGGATGTTTGTACTCTTTTAGAATATTCATACAGTCAGGGGGTAGATTCAAGTGGCCATATGGTCTGATTTCAGGAGCCATGCTGCCAAATTCAAGCATTGAAGGGTCAAATGTTGTATTTGGCCCTGAATTCTGGATAACAGATCCGGTTTGAGTGGTAGTCACTTGTGGTGTTGCAAGGCGAGTTCTAGAAGGTTATGCTATGTTAAAATGTTTCTAAAGCGCTCAAATACCAGAGGGTGTCTTGGCGCTGTCAAGGTACCACCACTGTCCTGGCGAATCTGGTGCTATCAGAATAATTTTCAAACTTGATTTCCGTAGGTTTTGGATCACTATTTATATTAGTGGTATTGGTGGAAAAACATATATAAATGGAGTTGATCATTTGATCAAAAGAGCATTTCCTGCTGATTTTGGTGCTGGTGCCCTGGATTCGAAGTCTTATTTTTTGTTTTGTGCCATGGCAAATAAGTCTAATGCTGGGACACCCCATTCTACGAAGACACATTCCATCACATTGTCCTTTGAACACACATTTGTGATTCTCTTCGTGATGACGGCTGAAATAATCCGCCTCACATTCTGAACTCTCGGAAAATGAAAAGCCAGTCCTCTTACTAGTGCCGAATGTTACATCATCTGAACCTGCAAACACCACTGTCTCGACCTCATTTCGCCTTGTTTGTTGCTGTTATACATTGTTATGGTATTGTCTGCTTGATTCATCAAATCTTTCCCAGAGAGTGATGGTAAGAAGGCTTTGAGGGCTAGATGTATTGCCTTCAGTTCTAGAAGATTTATGTGTTAAATGCTCTCTTTGTTCAACCACAGACCCCAAATCTAAAGATGGTCCATATGTGCACCCCACCCAGACAGGGAAGCATCCATGACCATGGTTTGGATCGGCTATTTGTTTTGTAAAGGAACTCCCCGGAGAGAATTGTTTGCTCTAGACCACAGGCGAGAAAATCTCAAGCAACCATCATCTGGTAAATGTGGGCTTTGTAGTTGTCTGATCTTTGAGACCATTGCTCTTCAAGGCATTGTTGAAGGGAGTCTCATAAAGAACCTTGTGTTTGGGACAAAAAATATGCACGATGCCATGGATCCTAGGACTGAAGTCACTTGGTGAACTGTGGGTTTGTTCCTGTTTCAGATCTGCATGTTTCTTCTGAATGGGTAAAAATCTCTACTGAAGGATAGACACTTTTGTTTAGAGTATCTATTTTGGTGCGCAGATATATCAGACACTGAAGTGGTGTTACGATCAATATGTTGAAGATGATTTGAAGGCCCAGCTTGGTTAATAATCATGCTGTGGTCTTGAAGTTCTCTGCTGCTTCTGAGTGGGAAGTTGCCTTTATCGGTCATTCATTGACGTATGGATAAACAAAAATCTTTTTCTTTCTCAGGTGAGCTACGATTACTGCCATGTATTTCGAGGAGGTTTGAGGTGCTGATTTCAGTCCGAAACGAAGCACATCATACTGAAAGTGTTTGTTTCCAACTCGTAATCTGAGGTATTTTCTGTGCGGACGTGAAACTTGGATGTGAAAGTATGCGGCATGCAAATCTATTGCACAAAGCTAATTGCCCCTTCTCATGTGCAGGTAGATTTGATTTGGAACTTTTCTTTGGTAATACATTTGTTGATGATCTGAAGATCTAAAAATCAGACGAAATCGATTGGGTTGGCCTTTCCTTAATAAAAGAAACCATCTTGAAAAGATTCCTTCATTGAATTGGTTTGATGGAACTTCTTCTATTGCATGGTTATGGAGCAACAGAGATGTTTCGTTTGATACATCAGACAGATGACATTCAGTGGTGCTCTTTGTGGAATAGGCAGTGAAATAGCCTTGAATTGGATTGAGCAGCCATTTTGAATGTTTAGCACCCATCTGTCCGTAGTTATGCTCTCCCCCTCCTCCAAAAACAATGTCACCGCTCCCCCAACAGAAATGGGAAAGTATAAGGGAAGGTGGGGATGGATGTTCGGATTTTCATTGTTTATTATTTGATGAGTTCGCTTTCTAGAGTGAGATGGTTTAGGAGGAGTTGAGCTTCGTTTATGCTAACTTCTTTGATATTGTCTCTGTGGTTGCCTCTGTTGTTGCTGAGTTTGGTCTGGCCATCTAGAGTGCCTAGATATTAAGTGCAAAGTTGTAAAATATCTAGAGCACACATTCCCTTCTTTATCCAGTGATTAATATGAACAGCAGGACTGGGAGAATAAAGCATGAATCTTTGTGTTTATCGGAAAATAAGCAATGGTTAGTAAGTGGATAAACATAACATGCAGGCTGTTTCTCTATGAAAGAGCCAAGCCAGATTAATAGTACAAACATGTATGTCTTACAGTCACTTCCACCTAGTGCAACCCAAAGGGAGTCAGAAAATTGGAACTAGACATCGCTCTTTCAGTGATTTCTTGCTGGTTAGAATTTTTCTTTTTTGGGGGACTTTTCTCAGCCACTCTTATTCGGGCTCCTTTCCAATACATCAATTTTAGCCTACCATCCTACTCCAGCCAGAGAGCAGTCATTTGGAAATCACATCCTACTCTAAAAGCAAGACACCAGGCAGAGATGCCAGGTCTACTGTGGATGGGAACACAAGCAATCCCAGACTAGTTCTAACCTTGTGATGTGAGGTGCAGCTTAAGTACTATGGCACAGTGATCTAGGGACCCATGTATGGGTACATAGGTCACACTTAGGGAATCTCAGCCATTGCTAATTACTCTAGATACACTCCAGTCCATCATTTTAATATAGCCTTATAGCCGGCTATTAAAGGCCCGCTCCTGCGTTAAAGGCCCGAGCTGAAGGCAAGGGACTTTAACAAGGGACCGGGACTTTAATAGCCAGTATAGTCCTGCTACGAAGGGCTATAAGGCTATTAGAACATTCTGCCACTAGAGGGCAGAATGTTCTAACAAATAAAACAAAGGCCTCTCGAAGCTCGAGGGGATTTAAATCCCCTCGAGCTCCGAGAGGCCTTTGTAAAACATTGGAATGTTGCTCTGCGGGCCTTTACCAGCCTGTAGAAGCAGGGAGCACTTAGAACATTGGAATGTTGGGAGCTCCATTGAAGACAATGGAGTGCTCCCTGCTTCTACGGGCCGGTAAAGGTCCGCAGAGCAACATTTCAATGTTTTACAAAGGTCTCTCGAAGCTCGAGGGGATTTAAATCCCCTCGAGCTTCGAGAAGCCTTTGTTTTATTTGTTAGAACATTCTGCCCTTAGTGGCAGAATGTTCTAATAGCCTTATAGCCCTTCGTAGCAGGGCTATACAGGCTATTAAAGTCCCTCACCCTTGTTAAAGTCCCTCGCCTTCGGCTCGGGCCTTTAATAGCCGGTATAGCCCGCTACGGTGGGCTATAAGGCTATATTACATCCCACCAGACAGAGACTTTCTCTATCTCTCTGAAAATGGAAGAAATCTGACAAAGGAGCATTTGTGCTGTAGTTATTCAAAAGAAAATGTACTATTTGCTCAGACATTCATTGCCAAGTCCAGTGAATGGGCTCAACAGAACCAATTCAATATTGAATACCTCAAAAGTAGAACTGAATTCAAATATCAACCACAGATTATCTGGGCAATTTTTAAACTCCTTGAAAGTTTGAAAAATTAATTGCCACCATCATATTTGCCTTGTTTGTAGAAAGTATCAGGGGAGAAGGATGACACAAGTGGTGAGGCCACACAATTACAGTAACCTGCAAATGGAAATGTAAGCTTGGTACACCCAGCATACAAGAACATAGGGTACACATGGCAAACGTAAAGCACCAGTGCTTACAATCTCTGATAAAACACTAATCCATAATTTGCATGTCAACATCTCAAGATGTTAGCTTGAAACTATTTGACAAGTTTGAAGCCAAACACCTAAGCCAAGAAAGAAATCACCGAACTTTTAAACAGTGTACTTCTCGTTCATCAGACAGAAAACACAGAGGTTTATGGTTGGTTCAAAAAGCAATACAATTTTTTTAACATAGCACCTTAAATAACTGACGAAATTGGTGCAAGGATAGCACTTTGAACCAAAGAGCTGAGTGAGTCTTAACAGAAGATTACAGCCCTCTTTCCCAAGTAAATAAAAGTTTGTTCCCATCTCTACTGGTCCAGGCAGTAGCTGGAAGCCACAATGAGACAATGGCACCCTGGAGAAAAACATTAAGAAATTAATGTTAGCTCGATTATATTACGCTCGTACCACCATCCAGGCTATGGGAAGTGGCGTCTCGGATCTGTGTCTCCGGGGATGATGAGAGAGAGGGACCTTTTTTCACACCATAAGGACGTGCCCCGCAGTTTGATCCTACTGGTTGGCGCTGCAGAAACTCACTGGAGAGGTATTGGGAATTGTAGAGCCAGACTCAGCCAAGATATGCTTACTACACATTTGGGGAGATGATCCACCACCCCGCTATCACAAATTATGGTTATTCCTAGGTCTAGCAGTGGCCAAAAGAAACATAGCATGCATGTGGGGCTCACAGGACACTAACATGGACTGGTGCATGATATCTGAAATAACTATCTATCAAGGCCGGGGAAGCCCACGAAGTGGGAAAAGATCTGGGCTCCGAGGTGAGTATTGGGGAACAGGGGAAGACACCCTAGAAAGAGGGAAGGGGTTTATACACAGAGACAGAACCCTAGATGTTGGGCGATGGAAAGTTGTAACTATATACGCTTTTTGTACTAGTTATACAACGATACTATGGTTACATGGCCCCTATGGGTCTCATATTTATGCTACACTGCTTGTTATGTATGTGTTTTCAAAACTTAATAAAAACATTTATAAAACAAACAAAAAAAGGAATTAATATTACCATGAAGGACATTAAATACCTCTTAATAGTGGCCTCAAAACAGTGAAAGGTAGAGAGGGTGATAGAGCTCAAACTGCCCGGTCTTTCTCTATTAGAATTTGAGGTGTTCCTTGAGAAATAAATTGTGGGTGGAACCAGATTCAAGATTGAAGGACCACCAAAAAAATGTTTTGTCCACCTAACATTTTTCGGACAAAAACTGTCCTGAAATTTGTAAATGTTAAGTGGCGCAGTATACCTGGAAATTGCCTTTCACTGCAGGTAGCAGGAGATTGTTGTGCATTTTGTTACAGAGAAAGAGGATAGTGTAAGGAGTCACAATCTCACAGCAGGCCGTTTCGTACACATCATACTGAGACCCACAGCCACACTCTGTTGCAACTCTAGTTGCTGCTCCTACTTTAAGAAGCATACAATAAAGTCTAACTGCATTGATGAAAGCGCCAATTACAACATAGGAGGGCTGTTACGGAATAAACTGATAGATTTCATAAAGTGTCTGTAATTTGCTCATTTCTGTAAGGAGAAATTAAAGCTAATGAATAATGAGACAACTTTTCCAAACTGAAGAAGATAACTTTAAAGGGCAGAGTAAGGAGATTTTAACTTTGGAAATAAAAAGCATACAGGTATTTTCTTGATTTTATTTTTAATAATTGCGGCATATTCATTTATCAATGTCCTGAAAGTCCTCATTTGGGAGAGGGAGTGCAAACATCCTTATCAGTGGCATTAACGTGAAACGTGGTTCTTCGAATCTTTAAGACCCAAGTTAGAAAGAATGGTAACAGATGATTTCTCTAAGATGTCAAGAGTTACGTGCTTGGCAAAAAGACAAAGAAGAGAAGAGTTCTACTATCGAAGTACCTCGGCAGGCTGCAGAGTTCCTCGCTAGCAGAAACATCCACCAACAGGACAAGTTACTTACCTTTGGTAACGCCTATCTGGCTACAGATTTCTTACCTTAGAATTATCCCCAGGTGTCAGACTGTATCCGGAAAATTTTCATTAGCAGTACCCCGCGCGCCCGTAGGTGGCGTTGATCCGCTCTGCATGGCGTCGTCTGCACCGGATATGACGTGCGCAATGCATATATGGATGCCACCCCAGCCCGTTGACATCAGCTACTTTTCGTGACTTTCCACGCCAGGAGCGCACACTGAAAACTGGTATAGAAAACTAGGGCCCTAAAGGGTAATGTCCTGTCCCTAGAAATCCGTTGCAAACACAAGAAGAAATTCGTTCACAGAGCGGAGAGGATGGGTGGGTCGGTAAGGTATATGCGGCTAAAGTCTCTACCAGATAAGTCGTTACCGAAGGTAAATAACTTGTCCATCTGACAGAGACTTCTAGCCGCAGATTCCTTACCTTAGAATATATACCCAAGTAACCTCCCTGAGGTGTGCCTGTGAAACAATTTCACACCAAAAAGTCCTGTAGAATCGAACGGGTCAAGTGTCCGTCCCGACGGACTTGACAGTCCAGGCAGTAGTGTTTTGTGAATGTGTGCAAGGAAGCCCACGTTGCTGCCTGGCAGATGTCTAGGGCCGGGACTCTGCGTTCTAACTCAGTGGTCACAGTCTTGGCTCTGGTAGAATGAGCACATAACCCCTCAGCAGGTTGCTTCTTGGCCAATGTGTAGCGGATTTTAATGCAGAGCACAATCCATCGGGAGAAGGTCTGCTCCTGCACAGCCTTTCCCTTCTTTGCTCTGACATACCCACGAAGAGTTGGTTGTCCACAAGGCACTCTTTCGTGTGGTCAAGGTAGAACGACAAAGCTCTTTTTGGGTCCAGGCGGTGAAGTCTCTCCTCTTCTTTAGAGGGATGTGGAGGAATGCAAAAGGTAGGCAGATGGACTGGCCTAAATGAAAGGGAGTGACGACTTTTGGCAGAAAGGAAGCTCTAGTTCGTAGAACTAGCTTGTCTGGGTAGATATTCTGGTATGGAGGCTTGGATGACAAAGCCTGAAGCTCACTGACCCTATGGGGAGAATTGTTATTGCCACCAGAAAGGCCGTCTTGATAGTAAGGAGCTGGAGAGGACAGTTGTGCAAGGGCTCAAAGGGAGTGCACATCACGAAAGTCAGGACAAGATTAAGATCCCACTGAGCCTTGATAAAGAGAGAAGGAGTAAACTTATGTTGCAAACCTTTCAAGAACCTATGTACAGTAGGGGATTTAAAGATGGATGGCTGGTCACGCAACAGCAGAAAGGCTGAAATAGCAGAAAGATAACCCATTGGTGCCCAGAGCAGAGCCCTGCTGGTCAGGGGGAAGAATAAAACGAAGAACCTGAGAAAGAGGAGCATAAAGGAGGTCAACTTGCTTTTCTGCACACCATGCCGCAAATTTACCCCAATGGCAAGCGTATACCGTTTTGGTCTAGGGACGCCTTGCTGACAGAATAACATCTCAGACGTCAGGCGGAAGGTCAAAGACTGTCAAGTATCGCCGCTCAATCTCCACGCAAGGAGGTGGAGCGTTGACAAGTTTGGGTGGAGAATGCTCCCATAACACTGAAATAGAAGATCCTCACGAAGGGGCAATGCTCAATAGGTTTAGATACCAAGCTCTCCGAGCCCAGTTCGGAGCCACAAGGATGACTTGGGCCTGGTCGTTCCTGATCTTCATGTGAACTCTGGGCAGGAGTGGTATGGGCAGAAAGGCGTACAGGAGGCCTGAGCTCCACTTGATATGAAAAGCGTCTCTGAGTGAGAGCCGCCTTGGGGACTCCAGCGCGCAGAACGTTCTTGGCGGTGGCTTACAAATATAACCAAGGCTCACCCAACTGCTGAAAGAAACCTTATACCACCTCCAGATGAAGATGCCATTTATAACCTGCTAGGCATCTTTAGCCGAGTTTGTCTGCCCTGGCGTTCAGAGAGCCCGCTAGGTGTTGAACCACAAGGGAGATTCCCTGCTGTTCCAGCCATGTCCAGAGACACAGGGCCTCTTGACAAAGGGTACACGAACCCAACCGCCCTGTTTACTACAGTACCACATGGAGGTGGTGTTATCTGTGAATACCTGCACTAGCCTTACCTTGCTGGAGGGTAGAAAGGCTTTTAATGCCAGCCGGAACACCGGGAGCTCCAAAAGGTTGATGTGGAGTCGATAGTGCCGGAGACCAGCGGCACCTGATCTCCACCTCTCCCAGATGGCCGGCCCATCCCAGGAGTGACGCATTTGTCACTATGGTCAGATCTGGTTGGGGAAAGGAGAGGGTTCTGCCGCTGACCCAATAGCAGTTCCTTAACCACCACTGCAGATCTTGTGCAGTTCCCTATAAGATCTGGACCAGGTCGGAGAGACTTCCCTGATGCTGCGCCCACTGGAACTTCAGGTCCCACTGCAGAGCCCGCATATGCCAGCGGGACTGTGTCACATGCAGGAGGCCATGAGGCCAAGTAGCCTCAGAGTCAGTCTCACCGAAATCCAGGATAGAGGCTGATACATCAGTATCATAGCCCAAATATCCTGGCCTCGCCATTCGGGAGGATAGGCCCGAAACTGCACCATGTCCAGAACAGCTCTGATGAAAGGGTGTGTCTGAGAGGGAGTCAGGTGTAGCTTCAGAACACTGATAGTGAACCCCAGCGAATGCAGGCGGTCCGCCGTAGTCTGGAGGCGAGAGAACAGCCTGAGGCGAGCCTGGCTTCAACAGCCAGTCGTTGAGATGGGGGAAGACTGGCGCCCCTGATCTCTACAGGTGAGCTGCAACCACCGCTATCACCTTGGTGAACACCCGAGGGGCGCTGGTGAGGCCAAACAAGGAGCACAAAGAACTGAAAGCGCACATGGCCCACCGTGAACCGCAGGCAACGCCTGTGGGCAGGAATGACAGGAATGTGGAAATATGCGTCCTGCAAGTCCAACGCTACCATCCAGTCTCCCGGGTCCAGGGCAGACAAAACTTCAGCGACCGTGAGCATTTTGAACTTTTTCTTGAGGTAGAAATTGAGAGGGCGCAAGTCTAGAATAGGATGGGCACCATAAAGTAGAGGGAATAGCAACCACACCCTACTTCTGGTGTCGACACTCTCTCTCTATAGCCCCTTGGTCAAGAGAGACGTAATTTCCTAACAGAGCAGCGAAAGATGATCCTCCGTCAGACTGTTGCAAGCAGGTGGCATGGGTGGAGGGGTAGTCTTGAAGGGGAGGGAGTAGCCCCTCCGGACAATCTGCAAAACCCATTGGTCCGATGTGATAGGCCGCCAGTGGTGCAGGTGTTGGCGGATCCCACCGCCCACTGGGTGTCCATGATAAGGGGGCAGACTATAAGGGCTTGGAGACTGCGGCTGCCAGGGGGAGTAGTGAACTGGCCCGACCTTTGGCCACCCAACCCACGAGCTCTGTAGGTGCTTCCTTGGCCACACAGAGGCTGTGAAGCTTGCGCACAGCAGTGGCTGGGTGGGTACAGACGCGGCTGGAAGCCCCTTCCGTGGCCACGAAAGGCGGATTGGGGGTGACGAGGGGCCACCGAAAGTGCCCAAGTACCTGGCCGTAGCCCTGCTCTCCTTAAAGCGATCCAGTGCTGAATCTGCCTCGTCTCCAAAGAGATGGAAGCCATCAAATGACATGTTCATAAGTGATGCTTGGATGCCCCCAGTAAAGCCAGTCGTCCTCAACCAGGCGTGGCGCTGTAAGGCCACTGTCGACAAAACCGCTCTACCCAGTGGGTCAGTGGTGTCCAGTCCACAACATAAGGTGAATTTGGCTGCATCTGTCCAGTAAGCAACCACTTGGGAGAGGGCGGCCCAGGCCTCCTCCGGGACATTCGGCAGCACCTGCGCAACAGTGTCCCACAGAGCATGGGAGTAGCAGCCCAAAATGCACGCGGTGTTCACCAATTGCAGTGGCAGGCAGGTGAAAGAAAACATCTTCCGTAAAGTGTCCAGCCTCTTGGATTCCGACTCCAGGTGGGTGGGGGCGTGGCAGGGGGGGATACACAAGGGGGGGGATACACAAGGGAAAGCGCCATACAAAGTGGAGACTTGGACCACCAAGCTCTTCGGGCAGGGTGTTGCATGAGGAAGCTTGGGTCACCTGGAGTGGGGCGGTGGCGGAGACAGGAGTCCCTGTGCTGGGCTTGGACCGGGTCCCAAGCAGGACATCAGGAAGAGCTTCAGTAAAGGGGAGAAGTAGTTCTAAGGGGGACACTCCCAGCTGAAGCACCTCTTTCAAGACGTTAGTCTTGACAGCCATAGAGCAGGTTAAAGTCCATGACCTCGGCCGCTCTCCACATCACTAATGCGAAGGACGCTCCCTCCTCTGTAGCCACGGTAGGGGGAGAAAGCATGCCAGTATCTGGAGAAGGGTCCAGTTAGCTGGCTTCCACCAAATCCTCACACCAGTCCACATTAGGGTCATAGGGCTGGAATTCTTCAGGGTCCAGCGACCCCTCCCAGAGTTCTAGCCCATAAGAATAGGGCTCAGTCTCCATCCTGGAAGGCATGGCTCCTGAGGGCGCCAGAGCTGGCATCAACGCCGGGAGCGTCTGCATCATGACCGGCGTCGGGGAAGGTCCAGATGGCACGACCAGCGCCAGTGCAAATCCATCTGTGGATCCAGGGGGCCCCACTGGCGCCGGAGCAGGCGGCATGAATCCAGCAGGGGCTCCTCCCAAACCCACAGGGCCCAAAGGCGCGCCGGCGGGAGTAGGCCGCTCAAATTTGAGGCACATGGCCTCATAAAACTCTTAAAGCTGAGCGGGGGTTGCACCAGCTCCCCGAAACACAGGCAAGCACAGAGCTGACCCAGGCACTGGCTCAATTGCGGAGCCAGGCCTCTATTGCCAACGCTCCCTCGTTTAGTCGGCTGACAGATGAGGAGAAGTCAAAGACCTCTTCAACTTCTTGCTCTTCTTCTTCCGAAGGAACTTACCAGAGTGCCACAATGACTTAGAGTGCTATGAAGATTTAGGGCTCTGCGACCGCTCCCTTCCTGTCAACCAGGATCAAGATCGTTGCGGTGTCCCACGTCGAGCCGCCAGCAGCTTGAGGGATAGCTCCCTCAAGGCCTTCGGGTTCATGGTGCGACAATTGGAGCAGGCCTTTGGATCGTGATCGCGCTCGAGGTACCAGAGGCATACAAGATGCAGGTCAGATACCGGTCTTTAAAATAATGACTAATGGGTTGCTCTCTCTAGATCTGTACTGACTGGCGCGGAAAGAAAAGAACTGGCGTCAGTGCGCATGGGTGGTGCCTATATAGGCACCGCACACGTCACTACCGGCACAGACTACGCCATGCAGAGCCGATGGATGCCATCTACAGGTGCACAGGAAAATTGCTCACGAAAACTTTCCGGATCCAGTCTGATGCCTGGGGATAATCCTAAGGTAAGGAGTCTGCAGCTAGAAGTCTCCATCAGATAATCTAATGGTTGTGGGGAGAGGAAAGGATTTAATCAAATTAAAAGTTAGACTTTTTATGCAGAGGGCTAGTTGTTAATGAATGGGAAAAATTTAAAGGGCAGTGTTAAGGAAATCTTAGCTTTGGGTCAGTCCAGAAGTAACTTATTTTCTACATGTTGTTCTGTAAATGTTGTACATCATTTACAACAATTATTACTCATCTATTTACCAGTGTCTTGGAGTCATCAACGGAGAGTAGATAAGTATGCTTGAGACTGGCAGTAAAATAAAGCACAATTCATCAAAGACACAAGTTAAAAATAAGTGAAAACTGGTTATTGCTCTGGAATATCAAACGTTAAGTGTCTGACAAAAGACCAAGTGTCACTCTCTAAGCACTTCTGCAGAAACAGTATGCCCTTAGAAGAAACACTCATGGACACGTGTAATGTCTTCATTAGCAGGAGAGCAAAGCAACAATTTTAAATTCTTCATCATCTTTGTTACATTTCTTACACTTTATATACAAGTACATATATTCAGAGTCAGTAACAACAAGAAGTATGCTTACAGACATTTCATGGTTTTATTCCGGTACACAGCAACATTACAAAAATATTCTTTACATCTGCATAAACATAATAATTTAACATTTGTTTACAGATGTGCAGTATAGGTAGTGCACACAACAAAAGAGACAAAAAGAAATGAAGGTCAAAAATGAACCTGTAAAGAGGGTGCATGGAATGAATTACATGATTATGAGAGGAGTAAACAAGAAAATATTTGCTATTTACAGTTTAAATTATAGACTGATTGGGTAGATCAAAGGCAGATTTGTAACAAGTCATTTCCATAGTTAACATACATAAAGAACAGGGAAAATAGTCCACACAATTACTTGCAAATCTCCAGCACGTCTACAATCAGGCATGAACTCAATGAAGTCATCCGTTACTATAAACAATAAAGAATAATAATTCAGTTCCCTTCTTGAAATAGTTTGGTTAAAAACAATAAGTGTCCCTGTCTGCATGGTCTTACTGCCAGCTCACTTACCTCAACGAAGCAGTAAACACAGATAAATGTGGCTTTAACATTAGACAACAGAATATAGCTCTTCATGTATAGCTCCTATTGCTGGTAATCTTCTCTAGACATAAGGCAGCACTATCACAGAAAAGTCCTGTAATGTGTTAATGTCCTATATGTGCAACCCTCCATATGTCTGGCCCTGGCACAGTCTGGCTAACATATTAATAATTAGAACCCAATCTACACTTCACTACATGGTATCGCGGAATGCTATATGTTATGCACAGTGGCCCATCAGCCCTGGTATCAGATACACATTCCAGGTATCAGAATCCTTTTCCAGAGATGCCTGGTCAATGTTATAGCTTTCCAACAAAGGGACTTCGGCTCTAATAACCCTTGCCATTTGAAAACACAATACGGAGTAGTCCTATATTTCCAGGCTCAAGCATATGAGGGCTAGAAAAAAAAACCCGGATCAAACTATCCATCAACAGAAGGAACTGAAGGAGCCAGCTGTTCCAGTCAAGTATTGTTGATGCTAGTTGCTACATGAACCTAAAGGCACAAAAACGTCTCTTCAAGAAACATATGAGCTGGCACGGCATTGAAGTGTTTTGGGGACACAAATGTGTGTTTTGTAGAATAAGGGGCTCTTTTCAGGATGGTAACCAGCAGTAGCATCATAGACACGTCCTTCGAAAGGTCTCCTACTGATATTTCATAATTCAATGCCAATAAACAAATGCAATATCATCGTAGGGTGTTTCCTGAGCAGGTACTCTTATGACACAGCCATAAGGGTTAGGCTGGACATGCATATTCATTCTTAGAAACTTTGCAAGCACTACTACTATTTAACTGGTCGAAACCACTGAAGTTGAGCAAATGCTAAAAAGAAACGTTTTGAAACCACCTTTTATTTAGCAATACATACAAGGGCAATGAAAAAGGGCCACAAGGGACAAAAAGAGCTAGAGGGTCTAGAAGACATGAAAGGCCTAAGGGTAAAGAGGTAGATGTATCAGTCTGCAAGTACAGATATGCAGGGTTATTTTTAACAAAATGATGCAAGAATAAAGCTAGTTTCTAACACAGCGGTGGTGACTTTGTTGAAGTGTGCGCTCTGTAGCCAGTCATGGCAGGCTGAGACATGGGACTACAATTTTATTGATTTTGTGGAGGTCTTGTAGGACCCTTCATATTCCGCTTGTTTTTTTTTTTTTTTAATCGCCATTACAGAAGAGTTACAGGGACTACCTAGCACCTCTTTTAGAATGCCCTGTTCTAAAAAAAAATTCAATTACGGGTTTCATGCCCGCCTCTGCTGGAGGGGCGAATTGCTGTGGCACAATTCTACAGCCTTCTTTCCATTTCCTTTTATACTCTGTAGTTGATGCTACTGCCAACTCTTTCCCTCAACATGTAACTTTTGGTGGGAGGAGAAAAGGGCTTCAAACTTATTCCAGCAGTCTCTCCTCAATCTTAATTCTGAGGTATGGCATCGTAGGCAAGGAAAGACTACAACGTATGGCCCTGCAAGAAAAAAGCTTTCAATTCATATATGGGAGGGCAATGGATAGCCAGTAATTACCTGGAAGAATATGGTCTCCTTGAGTGACTGACCCCCGGTTTAGAAAGGGATAGTAGCAGCATAAGATAAAATATCTGAAAGTTAATGGTGGATCTAAGAAGACAACACGTACATAAAAAGTACAATCTTCAAGTGGATCTTTTAGTTCTAGACTCCAATCCCGGTCTGAACTAGCTTAGTGTCTCTTTGGCTATGAAGACACTGTATTTGATGTGGTAGCCTGTTTGGAACCGGAGTTTAATAGCTCACTGTAATTTGAATCAGTGACGGAATACCTAGATTCGGTGAGATGGAGGAGTTCATAAGATCAGTACAGTACGGATGCCAAAAATTACCTACAACATTACTCAGAAAATAAATCAAAAGAAGAAGGATATTAAGCCAAACCCAGACACTGAAAGAAACTTTAATCTAAAGAGATATTCTGAACAGAGGGATGTCCAAAGCAGCTCGATATTTGATTTACTGTAATGCAGATTCAAATTAGAAAGTTGCTTCTTTGTGTGAGAGACAACTTTGAAGCAGTCTACGCAATATCACTCTTGGACATCTACCATTTTGGAGGAATTGGGAGCGCACATCTTATTCACACAAAAATGTTTTTGCCCATCAGGTCTTTTGAAGGAGCAAGCAAGAGCTTGGGAGGAGTCTATCAGAGCTGAGATCTCTGGTGCATTAACCAATGCTGCCTACCTGGATGGTGGAAAAAATTGCCTTGTTTCTCTCATTCCCATCAGCAATTTCTAGTATTTTACCTTCAAGATAGCAGACTTTGTACTGTAATGAGGAATTAACTAATGCAAACAGATGAAACTTCTTGCTCATGCACATATCAGAACAGGTGGCAAGGATAATAAAAATCATCCTTATTGGACTCTGCCATGACAGGGTGTACAAAAGTCACTGTTAGATGAGGACACTATCAGCAAGCTATGCATGAACGTTGTAACATCTCAAACTACTGAAAAGGATATGGCTGGTACAAAGAAAACCATGAGGGATATGTATAAAACACTGTGTAGAGTAAGTCTCACGATGTGAACACCTGACTTGTTCTAAGAATTTTACTGAGATCATATTCAAAATCTGTTTTTGGATTATAAAACTGAAATCTTCCATGAAGATTAATATAAAATGTGAACACATCTTTGACAGCAGTCTGTTTATTTTGAAAACATTCTTACCAGCATCAAACTCAAAATAAAGAAAAATAAACAAACTTACCGAGTACTAACTTCCTTTTAGAGGGTTCTATTGTACTTGTTGGACTTTTCATTATTTCAAGTAGGTTCAGATAATGCACAAATTAACCATCTACAGTGAGTTTTGTATGCTATGTTCTATTTTATGGATGTCATCATTATTCAATAAATTAGTAGACTTGACTAGCTTATAAAATTACTTTGGATATCTCTACACAATTTGCTTGGCATGTGTATGTTTCGGTAGCCACAATAGTGCAGAGGGATCTTGTTAAAAAAAACAAGAAAAAAAAACACTAATGTTCTGAAACAAAATTTAAAAAGACAGACTAAGATATCTGGACTTGCAATTCATTTCTGAATGTATTCTTTGGAATTAAGTAGAAGGTTGTGCCTTTGGGCATCAGAGCTAAACTCAACAATTATTAACCTTAGTTGTCCAGCATTGTATGGCAAAACAATTCTGAAATCATAAATCTCATCCCTAACAAGTGACCCTTTTCAGAACAGTGGGTCTTAATCGCAGATGGACCACAGTGATCAACTTAAACATCTTTTGGGGAATGATGTGCCCAGTTGCTATACTGTCTAAGCTTGGAAAAGTATTCACATAATGCAGATTTGTTTTCCTTTGGTGATCAATTTGCCATTTTATAAAACTTTAAACTTTACTTCTAAAGTCTTACTTTTTCAAAAAGTGCATGCAGTACAAAGTAGTCTTCAGTAATACAAAATGAAGCACACTAAAAATAGTAGCAGGACTGAAATTAAAAAACAGCCCATATGCACATAAACGGTCTAAAATGTCCAATTGAAAGAAGTCAATAGTCCCAGCTTATGTCATCTTTTTGAAGTGAAGTCTGCAGAGTTTGCATGTCCTTTAAAAGCTGGAGGCTTTTCTTGCCTTTGTCTCCAGGCTTCCATTTCACACGCCCAGACTCCATCCCCCTTGTAGTCACAGTCGTGGTAACTCTTACTTCACTCGCTCCGTGCAAAGTCCTTGTATCTCTTGTTTGTTCATCAAAGGTAGACCTCGGTTTGGTTTTCAGCTCCCTTTTTAATTTTTCTAGCTACAGAGGGGATATTCAAACATTAAATTAAATGTAAAAAGCAACCATATTGTCAACAATAATTATTAGCTAGAAGGACTCCCAAAAGAAAAGCATTAATAGCCTGTTTAGCAGAGTTCTCTCCATGCAGGTGACTTACAGAACTTTTCCTAGCTCATATGTGTGACTGCGCACATTCACAAAGGTACAAAAGACTAAATTAAGCAGGTAGAAGAATCCTTTATGTGTGTGTTACTACACAAGGAGTGAGGAAGTCCAAGTAGAGACGTCTGCATTGCTAGGGAGTAACACACACATGTGAAGTGTAAGGGAAACTATTAACCCGACGCAATCAGCACAATTATACTTAAAAGTCCATTAAGTATGCAAGGGAAGTAAAGAAAACTTACTGTACCTGGCGCCAGGCAACTCTCTAGGTCCAAGATTTTTTTTTTAACTTTATTTAAATTTTCACAAAAAGCAGAAAGACACAATTTCACAGTATGTATGACTACAAGCAGTAATATTTGTAGTAACTGGTAATCTAGGCTCTCATTTTGCCGGAGTAGGTCCTAAAGAGGATCAAGTATATGTGCATATCGACCCGGACTACACTGCCGCTCAGAATACTGTGTCACCTCCAATTTCATAATGGCCTTCCCATTAGCTCACTAGGTGTTGCTCTATAATGTTCCTTCAAGGAGGCCTGGTGACAGGTGGGTCTGTTAACTGACAAAGAATTGATGTCCATTCTAGCAGAAAATACCAGCTTGTCATTGCGCCTCTTTCCTCAGACCTTCTTCTGCAACAGCTCATTCAATCATATCGATCAGTCATGCTTTTAGCATTCGGACCCTGTGCTATGTGATGCTTATCTATTATTGCCCCGAATATTGCAAATATTATTACCCTTCTTTGGCCTAGGTATCACTCACAGCAAGCTCTGCTTTATCATGAGTTTGGGCAAGCCACCCATTACTGGATATAATTTAGCCATCACATCCCCCACCCAATATTGTTTTATATAATCTTGAAGTCCCACACATATGTATAAAACCTACTTCTATTTCTCCACACCTGTTGCTTGCCGTTTATTTGCTTCGGTAAATCCTTCCCATCTTCGCGGGGGTCCGGTATGTTGCATGCAAAACACTGGATTGTGCCAACGCAATCTTGTATTACTAGACACTTTCTTTACATGCATGTATGTTTGATTCCAGTCACTATCCTACACCCATTGTGCTCTAACCCCAAGTTGCCATACTGCTTCATCTGCCTTTAGTACTCTATACTAAATAGAGAACAACAACTAGCCTGTGCCAGGCTCACAAGAGCAACCATGACTTCCGACATTTTAGGAGCGTCCAAGGAAGCATCCTCTGTATATCCCTCACTGTTTTCGCTTGCCTTGCATATTGCAAAGATTTACCTTGCACAAAACCAAAGCCTCTCTAGCCCCCTGAAACATAATAAACTGTCTGCCACTGTATAGATCCCCTACTGTTTTGCATCCCTGTGTCCTCCAGTGTGCCAAGAACATGCCTCACCCTATATGTTTAAAAGGTGGCACACTATAGATCCGTATCTGGTGCAAACAGTGGCTTCTTTATGAGTTTTTACACTACATGTTCCCATGTTCTACTCACCCGGTGAATCCTATATGAAAACTGTGATGGAAAATAACCCCAATCATGAGAAACTGCCTCAATTAGGTATTGCTGTGGGTAGCACACAGAAGCTACTTTTCCCTATTTGTATTGTCGAGACTCCTTACCGCATGCTGCAGTTGTGTCGCCATAATGTACACTGCCATATCCGGAAGCCCAAGGCCCAATATTCCCAACCCTTCTTTAATGTCTCCAATTCCACCCTAATGCTTTTACCCACTCACCAGTAATATCAGGAAGTCACCCAGCTCCCTAAACAGTTTTGGTTCCTGTGGGTACATCAGGTTCTTCATCAAATACAGACATCTTGGGAGAAAAACCATTATGTCAACTGCCACTCATCCCATGACTAACATCACAAGGGTATTCCAGAACCAAACTGAATTCCTCAATGCCCGTAAGACTCTTCCAATTTTATGGACAGTGTTCTGCCTGTGAGTATGTGCCGTATATGCCTAGGTTTCTAAACTGTTGCAACTCCTACTGAAAATCTACCCATCTGGGCACCTCCGTCAATCCACCCACAGGAAATAGTTTGCTTTTCTCATGACTAATTCACAGCCCAGGCATTTTCCCAAAACAGTCCAACCTTTTCAACAGCAAGGTCACTGAGACTGCTGGCTGGCTCAGGAAAACCAGAACAGTATCTGCATAAAAGGACATAACTTGGGTGGTGCCTCCCACCATTTACAGACTCTAGCGCCATGGTCTTAAACCGAACTGTCTGGGTCTAAGTTAAGTTGATTTCTTTTGCAATTTACTGTGGGACAAGAATATAATCCAATCCAAACAAGCTTTATTCGACAATTTAGTCATAAAAGCATTTACAAAAATATTTCATTATATAAAAATGTCGTACATAATAATAGAGCCTGATTGTGAAAATGAGATCAAATCATTTTTGACACACTAAATTTAAAAAAGATTTGGTATTAAAAAGACCAATATATACAAGTAGCAACAACATTTTTAAAATTCTTAAACAAAGGAACACAATTACTTTGGTCCTGAATAATTGGGCCAAGTACTAGAAACTAATAACGTATAAGATGGTATGTAACTTTGGATCCCCTAATACTTGCGCAAAACAGCTTCCACGAGTACACACGTTAGGAAAATAAAAAACGAGACCTAATAGCCCATGACCAGCCTAAACATTTTGCAACGGCTATGGTAATGGGAGTAGAAGTATTAGTACGTAAAATTCTTTCAGCTTCTTCGCTCCTTCTAGTACCTAGCAGTTTACAGATGGGTGCCAGCCATGCACGTCGAGGGGCAACGTATGCTGGACAAGCAAACAGCAAATGTGCCGTCGATTCCACATGAATCTGACATAAAGGACACTTGTTATCACATTATTTAGTCCATCTAGCAGTAAAACCCCTTAATGGCAAGGAACCCACTCTAAGCTGAAAGTATAACTTTCTATCATGTGGTTTGGTTATTGCGTCCCAATATGGTTCCAATCTTGGGAGCAATTTTGCTTCCAGGAAGATTCCTGTGAGTGAAGATGAGTCGCTAGTCCTCAGGGTTTTATACATCACCATCTCCCAATATTTTTCTTTTAATATCTTTTTTGGGGGAAAGCAAGCAGTGGTCGGATCCTCCCACAATGTTTTCAGGCCAATGCTTATTAAGATCTCTAACTACACGTAGCCATTTGATAGTATAAAAAGTGTCGGCCTTTAGTATGTCCAAAAAGCCAGTGGCATATTGACTAAGTTCAGGTGTGGTCCATAATCTACGCCAGTATAATAAAGGGCGTAGTTTTGCCACATCAGCCACGGGCTTTCTACCAAGATCGTAAAGCAGAGGACACACCGGGGTGCTTTGTGGGAGGTTAGTGATTTTACGTAGGAACCTATTCTCTGAGGTGGTAAGTTTTATCAGATTCTCGCACCCCCATAGTTCAGCACCATAGAGGTCTGAACTAACCACTTTCATGTTATATACCTGGAGAACCGGGCTAATAGGTTTTGTAAGCGAGGTATTATACTCCATGTGAAGCACTCCCGACAGTTGCCGATGCTTGAGTGCAGCTAATTCGATCTGTTGGTTCCACTTTAGATCACTCTGAATGTTCACCCCCAAATAAGTAAAAGCTTTAACTTGGTCCAATGGACGTATGTTCATTAAAATACTACCTTTAAAAGCTCTGTGTGGATTAAAAGACATAAATTTCGTTTTCGATACATTGACTTCCAGACCCTGTGCGGAACAAAATTCCTCAAAGATTAGCAAGGCCCGCTGTAGGCCACTTGGGGTCTTAGAAATAATTAATGTATCGTCCGCGAACATTAAAATAGGGATTTTGTCGCCTGCTAGTATCGGGGCATCAGTAGTAGTGAATTCCATGCAATTCACAATTCCGTTAACAAATAAGGAGAATAAGGTAGGTGCCATAACGCAGCCCTGGCGCACTCCTCTCTCCACTGGAAATGAACTTGTGACCAAGCCCTGCGTGCCCCACCGGATTTTGGCATAATTATCCTCATGCAATCTCATGATAAATGTTAGTAATTCGGGAGGCATCCCCAGTTCCTGTAAAATCAACCATAATTTGGAACGTGGTACTAGGTCAAATGCGGCCCTTAAATCGACAAAGGCAGCGTACAGGCTGCCTTTGCCTAAGATCACCGTCTTCCAGTGCAACAAAGTGAAACGAAACACCTGGTCGATGGTGCTTGTGAAAGCTCGGAAGCCAGCCTGCAGGGGGGTAAGATACTATACTCGTCTATCCACTCCTGGATCTTGTTAAGAACTAGCCTCCCCATTATCTTCTGCAGGGAATCTATCAGGCTGATAGGCCTGTAGTTACCTGCCTGAGATTTCTCCCCCTTTTTATAAACTGGGATAATTTCTGCCCCTTTCCACGAATCAGGTATTGGTGCGCCTTTAGCAACTGCATTACCCAGCAACAAAATGTACCTACCCCATCTTATTTTATAATGGAGAAACATGTCTGCAGGAACGCCATCTGGTCCAGGCGCTCTGCCACCTACTACGGATCCAAGTGCCAAATTAACATCAGTACTGGAAAAAGCCTCATCCGAGTACAGCACATGAGTAGGTTCATCCGAGTTTACCTCGTTGGGACTTCGGGCATATTGGGGTTTAAAATGTCTAACCCAGTCTTCCTGCGTTACATGGTTTTGTGGATGTTCTGGCTGCCCCTCCTCTATCCCATTTCACAATATTCCAAAATGATTTACTGTCACTCAAGGTACAAGCCTCCTTGAGGTCCAGCCATCTTTTCTCGTCCCAGGATTGCTTGGCCTTTTTCTGGGTGCTCTTATATGCCTGTCTCGCTAGTCGCACGGCTGCAGGCTCCCCTACTTTAATAGCGTTCCCTAGTGATTCCCTCGCCCGTCTACATTCCCTATTGAACCAACGGAACCCCTTCTGGATTGGGTCTTTTTTAGTCTTACATTGCTTGACAAAATATGTGCGCAAATGGGCAAAAAATCTGTTGTGAGTCTGGGTAATAAGCTCAGATGCTTCAGTAGCAACCAAACTAATCTCCAGCTCATTTAAGGCACCATCGATATCCTTTGAAATGCTAGCTATGGATTCCGGCTTTTCTACTAACCTTGTCCATTTTAAGCGTCTCATATCATTGGTGGGGGCTACGTTGCAAGAATGCAATTCGCTCCCGGTGGGCAAGGGTATCTTTTGCCGCCATAATCCCAGAGTCGCACACAGGGGGTTATGGTCACCCTCTATCCGGTCCCGCACTACCATATCGTCAAGAGTGTGCCATAGTTTCAAGCTAATTAATATATAGTCAATACGACTAGCCCTGGATCCATTATTGAATGTATTTGCCCCTAATCTATCTAACGGGGTCCTGCCATTTGCCGCCCGTAAGCCCTTTTCTAGACAAATAGAATTTATTTGTATAGCCACATCGGTCCATTTTTTTTATAGGTGCAAGCTCTAGCTTTGGAACGCCCCACTGCGCATCTTCTTCTTCAGTAAGATGCCATGCCTCGTTTGCAAGAGGCTCAAACGTTGAATTAAAATCGCCTGCGATAATGACATTAGAGTCAACTGAGTATAGGTCAAGGAGGTCGTCGAGAGCCGCTAAAACTTCCGACTTTCTCCCTATCGTCCCCCTTGCATAAATATTATAAATGTCAACTTTCTCACGCAGGCCCATTTTCAATCTTAGCGCCTGTATGTCATTATTCTCAGTCGGGAGCTCCTCGATAATGATACATAGTTCTTGGCGGACCCAAATTGTCAGTCCCCCTGAGGGGCGGCCTTTTGCTCCTCTCACAGCTGGAATATGATAATTTAGATCACCTACACTAAAATGTGGTACCATGAGCCATGTTTCTTGAAAGAGACAGATATCATAGCAATCAATAAAGGCGTGCCACTCGGGGGACGAGATCTTAGAGCTCATCCCTGCAATATTCCACGATAGTAATGTACCCCTATTGGAGGTGTGACTAGATAATAATGGCTCGATCAGATTCTTTGGAGATATATCGCTGGTCTCCCTATTGCTCTCTAATGAGAGTGGAAATATGCTTGTCAACTCAGTGGGTCTTACGGGCCCTCCAGCATCTGTGCCAAGGAAATTATTAGTCAACGGACCACCTCTGATGTTTATTGTATGTTCGATGTATCCTAGACATTTCCTGGGCCTTCCTCCAAGTCAATGATTACTCTCTTGTGTAGCACAACCCGTCTGCCTTATAGGCATCTGTCCCATGGGGAATCTGGTCTGGCTGCTCGGGGGAAATTGTCTAAATTGAATAGCTGACGAATCTGGCGGGCAAGTACGAAACTCAAGAGAAAAAAGAATTTCAACAAGATCCTCCCTATCGAAAGTGAGCTCAATGCAATCAGTGTGATGGGTAGGGGAAGTGAGCCTGCGCGCACTGATTATGTCCTCCCTAATCAAGGAGCGGCATCCCCTTACGTGCCGTATCCAGTGAATGGCTTTATTAGTTAGTGAATCCATGTGTTCTATACCTTTACTAATATCAAGTTTGGGGACATTCACCATATATATTCTATGCACATTATGCACCTCGTTATGCGTCTCCCATCCAGTATGGGTGCTACACTGATCATGTTGGAACTGTGCGAATAGATAGATCTATCTTGTAGTGAATGACCTCTAATGGGTTTTATACTATCGTGGTTATAAACACCTGGATTCGGCTAGGGCACGTACTTGGGGATGGATAGTAGTGATACGGGCTTTTGGGGCTTAATCATCTCTGGAAGCAGGAGACTACCTCTATGCTTCTCGCCATGATAGTGAACTGTTGCTCTCTCTAGGCTAGTATATTGAGTAGAAGGAGAGGGATTACTTGTCCTATTATTAGCACACTCTGGACATAGGGACCCCTTCTGTGAAAACAGTCTTACCATAGATGACAAGTCCTCAATCATTACTTTCATGGTCCCTATTTCAGCCCGAAGCGTGTGTACCAGTTGAGTCACATCTTTGGTGTCTGTACTATGGCTTGCAACCATCCCTATGGGACTAGCTGAAGATGGCTTAGGTGGGTGGGGCCTTTCTTCCTGAGTATTTGACAGGGCCATGTACCTATTTGTGCATATAATCGATGGATCTATGTGCTGAAGATTATTACGGTCTGGACTAGGGGGACTGGTAGGGGGATCGACAGTCTTCCCTGAATCCTGCTTTCTCCCAGAATTGGTGGTAATGGCCCCTTTTGTTTTAAGGAACATAGCAGGAATAGCAGAGTGTCGCTTTACATGTTTATTTGGACTTCCCTTAGATATTTGTGTGGAACTACAGGGAGACTTATCCCCAGTAGATAGAACGTTTGGATCGACTGTTAATATATCCTCACACTCCCCAATGAGAGTATCAATACGATCCAATACACAATTGCTACCAGCGTGTTTAGTTGCTTTCCTAGCCTTTTTCCCTTTGCCAGCTCTACCCATACTACCGCCTTCGTCCCCGCTACCTTCCATAATCTTTCTTTTCCCCATGATTGTGATATGTAAGCTCCGTTCCAAAAACAAACAAACTTTCACAGGCTTTCCCGTGCGTACCCTAAAAACCCAGGTTTAAAATCAGTGAATCAAATGTCATATAAAAAGTCCTTCAAAAGCCACCCAATTTGAAATGATCGAGTTCCAGTTCCTGTCCTTGGCTACAAGCAGCAATTTGTAACAGAAGGCAGTTACAAGTTTACAAACACACAGTACCTCAATGACCATTTGGAATTTCCCAGAAGCAGACCAGTCACAAATGGCAGATGGAAAAGGGGTGACCCTGCCCTGCCTCTTCCTGGCAATGACGGGCCCGCCCTTGGCCCCGGCGCGGCCCACGCTGCGGGAGATTTTGCGCGCTTTTAAGCACGTGCTGGCAGGCGAGGCTTTGGGCTGGCTCCTCCCTCCTGGGAGAGCGGGATTCTGGGCAATGCAGTCCCCGTTGCTGGCAGCCGCGGTAAGTGTCCCGCGCTGCGGGAGATTTCGCGCGCTTTTAAGTGCGTGCTGGCAGGCGAGGCTTTGGGCTGGCTCCTCCCTCCTGGGAGAGCGGGATTCTGGGCAATGCAGTCCCCGTTGTTGGCAGCCGCGGTAAGAATATAATCATGATCCGTTTAGAGGCATTAAGAGTTAACCTATGAAAGTCTCAAGAAAAAGAGCGACATACAATTATAGCAGTTTTATCTCCTTCCCGCGTTTAACAATCCATAGACTAGTCAAAGCTGTGAAGGAACTACACCAGGTTATGGTTGCACAAGTTGTGTATGCCCAGCAGGATACATACACACAGCTTCAAAAACTGGAACAGAAGACCAGAATTTAAGTATACAGAAAATGTATATGATATGTTTTGTCTTTTACTAGCAAAACTGGGTTACTGTGGCCCCATGATGAAGCAAAAGAAGAAAGGAGTACCCGGGAGTCAACTCGTCTCTGGTTCTCAGGATTTCACAGGACAACTCTTTGCACTGCTAGGCTGATCATTTAGAGTCAAGCTGAATCTCTAAAGCATTGTAGGCCAATCATTCCTTTCCATGGCTTGGTAAGCGTACACGTGCAAGTGATTGTGTCTACATCTTATAGCCAAGGTCAATTAAGATTTCAATGTCATCGGTGTACATTTGTAAATGTAGTCCAAATGATGGCATTACAGCTAGGTGGGGAGAGAGTTGTGCCCTGGGGAATACAACTAGTGTATTTGCACTTGACTGGATGAGTTTGACACACTGTATCCTGTTGGAGAGAAAAGAATATAACCAGTCATAGGCTTTCCCATGAATACCAAAGACTATGTCCATGCACAAGAGTAGCAGGTCGTGGTTGATTGTGGCAAGCTGGAGACAAGTCTAATAACATCAACGTAGTATCATGGCCTTTGTCACAGATAGTTAGCAGTTGCTTTCTGATGTCCAGAATTGCAGTTTTTCTGCTATGGTTTGACCCAAAGCCTGATTGGCAGTCTGAGACAGGTAGCAAATTAATATGTATGGTGGGAAAATTATTCACAAGTAAAATGAGAGATTTCACAAAGTTCCTAACAATATGTATAAGCAACCTACACATTTGAACAAACAGAAGTTCAGAATAAACAGGCTTATTTAACTTTTTATTCTGGAGCTGATCTTCGCAATATAGTTTGCTCTCCAAGTTAACTGTAATTAGTGATGTGAACTTACAACTGCCCAAGCATAGGAAGATCCTTGTGCTAATGCAAACCAACCATCAAGTTGAGTTACTAGGAGATCTAATTATGGATAAGTTGACCATTCGAAATGTGGGCAACATAGGGCTCCCTGAAAATGCACAGGTAGATTGCAAAGACTTACACCAGTCAGGAACTTTCACCTTAACCTACATCTTATTGATCAACGATCATTCAAATGACTAAAAAAGGAAGGCAGGTTTCTGCATGTCCAGGGACCCAAACCCTGGAATGCCTTAAACACTAGACTCCAAGAGGAGCTCAATCTAATTCAAGAAACTATTATGACAAAACTCTTCACAAAAGCATTCTCATGATTATGTGTTGTCAAGAGCAGCAACAACGTAATACTGAATCAGGTTAATTCACATCACATTTGGTTGGACTCTACCTTCTCTCTCTATCATCTTCGGATTCTTGTTTTAGACTTCTCTATTCCTTTCTGTGCTCTCTAACAGTGGCAATGTGACATGTCACCGCTTAACAAAACTTCTAAGTAAGTATCTGGAAAGAAACATGACAGCACAGCAACAGTCTAACTGATAAATAAACTAACAGTTGTAACACTACTACAATGCCCATCTCTGGGGAATCTACTTTTCTACACACTCTTCTAGCCTGTTCCCATTACTAGTATGTGTCAGCAACACAGCTCCAATTCTTATACCTGCATCATAAGCTGTTAGCCTTATAATGATAGAGAAAATCAGCCAACCTCTTGAGGTGGGCATCCGTGAAATAATACCTGCTGACATCTTGTGAGCTTCCACTACCTTGACCAAAACTGTATACCTAGAACCCTATACTGGAGCCATTAAATGTTTACTCGGCCGACACTGTACTATTCTTCAGGCATCAAAGACCCACATGAACGGATGCAGCCATTCAGACTTGAATACTGCAGATACAAATTTAAAAAAATTAATATTCAGTAAAATATCAAAACTAAAAGCTACAAAATATTTTGATATCCTAACTCACGGTAATCAATGGTTGGGTGTTTCTTCCAATGTCGGAGCCGGCAGTGCGAATGGACAGGGCAGTGATAAGCCAACAGAATTATCGGAGAGCGCTATATTGTGCTATGGTGCAAAGAGAATGGCCGGACCCTACTCGACAGATCGTACAGATTCGGAGAAAGGCAACAACATTCCTAGGGTTGAAAAATATTATTACTCAGATGACACCATTGTGTGAGGCCGCAGCCCTACACTCCCTATAGGACCAACCAGGATTTGACAAATGGGACATGACAGGAATCTCTAAGGTGGGAGACCTGTGGAAACAAGGGAAGATTATTCCGTGGCCTGAGCTGAAACAGGAACATCAAATCAAGTGGACTGAGGTCTATCACTATTTGCAGATACGACACGCCCTGCAGGCAGTCTTCCCGAAGAGGGTAGAATTGCCTGAATCCTCGCCACTAAAGGACAGAATTCTTAATGAATACATGCCCTAGAAAGCAATTTCACTCACTAATAAAAAGCTGGTTCACAACACACCGGATGTTATGCAACAGTTAAAAGGGAAATGAGAGAGTGATGTTAGGATTATCGAGTATGGTGAATGGGAGGAGGCCATTGCATCCACTAGGGAGCTATCTGGTTGGGCTTCCGCTTGATTCAGTTGCAGATCTTACATCGTTTGTACTATGCAAGAAAACTATGGTTCGAATGGGGCGATTGGAAGACGATCAGTGTCTAAGGGGCTGTGAACAGACCGGCACATTCTTCCACATCTTCTGGGAATGCCCACATATACACACACCTACTGGGCTGCGGTAATTGATTGTTTGAGGTCAATTGAGGGAGTGGGCATAGAGTTGTCAGCTAAGCAATGTGTGTTAAACGTATGGGGAAGAGACAGATGCCACGAGGATCACTAGACTAGACACTCCATCCATCATCTCCTTGTGTTTGCTCTGTTCGCCCTAAGTTGGCAGTGTATGCCCAGACGTGGGTCCCTTGCTCACTTTGCCACTGGATTTTAAGCTAGCCTGGCTCATAAGGGGTGTTACCCCAAAACCGGTTCCAGGATGCTTGTTTCTGGTCCAGAGAAGACCTGGCTTGGCAGTTCGGGCTGGACTATTCCCATGAGGAATAGGGTCAAGACTGATTTGCATAACATAGGACATATTATACAAGCACAACACTGGTTAAGATGGGCAAACTTGACTGGCCACACTGCCCCAGGGGATGCGGTCAGTTGGGCAAATATTTTGCATATGTGGTGGGACTGCCCAGGGATTCAAGGGTATTGGACGGCGATCATAGCATGTATGATGACACTGTGTGGGAAAAATAAAGAGACCTCGCCTCAATGGTGTTTATTAAATATATAGGGTACAACGGATTAAACGACAGGAGAACAACTGGATTACCCTAGCTCTCATGGTGGCTAAGTGTAACATAGCAAGAAAATGGAAGGCGGCTTCAAATCCGCACTGAGCGAATGGAAGGCTGATATGGATTGGTGCATGCAGGCAGAGAGGGTGATTTACAAAGGGAGAGGTTGCCCACAAAAATGGACAAAGATTTGGGACGTTGGAATGAAAGCAGGGGGAGGCTCTGCGTACCTGTTAGTGATACTCCTTGGCCAGAGGATAACTGAGGATAAGAGTAAGATAGTTCTGCCACTGAGACTTAGAAGTTGGGAGAGGGATAAATTGATTGACAAACTTAAGACATGCCCTGCGTTTTTGGAGTAATGTAATCTGCGATCTGTTACCGAATGTGATGATTGTCCCCGTCATGTGATTATTATTGCAATAAAAATAAATTTAAAAAAAGACTGATTTGCATATGGCTGGGTCTAAACTGGGGTGGCAAAGTGAGCTAATGAACGATGATGGATTCAACCCAGGTCTGTGACTGGGAGTGAGAGCATGAAAAGTTTCAGCGCTCCATCAATTATCTCCTTGTGCTTAGTGGATGACGACAGACCTGCTGGTGGCTAAAAGGAACATTGCTAAATCCTGGGGCTATGCTCAGTTACCAGACATCAATGCCTGGAAACGAGATAGGACAGCAGGGCTCAGGCAGGTCCAGGCAAGTCCAGTACAGCAGGGCAGTTGCAGGGAGGCCTCTAGAGTTTGTTTGTATCCCTGTAGCTTCAGAACAAGCGGCAGCCAGCCAACTAGCCCTTGGAGTCACTCTGGCGGTCCTGGGTTCAAGGTGCATGTCCAGTCTTTCTTCCTCGTGCAACAGGGCAGCAGAGCAGTCCTTCTGAGTCTTCCACAGGTCCAGAAGTGAGCTGAAGCGTGGGCCCGAGGGTCCCCTTTTTATGTTGAGCCTGGCAGCGCATGCGCTGCTCTGTGAGGCATGCTGTATTCAGGTATGGACTTGAAGCTCCGCCCATATTTTTCATTGGCTTGTGTCATCGTCCTTAGTAAACTGTAGCTTTTCATTGGTCAATAGGCTTAGTAGTCCCTCCTTAGTACCTCGTCTCATCTTGTAACCACCCTTTAATTACAGCCCTTGAGCACAATTTCGTTAAATTGTTTCCACCTGCTTGCTGTTGCAGGCAAGACAAGCTCTCTCCTAACGCTTTTTTAAATTAATTTTTTTAATAGCACAGCACGCCACAGTGGCGGCCGCGCCTTTGGTTTACTTGCGCCGCTAAACGCGGTGGCATGTTTTTTTTTTTTTTAACTGTTTATTCACATGTTTTTTACAAGCCCCCATGCCGAAGTTCAGGTTAATAGAGGCTGTTCCCCTTTCTTTAGACAAGCCGCGTATAAAGAAAGGTCTGCAGCTGCTATTAAAGTGAAACCGCAGAATGGGGCGCTTTTACAAAAAAAATGCATGTGTCTGTCAACGTGACAAAGAAATGCTTTTTTTTGTAAAAGCGCCCCATACTGCACTTTCACTATAATGGCGGTCGCGCCCCTTTCTTAAGACGCAGCTCGTCTAAAGGGGGCGCCACCTCTATTAACATGAAGGCGTGGCATGGGGCGCTTGTAAATAACAAAAAATATTTGCAATGCAATAGGTCTCGCATTTGCGAGAATTTAAGCTGTTGTCATTTACAATGCCAATAGATCAAACTCTTGTAAATGTGAGACATATTGCATTGCAAATGCTTGTTATTCCTGGTGCCCTCTTTGAAGTGGGAGAAGCATCTTGAGTTTCCCCCTACAGAGGTGCCTGGAATTACCTACCTCCGTGCCCTGGTCCTAGTCTGTCTTGGGGCACAATAGGCAAATGTGAAGTCCTATGTATGTGAGCTGAGCCAGTGCCTTTGAAGTGCAATTGTAGGAGGTGACAACTCCACCCCCACCATCCTGCCAGAGATGGCCCATCCAGGCACACCTAGTCTCTCTACTGTGACACTGTCTGGGACGAATACACAAAGGCCAACTGCCAACTACACCTAGTCATGTGATCCAGGAACAGACACCAAATGGTTAGGACAGTAAAAATGCCAACTTTCTAAAAGTGGCATGTTCAGAATTGTGACTTACAATCTGGCTTTACCATTAAAGAGGATTTTAAATTACAATTCCTCAGACACCAAACATGACTTTCCTACCTCTTCTCAATCAAAGGTCAGCACTTATTAAGTGCAGTTAGGGACCCAATGTTATCCTATGGGAGAGGTAGGCCTCACAGTATTGAAAAACGAATTTGGGAGTTTTTCACTACCACGACATGTAAAACTTGTTAACAACTTCTTAATTACAATGTACCCTGCCCTATGTGCTATCGTGGGCCTACCTTGGGAGTGACATATGTTATAAAAAGGGAGTTTTAGGCCTGACAAGGGGATTATTATGCCAAGACTAATAGGCAATGGCAGGTCTGAGGCATGTTTAAAGGGCTACTTGAGTGGGTGGCACAATGAGTGCTGCAGGAACACTAGTAGCATTTAATTTTCAGGCCCTGGGTACATGTAATACCACTTTACTAGGGACTTATAAGTAAATTAAATGCGCCATTTGGGTGTAAGCCAATTTTACCATGTTTAGGACAGAGAGAAAAAGCACTTTAATATTGGATAGCAGTGATAAAGTGTACAAAGTCCTAAAACTCAACAAAATGGGTTCAGAAAACAGAAGGGTGAAGGCAAAAGGTTGGAGGTTGACCCCCCACAGAGAGGGCCAAGTCCAACACTCATCTCATGAATCTTCAAAAAACAAGACCGAGTTTTTCTATCAGGCATGTCGCTTTAGTCATAATTGTTTTTTCTTTTAACCAATCTGATTGTTGGGCTACCGAGGTAAATAGTAGAGAGGGTCCAGATTCTCTAAGCTGCTTCTGCCATCCAAACCAAACTGCCTTTATGATGTTGAGAGACCACACGCCTGTAATTTGTGTTTTATCTATCTCACACAATAGATATCCGTTAGCTTTCAGAACAAGCAGCACTTCAGACATTGGATTCTTCTGAAAATAAAAGGAAAGACAGTAGCAGTGAAATCTGATGCATGTGCCATTTTTTTGCAACATGGGTTTTTTCACCGAGTCACCTGCTTTGCTGCCTTCTTACACTCTGCAGTTGAATTAGAAAAACATTTACATTTAAAACATACTCATTTGGTGGTTGAACAGTGCCTCTAGTGTAGAGGTCTTCAATCTGTGGGGCGCGACCCCCAGGGGGGTCGTGGAGTCCTGGGAAGGGGGTTGCAGATTCCCCAGCTTCACTTGTCCGTGCAAAAAGACAGCCGTCCTGGGACAGCTAATTTAGATCGTTATCAGCTGCTTGCCTGAATGAAAGGCAAATGTGCCTTATCAGTTAACCTGCAAGTGTAAAGGATCCCCAACGGACCCCTGCCCACCGCACATATTCCACAGGGCCGCCGCCGCAACCGCACCCGAACTAGGACGAACCATCAACGCCTCCCTCAGGTCAGGCATCTGCCCAGACGACTGGAAACGGGCAGAGGTAAAACCCCTCCTCAAAAAACCAACGGCCGACCCTACGGACCTGAAAAACTACTGGCCCATTTCTCTCCTCCACTTTGCGGCCAAAGTCACCGAGAGAATCATAAACACCCAGCTGACAACCTTCATAGAAGAGAACTCCATCCTGGACGCCTCCCAGTCTGGATTCCGCAGCAACCACAGCACCGAGACCGCCCTCCTCGCCGCCACCGACGACATCCGCATGCTACTGGATCAGGGACACACCACGGCCCTCATCCTCCTAGACCTCTCCGCAGCTTTCGACACCGTCTCACATCGCACGCTCACTGCCAGACTTCACGACGCGGGAATACAAGGGACCGCCCTCGACTGGATCCGATCCTTCCTCTCCGACAGAACCCAGAGGATCCGACTCCCTCCCTTCCTCTCCAAACCCACGAAAATCAGCTGCAGAGTACCCCAGGGATCATCTCTCAGCCCCACGCTCTTCAACATCTACATGGCCCCCCTCGCCGCCATCGTCAGACAGCATGGGCTCAACATCGTATCCTAAGCCGACGACACCCAACTCATCCTCTCACTCACGAGGAATCCAGAAGACACCAGACTCTGCTTCCAGGAAGGAATGAAGAACTTGGCAGCCTGGATGAAGGACAGCTGCCTGAAGCTAAACTCAGAGAAAACCGAGGTCCTCATCCTCGGACCCTGCACCACCGCCTGGGACAACACCTGGTGGCCCTCTGCCCTCAGGAGCCCACCCACCCCTACAGACCACGCTAGGAACCTCGGCATCATCCTTGACTCCTCCCTCTCCATGAACCACCAGATCAACGCCGTCGCCTCCACCAGCTTCAACTGCCTTCGCATCCTCCGTAAGACCTTCAAATGGATCCCCTCTGACTGCAGAAGGACCGTCACCCACGCACTCATAACCAGCAGATTGGACTACGGCAACGCCCTCTACACCGGAATCAACAAAACTCTTCTACACAAACTCCAAACCATCCAGAACGCCGCAGCCAGACTCGTCCTCGGCACACCGCGCCACGAGCACATGACCCAACACCTACGAGGCCTCCACTGGCTCCCCGTCGAAAAGCGGGTCACCTTCAAACTCCTCACCCACGCCTACAAATCCCTCAACAACATCGGACCCAATTACCTCAACGAAAGACTATCCTTCCACGTACCCAAGAGGAACCTCCGCTCAGCCGATCTCGCCCTGGCAGATGTTCCCCGCATCCGTAGAAAGAGAACCGGCGGGAGAGCCTTCTCCTACATCGCAGCGAAAACCTGGAACGAGCTCCCTGTGAACATCAGACGCTCCCCCACCCTGCACACGTTCAGGAAGGACCTCAAGACCTGGCTCTTCGGGGGGGCGTGGCTTGGCGCCGATGTAGACAGCAGCGGACCTCGGAGCTCCTCCGTGGCCGCCCTCCGCCGCAAATCATCCTGACACACTTAAGTGGCCCCCGGCACCGCAAATTATCGCGGAATACCGGGTGCTCCCCTGGATGAACTGTCAGGGCATCGGAAAGCAGGAAAGTGCAGAAAACGATGATTTTCTTTTCCAATCGCGCCGGGAGACATAATGGCGGCCGCGACTAGCGGTAAACACTTCAGCCGGTAAGATACGCTGATGCGCTTGGAGCGCCTCCTAGATAGCGGATCGGGGCCGGAGCGAAGGCTGGAACTCACTTGAGGGACCTGCATTGAGGTGAGGGTTGAAACGCGCCCTATAAACAATCGGAAGACGATGCCTGACTTCAAGATGGCGGAGCGGGAGACTCTGCAGGCGCTGCGGTGAAGCCATTCACTCCTCTGCAGGGAAATATCTCAAATGGTCCCGTAACGACCCGGGCTCAGGGAAGCCAAGCTGCCAAGGATTTGGGGCGGGCTGGGAAGCTCCACTGGCTGGGATTGCCGAAGCCAGGGCGAACAGCGGACCTGCGGTCTGACGGAAAGAAGAGCACCCGTGGCCCTGTAGTCACGTATCCTGAGGCCCTGTGGGGGCACCTGGGGGCTTCCTGTGTGACGGAATCCCTGCTGCCCCTGGGGATGATCCGGCGTTAATTTGGGGTGCGGATAAACGGAGGCATCGCTGATTGGTGACCCAACTCGAATCAGTGGCGGCGACCTAAGATGGCGGCCGCAGCTTGAAGGAGAGCAGTTTTGCCGGTGCTTGAGACCGGAGCACAGTACCTGGAACTGTGGTGCAGCGGAGAAGCTCCGGACTTGCCCAGGTCCTCCCAATCGAGAGCGGCGCTGAGGAGCAGAGGGCGCTCGTGCTGCGGGGACGCCGAGCCCGACGGTGCCCCCGGCGCCAAGATGGCGGCCCTGATTGATGGCAGTGCAGCCCGGTGAGTGGACGAGTGCAGCGCGAATACTGGCGGAGCGGGGAAGTGCTGGTGAGCAGACGACAGCTGCGGGAGATGGAGGCCACCTCGAGGCTGTACACTGCCTCTGCGAGATGACCTGGCGCGACGGTGGTGAGCCAGGCGCAGGTGAGAACGGAGCGGGGATGGTGAATAGTGCCCCTGATCCAGGGAGCTGAAGCTCATTGAGTCAGAAGGGACTGCGAGACGACTGAGGTGTCTCTGGCGACAGTGGATGAGGCCTGAATTTGGGGCTACCTAACCTGTGTGGAGACCTGGTGTGCACGGCGGAGGAACGCGGGGGAAGAGTGGACCGTCGCCTGGGGCTTGTTGGGCCCTGTCTGACGCAGTAGTCCCGGGAGCTTGCCTTGAAGCCCTGGGTGCGGCTCCGAGCTGCCTAGGAGGCGCAACTGGCAGAGGGGGAGGCTGTCTGGGAGTCTCCAGAACGGCAAACTTGGCGGTGGACCTGAGGGTGGAACAGGAGAGTCGGCCCCCTGTGCAGAATTGGTGGAGGCGTGCTGTGACTATTGGAATGTTCTCCCTTGGAGTATAACACTCACGGTGAAGCCCCTGGAGTGCAAGGGTGCACTGGATACTCTCTTTTGGGTCGTGAAGGACCGATGAGGCCCGGCTGGGGTGTTGACTCTCTTGGGAGGGCCTGCTCTTAAAACTGGTGGTTGCGGCTCAACCCATCCGCCCCTGACTAGATCTGCGTCGCTCTCGGTGCCCTACAAGTGGAGAGGGGTGCCACGGGAGGTAACGACCTGGGGCGCGGATACCCCTCTGTTGGCTGGGAGGAGCACTGAGCGGCCCAGAGTGGCGCACTGAAGATGGGCCGAACGGTCAGGAAAAAGGTCCTACGGGCGACCTGAGTGAAGGAAACAGACAACAAACTGATGAGGAGGAAGAAGTTGCGGAGCGCTCAGGGGCGGATGGACCGGGGGGACCCACATTGGTCGATATTATGCAAGCCATTACATCTTCCAGAACGGCCCTCGAGGCAAAAATTGATGCTATCGGGGTGGATCTCACCCTGCTCAAGGATGACCACCGAAAGTTGAAGGAACGAGTGAAGACGACTGAGAAGGTGCTGGAGGAGATCCCGGACGCAGTGACCACCTTGCAGCGATCCCTGAAACAGGTAGAAGACAAAGTGCGGGTCTTGGAGATGAGGGCGGAGGACAGCGAGGGACGCTCTCGTAGTAACAACCTCCGCATAGTGGGGGTACCGGAACGGGCAGAGGGGAGGATGCTGTCCGGTACTTGGAACACTGGCTTCGGACGGAGATTGCCCCGGAGGGATTGTCGTCATTCTTCGCTCTAGAAAGGGCACACAGGGTCCCGGGCGTCCTCCCAAGCCGGGGCGCCTCCACGACCGCTGGTGGCGAGACTTTTGCATTACCGGGACAGAAATCATCTTTTGCAGCAAGCCCGAGGGAAACAACACCTACGAATTGAAAATTCCAGAGTAATGATATTCCCGGATTACACTAGGGAGGTCCAGAGACAGCGCACCTCTTTTATGGGCCTCAAAAGAAAGCTACGCCAGCTCCACATACAGTATGCTATGCTTTTCCCGGCACGCCTGCGAGTGGTAGATGGCACTGCCACCCTCTTCTTTACCACCCCGCAAGATGGATGGCAATGGCTTGAGACGCGTCGCACTAGATCCAGGAGGAATTCTGCAGCAAGTAGTGGAGGGAGGAGATCTCCCGAACAAGCCAACTCGTCAGGGGCCCTCTCGCTGCCGGATCAACAGCGGGAAAGGGATAGAGCTGTGCAGGCGGTGGCAGAGATTAGCCAGGGAGAGACCACCCTGAGCCCTGTTTCCGCTGCCAGAGGGTCGGCTGGCTCTGAGATCTCACTGCCCGAGAGCACGAATGGGGACTCAGACACAGAGTTGCCAGTGGTCACCCCGCACACGGCAGACTTGTTTGGCTGAGATGCTGGGCGGTGTCTGGCGGGACTTGGCTTTCGATTGGACTCTGACTACACTGCTATGAGGGTCTATGAGTGGGGATGAGGGAGGAGGGGCAATTATTTGTCATCTACTAATGGGGGCCCACACGACTGCATAATGCGGGGGAGTTGCCGGAGGGGCTTTGGGTCTTACTGGGTCGCCATACGTCCTACTACTTTATTTTTCATAGTTGATGGGGACATCAGTTTGGATGGGACCTAGTTTCAGGGGACCTGTCCTGGGGAGTGGGAGTTGGGAGTTTGGGGGGGGGGGGGTTTGGGTTCAAGCATGCCGCTGGGGGAGACATGGGGGATAGACTGCATACCACTGCACCATGGGAGCCCCCATAGATCTTAAGTGTTTATCCTGGAACATCAGGGGGATGCATACTATGACCCGCCAACACAAAATTCACGCCTACCTCAGACGAAGAGGGATCCAGATAGCGCTCCTCCAGGAGACGCATCTAGCCAACCAGGAGGGGGTGGCCTTGCAACGTAGATGGAGGGGGCAGATATTCTGTACGACCTAGTCGGCCTATGCGCGGGGCACATTGATTTGGATAAGAGCAGGAGTTCCGTTCCAGAGTACTGAGCAACTAATAGATCCCGAGGGTAGGTATGTAGTGGTGAAGGGGCGCTTAGATGGCAGAGACATTGTTATAGGGAGTATATATGCCCCTAATGTTGACCAGGCTTCCTTTTTTGGGGATCTCTCTCAAAAGCTGGCGCCCTTGCTGGTGGGATCTGTGCTCCTGGGGGGAGACTTCAATTGTGTAGCAGAGGTCTCATTGGACCGTTCCCATCCTCCCCTTGCGGACGCCCCGGTGAATAGGCTGGCTGCGGTGAGGCGGGCTTGGCAACAGCACTGGGGACTGACTGACACATGGAGGGCTCATCATCCTCATGACAGGGACTATTCGTATTTTTCGTCGCTACATGATCTGCATGTTCGTTTAGATTCTATCCTTTGCTCTCCGGACGTCCATGGGGGGATGGTACATAGCGAGTATTTAACTAGGACCTCTTCTGATCATAATCCGTTATTAGTGATTTCTCATTGGCAGCGTGTTAGGCCTGCCATCCCCACGTGGCGACTCAGACCAGAAACGCTCGAGGACCCGGTGTTTCGGGATGTTCTGGGCTCGGCTATTGCTGAGTATTTTAGGATCAACGCCAACTCGGCCTCTTCCCTGATGGTCGAGTGGGATGCCTTTAAGACAGTGGTCAGGGGACGCTGCATTGGGGAAGTGGTGGGAGTGCGCAGAGTGTTATTGCAGGTGGTGTCAACGGCGGAACAGAAGGTGCGTGACCGGGAGAGAATACGCCCGGAGCGGCCGGACACCCATGACGCACTACTTGTAGCACGGGAGGCCCTAGCGGTGCAGATAGAAAGGCTGCGCTGTTTTGATTACAAGGCATATACAGCCAGGGCACATGCGGACCGCGATAAGGCAGGGGCGCTGCTCGCCTGGCTTGCCAATCCAGCGCGAAGAGGGACGGCGATACTGGAGCTGAGGGGCCAGGGTGGTGAGGTATATTATACCCAGCAGGGAATTAATGATCACTTCTTGCAGTACTACACTGAGTTATACAGGAGCAAGTTGGGCCCTGGCCTTCCGGGGGATGAGGAATTTCTCCCGGGAGCTGACCTTCCCAGGATTGAACCTGAGGAGGCGGAAGATCTTGGCAGGGATGTTGAGGCGAGGGAAGTTCGCAGCGCTATCAAACACATGGCCAGGAATATAACGCCTGGTACTGATGGGTTGCCCGTGGAATTTTACGCAACTTATGCCGAAGCACTGGTTCCTCATTTAGTGGCACTATATAATAGAGCGCGCTGGGAGGGTGTCCTCCCTGTCTCCACGCGGGAGGCCAGTATCGTCCCGCTTCTTAAACCGAGCAAACCGGCCTGGGATCGCTCTTCGTATCGGCCCCTGGCAATGCTTAACTGGATTATAAAATCCTAAGCCGGGTGTTGGCGAGTCGGTTGCTGCCGTATATGACGACGCTGGTCCACAGAGATCAGGCCGGCTTCATCCCTTCCCGGAACGCTGCAATGAATGTCCGCAGACTTCTGCACACATTAGAGTCTGACGCATATGATGCAGGGGAAGCCTGTATCTTTGCGGTCGACATTGAGAAGGCCTTTGATAGCCTGGAATGGCCCTATCTTTTTGATGTGCTGAGGGAGTTTGGCCTCGGGGAGGGCTTTTTGGCATGGACGAGGTTGCTGTACAGTGAATCCACTGCTAGGGTTCGGACGGGGGCTTGATTTCAACTCCCTGCGGGGTTGCTCGGGGACGAGACAGGGGTGTCCGCTGTCTCCTCTCCTGTTTGCTCTGGCAGTGGAGCCTCTGGCCGCCCATGCCAGGGCGGGGAGGTTCTACCCAGGATTACTGGTGGCGGGACAGATACAACACATAGCATTGTATGCGGACGACTTGCTCATGTTTCTGCCGGACTCTGGAGCTGCGCTTCGTGGGGCGCGGGCTCTGTTGGAGACGTTGGGAAGAGTAGCGGGGCTTCGGGTGAACTGGACTAAGTCGTGCCTGTTTCCGGTCCGAGCTACTGGGCTGGAACATCAGACTGCGGGGGAGGTCGTCTGGGAAGCTCGCTGCTTGACCTACCTAGGGACTAGGATCTATCATGATAGTGATGATTTGCTGGAGGGTAATGTCGGCCGGGCGATGCACGACACCAAGTCCTGTTTTGACTTTTGGGGGACTCTCCCGTTGTCTGTGGCGGGCAGAGTCGCCCTAGTGAAAATGATCATCTTGCCGCGGTTTCTTTATTATTTTGGAGCACTCCCCGTCTGGATCCCTGGGAAGTTTTTCGCGCAACTCAATTCCCTGCTATCGGGGTTTTTGTGGGGCGCTGGGCGGCGGAGGGTTGCCCTGGGTACCATGCATAGGCCGAGAACAGAGGGGGGGCTTCGCTCTCCCGGATTTTGAGAGCTACTACCATGCTGCGCAGCTCCAGTGGTTCACACAGTGGATAGCGGGTCGCCTCAGAGCTCCGGAAGAATTGGGGAGGGCGGACCCAAGCTGGCGCCTGCTGTCCTGCATTCTGTTACGGGTGCCGCTGAGGGGTGAGGTAATGCGGGCCGATCTGCAAGTGGTACAACGTTGTTGGGCGCGCATGATCAGGAAGAAGCGCATTAAGATTCCGTACGCCCCCGAAATTCCGTTGAACATGTGTGCGGTGCTACCTCATGGGGGAGATTGGAGTAAACTGCAGTCCTGGGAGGAGGCTGGGGTTCTCACACTGGGTGATCTTTACGAAGATGGCAACCTTCTCCCTTTTAACAATCTTGCGGAACAACATGATCTTCCGCGGGGGGACTTTCTCTTTCATGCAGCTCTGACGGCAGCTGTCAGAAGGCATTGGCGGACGAGGCTTTCGGAGCCGGAAACGCTCCTGGCTTGTCAATCTGTTGTTATGGCGGCAGGAACTATAAAAGCGGTGACTTGTCTCTATCGGCGGATCACCCAGGACCTGCGCCAGCCCTTAACGGCATTATGTGTTAAGTGGGAGGAGGATTTGGGTGACCCCCTTGAAGAAAAAGCTTGGGGAGCAATAATGGAGAGACCATGGAAGGGCACTCGGAACGCGCGCTTTCAACTAATCCAATTTTATGTCCTGCACAGGGCGTACTTGACTCCGGAAAAGATTAATTAATATTTGACTGCTACAGCTTGTCCTCGATGTGCGCTAGAGGGGGCGGGGTTTTTGCATATGTTCTGGAGCTGTCCGCAACTGGGGGACTATTGGCGGGAGGTGAAAATGGTCCTGACGACTGTGACGGAGAGAGAGGTGGCCCTGACGCCGAGGGTTTGTTTGCTGCATGACTTCCCACACACTGCCAAAAATAAAATAACCAGCAAGTTTATTGATTTGGGGTTAATCTTGGCGAAGAGGGAACTTACCACCCATTGGAAGGCGAGGCAGGGGCCTGGAGTGGGACGCTGGCGAAGGGAACTGCTGAAGTGGGCGGAGAGTGAGGGGGAGTATAAACTAGGTGTGGCTAGGCGCACTGAGAACGAGAAGTCAATGGATATGGCTTGGGCATGGATGGCGCTAGTGGAATTGGTTAAATACCCCCCTGATGATGAGGAAGCCCTCCCCGACGAGAGAGAGGAGGTAGGGATCGGCTGAAATGACTGACACAGGATATGGGAGAGAAATGAAGGGGTGGTTGCGAGTCCAGTGGGGGACCCCTTCTTAGTGTTCTTGGTCTGTCTTAGCAGAGGCTCGCCGAGATCAGGACTTTTTACTGAATGGCATGGGGGTCTGGGAGGCCACTCGTAAATGTTAGGATCCAGCGGCATGCTTGGGGGTGGAGGGGAGGATAGTTGGGGAACTATAGGGCTGGGGGGTGGGAAGGGAGTTGGGGGGTTACTAGTTGGACTCTTGTGGTTGAATACAATTCCAGGGGCAAGTCTCTGAATTATCATTAAGATTTTTACGGAGAGTGGCGGAATGTCTATTAATTGGTCTCTGGGGGATCCTGGAGAAGATTATATCATGGCTAGCTGGGTCGACCATGGGTCTGCTCCTGGTTAAAGTCAAACTGTATTTTGCCACGGCCTTTCCTGTATTGCACTGCCCATGCAGACACATGTATGCTTTCATTATTTGTTTGAAAACCAATAAAAGTCTGTTAAACAAAAAAAGACCTGGCTCTTCGACTGACCCTGAGCCGCCCGCCCGCCCCCCCCCCCCACTCCCCCAGCGCCTTGAGACCCTCACGGGTGAGTAGCGCGCTATATAAACCCCCTGATTGATTGAAGGATGCTTGGGAGCAGTTCTGGCTCTTTGTGATTACAAAGATTTGTTTTTTTGAGTGGAAGTGCAAATAGTTAACAACTGAGCTGGGAAGTTCTTGCTTTTAATTTTAACAGCATTTACACAGCCCTTAGTGCCCCATAAGAGGTGTTGAAGGGACAGTTATGTAAATGAAAATTGCATTACATACGCTCTGGTATTATTAACATATACATTTTGAAAGCACCATTTTATCGTAAAACTATTTGCACGTTTTGCAGCATTCTATCTTACCCTGTGTGTAATGCAGGTATAAAAAATTGACTTACATATTCACAGTGCTTTCTGTCACAGGCTGTGACTTCGTAGCACTAAAAATACACATCACTATTCTCTCCTGCACCAATCAAGATTTAATTCTGTGGTTCTCTGGTTACACACAGACCTCTGCAGTGCTTTAACTAATAGAGGTTTCATAATGTACTACAGTGCATTTCCCACTGAGCAAGAACTTTTTTAATTTATTTTTCATTTACGCTGCCCATTATTTTATATGTAGATACCTGATGGTGAAAAACCTAAAAAATGTACAGAATATTTTGGGCTTGCATCACCAGAGCATCACTTTTTTTGATGCTCCGGTGGCGCAAGCGTCTCAACCATACCTATGAGGCAGTGCAAAGTCACCCTGCATGGCTTTGCTTGGCCTCAGATATGGAGTAAGACATAGCAGCGCAAGTCAGGGCGTTGCCTTACTCTGCGTCAAGGAGGTGTTCCATGAGGGGTTCCCATGCAAAGCCCATGGATTTTGATGCTGCCCCATATTTACAAAATCACGTAAACCTGGGGCAGCTTCAAAAACGGACGCCTCCCCAGCGGAGGCGTAACTAATAGAAATGTTTTCATTTCTCCTCGTTTTTTCCTCTTTCCATGTGTGCTGCATTCTGCAGCTCACATAGAAATAGGAAGACGCCCCTCGGGATTGTTTTGGTGAAGGAAGGTGCCCCTTCCCATACAAAAACAATCCTGCCTATGTTGGTGCTAGGCAGCAATTTGTGCGCCAACGCAAGGGAAAAGGATTGGAATGCACCGCATTTCATAAATACAGTGCATTCCTGCCCTTTCACATTGGCATAGGGCAGCGCCGCAAGAAGACTTGCGGCACTGCCCTACGCCAATTCCTCATAAATAAGGCCCTTTGTTTTTAGCTACACCTTTGGTTACACCCCTATGCTCAATGACCTTTGGTTTGCTAAACACTGTTTAATATTTCCCCACCGTAAAGATTATTTGCTGTGGTAATTGGGGGCTGTTAGAAATGGGGATCTCTAGTTGGCAATGGTTTGCACCTTTGTCCAAGTAGGGACCCTTCCTTCTAGTCAGGGTAAGAGGGATACACTACTGAAATAACCCCTGCTCACCCCCTTGGTAGCTTGGCACGAGCAGTCAGACTTATTTCAGAGGCAGTGTGTAAAGGATTTGCACATAACCAACAGTAATACAGTGAAAACACTACAAAAGGACACCACACAGTTTAGAAAAATATCCAATACTTTATATATTCAAAACAAGACCAAAACGATAAAAATCCAACATATAATACTTGAAAATATGCACTTTGCAAGAATAACCTTAAAAATGCAGTTCCTTGAAGTTGGTACATCCGTCCGGTGCTACCGTGGTGCTGAGAACAACAAAATCCAACAGTTCCATCTGACCGCGTCGGTCTGGGTGTCCGCAGACTCGTAAACAGTACCGTTTCGTTGCAGCCGATGACGTTGGTGCGGGCTGGTCGTGGCCACCGTCGCGGTGTGAAGCGGAGCGGTGCGGCATGCGGTGCCCTCAAGTCGCAGTGCAGACAGAGGCTCGGTGACGGTCATTCAGCAGCATCGGTGAGACCAGGGTTGCGGTGCGGAGTGAAGGCAGTGCTTGTTGCAGTGCTGACAGATCACGGTGCAGGTGACCGTGCCGGTTGAGGGGACCTGGCGTCGGTCGGTCCGGACTGTGGTGTGGGACGGGGCGGTGTATTGCAAGACTTCCGAGCAGTGCCCCCAAGCCACGGTGTGGTCACGGTTGTCAAAGTCAGTGTCGGCGAGACCAGGGCCTGCGAAGTGAAGCAAGGCATGCGAAGTGCGGTGCCCACAGGTCACGGTGCAAGCCGTAGCTCGGCGGCGGCGGTTGTCGTCAGTGAGACCGGGGTTGCAGTGCGAGATGCGGTGGTGCCCTCTGCGGTGCCTTCAGGACACATAGCCAGCGACGGAGTCGGTTGCTTTACCCCCTCTGGAGCAACTGAAACCACGGTTCCAGAGGCAGTACCCAGAGGTCGGTGAAGTCTTTGCGGTTCCCTGAGAGACAGGAGGCAAGCTCTACTTCAAGCCCTTGGAGTTACTCAGCAACAGTAAAGAAAGTTCAGTCCAGTCCTTTCATTGCCCAAGGCAGAAGCAGTAACTGCAGGCCAACCCAACAAAGCAACAACACACCAAAGGGGCAGTACTCCTCTTGGCAGTTCTTCCCGCTCTTCTTCTTGGCAGGTTCCTTGATTCCAGCGAGTTCTAAAGTTCTGGGGTCTGGGCCCCAATATTTATACTCAGATTCTCTTTGTGCTTTTGGGCAGAGAGTGCCTGTGCCCAGCTCAAACCAGTTCCATCCTCATGGCCCAGCTTCCTGGCAGGAGGTGGAGGCAGCATTGTCCAAGGCAGACCAGGCCCATTCAGGTGCAAGGAAATCTCCTCCCACTACTGTAAATACAGCCCAGGTCTATTCAGCCCAGCCCCGACTCTTCCAGGAAAGGCAGGACACACCTTGAACCCCCCCCCCCCGTGGCTGTCTGATGAGAACGCACATCCCCAGCCCCTGTCACTCCAAAGCCAGATAGTCAATCCACAAACCCAGCAGAGGCACACAGGATGGCTAAGCAAAAAATTACTTACTTTCTAAAAGTGGTATTTTCAAACACAGAACATAAAAATCATCTTTACTAAAAGATGCATTTTTATATTCTGAGTTCAGGCATACTAAACCCCATTTCTCAATCTTGTCCCAATGGGAAGATATGCTTATAAGATGTTATAAGTAAACTCCCATTCTATCCTATGGGACAGATAGCCTTTCCATAGTCAAAAATGAAACAAACTGTAATTAACTACATGTCCTACCTTTAATATACACGGCACCCTGCCCACAGGGGTACCTTGGGCCTACCTTAGGGGTGACTTACATGTAAGAAAAGTGAATATTAGGGCCTGGCAAGTGGGTGCACTTGCCAGGTCGACATGGCAGTTACAAACTGCATCCAGACACTGCAGTGGCAGGTCTGATAACCCTTTTCAGGGCTGCTTGGGTGAGTGGCACAATCAGAACAGCAGGCCCACCAGCAGCATTTGATTTACAGGCCCTGGCACCCTCAGTGCACTTTACTAGGGACTTACTAGTAAGTCAAACATGCCAATCATGGAAACACCAATCCATAATACAATTTATAATAGGAGCACTTGCACTTTAACACTGGACAGCAGTGAAAGTGCACAGAGACACTAAACCAGCAAAAACAAAGTCAAAACAAGGTCAGAAAGGAAATAAACAGGGGAAACATGCCAAAAGATGCCAGGTCTAATAGGGGCATTTATGGTTTTTGATAGATGTTTATGATGAGGAGAACCAGTTTCTAGAAAATTTTGTTAGAAGGGGTCCTTATGCCTAAAAAGGTTTGACAAGGGGGGTCTCGGCATCAAAAAGTTTGAAGACCTCTGCTCTAGTGGGATGCTCATCTGTCAACCCTGTGTAGACTGCACGCAATGTTCATTGGTGGTTTAACAGTGCCGCAGAAACTGTTCCAGGAGGGGGGAATCAAGAGTACCATTATGTAATGTGACACTCTGTACTAATTCAGGTCCCAACCATCGAAGAAAGATAACCAACTGGTCAAGGTCATATTCTTGCCATTGAGATCAGCTCATGGACACTTAAATATAAGTCTGTGACTGCAGACCTCAGCACCTCTTCGACATAGCACAGGCTCGACTGTAAGGGTGTGCCCCCATGTCGTGGAATGTGTGGAAATCAGCTGGCATACAAAGTGTGGGCCAGCTTATGACTAATTCGTCATTCCATGATTTCCAGTCGGAGTCTGGACTTGGGTGTGAACACAGCAATGGAAAAACACACAGATAGCTAGCTATAAAATCCTCTCTACTGTGGGTGTATCTTGAACACCAGAGTGGATTGAAGGGGGTTGTGTTTGGACTGTATGGATTACTTAGAGGTAACACCTACTACACCTAGGTGAAGGCTGCAGCCTGGGTGTTCTGTCATACTGAATATTATGGTGCACTGCAGCATGAATATTCACCAGAAGACAGTTTGCTCTCCTCCCATTATTATGGCAGTGTGGTTGACTAGCAGACACAGATATTGTCAACTTTTCCCCTCCAGCAGGCTTGGCACTTTTCCACATGCCCAGTGAGGTGGTTTCCTCTAAACATAGGCGCCGCTGGCTGGTGAATTTACTTGCCAGTGCAAAAACGTGCATTCTTAGTCAATGGCAGAACCCCTTGTTACTGTCCCATGAGAAATGGTTGACCGAACTGGCAAAGACAGCCGACTGCAAACCTACTACATACTTATCAGAGCCTCTCTTTGACAAAGTGTGGAAACCGTTTATTAGAACCCCCCCATTCATTAAGGCATAACTTGTCTTGGGTTCGTATGTGTGGCATTATATATGGCCTCATATTACCAATTTCACTATTACTTACAAGATTCTTCCTCGCCTGTGACAGATCTGTTTTCTGGGTTGGTATACCAGTTGGGCCACACAGTGCTGTTAATATGCTTGCCAGAGTGGGAGGTCACATGATTGGGGTACACCATGTTGCAGGGATCATTGGTTGATAGTGTGGTAGAAGTTGGGCCTGTTACTGGTTTTGCTTCTCAAATTCACAGTTGCATATCTATGGGGTGAAATGTATGTGGCTTTGTGCTCTACAGTCTTTGCAATGCTAAGGTCTATTTCTTTGATTGTCAGCATACTTTCAAAATTATTTTCCCGGACATTCTTTTGATGGAGCGGTTTTATTACGAATGTCAATTTTTACGAGGCGGTTTGTGCATGTAAACTTTGAAAACAATTAAAAATTATTGAGAAAAACAGACACAAACCTAAAGAGCCTATTTACTTTTCATATGACTATAAAGAGTATTGTCAATTGTAACATTGTGAAAGATGTCCGATGAAGATGAAATCAACTGTTATACAGTTGCTCTGTACCTTTAAATGGAAATAAGTTTAAAAAAGAACAAAACATTAGGTAAACAACTGGAACCAACAGATTCTGCCAAGTAACTACTGATTGCCCAGGACTGAAAGAAAAGGTGTACCACTCACCATTACTGCAGGAGAGAGGCCGTGGCCAAGCAGTAGCTCGGCATTTTGATGTACTTTTGTATCTTCAGCTTTGTAGTCTTTTAAATCTTTATGGGAACTTTCCCTATGGCTGCACTACTTATCTTAGAACTCCTCCGGAAGAAACGCAGTGCTTCACCTGCCTCTAAATGAGGTGAACGACTGGGAGTCTGGCTCAACTCCCGCCCCGCCAAACTGTATATCCTGTTATTTACAACTGGTGTATTCATATTCAATGTCATTTGTATTACTTAACCTGCATGTACCCAAGCTGAATCGTAATCTGGATCACTAAACATTTCACTCTGTTGAGGTAAGTAAAATAAGTGTCATCAAGTTGCGCAACAATCACGACAAGACATTTCATTTAGTGATGTGCTCCAAATAAATGGTCTATTGCTTTTTCTGCAACCAATGTTTAGAAAATGAATCAAAGGACATGATGTAGCGGGGGGGATATTTTACCAAAAGCAAAGGAAGTATTGGTAAACACTAAAATGTTTAGAAAGTTATAGCTACAGAGAATCAACCAAAGAAGGACAACTGAATAATCTGCAAAAAAATACATTACTTTTTATGATGAAGAGGTTAATGGCTTTAGGAAAAAAAGATCGAAGCCCAGAGGTGACCTTTCCTGTAATTATGGCATTTTTGTTAACTCACAATCCCTTAAAAAATGGCACCTTGTTTCGGAAAAAAGGATTGAACCTTTTAATGCACTTAAATCCCACTCCACGCCCAAACACTAACTGGGCACGTATCTTGTTTTGACACAATTGAGGGTTATGATTTCTCCAAGAACAGTTTTCCCTATAAGAAAAGCCACAATGGTACTAGGTTTGTTTTAACCCTTTAATGGTGGAAGTATCTCATTTGGAGGATTTTTCAAAAACTTCAAATGCTTATTTCTCCACAGGATTGAAATATAAATCTGTAACAAAAAGATAGGTGTCAATGTTTTATTTGGACGGACTACTGAGTAAGCTTATTAAAATATGGGGAAGTGGGGGGAGGGGCAGAGTACACCTTTTTATAAAGTTAAATGTTCAAACACTGAGAAGTTTCTACAGAGTAACAATAAAACTTACCAAGCTTACTTTTTGGGTACATTATCGCTGCCAATGTATGTTTAAGTCTGATCTTAGGCTTTCACATTTCAACTGTATACCTAAGCTATTTGGAGGCTCCTGCTACTGGAAATTGAATATTTCAAGACGGATGTCGTGTGAAAACCCATGATTGTGGAAATGGACTATAAAGGGGATCTGTTTTAGGAAATACAAGCTTCCCAAAAAAGAATTTTGATGACATTCAATGCTTACCCTTGCTTGATGTCTCTTCACTTTGGCTATTTGATCTCCTTTTGCTTCCATTCGTTTCACCAGGGACTCCAGTTCTCTTTCAAGGTCCTCCTTTATTCGGGATGTGCGTGCCTCCTTAATTAGTTTCATTAACTCTTGATACTCACTGATTATGAAAAAAGAGTGTATTTAATATAGAAGTAATGCAATTCACTTACAAAATTTACGCCTACAATCAACTTTTACAATTCCATGTTGTAGTCACTCTCTCGATTTGCACAATACGTTTTTTAAGCGAACTGTAAGTTGCAAAATGAGAAATTTCAAGGAAATAGAACTTAGCCCAGTCATATGCATACTGTTCCCACGTTCCTTACAAATGTTGACTATTGCATAAATGGATGCATCACAGAGGAGGCTGCTGTCGGCTGCTTTGTAAGATATTTTCTAAGGTATGGCAGCAGGAGGAAATGTTGTAAAGCACTGAATCCCCTTCATATTTCAGATTAGGATACACTGGGAAAAAGGAGATGTTTATAACCTCGATCATTCAAAGTGCACATGTAAACATTCAAAAATTAAAGAAATAAGAGAATTGTTTACTACTTAGGTCATAACGGAGAAAGTACAGGTCATTCCAGATTCTCTTGTTACTCCCAGTCAGAGCAGTTCTCCATTTTATGATTATGAATTAGGCAGCCTGCCTAGAAAATAATAAGTGAACTGGAGATCTAGAGAACCAGAACACAGAATTATGGTTTCTGCGCTTTACAACCAGGGACCTGTCTTCTGCCAGACTCCCATAACAGAAAATAAATTGCAATAATGGTAACCATACTATGTAGAATAGTTACATTGGCACAACCAAAGGCCTGATATTCAATGAACCAATACACAGCATATCCGAATGAATCCAATACACCATGTATGCTTTAGGAACATGAAAAGAATCTGAAATAAACCTAACGATATGTGAGGCACCGATCATGTTCAACCTCAAAAAACATTTTACAATACACAGATGCAGAGTCAAATAGTTAATGTAAGGAAACATAAAAATGTGTTTCAGAGTAAGGGAAATTCAACCATAAATGAAATAGCCTAAAATATTTTTGCAAAGGTTTCTCTATTGAATTGAAACCAGCATCCTTTCCGAAATTTACATGTCTGCTTCACTTAATAGCTTGTTAAAGGCAGAACTTACATTTATGTGGCTATGCATAGTCGAGATCATTCACTTATGTGATTTAACATTTTTCAATAGCACAGATGCACCATGGACGTATTACTTAAATTTAAAATTAAAATATGTTGGATATCAACTGAATATAGCAGTTCACAGATATGGTACAACATATCGCATAAACATTAGAGTTAAATCAGGGATAATCACAGATATGTGTTTTAAGGACTTTCTAAAAGAAGGATGGGTTGAGATCACAGATTGAATAGGAATCATTTTCATGATGTTTGCAGCCGATTATGAAGCTTTGAATCTCATTTTGTATAGTTGTAGAGAGCTCTTACTTCTGAGGCCAAGTAGGAGATCTGACACAATTGGCAAAATGGCAAAGTATGTTGATTTATTTAGGTGGACAGCTTGAAAGACAACATACATAGTTTGAAATTGTTCCTCGTCTCAATGTTATATGTTACATTCATTTGTATAAAACACTAATCACTGAAGAGCGTATCCGGGCGCTCAAATGGGAACCCAATAAAGGCTGTTTAAGTGTTTGGGAGATGTGTCATATTTCTTCATGAAAGAAATTAGTCTTGCCATTGCATGGAGAACAGTTTTAAGAGGAACAAGGTGTTACAGATGTTCTCGCACTAAAATGGCACTGCCAACGTGCAGATGCGAAATGAATAATAAACGGGCTGCTACCTTTAATCCTTTAGAGGCTAACAAGTGCTTGATATTCATGGGGCAGTGAAAGAGATCTGCTGGAAATCAGTTGATACAAGGGATGAGGAGGAAAGTCGGAGTTTTACTGCTGACGCAAATAAGTGAGAAAGAGTCATATTCAAGCTCATTAAGACACGGAGGATCAATTATTTTTTTTTACTTGAAGGCAATTAGGAGGAATTCAGATTTTTAGGGTTTAACAAGAGGTTGTACTGCAACCACTAGTCGTGTTTCAAGAGGCAGGAATAAAGAATGAGAACATAACCTGATCATTTTTGAGGTATAACTGTGTATTATCAGTAAACTGATGAATGGCAATTCCCAACCCTTGGAATAACAAGCTAGGTAGATCGATATACAAGACAGTGGGATTCATTTAATAAGATAACACTTAATTCTAGTGGTCATTCTACTCCTGTTATCCTAGAAGGCAATCGCTTCTATGTGATAATCAGAGACCACTCACCTCGTAGACTATCACAGACTTATAAGAACGGCTAGAGAAAAGTTCTGGTGGTCACAGTCTCTACTGAAAAGAGCATATATAAATCTATATTTATCTCCAGCAGTAACATTAATAAATATGTATTCGCCATCATGGGAGAATGGCATCTTTGTAATCATCCAATCCAGTTACTGTTAACAATTGAACATCGTCTTTGCTATTATTTTTTTTTTTTTTAGAACTCCGCCCTTCCCATCCTTACTCTCTCTAACTCATGCCAAACCTTCTGACTAAACTCCCAAACATCCTTCTCAGTCTTTCACCCCTCCGTTTTAGCCATGCCACCCAAATAATAAGCACATACGACCATTACTTACAACACAACTCATTACTTCCCCTTTTCAAATCCACTCCTATCTTTCTATCCCTACCCTAATTCTACTAAAGACACAAGAAATCAAGAGCACAAACCTAACACAACTAATGAGCAAGAAGCAACAAAAATAAATGTACTAACCTAATAACAACTATCTTGGGTTCCGGAGTAGCATGCTACTTGCCAAAAAAGCACTTCAATGCCTCGTCAGGGTTCGTAAGCGCTATATAAATACATTTACAATTATATGTGCACTAAGTCTGATAAGAAGAAAAGTGCAGTTAGCCACACTTTGCCAGACAGCTACTGAAAAAGTTACTGCAGTACAACTCCAGTGCATAGGTTTCAGGGAGAGAATAGAAATATGGTATAAATAATAACCTGGAGTTTTTATCTGAAAGGCTGGGGAGGGTGGCCCTCAATGAGTGGGATGAAGGGAATACACTTCTGATGCAATGCATGCAGCTTTTACATTTCTTCTAGCAGTGGTCACTAATCGGTTATTTGTAAGGAATAAGGAAGGTGGACCTGAAAAGTGCCGAAAGTAAAAGAGGCCAATAACACAGGAAGGTACGATAGAGCATAGAGGTAATTTTAGTTACAACATATTTTAAAATCTAGCATGTCTAAAAAAAACATACATGCAAGACAAACATTTCTACTTCATGCCTATAAGACAAACTCACAGGCTCATTTGATCAAATTCTTCTTGCAGGGTGAGTAAAAGCTCCTCCAGGTCTTCATAAGAGTGGGTAAATGTAGAAGTCGGAACCGATGATCTTTTGCTATTGCCAACTTTGAGAGTACTACTCTGTTTTGACACCAAAGGCATTTCATTCACTACACGGTCATTACATAATGACTTATTATGCTGTTTCATTAGATGTAAGACATGTTGTACATTAGCTCTGACAGAATGGCTGGGGCTAGTTGACTGGAAAAAAAAAAAGAACAAAATTACATGTCTAAGTTAAGTTTTGTGCTTGCACATGCTAACCAAGATACATAATCACGTACTAAACAACAGACCTCAAAATAAAGGAGAAATTCAGAGATGTGCAGTGCTCAAAAACCTGTCACAAATGGCACTGTCATTTCAAATCTTGCAGTATTCGACACATAACAAGGGGAATTTATGATGCCAAAAGACCTAAAGGAACTCAAATGTTACCTTTATGGTGGCTGTTTTCCCTAATCCAACATACTTTCATAGTCCCAACCAACTGTTAAGCAGATTTGTAGTAGTAGGAATGGAAACATTTTAAAAGCTGTGCGTAGCTTCTCTGAGGGTGTCTCCCACCAAGCACATGCCTGGCGAGCTCAAATGAAACTTACTTGACTCTGGTAGAGAGTGTACAGATGTGCAGTTGTAAAACACACAATCAACCGCAAGGGTATCATGCCGCTGAGCAGGGATGCGTGTCTAGCCCTGCCTACGGTAGGCTTGTTTAACTGAAAAGCCAGGTCAGCCTTTTGTGGAATTCAAGAAGAGAGAAGGAGGGTCTAATGTAGAGTGGAAGGCCGTTCCATGCTTTAGGAGCAATATAAGAGAACGCCTGTCCTTCTGACATGGTTGTTTATGCATGGGATGTCTGCGAGTAGGAGTCCTGCAGAGCGGAGGTGTCTGGGTGGTTGATGGAAGGAGATGCCGCTGTTCAAGTGGGGCCCAAGTTGTGTAGTGCCATGAATGTGTGTGTGGCATTTGAAATTAGTGTGTTTATGGATATGGAGCCAGTGGAGCCCCCTGAGGTGTGGTGGGATGTGAGTTCTGTCTAGCAGGTTGAGAATTAGGTCTGGCTGACGAGCTCTTGTTGGTTTGTATTCTTCTAGTGAGCTACTTGGTGACCCTAGCGTACAGGGTCCCTTAATCCAACTTGCTGATGACTAGAACGTGAGTGACAGTTTTTCTAGGGCTGCTTGGGAGCCATTTAAGGATCTTCCTCAGTATCGTCAGGTCTGAAAGGAGGATACAGTGACCACATTAACTATTGTAGTCATGACCAGTTTGCTGTGAATGATTATTCCGAGGTTACTGGCCTGGGTGCTGGGTGAGGACCAGAGTTCAGTTGGCCACCAGTTGGAGTCTCATGATGAGTTGTTCTTTGAGAAGATCACTACTTATGTCTGGTCTGTGCTGAGCTTGAGACAGTTGGTTTTCATTCAGTTAGCAACTTCAGTCATGCATGCAGTGAACTGGTTTCTTATATTGTGGGTTTTGTCAGAGGGGGAAAGTATGAGTTGAGTGTCATCAGCGTGGGAGAGGATGCTGATGTCGTGTGCCTGGATGGCGTTGGCAGAGGGATCATGTATGTGTTGAAGATGGTGGGGTTGACCTATGAACCTTGAAGTGCTCCGCATATCAGTTTGCGGGTTTCTGAGGAGTAAAGTGGCAGACTGACTGCTTGTGCTCTATCCATTAAGAAGGAGCAGATCCAGTGGCCAGCGGATCCTTGGATGCCAATCTCGTGCAGGTGTCTGATGGGGTGTGAGACTGTATCAAATGCAGCTGAGAGGTCCAGGAAAACGAGGCCCGTCATGTCTCCTCTGTAAAGGATCATGCAAATGTCGCCTGTGGCGGCAAGGAGTGTTGTTTCTGTACTGTGGTGAGGCCTGAAACCGGACTGTGTGGCGTCAAGTAGCTGGTGGTTGCTGAGGCGTTGGTTGGTCTCTCTAAGACCTTTGCCTGGTATGGTAGGAGGGAGATGGGTCTGTAGTTGGAAAGAGTGGTTGGTTCAGCGGATGGTTTCTTAAGCAGGGGCGTGACAGTTGCATGTTTCCAGGTGTACAGGAAAGTGTCCGAGTCGATGGAGGCATAGACAATGGCTGTTAGTGTTTCGCTGATTTGTAGGAGTCCTTTGGTGAAGGTGCGGTGGGGACAAGGGTCAGAAGAGGACTTCGAGCGAATGAGCTTCATGGTAGCAGCAATTTTGAGGGTGGAGACGGCGGGTAATGATGTCAGGGTTCATTCTTTGGCTGTGTTGGGAAATTGAGCTGCGAGCGTGAGGGGTTCGATTGAGGGTTAAAGTTGCTGTATATGGAGGTGATTTTGTAATAGATGAATTCTGCAAGCTTGTTGCAAAGGTCTTATGAGGCGGAGATGTTGCTGGAAGCAGCAGAAGGTGCAGTGAAATCTTTGATGATGGCGAAGATATCCTTGCAGCTGTTAGTGATGGTGTTGATGTGATCTGCAAGAGCTGTGTGCTTGGTGTTCCGTATCTGGTGGTGGCAGCGTCTTAGGGCTGATTTGAGGATGTCTGTATTTGTGGTATCTTGACTTGTTCTCAATTTGCGCTCCAAATGTTTGGAGTGGCGTATCGGCAGCCGGAGTTCCTCTGTGTACCAGCTGGCCTGTGGTGAGGCTCTCGCTGTTGGGTTGAGCTTGAGGGGAGCCAGATATTTTTAAGAGGAAGCTACCAACGCAAAGAGTATTGAAAGAGGATGCAAGAGAATGCCTATAGCTTTAGACTACCTTGCCTGTATATATGCTTGTGTACAGGCAGGAGGAAGGAAAAAGTTCACTGGTCTTGCCCGAGTATACAAGGATCACCTAGAAAGTACATTAAGAAACACTTCCTCAACCAAGAAAGCATGATGGCGCAAGAAGAGTACAGGGAGGCAGACTTTGTAGGTGAGGTGAAACTCATGCAACACCTCTGGAACAAAGGAGGGCTTGATCCAGAAAATCACCCTGTCATGATGAAAAATGGTGCAAGCCTCAGAAGCGCACAGGGTTTGCAACTTACTTCACAGAAATAATTAACGCTTGAAAAAATGTTTCAGTTTTGTCACAAAATGCATCAGGATTAAGCTGCCCGTGTGTGAGATTAAGGAGCACAAGTTTCAAACAAAATCAGACTTCCTGCGCAGTGGAAAAAGAAGAAGGCAATCATATGACTTACTGGCCTAATTAGTGGAAGAGGACTAATCCCTGAGTCTGTAATGCTAAGCATTAATTTCCACTATGTAGGAATGCTTAAATGCCTAACTAATACAGAAGCTTGAAAACCATATGGCACCCAAGCAACTAGTGATGGAACTCTCATCCTTGGGTGATTGCATGTCTGTCATAATACTGGCTCTCAAAATATTGTCAAGGTAAGTGCAGATATTCACTTATTAACTCCACTGTAACAATATTTTGGGTGTTTGATCATAAGATATCCACTGGTTCACATTTTGACTACAATATTGTGGTCCAACATCCCTTGGGACGTGTCCAGTAACAGAATCGCAGCCATCGCAGATGCTTCTCTATTGGGGCTTAGTCTTTTTCCTTCTGCCTTTAGACTATCTGTTTACATGAAAAAAGATTTAGTTAAAAGGAAGTCAACTCCACAGGAAACACGCTGAAGCGGAGTTGCTGCATGGAGAGACTAATCATTTTTCTGCACCTCCAATGAGATCTTCCTCCAAAGAGAGATGCATTATTTTTTGTCTCTGAACACGAGTTATGAAAACAAGAAATGTCAGGGTGAAACAGAAACCAGAAAGGTGATTAATCATCTCAGACTGTCCATTTCTAAAGAATAGGAGACTATGCCCATTTAGGACCTGATGCTCCTGCATCTGGTGTTTAAAGGGTCACACAAAGATGTATCCTTAGGGCAAAAAATGAAAGTTAAGGACTAATGGTTAGGAGTTCCAACTCATGGGATGTGTCTAGTTATTTGCTTATGTTATTTGCTTGCCTTTCGTTGTGCACCCTCCCGCAATGTGGGACACCAGAGTTTAGTCCTTCTCCAAAGTTGCTCATTCCTAAATATATATGTGGCTAGCCGTTACAGAGGTGCTGACTGGGTGTGGCTTTGCTTCCTGATGTACAACAGAGCTGCAATATTGTTCATTTGAATCATGTATTAATGTATGTATGTTAATAGCACAAACCTACCTGGGGACAAAGGAGGGCTGTACACGTGGCTTGAACCCTGAGAGATGATTCAAGATTCTTTAGAATAAGCTAGGAAAAAATAGGTTCCTATCATAAAGGGTAGTATTGCTCCCTGAAGATATGGGACTTCACTTATTTCTGAATTGCAGAAGGGTAGAAGCCTTTGTGATGTAGATGGTGTTGTTGCTCTATATGGCTGGTATGAAGACGAAGATAGTTTGGCTTCTTGTCTTTTTCATCTTGCATTTTTTCATCTCCAGTCTGGCAATGTTCTGGCTCCTGAGTGCTTAGCTTCTCAACCAGTGATATATCAGTGTGTTTTCGATGGCTAGAAAAGTGATGCATCTGGTCATGAAAATGATGCTGGCCTGGAGGGGGAGTAGACCTAGTTTTACAGAGCTGAAGTCACATGTTTGAATTTCTTTAATACCTTTAGGCTTGCTCAGACATGAAAGATGCATTATAGGATTACCAGTTTGGTGTCAGGTATGTCGTTAAGTAGAGTTTGAGCGACACCAGACACCTGGTGACCTGGTTCTACCGATCCCTCTCAGCAATGGTTCGTGGCCCTTTATCCTCCCTACGGGAAAAATGGGAAAGGATCCTACAGCATGATTTAACAGACCCTGAATGTTGTAAGATATTGGCTTCCCCTACAAACATTTCTAGGAACACGAGGCTAAAATACATCCAAAATTATGTTCACATGACATATGACAACGCACAAAATTCAGATAATCTATGGGGGTGAACCTCGCACCTGTCCAAGATGCAGACATTTGGATGCGGATTTTGCTCATATGGTTTGGTATTGCCTGCGGTTGCATCCTTTCTGGGATGAGGTGCTTGACGCTCTGGACTCTGTGCTAGGTCTAATTCACAGAGCACATGCAAGGTGGACTCATGGTTTGTAGATCTGGCCCTCGTGTTAGCTAAATGGCACATGGTCATGACCTGGAAGTCTGCTTGGACCTGGGGTTGGAACCTGGAGATCCGACGTGACCCACTGGGCAAAACCATAAGAGAGGGCCTTGGTCAGGGAGGAGGCTCGAGGAGTGAGAAGACACCCTATAGCAGACTTATGGACTGAGGTGTTGGTGGCCTGGGAGCACCCACAATATAGCTCGAGGGGAGACCCAGAGGTTAGTGATAGTTCACCCGAGGGAGGGGAAGTGGATACACAGAGAGACCACATGGGGGAGACAGATGAGCGTTGAACTGGAAGGGACCGTGGTGGCCCTTACCCTGGTTCCCTGTCCTGGCGTTGTGAACAGGGGAGTGCTAATCCTTTCGTCCTTCGTGCAGGATTGGGAGTGAGGTCCTGGCTGGTGTGGTCATCTGTCGCAGCATCGGAGGGGAGCTACCCGGAGTGGGATCCCGATTTACCCACCCACTTGATAACTGGTGTTTACTACTCGCCTGTACTAATAACTGGCAGAGCAGGCCCAGTTGGGTCACTCACTTGTGCTTGTATGGTTTATTTGTATCTCTGTTCTTTCTTTTCCCCCTCTCATTTGCTATATTGTTGGCTATCTCTTTGATTGCAATATTTCTCCTTGCACTACACCGCTTAGTGGCCCCCCTTTGTAAAAGCAAGAGGATACGCCCTGTGAATAGCAATCATGTGAATTTACCGTTACATCAGATAAGACTGGAGTAGATTGATTATCACTGAAGATAAATCTCTACTGCTATGTGGACAGTCTGTTGATTTATGGAATAATGCTGTAATATGTAACAATTTAAAATGCCAATGAACAGACGTTTAAAAAAAAAAAAAAAGTAGTGTTTGGTCTCCAACCAGCTGGGAGAGGACCAACATTTGCATTTATGTTCTAAAGTTGGTTTCAGATAGGAGAAGTTTCCCTTTCTTTAGAAGGGAAAGCTGGTACTATACTGTTTTGGTTTTCTAGGCATTGAGTTCTTTGCAGCAGAGGTCTATCGAAGGTGATTCTAAGTGATTTTACATCGGCTGTGAAGTAGTGGGAGTGGGCTATTTGAAGCTGTCCAGATTTATGTTGAATAGCAAAGGTTGAATCTTTGGTTGTTTGGCGTAGATGGGAAGCAGGAGGAATTCTGTTGGGTTGAGCTTTATAGTGGTGCTTGAAAATCAAATTTTGGATTAGCTCAAGACAAATTTTGAGTCACTAAAGGTTGTGAGCTGAGTAGATTTTGAGGTAAAGTTATATGCAGTCTGCATTCTGGTTGATCTTGATGGCACGGTTGATCAGTATAAACCTAAAGGATTCCATGTAGAAATTGAAAATGATGGGTTAAGAGCAAGGAGCCCTTGAAATATTTGCAAGAGATGCATACTTTCAGGGATCATGAGGTTTCCATCTTGATGAGCTGATGCGGTTTGATGAGGTAAGGGTGAACCATTGTAGAAGAGTGTCTGAGGAGCCACTGTGAGTTGCCACGGTTTGGATCAGTGCTTGATGGTTGACCCATGAAGGCTGGATAGAGGTTGAGAAGGCTCAGGTAACAGGGGTAACACTCACAAAGAAGGATGCCAATCACTTAAAGGATAGAGGCCTCTGTGCTTGAGCATAGTATGAAGTCATATTGGCCCCATCATAAAAGGTTATTTTTGTTAATCTGATCCTATAATTGAAGAAGGAAATGACTCCTCAATTTTATTTCCATGAAAATTTCAAGGGAGGGGTGGGGTTACAAGTGTGTAGTTTTCAAGATCGTTTGGGTCCAGTGTTAATTATTTCTATTTATTTTTATTTTTTAGAAGGGGGAGGGCATGTTTTGCCCAGAGGTTGACTAAGAAGATTCCTTGACTGTGGGAGGTACTGAGGATGTTAATGATCGGGGGGACAACTGGGTGAAGAGATTTAATGATGAAAACAGAGTGTTGTCTTTGTAGGAGGGTAGTGGTGAGTTTGTCATGAGAGAGGAGGTTAAAAGCTAACCCCTTGGGCTTGTTTCAAATAAGGGACTGTATACAGACAGGCCCGATTTAGACTACCTGATCAAGGATTATGGGGTATGAATACTTTTTAACTATAACATGTTAATATGTAAAATATCCATAAAGTGCCTATTGAGATTTACCAGCAGTTTAGGTCAAGCCCTGAACCCAGAATCCCTGTGCACTGCTTTTGCCCTTAACTTCCCACCAGGTAGTGTTTATTATATCACACATGAGTGTTCACCCAACATACACATTTACAATAAATGATATAATTGAAGCTATCAAAATCACATTTTAAGAGGGAAAGGAAGTGGAACAACTCCATACAATAACAAACTCGCAGTGTCCTGTACGAACCATTTAGTGTGGCACAATGGTACATGAACCATATCTGATCAAACATATAGAGTATATCTCACTAATCTATACATTCCTTAGTACAATTAACAACTGACTTCATGTCTGACTGAAACTTAGTCTCATCAATTACCATGTATAGAGCTTCAAACAAAGTTCTGCTTCTAATTCCTCTTTCACTGCATTCCTCAAGGAATAATGTGCCAATGGCCTGCTCTCTGGCTGAAGGTGTCTCCTGCTCTGTGTGTCTGATTCCGTGCACTGCCCTTGAGGGCATGCCGGGCCCATGCTTTTCTCTGAAAAGGTGCCTTTCAACCTTCCAAGCCGTGGGGCCATGCTATAGCAGAGGTCAGTGACACATGTCCTGCCCGGTCTTGTACTGGTGGTGAAGCCCAAAGAGCCAGAGAACGAGAAAGCAGACATTATAACATATGTGAAATTAATCTGTGTGCATTCTGGGTGGATACTTTAAGGCCAGGAATTACCATATTTATTGGCATCTGGATATCCGCTGCCCTATGGTAGTTGCACAGCCTCTTGGACACTTCATTTGGACCCACTGAAGATGTTCAGTGGACATGGCCTCCATCCCGCCATTATACATTTCAGGAACTTCCTACTACATGGTCACGGCCTTAATGCATGTTTACCGCCTGGTGATTGAAGAACCTTATCTTTGGTTGAACTGTTTGAAACTTGAGCCCCACTCTCTGTCATCAGCCGTGACGTCAGTGCTGTTGTAAAGCCCTACATAGATAGGAAAATATTTGCTGTGGGTCATGACATCCGCCAGGGCCTTGATTGGCTTAACTAGGTGTATAGGCTGTGGAGATTCTTACTCTTTCTGTAAGCTGTAGGGAGAATTTCACATTTTATCATGAAGAGCACAAAGTAATACTGGCACGTCAATTGATCTACAGGGGTCTTTTTATAAATCTCTTGGGATGCTCTTAAGGAGGTGATTCATGGTTCTTGCATGTGTACTGCTTATGGAGGCAGAAACAGTTCAGAGAAATGGAGGAGGCACTGACTAATTATGTCTGAGCCCTGGAATGTAGACCTAAACAGGATCACCACAGATCACAACAAGAATAAGAAGGCCAAGGGTCAGTTGAAAGAGGACACATTATTAGGGATGCAAAATGTTTTTCACAATGCCATTAGTTGATTTTTTTGAGAGTGAAAAGCCATCAAGACTTCTAGTTTACTCTATTAAATGCTAAAATTATTCAAATTTGATTAGAGATACTAAATCCTCAGACCTAAATAAGATTCCACACCTAAAGACTATTAATACACAACTTCAATCTTTCTATGACAGTTTATACTAAAAGCTCAAGCCGTCAGCCCTGTGCTTATGCCAGTTTTTCCAGTGCCATCTCATTGCCTACTGTCCCTGTCAATGGGTGCCACTAGCACAGCAGCGGAACTGTATGTGCGATTAGAGGTTTGAAGAAAGGAAAAGCAGAGAGTCCCTACAGTATTCCCAAAGATTTTTAATAAACACTCTTGATAATTATGTGTAGTTTTTGGCACCTGTAGTACTGGTTTCTGTGGTGCTGCCACTGGATGCCATGAAGGCCTTTTGATAGGGTCAACTTGGACTTCATGCGTGCCTCACTGGATGCACGTGGTAATAAGCACGCTTTTCAGGAAATTGTGCATTTGCTAAATATGCACCATGGCAATGATGGAGAGAATGAGAAAATAAATATCAAGAGAATTGAGGTTGGGGGACAGAGCACAAAAGTCATATTATGCTGATGATGTCTTATTAGATTTGAATGCCCGTAACGTTTCAATATCATCACTTTTGCAACTCTTAGAAGAATGTGGTATCCAATTAGGCTTTAAAGTCAATTACGACAAGTCAGAAATCATGGTACTCACAAGGTACTGTGGGTTCCAGTGCTGAAGGGGCATCCATTTTGACTCGACACTTTTCATCAGGTGTCTGAGGAATACCATCCCTAACAACCTATGCACATTAGGAAGGCAGAACTTTGTCACCATTTCAGGTTTACTGAGGATGGTTAGAAAAGCTAGGACATACTCATTTCACTCCGGATGTAGCAATGCTTTAAAAATTAGTTCTATGCTCAAGCGGTCATATCTGAGCCAAATACTGCAAATTAACATTCTTCATGAGGTTTTTTGGATCTTTTACACTACTCCATTCAATTAGGAGCATGCAGGCCTAATCTCACAGGACAATGTAGGAAGGACTGTCAAACGACGGGCACAATAGCAAATATAATTTGGTCATGGTGCATTGTACAGAATTATTGAAAAGTGTTGTCCTACCTGAATCCCGTTATTAAAGAACCCCTGACATAAGACCCATTCATGATATTGGCAGATTCTCCTCTAAAGCCATTTGACATGAGAGAAAAGATTATTAAACATTGTGTTTTCTGCTAGGAAATGCACTTATATGTCCTGAAAATCTGTGGGTCCTGTTGATGTTGACATATGGCACTTTTAATGATGTACTGTTGAAAGCAAGGGGTACAGAACCTGTTGTATACCCACCATATTGAACCCTTAATGGGAATTTTCTGATAAGTTTATGTACACCATAATTCCTCATACCTCTAATATCTGATGAGTGGCTGGATCTGTTCACAGCTGTAAATAAACTATCATTTTACGTATTCTTTGATAGGCACTCGGGAATGGGGTTCTGGTACTTCACTAGAATGTGTAACTGAGTTGATTGGAACTTGAAAACAGTGATTGGGCTTAATAGCACGCGGAGTGACTATCTTTAGGTTTATATGCATCTTTTAGCTTTGGTTCTCATTTCACCTCCAGCTTTCTGGCCCTTTCTCTGAGCAAATGTCATTCCCTCCAGCATTTCTCAAAGAACAGAATGTTATCACTGCAAGCGGTCTACTTACTGTGAATAGTAAATACAGTTTTTTCAATATAATAAGGCCTTCATAGAGCCCTGATAATTGGAAAACAGTCACACATCAAATTTAACACAATCAAGTATAAATGTCAGAAGGATGTTGCCGAAAACATATGCACTAGTCTTGCAAAACCAGAAAGATAGCAAAGGGTAGAAATGCATAAATTATATTTCTTCATATCCGATGCATGTATTTTAGCCATATACAAAGAGGTGTTATACGAAGCAGGTAAACTCCTGGCAATTTTGGAATCACTCATTCCCCGGTTCCTGAAATCTGAGCAAGACTATCCCTATATTTAACACAGTGATCTCCTCTGCTGGCAAATGCATTAATATGTCCTGAATACCAGTGGATCGCCCTAAAGTGAAATTGTTACCAATATTTTGGCAAGAAGACAGATTAAGTAATGACTCAATAAGGCAAGAAATCACAGCCCAATGGCTACGTAAATTTGCTTTTTGTAACAGATACAATAAACGACACTGTGAATATTGTAAATACAGAGAATGAATAGCACTCCAAGGTAACCAAGAGATTCCATAAAGTGCTTAACACCTATGTAAATAGTACTCAAAAGGTGTGTCACTGCACCCAGGGGCATACCCTCTTTTTGAAGAGAGTTAGAATATTAAAATTTAGACTAAGCGCAGAATACTGTAAAATACTGGAGTTCGGATATATATTAAACTCACTCGATTTCTTTTGGCAGCAGACCTTGATCATGATTATATGTTTTGTAGACACAGCTTTTAGGAAGGCTAATCTGTGTTACTAAACAACAGCTGTTTGTCTTCCAGTTGTGTAATGAGCAAGACAGCCAAGGGACAAGACAGAAGCCTCTGAATAAAGCTCCTCCTTATGACTGGGGATAAAGGTGTCAACTGCCAACAATGGGGTTCATGCTATGCAAACATAAATGATTGTATTGCAAACTATACTAGAGGTTCTGGAGGAATGCTCCAGGAGGAACAATATTACAATCTTGAGTATAGAAGAAAACAAGCGAATCAGTGACATGCAAGACTTCTTCAGGAGCTGTTCTGAGGAAACTTTTGATCTCTTTGAGATGGTGCATGCCCACAGAGCTCTCTCTATGCCCGTTCCCTGGCAGACCCCTTACATCGATTAGAGCACCTGCTGATTGATCAAGGCAGGGTCACACAGTCCCTAAACTGGTCAGAAAGAGTGTGAACTCCAGACTGATGACATTTCCAAACTTTCCCAAGACTGTGCTAGAAAATCCTTCTTGGAGGCTAAGAAAAAGATGCAGTGGCGAGGAGTTGAATATGCTATGCTGTTCCTGGTTAAGGAGGGAGGTGAACTGGCAAGCAAGGAACATTCTGAGTGCTGTTGAGGTGGCTAGAGAGCTCATTGACTGGAACATCCCACAAGAACGTCGAGCTAGCCTCTGGCACCACAATAAGGAAGCTGAGAATAAGGCATTAATGCTGATGGGTCTCTGTATGAAGAATGAAAAGCCCCTGAGGTGCGTAGGGGCCCATAGCGCTATGTTCATGGGACTGTGAAGGGGGTTCCATGTTATTTAACTCTAAGCTATACTGGCTTCAGGATTGGCGAGTTTCAGTTGGCTGTTAATTTTGTGCCCAGTGGGAGAGAGGTTGGGGGTAAACTACTCTCTATAATTTGTAAACAGGCTGCGATGCAAACAGGTAGATGAATGGGCCATAGTTCATAGCTGCAGTCTTCAACTAAGTGAACACTACTGTAATCACAAACCTCGAGTTGGGGAATAAGGGCAGCTGGGGGATGTTGGCGGATTTGCTAATTGGCACTGCAGAGACAGTTTACTGGTTTTCAGTTTGAATGGGGCTTCTGGGGGTGGGCAAGATGACAATGAGGCTGTTCAGAGGACAAAGCCATGGCTGTACCCATATGTACTGCCTGGCGAGAGAGAGGAGAGGGAAGAGACTAGCTAGACACTCAGGACAGGTTTGAGCTTGGTGATGGAGGATATGGCCCATACTGAGACACAAGTTATATTCCTCTCTTGACTGTGAATGAAAGTGTTATACGATCAATATGGCTATGCTTCAAGAAAATTATCAATCTCATCAAAACCATGCACATTTACCTAGAAAGGTCATGGACATAAACACTTCTCATCACTCAACACACAATCGGGGGGAATTATCACGCTCATACACCACTCTGTGGGGTTCCACTTATCTAAATATGAAGCGGACGGGGAAGGTGGATTTGTGACTGTACACTGGTGCATTGACTCAGGTGAATGTAAAAGGCACTGATATTGACGACCCAGAGTTGTATGAAGATCTACTACACAAGTGTTCTGAATTTAGGGACTCCCGGTTTCCATGGGCAGGGGAGTTTAGCAATAACACCTGCATGCTAGACAGGTCCACAGTTACAGACAGAAAGTCAAAGAGGGTGTCAATGTATTGATACAGTGTCAGGGTTGATAGATGTACGGTGACAACTGTACCTAGGCCAGAATACAAACTGGAGTAGGTCTTAGTGTAAGCCTTGACTGACTGTACTGAAAAGGTAGGCACAGAATTGGGCTTTCACTGGTGGGTGGACAAGATTGGATATTTGAGGATTGTCCTTAGCTGGGATATGAACAGACTGTGTAAAAGAAACTATGAGATTCCGCTAGAAAGGTTAAAAGCCTCAGTGACATGATGCGTTAGGATTCCACTTTCTGCAATACACTGTATCCGTTTGCTGAAAATGGCAGTTTTTACATTCTTCCTGAAAAATCTGCAACGACCGACAGTGCAACTTCTTGCTAAACTTAGACTTGCATGTGGGAGGCTGGTCTGGGCAAAAGAACAAGCCTATGTGAATGGGAAACATTGCTCCAACTGTGTGTCAGAGGGGAAGCTCACAGCTACAGGTCTGGAAACATACCACATGGTCGTCCAAATCAGTTATAGAGATCTGGTTGGTGTTCACAATACTATTACTTTAAAGGTGCACGTTGAGAAAGCCTTGGCACGGCCTGTGTCTGTGGATGGTGTCCTAGTGGAACAATGTGGAAAATCGAAAGGATACAAATGTTCAGGAGTAAGTTGGTTGGGTGTGGCAGAGACTTGTTCCGAAGCAAGGGTTGAAACTGGCATATTACCCTCAACTATGATGCAATGACATCCCAGATGTCCAAGTCACATCAGAAAATGAGTATAAGACTTTGCTGCAAAAGCTAGAAATCCATACACTTGAAAACTTTCATTGGAAAGACACCTATCTAAGCCTTGAGCTAGTGCGGGAAAAGGGTGAGCTCACACCTGTTGTCTTTACCTAATGTAGGATCAGGCATGTAATGAAAGGGCTGACTGAGGGCTTCCCAACTCATCAGACGACCTTCAGTTTGGTAGACCGAGCTATATTATGTGTGACAACAGGAGAACAGTAGGACAATCATTTGCTCACTGCATAACGTTGCAATAAATAAAATGGCTAGTTCTGAAGTGTCTAGTAAGCTCAAATGTGAATTTGTAGTGGGTACTGAAATCACAGATGCGTATTGTGGACTACATATTGTTGTCAGATAAAGCTCGTATTGACCCCAAAAAACTGAGTCAATCCTATCCAGGGACCGCAGGGTGTTTTATCAGATGCAAACAAGGCCTGGGGGTGTCCCATGATAAGTAACTCATGAAGGGCTGTCTGTCAGCAACAGACAACAAGGAGAGACAAAGTTAGTAACTCTTGCATTTCAATGGATTTACCTGACCTTTGCCATTGCTTTTTGCTGATGCTGCCCCTCATCAGCAAAAAGAAAAAATGTGTAGCCAAAGTAAAACATCAACCCCACCCCCCTAAAAAATGTGTGATGAGGGATACTTGTGCATGCATCATCACACATATACACATCATGATGTTAGGGCAGCAAAGCAAACACAAGGAGATGATGGACGGAGCGCTGAAACTTTTCAGACACTCACCCCCAGTCACAGATCTGGGTTGAATCCATCATCGTTCTTTACCTCACTTCACTACCCCAGTTCAGACCCAACTATATGCAAATCAGTCTTGACCCTGTGCCTCATGGGAACAGTCCAGCCCGAACTGACAAGCCAGGTCTTCCCTGGACCGGAAACAAACATCCTGGGACCGGTTTCGGGGTAACACCCCTCATCAGTCAGGCTAGCTTGAATCCAGTGTCAAAGTGAGCAAGGGACCCACGTCTGGGCAGCAACAGCATCACCACGCAGAGTAAAAGCGAGCCAAAGCTGTTTTACATATTTTTATTTATTTTTGTGTTAAAGAAGCAGTCCATGAGTAAGTTGCTGATGATTGGCCCTCCAAAAAAAAAGAAAAAAGAAATTAAAGCTCGAGATGTGAAAACAGTGGAACAGCCAGGGCAGGGGCAGAATATTGGTGGGGAGGTTACTTGCCTGGAATACTTGAGTCACAGCACTATTGCTAGCAGGGAGCCGAAATTTAGGATGAGTGCAGGTGTAAGATTTGGCTGTCTATGCAGTGGGGGTGGGGACAGGAATTGCATGGGAACAGCAATACTTTCTCGTTTAATGATGCATAAATCAAGATATTATTAAGTATGCACACAATTTCAATTTAATTCATGCAACTAAATAAAGTTTTGTTAAAAAAAAGACATTTAAGTCAAAAAATGTAGAAGATGCAGTTCTCCAGTGTCATCCAACAAAATATTATTCGAGTTGCACCGTATCCAAAAAAGAGGGATGTTGCTGGCAAGCCAGCCGAAAGTGCAATTATACATATATTTTCTAAAGTTCTTTCATTGTTGCTAGTGGTTGGATTCTGTTTACACAAACCACCTTGATTAAGTTGAAATTACATATAAGTTACTGTTTCAGGAGCTCCTCTATTGGCTATTTTAGTATTTACGCGGTCTCCTAGGGGATTATTGGGTAGCCCTATTGTACTTGCTTCACTGTAAGTGCAACAATGGCATTGCAATGCCAGAGGTACAGTAAAAAAAACATCCATTTAGTAAAACATATTTCTTTAAGTGTCTATAAACATGTAGAACTGGGGCATCTCAGAAACTAGCAGTTAGGCTGAATACAGTTGAGAAATATCCTAATTAATTCACTATTTCCCAACTTAATGGAAGAAAAAAAAGTTACTTGTCTGTAACTGAAGTTCTCCAGTTTTGGTATCTTTCATGGATTCACATCCTTGAATCATCCCTAACATCAAAATGGGAGGCCATTGTAGACATAGTGATTAGTACAACGTTAAACATACAAACAAAAGCTTTAGCATAGTGACAACATTACCCTATTCACACCATTATAAAAGCAGAGTCTCCAACCTGCCCCACTCAACCTATCACAGTTCAGAATTCGAAGCACAAGTGTTAGAACCGTCTAACGCAGGTGTGCCTGAATTGAAGAAAGTGGGTCGCATGTGAATCTATGAATGATACCAATACTGGAAATCTTCAGTTTTAGGTAAGTATCATTTTTTCTTCTTCAGTATTGGATCTTTCATATATTCACATGCTTCAATTATAATAGCAAGCAGTAACTTCAAATTGAACAACATTAAGAGGTTGGAGGTTAATGAAGGCTAAACACACTTACCTTATTGAAATAAAAGATGTAAAATTGCTTTTCCTACAGCTGCATCTCTTTCTGGTGTTGACTCTAGACAGTGATGTTCAGCTAAAGTGTGTCTGTTTTTCTACGTTGTTGCCCTGCAAATATCCACAATGGACACACTTTGTTGTTTATTCTCTCCCTCTCCCGGCAAAGCTTTTCTTTGGGCACAGTCTAAGGTTACTTTTGCCTCTTTCGGACTTTTAATGAAGGCCAGACCAGCCCGCTTTATTTAAATGAACTGTTGCAATGTTTTTTCTAAAGGACTTCAACATTTGTTTCCTCTTTCTCCTTTTGTTATGCCGCAGTGGGATTTAGCCTGGTCCTCTCCCATTTGATGTGTACTCCTTTTAAGCCTCTGCACAGCCCTTCTTTGTGACCTTTGAGCTTTAAGATGGTGTTCCTCAGTGCCATAACATTGTCACAACAGGTAAGTGAGCTCCAAACTCAGTGTCAACCCGCTGCAAACCACCTTTTTTTGAGACAAACTGGTTCTGCAGACTCTGATATCCTTTCTTCACAAAGTAGCGACGCCATTCCAAGTCAGTCAAACCATCACCTTGCTGCAATTCTATGCTCCGCCTCACTCTGTAAGAAAGAGGAGAGACTCCATCGCCTAGACCACAAAGGAAAGCTGATCTTTTACCTCTATCGTAACAGTGAAGACAGAGTGGACTTTAACCTCTTTGTAGGTGTTGCAGGAGCAAAGAAGGGAAAAGCCGGACGGGTTAAGGGCTATTCCACTAGAGCCTAGGCTGCTACCACTGCAATGGTGCATGAAGTATCTGAAAGAAACAGTTAGTTATAGATTCCTTACCTTCGAATTACCCCCAGCCATCAGACTTGATCCGGAAAGTTTTTCGTCAGCAGTACCCCTGCGCGTCGGAAGGTGGCATCGGTCGACTCCGCGTTCGGCGTCGTGGTCGCCGGGATGACGTTGCGGTAGCTACATAGACACCGCCCTCGCGTACTGACGTCAGTTCTTTCTTTTTCGGCGCCAGCAAGCGCAGATCCGGAGAGAGTGGTATCCCCAGTCATTTTTTGGCTGAGCTTTTTTCTCGACTTGTCGACTTCGTTGTTTTTTGAGTCCTCACGACTCCTGGTGCACGAGGGATGCCCGGTTTTAAGGCTTGCGGTTCCTGTAACCGACTGATGTCGGTGACGGATCCGCATCGCGTGTGCCTCTACTGCCTGGAGCGCGGCCACGACCCCAAGTCGTGCTCCGACTGCCGGACCATGGCCCGAAATCTTTGCGGGAGCGGTCCCGAAAGCTACTCGAGGCCCGGCAGTCAGCTCCACGTCATTCGAGGTCCCGGAGGTCGAGGGACCGGTCGCGGAGCCAACACCATTCTTCCTCCAAGTCTTCGCACTCGGGGTCAGGTAAGTCAAAGCACAAAAAGAAGTCGAAGAAGCATCGTCGCTCTTCGACTTCTCCCCGTCCGTCGGCGGATGCGACGAGGGATGCGGGTGGTGCCCCTCCCGCGGCACCGCGTGCGGAGTCCGTAGGGTCGGCTCCGGGTTTCCTTCCCGGGACTGGGAACGACCCCTGCCCAGCTTTGTTAGTTCTACGAAGCGATGCAGCCCGACTCCGCCGGCGCACCTTCGGGCCTCGCGGACTTGGGTGGGGGCCCTGGGCCTTCAGCGTCGGCGGCCTCGGCGCCGCAGGGTCCCCTTGGATCCAGGCCTGGATACGGATCGGCGCTGATCGACCTCATTACGCCTCCCCCGGCGCTGATTCCACCGGCACCATGTCCGCCACCAGCGTCGGCTGTGTCCCCAGCCGACGTCGACCCCGGCCTCCACCTCGAGGTAGACACGGAGCCGGACCGGCGTCGACCGACGCCAGATCTGATGCCGGCGGGTACTTTTGTGCCCCTGTTCTACCCTGGCTCTTTGAGACCAGATTGGCAGCCAGAGGAGGGTGAGGAGGACTGGGAGGGGTCTGTGGACCCTTTAACCGACCAGCTGGTGTACGACCAGAACTGGCGAGAGGAACTGGGGGAAGCCAGTGGTCTGGATACCTCACCAGACCTTGGCATGTTGTCTCCTCCTACCATGGCTACGGAGGAGAGAGCATCATACGCAGTGGTGTTGCGTAGGGTGGCCGAGGCTCTCCACCTCGAGCTACCTATGGTGGCAGTCAGGACTAACCTCCTGACAGGTCCTTCAACCGGCAGCGAGCTCTTCGGAGCCCCTGCTGCCGTTTAATGAAGCCATCACGGACATCCTTTTGGGCACGTGGTCCAGGCCCAACACAGGGGCTCCTGTGGACAGGATGATTGCCTGATGCCACTGCCCGGCCCCGGGCGACCCAACTTTCCTCTCCCAACACCCCACCCCTGAGAGCTTGGTGGTTCAAGCCCCCACTTCTAAAGGCGCCTTCCCTACCGCACCACAGGATAGGGAATCCAAAAAGTTGGACCACCTTGGGAAGAAAATGTTTTCTTCCGCCAGCTTGGGACTGCGTCGGTAAACACTGCATGTCTGCTGGGCCGTTACACCCACTCTGTGTGGGATACGGTGGCGCAGGTGCTGCCTCAGTGCCCGGAGGAGGCACGGGCCGTACTCTCCCGTGCAGTTGCAGAGGGGAGAGACGCAGCGAAGTTTACCATCTGGTGTGGGCTGGATACCATTGACGCACTTGGCAGGACGATTTCCACGTCAGTAGCCCTTCGACGCTACGCCTGGTTGCGTTTGACTGGTTTTTCCGGGGATGTCCAATCCACCCTTATGGACATGCCCTTTGATGGCCGTCGCCTTTTCGGCGACAAGGCAGACAACGCGCTAGAGCGCTTTAAGGACTCTCGGGCTACGGCCTAGGTCCTTGGTCCTCTCCACCACCCGCCTTGTGCAGTCTGCCTTTCGCCCCTTTTGTGGCTACGGAAGGGGTGTCCCGCTACGTCCTGCCCAGAGCCACAGGCCGGCGTAAGCTGTTCAGCCCCAGCGCGGCCGGGGACGTGGGAACCACCGGCGTGGTTCTGGGGGCCAGCGGGCGGGCCAGTCCACCACAGCCCACTCTGCAGCAGCCTCCAAACCCTCCTAGTCCGACCTTTCAGGGCCACCAAACGCCAGTGGGCGGCAGGATCCGCCATCACCTCCCCCACTGGCGCACCATCACGTCGGACAGGTGGGTTTTGCAAATAGTCCGAAGGGGCTACTCCCTCCCCTTCGAGACTACCTCTCCCTCCATGCCACCTCAGTACTATCGCATGTCGGAGGATCACCTGGCCCTTCTCCAACAGGAAGTTTTGGCACTCTTGGCCAAGGGTGCCATCGAGCGCGTTCCTGCCCCAGAAGTAGGTCGGGGTTGCTATTCCCACTACTTTCTGGTACCCAAGAAGGACAAAGGCCTGCGTCCTATCTTGGATCTCAGGAACGTCAACTGCTTCCTCCGGAAGGAGAAGTTCAAGATGTTGACTCTCGCTCAGGTCTTGTCTGCCCTCGACCCTGGAGACTGGATGGTAGCGTTGGACTTGCAGGCTGCTCACTTTCACATCCCCGTCCTGCCGGCCCACAGGCGTTACCTGTGGTTCACGGTAGGCCACGAGCACTTTCAGTTTACTGTGCTCCCCTTTGGCCTTACCAGCGCCCCTCGGGTGTTCTCGAAAGTGATGGCGGTGGTCGCAGCTCATCTGCGCAGATCAGGGGTTCCAGTCTTCCCCTATCTCGACGACTGGCTGTTGAAGGCGGGCTCGCCCCAGTTTGTCGTCTCCCACCTCCAGACTACGGCCGACCTCCTGCATTCGCTGGGGTTCTCCATCAACGTGCCGAAGTCACACCTGACACCCTCTCAGAAGCTCCTCTTCATCGGAGCGGTTCTGGACACAACGCAGTTTCGGGTTTATCCTCCCGAACAGCGAGTCCGGGATATTCAGGCTATGATTCAGATCTTTCAGCCCCTATCCCAGGTTTCGGTCAGGATGACCCTGAGGCTGCTGGGCCTCATGGCCTCCTGCATCCTGCTGGTCGATCATGCCAGGTGGCATATGCGGGCTCTGCAGTGGGACCTGAAGTTCCAGTGGACGCAGCATCAGGGGAATCTGTCCGATTGCGTCCAGATCTCGGAGGGCACTGCACGACAATTGCAGTGGTGGCTCACGAACCAGGATTGGATCAACGGCAGATCCCTCTCCCTTCCCCAACCAGAACACAGTGGTGACAGACGCATCCCTTCTGGGATGGGGCGGCCACATGGGAGAGGCGGAGATCAGAGGCCTCTGGTCTCCGGCGGAGTCCGGGCTCCACATCAACCTTCTGGAGCTTCGGGCGATCCGTCTTGCACTCAAAGCATTCCTTCCCTCTGTCCGGGGAAGAGTGGTGCAGGTGTTCACGGACAACACCACCGCCATGTGGTACTGCAACAAACAAGGCGGGGTGGGGTCGTGGACCCTATGTCAAGAGGCCCTCCGCCTCTGGACATGGCTGGAACATCAGGGCATATCCCAGGTGGTTCAACACCTGGCAGGTTCACTGAACGTCAGGGCGGACGAACTCAGCCGCAGGTGCATGATGGATCACGAATGGCGTCTTCACTCGGAGGTGGTGCAAGGTCTCTTTCAGCAGTGGGGAGATCCTTGGTTAGAGCTAATCGCCACCGAAGAGAACGCACAATGTCAGCAATTCTGCACGTTGGAATTTCCAAGGCGGCACTCGCTAGGCGACGCTTTTCGTCGCGAGTGGAGTTGCGGTTTTCTATACGCCTTTCCGCCTATACCACTTCTGCCCAGAGTGCTGTAGATGATCAAGCGCGACCCGGCCCAAGTCATTCTTGTGGCTCCGGATTTGGCACGAAGAGTCTGGTATCCCAAGCTGCTAAACATGGCCATCGATCCTCCGATCCGACTGCCTCTTCGGGAGGATCTTCTGTCGCAGCAGCAGGGGACGGTTCTCCACCCGAACCTGTCCAGCCTCCACCTCCTTGCGTGGAGATTGAGCGGCGGCAGTTGACGTCGTTTGACCTGCCTCCCGAAGTCTGTGATGTCATTTTTGCAGCCAGGCGTCCCTCCACTAAGACAGTATACGCCTGCAGATGGAATAAATTTGTGGCATGGTGCACAGCAAAGCCTGTGGATCCCCTTTCTGCCCCTCTTTCTGAGGTTCTCTTGTTCCTCCTTTCTTTGGCCCAGCAGCGCTCTGCTCTGGGCACTCTTAAGGGCTACCTCTCGGCCATTTGAGCCTTCCTCAGGCTCCCTGATCACCCTTCTCTTTTCAAGTCCCCTGTTGTAAATAGATTTCTTAAGGGCATTACTCATCTTTTTCCTCCTGTTCCCTTCGTAATGCCCCAGTGGGACTTAAACTTGGTTCTGACATATCTTATGTGCGCTCCCTTTGAGCCGCTGCATAACTGTCGTCTCAGACTTCTCACTTTGAAAACTGCTTTTCTGGTGGCCATCACCTCTGCACGCAGGGTGAATGAGCTGCAAGCTCTGTCTTCCCAGCCTCCCTTTCTGGCTGTCCATCCGGACAAGGTCGTCCTTCGAACTAGACCTTCCTTTCTTCCCAAGGTGGTTACTTCTTTCCACATTGGCCAAATCATCACTTTGCCCACCTTCTTTCTGCCTCCGCATCCTTCGAAAGAGGAAGAGAGGCTCCACCGTCTGGATCCAAAACGTGCGCTTTCTTTCTACTTGGATCGCACCAAACAATTCCGGGTGGATGACCAGCTCTTTGTTGGTTACGTGGGCGCTAAGAAAGGTCGGGCCGTGCACAAACGGACCATCTCCAGGTGGGTCGTTCTGTGCATCAAAGACTGCTATTCTTTGGCTAAGAAGGAGCCTCCAGTGGGGCTGCGCGCCCATTCCACCAGGGCGACGGCAGCTACTACTGCTTTGGGACGAGGAGTCCCCCTAAATGACATCTGTCAGGCAGCTAGGTGGGCATCGCTGCACACGTTTACAAAACTGTACTGCCTGGACATCCAGGTCTGGAGAGACGGCTTCTTTGGCCGTTCTGTTCTCCAGGACTTTCTGGTGTGAACTTGGTTCGCAGACCCACCTCCGGGGTTGGTATTGCTGGGGTATCTATTCTAAGGTAAGGAATCTATAGCTAACTGTTTCTTTCAGATGAACAAGTTACTTACTTTCGGTAACGATATATCTGTAAGAAACATAGGTTAGTTATAGATTACTTACCGCCCCACCCATCCTCCCCGTTCTGAAAACTGACTTCTAGGGTTAAGGACATCCTTTCAGGGCCCTAATTTTGTGCACCAGTGGTCAGTGTCTTGCATGGCTCTGCGCTTCTGGCGTGGAAAGTCGTGTACAGAACTGACGTCAGCGTGCGAGGGCGGCGTCTATGTAGCTACTGCAACGTCATCCCGGCCACCACGACGCAGACGACTAACGGAGTCGACCGACACCACCTTCCGACGCGCAGGGGTACTGCTGACGAAAAACTTTCCGGATCCAGTCTTACGCCTGGGGGTAATTCTAATGTAAAGAACCTATAACTAACCTATGTTTCTTACAGATTTATTGTTACCGAAGGTAAGGAACTTGTTCTTCTGTCCTGGACTTTTGCCACACATCTACGTGGGAGTCTCGACACGTTCACAAGGCATGACGGTCGAGACAGTCAGGTTTGCTGAAAGGGCTAGTTCACCTGCTCGGATCCTATTGGGCTTTTTGGTTTAAGCCTATTCACAGACCCACCTCCGAATTGGTATTGCTTTGGTATCTATTCAGAAGGTGAGAATCTGTGACTAGAAGCCTCTAGGAGAAAAACAAGTTACTTACCTTCGGTAAAACTCTGTCAGAGACTTGAGCTAACTGCAGATTTCTCACTGAACCTCCCCTTTCTGTGAATGGACTCTTCCAGTAAAAAGATCTCAAAGTCTAGGAATCTACACACTAGTCAGTGGCAATTTGCTGTTGGGGCTTTGCGCCTGGGGGCGCGGACAGCCTTGAAAACAACTAACATCAGCACATGGGATGGCGCCAATATTGGCTCTGCACATCATTTCTGGAGCAGAACGTCCGTGCGGAGCTGGCCGACACCTCCTACCTGCATGCAGAAGTACTGCTCAAACGTTTCTGGACCCAGTCTGATGTCGGGGGAAGTATTTAAAGGGTGAGAAATCTGCGGTTGGCTAGAGTCTCTACCAGGAAGAGTGTTAAAGAAGGTAAGTAATTTGTCATCAGGATCCATCTGGCTGCCATTTTGCATTTCAGAAGAGCCCTGACTCAGCCATCCCTTTAGTCTAGTAGACTTCTTAAGGAGTCACTGAAGGGTCTTTTTAGATATTTTCTGCCTATACAACATCCTCCATCCTCAGGGCAGCTGATTGTGGTGCTATCCCAGTGTACAAAGAGTCCTTATGAGCCAATAAAAAGGCCAGAATTTCTCCTGGAGGGTATCTCTTCTTTTAGCCTTAACATGAGCTAGAAGAGCTTAAAATAAACATTTCTCCAGTTCAGAGATAATAGTTATCCTAAGGACACAGTTATCCTAAATACAAATCCGCATTTTATACCCAAGGTGTCATCTGACTCATCTGAATGAGCCAGTAATTTTGAAGACTTGCTTTTTAAACCCAAATATTGCAACTGAAAGAGCACTTCATTCTTTGGACGTTAAAAATGCTTGACATTTTATATTGACAGAACCAGCCAATTCAGGAAATCTGGCCAACAGCTGGTGGCTTATAGTCATCCATTCCATTAATGAAACAATTTATAGCTTGTCATAGGGGTCTGTCATAAAGAAGCAGGCCATCCTCTCCAAGGAGGAGCAAAGGTGCATTCAACAAGAAGTGTGTCTGCAGCTACATCTTTTAACATCAGACAACTTGGCCTGGAGGGGGACTACCTACTGTGTGAAGCACCATACCACAAACTAGTCCCAACGACAGGTGTATACAGTTTTTTGTTGAGGGATGTTGAGGGATACCACCTCCAAAGGAAAATAAAAGGTTCAGCTGTCCCTGCTAATCTTCAAGAAAGAAGGTGGTGATTGCGAAGTTCTGGGTGTAAGACCCTGCCCTGCTGCTATGACAGCAGATCCTCCAGGAGGGGCAGCCAGATTGGAAGACGGAAGCTCTTGTTCAGGAGCTCTGGATACCATACCCTCGGTACCCAATTCAGGGCCACCTGGATGACATGGGCCCAGTCATTCCTGATCTTTTTCAGCACTCACGGCAGGAGAGGTATTGGGAGAAAGGCATACATGAGCCTTGAGTCCCACCGGAGGTGTGTCGCATCTCAGAGAGAGAAAAACATCTTCGAAACTCTAAAGCACAGGACTGCGGACACTGCCTGTTCTCGGCGTTGGCGAAGAGATCGAACCTCCGGGTGTAACTGCCACTTATGATCTGCAAGGCATCAATGGTTGGGTTTGTCTGCACTGGCTTTGAAAGATCCTGCCAGGTGGTTCACCACCAGGAAGATTGCTCGATGGTCCAGGCACTTCCAAAGGCACAGTGCCCACAGCCCCACCCGCCCTGTTTGTTGCAATACCACGTGGCAGTGGTGTTGTCTGCAAGCACTAGCAAGAGCCTTCATTCGATGGAGGACAGGAAGGCTTTTAAATGCCAAGTGCATGGCTCTCAGCTCCAGAAGGTTGATAGGGAGTTGGGCCTAGGCCAGAGGCCTACGATCTTCACCTCTCTCAAGTGGTTGCCCCAATCCAGAAGCGATGCATCGGTCACCACTGACAGCTCTGGGTGGGGTAGGGGTCTGACACTGACCCAATCGTGGTACAGCAACCACTACTGCAGATCCTTTGCAGTCTCCTCTGAGACTTGGACATGGTTGGAGAGATCCTCTTGATGTTGGGCCCACTGAAACTTCAGATCGCACTGCAGAGCCTGCATATGCCACCCGGCCTGCTTGACCAGCAGGATGCAGGAGACCATCAGTCCTAGTAGCATCAGAGTTGACCTCACCGAAATCTAGGGCAGAGGCTAAAATATCGGGATCATAGCCTGAATATTCCTGGACTCTCCTTTCCAAGGGGTAAGATCAAGAACAGAGAGAATGTGCGACAGAGAGAAGCTTGTATTTCTGCCACTTGAGCTCAATTTCTTACTTGTGAACGGCAAGCTAGTTCTGCTACTGGGAAACAGTCTTCATCACTGCAACCTGTGTCCAACATTTTCCATATCTATGAATTGCTGACATTGCTGCTGCCCCTGCTAAACAATGTTATTTATGTCAGGGAGGCTTGTAAAAACTCCTACAATTACCTGCTTGGTGTATGAATGATGTTTGAAATGGAGCAGAGGTATAATTTAAGAGAAAACAGCACTGCCCCTACTATAATTGTTCTTTGTGTAACTGAGGCTTGCCCTACTGTGGTGCTCGTGTAATGTGTGTGTGTGTGTGTGTGTGTGTGAGAGACAGAACAGAGAGCTCTGGCGGCTGCCGTTGTGGTGGTGGTAGATCCTGTGCATGTGATAGTGATACTTGTATTTATGCAAATGTTCTCATATTCTTATATTTTATGCTTCTTGTGGGAGAGCCTGGGCAAGGTTCTGGGTGTAAAAACTTTGAGATTAAAATGTGTTCAAGAGTGTAAAATGTGTGTTCTAACTCCATGCCATTCGTACCTTGAAGACTGATTACATTTCCCTTTACAAATCACAGTGAAGTGATTCAAACATAAAGTTCTACAGTGCTCTAAGGCATAGAAAATTATAATCAGCAGACAATAAATGGGGATTTTGTACCCAGACACTGCTTGCCCTAAAGTAGGGTCTGCATGATTGTAGAATTAATTGTGAATCAGACATTTCTTAAGCAAGTTGCTATTCTGTTCATTAGATAAAACAATCTACTTCTAATATACACATTTTTCAATTTAAATAGAATAGAAAACCCTGAATACATGGTAATTTTGTTTGGTTCTTATGCAACACGTAGGATAACCAATACACACCTTTCCAGCTACAAATGGTACATCACTCAGACTTAGTCTGTAGTGTGGCTGTCCTTGGGAATGACTCGAGTGTACTGGTTTCTGAAGATAAGAGAAAATTAAAAAAACATATTTAGCATGAAATGTAGTAACACTAAATATAACAAACACAAAGTGATTTTTCTATTTCTTTTCAAACCCACTCTCTACTATGTCACCAAGGTGTAGTTATAGTTAGGACCAGGATTCTATAAGAAATGGATGTTTTAGTTTGTGAATAACTTTGGCGCTGACATACAAATCTTCACAACTTTCCCCAAAAAAAGTTCATCTGCCTCAGCTCCTTCCTGGAAAATTCCGGGAAGATGCGTCAAACGTAGGCCAAGAAAAAGGGGTGGCGTTGGGGTGTTCAGGGGTCCAAAACTCATTTTAGGACTAAGGGACTCTGGGGACGATTTAATTCTTGGCGGTAAGGATACTCCATTTCCACGGCGACGAAGTATCCTTACCACCAAGAATGCAGTCGCTTGCTGAATTTAGACCTTGGTTTAATCACAGCAGAGAATACTCTGTCTCCACTGTGATTAAACCCCTCCGACAGCCCTGTGGGGTAAGGACCGTTGGTGGCAGACCTGTAATTCTGCCCAACTGATTTAGATGGGTGGAATTAGAGGCCAGATTTCAATGCACGTCACCCTAGGGCAATGGGCAGTGAAAACTGCTAAATGCTCCCCTCGCTATAGGAAAGGAAGCCCATGGGAAGGAGAGCAATTTCTTTTTAAAAAGAAGATCCGCTTAGAGATTTTTTTTTTTTTAAACTTGTCTTTATGAGCATTTTCCGTACATAATAAAATAAATATAAAAACAACAAAACATTGCAGCATTATCTTAATTAGATATACAAAAGCAAAACACAGTGTCAGCGAGATGGCCCGATCATCCCGCAACAGGAGGAGATGTGCACACAAGAGATTTTCTTTATGAAAAGAAAAAAGAAAACATTGTTTGGTGCAGGGCAGTTCCTGTCAATGCTTTATAAATGACCGGCAGCTTTATTTTACATGGTACAGCGGTAGTACAGCAGGAAAAAATTTAAAAAACAAAAGAGCAGGACGCCCTTTTTCAACTTTTTTTTTTTTTTTTAAAGAATAACCCTCAGGGTGGGCCAGGGTCCGAGGGGTTTATTTAAATTTAGGGAAGGGGAGTACAACTCCTTGATGTTTTCCCTGCCCTTGGGGCCCCTTCCTCCCCCGGAGGTGCTACGTTTGAGGGGGAGCCAAACCTCCCTCCAGATGTTTACTCCAGCGATTGTTTGGTCCATAAAGGACCAGTGCTTCTCTGATAGGGGAGGGTTCCATTCTAGTATGAAGCATAGTTAGGTAGCTTGGAAGTATCTTGAGATCATGGGTACCCCCATCCCACCCTCCGCTTTGGGTTTAGCAATATGTTGGAAGTTGAGGCGGGGTTGCTTGCCGCCCCCAAATGAAGCGGTTGATGGCGCGCTGCAGGTTCCGCATGGTCAGTGGGGACGGGGACAAAGGGATGGCTGGAAATACAAAGAGGATGCGTGGTAAGATTGTCATCTTGACTGCGGCTATGCGCCCAGCCAACTAAAGTCCCGTCCGGAACCAGGTAGTTAAAGTCTTAGTGGTTTGGTCTAGTAGGGGGCCGTAGTTGGCCACCAGTCTCTTTTCAGGCGTTCTAGCCAAGAGGATGCCCAAGTAAGGGATCGTGTCCTCGGCCCATGAGAAGGGAAACTGCGCACGCAGTGACGCTGTCAAGGGTGGGGGGCAGAGAGGTTTAGGATCTGGGACTTTGCAAGGTTAACCTTAAACCCAGAGACGGCGCCAAAGCACCTAAATTCTTCCACGAGGGCAGAGTGTGAGATCGTAGGGTTAGTGAGGGAGAGGACCACGTCATCCGCGTATAAGCTTATGGTATGTGTGTCTGACCCAAGTTGCATCCCTGTGATCAGTGGGTTATCTCAAATTCTTTGCGCCATCGGCTCCATGTATAGCGCAAAGAGCAACGGAGACAGGGGGCAGCCCTGTCTCGTACCTCGGCGTATGGGGAAGGGCCTGGAGGAGAACCCGTTGACCTTGATCAATGCTCTAGGGATACTGTAAATGCAGCGAATCCAGGCTAGGAACCTGTCCCCGAACCCAAACCGGCAAAGTGTGCTGAATAAGAAAGGCCAGTGGACTCTGTTGAACGCTTTTTCCGCGTCGACAGAGTAGAAGAACTTCTATCCGGGACTGGCAGATGAGATCCGTGAGATGTAAAAGGCATTTTGTGTTGTCCCCACATTGCCTGGAGGGAATAAACCCCGGCCTGGTCTGGGTCGATCAGACCTGCCATGAGGGGATTGAGGCGCGCAGCCAAAATGCTCGTGAAGATCTTCGCGTCCGTACTGAGTAGCGAGATGGGGTGATAGGACCCGCATTCTAAGGGATTCTTGTGGGGCTTTAGGATAACAGAGATGGATGCCTCAGATAGCAACTCAGGTAGCCGCCCTGTATCAACCGTGCCAGTAGAGGGGCTAGGATCTGGCAATACTTTTATAAAACAAAGGAGTGAAGCCGTCGGGCCAGGTGCTTTAGTAGTTTAAGGCGAGTGATTGCCGATATCACTTCGTCGACCTGGATGAGGCGATCCAGCTGCGAAGCTATCGCAGCTGGAATCTGAGTCAGCCAAGCTTCCCGAATATATGAGTCTATGTCGCCGGAGGGAGAGTCCTCACCCGCATACAACCTGCTATAGAAAGCTTGGAAGGCCTCTGCAATCTTGAGATCTGAGCATACTTCTGTTCCAGAAGGGGTCCGGATCGTTGGGACGGATCCAGAGGTTTCCTTGTGTCGCAGTCTATGAGCTAGCATGTGGCTGGAGCGGTCACCGCTAATAAAGAATTTGTGCCGGAGGCGCAGCAGGGCGTATTCCGCTCGGTCAAGGTACCGTAGAACAAGACGCTGTTTTTCCAGTTCCCGCCACACACGGGGAGCGCCTGTATGCTTATGAATTGACTCAAGCTCTGCCTACTGCCGTCTCTATCGGTTTACGCTTTTCTGTGCGCAGCCTATTCTCTCCCGCGGAGATCGCAACTAGCTCCCCCCTTACCACTAGTTGCAATGCCTCCCATACCGATGCAAGGCATGCATCCTCGTGGTCATTAAGGCTAAGATATCCCTTGAGTCATTGAGCTGACGAGCTTTTGGAGATGCACCTGTGCGCCAGAGAGAGGTACTGAGACCTGAGAGGATTGTGGCAGCTCTCTCAGGAACCCCAGAGGAATTTTGGTTTTTATCTCCGCTGATGAAGGATAAAATCCAGAAACACGTGTCTAGAGATTCACAGCACTAACCTGCACCAACTTTGGTGAAACACTTCAGCAAAAACTCAAGTAAGCGTTTAAAGTGAACTGCATTTACCATAATGCTAAGGGGTGAACTGTGCTGGGAGGTTAAGCATTGTGCTCTCATCCCCCTTGTGTTTGAAAAGACTCCCTTGAGTCATTGAGCTGACGAGCTTTTGGAGATGCACCTGTGCGCCAGAGAGGTACTGAGACCTGAGAGGATTGTGGCAGCTTTCTCAGCAACCCCAGATGAATTTCGTTTTTTTTGTCAAAGGTCTTTTTATTCAGCATATTATTCAAATAACACAATTTACACAGGAGAGTGCGTAGGACCCCGTACATATAACTGACGCTAGTATGAGTCCAGATTCTCATGCGAAGAAGTCCCAATGTCCCCCCCCCCTCCCCCCCAGGCTACAAATCATGCCGGTTTTATTGAATCAAACAATAGGGGTAGCCCCCAAAACAAAACAGTAAACAAACCCCCCCTAGCCCTCCCTCCTCCCCTTCCCCGGTGGTGGTGGTGTCTCTGAAATCAGCTGTTGGGTCCGCAGACGTACCTTGGAGGACAGGTACTGCTAGTTTATCAACTGTTTCCTAGTGTGGCCCTATTGTCCCATACGGAGCTGTAGGGGACCACCTTCTGGACATATTTAGAATAGGAATAGGTGCATGGCTCGAATTGAAGGTGGGCAGACCGCCGATGGCAGGCCACGAGACAGAAAGGTTACCAGAGGGCCCCATTTATACTCAAAGTTCTTATATTCATCTCTAAAAATATCGGCCAACCTTTCCATGATGAGTATTCTCCAGAGCCGGGAGTGCCACAACGATACAGCTGGCGCGCCCTTCTTTTTCCAGGCTGCTGCTATTGTTATTTTGGCCGCCCCTAAGCATGCCCACATGATTGCCTTGTCTGCTTTTGTCTGGTGCTCAAGACCAGGATCCCAGATACCCAGAAGAGCCCCCTCTATAGTTGTTGGAATGGGTAAACCAAGTATATCTTTGATGTGTGAAAGGATTTCCTTCCAAAAAGCGCGGATACCGGGGCAATCCCACCATATGTGGCGAAAGCCCCCTTGCAGGCCGCAGCCTCGCCAACAGAGTTCGGAGGTGTCTGGAAAGATCTTTTTGAGTTTAGTGGGATACAGATACCAGTCAAAGAGTGTCTTATAGTGGGCCTCCTTCAGGGCCGCTGAATGGTTGTGCCTGGCTAGATCCCCCCATATATGTTTCCACTCCTCAGTAATATCTCTTCCGATCACTTGTTCCCAGAAAGGCATGCATCGTGCCCGTGGGGCATGTATTGCTGATAATAACATGGCATATAGTGAAGAGATTGCCCCTTTCATGGTGCCCACCCTCCGTACCAGCTGCTCTATCTGTGTATGCTCTCTAGTGGCGGCGTCCCTCATCTGCGATTGAGATTCCCAGTGTTTGAGCTGGAGATAATGGAAGAGCTCGCTTTTTGGGATCAGGAACTCCCTCCGACAACTCTCAAACGTGAGCACGTCAAAATTGTGGAACATGTCCGACACCTTCAGGCACACCCCACCCCCCCTCCCCCCGTCATCGATCAAAAGGCCCTTCTTGTAGCGCTGGAGGGAAATCAGGGTTGAAATGAATAGGAGTTTAAGGGGAAGGGAAAGATGTCCATCCATCTTTTTTCATGATCTCGCCCCAGGCCTTGAGTGTAGTTCGAGTCGGGGTGCTGATATAAGCGTTTGCTGGCCTATCTTTTTTCGGTTTCCAGAGGACATCCCAGATTGTTCTGCCCACTATCGCCCTGGCCATGTGGAGCCAATGTTTATCGGACTCCCTCATGGACCATTCTACAATCACCCTTAACTGTGCTGCTTGATAGTAAAGTGCGAAATCCGGTAGAGCCACCCCCCCCCCCCTTCTTTTTTTGAGCGTCGTAACACGTGGAAGGGGAGTTGTGCTCTCCCACCCTGCCAGATAAATTTAGTAATGAGAGAGCGTAATCTGGGCAATAGATCAGGGTCTAGGGCAACTGGGAGCGCCTGAAAAAGGTAGAGGAATTTTGGTAAGACTGTCATTTTGACGGCGTTTATCCGTCCAAGCCAGGAGATGTACAATGGCTGCCACCGCTTAAGGTCATGCTGGAGTTGCGCCATTAGTGGGGGGTAATTGGCCTTGTATAGGTCGTCGATCTTTGGGGTGAGTTGAATGCCTAGGTATAGAAGGGAACGTTTAGCCCATTGTAGAGAGGTCTGGCCTCGCAGTCTCGTCGCTTCGCCCTCAGGGAGCGTGAGATTTAGTATGGAGGATTTCGATAAGTTAACTTTAAAACCTGCCACTGTCTCAAATTTCCCTAGTTCTACCTGTACTGCCTGTAGCGAGGGGCCTGGATCTGTGAGAGTTCGCAATATATCGTCCGCAAAGAATGATGCCTTGTGCTCTGTACCCCCAAAGCGTATTCCTTAATCTCTGCGTTGGCTCTGAATTGAACAGCCAGGGGTTCGATACTAAGGGCAAATAGGAGAGGGGAGAGCGGGCACCCCTGTCTCGTTCCTCTGCTAAGGGCAAATGGCAGTGACGGGTATCCATTGACCTGTACTCGGGAGTGCGGGTGTTTATAATTGGCCCTGATCATGTTAAGAAATCTATCCCCCAAAGCCGAACCTCTGCATGGTAAGGAAGAGGAACGACCAATCCACCCTATCGAAGGCTTTTTCAGCGTCGAGACCCACCAGGATTGCCGGAAGTAGAGACTTTTTCAATCAGGTGTATCGTTCTCCGAATATTATCATGAGTTTGCGCCTTCCCTTTATGAAGCCTGATTGATCAGGGTGGTTAGCGTGGGCATTAGGTCTTCTATCCTAGCGGCTAAGATTGCAGAACAGATTTTGGCATCTAGATTCAGCAGCGCAATTGGCCTGTAAGAGGCACAACTTTGGGGATTCTTCCCTGGCTTAGAGATAACGGTGATCACCGCCTCAGCCATAGAGGTCGAAACAATAGCCGCCTCAGCTATTGTGTTGAACAACCCGGTGAGGGATAAGCTCTGACGCGTAGATCTTATCAGGCCCTGGGGCTTTGTGACGTTTGAGTTTTGCGATAGCCTGCCCTACTTCTTCGGCCGTGATTGGCCCATTTAATCGGTCATTTTCCACTGGTGAGATGCAGGGAAGGTCCAAGGAATCTAAATAGTGTTGTTGCAAGGCGGTATCAGGAGTTGTGCCTGTGTAAAGGTCCCCGTAAAATCTACCAAAGATACCAGCTTTTGTTTCGTCTGAATGGGTTATGAGACCATCACTATCCTGAATACCCCCTATGTATTCACGCTCCCTTTTTTCCCGCAGCTGTCTCGCTAGATGGGATCCAACTTTGTCTCCCTGGGCATATGATATCTGCCTAAGCTTCAGAAGTGTGTATTCGGCTCTATTATTATAAATAGCTTTAAGTTTACCCTTCAGTGCGCTAAGCTGTCGCTGCAGTGCATGAGACTGTGCTGCCTTGTGGGCTTTCTCCACCTTCTCTCGTTCCCCTTCGAGTTCCACTCTTTCCTTAGTCCTCTGTTTGTTCAGAGCCGCATTAAGTTGAATGCATTTACCTCGTAGAACTGCTTTAAACGCGTCCCAGTTATTCTGGGGGGAAGTGGCTTGCGGATGATTTAGTTCAAAGTATTCAGAGATGGAGGCCCTTAATTCATCCCGTAGGGCTTTATCCCTAGTGATCGAGATCGGAAAATACCATCTGGGCGTACCTGGCTTATTGCTACCCCATGCTAGGTTAATGGTCACTAGGCTATGATCTGAGATTGGGAGTATGCGAGCCGCCCGTAATGGGCCCAGCAGCGATTGACTTATAAAAACAATCTATCCTGGAATAAGACTGATGTACAAGTGAAAAGAAGGTGTAATCTTTGGCGGTGGGGTGTAGCGTGCGCCATGCATCCTGTAGGCCCAACGCCTGTATTCGCTGTTTAATCCCTTTATTGAAATTGTTGATAGCCGCCCTATGGGAGTGGGTACTGTCTAGTTCGGCGAGCCAGGTCAGGTTAACATCTCTTAGAAGTACTATGGGCCCTTCTGCAAACTCGCTTATCAAGTCCAGCAGGGAGGTCATGAACACCGCTTGCCCAGAGTTGGGGGCGTAGATGGAGATGAAAGTGCAGAGTCTGCCCCTCAATTTCCCCTTTACCATAATTACTCTCCTCTCCCGGTCAGCCTTTATGGCTTCGGGTTGAAACTTTGCCGAGCTGCGGAAGAGGAGAGCAACTCCCTTTTGCTTGGTGACGGCAGACTATCTGTAAATTAAGGGATAGTTTTTGTGACGGAGTCGTAGCTCTTCGATCCTTTTGAGGTGCATGTCCTGCAACGCCACTACCTCAAATTGGTGATCATTTAGGTATTTCCAGATTTTTTGCCGTTTGAGAGGTGTGTTCAGACCTTTAACATTCCATGATGCTTTGGAAACCATTGGAAAAAAAGACCACCCTCCCTATCTCTGCTAATCTCCCCCCCTGAACTTCGCCCATCCTCTTGAGCCTCCCCCTCTGGGATCTCCTGTGTCCTGCATGGTTCCAGAAAGAATGTCTGCAGCCCCCTTACGTAGCGATTGGCCGGCCCTGCAGGGAGAAACCCCTCCAACCAATGATCCCACCACCAGGTACTACCCTCCTCCCCAAATAACAAAAAAAAGCAAAGAACCCCAACAACCGTCTGCTGGACGGCCAACGGGCCACAAGCCTCCTCACTCGTGGGAACACACAACGTGTTCGTGGGAGACTCGGGCCATGCCCAGAGCCTCGCCCGGAACGGAACTTGCCCCAAAAAAAAAATAAAGGGCTCCAAAAAGCCAATTTCAGTTAGAAGGAGTCTATTGAATGTTCGAGTCAGCATAAGCAGCTACTGGTGACAAATATGCAGGCGTATCTCTTCCCCCAGTGCTCGGCCTGGGACCATCGTGCGTCTCATCTCGTCTCTCTCCTAGCTGAGACTGAGGGCTATCTTCTAACCAGTGGTCGGCAGATCCATATCATCAATTCCCAGTGGGTTTACCTTTGGTGACAGTGCGCCATTGGTGTCTTGGCCTCCCCCCTGCGTCCGTACCCTTCGAAGGTCCTCGACTGCTTTCTCCCTCAGGCAGCGGGAGACCCAGTGTACGCAGGCCCTCCTCCAGGTCCGCAACATGGTGTGCTTTATTATTCAGTTCGAAGGCAAGGCCAAATGGGAATGTCCACCTGTATCGAATGTTGTCCTCCCTGAGTTTCGTTGTGATCGGCCTAAGATGCTGCCGGCGCTGCAGTGTAGAGGCCGCCAAATCCTGGAATAGTCGACATTTGTACCCCTGAAAGGCAGTTTCTTCCTTTTTCCTCGCTGCTTGTAGGATGGCTTCTTTAGTTTTAAACGAGTGCAGTTTAACTAGGACGTGCCTAACACATCGCCTTTCACCTGACTGTAGATTGCCAACGCGATGGGCTCTTTTGATTTTAATCTTCAGCTGGCGTGGACTCAGGAGTTCGGCAAAGAGCCCTTCCACAAAGGCCTCCAGGTCAGGCCTCTCTGCGCCTTCCTCCAGATCCCTTATACGGATATTCTCCCTCCGAGATCTGTTTTCCAAATCCTCTGCCTTTAAGAGTGCTTGTTGAAGCTGTGTCTGGAGCTCTTGTTGCTTGGCTTGTAGTTGTTTGGTGCGTACATCCATCTCCTGTGAGCGTTCTTCTACCTCCAGTACTCGAGAGCCCACCGCGTCCACATCGTGTTGGAGAGTCGTCATGCACTCGGAGAGGTCCGTCTTCAGCTGTTCCATGGAGGACCGCAGGTCCGGTTTAATTTCCGCACATAATTCAGATTTAAAATCTGAGAGACGCCATCAAGTCCTCCCTCGTTAGTGCCATTGTATCCGGGTGACCCTCTTCTCCTTGCACGTGTCTTTTCTCTGCCGCAGCAAAGTAGGCGGAGACCTTGTTTGTCGCCTTCTTCAGGGGCATATGTGCAGCTCAGCGTGCACGCTGCGTTGGGGCAGTAGGAGTCCCCGTTAGTGGGCTGCTTCTGAGCGGAGGGTAGGTGCGCGCTGGTGAGGGCTAGAAAAGCAGGGGTCGAGTCAGCAGCACCTCTCCTTATTCAAATGACATGGCGGCCATCTTGAGGTCAGGCATCGGATGGGGGCTTGTATAGCATATCTCTGTAGCTGCACTCTTGCAATGGAATGAGAAGGGTCAGGGTCTTTCTAATAACCCCCCCAATCAGTCCTCTCTCCGGTATTTCATACATCTGTGGCCCCATTCCTGTCTGATTTTCTGCCTGCGGGCGCCATCTTGGGGTCAGGCCTCCAGAAACATCCCCCCGGGCAGCGCCAGGCTTCGTAGTATATATGGTTGTTTGATGGGGGCTCCCCTCCCGGGCCGCCCCCGTTGCCACGCTGGACAATCCCCCTTACCTCCGCTTTCTACAGGAGGTCAGCTGCCTGCAAGCTCTCTGCCGTCATGGACCCATCAGACGCTGCTGTCTGTGTGCGCGTCTCGATTCATCAGGCAATAAACCTCACCGAGGGTGCATCTCCCGTAGTGCTGTGTCGACCGGGAGTGCACCAGTGAGTTCGATTCCTGCCTCTTTGCTCCGGATCGAGGGAAGGGCTCAGACCCCGATCGCTGCTTCTCCCGCAGTCCACGCAGCCGCCATCTTGGTATCGCGGGCGCCCCTGGCCTCCGCGTCTAGATGGTGGTGAACTCGGCTGTTTTTCCCCTAGGTAGCCTCTCCACTTTACTCCACCAGCATTCCTGAGGCGATCGATCTGTTTTGGAACGGCTAATATCCGTTATAAATCGTTTCGAGCGGTGCGATGCTCCGGAGCCGAGGTGGGTTACGTCCTCTAAGCCATTGCGCCAGACCACCGAATTTCATTTTTTATCTCTACTGATGAAGGATAATATCCAGAAACACGTGTCTAGAGATTCACAGCACTAACCTGCACCAACTTTGGTGAAACACTTCAGCAAAAACTCAAGTAAGCGTTTAAAGTGGACTGCATTTACCATAATGCTAAGGGGTAAACCGTGCTGGGAGGTTAGATAATTTGTGATAGTCGTGTGTATCGTTTTTACCATTTGTTCAGATTGTAGCAAGGCATCTCGTAACCGCCACCGAGATGGGCGGGTTAGGAAGGCGCTGAGATTCAGCTATAGCGTGATTCGAGCATGATCTGAAAGGGAGCGAGGCTCAATGGTGGTGTCCCCTACATAGTCTTTTAAGGCATCTGTTATGAGGAAATGGTCTATGCAAGCGTAGGATTTATGGGTAAATGTGTAATCTCTGGAATCAGGATGTGTGTGTCTCTAGATGTCAGTGAGAGAGCTGTCGGCTAACCATTGTATTCCAGCGGGCAACAGGGCTCCTGTCTGTGTTGTGCGCTGGCTCGATCGGTCTAGATTTGTGTCCATGACAAGGTTGAGATCGCCCCCAATCACTATGGCCCGATCGGGGGAGGTTAAGACTTGTTCTAGGGCATTAAGGAAGAAGTGTTCCTGATTTTCATTAGGAGCATAAGGGGAGGCGACCGTGAACTGCATGGACCCCCATTGAAGCCTGATCCCCAGTGCCTTGCCTTTGATTTCCATGAGGGTGGATATGACCTTCCCGCGATTTTCAAATCAAGGAGGACATCTGCCCTAGCATTCAACAATCCTGCCAGGTGGTTCACAACCAGAAAAATTCCTTGGCGGTCCAGCCACTTAGAGGTGCAAGGCCTCCTGGCACAGGGTCCATGACCTCACCCAGCCCAGTTTGCTGCAGTACCACATGGCGGTCGTGTTGCCTGTAAGCACCCATACCAGGCTCGCTTTATGGATGAAAAGAAGGCTTTCAACGCCAAGTGGAAGGACCTCAGCTTCGGACGGTTAGTTTGGAGCTGGGATTCTGCCAGAGGCCAGAGGACTCTGATCTCCACCTTTCCTAGATGGCTGCCTGAAAAGATGTCCAAGACTTGCGGTAGACCAAAAGTAAGTTTTTTCCTATCTGTCCCGGGAACAACTGCCGATCCCCAGAACCTCCAACTCCCACCTACGTTCCAGGTTCCACGCAGGGAAACAGCAACACCCAACATTCCATCCCTTCACACCCCCCTTCCATCTAAACAAAAACATTAACAAAAATGAATGCAAAAGGTGCACCATTAAATGAACACAAATACACAAAATTATGTTAGTTAGGCAAAGGCCAAATAAAAGGGAACAAAAAAAATTCTTAAAACTAGTACAGTGCTGTTAGAAATGGGGGTCTCTAGTTGGCAGAGGTAGGTACCTTTGTCCAAATAGGGACCCTTGCTTCTAGTCAGGGTAAGGGGGATACACTTCTAAAATAACCCCTGCTCACCCCCTTGGTTGCTTGGCACGAGCAGACAGGCTTATCTCAGAGGCAGTGTGTAAAGCATTTGTGAACACATACAGTAATACAGTGAAAACACTACAAATGGACACCACGCCAGTTTAGAAAAATAAGTAATCTTAATTTAAACCAAAGCAAGACCAAACGACAAAAATCCACAATACAGTATTAAAAATAAGGCTTTCAAATGGTAGAAATAGTTCAGTTCAATGCAAGTTGTAAATGCGACACTTTTCTCACAAAGTACCTCGGATGCGTCACGCAAACACAGAAAACGGGCCGCAGGGAAGGTGATGCGTCGGTTCCTTACACTCAGGGAAGGTGATGCGTCGGTTCCTTGCTCCGGGGGAGGTGATAAGTCGGTTCCTTACTGCAGCGCAGGGGAGTTGAGGAGTCTGTTCCTTATCGGAGAGGAGTTGATGCGTCGATTTCTTACTGCTTGGGGAGTTGATGAGTCCGTTTCTTACGGCGTCCACCAACGATGCGACAGACTTGGCGCCTCGATGCAATGAGACGATCCGGGATGATGCGCAGATTCTTGCAACCGCACAGCATGGCTTGCGTCGCGCTCGGTGTGGTGATCTCGGACTTCGGAGGTCGTTGCACTCGATGCAGCGATTTCTCGAGCCGCAGGCAGGCGCAGCAACGGTTTCTTCAGCGATGCATCGGAAACAGGTACGGATGCGTCACGCTTCGATGTTGAGTCGATTTTCCAGCTCCCAGCGGAAAACCGTTCTCTAGAGGCCCAAAACAACAGCAGGCACCTCTTGCAGATCAGAACCCCCAGCAAGGAAGTTCAGTGGAGCTGAAGCCTTTGTGTCCCTGAGACTTCAGAACAGGAGGCAAGCTCAGTTTCAAGCCCTTGGAGATCTTCCTCAAGATGGCAAAGCAAACAGCAAAGTCCTTTTCTCCTTTCCTTGGCAGCAAGTAGCCACTGCAGGCCAACCCCAGACAGCAAACAGCACAGGGGCAGTATTCCTCCTCAGCTTCTTCTCCTTGGCAAAGGTTTCTCTTGGGTCTAGGCCCCTCTTTTTATACACCAAAATCCTTTGTTCTCTGAAGGCAGAGAGTGTCTGTAGCCAGTCAAAACCAGTTCTGTCCTCACTGGTGCAGCTTCCTGGCAGGAGGTGGAGACAGCATTGTTGAAGGCAGACCAGGCCCATTCAGGTGAAAGGAAATCTCCTCCCACTACTCTAAATGCAACCCAGGTCTATTCAGCCCAGCCCTGACTCAGACTTCTGGAGCCGCTGCCCCTCTCCAGCCCATTTCATCCAAAAGCCAGACATGCAATACACAAACCTAGCAGAGGCACACTGGATGGTTAGGCAAGAAAATACCTACTTTCTAAAAGTGGTATTTTCAAACACAGAATGTAAAAATCACCCTCACTAAAAGATGCATTTTAACATTCTGAGTTCAGGCATACTAAAACTTTATTTTTCTACCTTGTTCCCAAGGCCAGTTATATTTATAAGATGTTATAAACAAACTACCCATTCTGTCCTATGGGAACAGGTAGCCTTGCAATAGTGAAAAACGAAGTTGGCAGTAATTCACTATCAGGACATGCCACACACATCAGGGCATGTCCTACCTTTCACATACAATGCACCCTGCCCACAGGGGTACCTTGGGCCTACCTTAGGGGTGACTAATATGTAGAAAAGGGAAGGTTTAGGGACTGGCAAGTGTGTGCACTTACCAAATCGACATGGCATTCCCAGACTGCACACAGGCTCTGCAATGGCAGGCCAGAGTTGCATTTTACATGCTGCTTCTGTGGGTGGCACAATCAGTGCTGCAGCCCACTAGCAGCATTTGATTTACAGGCCCTGGGCGCACACAGTGCACTATACAAGGGTCTGACAAGTAAATCAAATATGCCAATCATGGAATCACTAATCCATAACAACAATTTACAAAGGGAGCACTTGCACTTTGGCACTGAACAGCAGTGGCAAAGTGCCCAAAGCATCTAGACCAGCAAAACGGAGTCCAACACACAGCAAAAAAACAGGAAGCAAAGGCAAAAATGCAGGGGAGACCCACGCCAATGGTGCCAGGTCTAATAAGTGCTACAAGACAAACGTCTTGTACTTTGCAGGACAGAACCTCACCCTGTCTGATACCCTCTTAACAGCACTCTCCTTGACCTCAGTAACATCAATGTGTATGCCAATTTTCCTCCTGACACACCCTGCTTTGGATTTAGGTACTATCGAAATAAAGCACTTGTTCCATATTTCCCGTTTTCTAGTACCACCACATGATCCTACACCTCCATAACCCGGACTGGTGCAGAAAAGCGCGACCAACCCTTGCGAACAAAACCAGGTCTCTTAATTCTCACACAGTCTCTAACCTGGACAGCCAACAACCTATGACGTTCGTTAGTTGAACTGTACTTCTCCTGTACAGCAGACCTCACACTTACCGCATCAATGGTTTTCCTAGCCATCCATTCTTTAATCAACTTGGACTCCACAACTCTGCCCTTCAACAAGGTAAAAGGAGACATTCCTGTGCTTATGTGAAGTGTAGTTCTCACTGCCCACAACGTTTCATCCATTGCCTCTTTCCAATGCAATCCATTGATGAGCGCAAGCTGTAATTGTTCTATGATGATATGGTTCACTCTCGTCACAAGACCATCACTACGAGGATGGCAGAGAGAAGTTAGGATGTGCTTTATACCTGATTTATCAAGAAAAATGTTCATCTCCCTGGATATCAGCTGGGTCTCATTGTCGGTTACCAACTCCTCTTGGAAGCTCTCTCTAAAAAATACCTCCTTGTAAAATTTAATGACACCATCAGAATTTATATTGTCCACAAACTTCGCCTCCGGCTAGTTTGACATACAGTCTATCATGACCAACGCATATTTAGGTGTACTGCCCATAACCTCAAAACGCTACTTGACTCCAAGGTGTATCAGAATGCAGACATGTATTTAGCACAATTCTGAATGCCGTGCCAGCAGGCATCTACTGGACAATAGTGCTTAGCAGGTGTGCCGGTCACTGGAGTAGGGTGCAGGCAGCTCTATCTTTTAATTTCCTTTTTGGTGTGCCTGTCACCAAGATACATTGCAGGCAGGTTAACCAGCAAATCCCCAGTAACTCCTATTGATGTAGGTGATTCATCCTCATCCAAGATGGGTGACACGTACACGCGATACGTGTGTTTCTGTAGGCGATTGTGCTTGCACTGGGAAACTTCCCAACCACTCATAACGGGTGCTGGGCAAGCACAACGATACAGAATGACGCATGCAGTGTCCCGGTATAGCCTAGCACAGTGTTCCTTCCTTAGGTATCTTGGCCTAGCGATTTTCCAAACGATGCACATGTGCGGCAAAAACTAAGTCCGCCAACGGCTGGCGCGAATACTGGCACATCGGACCCACCTGCACAATTACGGCGGTCCCCCTCAGGCAAAAGCACCAACAACCAATAAGGGTCGCCCGATGCCCGACGGAAGCAGAGGCACCGCTGGACAAAGGAATGGTCACCACTGAAAAGATGGTAGACCAAAGGTAACTTTATTCCTCTCCATCCCGGCAACAACTCCAACCCACGTTCCAGGTTCCACGCAGGGAACCAGCAACACCCAACATTCCATCCCTATACCGCCCCAACCCAGAAGTGATGCATCAGTCGCTACTGTCCGCTCTGGGTGGGAAAGGGACCATCACTGCAGATCCTTTGCAGTCTCATCCGAAATCTGAATGTAGTCGGGAAATGTATCCTTGATGTTGGGCCCACACACTTCATATTCCACTGCAGAGCCCGCAAATGTCACCTGGCCTGCTTGGCCAGCAGGAAGCAGGAGGCCATCAATTCCAGCAGCCTCAGAGTCAATCTCACTGAAGTCCAGGACAGAGACTGAAAGATCTGGATCATAGCCTGAATGTCCTGGACTCTCCATTCCGAGGAAAAGGCATGAAACCAAACCATGTCTAGAATGGCTTTGATGAAGGGGAGAGTCCGAAGAGGAGTCAGGTGTGATTTTGGCATGTTCATAGTGAACCCCAAAGATGACCGGTGGCTCGCCGTACTCTGGAGGTGGTTGACGACTACCTGGGACGAGCCCGCCTTTAACAGCTAGTCGTCGAGGTACGGGAAGACCAAACCACCAGACATCCAAAGGTGAGCTGGTACCACCACCATCACTTTTGTGAACACCCAAGGTGCACTGGTGAGAACAAAGTGGAGCACAGCGAACTGGAAATGCTCCTGCCCCACTACAAAATGCAGGAGCGCAGATTAGCCTGCAGGAGGGGAATATGGAAATAGGCAACCTGCGGATCCAATGTCTCCATCCAGGGTCAAGGGCGACAAGACCTTGGCCAGTATCTCAAATTTTTCCTTCCAGAGGAAGGCATTGAAGGACGCAAGTCTAAAATAAGACAAAGCCTCCGTCCTTCTTTGGCACCAGAAAGCAGCAGGATTAAACAACCACAACCTACTTCTGGCACAGGCACCTCTTCAGTAGGCCCTTTGGATAAAAGGGCTTGAACTACAAAAACAAATGGACAGATGGTCCTCCTTCATTCTTTGGGGGTGGGGGACTAGGGTGATGTGCTATGATGTGGATGATGTGGAAAGGAAGAATAGGGCATACCCCTTCCGAAGAATTTGCAGGACCCACCGGTCTAATGTTATGGCCTAGCAACCAGGCAATAATTGTTGGATCCTGACTCACATCGAGTTTCTGTGATCCACTAAGGGCATGATAAAGAGAGGTGGCCCGTTGACCTCAACTGCAACTTTTTTGAGGTTGGACTGGCTGATGCTACCGGGTGCCTCTGCTGAAGCCATGAAAGAAGAGGTGGGGTGATGCGGTTGGCAAGGCAGGGCAAATAAGCCCTGGGAGTGTGCCGTGGCTTTACCCTCCTTGAACTGCTCTAGTGCAGAATCTACCTTGTCCCCAAACAGGCGAGTCCCATGAAAGGGCATGTCCAATAGGGACGATTGGACATCGCCTGAAAAAAAGGATTTTTTGGTGATGGACGTTGAGAGATATGTGGACAGGGCACACTTAGTGGGTCCAAGGCAACACAACATGGCCAGAGAACACGCCAATCAGTCAGTTCCTTGCATACATTTAGCTAGTGGGGTGGTTGCAGTTTTTGGTTCAGAATAACCTGCACCCATGAGGTGTGACTTACATGGAATGCATCACCTTCCATTAGCCTGAATGCCCTTTGTGCATCATCAAACTATTATTAATAACACAATTTCATCAGATTCATGGGTTGTCACTTTCATCAAATAGGTGCCATGAATGTGCCTGAACACTCAGGGTGGAAATCGAAGACTTTCAAACACTTATACTGTTTAATAGTCAATCAGTGGTGATATATCTAGGATGCTCATCTACAGCCAATGGTGATCTAATGGCATTAATCTGAATAAAAGCAATTATTTTCCTCTGCCAATGTGAAAGGTTTGCATCATTTGCATTAAAGCATTATTTTTTTTTATTTAATCTCGCCTATCGGAGTCCTCGCATACAAATTATGCAAATTATCAAACAACTTTATCTCCGTGTCTGGTGTTTACAAAATGGCAGGTCACTGCTATTTCAATAACAAAACATGGGTTTTATTAATTCTGAAAAGCACCTAGGTCCATAAGAACTATTCTGTAGTTTTTTAAGTACTAAGTGCAAAAATACCAATAGTACATTAGGTAAAAAGAAGTCTTTAGAATGTTCCACAAATTGTGCTACACTAAGGCAATTAACCATCTGAGTGAGAAATCTCCTTATCGCTACCTCTGCGGAAAAAGATTAAACTAGAACAAACCTTTGAATGTAGTCAAGTCACGTCCATACTTTGAAGAATAATTGATTCCTTCAGTTTCCTTTGCAGATAAAGGGGGAAGTGACCAAATATCTTTTCACTGGCTGGTAACCACAGCTTGTGGCATGGTGCGAGATGATGGATAGACCGTAATGGCAATGGGAGATAGCCTACTAGCAATTTCAGAGGAAACAAAGGTTATTTCCCTTATTTTTGGCTTCACCTAAAACCAACTTATGGGAAAAGCATGCTGTTAAAGAATTCCTGACTAAACTATAGTTTCTTTATAAAGCGTCTATGGAATAAATCTTACAGAAAGAATAGATAACTGTCCTGTGAAGGATCTATATACCATTCACTGAGTGGAATATTTCATGCTGAGCAACAAAGGAGACATGAACATGTCTTGATCTGTTAGTTTTCAAATTCCCATCCCTGCAACGCACTCCTTTCACGTTATATTAGGTTAGCAATGTGTGGCTAAATAGATGCCAGTTGTATTCACGTTATGCAACCCACTGAGTTATCCCCGTAATGTGCAGGCTTCAGTTAGCGAGTGTGACTCCATTTTATTTTTCATAATCCTTATTAGGCTGCTTAGACTGTGCCTGAGTTAGGCCTCATGGCTCGTATTGCTTGCCTCAGCAGAACACTGTATTTCGTTATTTTTTCTTTCTATCCAAGGCTGTTTCCCGACTTGCTAATGAGGAGACCATTCTGCTCTCATATACCTATCCAAGTGTGTAGTTCTGCTCCCACGTTGGGAGACGCTGAGACCCAGCGCAGTGGCCTTGGGTTTCTGATAACATGTACCCATTTGGCAGGTGGTAGCTCATCTCCCTGTGCGTCCTTTGTTCATGTTCGGCCCAGGCCGGTAGTTTTCCATGGTGGGCGGGGTTGGAGGCTCTTGGGGAAGAATGATTACTCACTGTAGACTGTTGGGGAGTCAGTCCCTCGGCAGACATCTTAGGGTATAGGTCATGATGGACTCTCTGAGCATTACCAATAAATGTAAGTTTGCATTCTCTACTGTCTGACCGACTCTTCATTCATGGGAAGGCATAGTAGGTGGTTGTGAGAAAACCAGAGTGGCCCTAGAGGGCCACTTCCTTCAGTTGGCACCCGAACATGGACCCCGCAAGGTGATCCGACTCGCCCGTAATCTGGTTGTAGGGTCGGGGGGTGCGTTTGGTCGGTTGGGCGGATCGGGGTACCCCACACAAGACTGAGCTTGGTTCTCGCAGCTGCCCTGCCCGGCTGATCGGGCGCCCCCTCGTCCAGTGGTCACCGGCTGGGGTTCTGAGAAGGCGAAACCTTGGAGTTGACCGTTTGGTCCGAAGAGTCGGCAGTGGATAATAACTTGACTCTACCTGTGTGCACCAGGTGAGTGATTTGACTCTTGGGAAAATGGCGCCATTGTTGGACGGCACGAGCCTGCGGGCTGTGTCTTGATACAGTCTCCGGACTGTCTTGTCTGCAGTTTTTGAACTGCCTTGCTTGAACGACACGAGTCGACGGGCTGTGTCTTGGTACGGTCTCCGGACTGTCTTGTCTTGAACTTGGTGGGTCTGCGAACACTTGAAAAAGACACAGAGTGTTTGTGAGCAGTTCACCGGACCACCTGGAAATTTGGCCCGCGCTTGAAAAGGTCCGGGACTGCCCGCGAACAATCTGCCAGACCAACTGGTAATTTGGCTAATGCTTGAAAAGGTCTGGGGCTGGAGCCTGTCTTCTCGAATTTGATACAGTCCCCGGACTGTAGGGAGTTTTTGTTTGGCTTCGTGACTAATATTTGTTACTTTATTTTGTCTTAGTTTGTTGATTGTTGGTGTTCTACTTGTCCGTTAGGGACAGTGCATGTGTCTTACATTAAGATGCCTTGTTTCAGCAGATTAGGGTGTTTTGGATGTCCATGGTGTTTTACTGATGCTCGTTTGGAAGAGAGCCAGCCTGCACCTCCGGAGGGTTCTCCAAATTTTGACGTATACGTTAAACATGGTATTGGCCCTGTTATGTTTAGCACATTGTGGCATAAATATACGAGGGACAATGCTGAGTTAGTGGCCACTTACTGGCTCATTCGATGAACAGAAATTGAACTTCTTGCAGGACAAGTTGTTTGCTAGGAGGAGCAGGCAGTCGATGTTTGATTCTCTAAGAGTATGGCAGAAAGAAGCGAAGCAGCGACGACAGAGCAGAGAAAGAGACCCGGAAGAGGCAGACGCAAACTATAACACAGAAAGCAGTAGCCTATGAAAGAGGAAAGATAGAGAAGGGTATAGAATGTGCAGATAGAAAGTTTCGGTTACAGACAGATAAGTGCTATGTTACTAGAGAGGAAGGTGATGATTTCGTCGAAGAGCTATTGGATTCTCGTCCTCCTTATGCCCCTGAACAGATATACCCGGCAGTCCGGACCTCTCAGTCCTTGGCCTCTAGTGCCGCCCCTTCTAGCATTCCTGTTTCTAGCGCTATCGCTTCAGCCCCGGCCCCTCTTGCTTCTCTCCTACTCGCACTAGTCACCAGGACGGGTGCTGTTAGCTCCCCCGTCTAGTCTATCAGTTCTGGATCGACTGCTACTCCCCCTTTCACCCCTACCACCCTGTCTCCCTAAATGATGGTACCTGTCTCTGCGTCTGCTCCTTCCCCTGTGAGTGTGACACACCAGGCACAGTTGAATGTCGAAACTCCTGCACGTGGAGTGCATGATGTGTACTGGGCAGCAGCGCGAGATCGAATGGATAAAGTGTTGGTGCGTTCTGCAGTGGGTGATGAGGAAACGAAAATGGTGGCGAATCAAGCAGCTCAGTGGGCTCGGCACCCGATCTATAGCGTGGAGGATGTGTGGAGTGTGATGAGAGATCATGAGCCGCTTATACAGCAGCATGCTCTTAAACACATGTCAGCGATGCTGATAGAGTTGTGGTAACAGTGTTTTCAAGGTGTTGCACCGCAAATAATATATGACATACATGATAGAGTATATGCTGCAGGTATGGCTCCCAATTAGGTTTTTAGCAATATAACGACACTAGTGGGCTACTGAGGTAGATTGCTCCAGAAGGTTCCGACAATGGGGACAGCATCCCATGAGGGAAGTTCATCCCGTTTACCACCCTGAAATTCCAGAATTGCGCGATTCCACCGATGCTGTGATTAGACCACGGGTCGACGCTCGGTTTCAGGAACAATGTATCTATACTCCTTGGAAGAGGAGTGAGGTCCTATCCTTAAAGAGCCAGCTGCCGGACCCCCGGAAAAACCCTACTGCATATTATAAAGAATTGACGGAGGCGGCCTCCTCCACAGTAATGACGCTAGCTGACAGAGTTGTTTTTTGGCCTGTTGGTACCGGTGGATATATGGAGGCAGGTCCATATGCAGGATCATGCACTAGAGTTGGGGGGAACGTGGGATGAGATCAGGGCTTGGGATAAGGAGCGTAAGCCCGGCGACAAGCCGAAAGCGGAGCTTCTAGCTTTGCCAGGGCGTATTATCACCTACATGCACTCACTTATCCCGCCAAAAAGAGTGGATAGGGATAAGTTGACCGCGTGTCGCCAGAAAAAGGATGAAAGTGTGTCGGATTTCTTTACTAGATTTGAAGGGGTGATTTTAGTGGACAGGATCTATCACAGGAGGGTGGTGTTCGTTTTTTTGTCAACAGATTTGTCACTAACTTGCTTCCTGAGATTGCAACCCAGTTGCAGGCTTCGGAAAGTACTTGGACGACATCATCCCGGTCAGTGATATTGAATATGGCACAATATTACGAACATAGAGAGAATGAGGACAAGGAAAGGGTGGAGAAAAAGTCAAAGGATTTGAAGACGAGAGTATTGATGCAGTAAGTTGCAAGGGGAACTGGACAAGGTAGAGGTTCGGGTTCGGCCGCCCTGGTCTGGCTGGGGTGGTGCTTCGAACGCGCCCCTTGGGCTCAATCAATGTGCGTACTGCAAGCAGGAGGGACACTGGCGGAATGAGTGTCCAGAGTTGTTACAGAAAGGTTAGGCCCCAAGGGGTCGGGGTTTTCGCGGACGAGGAACAGGAGGTAGAGGGGGGGATGCAGTCAGAGGTTACATCACACAATAGGCAGAGCGTGAATTATTTTGACGACCCCAGAGGACGGCAGTACTATCATGACGATTATGACATGGACGAAGTGATGGGGTTGTCTCACAGCTAGGACAGCCGAGGACAGGGCGAGGGACCAGTTCCTGTGCCTATAGATCAGCATGGACCTTATGTCACTGCTGATTTACAGGGTACTACTGACATTTTTTTAGTTGATACAGGGGCTATGAATAGCTCTGTTTCCCGTTCACTGGTCCCGGGGGCAGCTCTGTCTGGCCAAAACAATGTGTCAGTGGGTTTCTCAGGCGTGCCGGTCATTAGCCCCATTTCCAAGCCTCTTGCTTTGACTATTGGCCCCTTTACGGTCGATTCACCATTTTTACTGACGTCAAATTGTGGAGAAAATTTGCTAGGACTTGATTTGTTAAAAAAGTTGCATGCGACAATTTTTTGTTCTCCAGACGGTGTTTACATGACTATTGGACTGCAGGTAGCCCGTGCCAAACAGTGCTTTGCGAAGGATGCCCCCCTTCCAGCTGAGTTTAGAGATGTGCCACGTACGTTATGGGCTACAGGAGACACGGATGTGGGGTTACTCCAGATCCCGCCAGTTTCTATACAGATCAGAGACAATGCTAAATTGCCACGTATTCCCCAGTACAAGATATCCCAGGCAGGTGAAAAGGCCCTATTGCAAATAATACAGGATTTGATTAAGTCTGGCATGGTTGAAGAGACTGTGGCGAATGTGTGTAATAGCCCTATTCTCCCTATTCTTAAAAAGGCACCCTTGTATTCTTCTGATGCCCACCCTGACGTTTACCGTTTTGTGATAGACCTCAGAGAGGTTAATAAGATCGTAGTTTCACAATACCCTGTGGTCCCGGACATTACAGCGATCTTAACAATGATTCCCCCATCAGCAAAATCCTTCTCTGTAATTGACTTAAAAAATGCTTTCTTCAGCATACCAAGCCATACAGATAGCAGATATCTGTTTGGATCCGCAATAGCCGGTCGGAGCTTTAGATTCTGTCGTGCTCCACAAGGCTATACTGAAAGCCCTAGTATTTATAACCAAGCCTGGAAAGCTCAATTGGATTCTTCGGAGCTTCCCCCGGTAATGTGCTGCTGCAGTATGTTGACGACCTCCTTGTGGCCTCGGACAATGAGGATGGTTGCAAAGACGCCACAGTTACATTATTATTGCATCTGGCGCACCATGGACACAAGGTGTCACTTTCTAAATTTCAATATTGTCGACAGGAGGTCACCTATTTAGGTCACCTGTCGAAGGAGGGTCGCAGACTAACACCTGAGCGCATAGCTGCCATTACTAACATGTCTGTCCCTAAAACCCAACGTGAGGTACGCGCGTTTATAGGGATAACATCGTATTGTCGGCATTGGATCCCTAACTACTCCCTACTAACAAAACCCCTTCTTTACCCGACCACCAAAGATGTGCATGCCAGCAAGCTTTTGAGCAATTAAAGACTGCACTTTGCTCTGCTCCTGTGCTCCTGATTACCAGAAGCCTTTTGTGCTCTACGTGCATGAGGTGGACGGTTGCACGCTTTCTGTTCTAACACAGGGTTTCGGTGGTAAGCAGAGACCCTGCGCCGACTTCTCTGCCATGCTTGATAATGTCGCCAGAGCGCTCCCGAGCTGTCTGAGAGCTGCCGCGGCGGTGGCAGTTTCTATCAGACAATTGGCAGGGCTCGTTCTTGACACGGACCTCACAGTCATGGTACCTCATGCTGTGGATACACTATTGAATAAGACAAAGACGCAGCACCTTACTAGTGCGCGTCTGACTGGCTATGAACTGACTCGGTTTGCTCCGCACATTACCATCAAAAGATGTGCTACTCTGAACCCAGCCACGTTACTCCCCCTCTCTTGGGAAGAAAAGGACAATGATGTCCTTGATTGTTTATTTCGGACTGAGGAAGAAACGAAGGGACTGGTAGACCTGACTGACGTTCCCTTATCTGACCCCCAAGGGGAACTATATGTCGATGGCTCTTGTTTCAAATGACCAGATGGCACCACCACTGCAGCCTATGCAATCACAACGTTACACACTGTAGTTGAGACATCCCGTATCCCACACCAATCGGCCCAAGCTGCAGAGTTGGTTGCCCTCCTCAGGGTTTGTAAGTTGAGTGAGGGACTGGCTGTTAATATCTACACCGACAGCCAGTACGCCTTTGGGGTGGCCCATAATTTTGGGCGCCTCTGGGCGGAGAGAGGGTTCTTGACTTCGCACGGACTGCGGATTCAGAACGGGCCATTGATACATAGATTGCTGTCCACATTGACACTTCCCACTAAGTTAGCAATAGTGAAATGTAGTGCTCATAAGGCTATTACAGATGTTGGGAGGAAAAATGCTTTCGCAGACCAGACAGCTAAGGAGACAGCTCGATCAAAGATGACAAAGATGTTGGTGGCAGGTCCCGCTAGGTGGGTCCCAGACAATGGAATGTTCGAGGACACATTAGAGAATGTCAGGGAAATCCAGGGTGAGGCGACTTTAGATGAATTAGCGATGTGGGAGGAGAGAACAGGTCGCTTGGATGAGGAGGGGTGTTGGACTGACTTGTCAGGGAAGCAGCGATTGTTGCTGCCTAATTCATATGTGCTCCCTGTTGTTACCATGGCCCACGGCCCGGCGCACATTAGTGCTAAAGGAATATGCAAGTTGCTGGACCCAGTATGGCAGAATGATAATATCGCTAAGACAGCCACACACCTAGTGAAGCATTGCATCATTTGTCTGAAGCATAACCCTGGGAAAGGTACCCCTACACCCGCTGGTAATTTTGAACCGCCTTCCTTCCCTTTCGAGGTTCTCCAGATGGATTTCATCTAAATGGAACGAGTTAATAACTTAAAGTATGTGCTAGTAGTGATCTGGCATTCAGTAAATGGATTGAGGTTTACCCCACTAAAAAGAATACAGCTATGGCGACGGCGAAGGGACTTCTAAAAGAGTACTTCCCGCGCTATGGGTTGCCACGCGTGATCTGGAGTGACAACGGAAGCCACTTCAATGCAAAAGTCATTGAATTGGTGTGCACAGGTTTGCATATTAAGCAGAAGTTTCACGCAGCGAATCACCCCCAGTCAGCAGGCCTGGTTGAGAAGTACAATGGTACTCTCAAACTGAAGTTGACAAAGATTCAAGAAAGCACAGGATTGCGATGGCCAGATGCATTACCCTTGGCTTTATTATCTACCAGAGCGACAGCGCATTCTAGAACAGGGTTGCCCCCGTATGAGGTGGTCTTCGGACGCCCTGCTAATGTTTGGGGCGTCCCCAGACCCAAGCGCTTTTCCGAGATAGAGTACCCCCTGCTTGTAGACTATCTGTATGAATTGCCTAAAGATGTTAGTTCTCTTCATCAACAGATACAAGCCACATTGCGGCCAGTACCAGAGGGGCCTGGGCATTGCATACAGCCCGGCGACTATGTGATGATTAAGAACTTCCACTAAAAAAGCAGCCTGGAGCCGAGGTGGAAGGGGCCTGTCATCGTTCTTCTCGCCACGAGAACGGCTGTAAAGGTGGACGGCAGAAAGCACTGGATCCATACATCTCATGTGAAACGGGTGCCTCTCCCACACGACCGTTGGGTCAACGAAGGCATCAGTGATCAGGAGTGTGAGAAGGTGCCACGCTTCGTTCCCTTCTCCGACGCCCGGGTGAGGAGGTGGGCGCAGACGGACGAAGAAAGTGATGCAGTTCTGTCTGAGGCGATCCCACCAGAGATCAGGGCCACCCCAGATAACACCGTCTCTAACACACCGGAATCTGAGTCTCGATGCCCATCTGATCCTAAGTTTCTGCCCCTTTTTGTTGATGAACCAGTGCCTGGAGTAACAAAGTATAATCTGAGGCCCCGAAAGAAGGATGGTGCACCAGCCGAACAGTCTAGGAGTTAGGGAAGGACTTGAGCTTAGGGCGCAGGTGCTGTGCCTAAGGTGCCTGTATTAGACTAGGGTGAACAACACTGGTGCACTGCCTTGGACACTGGACAGGATAGTTGAGGGCATTTGCCCAGGAGGGAGGTTGCCCTATCCTGAAAGAAGAAGGATTTGTTTTGCTGCAAGGGCTGCGATTGCGCAGCTCCTACGTGGGAGTGCTTAATAGCACCGTTGTTGATGAACAATAGGAGCCTGCCAGCGAGGTTCTAAACGGACGCTGGGTGATTTGTGCCCTCTGGTAATGTTGTTGCAATAGTGGCTCTAGCCCGTGAATTTTTCTTTCCCTTTTGACACCTATAAGTTGCCCTTGAAGTTTTCCAAATGTATCCCTTTGGTCGACCTATCCCTGATGAGGAGCAGCCCTTTGCGGCTCCGCGCCCCACTCCAAATGGTCCCGTTTGGTCCTCTTGGTCCACTAAGAGTAAAATAGTGTTTGTTGTAATAATTTTGCTTTCCTTGCTAGTCGTATTTGGGGTGGTCTGGTACCTAGAGGAACAACATCCTGTGCACACCTTGATAGGGACTAACCTGGTTCCAGCAGAGCACTCGTTTGTTACATTGGCCCCACATGAGGAGAGACAGACAGACTTATGCACAAAATGCTTTTGTTCAGATGCTTCATCAGGTACACAGTACTACTAATGCCACGAATTGCTGGGTGTATGGGCTACTTCCCTCAGTTATGCATAAAAATGATTTGCTAGTGTCATTGCCCCTGTCATATTTAGGTAACTGTGAAGCCTGGTTCAAACTGCTCTCGATGGTATACATGCATTATCATGCTGACGCTATGAACATGGTACAGGCTGACTACGAAGCAGTGTTGGAGTATATAGTGGTACACCAGGGATATACACCCGGGGCAGATGGCAAGGAGGGTACCCTGCACCCAGATGCTTGTATGAATGTATTTGAAGCTCACGAAAATGTCACTTGGTTACGAAATGAAATGCTAGATTTCCAAGGATTTAATGTCACTGAATACTTTAAATGTTTCCAGAAACGCCATATAACAGAGGACAACGCCATGCCTGTCCCTGTGATCAATGCAACAGCTAGTTTCTGTGTTGAAGGAACAGGGAACATTTCAGTAGGACAGAGTCATTGTAACTACACATTCCGATTGAACACTACTAGCAGCCCACCTTTGCTAACACCTCCGAATGTATACTTCATCTGTGGGGAACAGGCTTATACATGGCTTGCGAGGGGGTGGTCTGGCCGGTGTTATGTTTCCTTTCTCTTGCCTCCCGTTTACATTGCACAGTCCAATTACCACAAGAATCATAGACTACAGCGTAGGGATCTCCAGGTACACAGAGTTAGGAGAGTTGTTAATCCAGACGATATTGATCAGACAGATACCTCCCTGCAGCAATTTACTGACATAATGAAGGGCATTCTGCCGTTCTGGGGTCCCATGTTCAATAGTCGTAATATTCGTCGCCTTGCTAGGGTAGTTGAGGGAGCTATTAATACTACTGCTGGTATACTGACTAACATTACAGTCGAGCTTCAGGCTACGAGGCTCGTTTCTCTTCAAAATCGGATGGTTTTAGATGTCATTCTGGCTGATAGGGGTGGAGCCTGTCGCGTCATCTGCAGCAGCTGCTGTGTGTACATCCCTGATAGTGCCCCTACTGTGTATTCCGCAATACAGAAATTACACAGACTTGCCTCAGATATCCATCAGGATAATGGTTCATGGTCTCTCACTGGGTGGCTCAGGGGTCTGGTGACATCATGGGGTTGGAAGATATTACTTGTCCTAATAGCCATCGCAGGAGTCATCTTTACCTGTTGCTTATGCATTAACTGCCTTCCAGCCTGTTGCACCTATTGTATGAGTAAACTTACCCCTACATTGCCAAGAAGTGATAACAAAATTTCTGTTATGATGCAGGAAATTCAGGATATGATGCTCATAGACGAGGGCATCTTTGAGTATTAGATGATTTCAATGCTCATGTGTTGCTTGTTTTTCCCTTGTTACCTGAGTGACTATGCAATTCCTTCCTCCCCCTTAGAATTGCAAAGACCCTACCGGATAGCGAATAAAGCATTTAGCCACCCATGCTAAAAGGAGGGTCTGTTAGGTTTCAAATTCCCATCCCTGCAACGCACTCCTTTCACGTTATATTAGGTTAGCAATGTGTGGCTAAATAGATGCCAGTTGTATTCACGTTATGCAACCCACTGAGTTATCCCCGTAATGTGCAGGCTTCAGTTAGCGAGTGTGACTCCGTTTTGTTTTTCGTAATCCTTATTAGGCTGCTCAGACTGTGCCTGAGTTAGGCCTCATGGCTCGTATTGCTTGCCTCAGCAGAACACTGTATTTCGTTATTTTTTCTTTCTGTCCAAGGCTGTTTCCCGACTTGCTAATGAGGAGACCATTCTGCTCTCACATACCTATCCAAGTGTGTAGTTCTGCTCCCACGTTGGGAGACGCTGAGACCCAGCACAGTGGCCTTGGGTTTCTGATAACATGTAACCATTTGGCAGGTGGTAGCTCATCTCCCTGTGCCGCCTTTGTTCATGTTCAGCCCAGGCCGGTAGTTTTCCATGGTGGGCGGGGTTGGAGGCTCTTGGGGAAGAATGATTACTCACTGTAGACTGTTGGGGAGTCAGTCCCTCAGCAGACATCTTAGGGTGCAGGTCATGATGGACTCCTCTGCAGAGCATTACCAATAAATGTAAGTTTGCATTCTCTACTGTCTGACCGACTCTTCATTCAAGGGAAGGCATAGTAGGTGGTTGTGAGAAAACCCGAGTGGCCCTAGAGGGCCACTTCCTTCAGATCCCTATAGCTGGATTCTGAAACACACTAAGACTATCGAATAACTGGTTTTGGCATATCTAAGCAAGGGATGTCCTAACTGGGAAGCTGCTGTGGCGATGCCTGAATTTCTTTAAATTTCTGGAATTCAACTGATTACAGCACAAGGTAAGTAGATCATTACTGGATCGGCTTAAAAAACAGTTTTCTTCACAGGAGGCCTATCCCATGTCTATTCAAAAAGCTAACCTGGTGCATTTGTTCTAGCTTAAAACAAGTACCTGATGTCTTAAAATCCATAACATAAGGATATTGTTATAGATTGCAAGTTAGCCCAGTGGGGTTAGGTGCTTATTGTGGACATCTGTTTTTAAATGCAGCTCACAAATTTCAATCATTGAATAGATGACTTGGGCCTTCGTGATTTTGAGGTCCAGACATTTAGTTTCATTGATATGAGAAATATTAACAGCTGTTATCTACAGTATGTCTAAAAGGCATAGACTAGTCAGTAACTCTTTGTGTGGAACTTTGCGATTGATACCTCACTTAAAATGTCTCAAGATTTAATGTCTATGCACCTAATGTGGATGATAAACTATTCTTCCGGAGAGTGCAAGAAGTGATCCTGGTTCATGTGGGTGTGCCCCTGTTATGGACGAGAGACTTTAATTGCACATTGGATTATACTCTAGGTAGAAACCCCCACGACCTAAGCCCAAAACCGTGGATGGCCGGGGCATTAATGGACGGGATGACTAACTTGGACTATATTGATGCCAGGAGAGCACTTAATCCCGGACAGAAGGAATACACGTATCATTTTGTGGTACATAGTACAGGCTACTCATATCTCGGGAACTGGGGGATCAGTTGTCTCGAGTGGAACACTTGAATAGATTCCTATCAGATCATGCCTCTCTGCTGGCCACATATGCTTGCTGTGAGCACACCACTGCAATTCCCACGTGCCTACTGCCGCGAGAGGCCCTGCGAGATGTGTTTTTTCGGGACGACATACGTCATGGAGGGGTATACTGCCACCTCTTGGGTTACGGCGACGACCCAGGCAGTCGAGTGGGACGCCCTTAAGGTAGTGTTCGGCGGGGTGGGGGGGGGGAGGGGGATACTCAGCAAAGTATATTGGATCAAATCACACCTACAGAAGGAGCTCCAGGACCAAGAAACAGAATTGGTCCGCTTGCAGAGATATGAGGGCACTAAAAAAAGGACCATAGGGGGCACCTGGGCGGAGCTAGATAGATTTACACAGAGGGATTACCAGCAGTGGTTGCATTTTCCTAGGAAAACTATATTTAAAAAACGGGACCCAATAAATCCCCTTGGTTCACTCCTGAACTCCGCAAATTGAAGCAACAGTGTAAAAGATTGGAAAGAGCATGGAGGAAAGACTTCTCAAGCGAAAAAAAATTACAATACAGGCTATCCATCGCTCATTATAAAACAGCATTAAAAGCAGTCCAGGCTGCCTACTATGAGGAAAAAATCCGCTCCTCCTCTAACTCCTCCAGAGAAATATTTCAGATCGCAAAAAAACTCATGAAAGTTCCCGATCCTCCTGCAGCCCCTGACCCGTCCGGTCGCCGATGGGAGGAATTAGCTGGATTTTTCTCTACCAAAATTCAAAATATCCTCAATTTCCTCCCATCCACCGACAATGAGCACTTACTCAAGCTCTACGACTTAGAACCTCCGAATAACCTTCATCTCCTAGATTCATTCACTCCTCTTACCGAGGAATTATTCTCTTCCATCTTAGACTCGGTCAAGAGCGGGTCTCCGCTGGACCCTGCCCCTCCTAACATCTTGAAGCTGATAGCACCCACAGTCGCCTCTCCCATCACCAATTTAATTAATGCCTCATTAGCATCGGGCACAGTCCCCCAAGACTGGAAAAATGCAACAGTGAAGGCGTTATTTAAAAAAACCTCATCTAGACCCCACTGAGCTGGGCAATTACCGCCCCATCTCATTACTCCCTGGTATTAGCAAGATTGCAGAAAAACATGTCAATCGTATACTTTCTGCACACCTGGAAACTTTTAAATTACTCCACTCTTCCCAGACTGGCTTCCGCCCTGGTCAGGGCACAGAGACTGCACTGATAGCGGTAGTGGAGGAGTCAAGAAAGATTCTTGACTGCGGAGGATCTTCGGCTATCATCCTCCTGGACCTAAGTGCAGCCTTTGACACGGTGAACCACGGCACATTGGTCCACCGTCTCAAAAAAGTGGGAGTGACAGGTACGGCCTTATCATGGCTGAAATCGTTCCTGGAAGAAAGGTTCTTCCAGGTATTCGAAGGAAATTCTCGCTCCCAACCAGCCCCGCTGCAGTGTGGTGTTCCTCAGGGCTCGTCTCGGAGCCCCACACTTTTTAATGTATACATGGCCCCCTTGGCAGAGATCGTAGCCCCTTTTGGAATCCACATAGTCACATATGCTGATGATACCCAGCTAATTGTGGCACTGAACCAGGCGGAACAATGCCCTACGGATCTGCGTTCCTGCCTCAAGGAAGTCGCTAGCTGGATGAGCTCATCTCACCTGAAACTCAATGGCGACAAAACGGAGCTCATGCTGCTGGGCAACCAAGCAAATTTTAATTCAAACATCATGTGGCCGATTTGCATGGGCCCAGCTCCTACGCCAAAAAAGGAGATAAAAAGCTTGGGCATCTGGCTCGACCATGATCTCACTTTTAGAGTCCAAGCAAGGAAAACGGCCGCCGCATGCTATGGTCTGCTCAGAACCACCCGAAAAATACTCCCTCTTCTACCAAGCCACTCAAGAAAGCTCCTGATCCAGGCACTTATCCTTTCCAGGCTGGATTACGGCAATGCTCTTTATTTGGGTGCTCCCAACTCAGTCATTACCAAACTGCAAGTGGTTCAAAACTCGGCAGCAAGACTTCTTACGGGCACAAAAAACCGCTGCTCAGCAAAGCCTGCTCTTCGTTCTCTTCACTGGCTTCCGGTACAGGAGAGAATACATTTTAAGGCCCTCTGCATTGCGCATAAAGGCCTGCAAGGCAAAGGTCCTCCTATCACCAAAAATCTGGTTAAACCATATAAGGCTACACGAAGTCTTCGCTCGGACGAGCTCCACTTGGCTGAGGTCCCCAGAATTAAGAAGGCCAGAACAGGCGGTCGCCTTTTCTCCTACAATGCTTCTAAGCTCTGGAACGGCCTTCCTCCTCCTATCCGCAAGGAGGTCAACCATCTGACATTTCGAAAACGTTTGAAAACCTGGCTATTCCCATAAACCCACCCATCTCCCTAGCCACCTCCGCAGCGCTGGGATGCCTCCGGGTAGCCATGCGCTATATAAAAGCCCCTTTCATTTCATTCATTCATTCATTTTGACAGGAATAAGCCAGGCCGACTTCTCGTCTGGTTGCTTACGAGAGAGACCCTTCCCCGCCCCCATGATCTTGATACTTACTGGAGACAATGGAATGATGGTCTCTACTCAGCCGGCGATAAATGATTACAGGAGCTCTTATTTAGCAGAGACCTACAAACGCCCTAGACACGGCCGCAAACTACCTATTCAAAGACTCTTGGTGGAACTGAGGCTCCCCGGGCTGCCCAACGATGGCCTCACTGCGTTAGAGGCAGATATGACAGTCGAGGAACTTAGAACAGTGATACGTGACCTGCCATACCACAAAGCCACTGGGGAGGATGGGCTCCCACTGTGTGGAAATGTACGTTTTTAGGGGTACACTGGTGCAGGGTCACCCTCTTGTCCACGGGTCAAAAGACCAACAAAATAGAGATTGGCACTGGAGTTGGAATAAATAACAAGTTAATTAATCACTCATGAGTGGGACCACGTCCACACAACACTCTCAAGTGCTGCAGGAGGTAGTACACTGAATTCACAAACCATCTTCCCTTTTATACCAGTTTTCTGCAATGTAAGCATGTGAACAGAAATAGGAAGAACAAGTTTTAGAAATAGTTATCAGCAAACAAGGGCAGATGAATAAGTACGTGGTCAGCAAAGTGGGAGGGGGAGCAGGAATGCTTATGGCAGCAGTAAATGGTCGACAGTTAACATCTGAGACCAGGTGCACTGGCAACTACAAACCCTCAGCACGTATATTGCTTTAGCGGAGTCAGGAAGTCAACTAAAATAGATAGCACAAGCAGAGTGAAAAAGACGAGCAGCAGAGGACGGAAGAATTACGAAGAAAACGAAATGGACACCACAGCCAAAATGGCTGTTGCTTATGCCAACGTAAAATGTTACACATTTCCACAGACGACCCTTTTAGCATAAGCTAAGACATTTTCTTATGCTTTAAAAGGGGTACGATAAACATCATGTATATCAATTAACATCATATTGCGGACTTCTCGGTCTTTTGCTAAACGGGCATTTTCATTTTGGACATTCGTTTTAGATGGTAGACAAGTAGTACAAGTGGAAATACAGAGGGAACAAAGCATTGGCCCGCATTGGATACAAAACAACAAGAGAAGAGAATTGCAATAATTATGAATAAGGCCGACAATATTTTCAGACCCCATACAGAAAATATGCTCCAGAACCATCCAGCCCAAGTCCATGTTCCTGAGTCTTGATGTATCTCCGTAGCTATTTTATGCATTTTGGAAATAGCATCATAAAGAGAAGGGGCGGGGTCAGGGATAAATACACAGCAACTACTACACGGGTCAAGCGTCTGATCTTCCTACTATTTAAAGCCGCACCAACAAAGAAAAAGAGTCCCAAATTAAAGTCAACATATTGCTGTAATGCAGTGTCAGTTTGATCCACTTCATCATTATTTATAGTTCTTTTAAATCGATTCAAGGAAATGTCATTAAACAGTCTTTGATCTTTATGATAAGATGCAGGTGCTAGGAACACAGGAGGAAGCAAGAAGGACACATAGTATATTCCGGATCATCCAATTGGTAGATGATAGTAGCCTTTACTTCCGCAAATGAAATAAGTGTTGTGTGAAGACAGAAAACTGCTATTGTTCGTTCCAGTAATGTTCAATACTGTAGTACAGTCACTTTTACCCACCGGAATACTGCCAAAACTGCTCACACAAAGATATGCTCGAGCTCTGGTAACAACGATAACAGGAGGCCCATTACCCTTGGCCATTCGACTGTTGGGGAAAACATAGTGTGTGGAGGAATCTCCTTTGAGATACTCCTCCATTTCCCATACAGTTCCTATGGCTTGCGGCTCCCCTTCTTCGTTGGGGTAACAGACTTTGTTCAGTTTGGCGTTGAGGTCACCCACATCCCATGTTTCTGAGAGATTGAATACTTTAGAGGCATATAGAAGTTTGAACCAAGCTGGGCATGAGCCATTGTGAGAGAATGGCAGCGGTGACAACGGGATTCCTTTTATGTTCTGATGAGGAGGAATGTTGCCACAAACCCAACAGTTAGTAGCATTGCTTAGCTGGTGTGTCTGATGCAACATTTGAAGAAATGAATGGTTTCTCAGATTTTGCCGGTATCCCTGTTCATGTTGCGGCAAATCAAAATGATGGTGCTTTTTTGCAGCAAGTGATGTAACAGTAATTTTAGGCAAGGAGGCTCCGGGCATTACTTCCTCCACTACCCACATTACAGTAGCGATGATGGCAGCAGTCAAAGTCAGACCAAGGATGCAGATTGTACAGCCGTTGCACGTTGTCGCATCGATCTCCTTCTTCTTAGGCGAGCTCATTTTCATCGGCAAACAACAATATAGATGATGCCCTAAGGTCCTGGGCAGACGTTGGTTTCTTTACTAACATTGAGACGAGTAGTCACTAATAGGCTACCCCCCTTTGTAGTCAGTCTTTAACCACCCAGGACAGTGGCTCAAACAGTCTCTTTCTGCGATGAAATGTCTTTCTTCCTGGATCGAAGCAGATATCTAGATGCACTAGGAATCATGTGGTCCGGGAAGACTTCCTCAGGCCCTTCAGGTGACGCAGCTCGTCCTCCCTTGGTGACCAAAATGTCGCAATGATCTGTCAGCACAGCAGGGCTCACGAAGGAAGAGCTTCCCGCACCTGCTGATAAATAGAAGACAAGCTATCAGTTAACTGGGACAAATAGTCACTCATACTGGTGCAGAACAAAAGGTTTGGGGTAACTATTGGAAGGCGCTCTGGCACTCAGTAGTCCATGGGAGGGGCATCGGAGTGTCTTTAGTCAAAAGGGCCAACAAAGGTTTAATAATGTGCGAAAAACTGGGGATCTACTGCCTACAAAAAGAAGGGAGGCCAATCAGTGCACGGACATCCTTCTGAGTGCGGGTTACAGGAGTGTCTAGAATAGTCTGAATGCAGTCTGATGTGAGTGCACGTCCCTCCGTAGACAGGAGGTGACCTAAATAGGTAACCTGCTGTCTACAAAATTGCAATTTCTTTCTAGAGACTTTGTGATTATGTGATGCAAGAAATGATAACAATAACAGTGTACCTTCTTCACATTGCTCAGGAGTATCTGGTCGCAGAAGTCTATTCAACTACACCAGAAATAGTAATAATCCCTAACTAGCTACCATAAATTAAATTCCTCTGAAGTCTGGAGTAAAGCAAAAAACGAGACATAGTATGAACATAGAAGTAGGACTGCAATTTTATCAAAGCCCCAAGTATAGAAAGACTGACTTATCCCTTGATTACAAATGAGTCGGATGGGAGTGAGGTATTTTTACCAGTTGTGGTAAATACATCCTGTTAGCAGCTTTTAATTGGAAAATGGGGCATGACATGTAGAACTTGATGCTCACAACACCGAGTTTTACGTGCATGCGTTTATTGCACATTTTCACAAAGCAAATTATGGCAGGTTTGACCATGACAACATTTACCGGGGGAAAATTGCATGGCGAGCAGTAAATAAAGTGGTGCTGAAAATTTCAATATGTGCAGTAACGACCACTACCATCCTATGTTCTTAGCGTCGCTGGCTTGAGCCGTCCTGACCCTCGTGCTTCAAAAGTGCAAAGCCCGGCTGTATTGACTATTGACCAGCCCACCTCTCTTCAAAATCCGATCAAACATGGCCCGTTTGCCGACCCTTCTTGTTAGTGACAGCGTGAGGCCGATTCATCAACTGCCCTTTCAGAAAGGGTGTCTGAATCTTTGGTCCATGGCTTCAAAGCACTAAATCAACCCAGACACCAAGCATGTCTTTCTACTAAGGATGCAAGGCCTCTTTCCTAAGTTTTTGTGTAACATGGTGCAGGAGCCTACCCTATGCAGTGTCTTTGACAGTGTTTAGTGTATCTTTATGTGAAGGAACAAAGCCGCCAGCCATGTCTGTTCTCTGATCTCCGGGCCTTGCCCTGCCCCTTCCTGAGCGGTCATTTGCTAATGAGTTGTTGTTGTTTTTTTCGCCTCACCGCCTGTGCCTCAATTAACATCTCCCCAGTAACATTATTTTACACTTTCACAGTAGTGAAATGACTATCCTTGAGACATCATTTTTCCAAGCGATTCGATGATCTTGAGGCGTATAAACACAAACCGCAGTCATGCAACACCAAAAATAGCAAATGAAGCATTACCACTGCTAAACAACACACATGCGCTATTTCAGTACTGCTCTCCTGCATGTGATAGGTGAATTCATTTTCAAGGGCCTGAAAAAAAATATAAGTCCTACATGTATTAGCTACCAGGGACCTTAGTCTGTATAAATGCTACAAGTGTTAAATGATTACTCCTCAGAGATTACCACTAAACATGGTGGTAATTTTGGAGTCATTGGTATTTCTTACAACCGGTAGTATGCTATTACTGTTAGTGGTAGAAATATCACAGCGAAAATTCAAATGTTCTGCAGTAAAAGAAGTATATATATATTTTTTTTTACCTTTGTCGTAACTTTTTACCGCAGCAGAAAATGCCACAGGCTAACATTAAATAGTAGCAATTAAAAGGGCAGTGACAGGAATTGTGGCAAAATTTGTCATCACTAGAGTGTGTTGTTACCATACCTAGACCACTCTTCAGGTATAGGCGTCGCGTTACGGTTTTACCCAGTTTAAGATTTGCTCAGAGCTGAACTTATTTTCGATTCTCCATACTGTCGTTTTAGACCGTCTTATTTTAATGCTGTGGTCAGACTGACAATAATGCGTTTACTGCTGGTTCTAATCCAGCAGAGTGTTTTTTTTCTTTTCCCCCATGCAAGGGAAGTTCACTTATGAGATGGGTGGTATTTTAAAACAAGCAGTATTTTGCATTTTCCAACAGTGTTCAAATAATGCTTCCTGTTGAGCACCTAAGACACCTACTATGTAAATGACTATAATTACTGGCAATGCCGAGGACGTAAAGTGCAGAGTATTAATACATCTCACGTTGCTTGAATGTATCACTATGGAGCATGTACCACACATAATACTAAGCAAGCCTTGCTTCTATCACTGGGCATAGTGTAGATAAAAAAAAAAAGAACAGTTACGTAAATCTACTGAAGTTTATCTGCCTGGAGAACACAACTTTCATCCTTCCAAATTAAAAAAACTGAGTACCATTAAATCAGGTAATAGTAACACCCGTCGCAGGGCTTAGCAAAGACAAAAGTACACTCAAAAAGTTATTATTATTCAAATGCTACCAAGTATCCAGAGGAGAACATGACAGGGAAACTTAGGCACAGCCTGTCCTAATAGGCAGCAGTCAGCCCAACAAAGCCAACAGGTTTCAATTTTGTATAGTACACAGAGGGAGAGGCCAATAACAAGAAGGGTCAAATGCACCGATGTAAACAAAGCAAGACAAATACAGGTTTTTATACTCACACAGAACATACACATACAAGCACCTAAGCATACAGACAACATGCACAAGCACCCAGATGTATGTCAGTTGTGCACAAAAATAGAATCCAACAAAAATATCTTAGCTAGCATATCGACTTACCACAGTAATGTGAATGGAAGTGTTTATAATCTAACTATGGATTCAAAATTCTTAACGCTACATCTAATGGTCACTGTAAGTCGAGTTCTTTCTTTGTGTATTTGTTCCACAATGAACCGTACATTATGGGAGAAATACCATATTTACTATACATCTCCCTGTAAGGGGTCCCTTCTGGAGGGGCCGTCCGACTTTATTCAAAACTAATCTTGGTACCACAAGAGCAGCAACACCACTTACTGAGTGTGCTGAGAACAGGCATGTTTTTTACAAATCTATGTAAAATATTACTACTCCAAACAAATATTCCAAAAGAAGAAAAATCTCCACATTACCTGCCTTCAATTTTTGCAAAAAGTGAATAACAAATCCAAACCAAAAGACCTATGCCAAACAAATCAAGAGTGCCGCTTCAGCGACCTTACCAAACAGAAGTCTCCAACTCCCACCTGCCGATCTCTGGTCGACCTAATGGTCACTGCAAAATTACGCCAAAAAAACCCCAGTCGAGACCGGCTACCACCTGGAGGGTCAAATCGGGAAAACCGGAAAAGTCACTTCGGTTTGCAAAGACAAGAGTCTCCTCATGCAGGGTGCCTCCTCAGTATTATATCAATCCTCCGTCAAGACCACTGCGTTGGACGGCCGCGTCTCCGATGGGGCCCCACGTGCCGGGCGCCAATTGTGGAAATGTACCTTTTTAGGGGTACACTGGTGCAGGGTCACCCTCTTGTGCACGGGTCAAAAGACCAACAAAATAGAGATCGGCACTGGAGTTGGAATAAATGACAAGTTTATTAATCACTCATGAGTGGGACCACGTCCACACAACACTCTCAAGTGCTGCAGGAGGTAGTACACTGAATTCACAAACCATCTTCCCTTTTATACCAGTTTTCTGCACTGTAAGCATGTGAACAGAAATAGGAAGAACAAGTTTTAGAAATAGTTATCAGCAAACAAGGGCAGATGAATAAGTACGTGGTCAGCAAAGTGGGAGGGGGAGCAGGAATGCTTATGGCAGCAGTAAATGGTCGACAGTTAACATCTGAGACCAGGTGCACTGGCAGCTACAAACCCTCAGCAGGTACATTGCTTTAGCTGAGTCAGGAAGTCAACTAAAATAGATAGCACAGGCAGAGTGAAAAAGACGAGCAGCAGAGGACGGAAGAATTACGAAGAAAACGAAATGGACACCACAGCCAAAATGGCTGTTGCTTATGCTAACGTAAAATATTACACATTTCCACAACTGGAGTTCTACGGAGCTTTTGCTGATCCACTGTAGGTGCGCCTACTGGAAGTATTCCAAGAGACCTGTGGGGTGGGCCAACTCCTGCAGTTTATGAGGGAGGCGATCATAATTATGTTGCGCAAGCCTGACAGAGACCCCTTATTACCAGGATCTTATTGCCCATTATCCATGATAAACATGGGCGTCAAAGTGTTAGCGAAAATATTAGCCAATAGAACTAAGCCCGTAATAGGGGCTATGGTGCATGAGGACCAATGTGGGTTTATACCGACTCGAACTACCAAGATGAATATCCGACGGTTAACATACGTCCATATGCTCCAAGAGTAGGAATCTGAGGGCATGCTAGTGACCTTAGATATGGAAAAGGTGTTTGATACGCTGGACTGGGGGTATGTGATGGATGTTCTTTGGAGGATGGGATTTGGGAATAAGTTCTTGCAGTGGGTTGCTCGGTTATATTCGCATCCTACTGCACGAGGGTGTACGGGAGGGTATTTTCGAGTAGCTGGGAGATTGAGAGGGGGACCAGACAAGGGTGCCCCTTCTCCCTCCTCTTGTTCGCCCTGGCGGTGGAGCCGCTGGCCATTCACCTACCGGGGGCATTGGCAGAGTGGGGCATGAAGGTGGAGGAACACCACGCATGTGCTGTCCTTATATGCTAAGGATATGCTTCTTTACTTGACGCAATCACAGCGTTCCATCCCGCAGCTCCTTGCAGAGCTATAGATATTTGGGAGGCCTCAGGATCACGTTACCCATGGTAAAACCTTATTGTTTCAGTTAGCCCGGCTGTCCACTGTCGCGGGGGAGGAGCTGCAGCAGGTATGAATTTGGTGGGACGAGGAAGGCTAAGTTCTGCTATCTGGGCATCCAGGTGGCACACACACCCAAACTGCAGCTAGCTTATAATGTACATAGAGTGGTGGATGGACTCCAAGCCTCGGTAAGCTTTTGGAATATGCTGCCCTTGTCCACTACTGGCAGAGTAGTGGTGGGAAAAATGTTTCTTCCATGGTGCCTCTATGTACTGCAGAACTCCATATGTCCAATAACTTGCACTATATTTAAAACGCTGGACAGCCTACTGGTGTCGCTGGCTTGGGCGGGGAAGAGGAGCAGGGTGGGTCTAGAGGTACTCAAGCTGGATCCGGAGAAAGGGGGGCTGCGCCTTCCGGTCCTGAAGTTATATGCAGGGCTTTAAGTGGGATGAAAAAACAGGGGGGTGGGGGGGTGTCTCTCAAAGGGGCGTGGCCAATGCATTAAAAAAGGGCGTGGCTGAAAAACACGTAAGCTAAACATCTTTGCTTACCATAGTGTGCCACCCGACTTGTATTTTGCTGTTTCTGTCATTGTATCCAGATAAATGATACAACAAGAAACATCATACCTACAACAAGTCAGGACTATTGGCTTGGTCAATGGTTGTTAGTTGCACATGATAAATAAGCAGCAACTATGGCTTGTATATCATATTGAAAAAGCTTCCGCTTAAAGCCCTGATGACACCATGACAATGTTGCTGCTCCCAAGTTTCAAAAAGAGAAGGGAAATCCAGAGAGAAAATTACTCTCTTTAAAGGATTTCCCTTCCCCTACAACGCTCACCTGGCATTACATCGTGCCGTAACTTCTCCACTAGTGAGAAGTGAGCAGTGTGAGCACCCGCAAATCCATGTGCCTGCGGTCACTGTAGTCCAGAAAAAAACGGACCACCTTTGCCAGGGCACAAAACAGAGCCCGATAGAGACCCGTTTCGAGGCCCCCTTTTAAAAACTGCCGGTGCTGAGGAGACCCGGCCCACTTAAAGCCCTGATTATATGGCAACTCAGCTCCAACATGCGGTGTGTTGGTGTTCAGAGGATAATTGGGAGAAGAGACTGTTGGTGAGGATGGAGGGGGAAGAGAATTTACCAATCTGCCTCTTGTCAAGAGTGCGCCAACAGACCACATGCCCTTACATTATGCGGCAAGTGGTTAGGATGTGGGAATCGGTGGTGAGGCGGGTTTTGAGGGCACCGCCCTTTGCCAGGGACCTTCTTTTGGAATGGCTTCAGCCGTTTATGCTTATCGGTTGTGTCATATCCCAGCAGCGGTCGACAGAGGGAGAGTGCACCACATCAGGAGATCTATTCCTGGGAGACATTTGTATAACCTTCTAGGACGCCAAGGAGTCTTCATGTGGGCACATGAGGGTTTTGCAGTTTGCTAAATTAACCTGGAGGATTAGGGAAATATGGACTTGGTTTGCTGCGACTCCAACGACTTCACAGATGCGGACGGTATTACTTGAGGGGGGATTCTAAGTGAGGACTACCTCCAGGCTCTATAAAGCATTAAAACAAGATAGGCCGTAGATAGTTATGAAAGCGCAATGTGGTTGGGAGGAGGAATTACAGGAGACACTGTCAGACAGTGAATGGGGACGAGCGTGCGCCCAGGTGAGGGATGTGTCCACTAACGCCCGGTTTAAAATGGCAAATTTTCAGGTCCTTCATCATACATACATTAAGCCTGTGAGGCTACATCGTATATACCCTCAACGACCCCATGAGTGCCCCAGATGCAAAACAGATCAGGCCGACTTCCTGCATATGAGTTGGAGGTGCACCATGGTGGTGCCATATTGGTTGGCGAAGGACTAGAAGGGGTAATGGATCCAGTTGTTTGTCCCTCTGTATGTAAATGAGGATAGTTCCGATATCACTTGTCCTTGGAAATGGGAAACCCCTTACCCATTGATTCAGTAGCAGTAAAAGGGTACCTGGATAAGTATTAATGATGATTCAGTCATATCCATTTTCAGTTTCTGGCGTCATTTCAGGACTAGCAAGAATGAAGTTGGAAACTCAGTTTCTCTTAATTTATTCGGGGCTTTCTCAAGGCTGAGGTGAACAAACAAAAAGAGCAAGGCAAAACGTCCCCATTCCCAAATTGTCATATATGCAACATAACAACAGCGCAAACTACAGCATGAAAATGTTCAAACAATGGCAAAAAGTATAAGCAAGAAAAAAGAAAAAGAGGAAAGAAAAAGAAAAAAGGGAAGGAAAAGGCAGCACAAGGAGGGAATGGGGAAAGGAGAAAGAAAGGCATTATCAACAACAAAATGAGGTGTAGAGAGTAAGAAAAAGGGGGAACGGGCAAAGGCAGAAAGGCATTTGCAATAGATTAACATATATTAATCACCACACAAGAAAAGAACAAGAATTTGAAAAGAGGAATCAGCATTGGTCAACAAACATTTTTTTTAAATTATCCGATTCAGTACAGTGGTTGCAATATTGACCGGATTTCCCAGCATTATATTTCATGTCATTCACATAATCACAAATGATCCCAAATAAATTTGGAGAAACTACGAGTTTCCAACTTCATTCTTGTTAGTCCTGAGATGACGCTAGAAACTGAATATGGATATGACTGAATCTTCATAAATACTAATACCTGTCCAGGTACTTTTTTAGTGGTGCCATATTGGACTGAGATTGTAGGTAAACGGTGGGCCATGACAAGCATATTACTGGAACCCTCCATTAAACTATGCTTATTGGGGCTCATTCCAACCCCCCAGGGATGGTAGGAGGCAGAGATGGTTTGCTCAATTGGGGCTCCTCCTGGCTAAACGGTGCGTTGGTATTCATTGGTTGGCAAACGCAGGGCCTGGGGTGGCTGCATGGATGAGAGACATGGAGGAATGGGTGGTGGCAGAGGAGTGCAGAATGAGAGAGGAGAGAACTGAAGATAAGGTGGAGGAGGATTGCATGATCTGGGCCGACCTACTGCGCAGTTTGGTGGACACTGGGGAGGGAGAATCGTCTGCGGGGCAGTCTTAGCAGACAGGAATTCTGTGGGGGCTTATGATGGAGAGTCAGAACAGGTACAGGGAGCTTCTACCCCCCCCCCCCGTTAGGATGATTATGGATGGGGAAGTCTGGCAGGGGTTGGGGGTTCAGGGGAACGACAGCGGTTGCTCCCCTGCTATGGCAGAGTGTTGTCACCCCCCCCCCTTCCAGCAGCCCAAAGAAAATAAAACAATAAACTATGGTTTATTATCGTTTTATTTTGTGCATCGGAGCCTTGGGGGCGGGGCCAGGGGGATAACAGGCACCAACAGAAGTGGTATGCACTATTATCAGTGCACATGACAGTTTGGCCAGCCGTCTCAGGCCGACCAACCCGTCATGCGCACTTTGCATGTACTGCACACAGGCTGCACTACAGCCTGCGTGGAGAACATGCCCAGACCCCCATTCCCTTGCTGAGCGCCGAACCACGGCGCTCACACCAATCACAAAACTGCATTGCAGCAATGCGATTGGCTCAGGGGAGCCTGGGTGTTTCCTGCTTCTGGCTGGAGCAAAGTGTGAATAGGAGGGACGACGAGAAGAGATGCAGCGGCAAGGCGGTAAGTTTAATTTTTTTTTTTTTTTTACTAACCCTCTGCCCCCCCCGCCCCCTCCACCCTCGATCCGTGCCAGCCGCCACTGGGGAACGAGGAGGGTTGAAGAGTACCGCAGTGTGATAACCCCACATGAACGTGACCTTTTGATTGATGAGATTGTATTTATAATGGACTTTACTCCGGCAGTGTTCACAGGTTGGAAGAGGTGGGGGCTTGGCTCTGTATGTTGTATGTACGAATACATTGTACAACAAAAAAAATGTCCCAAGATAAATGACTGGATTTCTAAAATTGTTCTACTTTGCTTATAGTGCACCAGGTGGATTCAGAGTTCCTATAAGAGGAGAGATGCACAGGTGTTCCCACTGGAAGTAAGGCACACACTACTAGAAATGACGCAGAGTGACACTTAGAAGATTCAGGATTGTGATTGTGAAGTCCGAGGATACTCTGGGGATCTGAGTGCAGATTTAAAATAGTGTCTTCTAGTAGTACGGATATCTCATGAGTAAGGAGGGCGGGGAAGTGGGGTGGGGGGGACATAGGATTAGGCTAGCAAGCTAGAAACCTCAAGTGTCACAGATCTGGGTCATTAAGTTATATAGAAGAAATTATGTTTAGGTTATGTAACTTTAAGATAGATTGATGAAATTTGAAAATAATAATCTGTAATGTTAATTTAAAGTCAAAACATCTGAATTAAGCACACACTCCCAAAACTAAATTCTAGTCATGCTCCAGAAACGTGAGCATTCATCTCTGGCAAACTTTCAAACACACATTACCAAGTCCATCTGTTTGCTTTTCTTTTTCTTTGTTTTTGTTTTGCCTGGTCTGGAAGACTGAGTGGCTGACCTTAGCAAAATTCTGTTAGCATCCAATCCAGTCTGAAGCTGAAAATAAATATCAAAATGCAGATTAAATTAATAATTTACAAATTGATTCAAACCGAACATAACATTTCATATTGTCAGGATGGTATATCATTTGTCAGGCGAGTAGATTACATTAGATGACCCAAACTAAATTAGTGTTAGTTCAGAGACTCCTATCTAGCCTTTTGACTAAGTTAGCACTATAGAAATACCACATGCATACAAGCTACAGGTCATAAATGAGTTGTGGGGACTCAGTCCTGATGGTTTATTTTGCCTAATGAAGCAGGGTCTAGTTTTACCATATAATACATTAACAATTTCTGTCCTACATCTGAAGCATGAGAGTCTTAAAGGGCCCTGCCAGCTAAATGTGTAGGAGTTTGCTAAATTGCCCATACTGTCTTAAAACATTCACTGAAATTGGTAGGCCTTATGCCTCCCTAATAAGATTACAGACATCTCTCCTGCCAAGGCCATGAATCCCAGCCACAGTCTTTTTGATAAACAAGGTCACCAAGCCCCCACTGTCCTCAATGTGCACATCTTTCCTGCACATCACGAGCTGCTGGAACATTGCATTTCTTCACATTTGATGTTTTTCTGCTAGCTTTAGAAATTAAGACAGCAACATGACCAAATAAATGACCTATAACCTTTAGTAATCTTCTGCTTTCTTTTTCTAAATTTCCGAGAAGTGACGCAAATTGTTTTCGATAAATGTTCAAATTTTGTTACGATTTACAGTCAAACATCTGTCATAATCAGGACTTGTGGTCAGCAGCTCCTCATTAAAATAATATAAAAGTACTGCCCTCAGTCCATTCGACGGACCACCTCGCACAGTGAACTCTTGGTTCATGACACGTGTGTGCTCCCGCTTAACCGTCTTATCTAGCATTTTTTACTGAGGTTGTAATGCTTATTGTATTTTGAAATTTATTTTCACTCTCTCCCTCTCTCTCTTTCCTTTGCATTGCCATGATTTTAAAACTCACTAGATTGCATGTTTTTGCTCTTCCTTCTAAAATGAGTCTCTGACACTTGTTACTTACTAGATTGCTCAGAGTTATTTCTGACTAAAGATGTGTCTCTTTGACATTTGTTTAAATTATTTTTTGAATAAATGCTGCCACTCTTGACTCACTTCCTGCATTTCACACGTGTCTTATTATTTTTTGCTGAGATAGCACATTTGTGCGGTGACATCTGGGGTAGAAATTACCCTCTAACAGCTGGCGTACCACGAAGGGACGTGCAAAGAATTTCCAGCCTGCAGGAACCTTCCCCTGTGGCAGCGGCCGGAGATTATCCTCGGTGTCCCTTCCTGACTGAACAGCCACACACACGGGTAAGTCAAAGAGCTTTTATTTTTTTCTCTTTGCTGTGCCCGTGTGATGTCTGGCTGTGGTCGGTTGAGGACCTGTAGGTGTGATACTACCCAAGCCACAGTTTCATGCTGACTAGTATCTTGCCACGACAAACAACCCCCTTTTTTTTAATGTGACACACGTATGCAGGCACTGAGCCAGGATTTATTGTTAGATTTTGACGGTTGTGGATTTTGGTTTTCCCGTGCACGGTTTTCATATTGTGTATTTCTCTTCATATCGCCTGTCTAACAAGATAGGGATCGCTTGTCTCATTGGTCTGTCGGTGGGACATGTCATGCGAGTAGATAGGGCAGGAAAAAGTCAGATCTCTCATGCGTCTAGAGACATGCCGGTGTATCTTCTTCGATAACTGACGCGAAAAACTCATGCGCCTATTAAATTAGTATAGATAGGCAAGGGGAATAGCGCCTTGCGTCTCCCAGCTCTTGCGGGTTCTGAAAGGGTCAGAACTCCTACAAGTATTCGTCAGCCCACGTATGGTGACTGCCAAGGGAGTTTATAGTGCTAAGAAAGTATTAGAAATCTCCAGCCTCTGCAAGTGTTCATCAGTCCACGTCTGGCAAGGGAGTTTATTTAGTGCTAGACATCATTAGAAAATATCCAGCTTCTAAAGAGCTAAAACAGTTAACAGCTGATAGACAAAATAAATAGCTTTATAATATCCTCGCATTTAGCAAAAAGTACTTCTAACTGCGTAGCAAAATAAAGGGGAAGTGCTTCACTTTCAAAAGCAGCTTCCTCTGTGGCTTCCTGCTCTCCCCGTGTGAAACAAAAATAAACGCTCATTTTTAGTAACATATCTTACATCGTACGAATTCGTTCTCTCTTTCTGTTTTCTGGCAAACAAAAGTGCACAGTTTTGCCTTTTAATTAATTGTGAAGGAATAGTCGACTTTTTTTTAATTGTTGCATGGTTGCATGGCTAGCTCGTGGGTTCGCTGTCTCCACATCTTCCACTGACTCTGTTGCGGTTTTCCTTTTCTAAGAGCGGTGCCTGGTGCATAGATTCAAATTGTGTTTCCTTTGTTTAGCGAGAACAAATCTAGGTGAAACTGTATATGTATAGTGCATATTGACCTGCTCCATTCTGTTAACTACACTTGTCCCCTATTTATTCCCGGTTAGTTTGAGCACACAATGCCACCCCGTCTCCTGCCCATGCCATGTTGGTAGATTATAAACGTTTAAAAATACATTGTTACATTTAGCTTGAAAACACCGGCTTACAATTCCTGTTAATAAAACTATTAGGAACTATTAAAATAGGCTCACGAGTGGGAGGAGGTATTTAGCAGAGAACATTGGAACAGAAGCGACGGGCTAGCGCTCGATTTAAGTTTCTGGTGAGCACTAGGAAGGTTCACACGGGTAATGAATAATAACAACAATGAAATAACAGAAGTGATCCTCAACTCGCTCCAAAACAGACAGGTTGCTGTATTTAACAGTCAAACAGACACAGTAACTCCGATAACTGAGTACCAAAATGACCTTTGGTCAATAGCTTGGGACATACTGGGAGTAAATCTAACTGCAACAACAGAAGTAAGGGTGTCTGTACTGACCTTGATAGAACTACCACTACCGGGTAGTGCTCATACACATTCCAGGCCTAGCCCAGCATTTCCAGACACCACATGCCCGGATCTGGTCTGGCCAAATTACTCACAGGGCTCCTCCACTGTTGAAAGCTCACGATACATACCCTTTTTGTATTCACCCATCTCTCCAGTAGTGATTCACGATTGTTGGGACTCCTACACAGGATCCAATTATTCTGTGGGATCCATAGAAGGAGCCCACCATTCAGATATTGCCCACCCCCAGCCACACCAACGTCATCCACATATAACTCTGGTGGTACAATACAACAAACTGACTCTCAGGGATCACTGTTGGCAGTCTCAAGGGGTCAACCACAAGAAGGGGAGCACGCACCTGTTCCAGAACTAGACTGCACCTCTCCAGAAAACCCTAGGGAATGAGCGCGGCATCAGTGGACTCCATAGTACCACAGATTGTTATGTATCTCATTTTTTTTTTTAACATACTTTATTGATGACCATGACATTCTATCCAATGCAGTAGTTATTGTACGGTGACAGTCTTTTGTATTTATAACAGGTATTACACATATTTGACATGAAAGTACCATATATTTTCGTACTATTCAATAAGAATTAAAGAACCATTAATCTCCCATGACAACGTAAACATCAAGGATATCGTAATTATGCTGAAATAATCGGTTGCATAAAGCATGTACATTTCAAATTAACAAGAATAACAAATTCAACCACATCCCTTCCCTCCCTCCCTAGCCCTCCCAACCCGGACTCCTGGTTAGTCTATACCAGATTTCCGTGATATTCCAAAGTAGGATGCCAGTAGTGTATCTCTGAGAGGTCTATAGCGCCCTTGAGTTACAGTGTGCGGATCTTGGTCTCTGACCCCGAAGACAAAGAATCCCAGAGTGGTGTTGTGTATTATGAGGGTGGGGTATCCTGTGGGGGCAATAAGTCAAGTGATTCGAGCTCATGTAACATGATCTCCCATTCCATCGAGATGGGTAGTTTTCGCAGCCCTCGTTCTTCTTCCTTTCGAAGGGCAGCTCCCTCCGCCCTCCCCCACTGGAGCATATCGGCCCGCCAGCCAGAGACCGTAGGACATCTGGGGGACTTCCATCTCATGGTGAGGGCTCTCACTGCTAAAACAAGGGCTAGGTCTAAAAATCTCATTCGTACCTTTTGCACCTTTGTCACTCCAGACTTGGCTGTCCAGGCAGTAGTGTTTTGTAAACGTGTGCAGCGATGCCCACGTAGCTGCCTGACATTTGTCATTTAGGGGGACTCCTCGTCCCAAAGCAGTAGTAGCTGCCGTCGCCCTGGTGGAATGGGCGCGCAGCCCCACTGGAGGCTCTTTCTTAGCCAAAGAATAGCAGGCTTTGATGCACAGAATGACCCACCTGGAGATGGTCCGTTTGTGCACGGCCCGACCTTTCTTAGCGCCCACGTAACCAACAAAGAGCTGGTCGTCCACCCGGAATTGTTTGGTGCGATCCAAGTAGAAAGAAAGCGCATGTTTTGGATCCAGACGGTGAAGCCTCTCTTCCTCTTTCGAAGGATGCGGAGGCGGAAAGAAGGTGGGCAAAGTGATGATTTGGCCAATGTGGAAAGAAGTAACCACCTTGGGAAGAAAGGAAGGTCTAGTTCTAAGGACGACCTTGTCCGGATGGACAGCCAGAAAGGGAGGCTTGGAAGACAGAGCTTGCAGCTCACTCACCCTGCGTGCAGAGGTGATGGCCACCAGAAAAGAAGTTTTCAAAGTGAGAAGTCTGAGACGACAGTTATGCAGTGGCTCAAAGGGAGCGCACATAAGATATGTCAGAACCAAGTTCAAGTCCCACTGGGGCATTACAAAGGGAACAGGAGGAAAAAGATGAGTAATGCCTTAAGAAATCTATTTACAACAGGGGCCTTGAAAAGAAGGCTGATCAGGGAGCCTGAGGAAGGCTGAAATGGCCGAGAGGTAGCCCTTAAGAGTGCCCAGAGCAGAGTCCTGCTGGGCCAAAGAAAGGAGGAACAAGAGAACCTCAGAAAGTGGGGCAGAAAGGGGATCCACAGCCTTTGCTGTGCACCCTGCCACAAATGTATTCCATCTGGAGGCGTATACCATCTTAGTGGAGGGACGCCTGGCTGCCAAGATTACATCACAAACTTCGGGAGGCAGGTCAAACTACGTCAACTGCCGCCGCTCAATCTCCGCGCAAGGAGGTGGAGGCTGGACAGGTACGGGTGGAGGACCGTCCCCTGCTGCTGCGACAGAAGATCCTCCCGAAGAGGCAGTCGGATCGGAGGATCGATGGCCATGTTGAACAGCTCGGGATACCAGACTCTTCGTGCCCAATCCGGAGCCAAAAGAATGAATTGGGCCTGGTCGCGCTTGATCTTCAGCACTCTGGGCAGAAGTGGATTATAGGCGGAAAGGCGCATAGAAGACCGCAACTCCACTCGCAACGAAAAGCGTCGCCTAGAAAGTGCCGCCTTGGAAATTCCAACGCGCAGAATTGCTGACATTGCGCGTTCTCTTCAGTGGCGAATAGATCTAACCAAGGCTCTCCCCACTGCTGAAAGAGACCTTGCACCACCTCCGATTGAAGACGCCCTTCGTGATCCATCATGCACCTGCGGCTGAGTTTGTCCGCCCTGACGTTCAGTGAACCTGCCATGTGTTGAACTACCAGGGATATGCCCTGATGTTCCAGCCATGTCCAGAGGCGGAGGGCCTCTTGACATAGGGTCCACGACCCCACCCCGCATTGTTTGTTGCAGTACCACATGGCGGTGGTGTTGTCCGTGAACACCTGCACCACTCTTCCCCGGACAGAGAGAAGGAATGCTTTAAGTGCAAGACGGATCGCCCGAAGCTCCAGAAGGTTGATGTGGAGCCCGGACTCCGCCGGAGTCCAGAGGCCTCTGATCTCTGCCTCTCCCATGTGGCCGCCCCATCCCAGAAGGGATGCGTCTGTCACCACTGTGTGTTCTGGTTGGGGAAGGGATCTGCCGTTGACCCAATCCTGGTTCGTGAGACACCACTGCAATTGTCGGGCAGTGCCCTCCGAGATCTGGACGCAATCGGACAGATTCCCCTGATGCTGCGCCCACTGGAACTTCAGGTCCCACTGCAGAGCCCGCATATGACACCTGGCATGATCGACCAGCAGGATGCAGGAGGCCATGAGGCCCAGCAGACTCGGGGTCATCCTGACCGAAACCCGGGATAGGGGCTGAAAGATCGGAATCATAGCCCGAATATCCCGGACTCGCTGTTCGGGAGGATAAACCTGAAACTGCGTCGTGTCCAGAACCGCTCCGATGAAGAGGAGCTTCTGAGAGGGGGTCAGGTGTGACTTCGGCACGTTGATGGAGAACCCCAGCGAATGCAGGAGGTCGGCCGTAGTCTGGAGGTGGGAGACGACAGCCTGGGGCGAGCCCACCTTCAACAGCCAGTCGTCGAGATAGGGGAAGACTGGAACCCCTGATCTGTGCAGATGAGCTGCGACCACCGCCATCACTTTCGTGAACACCCGAGGGGCGCTGGTAAGGCCAAAGGGGAGCACGGTAAACTGAAAATGCTTGTGGCCTACCGTGAACCGCAGGTAACACCGGTGGGCCGGCAGGACGGGGATGTGAAAGTAAGCATCCTGCAAGTCCAGCGCCATCATCCAGTCTCCAGGGTCGAGGGCAGACAAGACCTGAGCGAGCGTCAACATCTTGAACTACTCCTTCCGGAGGAAGCGGATGACGTTCCTGAGATCCAAGATAGGACGTAGGCCTATGTCCTTCTTGGGTACCAGAAAGTAGTGGGAATAGCAACCACGAACTACTTCTGGGGCAGGAACGCGCTCGATGGCACCCTTGGCCAAGAGTGCCGAAACTTCCTGTTGGAGAAGGGCCAGGTGATCCTCCGACATGCGATGGTACTGAGGTGGCATGGAGGGAGGGCTAGTCTCGAAGGGGAGTGAGTAGCCCCTTCGGACTATTTGCAAAACCCACCTGTCCGACGTGATGGTGCGCCAGTGGGGGAGGTAATGGCGGATCCTGCCGCCCACTGGCGTTTGGTGGCCATGAAAGGTCGGACTAGGAGGGTTTGGAGGCTGCTGCAGAGGGGGCTGTGGTGGACTGGCCCGCCCGCTGGCCCCCAGAACCACGCCGGTGGTTCCCACGTCCCCGGACGCGCTGGGGATGAACAGCTTGCGCCGGCCTGTGGCTCTGGGAGGGACGTAGCGGAGCACCCCTTCCATAGCCACGAAAGGGGCGAAAGGCAGACTACGCAGGGCGGGTGGTGGAGAGGACCAAGGACCTAGGCCGTAGCCCGAGAGTCCTTAAAGCGCTCTAGCGCGTTGTCTGCCTTGTCGCAGAAAAGGCAACGGCCATCAAAGGGCATGTCCATAAGGGTGGATTGGACATCCCCGGAAAAACCAGTCGAACGCAACCTGGCGTAGCGTCGAAGGGCTACTGACGTGGAAATCGTCCTGCCAAGTGCGTCGGCGGTATCCAGCCCACAGCGGATGGTAAACTTCGCTGCGTCTCTCCACTCTGCAACTGCACGGGAAAGTATGGCCCGGGCCTCCTCCGGGCACTGAGGCAGCACCTGCTCCACTGTATCCCACACAGAGTGGGTGTAACGGCCCAGCAAACATTTTCTTCCCAAGGTGGTCCAGCTATTTGGATTCCTTATCCGGTGGTGCGGTAGGGAAGGTGCCTTTAGAAGTGGAGGCTTGAACCACCAAGCTCTCTGGGGTAGGGTGTTGGGAGAGGAAAGCTGGGTCGCCCGGGGCCAGGCGGTGGCATCGGGCAATCTTCCTGTCCACAGGAGCCCCTGTGTTGGGCCTGGACCACGTGCCCAAAAGGATGTCCGTGAGGGCTTCATTAAACGGCAGCAGGGGATCCGAAGAGCTCGCTGCCGGTTGAAGGACCTGTCAGGAGGTTAGTCCTGACTGCCACCATAGGTAGCTCGAGGTGGAGAGCCTCGGCCGCCCTACGCAACACCACTGCATGAGACGCTCCCTCCTCTGTAGCCACGGTAGGAGGAGACAACATGCCAAGGTCTGGTGAGGTATCCAGACCACTGGCTTCCCCCAGTTCCTCTCGCCAGTCCTGTTCGTACACCAACTGGTCGGTTAAAGGGTCCCCAGACCCCTCCCAGTCCTCCTCACCCTCCTCTAGCTGCCAATCTGGTCTCAAAGAGCCAGAGTAGAACAGGGGCACAAACGTACATGCCAACGTTGGATCTGGCGTCGGTCGACGCCGGTCCGGGTCCGTGTCTACCTCGAGGTGGAGGCCGGGGTCGACGTCAGCTGGGGACACAGCCGACGCTGGTGGCGGACGTGGTGCCGGTGGAATCGGCGCCGGGGGAGGCGTAATGAGGTCGACCGGTGCCGATCCAGGCCTGGATCCAAGGGGACCCTGCGGTGCCAAGGCCAAAGCTGCCGACGCCGAAGGCCCAGGGCCCCCAGCCGAGTCCACGGGGCCCGAAGGCGCGCTGACGGAGTCGGGCTGCCCAAATATGGCATGCATCGCTTCGTAGAACTGACGAAGCTGGGTAGGGGTCGCTCCCGGTCCCGGGAAGGGGGGGAAACCCGGAGCCGACCCTAAGGGCTCCACACGCAGAGCCACGGGAGGGGCACCACCGCCATTCCTCGTCGCGTCGGCTGACGGACGGGGAGAAGTCGAAGAGCGAAAATGCTTCTTCGACTTCTTTTTGTGCTTCGACTTACCTGACCCTGAGTGCGAAGACTTAGAGGAAGAATGGTGTTGGCTCCGCGAACGGTCCCTCGACCTCCTCCGGGACCTGGACCTCGAACGACACGGAGCCGACTGCCGGGCCTCGAGTAGCTTTCGGGACCGCTCCCGCAAAGACTTCGGGGCCATGGTCCGGCAGTCGGAGCACGACTTGGGGTCGAGGCAGTCCAGGCAGTAGAGGCACAGGCGGTGCGGATCCGTCACCGACATCAGTCGGTTACAGGAACCGCAAGCCTTAAAGCCGGGCATCCCTCGTGAACCAGGAGTCGTGAGGACTCAAAAAACAACGAAGTCAACAACAGTCGAGAAAAAAGCTCAGTCAAAAAATTACTGGGGGTACCGCTCTCTCCGGATCTCAGCTTGCTGGCGCGGAAAAAGAAAGAACTGACGTCAGCACGCGAGGGCGGCGTCTATGTAGCTACCGCGACGTCATCCCAGCGACCACGACGACGAACGCAGAGTCGACCGACGCCACCTTCCGAAGCGCAGGGGTACTGCTGACGAAAAACTTTCCGGATCCAGTCTGAGGCCTGGGGGTAATTCTAAGGTAAGGAATCTATAACTAACTGTTTCTTTCAGATACATTTTTCAAACTAAAAGGCATCACAATGAATTGATGATGCCCACTAGGGGTTGAAAATGCTGGTTTTAGTTTGGCATCCTCAGAGAGTCTGATTTGTCAGTAACCAGTTGTCAGGTCAAATGTAATGAGATACTTGGAAGAGGTCAGAGTATCAATAAGCTCATCTGCCCTGGGAATTGGATGGGCATCAGTCCTAGTGACTGCATTGAGACCTCTATAGTCTACACAAACCCTCACCTCTCTCACCATCTTGAATGTGAGGTTTTGGCACAAGGACTACAGGACTAGCCCAAGGGCTATCCGAAGGTTCAATGACACCCTCCTCCCCCCAACTCCAGCATCGTCTGGACCTCAGTCCTGATGCAGTCTCTGACATGGTCAGGCTGTCTGCAGACTTTACTCTTTACATGCAGACTGTCACCTGTGTCCACTTCAGGGGTACACCAGGTGGTTTGACTGGGAGTCAGAGAGAACAAGTGGGGAAAATGATTGAGGACTTGCCTACAATCAGCTTGTTGCTGGTCAGTGAGGCTGCCTGCCAAGGCTACTCCATCAACTGACCCATCAACAGGGTCCTGTCCCTCATCAGGTGCCACAAGCAAGCTCATATCAGCCCTATCAATAAAAGGCTTTAGGCGGTTCACGTGAAGAACTCGGAGGACTTCTTGGAGTGCCTAGGTCAACCAAGTAGGGGACCTCACCTTTTTCTCAAGTATAGTGTGCGGGCCTCTCCACTTGTCTTGGAGAGCTGCTGGGGCCACAAGTTCCAACACCCACACTTTCTGTCCTGGCTGGTAAACAGTCAGCATAGCCTTTTGGTCAAGCCAAGCTTTCTGAAGTTCCTGGCTGGCCTCAAGATTTTGCTGGCCTTCTTAATGTACTCAGCCATGCGTGAACACAGGCCAAGGACATAGACCACTACGTTATGCTTAGGGGATTTGAGAGACTGCTCCCGGCCCTCCTTAACCAGATACAAAGGACCCTAACTGGATGTCGAAACATAAGTTCAAATGGGCTGAAGCGCACCCCCATCTGAGGAACCTCTCTGTAGGCAAAGAGAAGGCAGGGTAGTAAGACAAGTTTGACAGGTGGTATTCCCTTTCTAAGGAGTCTTCCCTCTTGCTAGAGATAGAGGTCCCTATAGAAGTGTTAGAGGCATTGGAATGGACAGAGGAGGACCTAGACCTCCCCTGGATTCTTTTCACCCTCCCAGGAGGAACAAAGGGGGGCATACCTCTAAGGGCCTCCCATGGGTCATCTGACCTATTCCCTGGGAGATCAGACTTTACCGGTGTGGAGTGTTCAGACTCCTCCTGGTCATGCTTCGAATTGTGGTCGCTGGAATGAGCCACCCCTGACCCTTCTTCTTGAGCCCCACCCATACCAAAGTAACCCTGCCCTTCTGACCCTACAGGATTCTGAATGTCATACTGCAGGAGCATCTCTAGGAGTTGTTCTTTGTGAGGGTTACTATCTTTAGCCTTCTAGATGCAGCTAAACTTCCGACCACTGAACTTAAAGGACTGGGCCCCACTGGCCTCCCCAACTAAAGACATGGTAATCTAGGTGTAGTGTGATGTTGCATCTACCTACCCTAGTGAAAACTAAAACTTCCAAAGATTGGAGAAAGGCTTGTGCTAGACCCTTGACTGCCAGTTCAAAATGTTCAGTAGAACTTACTACTTACAAAAAGTATTTTATATGTGCCTAATGCTAGTGATGGTGTTTCATCTAACCACACCTAGTTTAGCTGGTAAAACAGTGCAGGCTTAAATCCCAACCGCTGCACACCAATGTAGAAGGTTGGCTTACTATATGGTGCACACTTATTTAAGTGATGCGCCTTGCACTAATCCAGGCAACCTTTATGGTGATTTTAGTGGTCTTAAACAACCATAGAAAGCTCTCTGAGTGGTAGCTGTGTAGAGCAGCCTTCAGGCTTATCCAGGAGTGTTGCACAGCTTCTTTTACCAGATCTAATCATGTAGTGTAGGTTAAACAAAAAAGAACCACAGAGTGTATATATAAAAATGTCTATTTATTACACAACACTCACTAACACATTGGTATATCTCCTACCCGGAGATATCAACACAAATACACAACAATACTTCAATTGCAAATAAGGTAAGTAGCACAAAATACAGTGGTCTCCAGTTGGAGACCAAACCATATACTAAAAAAATGGAATGCGAACTGAGACGAAAATCGGGACTTTGACCAGGAGACTCCAAGGAGCTGGGGACACAAGGAACCACACAAGGAAAGTACCCAGGAACTCCAAGGAGGTCGTGTGCAAAGTGGAAACACAGCTGCGTGTCCAATAGAAGTCAATGGGGAAGTCGTGGTGCAGTTTTGGAGATGAAGCACCCTTCCCAGTGGACCCTGAAGAAACCCAGTGGAAGACCGAAGGCTAGAGAGCCACCCCACCCGTGGCTACCCCAGGCACCAGGATACCTACACCAGGGAAGACTGGTGCAAAGGAGCGAAATGACGTTGGAAACCGCCGTAGACCACAATGGAGGACTTCAGGAAAGATGCCGCTGGAGAACACTGTGAAAGAGTCCGGTGGAATCCAAGGGTGGATTCTTGAAGTGAAGAACCTGCAAACAGAGGGGACAGAGTCTATACCACTCGGAGGTGACCAGGAGGCAAGGAAGAGCAATGCCCAGCGATGTTGGATGGTTCAGGAGAGTTGACTGTGACCTTGTCGTTGCAGCTGTGGGGACCAGGCGATGCCGAGGAAGACCACGAGCCGTGCACGAGCTGTCCCACAGCGGAAGTCGAGAACCAGGGAGTCGGTGTCCGGCGGGAGCACCAACAAATCTTGGCAGCTGCAACAGGTGTGTAAAGCGAAGGAGGAGCAACGTTGGGACCAGCAAGGTCCACGGGACTCACCAGAGTCAGAGCAGGTCCCGAGCAAGCAGGGGAGCCCACTGGAGTAGAAGACGACCCTCGAGAGGACCCACAGGCCGAAGGCACAAGAGTCGCAAGAGGACCTCGAGCAGCTCACAAAAGATGAAGGCCCACGGTGCAGAGGATGCAGTGAGGAGGCTGTACTTGGCAGGAAGAGAGGCTGGAGCTTCTTGTAGCCTGAAGATATCTGGAGTGCAGAGCCACCAAGCCTTGGCAACGGCAAGCCGACGCGGTGCACAGGGGTTTAGTCCCAGCGGTTCCGACGAGGGATACTGGCCTCAAAATTGCAGAAAGGGCAGGTCAGGCCTCGAGGCAGTTGCAGAACCACCACCTGTGTTGCAGAGCCTTTCGAAGTCCGTGGGACGTCAGGAGCAGCAGACCGATCAGCTTTGTTGTGGTGCCTGCAAATGCAAGGGAGTAACTCCTTCACTCCAAGGGAGATTACCTTGGGTGTCCTTGATGCCCACAGGTCTGTTGAAGACCCTGGAAGAAGCACAGACGATGTAGAAGACTTGCAGAACAGCGAGACCAGAAGCAGCAGGAGTCTTCCTTGATGCAGTCTTGGTTCCAGGCAAAGTCCAGCGAAGTCCAAGTGTCCAGGCGGTCAAAGAGTGGCGTGATTTCAGGCTTGAGTCTTGTCCCACGATGAATCCGACTACCCACCCACAGGTAAGCCCTTAAATACCTTAGGAAAGGGGTTAGGACGACTCAGGGGTCCCTCCCAGAGGAGGGGATGGACAGAGCAGAGGATACCCCCATAACCTTTGTCCAGTTTCGCGCCAGAGCGTGAGCCAAGGACACCCTGAACTGGCTCAAACCGGAGTATGCAAGGAGGGCACTAAATCCTGTCTGGGAGGTGATCACACCTCCCTGTGACAGGAAACCTATTGTTCTACCTTCCCCTGCTCAGCAGCAGGAGGGTAGAATCGTGTCTGGGGTGGGTAGCAGCACTATCTTGCTGCAATGTTACCAGGAGTATTGGGGGCTTCCAGTAGGCATGGAATTATACCTCGAACACAGGTAACATGTTGGGGTATGATTCCAACAGGTTTGATACCAAATATGCCCAGGTTCGGACCAGCCACTACATAGTTAGCCATCGGTTGGATGGATGGCCACTATATGTATCAAAATGGCTGGCCGCACTTACAAAGCCTGGAGAATTGAGTCTGGGGTTTGTAGGGGTGTCCTGCTCATGCAGTGGCACCCTCACATTTATAACCCAGCACCCTGCCTTCAGGTTTGAAAGGCCTGCCTTAGGGGTGACTTATAAGTTTTAAGTTTAGTGACCTCAGACATAAGAAAACATATATCTGTCGTAAGTGGTGTTAGCACCAACTTACACAGGCTAATTAATGGCAGACCTGCAGTCACAGTTTGAGTGGTCCCTCAGGGGTGGCACAACACATGCTGCAGCCCATGGGAGACCCCTAGTGTACCGACGCCCTGGGTACCTTAGTACCATATACTAGGGACTTATAAGGGTACACCAGTAGCCAAATATGGAGGTACAGAAGTACTTACCATGTCAATTTAGGGAGAAAGAACAGTGACTGGGGTCCTGATTAGCAGGATTCTAGTCAGACTAGTAAACAAAAAAAACATACCGACACAAGCAAAAAGTGGGGGTAACCGTGAAAGCAGATCCTACTTTCCTACACATACCAATTGTTTTTTTGCCATTTAAGATGGGGACAAATCATATGCAAATCAATTTCAGTGTTTCTCCAACAGGAAATGTACTGTTTGAACTGCCAGGCCACATTCCCTTTGAGCGAGAGTACCAGCAAGAGATCAGAATTTTATTTCAGCAGAACAGGACAGTTTTGCACTGGTAGTGAGGTACTTGGCTCCTGAAGGGAGTGAGGCTCAACCTCTATTGGAGCCCATTGTTACAGGGGCCTATTAACCTTCATGGGAGATTTGGTCTATTCCAGAATACATTAAAGTTTGTTTATTGTTGTTCCATGGCAGGTGTAATCCTCTGACATACTGTAATAACCTTATCAAACTTTCACATGTCGTCAGGTACAATAGGACCCCAAATCTGGGGACTGGGTGATTTCCAACAAATGGATGTGTCAGGAGGGTTTACTAGTGAACGGGCAATTCAGGGGCCCAGAACAGGCGAGTCAACACTCACCCAGGTACTGCTAAATACAGCTGAAATTGGTACCATATCGAGATACTGATATCCCTCAATTAAAAGAGCTGGGCAGAATCCTTTCACAAACTTGATAGTCTCTACTGTATCAGACCTACCTGTGTCATGGACAGGAGTCTCTTCCTCTTGGACCTTCACAACATTATTGCACAGGAAGAAAATTCTCAGACATGTAAGCCCTGTGTGATTCAGCTGCCAAGAACAGCCCATTATAGACCTTTTTTTGTAAAACAAACTTCAGAGGCCCCACACTGGGCATAATTTTGCAGAACATCCACATATTTCTCAAGTGATGGTATTCTGTCGATGGTTTGGTGCTATCCAATTATTAAGCCACATTCCTCACCTACTAGCTGATAAATGTGAGGGTATTTTCAAAAAGTCTCATCATGTGAAAGGAAAGATAATCATTCATTTAGAGATGGGGAAACAAATGTTGATCATTGGAATATGGGCTTCCTTGCCAACAATTTCACCATTACTGCTGAACCAACTATAGTTTAACACATATTCCTCTACTATTGTTCTATAATCTGAAAGGGATGCACGATTTCATCATACAGAACCATGGTGAATACATTAGGGAAAATTCAAATGCAATTGTGCATATGGTAACAACTAATTTGTAAGAAATTAAGACCAGAGGGTTAATACTTTCTCAGCTAACCATTACAAAGACAATTTTAAGTTAGTCTCCAGAGTTTCCTGCAGAAGAGAAAAGTCCCAACACAATGGAAAGGAGGGAGAGCAATAAAAAGTACCTGTTTTCCATTTGTACCGGCATCATTAGATTCCAGTTCTTGCAACCTCAAATTACAGCATATAGGCAGATCAGGGGTCAGAGTGGTTATGTTCGCTGCCATGTTGGAAGACCCTACCACTGACTGGATATCAGGATCAAGCTAGGAAAACCGGGGTAAGTAGTACCAAAGCTGTCATACCAACCTCAGAGCAGGAACCAAGGCCAGCCCCCTGCAGTGTAGATGGGATTGAGACCAAATGCCTTGCAATCAATGAAGTACTCAAGCTGTCCAGGAAGAAGCCTAAAACCAGGAGGGATCACAACTAGCTGATGAACCAACTCCCTCTGCTAGAATCTGGACTTCTGGACCAACCTCAATGTTAACATGAATATCATTTGATGATACAAGCACAATCATCTATCCGAGCTCTAACACATTGATGCCTTCTTCCAAGTATCACATTATACCTTAAGTAGAGATAAACAGTAACCGATTCCTTTAAATAAATTGAAAGGTAAAGTAGTATTAGGCACCACTGGCCTATCTTGGCAAACTAAATGTATAAAATATCTTGGCATCAAATTTAATGAGGACATTACTGAATCTATCAAACATAACAAACATCACTCTACAAAAAGTATTGGATCATCTAGAAGGTTGGACTCCAAAACGCTCAACGTGATGGAGGGAATGAAAACAATTAAGATTATGATCACACCTATGATAAACTATGTACTATCTAGGATCCCGGTATTGCTATATGATGATTTCTTCTCTAATTAGACATTACATTAAACTAATTCCTTTGGAGAGATAAACAATAGAGGATTTCCCTGAAAAAAACTTAAGATTGTCCAAAATACAGGGTGGAGTTAAATTGGCTGACTTAACCTTATAACAATCAGCCTTTCTTTTAAACAAAGCTTCAGATGGCTAATATAAATAGACCATTATCAACCAATATGGCTAGAGACAGAAAAATAGATGTTACAGCACTCCAGCTTAACTTTGTTCGTACCAACCTCCAAAGTGATTCTTCCTCACTCTGATGCCATCTTCCATAACTCAAAAAAAAGATGCTGTCTCTTGATTTGAAATAAAAAACTAAACCTAAAAATAGATATGGAACAATAAAACTAATAAAAATAGATCATTCACCCATAAATTGCACTAACTGGACCTCAAAGGCATCTATATCTTGAAACAACTAGGTTCAAAACAAGCACCACTGTCTTTTTCAAATCTACAAAATACATACCAGCTAAATAATGTGGAACCTTAGTGTTTCCTCAAATTGGGAAGTTAGCATTTCTAAGACCAAAATAAAAGACAGTAATCCTTCTATCGTGGATCTTATATCCTTGCTCTCTAGAAGTTGTCACTTTGTTTCCAACATGTACTCCCTACTACCACCGAAATCATCTAGACTATTGACACATACACAATCCAAATAGGAACTGGAGAACACCACAAGTACATCCAACCTCAGCTGGCAAGAAATCTGGATATTAGTCTTTAAACACAAAATTACACCCTCTTTATCTGAAACCAAATTTCATCTCTTGCACAGACTTTTTAGACCCACAACGCCTGTACAAAATTAAGCTACGAGGCGACCCTTTCTGCTGGAATTGTAATGCAACGACAGGAGATCTTGCATACATGATATTTAATTGTTAATTAAGAAATTCTGGCAATTTATTGAAGATCTTTTGCAGATTTAAAGCACCTTTTGATTTGCATACTCGCTAACAGGTCCCCAAGACCAACTTATTACAGACGTAAATGATAGACATCTTTTGGACCTCACTCTCACCCTCGAATGTAAGATGATTTTATGAAATTGGAAAAATGCAAGTAAAGCCTCTTTCCAAGCTTGGAAGGACATCTTAATTTATACGAGAGGAGCGGACAACATCACACGTCAACAGTCACCATGGAAACCCAAAAAGCAACCTATTTGGGAAAAACTGGATTACTACATGGAAAAAGTTAAACTTCCATTAATAATTTACTTCATATTTTAGCAAATATAATGAGCTATTGTATTGTTTTTGGAATTGAATGCATTGAATCCTTGCAGTTAAACTCTAGGATCTCTTCTCTCTTTGTCTCCTTTCATATCACCATCTTATTTTCTTTCTCTTCCTTTGGGACGGGGTAATTTTCAGTTGGTGTATTTCACTCTGAGTGAATATGTCAAATATGTACTCTCGAATGTGAAGTCTTGACATTTAAAATAGGATGTTCTTTTTATTTTTTTATTCCAAAAATCAATAAAAACGTCCGAAATAAAAACAAATGTTAACATGAACTGGGTAAGCATGTGTAGAATAGCCATCCACAGAGCCAACCTTTTCAAACAAGAGTATGGCAAAATGAGATCCCTCGTCTACAAGTGACCCTGATAGGAATGCATAAGAGTTCATGAACTATGGTATGTGAGAAAGACCTAAATCAACTGGCCTCACCCTCTAGGACCTTTAGAGTAAAGAGGAAGATGAGGTCACATACTCCCAAGGTCAGGAAAGCAGTTCGGAGGCCGGACACCTATCAACAATACCGACTAGCCTCGAGGCTCCGTATGAGGAGTTCAAGTAACGGTACCACACTTTTTGGTTTTTACCAAGGCATCAGCCTTCCAATGAGCTGTGAGGTAGTACGGAAACCTAGGAAGAGTGTAACCTGTTTGGCTTCTTATAAGGAGGACCTTCGCTCACAGTCAGTCTTCTCCCTCTCCCTACACAGTGAGACCAGGCCACTAAGCAGGATGAGAATGAGCAAGGAGCAAGACATTCCTTCCTAGGCTGAGACTTATCTGGACACCAAAGGAGAATGCTAGGTCAACTTCCATGTGCAACCCAGAGTCCACAGCTTGGTCACCTGAAACCTCGCACTGTAGGAGGAGTGACGCACTGCAGAGTAGCAAGTGACTGAAACACTTGTGAGCATATCAGAATTGCAGAAGCAAGTCTTCGGTCCTTGGTGAGGAATGCCTATTCATTGAATCTTAAAAGATGGATCTGGCAGGAACATGTCATTGGCTCCCAAGGGACATATGTTCTTACAAGCCTATGCATTCACTTTTTTTTTTTATAGTTTTTACCGTAAGCTATATTTGGATAGCAATGAGAAATCTAGACATGAGGGGAGCCCCTTCATAGTGTGCCTCACTTTCTGATGGGTCAGCAATGTGCTCGCTAGGACATTTTTATTCTGATGCAGTTTCATGGTAGCCTGATCAGGCAGTTCTTACCAGACTTTGTCCAGGTGGTTGCAAACTGTGCTTAAGCTTGACTGGATGGTTGTTCACTAGAGAAGATGCAAAAAATGTAAATGAGCAACTGTAAATGGCTTGTGATACTTGGCAAATGGCTTAGAAATGTGTTGTGGTACAGTCTATTCGAGCCAGTAAAGAAATCAGGAAGAAATACAAGAAATAGACCGGGTAAAAGACTTGTGATAACGGAATCACTCACGAGTCTGTTCCCATCCCAATCAATCAGTAGAAAAAAAGTGGGCAAGGGTGTGCCAAGTATGGAAAAGGGCTATGGGCTTATGTACGTACATATGCATGAATGATACATAAATGATTTTTTGCCAGTGTCTAAACATGCTTCAGGGAGCTCCTTACTTGATCCCGCTCACATTGTTCAAAGTGTTGGACCAATTGCTGGTGGAATTGATCAGAGCAGGCAGGAGAAACCGGGTCAAAGTTACTAGCCTGAAATGCAAAGGGCAGATTAGCGGTGCCAGATATTGAGTTACATTATATAGTCAGTGAATCACAATACACCATACATTGGCTGGAGGAGGGAGAAAACTGGGAGAAGAAACTCTTGGATGGAACTTACAGGGATGAGCCACAACCAAATCTATTAATGAGAGGCTGTGGAGTGCCAACTCACCTGCCCTATGTAATCAGATAGATTTGTATTTTATGGGACAGAGCTGTTAAGACCGTGAAACATCAGCCATTTGTACTGGAGATGTCAATCTGGAGTATTCGCCTATTCAGTCAAATGGCCCATGCTATGGTGTTGGGGAGATGGAGGCAGGGAGATTGATTTTGGCAGACCTGTACCATGAGAACAGATTTGTAATGTTTGAAAGGGCACAAAAAAAGTTTTGGTATTAGCAGAGGAGTTTCTCCAATATGCCTATATGGCTCATAGGCCAGCGACATATGGGCTACATTTCCGGAAGCGCCTAAAGCTACACAGTGCTGGGAGCACCGCCATGGTGTAAAAAACCTGTTCCAATCTTTACTGGGCTCTGAGGGCACAGAGATCTGCAGAGATACTAATATCAAGGGGAAAATGGTAGACACATATGAATGAGGACCTTACTGACAAGGATTGGGCAGCAGTGTGTAGGGGGTGAAGAGTGCATTAAGCAACGCACGCTTTAAATTAATTCAACAAAACTACATCCATATGACCTATTTGACCCCAGTCAAGCTGAGTGTAATCTACCCAGGACGATTCACTAGGTGTACCTTGGGTCAAACGAAAGGAGATGATTTCTTCCAGGTTTCCTGCGCATGCCCACTGATACAAAGCTTTTGGGAAGAGGTAGCCCAAAGACCTGAAGGCAGTGTGGGAGGCGGGTGGCCACCTGCGATGAGGCAGTGTTTGCTGGGCAAAGTCCCAAAAATTAAAAAGAAACATATGGGAAGAAAGTTTTACATAGCAAGAACACTACTGGCAAAAAGCAGGCTTGCCATACACTGGCCGAGTCCTAAACCTCCGACTATTGATAGCTGGGTACAAGAAATAAAAATAAAATAAAAAAGTGAGGAAGGATGATAATTGGCTAAAGACCTGATGGAATGGGCTGAATTGATTAACTATTTCTGACCCGTCGGGAACCTAACACCCATAGATACAGATAAGAGAGGGTTAACATGACTTGTGTCAGGATAGGGCATGCCAAAGGGAGACTGGTTTTTTTACTAGGCTCATTGGCCTGAGAATATATATGGTACATATGAGGTGCGGACACCACCTTCTGTGATGAGATAATCCCATGAAAAACATGTTGTAATATGTGCCTTATCGGATGTATATCGTTCACCTCACTGACTACTCAGAATGTCATTGAGAAAAAAGGCAGATGGCCACAAAGAACATGGTTTATAACTACATTGGCTGGATGGGAGGCAGGGTGGAGGAACAAGAAAACTTAAAAATAAGATGTGAAACTTGCTTATGGTTAGGATGATGTTAATGTTTGAATATTGTTAAGATGTTTTAAATGGCTTGCAACTCTGCCCAATGCTAGATTGGAGAAATGTGCATTGAAACGGATATTTGTTCATTATTGTATCAGCGCATTATGTTTGCGTTATATGTAAAAAAAATATATATATAAAACAATTAAAAAAAAAATGCATGAATGTTACATGGTTTGCACAGTTTTGTATCAACACAGCTGAGATGTAATGTTTGGTCTTGTCTGCCTCTGTCAATTCACTTGTAAAATTCACCTTGCACCAGGCCCCCCTTTTCCCAGCTTCTCTGCACCCAATCAAATACTTATAATAAACTAGTCATCCCTCACTTCATTACTCTTGTATGCACAAGGTTTATGAAATCCATAAAAGCCTTCTCAAGATTGGGTAGAACAAGAGAGCAGTGGTGACAGGTCCTGGCCACAGAAAGCTAGGAAGGTGCACAAATTCCCCAAGGCCTTTTTGTTAGTGAAGAAGTGAATATAACTGAAGAGGTTATTATAAACCACAAATGATGCCAATTCGATGTATAGTATTAACAAGAAAGCAATGCATTAATCAAAGACTTTTATTTTTTAAAGCGCTCACAGGAAGTATAGTGTTGTGTATGCCCTTCAAAAGCAACATAGGTAAATGCAGTGATTGGCAAAATATATGGTAAATGGGAAGACCTTGGTGAGTTTGCAGCAGAGATATTTAGTAAGTCTGTAGAGAACTGGTAAGCTAAGTTGAATTAGCTTATGACTTCAAACTGTATAATTGTGCTGCGTTATGGACTGCCTTTAAATTTGTTGAATTTAGGGGCAGTAATCTTGTCTTTGACACAAGATGTCAAACTTTGCAATTTTTCAGGCTTTGCTGCGGACTCCAAATTACTGACTACATTCTTGTTTTGTAGTGACAGTTGCCCACCTGGACCTTGGACATTTTCTTTTGATAAATCTTTCCCCCCAGAAAGGGATTTTGCTTCCCCGTGTAATTTCTGAGATGAGTTAGTTACCACTGGAAGTATTGCGGAGCTTTCTCTTGGGATTGTAGTTCCTGAAAGTAGTATTGACATAGCTGGAGGCTCATTTGTACTAGAGAGAGAAGCTGTACTCTGAGAACGTTTTTGCTCCCCTGATTCAGATGCGGACTTTTCATGTGGCTTTTGTGCACCGTTTGACAGAATTCCTCTCTTAGGAGACCTCTGGGACACCCGTGACATGGCCATTTTTGAGCTGGACATTTTACTGGCTTTGGTCAGCCCAGGTAACATGGCTGTCTTTGGCAGCAGATTCAGTTGTGGACATGTAGTCAGAGAAGATTGCCGTGCCTTTTCTAACCGAGCTTTATGTGCAAGCTGTGACTTTTTAAGCAACTTTCTCATCTGAGCGGATCTCTGTAGTAAATTGTGATCAGGTGGTAGCTCTGTGCATTTTCTCTCATGCTGACCTTTCAATAAAATTAATAACTTTTGAAGCTTCTTCCGGCGTATCTTCTTAGACCGAAACGGTTTCGATCGAGGTTTCCGTTTGACTTCAACTGATGACATGTTTGGTAGAATGGTACGCTTCAACAGCTGAATCTTTGTTGGTGGTAACTTCGCAGTGGACTGAACAGCTTGTAAATAAAATAAAGTTCACTGTCAAAGAGCTGTTTACATACTGCAATGTTTTAATTTGTATTCTGCTCAAGTACGGATCAGAGAATGTTAGAATTATAGCAAGGCAGAGTTGGAAGAGACCGCTGGACCATAGTGTCAACAAAACTGCTATCGTGCAAAAATTGGGCACGAGTACTTCACCACATTGCTCAATATGTAATTCTTTAGCTCTGCAGCACTGTACTGCCTCACTTACAAGGCTATTCGAGGTATCTGCTTTAATGGTGAAAAGGCTTTACACAATTAAAATTTTGCTACGGTCTTCTATTTCATTGTTATTAACAAAATGGATCCGAACATGCTGAATGGTCTTCTCTAGCACTACTTGCTATACTTCTTTTACATCAAACTAGTTGTGCAATTTACTTTATTCTGTATCACACAACTAAAGTTAAACATTTAGAAACATAGGCCTATTATTTTACTTTTATCATTGCACCAGTTCATCATTCGTAGACTTTCTACATCGTTAAGAAGACTACTGTAATTCTGTGAGTAACATTTCTGTATCTATTAAAACAAAATGTAATGAATGGATTTGCTATACAATACTGGCACTACTATACTATTCTCAGCCACTCCACCTGCCACGTTCTAGTAGAATGCAGTTTCCACTGCCATTTCATATCCATCAAACACTCATCCAATTTTGACATGGTTACTTAATGCTCTATCTAGAAGGACAGAATAGACGGTGTTCTGCAAAAGTGAAAGTTTAAAAGGCAAATCCCATCGGTTTACCATCCTTGCTGTGTCCAATACGACTTTATGATGTGATTTTCACAAACCGGTTACGTGAGCTGCTTAGAATGTAAGCCACACATTTTTCCAAAATTAATTTGGTATTTATGTGAAGCTTATACATAATTAATTCTAATGCAAGTCAAGGAGGCACATATTAAATGCATTCCTCCTTATTAGTGGCAACTCAGAGCAACAATAAATATTACGCAACAGGCGATGTCATTTGATAAGAGGCTACTGCATCAGAACATTAGCCACTTCACTGATGCTCTTTCAAATAATTACTTTGCTTTTGTTACATTGTCATTTTACATTAGCCTAGTGCTTTGCAAGTGCTTTTGCATCTATCTTGTTGTAACACTTGGTCTAATCTAGGCCTATCTAACATTGCTTGGTAGCTATCCTCACTGTTAGCCCCTTTGTTTGCCCTCTGTTCAACAGGTTAATGCCTTCCCTTAACCGCTACACAGTTTTCCTGCCTAAGAGGGACCTTCCTTGGGACTTTGAATTCACATTCACTTCTTCACTTCTTTCCCCATTCCAAATGTTTCAGATTGAAGGCCTTATTTTGAGTTAGGCAGATGTCCTGTCCACCTTATTAATACTTCACTGATGACAAATGCACTCTAAATATAGCAAAAGTGCCACTCGCCATGTTTTGATGGATGTTCTGTTCCACCAGCCTCTAAATAAAATCCTAGAACTTATGTTGCAATCAAGTTGTGTCCTGGACTCGAAGCGGGCCACCTTACCGCAAGTAAGTGTGTCCCTATTGAAAATCACGATCATAAGCCTGCCCTCGTGACTCTATGCCTCCTGCGAACCATGTGCAGCACTGCAGTCTTTGTTTAGGGTGAAAAGGCCCAGATTTACTGATGTCGATCCAGTTTTTCCCAATATGTCCGAGCAAATTTCAGTACATTTAGTACTTGCATTGCTTTCAGAGCACGAAGCTAATAGACTAGTTTGAGGTTTCACATTCATTACATGATGCGATCTTAAAAACATTTTTATATGTTTTTCTATTTTTTTTCCCAGTTATAAAAAAACAAACAAGCATTTGCAATGCAATCGGTCTCGCCCTTGGGACCTTATATGTATTTAGCTATGCAGCACATTAGCCTGGGTGCTGAAACATCTACTGTTCTTTAACATGGAAGGAAAGTAAGCACTAAACTGCGTGACACGCCAGGTATGGGAACACATGGAGAGAAATGTTGCCTTTCAGCGGGAAATGGTATAGTCCAAAGCTCTGTTTTTAGTATAAAATCAGGGACTTTGGTGCTTATATCACTGAAAATACAAGATTTGAGCGTGCAGGGGGAGAGCAATATGGATGCATGCGGATAGGGCTGGAGTTAGAGGACACTACTACAGCCCTTCAAAACTGAGTGTGGGGGGCGCGAGTGGCTGGGGTGGTGCGTGAATTTTAAGAACCTTTAAGTTTCACAAGTGTGAGGGCGAAGGGTAAAGCTGTGTGAAAGTCTGGACGCGGGCTGAAGTTCCCAAATACAGCAGAGCTCAGTGTGTATTCGTGGAGTGCGGCCTATTATTTTGGAACTTGCATCCTAACTAGTCCGAATCTGGAGGGGTAGAGCTGTGCAAGTGTTGTGGGCAGGATGAGTTTCGGAACAGCACATTACGATCACAAAGATACCCGGAGAGTGTGCGTGCTTGCAAAGCTTCACCACGGTCTGAAGAGGGTGATACTAGCAGGCAGGCCGGTTTATAAATAACCACATGGTAACAGCTGCCAGATGAATCAGTACGACAGCTAGAGGCCCACACGCCACTGACAGCGCACACTGGCCACACGCCATCACCAAGCCTTCCATAGAACGGCCATAAGTATATATCATATCAACACTGGCACAGGGTGCCCTCACGAAGGGTAAATCGCCCCCTCTAAACCATCAGTGAGAGCCCTCCCTGGACATCATTCATCGCCTGGTGAGCTTTGAACAGCGCACCTCACCCAAAGCCACTTTGCAGGCCGTGTTCACTTCGGATTCCAGGCGCCACATCTCCAATTCGAAGGAGTCCAATACAATTGAGTGAAATGTACATTATTTTGCTACATGGAATATTTCTATACACTAGTTTGGCAGTGCATCACCCCACCCGTCACCTCTCACGTTACCACCCATCTTTATAACCACATGGACGGCAAATGACAAAGTACACTTTACCAAGAATCACTGGCATTCAAAAATAAATACAGATAAATCGAGGTGTTATCACCCAGGAGACTCTGAGGATAAACTGTAACAAACGGGAATGTCTTTCAGCGGAAATCTGGAGGAGAAGTGAGGAGTGAGTCCGAAACGGGCCCCAGAGGGTGAGATCTGTTTCACCAACAGCCTTCAAATGATGTTCTTGAAGGCGACTAAGGCTGGTTCGGGGATGAACGGAAGTGTATGGATTTCCACATGAGACTGTCCGCTACCCTGAATGATCTTACCTGCGCGAAACTTCTGGCGGTGTTCAAGCAGCACACCGAGATTCCATTTCTGTCCACAAGTCATAACTAGCATTTCTTCGTCAGATAACGGTCTCGGTCTGTGCTGAGCGAGGCTGGGAGCTGCTCTTACCCACGGTGGACTTGCAGGCCTCGCAGAAGGTGTCGTCGGTGAAGCACTCCATCAGGCTGGTCTTGCCCACCCGGCGGGAGCGGATGGTGATGGCGATGGCCTGCAGCTTGAAGTCAGACGTCATGGCGGCTGTTTTCCTGCCCTGCGGGACTGACCGCCTGCCGGAGAGCTCCGATTTGTGCAATAAAGTGATTGTGGGGTGAGGCGGGGGGGGGGAATCAAGGCGGCTCCTTCGTGCCCACTCGCTGCGGCATCGCTCGGGCTCCAGGGAGCATGCCTTGTTGATGGCGATGGTGGAGCGGGGAGAATAAGTGCGGACAGCAGCTATTACTTTCTCTCCGTGTTCTGAAACTCACAACCCTTCTTAAACATGGCCACAAAGTGTTCATGTTGCACGCATGCGTACGATGTAAGGCATCGCGCGCCTGTTAATGCGCCCTACTTTAAAAACGAGCATTTGCAATGCAATAGAACTCGCATTTACGCGAGTTCTACTGCTTGAGGGGGTGAGCCACGGGAACAAAATTGTTTTTAAAGTAAAGGAGCTGATAGCCATGGAAGTATACAAATGGCGACATGGCCGTCAGGAGGAGGGACTAACCAGCTGAAAACCAATCAGAATGCAGCATTTACGATGTAAGCCAATCAAAACGATGGGCGGAAAGTGGGCGGAGCTTCCACGAAGCTTCCCCGTAATAGTGTATACTGCATGCCTCACAAAGCGAGCAGCGCATGCGCTGCAACGCTAGGCGAGACCTAATCATTGAACAAAAAGGAAAAAAACTCAAACCAACCAGTATTTTGCAACACAAAAAGGAACTAATATGCTTCATAACGGCTTATCATATCCTAAAATGTTAGAATTACAATACAAATGGGCAATTAACCATTGACGAAGATCCAAAGAAATATCCAAGGAAAGGACAATAGTGTAGGAAGGCAAGCAAAGGAAAAGAATTCAAAAATAACAAACAGCCTTGCTACTGAGAATTAAATAGAATGTTACACATCTTTAAATTGGTGGTCTGACTAAGAAGGAGTCTGAGATTTTTATAGGCTTGGTATTACGTATAGAATTGTCAATCTGAATAAATGACGGTACACTACAAAACATTAAATGAGGTACATATTTCATGTAGGATCTGGCATACAGAGTGTGAAAACGGAGTAATGGAATAGATAATCAAAATGAAAAGGATACTAATGGTTACTTCAAACTTAGTGAATGAACAGGCTCAGTTATGAGTATAAAATTATTATAGTTGCTGTTCATTGATAATTAAATATGATTTCTGTATTATTGATTACATTTTAATTCTGCTTTATGTTCATTAATACATTTGGCGTTTAATGTCTTAGTTAATGTCTTAGTTAACAAGGTTGTTTGCTTGTTGTTTTTAATCTTTTTTCGTTTCTTTCCTTCCTGCACTGTTGTTCTCTCCTTGGTGCAAGTTTGGAGGATAGTCTTACATTAGCAATCTGGTCCGCGCCTCTCATTCTGGCTTAAGCCAGTGGCAGCGTTGGCTATCAATATCCTCAAGAAGCTTTGAACATAGTAACATGCACCGCTATGTCTTCTGTTAAAATGATGATTTACCAAGGTAAGTGTAGTGAAAATCTAAAATCCTAATAAAAACAAGGAGGCAGCTATATCGCCCTGGCCACCAAGGTATTTGGAATCAGCATTTAGGTGGTTTATCTATCAATGACTAGGCAAGTCATAAGTCACTTCCCTACTCTACAGATTTATCAAATGCTTTTGCTTTTCACTTGATGTCCCTTATCCTCTTGCTCTCTTTCAGGAATCCTCTCCCACCAGAAGGTCCTAATTTGTTGGTTTTTCACACTTTTTCCTAGATTATTTTAGTTTGCAGAAGTAAAGAGTTTCTGACTCCGCTACATTTTATTAAATGACATCACTTCCTTCAGGTTAATATTTCTGTATTGCAGCTGAGGTTTGAAAGGAAGTGTCAAATGTAGAGAAACATGGAAATAGCTGCCTCTTATATTTTGTTTCTGCACAAGGCTTGGAAAATCCCCATTTACAGCATGGCACTAGTCTTCGGTTTCCACTAGTATTTGCATTGAGTTTAGAACTGAAAGGCGGATTTAGACCCTGGGGGGTGGCCCACCCTTTGTCAGGTTGCATTATTGTTTTTCTGTTTGTGACCTGACGGTAACAGACAGAAAAAAGGACATCAGAATGTCCAGTCTAAATAGGGTGGCCGGTTTGAGGTCCTTACCTAGACACCCTATACTTCATCACAGTAAGTTTTTCGACAGTGAAGCAGCAGGGGCACTGCCGTTGCAAAACTGATGGTCCGACGGAGCTGGCTTACCGAGAATTTGGCGGACAGGGTACTCTATCATGTTTGTGACAGAGTATTTTTCCACCAAACTCTATATCTGGTGCTATTTCTACTAGTTGCTCTCCCAAGAACCCTAAAATTTCTGGATCAACCTACATTTCGATACCTAGGGGTACTCTAGCTCAGCTCCTACTTCCATCTGAAAATCAAGGCCCTCTACGACAACTTCAGCGAACAGACTCCAGACACCACCCTCCTCTCCACCACCTACAAGCAGCCCACCATTACCACCTGGAAACCGGCTACCACCGAAGACACCGCCACGACCATGAAGAACACCCACTCAGGAGCCCCCACGGACCCCCGCCCGCCGCACATCTACCACAGAGCCACCGCCGCCATATCACCCGAACTATGCAGGACCATTACGCCTCCTTCGAATCCGGCATCTTCCCCGACGACTGGAAGTGGGCAGAGGTCAAGCCCCTCCTCAAGAAACCCTCGGCCGACCAGACAGACCTGAAAAACTACCGGCCCATCTCTCTCCTTCCCTTCGCAGCCAAAGTCACTGAGAGATTCGTCAACGCCCAGCTGACCACCTTCATCGAAGAGAACGCCATCCTCAACTCGTCCCAGTCCGGATTCCGCAGCAACCACAGCACCGAGACCGCCCTCCTCGCCGCCACCGATGACATCCGCATGCTACTCGACCAGGGCCACACTGCGGCCCTCATCCTACTAGACCTCTCTGCAGCCTTCGACACCGTCTCCCACCACACTCTCGCCGCCAGACTCCATGACGCCGGCATACGGGGAACCGCCCTCGACTGGATCCGCTCCTTCCTCACCAGCAGAACCCAAAGGATAAGACTCACACCCTTCCTCTCCGAACACACAGAGATCAACTGCGGAGTACCCAAAGGATCCTCGCTCAGCCCCACGCACTTCAACATCTACATGGCCCCCCTCGCCGCCATCGTTAGACAGCATGGGCTCAGCATAGTTTCCTACGCCGACGACACCCAGCTCATCCTCTCCCTCACGAAGAACCCCGAAGACACCAGACTCAGCTTCCAGGAAGGAATGAAAGACGTCGCAGCCTGGATGAACAACAGCTGCCTTAAGCTCAACTCGGAGAAGACAGAGGTCCTCGTCCTTGGACACTCCTCCACCGCCTGGGACAACACCAGGTGGCCGTCCGCTCTCGGAAACCGACCCACTCCATCAGACCACGCCAGAAACCTAGGCATCATTCTAGACTCCTCCCTCACCATGACTCGCCAGATCAACGCCGTCGCCTCCACCTGCTTCAACTCCCTCCGCAAAACCTTCAAGTGGATCCCCCCCACCCCCCCGAATGCAGAAAGACCATCATCCACGCACTCATAACAAGCAGACTGGACTACGGTAACGCCCTCTACGCCAGAATCAACAAAACCCTGCTACACAAGCACCAAACCATCCAGAACACCGCAGCCAGACTCGTCCTCAGAACCCCATGACACAAGCACATGACCCAGCACCTACGAGACCTCCACTGACTCCCCATCGAAAAGAGAGTAACCTTCAAGCTACTCACCCACGCCTCTAAATCCCTCCACAACATCGGACCCGAATACCTCAAGGAAAGAGTCTCCTTCCACGTACCCAAAAGGAACCTCCGCTCCGCCGACCTCGCCCTGGCAGAGACGCCGCGCATCCGCAGAACCAGAGCAGGCGGAAGAGCCTTCTACTACGTCGCAGCAAAGACCTGGAACGAACTCCCAGTCAACATCAGACGCTCCCCCACTCTGCACACTTTCAGGAAGAGCCTCAAGACCTGGCTCTTCGACTGATCCGGAGCTGCACCCCCCCCCGTGCCCCCCAGCTGAGCCCCGTACAGTATTTACAATCAAGGAGTTGGTGGCAGGGTAGCAGGGTTCTGAAAGCAGAAGTCACTGTTTCTGTGTTGTGATGTAATGTTATTTGAAAAGATGTATCCTCAGCACTTCCCTAAACTAGAGGGGGCTGGGACAGTCCTGATGCATATTCGAATGTTGTTTCAGATCCTTAATGGATCGATGGATAATCAGTTGGGCTGGTTTTTATTTTTTTGCAATTCTTCGTCTCCATTCTAAAGGTATAGGCTGCAGGCATGCTTCTATTGTCTGCTTCTTAAGTTCATATGTCAGTGCGGACGCAGTTATCTTTATAATGATATCAGGGCCGATTTCTCATAGCCAAAATGTTGCTAGCACTAGCGGTGGCTAAAACGTTGAACTGACTCCCAATCACAGTAATGCACATTTTCTGAAAGGTTGGAAGCCAACACAATCAGGTTTTAAAATAATATATGGTTGTAATGTTTTATACAAAAAAATTAAGCTGCATGGAACATCATGTCTATATTAACAATTGATGATAAAAAAAAATTGCAAATGTGCAGTTCCTGCTTTTTGAGTGGCGACCCCCTATAACATTATAAACAAACACATTTTTAACTGGGAAAATTGTACATCGCATTGTGTAGCCATATGGGTCACTGGTAAAATTCACATCACAGACTTTTCACTCTGTATGTATGTCCTACAAAGTGGTGAGTGTCACAATTCCCATGAGCACATTCCCCTACACTTACCCGGAGCGTGTCTTGCAGACAAGCGAACCGGGACCTCTAGGCGTGGACAGCAGACATGCAGCAAGATTGCTGCACGGATGTGCGGACATGGAGCTCTGACTGCACTAGAGGCTACTGGCTGGCTGATTCTCATTCCTACGATGTTGCTTTACTGATTTCCGATAAGAAAGTATTTGCCTATTCGAATCTGTAATGGTTTACCAAGGCAACATTGCAAGCAAGAAAAAATTAAAACATGCTTTGTGTACAGAAACAATAGAAAAGAAAGACAACTATTCAATCAAGAAGAAAATCTCTGCACATTCCAGCTTACCCAGGTTTGATGGGAAAAGGGAACTGATGCATGAGGCAGACGCTACTATACACAAAAATAAGGTAAATGCCTTCGTAATGGACGTACATGTACTTTGGGCAGCAATGCAATGTTTTGTTAACTCTTTTTCCTAGCCTGCAACCAAAAGTCACAATCCAAATATGTTGAGAATGGAGGTGCTCCTGAAGCCCTTTATCTCTAAAGATATTTAGGGGGTACGATAGGAGTCAGTGAGCTGTATTTTCTATGAGATACAACATGTTATGTTATGTTAAAAATGGATTTATAAAGCGCACAGCTACTCAATAGAGTATCCCGGTGCTAAGATAGAAAGATACAGAGGCCAGGGGTGAAACATCGGTCCCAAGGCGGAAGGCCATTAAACTGCATGCTGGAACAGCCAGGTTTTCAGTTGTTTCCTAAATGCCATTATACTTGTGGCTTGTCTCAGCGATAGAGGTAGCTTGTTCCAGAATCTAGCCACTTGCACTTGGAACGAGCGACCACCACGGCGGGCTCTGAGACACTTGAGGATGACAATTAGATGTTGATGTGCTGATCTAAGGGATCGGCTGGGTACGTAGTATGAGACTCTTCTGCGGATATAATGTGCCCCCATGCCATGCAAAGCTTTAAAAGCAAGGACCAGTGCTTTAAAGAGTACTCTGCATCGGACAGGCAGCCAATGCAGATTCTTCAGATGGTGGGAGATCCGGTCTCTAGGTCCAAGTCTCAGGACTGCTCTGGCTGCCGCGTTCTGCACGACTTGCAGTCTATTGAGTATAGACTCTGGAAGGCCCAGATAGAGCACGTTAGCATAGTCCAATCTGGAGGTGACAAGGGCCTGAACGACCGTCTTTCTGTGAGAGGTCGGTAATAGAAAAAGAAATCTACGGAGCATTTTCAAAAACCCGAAGCACGTACCCGCTACCGACTGTACTTGAGGTATCATAGATAAAGTGTCGTCCATGCATATTTGATACTGAAGTACTGCCATCATTCCTAAGGTGTCACTGCCAACATGACTGTCTCTAGATCATACCTGCAAATGTGTTGCCTTGTGGCCGTTTAATTTGCTATGGCAATGTTAGACCGATACTATATAGTTGAAGTGTTGCAAGTGCATGGGGTTTCTGTGTTGCCCTCATTTTCACAAGTTTCAGACAAACCACTTAATTTCTGTTTACTTGTATCACAAGTTTCTGCCCTGTAATATAATGAATTATATATCAAAATGTAGTTTTCAAACTTCAGCAACTCTTCACCTTCCTCTAAATGTTTCTATATATTTACAGCAAATCGTCCACTGTAGTAATGTTTTTATACCATACTTTGCCACTTCTACGCACTGTAACTAGCAGCTATTAGTGTAACCCAACCCAATGGTACTCAAATTACTGACTTTAAGACTAATGGTGAAACACGGACTCAACCTTGCTAGGATTCAAACTCATGGCCTGCGGATAATCACAGATTCCAGCAGTGAGGATTGAGCACATTGAGCCGCCCTGAAAACCATTATGACAAATGAGCTTTCAGAGACAACACAGCTGCAAACACAAATGAACAATTATCATTTCTAAGCGTGACTACAGCTAACAGTAACCCACCAATTACCTGGGCTGCTTTCTGCTGCATCATCTTCCTAAACCTTTGTTCTTCACGAAGCTTCTGTTCCATTTCTTGGATTTTTTTCTGGAAGGAAAAGATTATTAATATTAACAAGTGATCTCATTGTACAGAAATTCATTCACATATGCAAGAGCTCACCTACTCTCACATTTCACTGACTAAAGGTAACTGAGTTTCAGTCAAGAGCTTCACGAGTAATCAAACATCTGTGTTGCCCTCTTTGGCCTCAAAGTGAACAGCTTCAGCAGTAAAGCAATAAGCAGCAAATGAACAGGTGATTGTACTCAATAGCACATGCTGCTGACTAAATTTGCTATTCACAACAGCTGTATGGAGAAAAATACCCCAATATACCCAACCATTAAACTCTTACTGTAAAAATATGACCAAAGTTTGCAGCATGGCTCCAGACATGGCTTGCAGTGGTGAGGCTTTGCTGATTCTAGAGCACAGACAATAGAAATGTTCCTTTTCTGCAGCATCAATACACCCAAGATATACAATTTAAAGCATACGTAAAACTGGAGACAAACATAGTAAACATATTGCATGTCCAATTAAATGTACTGAATGAATGAAGGGATGTATACAGTGCACGGCTACTCAAGAGTGTACTGGTGCTAGTGTGCGTACAGAGGAGGTGATAAACTTGAAGGCTAAAGAGATGTTTTCATTTGTTTTCGGAAAACCTTCTCGGACATATTTCTGAGAGGCACGGGAAGGCAATTACAGATAGAGGCAACACACACTGAAAAGGATGCACTCCCTGCCTAGTTCTTTTAAAACGGGGCACTGCAATCAGTAGAGCTTTTCCTGATGGGAGCGTCATGCTAGGAGAATACAGATAGATTCTCTTTAGGTATTGAGGGCCTACTCCGTGCAGGGCATGGTGAGCAAGAAGTAGGGCTTTGAAGGTGATTCTTTTGCTAACTGGTAATCAGTGTAGCTGCTTTAGATATGAGGATGTGGCGGTGTGTTTTAAAAGATTGAATAAGTAGAGCGCAGCTGTGTTCTGCACTATTTGCAGACGTTGAATCAAGAAAGCAGGCAGGCAGGCAGGCCTAGGTTTTCTGGGCTTCCCAGGGTAAGAGGCAGACATTTTTTCAAGGCCTTCATTATCCAAAAACACACTTTTACTAAAGCGGAAATTTGGCCCTTGAAAGAAAGCTGGTCGTCAATTACAACCCTAAGATTTCTTGCAGATCCCGCGGGGGAAGAGTGTCCCCAGGCCAACAGCCTATTAAGACACTGAGGAACTAAAATATTCTGTAGTAAAATAAGGAATACACTGGATCTGCAAGAGGTTACAGCCTTTTACTTACAGCAAACTGGGTCGCGAAGAGGAGACCGCCTCTTGCCCATTAAAGAAGCACAATCCCACTAGACAAAGTGTCATCTCAGCTTTACAACTAACAGAGCCTAAATCCTACTGAATGTTTAACAGGATTTGGTGAAGTAATAACTGCAGCAGCAACGTGATTGATTAGTATTTGCCTAGCTCCTAATCACGGATCATAAAAAACAAAATCTTGTGAAACAATCTGGTATTGAAGTACTGCGAAATGTACAGCACTACTGACTCCTCAGGTAACGGTGCACAGATGAGGATTAGACCAAAATGATCAAACAGCCCAACAAAGATCCCTAGAAAATGAGGAACACGTCTTCTACAAAAACAGGAAGAGTAAAGCAGGAAGGTTATGCCTCTGCTGACATGTCTCCAGAAGAAGAAATTGAAGTTCCTTCTAAATTCTACCTAAAGGTAGTGCAAGATTATACAGCCTTCTACGTATCCCTCTTGATTTAGGATTGCTACAGTTGCCACTGGTGCTGTGCCAATCTAATATGATCTTCAGAACCTTGTGGGGAGGCTCGGAGGGCAGAATCTTCAAGTAGACGACCAAATGGCTAGCCTGCAAGCTCAAGTTATTAAACAATCAATCAATCAGGCGTTTGTTGAGCGCGACTACTCACCCGTAAGGGTCTCAAGGCGCTAGGGATAGGGGGGGGGGGTGGTGCAGGTTCCAGTCCATCAAGGAGGGGGTCTGTCGAAGAGCCAGGTTTTGAGGTTTCTTGCAAAGATGGGGAGCAATGTTGTCTGTCTGAGGTGGAGCGGAAGGTCGTTCCAGGCTTTGGCCGCGAGGAAGGAGAAGGATCGGCCTCCCGATCTTGTCTTTCTTGTGCGGGGGACCACGGCGTAGGAGAGCTGGGCTGATCGTAGGGTCCTTTGGGGCGCGTGGAATTTGAGTCAGCTGTTCAGGTATGCTGGTCCGGTGTCGTGGAGGGCCTTGTGTGCGTGGGTGAGTATCTTGAAGGTGATTCTAGCCTCGACGGGGAACCAGTGGAGACAGACTCCAGAGACATTGGAAAACAGGGTTGAGGACAGGAAGGGAGGTCATGCAGTAATAAGATTAGGGTTACTGGACTTCGAAGCAGTAAAAAGCAGATGCAAACGAATTCCTGGCAAAAGGATCTCGAAGCATGTTAGTAGGAAAATATTTTCCCGATCCTTCAAATAAAAAACGGCCAGTGGGGCTTTTCTTGCATCATATCCTGGCTTCCAGTCAAACCCCTTTATAAAAAATAAAAAAATACTTACTCCCCCTTTTATCCTATTTCTTGTGCATCTCTTTATCGTATACTGAAATCTCGTTATAACTCCTCGGTTAGGATTCTACAGGAGCCCTCTCCTCTCCAGGACTCTGCAAAGCTCAGTCAATTCACAGAATCCATTCTAAGAGTGAATTGACTGCCATTCTAGACATTAGTTGAGAGATACATCATACAGTTAGACCCAGAGGCTGCTTAAACAAGTATTTCCTCGTATGCAAGTAAGGCACAATAAAACTACACCAGTTTATTCTTCACACTATTATGCATCAACTGGAGGACGTACTTAGGGTTGGTATCGATTACCCTGGTACAAAGTTTGACTGCAGAGAAACTTCAGATTGCTGAACAATTCAGGGTGTATCTGGTTTTCTTCTGAACCTGGACCTTTCCTTCTGTAGAAAGTGCTATTGCATTAGCACGTCTGACCTATAGTATATCTGTACTTGCACACAGCCTCTTCTTACTGTTCTGGTTGTCCCATGCATTATGTGCCCGAAGTGTAAAGATTTTGACTAGTGATTGGAAGAGTAATCCTCTTAACCAGATGTATCAGTGTATTGTTTAAAAAACTAGGAATGCCTACGTACCTTTGCATGTTTGGACTGTTCTTAGTAGAATCATAACAACGAATTGTTCCAAAAAGAAAATTGATCTGCTACCAACAAAGCTACAATACAGTGTGAATCATGGAAGAACGAGTGTACACAAAACTTCTTTTTTCTAGCCCAACTGTGCTGAAATAAATTCAAAATCAAAGGACTACTTTTGAAAAGATGAAAAGGTTGAAACAGCACAAATTCAATATCCTAAACAGTCTGCAACCTATTGAGTTTGGAGCACTCTACAGGATGAAACAAGATGATTAAGTAGTTGGAAACTGTAATTCCATAAGTGATGCTTCTAAAGAGGTGTTGAAATCAACTTTTTACAATACAACTAAGCCACTACTGTGCGAGTGAAGAATGTGGTGGATGCTACAGAGGTAAAGAGTACCAAAGTTTAGGACCGACGCTGCCGGTTTTTCGACTCAGAGTGCATTGAACCCTGCTAATCAGATCTCATTGTCAGTGGCCTGACCCTAAACTGCATATGTTGGATTGACGTACCCAATTGGCATAAGCTAGCTTACTTGTACGTCCAGAGTGTATTGTACCCAGGGCCTGTAAGCTAGAGGGTCCCCCCCAGGGACTGCAATACTGGTTGGGCCACCCTGAGTGTGACAAAGGAAAAACATGGATCCCAGTCTGTCACTGGGGACTGGGACTGGGGGGACAGTTTTAAACTGCTAACTCGACTTTGACATTTATAGTAATAGCAAAGTGAAGTCCTCCTTTTTTAATATATGTAAGTCACCCCTAAGGTAGGGCTATCGAGCCCTAAGACAGAGTGCCGTGTTTTAAGTAGTGGAACATGTATTCTTACATATTCCACCAGTAAAAACCTGCCAGTGTCGTTTTTACTGTGGAAAAGGCTAGTATCCCCCATTGGTGAGTGCAGAGTTGCAGGCTGCCACAACAGCCCTGCTAACTTCTGACTGAGGCTACTAAAGTTGATACAGTAAGGTATCAAACAACTTGTTACATTAAGCCCGACTTAATACCCAAGTTGGAATTAATGTAACTTAACCCTAAATCCCTGTGTCCGTCCAGGTTGCACATTGGGTTTGTACCCGAGACAGCTTACTGCCCTCCTGGGGACACATGAAAACATGTCGCTCAGGAAGTGACACCATAGAAGCATGTGTGGGGGAGAGGTGTTACTTTTCCCTGGCAGGTTGCTGGCCCAAAAGGCGAGCTTTAAAGGAGAAGCCGCCTTTGAAGAGCAAATGGTGAACACCTGGATGAGGGGCTACCCTATTGTTTAGGTAGACAGGCTCGCACTCGGGAAGGAGAGGGGAAACCAGTTGCCAAACCGTTTTTTCAGGGGGCAAGGGAGCTCAACACGCAGAGAGAGATTTTCTGTCATCTTGAGATTGGGCAGAGTGGAGAATTCTGGGATAGCCATATGCCACATTTCGCAGGAAGTGGTCATGAGAAGGGAGTGAACCATGTAGCCCATTGGCTACTGACCACGCCCACCCTGAGAGCTTTTTCTGGGCATAAAACTGGTCACCCTGGCATGATGTCACTGGCCATGTCATATGTAATATGTGAGGTCATAAGCAGTGCATTGTGGGGGCGTAAATTACAGTTCGCTCAGGTAACTAGAACTGCTGAATTTCACTGGTTGTGAGCCAAACTATAAGAAAACAAGTTACTTACCTGTAACTTTGGTTCTCCAGTATTGGAAGCTTTCATAGATTCCCATGCTTGGAATCATTCCCCGTCGTCGAGATGGGAGCCTCGGTAATTATATATATATATATACAACAGTAGTAAATAACATTACAAAAGAGAAACAGGCCTAGGCCTAATCCCATTTTGTAGTCAGACCATGTCTTTTTGTAAAAGAGACCAAAAAGAATCATTAGCCAATCAGAGCAGCCTCACCCTCTAGAACCTTGGTGAAAGAACCTCAGCTCCTCAGATTTTCGTATACGTTGTGAAAACATACACAGATAGAGGCTGAGCTTTCCCAGGGGAGGAGGGTGGGTCGAATGGGAATCTATGAAAGCTTCCAATACTGGAGAACCAAAGTTACAGGTAAGTAACTTGTTTTCTTACTCCAGTATTGGAGCTTTCATAGATTCCCATGCTTGGAATCAGAGTAGCTAGCAGTAAGGATACACATTTTCCATAAGACATTGTTTGTCCGAAAACACATTATCTAAATACATGCTTTACAACTAGCCGAAGGCATAGATAAGTTAGTGCATTTATAAACAAGAGAAAATGTGTATAAAGCAGATAAAAGAAGGAAGGAGGGTAGCAAGGGAAAGCTCACCACTCATTGGAAGAGGTTCCTCAGAACTGCCTGTCCCACCGCCGCGTCGTCTTGGAGTGATGACTCCAGGCAGTAATGCTTCGTAAAGGTGTGAGTGCTGCTCCAAGTTGCAGCCCTACAAATGTCCTTGATCTGGACACCAGCAAACAACGCAGCTGAAGATGCCATAGATCTTGTCGAATGTGCTCGGACAATACCCTCCAGGGGTTTGCCCGCTGCTGTGTGACAGTATCGAATAGCGTTCACAACCCAGCGAGATATCCCGTTTGGAAATGGGAAATCCCTTGCGGGGAGCGCTATATGATACAAAAAGTTGTGAAGACTTGCGGAAAGACTTAGTTCGGTCCAGGTAAAATTTCAAACATCTTTTTAGATCCAGAGAGTGAAGAGCTCTCTCAGCCGGCGACGTAGGCTGAGGAAAAAAGGCTTTAAGGATCACTGGTTCGTTGAGATGAAAAGAAGAAGGTACTTTAGGAATAAACTTAGGATTAGTTCTCAAGATGACAGTATTTCCCTTGAACTGAAGGAAGGGTTCCTGAATTGTAAGAGCTTGTAATTCTCCTATTCTCCTGGCTGAAGTGAGGGCCAACAACAGAGCCACCTTCCAGGAGAGGAACTTGAGATCCGTCCGATGAATCGGTTCGAATGGATGTCTCATAAGTTGAGAAAGAACCAAATTTAATTGCCACGAAGGCGGTGGAGGCTTCACTGGCGGAAACACCCTGAAGAGGCTGGACTGTCATCAGAGGCCTTATATTTTTTGTCTAAGCGTGGCAAGACTGGGACCACTGTAGCTGGATTTTTCATGGTCCTTAATCCTTCTTCCCATACATGAGATACTATGGGAATGGAACGCATAATCCTCTTACTCGGCTCCTTAAAATCATATAGAAAGCACTCAGTTTGAACAGAGGGCATAGGAAGTTCAAAACGTAGAGAAGCCTTTTCCATCAACTTGTGAAAACCCCCAATGTCAGCAGGAGGAGAATCCACCGGGGCAGGAGTTGGCGAAGCGGGATCCGGAATCACATAGTCATCCCACTCCTCTCCATCATCCTGCTGTACCAGTTCACCTTCCTCCTCCTCTGAAGAAACCTCCTGGGGTTGAAGAACTGCCTCTGTTGGGATTTGTGGACGAGTCGATGGAGGTGGTGAAACCATTACCATGGGTTGAGGAGTATGCACAGGCTGTGGTATGATAACAGGTTGTGGAGGATGCGAAGACAACCTCTGACGATAGTCTAGAAGCATCCCCTGTAAGTCCGCTAACAGCGAGGTGGGAACAGACACCATCTGTTGCTGAACGTTTTCCTGAGTTGGATATTGCTGCTGTGGAGCAGTCTGCTCTTGATAATAATCACCCTCAGAATCCGTTTCCTGACATTTCACCAGAAGCTGGGAAGGGCTGTTAGCATAGCCAAACTGGCTGTCATCACCATCTGAGTCCTCTTCCTCTTCCAACAACAATGCAGGTGGTAAGGGATCCACTGTCTTGGGTGAAAGCCTTTCCGGCATAACCCCTTTTCTTTTAATAGAAATCGAAATTTTCCCCGTCGACGATGTCGTCGACGGTCTCGTCGACGTGGAGGTGAAAACCGTCGTCGACGACGACATCGTCGTCGACGGAAGCACCGTCGGCGAGAGAATAGATGGAATCATCGGCGGAAGCTTCGACGTCGAGCTGATCGTCGACGAGACTATGGGCGTCGTCGAAGCGGTCGTCGACGAGGTTAACAGCACCCCTGCTGACGTCGTCGTGATTGTCGTGGCCGTCATCGTCGACACTCTCGTCGTCGACGCCACAGTGGTAGACGGAACTGTGGCCGCAATCTTCGTCGACACCATCGTCGACACCGTGCTCGTCGACGAGCCCGTCGACACTGGAAAAGGAGACGGCGTCGACACAGGAGCATGTTTAGCCTGCGATTTCGCCGTCTTCGTCGACGAGGGTTTGCGCGTCGACGACAAGTGTGAACTCTTCTCTGAAGATTGAGAAGAAGGCTTCTTCACAGATTTTTCTTTGCCTGGGGTCGTGGAAGAAGAAGATAATGGTGCTTCCCTCTCCTTTACACCGCAGTGAGGAGATTTGAAAGAACCTTGGTCCTCAGACTCCTTTGGGGTCTTTTTTGAGGCCTTAGAGGGGTGACCCAGAGATGATGAAGGGGAACCCCTACCCCTCTTGACTGACCTTCTGGATGAGACGGCGGAAGACGACTCTTCACTGTCACTGGACACAGTGTCTTTCCTTGACTTTAACTTGTGAAGCCAGGTAAGTAAACGACCCTCACGATCCCGGAGAGTCTTGGTTGAGAAGGTGCGGCAAATCTTGCACTCCGCAGCTTTGTGGTCCGGGTATAGGCAGTATATACAGTCCTTATGCCTATCCTCCACATAAAGCCTCTTTTTCCCACAAGTGGCACAAGGCTTAAACAAAGCTTTCCTTTTCTTTTTCAGACATCCTTGCCAAGTAAAAACTGAAGAAACAGCTGAAAAACAGTTGAAATAGAGCAGAGCTCTAGGAGACTCCCTTCTGCACAACGTGCGGTAGAAAATCTGAGGAGCTGAGGTTCTTTCACCAAGGTTCTAGAGGGTGAGGCTGCTCTGATTGGCTAATGATTCTTTTGGTCTCTTTTACAAAAAGACATGGTCTGACTACAAAATGGGATTAGGCCTAGGCCTGTTTCTCTTTTGTAATGTTATTTACTACTGTTGTATATATATATATATATATATATATATAATTACCGAGGCTCCCATCTCGACGACGGGGAATGATTCCAAGCATGGGAATCTATGAAAGCTCCAATACTGGAGTAACTTCCCTGTAACCTTTGGTTTTTTAAGTGATTTAAGGTTTTTTAAATTCTATTTCCAAACTATAACGTCCCTGTAACCTTTAGTTTATTCAGTGAATTCCTAAGGTTTTTTTAAATTTTAATTTCGGTTACCTGTAACAGTCTGTACTAGTAGCCATCACCCATGTTTGAAGGGCTATATCTGTACATGCTTGAAAAGGTTTTATCAGTACTTGCCTACATATCTGAGACAGTGTAGGAGTACACCTCTATCAGTGCCATGAGATGCTTAAGTAAATGTGCTCGTATGTAACTGCCTGCTATAATACCTCTATGGTGGTCTAAATGTGTATGTAGGTGGCTGCACAAATACTTCAGTGCCTGTGTTAGGCAATAGAGAGCTATGTAGGAGTCACTGCAACTACCTTTGAGTCTGCTGCATGCATAAATAGCTTCTGGTGAGTGACTGAATGTATAAGTGCTTCTGTAGCGGTCTCTGTAACTGAAAGAGGCTTTATGCTTTTGTAAACATCTATGCCAATTGTTTTAGGGATGGCATACTATGTAGTACCTGGCATAGAGGCCTGCAAGTCACTTGGGGAACACAACCAGGTGCCGTCCGGCAATGTGAATACATTCTTCAGCTGTGCAGGCCCATCAACACTACGGGGATGACTACGGGATCCACTCAGGCATGTTTTGGAAGTGTGTCAATACGACACTGAGATTCAGTGCCTTCATCAGTTTCGACCAGTCACACTCTTCTAAAGTGTCTGGTGGACGGACCACAGCACCAGGGTCAGCTGGTTCTATCCACACTGGCAGTCAGCTTCTCCTGCAGGGCTGACTTGTTCCATCCCTTATCAATCATGCAGGACGCTCCAAGCATTTCAGGATAACTAAGGCAGTTCTTTCTTCAGATCAGACTCCAATTGCTGTCCTTTCACCTCTGGGAAGCTGGCTGTCAGATACACAACAGCTCTATGGAGAACCCTATCCTTGGTCAGAGAGAACTCAGAACTGTAACCAGAAGTGAGTCTGCAGCTCCAATTGTTATGCAGGTACAGCAGACTGGGAATTTGTATTCCCAGAATGTACTTTCAGAACAGATTTGTGTCTGTTCTTCTTCAATGTGTCCTCAGACGATCTTCCAGACTTAGCCTTTATCTTGAAAGATGCAATTCAGAGCTTTACTTCACGGAAAATGAGGGCTCATGGGAATAGAGCAAACATTTTGTGAGGCCTACAAAAATTTAAGCGAGGCCAACTATTGGCCACTGCCACTGGCCAACAGAAGGCAGAAATAACAAGAGTTAGGTGAGCACCTATCCCTTTAAGAGGGAGAGTATATTCAGAAACATGGTGTGGACAAGAGGTACGACATAGAAATCCTCAGGAAGGAATATAGACAAACCCTGGAGAGAGAGAAAAGGGCAATGTATCGGGCTAAACAGCGCCAGCTCTTGAAGTCAGTTATAAAGTGGACAAATTGTTGGCCGGCTGGCCCAGACTGATGGATAAGGGAGGTTAAGGATGAATATGGGGTCCAGACAGTCACAGGCACTCAATGTTTTGTGATATACCTAGAGTGCCTCTATAGGTCCAGGGCAGCCACCTTCAGGGGAGATCTGGAGAGGTTTGTAGAGCACATCCCCAAACTGCAGCTATCTTGAAAGGAGGCCATGCACCTAGATAGGAGACTGGAGTCGGGAGAGATTGCGGTGACAATTTGACCAATGCAAGGTGAGAGAACGCTGGGCCTTAACAGCTTACTTGCTGAATTTTGTTAAATGTCTGGCGGAACGAGTGGGAAACTCGACTCCTAGTATGCTTTGCGAGGCGAAGCAAAAGGGCCTGCACTCCCATGATCCAAAGAACTGCTAGTATTGTTCTGATCCAGAAACAAGGCAAGCCCCCAGAGAACTCTTCTTACCAGCTGATACCCCTACTCAATATAGAGTAGAAAATACTGTCCAAAGTCCAGACCTATCACCTCTACCAGGTGATAGACCAACTAATACACCATGCTCGTTCAGAGTTAATGCCACTCAGATGTACCAGTCACAATCTCAGCTGCCTTCATGGAGTCATAGCCCAGGCAGGAGCCCTCCGAGAGCCAGCTGTACTAATGGCCCTGGATGCCGAAAAGGCATTAGACTCCCTAGAATGGCCTTTTTTAATGGCAGTGCTCCGTAAAATGGGATTTGGCCCCTAATTTAGAGACTGGGTCTGTCTTCTTTACACTGCACCGATGGCCAGGGTGAGGGCGAACAATGTCCTCTCCAGCACATTCCCCCTGCGAATGGGAACAAGGCAGGGTTGCCCTCTGTTGTTCGCATTGGGGATATAACCCCTGGCAGGATACCGTGTGATGCCCAGATCCACGGGCTTCACTGGGTACCTGGCTGGGAAGACATATTGTAATCCGACGATGTATTGTTATATTTGGCTGACCTTGGCCAATCTATTACCTGCATTTTGAAAGGTAAAGATCTTAGGAGGGTACTTTGGGGTGTATATATAAACTGGCACAAGTTGGTAGTTTTCCCTCTCACACCATGGGAACCACCTTAGGAATAGGGCCACATGTTTCAGTGGACTAATGAGGGCTTCCGATAACTGGGAATACATGTTAAAGAGGCATCTGAATCATTTCATTTGTATCAACCTGGGGCAGATACTAGATGCCTATAAAGACTATGTTGAACACTGGCGGAAACTCCCTCTATCCCTCATTGGGAGAACAGCCCTGTTCAAAATGATTTTGTTGCTTCAGTTTTTATATATGTTATAGAGTACAAGCGGCAAAGTACCAAACAGCTTCTTCCAGAGGGTTGATGGGGTCACTCGCCAGCTGCTTTGGGATGGAGACTCCCCCATAATTTCCTTACCCATGCTAACGAGGGTTCCATATGAAGAGGTTATAGGTCTCCCGGACCTCAAGCTGTACTACTGAGCATCCTACCTGCACATAATTAATGAGTAGGTATTTGCAGACCAACAGGAAACCTTCCTAATGGCAGACAGACGAGCGATGAGGAGCAGGAAGTACCTTACAGGCTTATATGGAAGGGAACGATTGGATGGTCGGCCGCCTCCGACGCCCACAGTCGTCAGAATTTGGAGGAGGGGCTGTAGAGCGCTGGGATTGTGAGACATATTCTCTCTAGAGGTGCCCCTTTGGGACTTGACCATACAAAGAAACCTGACCAAGTTGCAGGGTTTCAGAAACGGCATCTGCTAGATAGCATTGGGTTGAGTAACAATGTGTGATGATCAATCTTGTTACGGACACACGTCATGGAGGTATTCACAAGAAGTGATTTATATTGAATGCATACTTGAATGAGCAAATTCAAGATGGAATAATAAATTCTAGAAATTTCGAAATTGAATACAGTTGGTTATTACAAATTATAAATAATGTGAATATCGTCCTCCATTTGGAATTCGGCAAACGCTTCAGATGAGAAGTCGCTACCTTCTTGCACGCCATTAACATGCAGTAACATGATAACGACAGCATACTTTCACTACAGGAGTGCGTGAGTCAAGCTCTACTATTGGAAACATAGCACAAATAAACTTTGCAAAAATACCATCTTCTATTCTGTAACACTGTCTTGATGGTGGCAAAGCAGGATGTGATCAGGTGTTGTGGGGATCCCTCCGGGGTAGATGGGTGGACCCAGAACCTGGATTGTTGTATAAAGGCCAAACAATCATTTTACAAACCCAGAGGGTGCCACAAGGAATTTAACAAGATGGATACCAATGGACCACAGGCCATTTACCTGAGACCTGCTGGGAACTAGGAAGCCACTACTAGGGCAAAAGGAGAGATGACAAGCCTGTGCAAGAGACAACAGAGGGTTAGTGACGGGCCTCATACAGATAGGTAATATGAATAGGGCTAGATGTACATGTTCTTATTGTAAAATAGGTAATGAACTTGCCCTGTCAATCTCTCACTGTTTGTAAAACTTTTAATTGAAAGTATACCAATTTGTTTCACTGGTCTTGTTGTTTACACTATGCTTGTATATTGATGAAAAACCTACAATAAAAAGATAATTTTTTTTAAATGCTCTTGAAAACAAGTTGTCTCCAGGTTGGAGCACCCACAACAGAGGCACAAAGAGGTGTAATCAATCTGTCTGGTGTGGCTATAATAGGCTGTCGCAGTTATCAGGAACAGACACAAAAGGACGCCACTTTTGAAAAGACCCATCACACTCTGACAACAGGAACTGCAGTCTTACCCTTACCTCCTACCACCCGCCAAACATCAATATCCTGATTAATCAACAGCCCTTCTGTATTAAAGAATCAAATCGAATTTCTAATGGGGGGGCGGGGCTCTTTTTTCCCCACTTAAGGGTCTAAGTTCCCCTCCCTCCTTCTAGTTAACCCAGAAATATACTTCCACTGTCTGGTAAAGTAGCCTCTTCCTTATATTGTGCACAAGAACAGGCCAGGGCTCCCAAGATGGAACCTGCAGGCCTGTGTCACTCTGATCCTCTTGTACGCTCATAAAGTGTGTAGCATGATTACCACACGCATACATCCATGCTCTCAGGATCTCGGTGCTAGGATTCCAGATCGCACCTTAGCAGTAGACATTTACACATGTGAACCAGTAGGTTCCCACTAGTAATGCAGGTAAAAAGACTGGTCATGCAAAGATCACTATGAAACACGATATGCAAAAAGCAGAAACCTTCATTTGGCAGCACTCAGGACACAAATGGCACTCACAAAAAGCCTTCAGATGTGGGTTTCAAGTGAAACAACACAGTAGCCCTCCCAGTGCATTCTGGTCAGTGTGGTCAATCTCTTGCAAAGTTGCAGTTCATCCAGTGAAGCATAGCTTGATAAATATTCATTACTGCCAATATTTCAATTTCTTAGATTAAAACATGGTATGCGGTCACCACTGTACTACATGAATGAAGACATGCCATGGTAGTCCTCTGTCACTATCAAAGACTCACTTGGTGTGCCCCTCCAGGTCCAGGACCAGTCTCTCCTCACAGGTAGGCCTAGGCCTTCATGCACACTCTCGATTAGCATGAGGGAGTGGTCAAAAATACCAAAACAGCGACAACAGATATTCACAGCTGGGTACGGAGTGCAAGGACATGACTGTGTACCGTGCAGGGTAAGGATTATGTTACTTACCCTGTAAGCATCTGTATGCAGTACTGTGAATTCACATGCTTTGCATAAGTCCGCCATCTAGTGTTGGGCTCGGATGATTACAAGTTGTTTTTGTTCCAAGAAGTTTTCTTCGAGTCACGAGGCTGTGCGACTCCTCTTGGTAATACTGCGCATGGACATCTACGCCATCTTCAGAATGTTTTGCTGTCGGTATATGAGAATGTAAGAATGGTGTATATGTAAGCAATGAGATAGTCATGCGTTAGACAGGAAATAAAATGTATGAACTGCAACCTACACAAGATTTATTGGGGAGGAGGGTTGGCGCGTGTGAATCTACAGCACAACATGCCAAGAAATTACAGGGTAAGCAACATAATCCATTCGAGGCAGGTGTGCTGTAGATACAAATGCTTTGCATAGACTGTAAAGCAGTCCCTCTCCAGAGGTAGTGGTTCAATTGTGGGGGTTGCAAATGTTTGAAAAAGAGTTTTAAGTACCGTTTGACCAACAATTGCTTGTTGGCGTGCAAATACGTCCACACAATAATGCTTTGTGAAAGTATGTGAAGTAGACCATGTTGCTGCTTTACAAATTGTCACCCCGAGTGGGGCAGGTATGCCCAGACGTGGGTCCCATTCTCTCCATCCCACTGGAGTCAAGCTAGCCTGGCTGATGAGGGGTGAAACCCCAAAACTGCGCCCAGGATGCTTGTTTCCGTTCAAGGGAGGGCCTGGACTGGCAGTTCGGGCTGGACTGTTCCCATGGGGAACAGGGTCAAGACTGAATTGCATATGGCTGGGTTCAAACTGGAATGGCATGGGGAGCAAAAAAACGATGGATTTAGGCCCAGATCTCTGTACTGGGGTGAATGTATGACATTGTTCTGCCCTCTGTCCATCAATTTTTATTTTTGCATTTGTCACCCAGAGTGCGAAGGGTATGCCCAAACGCGGGTCCCATGCTCTCCATGCCACTGGAGTCAAGCTATCCTGGCTGATGAGGGGTGAAACCCCGAAACCGGTCCTGAGATGCTTGTTTACAGTCCAGGGAGGACCTGGCCTGGCAGTTCGGACTGGACTGTTCCCATTGGGCGCAGGGTCAAGACTGATTTGCAAATGGCTGGGTCAAACTGGAATGGCATGGGGAGCAAACAAACGATGGATTTAGGCCCAGATCTCTGTACTGGGGTGAATGTTTGACATTGTTCAACATTCTGTCCATCAATTGTTCTTTTTGCTTTACAAATTTCAGCAATAGGTATGTTCCCTAAGAAGGCCATGGAAGCTCCAACTTTCCCAATAGAGTGAGCTTTTGGGGGAACAGGTAGAAGTCGTTTAGCTTTTATATAGCATGTTTGGATGCATTTAACTATCCATCTTGAAATGCTCGATTTTGAAAGAGACTTTCCCATGCGAGGTGGGGCAAAGGCAACAAACAATTGTTTTGTTTTCCTAAATGATTTAGTCCTGTCAATATAATACATTAGTGCCCTTTTTATATCTAGTGTGTGTAGTGCCTTTTCTGCAACTGTCTGGTTGCAGAAAAAAAAACTGGTAAATCAATGGATTAATATTAAAATTAGAAACCACTTTTGGTAGGAATTTTGGGTTAGTTCTGAGCACTACTCTATCACAATGTAGTTGAAAGAAAAGTCCTTCAAGAGTTAACGCCTGAATTTCACTGACTCTTCTAAGGGAAGTAATAGCAATTAAAAAAGCAAGTTTCCATGAATGGTACTGAAATTGACAAGGGTGTAATGGTTCAAAAGCAGGACCCATTAGTCTTGTTAGGACAATGAATAAATTCTATGCTGGGGTAGCCGGCATTCTAGGAGGAATTACCCTTTTGAGTACCTCAATAAAAGCTTTGATAACTGGAATTTTAAACACTGACATTGTCTGTTTTGCAGATATGACGTAATAGCTGCAAGATGTAATCTTTTAGAACTGTATGCTAACCCTGCAGTTTGTAAATGCAATAGAAAAAGAATAATCGTGTGTACCTTTGCATGAAAAGGGTTGATGTCTTGTTTGTGGCAGAACATAACAAAACGTTTCCATTTTACTGCATAACACTTTCTTGTGGTAGGTTTACAAGCCTCTTTAAGAATGTTCAAACAGTCTTGAGGTAAATTTAAGTATTCAAAATTCTAAGACTTCAGGAGCTAAATTGCAAGATTTATTTCTTTGGGATTGGGATGCCTTAGTGTCCCATGGTTCTGTGTGACAAGGTCCAGGTTGAGGTGAAGCTTCTCGTGTGAGACTAGAGACATCCCCAAGAGTGTTGAAAACCATAGTTATCGAGCCCATGTTGGAGCTATTAGTATCATAGTGAGAGATGTCTGTCTGAGTTTTCTGGCCACTAATAGAAGTAGTGGGAGAGGTGGAAAATCGTATGCAAATATCCCTGACCAATTTATCCATAGAGCATTGCCCTTGGATTGATGGTGTTGATATCTGCTTGCGAAGTTTGGGCATTTCACGTTTTCTTTTGTTGTAAACAGGTCTATTTCTGGGAAACCCCACTATTGAAAGTATGGTTGAAGAACACTGGGGTGAATCTCCCATTCATGGACCAGTTGTTGCGTTCTGCTTAGAGAGTCCGCAATTTGATTGCTTGTCCCTGGGACATTTTCTGCTAGCTGTTAAATGTTGTGGTGTATTGCTAACTTCCATATTTTCTACGCTAAGTGAGCTAATTGGAGAGAGTGTGTGTGTGTCCCCCATTTTTATAAATAATAAATAGTTGTCTGTTTGAATTAGGACAACTTTGTGCTGTAGGTGAATTAGAAAGGCTCTCATTGCTAGATGAACAGCTTGCAGCTCTAGGTGATTGATATGGAGATGTTTCTGTTTGGAGTCCCACACTCCCTGAATAGTGAGGTTGTGGAGATGTGCTCCCCAACCTATCAGGGAAGCATCTGTTGTTAGAACTATTTGGGGAACTGGGTCCTGAAACGGCCGCCGTTCGGATAGATTCTGTTGATTCCACCATTGCAGAGAGTGATATGTGCGGCTGTTTACCAACACTAGATTGTGAAGTTGACCCAGTGATTGAGTCCAATCGTTGAGAGAGATGTTGATGTAGAGGTCTCATATTTAGACTGGCATGTGGGACTATGTGAATACAAGATGCCATCAGGCCTACAAGTCTGATAAATGCTAATGCAGGAGTGTGAGTTCCTGTTTGAAACTGTTCAATTAATGTTATTATGCTGTGTATTTTGTTTGTGTTTGGGTATGCTAATGCTAAAGTGGTGTTGAGCATGGCCCATAGATACGACTGAGTAGCTGCTGCTTGTAGAAGAGATTTTTGAAGGGTGACGGTAAACCCTAGTTGATGTAGTAATTTTAGGGTCTTTTGAGTGCTTTGTTTGCAAAGATTGAATGTGTTTGCTTTGATTAGCCAGTCGTCTAGATAAAGGAAGACAAATATTTTCTCTGCCCAGATGTGCTGCCACAACTGCCAGACATGTTGTGAATACTCTTGGTGCAGTGGTAATGGCAAAGGAGAGAACCTTAAATTGATAATGGTTTCTTAGAAATTGAAATATGAGGTACTTCCTGTGTGCAGGATGAATTGGTATATGAAAATAGGCGTCCTTTAGATCTAAGGTTGCAATGAAGTCCCCTTTTCTTTAATAAAGGGATGATCTCTTGTAGAGTGACCATATGCAAATGTTCTGTATTATATAATGATTTAGTGGTCTGAGATCTAGAATGGGCCAGAGGGTTACATCTTTTTGGGGAATAAGGAAGTATAGTGAATATGCTCCTGTCCCGTGATTGCGGAACTGGTTCTATTGCTCCTTTTTGCAACATAACTGTTATCTCTTGGTGCAGAAAGATTTGATTTGTATGGATAGTTTGTGTTTATGAGGTGGGATATTTGGAGGACTTGTTATGAGCTCCAGACAATAACCATGTGGGATAATGTCTAAGACCCAATGGTCTGTTGTAATTGAATTCCAATTGTTGAGAAACTGATGAAGACGACCCCCAACATGTGTTAGCTGGTGTGGGGTAAAGGTAAAGAAGTCATTGTTTGGTATTGGCATTTGAGGAACAGGTATTGTTTCATCTGCCTCTTCCTTCAAAATTGTTCCCTCTGTAAGAACTTCTGCTGAAGGTTTTCGTTTTTGAGGTTTGCCCCTTATTTTTATATTGTGACGCAGAGGTATCTGTGGTAGCTGTTCTTGCCCCCGATTTGTAAGTGGGCCTATGAAAGAAACCCCAGTAGTTGTTAATTTGTAGAGCTCCCATTATTTTGTTACCCAAGTGTCCTTCATTTTCTCAAGGGCTGTGTCCACTTGAGGGCTGAAAAGATGTTCTTTATCGAAAGGGCGGTTTAATATGGTGTGTTGTATTTCAGGTTTGAATCCTTATACCCTTAACCATGCAAGCCTGCGTATTAGGACACTGGAATTTATACCCCAAGCAGCAGTGTCAGCTGCATCTAGTACACAATTAATGGAATTGTTGGCGATAAGCTTGCCTTCATTCACAATTTCCTGACCTCTTTTTCTGTGCTTCTCTAGGAGGTATTTGAGAAGCCCCTCCATTTTGTCCCAGTGGGCGCTGTCATACCTTGCAAGCAAAACTGGGCTATACGCCAATGATTAACTGCTTGTGCCGCAACTCTTTTCCCCGAGGCATCCAAGAGTTGGATTCTTTCTCCTGCGGTGGTGCATCTGCAGTTGTTTGGGAGTTAGCTCTTTTCCTTACATTGGACACCCCTAATGAGTCTGGGGTTAACTGACCTCTAATAAAATTGGGGTCAGATGGTGGTGCTTTGTACTTTGTCAATGCGGGAATAATTATCCTTGCTTTGACTGGGTGGTTAAAAATGTCATCAGTGAAGTATCATGCCTTTGAGCAATGGTAACTATTGTGCCCCTTTTTGTGCAGTAGATAGTCTCAAAAAGGTCTTTATATAGAGGTACCTGATGAAATGTGGCTGCTCTTTCTATTAGATCCTGATAAGCAGATGCATTATCCGGTGGTGATGGACGACTGGGATATAAATCAGGATCAGTGTTAGTGGGAGGGTCAATATTATAATCATCCCAGGGACCCCCTGGTTGTGTATCATCTGGGATATCCTGATCATCCCCTACTGTTGACTGAGGAGATATGTTAACTGATTCAGACAACTGTGGTGAGTGAGGTGGTGGAGTAGGTGGTGGATGTGGTGTTTGTGGTACAGGTGAAGTAGGAATGGGAATATGAAATGGACTAGTTACAGCATCCTTTCTCCTCTTCTTTAGGGGTTGACCAGGAATGCCCAAAGCCTCCTCAAAACTCAACTGCTTCTTAGGAGTATGTTGTTTTAGTGACGGTACCATTATTTTCTTAATTCCTTGCTGAATATGGAGTGTTTTTTGTTTCAGATCGAGCTTTTGATGAAATTGCTAGAGTATTGGCTCCGGAGGAGATTTCGGGCCGAAAACGAAGCATTTTGGTGGAAGTTTTGTCTACGATAGAGGAACATTCCGTTCCGAAATAAGTCTTTTTTTCGGTGCAGAGACCGAAGACCGAGGTGTTGTGGTCTCGAATGGAATGGATGTAGAGTCCCCTACTTTAAGCTGAACTTTCGGTGCCGAGCCGGATGGCGAGTCTTCAGTCATGTTTTCAGTGTGCGCCATGGCTTGTGTGCAGTGGCGGTCCGTGAGCAGTTTTTTTCGTGGGAACTGATGATTTGGGCTTCGGAGCAGGAGTAGAAGTACTCACAGTACGGTGCTTCTGGGCTGGCTGAAGAGTGGCCCAGTCCTCTTCTGATTGAGACTCTGATTCGGAATCATGGATGGAAAGAGACTCCTCCTGTGCTGCTGAAGCTTCTTCGTCCTCCTCTTGGCGACCGAAGATGTTGGGGACATCGTCCATTTGTTTGCGCTGCATTTCGAGTCTTCTAGAACGTCGGTCCCTAAGAGTCTTTTTTGACCGAAAAGACTTGCAGGCCTCACAGTGGTCTTCTCGATGTTCGGGCGAGATGCCTAAGTTACAAACGAGATGTTGGTCAGTGTGAGGGTATTTGGAGTGGCACTTTGGACAGAAATGGAACAGAGTGTGTTCCATTAGCAGGTCATTCTCTGAGAGCGCTTGAAATGGAGAAGTTTTGCCCGGCTGGGCGCGGCCTTCGGGCAGAGGGAAAGAGCCGAAACACGCTACATAGATTCTAAGTACGGGAGGTAATAAGATACCAATCGAGACAATACTGTCGAGAGATATAACAGACCGAAGGGAGCCCGAAGGAGATTAACTGGAGCGCGAAATCCTACCCCCGAACCAGTCGGCGGAAAAAAACAATCTGAAGATGGCGTAGATGACAATGCGCAGTATTACCAAGAGGAGGAGTCACACAGCCTCGTGACTCGAAGAAAACTTCTTGGAACAAAGGCAACTTGTAATCATACGAGCCCAACACTAGATGCTGGACTTCTGCAAAGCATGTGTAGCTACAGCACACATGCCTCGAACATTCCTGTTCTCTCCTTATTGTTCTAGGTGAGTAATTAGAATTCTGTTTTAGTGGAGGGTGAGCATTAGTTAAGTTCTGAACATCCAGGTATGGATACATAGCAGGCAATGTCTTGGCTACTGAGTGTGTGAAACAAATAAGATGTTCAAGTACAGTTTTGTGTTGTTGGTGCACTGGTGACTTGATGCCTGTTGTCAGTGAGTAGATACAAGCACCCCCATATAGGCATTAAAAGTAAGTGGGACAAGATGGAACCCTGTGATCTCTGCAGGTGAAAGGAATCTATTGTGACAATATTCAACACTGAACCTTGTACTTTTTGATAATTTGAAGAAATATGAACTGTGTTAAATGATTTGCACATTATTATTCAACTTGTATAATGTATTTCTTTCTCTTTTGTTTTTAGTGATTTTATATTGGTTTTGTATTAGCTTCACATACAGCAAATATTCTATAAAACTGACATGGACATTGAAAGGGTGATGGAGATGTTGTCAGCCCAAGCAACTCGGATAGAATTCCCTGGTCAAAATTAATTCAGGCAAAACAATTTTTTGCTTGCATTAGTTTGCCATTTGTACATAAAGACACATGACAGGATGACTGAAATGTAGTAAAATGGCCATAGAATATAGATTGAAACCCATTTGTCTGGATATAGTTGCTGACTGCCAATCACTGTGAGATATCAAGATTTTAAGAGAGTTAACAACATACAATCACTTACCTCAGCTACAGCTTGCATTGTGGTCAAGTGTGTGTATTCATGTTCAAGCATATCCAATTTTTCAAGTTTTGATTGGAGATTATGTTTTTCTAAATGACTATCTCCTTCAACTGAGAGCTGGCAACAAATACACAGAAATTAAACAAAAGAAAGACAAAACATACCTTCCTTGGTACCTTAAGGCACATTCCTTTGCATCGCACAATAAATACATAAGTAATCTACTCAGCAGTTAACCTGAACATTAACAAGTTTGCATTAACCCTGTAGCATTTTTGCTGTTTTTCCTTGACAGAAATAGGATTGTTTTTATTTCAGAATGTTTTATTAGTTTTACTAAACACAACCATGTCAGACCATAAGAAAAGAAAGGAACAAAGCCAAACATTAAGTTAACATTACAAAATGGCATTTGAAAACATGGTCATATCCACCACAAGGAGGAAGACTTGGGCAATATACACTAGTAACAATCAAGCAGAGCACAATCTGTAAAAGAGAACATTAGCAAACTTTGATGATTAAGGGGCTCATCATGATGGCGGAAGGACCGCCACCGCTGGGCCGGCGGTGGCGATCCTTCCGCCATCACAATGAAAATTCCCACCGCCAAATTAGGATGGCGGTGGGAATCATGAAGGTACCGCGGCGGACATAAAGTCCGTCTGCCATGGTCCCGCAAGGCGGTCCTTTTCCGCCCGCCTTGCGGAACCCGGAACCAGGGCAACATTGCGGCGGTACCTGCACGGCACCGCCGTAATGATTATGATGTGCCCTTCCGCCTGTCTTTTTGCGGCGGATATCCCGCCGCAAAAGGACAGGCGGAGACTGGCTTTGGGGGCCCGTTGCAGGCCCCCTGTGTGTGTGGGGGGGGAGGTGGGGGAGTGCACTGGGGGGGGGGGGTACCCATGGTACCCCCCCTGCATTCCCATACACAAGGTGGCAGGCACCGCGTGGTGCCTGCCACGTTGAGCATGGGAATGCACATCGTGGCATTTTGGCATTGCGAACGGTGCTGCAGCCAGCAGCACCGCCCGCAATGTTAAAAGGCCTGGATGCGCCCGCCATATTGGCGGGCGCATCCTAATTGGGCTGGTGGAATCGCCGCACGTCTGGCGGGCGGACTGATGTCCGACCGCCATCATAATGAGCCCCTAAGTTCTGATGGCCGAGGACTAAATAGAAGTGAAACAAAGTACCAAATTAAATACATACGTTGTTATTGTGTTGCTAAATTTCAAGGAGGAGTGATTAGATAGAGTGGAAATGAAGACTACCACAAGGTGGTTCGATTACGAGTTGTGGTGTATTTTGAGGTTTATGGACGTTTCATTTTTGCAACGCACATTCCCAATATAGGATGTTTAGAAGATAGTAAAATGGTTTTTTGAAGTATTATGATGTCTGCAATTCTGATGAAGGTCCCCCATTCTCACCATGTGTGGATTTATGTTATTCGGGTTTTTCCAGTTGTATAGCATTGTTTTGAATGTAAATATCAGATCAACTGAAGAGCAGAGTTGTTTAGTTTAGGTGGAGAAGAGCTTGGTGTTTTACCCAGCACAGTGAAGAAAATGTTTTTGGGGAAGGCGTGTCTTAAAAATGGCACAGATATAGGTATCAGAATAAACTCAATAAAGAACAGGTAAAGAACATGTGAGAGATGCCTTATGTCTTTGTTACAGTTCCAGCACCTATATCAAATTGGAGCTGGTATAGGCAGGTTGGCGTCCAGAATGGCCTACATAGGACCACCAATTTCGTTTGAGCCAAGGAGGGAATGATCTTGTTTTTGAACAGCATTATCTAGATCTGGGGCCAGTCTGTATGTCCAGATTGGTTAGTATGCAATCTGGCTTCCCATTTAGTTGGTGTGTGCTAGTAATTTTGTGGCCTACTGGCAGAGCATAGCATATATTTTTGAATCTATATGATTTACTCTAAGACGTTTTGAGATTAAGGTGGGAAGGGAAGGATCTGCATCAATATCTTTTTGTTTAGAGATGGCGATCTTTAATTTAAAAAAGGTGTAGAATTTGGAGTTGTTCAAAGAGGAAATATTTTAAAGTTTGTTAAATGCGGACGGGCCATTTTTAGATTCCAGGTGTTTAATCCAGTGGATTCCTTTCGATATCCAGTTTTCCCATATTAAGGTAGTCCTGTATTCTAAACGTTTTGTTTATCCATACTGTTCATTCTAATCTTTAGTTTTGAATCAATTCTCAATTGGGAATACTCGTGTCCTTAATTAGTTTTGAGAGAGCCAGTGTTAGTTTATGGATGGTGAGATATGGCATTAAATAGAGATTCTCTAAAAGGTTTCTAAATTTCCGGCCAGAGTGGTTGGTAAAACGTATCTGACGAGAATTAAAGAGCTTCCTGCTAAAAAGGGAAAGCTGTTAGGCAAGATTCTAAGTCTGCTAGGTTAACACTACTTTCATTTTTTGCAGGAAGTAGCATTTTTAGAGAGATGCATTTTTTTTCTTCTATTAAAAGTAGTTTAAAAGCACATGCTGAAGAAGTCTTTAGATAGCTGGTCAGTATCATGTTAATGACAGTTAACTATTGATCTTGCCATCATTTTTATCATTTCAATTCTCCCCATCAGCAACGAAATTTCGATGGGGGGAGCATCTTTTCAGCAAATACATTTTTACGGTCTTTTCTTCATTGCGTCTTTGGATTCTTAGGCATCATTATTAAATTATATACCTAAATATTTTAATACACAAAGGTGATGGGAGGAAGCTTGCAATAGTCTAACCACTGGCAATAGCTCAAGGTAGCACTCCAACCCATCGTTCTTTTGCTCACTGTGCCACCTCAGTTTAGACCCAGCCACAGGGGGACATTTATGCTTTCCCAGAAGGTTTTGTAAAATCGAACAATAAAACCCTCCATGCTTGGTGCTTTGCCAGTTTGTAAACTCAAATACTTAAAATACTTCCTCAGTCTTAATTGGGGGCATTAAGGTTGTTCCTCTTTAAATAAGTGAGCAAGAGAAGGTTAATATTTGCTAGGCATTTTTTGCAATCTACTGCAATTTTTTAAATATTTTCTGAATATACTTCAGTATAGAAAGTTTTAATCCCTCCTGAATATTGATCTCAAATTGTACACGGGGATCCTGGCCGCCCGCCTAGCGCCCCACATGCACAGCCTCATTGACCCGGATCAAGCGGGCTTCATCCCGGAAAGGCAAACCTCGGATAACACGAAACGGGATCTACACCTCATAGAGAAGGCCGCGCGTACACAGGGAGAATATATGATGCTCGCTATCGACGCTGAAAAAGCGTTCGATAGAGTCCATTGGCCCTATCTGGAGCAGATTCTAGAGCGCGTGGGGATAGGGGAGAAATTTTGCACATACATCCTGAACTGCTACAGATTTCCGACAGCCTCTGTCCGAGTTAACGGACACACATCCTCCCGATTCCCTATCGAGAGAGGCACTAGACAGGGGTGCCCTCTGTCGCCTCTCCTTTTTGCCTTTTATATGGAGCCGCTAGCCCAGAGGGTGCGCCATAATCCGGAGATCACAGGGATCAGATTTGGCGGCTATACCCATACAATCAGTCTCTACGCCGATGACGTGTTGCTATCACTATCTAACCCTGGTCGTGCGCTGCCAGCGTGCCTAGCAGACTTGGAAATCTTTGCAAAGGTTGCAGGGTTTAAAGTCAATATGGACAAGTCGATAGCCTTAGATCTCTCCCTGACGCAACACACGCGTGCGCATCTGCAGAGCCTGTCGCCCATTCAATGGACGACAGACACGATCCCATATTTGGGAATCCAATTGGCTTCCTCTCTACCGACAGTAGTTGCTAACAACTATGCATGCCTACGACAGAAAATTCGTCGAGAACTTGGCCAGTGGAAACACTACCCCCTCTCGTGGCTAGGCAAATTCGCGGCGGTCAAAATGACCATTTTACCACAAATCCTTTATCTGTTCCGTACTATCCCTCTCCACCCCCCCACGGGCTGGATACAACAGACACAATAAGAACTGGCTCAGTTCATTTGGAATGGGCGGAAACCACGACTCAAGCGAATGTTGGCTACGCTCCCCCCGGATAGGGGCGGACTTGGGATCCCGGACCTTCGGCTGTACTTCCAGGCGGTCCAGCTGCGCCACCTGGTCGAATGGAGCCGCTGGGAATCGGAGAAGCACTGGCTGTTCCAAGACCAGGCAGTAGCGGCCCGACCCCTGCAGGACGTCCCTTTTCTCCGTAAGCAACACAGACCCCTCAATCTCTATGCCTCATATATTACACGAGTCCCACTAGAGGTATGGGACCACACTAATACCAAACACGGTTTCACCACCTTTCCGTCCCCGCTCACGCCCTTGCTGGACAACCCCGACTTTGGCCCGGGCATGGACACGAACGCTTTTGCACAATGGAGATCCGCGGGCTGCCGCTCTCTGTATCATATGTATGATGCGGACGGAGTTATCCCATTCCATCAATTTAAATTGGAATTTGGGTTACCTGAAGCGGAAAGACTCCGCTACCTGCAGACACGACACTGGGCACTCCACGATCGGGTCCGCTCGACAGCCGATAGAAGCCTCTCCACTTACGAGCGGTGGCTTATAACTCGCACATCCGATAAGAAGCTAATATCTGACCTATACAAGATGCTTCAGGACAGTTATTCACATACTTACAACTCCGGTCAGACACGCTGGGAGAGGGAATTGGGCAGAACACTCAGCCATAAGGAATGGGACGGGATATACTACAGGGCTCGCCATTCCGCATATCACATGGGGCTGACTGAAACTCTTACGAAAGTGGCAACCTACTGGTACTATACCCCTGAACGTCTTCACTCAATGGATCCCACGCGGGAGGTAACATGTTGGCGGGGCTGCGCACAGGTAGGGACTCTGGTACACCTCTTATGGGAATGCGAACACATCCAGCCCTACTGGAAACAAGTGATAGACGAAATAGATAAACACTTCAATACGGAGATTCCCCGGTTCCCAGCATATGTCCTATTGGGCCTTCCCAATCCTTTGACCTACCCACTACGATCCCGGAGAGGACGACAGATGGCAATCACGCTAGGGGCGGCGACACAAAATATACTTGCACATTGGCGTACCTCTCACACTCCAACCTTAGTAGGATGGCTACATCGCTTGTGGTATGTTCTCGGTATGGAGAAGCTGACATTAACAATAGCGGGGGAGGGGTCTAAATACGTTGAGCTATGGCAACCCTTTCTGTCCCTCTTGGCCTCTGAGTTTCGCGAGGTCACCTGCCCCCGATACCTCCGTCTTTTGCGCCTCTCAGACACACCACAGCCAGAGAGGTGATGGCGACCAGATATAATGTTGGGGGGTTAGTTAGTGGACATGGAACATGGGTGGTGGGTGGTGAGGGAGGGCGGGGGTGGGGGGTTTACACGGTTCCCTTTTTTCTTCCCCTTTTTTTTCCTTTTTCCCTCTCCCTGATTCACCTTATTGCATGTAAGGTCTTCCCGTTCTAAAACGAGCCTCTACTTAGGCTTGCAGACGTGCGCTTGACTGTTTAAGCACCCGGCTACGTGATATTGACGATTTGATAGCCATACTCACATGTTTATAATGGTGCTTGTTTGAAATTTCAATAAAAAGATTTAAACCAGAAAGTTTTAACATTTTGGCTATCTCTTGTGTCTTTGTGTTTACTGCTCCTGCTTTGTCTGATAATGGAAATATTGGACTTGGTCTATTTCAATTTTAAACAGGAATTTAGTAATTTTATAAATCCTATAGTTTTAGTTGGGGAATAGAGTACTGTTGCCACGCCTTGGGGCTGTTTTGTCCCGCCCTGGCGACCGCCCGTGCTACCTGGATCCTTTCGATATGGGCCATATCTTTTGGTAAGTGCACTACTTTTTCTTTTGCGTTGGCTTGTTTTATGATTCCCTGTTGTGTTTCACTTTGCTCCGCCACCTCCCGTTGTCGTATTCCTTTGTTCCCGCCTCCTCCCATTGTCGCTGTTTACTTTGCTCCCGCCCCCCTCCCGTTGTCGTATTCCCTTTGTTCCCCCCGTTATACATGTTGTCTTTTTTCCCGCTCCCCTCCCGTTGTCCGTATTCCCTTTGCCCGTGTTGTACCCTTACTACGAAAATTGCTCCACAACCACTATTACACACAGGTGCAGGGCTCACAGGGGGAGGGCTGAGCGCAGGCTTTCAGTAGGTCCCGGTCCAGCAAAGTGTCATCAGAAGAGAGAGTGCTTTCCTGCCCGGGCGTCGCCGCCACCACGACTCGGAGCTCGGTAAACCGAGCAAGTCCTCCTCGCTGAAGTCATACATGTTGTTGCAGTCGCTTAAAAAGAGCGGCACGTCCCTCTGTCTCGCAGAGAGTTGAAGGCGTCCCACCAGGCACTGGTAGAGCGCAGAGCCATCTTCAGACGATACCAGCGTCGCGTGGGACAAAAGGATCAGTGGGCGGCGCGTCTAAAGAACCGTGGCCTCAGTCACACGGCCCCTCAGGTGAGATGGTAAAAGATACTGGATCCCCTCGATTTACAGTGACATCGCAACAACATCGCCGAGTATTGGCTGAGATCTCAACTCTATTGGTGCTTTGTGTTGACTTTCTTCCCGCCCCTCCCATGCTCATCCGTGAGCCACATAGCCATAACTGCCTGGCTAAAAAAAGCTACATTCACCCAACCCTCCCCTCCCCCCCCCCCAAAAACCCTATTCTACTGCATAGTTAGACACTTATAAGGTCCCATCAGTGAGACCTATTGGCTATGCCAATGCTTGTTCTGGGTATACCTGATAACTTAGTCAAAAGGCTACAAGGAATCCAATCTGCTGTGGCCAAACTGGATTTGGCCTTGTCACGGCAACCTCCTGCATCTAAGGCTCTTGACTCCTTTCACTGGCTCCAGTGTCTAAAAGAATCAATTTTAAACCTCTTTACATGGTCCACAAGGTGATCCAAGGAATTGGTCCTCTATACCTCCAACACAAACTTCAAAAGGTCGGCAACTTCAAGCTGTTAATCTCTGAAACAGTCTTCCCCCTCTCTCCCTGCTAATGATCATTTGCAATCCTGAAAGGACTTAAAAACCTGGCTCCACACAAGTCCATAAATATGGTCTGGCCTTAGTATAACCACACCTCTATGCGGTCTATCTCCAGCACCAAGATGTCTTTTTGCTTTACAAATGCAAATAAAAGTCATAATAATAATTTTCTAAGTTGCCTATGATCAATGTATCTCTTTGTTCATTTTCGACCTTAAACTGTTCATGACTCCCCTCATGGTACCTTTAACAGCGTCCTAAAAGGGTTGTGATTGCAAATTAGATCGGAGTCCTCCTTAAAATAGTTAGCAATGTTTTTTTTTTCCTTTATCATATCGACATTATCCTTCTCTTCTGCACTCCTCCTCCTCTCAAGAGCTTCTCTGGAGTGTAATACACTCCATTTATGTATTTAAAATGTATTAATCGAGGTCTACTGTTTAGGGATATGCGTTTGGTGACTGTGCAGCAATGCTGCCAACTTTTATCATTTATAACTAGGTCTATATCTTTTTGCCAGTCCTGTCGTACTTTCTGTTCGTTCTCACCAATTTCCTCTGATGTGGCAGTAAAACATATATTAGAAGCTAAATCCGGGTTACCAACTGACCCCTGCCCACCTGCAGTCCTTAAAAAGATAGTGGAGGTGGCAAGCCCTGAACTTACACAGATTTTTAATACCATGTTCGGCCTAGGCAACTTCCCATCCATATGGAAAGATTGCTCTATCCTCCCCTTGTTGAAGAAACCCAACCTAGATGTGGCCAATCCATCCAACTATCGTCCCGTTGCCCGTCAACCACTCCCGGCCAAAATAGTTGAAAAAATTATGAATAAGCAACTATCTCAATTCATTGAGGATAATGATCTGCTCGACCACTCAGAATACGGATTTCGACAGGAGCACAGCACTGAAACTGCTCTGATCAATGCCACTGAGGAAATCAGAGCAGTGATGGACAGAGGGGGGGACAGCCGCCCTGGTCCTCCTTGATCTATCAGCCGCATTTGACACGGTGGATCATAATTTGTTGCTACAGCGGCTGGAATCGATGGGGGTCCAGGGAATGGCATTGACCTTACTGGCCTCCTTTCTAAAGGAAAGGAGATTAACAGTCACAATGGACAGTTTTCAATCAGAGCCATATGTTTTACCCTGTGGAGTCCCTCAGGGATCTTCCCTGAGACCAACTCTTTTTAATATATATGTCGCGGAACTCGCCCCTCTGATTCGAAAATTCGGTTTCACTCTGACGTCCTATGCGGACGACACCCAGATAGTCGTGGCAGCATATAGGAAACAAGCTTCGCCCACCCTACAGTTTCAGAACTGTATGAGAGAAGTAAATAGATGGATGGGATTGCATTGTCTGAAGCTTAACTCTGATAAGACCGAGATCATTATGTCCGGTAATCTGCAACCTAGATGGGACAATATGTGGTGGCCGGCAGAGATGGGTGAAGCACCCAAACCTGTGCAAAAGGCCAAAAATGTAGGAGTGTGGATTGACACTAGACTAGCACTATCACACCAGACTAACGCTATCATCTTCGCCTCCCACTTCTTGATAAAAAAGCTGAAGAAAATTATGCCATATATTCCTACGGATTCCAGAAAGTTGGTGGTTACTGCACTGGTCCAGTCAAAACTTGACTATTGCAATGGTCTCTACCTTGGTATGCAAAAACAATATAAAAAAAAAAACTTCAGACGATTCAAAACTCTGCTGCTCGGCTGCTGGGAAACATCCCCAAATATGACTCAATTTCCAAGGAGATCCGCAGACTTCACTGGCTCCCGGTGGCTCAGCGAATTAAGTTTAAAGCTCTCTGTTTAGCATACAAGGCTCTGAACAACACAGGACCTTTCTCTCTTAGAAATCTCTTTGTCTGGTATCAACCGTCCAGGCAGTTGAGGTCCTCGGGGGTTAATGTTTTGATTTGTTCTGCATTCCGTCCATCAATTGTGTGTCATATACAATAACACAGCACTTTTGTTGCGCACCATTTACAATAATTTTGTTTAGTTTTTCTTTGGAAGTTCCACAAAGCATTGGAATAGGGCAACGTTAGTGTTTCCCCACCGAACCCTCTGCTGCTTGCCAGCCCACGCCAGCCTAATCATCAGGGATTGCAATACAGTTAATATATGACGTGGGAGTGTCATTGGTATATTTCAAAATAGGAATAGGAGTCTGGGCAGGAGAAGCTCTTCAAATATGGAGTGTGAGACTCCGCAGAACGTCACCGCTGCCCAGAGCAAGTAGCTGGATTCATATATGTTGCATGGTCCTGCCCTGGAATCCTGAGATATTGTGGGAAGATATTTCAGAAACTAACTGAGATCACGGGGCATACCCTTGAACCTAATCCGCTGCTCGCTCTACTAGGTTATGATATGGAAGTGGATAAAAGTATAAGGAAACTGGTAGCGATGGGGTTGTTACTGGCTAAACGTAGAATGGCGATGCGATAGGCGAAAGGTCCGGTGCCGACAACAGATGAGTGGGTCACAGACATGCTTTATTGTAATGCACTATCGGATACATATAATGGACTACTTTCCCCTGGGAATCGACCTAAAAGCTGCTGGGGTATATAACAGCATTACCTAGTGGGTAAGGAAACATGGGAACCGGAAGGTGAAAAAGTGGGCGATTGATTATCTACACTACTTGTTGAGAATCACCAGCGGGCCGGTTATATAGTTATTGATGACGCCTGCATGCGGGGAACCTGTATGAACAACTGGTGAATTTACTGATAGTGGATGTAGCCTACTCGGTTTTTTGAACCATGTAACCCATGAGTGCCATGATATCATTGTATACAATGTACTAGACATAGTTGATACAGAATTGAGTATTTTCAGTCAAACGATTTTATTACAACACTGTATGTTGTGTTATTGTTAAAATCAATAAAAAAAGAAAAAGTAAGTCCTCTGAGCCTGCAAGACGCTGAGCCAACAGGTCCAGCGCTATCATCTAATAAACAGGAGTACCATATGAGTCGGGGACTCTATCGATCCTTTCACCAAAAGAGCCTGAACTTCCAGCAGTAATCTGGACACATGGCCCTCTGAAAGCCACTCCCTATGTAGGTGTAAGAGGTGGTGGATCAGAAAGTAATGGCAGTGTGCAGCCCCCTTGAACTATCTGCAGGACCCACTTGGATGTTATGGCTAGCCATCCAGGGAGACATGTACTGCTAAGGGAAAACTAAAGTTGGTTGGAGGCTATTGCTGGAGGGATAGGGGACTGGGAGGCTCGCTGTCTCTGCAGGCCTGGACGCGGCCTGTTGGATCACAGACCACAAACAACTGGGGTGCTTATTGGGGTGGTTGGGCCTTGGCATTGCCTGTAAGCAAAACCCACCTGGCAATGCCTTAAAAGGAGTAAAACAATTGGGGATATAGCCTTGCAGGCGTGGAAAGACAGAGGGAGAGCGCTGTGGCTCTACTTTTGTTAAAGCATTCTATGGAGAAGTTGGCCAAATGGGTGACACCAACTAAAAAGGCATAACTATGAGGACAACTGAAGTCACCTGAGAAGCTTGTGGATCTCTACATAAACAGTCAGTCATGTCCAGGCCTGACAGTATAACATATCTGGCTGCATCCTGCCCATCCTTAAGGGTCTGCACTACATTAGCGTGAAATCCCTCGTGGACTGCTGGCAAGATCTTCATGACCATGTGCCATAAGATTTCCTAATCAACAAACAGCTGGTGCTGAAACACTGAAGGGGGAGGCTAGTTGATGAGAACGAATAGTAGTTTTGCAGCTTGAAGAATTTTCTGGATTCACATGCTGTGCATTATTCCGCCATCTAGTGGTTGGGTCCGGAATTGTCGTATTTATTTATTTATTTCGCTGTTGGTGGGCGTCGACATACCACCATTTGGTGTCCTCTTTAGTCGCCATCTTTGGATTCTTTTTTTTTTTTTCCCCGCTCTCTCCTGTTCCTGGCGGAGGAGGGTGGGTCCGCTAGTGAATCCAGAAAATTCTTCAAGCTGTAAAACTACACCGACGGGTAAGAAACTATTCGTTTTGCAGCGTGAATCTTTTCTGGATTCACAAGCTGTGCATAGACTTTGTAGCGGTTTGCTAGTCTTGTGGTGGCTGGGTGGAATATGAGCTTTGGTTTGTGAATAGATGTTGTAAGACCTTTTGTCCTACTTGTGCTTCTTTATTCATTTGAATGTCGACACAGTAATGTCTTGTGAATGTGTGCACTGAAGACCATGTTGCAGCCATGCAAATGTCTTGAATTGGAGTATTTGCTAGAAAAGCTATAGTAGCTCCTTTCTTTCTTGTTGAGTGTGCCCGAGGGGCACCTTGTAATGCTTGTCCTGCTTGCTTGTGGCATAACTGTATGGCTTGCGCTATCCATTTTGCAATGGTGTTTTTGGTTACTGGTCGTCCCAAAAAGCTATTAGCAAAGGATACAAAGAACTGTTTTGTTTTTCTGTATTTCTTGGTTCTTTCAATGTAATACATGACCACCCTTCTAGTGTCTAGCGTGTGCAAAGCTTCTTCTGCTTTGGTCTTAGGGTTTTGAAAGAAACTTGGTATTTGTATACTTTGGTTTATGTGAAATCTTGATACCACCTTTGGTATGAATTGTGGATCTGTTCTCATGACAATCCTGTTATTATGTATCTGGTAGTAGGGTTCCTGTAGTGTTAGCGCCTGTAGTTCACTAACTTTACGTAAAGATGTTATTGCCACTAAAAAGGCAGTCTTTAGTGTGAGCATTTGTGGCGTTGCTTTGTGTAGTGGTTCGAATGGTGCTTTCATCATTTGTGCAAGAACTATATTCAGATTCCATGTGGGTGCTGACACCATCTTTGGAGGTGCAATTCTTTTTGCTCCTTCTAGGAACCTTTTGACCACGTGAGAATTGAAAAAACATTTCCCCGTTTCACCTCTTGTATAGGCTACAATTGCTGCTAAGTGCACTTTTAATGCTGTATAGCATAGTTTACTTTCTAGTAAATGTGTCAAGTATTTTAGCACTGTTCTTTCCTTTGTAATCTTTCTTGAAAGATGTTTAAGGCACCATTGTGTATATCTCTTCCATTTCGCTGTATATCATTTACTTGTTGGTTTCCTAGCTTCTCTTAGAACAGCCATTGTGCTTTCCGGTAGTTTGAGATGCGCAAATTCTAAGTCCTCAGGAGGCATGCTGCTAGGCTTAAGCTCTCTGGGTGAAGTACTTTTCCGTTTTGCATTGATAGTAAGTCTTGCTTTCTGGGTAATTTGTGCATTGTTCCTTGAGACATCTCCATTATCTCTGAGAACCAGGTTAGCCTGGCCCACTGTGGTGCAATGAGAATCATTGTCATTTGGCTGATTTTGCATTTGTTGATTACCCTGTTCAGCATTGGTATTGGGGGGGAAAGCATAAGAGTCTATCCATAGCGCATTCCCTAGGGACTGATTGCAAGGTTGCCTGGATGTTAAGTTTTGGCATTTTGCATTGTGGGGTGTTGCAAATAGGTCTATTTGCGGTGTTCCCCATTTCCTGAAAATCTTTTGGAGTTCTGATTGATTCAGTTCCCACTCTTGGGATGATGATGTTTGTCTGCTTAGTCTGTCTGCTTCTACATTGTCCTTTCCTGGTAGATGTATTGCTATTATGTCTGTGTTCTTTGGAATTGCCCATCTCCAAAGTTCTTGAGCTAGCGTTGAGAGTACTACAGACGGAGTTCCTCCTTGCTTGTTTATGTAAAACATGGTGATTGTGTTGTCTGTTTGCATCAACACCTTCTTTCCGTAGAGCTCTTTCTGAAAGGCTTTTAAGGCTAAGAATACTGTTTTTAACTCCAAGATATTGATGTGCTTCACTGCATCCTGCTGTGTCCACAATCCCCTCACTTGGAGGTTGTTCATGTGTGCTCCCCATCCTATTTGGGAAGCATCTGTTGTTATGGTCACTGTCGGAGTTGATTGTGTGAAAAGTCTGCCCTGTGCTAGGTTTGCTTTGTTCCACCATGCCATCTCCTGATGAACTGTCTGTGTGACAACCACTAGATCCTCCCAACTCCCTGTTGCCTGTGACCATTGTGTTTGGAGCCATTCTTGAAATGGTCTCATGTGTAATCGAATGTTGGGAATAAAATGAATGTATGAAGCCATCATTCCCAGTAGCTTCCCACTGTTCTCACTGTCAGAGGTTGCCCCTTCTGGTATGGATGAGTCTCCTTCAATAAGGCTAATCTCCTCTTTTTGCTTGGGAACGCCTTTCCTAACACTGTATTTATTTCTGCCCCTAAGAACACTTTTATGAGTTCTGGCTCCGGTGATGATTTTTCCCAATGTATTGACAAGCATTGGCATAGCCAATAGGTCTCGCCATTGGGACCTTATAAGTGTTTAGCTGTGCAACATTTGATGTTGTTGACGAAAGGATATTGTGCTGCAGAAGTAAATACTTATAAGGTCATAAAGGGGAGATATATTGGATATGGTAATGATTGTTTTTTTTTAAGGACAAGAAGTGATTTTAGGCTGCGGCTGCCACTTAGTGTACCGTATTATACGTAGACGTTGTAGCTATATTTGAGAGAGGTAGCGAGAAGTAGAGAGGTGTATAGAGGTAGAGAGAGAGCTAGACAGATGTAGAGAGAGGTGGACAGAGGTAGAGAGAGGTAGAGAGGTGGACAGAGGTAGAGAGAGGTAGAGAGGTGGACAGAGGTAGAGAGAGGTGGACAGAGGTGGACAGAGGTAGAGAGGTAGAGAGGTAGAGAGAGAGAGGTAGAGAGAGAGGTAGAGAGAGGTAGAGAGAGAGGTAGAGAGAGAGGTAGAGAGGTAGAGAGAGAGGTAGAGAGAGGTAGAGAAAGAGATGTAGAGATAGAGAGTGGTAGAGAGAGAGGTAGAGAGAGGGAGAGGTAGACAGAGAGAGGTAGAGAGAGGGAGAGGTAGAGAGATAGAGGGAGAGGTAGAGAGTTACAGAGGTAGAAGGAGATGGTAGAGAGGTAGAAGGAGATGGTAGAGAGGTAGAAGGAGATGGTAGAGAGGTAGAAGGAGATGGTAGAGAGGTAGAGAGAGAGAGAGGTAGAGAGAGGTAGAGAGAGGTAGAGAGAGGTAGAGAGAGAAAGGTAGAGAGAGAGGGAGAGAGAGAGAGGGAGAGAGAGGGAGAGGGAGAGAGAGGGAGAGAGAGGTAGAGAGAGAGGTAGAGAGAGAGAGGTAGAGAGAGAGGTAGAGAGAGAGAGGGAGAGAGAGAGAGGTAGAGAGAGAGAGGGAGAGAGAGAGAGGTAGAGAGAGAGGGAGAGAGAGAGAGGGAGAGAGAGAGAGGTAGAGAGAGAGAGGGAGAGAGAGAGGGAGAGAGAGAGAGGGAGAGAGAGAGGGAGAGAGAGAGAGGGAGAGAGAGGGAGAGGTAGAGATGGAGAGGTAGAAAGAGAGAGAGGGGTAGAAAAAGAGAGAGAGGTAGAGAGGTAGAGAGAGAGGTAGAGAGAGAGGTAGAGAGAGAGGTAGAGAGAGACAGGTAGAGAGAGACAGGTAGAGAGTTGGAGATGGTAGAGAGGTAGTGAGGTAGAGAGAGGTAGAGAGAGAGAGGTAGAGAGAGAGAGAGGTAGAGAGAGAGGTAGAGAGTTAGAGGGGTAGAGGGGTAGAGGGAGAGGTAGAGTGGCAGTGAGGTAGAGAGAGAGAGGGAGAGAGAGAGGTAGAGAGGGATGTAGAGAGGGGGAGGTAGAGAGGGAGGTAGAGAGGGAGGTAGAGAGGGAGGTAGAGAGGGAGGTAGAGAGGGAGGTAGAGAGGGAGGGAGAGAGGGAGAGAGAGAGAGAGGGAGAGAGAGAGAGGTAGAGAGGGAGAGGTAGAGAGGGAGAGAGGGAGAGAGAGAGAGTGAGAGGTAGAGAGAGAGAGAGAGAGGTAGAGAGAGAGAGGTAGAGAGAGAGAGAGAGAGAGAGAGGTAGCGAGGTAGAGAGAGAGAGAGAGAGAGGTAGAGAGAGAGAGAGAGAGAGAGAGAGAGAGGTAGAGAGAGAGAGAGAGAGAGAGAGAGGTAGAGGGAGAGGTAGAGGGAGAGAGGTAGAGAGAGACAGGTAGAGAGTTAGAGAGGTAGAAGGAGATGGTAGAGTGGTAGTGAGGTAGAGAGAGAGGTAGAGAGAGAGTTAGAGAGGTGGAGAGATGGGAGAGGTAGAGAGAGGTAGAGAGAGAGAGAGGGGTAGAGGGAGAGGTAGAGTGGCAGTGAGGTAGAGAGAGAGAGAGGTAGAGAGAGGGAGAGAGAGGGAGAGAGAGAGAGGTAGAGAGAGAGGTAGAGAGAGAGGTAGAGAGAGAGGTAGAGAGAGAGGTAGAGAGTTAGAGAGATAGGTAGAGAGTTAGAGAGGTAGTAGGAGATGGTAGAGAGATAGGTAGAGAGTTAGAGAGATAGGAGATGGTAGAGAGGTAGTGAGGTAGAGAGAGAGGTAGAGAGAGAGAGAGTTAGAGAGGTGGAGAGAGGGAGAGGTAGAGAGAGAGGTAGAGAGTTAGAGGGGTAGAGGGAGAGGTAGAGTGGCAGTGAGGTAGAGAGAGACAGGTAGAGAGTTAGAGAGGTAGAAGGAGATGGTAGAGTGGCAGTGAGGTAGAGAGAGAGGTAGAGAGAGAGGGAGAGAGAGAGAGAGAGAGGGAGAGAGAGAGAGAGAGAGAGTTAGAGAGGTGGAGAGAGGGAGAGGTAGAGGGAGAGGTAGAGTGGCAGTGAGGTAGAGAGGTAGAGAGAGAGGTAGAGAGAGAGAGCGGTAGAGAGAGAGAGGGGTAGAGAGAGAGGGAGAGAGGTAGAGGGAGAGGTAGAGAGAGAGGGGTAGAGAGAGAGAGGGGTAGAGAGAGGGAGAGAGGTAGAGGGAGAGGTAGAGGGAGAGGTAGAGAGAGAGGTAGAGAGAGAGGTAGAGAGAGACAGGTAGAGAGAGACAGGTAGAGAGAGACAGGTAGAGAGAGACAGGTAGAGAGTTAGAGAGGTAGTAGGAGATGGTAGAGAGATAGGTAGAGAGTTAGAGAGGTAGAAGGAGATGTAGAGTGGTAGTGAGGTAGAGAGAGAGAGAGGTAGAGAGGTAGAGGGAGAGGTAGAGAGAGAGGGGTAGAGAGAGAGGGAGAGAGGTAGAGGGAGAGGTAGAGAGAGAGGTAGAGAGAGGTAGAGAGAGACAGGTAGAGAGAGACAGGTAGAGAGAGACAGGTAGAGAGAGACAGGTAGAGAGTTAGAGAGGTAGTAGGAGATGTAGAGTGGTAGTGAGGTAGAGAGAGAGAGGTAGAGAGGTAGAGGTAGAGGTAGAGAGGTAGAGGTAGAGAGGGAGAGAGAGAGAGGTAGAGGGAGAGGTAGAGGGAGAGGGAGAGAGAGAGAGGTAGAGAGATAGGTAGAGAGTTAGAGAGGTAGAATGAGATGGTAGAGAGGTAGTGAGGTAGAGAGAGAGGTAGAGAGAGAGAGGTGGAGAGAGGTAGTGAGATGTAGAGAGAGAGGTAGAGAGAGGGGTAGAGAAAGAGGTAGAGAGAGAGGTAGAGAGAGAGGTAGAGAGAGAGGTGGAGAGAGGTAGAGAGAGGTAGAGTGGTAGTGAGGTAGAGAGAGGGGTAGAGAGAGGTAGAGAGAGGTAGAAGGAGATGGTAGAGTGGTAGTGAGGTAGAGAGAGAGGCAGAGAGAGGTAGAGAGAGAGAGGTAGAGAGAGAGAGAGGGAGAGAGGTGGAGAGAGGGAGAAGTAGAGAGAGAGGTAGAGAGAGAGAGGTGGAGAGAGGGAGAGGTAGAGAGAGGTAGAGAGATAGAGGGGTAGGGGTACAGGCAGAGGTAGAGGGGCAGTGAGGTAGAGAGAGAGAGGTAGAGAGAGAGAGGTAGAGAGGTAGAGAGAGAGGTAGAGAGGTAGGGAGAGAGGTAGAGGTAGAGAAAGAGTGGTAGAGAGAGGGAGAGAGAGAGGTAGAGAGAGAGGTAGAGAGGGAGGTAGAGAGGGAGGTAGAGAGGGAGAGAGGGAGAGAGAGAGGGAGAGAGGTAGAGAGGGAGAGGTAGAGTGGCAGTGAGGTAGAGAGAGAGGTAGAGAGAGAGGTAGAGAGAGAGAGCGGTAGAGAGAGAGGGGTAGAGAGAGAGGGAGAGAGGTAGAGGGAGAGGTAGAGAGAGAGGGGGTAGAGAGAGAGGGAGAGGTGAGAGGTAGAGAGAGACAGGTAGAGAGAGACAGGTAGAGAGAGACAGGTAGAGAGTTAGAGAGGTAGTAGGAGATGGTAGAGAGATAGGTAGAGAGTTAGAGAGGTAGAAGGAGATGGTAGAGTGGTAGTGAGGTAGAGAGAGACAGGTAGAGAGGTAGAAAGGTAGAAGGAGATGGTAGAGTGGTAGTGAGGTAGAGAGAGGTAGAGAGAGAGAGAGGTAGAGAGAGGGGTAGAGAGAGGTAGAGAGAGGTAGAAGGAGATGGTAGAGTGGTAGTGAGGTAGAGAGAGAGGCAGAGAGAGGTAGAGAGAGAGAGGTAGAGAGAGAGAGAGAGAGAGAGAGGTGGAGAGAGGGAGAGAGAGAGAGAGAGGTAGAGAGAGAGAGGTGGAGAGAGGGAGAGGTAGAGAGAGGTGAGAGATAGAGGGGTAGGGGTACAGGCAGAGGTAGAGGGGCAGTGAGGTAGAGAGAGAGAGGTAGAGAGAGAGAGGTAGAGAGAGAGAGGTAGAGAGGTAGAGAGAGAGGTAGAGAGGTAGGGAGAGAGGTAGAGGTAGAGAAAGAGTGGTAGAGAGAGGGAGAGAGAGAGGTAGAGAGAGAGGTAGAGAGGGAGGTAGAGAGGGAGGTAGAGAGGGAGAGAGGGAGAGAGAGAGGGAGAGAGGTAGAGAGGGAGAGGTAGAGTGGCAGTGAGAGAGGTAGAGAGAGAGGTAGAGAGAGAGAGCGGTAGAGAGAGAGGGGTAGAGAGAGAGGGAGAGAGGTAGAGGGAGAGGTAGAGAGAGAGGGGTAGAGAGAGAGGGAGAGAGGTAGAGGGAGAGGTAGAGAGAGACAGGTAGAGAGAGACAGGTAGAGAGAGACAGGTAGAGAGAGACAGGTAGAGAGTTAGAGAGGTAGTAGGAGATGGTAGAGAGATAGGTAGAGAGTTAGAGAGGTAGAAGGAGATGGTAGAGTGGTAGTGAGGTAGAGAGAGACAGGTAGAGAGGTAGAAAGGTAGAAGGAGATGGTAGAGTGGTAGTGAGGTAGAGAGAGGTAGAGAGAGAGAGAGGTAGAGGTAGAGAGGTAGAGAGAGAGGTAGAGAGAGAGGTAGAGAGAGAGGTAGAGAGAGAGAGAGGTAATGAGAGAGGTAGAGAGAGAGAGAGAGGTAGAGAGAGAGAGAGAGAGAGAGGTAGAGATGGAGAGGGAGAGGGAGAGAGAGAGAGAGAGGTAGAGATGGAGAGGTAGAAAGAGAGAGAGAGAGGTAGAAAGAGAGAGAGAGGGAGAGAGGTAGAGAGACAGGTAGAGAGTTAGAGAGGTAGAAGGAGATGGTAGAGTGGCAGTGAGGTAGAGAGAGAGGTAGAGAGGTAGAGAGAGAGGGAGAGGTAGAGAGAGAGGTAGAGAGAGACAGGTAGAGAGTTAGAGAGGTAGAAGGAGATGGTAGAGTGGTAGTGAGGTAGAGAGAGAGAGGTAGTGAGAGAGAGGTAGAGAGGTAGAGAGAGAGTTAGAGAGGTGGAGAGAGAGAGTTAGAGAGGTGGAGAGAGAGAGTTAGAGAGGTGGAGAGGTAGAGAGGTAGAGAGAGACAGGTAGAGAGTTAGAGAGGTAGAAGGAGATGGTAGAGTGGTAGTGAGGTAGTGAGAGAGGTAGTGAGAGAGGTAGAGAGAGAGTTAGAGAGGTGGAGAGAGAGAGAGGTAGAGAGAGAGACAGGTAGAGAGAGAGACAGGTAGAGAGTTAGAGAGGTAGAAGGAGATGGTAGAGTGGTAGTGAGGTAGAGAGAGAGTTAGAGAGGTGGAGAGAGGTAGAGAGAGAGGTAGAGAGATAGAGGGGGAGAGGGAGAGTGGCAGTGAGGTAGAGAGAGGTAGAGGGAGAGAGGTTGAGAGAGGTAGAGAGAGAGGTAGAGAGAGAGAGGTAGGTAGAGAGAGGTAGAGGTAGAGGGAGAGAGAGAGAGGGAGAGAGGGAGAGGTAGAGAGAGAGGTAGAGAGAGACAGGTAGAGAGTTAGAGAGGTAGAAGGAGATGGTAGAGTGGTAGTGAGGTAGAGAGAGGTAGAGAGAGAGAGTTAGAGAGGTGGAGAGAGGGAGAGGTAGAGAGTTAGAGGGGTAGAGGGAGAGGTAGAGTGGCAGTGAGGTAGAGAGAGAGGTAGAGAGAGAGAGAGAGGGGTAGAGAGAGAGAGAGAGGGAGAGAGGGAGAGAGGGAGAGGTAGAGAGAGAGAGAGGTAGAGAGGGAGAGAGGTAGAAGGAGATGGTAGAGAGATAGGTAGAGAGTTAGAGAGGTAGAAGGAGATGGTAGAGAGGTAGTGAGGTAGTGAGGTAGAGAGAGGTAGAGAGAGAGGTAGAGAGAGGTAGAGAGAGAGGTAGAGAGAGAGGTAGAGAGAAAGGTAGAGAGGTGGAGAGAGGTAGAGAGGTAGATAGAGGGAGAGGTAGAGGGAGAGAGGTAGAGAGGGAGAGAGAGGGAGAGAGAGGGAGAGAAAGGGAGAGAGAGGGAGAGAGAGGGAGAGAGAGGGAGAGAGAGGGAGAGAGAGGGAGAGAGAGGGAGAGGTAGAGAGAGAGGTAGAGAGAGACAGGTAGAGAGTTAGAGAGGTAGAAGGAGATGGATGAGTGGTAGTGAGGTACAGAGAGAGGTAGAGAGAGAGGTAGAGAGAGGTAGAGAGTTAGAGGGGTAGAGGGAGAAGTAGAGTGGCAGTGAGGTAGAGAGAGAGGTAGAGGTAGAGAGAGACAGGTAGAGAGTTAGTGAGGTAGAAGGAGATGGTAGAGTGGTAGAGAGAGAGAGGTAGAGAGGGAGAGAGAGACAGGTAGAGAGTTAGAGAGGTAGAAGGAGATGGTAGAGTGGTAGTGAGGTAGAGAGAGAGGTAGAGAGAGAGTTAGAGAGGTGGAGAGAGGGAGAGGTAGAGAGAGGTAGAGAGAGAGAGGGGTAGAGGGAGAGGTAGAGTGGCAGTGAGGTAGAGAGAGAGAGAGGTAGAGAGAGGGAGAGAGAGGGAGAGAGAGAGAGGTAGAGAGAGAGGTAGAGAGAGAGGTAGAGAGAGAGGTAGAGAGAGAGAGACAGGTAGAGAGTTAGAGAGGTAGTAGGAGATGGTAGAGAGATAGGTAGAGAGTTAGAGAGATAGGAGATGGTAGAGAGGTAGTGAGGTAGAGAGAGAGGTAGAGAGAGAGAGAGTTAGAGAGGTGGAGAGAGGGAGAGGTAGAGAGAGAGGTAGAGAGTTAGAGGGGTAGAGGGAGAGGTAGAGTGGCAGTGAGGTAGAGAGAGACAGGTAGAGAGTTAGAGAGGTAGAAGGAGATGGTAGAGTGGCAGTGAGGTAGAGAGAGAGGTAGAGAGAGAGAGGGAGAGAGAGAGAGAGAGAGAGAGTTAGAGAGGTGGAGAGAGGGAGAGGTAGAGGGAGAGGTAGAGTGGCAGTGAGGTAGAGAGGTAGAGAGAGAGGTAGAGAGAGAGGTAGAGAGAGAGAGCGGTAGAGAGAGAGGGGTAGAGAGAGAGGGAGAGAGGTAGAGGGAGAGGTAGAGAGAGAGGGGTAGAGAGAGAGAGGGGTAGAGAGAGGGAGAGAGGTAGAGGGAGAGGTAGAGGGAGAGAGGGAGAGAGAGAGGTAGAGAGAGAGGTAGAGAGAGACAGGTAGAGAGAGACAGGTAGAGAGAGACAGGTAGAGAGTTAGAGAGGTAGTAGGAGATGGTAGAGAGATAGGTAGAGAGTTAGAGAGGTAGAAGGAGATGTAGAGTGGTAGTGAGGTAGAGAGAGAGAGAGGTAGAGAGGTAGAGGGAGAGGTAGAGAGAGAGGGGTAGAGAGAGAGGGAGAGAGGTAGAGGGAGAGGTAGAGAGAGAGGTGAGAGAGAGAGGTAGAGAGAGGTAGAGAGAGACAGGTAGAGAGAGACAGGTAGAGAGAGACAGGTAGAGAGAAACAGGTAGAGAGGTAGTAGGAGATGTAGAGTGGTAGTGAGGTAGAGAGAGAGAGAGGTAGAGAGGGAGAGAGAGAGGGAGAGAGAGAGGTAGAGAGGTAGAGGTAGAGAGGTAGAGGTAGAGAGGGAGAGAGAGAGAGGTAGTGGTGCAGCGGCCAGGGCAGCTGACTTCGGAGCACAGGGCTCCCTGTTCGATCCCCGGCTCCGGCGGCAGCTCAGCTCAGCACCATGTGACTCTGGGCAATAGCTCACTTAATTTCCACGACGGCCCCCAGCGCCTTGAGACCCGTAAGGGTGAGTAGTTCGCGCTTTACAAATACAGATTTAGAGAGAGAGAGGTAGAGAGAGAGTTAGAGAGGTGGAGAGAGGGAGAGAGGTAGAGAGATAGAGGGGTAGAGGGAGAGGTAGAGTGGCAGTGAGGTAGAGAGAGGTAGAGAGAGAGATGTAGAGAGAGAGAGAGGTAGGTAGAGAGAGGTAGAGGGAGAGAGAGAGAGAGAGAGGTAGAGAAGAGGTAGAGTGAGAGGGAGAGATAGGTAGAGAGTGAGAGAGGTAGAAGGAGATGGTAGTGAGGTAGAGAGGTAGAGAGAGAGGGGTAGAGAGAGAGAGGAGGTAGAGAGAGGTAGAGAGAGAGAGAGAGAGGTAGAGAGAGAGGTAGAGAGAGAGAGAGAGAGAGGTAGAGAGAGAGGTGAGGGAGATGAGAGAGAGCGGTAGAGAGAGAGGTAGAGAGAGGTAGAGAGAGAGGTAGAGAGAGGTAGAGAGAGTAGAGAGAGCGGTAGAGAGAGAGCGGTAGAGAGCGAGAGGTAGAGAGTTAGAGAGGTAGAAGGAGATGGTAGAGTGGTAGTGAGGTAGAGAGAGAGGTAGAGAGAGGTAGAGAGGGAGAGGTAGAGAGAGAGGTAGAGAGAGAGGTAGAGAGAGAGAGGTAGAGAGAGGTAGAGAGAGAGAGGTAGAGAGAGAGGTAGAGAGAGAGGTAGAGAGAGAGGTGGAGAGAGAGAGGTGGAGAGAGAGAGGTAGAGAGAGAGAGGTAGAGAGAGAGGTAGAGAGAGAGGTAGAGAGAGAGGTAGAGAGAGAGGTGGAGAGAGAGGAGGTAGAGAGAGGTAGAGAGAGAGGTGGAGAGAGGTAGAGAGAGAGAGGTAGAGAGAGAGAGGTAGAGAGAGAGGTGGAGAGAGAGAGGGAGAGGTAGAGAGAGAGGGAGAGGTAGAGAGAGAGGGAGAGGTAGAGAGAGAGGGAGAGAGGGAGGTAGAGGGAGAGAGAGAGAGGTAGAGAGAGAGGTAGAGAGTTAGAGAGGTAGAAGGAGATGGTAGAGGGAGAGGCAGAGAGAGAGAGAGGTAGAGGGTGGTGGGCACGGAACTCGTTTTGGGCGACCAGTGCTTGTTTTCCATAATCAGATTTCGACCCAATGCAGGCGAGAGAGAGAGAAAGTTAGACAAGAAGGGCTGAGCGAGAAGGGAGGTGGGAATGCCAGCAGCAGAGGCAGGCGAGAGAGAGAAAGTTAGACAAGAAGGGCTGGGCGAGAAGGGAGGGGGGAATGCCAGCAGCAGAGGAGCTTGATCAAAGCTCACGAAAAGGGAGGGGGAGAAGGGAGGAGGGAGTGCGAGCAGCAGCTGTGCACGTGCTAGCAGGCTGGCAAATGGTGTGCGATGTGCGCGCACCATGACGAGAGAGGAAAGCCATATGGCTCTAGGCAAGCCCAAAAAAAAGTGGTCGCATTTCTAAATGCCCACTTACAAAATGTCTCGCCCAGACCAGCGCAAGCGCTGGCTTCAGGGCGAGACCTAAAAAACCGAGTTGAACTAGTGTCTCTATCACCTGTTGTATATGCTGTTTGCAGAGACTGTAGGAGTTTGCTCTTACTAACCTGTCGTCTAAGTATGGGTAAACATGAATTCCTTGCCTTCTTAGATAAGCGGCTACTGCTGCTGGGCACTTTGTGAACACTCTTGGTGCCGATTTGAGTCCGAATGCCAGTACTTTGAATTGGTAGTGTGTTTTGTTGACCACAAATCTTAACAGACTTTTGTGTCTTCTGTTCATAGGGATGTGTAAGTATGCATCCTTTAAGTCTATGGTTGCCATGTAATCTCCTTTTTGCAATTGAGGGATCACCTCTTGCAGTGTAGTCATCTTGAATCTTTGTGTTTTTATAAATTTGTTTAGAAACCGCAGGTCTAATATTGAGCGTAATGTTCCGTCTACCTTTGGAATTAGGAAGTACGTGGAATAAAATCTGTTCTTTTTTTGTGTGGTACATGCTCTATTGCATGTTTCCTTTGAAGTTCCTGCACCTCTTGGAGTAGCTGAGATAATTCTCTTCTTGAATGTATATTCTTGTTTGGTCTCCTGTTTGGAGGTTGTTTTGTTAGCTCTATGCAGTAACCGAACTGTATTATGTTTAAAATCCATTTGTCTGAAGTGATGTCCTCCTATTTTTGAAGATACATTTTTAGTCTGCCTCCTACTGATGTAGTATGCTGGAGGAACTGTAAACTTACAGGATGTTGTTTCTGTATAGGTTGAGTTCTTGTGGGCACACTCACTGTTCTTGGTGAGTGTGCAAGTTTTTGAATGCAGTCGCTTAGTTGTGGTTTGTGGGCCGCCTCTTTGTGGCTGGCCTCTGCTACGGGGACGCCCTCGAAAGGATTGCCTTCCTTGTTGATACTGCCAGTTCTGCTGCTGCCCTTGCTGCTGCCCCTGGCTTGCTCCTTGGTATGTTTGTTTCTAAGTTTGATGCGAGGTAGGAGGTTGGTGGGTACCTCTACCTGCTGGTCTTCTTGAGGGTGAGCCCCTACGCATGCCTCTGAATTGTAGGGCGCCCATGGACCTTGCAGTCTCGTTGTCCTTTTTTAATTGGCTGAGTTTGTCGTCAACCACACTTCCAAACAGTTGTTCGCCATTGAACGGCGAGTTTATGATATTGCTTTGCACTTCTGGCTTGAAACCTGATATTCTCAGCCATGCGTGCCTCCTTTCTGTAATGCCAATCATCATTTGTCTGCTTGATGTCTCTGCAGCATCTAGGGCTGACTTTAAACATGTGTTAGCAATGTTTTTACCCTCTTCCACCAAGTGGCTAGCTCTTCTTTGGAACTGCTCCGGTAGGTTCTTTAACAGTTCTCCTACCTCTTCCCAATGTTGATAAGCATGTCTGTTTAGTAATGCATTTGAATTAGCTATGCGCCATTGGTTTGCTGCACTTCTTTCTACCTTTCTCCCGACAAGGTCCATCCTTTTGCTTTCCTTGTCTGGAGGTGGACCCACTGTGGTTGGTACATTAGCGCTTTTCCTAGCTGTGGAAGTAAAAATAGAGTCAGCTGGTACAGAACCTCTGATGTATATAGGGTCTTTAGAGGAATGCTTGTACTTCTTTTCTGCTCTTGTTTTGACCTCTCCTTTATCCGCGCCGAGGCGTCTTTTTCCTGACTGTCTTTCGACGTCTTGGATCTTTCGAGGGTCTTTGCCGCCACAGAGTCCTTGTCCAAAGATCCGACAGAGTGTTTGTCTTTGGATGCAACTACGGTCGTCGAGTGCTTCGATGCCGAGGCTCCTTTTGTGGGTCTAGAGTCTGTTTTTCGAGACTCTTCTGATTTTTAGAGGTCGACAACTCTTACCTCCTTCGAAGTCTTCTTCTCGACCTCCACGACTGAAACGTCTCTGTCCTCGTCGCCTTCTGGCCCTTCGGCGACGTTGTCCTCTTCGCTGGAGAGGCCCAGGTCTCTAAGCGATGGTGGTGGTCCTTGGCCTTGCATGGTATAGTTGCCTCTTCTCTGTCTTTCTCTCACCCTCAACGTCTTTGGGGTGAAGTCGGAGCACGCGTTGTAGTCCTCGCTTCGGTGATCCAGCGGTAGGCAAAGGTTGCAGACCGGATGCTGATCTTTTTGAGCGTACTTGTGGTGACAATTTTTGCAGAACTTGAACGGTGTCTTGTCCATTACCGCGCACAGGGAGCCCCCTGCATGCGCATTCTCCATTCGTCGTCAAAGAGTTGGATTTTTCACCTTTCGACGGACTCCGGTCGTTTGGATTGAAGTCCTGAAAGTCAAAATATTGTACCGCAGAACTTTTTTTCCTAATTTTTCGTCGATTCTTCTCTCCAATCTCGGGAGCTCCTTTAGTATCGATCCAGACCCAACGGCGGAAAAAAAGAATCTGAAGATGGCGACCAAAGGTGGGAGCTTCTGGATGAAGCCCGTCGACGTCACAAGAGGACACCAAATGGTGGTATGTCGACGCCACCAACAAGAAAACAAAAACAAAAAAAGAAATACGACAATTCCGGAACCAACCACTAGATGGCGGAATAATGCACAGCATGTGAATCCAGAAAAGATTCACGCTGCAAAACATCCTCTTTCCGAATACCTGAATTCTTTTTGACTGTCATTCTGAGGGGGCTGTTAGGGTTGGGTGGGTGTGTGTGGGGAGGCAGGGTCATAAGGAAAGAATTGAGATGAGCCCTACGGGTTGATGTCTGAACAAGACTCAACAGTAGGATACTGTGTCACGGCCACCTGGAGAAGATCTATGGCGTTGTGCTACCCGAGTTTATAGAAGGGCAGGAATGGTATTTAGCCCAAGTCCCCATGACTATGTCAGTCAGGGCTTTGTTTGACAAAACAAGGGCTTGGATGAGCTCTGCCAGGGTTGAGAGACTTCAGTGAGGACACAGGTTTTCACCTCAACAGACCATAATTGTAAGTCCAGGATTTCGGTTGCACGTTGTAGGACTACATCAAATGAGGCTGTCTCTTCCGTTAAAGAGCCAGAGGAGAACCCAATCCCGTGTCAGGGGAAGTGTCCAATTTATTGGTATCATGTAAACCCAGATAACTATTGTCATTATCGGAATCCTATACGAAGAAGGCCCATATTTAGCCATATGCTACTGGGGCTGGGCTGCATCATAACTAAGAGATTTAGCACACAGGTGGCTCTCGAAAGATACTCAGACTGTACAAGAATGGCAGAGAGGGATGAACTATTGTGCTCTCATTGAGGATGCCATTGTAAGCATGAGAGATCTGGGGGCCATGGCAGGCATGCGCACAGGCAGAGGCTGAATGTGGTGCCAATTCAGACCATTGAGAAAGAAACATTGAAGTCCTCATGATAGGACACTTGGTATCATAGGCTTTGTGCTCTTTGCAAGAACATAAATCTTTGCGAGTTTCTTGACGGGAGGGGTGGGCTGGACTGTGGCACCTGCTTTTTTTTGTCTTATACTGTGTAAAGATATACTCCATTTCTCCATGCCCCACATGTACGGAGGCTCTGTATCAACTGTGATGTGGACAGACTTGCTTCAGAAAGCAGTAAAAATTTCTGTCATCATAATATTATGGAGAAATTAATTGCCATCATCACCAAACGTTGGCTGACTATGGTCAGAGTTTGACCTAAAATGTTCTTAGAGTACTGGAGGGCAATTATTAGGCATAGGCATTGTTTTATTAGAGGAAGAATTCGTGGGAACAGGGCACGTCTCAACTGTACTGAGGCGCGATTTCGAACAAGGTTGAGACAGATTTGGTTTGAAGTCGAACAGGACAATAGAACTGGCGTCCTCCTCTGGTGCTGAAGTAGCAGGAACCCACATGGATCGTGGTGCTGGACTTGGGAGTCAGTTCCTGAGTTGGAGCTGAAACCAAAGCAGGTTCAGGAGACACAGATGGCTCCAAGGGCAGACCCGCCGGCGGTGACCCAACTAGAGACCTCCGCAGATATGTGGGGCCTGAAGGCATACCAGAGGGAGTCGGTAGGGTGCGAAAGCTTCAAAACATTGCCTCCATAAAAATCTCAACCTGTTGAGGCATCGCCGACGGCCCTGGAAATTCAGGGTGTATCGGAATCAGCAGTGCAATCGGTTCCTTGGTGGGGGACGAAGACCGAGGGCCACCGTGCTGTCCTTGCAACTTCTGTGACAGAGTGGGAAGGCATGGAAAAAGGCTCACTTGGACTTCCTGTTATTTTTTTGGTTTTTGATTTACCCGAAGACTTGGACAGTGATGACGACCTGTTATAGGAATGGCCGCAAGAGCAGGAACGAATCCACACCTTGTGGGGATCTTTCTTGCGACGGACTCTACAATGTTCAGAGTCATTCATTTTAGGAGGGGACATGTTCCTTTGCACACTGGAGAAGAGTTTTGAGGAAAAAAAAAAACTTAGCAACTGCCAAGAAAAAGCTAGAAGCTAACTATGGATTAGAGTACAAAGGTAACGAAAGAAAGGAACTGACGTCAGCGTGCTTGGGTGTTTATATGTGGCTTCTGCCATCACCTCCGGGGCGGAATGGGGGTCGATGCGGATGGCACACAGAGACTATGCTGAAAAATCTTCTGGATCCAGTCTGCCACCTGAGGATATTCTAAAGGTGAGGAATCAGAGGTTAGAATTATCTATCAGAAATACTAATCATGATGCAGACCTCTATCCTGATGTCGAACCATATCCTTGTATTCTAGTTGTCCAGGCACCAAGACCTATACTAGTAATTTCTTTGATGTTTTTATCCCACCAACTATATTTTCAGTATAGAATTTAAAGAAAGCATGCAAAATAGCATAGATCATACCTATAAACCTGTGTGCTTACATCTACAAACCTGTGTGCTTACCATGTTCTTTCTCATACAGTGGGTCAAGGGCCAGGTCTTCTATGGTCCAAACACCAAATGGCAGCACAGAACATCTGGTATATTTCAATACCTCCACTGATCACTTGATTTGCTACAGGGCTAACACACAACTCTCTTGTGTTTCCTACTGATCCTTTTAACAGGATTAATTCAGCAAAAACGCACTCCTGCCTGTGGAAGTTGAGGTCTGTGCTGAGAGTGGGATGAGAAGGTCTATCTTCTGGCAACCAACGTAGCAGTAGCTGGTAAAGTCTTGCTATGGTAAGACACATAGGAAGGGATGGAGAGTCATGCCAACACCAGTTCCCAGAAGGCAGGTAAACAGTTTGCAGGTGCCCACTGTTCCTAGACAATACGTCCTTAGACATAAAGCAAAGAAAGAATGAGCAAAGGGTTAAATACGAGCTATAGGCAGGAAGGAGAGTAAAGTGTGAAGAAAAAAGGACAAATACTTGTTTCTCATCTCACTTGCTTTCCCTGGTAGATGCAAAGAGGTCCATATGAAAGCAGTAAGGCTAACTGGAGGAAGACCTCTTTCTATCCCTCACATTAAAAGAAAGGACTTTCTTTTTCACTAACTGAAGTAAAGGAGAAAAAAGTGAGTCTGACTACCCATTTGACTGGACGAATGAAAAGAAAAAGGACTTCCATGTCCGCTGTGTGGTACACCTGTATACACTCGCCCCTACCTATCACATCGGGAAACTTTAAACAGAATGTAATTAAATTATTTTATAGTGTACTTCATTTTAATTAGTATAGTAACTTGAAGTAAAAGCCACACAGACTGTTGATCTCTACCCTCCACTAAGGTATACCTGTGGTCCTTAATATTCAGGATCCACTTACAAAGATTAAAATGGTTGCCCCATGATTTACGATCCAAAATAGACCCAAAGGCAAGAAGACAGCCCAAAAGGTCAATGGTCCATTATTAATGGCATACGACATCTGTTAGTCTCCTTAATGGTGTATGATGTTTCCTACTCTTCAAATTCACACTCAGAGCAGTTAATAGCGGAGGCGTGGGGATCTGCGGAGAACACAGCAGAAAAGATTATGCTGGGTTGACATTACAAACCTGTTGATATTAAACAGCCCATATATGCAAAATTATGCAACGGCAGCCAGTGATCACGCAGATTTGAGCACTCTTTCTCTCAAACGTACTAGAATGCACCCAAAGGATAATGTTACTTACCCAGTAAGCATCTGTTCTTGGCATGTAGAGCTGCAGATTCACATGCTCTGCATACTCCTGCCATCTAGTGTTGGGTCAGGATGTTTGCAAGTTGCTTTTCTTCAAAGAAGTCTTTCAAGTCACGAGGTAGGTGACTCCTCCTTTCGGTGATAGTGCGCATGGGCTCGACTCCATTGTTAGATTGTTTTCCCACAGAGGGTGAGAATGGAGTTAGTAAGAGTAGAATAGAGATGACCATGCCTATGTATGTAAGTAAGCAGAACTGCAACAGGTATAGGTACCCGGGGAGGCAGGTGGGCACTTGTGAATCTACAGCTCTACATACCAAGAACAGATGCTTACTGGGTAAGTAACATTATCAGTTTGAGGCATGTGAGCTGTAGATCACATGCTTTGCATAGACTATACAGCAGTATTCGCCCAAAGCGGTGGCTAACGTATAGCTCTTGCAGTGGTCTGAAAAAGTGTTCCAAGTACTGCCTGGCCTACATTAGCTTGTTGTTTCGCTAACACATCTACACAATAGTGTTTGGTGAATATGTGCGGTGTAGACCATGTTGCAGCAGAGAATTCCTTATGTTTAAATTTATCCTCCACTGCTAACCAAACCATGGAAGCATTTAATACGATTCTAACTTCCATAAAGGGACACCTTACTTGTCAAACTTCCCAAAAAAACCTTCAAGACAAAAATGGTTTGGGAAAAATTGCTCACAGGCACTAGCGGACTTACATAAAGCACTTAAATCACAACCTAGAGATCAAACGCTTATTAGAACTCTTAGGTCTGCTTATAAATCTGCAAGGCGGGAAAGGGCGATCACCAAGGATGCCTGGGAAAATCTGAGAGCATCATCCATTTCCAAGGACAGTAAATATTTCTGGAAAATAATTAACAGTCCCCTTTTTCAGGAGGAGAGCAGGCCTTCAATGAACCTCCACATTGATGAGGCCACATGGATAAATTACTTCCAAAAATATATATTCCAGGAACTACCAGCTAATATCCCAGAGTTATCAGTGCAACACCTGAGGACCCCACTAGCACTGGAGTTCTCCATAGGTGAAGTAGAACTTGCATTAAATCAATCTCCAGCATTGAAGGCTCCCGGGCCAGATGGGGTCCCACTAGTTGTTTTTACAATTAACAAACCTCTATGGGTACCTATCCTTACAATTGCATTTAATGCCATAGCGAAAGTCGGCCCTCTGCCGTCCTGGAGACAGTCCGTCATAGTCCCAATCCATAAGAAGGGGAGTGGTGCAGACCCGGCTAACTATCGCCCGATTTCTTTGCTGGACAGCACAGCAAAGTTAATGAGCAGACTGCTGCTGAACAGGCTGGAGGAGTGGGCAGCTGAGAACAAAATCCTCGCTGAAGCCCAGTATGGCTTCAGGAAGGGGAGAGGCACAATAGATCTGTGTCTCAACCTCGCCCTAATTGCCGCAAAATATTCCGTTGCCAAACAGGGGCAGCTATTTTTGGCATTTATGGATCTGTCTGCGGCCTTTGACTGCGTGAGCCACAATAAATTGTGATCTATCATGGAGTCTTTGGCCGTGCACCCACCCATAATCTCATTCATCAGAGACCTGTATAGACACACAGAGGCAGTAGTCCGTTATGGGAAAAAATGGGAGTGCACAAAACGTTTTAGGATTGATAAAGGGGTAAGACAGGGTTGTGTTCTTGCCCCCTTTCTCTTCTCCCTTTACACAAACTTTCCGAAGCTCTGATTGAAAAATGCAAGGACGTCCCAGTGGTAAGGTCATATCCCCCACCTGTCATGCTTTATGCAGATGACACCGTCCTTTTAGCCAGAACACCAATGGCCTTACAGCTTTTGATCGAGACATACTCCACATATATGGCAGATCTAGGCCTACATGTTAATAAAACAAAAACTTATGTGATGGCCATGGGCAGGGCCAAGAAGCAGAAAGTAATGGGCTTTGATATAAATGGCAGAAGACTGGATAGAGTGGACAATTTAATGTACCTGGGAATTTTTTTTTACGATAAATTAAAATGGTCCGTTAGGCGTGGCCTGAGGCGTCAAGATGGCGGTCGCACTCTAAGAGTGCTCCTGACCCCCCCCTCCGTCATCCGCCTCCATCCGCCCGTTACCTGCTGTATCTCCAGCTCTTCTTGTGTCGGTTGCGACGTTGCGACCCCCTGACAGTGTTCCGGCCCCGCTCCTGGGCTGCTCGGGGCCCCCGACGACGTGCTGTGGCCTCTTCATCTCAGAGCCCGGCCAAGATGGCGGCGCCCTGCTGAGGCTCCGGACGGCCTGAGACCCAAAGATCCTCCTGGGCCCCCGGGGCCGCCTCGCAGCGTTGAGTGCCTCCCCCGGCGCGGCCGGTGCTCCGGTCGCGCGCCCCACGAGGGGGGCGGCGCTGCAGGGGTGCTCGAGCGGGGACGCGGGCCTGCGTCCCGGAGTCGACTGTGTCCCTGCTGCCTGATAGCTCGGTCTCCACCGGTCGTGCGGCGGGAGCCCCGCGGCGCCTGGGGAGACCGCCATAATCGGCTCCCATTGTCGGGCAGCGGCTCACAGCTGAGGAGCATCGACCCCCCCCCCGCTACACAGACCCACCGGCGCAGCCCTGAGTGGCCCGCTCCCTGATTCCTGCAGCGGTGCGGGCTGAGTCGACCTCTGAACCACCTGGGGCTGATCTGCCTGAGAGGAGACGCCAGCCTGTGCCTAGGCCTAGCCTCTCCCTATCCAACGCCTGCCCCTGGGGGTGGCGGCGGCGAGGCGTGCTGATCCCGGCTACCAGATCGGGTGGCGGTGTGTGGGGCCTGCCGGCAACTGCTGCTGAGGACGGGAGTGTGGGGTGTCCCCCCTAGCCTTCCGGCTGCCGGTGAGTAGGGCTTGGGGGTGGGGATCAGCCACCACATCGGGTGGCGAGGCGGTGGGGTGCCCTGGTCCCCCCGCCCCCAATCCCTCGTCGTTCCCCCTGAGCCCTCCCCTGGGGTGGCTGGGCCCGCTTCTCCGGGTCCTCGCTGGCCACTGACCTGCCCGGTGTGGCCGGGGACTGGTGCGGGACCCCCCTGGCCCGGGCGCCTGAGCCTTCCCGGACCGGACCCCACACCCTGCTGCAACCCGTGTGGGAGTGGCGGCCCGCCTGCTACTGCCGAGCCGCTCGGGCTCGAAGCCGTGCGACATCCCGGTTGGCCCCGGTGACGGTCCTGGTACGGGGGGCCGAGGGGGTGACCGGCCATCATACCGGGTGGCAGCGCGAGAGTCTCCCTCGGCGCCTCCGCCCCCCCCTTTCCTTCTTCTGAGTTGCGGAGGATCTGCTCCCTTCCGCGCCCGGCTCCCGGGTGGGGGCCTCCTGGGGTCGGTGGAGTGGTGGTGGACGGCTCGGCGGCTCGGAGTGGCCCGGGACGGGGGCGGGACCCATCACAGCCCTTGTCCCCCCGTTGATCCCCCCCACACGCATCGGACTACTCTCCGGGAGTGAACTCATCGCGGCCGGACTTGGAGGCGCGCTGGGGGCCGGCTGTGAAGGCGGATAGTTGGCCCAGACAGATCGCCCTCCACTGGAGCGCTCCGCCCGGCCCCGGGGGTGGCCGCGGCGCCAACTGAACCTGACCTCTCCTGCGGACCTCTGGGGGCAGAACGGGACGCCCGGACCGGAGTATCGACGGCCTGGGTGTCTGAATCTGCTCCCCCTCCCTCTGCAGGCCGTCACCCACCCCCCGGCTGGCGTGGAACGGAACTCTAATCCTGGCGGCGATGGGCAGAAACCGTACCCTGCAGACTCCTGCCCCCCCCAACCCAAACCAAAATGGATCAATTCACCACGTCGGAACGGGACTCTGGCATTGGGACACCTGGTGCATCTGGCGCCACCGGCGGTGATCTCTCCACCATCCTTCAGGCGATCACCGCATCACAGGCCTCCGTAGAAAACAAAATTGGTGAGGGTAGATGTGGCTCTCATCCGCCAAGACTTGCGCAATGCCACAGCGCGCATCACAGAGGCGGAATCCCGCATCTCCACAACAGAAGATGCCATTGACCAGCTTAAGACCCAGGTGACCCACCTCCAAACCCGGACCTCGGAGCTCCATCGAAGGGCTGAGGACGCCGAAAACAGGTCGCGGAGAAACAACTTACGCCTCGTAGGATTTCCCGAGGGGGTGGAGCAGGGTCACGCCGACACGTTTGCGGAGACTTGGGTGCGCTCCTGGATGCCCAAGGAGGCCCTATCCCCTTGGTTTGCTGTCGAACGAGCCCACCGCTCCCTTGCCCCCCAAGCCTCCACCTGGCGCCCCTGCCCGACCTATAATCCTGAGGGTCCTTAACTTCCGGGACAGAGATGCCATCCTCGGGGCGGCCAGAGCGCAGGGCCCTCTACATTTTCAAAACAGCCGGATCATGGTATTCCCCGATTACACCAGGGAGGTGCAGGCCCAACGTCGCACCTATGACGAGGTAAAACAGAAACTCCGTAGCATGGGCCTCCGATACGGTCTCCTCTTCCCAGCCCGGCTCAAGGTTATCTTTCAGGATAGGTCTCTCTTCTTTGACAACCCACAGGCGGCATGGACCTGGCTCACAGAGGAACGGCCGCTCTTGCACCAGCCGGCCCCTTCCCCCAACGGGCGGGCCCCCCCACAGCCGCATCATGCTCTCCCCAAGCCCCAGAGGCGCCGGACCAGGTCCCGCAAGAAAAACGACCATCGGGGGTGGGGACATCCCGGTCACCGGGTGGGGCATCCCAACGCCCGCCCTCCCACGCTTCAAATCGGAGGTCCCCTTCTCCCAGCCCAACTGCCTCCCTGAGCGACCTGAGCGGTATTCCAGAGCCCTCTGTTCTACGCCAAGCCAAATCTGACTCTGACCTGTCCAGGAGCCCTGCGCTCCACCGATCCGACGAAGCCGAAGTCACCTGAGCTGTGCCACATGGCAGGATCTCTTTAACGCCTCCCCCGGATGACCCTAGGAACAGCCTGTTCTTGAAATTCCCACGAAAGGGGACAATCCAACCCTACTGTAGCCACCGGACATGAGAACTAGTCCATACTTCACTCCCTTGTTTATCTGTAGTCCCAGATACAAATTTGTTCTAACCGTAAATGCAGCGATTGACAAATCTTATCCGACTTTATGGAGGGGGGTCCATCTCCGCCATCCTCAGGTCCTTCTAACCGTTTTAGATTAGCATTCAGCCCCCGGCGGGGTTGTTGTTTTGAACTGAACTGTTTGTTTTTGTGCTTTCCTTTTCTTTCAGGGCGACAGATGCTTCCTTTTCGGAAGTGTAGGGTGGGGGGAGAAGGAGGGGGTGGGGGGGGGAGACCGTTGTCTTCCGGTAATTTGTTGTTGTTTTTTGCCGCCCACGGGCCGCGAATTTTTCTTTTGGTTGGTAGCTTTCCACGCAGATCTGCCTTAGACGATGACATGAGGCCCACCAGAGTGCACACCTTCTGCCCAACGGCCTCGGAGCATTATTTCCCTTGGGACCCAGGCCTCCTCACGCTTGCGTTCCTCCTCATACAAGATACCCACCTCGATGATGTCCACCTTACATAGGGCCCTCCACATCCTCTCCTGCAACGTTAATGGCCTATTGGATCGTATAAAACGCACCGCCGTGCTGCGCAGCGCCCAACGACACGCACCAGACATCCTGTTCCTGCAGGAAACACACCTTCTGGGTTCACAATGTAGTTTCCTCGCCCGGTACGGGTTTGACAGGGTCTGGCACTCTGGGTTTACGAGGGGATCCCGAGGGTGGCCATATTACTCCGAAGAGGGCTCCCCTTCACCCTGACACGGGCTGAAACGGACACACAAGGCCGCTATGTGGCCCTGACGGGTATGATTGAGGGACACCCCCTCAACCTCCTGTGTACATACATCCCCCCCGCCACCATGGCCCCTGCCCTCCGTCGCTTCATGCTGGTACTCTCCTCCTTTCCGCAAGGCCTGACGATTGTCGGGGGTGATTTTAACACTGTCCTGCAGCCCTCGCGTGACACGTCGGGCACCCCATCGGCCTCTCGCCTTGCCTCTGCGAAACGCCTCTCTGACTGGTCCTCCGCCCTGGGTCTCTGCGATGCCTGGAGGGTGTGGAACCTCCGTAAGGAACAATACACCCACACTTCGGCGGCCCACCGCACCCACTCTCGTATAGACCTGTTCCTGTTGCCTGCCATAGACTGTCAATTGATGGCCGGGGTCACCATCTTACCCAGGGGCATTTCAGACAACTCCCCCGTTTCCCTCCGTCTCGGGCACCCCCCAGGCGACGTCCGTACGATGTGGCGGATGAATGCCTGGTTCCTACAGGATGCAGGATTTGTGGAATCCCTCGGGCAGGAATTGAAGAACTACTTCTCAACTAACACAGGCTCAGTCTCCTCCCCAGGAACCCTGTGGGAGGCTGGCAAGGCTGTGATGCGAGGGTTGGCTAGAGGTCTGGTCCAAGCGAAACGCAAGAAACAGTCCGCCCGACTTGTACACCTAGAGGCCCAGGCGGCGCAGCTGGAAGGTGCCCAAGACACCACCGATAACGACGACTCCGCCCGCTCGCGCTGATCAGAGAGGAGATCTGCCGGCTCTCACTGGAATCCGCTAAAATGCTTTGTCGCTCCTCTGTGGCACGCGTATATGGTTGGGGTGATAAAAATGGCAAACTTCTCCACAACCAGGTGTCCTATCCCAGAGCCAATCGCATAATCCCCGAGATTCGGGACGGGAATGGGGTCCGTCACGCCATTTCCCCAGCCATCGCCCATACGTTCGCAGACTACTAAGCGGGCCTCTACACGGCCCGGCCCCTTCGGACCTCTCTGGCAACGTTGTTGGCTGAGACCGGGACTCGGCTGCCCTGCCTTTCCCGAGCAGACTCTGCGGCCTTGGATACTCCCTTTACCCTGGAGGAGATACAGGGGCGATTTCATTATTGCACGCCGGCAAAACACCCAGGCTCGACGGTTACCCCCAGGAGTACTATGCGGCCTACCGGGACACACTGGTCCCGCACCTGACGGAACTGTTTAAGCACGTAGTGGACAAAGGGTCCTTCCCACCTGAGGCCGATATGGCCACTATCGTAGTCATCCCAAAGACACAGCCACCCTCCCTTGCATGTGCGGATTACCGCCCCATCTCCCTTATCAACACGGAGGTTAAGATCTTTGCCACTGTGATGGCCCAACGAATCCGTCCCCATTTACCAGAGCTGGTTCACCCAGATCAAAGCGGCTTCATGCCTGCCCGCGGTACCCGACATTGCATACGCCGCCTCCAACTCGCCCTCGCACACCGCCACCGCCTCACCCCGTATCTGGCATTGCTATTCATAGATTTTGAAAAGGCATTCGACACGGTGGACTGGAGCGACCTTGAGGAGGTGTTGGAGAGGATGGGTTTCGGACCCCCGTTCCGACGCTTTCTCCGGGTCCTCTATTCGGCTCCCAAGGCAAGGGTCCTCATTAATGGCGTGCTGTCCGAGGCGTTCCCTATTCAGAGGGGCACCCGCCAGGGCTGCCCGCTCTCACCGCTTCTATTTGCATTAGCAATGGAACCCCTGGCCTCCCTCGTCCACCAAGATCCCCTCATCCGTGGTTGGACCTGGGATTCCGAATCAGGTCGATAAGATCGCCCTGTATGCCGATGACGTCCTCCTTTATTTGGCGGATCCAGAGAGCTCCGGCCCGCGATGCTTGGACGTCCTCTCTGCCTTTGAGCGGGTTTCCGGCCTCAGACTTAACCCGGCGAAGTCCACACTGGTTCCCCTACACCCGACACAGGCTTGCTTTGACTGGCAGACGACCATTCCCCTGCGCAGGCAGTCATTTAAGTACTTGGGGATATGGGTAGCCCTTCTCCCCGAACTTGAATGGGCCCTGAACATCACACCCCTGGTCACTAGGGCCAAGGCAGACCTCAGGAAATGGCAATCTCTCCCACTTAACCCCCTTGGCAGAAGTGCCCTTTTTAAAATGATGGTCCTTCCCCGCTTCTTGTACACCTTACAAAACATTACCATCCACCTCCCGGGCAGCTGGTTTCGGGAACTGGACGGGGTACTCACCCGCTTTTTGTGGGGAGGAGGGAGATCACGACTGTCCCTAGCACACCGCCGCATACCCCCCTACGACAGAGGCATGGGAGTAACTAACCTTCACCTCTACTACCTGGCCACAAGGCTAATCGTGATCCACGACTGGTTCGCGGGCGGCTGGTCCGACCCGGCGTATCGGGTGGAAACCAGGTCAATGGACTTTGCTCAAATCCAGGCCTACCTGTATGGGAGCCCCGTGCCACAGGCCCTTCCCCCCGCCACTAAAGCCGTGCTTATGGCCTGGCGGACTGCCTTGCGCCACGTAAAGTGGGACCGTAAACTCACCAGGCAGACGCCTCTGTGGTGTGGGGCTTGGCTGGGGGAGGTCTCGGCTCTCCAAGACTTCCGTCGGTGGGACCACATCGGGATCTCGCTATTGGGGGATGTCTGGGCGGGTGACCATGTCAGATCATTTGCAGATCTACAACACCGTTACTCCCTCCACTCCTCCCAGTTCTACAAATATTTACAACTAAGACATGCCCTCCACACCCACATTTCATCCCCCACCTCCCTCCCCGAATTCAGCCCCCTGGAGGCCCAAGTGATGATGGGAAACCTGGGCAGAGGGGGTGTATCGCGGATCTATCGCTCCTTGGTGAACAATGGCCCTGCATCCCTGGACCTGCTTCGTACCCGCTGGGAGGGTTGGCTGGGTTCCCTAGATGACGCGGACTGGAGAGATGCCCTTATGGCCCCCAAGACTCAGACGACCTCCTCCAGACTGCGTCTAGTACAACTCTGCTATCTCCACACGGCGTATCTCACCCCAGCACGCCTGTATAGCGCCCGCATGCGGCCCTCCCCATCCTGTGCGCGATGCAACCACGCCCCGGCGGACTTTTACCACATGGTGTGGCAATGTCCAGCCCTTGCACCGTTCTGGGCAGGGGTGGAGGGTGAACTCACACAGACCCTAGGCTGGGAGGTCCCCCACGACCCGCTGCGCCTGCTCCTGGGGGTGTTTGATGGCCTTGATGGATCCCGGTCTGACAAGCGCTTCCTGGGAACGGCATTAGCGGTGGCAAAGCGTGATATCGCAGCGCTCTGGTCCCAAGCCAAGCCACCTACTATGCGGAAATGGAGACGGGGAGTGGACTGGTGTGGAGCTCAAGAGGAACCCCTCTTTGAGGCCCGAGGATGCCCTGAACTTTTCGGTAAAATATGGGGCAAATGGTTCAACTCACTGCCCGTTTGAGGGGTTAGATGGGCTGGATAAGTGATTGCTTGTAAACATGTGCTGTATTCATATTATTAATACCTTACGAATCTTTGTTGCCTTTATCGTCTATAATGCTTTTAATTATTGTGCCTGACATGCTACCAACGTATTGTTGTTTTCGAAAATTCAATAAACTTGATTATCCCAAAAACAAATTTAAATGGTCCACTATGGTGAGGAACAGGGCGCTCCTGATGTCCAAAAGCATTGCTGGAATCTGGAAGTTTGCAGCAAAAATAGGAAATAAACCAGTAAAAGAAATGCTAGAAATCTATCATGCAAAAACAAGATCCATAGTGTCATATGGTGCAGCCGTTTGGGGAATTGCAGACATTAACTCCCTTCAAGTAATAGAAGATACATTTCTAAAGAGACTGTTAGCTACCCCTACATCGTGCCCAAGCATTTTAATTCACAAAGAATTAGACTTCCCGTTCATTTCCGATACCCTGAAAATTGCTCCCCTTCTAGCCTGGCTTTCAATTTTGAAAAGGGAATCGGTCCCTCTGAACCATCTAGTACTAAGGGACATCCTAAACTTGGACCGAGTTTCCTCGATTAGCTGGCTAGCTTACGTGAAACAGTCCCTCACAGAATTAGATTTGGAGCATCTGTTCAACTCACCGTCCGAGTGTATATCCTTTTCCAAATCGCGTCTAAAAGAGCTCTTTTATAACAAATGCAACTCATACAGGTGGCAAGAAAATCAAAATAAAATCACAGTGACCACATACTTTGCATCACCAACTCCATGAAGTGGTCATTTATCCTACATCTCATTTGTCACGAACATCAGCCACCGCTTTGTATTGACTAGATTTAGACTGAATTATATCCCATTAATGGCTGCCTACCCGGCTCAAGTATTTTCGATAAACCAGCTATCTTTCTGCCCTTGTGACGGTCTTTCCCCCCAATCTATTTCACATCTTTTATTCTTTTGTTCATTCTACTCGGTAGAGCGGAAAACATTCATTATTCCACTGTTGAAATTTTTTTGTATTCGATCGCACAAACAAGCCCTTGAAACTTTCCGAGCATTGGAAACTCAGTACGTATGTTATACGCTTGCCAAATTTCTTCTCGCTGTCCTTAAAAATCAGAAAAATGCACTTTAACCCACATGGGGTACACTTCTAGAATTTGCACTACCACCCGCAAGCCGTTTTATGTATACGGTTTTACGACTTTTTAAATCAATTTTATAGCTGTTTTATGAATTTAACATCATTTTGTTTTAATAGTTACTAAAGCTGAACCATTGTTTTATATGATGCATTCTACACTTCGATGATTTTATGTACTTTTTATGCATTTATTTGAATGCGAAATAAAGCTGCGATGACATTATCCGTTCGAGGCATGTGAGCTGTAGATCACATGCTTTGCATAGACTATACAGTAGTATTCTCCCAAAGCGGTGGCTAACCTGTAGCTGTTGCAGTTGTCTGAAAAAGTGTTCCAAGTACTGCCTGGCCTACATTAGCTTGTTGTTTCGCTAACACATCTACACAATAGTGTTTGGTGAATGTGTGCGGTGTAGACCATGTTGCAGCTTTACAGATGTCAGCTATGGGGATGTTTACTAAGAAAGCCATAGTAGCCCCTTGTTTGCGGGTGGAATGCGCTCTAGGGGGTATTGGTAAAGTCCTCTTTGCTTTTGTATTACATGTTTGGATACATTTAACAATCCACAGAGCAATACCAGATTTAGAAATAGCATTGCCTTTGTGTGGTGGAGCAAAAGCAACAAAGAGTTGTTTAGTTTGACAAAATGGTTTTGTTCTTTCTATGTAATATAGTAAGGCTCTTCTAACATCTAAAGTGTGTAGAGCCCGTTCTGCCGCTGAATCTGGTTGAGGAAAGAACACAGGCAACTCAACAGATTGATTGATGTGAAAGGCAGATACCACTTTGGGTAAGAATTTAGGGTTAGTACAAAGAACCACTTTGTCTTTGTGGAGTTGGAAAAATGGTTCTTCTATGGTTAGTGCCTGAAGCTCACCCACTCTCCTCAGTGATGTAATAGCAATGAGGAAAGCAACTTTCCAAGTGAGAAATTAGAGTTCACACTTATGCAATGGCTCGAAGGGTGGACCCATTAGTCTGGTAAGGACAATGTTAAGATTCCATACTGAAGCAGGTGGAAGTCTTGGTGGAATAACTCTTAAGTCCTTCCATAAAAGCCTTGATAACGGTTACTCTGAAGAGGGACAGATGTCTATTTTGAAGGTATGCAGCTATTGCAGCGAGATGCAATCGTATGGATGTATGAGCTAACGCTGACTGTTGCAAGTGTAGTAAGTAACAAATTATATTTTGAATGGAAGCATCTAAGGGATTGATATGGTTGTTATTACAATATATAACAAACCGCTTCCATTTAGCTGCGAAACAAGCCCTTGTAGTAGGCCTTCTGGCCTCTTTAATGATGGTCATACAGTCTGGTGGAAGGTTCAGATAACAAACTCTGACTTCAGGTGCCAGATCGCTAGGTTGAGTTCTTTGGGATCTAGATGTCTTATGTTTCCACGGCTCTGAGTGAGGAGAGTGGATGTGAGATGTAGTTTTTGATGGGGAACTACTGAGAGCTCCAACAGGGTAGTGTACCAAGGTTGACGGGCCCATGTGGGAGCTACTAGGATCAGTGTGAGGGATGTTTGTCTGAGCTTCCGAACCACTATTGGAATGAGTGGGAGAGGCGGAAAAGCGTAGGCAAATATCCATAGTGCATTGCCTTTGGACAATGGGTGTGGATACCTGGAGGCGAAGCTTGAGCATTTTGCGTTTTGGTGTGTGGCGAACAGATCTATCTGTGGAAAACCCCACATTTGAAAGAACGGGAGGAGAACTTGCGGGTGAAGTTCCCACTTGTGAATCTGTTGTGTCTGCCTGCTGAGCAGGTCTGCTATTTGATTGTTTACTCCTGGGAGGTGTTCCGCTAGGAGAAAGATTTTGTGATGTATGGCCCACCTCCAAAGGGCTTGTGCAAGGCGTGACAGCTGGAGAGAGTGTGTTCACCCCCCCCCCTGCTTTTGTATGTAATACATGGCTGTCATGTTGTCGGTGCGGACTAGGACAGCTTTGCCTGTAAGGTGAGTCTGAAAGGCTTTGAGTGCTAGAAATACTGCTAGCAGCTCTAGATGATTTATGTGAAGTTGCTTTTGCTTTTGGCTCCATAAACCTTGAACAGTGTGAGTTTGGAGATGAGCTCCCCAACCAGTGAGCGATGCGTCTGTTGTTAGCACTGTCTGTGGAAGTGGGTCGATGAAGGACCGCCCTTTGGATAAATTCTGTGGATTCCACCACTGCAGGCGGTCTACCAAACCTAGATCTGATAATTGACCCCGAGACTGACTCCACTGTCGTGCTAAGCATTCCTGAAGGGGACGCATTTGAAGTCTTGCATGGGGACTATTATGATGCAAGACGCCATCATTCCTAGCAGTTGCATGTATACTTGCGCTGGAAGTGACCGGTTTGGTTGAAACTGAGACTAGAGCCTGAATATTGCAAATTCTGGCTGCACTGGGACAGGCTAGAGCTTTTTGAGTATAGAGAGTGGCTCCCAGATAGGTTTGTGTGTTGGAGGGCTGGAGATGTGACTTTGGCACATTTAGTGTGAAACCTAGATCGTGCAGTAACTGCAGCGTTATCCGAGTGTGCTGGAGACACTTTGGGTAAGAGCTGGCTTTGATGAGCCAGTCGTCCAAGTATGGGAAGACATGAATATGTTGTCTTCACAGGTGAGCAGCGACTACTGCCAGGCATTTGGTGAATACTCTGGGAGCAGTGGTGACTCCGAATGGAAGCATCTTGAACTGGTAGTGTTGTCCCGCTACCACAAACCTGAGATATTTGCCATGAGTGGGATGTATTGGAATATGGAAGTATGCGTGCTTTAAGTCTAAAGTGGAAATAAAGTCCCCTTGCTGTAGAAGTGGGAGTACTTGTTGAAGTGTGACCATATGAAAGTGGTCCGATTGAATGTACTGATTTAGTTCTCCGAGATCTAATACAGGCCTGAGAGAGCCGTCCTTTTTTGGTATGAGAAAATATAGGTAGTACACGCCTGATCCTTGATAGTGAAGTGGTACGGGCTCTATAGCTCCTTTTTGCAGCTGAGAGTGAACCTCTTGTTTGAGGAGGTGTAAATGCTCTGGTGACATTTTGTGAGAACGTGGAGAAATGTTTGGAGGATTGTTGGTAAGCTCCAGGCAGTAACCAGATTAGATAATTCCTATAACCCATCTGCCTGAAGTTATTGTATGCCAGACAGGGAGGAATTGAGAGACGTCCCCCGACCGGTGTGGAATGATCGGGGGAAGGGGAGGCAAGTCACTGCTTGCTTGTTGAGGGGGAGGTGCTGGGTCTAGAACCTTTACCTCTTCCTTTACCCTTGTTGCCTCTAAATCCGCCTCGAAAGTAACCTCTTGAAGAGGATGACTGAGTGTTACCTTTATATGACGTAGAGGTGTTGTCCGTAGATATGTTTTTTGAGTCCCCTCTGTAGAAGGAGCGACGAAAAGAACCCCTAGTGGATGGGGACTGTAAGGCCCCTATGGATTTTGCAACGTCTGTGTCCTTTTTCATCTTCTCTAAAGAAGTGTCTACCAGGGGTAGAAAAGAGATGCTTTATGTCAAAAGGTAAGTTTAAAATAGAAGCATCTACTTCGGGTTTAAACCCTGAAATCCTAAGCCAGGCGTGCCTTCGTAGCAAGACACTGGTGTTGATTGCACGAGCCGCAGTGTCAGCTGCATCTTAAAGCGCATCTAATAGATGTGTTTGAAATTAACTTTCCTTCCTGAAGTAGGTCATGCACCTTAGCCTTGTGTCCGTCAGGTAGAAATTGGAGCAATTGTTCCAATTCGTCGTAGTGTGCTCTATCGTATCTAGCTATAAGAGCCTGGGTATTGGCAATACGCCAATGATTGGCTGCCTGCGCAGCTATTCTCTTTCCGGAGGCATCTATTAGTTTAGATTCCTTATCAGGAGGAGGGGCATCTCCTGATGTTTGTGAGTTTGCCCGCTTACGGGCATTAGAAACCACTAGGTAATCTAATGGTAACTGACCTCTGATATAAACTGGGTCTGATGGTGCTGGTTTATACTTTTTATCCACCCTTGGTGTAAGAGTTCGTGCGCAGAACGGATCTTTAAAAATGTCGTCCGCATGTGTTAGCATACCCTTAAGCATGGGTAGTGTGTGAGTGGATATTTGGGAGGAGCTTAAAGTCTCAAAGAGAAAATCCTCCTCAATGGATTCTTTATGAGGCTGAACTCCATGATATTCAGCAGCCCTATTTATTAGATCTATGTACCCTATGTTATCATCAGGTGGAGAGGGTTTTGTAGGGTATAAATCTGGATCATTGTCTGTGTTTGGATCTGTATTATAATCGTTTCATGGATCAGGACAATTATCATCTACCCAATCCCCATCATCCTGGTTGTCAGGTGATTGTGGTGGTGGGGAATTTGTGGGTGTTAATAAGTGTGGGTTAGGTGGGGAAGGAGGAGGAATAGAAGGAGGTGAGGGATTAGTACCAACATTTTTCCTCTTAAGAGGAATGTGGTAAACTTCCTCTGCTTCTGATGTACGTTTTAATGGCAATTTCGTCTGGATATGTCCAGTTTTAGGATTGATGACCAGTTCCTTCAGTTTTGGGTCTGGGTTTGAAGTTGGGGGCGTCGAAACGAGGCACCTTTAATGGAGTAGGAGCCGTTTTATCTTTCGGTGCCAATATTTTCGGCGCCAAAGTTTTCAGATCAGAGGATGGTTTTAGTTTCGGTACTGAAGGAGTCGACTCCGAAACGTGTTTCTGTTTCGATGCCGATTTCGGCTTGGTGCCCGAATGGGGTCGACTTGATCCCGAGCCGGAAGGCTTTGATATTTGTTTCGGTGCCGGGACCAAAGGTGAGGCATCTGAAACATGTTCTCGGTGCCGACCTTGGTCCGAAGGCAGAGGAAAGTCCATGGCCTTTTTCTTGGGCCGCGTTGGAGTTTGGGGCAGGGATCGCTCAGTACTCACGGTACGCTGACCATGCGGAATCTCCTCGTCCATGTCAGAGTCAGCTTCTGACACGGAAATGGGCTCCTCTTCTTCCTCAGCTCCTTGCACGTCGTCGACGTCGTGCTCGGAATCTTCTCCGAAGAGATCCGGAATGGAGCCGCTGTGTTGTTGTTGCATTTCATGACATCGAGCCAGACGGTCACGGAGCGTCTTTTTGGATCGGAAAGATTTGCACACGTCGCAGTCTTGTTTGTCATGTTCCGGGGAGAGGCACAAGTTGCACACTTCGTGCGAGTTGGTGCGCGGGTACTTAGCGTGGCACGGAGGACAGAATTTGAATGTAGTCCGTTCCATCGATTGCAAGATTTTTTGGCGCGGTTAGGCCCAACAGCCTTTCACGAAGTTTCCCAATCTAAAGAGTTTTTTTGTGACACCGATACGATACGCAGAGAATGGAAAACGCGATCGAATAACAATACCGTCGAGGGTGAGTGAATTGCGCACCGAGGGGAACCCGAAGAATGGCTTCGAACCGGAGCGCAGCAATATACGTCCGAACCCGATGGTGGTAAAAAACAATCTACAATGGAGTCGATGCCCATGCGAACTATCACCGAAAGGAGGAGTCACCTACCTCGTGACTGGAAAGACTTCTTCGAAGAAAAACAACTTGCAAACATCTGGACCCAACACTAGATGGCAGGAGTATGCAAAGCATGTGATCTACAGCTCACATGCCTCGAACACCTTTTTTTTGTCTCTGGCAACAGTGTTTTGATACAATTTTGCGTAACAGCTTTACTAATGCAACTTGATCTAGAAGTCTCAAAATTGCCTGGATTTTCAGTGAGCCTTAGTTTTTTGTACTAAGGTCTATAAAGGATATTGTTTCATATCGATGTGTGGATTATTATGTGCCTATAGGAGGTGTAGGACTGCTATCCCCTAGTCGTTAATAGGCAGTATTTTAAAAATAACTTTAAAGTGCAGGAATGTTTTGAACTTTGTCCTTGCAAACAATAGGTTTGTATGGTGAAGGGTCTCCCTATTTCAGTGATTATAATATTAAGAGGCATGTACTCCGGTTTGCAGTACCAAATCAACAAGTTTCAAGAAGGGACATGTTTGTATCCACACAGACAGCATCTGAGAACAACAGGTATAGAGCCAGAAATCTATTTGTCAGTTGTACAATCAGAGGAAAGTCCTAAACGCTGCCTATTTTGCATAAGAGTGAATTCTTTTTCTCCCTGAAAACAATGAGATCAAGCACTGAGAACACCTCTTTCACCACACTCTGATCCTCTAATTAGTGAAAGTCCTACATTCTGTGACTCGGAGAGCCTGTCACTCCAGCCAATGTTCTTATGCAGCACATTGCAGTCATATTTCAAAATCTATACATGCTTCTGCTGGTCTACAAAAACCCTAAGGCCTAAAAAATTTTGTGTTGCTTTGCCTCATAATGTATCCATCAGGCACCAATAAAGTCTCCAATGGTGTTTGCTAAACAACTCAAAGTTTGTAACCAATAACATCATGTGAACATGTTGTTGCTGGGAATTAGATTACATTATTGAAGATGTGTCACTGAGAGCGCCTCATTGGAATCGCACCTTGCGTGCTATCTGAATGCAAGAGCCCTAAAAGGGGAAGAACAAGCATTTGCAATGCAATAGGTCTTGCATTTGCGAGAGTTAGAGCTATTGGCATTGTAAATGACAATGACATATTTATGTGTTTTGAAAACCTGCAAGCGGTGCACATGAATAAAAGGCATTGTCATTTACAATGCTAATAGCTCAAACTCTCGCAAATGTGAGACCTATTGCATTGTGAATGCTTGTTTGCCTTCCTATGGGGACAAACACTTGCAACGCCTCCCCCAACCCATCGTTCCCTCACCCGCTCTGGACGCGGCGCCTCGGGTGACTGCTCTGCCCGCTAACGAGAGGGGGCGGCGGAGAGCAACTCCGCCCGTGCCTCCTGCCTCTATTGCTGCTTTCTGTGGCCACTGCACCAGAGCAGACGGGAGCAGATGAACGTGGCGCAGATGCTACGGGCTATGCCGGGCCCCTGATGCATGTTGTGCCGCCGGACATGTGGGGAGGCACGGGGGGCTCAGAAAACAGGAGGAGTCACAACACAGCAGACTTCTAAGATTAACCCACTGCATCCCACTGTGTTGTAACCTACCAGCCGGCTCAAAACACCTGACCGCAACTGTGACATCACCAGGCACATTCATCTCCAGCAGCCTTCAGCAACGAGAGTGAGGCGACGTGATGGGATGGTAATTAAAAAATAAGGATGAAAAGGGCGTTGTGCGAAAATGTAAAGCGCTGCGCCCGTGCATATGTAACTTATGTGCATGGTGGCCCATAAAATGGACGCCATGGTTCTTATAAAAAAGAAAATTTAAATGATGAAAGCAGGCAGCGCTCTAAAATATAAAGCGATGCGCCTTTTAATTTATGTGCATGGCGACCCATGAAGCAAGCGCCATGGTAAAAAAAGATAAAGATTAAACCAGACGCCATGCTAGGCGCCCTGGTGACATAATATAAAATAAAACAAGAAGTCCCTAAACATAACATATGAACAGCTGCAGCAAAATAAAACTGTAATTGGCTGGTGCTCCTTGCGATAAAACGGAAGTGATGTATCAGGAGCACCAACCAATAAGGAGCCTGGAAATCAGAGTAATGCATAAATTAACCATCACAAGCAGCAGGCGTGATTACAATTGCTATATTGCTTACAGCAGGTCCTGCAGACAGCGCATGCGTGCTGCCTAAGATTGACATATAAATGAACTCTGTGTGGAATAAACATGTCTGGATTTAGTAAAAACAAGAGGAATGTTTTCTGTGATGGAAAGCATTATTACAGAGAAGGCTCATATTGCTCAATAACTACGATGCGCTGCAGAGTGGATTACCATTGGTTCAATTGTCTTATTCTGTGAAGTCTCATTATATGCAGGAGAGCTGGGGGTTGATGAACAAGAGATCTAGATAGAGGAATAGCTGGATAAACATTCATCCTTACATTAGAAAATCTATACCAGCTTCTACTTTTGCAGAAGCTTCAATCAAATATCACAGCGCTTATAGCTGTCAAATACTCTCCACTACAGTACATACATCTATTCTTCCTAAGGCAAGGCAGCAATAACCTTATATTCGCAAGGTTGTCGGGAGAAGAGATGAATGTTCACACCTTGTCCAACTCAACTCAATGCCAGGAGTCTCAAAGGGAGAGTGGCTGGTTTGAAGGGTTCGGACAGAAAGGAAAAATCCTTGGGAACCGAAATATTGCTATAAGCTGAAGGGATCTCCCTTGAACACTTTAATGCACATAAAGGCTTGCCACTACAAAGCTCTCACAAGCTGTATATGCTCTTGTCTGCTCTAGCTACCAAAATAACCATTTCAAAGCTGCTTAGCTCATCATTTTACAGCAGAAAGTGGAGAGTTTAAGCCAAGCGTTTTCTAGAACTAGTGGCAAACATGCCACACCCAACCATGAACCTAAAACCAGATTCTGACCTAAACACGCAAAGAAACACATTAAAAGCAGTTACGCCAATGTCTAACAGCATTATCTGCCGCGGCCAATTATTTATTTGTAATTATAAAGTAGAAGAATTGTTAATATTAAGATTTAATATGTGTAAGGCAGAATAGTAAGAACTCAGGTTCATTATAGGAGCTTACAGTGCTGGATAAAAGAAAAACCTCTCTCTGGAAGAAATAACTTAAGCAACAGAAAGATCAGTTTGTCTTCAAATTGCGTGTTATCTTAGGTTTGCTTGAAAACATAACAGCCCTAGGCTAATGACTCTCGACTCTACAAAATGTCAACATTCAATATTGTGAAATGGTAAAACTTGAAACTAGTAACCATGCACATCAATGAGTAAGACATTCTGTTCTTTCAAGTCTTCAGTCAAAGAAATCGAAGACAACAATTTACCTGTTTCTCCAAAAGTGCTGTTCTCTCATTCTCTGCTTTCCGTACCATCTGCTTCATATACTCTAGTTGCTTTTCCAAAAGGGCACACCGAGATTCAGCCGCAGCCAACTGGGATAACAACTCTGCAGATATAGATTATATAAATAAGAGTGAGGAAATACTCCAAGAAAAAAATTCAAAAGTGGTGACATGAAGTGAAGCGATTTTTTCGTAAAATGTAGTGTGTCATCTTGATGATTTCACATGCCTAACTATTAAGGTAAAGCTTATGGATACTATAAGAATTCTGTTCCAAGTAAAGCATTTGAAGAGTGTTCCTACACTGAGCAACTGATGTTATCTGGAAAGGTAGAATTGTAATGATGAAATATAACATCCAATCTTTGCATTAAGTGTTCTAACCCAATTTACTTAGGGAGAGAAAAAACAGTCTTAACTTCCCCCTCAGGATTAGAACCAATCCTCAAAGGAACTGTTTCTACAAGTCTGCCTTATGAATGTTTTCATGGGTGAGGTCTGCAGCTAAGGCTGGTATTCAAACTATAACTCTCTTCCCTTATAGACAAGATGGTGTGAACACATCAGGGGTATGCCGAAGAGTTTCATCTGCTTCATGGAGTCTGGGCTCAAGTCAGGCGAAAAGGATAATGATTCAAATTTTTGCTCACTATAGATTCTCTTAAACTTGTGTTCAACTTATATGGGTCCTGAAGGATGCATACAAATGTACCCATCATTCACAGTGGCATAGTAATAATTTCAACAAAGCAACAGTGTCAAAGTATTTAATATAAACACCATCCTTTTGACAATACTAATAATATTTATATCTACCCTATTCATAAATCAATAGAAACACAATAATTTAGGAAGTATTATTGTAACTAATAATTACCTTTGACATAAACAATCCTCATATGTGCGTTGGGGAGGAGGGGATGGGGGGGAGCAACACTTACTGCATCATACAAAAACCACAATAAAAAGGTTGGGGAACCACATAGAGAAAATAGGAAGGGAACAACTAGTAAGAAATAAGTCCAGGATGGAGCAACTAAAAAAGCAAGAAATGAAAGAAAGACTAACTACAACAAGATTGCTGTGCATCTTGAACCTTACAGAGTATTGTCCATCGAACAAATAGTTCACTAAAATGGACATACCAAGTGCTAAAATAGCGTTTGTAGAAGGGAATGACCAGCTCACCTCCCTTAATTCCCACTTGTGGCTGCTGCCCTCACACCCACTTCACCATGCCCTTGTATTCTTAAAGCTGTTTTCTGCTCTGCCATGATGCCCTTCATGTGTTTCTGCACTTTCCAGTCATCCTATACACCAATTTTTTGGGTTTTTCCAATGAGGGCACTTTTTCCAGGTAGAAAATAACGATCAACAAATTAATCTAACTAAAACAAATCAAAGACTGTGTCTAATTTGATAACCTAGACACATATATCAAACCTCTACTTTACCTTCCAAGTCATAATAGACTTCTTGTTTGAAACTGCACAGCTAAGTGTGTAAAGAGCCCTACAGCTAACTCTTAAATACCAGAACCATCACAAAGTCCACAGGAACAAAGCCATTTGTTCATGAGAACTGGGACTGGTTGCAAGAATGCACTATGACCGCCAACAAATACAGGAGGGAAAGAATGATTTGAGCCAAGAACACATACCTGTTCAGGCCTGCCTGCTTCTTTAGTAGACTTTCCTCGATCGAAACATCAATATATCTATATATGTATCTATTTGTGTGCAAGTATTTTGAAGGACCTTAGAACCATTATAAGCACATAATTTTAAAAGGCACTGAGGACACAGTGACAAATCCTGTAGAATCCCGCAGTCCTGGGATTATAAGAGAATAGTCTACCTTTAAGTAAAGATTCCAACCAATCCCTCAAGGAGCCCTGAAGGCCAATAATATCAGTTTCTCCAGTACTATATTGTGGCTATGTCCACCTGCTGATAAATCCTAATGTATCAGCACAATGAAACTGCAGAATCCAAGTTAATAAGGAGGTAGTCAGAACCAACCACAAGAACAGACTCTGTGCTCTACTATGGCGGAAAACAAGTTACTTTTCAGCTAGGTAGTTATTCCCTTCACCTTAATTGGCCTGCTTTAAGCGCGTCCATCACTTTATCTATAGTTCACAATCGAGAGGTAAGCTGAAAATGTGCTGGCTCCACAAGACAGAATTTAAATATTTAAAAAAGGAGGCATGACCACGGCATACTGGAGACTTAGCTATGGGGCCTTCCTCGAAGGTTCCTGCCTTCAGTGGGCCCAGTTCTCTGGGATATCTGACTTTATGCAATCATAAAGGACACGGGTCCAGTGAGTACCCAGACTAATGATTTTTTAATCTGAAAGATTATGCATGGAGAAAGTCCACCAGTGATTTTTCTATAGAACCTTCCAATACTGGTGATGAGAAAGCAGAGGTTAGAAAGTCCACACAAATTACAACTATTTTACAGTCCACAAATTAGGTAAAGTTCATAAACCACTTTTTGGAACAACGGAACAGTTGGGTATATGGCCGCAGGACATAACTTTCACAAACATGAATAATGTTTTTTGCAATGTGTACTGTGGACACAATGTGACTTGAGTAACATCTTATTGAACCAGCGTCATTCTAGTGTAAAATAGGTGTGCTTAAACAACCATAAGACAGAAACAGATATAAATGATTATAAGCACCAATAAAGTAAAAGGATGGTAGATTCCTACCATAGTGCTAAAACAATGAATACAGGCAGGTATAAAAATACATGACCATAATAATGCATACTCCTATGATACAACCATAACCAGATGTACCTATGTGTACCTAGCATGTATGAAGGTGTAGAGCCAAGAAGCCCCCTAGGCTGAAGCCAACCCCATTACCTGAAGTGAGAGACTGTGGGACCCAGTCTTGGTCTCGAGATGGACACCCTGCAAGGGATGTCAGACCACTGCGAGCTGGAGTGTCTGCGTGCAGAAACCTCAGCGTCTCGCGTCAGTGTGTCAGCATGGAAGTCTTTCTCCTCTGGCTGCCTTGGTAAAGATGTGGTGTATATGTACCCAAAAGGTACCCTAAGGGGATTCTACCTTGCTGTGCCATGTCGGTCGAGGATGACGGAAGGGATGAACCTTATACTTAGTTTTTATGCAGAAGATGGTAATCCTGCTGTGATTCTGAGAATCTTCATGTATAATTAATTAGGCTAGTTTTCGGGGAAAACCACACAACATTTTATGCAGCACTTAACTAGGTAAAAGGTCAATACCAAAACCCGTTATGTAGTGTAATGGTACGGTAAATGTAGGTGAAAGGTTAGAAGAATACTTGGGCCTATATTGAGGTACCCTATGAAACATAACAAGGCGGGCCTTTGTTTTACACTCCTTACGTGATTCCTAATGTGAATGCCAAGAAAAGGGCAATACTTAGCCCTCCATTTCTGTTCCATTGTAACTAGGGCTCCCAGTTTTCCGTTTTTACAGATTTTTACAGATAAATACAGACAGAAGAAATGTGTTTCCTGTCTGTATTTATTTTTTAAAGCGGAAAAATACTGAAAAATGTGCTTCTAATGAGTGACTTTCCTTCCTGTCTGCCGTGAATTCCAAGACAACAGATGAGTAGATAGATAGCATGGGGAGTTAAAAACAGATTAAGATATCATTAAATACAGGCATATGTTGAAATATATTTGTAGGAAATTGCTAATATTACCTGTGGGTGTAGTGTTTTGCTATATTTGGCTTCTGAATTCGCTAAAACGCGACAGGCGTCACAGTATGAGTGCATGTTTATCAGTTAAATAAATGTGGAAATGTACCAATTTTGTCCCCATTTATGCACAAACCTCAAAATAAATATGGATTAATACTAATAAATTGGCCAAAAACTAAATATGGATAAATACAGACAGAAATGTAGAAACAAGCATTTGCAATACAATAGGTCTCGCATTCACGCGAGTTTGAGCTATTGGCATTGTAAATGACAATGCCTTTTATTTATGTGTTGGGTTTTAAAACATAAATAAAAGGCATTGTCATTTACAATACTAATAGCTTAAACTCTCGCAAATGCGAGACCTATTGCATTGCAATAAAGGGCTTTCTCGACTGCTTGTTAGATTGTAAATATCAGAGGAAGAGACCGGCCTGCGACGTCTTCAAAGTAGTGATAAATAGTGCAGTGAAGAAGATGTGTAAGTGTTGTAAATTACACAGACACAAAGTGTGAAGTGCGAGTTACATATGATCCGAGCTATAAACACTAACAAAGCGCTCCAACACCTTTTGCTCTGTGATTACACTGTCGCGGTTCAGGAGGAAGAGTGGGAAGGAGGGCTATTTCCTGCCCTCTCCGTGATTTGAGTGTGCAGTGTGGCATTACGTAATGTCATTGCTATCTTTGGCTTAACACTCCAGCTGTAGTAGGGCCCTAGCTTCACCTCCTGGTGCAGAGCGGTCTGTGCTTTATGGTAGGCATGGAGGGAGGGAGGGATGGTCTCGGCTGCAGCTCCTGACTCGTACAGTGCCCCTGCTATTACTAGTGAGCGAGAGGCGCTAAGGTGTTGGTATTGATGGTGGTGGTAGTGGTATTGGTGGTAGTGGTAGTGGTGGTGGCAGTGGTATTGGTGGTGGTGGTGGTATTGGCGGTGGTGGTGGTATTGGTGGTGGTGGTATTGGTGGTGGTGGTATTGGTGGTAGTAGTGTTGGTGGTAGTGGTGGCATTGGTGGTAGTGGTGGTAGTGGTGGTATTGGAGGTAGCGGTGGTGGTGGTGGTAACAGTGGTGGTAGTATTGGTGGTTTTGGTGGTATTGGTGGATTTGGTATTGGTGGTATTGGTGGATTTGGTATTGGTGGTATTGGTGGTGGTATTGGTGGTGGTGGTATTGGTGGTGGTGGTGGTATTGGTGGTGGTATTGGTAGTAGTAGTGGTGGTGGTGTTGGTATTGGTGGTAGTGGAGGTGGTGGTGTGGTTAATAAAGCAGGCTTTTGAGAACAACCTGTCAGGTGGCTTTAGTACAGATAACATGTAACACAGATGTGCTGTTGTCAGCTTCAGCCCATTAGCACAGGATTAAGTGCTACCTGGAATTCACGTGACTTAATTCGCTAATCATTTCTAAATCCATTTTACTTGGGGGTTTGAAACAGACACAAGATAATGCTGGGTTAAAGTGATTGAAAGCAGGCGCCCGTGTTACAGGGGTGGCCGTGCTGCTTCAAAAATACAAGTGGTTTCAGCTGAAGCAGCGCATGTCCGGCCCTGCAGTAAGAGAAATTCAATAAAGTAAATAGTGCTTACAGACTAAATAACAGGTCCCGTGTAACAACTGAAATAAAAGGGCCAGTCGCCATGGGAGGGTGAACATGAAGACAAGGCTGTACTAAGGAGGGACTAACAAGCCTATTAACGAATCCGAAGGCAGCATTTGCGAAAGACAATGACACAAGCCAATGAAAAATATGGGAGGAGAGTGGGCGCTGCTTCTCTCCCATACTCTACTACAGCAGTCTCACAGAGCCCTCTGTCCTGTCCAGAGAGAAGATAGGAGGTGCTCTGTCTTCTCCCTTTTGAAGCATTTGTCCTTCAACTAAAGACTGGGATAACTCTCAAGTCTTGAGTTTAATGTTCTGAGGCGAAGGCAAAATGTCACTTTGGTCCTGTAATGTCATAAGGTGAGGTGGCTCAGAAGGTTTTCATCTCCCTTGAAAGCATTTTAAAGTCATCTTTAAGTCTGCGATGAAGAGTGTAGGGGGACTTTTAGAGTTAGGGCGTAATATTAAAAGGGATGAGTGACTATACTGTTTGCATTTAGTCCGGCTGAGGGCTAGTAGATTCTCACAGACTGATTTTAGGCATTTAGTTGTTTAGTATGAAGGATAGGAAGAATCTTGAATCTTGTTTTGCACTCTGTGATGGGATAGATAACTTGAAGGCACTTAGATTCACAGTTTGTAAAATTCAAAATGCAGCAGATACTGCACGAAAGGCTGTGCTTGAGCAACTCAAACTCATGGTACTGTAAAGGGTTACATCCTACATAGGATGAAAGGACTGTAGACCTAGATCTTGTAAAGAAATATACAGAAGGAATCAGACTTAATGACATCTTTCAAGTTCAAGTGGGAAAGACAACTTTAGTTGATACTACGCATACAAAGATCAAAGAAACCGCTCTGAAGAAGTCCTGGATGGGACGAATTGCGTTGGCTATGGCTACGGAAAAAATACGTTTTAAAAGAAGATTATGAATAGTGAAAATGTTTAAAAGAAAAACAACTCTACGAGTCTTTGCATTGTGTGGTTCTGTTTGAATTAATTCTGAAGTTATTGTACGATTTAGTTACATGCTGTTAGTATAAATAAAAGATAATTTTGAGATCTGGCTCATACATCTTCTAAATGTTATTATGGACTTGTCCTGTGATGAAGGTTAAGGTGACTGATCTTCAGACTCGTGCACCTTTCTTTAATTTTGTTATAACAGTAGCCAAGCCTAGCTCTTCAGTCACTGCAGGCCTTTTCTTTCGCACGCATGACCCATTTCCCTCTGCACCAAAACTACCTTTCTCCTTTCTTCCCTACCCCACCCACGCCCAAAACAGAAGCACCCGGGCATATTCACCGCCTGCTCAAACCAGACGGGTAAATATGTGCATTAAAGCCCGGTAATACCATGTCCACACAGTTATTCACCATCCCGAGGGGTTTAACTCGTCATAGGTGCAATTCTATGAGTGGATACGGGCCGGTAACCAATGTACAGCAGTTGAAGTGAATTACCGCAATCAGCCGATTTAATTTGAAATTAAAAACGTAGGATTTCATTTCAGAACCCGTCGTTTTCAGGAGCCTGTTTGTGTGTATATATGTATGTGCGCACAAACAGGCTGTACCCACATAACAGGTGTTACGTCTTCTTTTGCATTTTTCTTTTTCAATGAAGTTGGCATTTTTATTTGCCGGGATGTGTATTTTTATTGTTTTACATGTTTTTGGCTAGTTTTGTTAGTTTCTACATTTCCCTTTAATACTGGGAAAGGGAAGAAATGTGACCATGTGGCTACATTGCTGACTGCACAACGAGCAAACCTCCACCAAAACTGTGTGATCTAGGTTACAGCACTGTTACCTTCCCATATCTGGCAATAATGAGAGCCCGAGAGACACGTTAATGAATTCCGGTATGAAAACCGGCGAGGCGGGATTAGTGCAACGCCAGCGGCATCTAGTGCTCGTGTGAGGAACTGCACCTTACATCGAACCAAACGCCCGCTTCTAACCTTGGTAAACTTACCGTTGCTCTGGAAACAAGCTGGTAAATGGAAGCAGCTGACGTAAGCGCGCCGTGCCCGCACACCATACGCGTGCACATCTCCTGTCCTCCGGGCGCGTGCACATCTCCTGTCCCCCTTCGGCTAAGAAACCGACAACAATAGATCTCGCCAAGGCGAGCAGCGCATGCGCTGCGTCGCTAGGCCTAAAAATAAATTCCATAAAACCGGTAGCCCTAATTGTAACAAAAATTTAAAGGGGATAACTCATAACTCCAAAGAGAATCAATAGGATGTTTTTCAACCAAGTAATTATAATTAGAGCTTCCGGTATTTATTTTTTTGACATTTCAGTTTGTAATTATCCATATTTATTTTTTGCTAATTTTATCTGTTTATCCATATTTATTTTGGGTTTTGTGGAAAAATTAGGCTGAAATTAGTTTATTTCCACATTTATTTAACTGGTAAATATGCACTCATGATTGAATTCCTACTAGGTTTCAATGCTGTAAACACCCGCAGAAGATAAATCAATGGACTTATAAAAAAAATATGCACATTTCAGTATCAGCCTTGTGCATATCTACTGCTGTTAAAGCCTCTTTACTAAAATTCCTTTCCTTTTTAGCCAGCTTACCCATCAATCGACACAGCTATTGTTCTGGCAATCATGGCAGACAGTATTTAGAATTACTCAAAAAGCAACCCAATTCTCGTTTTTATCCACATTTAAAAATAAATACAGACAAGAAAGTAAATGTTTTCTGTCTGTATTTATCTGTAAAAATCAGTAAAAACGGAAAACAGGGAGCCTTAATTATAATTAAGTACCAATATTAACAACTGAGAATGAGATGCTGGTTGTTAACTCATGAAAGTTACTGATTTAAATAAGATATAATGAAGTGGTCAAGAAAAACCCCTCTCAAAGTCTCAAACTTAGAATGACTACTTACACAGTCAAGAGCATAACTAAACAATTGCACAACAGTAACTGGTAAAGTGTCAATTTATACACACATGCACTCACACACTTGTCTAGATGTATTACCAAATGTTCTCACATGATGTAGGTAAAAGGTTAGAAGAATACTTGGGCCTATATTGAGGTACCCTATAAAACATAACACCAACTTCTCATCCGACCGGACGACATACTACAAAAAATGTAATGTCCTTCTAATTCAAGCATAATAATAAAAAACATTTTAAAATATTTTCTAAAATGTTCATAAATAAATGCAAAAATAAAGTCCTTTATATATGTTAAAGGTTTCTCTAAGTCCATTAAAATATGTTATATATATATATATATACACACATATATACATATATACATGGTTTGAGCCACTGAGAGTCTCTGAAAGCCATGGTGCTCAGCAAGAGAAAAGTAGTAGAAAAGGTTTTTTGTTTAAAATTTCAATTTTGGTTGTTTTTGAAGAAGGCCGAATTCTTCCCAGCACACGGCAAGCCAAATCTTTATGTGTCCTGTGAGGGAGACGCATCATCACTGCTGCTGCTTGCCTTTGCAGACTAAGGTCCCTAAAGCACCTCACAGATTAGGTCAAGCCACCAGCTGCGCTCTACTGGTCAGCACCTGGCGGCTCTTCCTCGGGTAAAGAGAGCAAGGGCAGGAGGGTGCTCTTTCCGCCTTCTTGCCCCTAAACGTTGGAATTCCCTCCCTGTGAGCATCAGAAGCATCAAAAATCATGTGTCATTCCGAAAGGCGATTAAAACATCTCTCTTTCCCAAGTAATCTGCTTCCCTCTCATCTACCCTTTTTGCTCTTCTGTTTGAAATCAGCGCTGGGACGCCCCTTTGCTGGGGCAGCCATGCGCTTTTACAAAATCAATAACATAACATAACAATTGAGCGAAGATGTTCTTCCTCAGTTCCCACAGCCGACACTGGGGCAGCATTTGTAATATCCAGAGTCTATGTGCCAGTAGTGGAGCCAGTATCCGATCCAACAGGACCTGAAGCGTCCCGTGGTGGCTCTAAGAATGCCAACATCAACATAGGAATATGCTGGGGACACTGCAGTACATGGGCCGTTAACGGGTCCAGCAATGCAACCACGTCCGGTGGCGCAACCGATGGAAGTGTTAGACAGAGATCCAACACGCATTCATATCCGCAGAACAAGCAGCGGAGGACAGGCAAAACACAGTCAATCCAGACTGGTCGAAATGATAGGAACCAAGACTCGATTAGTTCCCGAAGTCGAGGTGTGCCCAGACGGAGTACCATGCGATCACGGTAATGGCGCTCCAAGAGCGTTTTCTCCATCTCCTTGGTGACTGGGACGTCCATTGCGTAGCAGAAAAAAATCAAAATCAAGATACCCGCTACCAGTAGCAGGATTAGCGGAAGGCCTCTGAAAATGCTTCTGAATACGGAGTGTATAAAAGCTGGAATCACTCCGAAGACTGTCTGAAAGGGGCTTAACAGTCCAGAACCTATGGTCTTAAATAGGTGTACTATACCCTTCGTATCGGACATGTTAAAGATACACTGAACCATTTCTCCAAATTGGAAAGGGCAGTTAGTTCGTACAAGTGCGTGTATCTCAGCTGAGGACCTTCCAACCTGGAGATCAAAAGTCTCTCAGTCGAGGTTAAGGGAACATCTTTCTGTAAAAGCATGGCTTTCATTCGGTATAAAGTATAAAGGAAACATTCAGCGAAGGCCATAACGGCGCCTCCCTGACTGTGCGGGTCGGTGGAAACAATACTTGCATACAACAAGTAGCCCTGGAACTTATAGTGACAAGATATGCAATGCCTGGAAGCATCTTACAACAACCTTGATCATTCAGCATTAAGTAACTTCCATTCGAGAGCAGCCTGAACACCGGATTAATCACGACAGCCGGGGGAACCTTTCAAATGGCAGGACAAGTTAGCAACTGAACCATTACATGCCCCGGGAAGCATAATGTCCAGGCAAATGAGAGAACCACTCAAAGAATTCTTGCAGTCTGTACCGCTAAGAAACACTTCCGTGTCCCCGTTCCTGCATCTAAATCTGTACGGTAATTCCCAAGATTCATGGATGAATTCCCTACCCATCACTTCAAATCTGCCTACCTGGTGGTGTTCTAGGCAATATTGAAACTTGAAAGTCGTTACTGGCAAAGTTATATAGCCATTAATTAACAATTCTGTGGATGGTGACTCTGCCAAGGTGAAAGGTAATTGGTCTAATTTTTCAATGCGCAGCATTGTATATTTCGCATCCCTTGTGCCATTGTTATCTGCTTTTCAGTCAAATTATATGCAGAGGACAGAGACGTACTGTTGGTATATCGCCAGGGTACATAACCAGAGCGCAAAGATTGTAGCGTCCAGCTTAATGACATAATAGAACGTAACTGATTGTCCATGTTGTAAGATGGACAGATTCTGTTCCAGTAGATCTATACCAGAAGCCGTCCTAAACACGCCCACTCAATAAATCACCTGCACCGCGGCGGAATTCGCGCCGCGGTCAACGGGCTAAAGCAGTCTGTCCTGCTGTCAGAATTTTTTCTGTAGAAGCAAAACGCATTTCAGCGTTTGTGTACAAGTGTGATTTGTATGCTATGGGCACTGTTTCGCCTTCACTGAAGGTTAGGCAAGTGTACCCTGATTGAACCGCGATTACACAGATCACGAGATTTGTGGTATTTACACGTGTGTGTAAGTGTTTTGAAGCTATCATGTCAGCTTGTAAGGAACGAAGGATATCTGTGTGTTCCTGTGTCCAATGTCTGATTGAAAAATCAGGTCTGATTAAGTCGTAGAAAGGTTTTACTTTTCTGCGTAATCAAAAATGTATGTTCTGCCAAAATGTAGGAATCCCAATATGGATTGTAAATTTTTTTTAGAGCTTTAGGAGTTTGGAGCAGCGCGCACTTTTCGAAAAAGTTAGCTGCTAGGCTTTTCCCTTCACTTGAAAGTTCATATCCCAAAAATAGGACATTGAGATGGGCTATTTTTGATTTTTTTTAAAGTTGAATTTGTAGCCCTCAGTGGCGAACCCCAAAATTATGTTGCTCACCCTGGTCAAGTGATCCATTAAATCATCATCCGTCAGATAAATATCATCTACATAGGACAATGCCTCCTCATCCAAATTTTGAACCAACTCTGTTACCCTAGCTGAGCACAACCCGGGGCTATTCTTATACCCTTGTGAGAGTCGACAGAATTGACGCTGAGAACCGAGCACTGAGAATGCTGTCAAATACCTGCTTTCAGGCGCTATATTTTGGCAGAAAAATCCATTTGAGATATCTAGTGTTTTGTATTTTTTCCGCACAATGTTATTCATCAATGTGGCACTGTGTGCATTCTGTACTGCAAATGTCTTTGTGCATGTGTTCAGATGTCTGTAGTCTAAAACTAAATTATATGAATTATCACGTTTCATTACGGGAAACAAAGGATTATTAATTGAAGAGGTGCAAGCTTCTATTACACCTTGGTATTCAAGTTGATCTAAGATCTCCCGGACTTGCTTTTTCGCTTCTTGTTTAACAGGGTACTGTCTCTGGAGCTGGAGTAGTTTTTACTGGGATTACATGGTGAGGTGACCCAGCATCCCACCCTACATGGTTGCGATATAATGCTGGAGCAAATGCTACCACCCACTCCTGCGCATATGAATGTTTTAAGTATACTGGAACAAGGTTGGAAAAAGCCAGTAAAATTAACGTTTCTCCCTTTGGGCACTCCATAACAATGTCAGGCGGCCAATCTTTATCAGCCAAAAGGATGTCATAGCCAAAAGTCAGGTTCTCCCAGAAGAGACTTAATTTTTCTGGGTTTGTCCCCCTCCATTTGAGTGTTCTCATGTAAACGATGTTATGTTATGTTATTTTATATAGCGCTCAGCTGCCTCAGCGAAGAGGCGTCCCGGCGCTGGTAGCAGTGTCAGAGGGAAGCTAGAGACTAAACCACAGGGAACAGGTAGGTTTTGATGGCCTTACGAAAGGATAGCAAGCAATCCAGGCGGCGGATCTGAATAGGGAGGGAGTTCCACAATTTAGAGGCTAAGTACCGGAAGGACCGGCCCCCAGCTCTGAGGCGCTTGACCCGAGGGACCGTAGCCAAGAATTGCTCAGCAGAGCGTAGCTGACGGGTAGGTACATAGGGGATCAGTAAATTAGCTAGGATCTCAGGGGATGAAAGCTTGAGTATTTTAAAGGTCAGGCATAATGCTTTGAATACGAACCTTTTGGCCATGGGTAACCAATGTAGACGGCGCAATGCATCCGTCGCGGAATAAGTTCTAGGGAGCCTCAACAAGACTCGGGCGGCTGCATTCTGAACTCGCTGAAGACGAGTCACTTCTGCCTTGTTAGCGACTAACATAAGTGAGTTGGAATAGTCCAGTCTGGATAAAATAGTTGCCTGGACTATCAACTGACTAGTAGGAGGATCGAAGAAACCCAACATGGGCCTCAATCCCCGGAGTAGGCCAAAGCAGGTGCCTGCAACCTTCTTGGTGTGCTCCTGAAACCCAAGGGTGGAATCGAGCCAGACCCCAAGATTTTTCACAACCGACTTAGGGGTGGGGGCAGAGCCCAAGGTTGCTGGCCACCAACGCATGCTCCAGAGCCCCTTATCTCTCCCCACCAACAGCACTTCTGACTTGTTAGCGTTGAGTTGAAGGCAGTTGGTGGTCATCCAGTGCGCGACCGCAGCTAGGCCGCTCCGACATTGGGAGGCGCCCCGCGTAGGATCATCGGAGAGAGCAACCACCAGCTGCGTGTCGTCAGCATATGAGACCATGGTCAATCCATGGTCCCTTGCCACCGCAGCGAGGGGTTGAACGTACAGGTTGAACAAAATGGGACTCAATGCCGAGCCCTGAGGGACCCCCTGCTTAATGGAATGGGCGTGGGAGAGAAAGGGGGGGGCAGTGACCTGGAATGTTCTCTCAGACAGGAAAGATCTAAACCAATCCAAGGCCAGGCCTACCACCCCAGCCTCCTCTAAGCGACGTAAGAGGATCCGGTGAGAAACCGTATCAAAAGCGGCGCTTAGATCGAGCAATATCAGGGCCGCGGTATGTCCCTCATCCAGAATAGTCCGTAGATGTTCGCTCACCGCTAAGAGCGCAGTCTCGGTGCTGTGACCAGGGCGGAAGCCATTCTGGGAACGATCCAAGACACCAGTATAGTTCAGGAAGCCTGAAAGAATTATATTGGTATGAGCCTCGGCAACTTTAGCAGCCCAGGGCAGTAGAGATATGGGACGGAAGCTTTCCGGCTTAGTTGGATCCAGCGAGGGTTTTTTCAGCAAGGGAACCACCCTTGCTTGCTTCCAAAGCAGAGGCACCACAGCGGTGGTAAAAGAGGAATTGATAACCTGACGCAAAGGCGTAAGTAATACAGGCAGAGAGTCCCTAAATTGGGCAGGCCTCATCGGATCCATAGGGGAGCCAGATTTGACCTTCTTGCTCAGGGTGAGTAACTCATCCTGGGAAATAGGGGGAATGGCTGCCAAGGTGAGAGTGGGGAGAGGAGCAGGTAAAGCCACGGGATCAATAGAAGATATAGGAAAGGATTTGTAGATGACTTCCACCTTCTTAACAAAGAAGGTGGCCAAATCCTCACATTGTTGCTCAGACGTGATCACCGGGGTAGAGGGATTTTTCCTGTTTTTGAGGTCACTCAATATTTTAAAAATACCTTTAGCGGGGTTCTTACTGGACTTGATCTCATTAGTGAAGTAAGCCGCTCGTGCCAAATGTATGGCCTTGTGGTAGTGCTTGATCGCATCCTGGTATGACTTCTTAGCCTCAAGGTCGTAATCCCTTCTCCAGACCCGTTCTAGCTTTTTACAGGTACTGCGCAGAGCGGCCAGAGAGTCATTAAACCAAGGATTGGAACTCGAGCAACGACCCTTGGACCATTTGGCAGGAATGAGAGTGTCTAAGACGAGTAGGATCCAGTCGCAGAATGCTTTATACGCTCGGTCAGGATCGTTGGCTGGGATAGGGGGGCAGAATGCCAAAATGGCATGCAGATCCTCCAGTTTAAGTTTATGCCAGCAACGTCTAAAGGTGGCCTTAGGATCGGCTCTGGGCACTGGCTCAGATAGCGGGAAGGAAATGGAGACCAAAAAATGGTCGGACCAACACGGTCCGGAGGACGGATGTGGGACACTTACCCTTGTATCAGATGTTTCCACCGTGATGTGTTCATTCAACTCTGCTGTCATCAGAAATTCCATCAGGTTCTGGTGAGCTATTGTTACTTCTGCTGCACTGTCTAGCATTGTCAGAGCCCATTCCCCTTTCAGAAGTTGAGTCCTCAGAATTCTAGGCATGTCTAACTTTAAGACCCGCTACCTTCTTTTTAAATTGAGGTTTAGATTTTGGTTTATCTTCTTTTTTGATATTATAGTCCAAAGTGTGATGTTCGTCTCTGGACTTTGTCCGTTTTTCTTGTCTGTGGTCTGACCGTCCTTCTCTCTCGGAGTTTTTTGATGAACCCTGAAAGGAACTAGAGGAACGTGTATCAGTATCCTGATACCTGTCAGGTTTAATGTTATCTCGATTCCTATAGTTGTACCTCCTTTCGGAGGGCTCCTGTTGAGGAGACCCACTCCTTGATTATGATCTATTCTCTCTATTCTTTTGTTTTTTATTATCCCATTTCTTCTTAGAAGAATCAGGTGCTTGCTTGGTGCTATCCTTTTCAGGTCCACCCATGAGTTGAGGTTCCCAAACTATCTCTACCTAATTCGGCATAGGTATCTTTGATAATTTTAGGTAATTTACGCTCCTGCTGTAAAGGAGTGACATCCCTCAGACGTTGGCGTATTGCCACCGCTGCTGCCTCCCCTTTTATGTTTGCCAATATAATAGTTGATACCTGGGCAAAATTTCTGAACAATTACATCCCTAAGCTCAGAGTAGGTTTTGCTCCATACTCATTCTGTATCTGTCTTAATACATCTGGTATTACTGCTATTGAAGGGATACCATGTGTACTGGTATATATGGCAGCAAAAACTGTACCCCAGGAGGTACAATCCTCTATCTGGGGAGCTATCCCCATTGGCAAGCAGATTTTTAGCATTCTGTGTTTTTCTTGAGGGCTTGTGTGTGGAAACACTGCCGCTAACTGTGTGATTTTCTGAGCTATCCAGAATGGCACTGTTAGACCTGGCATTTCTTGGCGTGGTTACCCCTGACTTTTTGCCTCCACCTCCTCTATTTTTGGTGCTGTGATGGATTTTGTTTTGCCAACTTAGATGCTTTGGACACTTTGCCACTGCTAATCAGTGTCAAAGTGCAAGTGCTCCCTCTATAAAGTGTAATGGTAATTGGTTGTCCATGAATGGTATGTTTGCCTTACTAGTAAAGTCCCTAATAAAGTGCACTATGTGTGCCAGGGCTGGTAATGCAAATGCTACTAGTGGGCCTGCAGCACGAATTGTGCCACCCACAAAAGCAGCCTTAAAAAGGGAACTCAGGCCTGCCATTGCAGTGCCTGCGCGCAGTTTGTTAAACTGCCATGTTGTTCTGACAAGTGCACCCACTTGCCAGACCTTACCCTTCCCTTTCTATGCACATCAGTCACCCCCTATGGTAGGTCCAAGGTACCCCCTGGGCAGGGTGCAGTGCATGTGAAAGGTAGGACATGTACTAAGGTGTGTACCATGTCCTGACAGCGAAATAATCTCCATTTCGTTTTTCACTGTTGAAAGGCCATCTTGCCCATAGGACAGAATGGGGAGGCTGTGTAATATGTGTTCCAGCCTATCTTCCCAAAGGCTTAAGATGGAGAGGTGAAGTTTATTATGCCTGAACTGACAATGTAATAACACATCTTTTTATGAAGGTGGTTTTTGCATTGTGTGTTTAGAAGCCACTCTTTTAGAAGTGGCTGGGTTTTTGTGCTCTAACATTTCTGTGTGTCTCTGCCTGGTTGTGGATTGACTGTCTGGATTTCAAAGTGATAGGATCAGGGGAATGTCTTGACCCAGGGGAGGAGGTGAGACAGCAACAGGCTGACCTGCATCTGGAGTGTAGGGGGAGGAGTAGCCCTTAGAGGTGAAGAGGCCTGGGTTGCAGCCATAAAGCAATGGTCCCATCTCCTGCTGAGTGATTGATAATCCAGACCCCCACTAATCAAAGGAATAAAGGTGTCACTGGCAGGGAGGCACCCAGAACTGGTTTGGACAGGGGTCAGTGCCCCCTGAACACAAAGACTTCAAAGCCATTGAGGGGTATAACTATGAGAGCTGAAGCCCCTGAACTTTGGAGAATGGCTTGATCAAGATTGAACAAGACTGGAGCTACTTCGTGGTCAAGAGGAACCTTTGCCAAGGAAGAAACAACTGAAGAGATTGAAGGAAAGGACTGACCCTTGCTGTGTGTTCTGGGGCTGGCCTGCAGATTGCTGTTTTAACCAAGGAAAGGCTAAAGGGACTTTGCTGTGTGCTGTGTCCCCCTGCTTGAAAGGACTTTGCTGTGATGTGTCCTGAAGTAACTTATCCCCAAGGGCCCGAGGTGAGCTGGCTCCCTGTTGCGGAAACTCAGGAACACAAAAGTTTCCAGGAGAGTCTCAGCGACGCTGTGTGCTTGTTGCAGCCTGAGACCCTCATAAGAAGTGCCCTGTGATCGTGGGCACCTGGAGTCCAAGCGAGGATCAGCGACGCTGTGTGCGTGTGCTTTTTGCAGCCTGAGCCCTTCGTGAGGATCGTCCTATCGTGCACCGGAATCCAAGTGAGTCTCATCGACGCTGTGTGCGTGTGCTTTGTGCAGCGTGAGACCTTTGTGAGGATTGCCTTGTTATCGTGCACCCGGAGTTAAAGTGAGTCTCAGCGACGCTGTGTGCGTGTTCTTCGTGCAGCCTGAGACCTTCGTGAGGAGTGCCCGGTGATCGTGCACCCGAAGCTCCAGGGAGTCTCAGCGACGCTGTGTGCGTGTGCCCTGTGGCAGCCTGAGATCTTCGTAGCAGTAGCGGCCCTGACCGGCAGCCCCGGAAGAGCTGAGCCGCCGGCCCGAGGCCGCCGTTGCCAATTCACAAAGATTGCATCCGAGGCCCAAGTCGCTGGAAGAGGAGAGGAGAGTGAGTTCGCCCCCCAGGTAACGTGTGTTGACGCCTGGGGCGGGTTGCGGGCTCGGAGGGAGACGCTCTCGGCCTCTCTCTCATTTCGGCAGCGCGAGCCTCTGCTTCGGCTCGTATCGCGGCCCGTACTGGCCAAGGGAGTGGCAGTACCGGGGCCGGAGTTGCACTTTTGTTATTCCATACCCGTGTTGGGGGCAACTGTTGACGGAGTACCTGATTGTCGTATTACGCATTGCATCATTTCTGCATACCGAACTACCCGATTAGTGTATTACGCATTGCATTATTCCTGCATAACGAACTACCTGATTAGTGTATTATGCATTGCATTATTCCTGCATAACGAACTACCGGATTGTCGTATGACGTATTGCATTGTTTCTGCATAACGAATTACCCGATTGTCGTATGACGTATTGCATTGTTTCTGCATAACGAATTACCGGATTGTTGCGTTTGCCTTGAAGATGAGCCTGGCTGCTCGTGCCAAGCTACCAAGGGGGTGAGTGGGGGCTATCTCAGAAGGTGTCCTCCCTTTCCCGGACGTGGAAACGCGGGTCCCTATTTGACCTAAGGTACCTACCTCAGCCAACCAGGGATCCCGGATCTAACATTTAGTGGTTAGCGGAGTGGGATTTGAATGTGTATTTGCAAATTCATTCATAGTAATTGGTGTACATCATAAGTTTAGCGCAGACCACGACGCAACCACATAGTGTTCTTGATTTGTTGGTTCTAGTTGGTTTTATTTTTGAGCAACCTTTAAGCCACACATGTCTCAGAGGAGTCAAGTAGCCAGTGAGGCTGCAGATTTAGAGTTAGACATTGAGGCATTGCTTACCTACAAAGTTGATCAATTGAGGCAATTCTGCAGAGCTTTGGGATGTCCCATGAAAAGTAGCGCCAAGAAGGAGGAGCTGCAAATGGCCTTGAGGGCCTGGTGGGAAACCAAAGGGGCTCAGGAGGCGGTTGATGTTGAGGTATGGATTTGGTCCACAGGATTTGCAAGTGGAGGGACCAGCCTTAGGGGCTGGTAGTAGCCATTCAGGGAGGAGTTTTTCACCAGAGGAGCTGGAGGAAAACCAAAGGGTCAGAGAGCATGAGATGGAGGTTTTAAAACTTAAAACTCAAGAAGAAGAGAAGAAGCTGCTCATTGAATGTGAAAAGCGAGCAGAGGAGAGCAGGAGCGCTCTCGCCTTGGAAGAGAAAAAGATTCTCTTAGCTCATGAGTTAAGCATGAGGGAACTGGAAATGAAGGTTAAACAGGCAGAGTCCAGTTCAAATGGTGGCAGCACACAACCAGTGCCAGTAGGGAAGGTGTACATTCCCAAAGACTTAGTGTGAGATTACCAGAGGGGTGATGATATATATGCGTGGTTCACGGCATATGAGATCGCGCTGAGGATGAATGAGGTGCCTGAGAAGCATTGGGGGGCGGGCCTATGGAAACACTTTGAGGCTTCTGGGAGGGATGTTTTACCCCCTTTAGAGAGGGCGGGAACCCTGACCTACGCCAATATGACGGAGGCTTTATGCCTCAGGTATGGGCTCACTCCTGAACAGTACCGGCAGAAATTCAGGAACTTCAAGAAACAGGAATCCAGTACTTGGGTTGAGTGTGTGAATGCATACACGCGTGCACTGGATGGTTGGATGAAGGGCAGCAAGGCAACTGATTTTAAGAGCTTATGCGATTTAATTAGTTGGGAGCACTTCAGTAATGTCTGTGTGTTCCAGAGCTGCGCCAGCATCTTTTGGACAGTAAGCCGACTGATCCCAGTATTAAGATATAATGGGGTAACCCACAAAAGTCAATGGACCTGGGTACTAATTGATATAGAAAAACAATGGTCCTAGACTTATGTTAAATCTTAGTTGTCTGAAGCAATCATAGACAGCATAGGGTACATATACAGTTTAATTCAATAATGTACCATTAACTTATTTAAAACACATTCAAATATATCCTCAAAATCCAAAAAGAAATCCAAAAAGGGCACACACAATTGTTTTTATGTGACTCGTATTTTATTCGGTCACTTTTCATACCATTTTATCATATTCAATGTTCAAAACAGAGGAGTGGTTGCTCCAAGGGAAAAAGTGAAGAAAGAAAGTGCTCGTGAAGTAAGATAGAATATATAAGAGGGAGATCCAATCAAGAAAAACAATGATTCATCATTATTTACATTACAATCTCATTAGTAAAACTGGTCGTGATTCATGATTGCACCAGTTCTACATTGAGGCCTGTCCATTAGTTAGTTCATGGTTAATCATTTTGTTATTTCTCAAAAAATGCGCAAACAACGTTTGTCTGTAAGCAAGTAGGGCTGGGATAATAACAGGTACAGGCCCCGAGTAGGGGAGAGTGTCGACGTTTCGACCCTAGTGCAATGAGGGCAGTTTATATCCTCTGCAAGCGGGTCTTCCTCAAGACAGAAAGGAGGGATGAGGGGATGCGGGGAGCAACTGATCATGGGTGATGCACAGTTAAAGTGCCGCCCCTGGGTATAGATATAAAAGTCCGCAATAGAATTGCGGCTTGGTAACAGCAGTTTACCTTCAATTAATGGGTGAGAAAATCGCCCACAGCGTCTTAATACATCATCTTAGCATGGCCCGGGGGAATCCAGCTGGTCTGCTCGATTTTGAGGTTATATTTGAATGTGTTTTAAATAAGTTAATGGTACATTATTGAATTAAACTGTATATGTACCCTATGCTGTCTATGATTGCTTCAGACAACTAAGATTTAACATAAGTCTAGGACGACTGATCCCAGTAAGCTTGCTGAAGAGGCGGACCGCTGGACCAGTACCCGGGTCCACAAGGGGATTGGAGGTACCACTACCAAAAGTGTACAGGGTCCCCCGCCGAAGGTCGGGAAGGACAAGGGTAACCACAAGGGTTCTCTAAAGGGCCCCAAAGTAGTTCCCAGGTGAAAGGGTCCCAGTCCCCCAAGGCTAAGAGGTCCTGGCCCCATAAGGGCAAGCGGGACAACCGAGGTCCTCCTACTTGTTACTTCTGTAAAGAAGTGGGTCATATTTCCCCTAGATGCCCCAAGAAGTCATCTGCACCCACTGGTGCTCCAACACCGGGTTTAGTGAGTGTAGCGTTGGGTGAGGAATTGAGTCCTTGGAATGGGGAGGAACAAGCAGTTATGACCCTGGTCTCATTAGGAGATCGAGAGATGGTCCCAGAAATCTCTCTGCCTGAGAATACTAAGAAATACAGGCAGTGGGTGACCATCAATGGAAGGAGGGTGGAGGCTCTGAGGGACACCGGAGCCAGTTTGACATCTGTCAGGTGTCAGCGGGTGTCTGAAGAGCAGGTAATTCCCGATGTGCTTCACCCTGTAGTTGCAGCAGACAACTCAGTGCGCCTCTGCAAGGTGGCACTGGTTCCCTTTGAATGGGGGGGGGGGGGTCTCAGGTTCCTTGAAGGTCGTTGTAAGTCCGTCCATGCTTGTAGACTGTCTGCTGGGGAATGACCTGGAGAGTTCCCCCTGGAAGGAGGTGGAGCACGAGGCGCATTTGGAGATGTTGGGTCTGCCGGAGTGGGCTTGTGTGACCACTCGGTCTATGGCAGCCAGTAAAGGTGTTCAAGAGGACCTGGAGCCTGAAACAGTGGCCCAGGTGCCTGCCGTCAAGAGAAGAGGCAGGGGGCGCGGGAAACTGGCCCCCACAGTTCCCACGGTCCAGGAGGAGGCACCCTTTGAGGGGGATGCCCTGGAGCCTACGGGGGAGCAAGTGGCTGAACTGGGGGACCTACCTGGGCTTACCGAATGGCAGCAGGAAGGAGGGCCCGCCAGGGAGGAATTCTGTCAGGAGCAGAAGACGTGCCCTTCTCTTGTAGGTTTGCGGCAACAGGCAGCAAACCAGGCAGCAGGTGATCAGTCTGGATCACACTTGATTTACTGGGAAAATGATCTCCTGTATAGTGAGCCCAAGGTTGCTGAGCCTGGGTCAGCCCGTGCGCTGGTGGTACCCCAGCGCTTCAGAGCCTTCCTACTGGGGTTGGCTCATGATGTACCTTTAGCACGACATTTGGGGCAGGACAAGACCTTTGAGAGGCTTGTCACCCACTTCTACTGGCCTCAAATGCGCAAGAGTTCTGATACTCATTGCAGGACCTGTCAGACTTGCCAGGCAAGTGGTAAGAGTGGAAGGAAGCGCAAGGCTCCCCTCCAACCTTTCCCTGTAGTCAGCACCCCCTTTGAGAGGGTGGGCATTGACATCGTGGGGCCTCTGGATCCCAAGACGGCCATGGGCAACAAGTTCATCCTGGTCTTGGTAGACCATGCCACCCGGTACCCGGAAGCCATCCCTCTCCGGACGGTGACAGCACCGGTGGTGGGCCGTGCACTGATGGGGATTTTTTCCCGCGTGGGGTTCCCCCGAGAGGTGGTGTCCGACAGGGGTACTAATTTCATATCTAGGTATATGAAATCTCTGTGGAAGGAGTGCGGTGTGACCTACAAGTTCACCACGCCTTACCACCCCCAGGGTAATGGTCTGGTTGAGAGATTTAATCGGACCCTGAAGGGCATGATTATGGGTCTTGAGGTACCCATGAGGCGTAAGTGGGACGTCCGCTTACCATGCCTGCTGTTTGCTTACAGAGAGGTGCCACAGAAGTCCTTAGGGTTCAGTCCCTTTGAGCTCCTGTATGGGCCCCCGTGAGAGGACCCTTGAGTTTGGTGAAGGAGGCTGGGAAAAGGCTCCTAGTAAACCCCCCCCCCCAGGATGTATACAGCTACATGCTGGCCTTCAGGAACCAAACTAGGCGTTTCAGGCAACTCGCTCAGGCGAACCTGGAAGCCAGCCAGGAAAATATGAAACGGTGGTACGACCAGAATGCCACTCTTCAGGCTCGAGTTTCCGGAGCAGTGCGAGACCTTCTGGGGCAGTGTGAGCAGCGCACAGCAAGAGGAGCCGCGAGCTGTGCCGAGCGGCATCGGGAGCGGGTAGTCTGGAGATCCGCTGAGGCCGGAGGCTGCCTGAGACATCTGAAATTCCCCCTGCAGTCCTCCACGCGGACCCCGCCACAAAACCTCTGCCGTAACTGCTCGCCGCGACTCTGACACTGGACGGGACAGGACGCCAGCTGATCATCAGCCGACCTGTGGACCTGCGGAGGCCGGAGCCTGAGGAGCGGTGGAGGTGGCACGACTGTGGTAAGGCGGCTGAGGGGGCAGGGGCGGGGTAGTGAGGTAACGAGGAACGGTCCTCACAACCTTGCCTTGCTGACCACCCCACGTCTACCGCGCCCACTGCTGGGGAGGTTCTCCTCAGCTCCTCTGCTCCCGGCACTCCCCTGGTGCCTGTTGTCGTCCCCCCTGCCACCTTGCTACCCTCGTTCTGCTGCCTTCCCCTTCGCCTCATAGTAAGCAGGTGGGTGTTGGGGTGGGAGAGTGTGAGTGAGAGCGAGCGTGGCCCCTCACCCCCTGCCACCCGTCCTCGTCCTCCACCCACCCTTACCTGCCAGGTCCAGCTTGGTTGGTTGGCGGAACTTGCAGGTGGACAGCTTGGGCACCAGATCTATTTCGACCTGCTGGATGCCACCAGATACCACCAGACCAACCATCAACCACCAAATCCTGGAAAAACTGGAAACTAGAAACTAGGAGCTGATTTGCTATCGCCTGTCTGCCCGCCAGTCCGTCTGCCATCCTGAGTCAGTGCTTGCTAGTGCTTGCTAGTCGATCAGCAGTTGAGTAGCAGAAGCAGAAAGAGCGGAAAGAACAGCAAAGCAGCAAGAGCCATTGGAGGCAGATCAAACAGCGCATAAGCATAAGCAGCAGACAAACCATCAACAGTAGGAAAGCTAATCAAACCAAATCAAAATCCTACTTTGAAGAAACAAGACCGAATTGAACTGAACTGAACCGAATTGTCCAACTGCCCTCCCATTAGCAGCTGATAGATCTGTCCATGGAAGGACTCCCCTACAACCCAACGCAGCGCGACTCAAAGCAAAGGGGCAAGCGCAAGCACGAAAAAGTAGGGCAGAAAATAGGGCACCTTCTGAGGACCTAGAGCATTCTAAACATGAGGTCGGGCAGAAAAAGGGGGCAGCCCGAGGTCGCTGTGCGTTAAGTCAAACAAAAAGGAAAAACAAAACCAAGTACAACAATTTTGGTAACAGTTATGGAGGAAGTCGAGGAAGCAGAGGCCCACAGCAACCCCGCACATAACCCCGGAAGTTGCCAACATCACCTATACCAACCAAAAATCTCTTCAAAATTCCAATTTCTCAAAGACCCAGCATCGTCCATATTTTCCTCCAGCGGCAAAATCCAGGGCCTTCAAGATCCACTCCTCCCCCTATTCCCCCCACAATCACCGACCACTCTAGTCACGGTACAAGCCACAGTGGGAGCTCTAGTGGCCCAACCCGTGGTCCCCTCGCCAACATCAGAAAAAACTTGTAAACACAAAACTAACAGCCCGCCTGTTTTTCAAGAGGGGAGGTGGAATGGCGTGCTGTCGATCCTTGTCCATCCCCTCCCCAACCAGCAATGCCATAACTGGCTCAACCAACCTCAAAAAGCGGAAGGAAGTACAAAACTTACAAGAGTCTACAACAAAGAACGGCAAGGCCACAAACCCAGGGCAGGAGGACTCAAGTGGACATAAACTGAACTACTCTCCAAAACCCGAGCACCACTATAAAGTCTCGCCTCAAATAGACCCCCACAAATCCCCTCACGACCCGCAATTACATCGAGAGGCCATTAAATCGGCCCAACTGTCCTTAGGAGAGGAAACAGGGGGTGGCCACGACATTCCCAAAGAGTCCTCTGAAATCTTATCAGATTCCCCGGTTTCCAGGGGAGGTGGGCAGGATCCCCTCTCCTACCTGGGATCACAGGAGTGGGCGGACCCAATAGCATCCTACGCACTGGACACTCCTGAAAAACAGCTTCCGTCTTTAGCCAGTATCAGTATAAATCATGATGCGAAAAAAGGAAATGATCAAGAAACAGTGACAACTCAATCTCACGTAAAAACTCTCCAACTCCTACTTTGACCTCCGGTCCACCAATTCAAACTGGGAAACAGGCATCGAACACATGGGACATTTTATTAAATACAATGCAATGAACTGTTGACGTACTACATTACCAGTCAGATAAAATGGACCTGCAGTTGTCACTATTAGATACTCTGGCCCTCTTTGTGGGGGGAATAGACGAGAAACTAGGTGAAGTAAACCTTTTAATCAGCAGAGCCCAGCAGGAAGCAAAATTGAACTGCAGCTGTGGTCCTATTATTGACAAATTATCGTCACTCCCCTCAATTGTTTCCACTCTCATAGAAGGCCTGCCAAAGGGCCCAACTCAAGAGAAATCAAAGGCCAATTCAAATGAAGTAGTGCCCAATAAGCTACCGAATAGGGAATCCGGTTGTCCAAAAAAATCCTAGCAACGCCCTTCCGATCTGTTATGAGGGCAGCCCGCCTACCAGGACCCCTCCATTACTCAAGGAGCAAACACCAATGCAGAACGCTAAGCGACGCCGTCAACTTAGGAGAAAAGGTCGAAACAAAATACCATCTCCGAGCCTCACAAAAGTTTATCCTCCATTTACAACAAAAACATTACAGCAGCAAATGCAAGAATAAACAACTACAGTCCACGTCCCCGAAGTTGAGGGAAGGTCCAATCAGCCAAAGGAAATCCACTCTATGGAAAATACGAAAAACATGAATGTGATACAAGTGGAAACACCACCTTTGGGGGCAGCCCGGTCTTCACCCAGTGGTCAAACTGACACCCAAGGAAATAGAATAACTAAAGTCAAACCGAAACAGGATGACAGCATTAATAGTCGAACGTCACAACCAATTGAGGTAAGGGAGCCCCCTCCTATCCACGGTTCAAACCAGGAGTCGAACTCAAACTCAACTTTACATTTACCACTTCCACTGGGCGCCAATCCTAATACACCAACCCTGCAAATTGAGCAGTCAGCTCCCATGATCAGTCAGGACTCAGCTAAGGCGTCAGGAGAAGTAAATCAAATAAATGTCAATACAAGTACAGCCTGTAATGAAATGCAGAGAGCCCCCTACGAGCCAAAGACTACCACAACTGGGCACTTGGGTCTCTCCATAAATTTAGATCGCGGCTTAGAAGGCTCCACAGGCCCAAGGCACCAAGAGCCTCTAATTCCTGATATCTCCATTGTACCGTTTCAGCAATCCACTAACTGCTTCATGGAAAAACACTTGGGGCCAAACTTTGCAAAAAATTCTCTAATTAACCAAGCTAGCAACTCTGCTATTACTATCTTCACCCCAGAATACGAATCAAAAGGACCCTTCGATATCTTGAACAGAGGGAACATTCTCCAAATCCTAGGCACAATACCAACATTGAAAGGTATATGTTCTGCTGATCTTCTTTCAATAGAATTCGTTAAGCTGGACAAAACACAAGGAATAGACTCCACCAAAGCCACCTGGAGGACCATCCAAATCGCAAATAAAGTCCTGGAAGAACAGGAAAGCTATAAAGCCTGGGGGATTCAATCCACTATGTTTTATAATACTGGATACCCATTTCCTTTACTTAACATAGCAAGAGAAGGAATAACCCGCAAAAGCTACAAAACTTCATCTGTACTTAGGGGGGCCCGAGGACGGTCACCACAAAAAGAACATACACCAAACATACAAACAAGCACAGTAGTCAATAACGCAGCTGCCCCGGTTCACCTTCGGATTACTAGAACCATTAACACATCTGGTCACCTACAGTGACAGAGAAACTCAACGAGGCATGGTGGAAATTCAGGTATATTATCTCTGAGGATATGCTCATGGAACATCAACGGGCAAAACAACAAGGCCGCAGACGCCGAATTCCTTGGTTATTTAAAAACTTTCGACATCATCCTATTGCAGGAAACATGGCAAGAGGAGCCTCTGCAAGTAGAGGGATTTACTTGTTTCCACACTCCTGCCTTAAGGAAAAGTAATTACGGTCGTCTATCAGGCGGCCTGGCTACTTATATCAAAATAACAAAAATTCATAGTGCGCAGGAATTACCGCCTCTACTCCCAGCTGTAAACACCACAAAGGTTCAATTAAATCTTAGTGGAAAAAAGGAGGAGGTACTGCTAATTAATATATACCTAAATCCGAAAAAGAAAAAACAGGATTCAAAAATATTGATTGAACACCTTTATCAACTGATGAGTACACACACTACTCCAAACTTCATTTTGTCAGGCGACTTCAACCAACACTTATTAGGTACCACCCCAAATGAAGACATCCAAGCACAGTCTTTTTATTGGAACATTCCAACTCAATTGCATAGCGCCCAAGGAAAAACAACTAAGGGCGTCTCATAACTGCTAGAAAACCTGGAGAACATCGGCCTAAGGGTGCTAAATGGCAGATTTGTGGATGACTCCCCACCGGCCGCCTCATTTCACTCAGGCCACGTAACCTCCACAATTGACTACACCCTAGTGTCTCTCTCATTCTTCCAACATATAATAGGCTATTGCCTAGGAGACAAAGGGGACAGTGACCATCGGCCTCAGGAAATTTCAATTCGTGCACTACTGGATAAATCAATCCCAAATCCAGTCGGAATGCTTCATGCCACACAATAAACCTTAAAAGAATTAAGTCATCCATCGCAAATACCAGGGAAGTGCTCCTGGCAGCAAAACAACAACTAAATGAGCTTAACCACCTCACGGGAAACCACATACATATATGGGAAACCTTCACGGCCACGTTTTCAAATTCCTACTCATCCGCAGTTCGACACTTCCTGCCTAACGACCCAACAGTCGCAGGGAAGGCCACGAGCGCACAAAGGTTGACCTTGAAAAGCCTTAAAAAAAAAGCTATAAACAAATCACTAAGGACATTGAGGTTACAGCCGGGGGACAAGGACTTACACCGACAGCTCCGCAAGAGCAAGGCCGAACTTAGGAAACTTAAATGGGACATAAGGAAATCACAAGAAAACGAATTCTGGGCTAAACTCCATCATGATTCCAAAGGAAATAACAGTGCACGTTTCTGGGCAACGATAAATAAATTCCTACAACCCGCACATGGTGGTCTAACATCACATAACAGAATACAATTGGACATCCTTTTTAGAACGTCATTTCAATCAACAGGTATTGGAATTAAACATCAGTAAGGAGGAACAGCCCGTATCTCAATTTCAAACTGTGATGACTGACGAGGTCAAGGAAATTGAGATCGATGCCGTCATGATCAGGGAACAAATATGCAAAGGGAGAAAGGATGGTGCACCCGGGCCAAATGGGATTCCCTACAGCTCTTTTTAAGCAAGACCCAGAATACTGGTCGGAAACCTTAGCTCCTATCTTCAGCTCAGCTAGGCAAACTGGGTGTTTGCCCGCATCATGGAAGGGTTCCATCATATCACCAATCTATAAAGCGGGGGACAAAACCCTACCAAAAAACTACTGTTTAATTGCACTACTGGATGTAGAGGCAAAATATTTTGCGGGGAACCTACTTATTGAGCTACAAGAATGGGTAACAGAGCAAAATATAATTCCCCCTAGTCAAACAGGGTTCTGTAGAGAGACTGGAACAACAACCAACCTTTTAGCAATGTCATTACTTATCGATAAAGCAATTTTAACCAAACAAACTCCCCACTTCTGATTTGTGGATTTTAAGGCGGCGTTTGACAATGTCAACTGAGCTAACCTCTGGAAGAAACTGGCTCACTGGGGGGTTCCTCCGTCCCTCCTGAATCTCCTAATAGAATTACATTCCAACACATGGATACAGGTCAAGCTCGGCAATGGCTCCCATCTGTCGAGGCGTATACAAACAACTAAAGGCCTCAAGCAGGGGTGCGTTCTCGCACCCTTTCTCTTTAACCTTTATACAGCAGACCTGACAACATCCCTTACTGCTTGTAATGCGCACGCCCCTCGAATAGGAGGAAAAACCATTTCCAGCATGTCTTATGCGGACGACGTCGTTCTAACTAGCCACACTCAAGTAGGTCTACAACGGCTACTCAACACACTGCATGGGTACGCTGATGAGAACTATCTAGAAGTTAACATCGACAAAACTAAAACTGACAATAAATGGAAAAAAACGGTCCCATTCTTGGTCACTTGAAAAAACTGCAATTACCAACTGCGATGTGTATAAGTACCTAGGTGTCATGATCGACAAGGGGGGCCAATTTGCGAACCAGCTTAATGCCATCAAGAGGAAAGGAATGGCATGGTGATCTTGACAACGCTAAGGCAGCTCAAAACAAAATTGACAGGACCAACATTCGCCCCACTTCTCCGTGTTGCGCAAGCAAAAATTCCTTCATCAGTTACATATTGCAGCGAGGTACTGAGAGGTAGGGACGCTTCATTGCTGGATATCACCTTGGCAAAAGCATACAGAGTAATGCTAAACCTCCCTCCTTACACCTCGCCAGCACAGATTCGGCTCGAGCTTGGTCTAACGAAGCAACTCCTCGCAAGGCGGGGCTCGTACATCAAGTGCTGGCATAAAATTAAGAACTCCGCCAGGAATACATTGAACCACCAGCTCTGGCAGGAATTGTGCAGCACATCTACCTCGCCGGCTAAAGCCTACTTGGAGGAATCACTGGGCAGAACGGGACTAGCCGACCTATGGGAAATTCCAACAACGCACTTGCACTTTAAGCACATCATAAATAAGGTTATCAAGAAACTTTCTTTCACAGAAGACAAAGCCGCTTTTGCACACAGGAGCCATGCATGGATGACTCCAAGCAGCTACAAATTATTTGGGTCACAGCCATACTTTGAACTGGGGTACTCCAGGAAGTCTAAATAAGCCTTTCTAAAACACAGGTTAGGAATCCTGCCAGCCATACCTCATCTTCCACCATGGTTGAGAAAGAACCACGGGAACGTATGCAGGCTATGCGGAGTTGGAAATGAGGACATTGAACATATAATATGCTCTTGCATCAAGCTAAATGAGGAAAGGGTTGGCCTGCTAAAAACTCATTTTAATGAACGAGGTATACGTACCCGGAGACAAGCAGTACTTGCATGCTTCAACCCAAGGGATCCACAACTAAATGGGAAGCTTGTTAAGTTTCTGCTTCTAGTAGCATCTAAGCAAAGGACGATTGGTACTGCAACCAGCGTATAGACCCCAGATGCTCTGAGCAAAATGAACTCTGGACACTCTGCACTTTTAAATTACTCATGCATGTCTCGACACATAAAAAATCTTTTAACAGAGTATTGATCGAAAAGTCAATTTACCAAAATGCTTTATTAGAATGTATTTGTAATGGTTTTAATTAATCAAACAATACATTTTTTACTTACTTACTCACTCTGGTCGAGTTTCAACCTGGGCAGAAAGTGTGGGTGATGGCGCCAGTGGAGTCTTGCGCGCTCCAGGACAAGTGGACTGGGCCTTATGAGGTGGTGGAGCACAGGAGCGAAGTGACCTACCTGGTTGACTTACTGTCTCCTAGGAACCCTTTGAGGGTCCTCCATGTGAACCGCCTCAAACCACACTTTGAGAGGTCTGAGGTGACCATGCTCTTGGCTACAGATGACGGGGCGGAAGAGTAGAGTGAACCTCTTCCTGACCTCCTGTCAGCCAAGGAGAAGGATGGGTCAGTGGATGGGGTGAACCTCTCGCCTACCCTGACCCCGGAACAGCAGAGGGACTGTTGCCAGGTATTGGGTCAGTTCGCCTCCCTGTTCTCCCTGACCCCAGGAGTCACCATGATGTGGACACTGGAGACAGTCTGCCTGTAAAACAAATATTTTACAGGGTAGCTGATAAGGTCAGGGCCAGCATCAAGGAGGAGGTTTCCAAGATGCTGGCGCTAGGGGTGATTGAGCCATCCAGCAGCCCCTGGGCTAGCCCAGTGGTCCTTGTGCCAAAAGCTGCTGCGCCTGGTGCCACCCCAGAACTTCGGTTCTGTGTGGATTACCGTGGGCTCAATGCAGTCACTAAGACTGACGCTCACCCCATCCCCAGAGCTGATGAGCTCGTGGATCGGCTGGGAGCTGCCCGGTACCTCAGTACATTTGACTTGACGTCGGGTTACTGGCAGATTGCCTTGACCGAGGGGGCCAAAGAGAGGTCAGCGTTCTCAACGCCAGAGGGGCACTACCAGTTCAGGGTTATGCCCTTTGGGTTGAAGAACGCCCCTGCCACCTTCCAGAGACTGGGGAACCAGGTGCTGAGGGGGCTGGAGGAATTCTGCGCCGCCTACCTGGACGATATTGCTGTGTTCAGCTCCAGCTGGGAGGAACATTTGCGACACCTCTGAAGTGTTGAAGGCCTTGCAGAGGGCAGGCCTAACTATCAAGGCAAGTAAGTGCCAGATAGGGCAGGGTTCGGTGGTGTACTTAGGACACCAGGTAGGGAGCGGCCAGTTGGCGCCCCTACGGGCAAAGATTGATACCATTCTGGCTTGGGAACCCCCCCATCCCCCCACCCCCCCAAGACCCAGACAGGAGTGAGGGCCTTTCTAGGACTCACTGGGTATTACCGACGGTTTGTGAAGGGGTATGGCACCATTGTTGCCCCCTTCACAGAACTGACGTCAAAGAAACAACCCAAGAAGGTGATCTGGACTGATGCCTGCCAGACCGCTTTTGATGCCCTGAAAACTGCGATGTGCACGGCACCGGTGCTCAAGGAGCCCGATTTCTCCAAAGAGTTTGTAGTGCAGATAGATGCTTCAGAGCATGGTGTGGGAGCGGTACTCTCACAACTGAATGATGAGGGCTTGGAACAACCAGTAGCTTTCATTAGCCGGAGGCTACTTCCCAGGGAACAGAGGTGGAGTACAATTGAAAGGGAAGCTTTTGCTGTGGTCAGGGCACTGAAGAAGCTGAGGCCTTACTTGTTTGGGGCTCACTTCCTGGTTCAGACAGACCACAGGCCCCTCAGATGGTTGATGCAGATGAGGGGTGAAAACCCAAAACTGTTGAGGTGGTCCATCTCCCTACAGGGAATGGATTTCAAGGTGGAACACCGCCCGGGAACAGAACACGCCAATGGTCTGTCCAGATTTTTCCGCCTTAGTGATGAGAACTCCCATGAGGGTGGGTAGTTCCCCCCCACTTTTCGGCTGGAGGGGACACGTGTTAGACCTGGCATTTCTTGGCGTGGTTACCCCTGACTTTTTGCCTCTACCTCCTCTATTTTTGGTGTTGTGATGGATTTTGTTTTGCCAACTTAGATGCTTTGGACACTTTGACACTGCTAATCAGTGTCAAAGTGCAAGTGCTCCCTGTATAAAGTGTAATGGTAATTGGTTGTCCATGATTGGTATGTTTGCCTTACTAGTAAAGTCCTTAGTAAACTGCACTATGTGTGCCAGGGCTGGTAATGCAAATGCTACTAGTGGGCCTGCAGCACGAATTGTGCCACCCACACAAGTAGCCTTAAAAAGGGAACTCAGGCCTGCCATTGCAGTGCCTGCGCGCAGTTTGTTAAACTGCCATGTTGTTCTGACAAGTGCACCCACTTGCCAGACCTTACCCTTCCCTTTCTATGCACATCAGACACCCCTATGGTAGGTCCAAGGTACCCCCTGGGCAGGGTGCAGTGCATGTGAAAGGTAGGACATGTACTAAGGTGTGTACCATGTCCTGACAGTGAAATAATCTCCAAAGGACAAGTTACTTACCTTCGGTAAAGCCTCATCTGGTATGATCTAGCCGCAGATTCCCTACCTTTGAACTTCCAGGCGTCAGGCTGGATCTGGAAGAATTGTCTTCGCAGTACCCCTGCGCGCCAGTAGATGGCGTTTGGTCGACTCCACGTGACGGCGGCGGCATCGTGTTCATCGTTGTCGTGACGTCCGCGTCGTCAATATAAATGCCACTCCGGCGCGTTGATGTCAGTACTTCTCACGACTTTCCACGCCAGAAGTGCGAAGCCATGAAGTGACTGACCATGGTGTGTTAAAAAATGAAATACTAGGGCCCTGAAAGGGAACATCCCTGACACTTAAAATCAATTCCAAAGTGCATGGAGGATGGTTGGGTCGGTAAGGAACCTGCGGCTAGATCATGTCTCTACCAGATATGGCGTTACCGAAGGTAAGTAACTTGTCCATCTGATAGAGAGATCTAGCCGCAGATTCCTTACCTTTGAACAGATACCCAAGCAATACAATCTCCGGAGGAGGGACTGCGGAACGGTTTAGTCCAGAAAATCCTGCAAAACAGAGAGACCGAACAGGCCTTCTCTATGAACTTGGGAATCCAGGCAGTAGTGTCTGGTGAACGTGTGCAGAGATGCCACGTGACAGCTTGGCAGATATCGGGAACACCACACTGAAGAGCTGTGGTGGCCGTTTTTGCCCTGGTGGAATGGGCCCTAAGCCCTTCAGGAGGATCTTTCTTCGCTAAGGAATAACAGATTTTTATACAGAGAATAACCCATCGGGATATAGTCCTCTTCTGGACAGCCCGGCCTTTCTTAGCACCCATGTACCTTATAAAGTGTTGGTCATCCACCCGGAACTCTCTGGTTCGATCGAGGTAGAAAGATAATGCTCTTTTTGGGTCCAGACGATGGAGATGCTCCTCTTCCTTGGAAGGGTGCGGGGGTGCATAGAAGGTGGGCAGAGTAACAGACTGTCCCAGATGTCAGGGTGTTACCACCTTAGGCAGAAAAGATGTCCTAATCCGCAGTACCACCTTGTCCGGAAAGAACGTCAGGTAAGGAGGCTGTGAAGACAGTGCCTGCAGTTCACTGACCCTCCTGGCAGGTTATTGCAACCAAAACAGCTGTCTTGATGGTGAGCAACTGCAGAGGGCAGTTATGCAGTGGCTCAAACGGTGCACACATCAGAAAGGTGGGAACTAAATTAAGGTCCTACTGTGGCATAATAAAAGGTGAAGAAGGAAACAAGTGAGTTAACCCCTTCAAAAATCTCAGCACCAGAGGAGATTTTAAAAGAGAGGGCTGATTAGGTAGCCAGAGAAAAGAGGAAAGGGCCGAAAGATCAATCAATCAATCATGCGTTTGTTAAGCGTGACTACTCACCCGTGAGGGTCTCAAGGCGCTGTGGGGGAGGGGAGGTGCAGGTTCCAGTCCATCAAGGAGGGGGTCTATCGAAGAGCCAAGTTTTGAGGTTTCTTGTGAAGATGGGGAGTGATGTGGTCTGTCTGAGGTGGAGCGGTAGGGCGTTCCAGGCTCTGGCCGCGAGGAAGGAGAAGGAGCGGCCTCCCGATCTGGTCTTTCTGGTGCGGGGGACCACGGCGTAGGAGAGCTGGGCTGATCGTAGGGTCCTTTGGGGTGCGTGGAATTTGAGTTGGCTGTTCAGTTATGCTGGTTTGGTGTTGTGGAGGGCTTTGTGTGCGTGGGTGAGAATCTTGAAGGTGATTCTAGCCTCGATGGGGAGCCAGTGGAGTGTGCGCAGGTGCTGGGAGATATGGCAGTGTCTTGGCAGGTTGAGGACCAGTCTTGCGGTGGCGTTCTGGATGTTTTGTAGCTTGCGGGTGAGGTTTTTGTTTATTCCGGCGTAGAGTGCGTTGCCGTAGTCGAGTCTGCTGGTGACGAGGGCGTGAGTGACGGTCTTTCTGTGCTCGAGGGGGATCCATTTGAAGGTCTTGCGTAGGAGGCGGAGGGTGTGGAAGCAGGAGGATGCGACGGAGTTGATCTGGCGGTCCATCTTGAGCTCGGAGTCCAGGATGATTCCAAGGTTGCGTGCGTGGTCCGTGGGGGTGGGTGGGCTTCCGAGGGCGGGGGCCACCAGGTGTCGTTCCAGGCGTCGGGGTGTGGGCCCATGATGAGTTGTAGGCAGCTGCTTTCCATCCATTTGGCGACGGCTTCCATGCCGTCTTGAAAGTTGTGTTTTGCTGCGTTGGGTTTGTTGGATAGGGAGAGGATGAGTTGGGTGTCGTCTGCGTATGAAACAATGTTGAGTCCGTGGGTTCTGACGATGGGGGCGAGCGGAGCCATGTAGACGTTGAAGAGCGTGGGGCTGAGGGAGAACCCCTGGGGGACTCCGCAGGTGGTTGGTGTAGGGTCCGAGAGGAGAGAGTCTGACCCACTGCGTTCTGCCAGAGGGGAAAGAGTGGATCCAGTAGAGGGTCTTGTCCCGGATCCCTGCGTCGTGGAGTCTGCGTGTTAGGATGCGGTGGGAGACTGTCGAAGGCTGCTGAGAGGTCGAGGAGGATGAGGGCTACTGTTTCTCCTCTGTCCAGGAGGGAGCGGATGTCGTCTGTTGCGGCGAGGAGGGCGGTTTCAGTGCTGTGGTTTTTTCTGAAGCCGGATTGGGAGGAGTCGAGGATGTTGTGCTCTTCGATGAAGGTGGCGAGTTGGTTGTTGATGGCTTTCTCGAAGACTTTCGCTGGGAACGGGAGCAGGGAGATGGGTCTGTAGTTTTTGAGGTCGGTGGGGTCGGCCGAGGGCTTCTTCAGGAGGGGGTTGATCTCGGCGTGTTTCCAGTCATCAGGGAAGGAGGCGTTCACCAGGGAGCGGTTGATGGTGTGGCGAAGCATGGGTGCGATGGTGACGGCGGCTCTGTTGAAGATGTGGTGGGGGCAGGGGTCCGTGGGGGACCCGGAGTGGATTGACTTCACCTTCTTCAGTGTGTCTTCGGTGGTGAGGGCTGTCCAGCTGTTAATCGTTGGCTTCAGGGGGTCGGGGGTGGCTGGTGAGGGTTCAGTGTGTTAGTTGTTTTCGTCGAAGTGGACGTAGATGTTCTTGATTTTGTGGTGGAAGAAGGTGCTGAGTTTGTTGCAGAGGTCTTGTGAGGGAGGAATGTCAGTAGACTCGCTGGTGGGTTGGGCAAACTCCTTGCTGTTGTGTGCGGAGATTCTGTCTTCGATCGCTGTTTTTCTCGTATTTCTGATGAGTTGTTGTGGGCTTCTGTGGATTTGGAGTTCCTCCAGGCCTTTTCGAGGCGGCGGCATGTGCGTCTGGACTCTCGAAGTTCGGTGGTAAACCATCTGGCTTTCTTGGCGTCTGTGTTGTTCTTCTTGAGGGGGGCTATGGTGTTGGCGCTGTCGGAGATCCATCTGTGCAGAGTACGGGCTGCGGTGTTGGGGTCGTCATCTTCCGCGGTGGTTGGGGTGGAGTTGTCGATTGAGGTGAGCTGGTCATCGGTGATTTTGGTCCAGTTTCTTCGTGGGAGCAGGTGCTGGTGTCTGTGGATGGTGGGTGTTCTGAAGGTGAAGTGGATGCATCGATGGTCTGTCCACGGGAGTTCGGTGGTGTGGCTGAAAGTGATGGAGTTTCCTGTTGTGAAGAGGGGGTCGAGGGTGTGTCCTGCTGAGTGCGTGGGTTCGGTCACGATCTGGCGGAGTCCAATGTTGTGGAGGTTGTCCAGGAGGGATGTGGTGTTGGGGTACAGTTGGTTGTCGAGGTGGAAGTTGAGGTCTCCCAGCAGGGTGTAGTTGGTGGATGCGATGGCTTGCGGAGAGATGATGTCCGTGATGGAGTTGGTGAAAGGTCCACGGGGTCCGGGGGTTCGGTAGACGAGAGTTCCTCGGAGGGTGGTGGTAGGGCTGGCCTTTATCTTGAAGTGTAGGTGTTCCATCAGGTCTGTGGGCTAGTCGGGAGTGTGCTCAGCCGGAGGGTGGATTTGTGGACGATGGCGATTCCTCCTCCCGGGCGGGTGGGGCGGTCCTTCCGGGAGATCTTGTATCCTTGGGGAATGGCGATGTCCGGTCCCGAGGTGGTGTTGGTTCAGGTTTCGGTGAAGAATGCTAGGTCCGGGGTGGTGCTGTCGAGGAGGTCCCAGATTTCGGTGTCGTGTTTGTGGAGTGATCGGACATTGAGGAGGATGCATTGCAGGGTCTTCGGTTCGGTTGTGTTCTTGCGGGTGGGTTGTGCTGGGTCCGTGTTCCTGGCAGTGCTGTAGGTGTGCCGGCAGCGGTGACAGCTGAAGGGTCAATGGGTGTCAGCTGGTGCTGCTAGCTTGCAGTTGTTATTGCGGCCTGGGTTGAGTGCGTGGAGTGCCGCTGGGTTGTAGAGCTGGCGGTGCGGAGGTCCAGGGTTCCTTGCGCTGGTCGCGGTCGGGTCGCGCGCAGACGGGCTTGCCATTGGCGCGCCAGCGACGCGGCCGCACACCGGCCGCCATTAAGTAGGGGTCGGGGAGGGCTGGACATCTGGGAGGCGGAACTGGCTCGGGCTGGTCGCGCTGGGGGGGGGGGAGGGGCCGCGGGGGCAGCAGCGGTGGGAAAAACGGGGGAAGCAAGCAAAAGAAGAGGAAAAATGTGAAGAGTGAAAGGGTGAAAAAAGAAAAGAGAAAGATATACAGAGTAAAAGGGTGAAAAGAATAAAGGGTGAACCGGAGCAGAAAGCAGAAGAAAAATGCAATAAAGAGTGAAAGGGTGAGGAAGCTAAAGGGTGAAAACGGAGCAGAAAGGAGAGGATGAAGGGGGCAGAAAGCGGAGCGAGAGAAAGGAGTGAGAGGTCCACTGGACCACCAGGGAAGAGACGCAGGTATAACCTGCGGGTGGAGGAGGGCCTCGAACACCAAACACTACGGGAGTGCAGGGGCTCAGGAGAGGCCTCACTTAATGGTGGAGCTGCGAGGGTGGGAGAGCAATTTCACTGACAATGAGTCAGTGGTCTCATGCAAAGATAGCCCTTCGAAGTACCCAGATCAGAGCCCTGCTGGGCCAAAGAAAGTATAAACAGAAGAACTTCAGACAAGGGAGCAGATAAAGGGTCAATAGACCGGTCTGTACAATATTTTCAAAATGTGTTCCATCGGCAGGTGTATACCGATTTTGTGGAGGGACGCCTGATAACCTCTCAGACTGAGGCAGGTCTTAAGCTGTCAACTGTCGCCGTTCAATCCCCACGCAAGGAGGCGGACAGGTTCGGGTGGAGAACCCTCTCCTACTGCTACGACAAAAGATCCTCACGAAGGGGCAGCCTGACCGGAAGATCGATGCGCATGTCTAGAAGCTCGGGATACCAAACTCTCCGTGCCCAGTCCGGAGCCACAAGAATAACTTGTGCCTGGTCGACCCTGATCTTCTTGAGCACTATGGGCAGGAGTGGTATGGGCGGAAAGGCGTATAGGAGGCCGGAGCTCCACTCGCGACGAAAAGCGTCACAGAGCGAGAGCCGCCTTGCAAACTCCAACGCGCAAAACTGCTGACATTGCACGTTCTCCACGGAGGCGAACAGATCTAACCAAGGCTATCCCCACCGCTGAAAGAGGCCTTGTGCCACCTCCGGATGGACGCCATTGGTGATCCGCAAGGCACCTTCAGCTGAGCTCGTCCACCCTGGCGTTCAGAGAACCGGCCAGGTGTTGAACCACCAGTTAAATGCCCTGTTGTTCCAGCCAAGTGCAGAGAAGCAGGGCCTCTTGACAAAGAGTACACAACCCCACCCGGTTTGTTGCAGTACCACATGGCGGTAGTGTTGTCCGTGAACATCTGTACGAGCCTTCCCTTTATTGATGGTAAAAAGGCTTTCAGTGCCAGTCGGATCACCCGAAGCTCCTACAGATGGATATGGAGCATGGCTTCCGCCGAAGACCAGAATCCTCTGTTCTCAAACTTTCCCAGATGGCTGCCTCATCCCAGAAGGGACGCATCCGTCACTACTGTGAGATCTGAGTGGGGAAGGGAGAGGGGTCTGCCCTTGAACCAATCGCGGTCTGTTAGCCACCACTGCAGGTCTCTCGCAATGCCCTCTGAAATCTGAACCAGGTCGGTGAGATTTCCTCGATGCTGTGCCCATTGGAACTTCAGGTCCCACTGCAGAGCCTGCATGTGCCACCGTGCATGTGTCACTAGCAGGATGCAGGAGGCCATGAGGCCCAACAGCCTCAGAGTCATTCTCACCAGAATCCAGGATAGAGGCTGAAACATCGGTATCATAGCTTGAATATCCTGGACTCGACGTTCGCGGGATAGGCCCGAAACTGCACCGTGTCCAGAACCACTCCAATGAAAAGGAGCGTCTGAGAGGGAGTCATGTGTGACTTTGGCACATTGATAGTGAACCCCAGCGAATGCAGGAGATTCACCGTAGCCTGGAGGTGGGAGACAACTGCTTGGGGCGAGCCCGCCTTCAACAACCAGTCGTCGAGATAGGGGAAGACTGGAACCCCTGATCTTCCAGATGAGCTGCAACCACAGCCATCACCTTTGTGAACACCTGAGGGGCACTGGTGATGCCAAAGGGAAGCAATCCAAATTGAAAGTGCTCGTGGCCCACCATGAACCACAGGTAGCGACGATGGGCAGGCAGGATGGGGATATGAAAATAGGCATCCTGCAAGTCTAGCACTACCATCCAGTCCCCTGGGTCCATGGCAGACAGCACCTGAGCAAAGGTGAGCATCTTGAATTTCTCCTTTTTGAGGAAGTAATTGAGGACTCTGAGGTCTAGGATAGGACGAAGGCCTTAGTCCTTCTTTGGGACCAGAAAGCCGGAATAGAAACCACTGCCTACTTCGGGCCCGGGAACCCTCTCTATAGCTCCCTTGGCCATGAGAGTCTAGACTTCCTCTCGGAGTAAAGCAAGGTGATCCTCCTTCAGCCGATCGTACACTGGAGGCATAGATGGAGGGGTAGTCTCGAAGGGGAGGGAATAGTCCCTTCGGACTATTTGCAACACCCACCTGTCCGATGTAATGTCTCGCCGGAGGTGGAGATAATGGCGTACTCTGCCACCGACTGGCCGAGAGCGGTCCTGGGGGATTGGACTAGGAAGATTTTGCGGTGGAGGAGGGGGTGGTTACTTGGCTTCCCGACCTACGGGGCTGGTGTGAACCGCATCCACGACCCCGCAGAGGTTGCTTAACTTGCAGGGCCTTCATGCCGGAATAGGGTTGGCGCGGCTGATAGCCCCTTCCGTAGCCACGCAAGGAGCGAAAAGTGGATGAGGCCCTAGGGGTTATGGTGAGGCCCAAAGACATGGCCGTGGCCCGCTAGTCTTTCAAGTGCTCAAAGGCAGCATCCGCCTGGTCTCCGAAGAGACAGGAGCTATCAAAGGGCATGTCCATGAGATTAGCCTGGACATCCCCCGAAAAAGCAGACGTTCTCAACCAGACGTGGCGACGAACGGCCACCGTCGTGGAAATCGCACTGCCTAGCGAGTCCGTCGTGTCCAATCCACATCTGATGTCGAACTTGGCTGCGTCTCTCCCGTCTGAGATAGCTTGGGAGAGTAGAGCCCGGATTTCCTCAGAGACTCGGGGCAGCACCAGCGCAACCGTATCCCATATCGAATGGGAGTAACAGCCCAAAAGGCATGCAGTGTTCACCGACCGCAATGCCAGACTGGCGGAAGAAAAAAAATTATTTTTGGAGTTTTCCAGTCTCTTGGATTCCCTGTTCGGGGGTGCTGAAGGAAACGTGCCACGAGAAGTGTAAGCCTGGACCACCAAGCTTAGAGGGGTGGGATGGGTGGTGAGGAAAAGTGGGTCGCCCGGTGCAGGGCGATGGCGGTGGGCGATCGTCCTATTCACAGGGGCCCCTGTGCTGGGTTTGGACCAGAAGGACGTCTGTTAAGGCCTCGTGGAAAGGCAGTAGGGGTTCCGAGCTAGAGACCCCAGGCTGCAGGACCTCCATCAAGACGTTAGTCTTGACCGCCACTGTAGGAAGCTGCAGGTCGAGGACCTCCGCAGCCCTACCCGCCACCATGGCAAAAGATGCTCCCTCCTCCATAGCCAGGGTAGGAAGGGAAAGCATGCCAGAGTCTCGGGAGGTGTCCAAACCACTGGCATCACCCAGTTCCTCGTACCAGTCCACATCTTGTTGGTGCAGGATTTCTAAGGGATCCTGCTCCCCCTCCACATCCTCTTCCTCCATCCCTAACCCTTCAGAATAGGGCAGGGTGAACAGCATAGAGCCATACGGCTCCTTCGGTGCCGGTCTCGGCATCGTAGGACGCCCGACCGCTCTGTATCGTCGGGTATGAGGATCGGGGAGGCGCCACGATGCAGAGGACCTCAGCGCCGGACGCGTCGCCGGGGGAAGGTCGCTGTGGAGGTGCGACCGGCGTCGGTCCGGACCCGGGAATGGGTCCAATCATAGACCATGGTACCGGGGCTGGAGCCGCCAGCATGGGAACCACGGGCCCATCCGTCTTCAGAGCCTGCAGGGTCCAAAGGCGCGCCGGCAGGGTCAGGCTGCCCAAATATGCTGCACATGGCGTCACAAAACTCCTTCAGCTGGGCGGGGGTCGCTCCCGGACCCGGAAAGGGAGGTAAATGCAGAGCCGACCCAGGCACCCGCTACGCAGAGCTGAGCCTCAAAAGCCGAGGTTCCTCCGCCGTGTCGTGAGACGGGCGGGCGAAGTCGAAGCATGCTTCGACTTCTTGTCCTTTTTGTGGTGCCTCTTACCTGACTTTGACGACTTTGACGAAGAGGACTTCGATTCACCAGAGCTGTGCTCGGACCTTCCTCTCGACCGAGACCTGGACCGGGAACAAGACCGACAAGGCGACCTCCGCGGTGCAGGACGCCTGGCCGCAAGAAGCTTTTGGGACGACTCCCTCAAAGGATTATGCGCCATGGCCCGGCAGTCGGAGCACGACTTGGAGTCGTGGTCATGCTCCAGGCACCAGAGAAACTAAATGGGGCCCATAACCGACATGGCATGGTGACAGGCGCCACACGGTTTGAACCCCGAAGTCTTCTTGCTCGACATGACTCCTAACACACCAACAAAGTCGACACAGTCGAAAAAAGTCTGTCAAAAAATGACAGGGGGTAGCTCTCTTCAATGGATCGGCGCTGGCTGGCGCGGAAAGAAAAGAACGGACGTCAGCGTGCCGGAGTGGCGGTTATATTGATGACGCGAACGTCACCACAACGAACACAACAGAGACGTCGTCACGCGGAGTCGACCGACGCCATCGACCAGCGCGCAGGGGTACTGCTAAGAAAAATCTTAGGGATCCAGACTGACGCCTGGAAGTTCAAAGGTAAGGAATCTGCGGCTAGATGTCTATCAGATAGAGGAGTACAACCATTTACTAGTACCTAAAATATGTTGTGCACACACTGATCACTTTATACTACTCCAGCTGATGTATTATTGCAGTTACCCTGTTGGTGGCACTTGCTCTGAGAGTGGTATGCATTACCAACAAGCCAATTCTATTAATCTTTAGCCATCATTATCAAGTTTACTCACCCTAGCTGACTGTATACCAATGACATTACTGTAAGAATAAACTTTAAACCTGAATACTCGTGGGATGCACCCGTATGCCGAATAAACAAAACATAAATGTTTCCTTGCAATACATGCCAAACAAAAAAATGCAACCACTTTATCAAGTGGAAAGACTTCAAGAGTGTGGACAAACATCTCTCCAGTGAATGCTAATATGCTCTAATGTTAAAAATATCTGGTTTCCATACAAGTTTTCATGAGGGCAAACACAATCTTTGCACCTGCACATACTAAAACAGTTCTAACACTCTCAGTGGTGAATCACAAACTTCTATCTAGATGCCACTATCACAAGGAATGGAGGCCGCCCAAAACACAAGAGCCATACGTGCTCATAAAAGCAAGGCTGTCACAAGATTAAAATATATAACGTTATGCGTGCTCAAAACTGAAACTGCAACCATATCAATGACGACCAACTTGATATCTCCACATTTCATGCATAAATGTGTACTGATCCATCTTCTTTTAGGCAACTCCTTCAAGAATGTGCATGCCAGTAATACATACGAGTCTCAGAACAAGTACCACCACCAGGGTAACTCCAATAGTACATCAGTGGAGTCGTATACATTGATTACTGTGCACACAGCACATTTGAGCTCCTAGTCTATGTCTGTTATCCTCTTCTAAGGCCTATCCAAATAAGAATATATGCATTCACAAGAGCTGAACTAGTCAGCCTAACTGCAGTATATGGTAAGCCTGCATGAGCCTGGATTAAAGTGAAAAACAGAGATAGCTAGTTAATGAATGTGACTGCCTGCACAGACAGTTGGCCACAAATACAGAATGAATGCCTTCATAGGTAAAATTACCTTTTTCGTATCCTTTCTCCAAGTCATTCTGCAGTAAGTTTCCTTAACTGTGTTTAATAGGTCCTGCCTGCCTAGGGCTGTGGATATATTCAATGTGTTACTATTACTTAGGTTAGTTGCCAGCTGATTAAATTAGACACATTGTTGTGTGTTTTCTTTCTGTTTCTTCCCCCATGCCTAGTCCTTAAAGTCCTCCACTCTTCAATGACCTCTACAAACAGCGATGCTGGCTGCCAGGGCCCATTTTAAACCTGGGTTTGCATAAAGCAAATGGGCGACAGGTCAGGTTGGCTCCAGGCCTTTTACATTGACCAGTACAGGCTGTGGCATTCTATAGATTTCTGCAAAAACAAGCATTGGCAAAGCCAATAGTTCAACCTATGCACAAGCTATTTGCTTTGTAATTTTGTTTTTTTACATGTTGCACAACAACGCAGGCTGCTGACCAACATGGCTTAAAGTTTTTTTTAAAAAGCTATGACGCAGCTAGTATTGACTGCGTCAAAGCTTTTTTTATTTTTATTTAACTTCACGTCATGCTGGACAGCTGCCCACGCTATTATGCAACATGTAAAAAAACAGCATGGGGTTTGGTGGGTGAGTTAGGGTGTTGAAGGAACACGAGGGAGGAGGTTGCAGAAGACATCGGAGGGCCGGGGGTTGCAGTGATCAAAACGCTAAAGCAACCAATTACCATTACGCAACCAGAGCGACCATGTTAGAGTTGCTATGTCGATTATTCAGAATATACGGCGCATTACTTGGGCAAAGTATTGTTAGGTTTGTGTTAACTAAAACCAATATTATGTATTTAGATTAGTAGGCTGTTTTATAAAGTGGTGAAGGGACAAAGTAAATACAGAAATGACAAATCCACCTTGCACGCTTCGTGCACTTTTATCAAAGTTCAGGAAAACTGTTTTTTAAAAATTAACATAATTTTAATTAATGACTCGGCATTTGAAGGCCGTTTAGGACCATTGTCTTTCTATACAAGCTGTACAATGAGCTTGGCTTTAAACAGCAGCAGGCAGGCGTGCAGGGGTGGAAGCGCAACAGGGGGAGTAGGGCGAGCAGGTGAAGGAGCAGCGACAACAAGCCGGGAGGAGAGAAGACGGCCTGCAGATGACTCGCATGCAGTGTTCGACAGGAAATGCAAAAAAAAAAAAAAGTATCTTCAAAGTGGTAGACAGTGAAATGACACTGGGCAGTAGCCAGTGGCTGGACACTGTACTTGAGCCAAGCTCCAAGACACGTCATGGACAGGCAAAGCAGAGCAGGAAAACGCGCGAAAGTCGACTTGGTGACCAATCAGAAGCATGTAAATTAGAGCGACGTTGGAATAAACGAATAGTAAGTTCAAGTAAGTATTGGGCGGGTTCTAAGCCCCTTTAAAGATTTTATTTTATACAAGAGACTTTGCAAGCACTATGCAGGTGAAACCTAAAAATTATCCACAATACACCATAAGCGACCGACTCTGGCAGAGACACAAGCTTCAACTGTCAAATGTGCTTGTATTGTGTTCCCAACCCGTTGGAGTTTAAAACAGCCATATGCATAACAGGACACAGAAACTTCCAGCACCTGGGAGCAGTCTGCAACAGAGAGATTTGAATAGGTAGTTGCACCATCCAGTGATTCATCAATGACTGTGGACTAATGTTCGAACACCAACTTTCACTCAATGCCCACCGGTATACACCATGGACGCTGACCTCAGCATTAAAGTTCACATTGCCAAGAAAAAAGAAAGCCAAGATGGTGTGGTAGCAGCTCTTTCGATTAAAAAAGTGAATCTGTTTATCCCAGCAAGTGACTTCAGAACTACTGTTCATATTCCTTGTACTCTTGCATCTGAATGGTGGCAATAACCTGCTCCACTGCTTCCTGATCTCCTTTAATGGCTCATCCAGGCAGAAATGTGGCCATATCTTCCCCATCATAAGGAACGCCACTGGCTCCCCTTGTTGGTTTGCAGAATCTTCAAAACCAATTGTGTCATTTAAAGCCATCATGACCAGCAGCCCTACAGATCAGGCAGACAACCTCACCATTTCCATCAGCTCTTGCACACCTGCAGCAAGGACACCATCAAAATGGAGACAAAGAAGTGCAAAAATGAATAAACAAGGCAACATTGATGTAGCAAGGATCTGCAATAACAACGTATCTATCAGGTGCACCCAAGCGCCTGGATACCCCTCGGGGTGATTAGCGCGCTCTACAGATGCTGATTGACCCAAGCTTGCTCCAATTTAGGAAAGAGCTTAAGATGCACCTTTTTACAGAACCATATGCCATGATGTAGCAACAGACTACTTCTGCTTCATCACAGAGGTACAAGTTCAAAACAGGACAAAGCTCAGCAGGCAACAGATGACTAAGGGGACTGCTTGGCATATACAACTGTGTGCTTTACTCTGGAGCAGATTTTTTCTAGTAGCTAAGTTGTTAACTGAGGAACCTATGAGTCAAATCTTACCCTTGTAGCTGGACTAAAAATGGTGTGATTGTGGGCAAATTACTTAATCTCCCTCTGCATAAAAAAGTAAAAATGAGAAATGGAACTGTGAATATGTAAACTGTAACATTATTCTCAAGATCTAAATCCTCACTTCAACTTGATCTACACAATCTTTTAACATCTCACAACACCTGCCATAATGTACAGGTAGGCTCAAATGGTATAAATATCAATAAACACATATTATAATGCAATTCACGCAGAACCAGAGTGCTTTCTTTATAGCCTGATTATGGGGAACCCAAGGGAACTAAAATGATTAACTTAATTAAAAGAGGGGTGTTAGTCTGACAGACCATGTGGAGATACTGTCCGTGGTGGACACAGGTTTGCCACTTTGGGGTCTGTCTGAAAATTCTATTGGAGAAACACCCCATTAGAGGGCCTGCCAGGTTTTTTAAACACCACCTCACCAACATTCAATCAAAACTCACCTGAAACAGCTCATTACTAATAAAACTGATGAACATGTGGACAAATCAAAACTCAAACTTTGGGATGTGATCAAATTAAATTCTCATACACTAAACATCTGGAGTGCTCATATACGAATACCATTCTGACTTGATTTTACAAGTCTAACTATTCAAAACAGTGCTGTAAAATCTAAACATCTAGAGAGACCTAAACCCCTCCAACATGAACAATAATGTGGTATGTAAATGCAAAGTGCTCTGACAAAATCACAAACAAATAGCATAAAATACGGAAGTTTAATGCATGACAAATCTTCAGTCGCTGAATCTAGCATATAATTCCCAAACGTAACCATTAATTCACTTCTCTGACAACCACAGCAGGAACTCCTTCTTTACGGTTTATTCAGTAGGTGCCAATGAGAAGGTTTGGAATGAAAATGCGACACACCTGTAACACAAATTCTTCAATGTGGAAGATCAGAAAATCTCTATGTGTAAGTATAGAATTCCAGAAAAAAGAGAAATAGAGTGGTCCCCAGCCACAAGCAAATAATATCTATGCAAAGGTAACAGTTCCTTTTTTATCTTTAACAAAACCCATGATAAAAACAAACTCACCAGGAAATCAAAATTGATGTAAAAATATAGTTGCATTTATATACAACCATTTTACTTCCTCCTTTTAAATGAGGTCAAATGAAAGCAAACTGTTCACACAGATGGTTCACTGTACGAAATTGGGTTGTTGGTTGACTGGATTATAAGCCCTGGTCAAGCAGCAACCACAATTCTTGTCAGGGTAAGGCACAAGCAAACCCCAAATTAACCTGTGCTCACCCCCTTAGTAGTTTGGCACAGAGCAGTCAGGCATAAATAAGAGGCAATGTGTGAAGTATTTTTGCAACACTTCTAACAGTAAAATAGTGAAAACACACCACAAAAGGAGCGCACAAAGATTTAGAAAAATAGAGTAACTTTTCATAAAGAAAACAAGACCAAAACGAAAAAAATCAAATTTGTATGACTGGAGATATTGAACTGTAAACTCTACAGTGAAAATAGCACAAAGCGCCAATTGGGGATATCTGGTCGCGCCGGACTGCGACAAAGTCACAAGTTCAGGCAGACCATGATGAAGTGTGGGCTGGATACAGGGAGCCAATTAGGCCTACTGAACACAGTAACTTAAACTCTGGTTGCGAAGCGTTGCGTGGATCGTCGAAGAGGTGTTGCACAGCCAAAGCTCTGCGTCTGTTCCGAGATGCGCCAAGGCTACGGTGCAAGGTCCTGTTGCATCGTCGTTGAGGATCCCGTCGATGAGACTTGCAAAGCGAAGTCCAGAGTCGGGGATGAAGTGCACACATGGCGATGTGTCCGTTCCGAGGAGCTGCAAAGCTGTTATGTGGACTTCAGTGTCGTTGCCGAGGGTGCTGTCAGCGAGAGATGCGAGGAGCTGGATTGTGGATGTGCTGTGCCATCGGGGCGATGCAGCGGTTCTGAGGACTGAGGTGGGCGATGAGGATCTTTGCAACAGGTCCAATCCACACCGCAGCAGCGATGCATTGGTTCTGCTCAGGGATGCCACACTCAGCCGAGGAGATGCAGTGGTTCTGCTCAGGGATGCATCACTTAGCAGAGAAGATGCGTAGGTTCCACTGGGAAGCACCTTAGGCCCACTTCGAAGGGTCCTGGACTGGAGTGGCACCACTTGGCAGGGTAGACTCACAGATGGCAGAGTCCAGGTGCAAGGTGGTTGGAAGCCTGTAATGTCCCTGAAGCTTCAGATCAGGAGGCTAGCCAAGCAGCCCTTGAAGTCACTCTGGGTTCCAGAGATACAGCTCCAGTCCTCCTCACCCACGCAGGAAGACAGCAAGTCAGTATAGCAGAACAGGAGTCCAGCAGAGTGGCGGTCCTTCAGCAGCACAGCAGTCCTTCTTCCTGGCAGAGTGTTCACAAGTCCAGAAGTGTACTAAAGTGGTGGTGTCTGAGGTCCTTACTTTATACACAGTTGTGCCTTTGAGGTGGGGAGATGCTTCTAGAGGCATGCATTTGAAGTGTACAGATGCCCTGACTTCCCTGCCCTGGCTCCAGACTAACTACAGGGGGTATGCAGCCCTTTATGTGGGGACAGGATATAGCCTAATCAGGTGTTAGCGAGGCTGGGCCCAGCTCCTCCCTCCCATCCTGCCAGCAATGGCCCACGCAGTCACATCAAAGCTCCAGTTGTGTGGCTGTCTAGTGGGAATACACAAAGCCCAACTGCCAACTATACCCAGTCATGTGACCAGAGACATGCTGCAGACACCAAATGGCTAAGGCAAGAAAATGCCAGCTTTCTAAAAGTGGCATTATCAGAATTGTAATTTAAAAACAAACTTCACTACAAGTTAGGATTTTAAGTTAGGATTCGAGACACCAAACTTGAACTATTGTTATCTTCCCATTTGGAAATTACACTCATAAAATATGATAAGGTAATCCCAATGTTATCCTATGGAAGATATAGGCCTTGCAGTAGGGAAAAATTAAATTTAAGTGTTTTTCACTACCAGTACATGTAAAACTTAAACGTACATGCCCTGCTTTTTCAATACATTGCACCCCACCCTTCGTGTTGTCCAGGGCCTACCCTAGAGGGACTCAGGTTATTAAAAAGGAAGGTTTGGGCATGGCAAAAGGTTTATTTTTCCACGTCGAAATGGCAGTTTAAACTGCACACACAAGCTCTGCAATGGCGGGCCTGATTCATGTTTACATGGCTACTTAGGTGGGTGGCACAATCAGTGCTGCAGGCCCACTAGTAGTATTGAATTTACAGGCACCAGGCACTTATAAGTAAATTAAATATGCCAATTGGGTATGAGCCAATGTTACCATGTTTAGAGGAGCGAGCACATGCACTTAAGCACTGGTTAGCAGTGGTAAAGTGCTCAGAGTCCTAGGTCAGCAAAAACAAGGTCAGAAAAAATGGAGGTGGAAGGCAAAAAGTTGAGGGGAAGACTACCCTAAGGCTGACCGGTCTAACAATCACCATGTAAAAGACAACCTGCACTTCCACTTTAAAGCAGCCAAGAGCTACCCCTATGGTTCCGAGTGGCACTTGACACCTCAGTTTATTTGGAAGATCTTGTGACGAAAGTAGGAAGACTGCAAAACCCTGCTTCCATTCCAAATGAATGAAGGTGGGTTAATGCTCTGCATCATGGCATTTTCATTACTATTCATAAATGTTAAAAATACAACAGTAAGCGATTTCATTTCAAGGGGGTAGTAAAGCCTTGATGAATGAAAGACATCAACATTTATCAAGATGGTATGAACAACTGCAATTTATATTTCCTGAGAATATTGAACTATTAGTGAGTCGGCTTTGAAGACACTTGTCTTTCACTGTTAAGGACAGGGTATCAGCCAAGATCCTAAAGTGAGTTTAACTGTAAACATACCTTCGTCGTGTTTAGGGACATCAGTCTGAGAACTCTCCTTGCTCTTTGCTTGTTGATCAACCACTTTTTTATACTCAATTGCCTCTTTAGAGAGGGTTTTCATATTCTCATCTGCTTGAATTCGCTCCAAGTCCAGCTTTCTGATCTTTTCTTGTAGATTCTTTAGAGCTGAAAATATAGCTGACCAAAGCAAAGTTAATACATGATTAATTCAATCTTAGATACACTTTTTGTAAATAAATATTTTCTATACTACAAGATCATGTAGCACAAAACACAATTAATAACATTTAAAGTTTTAGTATGTGTGAGAAAGAGGATCCCTTCTCCCACAAAACTGAACAACATGTGAAGTATAAATGTTAAAGGATGCCCTCAGTGTCAACTTTCAACACCTAGGGCCAGAGGTACTAAGATTACATTCACAAAGAGCGGTCGCAAAGTGCAAATTAATTTTTTTGAGAATGCAATTTGATTTTGCGAACTGACCTATGTACAAATAGGTCGGTTAACAAAATACTGAAAAAAGGGGGTTGCAGAATGACCTGCCTAATTATTACTAATTAGACAGATCACAATTTGCAACCCCATTTGATAACAGGGATGGTCGCCCGCAATAGTCAGCAAACCACCATATCCCGTTTTCAAATAAAGAAAACTTTTTTTGTTTTTTAATGCAGTCTGTTCTCCTTAAGGAAAATGAGAATGTGTTTAGAAAGTTTGCTTTTTTTTTTTTCAAGTTGGCAGTTGTCCCGTGGACCACTACCTACTGTCTCAAACCTTTTTTATAATTTACAAAGTGCAAAGGATAAAAAGGAGTCACCATCTGCTTTACAAATCAGGTACCCACTCAACTTGGGAGTCAGTAACGGATCAATTGTTTGCAACCAGAATTACAGTCACAAATGATTGACACATCAGGGTATGAACCACAATTTTGAAGGGATGACATAACATCCTCCTTTCTAACAGCTATTCGTAATCCATTTCTAAACTCATTCACAGATTCAGAAATACTTTTACCAATCATTGAATATGTTTAGTAAACCCAAAAAAGCCTTTTAATGGTTGCAAACCCACTGACTTGGAGAACTCAACGGTTTAGTACATTTGAAAAGCTGTGTACATCAGACCTATAATCACTTATTCTTAAATTTCACCTATAATAGCCTTTTTCTTCCCTCACCTTATCTCCAACTCCGACGCACTAGCTCAGCCTTAATTCCCACTGCTACTACAACAGTTTAGCAAAGATGGATGTTCACGACTCTAAATTGTTTTATGGTTGTTTGACTAAGTATCCCCATTGTCAATTAATATAAAAGGTAACTCAGAATTAGTATTTTTTGTATGATAATGCATTTTTCTTTAAGTGTCTTACATTAAGGACATTTAGCTCTCTAGCTATAATTGCACTTTCAATGTGCATACTACCCTTAAGGGTCTCTTTGTGACATCACCTTGCTACCTAAATGAGGTATGATTTTAGAGCTTCCCAGAAGTCAGATTACTTGACAGACAGCTTAGAAAGCTCACCCTCCTTTTAACTTGAGCATACACATAGCACACAAAGCCACTATTGTGTCGGACTGAAGTGAATGGGGTGGTAAGCAGGGAGAAATGCTACTGGCTGAGCATTTAATGGCCACATTACTCTTGCTTTTATACATCTAGCAGGCTTACAGCCACCTGACATGAAGGTGCTCTGCAAGATCCTCACAGAGTGGTGGGAACACTGGCCTATGAGGACCAGTGTGGCTTCATCTTAGGCCGAAGCACGGCTATGAATTTGTGCAGGCTGGCACATGTGTTACATTCTCTGGAGGGTAGCCGCGAGGAGTTCGTTCTGGTGTCGGTGGACATCGAGGAAGCATTTGATACGCTTGACTGGACATAGATGCTCCAGGTCCTGCAGCAAATGTATTTCAGTCCGGGCTTCTGTGGATGGGTAAAACATCTGCATAAAGCACCTCGAGCTCAGGTGTGTAACGGTGGGCTGGTGCCAACTAAATGGGCGGTGGAGAGAGGCGCATGACAGGATTGTCCCCTGTCCCGACTGTTGTTCGCATTGTCCATGGAGCCCCTGGCGGTGAGGATCCGGAGTGAAGTGAGGGATTACGGAATACAGGTTGGGGAAAGCACACACTTAATATTGATACACGCTGATGATGTGCTTTTTTTTTTTTACTTGAGGAGGCCCTTCGACTCTACCGCTTTTTTGGACAGATATGATGAGTTTGGAGCTGTGGTGGGTCTAAATGTCAACAGACTTAAGACGCTGTTGTTTCTGCTGTGGGCGCTGCACAAGGTGCCTGGCCCAGAGTTGCCTCCACTGGGGTTTCCTTGGGAGACAGAGGCTTTCCGGTATTTGGGGATAAAGGTGGTGCAAGGGGCGGAGGGTCATGGTCGTCACAACACAGGAAAGATGCTGGAAGGGTATGCGAGATTGGTTACGTTTTGGAATACATTGCTGCTCTCAGTGGCAGGTCGGATCGCGGTTGCGAAAATGGTTTTCCTTCCCAGACGTCTGTACATTGTGCAGAATTCACTGCACACAATAGCAGGCGGCACATTTAAAACATTAGTCTGTTGGTCTCCCTAGTTTGGGCAGGGAAACGGAGCAGAGTTGTATTGGCGACACTTAAGCTAGAACTGAAAGAGGGGGGCATGGGCTTGCCTGATCTTGAATTGTACCATTATGCAGCTAAGTTACAGCATGTGTCGCGACGGGTCACAATGGAGGAAAAGTAGGAAAATAGGTTACTGAAGGGCACCTGCAGAACCATGCCTCTGTTGGAACTGCTGATGAGGAGAGCTAGGGTACTGAAACATTTCCCCTATCTAGTGCGTCAGAGATATGGAGAGGGTGATTAACAGGGTACTAAAACTGCCCCCACCTGTGAGAGAGCGGAGCATTTGGCAATTGGTGCCGTTCAAGTGCCTTATCGAGGCTAAGTCGGTGGCTCGCTGGAGAACAGGGGGGGTTGTGAGACACTGAGGGATATATATCCAGATGAGCGGTTTATTACTTTTGAGAATGCGTGCACAAAGTTCTCAGGGGGTCTGGCCAGTTCCTCCAGTACGCTAAAATTGTCGATACGGTCCGGAAGATTGGGCTGGCCAGATACACTGTAGCTGTGACTGTCGATTAGTGATGCCAGGCGCTCTGTGTCAATGTTTTATGGAGCGCTCAAAGGGTATAGTGTTAAAGGGAGCTTTCCTGCTAGGCAGGCATGGTGGGATGATTTGGAGGACAGCGTGACTGAGAAAGAATGGAAGGAGGCATGTGCGCTTATCCTGCGGGTGTCTTGCAATGCTAGGTTTAAGTTGATACACTTCAATTATTTGCACCGCACTTACCGGACGCCAGTCAAATTGAGCAGAATGTATGCAGGCAGGGCAGCGGACTGCCCAAGATGTGGGCCGGTGGGTACCTCCTTGGTGCATGCATTTTGGACAAACGCAAGGGAGAGAATGGAGAGGGTAACTGGCATTGCGGTGGAAGAGACCCCCAAAAGATGTCTCCTAGGTATAATTAAGAAGCTTCGGAGGGGAATTGATGTACTGGACGTTTGTGTAGCTGGTGACGGTAGTTGCCAAGAGACGTGTGGCGATAAAGTGGCTATGTCAGAGTCCCGTCAGTAACAATATGGAGTAAGGACACAGGTGAAAGGGCCTTAGCTGAAGAAACGCACATCTGAATGGCCAGGAAGATGACAAAGTGAGGAAGGATCTGGATGATTGGGAGGGGGGATGCTGGAGGCCTTTCAGGAGGCTGGGGGGCGGGAGGGGTGGTTACAGGGGAGCTAGAGGCAAGAGACCAGACTGGGGAAGTGAGTGTAACAGGTACATAAGTCGAGGAGGGCAATGAAGTGGTGGTGGCAGGACCTGCTGAACTGGAAGGTTGACGCAGCAGTGGATATTGGGGGGAGGGGGGAATGTTGGGGGGGGTCATCTGGTAATTCCGAGACGTAAAGAAAAGGATTGTTTATGTCTGTGCATGGATACAGGGGAGAGGAGAGACCTACCTACGGCATGGGGGATGACACTAGTGAGGACTATTGAGGTTGGAATTCTGTCAACATTGTTCTTGATCTACAGTTGTGTATCAATCAAAACAAAAATATATTTTAAAAAAACCATGGAAAGCATCACACACTGTGGCATCACATGCAGTTTCAGCACACAAATATAACTATACAGGGTAATGGTAGTTCACCTCCAGCTGGCCCTGGCCACATTGTCCGCTAGGGGGGAGTGGCCAATGGAGCACAGTAGTGGCAGTTCACATCTCCTGTGGACAGGCAACATGTTGGCAGTGGTGTTAGTCCAGGTGTGCTGCTTGGGATGACTAGCTTTCAACATCGGAGTCCGACATTTCACAACTGCTGGAGCCACGCATAGGTTTGGACATCGTCATGTATAAGCCTACGGATCATAATAGCCATTTCAGATGAGTAGTAAATGGGTGCCCGATTTTTCCAAATTTGGTGCCCTGTTGTGAACTAATGCTGTGAGTTTCTCCATTGCAAAAATTGACCACACCTTGATCCACCAAAGATCAAGGGAGGGTGCCTGGGCGATGCACAGGCGGGCAGCTGAGAGTAAGTGAGAGAACAGCTTCCTCATCAGTGTAGAGGTAGGGTATATTCTTTGGTCCCCAGGGCTTCCCAACACGTCAACTAATGGGTCATGAGGCAGTGTAACCTCCATGATAGCCCTTATTGTTAAAAGGGCAGCCTCCCAAAAGGACTGGATGTTTGGACAGGACCACCACGCATTTTTTGTATAACCCAAGCATATAGAGGACTTGGAAGCCCTTTTTTTACTACCTTTTGAGACGAGTGCCAAGGTCTGTTCTAAGTCAGGATTGGCACATTGGATAGGCTGGGTCTCAACCAAAAGAGAAAGTGATTCATTTTGCTACAAAGTTTAGGGACATTTTCACCCATCCAGGCTGCATCTGCTTGGGATATTCTGCAGGTCACCAACTGGAGTGATGTCTCTGGAATATTTGTTACACACGTGCACATTATCAACATATGAGTGAATTCCTGCCTGAGGTTTGTTGAAGATCATAAATAGGGGCAAGGTCTATGTTAAGACGGATGTGGAACTCCAAAACAAGGTGTAACCTAATGCAAGAGAAAAGGACCTATAGATTCGTTAAGTGCCGTTTGAAAGAAAAGAATCAGTTAAGCGAGCATTTGTTGACATGTCCTACTAAGGTGAATTTGTACAGAGGATAGCATAAGCAATGGCATCAAAAGCTGCTGAAAGATGAGGGGGTGTGGCTAACCGCCAAACATGGCGGACGCACTCAAGAGAGCTCCGACACCGTGCCCAATAAAAATCGGTCTACATCGGCGTGAGGAGCCTGACCGCAGCCTCCAACATGTGCCTATCCATGCTATATATTGGGGATGTTGCATTGCCTGCATTGAAGAGATCCTTGCTGCAGTGCTGATTGAGTGGGGGCGTCTAGCCTGAGGCCACGAAGCGGAGAGCAGCTAGGCATGGTGGTGCATCCTGGAGCGGCTGGTGCGTCCCGACCATGTTGCCCACAGGCACATTGGAGGTGAGCAAGAGAATAGGTGGAGCGGCCTTCACACCCTTCGATCCGAGTTAATCCACCTGCTGGGCCCTCCGGAGACGAAGATTGACATGGGTCAGCTGTGGCTGGTGACTGCGTGCGACCTAATCTGAGCCACGGTGGTGGATCACTAGTGCCAGCACCACGCCAGCCACTGCTTAGGATGTCATGATCCCAAGCCGACTCCTGGATCGCATCGACGAGGCCTTAGGTGGAGCCGATGAATGCTGACAGAACCGCAGTGGGAACCCTTACATGCAAGATGGTAACTACAATTCAATTCCCTTCATGTGCCTTTAGAGTACTCCTCTCGTGATTGCCACCCTCGAATCTGGTCAGTATGGCTTACACGGTGCCCGACAGCTGCATGAAATACTGGGCGCAGGGTGATATCTCCAGAAAAGGAAACTCCTACCCCTTTCCAGCGCTACAACCAACAAAATAACACAAATCGCAGCCCCCTTGCGGCAACACAGTAGCTGGTCAGAGGCACAGAGGGAACAGCTAGTCAAGCGGCCTAAGAAGTACAAGCATCTGAGCAGCTTTGGGCGACTGTGTAAGCTGTACCCCAGTACCACATCTGGCAGTGCTGGTAGAGCACATGGCAGGCAGGACTGACGTGGCTCTGTGGGTGCTCTAGCTACGACCTTTGATGCAGTGGCATGTAACACCACGCACCTGATACTGCCGCGACGAAGGCAGGCTCAGCATAGTTCATCACTGCATCTGCATGGTGTAGTCTAGACTCTTCATAGCTGCTCTGGCTGTCCCGAGTGCCGCTTTCAGTGTGGCTCATTGGTTGCTCGAGTTTCTGCCAGGCTCTAACCCCCCTTGCTTAACTCCCCCAGGTGCCTATCTGGTTGTTTGGATACAACCTTAGTGACCCAACTGTCACAGATGAGCAAACAGGCCAATCAGGATGACAGCGCAGGGTTGAAAAACGTGGATGAGCAGCCAGACCCCTGCAGGATTCCTCCCAGTGGAACCCCTATTGTCCCAGAAACGGGCAATGACCGGGACAAGTTGGACCGCATCCTGGAGGTGACTGAAAGTACAAGCGCAGTCCTAGAAACTAAAATTAATAGAGCAGCCACAGACCTCACCCTACTCCAAGATGAACAGCGTAAATTCAAGGACAAGGTCCACAATAATGAGAATGTACTAAGAATGCTTACTCCCCAACTTAAGGACTTAAGGGTGCAACCCCAGTCAATGGCAGATAGGATACACCTTCGAGAGGGTCGAGCAGAAGCTGAGGGCCAATCAAGGCACAACAACTTGCGCATAGTTTGGCTGCAAGAGAATATTGAAGGTGCAAATCCCACAAATTATATCAAAAACTGGCTGCAGAGCGCACTATTACCGACTGGTCTGCCTTTTGTTTGTGATTGAGCAACCCCACTGGGTGCCTGCCAGGCAATTGCCTGTTGGAGGCGCTGCTGCAGCCAGTTGTAGCACATATGTTGAATTACCGAAGACCGTCATTCTTCAAGCCTCAAGATCCAAAGGGCCAATTACAGTTGAAGACTCCAAAATAATGATTTTCCCGGACTTTGTTCTCACAGTGCAGCACCGCAGAGCTTCTTTTATGGCAGTTAAACAGCACCTCACGGAACTGGGCCTCAAATATGCACAGTAATATTCTGCCCGACTGAATGTCATAACCTCACAATGCACACACTTCTTTACAGAAGTGGATGAGGCCTGGACCTGGCTGGAACAGTATGAACAAGAGACAGACGTCCGAGAACGACTAAAGATGACTGGACCACAGCTAAGCCCCACAACTACGCCGGCAGCGAGGCCAATGAACAACACAACTGGCTGCTACACCCTCTCAGGATCAAGCTATAAAGGGTCCAAGAGCGGTCCTGGAGATTGCAGCCCCCACGGGAGGGCAGCGAAGAGATCGTCTCTTTGGCGACTCGGAAGAAGGCTTTGCGGACATGGATTGCAGTGTAGAGTAGGATTGCCTATCAAGAGTAATGCCACAAACTGCAGATGAGCTGATGCAACTCTCTTCGCTGGGGATTCCCTGGGTGAGAGGCACTGCACTGACAAAGCCTACTGGAGGTTGATACCTCACTCTGATGGCACTAAATAACACTTGTGGCTGTTCAATAATGATCCTAGAGTTTTTCTGACCAAACTACCACAGGAGAGGGACTTCTCCCACCAAAGACAACCTACAGCTTTTCTCCACTACCCCTGCTATGTGCTTGTCACCCCATAGAGGAGCTCGGACAACAAGTGGCCCACAGTGGCATATAAGACTACACTGGATGTGATCTCCGGGGGGTTGGTGCGTCTTACTCCCCATAGCTATGGAGAAAGCCTTATAACGAAAAAGTATCCCACCAAGGTTAGAGGGGGTTTATTGCCTATAATATACCGGACATGGTGTAGAGTGGTGATTGGTTACCCCTTGTGTGTATTCTAGCTCCGCATGACTTGTGCGGGGAAGGAAAAATCATTTTTATAGATGGCCCACAGTGGCATACAAGACTACACTGGATGTGATTTCCTGTGGGTTGGTGCGTCTTATACCCCATGGCTAAGGAGAAAGCCTCACACTGGAGGGAACTAAACTTAGAACAGCTCCTCCATTAGGCGCAACCAGCCTGGAGCGGAGAACCTCTGGCAAGGCACTGGTGGCTGGGCTCTGGGGGGGTGGGGGGGTTGGGGGGGTTTGATAACCGTCGAGAGATTCAACTGTTTGTATTCTATTATCGCTGGCCTAGCCTTGCTGACATGCCCCTGCCAACGAGTGTGTTTGACAAACTGCATCACACCGACAGGTGACATTCAGGATGGGTCCCTCAGGCAATTATCTATTCACTACTTGGAACATTAGGGAAATGGGGACAGCAACTAAGCTGTGTCTTAGACTAAATACTAGACCGATCACACCCAACTCTGGCAGGTACGCCTGCACTTCGCAACGCTAAGACCCTGAGAAACTGGTTGCTTCCTGGCGCTGTAGGAATGTGGAAGTGTGTGAGTCCTCCTACTATTCCTTAGTGCTAAGATGCATGTTAGGTTGGATTGCCTGTTATGTTCACAGGTTCTAGACAGATATACAGGAGGCAGAATACCTTGGGAAAACCTTACTGGGTCATTGCCCACTAGAACTGAGGCTAAAGTGGGACAAAACACCCTTGCTTACACCCACCTGAAAACTTCAACCTGCATTGCTCGACGACCCAGTATTTAGGGATGAATTGCAGCATAAAATACTTGATAATTTCCAAAATAACACAATCACAACCTCATCCAATCTTGTAGAATGGGAAGTGCTTAAAGCTTTCATAGGGAGAGTCTGTATCCGATCCACGATAGGGGGACACTAAAGACAGAACTCCAGGACACACAGCGGCAGTTACACGTGTCCTAGAGATAGCAGTGAGTTGTGATCCTACCAAGGGGGACCCTTTCAGAGATAAGGAAAAAGCATGCTGATTTATTAAGCATGTATGTTGCCTAGATTACGCAAAATACGCAGAAATGAAGCACACTGAAGGGGATATAACTGGTCAACTGCTAACGTTACTTATTAATCTCCAACACCTCTGTGACACCAGTATGGATCCGCCAGGGAAACCTAGTGTGTACACAGAAAGAAATTACTCAGCCTTCTGAGATAACTACGCACAGATGTATGCCCCCGACGCCCCCAGTTGCCCCAGAGACATTCTGCAGGTTCTTGGCTGGCGCTGCTCTCCCCAAGTGTCCCAGGAACGGAGGCATGACTTGGCAACAACGAACACTAAACAGGAGATAAGGATTGCCAACAGACTTCTATATCATTTATGAATTACAATTCGCACCCAACTCCTCAACCTATACAATGGGGCTAGGACAAGCGGGCACCTGCCAGCTCAGACTAAAGAAGCAGTAGTTACCACAATACCGAAGCCAGGCAGATCCGATGGCAATGGCTTCATATAGACCATTGTCTATCTAAAATACACATGATAAAATATTATGTAAATTAGTAGCAGAGAGGCTTCTCCCACTGTTGCCCGACTTAGTCCATACAAATCAAAACAAATTCTTTCCATCTCAAAATACATTTGTAAATCTATGGTGGCTATATCAGATCACAGAGAAAAAAAAGAGCTCCTCTGCAGTGGCCTGTAGTGTCATAGAACAAGCTTTTGATACTATACATTGGCGATATATATATAGTATTGAAGCACTATGGGCCAGACCCTAGATTGACTGATTGGATCAAACTATTATATGCTGCACCCACGGAAAGAGGGTGAACAAGGCATCATATCTCTGAGGCTTATGCAATTGCAAGGGGAACTAGGCAGGGATGCCCACTTTCCCCCGTTCTTTTTGCTTTGGTCATTGAACTGCGAGCAGCTAAACTGAGGGGACAAGGCGACGATTTGGGGATCCAATTGAATGGTAAAACCCACGTAGTCTCCCTTTACGCAGACATGTTGCTCTATATCAGAGACATCAAGACATCCAAATTAGTCTAGCAGTGACAGATGATATTTTCCGCAATTGCAGGGAGGTATTGGGGTTAGCACACTATACCAAATCATGTTTTTTTTTCCGCTATGCCAATCTCAGCCCCATTGCCAAGTTATGCTAGGTGAGAAAGTACGTAGCTGGGAGGCACATACTTTTAAATATTTGAGAATCAGTCTCTATCATACATGATAGAGGGTAATCTTCATAGAGCCATACAATCTCTGGGTTCCCAAGTAACCTCCTGGACCACACTGCCGCTCTCTGTCGCAGACTGCATAGCACGGTCTAAAATGGTGATGCTCCCCAATCTCTTATATTACTTTGCTAACATCCTATATGACTCACTGGTGAACCAAATAACTTGGGTCCAGATGTACTAACATTAGGTATAGAGATTCCCTAAATATCTCTGAATCACAATTAGGAAATCGCTATTCCTAATGTATGTAACTGTTTATTTTAAAATAGTGATTCCTTGTGGGTCTCAATTCAACATACCTCATGAATGGTAATAAGGTAGGTCGCAATTTGCAACCCAGTATGGATCGCCGCTGTCACAAGGATGGTGGCCTGCTTTTTAATGAAGATTTCAATTAAATAACGGTTTTGATGAAACCTCAGGTGTCTACGGTTACCTACACCTGCTTCGGTGTGCTGAAATGGGTGAGGAAGATCATCTGAATGATCCCCCCAATCTGCCCAAAGGACTTTGATTCAAGCCTTAATCCTATCTATATTGGATTATGGCAATATCCTATATTTGGGAATAGACCAGGCATCTATCAGGCGACTGCAGATGGTCCAGAATTTGTTGGCTCTACTGCTGTTTCGGCTTCCTAAGCACCCTTCAGTCGCCCATCTTTTCCCTGAGCTGCACTTGCTCAGTCTCTGAACAGATTCAATGTAAGGCTCTCTGCTACATGTTTAAGGCCAAAGCTAGAACAGGTCTACACTTCATTCAGGACCTAGTGACACCTTACATCCCTTCTCGTTCCTCGAGATCTTTCAACGTGGCCTTCTGCTCTGTACATAGGAACCAACTGGCCCAAATGGGAGGACGTTCTTTTGCAGGGTCCGAGACTGTGGAACTCCCTTCCCAAATGCTTCAGGGACTGTACTTCTCTGTTTGTGTTCCGCTTGAAGACATGGTTATTTTAGGTTGACAATCTGGCTTTTGTCATGCTTAGCGCCGGGAAACCCTTTTTGGGTAGCTGTGCGCTGTACAAGACTATAAAATAAAAATAAATAAAGAATTTAAAAAAAAATATTAATAAATGCAGTCAGTTTCCTTTAAAGGAAATACATCTGCGTTTAAAAAGAACACTTTCTTTTCTTTTTGTTTGTTTATGAAGACGCAGTTGTCCCTCAGGCCACTGCCTCCTTATCAACAATTTTGTTTGGGGAGATAAAAAAGCGAGACTAGCCCGCAATTTGACCTATTTGAAGCAGGGAGACGGGAGTTTGGGTGTTCCGTGCCTGGAGCAGTACTTCCAGGCTGCACAACTTAGATACATGCTAGAGTGGTAAGTTAGAGTCTGAGAAGCACTGGTGGTTTATTGATCGCTCGATAGCAGGCATGCACATTTGGAAGGTCCCATGGCTTCCCAGGAAACACCGGCCCAGCGGGATATATGTGTCACCAGTTTTAAGGGCCACTCTGAGTGTATGGGACCGGGTACAACTATCACACGGCCTCTCGACCCCGGTGTCCCCCCTGACCCCCAGCATAGGCAATCCTGACTTCCCACCGGCCCACACAGGAGAAGGGTACCTCCATTGACAAGAGGCCAACTGTAAACGCATTGGGGACCTATTTGACGAACACGGGGTAAGAGATTTCAGGGACCTCATGGAAGGTTTTGGGATCCCCCGAAAAGCGTATTGGCAATATCTAGCCCTTCGCCATTGGGTCACCCAACCACAGATACGACTCCATGCAGGCCGGTTTTTAACAAAATTTGAGAAATGGTACGTCACCAGAACGTCAGATAAACGGCTGCTATCCGACATTTATGCCTTTTTAAACACACCCAGACAAGCTAATAAGTCTCCGGCGCAGCGCAGGTGGGAGTCCGAATTGGAACGCGAGTTCTCCCCCAAGGAATGGCAAGACATCATACAAAGGGCCATGGCTACCTCATGCAGTACAGCAGGCAAGGAGATGTTTTTGAAAATTGCACATTATTGGTATTATTCACCAGTGAGACTTCTCAAGTAGAAACCGGGCGGGAATGGGCAATGTTGGAGGCAGTGTGGTCTGCAGGGCCCACTCACTCATATCTTGTGGTCAGATACAGAGTTTTTGGGAGGTGATCTTGCGGGATATTGATGACATATCACACTGACTTTCCCAAATTCCCCTCATACATACTTTTGGGTCTCCCGAATGCCCCGATGTACCCTCTTAGATCTAACCGGGGTAGGGCAATCATGCTGGCACTAGGGGCGGCCAAACAGGCACTTCTGGCTAGATGGGGGTCGACGGAAATTCCCACTCGTCTGGATTGGCTATACAAGATATGGGAATTACTGGGGATGGAAAAGATTACAGCGGGCCTCACCCGCTCCCTCTCTAAATTTGATAAAACATGGGGTACTACTGTAGAATTCTTGTTCAATGAGTTCACTGAGCTTACCTGCCCGAAGTACCTTAGAGTGCTACGCCTTACTAATGCCTACCCCCCCCCCCCCCCCAGGAATAAGGATAACAATTGGCTGTCCAGGCCAGACCACCTAGATGAACCCGCAGTTGCTTCCAACATACGACTGGGGATAGACCCCTTTACCCTCTCTTCTCTTTCGCACTCTTCTTTTTTCTATCTTTATCTCCAGTTTAAACGAATGCTCCCTACCGGCCGGTGGATGTAGGTGGCAGCTAATGTAATGTTTGTCTTTACAAAATTAATAAAAAGATTTAAACCATAAACTGTTTTTCTTTTACATTTACATAAGGGAAAGGGCCCCAAGGGGACCCCTTGCATTTGCAAATGGGTTACCACAACAAGTTTGTTGTCTGTAAAAGATTAATGTTTTGCGTCCAGAATTCAGTTGCAAAACATTAATACATACCATTCTGATTCGGTACTTGGAAGGGACGCCCCTTCAAATACCTAATTGGTATTTGGTCGCAAACACAAACTGAAATATGGTAATGTGTTACTGAATCGCAATTTGATGTTTATACATAAGATAAACTTTTTTGCGATTGCACACAGCCCGGGTATGCGAATTAGGCCGTTTGCAACCTTGAAAACTTTGTACATCTGGCCCTTGATAACTTATTAGGCACCTTGATCTGGCACTCGGGCAGACAAGACAGAGAGATGCTGTTGGGAAACAAACTGCCAACCAATAGAAGAGGGTTAGGAGCCACCGACTTCCAGAACTATTACTTGGCATTGCAACTGCAATAGGTGGTGTTCTGCTAGCTGGTAGGCATCTTGGCGAAACGGAACTCTCAGACAGACTGCTGACGAAACTATGCAGGCACTGTTTTTCCCAGGCCCAAAACTTTATCCCCTGTGCCCCTTCTATTAACAACAGCATTGACTTGCTTGAAGAGCGCGCTAGCTTGCATGCTTTTGGCAGTTCCTTATGCCCCGGCGATCTCACTACTCATACTATGAACAAGCAAATGTTTACTAACTAGATGGATCTACAGCAGTGGGAAGCTGTTGGTCTTGACACAATTGGATACCTATATACAAATGGCAAACAAATGCCCTTCCCCTCTTTGGTGGAGCAATGGAGCCTTCCTTAGGACCAGTTCCTATTATATAGAAGAATTCAGCACGCCATTAAACATCATTGGATAGCAGATCTTCTAGGACCCCCAACCCATGCTATGTTAACAGATGCTGTACACGATCGGCAATGGCAGTCAATTGATAACATGGCAATTTAAATCCCTATTCGAACACACAGGTATGTCATTTCTATCCCTTAGGGACAAATAGGAGAAATCACTGGGGTGGACCTTCAACGATAAAGAATGGCAGAATGGCCTAGAATATCCATATAAAAAGTGTGATGCAATGCCTGATTCAAATATAAACAATTTAATATACTACACAGGGCACATAAAATTAACCACATTCCCAGATGCACACCCAAACTGCTCCAGAGGTCAGTGGATATGAGCGAATTTTCAACAAATGAAATGGGACGGTCCAAAATACACAGTTACTGGGCGGCAATTTTGGGTGACGGGGGGGGGGGGGGGGTTGGGAATGGGGAGGAATAGAGATTTACCTTGCTGTGGTATTTTATGCTCACTAGAAAAACTGTGCTCTGTTAATACATTCTACTATAATGCATCTTAATGTTAAAATGTTCAATAAAACGATTTATGTAAGAAAATGCCTCTTTTTGTATAGTCACCCCCAAAGTTTTGGGCAGATGCTGCAGATTTTTTGACTCTGATAATGCACTGAGGCCTGCAAACTAGACCTCAGTGCCAGGGCCCTGATGCTTAAATGTGTGCGTTTGATTGGCTTTGTTAGACCCGTCATCCTTGGGGTGGTCTTCCTCCAAATCTTTTGCCTTCCTCCTTCATTTTTCTTGACCTTGTTTTTGCTGGCCTCGAGACTCTGCGCACTTTACCACTGCTAACCAGTGCTAAAGTGCATGTGCTCTCTCCTCTAAACATGGTAACATTGGCTTATACCCAAATGGCATATTTAATTTACCTATAAGTCGCTAGTAATGTGGCATTACATGTGCCCAGGGTCTGTAAATTAAATGCTACTAGTGGGCCTGCAGTACTGATTGTGCCACCCACTTAAGTAGCCCTTACACATGTTGCAGGCCTGCCATTGCAGAACCTGTGTGTACAGTTTTAAACTGCCATTTCGACATGGCAAAATGAACCTTTTGCCAGGCCCAACCCTTTCTTTTAGTACATATATCACCCCTAGGGTAGGCCCTGGACAGCCCAAAGGAAAGGGTGCAATGTATTTAAAACGTAGGACATGTACTACATGTCCTGGTAGTGAAAACTCTTACATTCGTTTTTCAGAACTGCAAGACCTAGCTTTCCCATTTGTTAACACTTGAGTTGCCTTGTAACTGCCAGATGGGAAGGGATAACCAGTTCATGTTTGGTGTTTCTGAAATCACAATTTAACATCCTAACTTATGGTGAAATCGGATTTTAAACAAATTCTGAAAATGGCACTTTTTAAAAGTTGCCATTTCCTGCCTTAGCCATTTAGTGCCTGTAGCCTGCCTCTGGTCACATGACTGGGTGTAGATGACAGTTGGCCTTTATGTATTCCTCTTAGACAGCCACACGCAATGGGGAGCATAGGTAGCTGGCAGGATGGGAGGGAGGAGCTGGGCACAGCCCCACTTGCACCTGAACAGGCTAGGTCTTGCCTCCAAACAAAGGCCTGCATACCCCCTGTAGTTAGTCTGTAGCCAGGGAAGGAATGCAGGATGCCTGGGGACTTCAAATGGAAACCTCTAGAACCTTCTCCCCCACTTCATAGGCACAACTGGGTATAAATATTGGACCTCAGTAACCAACTCTTCAGTACACTTCTGAGCCTGTAGATGCTCTGCCAGGAAGGACTGCTGTGCTGCTGATGGACTGCCACTCTGCTGGAATGCCTTTGCTGGACTCTTGTTTTGCTGTGCTGACCTGCTGCCCTCTTGTCTGGGTGAGAAGGACTGGATCTGCATCTCTTGAACCCAGAGTGACTCCACAGGGTAGTTGACTGGCCTCCTGATCTGAAGCCTCGGGGACATTACAGGCTTCCGACAACCTTGCACCTGCACTCTGCCATCTGTGAATCTACCCTGCCCAGTGGTGCCACCCCAGTCCTGGCCCCTTGGAAGTGGGCTTAAGGTGTCAACAGCCTCTGTGGACCCAGCAGAACCGATGCATCTCCTCTGCTGCGTGACGCAACCCCGAGAAGAACGGAAGAATCTCCGTTGCCGGGTGGATTGGACCCTTCGCAAAGACCTGCACTGCCGCTCGCATCGCCTTCGAAAGCACTGCTGTGTGATGCATCCTCGGAGCAGGCCCTGGTATCTCTCGTCAATGGCAGCCTCAACGACAATGGGCTCCGCATCACAGCCCTTCAGAACCGACGCATTGCTTTGCCTGCGTGCCGTATCATGGACGCCAGACTTCGCATCACAACACCCGACGACAGGATCGTCAATGACAATGCAGGCCCTTGTATCGCAGCCTCGCTGAATCTTGGAACCAATGCATTGCTTCGACTGTGCAACGCATCTTCAATGCGGATCCTATAATGCTCCGCAAACCAGGATCGAAGGCACTTTTTATTCAGCTGTCCTAACCAGGTCCCTGTAGCCAGCCCGTGCTCCATTGCAGTCGGTCTGAACTTGTGACTTTGTACCGGTCCAGCGTGACCAGATGTCCACAGTTGGCACTATTTTCACTAGAAACGTTACCATTCAATATCATGTTGTACTGACTGGATTGTCATTTTAGTCATGTTTTATTTATTCAAAATTATTCAATTTTTCTTATTCTCTTGTGGACTCTTTTTGTGGTGTGTTTTCACTGTGTTACTGTTTGAGGTTTTGCACAAATACTTTACACATTGCCTGGGGGATAAACCTGACTGCTCTGTGCCAGGCTACCACAGGGTTGAGCACAGGTTAATTTGGGGTTTGCTTGCGACTTCACCCGAGAAGAACTGTGGTTGATGCTTGAGAAGGCTTTCATCCCCCCCTCAACCAGTAACTCAATTTCTTAGAGGCTTACACCCAATAGCATAGGCTAACGTACTTCTAAGTCCCTGATATATGGCACCCAGAGTACCTAGGGCCTGTATGTTAGAGTGTCCCCTCAGGGACTGCACCACATGATGTGCCACCCTGAGGGAGACAAGGTAAAACATGGCTCCCAGTCTGCCACTGCAGACTGGAAGGACAGTTCAAAACTGCTAACTCGACTTTGCCATTTTAAGCAATGGCACAGCACAAACTCCCATTGTGTGTGTAAGGCACCCCTACAGCGGACATATGGCAGGGTGCAACATATTACAAAAGTAGAATATGTGTTTAACATGTTCTAGCAACAAAAATCCGAAATTGTCGGTTTTTTTGCAAGTGAAATTGGTAGCCCAATTGGCAAGTACAGAGTTACACACTGACATCTCAGCCTTGATAACTTCTGAATGGAATATCGTAGTTGGTACTTCAACGTATCAAACAACTCATTACATTAAGCCCGACTTGAAGCCCAAAGTTGAAATTAATGTTACTTGTTGCTACATGCAACTTTCAGAAAGTTGCTACTCTGTTATTAAAGTTTTCAGTGGACATTTACTGAGGCTGGCCACGAGACAGCCTTCTGCCCGCCTGGGGAGACCAGGACAGGTACCAATAGAGGCCTGCCGTTGAAGGAGTTGTTACCTCCTCCTGGAAGGAAGTCACACAGGGGGTAGCCCAGAAGGTGAGCTTCAAAGGGGAAGCCCCCTTTGAAGGGCAAACAGGAATCACACTTGAGAGGGGCTGCTCTCTTGTTCAGGTAGACAGGTTGGCGTCAGGGCACAGAGAGGGGGAAACACTGGCCAAACCGCTTTACCTGTGGGTGTGTAGCCTACAGGTAGCCACTCCTGTAGGGTGGGTTACCAACCTCTTGAGGACAAGAGAGTGGTTCTGCCATCTTGAGAGTGAGCAGAATGAAGCCTTCTGCAATACCTAGAAGCCACGCTACACAGGAAGTTGGTATCAGGCAAGAGGGATTCTAGTAGACCATTGGCTAGTGACTGCAACCTCCTTAGAGGGTACTTTCTGGGCATAAAAATGGCACCACTGGCACCCAGAACTCAGATTTCGCTTGAATGGAAGAAAAGGACTGCCCTGTGGCCTTGGAAAAGGCGAAGATGAGTCTGCACTGAAGATAGACCGCACCTGCTTCTTCATGGGGAAGTGAAGGAAAGGACAGTGCCTGCAGTGTTCCTGCTCATGGAGAAGTCCTCTCGGTACCCAGATTGAAGCAGAGACTCCAAGAGTCAGTTGACTGACTTCCTGTTTGCAACACAGGGCCACAAAAGCTGAAGAAGCCTGCTGGGGTGAGTTAGTAGCCCTATCACTGCATTGCCACCGTGGAGCACAAGAGACCAGGACCCGACGCTCAAATGTTGCACCCGAGTCTGCTGGACCCGTGAGACTCGGAGTCCCAAAAGAAAAGGTATCGACAAAAGGAGGAGGAGACCACGGAAACCGCTGTGCCAGGCGACTGGTAGCCCAGTGGCAACCAGACTTCTGCTTACCAGGAGAATACTTTGTGGGACATCGACCCTTGTGGCCACCTTATTTCCTCACAACTTAAACAAAAAGCAGCTGAAAGATGAATCATTACCAATAGCAAGTCTGCCCCCTCGTCTGCTAATCTGAGTGCATTTTCCCAAAATCCAACCAAGGTGCTTTCAGTAACTTGAGATGGACAAAAGTCAGACTACAGGGGGCAGAGGCATTTGTTGGTGATCGGAAAATACTGTAAACAGGCCTTGACGTTGGCTAGTATTGTAGGGTCCATACTGACTTTGAGAGGAGTATGATGATGCAATTTACCCAACCAGAAGGAACAAGTCCTTCTGTAATTGACAAACTGAAAGGGCCAGACATCAGGTGTGCAATCACTAAGCAGCCATGATGGAGATAGGCATGCAGCACAGGCACTGGGTTTAAAGCCTTAAAGATGGGGAGAGGTAAATGTCAGAGGAAAAGAAGGGGAAGCGTTATGTTGTTGGTCAGAGGACAGAAGTTTAGTAGTTGACATCAGTCCCTGAGGAAATGAGGGCTTCACAAAATTGCAATTTTAGAGTAACCCTCCCTCAAAAGCTGTGAACTGGATGGGTAGCTGAGTTTACTAGGTTAAAATATGCCCTCAATTAATTTTAATCTACAGCTATATTTTGGGAACAGCAGTTCTATTTGGCAGATTTAACAGCTCTAGTGGTAGTTGTCTACGCCATTTTGTTTCGGAGCATCAACTCGCTTGATTCATGGTGTTAAGCTGGCTGGTAAACCAAAAGGCTTGGTGAGGTTGCTGCCTAGATTTTGTGAATTTCAAGCTGGGCGTGAGAAAATTCTTTATATGCGAGGCAAATGTGTCATACAACCTGTTGCAGGAGGCAACCTATTGTAGGATACACTTGTTGCTGCTTCATTATGGTCACAAGTTATCGTATATCAGAACACACTCTTTGTATGCTGGTGTAGGACAGTACTTTGTTTACTCTATGTTGGGGTTACATGTTTGTGGTTTAAAACTGGGTACCATTCATATGCAATGAAATTCCGGACGTTGCAGATTTTGAAATGTGTTTTATGTGCGAAAACATGTTTAGCAATACAAATAGTGTATGCCGGGATAGAAATAATCAGACATTTTAACACACTGATTAGATCACAATATATCAAAGTATGTTGTGTATGGCATCGACACGTTTTAGGTTGTCCTCCTTGAAAATCTGAATTACAGCCAGGTGTAATCACTGTAGATGCCCTTATTTACACTACACGTGTTGATTGCCATTTGTGAACACTAATTGTTTCATATTGGAAAGAGTGTGTGTTGGGAATGGAATTCAAGACTGCATTAGTATGAGTATGATTAGGTGATGGTTGTAACTTTCAAATTACGTATGTGTGTTCTGAGTGGGAGATGAGGTTTAGTGATTATGTTTGCCTCTCATGGCTTTTGAGGTTTTGTGGCATAGCAGCGGTTATCGTATTAATCAACCTTCACTTCCTCTTAACTACGTTTTAGGGAATTTCAATGTTTGTTTGCTGTGGTTTTGTATGTTTGTGAATTGTGATGGCTATGTGATGCTGAATGTCTGGGCACAGAAGGATGGCTGTCTGGTGCTATGTGGCCATTGCCTGGTGGCTGCGTGGGCATATGATGACGGTGTGAGCATCTGAAGTTCGCTGAGTGGATATATCATTGTGGGTGTCTGATGTGTCTGAGAATATGAAGGAATATGTACGAGGACAATTTTAGGTTGGTCTGGCATCTTTGGCCAATAGCCAAAGACCTCCACTTAAGAGATTTCTACAATCTGAACACCAAAAGAATACACAAAAATACAGAAACAAGTACACACCAAAATATTAAATATTTTACTTCATCACAAGAAACACATGCAAAAATCAACATTTTAATAAGAAGGTTCTAGCTTTTCAAAATGCAGTTTTACTTCTAAAAGAAGAAGCAATATATGTTAGACTCTAGCATGTAGCTTTGTCTTTGTACTCCTAATGCAAGCTCTCTTTTTGTCAGTGCATACCAATACTTCAATTAAGGCCACTGTCTGTACTAGATTTTGTTTGCTGTACTTGTGCTGCTCCCACGAATCACTAACTTTGAAAATCATTGACACTTACAAAGCGTCTTAAAATGTGCAATTTTGTCTTTTAATGCACACCTATTTTCTTAATCTGCTTATATTATTTAATTTTCTAAACAATCGCGTTACCCTTGAAAAGGCATTGTGGACCTCTAGGGGTCAGAAGACCACAGGTTAAGAACTGATGTCTTAGAGAGTGTTTCCATTGCCACAAACAAGGCCAAACATAGCTGGAACAGCATCCAAGAATCCAACTGGGACAACACTGAGAATAAATCAACCAACTTCCACCGACGACCTCAACAGAGACCGCAAAGGTCTGGATGAGTGGATCATAAAATGCACGGACTCTCTGGCACCTCGTGAACACACAGGAGAACATGGAAACAGGCCAGCTGCTACACTGAGGAACTACGTGCAACATAACGTTGCAAACAGTTGGAAAGAAGATGGAGAAAGGACCACCTAGAAATCTACAAAAAAAACAAAAAACATAAAAGACAGATCTGAGACGCTACCACCAGCAAATCAACAAAACGAAGAAGGCGGCCCCACCATAACGCACAGACAACAGCGGCGAAGAAATAGTTGCGATCGTCAAAGACTTTACCTCACCAGCCGCCACCAACAGCATCACGCCTTGCAAGAACTCTGACAACCTCTCGTAATTCTTCAGCAACAAAATCAAAGACATCTACAACATGTTCGACCCCTAACCAAAGCCCTGCACCCTCTCCCCCAGCCTTCCCACTAACACCCATGGAATAACAGAGACTGGATGGAAAACACTCACCACAGAAGAAACAGCCACCATTATGAGGACAAACCCCTGTCCACACTTAATCTACAAAATGGGTGCCGACCCTAGCAGCAAAGTCCTTAACCGCATCCTGACCCATTCCACCACCTCCGAAACATTCCGGATAACTGGAAACACACGATGGTCAATGCATTGCTAAAGAAACCCTCAGGAGACCCCACGCAACAAGCAAACTACCACCTGATCTCCCTTCTAACCTACCCACCAAGGTCATGGAAAAACCTATAAACAAGCAACTCTCTGACTACCTCAATGCGCACTAGCTCTTAGACACCACACAATCAGGTTTCTGGCTCAACCACAGCACCAAGACAAATCATCCCAGGAAATGACATCAGGAAATGACATCAGGCTATTCCTAGACTGTCTAGACAGAAGCCCTTATACTGCTTGACCTCTCCACATCCTTCAACACGGTCTCCCACTCCACAATGATCAGAGACTAAAAGAAAAAGGCATACAAGGACCCACACTCTACTGGATCTGTCCCTTCCTCGCAGGATGAAGAGAGTCAACCTGCCACCCTACGCATCAGAACCAAAGAAACTCATATGCGCAGTCCCCAAGGATCATCTCTCAGTCCAATGTTATTCAACATGTACATGATCCCGCCGGTAGACCTCATCAGATCATAGAACATCCAGATACCGTCCTACACAGACGACACCCAACTGATACTCTCCCTGTCAGACAAGACAACTCTGCCACATGCATGACCGTTGTAACCGCATGGATGAAACCCAACTGCCACAAATTAAACACAGACAAAAACTGAAGTGCCGATCTTCGAAAGGAAAGCCGAAGCTTGGGACATCACCTTGTTGCCAACTAACCTCTGCCCCACCCACTCTTCCTACCCACGCAAGAAATTTGGAAAGAAATCTTGGACGACAAATATGACATGACTGCCAAGTAAACACAGTGACCGTCACCTGTTTTCACATCCTCAGGATGCTATGAAAGATCTTCAAATGGCTACCAGCAATCTCCAGAAGAACGGCTACACAAGCCCTGATAACCAGCAGACTCGACTACTGCAACACACTCTACGCAGGAATCACCAAGGTCCTGAACAGATTTCTGACTATTCAAAACACTGCAGCAAGACTCATCCTCAACCTACCTCACCACACTCGCATCACCCCAAATTTCAGAGTACTACACTGGCTCCCAATCCACAAACACATCCAGTACAAACTGCTCACAAATACATACAAGGCACTCCACAACATTGGCTTGGCATACCTTAACAGCCGCATACACGTCTACACACCTACTAGACAACTCCACTCAGCCGGACTCTCAATGGTACTCATACACTGGATCTGCAAAGCCACAGTGGGAGGCCATGATCCATTTGCAAATGTAGAAACCATATTGAAGAGGTTTAATATTCCAACTTTCACCATTTTCAACTACTGAAAGGATTTGTTTTGTTCTCGTTCCATGTATTTATGTAATGTGCACTTTCTGAAGCATGTGGCTCAACAGCTTGTGGAGAACTTGATTTCAGTTGTGATATTACATTAGTAGGACTCCAGCTTCATTCCAGAGGTCAGACCGGACTGTATGTCTAAAGCTGGAGGCTGCTGCATATCTTCTGTGTTGGTCTTTTAGTTTTTCCTTGACAAGTCAGAACTTTTAGCATTGTTATGGAGCTCCATGGCTGTTGCAAAACTTAATCATTGGATACACAAATCGCCAATGTCTTCATGTCCAAAGGCTGTATACGTCTCTAGTTGCCGATATTCCCTTGTTATGTGCTCCCCAATGATGTACCTCTTTCTGTTGTTACCGCAGTAGTATATGTCACAGATGCATAATTTACAGTTGTACAAGTCCACAATATTGTATATCCCAAAATGAAAGTTCCTCCAGATATGTGTCCTATTAACTGCATCTGCATATACAATATCATACAATTACAACAAAAAATACATACATGCACATTTTGCAACATTAAGAAAAAAAATCGCCAAGATCATGTATGAGTTTCCATTGAAACTGCAAGTTTGCTCATGCACCCATTTCACCCGTACTGTGCTCTGCTGTAGTTTTTTTTTTTTTTTTAACTCAGTAGGTCTTTTTCAAGGTTGCGTGAAGTGGCTAATGGGTTTGGAAAAATGAATCCTTCCTGATCTTTGTAAACTTGAGAATTCAAAAAAGCAACCAGGTGCTATATAACCATTTCGCTGCTAGGCTTCCCCTCTCTCCGCTGAGCCCTTTTTTTTGGCTATCTGGGGTAGTTCACGCTTAGGCCTCCATACTTTTGTTCCCACATAAGGTATTCACAAACAATTGTGTCCTTTTTTCCAACATTCTGTGGATTCCAAAGGTACCCAGAGTTTGTGGATTCCCCTGGAGGGGACACTAAAAATAGCCCAAAAATAGCAAAATGTTCGTTTTTGGGGGGAAAATAGGAAAAAGGTGCTTCACAAAAAAAGCTTGTTTTTTCCCCCTAAAACTGGCATCAACAAAAAGTTTGCTATGTTAAAATCACCATTTTCTCGGCTACCAGGAACATGCAGAGCTGAACCCAAAAAATTTTAACCACAGTTTTGTCATTTTTCAGCGAGGTAGCCCACTTCTCCTAAGTTATGTGCTTTCAATCTACTTAGTGTGTGATGGAAACCTGGGTGAAACCCATGGGTGATCCAGCGAAGCTATATATTTCTGAAAAGTAGACTAAATTCTAAATTCAGCAAGGGGTCATTTGTGTAGATCCTTCAAGGTTTTCCTAAACAAACAAATATTGAAAACGAGAGCGAAAAAATGGGCATTAGTGACATTTTCATTTGTAACTTCTTGTCACGATGGCCGGTTTGCAAAAGCAATATACCATTACATCCGCTAGACCCTTCTGGTTGTGGGGATATATCGGGTTTGTAGGTTCTACAAGAACCCAAGGTACCCAGAACCAATAACTGAAATGCACCTTACAATGGTTTTTCATTGTGTACTGGGTATAGAGCAATTCATATAGCAAAATATAAAGAGTGAAAAATGGGTATCAAAGAAACCTATGTATTTCTGAAATAGACAGCAGATACAGTTTATGAGCAGTGGTTGGTTGTTTGTACATCCCTGGGTTTGTGGGTGCCCATACTACCATGTGATTCAGAGCGCAATTATTAAAATGTCTTCTGCACAAAAGCAGAAAAATGCAATTGGCAATAACAAATGTTCTACTATTCTGTATTCCCACGTCTCCCGATCAAAATGGTATGTCACTTGTGTGGGTAGGCCTAGTGCCCGTGACAGAAAAGGGCCCTAAACACAACATGCACACACCACATTTTTTTCCATTGAAAACTGGCCCTTTTTTCCAAGTGGGCAGCTGTGAACTTTGGGCCCTAGCTCAGCCGGCACCTAGGGAAACCTACCAAACCTGTAAATCTTTTAAAACTAGACCCATAGGGGAATCCAAGGTGGGGTGACTTGTGTGGCTCCCATCAGGTTTTCTTATCCAGAAACCTGTGCAAACCCCAAATTTTGACTAAAAAAACACACATTTTCCTCACATTTCTGTGAGGAAAAAACTGGAATCTACTAGGAGCCACAAATTTCCTACCATCTACCATCTCCCCCCCCCCCCCCCCCCAAGTATCCCGATAGAAATGGTACCACACTTAGATGGGTACGGCTAATGCCCGAGACAAGGAAGGCCCCAAAACACAACATGGACGCCTCACATTTTTCCACTAAAAAAACTGACCCTTTTTAGGTCTCGCCTGAGCCAGCGCATGCGCTGCTCTGGCGAGACATTTAGTGAGTTGGCTTTAAAAAGCCGACCACAGCTTTTTGTCTGGCATAGAGTGTGCGGTTACGCGCACTGGCACGAGCAGAGGCGCCATCTGGCTTTCCTCTCTCGTCATGGTGCGCGCACATCGCACACCACTCGCCAGACGTGGCGCTGCAGCTGCTTTCACTTTTGCCGTAGCGCGCGCACCACTCGCGTGTTTTTTTTAAAATTTCTGTTTAGCGCGCGCACTAAACTCCCGGGCCTGTTTTCTTTTGCAGACTGTAGATGCTGTGCTCACTTGTGAGGCTGAAAAGCTTAAAAGCAAAGTTCAGGAAAAGTGACGTAAGTACCGAGAAAGGCTCCGCTCCTCCCCTCTACTGTGTGTTGGGGCAGTTGTTGGCTCGCGGCGCCGGGTCTGCGTCAGTGAGCGCGCGCCCCCCTGCCCTGCTCCCCTCACCTCGGAGGAGCCGCCATGGCTGGCAGCAGTTCCATTACGATGACAACGGCAACACCTTCTTCTACTTCCTCACATCCTTCGTGGGGCTCGTCGTCGTGCCGGCCACCTACTACCTGTGGCCCCGGGGCCAGAACTCCGTTGAGTGCCCCCCTAGATAAACAACGTCGCGAGCATCAGCAAAGCCAGGCTCCAGGGATGTTGGTTGATTACATCTGTTACACTTGCTGTTGTCACTAGGTACACCCAGCTCCCCCTGTTTCCTCATGTACCTTTGGTTATTGAGGCCTCCTGGGCAGGCAATATTGATGCTTACATGAGTTTTTTTGAGGGGGGCGAAAGGCTACTAAAGTGTGAGGCTTTGTTATTGAAGTCAATTGGCTACATGTACTAGCCAAGGGAGAAGCTCCTGGTTCTTCAAGTGACAGACCCACTCCCCACTTTCTATTCTGTTCCCTCCAGATTTGCAGAAGTTCCTGGGCATTCCAATACAAATTTCAAGTTGGACAAGCATTTATGAGTTTCGTTCCTAACTGTGGCAGTCTGAGAGCAGTGGTCACAGTGCTCCAGGTTGCGAGGCTGCAAGAGTTTTTGAAGATGTTTAATGCTGGTTTGTGTAGCGCATTGCATAGCTGTTTGGTGCCCTTTTTGAGTGACCCATTGTGAAGTGGAGGTATATTTCCATGTTCATTTTAAGCCTTACAACCCTTAGCCCCTCCCCCTCCCCCACCACAGAGCGCGTCTCGCGGCCGCAGGTCTTGATTTTTTAAACTTTCAGCGCGAGGCGCGCGCGCTCGTCTCTCCGAGCTTCCGTTTCACCCCTCTCTCTCGTCCTCTTTCACTTTCCCTCTCTATTTCTTTCGTCTCTGCGTATGTCTTCTTCCTGTCTCTTTCTCTCTGTCTCCGTCTTTCCTCTTATCTGTCGTTCTCTCCGCCTCTGTCTCTCTCACTTCCTTTTCTGATACTCACTGCCTCGGTGTCTCTCTCATGAGTGGCACTCACTGTTCCTGTGTCTCTCTCAAGATTGGTACTCAGTGCCCCCATATCTACCTCAGATTTTGATACTCACTGCCCCTGTGACTCTCTCGGGTGCGGTCTCTTACTAAATTGCATCCTTTGATGTGAGGTACTCACTCGGGCATGTAACTCAGTGCCCCTGTGTCTCTCACAGGAGTGGTTTTCACTGACCTTGCGTCCCTTCCTGGAGTGCTCACCCCGTTGCTTCCTTTGGTGTGTGGTACTGACTGTCTCTCTTTCCCTCACTGGTATGGTGCTTTCTGTCCCAGTGTTCCTCTCCGGCTTGGCACTCACCGACCGCGCCTCTCAGATGTGATGCTCACTGCCACGTGCCTCTCGTGTGGAAATCAGTGCGCCTGTGTTCACCTCTAGTCTGGTACTGCCCACGCCGGGTCCCTTCAGGTGTGGCACTCATAGATGCTGTGTCTCCCTCTGGCGTGGTACGCAAACGCCATCTTCTCTTCAGATGTGAAACCCACTGCCCGCGTGCCCTTCTCTCGTGTGGTCCTCACCGCTGCCATGTCCCTGTCAGAGGTGGTACTCACTGCCCTGTCTGTCTCTCTCTCTCTCTCTCTCTCTCTCGTGGTACCCACTGCATCCGTCTCTCTCAGGAGTGATAGTCACTGCCTATTTCTCTCAGGGTTGGTGGTCACTGCGCCCCTCCCAGAAGTGGTATTCACTGCCCCTGTCTCAATAGTGGTACTCACTGCCCATGGCTCAGGAGTGGTACTCCCTGCCCATGGCTCAGGAGTGGTGCTCCTATATCTGTCATGAGTAGTACTCCCTCATGCTCCTTGGAGCTCTTTTGCTTCCTTACCTCCGGCTTCGCATTAAGAGCCCCCCCCATATGTGTGCTTTCACTTTACAAATGGCAGAGTGCAACAAAGGCAGGACGGCGTGGAAACCTACCCCTGGGCACGGTCATCGCAGGTAAACTTCCTCGGGAACAGTACACTTTTATCTCCCCTCCACTCTGTATGCACGCTTTTACTTTAGCAATGACAGAGTGCAACAAACTTTAGCAGGCCATGGCGTGCTCCTTGAAGTTTTTTCTCCCCACCGCTTCGCATTAAGAGCCCCCCTCTCTGTATTTCTTTTGCACGCCGCGGCATGCGTCTTGAAGTTAATTTACTTCCCCCCCTCCGGCTTCGCATTAGGAGCCCTCCCTCCCTCGGAATGCGAGCCTTCACTCTAGCAATGGCAGAGTGCAGCAAAGGCAGGAAGGCACAGAAACCTACCCCTGGGCACGGACATCACAGGTAAACTGCCTCGGGAGCGGGGAGCAGTACACGTTCCCAAAGCCTTAACCCAAATAACCGAATCTGCACACTCAGAGCCACAGACTTTAAAAGATAGCACAGCGGTGTGATGTGTGCTTACACAACATCACGCTGAGCTGCCTATTGTTTGCTTCTTTATTGCACAGTAACAGCAGCTAACTCCCCTTAATCCTCACATCCTTGAAGTTCTGCGCTATCCCGTACTTGCCAAATTGTTTGGACTGTTTTTTTGTGTGCATTTTACAGGTGTGTGTGGTTGTTAGTAATATACGCCCGTATTAGTCATTCATCTTTTTTTCACGTTGTAGGTGTTTTTTCATTCGTTATATCGCTATAAGAGTGCATTAATCTTTTTTGCATAGTCTATTGCTCGTTTATATCGCCACATTTATGGGTTTTTACACCTGACCCTGCAAGTCATTGTGACGCATCGGTCTTTACTACGGTGTGTGTTTCTACTAAGCAAAGAAAATGTGAGTATTTTGAAATAGGTGCCTCCATGGCGCGAGTAAAAACTTGAATTCTTTGTACAGGAAGGACCGCAATCCTCTGGGCATCTGTTGTGTCCGAATTCATGGACAAGCATGTTATTCAAACAGGTACCTACCTGCCCTCTCTGATAAGAACTCAGGGTTTGTACTGCTTCCAGCGCACGGTTTGCTTTTCCCAAGTGTGTTACATAATTTTTTACAACAGCACAGGTGGCAAGTGTCTTATTAAGTTGCAATCGGTGTCAAAGAGACAAGTGGAGGGGGTCGATCTATTTCTCTTCTTCCCAAACTAGAGTATATAAGCAGGTTTACTTGGGCCACTCTGCAGTCATATGTACAAGAAAGGATTCAGCTCAAGTGATCGCTAGTAATAATATTCTCCCATCTACAAGTGATAGCCATTATACAGCACAGGGAAGGCTTTGGGAGATAATTTACATTTTATTGATGTTGCGCTCCATGAGAGTGCATGTTCTAGCAAGTCGTCTCCCCTCCTCCCCAGTCCTTACTTGCACCTGGACTTTTGCAAGAGTTTAAGCTATTGGCATTGAAAATGACAATGCCTTTTATTTATATTTTAAAAACCAAAACATAAATAAAAGGCACTGTCACTTACAATGCCAATAGCTCAAACTCGTATAAATGCGAGACCTATTGGCTATGTCAATGCTTGTTTGGAGTGTGGATTTTAGGCCCTAGCTCAGCCGGCACCTAAGGAAACCTAGCAACCCTGAATATTTCTGAAAACTAGACACCTAGGGGAATCCAGGGCGAGGTGACTTGTGTGGCTCCCACCAGGTTTTCGTACCAAGGAAGCTTTGCAAACCTCAAACTTTGACTAAAAACACACAACTTTTTCCTCACATTTCTGTGATGGAAAGTTCTGGAATCTGCAGGGAGCTACAAATTTCCTACTACCTACCATTCCCCCGAGTCTCCGGATAAAAAAAGGGACCTCACTTGTGTGGGTAGGCCTGGTGCCCACAACAGGAAAGCCCCCAAAATACAATGTGGAGTTATCAACATTTCCTGTCATAAAAATGATCTGATTTGGCAATGGGGACAGCGCATTTTTTGGGCCAGGGATCGACTGCCACCCAGGGAAATCTGCCAAACCCCGACATTTCCGAAAACTAGACACCCAAGGGAGTCCAGGGTGGTATGCCTGTGTGGATCCCACAAAGTTCTGCTACCCACTACGTCCTGCAAACTTCAAACTTTGCCTAAAATTGCACATTTACCTTGTTTTTCTGTGATGTGAACTTCCAGAATTAGCAGGAATCCACCAAGTTCCTACCACCCAGTATTTTCCCACTTCTCCCAATGAAAATGCTAACCCACCTGTGTGACTTGGCCTAGTGCCAAGGTAAGAACCTCCAATATGCTGCCTCCTCCCCCTTTGGGGGGAGGAGGGGAAAATGCAAAAACACTTGTGCCTGGGGGAAGGGGGGAGCATTTGCCTATTGCTGCGCGTGGGGGTGCTCCATCACTTAAAAATAGTCCCTGGGGTCTAATGGGAGGATCCCTGCTTGGAGATCGTCCTCCTACAGTGATCCCCAGCAGGGATTCACCCTTTCCAACAATACCTCTACCATCTGCTTCCGTGCTAGGGGGGTTGTGATATACCCACGAGCACCAAAGCAGTGAAAGTGAAATGAGCCGATCAGCTCATTTAACTTTCTCTGAAATGGGGTCAGCGCGCCACTCGCGCCAATCGTCATTTCAGAAAGAAAATAGCCTTCGGAGCTGGGGAAACTGTTCCCCAGCTTCAGAGGTAAAAATAAATCAAAGGAAACCCCTCTGGTCCTCACACTAGAGGGATTTCCTGCCTCGGGAGCTAGGACAGCCTGGAGCCACCCTCAGCACAGGAGCACTAGTGCTGAAGACGGCTCCAGGTCGTCCTCAACACCGAAGGGGTTAAACATCTACTCAACTTGTCTAACAGTGAGGAGTGAATTTTCCCCTACCCTGCCTATCGGTAGGAGTGGTGTGTGCCTCCCCCAAACACAATGACCAGGAGCAGGTGGTCTTTGAAGCTTTTAAACGCCCCCACCTTACCTAAGGGCATGGTTTGATTTTGGTTGTGTGCGTTTAAGGGGGAAGAGCGTTAGGACCTATCGACGCTGCTAGGCTGCACATTGATCTCGAGACCTTACGCGATTAGGGATCTATGCTGGTACTTCAGACCTCATTGTTTCTTGTACTTTTTACTCCTATCGCCGTACTTTGAAAACCTTTTTAATAGTCAATTATTTTATCTGTGTAACTTACCTTTTACTTGTACTCTCTTTTGCCTCCAGCCCCGTTCAGTCGTGGCTGCATTGCCGATTGCACGGAGGGCTGTCGGAGGTTTCTTACTCACTTCCGCTCTTCTTTCACTTCCGGTGGGGTGCGCAGTCTAGTCTCCGCATCCCACCGCCTATTTAAACTATGACAGAGCGGGCGCGCCTAAGGCAAGCCCGTCTGCGCCCGTCAGCGTCCTGGAGGCGGCCGGCGCCGGCCATGCTGCCATTTTCAGCTCAGGTAGGAAGCATACGCTACATTACAGTTGTGAAGAACTGCTGAATCTAAAACCGCCCCAGGCCTGTCATAATATAACCACTAATATGGAGACATGGGTTAACTCTAAATGCCCTCGGTGCAGCTGGACGCCGCCCCAGCCTCCAGCTGAGTGCCCGTGCCCCCCTCTCTCAGCCAAGATGCCCAAATACGTAAATCAGTTCCGAGCCATTTTATTGAATACTCGATCGCTGCACAAACACGCAGCTCAAATTTTTGATCTGCTGGTAGATGAGGGGCCGGATCTTCTGTTTCTTACTGAAACATGGCTATCCGAGTTCTCAAACCCCTCTATCGCGGCGGCCATTCGCGAGGGATATAAAATCATAAGGAAGGACCGCCCAAATGAGAAGGGAGGTGGTGTGGCCATCGTCGTTAAAGAAGAATTGGACTGTGTCCCTCTGTCACTAGAGCCGATGGAGGGAGCTGAATACTTAGGTTTCCGCTGTTTCTTATCCCCCCAGAAATGCCTAGCAGGGATATTGATGTATAGACCCCCTGGCGCTCTCGGCAATTTCCTGCCTTCATTGAACGAAGTTATCACTCCCCTTGCGATTAAATATGATCAGTTCCTCCTTCTGGGTGATTTTAATTTACACATGGATAAACACACTGATCCTAATACTATCCCCCTGTTTGAAATCACGGCGGCGTGCAATCTGACACCGTCCATCTCTGCTCCCACCCATAATTTGGGACATACTCTCGATCAGATATTCTGTAGCACAGAATTAAAAACTGACCTGCCGTTCCCCATCATTTGGTCCGACCATTTTCTCATCCTTTTTAAGACACCTAACCCAGACTCTGGTTTCCCACTCAGGCCTATTAGGACTGAACACAAATATAGATCTTTTCATAAAATATCTCTGCCTTCGCTGAGTGAGGCTTTGGAATTATCAGCTCCTATGCTGGTCGGCGATCTTGAATGTGACATCAGCGCCCTAGATACTGGCTCAAGTCCAACCTGGAAAACGCCGCTCCTCTGTCCTCACGGACCTCCATGAGGACCCACCCATCCGCTCCTTGGTTTAATGAACCACTAAGAGCAAGTAAAAGGACCTGTAGGGTTCTAGAAAGAAAATGGCGCAAATATTACCTATTGGATGATAGGAAAATCTATAAGAGTGCCCAGAAATCCCATTACCTTTTGGTAAAAGAGGCGAAAATGAACTATTTACAAGCAAAGATTGATACGGCTCAAAATAAAGGGAAAGTAATCTTTAATATAGTGAAATCCTTCACCTCCCCTGGGGCAACAAAGAAAGAATCCCCGCACTCAGCCGAATGGACCCAGCAGGTTGCCTTGTCCCTCCACAATAAGATCACCTTAATTCAACAATCCTTTGTGGAAATTACAGAAGAGAACCTAGTGACAGACCAATCCCTGTCACAAAGGGCCGATTCTTTGCCGACTCCTACGTTAGTAGAGTTTCCTAAAATACTATTAGCTGATTCGCTCCACTATCTTAAAGGTCTTCGGTCGGGCTCTCCAAGCGATGCCTGCCCGGCTAAACTACTTGCCCCTACGATCAATGTCACAGTTAATATGGTATTGAATTCTTCTCTTTCTGCTGGTAAAGTGCGACTTAGCTGGAAACAGGCCAAAATCCTTCCACTTTTAAAAAAAACTTTCGGTCGATCATACTGATCCAGCCAACTATAGTCCGATATCTCTCCTTCCGGCTCTTTCAAAAGTTCTGGAAAAACACGCTAATAAAGTTATTTCAAATCATGCTGAGAGACACAATTTGTTGCACCCTTCTCAATCTGGCTTTAGGGCTAACTTTAGCACTGAGACTGCCCTATTGGAAGTAACTGAGTATATTAGAGGAATACTGGATCAGGGTGGAAGGGCTGTCCTGATATTGCTCGATCTGTTGGCAGCATTTGATACTGTCCCGCACAAGAGACTCATTGACAGATTGAGGAATCTGGGAATCGGCGGGACAGTATTGACCTGGCTGGACTCTTTCCCGCAGGACAGAACTCAGGAGGTATGGCTTCCTTCTTTTTCAGCCCCTATGCCAGGCATAGGGTTTGGAGTTCCTCAGGGCTCCATTCTTAGCCCTACTCTTTTCAATCTGTACTTGTCTCCCCTGGCATACAGAGCAGAGGCAAACGGTGCAAAGATCATATCCTACGCGGATGACACGCAACTGATTTTCACCTGCGAAAAGGGAGAAGATTTCGACGGTGTTAGTATCCGAGCCTGTCTCTCTAAGGTTTTTCAGTGGCTTAAGGCAAATCAGCTCAAATGCAACTCGGATAAATCTGAGATTTACTTCTTTGGCCAACCTGCCGTCAGTAACTGGAACGCTTGGTGGCCTGAAGACTATTCGCCACCGCACACCGAGAAGTCAGCTGTAAGAAACCTCGGTGTTTTGCTGGATAACGCCTTGTCCATGAAGTCTCAGGTCCAAGCCTTGGTTGGCACCTGCTTCGGCATCCTGCGTATGTTGAAAAAATGTCTTCCTCTTTTGACAATAGAGTCTAGGAAAATAGTGGTCCAGGCCTTGGTGACATCAAGACTGGACAACGCAAATGTCGGCCTTCCCTGTTACCTTGTAAAGCGCCTACAAGTAGTACAAAATGACGCAGCCAGGGCGATCCTCCAACCTAAACCAAGGTCTTCAATGTCCCCCCTCCTTAAATCACTTCATTGGCTGAGACTGAAGGAGAGGTTCAAATTTAAAGCTCTTATTGTCTTTTTTAAGGCTTTCCATGGGAAAGGAGCTGGCTACCTTAGCAGACGAGTCAATCGCTACATCCCGGCTCGATCTCCAAGATCTTCCTCCTCCGACCGCGCTTGTACTCCTAAAGTACGCCTGGCCCGGATGGGTGGCAGATCTTTTGGATTCTTGGGGGGCCCAGGCTTGGAACAGGCTCCCAGTCGCTCTACACTCCATTTCAGACATCTCAGTCTTTAAGAAACATCTGAAAATGTGGCTTTTCAAAACTTAGCAGCGTACCATAGTTCCCCTGACCGCTTTCTGTCAGCGCCGGGACACTCTTTTGAGTAGCCGTTTGCGCTATAACAAATGCTTTTTCATTCATTCATTCAGGGCAAAAGGCTCCTGCCAAATCCTTCAGTGTACTGCTGCATTATGAGGACCACGGAGGATTAAGGCAACACCCAGCTGCTCAAGTGCCATTTTCCAAAATATGAACACTGCATCGTGGCAGCTTCAGCTGCCCTGGGCTTAGATTTCTACCGTTTTGCACCCTTGAGCAAGGCAAGAAGGAGATGATCACAATCTTTCATCCCGCACCTACCTAAGATAATGCAAGAGAATTATGGCAGCTGTTAGCTGCCCTGTGTGGCCCTCTCTTCACCCATGGGCAAGTTGATAGAGGATTGGGATGATATTCCTACTGCCCTTGGATAAGGTGAGCAGCCGGTGACTGCAATCCCCTTACACCTAGGTAATACAAAAGTCAATTCACCTTGGATAAGGCAGAGGGGTTTGAGAGACAAAGCCTGGCAATACGGGGAAGGGGGTATTGACTGACATCCCCTCAGTACTTGAGCAATGGGATGGGGAAGGTTAAAAATGGCACTCAAAGGAGTGGTTAGCTGCCCTTGTTGCAGGCCGTGGTCCTGCCCAGGCCGGGATGTTGTGAATTCAGCGGACTTAGAAATTATTTTACATCTTTCAATGACCAGGATGACAGACCAGGGTGAGAACTGCCGAAGAGGCAAACAGTTAAAGGTGAATTACCTTCTTTAACAATTGCCTCAGTTTAGGTACCAAAGTTGAACTAAGCAAACTGGAAGGGGGAACTGGTGGTGTTGGTCTCCGAGGAAGCTTAAAAAGTATTCAACCACATGGGCTGATATTATAAGGGAAAAATATTGGTAAAACCAGGCAAGTGACAAATAAGTGTAAATGGACTATGGGAAACAAAGCCTACCCAACAGCAATTATACTGGTGAATGGGTGTTAGAAATTCAAATTTCTGTTTAATCTCCTCAGATTTTTGGGCAGCATTTTAACATTGTGCACCGTGGGGCTGCCATCAAGTTTCATAGTGTGTGTGCTGTGACACTAAAACATGGTGCAAAATTGGCTAAATTCAACTGGGTTATTACATTTTCAAGTAAGAATAAGGTAAGTGGGCACATGAGATGTGCCAGTGGCATGCATTTCTAGAGGAGCAGCCCCATTTGTGATTTATAGTCACTTTTCCACCAAATAATACAACGTTAATTTATTTTTTACTACTTATCAAAAAATCTATTTAAATGGTAAAGGTACATTTTTGCTAACTATAATGGAAAAGAGGGCATGGCCCACAAATATGGTTGACAAGATGTCTTATAGTATAGCTCCCACAACCCCTTCAAAAATCCTACACAATCCTGAGAAGTCTTGCATAAAACATATCAACCATTACGGAACAAGAAGCAGATGGTGAACTGGAAGAGTATAATACCCTGGAAATGGATCCAGCCTGTATGGAGGTGCTCAGGCGAGGTAAGGACACATCCCTGCAGTCCGCTTAAGGGTGGTATGAGGGTGAAGAAAGCAGGGACACGGGTCAAAGATTTTACCACCTGACTTAGTAATTTAAGTATGAATTCACCACAGGAGTACACTTCTGAGGCCCCGAAGAAATCAGGGGAGGCACTTAGAGACTCCCAGGGTACGGGCAAAGGCCAACAGAGGTCCAGTCAAAAGGCAAATTCAACAACTGCATCTGCACCTATGGGTGAAACCCGAGTCTTTCAATCAAGGAAGGCAACATAAGATGCTATTTGATATCTGGTGGTTAGCAGTGCCTACTGCAACTAAGGTGGTTCTGATGGTTCTGATGCCTTCACAAATTCTTCTGCCCTCTCAACAGATGCCTCGCTGAGGTTTTTTATTACATCTCCAATTTCTTCCCAGTGAAGCTGGTTGTACTTGCTCATTAAGGCTTGAAAATTGGTGGGCTGCATGCCAGCATGTGGCTACCAATTGACTGATCTCCAAACATTTACTCTCATTATCAGGCGGGAGTCCATCAGCAGTGGCGGGACCAAGTGAACACTTGAGTTTTATACACTACCATGAAGTCAGGCTCTACATGGCCCCTGATGTATATGGGGATCAACAGGAGGAGCCTTGATAAGTAGAGTAACTATCCTTGTTTTAAACAGGTTTTGAAATTCTGACTGGTTGGCTCATTTCTCGTCAGCGTCTCAATGAGGAAGACAGCTGCTTCTTCTTCCTACTCAAGTTGAATTGCCACTCCATGCCACCTTCTGTGAAACTGTCTTACATGCAAAAGCCTCGCTAGGTGATGAGTGTCTACTGGCATAGGAATCTAACCTTTTCATCCTGCTGCTCTTCCCTGTCACCTGATGATCTGTGCCTCGAGAATCATACTACATCAGTAGGAGCCGGCAATGGGACAAGAAGGTTTGGCCTAAGCGAATGTGAAGGACTTGAAAATATAGCTGTGTTTGTTCCCTTATCATGAAGTGATCTAGTTGGGGCTATATCTGTAGTGTTTTGACACTTATGATTTTTTAAGTGTCCGAAGCACTAGGGATACAGTCTTTTCTAAAGCGAGTCTTGTGGAAACTGGGGCAGTTTTATACTTTGTCGGAGTGCAATTGGGCTGCAGAAATGTGACCATTTGGTGGCCAGTGTGGATGGTGCACTGTATAACCTTGAGACAAGGCCAATCTCCTTGTGGGCAATTGTGTTTCAGCATGTAGCATATTTTCCAGGTTTTCAGGCTGACAGTGTTGAAACCAAGTAAAGGAATATCAACTGATTTGCAGTAGGTTTCGATTGAGCCATTTATGTCTAGATGTACACAAACAAAAACCTACTGCTGCTTCAGGAAAATGGACTACTGTAACTGGGAGGACTAGAGAGATTGAAACAAACATCTAAGAGCTACATCATAAGCAGAATGAGGTGTTCTTTTTTTTTTTTTTCACAACAGAATTTTATTGTTGAGAGCCAGAGCAAAAGGAATGCCTCATGCGGCACCCATGATACACATATACAATAGCAACAAGCATTGAAAATGCAATAGGTCTCGCCTTTGATTAAGTTAAAGCCATTTGCTTTGCTAATGGTACTGTATAGCAAAGCAAATGGCTTTAACTTAATGAAAGGCGAGACCTATTGCATTTTCAATGCTTGTTCTATTAGTGTAACTCTCCCATGTCCTCTCCCCCTACAATCATTGCCAAACATCCCTTCTACCTGCACCTGCGACTATCCTTAGTGAGGGCCGAGCAGCTTTAATCTGCTCTGTAAAGCCTCGTCCACCCGGTAGCACCCCTTGTCGTCCATCTGCTCTATGGAGCTAGTTGTTTCTTTACATCAGAGCTCTTGCCTCCTCCTACTCCACTTCTTTTAGTTGCACCCACCTTCTTATCCCCCGCCCGCGTGACTCCCATTTGGGATCAAATGGATTTCGTCCTTGTCTTTCATGCACCTGTCTAATGTTCCTCCTATCGTAGCTGTGCTGGCAGCTTTTTGCACCCTCCTCCTTGCCCTGGCTCCTTCAGATGACGTGGGTCTGTGCTGTGCATGCCCACCTCTTCCAAATTTGGCTGCATTGAATTCTGCCTTCATCACTGGGGCGCACAGCGGCGGCGTGTCGGCAGCGGCGGCAGCGTGTCGGCAGCGGCAGCGCGTCGGCAGCGGCAGCGCGTCGGCAGCGGCGTGTAAAGTTGTTGGCATTTAACAACGAGATCATGGTGTACAACTGGAAATTTCCTGAATGCAGACTTTAATGCACCTTCTCTCATTCATATGAATTGAAAGCACACATTCGTCCGTGGTAATAACTGTACGTCTCTCCTAACACTCATCTTGAGCTCCCAAACCCTCCATGTACGCAAATACTATGTGGTACACCACTGCACGCGCGCGTTCCATCATTCTCAGGGCTCTCCACCTTGCTGCGGCACATCCGTGCTTCCCCCTCCCTGCCCCCGTGCTTCCCCCCTCCCTGCCCCTTTCCATCATGTCTAGTTCACACCGCCAGTAGACGCACAGTGTACATCTCAAGGGCAACTTCGCAGCTCTCAAAGCTGCTTTCTATTTTCAATACTTGTTATCCATTCACGCGATACTTCACGCACCTTCACAGGTCGGTTGGCACCCGTGCCTTCACAGGTAGCAAAATGTGCAAGAACCCGAGGGTCAAAGGGAGATGTGTTCACACGTCTTCTCCAATCTGGAATATGCTGTGCCACGTCGAGCGGAAACAACTCGCAGAAAAAGAACACGAATCCAATGGAGGCAAAAACCCAATGACTATTTCGAGGCATAAATCTTTGGCAAAATGCATTACCAGTGATTACTGCTTCGTTAATGCTTTGTTACTCACAAATCAAGAGGCGTCACAAGCAAGAGACTGTCTGTTTACAATACTACTAAAAAAAAAAACACAATTAACAATAAAAGCAATTTTTTTGTCAACAAAAAGTGGTTTCGAAACTTGAACCTTAAAACAAGCAGCACTACATTAAGTTTCTTCATGAGCCAGCCTTCGTGATCATGAACACAGCATTGTACTTTTTTCTACCGGGAATGAAGAAAACAACTACAGAAAAACAGGAGAAAACAAGCCTCGATCTCTTGTCTTTATGGGGCCATGTGTTTCTAATTAGAAACACATGGCCCCATAAAGATAAGAAAGTGCTTTGCGACAGACGCAAAGCAGGGAAGCCAGTCCGGGTGGGCCGGCACAAAAAGCGAAAGGGAGGCAACCCAAACACCTAATTTCCAATGGCAGGCCACCGTTTACCATAAACGGTGACGCCAGCCAATGGAAATAAGGGGCGGGGCTTCAAGCCCTTTTCTCAAACTCCTCATTTACAATAAATCTCGCCGAGCGAGCTGCGCATGTGCGCAGCAACGCTAGGCGAGACCTAAAAAGGGTCATCAACATTTTTAGCATGATCATGACAATGGTCACACAAAACTAATTACAGCGAAAAAGAATAACCAAAAGAAAACAAAAATGTACCACGTTGCTTCTGTCAAATAGAGAGAAATGTCGCATGTGTACGGAAAGTCCATGCCATTTGAAATTGCATCTTACAATTATATAGTACATAGTCCAGTGCGCTAAATTCACTGCAGTAGGTCCAAGATGTCGGGCTGGGGGGGGGGGAGGAGGCTCCAAGTAGAGACCTCTGTAATCGGCCCACCTCTGCCAGATCTTATAGTGTTTCTGGGGGCACCCCCTCGCTTCAAAGACAGGAATTTCTAGGCCCATACAGAAGTCCAAACCCCGTTTCCAGACCCCAAGCAAAGGCGGGGACTCTTCCTTCCATGCCCGGGCAATGTCCCTTTTGGCCAGTGAAAGACCTAAGAATAGAAGGTGACGCTTGTATTTGTTTCCACCCAGATCCTCTGTGATATGGAGCATGGCCAGCTTCGGGGAGGAGGGAACATCCCACCCCAGTACCTCGGACAGAAACAAGTATCTCCCTCCAGAACCGTGACAGGGCAGGACCACACGGTGTGTAGGAAGGTGCCCTCCGACGACCCACAGCACAGACAGTGTGGGGATGCAATTAGCCCAGCACGCCATAGCCTGTGTCTCGTAAAGTAAGCTCTATGGAGATATTTAAACTGAATAAGACTTAGGCGGGCCGCGATAGCCGCACTCCGTGGCGACTTCAGGGCCTCCACCCAGTTGTCCTCCTCTAAGGAGCCCAAGTCCTGTTGCCACGCTTCTGAGTTTATGTAGGGTAGTAGGTGTATTGTTGCTAATCGTACGATATATTTTTGTGATCTTATGGTCTCCCAATTCCCCAATAAAGACCTTCGCCTCAACCGGGTTGAACTCGGGTATTTCCGTTAGGTGGGATATATAAGGGGTAAAGGCACGTCTGAACTGCAGATAGCGATAGAATTGTGTGCAAGGCATATCATATTCTGCTTGCAGATCAAGAAAAGACTTGAGGGTACATCCACCAGAATGAGGTGTTCTACAATCTCTTCAATAATTATGTTAAATCTATGGCACTAATATTTTTTTTTATTTCTAGGACAAAACATCAGATTTCATTCAAACCGGTTTTCTTATTATGGCTGAAAATTTAAATATAAAGAATACAATGACCAGTAACTCTTCTGTGTGACACAACTAGGTGCTCAGTGGGGTTTCAGATCAAGCAGCTCTTAATAAAGGACAGTCAAGCTATAATGACTTTTGATGCCACAAAGATCATGTTAAAGGGGCTATTTGACACCAAGCTGCAGGGCCTAGAGGGCAGCTAGTGTGGACATGTTCCAGCTGTGTATGCATGCACTGGATAGAAAACAGCTGGCAAAAGAGTAATATCACTCACAACATATCGCACGTGATTGGCACTGCCCAGTCAGCCATCCAAGGAACCGTCCATAAATGTAAGTAACATCTGCCCTTCCAGAATAGTCGCCTGTATATCAGTGGAGATAAATACATTCTCCTTTAGCACATCCACATGGGTCCCTTACGAGAATGTGTGGAAAGGGCTTGTGGGATGCATTTTGAGTTGTTAAATAAATTGGTGCTTGAAGGGAACATCAAACCAGAGAAAACAAGAAGGCCAGTCATGGCCCTGCTTGGGAAACATATCATCAGTCAGTTTGAAGCTCAGAAAAACAAATGATTGATAGAAGAAATTCAAATATACTGTACTATTGTAAACAATGAATGAATGAAGAAACATTTATACAGCACAGCTGCTGCTTCCTGGCGGTGAAGATTAATGCATACCAACGTATAAACTCTCAATATATATTTTTTTAATCAGTACTGAATGTGGTGTAGAGTTAAAGAGCAAATATGACAGGCACTAGTAGGTACAGAGAATATCATTTTTTATCTAAATGCCTATCATATTTGAAAAAACATTCACGCAGCAGAAGTGCTGCAACTCCTATCCAGCTGAACATTAGTAAAGTAACTTACAGACAAATTTTACTGTACACCATCCTTAATTTTCTAAAACGAAACATGCAAATGATATGCCTCTGTCCCAGCAAGAAGTTTCTGAATCGAAATGCCAGAACAATGCAAAGGATGTGTTTTCTAGATCAGGTGTGATACGGTGTCATTAATAATTCGCAAATGCTAAATATATTGAGTTACTCATCAGCCATCTTATCTAAATAATGAAGGATGGGGATGTGTACAGTGTTAACCAGGTTGCGAAAGGCAACATATTCACTGAAAAAGTACAGTCAACAGAAAGGAATTTGGTGAAAACTGTAGAATAAGTAAAAGGATGTAATATATATATATATATATATATTTCTCTGGCAGGCACCAACTCTATCATTAAACAGCTAGAAATAAAAGCACAGATGTATTCAATACTGGAGAACACAAACCTAAGCTGACTTTAGAGGTTTCAAGTTTCTTTGTGTGAGATGGCAGCAGTTCGGTTTAGTATACCACAGGTAAGACAAGACTTCTAGCCTCCGCCCTAGGAAATAAAGCTAGAAGGTGAAGGAGGAGCTAAAATGCCCATTCAGTATTTTTAGAACATGTGCTTTCAAAGGCATGACTAATACCGGCACATATGTGCTAGAGTTGCCCACGAACGATTACTGCGACCACTCAACGCCAACTCATGGTCGTGTTCTCATGGCACCAGTTATTTTTAAATCCACTACACAATGCAACAAAAATCCCAGACTGCTGCATTAGCAGCAAACTTTACAGTGCACAGCTAAACGTCATTCCTTTAGTATAGTAGGCAAATTTCCATCTAATACCTTGTAGATAAATGGCAGCTGTGTTGACCTGATGAGAATCCAAACTGGGGAGGCGTGGTGAGCAAAAAAATGAGGGATTAAACCCAGATCTGTGACTGGGGGTGAATGTTTGATTTGTTCAGCATTCCGTCCATCATTTGTTCTTTTTCCTTTTGTCTCCCTAAGTGGGAAGGGCATGCCTAGACGTGGGTCCCGTGCTCGCTGTGCTACTGGATTCAAACTTGCCTGGCTGATGAGGGGTGAGGCACCGAAACCGGTCCCAGGATGCTTGTTTCCAGTCCAGGGCAGACCTGGAAATTAGGGCTGGACTGTTCCCATGAGGAACAGGGTCAAGACTGATTTGCATATGGCCGAGTCCAAACTGAGGTGGCATGGAGAGCAAAAAAAAAAAAGATGGATTAAACCCAGATCTGTGACTAGGGGTGACTGTTTGATTTGTTCAGCACTCCGTCTATCATTTGTTCTTTTTGCTTTTGCCGCCTTAAGTGGGAAGGGTATGCCCAGACGTGGGTCCCGAATATCAAACACTACTTAAATCAAATCACAACGCAATATAATCACAATGAACATGAAAGTGGTTCAAAAATACATTATCTGCTGAACAGACTGGGAGTTGTTGCAAATAAATCCGAAGTAACTCACTCCAATGAATGTCTCTCCCCTTAAAAATGGGAATATGTATCCAATCACATGTTACCACACTCAATTTCCAAATTGGAATTCATACTTCTTATTCGAGTGGATAGATGCCTTTTTTAGACCCTAAAGCACAACTTTATGCTTGAGGTGGTACTTCCAATGGATCCCCATGGAAAAGTGCCAACGCGTTTCGACCTCATAAAATGTACGGGTATATATACACATCTTTTTAGGAGGTCATCATCAGGGCAAAAGGGAACTCGTTCAGTCGAAACTAAACGGTACGATTATACACGTTGTATGTTCGTCTCGATGTCAATAAAGGGCCCGAGGGAGTAACGGTTTTTTAAATCTCCTGTGTTACAGAACCACTGGGAATATTTGTGATTTATCAACCGTCCTTATGCTAGTTGTTCTGATATCAGCAAAGGTACAGAATGGGAGCGCTGTAAAGTGCTGTAGCAAAGCTACAAAGTACCGAATTCTGCTGCAGAACATGTGCCGGATACACACAGAAGGCAGTGGGAGGACTTTGGATAGTGAGCAGGTATATGGAACTCAATAACAGATGAGAGTCAGCTTTGCAAAGGGGAGATGTCGTAAGATAGATTTTTTTTTAATGTGGGAATTGAAGCGCTGTAGTAACATTAAACATTCATGCTAGTAGACCGGATATGCATGTGGTACCAGGTGAAAGCAAGGTTCCATTATCCCCATCAATTTCATTAGTTCATGATGAGCGACTGAGACATCTACTAAAGGGGAACTGTATTGCGCAATGCCAGAAATCTCTCAATTGTCAGAGCTGCAGTCATTTTTACTGAGCTAATATTCCGTTTGAGTCTATATTTGAAGGCTTACTGTGAAGAAGTACAAAAGTTGAATCACCCGGTTTGTACTGCTCGGACATTGCTCAATCAAATTAATTTTCATCAGCCAGTCTCACAGGTGAACACTTTGGTGCAGACTTGATTCTTAAGGGCAAGCAAAGAAATGGGAAATGTTTGCTACCTACCATAAGCCTCAGGCATTTGTGGCCTTTGTTTGCATTGAGATCTTTCAAATCTAATGCTTTGGATGACAGTACTCATCTTTCAAATTTGTTGTTGACATAATGTCACCACATTGCACGCAACACAGAACATTTCCCAACTGCATCATCTATAGATTGGCCAAACAGGTGTTCTCCAAAGGGCATTTTGACAATCTGACTTTGAACCTCAGCCAAAAGTTTAAAATTCACAGCCATGAATAATGGCGCTAGACTACACCCATAGTGAGATGCTTACTGGCTGTAGCAGCAGGATCCAAGGAAACTTGGAAAGAGATACTGAATATTAATTTGTTTTCCTGAACAGATGGAAATGGTCTTCAGGCAAGTACTAAATGAGATGTGCAATGTCTTCCCTTGCTGGTGGCCCTAAAACTTGAGTAGTGCTGGAGAATTAGAAATATGCCACTGCGTTGCTAAAGCTGCCTTACTCTTCTTCACCATATCATATAAACATTTACATTTCCGGATCTGGAGACAGACTGTAGTGGCTGCAAGGTTAACTGATCACTCACAGGCCATTGTACCAATCAGTAACCTGGAAATTGCATACAACCAGTTTTAGGCAGGACTTTGTGAGATATTGGCTTAAATTTATATTCGTACCTTGACCAGACCGTTTTAGCTGCAGCCAATCTAAAGAAACGTGCCTTACCTTGCTGCATTACGCATGGCAGCATAGCGGAGTATTGATTTTTGCACAGTAAGGGAATGTAAGTCTCCAAAAGGAGGCAACAGTCTTCTACTTTCTTTCCTAGTAGCACTCAAAATTTCTATGGGTGTCTGTAATAGTGTGAGATATGCCTGTATTTCACTGGGGTGATGGGTGTAGAGGATATGAGTGCTACTCTAGACAGAGTCCAACATATCCTTTCTGTCATTCACAGGTCCTCCATCTGCTGACTGGAGTGCTTGTGCTCTTTCAGGGGGCCATGAAGTGGTTATGATGGCTCAGGATCAGGGACTTTAGTCACTGAATGTGTCTGGATTTTAACTGGTGGATGACAGTTGGATCAGAGTCACCCTCAGGTTGTTAGTAAGCAGTGCATCAAAGACTTGGGAAGCCAATGCTTCATCAAATTATTTATTTTTAGCAGCTATCAAAATACTGTGGTGCCAACGTGTGCTTTCCTGTTCTTTTTTTAACACTAATATTCTTAGAGACTTTGCCAACTTCATATTCCCTGCTTGGACGTGGAAAGCAACATCTTTTCTGGTGGAGGTCGATAAACCTTCCAATCAATTCTGTTGGTTCCTACACATTTCCCCCCACACAAACATGACCTTTTACCATCACCATTAGCTTCCGGTTTTAATCTCAATAGGTCAAGATGGTTACAATTTGGGAGGAAGGGGACAAGACTCCAAAGCTTGAAGACTTTCTGGGGAGCGGACATTAACTCTATTCGCTGATATGCGGTTAGGAGGCAACTGAGCCATGAGACAAGTTAAGGATGTAGATACGAAGGGGCAAACATTCAGTTTTAATAAGCGAGTGCACTGTGGACTACACATCAGCTGGAGTCATAGCCACACAGACCTAAAGTCATGCTTCAGCTTTCCAGTTCATATATTCAGACACCACACTTCTTTTAATTTTATTTTGTATTCTGTTTTTGGTTTGGATTTTACATGTCCACTTTCATTTTATTTCGGTTAAATTTCCTTTTATTTGGCATTGCCTATGGCTTTTAGTCCCCTCACCCCTGTTTTAGTTTTTCTTGCGAATAGTGGAGTGGAGATCTGTACAGTTTGTTCCGCCATCTCAGCGCTTCCTTCAGTTAATGATGTTTAAGTGATGCAGAAGTAACTTTTTAAAATCTGGGCTCCTGGGATAACCCCAGGTCTGACTCAATATTACAAATTCACACCCCGGTAGTAGCGCCAACTACTACAAATATTCTGAACTGCTCCTCGTTACAAAACTAGAACTTGGGTTATGCCCATGAGAGGGTAGTTACCGTACTCTCAACCCTCACTTGACCCACCTTAAGCCTATCACCTTCAGGCCTGTTACATCACTGCCAGCAACAAGGAAGCTTGCTTAGAAGGATTCAAGTGGCTCTCAAATTACCATAAATCTTTGGATTTTCTGGGCCCTATTCAGGCCTGCTCTAGACCTGCCAGGAGTACCAATCATTTCCTTGAGTATCTCAAACTAATGCTAGCTGACACTGGATTCCAGAGATGCAGCAGTTTTGGTCCTCTTTAACTAGGATAATAAATTTTATTAAAGCAAAAATTCCATTTATTGACTGCCGTGTCAGAATCTCCTGGATAGCACTTAGCTGGTTTACCTTTTTTTGGCAAACGTCATAAGTATTCTCTTCCCCTCATCCTTTTGCTCACACAGATTTCCTATCATATGTGTCATTCCCCAAGACTTTGCTCATTTTCTGTTATATTTAATTTATATGTTCAGTCCCTGCTTATCTTGTTAGCTTCTTCAGCTTCATTTTTTTTCCTCTGTGGATGACACACAGCTTGGCATGCACCTTGACCAGATTGCGAGAAATCTCACTCAGCTGGGTGACTCTGCCAGCCATCTACTGGGCAAACCAATTTCCTTAAACTAACTTGGGGGGGTGGGACAAAGATTTTGCTTGTGGATGACTGCAGGACACAATGTGATGGCAACTTCTGCCCAGCCTCTGTCAATCTGCCCACCCCAGTCAACAAAGTGAAAATGTAAGTTTCATCCTGAGTTACTCTCTGAACAGATCAAGTCTGTGATTTAAGCGGGACTATATCATGCCACTTGTTGGTAGACAATTGATTCCCTATACAAAGTTGCATGGGATATTCTCTCAAGTTTCTTTTGTCTGTGAAAGCAATCACTGGCCGCTATAGAGCGGTGGTGATCCGAAGCAGCTATGTCGACCGTATGGATGATGATGATCTCATCATAAATGAGACCTTAGGGTGTCAAAACGTTGATGGTCCTTAATTTTACTGTATAATACTTTTACTTCACCTCATTCTTTCTGACACCAGGCACTGTGCTGTTTGTTTACTATTTACGTTCTTGTGCGTAAAAACTGTCATCATTCATGTTTTGCTCTAATACCTTATGAATCAGCAGATAACCAAAAATAAATGTAATTAGCTTTCCCCAGAGATACCTCTCTCAGGCCCTTTTTTTCTCTGCACAATATATAACGGATAAAATATTTAAACAACTTCTCTGGGAACACTGTCATATAATTTAAGCGAATGAGCATACTTCATTTAGGCTGAAAGGCACCAAGCAGCAACACTTGAGTTTCCCTCGAATTAAGTACCAAAACACATAAAACATTCCTGGCCAATGACTTGAAAAGCATCAGGCATCCCAATAAAGCATAAAACATGTATTTGCCTCAACATACTCTAACGTACCATGTTGCACTGAGCAACAGTAGTCTTATGAAACATCAAGGGTGCATCCTTCTGGCCTTTACCAAACTGCTTCTGTGGGGAGTTTCACACACATGCCCTTATTGCTGCCACGGATGACAACCGCATGACTCTGGACAGAGGAGACACGGCGGCCCTCATCTTCCTGGACCTCTCCGCAGCATCTCACATGGTCTCCAACCCATCCAAATCCAATGTCTACACAACATCGGAATCTAAGGACATGTAATGCGATGAATCTGCTCCTTTCTGACTAGAAGGACCTGGTCAGTCCACCCGTCACTGTACAACTTGTACGCCCACGACTTTCTCTGGGGAGTTCAGCAAAGATCCTCCCTGAGCCTGACCCTGTTCCACACATACATAATCCCTCTAGCCAGCACCATCCACTATAAAAACATCAACCTCCTCTCCTGATGACATGCAACTCATTCTCTTCCCCATGAATAAGACAACCAGTTTCCAGATCAATCAAGATTAATGCCTGCATGACTGAAATCGCCCACTGGAAAGAAGACCAACTATCTAAAGGTTAACACCGGTAAAACCGGGGGGGGCGTGGCTAACCGCCTAAGATGGCGGACACGGTTCTGTGAGGCTCCGGACCCTGGGGTGATCAAATCCTGAAGCATCGCCGGTCACAGACCTGATACCGGAAATTCCGTCGCAGCCCTGCAGCCATCGAGTGCCTGCGATGCGAGCCCGCTGCTTTAAACTCGATCGGAGCTGGGGATCGGCTGGTGGGCCGCTTCAACAGGAGACCACGAACTCTGCGGCCTGTCTGCCTCGATGCCGCTGATACTGCTGCACCGCCTCTCCTACTGGCTAGGGCGTCTCTGGCCTCCCCCCGGAACCCGCACCGCGCCTGGTGGCGGTGTCCGACAGGCGGCTGAGATAGACTGAGCCCGAGGACACGGAGCGGCGGCGCTCGGATGCCGCGGGAGACGCCTGGAGGTATGCAGTAATGGGGGCTGCGCACTTCCACTTGAGTTGATCCCCGGCGTCGCGCCCTGTGCACTGAGGGCGCCCTTCCTTACCGCTGCTGGGGGCCGGGCGGCGTGGTGTCCACTGAAATTGCCGCGGACTACCCGCTGCCCCTCTCCTGGCCGGGTGGTGTTGCCGGGGCCGACTGGAGACCTCATTGTGGGGCCACTCCTGGGACACTGGCGGCCCGAGCCCTATCTTCGGAGCAGTGATCAGGCTGCTGCCCCGGGCCTGCGGCTCCCGTAGACTGCTGCAACCTACTCGCCCCCTGACGCCAGTGGGGCTGAAGCTGAGTGACTCCTGCCTGCCTCTGACAGCGCGAGCCCCGTGCGGCTGCGTCCAACTACCGGCCCCTGCTTGTCTGCTGGAGGGGAGTGCTGGTGGGAGTGGCTACATCATCGGGGGCTAAGACGGAGGATCACAGACGGCCTAGGTGCCTTTTGAGGACACGGACCCTGGGTGAGTGCCGCCGAACCGCGCCATATGCTGAGCCTGCTGTGCACCCTCCCCCCCTGCCTGCCTGAGAAGTGCGGTTTGGACATTATGACAAGGACATGCATTTTACCGCACACGTCCTGTACAGAATCGTGCACACACGGACTCGTGCTGCCTCCCTGGAGTGTCTGTGCGGGGGGGTGCGGCGGTGATTGCGACCCGCGGGTCACGCTGGGCGACCTACTGGAGCGCACTCTGCGGACCCCTGGTTGGTGAGGGGGGCCCGTGCGGATGGATGACATGGCTGACTACTTCCACAGTTATGGATGCGATGGGAGGCGTGTAGTGCTTGTCTGACCGGGCCCACCCCCCTCCCCCCTCATCGTGCCCGCCACTGGTCTGCAATTGGAACTGTGTGGAATCCGTCGTGGAGAGCCTCCACTTAGTACGTGAATCTGAACACTGTGAAGGAGTGCGTACGGGGGTGTCGGCTGTGTTGCGCCACATCTGGGTTTATTCTATCTGGCGCGCCCCGTAGTGTAAGGTGCTGGGACGACGGCATCTACATCAACATACACAGACAGGATTGCCTGTGCTCTCGGCCCTCTTGTGGATAGGTCGCACATCCACTGGCATGGTTGCTCTTTGGGACGCTCTGATTGGGCTCGAGACACACTGCGTGGTGCCCCTCTGCCCACCGCATTGCTCGCGCAGTACACATCCGGAGTGAATCTGTGGGCGCCATGGGGAGGCTAAAGGGGAAGACTCTGGACAATAATCCCGTTACAGGGGGCTCGACGGATGTGCCGGCTACTGCTGATAGACCCTCCTCTCCCGGCTCCTCCTCCTTCTCTGGGACTCTCATGGTTCACCCTGATAAACTTGACCTGATCCTACAGGAAGTCAGAGACTCCCGTAAGGCTATAGAACAACAGATCGGAACACTTACAACTGGCTTCACACTTCTCCGGGCAGACCATGCGAAGCTCGCCGATACAGTCCACGCGCATGAGACGGCCCTGGTCGGCATGGAGCCCCGGGTCACGGAACACACTAAACAGATAACAGACCTACAACACCTAGTTCACGGGCTACAGGACAGGATCGAAGATGCGGAAGGCAGGAACCGATGGAATAATATACGCGTCATAGGCCTTCCAGAGAGAAGCAAAGGCCCCAAAGCTGCTGATTTCATGGAAGCCTGGTTTAGAGAACACGTGGCCCAGGAGGGCTTGTCGCCATACCTGTGTGGAGAGGGCTCATCGAATTCCTACTGGGGCGCCTCGAGCGGGGGCACCTCCGCGACCCTTGATTGTTAAAATACTGAACTACAGAGACCGAGATGTCTTATTGCAAAAAAACGAGGGAACGAACGCAGATCCAGTTCGAAAACCATCGAATCTCACTCTACCCTGACTATACAGTAATGGTGCAACGCCAGCGCTCTTCCTTCCAATCCGTGAAGAAGAAACTGCGGGCAGCCCAACTCAAATATGCCTTACTGTTCCCGGCTCAGTTAAAAATTATGCATGACTGGAAAACCTACTTTGACAGCCCGAATGATGCGGAGGAATGGTTGGAGGTGATGAACTTTGACTCGAGCCAAGGAGGATCGACAGGCTCTGTACGTCACAATCACACAGGAACTAAGGGCCGAGGTCCTCGCCGAGCCGCCAAGGGCCAGCACGGCTCCGCCACCGCCGGCCCTACCCACGAACAGATGATGTCTGGCAGGACCGAGGCGCTGGCAGTAGCTAACTCCTTCCGTGACGACAACCTTAAGATTGTGACCGACTCATCGGAGGACAGCACCATTCAATCGGACTCTGAACATAGTATCAACCTGTTTCCCTCGGTGACACCTCAGACTGTTGATGACCTGGCGGATGAATAACGAGGCTTGCCTGATCACCTCACTTTGTCTACTTCTGCAACAGGGCCACACACGCATTGTGGTGGGATTACTGATCCTACCTGTATCCTTTTTCTACTCCCCACCTCCTATGACTTAACCAGAACCTGTCGTAGAACGTTGGCTGCATCATTTGTTGCACATTAGCATTTAAGGCCCAAACTCTCAGACAATGTTTCCCTGTTTAAATTTGATGGTCTTATCAATGTTATGCACTAATGTAGGCTGTGACCTAAGGCGACCTGTTATATTAGATAAGAATGCACAAATGTATAGCCCCCCCGGGCTCCGTTGAGCCACCGGAACCTCTGTGACTACACTAGTGGCATTATGAGCGGTGGTGGCGACCCCCCTCGAAGCAAACGCACTGTACTATGCTATTTGTATGTTTTTGTTATTTGTTTGGCCCAGCACAGTTCAATAGCTGAGCAGTGTGTTATTAGTTTGATGGGGAAGGGACACTCCTGGCCTGGGAAAGATACAGGGCTCCGAGCTGCGGGGAGCGCTTCGTACACTACTGACCCATGCCTAGTCATTCCACCACTTTAGGCTCATATAACTTGCTGACCTGGAACGTGCGGGGACTTGGCGCTGTACATAAACGACAGAGTCCATGCACACCTCCTTAGGCATAAAGCGCAAATTGTTTTTATTCAAGAATCGCACCCGACTGATTCGGAGGCCTTGAAGGTCCGAAATAAATGAAGGGGCCAACTATTCTCAACCAACTACTCGGCTTTTGCGCGAGGGGCGACCATATGGATCCACCACTGTGTCCCATTTATAGAACTGGACCGCCGCGCGGACGAACAGGGCAGGTACATATTACTGAAGGGAACCCTAGATGGCCTACCAGTGGTTTTGGGCAGTATTTATGCCCCGAACTGCGATCAAGACAAGCTTTTTAATCAACTGGGCATAGCCCTGACGGGATGGGACACATACCCCTGGATATTAGGTGGGGATTGTAACACTGTTTTGGATGTGGCCTTAGATAGATCCTATCCCCCGCTGCATGGCACTGGCACCCACAAACAAGCTGCTGCCCTGGAAACATGGACGAATGGCTGGGAACTGAGAGACGTTTGGCGAATACTACACCCCACACATAGGGAATACTCCTTCTATTCCCCAGTACACCACCTTCATACTAGAATTGATAGATTTCTATGTTCCACGCACATTGCCACCCAGATACAACACTCCACACACCTGGCCAAGACCTTTTCTGACCACTGCCCTTTAGAGATCACACTTACCTGGGGCAGAGTACCCACCCCGGTCCCTACTTGGAAACTGTGGCCCCTGCTACTAGAGGATGCCCCCTTTCGTACCACGCTATCTACAGCTATCACAAATTACTTTTCTGAGAACTGGAACACGGCTTCCTCCAATCTTATTGAATGCGACGCACTTAAGGTGATTGTGAGGGGGTGTGGCAATTGGGTCGACGGTGGGGGCTCGACAGGAGATTCATAGAAACCTTATCCGTATAGAAAACCTAATGACCCTGCGGCGAGGGACCCAGGCAAGCAGGCCCCTTTGCTAATCCAGCATCCTGAGATCCTTGAAACCCTTCGGATCATCGATTATAGGGCTTTGACGCAATTGAAGCATACCGAGGCTGATAAGTCTGGATCGCTGTTGGCCCGGATATTGAAAGACAGCCCAACACCCCCCCTCATCACCCGGATTAATGTACTTAACAAGGGCATAGTCCACACTCAACTAGAGATAAACGACGCCTTTTGTAACTACTTCAGTACTTTGTATAGCGAACCTACACATATTGACGACACTGTAATGGATGACTCTCAATGGTTTCACATACCCATGTCTTAAAGCAGACATACAAAAGGAGCTTTCGGGCCCCATTACTAGACACGAGATACGGGCCTGAAGCGTAACAAGGCCCCAGGCCTCGACGGCCTGCCTATAGAATTCTTTGGAACTTACTCAGACGTTCTCGTCCCAAAGTTAGAAGAGCTATATAGGACAGCATTAGAGTCCGGTCACCTGCCCCATTCCACCATGCAAGCCTTAGTCATTTCACTCCCCAAACCGGGATGAGACGGTGCGGACCTACCTAGTTACCGACCCTTGTCTCTATTAGGGACCGAATACAAGATCCTAAGTAAGGTCCTAGCCAACCGACTCTTACCCCACCTAACTACCCTAATTCACAAAGACCAATGCGGGTTTCTGCCCGCACGCTGTACCTCTCTAAATATTAGACGCTTGCATCACATCATGCAGGCTACCCCAGCGGAGTATGCCACAGCAGGCTGTATAGCATCGGACCTACGCCAAGCCTTTGACTCCATTACATGGGGATACATGTTCGCAGCCCTGCGACGCTTGGGGCTTCCGCCAGAATATCTTCAATGGGTGCGTCTTCTATATACTGGCCCCACCGCAAAGGCTCGTACCGGAAGTCACATCTCGCGAGAATAGACTATACACAGAGGCACACAGCAGGGATGTCCCCTTCCCCCTCTATTGTTTGTCCTTGCCCTGGAGCCACTGGCGATAGCACTGAGGCAATCTGCTGAACACCTGGGGATCTTAATAGACGGTACCACACTCTTAATCTCAATTTACGCCGATGATATAATTATTTACCTACGTGATCTCTCTGCCAGGGCGGAACCTCTCCCCACAATCTTTTCCACCTTTGAACGTATCTCGGGGCTGGCCATAAATGAAGGGAAATCGAACGCGTTCTATCTACATGACGGGCCTCACCCAAACACGCTCCACTTCGGTGATTATAAATTACCAGTGGCCCATCATACATTTAAGTACTTAGGAATCCAGATATACAGAACACAGGCGGACCAAGTAGATGGTAATCTGTCAAAGGCGATTACTGGCATACGCTCCTGTGTATCATTTTGGACATCCTTGCCACTGTCGGTGATGGGGAGGGTTGCAATTTCCAAGATGGTGGTGCTACCCAGTCTTCTGTATTTCTTTGTGAATTTACCTCTTGTGGTGCCTCAGTCTACCTTTCGGACTCTGGATACAATACTGCTGGAGCTTGTATGGGGGACGGGCCGACGGAGGATAAGCCTCAAGAAGCTACAGTTGGAGCCTCATAAGGGCGGATTGGGGGTACCAGACTTTAGAGCCTATTACCAGGCTTGCCAGCTCCAATGGTTGTCTTATTGGACAGCAGGCAGGAACCTGCAGGAAATAGGGTATGAGACCCGGGACTTAGAGCGGCGAGCCCTACACACCCTGCTCCTACCGAAGGTAAAGATCCCCCTGCGGCGCCTCCACTACTTAAAACAGCACTTCACTGCTGGAGGAAGGCCCTCCTTTACACCCCAGCTGTAATTCCATATGCTGGTAACATCCCACTTTTGGGAATACCGACCGCTGGCGGCAGACTCACGAAGGCCCGGCTAAATGTTTGGGCGGATGCAGGTGTAATGGAGGTTGGGTCGCTGTTTGGCGATGGTACCCTCCTGGATCATGACGCCTTTGTACAGGCCACTGGTGTACCGGACCGACTTTATTTAACCCATGCAGCAGTCTCTCATTACGTTAAGAAGACATGGGCACCTCAACGCACCGAACCCCCGCAACACGAGCTGGTACGATCTCTATAATATGGGGGAGGGCAGCCATCCTATTAAATGGTTATACGTTGGCATCCGGACGCAAGCTTCCATTCCACTCACCGACCTTAGAACAAAATGGTCAGAGACAACCGAAGTTGCACTGACCGATAAAGCTTGGGCGAGTATTCTAGAACATCCTAAGTGTGTATCCCGCAATGCCAGACTGAAATTCATACAATGCATGGTGTTACACAGATCCTACTTAACCTCAAAAAGAATTCACCGCATGTTTCCAGACGCCCAACATTACTTCCCACGCTGCAGACACGAGGAAGCAGGCTTTACTCACATGGTATGGGCCTGCCCCCACCTTCGTGTCTACTGGGGGGGGATCCGAACGGCACTCGGGGAGATTACACACTTACAGCTCACGGATAATATCCTGGAATGTCTGCTGGGCCTCCGTAAGCGCACAAGTGCTTTGAAGGTTCCACTGCGTTTCCTTGACCTTACCCTCATACTGGCCATACGAGCGATCACCATGAGATGGAAATCCCTTAGATGCCCTACTTTACCTGCATGGCAGGATGAGGTGGTGCGGTGCCGAAAGCGCGGCAATTAGACGCGAAGAGGCCCGCGGGCTGCGCAAACATCCCATTTCTATGGAATGGGATCTCATGTTGGAAGGTTTTATAGCACTAGATCTTCACCCCCCCACATCTCACTCCTACCCCGTAATGTACCCAGTGTTATGCGATCCACGATTTAAAGGGTTGCTCAGGGTCCTATACTCTCTTCCGCTGCACTCCAATAATACCCCGCGGCCGGGAGCCCACACACATACACCAGGTTCAAATACTATATAGGAAATGACAGGCCAGGAGGGAGGGTGGTGGGAGGGACGTTGTATGTTAATGGGGTTGTTTAGTTATATATTATTCATTGAACTGCACGATATTGTATATTCTGTATGTTCACCCTTTTTTTCTCTCCTCGCCTTGAGACTGCCCTCTCCTAGTTTGGCATATGCTAGCAGTTTTCTTTAAAAGTACGTGAAGGAAGTATGAGTATACGATTAGAAAAACGCAGAAAATACCATGTTGCACTTGTCATGACAATCTGTACTCACTTTGTGGTGCTCAATAAAGTATGTTATAAAAAAAACACCGGTAAAACCGAAATCATGAACTTCAGGAAGAGCACTTGACCGTGGTACCTCCCTCACCTAGTGGCCAAAAGAGCTAGGACCGACACCCACCCCCACCAAGAACCTCGGGATTGCCATTGCCAGCAAACTCAAAAAAGATGTCAAAGTCAACGCTGTCACCGCCTCATGCTTCCATACCCTGAAGATGCGGAGGACGGCTTTCAAATGACTCCCAATCAGTATCTGGAAAACTGTCACGCATGCCCTAGTCACATGCAAGCTGGACTACAGGAACAGCCTCTATTGCGGGATAAACAAAAAACTCACCAGAAGGCGACAGACCATTCAGAACTCAGCAGCCAGAATCACTTTCAACCTCCCACACCACACACACACACACACACCACACCTGAAGGAGCTTCACGTACACAAACGAACACAATTAAAACTCCTCACCAACACTTTCGAGACACTACATAACACTGGCCCAGCATACCTCAACAATCGCATCTGATTTCATATACCTTCCAGGTACCTCTCCTCGCCCAGACTCCTACTAGCACACATCCCATGCATATGGAAAACCAGATCAGGTGGACGAGCCTTCTTCTACATTGCTCCCTAAGTGTGGAACGGCCTGCCACTACGCATAAGAGCCTCATCCTCACTTCTTAACTTTCTGCAAGAAGCTGAAAACCTGGCTTTTCAAATAGTCTGACTATGCCCTAGGCTTGGCTAGGCTCACACCTGCTCAGCTCCAGGATGTCATCCGGGTGTTAGTGCACTATACAAATCTGCAGAACATAACACACATCCTTAGGTTCATACCTCTGCTGTTACTTTCTGGATATGGAATGACTGGCTTTTCTGGGGAACGATGCAGTTCAGAGTTCAAGAATGGCTTTCCTTTGGGATAACCCACATAGGAGGTGGAGGACTCTCCTTCTGCCATAAATGTTCCATGCAAATGCCTGGTACAATCCTGAAATGAATCAGAGAAAGTTATTCAAGGTGATGGCTTTTAGAACCACAAGGCTTCAATACAAGATAACTGAACCATGACAGGGTATGTTCTAGGTCTCATACTGTACAACCCCTATATTTCCCCAAATCTGCAGTACTTTGAGATAAGCAGAAAATCGGTCAGAACTAAACTTGACAAAACTACCACGAGCCACAAATACCAAAAAAAACAAACCTGTAGCAAGTCCTCTTAACCCACAGTTGTTTAGAGAGGCTTAAAATAGACCAAACTTTCCTACACGAAACTTAAGACCAAAAGAAGCTGTATTATGCCAGGCATACAATGGCAAACAGAACACATGAACAAAAACTCAATATGCAAATCGGCAGTTGCTTTCTCAATTAGTTACTTGGCAAACTGTAAGCCTCATTAGATTAGGTTTAAAACATATTCAATTAAACAATGTTAAACCTTAAGACTGCTGTTCTGAAAAATATTGCAACTCCATGGGGTCTACTCTGGCAAAAGAGCCAAAAAACATATGGAACACCACAAGAAAGAATATTATTTCTGCTGGACCCAATGTAAGTCTATTTTGGTGGCTGAAATTAATGCACAACAATTTTACGATACAAAACCTAAATCAGCCTGCAATTAATACATGACTGAGCCAGAAAAAAAGGATTGCAAAGAAAATGCCACCTAGATAGTGGTACATCAGTGTGCTAAAACTTATCAACTGCTAGGGATGCTGCATTCTTAGAATTAAGACCTTTTTCGACAAGCATTGGCAAAGCCAATAGGTTTCGCCTATGCAAATTGTATTGACTTTCTCAATGTTTTTTTTACATGTTGCATGCTGTGTAACACAGCTTAAGGGAAAATTATTATTATTTTTTTAAAACACGCTATGACACGTTTAATGTTGGCCATGTCATAGCGCTTCCCCCACCCCTGATACAAGAGATTTCGCAAGCGCTGTGCAGGCGAAATCTAAAAAGTGATGTTCCGTACTTTTCTTTAAAAACAAAAATGCAAACAAAAAATTACATAAGGGAGCTGCAGAATGTAACAGTTTTAAAGCATGATTTGTCTCCGAGTGGCTCTATGAGAGCTATCAGGTGTTAATCATGGTAGGGAAGGGGAGAAGGGGTGCAGGTAGTGAAAATATGCACCGCAAAGGTTTCTGGTCCGCCTGGAGTTCTGCTGATCCTAGGGCACCGAGATCAGCCAGCCCGAGATTGCATGTCTTTACAAGATGAGATGAGACCCCCCTCCGTTGATGTTGCCTGCATCGGTTTTGGTTGTTATGGCTAAATGTGTCTTCAGTGGCATGCATTTTATTAGATCATTAGTGAGCAAGTCATGAATTTGCCTGCTTTCTCTTGTGGTCTATTTGTGTTTTGTTGGCAGTCTGAAAAGCAGATATTTGGTCCGGATGACTGCCCAAATAACGACCCCCTCGTCTTTGTGCTCAGAGCCAGACGTCAGCTTGAAAAGATTCTCTGCCCGCACTATAATCCAGCGACGTTGTGTAGAATTGTATTTATAAGCATTTTAAATTCCACATCGGCTTGGAGGACGAGAGCCAGGACGTCGTCCTTGAGACTAGCATCGGAAGCGCCATCACACATGTCCATCAGAACATGGCTGGCCTACTCTCCCTGATAAGCAACCTTTAGGTTTTAACACAAAAAAAACACACAAGGGGAAAGCAGTGACAGGGTCGGGGTGATCTGTGGACGGGGCAAGCAACAGGTGTGAGGGGGCAAGCAGAGACACTAGGGAGGTGGAGGGGGAACAGGGAAAGCAGGAACAAATGTGGTAGGGGTGGCTAGAGACAGCGTGCAAAAAGATGCACTCTGATGGAGTGCTACACTTCAAAATAAATTTTTTAAAGTACCAAGCACACAAGGACAGACAGGATGCAGTACTCGGCCCAAGCTCCACGGCATGGACACACACGGAGCCCGAGGAGGAAGCCAGAGAAGAGGGGGCGCTGTCCAATAATAACTAAGAAAAAGACAGCGACATGAGAGCCAACCAATGGAAAGCAAAGGTAAGTTTTGGGTGGGTTCTAAGCCCCTTTCAAGATTTTATTTTTCGTTACAAGAGGTTTTGCAAGCACAGTGCAACCGCTGTGCAGGCGAAACCTAAAAATGCTGCATGCTCATTTCAAAATGCAACAAAAAAGTTTCTAAAAATACTAGATAAAGGAATTAATTTTTTCTTTTTAAAAAGGACACCAGAGCCAATTTGTTTTTCCTCTACAAGAAGCTGAGGATTTGGGTTTTTCCTGGTTCTGTTTGAGGCCAGAGTGCCCGAGTTCAATTAGCAATTACAAAGAGGTGATTAACTTGACTAAATAAAAATCATCTTGCTCTAGTTAACGTGAATCTGTAAATAATTGTTTACCTTATATAATATGCTAATTTTCGTTTATCAAATGGGATTTTGTTTTTTGCTAATGACTTCCTTTTGACAGGTGTGGCATCCATACCTCGCTTTCCACTGCATTCACCCTCTATTCAATGTAGGTCTCTCACTTACTGCTTTTGTCCTGGGAAAGTAGCCACTTTCCCACTTAACACAGAAGTTCATAATCCACCTTCTTGCTCCACTTCCACAAGCAACTATTACAATTTGTTTGAAGGTCTCAGAGTTACCTGCAGATTTCCACAGTTGCTATATCCAGTTGCTTTCAAACTGTCCTGCGCTTCCAACATGGGTGTGGCGGAACTGTCTTGTCTCAGAGGACAAAGGAGATGATCGCAGTGCTCTGGCAAGTGCAGAACTGCGCTGTGCCTCATTTAACCAGAGGACAGGTGCCCTCTTAGTCACAGCTGAAGAGGGCTGGAGAAGGACCATGTCATTGTATGGAATGTGAAGGAAAAGAGGTCCAACAACCCTCAATATGCACATTTTTGCCAAGATCCTGCAGTTGAAGCTTTAGGCCAAAGAAGCCATCTAAAGAGCAAGGCTCTGAATCCATTAGAGACACCGAATTAGAAAGCGGTACAATACACAAGGACATTTCTGAAAATCCTACTCCATTACTGAAGGAATGTCTCAAGATTCTAAATGCATTGTATGAGGAAGAATCGGGCTCATGCCTGTACTGCAGCAGTACCTCTACCACCCAAGTAACAGCGTTTGAAGAGACAGTTCATTTGACTGAGGCAACACTATACTTGTTTTTTGTAAGTTTCCTCTTCCATTGACGTGGGGTCAGCGTGTATCTGTCAAGGGCAGAGCTGTAAGTGGGCTGGTTCCTGCCGGTGCTCAGCACCAGCAGTTCTAAAAAGCAGGTGCCGAGAAGGGTCCCTATCGGGCTCTCCATTTCTGCCATCACCCTCAGGATGAGAAAAAAAAATGTAACTCTGCAGCAGTACCACGCTTCACTGCCTGTGATGTAACTACAAAGGGACTCATTATTTCTTTCATTTCAGAACTGAAGAATTTTCAATATTCTATACAATGAAGCCATAGTTGTTTTTTATTTATCTTATGCAACTAACAACCATTAACAAAGCCAATAGTCCTGGCTTGTTGTAGGTGTAAAGTTACTAGTTGTATTATATATCTGGATGCAGTCAGAAGCAGCAAAATACCAGTTGGGCAGCACACTATGTATGCTAAGGACTGATTTTTAGCTTATGTGTTTTTAAGCCACACCTTTAAATACATTGGCCACACCCCTTTGAGAGACCTCCCCAGTTTTTTCATCCCACTTAAAACCCTGGGCAAGGGGTATTAAAATGAAGTGGAGACTTTCTTTGAAGATTAAGGAGTTGTGGGGCAAGGGCTTGCCCAAGTAAGGCTAGGTGACACAGGAGGGTGCTGCATGCAATTGTGGTCGTAGGCAGCACTGTGTGTAACAAGCATTCCAAGTGGTTATTTAGAAGAGCTATGTTGGCATCAGATTTAGGGCCCTAACTCACAGGGCCTCATTGAGAGGGACTTTTGACTATGTCCCCACGGGTCCCCTGAGAAATGGGGAATTAACACATTAATTGTGGCAGTTTCTTGCGGTAGTAATAATGCCCTTTTGGCCCCTTTTCTACCCAGAAATGTCACCAGCATTAAAAAAAAAAAAAAAAAATAAGGAATGCAGTATTTCTTTACAATCCTGATAAATAGTGAAACAACGTTTACATCTAACTCGTGATGGGAGTTGGGACCCTAATGTTAAGGCACAGCTTTCCAAACTTTTCATGTTGGTGACACACTTTTTGGAGATGCATAATTTTTGCGACACGGTAAGGCAGTGTAGCGAGCGCAGCGAGCGAGCCCGAACCACCTAAGTGGGGTTCGCGGGGGTTCTCCCCCCGGAGAAAATTTTGGGGAAAAAGTGGGCAAATGGTGCATTTTCAAGTAAATTTGACAAAGCAGGAAGGTTAATAAAGCAATTGTGAATCTGTTCTAACAAAGACAGTGACTGGCAAAACTGGGTGTAAGGTTAGGTTTGTGCCTGAAACAAGAATATAATCATGCACACATTGACACATGCCCCAGTGATTTACGGCACAAAAAGGGCAGGTGCACGCACTGCCAACCCTTCCAACCATGCACAAAGTCCGCCTGCTGACCTTGCTGAATAGGAGTTATACAAAAATCCGTTCAGGAAGGGGAAATTGTGAGTGGTAAAACAATCATGCAACTTATCAGCCCTGACCCCATCACGTGACCCCTTGCGTACAGGCTTCTGGCGATGTAGCTGCAGCCATCGGTTTGTGCAGGTATTGGCTCTTCTGTATGAGTAAATCTATTGATGGGAGTTCAAGCATCATGGCCAAACATTGTATTTGCGTGGGCAGAGTTGACTTGTTTGTGCTACGCCGAGTATCTGGAAGGAGAAGTGTGGCTACCGTTTTGTTAAATATTTGATAAGCCTCAAAAGAGGCTTTTCATCCATTTCAATTCTGTGACCTTAAATGAAAATATTGGGACTGCTATTGGCAATGAAGTCCAGCTCTGGAATGGCAACACGCTTTTTACACGGCTGAGCTTATTTGCCCCGAGTTGTGCTTTTTGTGTCATAGTCCGGCCAATCACATAAACGCTCTCTTGGCCCCGCATTCGATGCCTCCAGAAGGGATGCTAAAGTACCTACTACAAAGAACAGGCCAATTACCTTTATATAGATTCTTTCTATCCTTGTTAGGTAATGAAAAATAAAGTCCTAACTTTTTAAAGCAGCGTGTTTTAAAGCTTATGTGTATGTGTGTCACGCACAGAGCAGGCACTCAATCACTGGGATGATCGCTATGAAGGAGCACCAGACAGCCGAGGGAGTATTAGACAGAATTATGTCTTTTCGTTTGACTTTTTGTTATCTACTGTATAAATATTACTCATGGGAAGATGCTCATACCATTGCATACCATTGCTGAACAGTCTGCATTGTCCCCTCAGACCCTTTGCCACTGCCCACATGCCTCACGTTTCTAAATTAATCTAAAAAAAAAAATAGACATCCTTCTCTCAAGAGACAAGCCCGTTTCTGAGTAATACTTGTTTGGCAATGTTGCTCTGTTTGGACGTTAGCAGGAGAATGGCGATACATATTTGTGAGCCGATAAGATAGCTTAATGATTTAAGTACAGTCAACCCAAGCTCACCGCAATAGTGAAATAATAGTCACTGCTTTCCGTCTTAAAGTGCTCATGAGTAAATGTGATAGGAGCACATTAATAATCTCTTTAATGGGAGTGAATAACAAGGCTGAAAATGCACTGACTGAAACATTTAACAGTGTTTTCAGTCTGACTCACTAGACATCCAAGGGTAGCGGAACTTCTGCTACCCTTATATTTCTAGTGAGTCAAACTGAAAACAGTGAGAAGTGACTTCACGAACCCTCACAGAGCTTTTCAAAGTATGCGGCATTCTTGTTTCAAGTCGTAGTCATGTATTTACAGTTCCAATACTCACTGCGCATTCAAGGATCAACGCGGGCGGGAAAGGGAACCGGCCGCGCGCACAAGCTCTTCTCCTGCCTCCACGTACCGTACTGCGTCACTGACATGCGCAGACGTCCTGATGTACGCACCGTCGCGCGACACACCCACACATGTCAGGCGACACAGTACTGTGTCGCGACACATACTTTGGAAAGCTCTGTGTTAAGGGAATAAACTCACCTACTAAAAAGGCCCTGTGTGCATTCATCCCTTGATAAGTGGTCAGGGGTTGTGACACTGCAGGAGACATCCCCTCTAACAGATGAACCTAAGTTTGCCTTTGTGATGTAGGACAGACAAATGTATTCCAACGAAAGCCATAAGAGTTGATGTGTGGAGATTTTACTCCACTGACAATTCAAAAATTACCACTAAGGAAGGCAGGCAGATATGTTCTGGCAAAAGGCTTATGCAGAAAGGACATCAGGACTATAAAAACCATACGCGACCAGGGACAAGATCGCTTCCTGTCGAAAGTGACCAAACCATTTGCAAGATTTCCGAAGGACGATAGTGACTGGGGACTTAAGGTAATGCACCCAGAAATTTTTCATCCTCGCACGGCAGTTTTTTCCCCCTTTCTGGCTCAATGAGGCAACAAGTATGGCAGCGAGTGATGTACATAATATGGAAAATAGCACATAAATTACTGCGTCAAGCACTGTATAAACGACCTGGGCAAAATCCACAGGATTATCGTGCCAAAATGAATTAACTCTTCAGTCCAACATCTTTACATGCCCTATGCTTTGGTATCAGTTCTCTCTAGTCCGGGTTGATTTCCTGTAGTAATTTGCGAAATGTTCAAATAACAACTGCTGCCACTTATAAAGCCAAAACTAAGTTGCAGCAACTTTAATTTGTCCCGAAAGTTGTTATTCCAGGTGCCCAAGTTACTGTCTGTATGATACTCGATTCATGTTAAGAAGAGGTTGCCATGGGCAGCTCTCCCTGACATCCCCTGGGCAAAGGGTAATAAGGCAAGTGAAGTGAGGGAGAGAGGTGAGGACTATGACGGTATCATTTCAAAAGAATAGGTGAGGGGGGGCAACAACTAGAAGTGCGAGGGTCCGCTCACTAAGAGAAAGTGGTCAAATCGCTTCAGAATCAATTTAATTGGGGGTGAAGAGGAGAAACGCGTCAGTTCAGTTGGATGAGTGTCCCAAGAAGGGTAAGGGATAGGTGCTCAGGTCAAGTGATAGAAGTTCATCATATTGATGTAGAATTAAGACTAGTTCAGTGAGAGTCGGCTGAGGAAGGGTACTCAGCGAGCGTGCTCTACCCCCGTGATGATAGATAACCCTGTGCCCACGGTCCTAATTTAAAACTCTTACCTGTTTGCTGGAGCGCGCGCGTACTGCGGCCGCAGCCATCCTAGGGTGTGGGCGGGACTAGAGCCAGAGAGGGGCGCAGGGAGGAGCTCTACCTCCTACGGACTAGTCGTTGCTCCTCCTATTACTGCTGCGCGGTGAGACTCACACCGCGAGGTCCTGCAACCCTCTGTGCGACGCCAAGCACTGTCAGTCTGACGCACAGTGACGCGACACGGCACGAAAGGGGTTACAGCCAGCCACGCTACGGGGGCAGAACCGACCCGCCCCCTTTTGATTGCTAAGGAAACGGTGACGTCTTGCCTGGTTATAAAATGGCAGCAGTTCCTTGCCTGTTCTCAACATTGTAGGTTTTATTCACTTGAATACAAGGGAAATGAGCGGACGGGGATGTACGCCGACCACGCAAGGCAGCATTTAGGTCTAGCTTTAAAGGAATCAAAAATGATAATGAGAAGTATTATAAGTAATAAGCATGGGTATAGATATATATATTTGTGTTTAAGTAAAGAGATGTAGAATAATATTGGTGTAGTTAAAAGGTCAGGTGACAGTTGCACTGTCAAGGCAGATATCAACATCCATTATACATGGCAACATTTTAGAACAAGAAAGTGGGATATTTTGAAAATGAAATAGGATGAATGTATTTGCAGGCCTCTAAAAATCTACTCATCCATTCGCTATTGCGAGTCAGATTTTATCAGGTCGAGTTTTTTTTTACAGTTTTTTTTTAAGACAGGCTAGTATTTTCTGGCTGAGTGAACTTGAGGTGAAAAGCAACAGGTGTTCTGTTCAAAAAGAGTATGAGCAATAAAGATGGCTTTAAATCTTGTTTTTATCTTGACACATTTGCTGTATGTGCAAGGAAAGAGGTCAAATGTCAGTTTGTCTTTTTACTAATTGCTGCTTATCTTATTCTGGAAAATGGTGTTTACTTTTCTTTCTCTTACTACTGTCAGAGGATTTTGTAAAGTGAGCTGCCCGACAATCATTGTGAAACAAAAGACTGTAGGATGTCAGTTTTATTTTTAACACAACATTTAAATAACTTGTAAATAAATAGTAAAAATTTTAAAATATATCATGAATTACAAAAGCCCATTTTTGTAATTCAGAAGTGTGATGCAAACAAAGATTTAAATAAAGGCAAAATAGGGGGGCGTGGCCTGGTCGAGCGCCAAGATGGCAGCTTAACTTAGAAGGTCCGGAGCAGCCGCGCTTTAAATGCAGCCTTACCTCTTCCCATCGGTGCGGTGATCAGCACCGACCCCTTCCACAGCAGCCCGCTGTTCTCCGGAACAGTTTGAGCCCTTCAGCGCCGATGTGCGCAGAGCCATTGAGGGAGCAGAGACCCTCACCGGCTGTGGCTTGACGTGGCCATCTGATTCCCGCCACGTCAGGGGTCGCGGGCGAGCCTGAAGGCGAGGCCGCAGCCGTACCTGTCGTGCACGATAAATCGAGGCCGGAGAGGGGAGAATGTTGGACCGGATTGCAGCGTGGTGAACACCCGGGCCCCGAGCGCCTCAACTAATCTGCGGCACAAAGTGGTGAGTCCCCACCCCCCCAGCTGCCCTGCTGCACTATCTACCTCAACCAGTCACTTCCCACAAACACCGGCACAATCACCAGCGCGGGGAGCAGTTGCTGGCAGGCCCTGGGGCCGCGGATTGCTGGGGACCACCGGGCTGGATACCGCGCCCTACGAGGGCCTCATTACCCATTGAGGTCAGTTGTGGGCGCGAGAATGTATACAGTGCCAAGTCGCTGAGCGGCATTGCGGCTGGGAGGAGCACCCGGGCCCTCATGGGGTGTGTGTGCCGACGGCTTGTGCCCACACAGTGTCTTGCCCAGATACTTGCAGGACAATGCCTGGCTGAAACTGCCCCCTGGTTGAATATTCAAAAGAAACAATTGATGGACGGAATGCTGCACAATGCAAACATTCACCCCCAGTCACAAGAATCTGGGTTAAATCCATCATTCTTTTGCTCACCACACCACCCCAGTTTGGACCCAGCCATATGCAAATCAGTCTTGACCCTGTTCCTTGTGGGAACAGTCCAGCCCGAACTGCCAAGCCAGTTCCTCCCTGGACCGGAAACAAGCATCCTGGGACCGGTTTCAGGGAATCACCCTCATCAGCCAGGCTAGCTTGAATCCAGTGGTGTAGTGAGCACGTGACCCACGTCTGGGCATACCCTTCCCACTTAGTGGTCCCAGGATGCTTGTTTCCGGTCCAGGGAAGACATGGCTTGGCAGTTCGGGCTGGACTGTTCCCATGAGGCACAGGGTCAAGACTGATTTGCATATAGCTGTGTCTGAACTGGGGTGGCAAAGTGAGCTAAAGAGCCATGATGGATTCGACCCAGATCTGTGACTGGGGGTGAGTGTCTGAAAAGTTTCAGCGCTCCGTCCATCATCTCCTTGTGTTTGCTTTGTTCGCCCCAAGTTGGCAGGGTATGCCCAGACGTGGGTCCCTTGCTCACTTTGCCACTGGATTCAAGCTAGCCTGGCTGATGAGGGCTGTTACCCCGAAACCCGTCCCAGGATGCTTGTTTCCGGTCCAGGGAAGACATGGCTTGGCAGTTCGGGCTGGACTGTTCCCATGAGGTACAGGGTCAAGACTGATTTACATATAGCTGTGTCTGAACTGAGGTGGCAAAGTGAGCTAAAGAACGATGATGAATTCAACCCAGATCTGTGACTGGGGGTGAGTGTCTGAAAAGTTTCAGCGATATGTCCATCATCTCCTTGTGTTTGCTTTGTTCGCCCTGGTTGAATATTGGCACCTCTCCCTCACCGTAGTCTCACCCACTGCCCCTTGAGGCCTCCACTTATCAGCAGCACAGCCATCCCCCAGTTTACCTCGGTCATCATGGGTCGTGGCGACCCCAAGCAGCGACAACTTATGTTTGAGACCACCAAGAATCCCAGGCGTGAGGGCAGGGATGACCCCTTGCGCGGAGACCCCCCTGGTCCCATGGGCCCTCTCGAATCTGATCAGCCCACCGCAGACGGCACGGCGGCAATTTTGGCTGAGCTGCACGCCGGTTTCAGAGCCATAGATACGCGCTTTGACACCTTGGCGGCCCGGCTAGATGGCATGCATGGTTGCATTGAACAACATGAGACCCGTATTGATGCTGCGGAGCACCGCATTTCGGAGGTGGAAGATTCACAATCATCAATTATCAAGTGCCTGGAACGTACTGAGCGGCTCCTCAAAGTAACAGCAACCAAAGCGGAAGATTTGGAGGGCAGGTCGTGGCGCAATAATATATGGATAGCCGGGGTGGCTGAGTCTACCAACACTGGGCCCATGGAAACGTATGTGGAGCGGCTCCTTGTGGAACTCTTTGGGAGGGACTCCTTCTCCTCAACATTCGCTATTGAATGGGCTCACAGATCACTTGCCCCCAGGTCGGCCCCCGGGGCTCCGCCGCGACTTATATAAGCCCAGCTTTTGAACTACCATGACCGAAACACTGCTTTACGACTGGACAGGGAAAAGAACAACCTTCAACATCAGGGCATGTCCCTTTCTTTCTTCCCTGACTTCACTCCAATGGTTCAGGAAGCCCAACGCAAATTTCAAGACATAAAACGATCCCTGAGAGATGCGAAGCTCGATACACCATGCTCTACCCAGCGCACCTGCAACTTAATGGTAAGACCCACATTTTCTATTCACCCTCGGAAGCTGCGGATTTCTAGAAACACCACAAACCACATCTGACCTCATCCCCAGGGAAATAATGCAGCCGCCCTTCGGTCTACTTTTGCAGTGCTATACTGAAGCCGATTCCTTTGTTGGACTGCCCCTCTGAACTTGAACTCATTGCCATCCACCCGATGCATCGATGGGATATCTTTTGTTTGTATAACTTTTCTCCTTTCTTTAACACTAGCTGCACATGCTTTGATATATTAACTATGTTAACCTAAGCGGCCTCCTCTGAGTGCTGCCTCCTCCCTAGGAGACCTCCTACTGTTTGTTTGGAGACAATGGGATTCAATGTGGGTGGGGGGTGGCGGGTTGGGAGTCCGGATATATTGTATAACCACTGTTTGTTGTTGTATGCAGGATGTAACATATTTCGTCTGACACTATCTAACGTTATATATTGACATTTCCCCGCACACATAACTAGGGCTGCTATCGCACGGCCGGGTGGGAACTCGGAGGCACTGGAGTTGAGATGCATGTCCTGGAACGTGAGGGGCCTATCTAACCCCCGCAAAGGGAGACAGGTGCTGGCCTATTTCGCCAGGCACAATGTGCATATAGCCTTTCTAAAGGAGACCCATTATACACCCATTGCAGACAACCACTTTGCCTCTACCTAGGGTGCCAATCGTTTTTTGCCAATTACAGCACCTACTCCCGCGGGGTCTGCATACTAGTTCACAAAGCAATACCATTCCAGGCACATACGGTGGTTAAATACCCAGAGGGGGCGCTATTTAGTAGTTACGGGGACCCTTGGCACGAAACAGATTCTACTGATTAATATATAAGCCCCCAATGTCGATGCGCATGGCTTTAAAAATATAAAATTAAAATAAATAAATAAAGGCAAAATAAATCAGTGCACTTCACTTGGTGATGTGCAAATGACAAATATTTTCAGAAACTCAATTTCCAAACATTATTGTTTGTAAACTATACAGTTTTATTAGTAAAACCACGTCACTAGGAAATTGTGTGGCTATTTCAATGGAAAATGAGTGGATTTCAAATGACAATGTGCTACCAATTCATGCTTTAGTTACATATTTATTAAAAGTGATAGTTTTTAAACATGATTTGAGAAACATTCCTGCCGCCGCCCTGATGACAATGCTGTTAATAAACTAAGAGGCAAGTCAAGGGTCATGTGTATCCTATATGCGGCTAGATTTGTATTATTTATGGAGCAAGAATTTAGTCTATTAAGTCAAACAAAAGAGTTTTTTGTGCAGCAGACATGCTGAACTAACATGTTTGAAGGTGCTATCATATGTGATAATGAAGAAAATGGCAGCTCAGTGAAGTAAAATATTTGACCAGGCTCAAATAATATGAAACCAGAGTACTGGTCATGTACATTACAGTTAGGTCGAGTAGATTATTTAAGTCACTAGACCTGCAGGCCTGGTAACATTTTTATGAATTTTCGAGGCTTGATTTGCCCCATTAACTTCTTTTGAAGCAGAGGCGATTTCAGGTGGGAGACAACTAAAATTGAACCATTTTTAGCTTTAAAAATTAGGAGTCTCGAGTCTTTCGCCTAAATCAGGTTTATTGGCATGTATGATCCATGTAGGTTAATGACTGCCCTCCTCCCATCTGTGCTGCCAGAAAAAAATAACAAACTTTATCTAGTTATAAAAGACACTTTAATAGCATTCTAATGTCACATGTGTACCCCTGAAACTTCGAGCTTAGGCAGCTGGATAAATACACAAAATGATTACAGCTGCATCGAGGACAAGTACTTTTTGTGTAAGCAAACAACTTCTGCCCTCTCTCTTGTGGGAACTGTTCTCAGGTAAATGCAGGGATAGACTCCTGACATTGAACGAGACAGATGCTGAGTCTTATGACCTCATGAAGGGTAACTTGATTGAGTTGGACTGACCACTGAAGAATATAGAATCAAATTCAGGTAGGCTCGAAAAACCCAGAGTCAGTCCTGGGTTGAGTTTGTAGACTTTTCAGTTCAGACACTAGGTGGCTGGTTGAAAGGTAACAATGTGTATGACTATGATGGGCTTTACAATTTAATCATGAAAGAACATCTGTTGAGTAATTGTTATCAAGAGAAGTTACATCAGTTTCTGGTAGACCTAGGCCCACTTTCTCTTCAAGAGTTGGGGAAGAAGGCAGACCACTGGGTCAAAACAAGGGTGAGCAAAATTACCACTAGTGGGGGTGACCAAAAGAAAGTAATAAAAAGACCCCCAAGGGACAGATGGGGACCAAAAAGATAAAAATAAAAACGATTCTTCTAAAGGCTTCCAAAAACCTTTTCAGGAGGCTGGGCCCAGAAACTCTTCACAGTCTAAGGGTGGGTACCAGGGTAAAAACTGTGATCCCAAAAAGGCTTGGTGTAATGACTGTCAGACTCTTGGACACCAAACTGGAGACCTTAGCTATTAAAAAGAAAAGAATGCCTCTAGTATACCAGCAGTAAATGTATTGGTAAGTCTCCAAATGGGGTCACAGGTGGGCTCTGACTATGTCAGAGAGCCTGCTGAGGCAACTCTAGTCACAGAGGGTAGGATGGATGTAGCTACCCTGGCTGTCTGGCCCAGTAATCTGGAAAAATAAGGACAACAGCCACATATTAATGGGGTTAGAGTTGTAGCTCTGCGAGATACTGGTGCCAGTGTCAGAATGGTGACTGAACAACTAGTGTCCTCAGTCCAGTACTTGCTTGGAGAGGCTTGTACAGTCCTCAATGCTGACAATCAGGCTAAGGTGCATCCAATGGAATTGGTGTCCTTAGAATGGGAAGGGGTTACTGGCCACAAAAGGGTGGTGGTATCTTCTGCAATTCCTGTACAGTGTCTGCTTGGCAATGATTTGGAGGCCTCAGAATGGGCTGAGGTAGAAAGAAAAACCAATGCAGCCATGTTGGGTATGCCTGAGTGGGTGTGTGTAAAACAAGAGCACAGTGTAGAACCCAAGGTGAAAAAGAAGTGTTGGAGCCTGAAATTATGAACCAACCTTTCAAGATAAAGGGCAAGAAGTCTGGGAAACCAACTTCTATACGGAAACCAGATTAAGTCCCCTCTCCTCAGGGAGAAGACTTGTCAGCCCCAGAGGGAACTGAGCTTCAAGAGCCTTACATGGCAGAGCTCTTGCGCCTAGGGGGCCCTCTAGGGAAGATCTGTGCCAGGGGCAGAGGGCCTCTCCTACTCTTGAAAGCCTGAGGCAGTAAGCTGCTTATCAGGAAAAGGGAGATGTCAGTGGTTCCCACAGGACTTATTGGGAGGAGAGATTCCTTTACATTAAGGCCGGAGGCCCAAAACCTGGTGCCACTTGGAGAGTGATAGTGCCTCAGCAGTTTAGTGAGTTTCTCTTCACATTGGCCCATGACAACCCCCTAGCTGGGCATCTTTGCCAGACCAAAATATGGAGTAGGTTGGTGAACCACTTTTACTGGCCAGGTATGTCCCAGAAGGTGAAGAAGTTTTGTAATTCCTGTGCCTCCTGTCAAGCCAGTGGCAAGACAGGTACCCACCTGAAGGCCCTCTTAATTTCACTTCCAGTGTTTGGGGTTCCCTTTAAAAGGGTAGGGATTGACATGGCTGGTCCCCTTGACCCTCAAACAGCATCAGGGAACAGATTTATACTAGTAGTAGAGGATCATGCTACTAGGTATCCTGAGGCTTTTCCCTTAGAACTACCACTGCCCCTGCAGTAGCCAGGGCTCTCCTTGGTGGCTTTCCTAAGGAGGTGGTATCAGACAGAGATACAAACATTTTGTCTGCTTATCTAAAACACATGTGGGCTGAATGTGGAGTGACCTATAGGTTCACTACTCCATATCATCCACAGACCAATGGGCTTGTTGAAAGATTCAACAAGACACTGAAAGGTATGATTGGTGGACTCCCATAAAAACTCAGAAGGAGATGGGATGTCTTCCTGCCATGGCTGCTTTTTGCCTACAGAGAAGTGCCACAGAAGGGGGTAGAGTTTTTCCCCTTTGAACTTCTGTTTGGTCATCCTGTGGGGACCATTGTGTCTTGTGAAGGAAGGATGGGCGAGACCTCTCAAAGAGCCTAAACAGAATATTGTGGACTATGTGCTTGGCCTTTGAAAAAGGCAAACAAAAACCTTTTGGCCAGCCAAGAGCACCAAAAGCTCTGGTATGATCAAAAGGCTGCCATGGTCACAGCATAACAAACGACAGGACATAGATGTTAGCCAAGTATGGCATACTCTGTATGACATAAAAGCCTCAGCGACAGCATTCACAACTCAGTCAAAAAATCATCACGTACCCCACAGTTTACTCTGTTAGCATGCATAATCACAGTCAGTCAATGGCAACAATGTACAAGCTATGCTTAGCTTAGAGGGGTAGAGCAGCGTTAAAAAAGTTGCAAGCAATAAAGGAAAAGTAAAAGTAAAAGGATGTAAAGTAATGCAGTTGCATAACAGTCCTCAACATGTAAAAGTAACGAGATAACAAGAGTGGTAACTATGCACTGTACAGCAAATTGTTGACATGACTATACTTTATGCTCATACTGTAGTAGTATAGACCAGCTGATGTATGTACAAAAGCAACTCTTGCAAGTTTCAATTGGACACATATGTAAAACTTATGTAGTTTGTCATAATGTAAAACTTTAAAAACTAATAAAAACAGATTTAAAAAAAAAAAAAGGCTGCATTGGTAGAGTTCCAACCAGGGCAGAAGGTGTGGGTTTTGGAGTCTGTGGCTCCTAGGGCCCTCCAGGACATATGCACTGGGCCCTACCCTAGCCTTAAGAGAAAATGGGAGGTCACCTACCTGGTGGACCTTGGCACATGCAGGAACCCTGAGAGTCTCATCCATGTAAACCGCCTTAAACCCTATCATGACAGCAATGATGTGACCATCCTGATGGTCAGAGATGAGGATCAGGAAGCAGAGAGTGAACCTCTCCCTGACCTCCTCTAAAACAACCCTAAAGATGGGTCAGTTGATGGAGTGGTCTTGTCAGACACCTTCACTGCCCAAGAGCAGACTGATTGCAGGCAAGTCCTAAATCAGTTTGCTGAGCTCTTCTCCTTGGCCCCTGGTCAGACTAGCTGGTGCACACATGATGTGGACACTGGCGACAATCTACCTGTCAAAAATAAAATCTACAGGCAGTCTGATCATGTCAAGGAGAGCATCAAAGCAGAAGTAAGCAAGATGCTGGAATTGGTAGTCATTGAGCCATCTGCGAGCCCCTGGGCCACCCAGTTGTTTTAGTCCGTAAACCTCACACCCAAAGTGGAAAGAAAGAGATGAGGTTTTGTTTGGACTATAGTGGCCTCAATGCTGTGGCCAAAACTGATGCACATCCAATTCCTAGAGCTGATGAATTAATTGACAGGTATGGGGCAGCCAAATATCTCAGTACTTTTGATCTCACATCAGGGCACTGGCAGATAGGACTGACCCCTAGAGCAAAGAAAGAAATCAGCATTTGCAACCCCAGATGGGCACTACCAGTTTACTGTTTTGCCCTTTGGATTATAGAATGCCCCTCCCACCTTCCAAAGATTGGTGAACAAAGTCCTTGCTGGGCTGGAATCCTTTAGTACAGATTATCTTGATGATAATGCTGTCTTTAGCTCCACCTGGCAGGATCACCTGATCCACATTGGCAAGGCCCTAAAGGCTCTGCAGAGTGCAGGCCTAACTATTAAGGCAAGCAAGTGCCAGATAGGGCATGGCACAGTTGTATATTGGGTCACTTTGTAGGTGGAGGCCAAGTTCAACCCTTACAACCCAATATCCAGGCAATCCTGGACTGGGTAGGCCAAACAACTCTGACCCAAGTCAGGGAATTCTTTGGCTTGACTGGGTACTACAGGTGGTTTGTGAAGGGGTATGGGTCCATTGTTCCCTCCCTCAAAGAACTGACTTCCAAGAAGATGCCCAAGAAGGTTAACTGAACAGTACGGTGTCAAAAGGCTTTTAACACACTGAAGGAAGCAATGTGCTCAGCAGCCATTCTGAAAGCTCCAGATAATACCAAGCATGCTATAGTGCAGACAAATGCCTCTGAACATGGGATATAAGCAGTCCTATCCCGGACTAATGATAATGGCCATGACCAACCTGTTGCTTTCATTAGCAGGAGGTTACTATCAAGGCTAACCTGAAGATTCCAGGGGAACGAGAGACAGGAGACTGAAGAATAGGTCCCAACTTCCCACTACCACATAGTCCGCCCAACGGAGTCAAAGCAGGACCAGTGTACAGAGGGAAGACGGGAAACAAGGGGAGGAGAAAGCTGAAGAAGGTCCCTCGGCATGGCCTTGGCATCAAGGATACGTCACTGGAGACTTCTGTGATCCTGTAAACAAAGTATTGTCAATAGACTACTCTAATGAATAATGGAAAACATAACAATAGATAACCACTATTTATACATCAAAGGTTGTCTACCTGATTTGTTCCCCTCTTCCACTAGTGTTCAATAAAAGTGTATCACAACAGCAAGACGGTTATGGTATACTTTCGCCTGCACACTGTTTGTCCCGAATGTTTTAGATATGCTCACTCTTTTGGGTCAACCGAAAAAACCCAAATCTATACATATAACCAAACAAAGTGAGGAGGACAACCGGAAATATTTGCAAGAGTCTAAGGAGATCTCTTACACATCACAACGTGTCGAACGTCGATACTGCCGGAGACAGACTCGTACGAGAACCAGGAGACATCACTCGTCCTGTTGGTTGCAGGCATGCGAACTGGGGCCTATAGAAGTGAGGCCTGAGGAATAGAGGACTTCTATATTTAAACTCGTTTGGAATTGCAAGACGAGGAGTACTTTAAATGAGTGTTGAAAGGAACGAGACACCGCGGTTGAAATCGATTGCGTTGTTGATGTGCACAACAGATCTTGAACCTATAGAGGAGCTGTATGAGGTCTAAATGAGTGGTTGAGGAGTATTGTGCAGACAACTGGTGTTTAAAGATAAGGCTTCCAGCAACACAGAGCGCCGCCCTGAAGAAGTCCCAAGTGAATAGGGACGAAACGCGTAGGCTGTTTTCATCTTGGACATGTCGTCTTGTTTTTTACTTGGAAAATTATGAATTAAAATGATGAAAAGCAATCTGAAAGAAAATTGTGTATTATATGAATTTTTGCTGTCAAGAGTTTTGTTACAATTTGGCTATAGACATTGTGATGTGTAAGAGATCTCCTTAGACTCTTGCAAATATTTCCGGTTGTGCTCCTCACTTTGTTTGGTTCAATAAAAGTGTATTCAGGAATCAACAAACAATTCTGCCTAAACAAAATAAAGAACAGAGAGAGAAAATCACTGCGGGCATACTATTCTGTTATGTAATCGTTTTATATTATTTAGTGCTTACCAGTGTAGGTACCCTAGTAAAAATTGTACTTAGACCAAAAATAACCAAGGCTGACTCTCGGATCAGCCAGAGATAAAGTAACAAAATATTTTAAAAAGTGCAGGCTAAACCAAACTTGTCTCCTTAAAATTCAGGAGTTCGTAACACTGACTGCTGTGGATTCATGCAGCCAGGAAGGACTGAATGTATTTATTTTTATTTATTTATTTGTTCGATCAATAGCATGATCATACACACATGGCATAAAAACACAACACATATTAAAAAAATCATAGTGCATGAATTCATCACTAATATATACAAGTGGTAAAAGAATTAGCAGCATAACATAACATCAGGCACAGTATCTAAAATACAGCTAGATGTATCACTTTTTCAAAGATTAAAAGATAAATTAAAAGTGGATTTAAAAATATGTGGAGTCAATTAAATATTGATAAGAGCTAAAAAGTATTTAGCTTACGACATTATACTTGGGTCAGGGCCTTCACTAAAGTTTCCCCCTACTTCAATGAAAAGGGATCGTGTAACCACCTTGGTCCTCAACCACCAAGCATATAAAAGGTATCTGGTTAAAGTAAAAACAAGCCATTTGGTTGTGTCGGAGCTAAATACACACAACGCTTCTGAGGGGCGGAAAATGACAACACCCGGCATGCAGGAGGAATCCATTTTTTCCTCAAAGTAGCATATAGAGGGCAGAAAAACAAATAACGATCGAGGGTTTCAACAGCAGAGTTACAGGATGGACACATAGGAGTGATAGATGAATTTGTCCACCTGCTTCTAATAGCATTTAACGGAACAGTGCCAAATCTGAACTGTATATAAAGTGCACGCGCCTGCGGTGGTTCTACATCATCCATATACGTTTCAAATCTAAAACAACTTTTAACATTTAAAAAATGTGTAGTCAAAGTGCCTAATGACCTGGATTCAGTGCAACTAGTAGTAATAAAATTCCAGTACGTAGATTTCAACTGGGGGATCATTTTTTTTGTTATGGAACGTGGATCGTCCCACAGAATACCCAACCCTAATTTAAATAGCCACCCCTTAACTTTCCCAAACCAGGGCAAAAGACCTTTTTTCTTTTGGAGGGATAGTAATTCTACTACAGCATCTTTTACGGGTATTTGGGGATTACTAACCCAGAGTCTCACCCAGAAAAAAAGCACCCTCAGGACAGCACAATGGGAGATCGATTTTAACCCAAGGTCGAGGCGTAATGGCAATAGGGGTGTGTTCTTCGGAATATTTAGAAGAGCTCTTAAAAAATTATTTTCAGCAAATTCTAATTCTTTAATATCCTCAAGACCCCATAGTTCTGCCCCGTATAGTGCTGCGCCCAGGCCTTTTGCCCTATGTATTTCTAAAATAGGGGAAATAGGGCGAAACGCTGAGCGTTTGGCTCTTTTCACTAATGCACAATCCACATGTTGAAGCGTCAAGGTACTTTTCAAAATTTGAGGGGACCATACCAGATTGTCACTAATTCTAACGCCTAGGTAATCGAAGGCATTGACCTGCTCTAAGAGTTGGCCTTCCAGCAGTACTTTCCCCTTGGCGGATTTATAGGGATTGAAAACCATATACTTGGTTTTCGTACAGTTAATTATCAAACCCCGAGATTTGCAAGCGTTAGAAAATTTAGTTAAAACATTCTGAATGCCCATTGGCGTTTTAGATATGAGTAACGTATCATCGGCGAACAGGAGTGATGGTATTTGCTCGCCTCCCAATTTCGGTGGGTCACCTCCACAGTCGTACAACTCATTTATTAGCTCATTCATGAATAAGGTAAACATAGTTGGGGCCAGCACACACCCCTGGTGCACTCCTTTCCCAATTAAAATGTTTTCAGACAACCTCCCATCTTGACTCCATCTGAGTCTGGCATAATTATCGTGATGTAGCCTGGTTAAAAGATGGAGTAGGGCAGGGGGAAGGCCCATGTCTCTCAGGGTAGTCCAGAGCCTAGTGCGATCGATGGAATCAAAAGCAGTTTTGAGGTCAACAAAAACTACATAGAGGTGGCCCTTCTTGAGTTTAACCTCTTTCCAGATGAGCATTAAAAAACGAAACACTTGATCCAGTGTGCTGGTAGCAGCTCTGAACCCCGCCTGCAAGTGCGAAAGTATGTTATTATCCTCTGCCCAATTTTGGATGCGTGTTAAAATTTATTTGCCAAAGAGTTTTTGAGACACATCTATGAGGCTGATGGGCCTATAGTTTGCAGGGTCCCCTTTGTCCCCTTTTTTAAATATTGGGATTATTTCGGCACCCTTCCATGTAGCCGGGATCACACCTCCACGAGTAATGGCATTAAAAACTGAGTGAAGCAGAGGGCCCCAGATATTGAGTTCCGATTTGTAAAGGTCTCTCGGGAGTCTGTCTAACCCAGGGGCTTTGCCAGTTTGGAGAGAAGCAATTGCATTTTTAACTTCTACAATGGAAAAGCTCACTTCCTCGTTACAAACAAACACATCATTGCAAACCCTAGGTTCGTCCCCTGCATCACCCACAACCTCACCATTCTCCTCAGAGTATAGTGCCTGAAAATACTCTTCCCAAGTATGCGGCTGTATATGGAAATCGTTTTCAACAACCTGGTAGGTAACCCCCTTGGAGAAGAGATGCCAGAATAACCGGGAATCCTTTAACCTAGAAGCCTCGACTAGGGTGCGCCAACTCTCCGTTTCCCAATTGCGTATGGCTTCCCTTTGAATGCTCTTATAGGACTTCCTTTTGTTCTGTATCTTCAGCCTCCTCCCCTCCTTTACAGCCTCCATGAGTTCTGCTCTTGACTTCCTACAATCCTTATTGTACCAAACTGCATTTTTACGTTTCCGAGGGAGTGACCCTCCCTGGCTGCTAAAATAGCGCGAGATATTATTTGCGAGATTTTGGTAGCTGGCTAAAATAGCATCATCATTTAAGGAGGCATTAGACGTCTTCACAAGAAACTGCACCACCTCTTTATAAACTTCCGGAAGAAGCTTGCCATCGGCAACTACATTAGCCCACTTAATTCTCCAATTATTGTTAATTGTTACTACCTGAGCCCTTGTTAGACTTTGCTGGGGCTTTAGAACCGGAAGCCCTGTAAAGCTTAAAAGTAGAGCGTTGTGGTCGCTATAATTTCGGTTTAAAATGGCCATATCACTTACTTGTGGCCAGAGATCGAGATCGACCAAGATGTAATGTATTCTACTTCTAGAGCTCCCCCTCTTGAATGTGTAATCTGCACTAGGGTCTGAGAGAGTCCTCCCGTTACATGCCCGCACCCCCTGTGCAAGAGTAAACGATAACAATTGCTGCGCTACACAAGTTGATCTTTTAAGTGTTGGAATTTGGAGCCTTTTGATGACTCTAGCTTCTTCCTTCTCCCGGACTAATTCCTGCACATAGTCCACTGGCTCGTATGTAGTATTAAAATCTCCTGGAATAATGAGGGGGCTTTCATTGTTGTTGGATTCAAGGAAATTAATTAACGTTGTCATGGTGTCTGAGGGTTTTTGTGGACTTTTAAACCTATTGTAAATGTTAAAAATCCTAACATGGATGTCCCCTTTGAGCGAGGCCATGTCAATGGCCAGAATCTCCTGGGAGTCTATATCTAGGCGCTTTATTTTATAAGCAAGTGTTGTTTTAGCCCAGATCAACATGCCTCCCGCGGGTCTACCAGATGATGAATGTTTAGCTTCTATGCTAAAAGAGGTGACACCCACCCTATGAATCGGTTCGATAGCCCAGGTTTCTTGAAAAAGACACATATGACAATTGTCCACAAGTGTCCCCCACTCAGGATCATTGAGTTTAGAACGTAGCCCTGCAATGTTCCATGAGAGAATATATAGCTGCTGATCAAGAGGGGATCCACCCTTCCATATCTGACTTACTTCAGGGCTAGCCCTTGTTGTGCATGTGGGAATTACCCTACTGTCACTTGGGCTAAGTAGAGTATAAATCTCTGATTCGTTAGGGTGGGAAAGTATCAGCACCTCCGCTAGCGAGCCAGCCTGAGCGGGGCCCTGAGGTAACGCGGGCGTCTTTTCCAGGGTCCAGTCAGTCTAGTTCGTCCATGACTGATAATGCCTCATATCTGTTGCTAATCTCAATAGGGGGTAGTACCTTTCTCATCTGGTCGTGTCGTGTTGGTCGGGGATTTATTAAGTGTGGTAAGCCGCTAGGAATACGGTGTCTATAAAAAAAAAACAGCAGCATTATGCCTATCCCCTGGGCTGAACCCCCTCTGAGTGAATTGCTCCCGCTCCTAATTATAGACCCCGCACGTTCCGGACTTCGACAGTTTATAACAACACAATCTCCGTCGAAGGACTTACGTAGGGGACCTACCCACCCTACTTTTCTTACCATCAGGATGTCTTTGTAACGTGAGTTATCATACTCCGCCGAGTGGGATAGCCAGTGACAAACCTTATTTTTTAACTGGACAACAGATTCTTGGGAACTGCCCTGAAGCGAAGGGATGTTAGTGAGTATAGCAACATAGGGACAACATTCCGGGGGTAGATCGAGGATAGCCTTATGTGGTTGATTAGTAGGGAGGGCCACAGCGTTTGTTTGACTAGGTAGGTGCCTTAAGGGGCCGTTCCCCTTTCGATAACCATCAGAATGTTGAATGTCTACCCTAGGCCTACCAACAGTAGCTCTACTGTCATTTATAAGACTAGTATGCTCGGTGACCCTATTTCTAAAGTTAGCCTCCCCGATGGTATTCCCTAGCTGGATATCTCTGGGCTTGTTATAGGCTAAGGCATCATTACAAGTTATGTTAGAAGTGCTCTTATATCCTGCAAGTGCATTATCTGAAGTTTGCAAGGTTTCAACCTGAGAAGAAAGGGCTACCTTCCCCCCACTCGGAATAGTCTTAGGGGGATTATTCATGGGATTGTTGGAACCTGCTCCATGACCTTTTCTTAATAAATCCTCCATAGCTATTACCCTGTCCAACAGTTTCTCAAGAGGCGCTGAAACTGTTTTATGTGATGCATCTAGACCCGAACCCTCCTCTACAGTAGCAGCAAACTGAAGAGTCTCAATTCGGCCCTTCATTTTTTCCAAAACAGTGTCCAGATGTTCTAGACGGCCCTGGAGTAAGGCAAAACTATTGTCTATTAGATCTTTGATCCGTGCGAGAGCAATATCCAGAACAGTCTCCCCGACAATATGGGGAACAGCAACCCCAGGCACACTGCATGTTGGTACAGGTAGAACAACATCAGTCTGTGTGCTGATGGTGCTGGTTTGTATCACCTCCGAATTAGCATGCCAAGGCCATTTTTTTGTTTAGGTTTTTGGGTGCCCGCATCCCTCTTTCGCTTCGCTGGTGGCTCTCTCGGTTTGTCCTCACTATGGGGTTTAGAAAACCGTAACCTAGTGGCTATACTTGGCCCGTTTAAGGTGTCCATGGTCGATACTTCCAGGTCAAGTACGGAAGAAGACTGAAGTTGGCTTTGCGAGGTAGGGGACGAACAAGTTTGAGAGACACCACCCAAGGCGATAGTACCTAATGAGGAGCGTCTCTGTAGGGAATATTGGTTCTAGGGACAATCGCCTCTCCGTCAGTTCAATCTCGTGGCTGAGCATTGATTCGGCCCTGACAATGAAAGCGTCCAGGGTTCCCGCTACTCCCTTACGTTTGCTCATTGTGAAGTCAAGAGAAAACAACACCACGGGCACAAAAATTAATAAACACGGCGAGAATATGCCACAGTACCTGGAATAGTGGAGCCAAGATCAAATATCCCGTTGTCAGAGGGATAGCCCAGCCTCCTCCGGGCTCCGACGGGCACGGGCCGGGCACGCCCGCGCGCGTCCCGCACTGCGGGAGCCCGCAATGACTTTTAAGCGCCTCCTGGCGCTTAGCACTATGGGGGCTGGAGTCCCCTGACTGGCGGTGCTGCTGGCACGGATGAGGCTGCAAGAACGGACTGAATGTAATGTAACTCCTTTACTTCAGGAGTTTGTAATGCAGGCTGCAATGATTCATACAGCCCGGAAAGATTGAACATAATGTGTATACTTTACTTCAGGAGTTCGTAATGCAGACTACAAGGATTTCATACAATCAAGAAATATGCCACCAAAGAAATGCAGATGTTCATGTACGCCACAAGGATTCCTTCAGATAAGTATATGCTTTGCTAAAAATTTGCAGACGTCTTTCATACACACAAGCGCAAGCGCATTACCGCCATAGTAATGATTCTTTGTTTTTTCTTTTTTACAGGAGAGGCCCCACTGAGGAATGCTGTGCCGAAGAGAGCGACAGTAAGGAGTGCCCGACGCAAGGAGCCGGGGGTCGGAGAGAAGGACGCTGCTGCCGTGACCCGGAAGTGCTGTCTAGAACCCGGACGGGAAGGAAACGCTCGCAAGAGCTAAAACGTGAAGCGCTCCTCCCGTCCGGACAGGGTAATTTATGTAGGCGGAGCTCCTCCCCTGCTGCTGACTGCGGCAGGGACGGAGCATTTATGACAGTACACCCCCCCTATCAGTGCCTCCAACCGGTTTGGGTTTCCAGAGATATTTTCAGTGAAGAAGATTAACCAAATGAAGAGCATGAACATGGCCCGCAGGTTCCCAAGTACGGTCCTCAGACCCATATCCCTTACAGTGTATCAGGTATTGGAGCCTATCCCGAACCTGTCTGGAGTCCATAATAGCCCCTACTCCATATTCCTGTTCATCTTCCACCTCAACAGGATCGGGTTGGATGGGTAGCACGGTTCCTTGTGCAATAGGTTTTAGCAATGACACATGAAAGACAGGGTGTATCTTCAGGGTTGCAGGGAGTTCTAATTTCATGGCCACAGGGTTTTGTACTTTTATGATCTTGTATGGACCTATGTAACGAGGTTTGAATTTTCGGGCCCCTTTTATCGTAACATGGCATGTTGATAAGCAAACCATGTCCCCTATAGCATATTCAGGATTTGGGCGGCGATGAAGATCTGCACTTCTCTTGTAATCTGTTTTAGCTTTATCTAGATTGATTATAGCAGCCTTTTGTGTTTCCTGAATCTGCTTGACAAAGTCCTGTGCAGCCGGAACTGAAGCAGAGGCAGTAGGGAGTGATAAGCAGGAATCGGGGATGAAACCCATATGAACAAAGAAAAAGGGGAATTGTCGGTAGAGAAGTGTATACTGTTGTTGACAGAGAATTCAGCCGCTCACAAATACTTGTCCCAATCAGAGGTGGATTGTAACAACTGAGACCATATGTACTGCTCTAAGCACTGATTGACCCTTTCTGTTTGTCCATCGGTTTGTGGGTGATGACCAGAAGAAAACCACACATCTATGTGTAAACGCTTGCCCAACCCCTTTCAGAAATTGGAAACAAACTGAGGTTCACGGTCAGAAATCATCACGGAAGGGATCCCATGTAATCTAACTATATGCTGTACAAACAACCAGGCTAACTCCTGAGATGTAGGAAGGGACTTCAAAGATATAAAGTGGGACATTTTAGTCAACATGTCTACCACCACCCCCACAGTGTTTCCTAGTGTTGTTCTGGGTAGTTCCACAATGAAATCCATAGAAATGGAATGCCATGGGCTAGGAGGAGTCGACATGGGAACCAAGAGCCCAGCTGGGACTTGATGAGAACTTTTGCTTTGTGCACATATGTGACATTTCTGTATGTAATTCTTAGTGTCTGTCGCCAGAGAAGGCCACCAGAAATGACGTCTTACTAGATCCACAGTTTTTTTATAACCAGGGTGACCTGAAAGTACATGAGCATGACTCCATTCTAGGGCCTGACTTTGTAAATCTGTTGTGGGAACCACGAGCCCTCCCTGAATGTATAGGAGGTTCTCTATTCTTGTTCCTTGATGCTTCTTTTCCCAAACTTTAACCTCCTGTGTGTCTTGTGCCACTGCCACCTTCTGTAGGTAATACTCTTCTGAAATAATGACCCCAAGAATCCGTTCAGAGGCTATAGTAGGAGGGGGTTCCGACTCTTGTTCTTCAATCTCATATCCAAATCTGGATAAGGCATCTGTCTTTCCATGTCTTTTTCCAGGTTGATACTGTATCACAGAATCGAATTCACTAAAAAACAAAGTCCACCACAATTGCCTCATAGACAAGGCACTTGCTGATTTCAAAAACAATAAATTTCTATGATCAGTGAGGACAGTGATCTTATGTAAAGCCCCCAGTAAATACTGGCGCCATTCCTCGAATGCTCTCTTTATGGCTAATAGTTCTTTGCCCCCCACAGAGTAATTCTGCTCTGTGGAATTCAGTTTGTGTGAAAAAAGGCTACCGGATGCAAGCACCCAGTGGTGGCATCTCTCTGGGAAAGAACACCCCCTATTGCCATTTGTGATGCATCAGTTTCTGCGGTAAAGGGGTGAGAAGGGTTTGGGTGTCTTAGTACAGGAGGCTGAGTAAAGGCCTGCTTTAGTTTTTCAAAGGCTTTTTCGGCTTCAAGGGACCAAGAAAATATCAACCCTTCCTTGAGCTGCTTTGTAATAGGGGAGGCTAATGCTGGAAAGTTCTCTATAAAACGCCTGTAAAAATTAGCGTACCCTAAGAAGCATTGTACTTCTTTCACAGATTTGCGTGATTGCTGTTACTTTTTGAGGATCCATGCTCACCCCATTTGGAGAGAGGATAAACCCCAAAAAGGCCACTTATGCATGTGGAACTCACACTTTTCTAACTTCACAAACAAGTGGTTTTCCTTTAGTTTCAGTAGTACTGTTCATACGTGATTTTTATGCTCAGGTAAATTAGATGAATAGACCAGGATATCGTCGATGTAAGCTACGGTGTAGATATCTAACATTTCTCGCAAGAACTCATTAATGAAGAACTGGAAGGCTGCTGGAGCATTGCATAACCCGAAAGGCATTACCAAATATTCGTACAACCCAAACTTAGTACGGAAAGCAGTCTTCCATTCTTCTCCCTGTTGTACTTGTACCAAGTGATATGCCCGTCGTAAATCAAGCTTGGTAAAGATTTTAGCCTCTTTAACCTGATCCAATAAGGAGGGGATCAAAAGCAAGGGATACTGTTTTTTATGGTATTCTCATTTAGTGTTCTATAGTCAATGCAACACCGAAGACCCCCTTCTCTCTTTGGTATAAAAAAAGAGGAGAGGAGGCAATGCGCAACATCTCATCCAGATATTCTCTCAAATATACATTCTCCTTTTCTGTAAGAGCATAAATACGACTACATGGAATCTGGGCCCCAGGTATAAAATCAATCCTGCAGTCATAGGGTTGGTGTGGAGGAAGGACTGTGGCCTTTTGTTTATCAAAGACTTCCGCTAATTCCTGATAGCAAGAAGGGAGTTCAGGCTCTGCATTGACACATGATTCAATTACTGTGTTTTGTTGGGGCTGAATATTTAGACAGTGGTCTGTACAAAGGCGGAAGGAAAGGATAGTGACTTCTGTCTCAAATCTATGGCAGGATTATGCTGAGAAAACCATGGAACACCTAAAATGGCGGGGAATTGTGGAGATTGAATCAAGTCAAAGGAAATAGTTTATGAATGTAACTCATCAATACATAAAGACAATGTTCCTGTAGTGTGAGTGACTGGACCTGATTTAATAGCACTGCCATCTATGGTCTTAACTTCCTCTATGGAGGTTTTCTCTTCCACAGGTATTTTCATGTTCTTGGCCCACTGTATATCCATGAAGTTCCCTGTGGCACCAGAATCTACCATAATGTGTATTTTGATAGACTGATCTTCCCAGTATAGACAGGACCCCACATATAAATGAGAAGATGGTAGTAGAGTGTCGCTCCGAGGGATGCGTTGGGAGACTATTAACCCTGAACCACCTGAAACTCTCATCCCCTTAGAATTCAGGCTCATCTGTTTCCCGACTCCTTTCGCCTTTTAGGTTTGACAGGACAATCCCTTAAAAATGCCCCTGCTTCCCACAATACAGACATGGTTTCATGTCACAACGACGATGTCTCTCCTAGTCACTAATGTGACCCTTAATGCTTCCTATTTGCATTGGGTCTGCTTCGGTCACAGGTCTTTCTGTCTCAGCTCGTTTCTCCTTGTATACCACAATCCGTTCATCAGTACGACCCCTTTCCTTCTTTCGTTCATGTAATCTATGGTCTAGTTTCACCACCAAATCTATGAGAGCCTTACAATCATCAGGTGGATCCACTACCTGAGCCAAAAGATCTTTCAATTCATCCCTAAGTCCTTTATAAAACAAAGCACTTCTTTTAGCCATTGACCAACCAGCCTCTGCAACCACACGATTGAAATCAGCAATATACGTTATCAGGTCTTTTGTTCCCTGTTTAAGATTTAATAGTTCTGTGTCAACCGATTGTATAAAGGAATGCTCTTCTTTGAATGAGTCATAGTCATAAAGGAGAGGGTCATTTCGGTCAACCAATGGTGTAGACCAAGTAGCAGCTACACCCCCCAGATATGAAAGAACAAATGCTACCTTGGCTTGCTCGGTCAGAAAACAGGCTGCCTTGCACATGAAGTGTAATTGGCATTGATTAATGAACGTTGGAACATTGCAAAGCGGGAGGGGTCACCCATAAATCTCTCAGGAGGGGATAAAGGTATAGAAGGAGGGTTAGTAACTTGTATAATCGGACTCCCCGAAGTGGGTGATGTGGGAAAGGGAGAAAAGGTACCCCCAGCAGCCCCTTGGGAGGTGTCCTGTGTAACACCTCTTTGCAACGTATCTACCCTCAATGAAAGAGCTTGTGTCTCTTTTTACAGGTTTCCTATCATGTGTGCTAGGTCAGCCATGGTAATTTGGTGCTCCTCCATCTCGTTCAGGTGAAAAATCAACGTGGGCTTCGCGTTCTATCCAGGCTCACCTGAAGTTTCCACAGGAACGAGAGACAGGAGACTGAGGAATAGGTCCCAACTTCCCACTACCACATAGTCCACCCAACTGAGTCAAAGCAGGACCAGTGTACAGGGGGAAGAGGGGAAACAAGGGGAGGAGAAAGCTGAAGAAGGCCCCTCGGCACGGCCTGGTGTTGTGTAGTTCCTATATAACCTATACAGGATCTGCACGTTTGGACAACGTACACTGCGGGCTTGGTCTCCAGACTGATTCCAGATACCCCCACCGGGTATGTTGGCCTTTATATCAGCTAGCTCACAGTGCCACTAGAAACTCCTCTTACCAAGGAGAGAATAGTTCCTGGCAACTATTGAACATGACAACCCTGATCCCTCAGGACCGTGGAAACAGCGTACTACTTTTCGCTCAGTCACTCGTGCTTACTTAATCTCAGAGAAATACACAGAATAAAGGGTAGGGACGTTTTCAATAAGTATTTATTGACCGGTCGTTATTCTGGTGTAGAATAGATGTGCTGTAACAATCATTAGACAGTAGCAGATATAAATGACTAGAAGCACTAAGAAAGTAAAAGAGTGGTAGATTTCTACCATCCTGATATAATCATGAATACAGGCAAGTACTTAAAATACATGACAATAAAATGACAATAAAAATGCGTACTCCTACGATGCTAACCTAACTAGATGTACCTAAGTGTACCTAGCATGTATGTAGGTGTTAAGCCAAGAATCCTTCTAGGATAAAGTCAACCCCCATTACCTGAAGTGAGAAACTGTGGGACCCCGTCCTGGTCTCGGGTTGGACACCCAGCAAGGGATGTCAGACCACTGCGAGCTGGAGTATCTGCATGCAGAGTGCTTCAGCGTCTTGCGTCAGTGTGTCGGCATGGAAGTCCTGATCTCCTCTGCTTGTTTCAGCAAGATGTGATGTTTTTATACCCAAAGGTCTCCCTGGGGGTTTTACCTTGCTGTGCCAGTGTCAGACTTAGGATGACGTCGGGAATGAACTTTATACATAGTTATTATGTGGGGAGATGGGCCCTGCCGAGTTTCCAAGAATCCTCATGCATAATGTATGCGGCTGCTACTAGGGAAATCCAGAGCTCTTGGTGTAGTGTCGTATCTAGGTAAAAGGTCAATTCCCCAAGAACCGTTATGTATGTAATGTAGGGGAGAATATAGGTGAAAGGTGAGATGTTAACTGAGCCTATATTGGGGTACCTCTATGGAATATAACACCCACTCCTCATCCGACTGGACGACATAATAAAATTCTAACGTACTACTAGGCTATCTAGGCACTGGTACGCAAATGATTATATTAAAGCAAATAGCTAAAAAAGTGTTTTAAAAATTCTAAAAAGGTGCTAAAAACAAAAATTGTCACTCAAGCAAAAGCTCTAATGTGTCCGTATATATAGTTCGAACAACTACAAGCATCAAAAAGCCATGAAGAAAAAGTGTCAATTTGTTTTTGGAGTCCAAATTGGAGTTTTGTTTTTCAAAAAGGCGTAATCTTCCCAGCACATGACGGGCCAAATGTTTATGTGTCCTGGCTGGTAGACCCAACACTGCTGTTGCCTGATTCCGCAAATGACGAGCCCCGGAACACCTCGCACATTACGTCGATTGAGCACAGATGATCTTCCGCACTGACTGTAGCCGGGGCTGGGGCAGTCTGTGCACCATCCAAGGCCTGTGTGTCAGTGGGGGAGCCGATATCCATTCCAACAGGAGCCGAAACTTCCTGTGGTGGCTCTAAGAATGCTGCCAACAACATTGGGATACGCTGTGGACACTGCAGAACATGGGCCGTTATCGGGTCCAGTAGAGCGTCGAAGTCTGCATGCGCACATGATGGAAGTGTTAGACAGAGATCCAACACACATTCTTCTCCACAGAACAGGCACCGAAGAACAGGTAAGACACAGTCCAACCAGACTGGTCTAAATGACAGGAACCAAGAGGCACTTAGTTCCCATAGGCGAGGTGTGACCATATGTTGTACCATGCGTTCACGGTATTTACGCTCCAGGAGCGCTGTTTCCATTTCTTTGCTGAGTAGGGCGTCCATTGCATAGCAGGAAAATTACAATCAGGATACCTGCTATTAAGAACAGGATCAGCGGAAGTCTTCCAAAAATGCTTCCGAACACGGAGTGTATAAAGTTTGGTATAACTCCGAGAACCGTCTGAAAGGTGCCTAATAGTCCTGACCCCATGGTCTTAAATAGGTGGACTATACCCGTCGTATCAGACATGTTAAAGATGCGATTTACCATTTCTGCGAAATGGAAAGGGCAGTTTGTTCGTATGAGTGCCTGCATCTCAGCCGAGGACCGTGCGATCTGGAGATCAAAAGTCTCCCGGGCGGAGGTTAAGGGCATGGTTTTCTGTAGAAGCATGGCTTTCATTCTGCTCAGAGTATCAAACCGTATAAGAGAAACATTTAGCGAAGGCCATAGCGGCGCCTCCCTGACTGTATTTGTTGGTGGAAACAATACTTGCATACATCAAGTAACCCTGGAGCTCACGGTTTCTAAATATGCGATGCCTGGAAGAATGCCACAGCAACCTTGATCATTCAGCATCAAGTAACTTCCATTTGAGAGCAGCTTGAAAACCGGAGTAATCACGGCAGCTGGGGTACCCCTCAGATGGCAGGACAGGGTTGCTACCGAACCATTACAGGCCCCTTGTAACATAATATCCTGGCATATGAGAGATCCACTTAAAGCGCTTTTGCAGTTTGTACCGCTTAGAAACACTTCTCGATACCCACTCCTGCATCGAAATCTGAATGGTAATTCCCAAGATTCCTTGATATATTCCCTACCCATTTCTTCATATCTGCCTACCTAATGTTGTTCTAGGCAGTACTGAAACTGGAAAGTTGTGACCGGTAGTGTTATATGGCCATGGATCAACCACTCAGTGGAAGGTGATTCCGCTACAGTAAAGGCTAAACTATCCAGTTTTTCAATGCGCAATATTGTATATTTTGCTCCTCTTTGTGCCATTTTAATCTGTTTTTCTGTTAGATTGTATGCAGAAAACGACGACGTACTGTTGATAAAACGCCAAGGCACGTAACCTGTACGCAATGATTGCAGCGTCCAGCTCAGTAACATAATAGAGCGTAACTATGACTGTCCGTGCTGTAGTATGGACAAATCCTGTTCCAGTATGTCTATAGCAGAAGATACAATGTTGCCCAGTGAATATATCCTGGATGCCAAAGCTAGTCATACCATTGTCAACTATGGCTAACGCTTTCTCTAAATTGATCCTATCTATTTCTCGTAATCTCTCCGCTGCTTCTTGTTGGGAGATTTTCCAGATTTCATTATAGACAGCATAATAGAAACGTTTTTGACGTGGCTTTCGGGAGCCTAATAAAAAATCCCTTAAATCCACATCCTCTGTGAGTAAGGATAAGTGTTGTTTCACCTGTGTTACTGTTGAGGTTCTTAGCTAATCGAGGCATAACTTCCCAACACTGTATGTTACCACCCCCGGATGTTCTCTCTGTACATAACGTGGGTCCGGCCTATGGATACTGTACCCTTCGGTAGTACCCCTGAATCTTCCCTGACATTTACTAGGGTCCGTGGGCCAAACCAACCATCCCTTCCAGTTGGTGTCTGTCCTATTGTATTGTAGAATGGCATCTAAAGCAACCCCTTCTTTCGATGTGAAGTTCGCCTCGGCATGCAATGGTGTTGGAAACCTAGGTGTGTTTAAATCCTTGTTCTTGGCTAATCCAAGGCAGGAAGTCTGTTGCACAGTGTCATTTAGAAATATTATCTGCTGAGGAATGAGGCATGCTCTAAATAATGCCTCAGTTCCCTGGACTTGCCAGTCTCTAGAACCACAGACTGATTTTAAGTCAATTGTGTCTTTCCATAAGTCGAAACCCTGTTCAGACAATTGTGTAATAAAGGAAGCAGAGTAAATCTGTTTGATGTTAGTTAACATATTCTTTTGTGCAGGTGTAGGCGCAACCTTTTAATAATATGAGGTCGGTCTGAAATATTAAACCCTGAAAAATACGAATTTTTTTTGCAAAGGTTTTCGAACTACTTTTTGGAGGTGTTGGGCAATGTTCCCATTGGTGGTATGTGAAAACATTTCTAGGGTTACTAGATTTCTGTAGAAAATGATGACCATAATGTTGATAACAATACATTGTGTTAAAGTCTGATGTGTCTTCTAACATTTCGTTGCTAGAAAATGCGGCAGATTGTTCTAAATCAGACAACATATTATTTACAGTTTCAGAATCCCAATCATCGGAAAATGTACTGGAGCTAATTACAACATTTAAAGACATTTTTTAAAAATATGGTATTTTTAAAAGTTCTGTCGGTCCGAATATATCATAATCAACCTTGTCCCATACTATACCATCTGGTATAGGAACTGCTGTAATGTTCACTGATGACAAGTCTCACTGTTCACGATGTGATGAAACATGTGGTTTCAGGAGTAAGTTCACTTTTGATACTGCAGAGCTTTGGCGAAGGTAAGTTCCGTTAACAAGTAAGCAAAAGACAGTCACTAAGCCTAACCAAAAGAGAAAGAAAAGTATCCCAGTGCTTATCCAAAGTTCTACCCAAGGTGACACCAGGTACGTTTTTTTAAGAAAGATGTAGAAGTCTTTGATTTGCTATTCACAATAAATTGGGGCTGGCTTTGTTTCAGGTTCACTTGGATCCAAAGAAAAGGTATCAAAGTCAATGAAATAGCCAGATGCAGTTCGATCTATTTTTGGTAGCTCAGCAGGTTTTGTTGAACTCGTAGATGGTGCTTGCTGAGGCATATTTACGTAGACATCAGTGTTAGGTCGAATTGAAAGTTGTCTTTCTTCTTGATTTTGTATTCCTTGTTCAAGGGGAACGAGTTCCATTTCATTGTTGCTTAGTCCATCATTCCGTACGGGTGACTCTTCGAAGGTGATGAGCCTTTCCGTCTGAACTTCCTGTATAGTAGCGAGAGGAGGGCCTCGGCTACTTAGGAGTCCACGAGGCCTACTATTCAGTATTGGCCACATAGGGTGGTTTGATCAGGTCAATGGAGACGAATCGTTTCTCCTTTTTTCTGGCAAGAGGCGGCAGAAGTACAGTTTTTGCTCCTTCGACGGCCAGGACAGGTACAGGCTTTCTGTATGATGGCCCAAATTCTTTTTTGTCTGTTATTTATTCTCTGACCAAATCCCCAACTTTAGGAATCCAGACAGGTCTTGCCGTGACTGACTTCACTTCCTGAGTGGCGGTCCTCTTTACCTGCACGTTACTTTGCAGGGCTCTGGCTTCGTTCAGTTCCTGTAAGATAGGCAAACGTTTATTGATGTCAAAAGGTTTTTCATCCGCCACTGTGCCTTCACAATCAAGATCAGGTACCCACATTCTCGTCCCGAAAAGGACTTCATAAGGAGTGACACCCCCTAGAGAACTTCTTGGCATATTATTTAATGCTCGCTGGATCCCATATAAATGGTTGACCCAACTACCGCCCGCGCCTAATACTCTAGATGTTAATGATTGCTTTAAGTCCCGGTTTTTCCTCTCCACAACCGAATTTCCCTCGGGATGGTACGGAGAGGAGTACCGCAATGATACACCCAAACCTCCCATGGCCTCCTTGTAAGCCCTAGAGCTAAACGCGGGGCCACGGTCAGAATGTAAGGTGCCAACTGCGTATGTCCCTATAAAGACTTGCAAATCTTTGATAACAGTTCGAGCGTCAGCTGAGCGCTGAGGCCGTACCCACAGGAATCTGGAGCATGAATCCACTGCAACCATGATATACTTGTAAGCCCCATCAGATTTTAAGGGGCCGCAGTGGTCCAAATAGACGCACGCTAGTGGTCTATCCGATATTAGCAATGGTGTTTGCGCTGGACGTGTTGTGGTGGAGCCTTTCATTTGTTGACAGATGTCACATTTTAAGACATTGTCTTTGGTTTGCTTAGTTAGCTTCGGCCACCAATAGCGCTGTTTCAATAAAGAGACAGTCGCCGTAACTCCTGCATGTGCAGACCCAAGACCCTCATGTGCAGCTAGTATTAAGCCTAATCTGCGATCCATGTTTGGTATTACTCTATCCCCCACTCCAGGAATCTGAGCAAATGGAACGTTGATTGCATCTAACTTGTAGGAGTACTTGAGTGGAAAACCTTTCGAAAGTGCTTTGTTGTCCTTGTGCGAAGCAATGACAGCTACCATTATCTGCCCATCTATCCTCGTTTTTGAACGAGTGATAGCAGCTACGGATGCAGTTCGTCCTGCCCCCTTTGCGGCTTCATCAGCCAATGAATTCCCTTCAACGTGAACGCCATAACGTTGATGACTCAGCGTGTGTATCACGTGAGCTCTTGGTAGTTCGTTTTTCAACTCATCTACCTGTTCCCATAACAGTTTGTGCTTTATTGTGCCACCTTTTGAGTCCTTAAACCCATTTTGCCCCCAATAATGTAGATATTCATTGTATGACTGGACACAGTAAAATGAATACACACTATTAGTGTGGGGAATTCGGGATCCGTATTTATCAGTGCCAGTAAAAGAGCTTTTAGTTCTGCTAACTGAGCCGTGCAGTCTCCTAGAGACTGGGTCTTTGTACTGCTCGGATGGAACTTACCATCCTGCATACGACCTTTCCCAATTGTGCATGCCGTGCTGTACTGCTGTTTACTTCCTATGGCCGGTTGTCCAGATCCGTCAGTGTAAATTATGTATTCATACTGATCTAGAGACATTATTTCATTTGGTAGAGGATATTCTTGTTCATATTGCAGAAATGCTTGTGTTTTCAGACCAGGGTCGTATCTGTATTCTACATCCGATGCAGTGAGAGAATTAGCCCATTGTATCCATCTTGGATGTACAGCTTTAGCGTTTGGAACGCTTGCCTTTGTCACAGCCTCCAGGGCTGGTACTGGGGTCACAACTATTATTCGTTTACCCTGAGCCAGTGCTCTTTCTCTCACTACAGCAGTCTGTACAGCTGTCAGAATTTTTTCTGTGGATGCGAAACGCATCTCAGCATTTGTGTACAAATGTGATTTGTAAGCTATGGGTACTGTTTCGCCTTCATTATATGTGAGGTATGTGTACCCAGATTGACCCGCAACTATACGGATCACTAGGTTGCGGACATTTACGCGTGTCTGTAAGTGTTTTGACGCGATCATGTCAGTCTGGAGGGAACGAAGTGTATCTGTGTGTTCCTGTGTCCATTGCCTAACTGAAAAATCAGGTCTTATTAGGTCGTAGAAAGGTTTAACCCTTTCTGCGTAATCCAAAATGTATGTTCTGCCAAATTTTAGGAACCCCAGTATTGACTGTAAGTTTTTTAATGATTTCAGATGTTGGAGCAGCGCACATTTTTCCAAAAAATTGGCTGCCAAACTTTTCCCTTCACTTGAAAGCTCGTATCCCAGAAATAGGACACTGGGGTGGGCTATTTTCGATTTTCTAAAGTTGAATTTGTAGCCCTCAGAAGCGAATCCCAAAATTATGGTGTCCACCCTGGTCAAGTGTTCCTCCAGGTCATCATCCATTAGATAAATATCATCTACATAGGACAATGCCTCTTCATCCAGATTCTGTAGTAACTCAGTTACTCTGGCGGAAAACAACCCCAGGCTATTTTTATATCCCTGGGCTAGTCGACAAAATTGACGCTGGGACCCTAGCACTGAGAATGCTGTTAAGTAACTGCTCTCAGGCGCTATATTCTGGCAGAAGAATCCATTTGAGATATCTAGTGTTGTTTTGTATTTTTTGCGCATAATGTTATTCATTAATGCGGCACTATGTGCGTTTTGTACTGCAAAGGTTTTCGTGCATGAATTAAGATGTCTGTAATCTAAAACTAGACAATATGAATTGTCAGGTTTCATGACAGGAAACAAAGGATTATTCATTGAGGAGGTGCAAGTTTCAATCACCCCCTGGTATTTAAGTTGATCTAAGATCTCCCTGGCCTGTTTTTTAGCTTCTTGCTTAATTGGATATTGTCTCTGTGGAGTTGGAATAGATTTTAATGGTATCACGTGGTGGGTTGAGTCATCATCCCATCCAACAAGGTTTCGATATAATGCTGGAGCAAGGGCTACTGCCCACTCCTGTGCGTCTGTATGTTTTAAGTGTTGGGGAATGAGGTTGGAGAAGGCTAGCATAATTACTGTTTCTCCGTTTGGGCAATCCATAACAAAAGCAGGCGGCCAATCTTTTTCAGCTAGTAAGATGTCATAGCCAAAGGTTAAGTTCTCCCAAAACAGACCTTTAATCCGTCTTGGTTTGTCCCCCTCCATCCGGAGTGTTATGTCATGTAACTTATGTGGGACACTTACCCTAGTATCAGGTGTTTCCACCGTGATATATTCACTCAACTCCGCTGTCACCAGAAATTTCATCAGGTTCTGGCGAGCTATTGTTACTTCTGCTGCGCTGTCTAGCATCGTCAGAGCCCATTCCCCGTTCAGTAGTTGAGTCCTCAGAATTCTGGGCATGTCTAACTTTGAGACCTGCTACTTTCTTCTTTTTGAATTGAGGTCAAGGTTTTTGTTTTTCTGTTTTTTTAGGTGCGTAGTCCGGAGCGCATTGTGTGTCTCTGGACTTTGTATGCTCTTCCTTTCTGTGTTCCGATCATCCTTCTCTCTCGGAGTTTCTTGATGAACCCTGAAAGGAACGAGAGGAACGTGTATCAGTGTCCTGATACCTGTCAGGTTTACGAATGTTGTCTCTGTTCCTAAGATTATACCTTTTTTCGGAGGGCTCCCGTTGAGGAGACCCACCTCTGGATTGAGATTTACTTGTTTTATTTTTCTGTTGTTTGTTATTGTCCCATTTCTTCTTTGAAGAAGCAGGTGCTTGCTTAAAAGTATCCTTTTCAGGACTCCCCATTAGCTGAGGTTTCACTGGTCTGGCTCCCAAATTGTCTCTACCTAATTCTGCATAAGCAGTTTCTATTATTTTAGGTAATTCTGTCTCCTGTTGTAAAGGAGTGAAATCTCTCAAACGTTGGCGTATTGCCACTGATGCTGCTTCCCCTTTAATGTTTGCTAATATTATAGCTGATACCTGGGCGAAGTTATTTAATAACTTCGTCCCTAAGTTTAGAGCAGGTTCTGCTCCATACTCATTCTGTATCTGTCGCAATACGTCTGGTACTACTGCTAGTGAAGGGATACCATGTGTCCTGGTATACATGGCAGTGAAGACCGTACCCCAAGAGGTACAATCTTCTACCGGGGTAGCTATTCCCATGGGCAAGCAGATTGTAAGCATTCTATGCTTTTCTTTTGGACCAGTGTTAAGGGAATACTGCCTCTAGCTGTGTCATTGTTTGAGCTATCCAAAAGGTTATTTGCTCTCGTTTAGTGGGCATTTTACCCATTACTGCATGTAATGTCTGTGGTGTAATTTTGATTGCAGTACTCTGGACTGGTCCGGTTGGTATAGACGGTGTTGGCTGTAGTGTGAGTGTTCTCATCACAAACAGTGTCATGTTTCTGTAGATTTTAATTAGTTCTTTATGATGTATGAGTAAGTCTCCTCCTGGCATTGTCTCAATGTCAGTATGTGGTGCATATGTCGCCAGTACTGGCCATGTTGCTCCGTCTCTTCCGAGCAGGCCGAGTCTTACTCTATTTCTTGTATGGGGGAGGGCACCTTTAAACCAGTAATAGTGCTCCTGGTAAGTGAGCAGAATTTCTATGTCCTCGTATGGACAATATTCGTTCGGTATGTCATCTAAGTAGTAATGAAATGTTTTTGAACGTGCATCTGCATGTGGGAATTTAATCCATGAATAGAATACCTCTGTTCTATAAAATTTGTGTGCCTCAATCACGAATATTATTGGCCCACCCCTAGACATTAAGCCATATTCAGCTAGTTTTAGGGTGATGGCTGTTCTAACATTTTCTGGCATGCGTATTGCATCTGCATCGTCTTCTTCTCCTGTGAGATTTAATTGAACCGCAGGATCTCCCTGTTCAGTCATTGTTTTAGTAAGAAGAGCCTTGCAAGGGAACTGAGATAAGGTGTTATGCACAATAGGAACAATATGTCCTTCAAGCTTGATTAACCAACAGCCAATACATAGGATTTTGCCTACTCAGCTGTGGTGGAGGCTGTACCCTCCCACTCCAGACGTCTCTGGGGAAATGTGAGTAGGGGTCTCTGAGAATAGCACCACTGAACTGCTCAGATCTGGCTGTTAAATAAGTACCCAACCATCATTGGCGGTGCCATGTCGTGTAGTTCCTATATAACCTTGTGACTTTGGAGCGTGGCTAGGTCAGACCTTGCGCAATACCATTATTATAATCAGCATGCCAGTATTATCTTAAGAAATGCTCAAGGGAACAGCTAGGAGACGGCCACCCACGTATCCAAAAGATCCTCTGTGACCAAAGATACACAAAGAACAAATATGAAACAAGATCCCGTTCCCGAGCAGAAGACAAATTTATGTTATCAAAAAAGCAATCCAAAAAAGTATCAGTCCAAATCTTGTGTGCTAGTATTCTCCTTTAATCTTTATTTTCTCATCCTGTTCACAACCGTAGATGTTTTACACATGGCTCATGACAGCAGATTGGCGTAGTTGATGTAGCCAAGGTGTAGCCAACACGTGTTTCGTCTTGGGTGTATCGCCCAGCGACTTCCTCAGGGCAAAGATGAATTCAGACAGTTCCGCCAGAATCCAGGCAAAACCTGTAAATAGTCCCATTCAGCATGGGTCTTAGTAGGACTTGTATCCCAGGAGAAGCAGTCAAGCGTATAGGTAAATATCTCGAAGTTACTTGTGTTCCAGCAAACGCGACGCGACGTGAACAGGATGAGAAAATAAAGATTAAAGGAGAATACTAGCACACAAGATTTGGACTGATACTTTTTTGGATTGCTTTTTTGATAACATAAATTTGTCTTCTGCTCGGGAACGGGATCTTGTTTCATTCCTATATAACCTATACAGGATCTGCGTGTTTGGACAATGTACACTGCGGGCTTGGTGTCCAGACTGATTCCAGACACCCCAACCGGGTATGTTGGCCTTTATACCAGCTAGCTCACAGTGCCACTAGAAACTCCTCTTACCAAGGAGAGAATAGTTCCTGGCAACTATCGAACATGACAACCCTGATCCCGCAGGACCGTGGAAACAGCGTACTACTTTTCGCTCAGTCACTCGTGCTTACTTAATCTTAGAGAAATACACAGAATAAACCGTAGGGACGTTTTCAATAAGTATTTATTGACCGGTCGTTATTCTGGTGTAGAATAGATGTGCTGTAATGATCATTAGACAGTAGCAGATATAAATGACTAGAAGCACTAAGAAAGTAAAAGGGTGGTAGATTTCCACCATCCTGATATAATCATGAATACAGGCAAGTACTTAAAATACATGACAATAAAATGACAATAAAAATGCGTACTCCTACGATGCTACCCTAACTAGATGTACCTAAGTGTACCTAGCATGTATGTAGGTGTTAAGCCAAGAATCCCTCTAGGATAAAGTCAACCCCCATTACCTGAAGTGAGAAACTGTCCTGGTCTCAGGTTGGACACCCCGCAAGGGATGTCAGACCACTGCGAGCTGGAGTATCTGCATGCAGAGTGCTTCAGCGTCTCGCGTCAGTGTGTCGGCATGGAAGTACTGATCTCCTCTGCTTGTTTCAGCAAGATGTGATGTTTTTATACCCAAAGGTCTCCCCGGGGGTTTTACCTTGCTGTGCCCGTGTCGGACTTAGGATGACGTCGGGAATGAACTTTATACATAGTTATTATGCGGGGAGATGGGCCCTGCTGAGTTTCCAAGAATCCTCATGCATAATGTATGAGGCTTCTACTAGGGAAATCCCGAGCTCTCGGTGTAGTGTCGTATCTAGGTAAAAGGTCAATTCCCCAAGAACCGTTATGTATGTAATGTAGGGGAGAATATAGGTGAATGGTGAGATGTTAACTGAGCCTATATTGTGGTACCTATATGGAATATAACCTGGGCATCAAGGATACGTCATTGGAGACTTCTGTGATCCTGTAAACAAAGTATCGTCAATAGACTACTCTAATGAATAATGGAAAACATAACATTAGATAACCACTATTTATACATCAAGGTTGTCTACCTGATTTGTTCCCCTCTTCCACTAGTGTTCAAAAAAAGTGTATTCAGGAATCAACAAACAAATCTGCCTAAACAAAATAAAGAACAGAGAGTGAAAATCACTGCGGGCATACTATTCTGTTATGTAATGGTTTTATATTATTTAGTGCTTACCAGTGTAGGTACCCTAGTAAAAATAGTACTTAGCCCAAAAATAACCAAGGCTGACTCTCGGATCAGCCAGAGATAAAGTAACAAAATATGCAAAAAAGTGCAGGCTAAACCAAACTTGTCTCCTTAAAATTCAAGAGTTCGTAACACTGACTGCTGTGGATTCATGCAGCCAGGAAGGACTGAATGTAATGTAACTCCTTTACTTCAGGAGTTTGTAATGCAGACTGCAATGATTCATACAGCCCGGAAAGATTGAACATAATGTGTCTCCTTTACTTCAGGAGTTCGTAATGCAGACTGCAAGGATTTCATACAATCAAGAAATATGCCACCAAAGAAATGCAGATGCTCATGAACGCCACAAGGATTCCTTCAGATAAGTATATGCTTTGCTAAACATTCGCAGACGTCTTTCATACAGGCAAGCGTGTTACCGCCATAGTAATGATTCTTTGTTTTTACCTTTTGTTTTTTAAAGGAGCGGCCCCACCGAGGAATGCTGTGCTGAGGAGAGCGACGGTAAGGAGTGCCCAACGCGAGGAGCCGGCCGTCGGAGACAAGGACGCTGCTGCCCTGACCCGGAAGTGCTGTCTAGAACCCGGACGGGAAGGAAACGCTCGCAAGAGATAGAAAGCGAATCGCTCCTCCTTTCCGGACTGGGTAATATATGTGGGCGGAGCTCCGCCCCTGCTGCTGACTGCGGCAGGGACGAAGCATTTATGACAGTTACTCCCCAGAGAGCAGCATTGAAAGGGAAGCCTTTGCTGTGATTTGGTCCCTGAAGAAGTTGAGACCATACTTGTTTGGTTCTCACTTATTAATTCAACCTGACCACAGGCCTCTTAGATGGGTCCTGAAAATGAAAGGTGAATAACCCAAACTGTTAAGGTGGTCCATATCTCTACAGGGAATGAACTTCACAGTGGAACACAGACCTGGGACTGACCATGCCAATGCACATGTCCTTCCTCTTAGAAGATGAAGACTCTCTAGGGGAAGGTTATTTTCATTCTCTTTCATTTGAGGGGAGGGGCAGGGTCATGTGAGAAAGTGCCTCTTTCGACATAGTTAGCCCCCACTTTTTGCCTGGAACATGATGTATTTTCGAATGAAAGTGCACTGGGTCCCTGCTAACCAGGTCCCCTGTACCAGAGCTCTTTCCTAAATCTGTAACACGATTGGCACAACTTCAGCAACCCCTGTAAGCCCCTAGTAAATGGTACCCCTGGTACCTAGGGCATTGGGACGGAAGAAGGTCCACTAGGGCTGCAGCACAAATTGTGCCACCCTAGGGATCCCTCAACAAAAATATGCAAACTATCATTGCAGGCTGCCTGTCTTGGTGCAGAGAAAACTGAAGAGTCAACATGGCACACATCCCTGAGTAACAAAAATAGCCAAGTACCACTGGTCCCTTGGGCTCAGTGTGCACTGCTCAAGAATGTATCTTACAATATAATTAGGCTGTCCGGAAATCGGTTAAAACCGATTGTGCCTGACAGTACCCTACCGACTGAAAATCAGCTGACCCGGATTAAACCGAGTATCACTGATTTTTTACATTTGTTGCACCGCTTGGCCACTTGAGGGAGCCAAAGGAGTACAAAAATGAACTATACTGGAACTTGCAATGCGGAAGCAAACACCGGGAAACAATGTGAGTCACCCCTGTTAAATTAGGGGCGCCACATTGGTTTGCAACGTTGGTGGGCGGGGTCAGATCCTATTTTAATTGCTGTCACGACTATGTTTGTCCCCAAACATCTCCGTCCACATTGAATACCAAGACGAGACGACGACCGCTGGTGCTCCAAGACTCAGCAGATAAGTTCTGCGAGGGAGCTGTTTTACGGGAAAGGTGGCGGGGCCTCGTTCAGTGGTGCATTAATTGACCTGCCTTTGCGGCCCGATCATTATGGAAACAAATTAGCATGGTTGGCCGATAAGATAGCTGGTTGAGTGGATGAGCCTCCTGCATAGGTCTGGGTACACAGCGAATCCAAAAGCAGAGGAGGACTGGTCAATATAGAAATCTTGAGTTTTTGAGGCAGGCCACTGCCTCAAAAAGCATGACAGAATTGTGGCCAAGTCAGTAACATCAGTTACTGGCAGACAACACGTGGCGCTTTCCTAGCACAGGTGCATGAATATTTCCTAGCAATTAGGTACAAAATATAACACATTTTCCAAAAGGCCAGTACATCGTGACGGACAGGGTCTACTCTGCCTCTCATCATTCTGAGGTCGATATAATTTGTATTATTTAGGTGAGCTTCCTTTAAGTACGACTAGCATTATTTACAAGTATTGTAACGAGGTTGGGGGCCGTGATTATTATCAATAATAAAATTAACGTCATTAATCAATGAGATGTACTCACCTGATGGGATGGCGCAGTAAGGAGGCCGTGTGGGAAGCTAAGATGCTGCCAGGCAGACGCGCAACGCCCATGGAGCTCAAAGGGCTTCAGCCCCCCCCCCCACTTCCCCCCTATCGTGTGTTTCAGCCCGGACTGAGACAGCTTCCCGGGCACACACAGAGCCGCACCCGAGTACTTCACAGGTCTTTAAAAAGACCATTTACGTGTTAACGAGGCTTTGTTGTGTTTTCACCCCTTCAACTCCACTATGCCTATTGCTGGAAGAATTAAAGATTCCCCCACCCCCACCCGGAATTTGGCTCTAGTTGCGCCTCTGCTGCCAGGTGGGAATGGTGCAGGGCTAAGTGGAGTGTGCAGGACGCTCGGATGCCTGGGATGCTGCTATCGCTGACTGGAGACGTGTGAACTGATTGAAATTGCAAGCCTGGCTTCCACGCACCCCCACAGTCTGACAGCAGGATAGCAGGATGGATGGAACACATTTGTTTTCAATGAGAGCCACTGAGGGCAGCCGAGGGATGGGACTGCTACAATTACACCGATGAAGAAATGTTCACGCCGAGTCCGGGGGAGAGATGGACTTCTAGCCCTTCCCCCCTAACCTGACTCACAGGTGAGCCTGCTCAAAAATGATTGAGGAGGGGGAACGTTAAAAGTTAGACCAACGCATTCTTCACGCCACAAATACACGACGAACGGCAGCAATTTATTTCCTATGCTCTGTGCTTTTTTATGCATGCACGCTCATTGATGCATCATTCATGTTGCCACAGAAGGCAGCTGCTCCTCAACCCTAACTTGCTCTGTGTTACCCCTGGCCCGGCCCTTGCTGGTCTCGTTTTATTAGGGTGTACACATGGTGACGTTAAGGCTAGCACCTAGAAGCTTTGAGAACTGCCACAATGAAGTTGTAGACACAGGAGATTAGCCTGCTACCAAGGGACTGTGAAATGAACGAGACTAAAAAACAAGTTTAAATTCGGAAGCTTCCACTCCCTCCCCTTCAACCGGTCATTCAGCTGCAAATCTTCCCTACATATCACGGACAATAATCTTCTTGACGTTTTCCAGTCTGGCTTCATTCAAAATTGCAGCACTGAAACAGCCCTGCTGCAAGTGATTGATGATGCGCTGCATATACTCGACTCTGGGGAATCGTGTCTTCTGATTCTTCTAGACCTCTCTGCAGCGTTTGACACTGTTAATCATAACACCCTCCTTAACACTCTTCAACAGAGAATGGGCTTGGAAGGCACAGTGCTTAAATGGTTTACCTCATTCCTCTCGGACAGATCCCAAATGATCAAGATAGCAAACAATCTTTTGTCTCCATTGGCGGTAGGTCAAGGCGTCCCTCAAGGTTCTATCCTGGCACCCACTTTATTTAATCTCTACCTGGAACCATTAGGGAACCTCCTAAGTAAATCTGGGATCCACTACCATCTCTATGCGGATGACACTCAAATCTACATCAAGGTGTCCTCCGCACACGACCTCTCACTTCTCAACTCTACTCTCAACTCTATTCACAACTGGATGTTAGCTCACCAACTCATTCTAAATCCCTCCAAAACTGAATTCCTCCTCCTATCTACCTCTCTCTCCCCTCCTCCTGTTCAATCTTGGATGGATCAGTTGAACTTTTTCAACAATAAGCCCATCATTGTCGACAGCGCTAAATCCCTGGGTGTCATACTTGACAAAAGACTCAACCTAATTTCCCACATCAACTCTATTGCTAAGAATGCGCGCTACCAGCTGCGCCTTCTCTGGGGGATTCGACTGTTCTTCCCGGAGCAAGACCTAAAAACCATGGTCCAATCGCTGGTTCTCTCTAGACTGGATTATTGCAACTCTCTTCTGACTGGCCTCCCCAAATCCCACCTCTCCCCTCTCAAATCCGTCCTCCATTCAGCAGCTCGCTTTATTTCAGGGTCCAAACGAAGTGACCACATCACCCCTATCCTGTCTTCTCTTCGATGGCTTCCCATCGAGGCAAGATCTATTTACAAAACTGCCTGCATCACCCACAAAGCCTTGCACACTTCCTCCCCTCGTTACCTGGCGGATAAACTGAAAATCTCTGGAGGCTCTAGACCTTCTCGGAATGCGGAAAAGTTTCTGCTTTAGCCACCCTCCTTCAAAAAGGAAAGATCGATGGCTCAATCCTTCTCAGGGAATGCCGTGAGAATCTGGAACTCGCTTCCTCCATTGCTCCGTGCCACCTCCTCTACCCGGATCTTCAAAGCTGACCTCAAATCTCTTCTCTTCCAAAGACACTTTCAGAACTAATACACTCATTTTCAGGCCCCTCAAGGAAGTTCGTCCTTCATTGTAAATTTGTAATATTTTCTTGTACATTCCTCATCCTAGTTTGCTGTGTTTGATATTGTGTCTTTGCCTTCTATGGTTTTACCTTACCTTCTGTTTATTTTTGTAACGTTTTAATCTGTATTATTTTCCTCATGTAAAGCAACTGGTTCTATTGTACAGCGCTCTGACACCTTCGGGTAAAGTTCGCGCTATATAAAAATGCATTAAATAAATAAATAAATCGAAGATTGTTTAGGGGTAGGGGCAGTCGGACCAGTGGGGTGAGGTAACATCCTCAAGGGTCAAAGAGTTAGCAATAGCACCTTCGCTGCTGCAGGGCTCGAAAAATCCACTCGCCCGCTCGCATATTCGAGACAGATTTAATTAGGGCGAGCTATTTTTAGGTCCTACTCGCCCTTTCTGGCGTGTAGGAAGACAAACTGACTTTTGACCTCTGTCTCTGAAAGTAGAGCAAATATGACAGGATAGCAAGATTTAAAGGCATCTTTATTGCTCACAAAGTGAATGAGCAATAAAAATGCCTTTAAATCTTGTTAACTTGTCACATTTGCTCACAGAGGTCAAGTGCATTACAGTTAGGTCGAGTAGATTTTTTAAGTTAATAGACCTGCAGGTCTGGTAACAATTGTTTGATTTTTCGAGCCCTGTGCTGTAGCGAAGTCTGACTTTTATTACTAAAAACTTTAGAGGTAGAGGAATCCATTTTGTGAAGCTGACTAACGGACGCCAAGAAGTGGTATTTCCATTTCTGACACTGACCTTTATTTACCAGGCAAATCCACTCTCAGACACATCCCGTTTTGCATATGTGCCCAAATAAGAGATTTGTTCATTAGTCTATCCTCTTGGACAAATGCGTTTTAAACAATTTCCCTGTTCGCTCATATTGCACATTTCATTTGCAACAATATATATATATTTATATATAGCTCTTGCTACGGCGATTAGCTGTTGACATGCTTTAGAGCATGTAGGACTCTATTTCGGAACCCAAGGCTAGTGATTAATCAGGTGGTTATATTTGGTTATTGGGGCTAGTCTTTTGCTGTCTAGGAAACCCTTCCATACATTTACTCCTGTTTCTTTGTAGTATTTTAAATGAACAGGACTTAGATCTGTTCATGGGGGGAGTGGGGGCTGTGCAAATGGTTGGTTGGTTAACTGGATAGGTGAGACAAGATTATGTATTGTTACGTTGCAGGGATATTAGTTTGAAGAAGAAGGTTGTGATCTTTGAGGTAAGGCATGCAGAGGGTGATGGTTAAGGAGATCGTCATTTAATAGGAAGGAGAGAGAAGCAGTCACTAGTTTTAGATCAAGGTAAAATAGCTATGCATGTTTTCAGGAATATAGAGGAGGCTTTTTGAGAAAGCAAGCTATTTGAGGGTGTAAAACTGTAGAAATAAACATTATTTGCTTTGGAAAAGCATGTTGCACAGTGGCATTTGCATAGCTCTTACTACCCCCTTTAAAAAGTACTGCTTCATTTTTGACCGCTTCCCACTTCAACGCATTTGTTGCAGAACCTGTCCCAGAGAATCGTAGTCTTCAGGTGCACCCTATTGGCTTGGAAAGCTATGTCAGTGGACAGATTTAGCAAATTGTGTAATGGCTGTTTTGGCGCTGCCCATCTCAAGTGCCAATGTTGAGCGGGTCTTTTCACAGATAAAAGTTTATGTGGGGAGGAAGGAGCAAGCACGCATGGCCAAAGGCTCACTGAAGAAGTATTGTATGGTGTACTACAATAATGTTTGATTTGTAGAAATGTATTTGAACCTCATATACCCTGTACACACACTGTCTATATACCATGCACTCAGTGCAGAAAGCAAGCAATACCAAAAGCAAAATGTTCCATAAACAGCGGAAAAACACTGTTTCTGTTGTTTTTAATGGCGCGAAAATGTGTAGCCACTTATCACTGTTTTTTCAAGGTATTGAAATCACTGAATAAACCCCACCAGAATTTACCAAAAATAGAAACTGAAAACAGAAAAGCCTAAATATAATACAATTTTAACAAGCATTTTTCATTTTATATCTTTTTTTTTTTTAAATAATCTTTTTATTATACATTGGTTAACATATACCAGTTCAGTTACAGATTAGCAAGGATATATGCATGTTACATAGCACAAACAATCCCCTCCGACGGGGCTATACAATCAATACATTATTAACATAGGTACGTTCATAACATCATTTCGCTTCCTTTATTCGCTAATGTCCGTTGCCGACTCGTCAGGTGGTGGGTCACAGATGTTACCTCTAAAATCGTTCCATTTTCCCCAGACCCGTTTCCACTTGTTGGGGCACCCCCTGTGTGTATATACTGCCTTCTGCGCTATCATGGCGCTATCCATGTCACTGCACCATTCACGATATGTTGGGGTAGCTTGCGCTCCCCAATGTTTAGCGATTACGTTTGGCTAACATCATGCCCCGCATCACCCAGTCTTGAGCCGCGTGGTTTAGATCCGTTGGATCCCAGATGTTTAGGAGACACCTCTTGGGTTCTGGGGATACGGTGGCCCCGCTAACTTGTGTAATTGTATGCATAATTGTGCCCCAATATGTCGCAATCTCCGGGCATTCCCATATTGTGTGATAGAAAGTGCCGAGTGCTCCGCAGTTCCGTAAGCAAAGTGGGCTATCAGTTTTTCCTATCTTTTGTAGGGTTACCCTCGTGTAGTAAATTCAATGGAGTATTTTCAACTGTACTAGTTTTAATTTGGACGGTATCGCCACTTCTCGTGGGGATGCTAGGGCCTCCTGCCAGTCGGTTTCATCCAGCTCTCCCATATCGGCCTGCCATTTTTCTCGAAGGGATTTTGTTGGGTCTGGTTGGTTATTAATAATCTTGCGGTAGGTGAGCGAAATGGCTTTTTTGTCCATATATTCGGTTAGGAGCCTGTCCTCTAATGGTGAGGCCTCCGGGAGAGTAGTGCCTAATGGGATGACTGCCTTGAGTGCGTGCCTGATTTGAGTGTAACGGAACCTTTCTGTGGGCGTCATGTCATATTGTTCCTGGAGTTGAGTGAAGGAGATGACCACTCCCTTGCACCAAAGATCTCCGACTTTTGATATCCCTATTAAGTCCCATTGGTGGAATCCCTTACAACTGCTAAGTCTACCCAGCCGTTGGGTCTCCCAAAGCGGAGTTAGTTGTGTTATGGTACCGTCCCAGCCCAACTTTTTAAGCACTATATGCCATATTTGAACTGTATGTGCGGTAGGTCCTATTAAGGGTGTCTTTCGGGATTTATTATATAGCGCTCTCATGATTCCCCCCTCTCCCAGGTTAAATCTGTCCATGCGGAATGCCGGTTCCGTTTGGGGGTATAGAGCCACTGGTTAAGCACGATCAACTGAGATGCCCCGTAGTATGTTTGAACATTGGGGAGGGCAATTCCGCCATCGTACCATTCCTTAATCAATTTGCACATGGCTATGCGGGCTGGTTTACCGTCCCACAGAAGGTTGCATACTTCCGCTTCAATTGCCTTAAAATAGGTGAGGGGGACTAGAAATGGGGTATTTTGCAGGGCATAAAGAAATCTCGGGAGTGCCATCATCTTAAAGAGTGCTGCTCTACCTAGCAGTGACAATGGTAGGGATTGCCAATGTTTGGTGTCGCGGAGGAGCCTCTTCAGGGGGACCAATAGATTTTTTTCCATAAACTCCTCAGGGAGTGGTGTAATATAGAGGCCCGTGTACTTAAAACTGTCCTCCACTACCTGTACCGTACATCCCCTAGGGAGTTGGGGCAGCGAGCCACTTAAGACATATAGAACCAATTTGGTCCAATTGATAGTGTAACCAGAGAATCTACCATATGCTCCACAGATGTCTAGGAGCCTATTGAGCGAGCGTCTGGATGCTAAGTATAGCAAAACATCATCTGCATATAGGGAGATGCGGTCTTCCCATCCCTCTGTCCAGCGGAGCCCACGAATAACCGGGTCCCTCCTTATCCAGGCTGCCAGTGGCTCCAGCACCAGGGCAAACAGGAGTGGGGACAGGGGGCAGCGCTGTCGTGTTCCACGCCCCAGGGGGAAAGCAGCCGATATTCGACCGTTTACTACCACCTGTGCAAGAGGCCTTGTGTATAGTAATTGCACCCAGGCACAGAAATTGGGGCCGAAGCCCATATGTTTAAGGACGGCAAAAAGGAAGGGCCATTCGACCATGTCAAAGGCCATACGCGCGTCTAAGGATAGAATGACAGCGTCCTCTCTGATGGTAGTGATCCAGCGCAACCCCTAAATTCTTAAGCTAGGAATCAAAGAAAATCTCGTCATGCATAAATTGTTTTATCAAACAACGGGGCCCATCACACATTACCCATAAATGATCCCTGAGGACTGGCGCTGGATTTGGGGGGTTTAATTTGTCAGTTTTTTATTAAACACTATACTAATATTAATAACAATTATATTTAATTCTGACTATTAGTAATTTCAACTTCTTCTTCTTTTGGTCGATGGACCATTAGTTGAAGAGTTGATGGTGACTATGATTAACTAAACAGTTTAGCATTTAACTAAATAACCACAAAGTCGTTTCTTCAATTAATGATTTTATCTTAATAATGCTTGTGATGAAATTGTCAGTGCACATACAAGATTGCATATAAGAGAACAAATTATTAAGCAATGTAATCAAAATGAATCATTTTCATCGATATCAAAGCATGCAAAGGAATGGGGGAAGAAGGTACAGCATAAATACTTGCAGAAATTATATTTGCAATTTTAAGCCATCAAGGAGGGCAATACCCACCAAAGAAACAGGAAAACCACTTCCTTGGCCGAGGTTGTGGCAAAAGGTCCCCAGAGATAGGCTCAGAGGACAAAGTCAAACAGGACAGATGCAGCAAAGTTTACTATACTAACAATTAGAATTTATCTCCCACTTAATCTACCTCCTCGGTCGCAGTCTCCTCCCAAGCACTCCCGCAACGTTCTCGCACCTAAAGGTTCTCTTTCTCTGTGCAGGGCTGCTCTTTCTGTCTTAGATCTTTTTCTATGTGATCTGGTCTGCGTTCTCTCTAGGTTCTGCTCTGCATTCTCGTCTGATCTGTTCCGCTCCGCTCTTGTTCTGCCACACCCCCAATTGGGACATCAGTTATACCTTTCTGCCTAATTCACTATCTTACAATGTTGCAGTATCGGTAGAAACTCGGACTGTGATTGGTTGTCGTAAATCATACTAGGGTCGTCTCATCCAGTTCTCCCCACAAATCCATCCTATACCGGTTCTAACAAAGGAAGGATTTAAGACCATTGCATTTGTATAATTCTAACATTCATAATTATACTTTTAGCAACAATGTTCATTATAATATCCGTTTTCACGTTCGTATTGCACGTAGTGATGGCTGTTCCCACAGTCGGCGTCGCATCTTGGCACATAAACAATAAGACACAGGTCAACATGGCCTTCACACGGATTGCATCATCGGGTACACTCAGCAATCTGCGAACAGGCAACCCATCTTGGCACATGCGCACTCCGTACCGACTAGGCCAGCCGCATGCTGGCTTGAACGAGAGGCCATTTTCATGCAGGCCCAATCCCGTAATAAAATAAACAAACAAAAAAGAATATTTATTCGTGAAATAAAACCCATTATGTTTACCTCCCATCATACTAATACCCTGTGTTAAATAAATCCTAGCGAAAGCTATTAGTTTAAAGCAGACTTCTTATTATTCGTGCACAACATTCAAAATGTGCAATGTACAACACAGCATAAACATGCATTAGTACAGTTTTTCAAAGCGCAAACAGTTAATACGTACTCATGCCAACATGATTTAGTATATTATGCAAATTGTGTTTGCCCCCTGTGTAGATGTGTGTATCTGGAGTTGATTAGTTCATGCAATTAATACATTATTATACAGTTGCTTGACTTTATGAGGATGTATTTTACAAACCTCACTCCATCAATCCCCCCTTTGATGGTTTTACCATCATAAAATCCCAAAACATGGGGTGGCTTGGGGCGCCAAGATGGCGGTCGCACTCTAAGAGTGCTCCGGATCCCTCTGTCCTCCGCGCCACGATCCGCCGACATCAGCAGCCATCCGGCCTTAAAAAGTACATCTGCTGCCTTCCTATATCCTGTGGCACCCGTATGCGGCGACGCGCACCGTGTATCAGCCGCGGTACTGCTCTATTGCCTGTTTCCCAGCCGCGCCACTCCAGACATGGCGGCGCCCACTCCCTGGGACTCTGAGCACTAACTCCCGCCCGGCAGCGGAGCTTACCTGCCCACGACCATCGGCCCTGCCGGGCGACCAGCGGGCGCGACAGGGAGCCGTTCTGCGGCGGTGTGTGGGGGCAGTGAGATCCAACGCCGCTGCCACCTTTAGAACATCCGAGGTGGGCTGTTTGGCGCTGCGGCCCAGTCTGGGGCCTCCCTACCCCAACTGCGTCTGCGGCCCTCGCACTGCCGCGAGACCCCGGAACCACCACCATGCAGTGACAGTGCTGGGGGATCGGCCGTCGCACCGGACGGCGAGGGGGACCTGCGCTCCACGGGTTCCCCCCGCCCCCCCAGGGACCTACCACGACCGTGTGATGCTCCGGAGCTGAGGCGGCCTGCTGTCCCCGAACGCAGTGGTGGCCGCTGCCGCTCCCCCTGGCACCAGCGGCCGCACGTCCCTGCACCCAGCTGGTGACCGTACGCCACCCTGAGGGGCCCCCGGTGAGTGCGAGGAGAGGCGGCGCGGGGAGGTGGGGAGCGGCCCAGAGCGGACCACGGCCAGCACTAACTTGAAGCGGTGTAGCAGTGGGACGGGGGCGGAGGGCCTCGGCTGCGCCAATCGAGCAGAGGGGGGTGGAAGAGGAGGCTTCTTTTTCCCCCTCCCTCCACTGAAGTGCTTGCTTGCTGGCGGCCCACGCGCTGGATCACCCCGTCCTCCGGTCACTTGCGGCGAGGCGAGCTGCGGCTGAGGCCCAAATCTGACCCTCCTTGGGCTTGCTTGGAGGACTGGGCCCCCCAGGCCTGAATTCCCGGCGCACCACTGCCGAAAACTGGACACAGTGACTCTGCCCCTTGCTCTCTCAGCTCACCCCACTGCTGCACATGGCCTCCCTGGTGTGCCCCTGACCCCCACACAGACTGCATCTGATTGTGCGGAGCGCGGCGGTTCCGCACCTCCCCTGCCCCCCCCACCCCGTGATCCAGTCAAGCTCGTGGGGTGCAACAAACCTAGAGGTCCTTCAGCGCTGGCTGGGGCTGGTCCCACCGCTGCAGGGCCCCAGGGAGATCCCGTGAAGAGAGGTTGCAGGTGCCACTGTGCGGCGTGGGCTGTCAAGGTGGTCCTCCGGTGGGGGCCGGTCCCTATCTTCTGTGCTTTGCGTACCTGCCGATCGCAGCTCCTACCGCACCGCGGCCCACAGGCGGGTGGCTACCCTGCCGCGCCGGAACTACTACCTGCGTTGATTTCTCTTCTGAGGCCCACCGGGCACCCTGCGTAAAGGAGCCCCAGGACACTTAAACCTCCCGCTGCGACCTCCTGCCCGGCTTATCTCCTGACCGATGGGGACCCCTCCCCGCCTCTCCGCATAGCGGCCCGGCTCAGACTTGACACCGCTCCACATCCTTCCTCCAAGCCCTGGCCGGCCCGAACCCGCTAGCAAACTCCGATCTTGAGCACCCTGGTGACCTGCGCTGGGGGCCCCAATGTCCTATTGACTCAGACTTAGCGCACCCTTCCTCCACTAAGAATGGGGAGAGACCGTGGGCCGAAATCCTCTGCCACTCTCACACAAACTAAAATGGACCAGTTTACCACAACGGACCAAAACCCCCCGGAAGGGGCCATGGGCGGCCCATCCCTCCCGAGCAACGATCTGGCCGCCATCCTTCAAGCCATAGACTCATCCCGGACGTCAGTGGAGGAGAAGATCGGAGAAGTCCGAGTGGATATGACCCTCATCAGGCAAGACCTGCGTAATGCTACTGCCCGCATTTCTGAAGCAGAGTCTCGCCTCTCCACAGTGGAGGATGTCGTCCATCAACTGCAGGAACGGGTGGCCCGCCTCCAATCCCACACCACGGACCTTCATAAGAGAGCCGAAGACGCTGAAAATCGCTCGCGTCGGAACAACCTGCGCCTGGTGGGCTTTCCGGAGGGCAGCGAGCTAGGACAGGTGGCCACCTTCATCGAAAACCTGGATATCGTCCTGGATGCCTAAAGACACACTCTCCCCCTGGTTCGCGGTCGAGCGAGCTCACCGGTCACTTGCCCCCGAGCCACCACCTGGAGCCCCTCACCGACCCATAATAGCGCGGGTATTCAACTTCAAGGACCGAGACGCAATCTTGCGTGAAGCCCGGACTCTGGGCCCACTCAAATTTCAGAACTCCACCATCATGGTCTTCCCGGACTACACCAAAGAAGTACAGACCCAACGGCGCTCATACACCGAGGTCAAACACAAGCTGAGAAGCCTAAGCCTCCAGTACAGGCTCCTCTTCCCTGCCCGTCTCCGGGTCGTCTTCAAAAACAAGACCCAATTCTTCGATTCACCTCAGGCCGCTTGGACCTGGCTGACCGAGGAGCACCCTCTGGGGCCCCACCCACTCCTCTTGCCTGCCCATCCAGGTCCACAGACCTCTCAGTCACTGCCCCCTAAGCAATGTAGGAGGCGCACGCAGTCTCGTAGGCGGCGGGGGGGCGGTCTGGCGCGCCCAGATCCCTGAGGCCGGCCAGCCGTGGGTCTGATGCCGAGTCCTCCCCTTCCACTTCTCGCCTCACGCAAAGAAACAGGTCAGCCGACGACTCCTTCAGACGACGCACCCTCGGGGGTGCCCTTGACCGGGAGGCCACAGACTCCGACCTCTCCCGCAGCCCAGTACTCTGAGAGTTTCCTGAAGGGGCGGCAAAGCCGGCACGGAGAATCAACACCACCACCTAAGGATATAAAACTATGTATCCTGCAATGCTGTACTGTACAATCTGCCATTGCTAATGTTGTAATCGCATCCGACATAAGCGGAGGGGTCCACCACGCATCTCCTGTACTAAGCACTATCGTTTAGTTGGTTTCTACCAAGTTAAAGGGCGACAGATGCTTCGGTTCCGGAAGTATAGGGAGGGGGGAGGGGGATAGGGGTGGTTCGGGACCGTTGTCCCATGTTTTACTTTCAGTCTTTGCAACGCACGTTTTACTCCGCTCAGCACAGTACACTTTCACGACACCGCATCGCAAACACATGGGGATACTGCACTCAGGCCGCATCTAGCGGCGCCGAGTCCCTTTTCACCCCGGGCCCGCTGCTGATCCAGCCCGGGGGACCCGCTGCAGCTCTCACCTGACATGAATCACACGTCCCAAGAACACAGCACGGGTCATGTCCTGGAATGTAAACGGTCTGCTTGACCGTATTAAGCGTACGGCAGTCCTGAAATGCGCTCAGCGCCACTCTCCTGACGTCCTCTTACTCCAGGAAACTCATCTCATGGGATCACATTGTGCCTTTCTAGCGCGGCGGCTTTGACAGAGTGTGGCACTCTGGCTTTAACAGGGGCTCCCGGGGGACCGACATTCTACTCAAAAGGACCTTCCCATTTGTCCTCTCCCAGGTTGCAGAAGACCGGCAGGGGCGCTTCGTGATTCTCTCGGGGACGTTGGGCGGAGCGGTCCTTCACCTCTTCTCTATCTATGTCCCACCAACGGCACTTGCCTCAACATTACAATACCTCACTCATATCACCTCCAATCTACCCGAAGGTCAGTTGAACCTTGGTGGGGACTTTAATGCAGTCATGCAGCCCACTCTAGACTACACAGGTACACCCTCCCCTACCAGGCTGCTCCACGCCAAGAAACTGTCTGACTGGGCGGCTAACCTAGGCCTCAGTGACGTATGGAGGGTTTGGAACCCCTGCACCCCTCACTACACACACACCTCAGTGGCCCACCACTCCCATGCCCGAATTGACATGATCTTTCTGCCAGCCCCAGACTGCCAGCGTGACCAGTGCTTCCATTCTCCCTCGCGGAATCTCAGAACATTCAGCAGTACTCATTCACCTAGGCCACACCCCCGTTGGGCTACGTCCCATATGGCGTTTGAACGCATGGTTCCTTCAAAACCAGGAATTTCGTAAGGCCGTGGGAGAGGAGCTTACACAATACTTCCTCACAAACTTGGGCTCGGTGATCTCACCTAGCATCCTCTCGGAGGCTGGTAAGGCGACTATCCGAGGGGCGGCCAGAGGCCTCCTCCGGGCGCAGCAGCGGGCCCGAGATGGCCACCTTGCACTCCTCGAGGCACAGGCACTCCGACTTGAGACCGATCTGACCGGATCTACAGGCGGGCCCCGAGAGAGGCAATTGGCAGCCGTGCGGGACGAGATTAAACAAACCGCACTGGAGTCAGCCAAACTGCTGTGGCGCTCCTCTGTCGCCCGTGTCTATGGGTGAGGTGACAAAAACGGGAGACTCCTCCACAGGCTTGTCTCCTACCCCATGGCATCCCGAATAATCCCCGAGATCCGTGATCCCTCGGGAACCGTCTGCCGTACTTCCCCAGAGATTGCGCAAGCCTTTGCCGGTTTCTACTCCCATTTATACTCGGCGCGCCAGCTGACCGACACGCTTGCGGACTTCCTTGCTCCCCTGCGGCCCGCATTCCCAGCCTGTTGCCATTGGAGGCCGCCAGCCTGGACCATCCCTTTTCCCCAGAAGAGATTGGAGCGGCGATCTCCCTACTGGCATCTCGAAAACTCCAGGCCCCGACGGGTTTCCTCAGGAGTACTATGCGTCCTACCGTGATCAGTTGGTCCCCCACCTCACTGCCTTGTTCCACCACGTGGTAGAGGTTGGGGCTTTCCCTCCGGAGACAGACGTAGCCACCATTGTGGTCATACCTAAAACCCGGCCACCCTCGTCGTCCTGCGTGGACTACCGACCAATCTCCCTGATCAACACTGAACTTAAAATTTATGCCACGGTTTTAGCCCAGCACCTTCGCCCGCTCCTCGCCACGCTGATCCATCCGGACCAGTGTGGCTTCATGCCTGCCCGTGCTACTAGACACTGCATACGACGCCTCCATCTGGCGCTCGCCAACCGTCAGGCGCTCACCCCCTACTTATCACTCCTTCTCGTAGACTTCGAGAAGGCTTTTGATACGGTAGACTGGCCCTATCTTGATGAGGTACTTTCAACGATGGGCGTGGGTCAACAGTTCCGCCGTTTCGTCCAGGTTCTCTACTCTAACCCCCAAGCTAGGGTGTTGGTCAATGGCTCCCTCTCCGAATTATTTCCAATCCGGAGGGGCACGCGACAGGGCTGCCCCCTCTCCCCACTCCTCTTCGCGCTGGCGATGGAACCCCTGGTGTGCCTCATTTGCGCGGATGACTCAATACAAGGCTGGTCGTGGGGAAGCAACCATGTGGACAAAATCGCATTATATGCGGATGACGTGTTGCTCTTCCTAGCCGATCCGGCCCACTCTGGCCCCAGATGTCTCCACTCCCTCCAGCACTTCGAACAGGTTTCGGGGCTCCGGCTGAACCCAGCCAAGTCAACTCTTGTGCCACTTCATCCCTCTAGGGAATGCTTCGACTGGCAGTCTACCATCCCTATTAGACGGCAGTCGTTTAAATACCTTGGTATATGGGTGGCCCTACTCCCTGAACTGGAATGGGCACTGAACATTACCCCTCTGGTTAAGCGGACCAAGAGCGATCTCAGTCGCTGGCAGGCCCTACCACTCAACCCACTCGGGCGGGCGGGTGGCATTATTTAAAATGATGATTCTCCCCCGATTCCTTTACATTATTCAGAACAATCCCTTCCATTACCCCCGCACCTGGTTCCGTGAGATCGACTCAATGATCTTACGATTCTTATGGGGCGCGGGCAGATCACGCATGTCCCTTGACCGTTGCCATATTCCGTCTTTTGACGGGGGGTTGGGCATGACTGACCTATACCACCTGGCGACGAGACTGCTTGTCCTCCACGATTGGTTTACAGGGGGATGGTCTGACCCCGCTTACCAAACCGAACTCCGGAACATGGACTTTCCCCGAATCCAACCCCTCCTTTACGGCTCCCCCGTCCCCCAGGCTCTCCCAACGGTGACCCGAACAGTCTTTCTGGCCTGGCGCTCGGCCTTGCGCCATACGCGCTGGGAGACTAAGCTGACTCAGCAAACGCCGCTTTGGCAGGGTGCACGGCTCAGCGAGGTGGCAACATTACGAGGGTTTACGCATTGGGACCACATTGGGATCTCCCTCTTAGGTGATGTGTGGGTGGGGAACCACATACGTTCTTTTCAAGACCTACAGAGCCGCTTCTCTCTCCACACCTCACAATTCTATAGATATTTACAACTTTGACACACCCTTACTTCACATATCTCCGCCGGGACCACGCTCCCTGAGTTCAGCCCTCCGGAGGCACAGGTCATGATGGGGAACCTCGGGAAGGGAGGCATATGGCACATATACCGCACTCTCATAAACAACAGCCCCACATCTCTGGAACCACTTAGGGCGCGCTGGGAGGATTGGTTGGGTCCCCTCAAGGAGGAGGATTGGTGTGATGCTTTGATGGCCCCCAAATAGATCCCTACCTCGGCCAGGCTTCGTCTTGTCCAGACATACTACCTACACACCGCTTACCTTACTCCAGACTGGCTGTATAAGGCAGGTCTGCGGGCCTCACCCGACTGCGCGATGCGGGCACCACCCGGCAGACTTCTTCCACATGGTATGGTTGTGCCCCCGCCTCACAAGGTACTGGGACAAAATAGAGACGGAACTTACACACATTTTGGGCTGGCAAGTACCCCATGACCCCCTACGTCTGCTCCTGGGCATTACAGATGGTCTGGACGGGTCCCGTGCAGACAAACTATTCCTGGGCACTGCCATCGCTGTGGCCAAACGCGATATCGCCATGGCCTGGGCGCGGCCTGACCCCCCCACGATCGCTCAATGGCGCCGGGGGGTGGACTGGTGCGCCGCTCAGGAAAAACCCCTGTATGAGGCCAGAGGCTGTCCAGCCAAGTACCAGCGGGTGTGGGGCAAATGGGTCGACCAGATGGGTTAAAGGGGCTGAGAGGAGGGGTGCCGACTCTTACCACACTGCCCCCCCTTGTTCGCCACGCCAAATGTCTTCTGATGTGCTTACCATGTGACCTCATGTCTAATGCTTTGTGTTGTCAAACAAGTGAACTTGTGCTCTGTGCTGTCAGTGTAATGTTGTGTTTGTTTTATAAAATCAATAAAATTGATTGTCAAAAAATAAAATCCCAAAACATACGGTTTTTCAAGTTATATAGTTGTTATTTTGTCTTTTGACTCTTGCTCCTTACATTTTTCATACAATTTTCCATCTCTAATTCTTCTATCTCTCTTTCCCTTTCCTTATATTCCTTTCTCAATTTCCTTTCTTTCCTTTCTTTACGACTCTTCACGCAAACATAGGTCATTCGTATCATGAGTACCATAGTGACTACAAAAGCTACTGGTACTAGTATTTTTGCAACTAAGGAACTACCTATAGAAGAAAACCACTTGCTTATAGTAGAGAAACTTTTACTTAGTCTCTCCCAAACACCATCAACCTCCAGTTGGGTTACTTTTTTATGCAAATCAGTTATATTCTGAATGTATCCTTCCAAATTCTTACTTTTGTCTGGAATGTAAGTACAACAATGTTGAACTTTCAGCATTCCACAGACTCCACCCTCTTTTGCTAATAATAGATCAAGGGCAAGTCGATTTTGCATAACCATAGATCTCATGGCAATCATTTCAGTGTCAATCATTAAGAATCCTCCAGCAGTATCCGTTGATAAACGATCAACCACTGTAGGTAATTGTCGAATTTTATTTGCATTCAGTGTAACTCCAGGTATCAGTGCTCCAAATATATCTCCTACAATTTCTGAAAAACTTTTTCTTTTTACACGATTTAGTCCTTGCCTTACTTCATCGATTCCATTTGTACTTTTGTCTACATGATAGACTTTTGGAAAGACAATCCCAAGGTAACATGTCCCATACCAGTGATCTGGCAGCCGATAATAGGCTTTCCTCCCACAGACATAATATATACCTGGTAAGACAGGGTCAGTTCCTCCCTTTAATCCCCAACCCCCAATAATTTTATAGGTATCTTCACATTCACTGGGACCGATGAAATAGGAATTATAATTAGTCTTTTCCCTACGTAAGCATAATTTTCCCTTCTGTGACCAATCCAGAGCCATTGCAGCATAAGTCTCGCTTTTGTCATAATTGCCTTCTTTGGAAACCCAAGGTGGTGCTTTCAATTTTTTCTTCAACAGCTTTTCTCTGAAACTTAGCCCTTCTTTCTTCTACCATCTCCAAAAAGATTTTCTCTTCTCCTTCCAGTCTACATGTTAAGTTATTTTTCTTAGCATAAGCTATACCTAAAGGTTTTGTTGTCAAGAAAAATCTCCCAGGACATTTGCATGTGCCATCTTATTCAACTCAGGTACTACAGGAACTTTAGAAAAGATTGTATCTACATTTGAATAATAGTATTCTAATTTTCCTGTTCTATACAATAAACTTGATAAAGCACTACACATTACACCATATGTCAAAGGAAGGTGATGATAGGTCACACCTTCTGAAACAGACAATGGTAACTGTATACATACATAACAGTCCCTCACTTCCATTGTTTCTACATATTCGTAGATTAGTTTAGTGAAAACATTCGAGGAAATATTAGTAACTGATCTATCATGATGCATACTACTAGTGTCTATCTGTTTCATGTGAGTAATAGGAATTTGCTTACTGTCAGTGTCTACCCTTGGACTTGTCAAGTTATTAGAATGAAATGCATCTTCCTTAATCAAATGTAAAGGTATTATAATTGTTAATATCATCCAAAATACTATTAATATACAAAATAAAATAAAAACAAGCTTTATAACACCTACGCATAAAACTACATCTAGATCTTGTTACCTGTGTATCTGCCATAATTCTTATATAATTCTAAATGTATTTTCTAAGCCTTTCAAAAATATAAAAATGTAAAATTGTAGTGTGATCCCACACTTCCAAAGGCTTTCTTCTTTACCCCTTCTTTTAACTAATCCAAATCTCCAGGACGTCTTCAGAAAACTTTTTCTTCAGTTGTTAGCGTGACACCTTGATTTGTTTACAGTCTTTTAAGGTGGATCTAAGTTACTTTTCTCTTCTTGCTCGCTGTCAGTGCTGTTTCTTTCTTTGTTTAGATCTTCTTCTTCAATTTCTTCCAACACTATGTAAATCCAGTCAGCTGACCTGAACTTTTTGTTTGATTTTCTCACTCTCTTTGGTCGCAGCACTGATTCATCATCTGACTCTCCTTGCTCTATTTCACCTGAAACTTCCTTTATCTGTTCTAACTTACTCTCTGGTCTTCTTTTTACTACTCTGTATTTCAGTCTTTTCACCCCACTTGGCCAATGATCATCTGTCTTTGCCCTTTTTGGTTGTATTTCTTCTTCTGCCTTATTCAATTTGTACTTTCGTTTCTTTGTACCTACTTTAAATTTGCTTTCTTTTTCTTCTTCTATATTTCTTTCCCTTATTTCTCTTTCCTCCCTATCCTTTCTATCAGAATGTTGTCTCTCTTCTCGTTCAACAGCAGTCTCTTCAGTCCCAGTAGCTGGTACCCACTTTACTTGACTTGAGCTAGGCAACTCTTCCTCAGTCTGCTCTTCAGAGTCTTTCAGTTTATGTTCACCAGTTTCAGAGTCTGGTGCTCCAACTTCACCAGTTTCTTGTGCTTCAGCCTCTGATTCAGAGCTTGTACTTGAGATCTCCAGATGCCGCTCTACTCGTGGTTCAAGTGGATTTGGGACTCGATAAGTGTGGCTGGCATGGATCCAATTCGGTAGACCAGCACACTTTACTGCTGTGGTTGTCACCAATATGACCTGGTAGGGTCCTTCCCAGCGGGGCTCTAGGCAAGTTTTTCTTCTATGCCTTTTCACCTGAACCCACTCACCAGGGCTTAGATCATGCGCTTGAGTCTGTTGTGTTGTAGTCGCGTCAGCTCCAACCTGATGAAACACAGAACGTACTACATCAGCCAATCCTTTGCAATATTCAAGGATGAGATCATCAGATATATTTATTAATTTGTTCGCAGGTACAAATGCTTGTCTCATTGCTCTTCCCATCAGTATTTCGTGAGGACTTAGTCCTGTCTTTTTGTCAGGAATGCTTCTGAGACTCATCAAAACTAAGGGTAAAGCGTCAGGCCATTTCAGTGCTGTGGATCTACAAACTTGCCCTAACCTGTTCTTTATTGTGCCATTTATCTGAAGCCTCTGGACGATAAGCACAATGAAGTTTTGTTTGAATACTAATTGCTTCACAAATCAGTTTGATTGTTTCACTAGCAAAATGTGTTCCTCTATCTGTTTCCATCGTGACTGGAAAACCATATCTAGAAATGTATTCCCTCAGCAAAAGTTTGGCCACTGTTAGGCTGTCATTCCTCCTTGTGGGATAAGCTTCTATCCATCTAGAAAACAAACACACAATTACTAACACATATTTAAGCTTGTTACAGGGAGGCAACTGGATAAAATCAAGCTGCAGTCTGGTAAAAGGACCACCTGCCCTCCCTATTGTTCCCATACTAACTACTGTTTTTCTTCCTGGGTTTTGCTGTTGGCACGTCAGGCATCTTTGACAAAGGCTCTCTGAAATAGTCCTGAATTTAGGATTAAACCATGTCTGATGAAATGATCTGACCATGGCGTCTCGGCCTATGTGTGTCATTCCATGATACATCCTTGCCATATGAGAAAGTAAATTATCTGGCATGACTGGTCTTCCATCAGTGTATACCCATACATCGTCATCTTCCCGTCTCCTACAACCTACTTTTTCCCATTGCTGTCTCTCTTCTTCATCTGCCTCTTCCTGCAGTTGTCTCACGTCATCCCAAGTTTCAATAGTGTTAGTAAACATAAGTTGACAAACCGTATGTTCTTTTGCTTTTCCCCGATTTATGGAAGTCTCATTCTTTGCACAATATTGTGCTACTTGATCAGCGAATCTGTTGCCTTGAGTCACATAATCATCTTCTGACTTATGTGCGGCACATTTGACCACTGCAATTTGTTTTGGCAATTGTAATGCTTCCAGTAATTCTTTTACAAATTGACTATTCCTGATGGGGGACCCCGAAGAGGTCAGGAATCCCCTCTGCATCCATAGTTCTCCAAAATCATGCACAATGCCAAAGCCATATTGACTATCAGTAATTATGGTCACTTTCTGACGTTTTCCTAATTTACAGGCATGAATTAGAGCTATCAATTCAGCCACTTGTGCAGATTGTATCCCCTTTAAACAGGATGCCTCCAGGATTTCTGCTACAGTACAGACAGCATAAGCAGACCTCAATACACCCCTTTCAGTTCGCAAACATGAACCATCAACAAACATCACACGATCTGATTCCTCAAGAGGAACGTCCTTGATGTCAGGACGGGGCTTGGTACAAAACTCAGTCACATCCAAACAATCATGTTCAGCTTCATCCTTTACTTCTTCACCCCACACATCTGGCAATAGAGTAGAAGGATTCACATTTGTACATTCACTATTGTCACATTTTCAGCTCCCAGAATCACCCTCTCATACCTAGTCAGCCGACTATAGGTGAGGTGCTGTGTCCGTGTCCTTGTTAAAAGGATTTCAACTGAATGTGGTACATACACTCTCACAGGATGACCCATTATGATCCCTTCACTCTGTTCCAGACTCAACCAAGTAGCAGCTACTGCTTTCAAACATCCAGGTAATGCTGCAGCCACTGAATCTAAAGTAGCTGAAAAGTATGCCACAGGTCGTCGTGACATTCCATGCCTTTGAGTTAAAACTGCAAGTGCACATCCATCTCTTTCACTGCAATATAATGCAAAATCTTTTGAATAATCAGGCATACCCAATGCTGGAGCCTTACACAGACTATCTTTCAATTTAACAAAAGCATCCATACTTTCTTCATCCAATTTAACTGGATCTTTCACATCATTCCTCGTCAACCTCTGTAGAGGTTTTGCCATCAGTGAAAATCCACTGATCCACTGTCTGCAATATCCAACCACTCCCAAAAACATTCGCACTTCTCTCTGTGTCGATGGAGGTTTCATGTCCTTAATCACTCTAATACGCTCTGATGTTACCTTTCTAACTCCCTTCTCAATCTTATGACCTAAATATTGGACTTCTTGTTGACAGAATTGCAGTTTCGCAGGGGACACTTTATGTCCACCTTCTGCCAAATGGTTCAGTAAAGCAACTGAGTCTGTAACACAGGCTTCTCGAGTCTTTGATGCCACCAGTAGGTCATCAATGTACTGAACCAAAACAGACCCTTCAGACATTTTCAAATCTTCCAGACACTTTTTCAATATCATTATAGCCTTGAGGAACTCGGCACCATGCCAAAACACGATCTCCAAACCGGAAAGCAAACAAGTACTGGCTATCTTGATCCAAAGGAATTGAAAAGAATCTATCACAGTATACCACTCCGCATCATGTGGGATTTGGTATAGAATCCCTGCTGGGTTTGGCACAACTGGACAACAAGGCACAACAATTTTGTTTATCTTCCTCAAATCTTGTACTATTCTATAGGTTCCATTTGGCTTTTTCAATCCCATAATAGGTGAATTACAAGGACTACTCATTATTTCTTTTAAAATTCCTTGATCAATCATTTGATCAATCACAGGAGTTATTCCTGCTATAACTTCTGGCTTCATTTTATACTGTGGTGTATTTGGATAGTCAATACCATCTTTCACTGTAATTCTAATCGGATCCACTTTCTTCATCAGTCCAATTTCCTGTCCTGTGAAATCCCATACCTCAGAATTCACTACCTTTATCAATTCTTCAGGCACACTTTTGTCTGTAAGAAGTGAAAATAATTCATTCACTTCTGTTCCTTGCTTTGCTAGCACCATTTTAAACGCGACATCCTCATCAGGTGTCTGAAATGCAATACCATCCGGTGTACAATAAATTGTGCAATTCATTTTGCACAACAAATCCCTTCCTAACAAATTCACTGGACTCGAGTCACACACTACACACTACAAATCGATGCATATCTTTAAAGGGACCAATATGTACTTCAATTGGTTTAGTAACTGGAGTATTTATCGGTTTCTTTGAGACTCCTACTACCTGGATAGTTTCTCCCGAGAGGGGTAGGTTTGTAATTTCTGCTGCTCTCACAGTAGAACGGGTAGCACCAGTGTCCACAAGAAAGGTGATATCATTACCTTCCACTTTTCCATCCACAAATGGACCTGACTGATCTACCTCTAGAGTAGCGCCAAGCACGCACTCTTCCTCCCCCCTCAGGCACCGTCATTGATTCGATTCAACATCACTTCCATCACATTGCATCCATAATTGGGGAATCACATTTATGTTAGTATTTTTACCAACCTGGTCTCCTCCGTGAAACCCTGTATCCACACTGTATCTTTGAGCATTTACACTATGTGGTAACGGTGGTTACTGGACCTGATATTGAGTAGTAACTACCTGTTGCTGCGTTGTCTGTTGCACAACTATCTCACTCTGCACCTGTGGGGCTAAAATTTGATTTCCTCCATTAGTCCTTTGCACTGATCTACACTCATTCTTCCAGTGTCCATACTTTCCGCATCCATGACAAGGAAATTTCTTTTTCGCCTCTTCTCTGCTCATTTGTCCTCAACATCTACCTACACTTGGTTTCTGAGCATTCTGACTAACTCCTCCCATTTGGTTTATACCTTGAGAATTCAACTGATTTTCTTGCTGCTCTGCTGCTTTCACTTGTGCCCACATCACTTTTTCCTTTAATTTACGATGACGAGACTCAATGTCGTCACTACAATAATTTGCATACCTCAAGATTTCGTATATCGTTTTGGCTTGCCAACACAACATGTGCTGCTTTATCATCTGGCTAATCTCAGGTTTTATTCCATACACAAACCTATACACAAAATGATCCATATCTTTATCTCCAATATTCTCAAACCCACTATACTGCTTAAAAACTTGCAATAACCTCTCATAATAGGCATTAACAGATTCATTCGGTTCTTGGGTTGTTCTATCAATTTTTACCCAATCAGTTTCCTTAGGGGAATTTTTGCTTTTCAAGAAAGTAATCACTTGATGATACTTTTTCATCACCTCATCTGAAGGTGCACCTGTTTTGGCATCCCTAGGATATTCATCCTTTGGCCAATCAACTGTTATCTTACATTCAGTCCATAGATCTGCAGGGACAACAATTTCAAATAATCCATCTAAATCTTTCAACAATACCTTCGATACTTTCACAAATCTCTCAATTTGTTTGTACCACTCCACAGGTTTTTCTCTCAATCTAGGAAACTCATTGGTGAAAGACAATATATCCTGTCTAGTCCATGGAACATGCACATAACCTCCTCCTGGAACTTCTCTCATGGGACATTCCAGAGCTACATTTTCTACTTCTCTTACTGGACGCAAATGTATCTCTTTAGCAGCCAATTCTTCTTTCTTCCTCATCCATCTACCCTTCCATCTTTCTACGTCTCCCCATTTTCTTAAAACAACCATTAACTCCTTTATCTGCAATCGTCTACCAGACGTATTCATATTTTCTATATCCTTTTCGGTAAAATCCACTCTATATGTCTTCTGCAACACCTTTGATCTTCCTATGTCCACTCCCAACTCTTCTGCAGTTTCCACTAACATCTCATGTAAATTCTTTGCTTTCCAAGTAATACTCTTACACAGATACATTAATTCATCATCCTGATATGTTTTCAGCCTGTCTGGACTTATGGTCCCAATAATCATTTCTTCCAGATCTACTTTCAACTTACATACATCTATAGGTTGCGGCTGTGTTTTTCTCCTTTGCAACCCTTTCACCCAATCATCTGATTCTTCAGTAGTTGGACCTATTGGAACTTCGCTTCTGGAAATTTCATCTAATTCTATCCTTTTGGGCTGTAACTGCATTATTTCCCTAGGCATTTCATTAATCGTTAAATTAGTCGGAGGTGTAGATCTAGTAACTATATTTGGCTGTTCACTTGTGACACTTACAGCACTAATTCTACTATTAGCTGATGTTATAGCGGAATTTAATGAGACAGTTAAAGAAGGTTCATGGACAAGTCTATTTTCAAATACAGGTATTGCTGGACCTATAGTCACTGGCACAGTTATTGCATCTATTTTCATGTTCATCTGATTTAATTTTTCAACTAATTCTTTAGTTTGTATGGCAAATTCTACTTCTCCCTCCTGCTCTACTTCGCTTTCAATTGGAACAGGTGTCATTGGAGTTTCCATTGACAGTGCATTTGGTGTCACCATCGCTGAATTCTCCTGATAAGGTGGTGGTCGTTTAACTAATATATCATCCAGCAGCTCATCATCAGATTCATTCGGGTTGTACCCATAACCAAATTGCTCTAAATGTCTCTTTTTCTCTTTGCACTTGGTTCCTGCAGTCTCTCCTACCATTAAAACTGGATACAATCCTTCAGTAATCTCTCCATTTCTCCATCTTTTCATTCTGTCCTCATGTCTTTCATCATGAAATCTTCCAAACATAAATCTATGTACTCTACCACCTCTGTGTCTTTCTCTTTCGTACATTTCATCTTCCCATTCCACTAATGCTTCAAACTGTGTAGGTCTAGGTCTTGGGTCTAATATCATCATCTTTTCTCTCAAATTACGTAATACTGCCAAATTAAAAGAACCATGCTCCGGAAAAGACCATCATTCTTCGTATATCCTACCCAATTTTCTAGCCAAATACATGTATGATAACCATATTTTAACATCATATAAGACGCTGGTGTCTTTGGTGGAGGAATAGGAACTCCTTCTCTCGTTATTACTGGTTTGTCCTTTTTAAAGAATCTTTTAATTTTTCCAAACAAAGTAAATTCCTCCTGTTTCGGTTGTTCAAAATACATTTTCGTTGCTTTGTCAACGATTTCACTTAATGCAATCCTTATCAACACGATCCACTTATAATTCACCATTCGAACTCCTTTGCTTCCCTAACGCCTAACCAATGTCAGCGCGGCACACTTTATCTCCTCCAGTCGGAGCTTTCTACGTCTCCCCTATCTTGTCCAATGCCAGCGCGGCTCACACCAACCAACCAATCTGAGCTCACTCTGTTTTTACAGACTGACCAATGCCAGCATGGCTTTTCTGTGACGTCAGCCTCTCCTCCTGCTGCTGACCCTTCCTTTACAAAAATTATCGGCACTTTTCTAAGTCCGTTTTCTTCACAATAACTTATTAGTCACAACATAAAACGATACCACACTGTCTGTTTACTTAATAGAGAGATAGTTTTTCACTCTCAAGAACTTTCTTACCATACGGGCAAGTATAACAATTCCGCTATTCTTCCCTTCACTCAAGCTAAGAGAGGACCTGTTACTTCTTTAGGGATAAGGCCAAAATTTCACAAGAGGACCTTTTATTGAAAAGGAGGTCTCGCTACTCTTCCAGGGATAAGGCCAAATTTTCACAGGTGGACCCTTCGCTATGTCACTCTTATCTTCACCTATACTCTAAATAGTATTACTAATTTAAACAGACAATGCACTTATTCCCGTGTGATTTCACTTCTCACACTTTTCTTCTGCCTTATTTCCGGCTAACTTCTATTTTTCCGGCTTCCCAGATACCCTTCTGTACCTGTGTTCCAAAGACTACATAAAATACGATACTAACCCACTTTACATAAACTATTAAACATTTAGTCAATAATCAATAAATCACCAAACTAATCAATAATAACCATCATTCTGCTACCAAGAAAAACTGATCCAGCGCAACCCCTAAATTCTTAAGCTAGGGATCAAAGAAAATCTCGTCATGCATAAATTGTTTTATCAAACAACGGGGCCCATCACACATTACCCATAAATGATCCCTGAGGACTGGCGCTGGATTTGGGGGGTTTAATTTGTCAGTTTTTTATTAAACACTATACTAATATTAATAACAATTATATTTAATTCTGACTATTAGTAATTTCAACTTCTTCTTCTTTTGGTCGATGGACCATTAGTTGAAGAGTTGATGGTGACTATGATTAACTAAACAGTTTAGCATTTAACTAAATAACCACAAAGTTGTTTCTTCAATTAATGATTTTATCTTAATAATACTCGTGATGAAATTGTCAGTGCACATACAAGATTGCATATAAGAGAACAAATTATCAAGCAATGTAATCAAAATGAATCATTTTCATCGATATCAAAGCATGCAAAGGTATGGGGGAAGAAGGTACAGCATAAATACTTGCAGAAATTATATTTGCAATTTTAAGCCATCAAGGAGGGCAATACCCACCAAAGAAACAGGAAAACCACTTCCTTGGCCGAGGTTGTGGCAAAAGGTCCCCAGAGATAGGCTCAGAGGACAAAGTCAAACAGCAAAGTTTACTATACTAACAATTAGAATTTATCTCCCACTTAATCTACCTCCTCGGTTGCAGTCTCCTCCCAAGCACTCCCACAACGTTCTCGTACCTAAAGGTTCTCTTTCTCTGTGCAGGGCTGCTCTTTCTGTCTTAGATCTTTTTCTATGTGATCTGGTCTGTGTTCTCTCTTGGTTGAAATGAAATGAAATGAAATTCGTACTTGTAAAGCGCACTTATACCCCCAAAGAGGTGTCCTGGCGCTGTACGCATACCGCTGTGGAACCCTTCCTGGCTTTTCCCTGTGAAATGTCCACTCCTGGGCACCCCCAGGGTGAAGCCAGGCATCCCAGCGCTGTTGGGGCCGTTGTGGAGATTAAGCAAGCTATTGCCCAGAGTTGCAGAGTGGGACCCATGATTAGAATAGGCACCGAGGCGAGAATTATCAGGTCCGAGGAAATTGAGCCCAAGACCCGCCGAGGCGGGAATTGAACCCTGGTCCCGGGCCAGATCTCTGCATCAGGGTCTGCCGCTCTAACCATTGAGCCACACTTCTCGTCTGATCTGTTCCGCTCCGCTCTTGTTCTGCCACACCCCCAATTGGGACATCAGTTATACCTTTCTGCCTAATATACTATCTTACAATGTTGCAGTATCGGTAGAAACTCGGACTGTGATTGGTTGTCGTAAATCATACTAGGGTCGTCTCATCCAGTTCTCCCCACAAATCCATCCTATACCGGTTCTAACAAAGGAAGGATTTAAGACCATTGCATTTGTATAATTTAACATTCATAATGATACTTTTAGCAACAATGTTCATTATAATATCCGCTTTCACGTTCGTATTGCACGTAGTGATGGCTGTTCCCGCTGTCGCATCTTGGCACATAAACAACAAGACACAGGTCAACATGGCCTTCACACGGATTGCATCATCGGGTACACTCAGCAATCTGCGAACAGGCAACCCATCTTGGCACATGCGCACTCCGTACCGACTAGGCCAGCCGCATGCTGGCTTGAACGAGAGGCCATTTTCATGCAGGCCCAATACCGTACTAAAATAAACAAACACAAAAGAATATTAATTCGTGAAATAAAACCCATTATGTTTACCTCCCATCATACTAATACCCTGTGTTAAATAAATCCTAGCGAAAGCTATTAGTTTAAAGCAGACTTCTTATTATTCGTGCACAACATGCAAAATGTGCAATGTACAACACAGCATAAACATGCATTAGTACAGTTTTTCAAAGCGCAAACAGTTAATACGTACTCATGCCAACATGATTTAGTATATTATGTAAATTGCGTTTGCCCCCTGTGTAGATGTGTGTATCTGGAGTTGATTAGTTCATGCAATTAATACATTATTATAGAGTTGCTTGACTTTATGAGGATGTATTTTACAAACCTCACTTCATCAGTAGGTTTACGTGCCATCACGCTGTGGAGGCGTCTCAGGTTTAGCGCCGTGTTCCTACCGGGCATAAACCCGGATTGGTCTGGGTGGACTAACTTTGTGAGATAGGGTTGCAATCGGACGGCCAATGTTTTTGCCAGTATTTTGGCCTCTGCATTAAGAAGTGATATTGGCCGGTAAGACATACATTCTTGCGCAGGCTTACCGGGTTTATGAATCGCGGCTATAGTCGCCAGTCGCTGGTCCCTGGTGAGTTCACCTGCTTCTAGGCTAGCCTCATACATGTGGAGCAAGTGTGGTGTGAGTTTAGTCGCCGCTTTTTTGTAGAATTCAATGGGTATGCCATTAGGACCCATCGCTTTTCCTGATTGTATGGCGCTTATGGCAAGTGCTATTTCATCCGCATTTTATAGCTTTTTGAATTTATTTTGTATCTTGACAACATGAAATACTGTGTCCCTTTTATAATACAGAGACCAATCCTAAAAAAATGAAACTTGAAATTTCCAATAGAATCAATTACAACATTAGATTCTTTGATGTCCACTCAAGAATATTCTGGATAATGCGTTTCAAGACGCAGTCCCTTCTTCAGAGGCCTCTCTGGACAAAGGAAATCAATAAAGCAAGTTGGGTGTTTTTTACAGCAACAGTGAATATCTTTAACATCACATTATCATAATTCATTCACCAGGGTGCTGTTTGTGAACAAAAAGTGTTTGCGGTATTGATGAAAAACTGAGTGTAACCCATCAGATCCATAATTGAAAGTGTGTGAGGCCATTAAAACTTTTATTTTCTGGTTATCTATCCCTCATGGTTCTACTCAACATAGTATCAGTTATTGGACATATACAAAAATGTAGCGGGATGTCCTCACACGCCACCAGGTGCCATGCTTCATCATAGGACAACCTACGCTCTCCAAAAACCTGGTTTGATGAAGAGCGGGCCTTCACCTGGAATCAGGGAAGGCACTTCTGTCTATGTGTGGACCCATGATCTAGATATACTAAAAACCAATGTGACATCCTAAATATCCCTTTAATTTGTTAGAAATGACACTTGGTATTAAAACCAAACGTGGGGACAAGGAGAATTAGCATCCCATCACCACTGTACTGTCAACATGTTTCTGCCTGATCTCTCATACAAGTCTGTGGCATTCTTCAGGATGGAAACATGGGATCCTAGTATGGCAAATATGTACTAATACTGCTGCTACAAACTAAAAGGTGACCTGTGTCAGCCTCGTTATCATATTTGGCCAATCTGTACCGGCAAACAGCTAAAAACAGAATTTATGATTTTTCTAGTGTGTAGAAATAGGGATACAAAAAATTGTAGATAACCGTATGTGTGCATCATTCGCATGCTCGGTGGTAAGTGGCACTGTACATGTGAGGTAGCAAACAATTTGTCTAGGTGTGAGACCAGCTCACAGTCTTACACTAGCAGCGGGTTGTCCAGGCCCGATGGAGGAAGGGCTCAGGAACCCTTGTAGTCACACTCTACAAGTAGTAAATGGAAGGGAGTTCAATATCATGTAGTTATGGCATCTAGTCCCGCTCGCGGTCACCAAACATCTAGGGATTCATGATCCCTTCACACATCAACCCTCTTACTTTATCAAGATGCGTTCCTCACAATAAAGGGTTTTTGGAGAGCGTGGGTTGTACCATGATGAAGCGGGACACCTGGTGGTATTAGAGGACATCCTGTTACATTTTTGTATATGTCCAATAACGGACACCATGTTGAGTAGAACCATGAGGGATGCATAACCAGAAAATAAAATCTCGGGTAGCTCTGTGTGTGAAAATATTGTGTTTGGAGGCCAGCTCACCTTGAGAATCCACAACCTCTAGTTCCCTATCTCGGGTACATTGCAGGGGTGTGTGCGTGTGTGTGCAGGCCATTAAGACTATCTGACTAGAGCTCTGACTGAACAAAAACATCCCTGTGATTCTTCCAAAGAAAAAGGTGAAAGCAAACACTAAAAAGTAGCCACACGATTCTCAATAGAAACCTAATGGTAATACCCTGTGACCGCGTGAACTCATATACATGCTGCTACTCATGCTCATAAGTAGTTCTCTAATTCTTACTCCAAAAAATGAAAAAGACCAACTAAAAACTTGTTAAAGTACGCTGCAAAGAAGCCACAGTGAAATACAAGAACTGAACAAGTGTTAAAATCTATATGTTTCATATCTGAACTGCTGAATCACACACCTATCAGGAGAAACCCGAAGACACGGACTAGGAGGTCTGCAAGTTGAATCCGAGCGTTACGCAAAGCTCCCTCCTCATACATCAGTGTGCATCTGGAAAAACGAACCACGTAATTAGCTTATCTCTCTACACAATAAACAGCGGCACAGCAATCACAAAATGCTTAGTGTGCCCGTCTTACCTAAACCGACTCCAGTGAACGAATCCTCCCGGCTGGAGACACTGTGAAACACACTACTAGATCCTAACAGTTGCACACGCTTTTACAGCGTTTTCCGTGTTAGTCATAGATATAGGACTAGCATGTCAAAAATATACGTAGTACCCGCCATCTTAGTGTTTCAAACCTCTACATCCAAAACAGTCTAAACACGTGTTGAAATTAAAAGAACCTCGGTATGACGAAAACTACCGTTTAATATTCCCTACTAAAAGAGGAAAAGAAAAGACAGGAAAAGCACAAAAATTAGATCGATGCCACCAATCACCATTAGTGTTTATTTCATACAGTGTGATTGTCCACTGTGCTCTGTCAGGTCTTTACTGCAATTGAAATTGTACAAGGAGTCATGAATTTCTAGAAATTCGTGTGCATCTCATTGAATTGTATGATGCGTTTATGGAGATATACTGCTAATTTGGTATGATAAATGTGGTGTAATTCAGAATATGAACCACCTGGTCAGTTCCTGTAGTATGTAGCAAGACTGAACTACAAAACTTTTTTCAACCTGGCACCACCAGATATGTTTCTGACCTCATGGGGTGAGAGTTTGCACTCTCAGAGGCCAGGAACAAAGCCTGATCTGGGCGGAGGTGCTTCACACCTCCTCCAGGCTGGAATGGCATTCCAGGGCAGGAAGCTTCAAAGGCGATTCCGCCTTTGAAATGCAACCTAGGCATCTCCAGATAGTGGAGAATGCCCCCCCCCGTCCTGCTTCACATTTGGCAGGAGGACAGGTGGGAATATTGGTTTGATGAAGAGGTGGGTCCCCATTCAGCCAGCACCACCCTTAAGGTGGGCTAGGTGATGTGGACCACACTTTTCAGTTACCTCCATCTTGTTTGAGAGGGAATTAGCCAATTAGGGTCAGGGTTGTGCACACTCCCCAAAGGAAGTGGTCACATAGAGGGTGTAGACACCCTAAAAGTAGGTAGCCCATTGGCTACTACCTTCCTCCCCTGTAACACCCCTAAATTTAGTATTTAGGTGGCAACCCTGCACCCCAAATTTGAGATTCGATGGATACAAAGAAGACACGGACGAAGAAGAGCTGCCAACTGTAGAACGGAGTACATGCTGCAGAATGTTTGGCGCAAAACCCTGCCTTCAGCCTAAAGGACTCGACAATTGTGGTGTGCTGCGTCGCCCTGCTGTGGTGAGGCCTACAAGAACCCCGAAGCACCTCCAGGCCTTCGCCAATTGCTAGAGAACTCCCTTGAAGTAGAGGAACTACTCCTCTGCACACCACAGGCACCGAACCTGCAGAGTCTGGTTTACCGACTTGCTGCTCCCCAACGACTCTGACGCAGCACCCAAGCAGGAGGAGGTACACCACATCCGGAGGGTCAGATTTGTCCCCCCCCCACCAAGTGAGAGGACACCAGGACCTACCGGAGCCATGCCGCAGCAATACCCAAGGTACCAGACCACCTGCAACCGAGACGAAGGATCCAATCTGGACTCAAACTGCCCAGGAAGCAAGCCCTTGTCGAGACCCCAGACTCACTTCGTGAGTGACCCAGCTGTCCGGAAATCATCCCTTCAACCTGCCTGCCCCTAACCATGTAGACCACCTTGACACACAGAGCCCGACTGACCTGTCTGCTCTGCATCCAGCCCGCCCGGCCTTGGTACTGAGGAACCAGCTGTGCTACCGTGGTACTAAGGCCCTTGCGACCCGATCCCTAGTTCGAGGCCCCCCAGACTTACATGTAAGTAGTCCTGTGCAGCCTGCTTTTAGGTGGTCCCCTTCTTTGTAGCACACTAGTTACCAAAGACCTCAGCACCCTGCTCCCGGCCGAATCAGGGACGCTCCCAATGATCCGCTGGTGGAACATTGGACCTTGGCCTGCTGCTACCCTAAACTCCGAAGGTGCACCCCAAGAACAGACAGTACAATTTTACATGCATTTTTTAAAATTTTCTCCCATAGGTTATCATTGTGTGTAATTGAGCATAACTGAATTATTTTCCGAACTTTGAAAATTCATATCTTAAAAAGTATTTGCTCTAGAACGAAGTTCTTGGTCTTACAAATTATATAAAAATCAGTGTTATTTTTGCAAATTGGTCTCGGATTTATTCTTGAGTGTGTGTCTCATTTTTTTGCCTCTGTGAGTACAACAAATGCTTAGCACTATCCTCAGATACGCCTAACTGCTCGCCCACACTACCACAAATAGAGTGTTAGTATTGTCCATTTTTCCCTCTGTATACAAATCTGGGATCCACTGGACTCTGCACAGTGTACTTCGTTTTAGTTCTTACACCTTGTCTGAAGGAATTAACAGCCCAACTGTGGATAAAGTTTGTGTCTGATTAACTACAGAAGACAAGCTACTAAGTGCTACAAGCTAAGCATACTAAACAACACCAAAGAACAAAGCACGGTTCATGCACTGCATTTATTTATTTTATCAATTTATAAAGCGCATGGTTACACCACTGGTGTGTCCCCGCGCTAACATAGACTTCTCAGTTGAGCCGGCAGGGAAGCTACCAGCTGTGAGTACCCAGGACATATAGTGGCACTCGATGATCTAGATTCTGGTTTGAAGGCTAGAACAGCCATGTCATTAATCCTCTGCACAAAGTGCTTTTGCAAGGTTCGGTTCTCAGCACCCCAGGCAAAATATTCCAGCTCTTGGCTGCGAGGTATCCAAGGGATCGAGCTCCCATCCTGACTTTCTGTATTCTTGGCACAGTGACCAGGGAGGTGCCTTTAGATCTTAAATTCCGTGCCGGTATATAGGCAGTTATCATAGAGCGGAGATATCGCAGCCCTTTTTTCCACAGAATTCTGCGACAGTAGCACATGGCCTTAAACATAATCCTCTTCTCCATGGGCATCCGATGGAGGGTTGCCAGGGCCCCCGAGGCCACTGCTCTTTAAGGAAGGTTCAAAACTAGGCGAGCTGCCGTTTTTTGAATCGATTGAAGCTTGGTTAGTCCTTTTATTGATGGTCCCAGATAGAGGATATTGCCATTGTCCATCTGGGAGGTGATTATGGCATGCACAATAGTCTTCCTGGCAGTAATCTGTAATAGATCAAGGTGTTTCCTTAGGACTTTGAGAGTCCCAAAACATTTCCCCACCAACTTCCGGATTTGGCTTTCAAACGTTAGTTTGGAATCCAGCCAGACCCCAAGATTCTTTACTTCAGCATTAACAATGCAAGAAACTACAATTGTCAATGTCAAAACTATAAAATGTAATAACCTACCAAACATACCACCATTATTTACACTGACAATTTTAGCACATTTTGACCCAAAACAAAATGCACATTGCATTTGATTTCTAACCACGACAAACAATATTCCCTAAGAAAGATACAGGTATAACTGGATATTCTGCACATATATTAATACAGACTTTATGGATCATGCTACATTGGCACAATATGTTTATCCTAAAGAAATGAGTAATTACTGAGACCTTTTACATCATTAAATCACTAACATGTGGGTAACAATCATTTTTTTTTTTTTTTTTAAATCCACTGCATTTGGTATCTTTTGTTGTGATGGCCAGTAGGACCTGTCTTCTTAGCCGGAGTATCATCCACATGGCGACGAGCAGTCAGCCATCTGCTAACATATGGCAATGTATTCTAAAGAGGAAGAGGAGGACCCATGAGATCTATGAACATTAGTGAAGAAAGACATGTGATAAAACAGTTTTGTATGTGTGACATTCTCAAGTTGATGGTGCTGAAACCACTTTTGCAGTCACCTGAAGTCACTGGTAGTGTGTTTATTGCCTCCAAAACAGATTACAGAGCTACTGCAATCTCCTTCCCAACATTGCCAATATAGTCTCTGAAACCATCTGATATGAATTTATAATTAAGAGAGAATAACACAAACTACACACACCCAAAAATACTCTTCTGCATTTTTGAGTGGCCAGCTAGGAGGGTGTTTCTGCAGCCATTAGTGTAGCCAGGGTCTTTGAGTATATGGACAGCCAGCACTTGCAGAGCATAAATAAGTTGCCCCTGCAAGCTCTGTGGGTACTGATATGTGATCAGGTCGGGGTTGACCCCACACCTTCCAAGATGGCCACCGCATCCTTCCCTACCGGATGTAGTTATTCCGTTCTAGCCATTTCGGACGGTCTCAGAAGACCGACACAGGACTTCAAACATTTAAGAGGTGGAGCAGATTATTACGGTGCAACGGAGATTCCTGAGGGAACCAAGAACACAGAAGAATACAACCAGTGTTGCCAGATTGGGCGTTTTCCCGCACAATTGGGCGACATTTTTCCCATTTGTGCGGGAAAAAACTACGCTGGCGGGTTGCGGGAAATTGGGCGACATTTGCCCTAGTGTGCGCAAAATAAGTGGTTGTGCGGCGCCCACAGAGAATCAGTAATAGGGCCGTCAATCATTCATAGCGCGAATGCGCTACGTATGATGGCCCTGCTTCTTGTTGATGGCCTGCCCCCAGAGAGAATGGACCAATGGTCTTGCGAGGGGGCAGGCCTGTCATCATTTTTTTTTTTTACTTTTTCATTTGCTTTTCTGGGCGCGCATCGTACTCGGAGCGAGTTGTGGACTGTAGTCATCTCGTTTTTCTCCCGTCGTCGACACGTCACGTGGTGGTCACTCAGGCGCTCGCAGCAGGCAGACTTGCTCCGGACCTCGACCTCTCTGTGGTCTGGTGCCCTGTCCAGCAGTCACCTCACCCGTCGTCCAGTACACTACTGCACCCTCAGCCTCAGTCGGGACCGTCAGACAGTCACTCAGGATCATAGCCTAGGCTATACCTGCTGCCTGTGCTGCTGCGTAGTGCACCTCGACCCTGGGCCCTGCAGCTGGCCGGCTGCCTGGCAGGAAAAGCGCAGGATAAGGCTGCTTGTAATCCGCATTGATCCTGCGGCTGAAGGAGGCCAAAGGCCAGGGTAGGGATCAAACAAGTTGGTGAGTCCCGCTCTGAGTGCCCCCCCCCCTCCCCACCGGGCGAAGCTTGCTTAACAGACACTTGTGGCACACAGACTGCCGAGCACAAGGGCACAGAGGGCAGCAATGACCGACACCATCCTCCGCAGCGGGGCCGAGGGCCTCAGCATCAAAAGTAACAGCGAGTACTTCAGAAAGGTAAGGGAGCGCCACAGAGGAGGGGTTGGACAGGTGTATGTGTGCACAGGTGCCCAGGGGGAGAGAAAGGGAGAGGCCAGGCTCCTTCAGTCCATTTAGATCCAGCTTGTCCAGTAGCACCGTATATCTACATAGTAATCTTTGTAAGACACCCTGTCGAAATAGGTTTTCTTTTTTCATTTATTGTGATGTCAAAAAGCACACAAATATTGTATTTAATCCGCGTACGGACAATAAAAAATGCTCCTTTTTTTTTAAAATCAACTTTAGGAGAACACCTCCTCCATTAGATTTATTGTCTAATTTATCTTACCGTACGCGGATTGATATGATTGAGGTGGGGTCCATGCAAGCACTTTTGCTACCCTTTGCAACTCCACATTCTGCAAACAGCACTCTCTAATAGCTTGCAGGATTTAATACTTCTGTCAATGCTTGTTACATTTAGCTGCGAGAACTTACCCTGAGCCATTAATTCACTGAGTCATCTTTCGGGCTAGAGATCTTCCTCAGGCAGATGAGACAAAGAAGGTATGAACAGAATCACTTAGAATCTCGAGAGAAAAAAAAAATAAGATAAATAAGCAGTGTAATATAATGTATTTTTTGGTCTGTTGAGCGCAGACCACTTCTGTTGTGAGTTTACATTACAATGTCGATTTAGTGCAAGATAATTGTGTACGGAATCTATTCATACCCATTTTGGGAACCGCACCATATGTTAATTAGTACAGTGTATGATATATCGTGATTTTTGCGTGATAAAGTATTCCCTACTGTACTTTATAAGGATAAGGATATTGCATGTTAAGAATACATTTATTACCAAATAAAATAACGAGGCCAAAGGTCAAATCCCTTTATAAGGGCACAGAACTCCGTGGTCACTTGCAATATTTAAGTTACACGAGGGAGTATTTTATTCCCTAAGCAAAATCTTCAGCCTACCCCCTTGCTTCGACCTCTTTCTGATGAAGAAATAATTCTGGTTGCAAATAATGTAAAGCTAATGAGAAATGAAATCTCTAAACTGAAAATAGCGTCTGTCTGCAGCTTTTAATTGTGAACAAACACTTATGGATGAATGTAGGAAATAAAATAATTCTATTTAAATTGTGTGTAAATACTGGCCAACACATTTGACATTCTGACACATTATGACACATCTGACAGGTGCCCAGTTAACTCCCTCCCACTATCTGTATATTGAATAGAATGTATATTTGTCCTTAAAATTGTTTCTGATGACTATTTCTGCATAATTTGAGACTTGCTACTTTGGGCTGGTTTTTGGGTTGAAACTGGTCTGCGTTGGGCTGGATTTGGGCTTATACTTGAGCGGCTTTGGGCTTGGGATGGGTCTCAAAATCTGGCAACACTGAATACAACAAGGAGAAGAACGCTGACAGAGGCAAAGAGGAGGAAGACACCGAACAGCCCGACGCCGAAGACAACGGGGAGAGCAGCACAACAACTGAGTCGAGTGAAGGGAAACCACCTGAGAGGCCAGTACTGTCAGAGACTCCGATGCTGTCCAGAGATGCTGACATACCAGAGGCAAAGCAGCAGAGTCTAGCCGTCCTCGGGAGCGGATGGACGCTGAAGCTCCTAACGCCACAGCCCAAGAGGGTCATGCCTACAGGAAAGTTCCCAGTGCACATTTTTTTTCCTTTCAGAGGTGGTAGGCAGGTGTGTGCGCTGCACGGTTTGTCCGAAAAAGAGTTGGAAACCACCAATCACTGAGTGTTCTGCACACAGACACTACGGGTGTGGTGACGGGCAAGCTGGGAATAAGGCACTAATTCTAGCCCCCACGAAAGATTGTCCTCCTGTCCTTTTCCTATTTTTTATGAGGGACACCCTACGCTCCCCCTTTCTATGCCTAGAGGGACGTCTAGAGAACCCGGATAGGAGAGGAACCATCCCAGGACCTCTGTTCAGAGGAGTCCCTGCAACCAATGTACAATGTCCTTACGCTAAGCTGGCTTATTGAGTAAAAGAGGAGGAAAAAGAATAAAAGAAAAGGAACGTACCTCGAGACCGGGACAATCATTAAAGGGGGAGGGGTGGGGGCGGACAAACCCCGGTGTTACCACAGAATCCTTCAGCTGAACCCCACACATTACAATGTTCTAAGAGAAAGTAGTAAAGGAATATAGGAAAAACATTTCTGCATCCAGGATTCAAATGGCTGGCATCAATAAATAAACATTGGGGGGTTTTTTAAATCTCTAAAAGGCTTAAATATACAAAGTAAAATATTGAGTGGTGAACTGATCTTAGCTGTTTGTGTTAAAAGTGTACTACTGCAGAGACCTATGTGTACCATGCAGATATGTTTGAATCATAGCAACGCCAGCTCAAACTTTCACCATTGTGGAAGATTTATGTAATTAGAACCACAGAGGTGAATTAGGAAAATCTAAAGTTATGAGGTAGGTACATTGGCTAAATTGATACACTAGTAACTGCTGAAAACCATGCTTAAGCTTGTCAGACAGATCAGTGGCCAAAGCGTGGGACATGAAGTGAACGCCATCCTTGCCATATTTGGAAAACATTCTGTATGCATGCAGAGATTGTGAAGTGGATTATGAAGCAAAGGGACAAGAAGTATATTTGCCACCACTCCTGATTTAGGCAGACAACCATGAAGGCTTTTGTAAGCTAAGTGAAAAACAATGCTGCCTTTTGTCAGTGTAAAACTTCCTTTACACAAGGATTGAACGAACTAACTCCGCCGCCAGCCCACTCTAAGAAGTGCATTATTCCATATGAAGCACATTTCCATGTAGAAGTGATTGCTTTACTTGCTTTCCCTCTGCAGAGGGGAGCACGCCCTCCTACGTGAATTATGCTTACCTAACCGTACCCACCACTTAATGTGTCTGTGGTAGGCACCTGCACTGATTTTAGGAGATTCGGACTAAAGTGTCACCAGCAGACCATGACCCAAAGTGAAAGTCAGAAAGGGGGGGGGGAGGGGGAAGATGGCGATAGGAAAACAAAGATGAAGGCAGAAATGTGGATAAAAAAAAGAACTTATAAGATAGCTTACCCTGGAATCAGTACCACCAGAAAACCCACAAAGAATGAACCATACATTTCACAGTAAGATATATCAGCTCCACATCAAAATAAGTGTAAGCTGCTCAGGGTCCAAGGATGAGAAAGAAATTGTGATAAAGTTTACACACAAGAAAAGAATACATGCAATTCCAGTCCTAACTAGAATTTGTAAAAAAATATTGGCCCTCACAGGGAAAGAAAACTGCCCAAGTGTTGCGAACTGTGAGAGACACCACAGTCTACAGGCAGTAATCAGAAATTACTCTAGACTACCCTCGCTAATAAGAACTTTGCACATCCTAGACATGTTACACTGCCAACATGGTGCACTGGAGAACCCCAATTTTTTTACAGTAACACTGACTTTTCACTGTAAGCACCCAGCACTGTGTAAGCACACATGATCTTTCATCTCATACATAGCTTCACTCAGAATTACTTCAGCTTTCCAGATCTAAGAGCGTTGTAACAGCAAAGCTAACCTGTGTTATGGTGTTATGATACAGTACATCGCAAACTGCAGCATTGCTGCAGTAGGTAGGGGTGAGAAGGGCAAAGAACAAGACTAGCCATACCCAGGCAAGGAAACAACTTGGCAAACTTTAACACAGCCATATGCAACGCTTTCAAATTTCCCGAGCTATAACAAAAAAAAGACAAGTTATCTTCCTATCAATGGAAACAGCTCATCAAAATTTAGTGATTGTAACACGTAAATAAAGCACATATTTTCAAATATCTGGAAATCTTTTATTATAGTGGTGTGAGATATTTAGATACTTCTGCACAAAACCAAAAAATTTGGGTATTGGAGAACCATGCAGGATTATGTAAGACAACCCTTATTTGAAGGTAAAAATGCACAGTTGCAGCAGACCCTGATGCAGAGATCTGGCCCGGGACCAGGGTTCAATTCCCGCCTCGGCGGGTCTTGGGCTCAACTTCCTCAGACCTGATATTTCTCGCCTCGGTGCCTATTCTAATCATGGGTCCCACTCTGCAACTCTGGGCAATAGCTTGCTTAATCTCCACAACGGCCCCACCAGCGCTGGGATGCCTGGCTTCACCTTGGGGGTGCCCAGGAGTGGACATTTCACAGGTAAAAGCCAGGAAGGGTTCCACAGCGGTATGCGTTCAGCGCCGGGATGCCTCAGGGTAGCAGTGCGCTTTACAAGTACAAATTCATTTCATTTCATGAGAGAAGAAATGAGCATGCGATTTATATAATTTGGCAAATAGATATGCATCAAACTGTGGTACTTACCAAATGTAAAACGATTGGTTCAAGTTGACAAGTATAATATACATAAATTGGTCTATGTACTTTCACAAACATACAGCAATAAGTGGAAGCTGAACTGGGGCGAAGCTATCAGTGTTAGGCAGATAACTCTTTCGAGTGATTTAATTGACTATAATGTTGTTCCATGTATAAGAATCTAGGATATATATGTTGCACATGACAATTGAATTGCATGTGACTTCTGCCAGCCACCCTTTCTCTAACCACATGTGCCAAGAATTAAAGAAAAAGCATTAACCTTTGATGTAAAACAGGAGACATGAAGAGATGTCCTTCAAGCGAATGAATTGAACAAAGTGAAAGCAGAAAACCTTGGATCAATCCGGGCCTCCACACTTTAGCAAATTGTGTGATTCTAGGCACATTTCTTTCCCTCTTTTGTTTAATTTAGTGGACTATAATGTTGTTCCATGTATAATAAGAATCTAGGCCACATATAAGGTGCACATTACAAATGACTTGCATGTGGCTTCTGCCTGCCACCCAACTCTAACCTCATGCACCATGGATTCAAAACAAAGTATTAAATTTTGATGTAAAACAGGATTAAGGGATGCCGATTTAGTGACATAATTACACAAAGTGAAAGCAGGAAACCTGGGATCAATCCCGGCATCCCCACTTGACCAAATTTTGTGATCCTAGGTGTTAGACCTGGCCCTCTCTGCATGGTCACCCCTAAACTTTTTGCCTTTGCCCTCAACGTTTTGCTGAATTCGTTTTTGTTGGCCTTCGGACTCTGTGCACTTTACCACCGCTAACCAGTGCTAAAGTGCTTTCTCTTTAAACATGGAAAAATTGATTTATAACTGTTTGGCATATTTAATTTACTTATAAGTCCCTTGTAGAGTGGTAAACCATATACCTAGGGCCTGTAAATTAAATGCTATGAGTGGCCTGCAGCACTTATTGTGCCACCCACTTAAGTAGCACCTAAAACATGTCCCAAGCCTGGCATGCAGCCAAAATGCAGTTTTAAATTGTCATGTCGATTTAGCTTTAAAACCCAATTGCCAAGCATAATGTACCCCAAGGGAGGCCCTAGGTGGCCCGTAGGGCAGGGTGCTGTGTAATTAAAAGGTTGGACATATATTTTTTAATTATACATGTCCTGGTAGTGAAAAACTCCTAAATTCGATTTCACTTCTATGAGGCCAATCCCTCCCACAGGATAATATTGGGGATTCCTTATTTTTATATAGCGCAAACTTGACCCGAAGGTATCGGGTATCAGAGCGCTTTACATGAGCACCAGTTACGTTACACAAGGACACATTCATTTTTGTTAGGCACGGGGAGATAAAGTGATTTGCCCAGAATCACAGGACGTTGAGCGTCATTGCCGAGACTCGAACCCGGTTCCCCAGATCTGAGATCGACCGCCCTAGCCCGTTCTGCCACATCCTCTCCCCCTTATTACATTCAATAAGCTGTAATTTCTAATTAGGAGCAGATAGCTATGTCATGTTTTATATCTATGGAATTGTAATGATAAATCCTCTAATGGTAAAGTCTGATTTTTCATTACAATTTTAAAAATGCCACTTTTAGAAAGTTGCACAAGAAAAGCCAGGTCCTCCCTGGACCGGAAACAAGCCATATGCAAAGGGAACAGGGTCAAGACTGATTTGCATATGGCTGGGTCCAAACTGGGGTGGTGTGGTGAGCAAAAGAATGATGGATTAAATCCAGATCCTTGTGACTGGGGGTGAATGTTTGCATTGTCCAGCATTCCGTCCATCAATTGTTTCTTTTGCATATGTCGCCCTAAGTGGGAAGGGTATGCCAAGACGTGGGTCCCGTGCTCACTACACCACTGGATTCAAGCTAACCTGGCTGATGAAGGGTGATGCCCTGAAACCGGTCCCAGGATGCTTGTTTCCGGTCCAGGGAGGACCTGGCTTGGCAGTTCGGGCTGGACTGTTCCCATAGGGAACGGGTCAAGACTGATTTGCATTTGGCTGGGTCCAAACTGGGGTGGTGTGGTGAACAAAAGAATGATGGATTAAACCCAGATCCTTGTGACTGGGGTGAATGTTTGCATTGTCCAGTATTCCGTCCATCAATTGTTTCTTTTGCACTTTTAGAAAGTTGGCATTTTCCTGCCCATAGCCATATGTGCCTGCAGCCTGTCTTGGGTCACATGGATGGGTGTAGCTGGCTCAATTTGAGAATTTCACCCAGACAGTCTCACAACGTAGGTATTAGGTGTGCCTCAATGGGCCATCAGCTGGCAGGATAGGGGCGGAGCAGAGCACATCCCCACTTGTAACTGAACAGGATGTGCTCTGCCTTCACACAAAGGTTGAAACACCAACCCTTTGTCAATATAGCCAGCTTGGAGCCAGGGCAAGAGAGGCAGAATATTCCATGCCCTTCAAAGAACCTTTCTAAATGCTTCTCCCACCTCACAGAAGAAGGGCGCCACAGTATAAAAATATGACCTGGACGCACTCTTCAGTTCACTCCTGGACCTGTGAAGGACTCTCAGAGGACAGATTGCCTGCTGCTGTGAGCTGCTGTGCACTCTACAAGACTGCTCTGCTGTACTTGGAAGGACTGCTTTGCTGCCTGGAGCCTGTCTCGCGTCCTCAGAGGCCAGCCCCGCTGTTGAGCCCTGCAACTTCACCTGAACCTAGGACTACCAGAGTGCAGGCCCACACCTTCTCATTTACTACATGTAAGGCAACCCTAAGGTATACCCAAGGTAGCCCCATGGACAGGGTGCCGTATATTTGAAAGGTAGGACATGTACTGGTGTGTTTTACATGTCCTGATAGTGAAATACTGCCAATTTTGTTTTTCACTATTGCAAGGGCTGTCTCTCCTATAGGTTACCATTGGAGCTGCCTTATAACCTCTTACAAGTGTAACTTCCAATTGGGAAGTGTTAGAAATGGGGGTCTCTAGTTGGCAATGGCTGGCGCCACTGTCCAAGTAGGGACCCTTCTTCCTAAGTCAGGGCAAGTGGGCTACCCCCTTTGATAACCCCTGCTCCACCCTGTGGTAACGTAGCACGAGCAGTTAGGCCTATCTCAGAGGCAGTGTGTGAAGCATTTATGACCATGCACAATAAGGCAGTAACGACACCACAAAAGGACACAACTCCAGTAGGTATAGAAAAAAATAGTATCTTTATCTAAGGTTTAGTACGAGACTCAAAAGCGTTTTAACCAGTCACCATGCATGTAAATCAGTAGGGACTTAAAAAGGGCAATACGTATTCACCAGAACGTGGCACTGACTGAGTTCAAGGCCTGGGTCTACGCGACCCGTGCGCACCAGATACCTGCCGTTGGACGGGGACACAGCACGTAGCTTCTCGAAGAAGCGGAGACGGTGAAAGGCAGACTCCCAGCGACCACAGTTCTCGATGGCAGTGGTCCGCAAAGTGCACTCGCAATGATTCGGGCACTCCGGGACAGGCGGGCCCTCAGCGGCAGCAGCATGCGGCTGCAGCAGCCCGGGCTGGTGGTGGCGATGACTCTCGTCGTGCAGCTCCGTGGTGGGCTCGCGGCGGCAGCAGCGCTCTCCTAGCTGCGGCGTCCCACGGGACGATTCACGATGGTGCAAGGTTGACAAAGACGTGGGCACTCAGCGGCAGCAGCCCTCTCTTAGCTGCGGCGGCCCACAGGACAAATCCCAATGATGCAGAGTTAGCAAGGGTGCGAGCACTCCGCGGCAGCAGCTCTCTCTTAGCTGCGGCGGCTCACAGGACAAATCACGATGATGCAAAGTTAGCAGGGGTGCGAGCACTCAGCGGCGGCAGCCCTCTCTTGGCTGCGGCGGCTCACAGGACAAATCTCGGTGATGCAAAGTTAGCAAGGGTGCGAGCACTCAGCGGCGGCAGCTCTCTCTTAGCTGCGGCGGCTCAAAGGACAATCCACGATGTTGCACAACTAACACAAGTGCGGGCATCCAGCAGCGGCAGCTCTCTTAGCTGCGGCGGCCCACAGGGTTTCAGCGAGGGTTCTGAGGATTCAAAATAAGGCGGGCACTCAGCGGCAGCAGCTCTCTCTTAGCTGCGGCGGCCCACACAGTTTCAGCGAAGGTTCTGAGGATTCAAAATAAGGCGGGCACTCAGCGGCGGCAGCTCTCTCTTAGCTGCGGCGGCTCAAAGGACAATCCACGATGTTGCACAACTAACACAAGTGCGGGCATCCAGCAGCGGCAGCTCTCTTAGCTGCGGCGGCCCACAGGGTTTCAGCGAAGGTTCTGAGGATTCAAAATAAGGCGGGCACTCAGCGGCGGCAGCTCTCTCTTAGCTGCGGCGGCCCACACAGTTTCAGCGAAGGTTCTGAGGATTCAAAATAAGGCGGGCACTCAGCGGCGGCAGCTCTCTCTTAGCTGCTGCGGCCCACACAGTTTCAGCGAAGGTTCTGTAGATTCAAATTAAGGCGGGCACTCAGCGGCGGCAGCTCTCTCTTAGCTGCGGCGGCCCACACAGTTTCAGCGAAGGTTCTGAAGATTCAAATTAAGGCGGGCACTCAGCGGCGGCAGCTCTCTCTTAGCTGCGGCGGCCCACACAGTTTCAGCGAAGGTTCTGAAGATTCAAATTTAGGCGGGCACTCAGCGGCGGCAGCTCTCTCTTAGCTGCGGCAGCCCACACACAGAGTTCACAAGGATTATCAGTCCGCGTTCCTCACAGTAGGACTGGAGGTTCCGGATTACTCGACGGAGGCCTCACCTGCAAGTAGAAATGCTAGCAAGGGAATTCGGGCGGCTGACGGGGTGAAGTCTAATGTCCCTGAGACTTCAGCAGGAGGCGCTCTCAATTCAGGCCCTTGGGTAGTTTCTTCAGCAAGCTTGGTGAAAGTTTCAAAGTCCTTTCCTCTGTCCGCTCGGACAGAGTTTCGTCTTGACATCCAGAAGGAACACACTTGAAATAGGTTTCAGCGCAGCGTTTTATACCTAAAAAGTCTTTGTTCTCTGCAGTCACAAATCACTGCATCCAGCCAGAACCAGTTCAGTGGGGTCGGGGAGCACTTGGTTTACGAGGCGACATCCTGCCCTTTAAGAATCTGGGGGTCTGCTATCAGACGCCCAGTGGGAGATGGAGCCATCATTCACCTTGCCAGGCACGGCCCTGCTCAGATCAAAGAGTCACCCCTCCCCATACTCTAAATGCCGATCTCTCTCTCCAGCCAGGTCTGACCCAGCTGGCCCTGCCGCTCCAAAACCAGACGGCCAATACACACGCTAGCAAAAGCCTACAGGAAAGCTTCAGGCCAGAAAATACCTAGTTTCTAGTAGAGGCATTTTCGAACACGGGCTACGCTAATAATCCTTACTAAAAGATGCATCTCAATGTTCTGAGCTTAAACATATCAAATTCGACGTTCCTATCAGGTTCCTGGGGGCAGGTAGGATTAAGGCATGTAATACTCAGCCTGCACATTCTGGCCTATGAGAACGGGTGGCCTCGCAATAGTAAACAGTGAAATGGAGGGTAACTCGCTATTAGAACATGCTACACAGACATACTTTAAAAGCTGCTTCGGTGGGTAGCGCAAATCAGCGCTGCCGGCCCACCAGCAGTATTTGGTCTACCAGCCCTGGGCACACACAGTGCACTGATACTAGGGACTGACAGGTAAACCAAACGAGCCAATTATGATTATCCCAATTCATACAGTTATCTTTACACAGGGAGCATTCGCGCTGTGTCACTGATTGGCAGTGGCACAGCGCCCAGAGCATCTAAATCCAGCCAACATAAAAGGTCAGAAGCGAAAAGAGGAAGGGAGACCCGCGCCAATGATGCCAGGTCTAACAGGAACAGATAGAGATTTGTAGTTTGGGGTCCCTGAACTCACAATTTAAAAATACATCTTTTAGTAAAGTTGAATTGCGTGTTTGAAAATGCCACTTTTAGAAAGTGGGCATTTTCTTCCTTTACCATTCTGTGCATCTGCCGGCCTATGGAATACATGTCTAAGGGAGGGTGACAGTTGGGCTGTTCATGCATTCACTCTAGACAGTCACACAAAGGGAGCTGTGGTGTGCCATGCATATCCTAATGGCTCATCACCAGGCTGATGGGTCTTCCTGAGCTAAAGTGATGGGAGGAGATGTCACTGACACTTGAACAGGGCTGTGCCTGTCCTCACACCAAGCTGTCTCCACCCCTTATAGCGTGTCTGGAGCCAGGTCAGGGAAAGGCAGGGTCTTGTGCACTACAGCGACTTTCCTTTGAAGTCTCCTTATTTTAAAGGCAGAAACTGGTATAAGCACTGGAGCTGTGACACCATAACTTTAGACCATTTCTGGACTAAGAGGACATTCTGCCAGGAAAAAGAGCTGGGTGCTGTAGGAGGAAACTGACACTCTTCTTGTTGCTTTGTGTTGGCCCGCTGCTTCTGTCCTGGGAGTGAAAGGACTGGACTTTACTTTTTACATCCTGATTTCCAAGGTTCTTCAAGGACTTGTGAGTACTTGCCTCCTATTAAAAAGTCTCAGGGCCATTAAAGACTTCATCTGCAGGCCCTGAACTCTTTTGCTTGGAGTTTTGACCTGCCAAGTGGTGCCAATTCCAGTTCTGGGCCACTGGAGGTGGTTTTGCTGCTAAGAGCCCAAAAAACCCACGCATCGCCTCTCAGCACCCGTTTTTCCCCGACGCAGCGCCTACCGTGCGGCTGAAAGATCATCGGAACCCGAGTCCTGAACACTGCATCACCGACGTCCGTGGTGACCGCTCTGACTCCGGCGCAGGCCCTGCTGTACGGCTGAAGAAATCAACGCATCACCTGCTTCGTGGCCGGAAAATCAACGCAGCGCCTGTTCCGCCACATCGAACAAGTGCGTCTGATTTTTGATGTATCATCTCTGTGCGCCAAGTTCGACATGGCCCAGCAGTAAAGAATAGACGCCGCTTGTCTGGAGATTGACGCATCCCCTCACAGTAAGGAACAAACGCATCATCTCCCCTGCTCTGCACTAAAGAACCAACGCATCACCTCCCTGGCAGTAAGGAACCAATGCATCACCTCCCGTCAGTGGCGTAGCAAGGGGAGGGGGGAATCCACCATGGGTGGCACGATTTTTGGGGACAGAGAATCACCAGCACTCCCCTGCTCTTTCATGCGGCCAAAGGTCTAGCTGCGCCACTGCCTCCCCTAGGAGTAAGGAACCTACGCATCACTTTAGTTTTCCAGTGCCTCACCTCCCCTGTGCCTGTTTTTGTCTTTGATTTTGACGCGTCCCAGGTACTTGGTGCGAAAAATGTGACGCATTGTAGGAAAGAGCCCACTTTTTACATGATTACCCCCCACCTTTTGCCTGACATCTGATGCAACTTGACGTACCCTGGGTCCCTGCCAATCCGGTTCCCAGGGCCTGTGTTCTTTCCCAAAACTGTACCTTTGTACCCCCAATTGGCACATCTCTGGCCACAGGTAAGCCCCTTGTAAAAGGTACCATGGGTACCAAGGGCACTGTGACCAGGGAAGACCTCCAAGGGCTGCAACACATATTGTGCCACCCTCAGAGGCCCTGTACCTTAACACCCACACACTGCCATTGCAGGCTGCGTGTTTTGGTGCAGAGAAAAGTGACGAGTCGACATGGCACACATCCCTGTGTGCCATGCCTGGAACCGACTGTCTGGGGCCTAGGTAAGTCACCCTTTCAGCAGGGTGCACCAGCCCTCAGGTGAGGGCACAGTGGCATGAGCCCTGTACCCCTACAGTGTCTAAGTCCATTCTCAGACATTGTAAGTGTAGTAAAGCCATAAAGAGTATATGGTCTGAGAGCTGGCCCTTACGAACTCCACAGCTCCATAATTTATATTAATAACCATAATAACTTTCATATTTCACTATAATAATTCACCACTAATCCTTTATGGGTTCCGGAGTAGCGTGCTACTCACCAAAAAAGCACTTCAACACCTCATCAGGGGTAGCAAGCGCTATATAAATGCAAACCTTTTCCCTCTTCTATCCCCTCACTATCCTTCTCAATCCAAATAACTGACTAACATGCTCACCACTCAAATTACTTGCACATTTCACTATACTAATTCACCACTGATCCTTTGTGTTCCAGAGTAGCGTGCTACTCGCCGAAAAAGCACCGAAGCCTCGTCAGGGGTAGTAAGCGCTATATAAATGCAATTACAGTACAATACAATAATGGCTTTACTAAAAACTGAAAAGTTTGGTAGCAAACTTCTCAGCACATTAAACCCACACTGATGCCAGTGTGGGGTTTAATGTAAAATGCACACAGAGGGCATCTTAGAGATGCCCCCTGAAAAAGGACTAGTCCTGGTGTGGTTCCTGAATGGTTGCCCGCCATGTGCCACCACCAGACAGGTTTCTGGACACCTGGGTAGAGGGCCTCCCCTCTCTGGGTCCAGAAACGAAGCCCAGCCTGGGCAGAGGTGTCATGCCTCCTCCCCCAGGATGGGTTAGGTCCACGAAGGGGAAGCTTCAAAGGCCTGCCGCCTTTGTAAGCTACCCCTGCCTTTTGCTGCCCCCAGCAACTGGATCCCACCAGTTCTGCCCCCACTTTGGGCAGGAGATTCGGCGGGAAAACCGAACTAGGAGGAGAGTTGTGCCCACCTTTGCCAACCCCAACCCTCGGGTGGGGGAGCCGAGGTGAAGCCCATATCTCAGTCCCCTCCATCTTGAAGATGAGGGGACCCAGTCAATTAGGAAGAGGCTCATGCCCTCCTCCCACTGGAGCGTGGCATAATAGGGGGCACAGCAACAAACTCGCTTTTGAAGACGGAGAATTCACCCATACAGGACAACATCTCGATTTATCTCACAATTCCACTGGCAGTGGATATAGTTTCTAGTACCACAAATCCAGCAGAGCTGCCCTTTGGAACTCTGTACCATTGGGAACTACTCCCACCTCCACATACAATACACCATTGGCAGTGGATACTGCTGCCATCCCGCAGTTTGACAAGTGCTGTTGCACTGGATTATACACCATTAGAACTTATACCGTTCTGCACTTATCAAGCACTGTTGACCTCCCACGTCGGTCTATTCATACCATGCAAGAAGCCTGACCGCTGAAACTTATCAATGTTACGAGCCCTGGCGAAGCCATAGAAATACCTCCCAAGACGACAAAACACGTGTTGGCTAAAGGAAGGCTTATCGAAGCAAATAAAGCAAAGCTAAATAGAAGACAAGGATTCACTCATGTTTATTGTACCACTTTTCCAGAATGTGTTGATTAACTTGTTTTTGCGTGTGCTTCATGAAGTTGGGCATTGTTATTCAATCCTAGAATTGTACAAAGGGGAGTAGGGTGTATCTTTCCATCTTTGAACGCACTGCGGGTTAAACCCTGGTCTTTCATACTCATATGGGATAACTATATGAGAGCCTGGTACCTCACAAACATCCAATTAGGCAATAACCATATTAGGGGGGGTGTACCCACCCAAGGAAGGGACCCATTGGTCCCAACCTGCACACCCCTTTAATGCCCCTTAATGTAGTATTTGGGGTGACCCGGAACCTTGCCTCCTCAGATGCAAGGAATAAAGAAGGACCGAAGAGCCCTGCGGACCCAGAAAGAAGAGGACACCAACTGCTTTGACCCTAGCACTACCAGCCGGTACAGACTCCGACCTGCCTACAGCGGAAACTCCTGCCTGTTCAGCAGCCTCCCAGATCCCGGTGGACTCGTCCTGCACCCGTCTTACAGACTATCTCCTGTGAACACTGGATTTGCTCAACAAAGACTCACCCACAGAATCCGGATCCAGGCGGCTCCGCGAATTTGCACCACTCTGCACCCGACGCCCATGGCCCGAGTGGCCCAACACCACGAGAAGGTCTCCCCAGCGATCCCGACTAGGGATCTGGTGATACCCGACCTCCTGCAAGCTTCAAGCCGACGCCTGCAGCCTCAACCTGAAGGGTCCCACCGACCGCCACTGGAGGTGGTAAGAAGATCCCGACGCCAAGAGACACCCCTGCACCCGACGCCCCACGGCCCCGGGTGGCCCAACCGATGGTGTCCAGGCATCCCCCAAGATCCCAACTTAACTCTCCAACTGGTGGTCGCCTTCAGGAAGCCTCCCTGCCCGAGCCTGCAACATCTTTGCCGAACCAGAGATCCCCATTGGAATCCACAGGCACCCCAAAGTTGCCTTGGCACTCTGCACTAAGCCGCCCATGTGCCACTGGTGGTGCAGCTCATGTGCGGATTGTTGGCCCCTACAGTGCTGATCCTAACCCCAGGTGCTTTGCTCCCTAGCCAAGTGGCCTGCTCGTAAGCCGTCCTTGACCGAAGGCCCCCTTAGCCCCACTGGCCAGCATTGGGCCCCTGAACTCTGCACCCGGCTGCCCCAGTGCCGCTGGTGATGCAATTTGAGTGCCTACTTGAACCTTGGCTCTAACCCCCAAAAACTATTCTTGCAGGTCGTTTACTTACCTGCAATCCGATAACCTTCTTTTCCCCATAAAAAACAATGTTGTGATATTTTGTTCCTAAAAATGTTGTTGATTTGAACTTTTGTATGAAAAGAAAGTAACTGTGCTTAAAGTTAAGAATTGTTGTAATTACCAGTAAGTGACAACAGCCAGTGTGTGACATCTCAGCATATCACCTCAAGACCTAAAAGTAACTGAAAAGTAGTCCAAGAGTAATTTAAAGTAATCTCACTGTATTTTAAACTGCTTTAAAAGTAATACAAACCTGTAAATGATTCGAATACAATCCACAATTGCAGTTCTGTGTACAGCTTTGCATTTGAAAGTGTTCTTACTTACCTGTGCCAAGCCCTGCTTGATTCTACAAAATAAAATACAAGTATATAGTTTTTATACTTACACAATTGGTCTGGATTCAGTCTCTGAGTGTGTGCCATCAGCCTTGAGTAAGTGAATACAATAAATGCTTAACAAACCCTCTGGATAAGCCTAACTGCTCACCCACACACCACAAAGAGAGCGGTTAGTGATTATCTAATTTAGCCTCTGCTATACCTCTGGGAATCCCCTGGACTCTGTGCACAATATACCTTACTTTGGTATAGTATATAGAGCCACCTTCCTACACGCATCAATAGTTTCTTATTGACTAAACTATTTTTTAACCTTTTTAAAGTGATATCTTGATTTGTGTATGTTGGATTTTTGTCGTTTTGGTCTTGTTTTATTCAGATAAATATTGGTTATTTTTCTAAAATGGTGTGCTGTCCATTTGTAGTGTTTTCACTGTGTTACTGTGTGTGTTTGTACAAATGCTTTACACATTGCCTCGGAGATAAGCCTGACTGCTCGTGCCAAGCTACCCAAGGGGGTGAGCAGGGATTATCTTAGTTGTGCGACTCCCTTACCCTGACTAGAATAAGGGTCCCTACTTGTACAGGGTGCAAATCTCTGCAAATAGAGACCACCATTTCTAACAGTACTGCACTATGTTTATTGCATGCACCTAGAGAAAAGTTAATGCTAATAAGTCTGAATAGAAACAAACATCTTGCTGCCTACAGAGTTATTTTCTCTTTAAGGTATCGTTCTCTTAATGATTTTATCAGACGCATCATTCATGTCCAAATGTATCAGGCACATATCTACCTGCTTAGTTACGCTTCTTGGGCTATACCCCTGTAAAAGGTGACATTTTGAATTAAAAATGTATTAACAAATCTAATAATTTGCCTCAGATGTTAACATGAAAACATATTGTAAAATGACAGTCAAAATGTGCAAAACGCATCATGCTGCCATTTTCACTGGTAGGCCGCTGTTAGATTTCCCTTTAACAAATAGAAGCTTTGGAAATTGCTGAGCCATACACAAATGTATTTGTGATTTGCTTAGAATCTTCATCATAACTGCAAAATGTTCTGGTTTTATAAATGAATTATCTTTCTTAAGCAACATGTTCTCATTTGCACTAGGCTTGAATTTCCTATCTATCTTGTGTTCATATAATGCTGAAGAGAAAATTTGCATAATTTAATAACTCTCACTTACATGGAATACAAAAAGCATTACCCAACTAGAAATCTTCAAGTAAATGTTTCTGTCTTTAGTGTAGCTCATTGTCACGCAGTGAAACATTGAATAAATGATAGAATAGACTCTGCATTATGCTTCCCTGGGAATCAAGGTTAACGTGTCCAGAAACACAATTGTTTAGTGATGTCTGTTACATATTTGATAGTAGACTGTCAACTAAATGGTCTTTCCATGGGAAAGGAAGTATGAAGCCTGCTCACTATCGAAAGATGTCTTTACATTGGACAGAAGTGGTCTAACCTGCAACAATGAGTTTCATGTGTTTTTGTATTTTATTTTAGTGCGTTTTTCTAGTTAGACAGACAACTGCTGACAGCTGCTTCTGTTGTCTGCCATGTATGGCGGTGATGCTCCCAGACTCTCAACCTTCCTATTTTTGATGAACACAGCTACTGCTGCATCTGTTTCCCCATATTTCCCTGTTTAGGCTTCATTTGTACAGATTGCTACTGCAGCTGTATGCTGATGCTCTTCGGATATTGAGATTCGGCTGAGTTTCATGAACTTCTCTATATGGGCAGTTTGACTACTTACTTTGATTTCCAACTTCATGCTCCTTTGATCTCACTCTTTTTCTCGAACTCTTTATAGGTCCTATTAACCTTTGATTCCGGACCTTTATTTAGAATAGGGATTAGTTATTTTATGGAACAAGTTTGTCATTTTGCATTACTATTGATTCTAATCATATTTTTTCTTGATACATTTCTGTAAACTGATTTATCTGACATTCAAAAACGGTGGCAAAGATCTGTCGCCTAGATGAAGAATTTTGCACGGAGTTGGAGCCCAATCTTGCGAGTCACAGATTGAACTTGTACTGGAAATTAAATTTTGGACTCTTTCCACACTATCGCCCCCTTAAGAGACCTATCTTTATCTTTCTACTTAAAGCACTGGCTGTGACTACGGCTAGACAAAACATGTAGGTTGCAGATATGTGGATGTTGTTCCCTAGAGATTTGGGTAATTTTTCCAAATCTTCCAGATGATAAACCTTCAACCTGAATTTCCAGAAAAGGTGTGTAGAAATGTCAGAGGGAGGGACTGGTGTCAGGGAGGCGGAGCAATGGTGGCATTCACACTAGCAACACTGCAGACACTAATAGAGATACTCCTTAACTGTAATATTAGCAGCCCAGCAGAGTCGTAGACTGGGCTGAGCAGTGGGCATGGCCACATACAGTATTTACAAGGCAGTAGCCTGCCCCAGTTACTCCGTTACGCAGAGACACTTACCCCATGCTAATGGAAAGCAGCAAGTGTCGCTTTAAAGTTACAAACAAGCTGTGGGTGCCTGGAAAATGTGTGCAAGGCAGTAGAGTACTTGGCACCCAGACACGGAAAGGCTGATGAAAGATGTGCAAGTGAGACGTGAAATCAGGTCTCACAAGACGGAGATGAAGAGGGGTGTACACGAGAACAGAAACGGAACATATTTATATCAGCTTGTTTTCTAAATATTCGGAAACAGCGCAAATAAACAGTGGGTGAAATATACCTTTTCTAGTTAGTGTTTGTATTCACTGACATGACTGCCAATCTTTAACGACTCCTTTCTCCTGCAGTAAATATTTCAACAGATCTTAACGCATATTCCCGCACGTTTTTGACTGACTGTCTCATCACAAAAGAGAATATAAACATCTGTCACTTACATTACGTATTAAAAATGTGCACTGCCAATATGTCAAAAGGTTGGCACCTTGCCTGCTATAGCATGCAAGTTAGCATCTTGCCATAACAAGCATTGGCATAGCCAATAGGTCTCGCCGTTTCGACCTCATAAGTGTATAGGCAGAGCTATTGGCTTTGCCAATGATTTTGAGCTCTGTTGTAGAGAATTGTGGCTGCTGTGCAGCATGTTGAAAAGTTAAAATAAAAGTGTTATGAGCATTTTTGTTACCTTATATATAACCAAGAAAACAACAGTAGAGTGGAGGTTGGGAAATTGTACCTGATTTACGAGTAGCAGACGAACACTAGAGGAGAATCAACAGATGCCAGATTCCGAGGGCAGACTGAGGTGGTGCTGACTGATGCTGAGGTGGTGGTATGCTGGTACAGAGATGATGCTTAAGTGATGCTGAATGATACTCAGGTGATGAGTGATGTTGATGTGGTGGTGCTGCACTGGTGTTTAGGTGGCGCTGGGTGATCCTGAGTTGGTGCAGTGCTGAGGTGATGCTACACTGATGCAAAGGTGGTGCTGCGCTGTTGCTGAGGTGGGGCTGCGCTGGTGGTGGTGCACTGATGCGGAGGTGGTGCTGTATTGATTTGGTGCTGAGGTGGTGCTGCACTGAACAAAAGAAAGGCACAGCTGCAATACTTAAAGATGAAGCACGGCGTGAGGCATACAGAAGGAGAGTGAGGAAAAGAAGTGCAGCGTGCGGCACAAGGAAGGAGAGTGAGGAGAAGAACAGCAAGAGGCACAAGGAAGGAGACTGAGGAGAAGAGCGGCGTGGGACAGAAGGAAGTAGAGTGAGGAGAAGAGCAGCATGAGGCACAAGGAAGGAGACTGAGGAGAAGAGCAGCGTGAGGCACAAGGAAGGAGAGTGAGGAGAAGAGCAGAGTGAGGCACAAGGAAGGAGAGTGAGGAGAAGAGCAGAGTGAGGCACAAGGAAGGAGAGTGAGGAGAAGAGCAGAGTGAGGCACAAGGAAGGAGAGTGAGGAGAAGAGCAGAGTGAGGCACAAGGAAGGAAACTGAGGAGGAGAAGAGCAGCATGAGGCATAAGAAAGGAGAGTGATGAGAAGAGCAGCTTGAGGCACAAGGAAGAAGAGTGAGGAGGAGAAGAGCGGCGTGAGACAGAAGGTAGTAGAGTGAGGAGAAGCGCAGCATGAGGCACACTGAAGGAGACTGAGGAGAAGAGCGGCGTGAGACAGAAGGAAGTAGAGTGAGGAGAAGAGCAGCGTGAGGCACTGAAGGAGACTGAGAAGAGCAGCATGAGGCAGAAGGAAGGAGACTGAGGAGAAGAGCAGAGTGAGGCACAAGGAAGGAAACTGAGGAGGAGAAGAGCAGCATGAGGCATAAGAAAGGAGAGTGATGAGAAGAGCAGCTTGAGGCACAAGGAAGAAGAGTGAGGAGGAGAAGAGCGGCGTGAGACAGAAGGTAGTAGAGTGAGGAGAAGCGCAGCATGAGGCACACTGAAGGAGACTGAGGAGAAGAGCGGCGTGAGACAGAAGGAAGTAGAGTGAGAAGAGCAGCGTGAGGCACTGAAGGAGACTGAGGAGAAGAGCAGCATGAGGCAGAAGGAAGGAGACTGAGGAGAAGAACAGCATGAGGCACATTGAAGGAAACTGAGGAGAAGAGCAGCATGAGGCACACTGAAGAGACTGAAGAGCAGCATGAGGCACACGGAAGGAGGCTAAGAGCAGTGTGAGGCAGAAGGAAGAAGAGTGAGAAGAGCAGCGTGAGGCAGAAGGAAGGAGAGTGAGGAGAAGAGCAGCATGAGGCAGAAGGAAGGAGAGTGAGGAGAAGAGCAGCATGAGGCACAAGGAAGGAGTGAGGAGAAGAGCAGCATGAGGCACAAGGAAGGAGACTGAGGAGAAGAGCAGCACGAGGTACAAGGAAGGAGACTGAGAAGAGCAGCATGAGGTACAAGGAAGGAGACTGAGGAGAAGAGCGGCGTGAGGCAGAAGGAAGGAGACTGAGGAGAAGAGCAGCATGAGGCACATAGAAGGAAACTGAGGAGGAGAGCGGCGTGAGGCAGAAGGAAGGAGACTGAGGAGAAGAGCAGCATGAGGCACATGGAAGGAGAGTGAGGAGAAGAGCAGCATGAGGCACACTGAAGAGACTGAGAAGAGCAGCATGAGGCACACGGAAGGAGACTGAGAAGAGCACCGTGAGGCACACGGAAGGAGACTGAGAAGAGCACCGTGAGGCACACGGAAGGAGACTGAGAAGAGCAGCGTGAGGCACACGAAAGGAGACTGAGAAGAGCAGCATGAGGCACACGAAAGGAGACTGAGAAGAGCAGCGTGAGGCACACGAAAGGAGACTGAGAAGAGCAGTGTGAGGCACATAGAAGGAGACTGAGGAGAAGAGCAGCAGGAGGCGAAAGGATGGAGAGGTACAGGAAGGTAGCACTGCTCTTAAGTGCACCCATCGTTGCTGCGTTGTTGCTGGACAGGGTAGGTGAAGTCAGCACTGCACACAAAGACAACCCAGTGCCCAACCGCGAGTGCAGAAGTAAGGTTGTCAACCGTCCATTTTTTGTTAATTTACACCATTGCTCACAATGAGCAGCTGCAGGATGCCATTTGTCCAACTTTTTGGCACTCACAGGTGAAGCAAGAGGGGAAGGATTAGAGCTGCCAGGCAGGGCACCTTGAATAGTCTGCAAGACTATGCAACTCACACTATTTCCGCCTCTTTATTAACTTTAAAACAGGTGCTTATAAGTGGCCAAGAGGGAAAACCTGCAGCATAAGAGGATTGTTGTGGTACGAGGCCGGTGGTCACTCCAAGTTGTAGGGGGTGATTCTAGAACTTGAATCTGATCTCCATGATCCTGCACAATGCAGCTTCAGGAGAATGTTCAACTGCAATAATGCAAATAGAGAATGCCACCACCTGCTGTAAAACAGCCCGGAATGTGTGAATTAAAACCATGCTGGGGTCATGTACGGGAAATATGCCTTTGGTGTATATTTTGTCCATTAAGCCCATTACAGAGCCACAGTCAAATAAATGATTTGCCCAAGCTTGAACAGTTTGCTACAGAAGGAGACCTGAGCCAGCAACACACTACTACTTACTGCAAATGTTATACATTATGACGATATACATGTACCACCACATTGCCTTTTGGTCAATAAACCACTGTCCACCTCACAGTAATAACCAGTCCAGTTTTTTTTTTGTTTTATCTACATGCTTACTAGTAGTCTTAAAAAATGATAATCTAAATAACCCCTATCTTGACAAAAAGGAAGCACAGGCATAAATTAAAAAGTGATTGCTCAAGAGCACACGATTCCTAGTGGAAAGGCCGGGATTAAATATTATGCCTCCTGGTTCCACAGTTTCCAACTAACCCCCTAAATCACAACTGTTGTGAAAGTGATCCTGATGGCAGGCTTAAGGGCGTACACTTGACAGTTGAAAGAGAAATGACACCGCATTGTTGGAGCTGCCTAGCTAAAGAAGTGTTCATTTCCAGCATAGTAGGTGCAGTTGTAAAACTGAGATTAGATGTTAATTGCTGTACTTCCGTGGTTAAAACGCACCCACTGGACCACATCTATTTCAATGCTGTTTTCTGAAACCCACACTCAGATTGCATAGGTGGCACGCAAAACCCGATTGCTAGATTCAGTTTTAAAGACATTTTGAAGGCCTTAGTTTGATGGTCGAAATATATCCTTTCAAAGGTTATAATAGGATTGTTCTTTCTCCTGGAATATAGGTTCTGATGGTCTGTACCGTTCAGATTGGCACGGTTTGTTCTGTCAAAAAACATCTTTGTGCATTACATAGCGCTCCACGTGTAAGTAACAAGCAAAACAATGATTTTGAAGGTTGCATAAGATCCACCCCAATAATGTTTTTGCTCAGCGAAACCCTCTGAACTTTTGTGAGCTCTACATATCACTTGTATCTAACTAAATTTGTTTATAAGTCAATGTACGTACTTTACAATGTAAAAGTTGACTAACTAAATAGCAAAACCACTTGGATGCATGGCCACTGTAAGGAAGAACCTCACCTCTCTCCATATGTTTAATTGGTAAGTGGTTTGATGTCAAAGTGGAACATCTCATCATTCACTCGGGCGCACACACATCGCACATGGGGATTTTTTTTTTTTAAAGGAATGACAATTCAAATCAAACCAGTAATTTTGTATTAGCAAAGTATATAGTGGCTACTAAATAAGTCATGATGACTAGAGCAACATTTTAAGTGATTTGTACAGTTTACAATAGGGGAACCACCTTACTCCAAGTAATTACAGACACTGTCTCCTTTCGTGAACTTCTCACCTACAAATCTTTGCTTTCAGGTGTGTTAGTCTAAATAGTCCAAAGGAAGAAAAACAATAGCCTGAAATGCCCATAATGCAGCAGTGATCACACGAAATTTCGATACTGGAAACAGTGTGCGTAATGGCCTAGAAGGTAGTGGTCACTCAACGTTACAATCATCAATTGAATCTTCAACTGCTTAGGGTAGCTTAAAAAGCTATTTACCGCTCACAATGAGAATGGGCTTTGGAGAGGTGGAGTTTAAAAGGGGCAGGATTTCGTTTTATAGCAGTGCCAATTTTCTAGCCGAGGCCACTGCCGGATTAAAGACCAACCCTTGCTTCACTTAATTACTGCAGAGACCAGGAGAGTGAATGAGAAGAGAGACATAATGAAAATACAATTGAGCAGGAAGAGAAGGTAGAGTAAGGAGCCGAGCCGAAAACACCATATGAACATGCGATTGTGAGCTACATTTGAACTCCGAGCCATGTGTCCTAAAACTGAATACCTACCTGCCAACACTGCATAGGAATTACCCTTGCATAAGATGTACGATATTTCTTTTTGCCAGTAATAGCACCCATTTTCGTAAAGAGCCCTCCATCTTTTATTGAATCATATAAAACCACCCACAAACAACCGTGCACCCCGAGCATCTAATTTACTGAAGTCGAATTAGCATTAGCAAGCAAAATAATGCTAGGATCAAAAAGAAAAATCCTTCCCTTCTATCTCAAGCTGAACAGACACAAATATAATCCACTGTCCAAAAATAAAACTAATTTTACCATCCCTGAACATTACACTACATCCTGAATCTAAGATGTTATAAACGGATTCATTTTACCAGTGTGTAGGTATAGTTTTACTTCCAAAGAATAACGCCACTTTCATTGAACCCATCTCCTTAACTCTGCTTAAATTATTTTCATTCTGTATATTAGTTGATGTGTCAAAACATACCACACGAGAAATTGTCGCTATAACAGTGTATTACCGTGTCGACCTTACGTTAGACTCAAAAGGGCAAAATTGTATTACAATTTTTTTCACCGATTTCAGCACCACTCCGCCCTTGGACGCGGCCATCTTGCTTTGCTCCCTGACCTGTCACCTTCTCCGACAGTAGCCAATCAAAACATTTAACTACATATCCCAGCAGGCATTTTCAACAAAGTGCCGCACACAACAGACACTAAGGGATCCGATACCTAGGGATTTGTAGTCTACTGCTCGATAATTAATTCTGCAGAAACCCAGAAACTAAACAGATACGTTTTCACATTTTGTTTTCAATACATTGTATAAGCAGACTTCTTGGTGGTGACATACACTCGGAAAAATTATGCCAAGCTTTCGTTCTGACCAGGCACCATAATGTATATGAGCAGTCTCCAAGACTACACAATGACCGTACGTGTAAAGTAGAAAGTAAATATAAACAAGAAACAGGTTAGATACGAATGTTCAAAATAGTTGGAAGATATTAACGAATTACCAGGTGTACTGACGCTATATTCCAGCAGATGGCACAAGTTCGTAATAGAGTGGATTTGTGCACCACGTAAGAAACGTCTTAAAAGTAGATGTAAAATAACAACAAGCATTTGCAATGGAATAGGACTCGCATTTACGCGAGACCTATTGCATTGGAAACGGGAGTGCGGGTGGGCAAGAAGGCATGAACAGGAGTGGGGGCGAGAAGTCACGGACTGCGGGAGGGGGGAGAGACAGGGAAGAAAATAGTGTTTCGGAGTAAAGAGTTCAGTAGCCATGGAAGGATACAAATGAGGACATGGCCGTCATGAGGAGGGACTAACAAGCCTAAAACCAATCGGAAGGCAGCATTTAGGACCTAAGCCAATGAAAAATATGGGCGGAGAGTGGGCGGAGCTTCCACACTATACTGAATACTGCATGCCTCGCAAAGCGAGCAGCGCATGCGCTGCAACGCTAGGCTCGACCTAAAAAATAAGAAAGAATGTTCACTGTAAGTGTCCAAGAAGGCTACCATACATTCAGAATCTGATCCAGGTCGGGCTGTGAGGAAAAATGGAGAGCCTGCCCCCATGAGGTACGTGGAAGGCAGTCTGCCCTCTGCAATCTCTATGGAGGAGACAAGCTGCTTGCTGGGTTGTTCAACGTGAACCCACGCTGTGACTCTTTTTTGGCATCGTCGGCGGACGCACCGAGAGAGCTGCCCCCTCTGCCCGGACGGATTGATCCCTGATGAGTGGCCCGTCCTTCTCCTAGACCACCCGGATCGCGCCGATAGCATGATCTCACCAGAGCCTAAGCCGCTCCCCTGGATGAGCCTGAGCAGGTTACGCAGTGAGACTGCTCCCTGGAGGTACATGAAAGTTGGAAAGCAGTCTACTTACTGCTTCTAACTTTTGAGGACAGGACCGGGCCCCCGCTGGGAACTCTGTAGATGTCGGCGGCCGATTCGAGAGTGCCGCCCCGCTGCCCTATCCATTGGTTCTAGCGCTAAGCGGCCCGAGCCAGGGTGCCTGGGGCAAAGTCACGGAGAGTCTGCTCCCTACTGCAGGTATGGGGGAGGCAGTCTACCTTCTTGGCATTCGGGATCTGAGTTCTTTTTCTTTTAATGAGGTATGCAGCCTTCTTGAGAGCGCTGCCCTCTCAGCCCTGCTTGACAGTTTTCAGCCAAATCGGGCTGATTATGGGAGCTGGGGAAGGCGCCTAGTGTCTCCCGTGGTGGGTTTACCGTTGGTTGGGGGTCGACGGCCATCTTGGTGCCCGGGATCAGAAGCAACATCTAACTTCTTCCCTGTGATGGTGCCCCCGCTGGTCATATTAGGAAGTACAATTGTTTCACTCCCAATCAATGCACCTCACTCACCGGAGGCCCCACTCTGATCTCTGCCCTTGGCCTCACCTCCTCCATCCAGTCAAAATCGATCAAAAGACTAAGGAAGACTTGGAGCCCCTGGTTTTCACCTTTCACCTTTCCACCTAACATCTGAAACCATGCATTACTGAGGGCCTAATATCCCACCTTGATGCTGCAGTAAATGTTTGGTTGGACCAGAGACTTTTGCCCTGCTAACCTTGACGCCACTTGACCTCACACTAATCGGATAATTCATTTGATTACCGGAATATGTGCCCTCTTCTTCTTTTCGCTGTCGCTGCCCTAGTGGCACCTTCCTCTTCCCCCCACCACCCTCCTCCTCCTCATTTTCCTAACATGGCAACCATTCAAGTTAAATCTGGAGTTAACTATTTCAAAATCATTTATCCCCCCAATTTGTCTAAAGCTTCAGCAAAACGGTTCAAACATAACACCATTGAACAATTTCCTGATTCCCTCTTTGTTGACCAATTCCATAATGGTCGTTATGGGAGGCTCAAAAATGATTTCATTTTTTTCACTCACGACATCCCTTCCTGGTCCACCAGCTTCTATAACTCCTTCAAAGTCACCTCCTCCTCATCTATCCCCCATGGGCAGCAGCTAAAAATGTCCCCCTCTACTTGTTTTAATGGCTCCCTCACTATTTCACTATATAACAATGGTACCGTCTTGATTCAAGCTAAAGACACTTGTCTCTCTCTCTTCGACCACCTCTTCCCTTCCCTACTCCCCACCCCTGCGACTGATCTCCCTTGATTCTTCATCTAGCTCCGCCCTTTACTCCCTATCTCCTCCCCTGACCCCCCTATTCTCCAATAGGCCGCTCTCCCAGGAGGCACAGGCCGACCCTTTGCCCCCCTTCCCCTGCTCCCTCATCTCCCATTCTTCCCCCCTCCCAATGGGAACTTATTCTCAACACATCAGCCATACCTCTGGCTAACACTCTCCTTTTCCACTCTGCACCTTCTTGGTATTCCAATGTAACCTCCTCCCCCTAACCCTGCCCACCACCCCCTTATTTAATCCACCTTTCCTACAACCTGATCTCCCAATTAACTCTCCATACTTTCCCCCTTTTTCCCCCCTTCTCTTCTTCCCTACCCGCTCTCCCCCTCTCCTTGTACCCTGAATTCTTCTCAAATCCCTTTCATCTCTCTTCATCCTCCCATTCCTCCAGTAATGCTGCTCAACCCTTTATCCCCCCTTGGTAATCCCTTCCTTTTCTCTCCCCCGGACCTAGCAGAACCATATTCTTTCTTCAACTACCCTCTAGCCCAATCCCCCCCACTCTGCCTGTCCCCATACACTCACCTCTCCTAGCCTACGGGACCTTTCCAGCCCCTTCTCCTCAAACCTCCTGCCATTCCATGACTCCCCTCTTTCCCCTCCCCGCATTCCGCCCTCCCTCCTTGTTCCTCACCCGTCTCCTCCTAAATTTGATCTCAATTCTTCTCCTCTGTTCAACATCAGCAAATATAACTCTCTTTCCACCTCAGATGCACCAACAACCTCTCTCAACCACCATCTATCTCCACCTTTTACTCTTGCACCCCAATACCCCCCCGCACCCCCACCTCTCCCAGCCCTCCCTTGCCAATTGCACTCCCTCCTGTATCCATCGAGCCACCTAACATTCCGTGCTCAGCCCTAATCTCTTGAAAACAAATTAGGATTTCTCATCTCCTCCATCTCCCAGCTTGAAGCTACCATCTCACTCTTAAGCACTAAGATATCCACCTTTCCAAACAGCCCCATTCCGTTGGCAAATACTCACTTCCCCAAACTCCCGAGGAGTACCTTGCTCCCGCGCCCCAAAAAAGCCAATCACAATCTGTCTTCTGCAGACATCGCTAACTTACTGGCTAGTTACATGACTTCTAACGCCACCCCGCCCCCCCCCTTCACTTTCCTCTCCAAGTAAGTCTACTCTGTGCACTATTCCGACCATCTCCTCTGTCAGAACTAATCATCAGCCTCATTCTACCCTGGCACCCTCTTACAAGAACATTATCCCTATCACCCCTAAAAGCCCAAATGCCCCCGTCACCAAAACAGTCTCGTCAGAGTTGCGCTGTTTGCTCCACAACTGCAGATCTGCAAATAAACAGAAACTGGAAATTTCTGACACCATCATTCTCCACAATCTTGACATTCTCTTCCTCACTGAGACTTGGTTCAACGACACTTCTCATACTATGTTTGATCTTCTGTTACCCACTGACTAGTCTATCTTTAGAAATGACAGAACAGACAAAGTTGGGGGAGGTGTTGCAATCATCTTCAGAAACTCGCTTCAACTTAAGGCTTTTCCTAACAGCTCCTTCCGTACATTCGAATGCCTGTCTCTGGAGCTTCAAGTGCAACATTGCTCCCCCTTCAGATTTCATGCCATTTATCACCCGCCTGGTGACTGCTCTTCTTTTTTGGAGGAACTCACCGACTTCATCAGCGACCAATACTCTCAAAGTGACAGACAGATTTTCCTGGGAGACTTTAATCTTCACTGGGGCTCTTTGGAAGATTCTGCTGCCAATAGGCTTGCCACTTTTCTCTCAGCAAATGATCTTATCCAACACTGCACTGAAACAACACACTCTAAGGGCTCAATTCTGGACCTTGTTATATCTAAAGCAGACATGCTTACTATTGCTATCCCTATTCAAGTAGACTGGTCTGGCCACTTCCTCGTCCCCTTCTCTCTTCACCTATCACACTCTATGACTCTTGGCCAACCTAAAAGGACTACTACCTGGTTCCGTAACACCAAAAACATTGACCTTGACACTTTGTGATTCTGCTATGCTATCACTTCCAAGGTTAGACCCTAACTTGGATGTCAACGATCTTACCTACCAATGCCTCTCAGTCCTTGGAGTCGAAATTGATAATGTCGCTCCACTTCAAAGCAAAAGGCCTATTCCTTCAGCACCGTGGTTCAATAAATCCCTTTATGAAGAAAGGAAGAACCTGAGAATCCTGGAGAAACATTCTCCATCCACCACTAATCTTTCTATTCTACGTTCAGCAAGATCAAAATACCACAAACACATCTTCCATGAAAAAGCATCACACTTCAGAACTCTCCTCGACTCAGCCAAAAACAGACGCCAAAAACTAGTTGACCTCATCAAAAATCCGAACTGCTCTCCCTCAACCATCAAGCCTGATGATTCTCCAAAGAAAGCAGCAGAATTCGCCATATTCTTTGATGAAAAAGTTAAACTGGTGGATCAGGTCATTCATCCTACCCGCCTAGAGGAGCGCAAATCCTTAGTCATTTGGCAGAACTTTGACGTCATCTCTGAAGATGCCCTCCTCAAATGCATCCTCGAAACAAAACCCTCTAACCATTCGTTTGACCCCATCCCTAGTGACATTACCATTGATTTCTACACCCATACGCTTTCCTATTGGACCAGTCTGATTAACCTCTTCCTCAGCCAAGGCTCCCTTCCTGTTGCCCTTAAAACAGGACAGGTTACCCCACTTCTTAAAAAACCCACCGCTGATGCGAACGACCTCAACAACTTCCGCCCCATCACTAACCTCCCTTTTCTTGCAAAAATCATAGAAAGATGTGTAGCTAAACAACTTTCCCTTCATATAAAGGATAATAATCTTCTTGACAATTTCCAGTCTGGTTTAATTCAAAACTGCAGCACCGAAACAGCCCTGCTGCAAGTGATCAACGATGCGCTGCGTGTACTCGATTTGGGGGGGGAAGTCTTGTCTTCTGATTCTTCTAGACCTTTCTTCAGCCTTTGACACTGTTAATCACAACACTCTCCTTAACACTCTTCAATAGAGAATGGGCTTGGAAGGAACAGTGCTTAAATGGTTTGCCTCATTCCTCTCGGACAGATCCCAAATGATCAAAATAGCGAACAGTCTTTCGTCTTCATTGGCGGTAGGTCAAGGCGTCCCTCAAGGTTCTATCCTTGCACCCACTTTGTTCAATCTTTATTTGGAACCATTGGGAAATCTAAGTAAATCTGGGATCCTTTACCATCTATGCGGATGACACTCAAATCTACCTTAACCCCTTGCATGCTCACGACGGCCCCCAGCCGTCACGCGTTACAGTGGGCGTGTGCTCACGATGGCTGGGGGCCGTCGAAAACCCGCCCACGTGTTAATTCTCCCGCACAGCGGGAGAATTTACCGCGCACGGAAGGGGTTAAGGTGTCTTCCGCTCACAATATCTCAATCCTCAACTCTACTCTCAACTCTATTCAAAACGGGATGTTAGCTCATCAACTCATTTCGAATCCTTCCAAAACTGAATTCCTCCTCCTCTCTACCTCACTCTCTCCTCCTCCTGTTCAATCTTGGATGGATCAGCTGAATTTACACAACAATAAACCTATCATTGTCGACAGCGCAATATTGCAAATTTGTAATCTATGCCTGTACGATCTTCATCCTAATGTGTTTTTTGTGTGACTGCCATCTATTGTTTTATTCTACTTTTTCTTCTTCCTCGTTTGTTTCTGTAACATGTAAATATGTAAAATTCTCCTCATGTAACTTACTTGGTTCTATTGTGAAGCGCTCTAACACCTTTGGGTAAAGTCCGCGCTTTATAAAAATGCATTAAATAAATAAATAAAAAACAATAAATAAAACCCGCTCGAATCAGACTAGAACTGCTGCGCCTTCTATGACGTGCGAGGCGTCGCTGTGGCTGCAGGAAGCACGGGCTTCCATTGACCTCATCGTTGCTCCAATGGTAGCCGAGCCGCCTGCGCACCTTTCCATTGGCGGAGCGGATTCAAACCCCCTTTCGCGCCAGGCGTGAGACAACCCCCATTGGGTGGCTAAGCGCAGCCTTTGTGCGGGCCTGTTTGCATCCGGGTTTCCTGGCGAGGGCGAGTGACGGCAGTACGGTCACTAGAGCAGTAGTAGAGGAGAGCATCTCAAAACACCTGGAACAGACGGACAGCTTCCTCAGAGGCGCGGGATCCCAAAGCCGCACGGAGACCAACCACTGAGTAGACCAGTGAGCGGCCAAGGGTTGGGAGTCTGAGAGCTCTAGAGGCCGGCAAGTGAAGAGCAGATCCTTGGAGGCGCTGGTGTGCGGACTTCGAGCATCGCCGGTGTCCAGCACCTGAGTAGCGCGGCATCTACTCGGCCGCAGGATGGCCTCTGCCCTGTACGCGTGCACCAAGTGTCACCAGCGCTACCCCTTCGAGGAGCTATCCCAAGGCCAACAGCTCTGTAAGGTACGTGTTACGCGACTGGAGAGTCAGGCCCGTGGGATCATGTTATGTTCAGAACCCAGATCGTTAACATTAATCTGGGTCTACTTCCTTTCATATGGCCAAACGCTGTGCTCGCTCTGGGTTGATCCCCCCCTCCTGAGTTGCCGCTGAGTCACTGGGCTCGCTGCTGGCGTTGTGCAAGAACCTTCCCGGCATCTCAGCGGACTTGCCTTATGGGCTGGACCCAGGAACACTCATCACTTTGAGGTGAAATACAGAGGCTATCCCGCGGGCTACTGGGGGCTCTGGCCGAGTTACCTGCCTCTACAAAGCTGACCTTGCTGAGGCGGAAGCTTAGGATTAGGTAACTTCAGGAGCCGGCCGGTGTGCGTCATTGGCAGATTTGTAGCCCCGCCCACAGGAAATAGTCAAAGCCTGCTAACTGTTGTTGCTGGGGTTTGGAATCGTACTTTTTTTTTTTTTGCATGAGAATGTATTGTGCACTCTTTCCTTTAGTTATTTCTACATTTATGCAGTTTATGCCACCCACAGCCCCTGCAGTCGTTTGATCTTTTTCACGGATATCTTGGTATGTCTACATTACAAAGTTACACAAACCATATTCTTACAGGGGCTTTCAGCCAGCCCTCTTCTTTCGCCCGCTACACTATGGGGCAGAGGGTCATCTCACTTCGGCCATTGGTTAACTTTACTGTGAGTAACTTCGTTTTCACAGGCGGTACATCCACACTCACAATAGTTCTTAGGTTACTGGAATACTGTGGTAGTGTGTGATTTTTTTTTTTTTTGCCAGAACTATTTAAGGACCCGGCAGCTTCACCAGCAATAACGTTTTGCAAATACCATGACAAAGTAAATATATACAAAGCCAAAAGACTGGCAGCCATTCTATATAGTTACTCTCGTATGGATAAGGGTATTATTGGGTTGACTAGTTGGCTGCCCGTGCATAGGAAGTTCTTTGTGAATTGGTATTATTCTGGTGTAGCTGTCACGTGGGGTCTTCAAAGTGTGACCCTCCTAATGTATAAAGAGAAACAAGAACCCTTGCACTCTATCCTGAAGTCAGAAAAGACTCGTATAATCCAGGGTGCTGCATACTTTTTTTGTTAACAGTCAAGGTGTGAGATTGTGGCTTATTCTGCTTGGGCTGTTCAGGTTCAAGAGCTTTCTTCTAGGCAGTGACCATTGGGGTTCAAGATATACATCGTCCATTCTTCAAGAATGAGGGCGCAGGGAAATCGAGCGTGAGGGTTCGTTTTTTTCCTTAAACATTTCTGACACATACTTCAGTGACGCTCATCTTGTGTGACAGAGAAATGGTATTGGAGCAGGGCCAAGGCAAAAGATCCTTATGGTAAGGTCAAAGGAAAGGGTCAAAATTTCCACCGCCAAAAGTGCACCCTAAGTGGTAGTTGACCACCACGTACAATAATTTAGAGTCTAAAAATAAATATAGGAGTGCCGTGTTCTTAATGAATAACAAGCATATAAAGACCGCCAAATATTCCAAAGGAGTTCATTTTCAGTAAAGTAGATATCCAGAATAATTGCACAGGAAGAGCAGGCAGGAGCCACTGGAAACCACGCTGTCCATTCGAGCAATCCAAGTTTTTTTTAATTTAAACTTTATTTACCATTTTCATAAATAACCAACCATCAGGTACATAGTCTCATTCCGACACTTAAAAGGAAAAATATAACCCAGCATAAAGAAAACCACTTTTCCACAACCAATATTAGTTGTCAACTCCATATACAGCAAGTCCACAGTTTGATAATACATGTAAGAGACTGACCCATCGTAACTTAGTGTGAAAAAACTTCAACCCACTCCAGTGGGAAGTATCCCTGAGAGAGTCTGTGGCGAGGAGGTCTGGTCAGTTTCTAACAAATAGGTTTTCAAGGGACCCCATATGTCTTTGGGTCTAGAGGTCGCCAGCAATGTGGAGGAAAATAGATCACTGTTCGTGTTGCAGTAAATAAGGCTATTTAGCCATGCCTTAACAGTAGGGATACGCTTGCTCCCCCAGGCTACAGCTATTTCCCTTTTAGCTAATAGTAATGCTATTGAGGTGTAACGGCGGAGTTGTTTGGGAATATTCCGAACATATCCCAGAAGGGCAACCTGCGGTGTAGGCTGTAGGTCCAGGTCAGTCATCCTACTCAGAGCAACATAAATCACCTTCCAGTAGCTAGCCTCTTTCACACAGTTCCAGGTCATGTGGGCAAAGTCAGCGTACTGTGACCCACATTTGGGGCACACGTGCGGTCTTGAGGGATCAATGGAGTGAAGTTTCGCTGGTGACATATGCCCTCCACAGAAACTTGAAGTGCAGCAGCTTATGCTTGCTATTCAATGAGACTTCCTTAATTTGTGAACAACAGAAGGCCCATTGTGCGTGCATCTGGATGGTACCATGAGTACGCGTAGCTACACTGCGCCGCCAAGTAGTAAATTTGAAAATTCAGGACCCCCAGACCTCTTCTCTCATATGGCAGGGTCAAGGTATCCCAGTTTACCCCGCCCCACGCAAGTCTAATGAGGTGCGAACGCAGTGTAAGAAAGAATTTGTTAGGGAGTGGAATAGGTATATTCTGGAATAGGTACAGAAACCTAGGAAGCACTATCATTTTAATAAGCGCAACCCTGCTGGCCAGTGAAAGAGGAAGTTTAATCCAGCGCTCCACCTGTTGTTCCAAGGTGTATATTGCTGGACCGTAATTGAGGCAAACCACCTGCTCCACCTCTGTGTGTAAATTAATCCCCAGGTACTTAGTGGTGCCCTCACACCACGCCAGCGGGAATTCACTATCCCACTTAGTTGTACTGATCGTCAGCGGGAATATCTCGGATTTATCCCAGTTTATGGCCAAACCAGAAAAAACCCCAAAGCGGATGACTTCTCTAATTAAGTGATCTAGATTTTCTTGTGGTCTACGAACATACAGGACTACATCGTCCGCGTATAGAGATATTAATAGTGGTCCAGTTTTAAATTGGAGCCCGCGGTGTAGATGCCTCTCCTGTAAATGTCTAACCAACGGGTCGAGAGCTATTATGAAAAGCAACGGCGACAGTGGGCAACCCTGTCTGGTGCCACGTATCAATTGAAATTGGGGGGGGAGTGTGCCATTTAATCGAAGCCTAGCGGTGGGTGAAATATAAAGAAGTGCAGTGAGTTCAATGAAGCCCTTTGGCATGCCCATCTTCCTCATAACTGCTAGGAAGAAAGGCCACTCCAAGGAGTCAAACGCCTTTTCGGTGTCTAAAAGCACGGCAGCTGCCCGGGTATTTGGGTCGATCCTATTTATGGTGGCAAAGAGCGTTCGGAGATTCAAAGCTGTAGACCGGTGTGGCACAAAACTCGACTGTACCAGCGATTATTATCTGGTCAAGTAGCAGTGCTAAACGTAGTGCTATCATTTTAGCGAGTATTTTGTAATCCAGATTCAGCAATGACAGGGGCCTATAGGAGCCGCATAAAGAAGGGTCTTTTCCCGGTTTTGGAAGCAGAATGATCACTGCCTCGCGCAAAGTGGGTGGCAGTATCTGACGTTCCAGTGCTTCGTTGTAAACTTCAAATAAATACAGGGCCAGTATATTTTTATAGGCTTTATAGAAGCTACCGGTGAACCCATCAAGGCCCGGGGCTGTGGAACCGTTGATCAATACAACAACACGATTGCCAGTACTGATACTCTTTTAGTTTCACTCATGCCCACCACACATGACACGCAACGTGGGTTGGAAAACAAATTAAATGTTTTATTTTCTATTAAATCCTTTTTGATTTTAATTTTTTTTTTTTTTTAATGAAAAATAGTTCATGTTATTATTACCATGGACATTTATAACATTTCTTAGGACCACAAAACATTAACAAACATATATATATGCCACAGGAGATTCTTGACTGGAAAGAATCGGAGGAACACAGCGGGGAATACTGGAAGAATCTTTATTGTCACAAGAGCAATGGCATGACGCGTTTCGGTCTGTGCCTTCATCAGATGCCTGCTCCAACACAGCTCTCATGCCAAGACACTCACATTTGTAATCCCAATCGTTCCGCCATAGGTGGTTGTTCAGGTGGGCGGAGTCGAAGTCCCAAACAGTACTGCAGCCGCGTTGGCGGACTGCAAGTACCAGCATGCACCTCTCACGGCTTGCAGGTAAGTGGCTTTTCGTCAGTCCAAGTATCTTCGTAAGGGCCCTGAATTAAAATCGAACGTGGATTGTGGTATAAGGCAGAACTGGGCTGGTGAAACAAATATCCTTCCCGGGTCCCCAAGACGCTTCAACCGCACAACTCCACTCTCCTCTTGACCTGGAAACGCAGATACAATGATCCCGGTTCTTCCGTGCAGTCACGGACTTCAATGAGCAGCGGTCAATTTGTTGGGAGTGGATGCGGTGGGTCTGAGCTGTCCAATACCTTGGATTAACAAACAAACGCCGAAGCTGTCCTTGAATGCTCTAAACATATATATATATATATATATATATATATATAACATCCAATTGTTGAATTAAACAAAAATTCTATACATACATAAAACAATTTTTAAAGTGAAAAGAAGCTCAAATTCCATCTAACATTCAAAAGAAAAAAGAGAGAGATATAGACACCCTAGGGAAGTGTTGAAAAGAGCGTGGATACACCACTTTGTTTTGATGCAACTATCTGCCCAAGGGGAAAGAAGGTTGGCCAAACAGTATTGTATTCTGGTCGAGGAGAAAAATCAATTTCCTTAATTTAACAATTTGAAATAACGACCCGATATTGCGCTTTAACAAAAGCCACTTGTCTAGACCCAACCAGATGATCTACGTGTTTCAAACCCAGGCTTTGTTTATGGGTTATCCTCAGGACCTGGAATGTGAGCAAAAGCTCTGTCGAATCACAGACTTAAAACCAATTGCCACTTTTTCAATTTCCACCGTATGTCAATACATTTTGTGGTCGAAAATCAATATACCGTACACAGTACTTTCGAGGGAAGAAGAAGGGAGAAAAACTACCCCTCTGGGCTCAGACGATCTGCCTCTAAATGCATTTCATGTCTCATCGCCCGTTCGTGTAGCGAGACGAACCTCTTAGTCTTTCGTCACCTTAGTTTCCGCCGTATCTTGATCGCCTGTTCGTTTTGATAGCCCGGGCTAAGAGGTTCGTCTCGCTACACGAACGGGCGACGAAACATGAAATGCTTTTAGAGGCAGATCATCTGAGGCCAGAGGGGTAGTTTTTCTCCCTTCTTCTTCCCTCGAAAGTACCGTGTACGGTATATTGATTTTCGACCACAAAATTTATTGACATACGGTGGAAATTGAAAAAGTGGCAATTGGTTTTAAGTCTGTGATTCGACAGAGCTTTTGCTCACATTCCATGTCCGGAGGATAACCCATAAACAAAGCCTGGGTTTGAAACGCGTAGACCATCTGGTTGGGTCTAGACAAGTGGCTTTTGTTAAAGCGCAATATCGGGTCGTTATTTCAAATTGTTAAATTAAGGAAATTGATTTTCTCCTCGACCAGAATACAATACTGTTTGGCCAACCATCTTTCCCTTGGGCAGATAGTTGCACCAAAACAAAGTGGTGTATCCACGCTCTTTCAACACTTCCCTAGGGTGTCTATCTCTCTCTTTTTTCTTTGAATGTTAGATGGAATTTGAGCTTCTTTTCACTTTAAAAATTGTTTTATGTATGTATAGAATTTTTGTATAATTCAACAATTGGATGTTATATATATGTCTGTTAATGTTTTGTGGTCCTAAGAAATGTTATAAATGTCCATGGTAATAATAACATGAACTATTTTTCATGAAGTTTTTTTTTTTTTTTTAAATCAAAAAGGATTTAAAATAAAATAAAACATTTAATTTGTTTTCTAACCCACGTTGCGTGTCATGTGTGGTGGGCATGAGTGAAACGAAAAGAGTATCAGTACTGGCAATCGTGTTGTTGTATTGAATAGTGTTTGGTCCAGCCTTACTGATTTTCGGGCCAGAACCCTTTATTGATTCAGTGGAACCGTTGATGGCATCAATGGCACTTATAATTCCATCCTTGGAGAAGGGTTCTGCCAGAAATTGTTGCATTGCTTTTTCTAACCATACTACCGCCACTTCTGCCAGATAGTTATCACGTTCAACATTACTGTGCGATATTCGTGACGTATACAATTGTGAATAATACCTCAAACACCTGTCTAGAATGTCTGGGGTACCAGTGAGCAGTTGCCCCTGCGCAGTGCGCAGCGTCGTAATACAAGACCGCCCTACCGGGAGACGAAGCAATCTTGCAAGCGTGCGGCCTGGGCGCTCGCCCTCGCCGTAACGGCGCGCTGTAGAGTGTTTACTCAGAAAGTGCGTTTCACGCTCTGCTGCCTCCCTGAACTCTGTCAGCAACGTCAGCCTGCAATTCCGTACGTCCCGATCTGGGTGTGCTACTAACTCCTGATCCAGAGCACTCGGCTGTGTTTCAAGCTGTTTATGCATAGTCCTAAGGTCCCGCAGGACCCCTGCATGCTTGGAGATGCACACCCCTCTCATGTACGCTTTAAAGGCTTCCCAGAGTGTAGCCAATGACGAGACCGAACCCGTGTTTATGTCAAAATACTCAATTATCGCTTCCCGAAGCTCTTCCTGGAATACGCTGTCTAGCAGTGCCTGACTAGGGAACCTCCATTGTCTCTCACTTCCCTCGGGCCTCGGAAACCGGAGGGTCAGAACCACCGGCGAATGATCTGAGAGGGTTTTGGGCAAATGTAGGGCTGTCTTAAACCAGACGGCTAATGTGGGGGTCACTAGCCAATAATCTAGTCGCGTCCAGGTGTGGTGCGGAGCGGAGTAGTGTGTGTACGCCGGTTCTCCAGGGCGACAATGACTCCAAATATCTAATAAGCCTAAGTCGTCGAATAGTTCTATCAAAGCGCGACGGGCGCGGGGCTTAGTGTCAACTGATGTGGATGTACCATCCCTAGTTGGGTCTAATAAGAGATTGAGGTCTCCCCCAACACATATGTGGTCTGTGTCCAGTTGAAGGAGTTGTAGGTGTATGGCCCTAAAAAAGTCTGGATCATCCACATTCGGTGCATATAGACAAACAAATGCAATTTTGTGTCCCATAAGGTGTCCTACCACAATCACATAACTGCCCTCTCCGTCAACACGCGTCGTTGAATGTTGAAAGGGAAGTCGTTTATGTATGAGCACCGCTGTACCTCTGGCATTGGAGCTATAATTAGCAAAGTATCTGTGAGAGCCCCAAGCCGTAGCATAGGACGTCGCCGCCGCTTTGGGTAAGTGCGTTTCCTGAAGGAATGCAACCCCTATCTGATGTCTCTGCAAATAGGCTAATACTTGTTTGCCTTTTCTAGTGCCATTTAAACTTCTGACTTTCCAAGTAAGGAGTGACAAGTCGGTGTGCATGGACAGGCAATCACGTGCCATCAGGATAAGTGTCTAGCCTTGTGCATAAGCGCGCTTTGTGTACAGCTATGTACCTTGTGAACTGATAATAAGAGAAGCATGGTAACTCTTTGAAAAAACAACACACAAGTCCCCCACCCATCCCTGCTAACCCCAACGCAGGGACCTATCCCCTTGTCCAATAAGAAACATACATCATTACCCACCCTACCTAATGAAGAATAGTAATCTATCATATGCAATTCGAGCAATGAACCAATCAAAGGTGATAAACACCTGGGGTGGAGGCAACGCCTCGTCGTACCACCCGACATTTAAAATATACAACTGTTGCTAACTGTAAGTCTATGTGCTCTATAGCCACACAAATAAAAATAAATAGTTATCCCACCAGTTTGACATGAATTTGCGCCAATCAGTCCGAGGTGAACAACTCCACGCTGGCTGCTGAACCACTATGCGGCGGAGAAGGGCCAGCCGAGGGCCCTACCTGAGAGCCCCCCACTCGTTTAAAGTCCCGGCAAAATTCTTGGGCCGCTGTGGGCGCATCGAACACTCGAGACTTCCCCGCCACGTCCACTCTCAATCGGGCAGGGTAGAGCATGCTGTACCGTAGTCCCAAGTTTCTCAACGTGGCCTTCACTCCAGCGAACTTCCTCCGTGCCTCTTGGACCATCGCAGTGAAATCAGGGAAAATTGATATCGTTGAACCCTGCCAGGACAAAGTACACATCTCACGCGATAGCCTTAGCGCCTTGTCGCGGTCTCGAAAGTTCAATAAGCGGGCGATGATCGGTCTAGGGGGGGCGCTCGGACTGGGACGGGGGCCAAGTGAGCGATGCGCTCTCTCAATCAGAAACATGGGTGTGAACGCCTCCTTACCAAACAAGTCGGTGAGCAATGTTTCCATGAAGAGGTCCGTTCTGCCAGTATTGGTGGGCTCTGCAGTTCCGAGAATGCGCAGGTTATTACGTCTGCTTCTCGCTTCCAGGTCTTCATTTTTCATGGCTATGGACTTTAAACATTTCTCCATGCGGTCCAACTTCTTCACGGATTGCGCGGCTCCATCTTCGAGATCAGAAACTCTTCCCTCTGCCGTGTCCAGACGTCAGTCGTGCACATCTAAACGGGCTCCCATAGTGTCTCTTCTCTAGGGAGTCGAACCGGCCATCTAGTGATCGGAAGCCCTCCCGCAGTTCCGCCATAATGGCGTCTGAGCAGGGTGGGGGGCATCCACGCCGTGTGCCTTCTCGACGCCACCCTCCGCCATGTTGGTTTCCGCTGTCGCTGCCGGGGCGCTGGGCTTGGCAAATTGCAATACTCTTTGCTTGGGGTCTTTCCGCACCATACCCTCCAGTATGGCCGGCCTTGCACCCCAAGTATCCAATTGGGAAGACCCTGCAACGTGGAGAATGGTCTGCGCCAAGCTCTGTCAGGGAGCCAATAGTAACCAATATGCACTGTGGGCGCAGGGGTGTAGGAGGCACAGGTGTCTTGCCTTTTGTTTCACTGCGGCTAATTAGGGGGAACCACGCTCCTTTCAATAATGTGTGTGGACTGCTAAAACACCAACACACTATGCAGGCTAAAGATATCCACTGGCCTCAGCCATGCCGTGACCTCGGTGCCAAAACTCTTCTAAAGGGCGGGCCCCCGATCATAACGTCCTCATTACACACCGGCCTCCACACGCTGGCAGATTGCCCGGCCGGAAGGCCGGCCCCCAGGCTCACCCGCGTCCCCTGTCGCCGCGGGGCCTTCGGGGGTGAAGCGAGCAGGCTGCAGCGGGAAAGCAGTGAAGCGCAGGAGGCCAGCGATCAGCCCGCTCTTACCGCTATGTCCTCGGGCTCACTCGCGGTCTGATCCAGCTGGTTCAGGCTGACGTGACGGTCGTCTCACCGCTGGCAATATGGCCCAAAGTCAGTAACCAGAGCCCCAGTGCTACAAATCAGCAGCAGATCGAGGTGCGAAAGAGCGCCTCCAGCAAAACAGCGCAGTGCTTCTCCGGCGGAGAATAATGCCGGGCTTGCGCAGACTGACACGGCCACGTACCGCTACTCCCCAGCGGTCGCGATCTTCTCACTGCGTAGCTCGGGAACCAGCTCTCCCCGCCGGAATAGTCTCGTCTTGACGGCAAGGTATTTAGTGGCCCGTAGCAGCGTTTGGTGGGCAGGATGGCTTTCCTGTTTAAGGCATTAGAGCCAGGATGTCGGGCGGATCGGCGAGCTACAGAGCTACACGGCCATCTTGGTCGGTAGCCTGGCCACGCCCCCCGAGCAATACAAGTTGGAATGCTCAATGAGCAACAGCAGAAACCAGGGCAACAGAACAGTCAAAACATAGCATCCAAAAGTAAATGGAACACATAAAGAAGTACACTATTTACATACATTCCCATTACATAAAGTATAACCCCAATACAACATTGAGGCACTACACACAAATTTGAAGGTCCCAGATACAATTGCTTTTCAGTCAGAAGACAAAAGTTTATTTCATGAAAATCATTCGCATAATAAGGAAGTAAACAAATTCTGTGACAATTCCATAATATTGACAGCAGGAACTCCGTTCAATAAGCGTAGTGTACTCTTCCAAAACTGGCACAACCATTCGTAGTGTACATCGAATGGTTGTGCCATTTGAAGTACACCAACATTTCCAAATAAACAGTTATCTGTGGAGAAAGAAAAACAATTTTTTCATCACCGTTTTTCTTCATATACATTACCACTAGAGGGGGAGAGAGAAGAATTTTTCTTTAACAACATTTTTATTTCAGTTTCAAAACAATTCAGAGTCCAATACTACATATACAGTCAGTGCAGCAAAGGTAGACGAGTTTTGCATTCAAAATCGTTAGGCTTGCAAAGAGTACAGACAATGGTATGCAGATTAGGCTCTTCCCCAACTTCGAAGAACAAGTCTCCAACCCCACCTCCCAGAAACCCACCGCTCCATGCCATGCTGCCCCAGAACATTATTACCATCATTTCCATAGTGTCTGTGCAACCTTCAGATGTGCGTGACTCTCACCAGACCCAGTGCAGCTCTGGTATAGAATCCACCTAGGCAGTCCCCCCTTCTACGGTTTGCAGGGACCCTCTAGGAGTCTAGGGTATGTAATGGGAGAGAGAAAAGATAAAGTTTCAACAAAATTATCCACTATATGAGAATTTCATAAACTGATACATCTTGTTGCCACTTGTAGATCTAAAATGAAAACCACCACCTCATTGTCTAAACCAAAACATATTGTAAAGACACCCATTTATTAGTATAACATGACTATAAATTGCATGTTCACTAGTAGAGAACATATAAACATGATTCTCATACGAGTTCAATAAAAAAAAGCAACCTTTAGAGAGAGATATATTTGACAAACTTCAACTTAAGAAATAGCTAAAAATATACTAAAGGAACAGGAATCAAAAGGTCTAACGTATCAAACTGTTTTAGCTGTTCTGTGTCTATGGGGCACTGCGTTGTTACATAAGAGCTGTCGTTTCTGAAATTGCCTGCAACATTTCAAGTGCTCTTTGTGCCACTGCAAACTGCTTGGATTGTTTTTTATTTTTACTTTCCTGGACTGTACATAGCTAATCATTGAAGTTTCGCTGATCCCCGTAATCAAAGTAGAGCGTTTATGAGTAAAGTGTTTTCTTGCACGTCTTATCGCACTAGTGCAGACCTAAAGATCAGTGTATTTATTCTGAAATAGTCACAACAGTTTCAGCATTATAACCGTTTATGGGTTGATAAATAATTTAAATGTAATTATACTTGAGGCAAAACAACTTTCACTTCTGTTAAATGAACAGGGCTCGATAGATCATAAAATGTTACTAGGCCTGAAGGTCTAGTAACTTTAATAAGCTACTCGACCTAATTGTAATGTACTTGACCCGTGAACTGGTCTCAAATTGTGTGATCCTAGGCAAATATTTTGTCTTATGGAGCCACCTTTTTCTTTATTATCACTTAAGAGAGCACCTTCAAATATGCAAGTTCACTATTTCTGCTGTACAAAAGAATTCTTTTTATTTACTAGACTAAATGTTTGCTCTGTGTAAAACAAGAGTTGAGCCAATATGTAGGGTACACATGATTCCTGGCTTGCCTCTTAGTTCAATAATAGCATTTCATCTGGGCAGGAGCAGTAATAATTCCCAGTTCATGTTTAAAAACTCACTTTTCATAAATATATTACCAAGGCATGATGTGGTAGTGCAGAAAGCATATTTTCCATTGGAATGGCCACAAAACTTTCCCGCTAACATTGTAGTTTTACTGATAATAGCGCATAAACAATTTTTGGAAATTGGGTTTCAGCCAAAATATTTAAAATTTGCACGTCACCAAGTAAAGTGTTTTAATTTGTTCCTATAAAAATATTTTTTCACCACAGAATTACAAAAATTAGTCTTCATAACTAGTGAAATATATTTGACATGTTTGAACAGTTCACTTAGCTATTTCAGTGTTGTGTTAGAAAAAAGCCTGACATCTTACAGTCTTTCATTTATCATGCTTTGCACAGTTCAATTGTCACACAGTTCACTTTACAAAATCCTCTAACTTAAGTCACAGAAAGAAAAATAAATGTAATATGTATTCCTTATGCTTTCTCCTTTTTGTTCCATCTATATGACTCACCCTGTGTTAATATCCTTGTATTCTATCCCACGATGGTGGTATTTTCATTAACATTGTAGACTACTGCAAGGTAAACGAAGAAATGATTTCTGCTGCATTCCTTCATTTACCGTGGCAAAGTTAATTGACATCACCCGCCAGCTTTTTAACTGTCTCCATATGATCCTCTTCGCTGTACTGCTACAAAGCTAGGATGTCCGTCTGCCCAAAAAAGAGAGCATTTCAATCAGTACACACTGGTACTTTCACTACCATGACAATGATAGCCTTTAACTCCTCACCCGCTAGTCTTTGTGCTCCCTCATGCTTCCTTACTGGCATGCAGTGACATGCTTTACTTTTGGACCATCAATCTCTCCAGCTGTTTAGTAAGGCACCAATGCCTCTTCTCCAAGCGATGAACTTCGCTGAACCAGTCACCACTGTCAATGAAGCAGTCTGTCAACCATTAGTTGGTTGTATATGCATTACATGCCAACACTCCCGTGTTTAATTCTCCTCCTCTGGTTGGTTACACAAACCAATAACAGATAAATGCTTATATACTGAACTGTTACTCTTTTAAAGTGTTTCTTGGTGGAATACTACTAGTGCAAATGAACCAAGAACCGGTACTCATGTTTTTCTTTTTGTATTCTCAGGAATGCCGTATAGCGCATCCTATAGTAAAGTGTACATACTGCAGATCGGAGTTTCAGCAGGAGAGGTAAGGCTTCCTGATAAGTCATCGCTACACTTCAGTTCCCCATTGGGTGCACAGATTTCCATGGTACATTGATGTTAACTGTCACAAGCCTCAAATCTGTTTTTTTTTTTGAGCCTTCCTTTTCCCTAGGCAAATTTAATTTTTACCTCTGCAAAAGGAAAATGTTTGTACTAGCGTTTTGAAATGCTTGATACAGAAATTAGGAACTTGACTTGTCTGTCATTGCATAGACTTGTACAGTGATCTGCCTCACAATTAAGGAAAGCATGCGTTAGTCAGTTTATGTGTGTATGTATATGTTTATGTGTGTGTGTGCGTGTATATGTGTGTGTGTGTGTGTGTGTGTGTGTGTGTGTGTGTGTGTGTGTGTATATATATATATATATATATATATATATATATATTATAGGAAACGCCTCAAATTTAGGTGACTGGCTTAAAACAAAAGTGGTCTTGAGGTCCTGGGCTTAATTTTTAAGTAGACTAGTGAAATTAAGTCTTTTATTTGTATACATAAGTTACAACTACTTATCTATTTTGATTGTTATTTAAAAAGGCATGTTTTTGTTCAGTGCTTAATGTTCTCAAAATTCCTGGGGGATTGCGATGGGGGAGTCAGAGATGCACATAGCCTTTGTTCATGTAAAATGTGATAGTTGTGTGTAAAAATAGAGTTCGGTCTTCATTTTAGATAATTTTCTTATGGAGTTGTTTCTTGAAGATCTAATTTGAGCTGTTACCTTTTTACAACCACATCCTCATAACAGTCCAAGCATTACTAATCTGTGGCACTTTTGAGCTAAGGCTTGAAAACTGATTATTTGGATATTCTTATATATTATTAGATGCTGAATGGGATTGGCCTACCTCGCTAGTAACTAAAGTTCACCATATTGGAGCAACTTTCCTGATGCTCACTGTGTAGATTCTGTTTGTCTTTGGCTCTGTTAGCTCAATGATACCTTCAGAGTGAAGCAATAAGGCCTCGATCAGAGCACTGGAAAATGTCCTCTCCTTTTTTAAAGCAGCAAGAGGGATCTCTGACTGTTTTTTGATGTATTTTGCTTTTTCAGCAGTTGCAAAGTACTATTTTTCTTTGTAGGGCAAGTGTAGCTTCAAAACAGTTCCTTTCTATTAAATTTGACTACAGTCTACCGGCTAGTCTCCATTTCGAGAATGCTGCAGGTGGTGTGAATGCTACTTTTTTATTATTTCTGTCCTTTGAGACCATTTTAGCCATCTCACCAGACTATTATTTTTCAAAAACTTCATATTTAATACATAGAGGGGCTTTTGGTTAGCTTTTTTCATTTGCTGGTTTGTTAAACTGTCTTTCTCATTTTGCTTGCGTCCACCACAGGATACAGAATGGGGCAATAGGTCAGCCAACTTTATCCATTGGCTCCCTTCACATTGAAGGTAGTGCATAGAGCCTGTTTACCTTATTTCACATCCACTTAAAATAGTCCCTTTCTCTTCAGTGATAAGCTTGCTTTGCATGACAGGGGAGATACACCGGGAACAAACACACCTACATTTTCAAGTCCTCCACACTCACTTAGGTTAAACTGTGTCCCACTGTCAACTCCTACTGATCTAACAATGACTCTCAAGACCCAGATCACCATTGCTTTGATCAAATGTGCTTTGTTATTTGACTTTTTTTTTTATATAAACTTCAGTTAAAGTGTTTTTATAGTAAAAAATTACTAATACGGCGACATTAGTGATCTTTTTTTATATTTAAAATTATGAATGCAAGCATATGGTGGCCACGTTATTTAGGTGGCCATGGGTCCTATTTTTTTCTTTTTGGGCACCTTCTTTCAAAAAAAAAAAAAAAATTAATCCTTGTACCAGGCGGCCAGGGCCAGAACTATTGGATTTGCCAATGCATATTTTTATTAATGTGCTAAACATGATTTGTCTGGTTAATCATATCCTTTATTTTCCCTCTTAGCAAAACAAACACAATATGCAAAAAGTGTGCTCAAAATGTAAAGCAGTTTGGCACGGTGAGTTTCTAATATTCTTTTGGTCTGTGAAATAAGTGTGCCATTTAAATTGTAATGATTTGTTAGATAGTCTTGATTTTATTTATTTGTCTAAATTTAAACAGATTTTGAAATGTTGATCACAGCAGTTGCTAAGCAAGGTTAATTGTAAAATGTGCTGTGGCACAAAACCTGCACTCCTAATTCTGTCAAGAAATTCCCTAGAAGGCTCGTCCATGTGAAGATATTGTCCACCATGAGTTTCGCTGGGGAGTGAAGTGTAGCTCTAGAACCCACTGGAGATCTTTTCTTTTTTTCTCCCTCTAGTCAGCACCTCGGGGTGCAGGCAAGAGTGTAAATAGGATGCTGACCCCTCCCCCATTGCCCAGTTCCTTACATTGCACTGACCCTCTTAGGATATAAGCTCTCTGATGTGCCGATTTTTAGACCCACCATTACTATCCCTCATAGCTCTTCATGCCATTTTGTGGGGGTGTTTATAACTGGATACCCTAATTATTCCATGTCTCCCCATGGTCCATCAACATTTAAATCACCTCCTTCATTTCCCAATGCAAGGCAAAAGAAGGGAACCCCAGAAATCTCAGCTGGGCACCTCGCTGCAAGTTGTCAAGCCCTCTGTGTAGGAAAGTAACCCTGTTTGACATGGTCACCCTTTTTAGGTCTCGCCTACGCAGCGCGCATGCGCTGCATAGGAAAAAGACCTTTTGAAATCGATCCGGTTTTGCAGGCAAAAACGTGCACGCGTTGCATTGCTTTGAATGGCAACGCGTGCACGTTTGGCGATTCCCTTGCGGGAGCGAGCGGCGCCATGTGTTGGCAATTATCGCGCTCGCTCCCGCAAGGTAAACTCTGCCTGCTCTCGGCCGCACTCCCCCCCCCCCCCACCCCCTACTTGCGCGAGGCGCGCGCGCTTGTCTATTATTCCTATGTATAACCACGCATTGACAAAGCAAGTTATTGTTACCAAAATAACAGCCACCAGATTGATTGCGTAGAAACGTAGAAAGTATGTCTTCACAGACACGCCACCTTTAATCCAACATAGAAACCAATATTTACATCTTTCCTTTCCCTTTTCGAACGTATACCCTGCCATTTTAATACCTCGCTGTCAAACATACGCCCTTTTCAGTTACGTCGCTATGTTGTTGTCCCTTATGCCATCTATGTAACAATCGCTGCCTACAGTAACGTCGGTCACCTTATTGTAAAACCCAGCCCACACCATACTAAAATGCTCATGGTAAATAACGTAGATGTCCAAGTAAAGTGTGTAACTCAGTCCTCGCTGCAAAAAAGTAACTACAGAAATCGCACCACACATGAGAAAGGTAAAACTAATCTGCTGCACGAAAAAGGCTGCGTACTTATGTGAGGGTTAACGAATGCAGAACACTCCCAACTTTCACTTGAAGCTCTTCACACAGAGGACATTGTTGTCTGCTTTACCATCTGTGGGATCGAACTTTAAAAAAGAATAATTCGGAGCTTAAACATAACTTTAATTAGACATGGTGAAACACTAAAGTTAGCATGAGTAGGCAGCGGCCTATCTGTGTTTTTGGAAACCTTGCACAATCACACAGATTTTAAAACTGTCATGGTTTTCTCTTTCGAAACCTGTGTATGGAGAGCCCCGGATATGACCTTCACTGATTTGTACTGTACGAAATTCATTTAGATCTGTATCACTGCTTGCGCTGTATCAGTTAAAATGTTTTTCTTATGTAAAAGTTTGAATGTGTTTAATTGAATTCTATTTTCTTTGGCCGAACTAAGGTGCTTTTTATATTTCGAATGTTTCTGTGTAGAGTATAATGCAGGCTTACACATCAGATCAATTATTACATTGTGATACAATATGTATCTCGGAGCACTTTCGTGTAAGTATAATGCATTTGGAATTTCGTAATCTAAAATGAATTATTTTTTTATATTAAAATGCATCACAATAAAAAGAAAAATGAAATGAGAAAGAACTAGGTAATCAGATGCTCTAAATCAGATTGCCAAGTTATTCCTCATTCCTGAGCAGACCCTCCGGGTTGAACTCATAATGTGGCAGTTTTTCCAACTCCCAGGGATACTCTTCTGGACGGTAACAGTATCTCCAAGGGCCTGACTAACCAAGCCAGTTAATGGGCCACTTGTAATATAACTTGGCACACAACAGTGCCTCTTGCATGGTTCCAGCACAGCGGTGACCATCCCTACGAGGCTGAAGTCAGTTCAGGATCAGTGCAGCATTCATCTGTCTGAAAAGGCTGACTGGGGGGTAGAATGTGGGCCTAGAGTCTGCCATCTTGGCTGACCTCCTTCCCCAGCAGCGGGCATCTTGTAGCCAGGTGCACCATGCCTTTAGCCACACTCGGCTGTTCACACCCAGCCAGCTTAGGCACCTAATAGGAACAGATGAAATGACGATACAGGATGTAGATAGGTACAACCCCAAACGGGTTCATATTGTTTATGTCCTAGATAGGTATACCCTCAAACATTTTTATATTGTTTATGCCCCGGCTGCTAGCTTTTCTCCTACTACTAGTCCGATGGCTAATGTTTTCCTGTTGGGCTCCACTCAGGGACTTCTGGAGAATTTTGGGACTTTACGATATTATTACAATGTTTACTATTAAGCCTCAGTCGAGGGGAACTATGCACAAGAAAAAAAAAAATACCATGCAGCAACTTTGCTATGGTCTCTGGTTTCAACACAAAATAGCTCAATGAGGTGAAATTCAGCTGCTAAGCTTCTAGAGTTAAAAAAAATAATAAAGGTACCCTTCTCCTCGAGCCCAATATCCAAACAACTAGACTCCTCCAGCTAGTGGTGCTGGTACAATTTTCGGAGTGGGGTGCTGCCAACAATGTTACATCACTGACGTCATAGCAATTGTGAAAAATCCAAGTCATTGAACAAGTGTAGCAAAATGGTGGTAAGGTATCCAGGACAGGGGGGGTTCACCCTAAGGGCTGGCACACGTATATACTGCTCCTTAATAACCTACATTGCACATACGGTTGTTATGACCTAAATGTTCTTATCCTTTATTTACTTGTTTGTAACTTAGGACCAAGTACTCCTGTCATAATAAGCTTGCTGTCATACAATGACCGGGCTTGTGGTAGGTGTGAAAAAGTGGTAGTGAGCACCACAGTTGTCCTGCATGTAAGAAATCTGATTCCCTAAAATTCACAGTGCGGGCCCTAGCAGTGAGAGATTGCACAGCCTTGGGATATCTGGTAATATGGGTAACCACAACAAGTATGCACCTGTTGTATGAGGTGGTATGGAAGTTCAGTCCACTTGACTGGCAATATCAACCCTTATCTTTTCAAATGGATCTCCAGACACGGACAGTAGTACAAGAGGTGTGCCCTCTGAATATCCAAACTACAATATCAATGGGACACATTATCGAAGACACACTATTGAAAATAAAATGTCGAGAGTGAAGTATGTCTACATCATCTATACCTAACTCCACATTTATGTACCTACTCAGCACACATATCTTCAAGGTATGTCGATGTGGAATTAGGATAGTAAATATATACTTCCCTATATGCACTTATCTTTTGATATTTGGTCCCTCAATATTCTGCCCTCGATATTCTTGCACCACAATATTGTTGGCGACGATATTCAGTAGTAAAACCACTACAGGGAGACCCTTGTCACCTACCCTGGCCGCACAATGAACTAGCACATCCAGCAGGTCCAGAACTACTTCTCAGTATCTGCTACCCTTGATGTGCTAAATGAACATGGGATACAGCTACTCCCTTGTCTTCTTGGCCTCTCTGTGCACCCCAAAAGAAGTTCAGCAGTTGATAACAACTAGTCCCTTGCTTGAACAAGCTGCAAGGTTGGTCGCAGAACTCGCTGTACGGCAACCTATCTTCCCATGCTACCTTAAAGCTTTCAATAGCATGACGAAGCATAGCACAACAAAACATAGCATAACAAAACATAGCATAGCATAACAAAACAAAACATAGCATAGCAAAACACAACAAAACATAGCATAACAAAACACAACAAAGCATAGCATAGCATAACAAAACAAAGCATAGCTTAACAAAACAAAGCATAGCAAAAGACATTTAATTCAGTCAGTTGCATTTTGAACACCATCAGGCTACTTTATTGGCAAATAAATGAATGAATAATTAAATAAAAACAATAAATACATCTCCATCAGCTTTACAGGTCTTGGGCAATAATTTTAGTTCAACCTAATAATTTAAGTTACAGGTCCTGCGTGTATGATGACATTGGCATAGCCAATAGGTCTCGCCTTTGGGACCTTATAAGTGTTTAGCCATGCAACAGTTGATGTTGTTGCACTAAGGATATTGTGCTGCATAACTAAATACTTATAAGGTCCCAAAAGCGAGACCTATTGGCTATGCCAATGCTTTTTTTTCCATCCTACAGCAGATTTCAAGTGAGAATATCGTCCGTGCCGCTGTCACAACAAAGACAGTAAGTACCTCTTAATTATAACGATGCACATTTTGGGGGAAACCTTTCTAACGCATAAAAAAATGAACCTTAAGGCTCACGCTCTCCTTTTATATAACAACTAGATATACATTTTGTTTTTACATTTGTCTTTCTCCAATGACTTGGTCACTTTTATCGAATAGGCTCTAAAACGTTTACATTTCGTCTCATTGATGCGCCGCTTTGTATTTCCCTCTCTATAACTTACTTAATCGCTAGCAAATCGAAACTATTGCCTCCTCCACTATATACTCACCCTTTGTTTTCGCACTTAATGACCTCACTATTATCTAGTAAACGTTCCTTCAAATGCAGCGAAATAAGGGCATTTGCACAATTTAAGTGTACTTGTTTTTCCCCATGCCCAAATCACAGATTTCACAGGGAGAATTCACAGCGTCGCTATCACAGGAAAACTATTAGGCCGTACTCCCCACACGACAAATCTTGTAAGTACCTTCCTGATAGAACTATTGGGACTTTTGTATTACATTTGCACTGCGAAAAATATACAACACCTACCTCATGCGCTCCTTTAAAGTAGCATTTTTAAGGAAGTTTAAGGTAAATATTTCAGTTGCTGACACCTTGCTCTATCTTTAAAACCAACTCCCTGAGCGTTTTCTACATTTTCACTTATCGCTGCTCCTATCTCCCTCTGGAAATCTTATTACTTTCACCACACTTTGTTGCAAACCAATGCCTTGTATATTACACGCTCTATACAGTTTCACTAACTGTACACCACGCAAGCGCCCCTCCGGCCGGCAGTAAGTCGCTTTGTTCAAATGCTGCTTCTTTCTCCGCTCCAACCCTCCTGGCGGAACTCCTGCACTTAACTGAAATCCGGGTCACCAGCTTCAAACGGTTCCGCTCGCATCCTTCCTGCCAAAGCTTAGTCACTGTGCGAAAATGCAGCTCCTCAGGTCGACCCCTCCTGGCTGGCAGCACTCCTCCACTTCTCCCAGAAGCGCCTCACCCGCTTCCAACGGCTCGGCTCGCGTCCCACCGGCCGCCACTTCCTCACTCTGCGAAAATCCTGCTCCTGCGGTCGGCCCATTTTTGCAAAACACCTTCACTTCACCAAAATGCAGATCCGCGCGATTATTTTCAGTTTCGCCGTATCTCTCTCACTCTCTATAACAGAAAATGTCACCCCCAACCGTAACGCTCCTTCTCCCAGCCCCGCACAGTCCGGCAAACCGAACCCATTGTCTCACTTACCGTGGTATCTCGAGATCCTCCTCTACGTCCAGGGGTGCGGCAATAACACTCACTATATTCCAGGTCCTCCGGTCGGCCCCTCCTCCTGGCAGCACTTCTCCCAAACTCATCTTATATTACCCGCTTCCAACGGCTCCGCTCGCGCCCCTCCTCCCTGCACTCCTTGCACTTTATTTTATTTATTTTATTTTATTTAATGCGATTTTATATAGCGCGAACATTACCCAAAGATGTCAGAGCGCTTTACAAAAAAACCAGTTGCGTTACATAAGGACTTTGAATTACATGAGTTACAAAAGAAATGCGAACATAGCGAACATTACCCAAAGGTGTCAGAGTGCTTTACAAAAGAACCAGTAGCGTTACATAAGGACTTTGGATTACATGCGTTACAAAAGAAATACAAGCAGAAAAAAATTGCAAATGTACAAGTTGCAAAGTCACTCAAGGAAGAGATACAAACGGATAAACGCTAAACTCCTAGGAATGGTAGTAAGTACAAAGGTCTACTACATATACTAGTGGTTAGAGTTATATCTAAGCATATATACACAAAAAGTGACTTTACTCATGATTACATTTTACCAGCGATTAGGCTTGGGCAACTCAAAATTACATATTTACAGAGTGAACGGCGAAATGAAACATCAAAGGGGGTAGAGAGCGGTGGGGGTGGGAGGGGGAGAAGAGTCGGAGGCTGAGATTGGCGAGAGGGGGACCTGAGGGGGAGAAAGAGATAAGGCAGTCCAGCAAAGAGAAATGTCTGAAGTTCGGCACCCTCCCCCCCCCTGCGTCAGAGGGCTTTACAAAAGAACCAGTAGCGTTACATAAGGACTTTGAATTACAAGCGTTACAAAAGAAATACAAGCAGGGAAAAAAAAAAGAAATTGCAAATGTACGAATTGTAGAATCACACAAGGAAGAGATGCACACAGAATTTTTTTTTGCAAATGTACAAGTTGCAAAGTCACTCAAGGAAGAGATACAAACGGATAAACGCTAAACTCCTAGGAATGGTAGTAAGTACAAAGGTCTACTACATATACTAGTGGTTAGAGTTATATCTAAGCATATATACACAAATAGTGACTTTACTCATGATTACATTTTACCAGCGATTAGGCTTGGGCAACTCAAAATTACTTCAGAGGGTGTCTTGTGAGCCCCACCCAAAAGTATTTTAATTAGGAACCCCATTCCGGGAAGGAAACAGCTCAACTGCCCCCAGTCTAAATTAAAAGGTGCAAATAGAATGCTACAGTGAAAACAGCGCTTTGAAAAGGAGAAGACTCCGCGTCCCCGCGAACGCTTACACGCACGCAGTTGTTATCACCATTATTGAATGCGCATCTCAATGTCCTTTAACAATTCCGCATTGCTTGCACATTTTTGCATTATATTCACATTGTTTGGCAATATCGGCATTAGTCAGACTCCGCGTCCACGCGCACGCATACACGCACGCACTTATCATCATTAGTTAATGCACTTCTCAATGTCCTTTTACTTTTTTTTTTTTTTACTTTAGCAATTCCGAAGTTTTTTTGCAGATTTTAGCCTTATATTCGCACTTTTTGGAAATACCGCCATTAGTCAATGTGCTTTTATATCCGCTTTGCTTTCAAAGCCTTAGCGCGGTTTTTAGGTCTCTCCAATGCAGCGCATGCGCACAGCTTTGGGGGCAAAAACGTGCACGCATTGCATTGCTTGCAATGGCAACGCGTGCACGTCTGGCGATTCCCTTGCGGGAGCTGCGCGGCGCCATATGGTGGCACCATATGGTCACAATCATCGCGTCTTGCTGCACGCTCCCGCAAAGGAATAGCGCAGGCTCCCCCCCCCTCCATTTTTAGTACATTTGCTGGACACTGGTGTTTACGAGTTCCTCAACTACATGATGGCTTCACTGAAACTAGAGATGTTTGGTATCAAACATCTCATATTAATAAGCTACACTGATACTGTGGTGACATTTCATAGTTGGCCACTTCAGTTCATCTCGTCTGACCTCCCATTGTCTGGAAAGGGCTTGCAAATGAGGTTGCCACCTCTAGCACCTTGCCAACATGCTGTATGGGAACGCTCACCACAGTGCTCTCTATTTAACTCCCCAGAGTGTGTGCTGCTTTGCAGTTGCACCTGACTGCACAGTGCTCTTTTCTCACAGTTTTCCTTGGTAACGGGGAAGGTCCAGAAGCTCTTCTCCCCGAATCCTCTCCGATGGCCAAAGCACCGAAAGAACCTGCTGCAGGGAGCTCATGATGAACCCCACCATCCCGGCGGCTGGCAAGTCTTGGCTGGGTACTTGGTTTTAAACAGAGACGGCTAATGGTGTAGGCTGTGATGTGCCAGTTTTCACAGAACAAGGAGAATACTCTGGCTGTAGGACCAACTGGTCGAAACCACTGTGATGGTTCTAAAGAAATGGAACCCAGAGCAGGTGCAGTGGTGGAACGTCAAACTAAAATGAGATGGATTCAGGTATTTGGGTATAGAAGTAACCGGAGTATGAGAAACCACCTTTGACCTGACTGTAACTTAAGTTTAGGACTGACAGTTTCAGGAAGATGCTAAACAATGGTGAAAACTACTGCTCTTCCTTATTGGAAGAGCAGCCGTCTTCAAAGTGATCTCTGCTAAAGTTTCTATATATTCTACAAAATATCCCATATGTGGTACCTGAATCCTTTTGTTAAGAAACTGGAAGGGGAATCGAAGTCCCTCTTATGAAATGGTTGATCCCTCCAAATATTATTGTTAGCCTCATTGTAGGACTGTCTAGAATTGAGACATTTGACAATGTTACTGGGCCTCCAACATTTGGTAAACGTTTGCCCAAATGTAGGACAAATGTGATTGTCTCCTGACTCAAGAGCCCCACTATGGCAGCTTACTCTCTTGAGTGGAGGGAAATACCTGTAGCTAATCCCCTAGAATATAGTCCTAACAGAAAGACTGACTATGGAAACCATATCTTCCATATGGAAGACTATTGGCAAACACACTCGACTGCTTGCTTACGTTTAGGGGCAAATGGAGGCGGACCTGGGCACGTGAAGACTTGGGAGGCAGCCTTAATATGCCCCAGGAAATAGCCATCCGGACCAGCCTGTAATCTCATCAAACTGAAAATACTTTACAGAACATACATGATTAGAATACAAAAAATGAAGCTTGTGTCTGATGCCAAATGTCTGAAGTGTGGATAGGGAGAGGTTACCTTCCTTCACACTGTTTGAAGATGCAGAGTCATGCAAATGTTTTGGACAGAGGTGCAGGATGGCCTGTCCAGTGTGTTTTAGAGATGGAGGTCCTACTAAAGCCACAGTTTATGATCCAGACTATCCCCAGCGATGTTGAACTAGTCCATGGAAAATGAACTCTGGTCTTTGGGCTTGGCAGTAGCCAAATGTTGCATAGAACGATAATGTGGAAAAATACAGCACTGAACATGAGACATGTTGTGTATGGACGTAGTCCAATGTACGGAGGCAAAGAAGGTGTTTTTTTTAAGTAGAGTGTCCCCACAAATTCCAGAAAATATGGGAACCGTGAATAGTGTTTTTTTGTTTTTGGCTAGACTTTGAAACAGTTACAAAAGAAATGCGAACATAGCGAACATTACCCAAAGGTGTCAGAGCGCTTTACAAAAGAACCAGTAGCGTTACATAAGGACTTTGGATTACATGCGTTACAAAAGAAATACAAGCAGAAAAAAATTGCAAATGTACAAGTTGCAAAGTCACTCAAGGAAGAGATACAAACGGATAAACGCTAAACTCCTAGGAATGGTAGTAAGTACAAAGGTCTACTACATATACTAGTGGTTAGAGTTATATCTAAGCATATATACACAAAAAGTGACTTTACTCATGATTACATTTTACCAGCGATTAGGCTTGGGCAACTCAAAATTACATATTTACAAAGTGAACGGCGAAATGAAACATCAAAGGGGGTAGAGAGCGGTGGGGGTGGGAGGGGGAGAAGAGTCGGAGGCTGAGATTGGCGAGAGGGGGACCTGAGGGGGAGAAAGAGATGAGGCAGTCCAGCAAAGAGAAATGTCTGAAGTTCGGCACCCTCCCCCCCTGCGTCAGAGGGCTTTACAAAAGAACCAGTAGCGTTACATAAGGACTTTGAATTACAAGCGTTACAAAAGAAATACAAGCAGGAAAAAAAAATGAAATTGCAAATGTACGAATTGTAGAATCACACAAGGAAGAGATGCACACAGAATTTTTTTTTTGCAAATGTACAAGTTGCAAAGTCACTCAAGGAAGAGATACAAACGGATAAACGCTAAACTCCTAGGAATGGTAGGAAGTACAAAGGTCTACTACATATACTAGTGGTTAGAGTTATATCTAAGCATATATACACAAATAGTGACTTTACTCATGATTACATTTTACCAGCGATTAGGCTTGGGCAACTCAAAATTACTTCAGAGGGTGTCTTGTGAGCCCCACCCAAAAAGTATTTTAATTAGGAACCCCATTCCGGGAAGGAAACAGCTCAACTGCCCCCAGTCTAAATTAAAAGGTGCAAATAGAATGCTACAGTGAAAACAGCGCTTTGAAAAGGAGAAGACTCCCGCGTCCCCGCGAACGCTTACACGCACGCAGTTGTTATCACCATTATTGAATGCGCATCTCAATGTCCTTTAACAATTCCGCATTGCTTGCACATTTTTGCATTATATTCACATTGTTTGGCAATATCGGCATTAGTCAGACTCCCGCGTCCACGCGCACGCATACATGCACGCACTTATCATCATTAGTTAATGCACTTCTCAATGTCCTTTTACTTTTTTTTTTTTTTACTTTAGCAATTCCGAAGTTTTTTTGCAGATTTTAGCCTTATATTCGCACTTTTTGGAAATACCGCCATTAGTCAATGTGCTTTTATATCCGCTTTGCTTTCAAAGCCGTAGCGCGGTTTTTAGGTCTCTCCAATGCAGCGCATGCGCACAGCTTTGGGGGCAAAAACGTGCACGCATTGCATTGCTTGCAATGGCAACGCGTGCACGTCTGGCGATTCCCTTGCGGGAGCGCGCGGCGCCATATGGTGGCACCATATGGTCACAATCATCGCGCCTTGCTGCACGCTCCCGCAAAGGAATAGCGCAGGCTCCCCCCCCCCTCCATTTTTGAGTACATTTGCTGGACACTGGTGTTTACGAGTTCCTCAACTACATGATGGCTTCACTGAAACTAGAGATGTTTGGTATCAAACATCTCATATTAATAAGCTACACTGATACTGTGGTGACATTTCATAGTTGGCCACTTCAGTTCATCTCGTCTGACCTCCCATTGTCTGGAAAGGGCTTGCAAATGAGGTTGCCACCTCTAGCACCTTGCCAACATGCTGTATGGGAACGCTCACCACAGTGCTCTCTATTTAACTCCCCAGAGTGTGTGCTGCTTTGCAGTTGCACCTGACTGCACAGTGCTCTTTTCTCACAGTTTTCCTTGGTAACGGGGAAGGTCCAGAAGCTCTTCTCCCCGAATCCTCTCCGATGGCCAAAGCACCGAAAGAACCTGCTGCAGGGAGCTCATGATGAACCCCACCATCCCGGCGGCTGGCAAGTCTTGGCTGGGTACTTGGTTTTAAACAGAGACGGCTAATGGTGTAGGCTGTGATGTGCCAGTTTTCACAGAACAAGGAGAATACTCTGGCTGTAGGACCAACTGGTCGAAACCACTGTGATGGTTCTAAAGAAATGGAACCCAGAGCAGGTGCAGTGGTGGAACGTCAAACTAAAATGAGATGGATTCAGGTATTTGGGTATAGAAGTAACCGGAGTATGAGAAACCACCTTTGACCTGACTGTAACTTAAGTTTAGGACTGACAGTTTCAGGAAGATGCTAAACAATGGTGAAAACTACTGCTCTTCCTTATTGGAAGAGCAGCCGTCTTCAAAGTGATCTCTGCTAAAGTTTCTATATATTCTACAAAATATCCCATATGTGGTACCTGAATCCTTTTGTTAAGAAACTGGAAGGGGAATCGAAGCCCCTCTTATGAAATGGTTGATCCCTCCAAATATTATTGTTAGCCTCATTGTAGGACTGTCTAGAATTGAGACATTTGACAATGTTACTGGGCCTCCAACATTTGGTAAACGTTTGCCCAAATGTAGGACAAATGTGATTGTCTCCTGACTCAAGAGCCCCACTATGGCAGCTTACTCTCTTGAGTGGAGGGAAATACCTGTAGCTAATCCCCTAGAATATAGTCCTAACAGAAAGACTGACTATGGAAACCATATCTTCCATATGGAAGACTATTGGCAAACACACTCGACTGCTTGCTTACGTTTAGGGGCAAATGGAGGCGGACCTGGGCACGTGAAGACTTGGGAGGCAGCCTTAATATGCCCCAGGGAAATAGCCATCCGGACCAGCCTGTAATCTCATCAAACTGAAAATACTTTACAGAACATACATGATTAGAATACAAAAAATGAAGCTTGTGTCTGATGCCAAATGTCTGAAGTGTGGATAGGGAGAGGTTACCTTCCTTCACACTGTTTGAAGATGCAGAGTCATGCAAATGTTTTGGACAGAGGTGCAGGATGGCCTGTCCAGTGTGTTTTAGAGATGGAGGTCCTACTAAAGCCACAGTTTATGATCCAGACTATCCCCAGCGATGTTGAACTAGTCCATGGAAAATGAACTCTGGTCTTTGGGCTTGGCAGTAGCCAAATGTTGCATAGAACGATAATGTGGAAAAATACAGCACTGAACATGAGACATGTTGTGTATGGACGTAGTCCAATGTACGGAGGCAAAGAAGGTGTTTTTTTTAAGTAGAGTGTCCCCACAAATTCCAGAAAATATGGGAACCGTGAATAGTGTTTTTTTGTTTTTGGCTAGACTTTGAAACAGACTGTGGCCTGGACCTACATTATTGACCAGGAGAATGCAGTGAAACATGAGGATCCTAGTTGTACAAAACGAACACAGCTGTCTTCCATGTCAAAGAGTCCGCTATAGCTGAATGCTAACCGTATTCTGTTTTACTGTGTGTACCAATCAACTAGTTTTTTTTAAGTACTATGCAATAAAAATCATATCATATGGCAATAGAATGTACAAGGCAGGACAGGTAGCCTGTGACCGTCCCAAAAGAATGGGGTCGAGAGACCACCCCTGTCATTGCCCTTGTCCAACCCACGTGAGAAGAATTGCAGAATTCTCACACCATGTGTATGCACCATACAGATCCTCCGTGCTCAACTGAACCTTTTCTGCATGGTTAAACACGTGCTCTTTTTCCGTTCATAAGAATGCCGAAGGATCACTTGGAGAAAATGCCGTCCTCCCAGGCAGATGGTATTTTTATGTGATGATTGTTCATCTCCCTGTTCTCACATTAAATGGTCTGAAGCATTTGCTGAATGGATCCCTTATTTTACACCTTCCCTATGCAAAGATGTTTTTTACATTTCCAGAAATAGAAAAATAGGCCACGAAGAAACAGCATTCAGTTTTATTCACTCGCTTTAAGACCGTCCAACCATGTTTTCCTGTGGAAGTGTAATGTGCTCGAATGCAGAAGATGGCTAAAACTGGAATTCTAACGTTTCTCCTTCCTAAGATCTCTACATAGCTTTGTAGTCGCTGGCATGTGATATTCTTTCATTCTTTGTAGCAACACGACCAGTTGCAAACACTTTTCCAACATGCTTGGGCTGTGTAACTTCATTGATCTAATATAAAAGCTAATTTTGCAAAGCTGTGCCCTTTTCCAGTCGGTTGGTATTATGTATTATGCTCAATTGTTCTTTTTTTCTCTCTCCAGCCTAAGCCATGTCAGTATTGTAACATAATAGCAGCCTTTATTGGCACCAAGTGCCAGCGTTGCACCAATTCGGAGAAGAAATATGGGCCCCCTCAGACTTGTGAACAGTGCAAGCAACAGTGCGCCTTTGATCGCAAAGAGGAGGGAAGAAGGAAGGTAGGTTGCCTTTGTTTGTAGCTTGCATGGAAAGTTTGTACTTTTTTCAAAATTAGAATTTACTGAACAAAAGCCAGAGATTGCACCATATAATTTTTTTTTAATGAGGAATCTTTGTTGAGGGGCACTGATTAATTGCAATTGTTGCCTTTCTTTCTTGACCGTTCAGCAGAGAGCAAAGTCAATTAGTGGCTACATTTCAAAAGCAGATTTTTAGATGACCTGAAGGGCCCTGGATGTCCTTTGAACTCTTAAGTTTTTTTTGTGTGCGTGCAACTTATTTCTGTATTCTCTTTTGAAAAGGTTGATGGAAAGTTATTATGTTGGCTTTGTACGCTGTCTTACAAGCGAGTTCTTCAGAAGACTAAAGAGCAGCGTAAGAGCTTAGGTTCTGGCCATTCAAATTCAACGGCCGCTTCACTACCTGAGAAAGAACCACCCCCTCATAAACATCACCATCACCACCACCATCACCACCACCACCGGCACAGTGGTAGCCACCACCACAAGTAAGTACACTATTTCCTTATGTTTTTCGTGTGGGTGTCCATATAAAATATCCTAAGGGAATGTGAATTTATGCATTCTGATGTTTTCCTTACCATGCTAGTATATTTCTCATTGAATGCGGGGTTGGGTTAAGCAGCAATGCGCACAAGGCATTCCCTGGCAAATATGTATGACTGCACTTGTGTTTTTCTGGCTTCAAGTGATTTATTTCGGTTTATAGTGTTTATACTTGGATGGTGATCTTTCTATGTGGTAGTAACAACATTTTGTTTTAACTTAATGACCTCCTTGGCCATGACACACCTGATCTTGTACTACATACAACTTCTTAAAACGGGTTATCTGATGGCAATTGCCCAGCGCTCCTACAACCCACTGAGAACACCTGATGTTGTTGAAGGCATCTTTATTGATCAAACTGAGTCCTTTTTTACTAGCTCAGATGTATTTTACTGATGTAAACACAAATTGATTAATTATTGCTCTCCCAGTAAGGAGGTGTTGTGGTTGCAGGATCAGCTGCCTCAGTTTCAATAATTTTTATAATAAAAGAGTGAGTTTTTTTTTTGCTTTACAAGCCTACTAGTTTACTTCCCACGTGCCACATATTTTAGCATTTCATATCAGAACTCATTCCTTTCATGCATTTGCCATATTTCTTTCTTCCCCTTTTTATGTGTTCTGTGATGTTAAAACAATATGCTGGAGCACTCCATCAATTTGTATAAATAACAATGACCTGTGTTTCGTCCCCGATGGAACTTTTTTTAGGCAACTGTTAAATTCTTCCTATTAACAAATGCAGTCGTCCTTTTCAGTTTGTCTTCAATATTTTTCAAGTTCACAGTGAATGGTGTAGCTATTCAGTCATGAGTGGCACCGGCGTAGAGAGCCCTGATAAGCCCCGTCCTGTCCTATACAAAATGAAATGTGGGCCCATCAAATATTGAGGACCAACAGATGAGGACGACTACATTTGTTATTAGGCAGTATTTAACAGTCAAATAGGCCGCAGGAAAGATCACCTTTAAGAAACTCGTACTCCGGCACCTATATCGTCTTACTTCATGTATTATTGATAAAGGAGTAAGGAATACAGTTTGTAATTACACGCCTTGAAAAAGTCCCATTGGGGACATAACACATGTCGGCTAATGATCATATACTTGGTTGGAAGCGTGTAAACACGATAAAGACGACAAAAATATACCACATGACTTTGGACTTATAAACTGACTTTTCTTGTTATGTGTCCTCTAGCATTGTTATTTATACCAATTGTTGAAGTGCCCCAGTATACTGTTTTAAGATATTGTGGCTGTTATTCTTTATAGCAACACCATGCTTGCACTTACAGGTAGCAGGGGTTTGTACTGTGCTAACACCAGTCTTTGAACAAGAATTATTTCTGTATACTTTCTACCCTGACTAGTTGAGCACCGTGTGACATCTGTTATTGTCACAGCTATCTATCTGTATTTAATGAGTTCTGTGATGTTTCATAGGATTGGCAGAAAAGGCAAGAGTTTAAGGACCCTTGCGAAACCAACACTCTGACTTTTTGTTTGCTGATTAAGGATAGTTGTTCTCTAAAAGCTTTGTGGGATAGGTTATTGGTTTAATATGGTAACATTTCACAACTTTGAGGTATTCTGAACATGTATTTTTCACCGTTATTAAAGTAAGATGTTTGTGCCCATGACTTAAATGTTACATTGCTGTTTGTGTTCCCTTAATGCCATTCTTGAATCTGGAAATGTTGTAAAGACATTATATTTTTCTAATTATGTGCATTATGGGCACACACAAAAAAAACCTAAATGATCAGTGGGTTCTTTTATCTTTTTAAGTGTGGGTGCCAATGACCTCTTATTTTGGCTTTGGTGAAGTTTGGGGGAATTTAATTACCCATGTGGTTTCTGTTTTTTGCTCTGATTTCATGTTGTGTGTAATGAAACTATGTACTTTTGCACTGATGTGGGCACCCCTTTGCTCTTGTTCTAGACAGCGATGAATTTTTCTAAGCAGATGAACAGCACAGGTATCAAAATAAGGATCTGATTAATAAGGTCATTTGAGCGGACATATTCCAGGATAATACAGTCCAAGTCCAAAAACGCAGGTAGATCCTGTTAAGAATTAAAACGAGATTAATGGAGCTTCAACTTCGAATTTGATGCTTTACCCAGCCAAGTTAGTCAGAGTAATTTACTGACACAGTGGACCTCTAGTTATAGCAAAATGTCTGTGATTAGTTAGAAAAAATAGGCCAAGTTTTTAGGTTGGCTGAACAGTTTTATCCAGGCCAAGAACGCAGTTTCACTTGGACAAACAGGTACTGGAGATGGAATAGAAGCTGAAAGTATGAAACATGAGCCATTCAGTTGTTTGGAAGAAAAGGGTATGCAAGAAAAGGTAATAGAGGGTGGAGTTCTGAGGACAGTTAATCTTGATCAGTTGCTCAGGGATCAAATTTAGAATATATACAGTCAGTGCTACCTGATGAAGCAAAAGGCAAGGGTTTAGCATGCACCTTCCCCTTCAAGTTGTGGTTTTAGAGCATTGTGGTGCATTCTTTGGATTTAAACACTATTCAGGACTGAGTTGGAAGGGTTGTGGGTTGTGGTTTTCGAGGCATATGCCCTGGAAATGAAAAGTGAACAGCCACTGGAGCTGCCCGGGAGAGAGGTAATACTAGATTTGATGCATAGACCACTAGAGATGTTTGGGTGACTAACAAGTTAGGATTAACTAGACAGAAGGGTAACAAGGCAGTTGATTCCATAGTAGACCGAGGTGGTATGATGGATGTGGTAGCATATAGGAGTTTATTGACAGCAGTGAGGAAATTCATTGGTGTATGTTCTCTTCAGGGGGTGATGAGATGAGTAGATGAAAGGCTGTTGTAATAGAACTGTAAAGACGTAAGACAAGGAACAATTAAACCTGTTCACTAACTCTAGACTTACCACCAAAAGAGGAGTGATTATCTAAGGAATAGCATTACTACCATCCAAGAATTGGCAGAAAAAGAGCTTTTGGGGTCTTTAGTCACCATGTACGCCATTTGTATTATTAGGATATTATGGTTTAGTGAAATTCATGGATATAGTGGAAAAGAGAAAGGCACACTTATCTGCAACAAGAGAGCTGGGCAAATTACAATACAAAAGTAGTGCACTTCTGAGGTCCTCCTGGGGAAGGAGACAATTTGGAATGTCGCTAACCTGACTATTAAAAAAGGGAGGTTCCAGAGTGATCAGACATCGTGAAGAAAGGCTGAAATGTGGTGATTAGCCATAGTGTGAGTAGAAGTTACTTGAGAAGGTCTTTTCTTTTTGATTGAAATTTATTGTTTCAATTTATAAATATAAGCCGTAACATATAAACGTTTAAAATCCACAAAATTGATACATTAACACATCACATTACAAGGTAAATTTAGCTAGACAAATTTGTAAGATATCCTGGTGTAAAATAGGCAGAGAAGGTCTCTTCTCACAGACCCTAGTCACATAGCTACATTGTTAGAAGATTGCTAAGTTATGATGTTTCAGGGATTTAACAGCCTCAACTAGGGATGTGCTGCGGGTTGAGTTTTCCCAGAGCTACTGTTGGCCACTAGCTCCACAACTACTGTGTCTGAACATGCCAGTGAGCTGGGTATGTTTCCATTTCCCTTGATTGTATTATTGATTACATTTAATCAAGATCAGTTTCAGATTGCCCTTTCTCCTGCACCCGCTGGAGCATGCTTAGGGGTTCAAGAACCGGGCAAACACAGCTGGCTCTCCAGCCTTGTAATGGCAACTGGAGCTAAATGCTCGGTCCTTCAAAGAAGCAATAAGAATGCATTGATTTGAGAAACACGTGGTTCTCGAAACTAGCAAAGGTCGATGGGATTTTTTATTGCTAGCCCTCAACCTGGTTTGAGAAGCAAGCTGTCAAACTACTGCTATTTAATTTTCTTTAATATTTCAAGAATTGCCATACACATTTACATCAAACCCCAATAGGGTTTTAAGGTGGACAAAGTTCTGCCTTCCTACCACACTTGTGAATCTGTTCAGTAATTTTTGCTCTGCGCTCACTTAGATTTTCCTATGTAATTTCAAATGGGAAGCACAGCTGTTGGGATCCCTTCATTTGTAACCTTAGCTTCCCACTTATATTCCTTATCCATTGCCAACCAGTCTATTTAAAAAAAAAAAAAAAAAAACTGGCATAAAGTTCCACAGAGAATAAACACCTTTGAGAAACTTCATGCAGGGGCTTTAAAAAGCACCAATTTGCCATCCAAAACAATCCTCTTATGGGCGAAGTAATCTACTATATTCACTATTGCTATTGCGGATGCTGTAAATAATATATACACACAGGCCTGAAAAAGATATGAATATTTATTTATGCAAGGTGCCAAAGTGGTTAATTCAAGGTATTTAGCTCTGGGTTTAACACAGCCCTGGCACTTGTAATCTTATTTGGAGACTGGTTTATTCATTTAGTTTGGTGGTAGTGGTTGCTATGACAAGCTATATATAGCTCCTGCTAGCAATTTCTGTTCAGCTAATGTGAGTTGTAGATCATAATCAGGTGCTGATTATAACACTTTAGGCTATTTCAGCCCCAAGAGCTTTATATTGCTCTGTATTTCCACACTAAGGGAGGGTTAAATATATATAAATAGGTTTTTAATGAGTGTTGACTATTAAATAAATAGCCCCACCTTCTTCTGTCGAACCCTGGGTTGTTTTGGGACAGCTCTTGATGTGAGACAAGAAAAGAGTTGACGAGAGTTGAAAGCCATGATAAGACGGGCACTGCACCTAGAAGGGAAATGTAGAGCAAAATGGTTGGCCAATTTACATTAATTAACTTTACAGTTAATTTTCTAATTGAAAACGAATCAAGTGAAGGTAGTCTGAATACTTTTTTTCTCACTTAGTCTTATGGTGGCTAATAACAGCAGTAGCATTCAAAGGGTGAACTGTTTATAGTCTTAATCCTACAGCATTGAATCATTCCTAGATATACCCACTTTACCCTTTCCTTGCATTTGGCTGGGATTGCCTATTCAAAACTATTGCAATCTGAGATAGGGCCTGATTTGGAGTTTGGCAGACTGATTTAGTACCGTCGCCATGGCGGAATATTTTATTCCCGCCATGGAGAGGTAGTTGGTCCACTTGCCAAATTAAGAGGCGTCGGCCACCCAGTGGACACCTCTTATATTTCAGGAGCCGCCGCCACAGTGGTTCCTGTAAATGCATTAAAAGTTTGATGGACAGCTCCATCAACATGGTGGAGCAGCCTTCCATTAGACTATCAATATTGTATTTAATTTAAAAATGAAAATCACAAAGTGGGATTTTCTATCGGGGGGGGGGGAGGGGGTGGAATGAACAATTACCCCTTCGACATAGGAGATTTCTTCCATGGCATGGGGGTCATTTTGTAGTTTTCACTGCCTTTGCTAACGGGCAGTGAAAACTGGCCATGTGTTCGCCCACTCTATATAGGGTGACGGACACGTGGCTAAACTTCTGACTGCCCTTACTCCAGGACATCGGAGGTGTATTTAGGTGGAGGAGATGGAGTAGACTCCGGTGTTTACATACCCAAGTTCTGTACATCTCTAAATGAGGCGGGCAGAACTTTGCTTTGAAGGAAACTGTGCACCTTTGCGACAGAGTACCCTCCCCGCCGAAGTGTAAATCAGCCCCATAGTGTATTTCTTCTGTATGCCATCCATTTCCTTACTGCTGGGCCCTGCTCACCAATCCATGGAGGTCTGCTCACACTTTTCCATCGATCATTTTGGATTTGTTTGTCTTTTTGTGATGTGTAAGATCCCGTGAAGATCTCATTGGGGTGTTTTCCAGAAATTTCATCCCTGCTAGTGAAAAGCTCTGAATGGTTAAAAATAAAGTACTAGCATTTTTTTTTTTTTCAAATAGCTCAGTCAGCGAGGTAACATTTCTGGTTCGCCTGAGGGTGCCAGCCTTGCTGTTTTGAGTCCAAAATGTGTCCTCTTCAGCTAAGTTGTTTTTCTTCTTAGCTGTCCTATTCTTTAGAAATCAGACAGAAAACCCAAAGAAACATGCACAATATAGGGAATTCAGTATATAAAATGGGCACCTGAACCTAGACCTCCCACAAAGGGGTAATATGGTGATGATTTAGTAAGCTAATTCTTCACAATGGAACACGCAGAGTCCTAGGCTTGTTTCACAATTCTGAAATTGAGGAACCTTCAATGGAAAGCGTTGTAAGTCACAGACCGCGACCAGTCGCTGGACAATCAACATGCATATCACTCGAACGATGGCAGCTTTTCAAGATGTCATTTCTACTCTTCAAGAAAATGGTTCTTTACTCAATGGGTTCCTTGGTTCATATTTTCGCATACCATATCTGAGAGAAAGCAACATGTTCATCACAAGGAAGTTCTTAGCACTGCTCTCCATCACAACACTTCTTGGCTGATGGTCACCACGGCCCATGTTTGCAAGACTGGCTGATCACCTAATCTGCACTAGCTGCAAAATGTACTTTCAGAAAGCTTAATGTTGTTTACCCTATTTGACTTTCGGTCCATCTATTCGACTTCTAATCCAAAACTGAAAATTCTGTTCTACGGCAAGCAAGAAAAAGTCAATATCTTGGAGCTAATCTCAACAGAGTAAAATTAGAGACTGAATTCAGGACATGAAAATCTCAATTTGTGCAAGTTCATGAAGCTCCAGTCCTACACATAAAACTCTATTAGGACTTCCTGAATCATCGTTAGACTGTAGACCTCTCCCCTGACGCATTCAGTAAAAATGGATCCAATCTAGGGAAGATTGATCAGATATAGAAAATGAATCAAACGTTCAGGTGTCGGCCAAATCATGCCATCTTGGTCAGAGGAATTCATTCTTGGTCGTACAGTTGCCTTGGCAATTGTGATAGTTTCAGCTGTGAAGACATGGACCCGCCCATCTTAGTCATTCGAAGGCAAATGGACTTTGCTGTTTTCTTGACAAGACTGAGCATGTTCACCTTTGAGCCAAATGCCATTTGACTACCACTTCGGCCATGTTATAGATCCACAAAGAGAGAGAAAACAGTATCTTAGAGATTGCCATTAAAAGGTCATTAGGCATCAGATAACTCTGTTAGTGTGACCGGTTTTGAGAACATAATTGTAGACTCTCTGAACACAAACAGAAAATTAGGTCACGAGACAGAGCGTTTACAAGATGGGGAAACTCCTCGGCTCAATATGTTTGGGTGCAGATATTTAAGAATACCAACGTGTTTTGCATCCAGGCTTTCCTCAGCAGGGTATCATGGTTGGAGGTGCGTTCATTGACCTGATACAATTGTTTCTTGACGCTTGCAATCTTTTTCCGCGACAGAACAATTCTTATGTCACTTAAGTGATGGATCTTCCATGGTTCACAAAACAACTTCCTTTCTCTGAGGAGGTATTCATACACTGACAGTGTTCCCAATTAAGCTTAGCTAGCAGAGCTGCTGAATAGCTAGGGTTTTGGTGTCTTAAGGTTTGAGCCAAGACACTGGGAAATCCTTAGGAAGCTACAATTTATTGTATGGGATACATTAAAAAAAAGTCCTTTTCCTATGCCATAAAAGAGGCACTGAACCAAGTGATGTCAGATGACATTTTCTCTTCTTGTTCTCTAGGTCCGGCCTTAAAACTATGCACCATGGGTCTCTTAGCAGCCATTTGTTGATTTAGAAAAAAAACCAACTGCAGTTCATTTTCTCCTCATGGTATTAGTAATGAAAGAATTTATGGTAGGTCTGCAAGGTAACACTGACAGGCTGCCCATGTAGGGATGGTCTGAAAAGAAATAGTGTGCAGTTGTCATTTTATTTTCCAAAAGTGAGTGTAAGAGTTCCAGGGCTCATAGTCGATAGTATTTTAAAACCAGCATTGGTAACGCAAATAGTTCCTGTGTTGTCGTCCAGCCTTTTGCCTTTGTCAATGCTTGTTTTGTGATTGTTTTTGCAAGACTATTGTGGGGGCAGCTGCTGGGCCTTCATCAGTCTAAATAAAATGCAAAAAATGTTGTTTACTTATTTATTTTTTTGGTCTCAAGAAGAACACATTGCCATAGTAGCCTCTGGCACTTTTTATTTGTGGGTGTGGGCCTTGTGAAAGGGCAAAATGCTTTGGCAAAGGTAAGCTGACCTGCTCCATACAATCTGTTGTAGTGGGCAGAAGAAAAATCTTAACGTCCAAACAAGGCCTTCTGTTTAATTAAGCATATTATACAAAACATTTTAGTAAAATCAAAAGGCCTTACTAACACCAAACCTATATATCTTATTAATCTCTGAAAGAATACCGTGCTGTAGCACTGCAGCTACAGATAATTAACAGTTTCCTTACCCTGCCTTGTAGATCTGATACAGATGTCTAGCCGCAGATTCCTTAACTTAGAATATCCCCAGGCGTCAGACTGGATCCGGAAAATTTTGCGTAGCAGCAACTCTGCGCGCCGGGGGGCGGCGCCGCACGGCTACGCCCTGACGTCGTCCATGGACGTGACGTCAGCGGAGCCATATATGCCCCGCCCCGGCGCGCCAACATAAGTTTTCTTCTTTTCCGCGTCACGACGCTGATCCTGGAAACCAGCAGTTCCTGGCCTAGTTTTGGGCCTTCTCGGCACCGTTGGTGTCGTACCGGAACAGTGTGCAATGCCCTCCGGGTTCAAAGCCTGTGAGGCCTGTCAGATGTCTGGCACTGACCCGCACCTTATTTGCATGTGGTGCCTTGGTGTGCACCACGATTCCAAAGAATGCGGCGACTGTCAACAGATGAAGCCGAAGTCCCTATGGGAACGCCGTATGAAGCTGTTGGCCGCACGGCTGTCCGGCCCAGCTTCCTCTCGTCGCCGCTCTCCCTCTCCAGAGGGGGCTCGTTCCCGAGGCCGCTCCCGCGACCAGCGCCCTAAAAAAGGTAAGCAGAGCCACAAGCGTCCACTGAGGTCCACATCCCGTAGGCGTGCCGCTGGTGTCCATTCCTCTCGTAAGGGGCCAGCTAAGGGCGGCCGGATGTCACCTCCTCCATACCCTCCTTTCCCAGGAGTTGGAGCGATGCGCGCCTAAAGGGAGGCCTACTCCCGGGCTCTTCAGGCCTACTTCGAGTCCCCCTCTCTCCCTGGCGCGCCTTCCTGCCCCACAGAGGCGGAGGGTACTCAGGCCGGACCCTCGTCGGCGGATCCTTCCCCGACCAGGGCTGTGTGCACCGACTCCGACTCCAGAGCCCAGGCGACGACGTTGGGCCGTGGCCCAGACCGTCCTGGTCGCTCTAGCACACACCGCCAGTCAACGCATAGCCCTGTGCGGCTTCCTGCGCGGACGGCGGAAGCGGTGACGCCGGGCTCGACGCCGGGCTCGACACACCGCCAGTCAACGCATAGCCCTGTGCGGACGGCGAAAGCGGCGTCGGCGGGCTCGGCGCCGGGCTCCAAGTCGGACCCGAAGCCGGGTTCGACGCCACCCACACCCGGCTCTAAGCCTGATCCCACGTCTGGAGCAGCGCATAATCCGATGCCTGTCGAGGTAGTGTCCCCAGTGGAAGCCGTCGACGTCCAGTCTACTCCGACATGGCGCCTACCGACGCCGCTGTCGACGCATCCATCGCCGCCGCTGTCTATACGTTCATCGACACCAGCGTCCATGCCTGAGGTTGACCCCCCTCCGGATTCATCGCTTCTGACTCCTCAGCGGTGTCAGGCGACGCCGGTATCCGCTGCAGCTCTTATGGCAGCTGCTGCTTCCCCTGGTCGGTAGCCACTGGTTCAGGTCCCTAGTGTGGCTTGGCCTTCGGGTCGTTCCCCAGCCCCGCTCTTTATGGCAACTGGGAGGATTAGTCTCCAGCCGTCTCCTACAGACGGCCTCTTGTCCCCTCCTAGGCTGACTACTGAGCTAGGGGCCGCCTATGCGCGGACTATCAACAGGGCAGCTGCTATCCTCGGCTTTCAGCCTCCTGGGGTACCCCTCATTCCCGATCCCTTAATGGATCCGCTTCATCTCGAGCCCATTACCATGGAGCCCTTGCTACCCCTTGGGGGTGCTTTATTAGAAGTCCTGCGTAGCGCATGGGCACGGCCGTATTCCGGAGCCCCGGTTGATCGGGCCGTTGCGGGTAGGCACCGTCCTGCCCCGGGGGATCCACTTTGCCTGTCCCTCCACCCTACTGCTCAGGGACCTGGTGATTCAGGCGGCTTTTGGGTTACAAGACTCCTCCACTTTGCCTTTGTTTCCTCCCACCCGGGAATCCCGGTGGCTGGAGGCATGTGGAAGACAGCTTTTTGCTTCTTCTAGCGCGGCCATCCGCGCTTTAAACACTACATGCGTGTTTGCACGTGCGTCCTCCGCACTCTGGGACTCCGTGGCTAACCTACTTCCTTCCCTTCCGGAGGAATTGCGCCCGGAGCTTCTCCGTCTTGTCCTTCATGGCAAGGAGATGGCACATTTTTCAATACGCTCCTCCCTGGATACCACAGACTCTGTGGGCCGTGCTCTTGCACGGTCGGTGGCTTTGCGCCGCCATGCCTGGATGCGCGACAGTCGCTTCCCTGATAACATTCGGGAGAGCCTCCAAGACATGCCATTTAACGGAATAGACCTTTTTGGGTCCCACGCTGACTCGGCGATCTCCAGGCTTCTGTCAGGGCTACTGTAATTCTGCCGTGCCACTGACTGACTTTCTTCCTGGTTGCGGGTCTTCCTTTACGGCCCGGTTTTTATCAGAGACCGGTTGTTGTCTCTGTATTGTCTGTATAGCCGTATGGCTGGGTTGTTTTTGCTTTTGTTTTCAGTCCTCTGACTGTCTGTTTTGCCAAGAGGACCCCCCCCCTTCTTGCCAGCGGTTGACCCTCGCCCTATGTGGGGTATTGGCTGGTGGCAGGTGTCTGCATTTGCAAGCTCCTGTGGAGTTTTCATTAGGGGTATCCCTCTGGGACTTATATACCCCTTTACTGCGTCCCGCAGGGTCGCATCGCTCTGTTGTATGTGGTGCTTCCACTCCTGGTCTAGGCCTATGCTGTGTAGTATCTACTTCGCATGGCCTGGCATCCTGCTTTTTGTCACATGGTCCGTCTTTTGGCGCCAGCCCCTTCTGGGTTGTCCTCGCCAGTAAGGAGTTGCCGTGGACCTCTGTTGTACGTTGTTATGGCCTTTCGGCTTATTCCCCAGCAGTTTTCTCCACATCCCCGCGGGCATTTCTACGTTTTGCTGGCATTTCTACGTTTTGCTGGCATTTCTACGTTTTGCTGGCATTTCTACGTTTTGCTGGCATTCTTACTGTGGCGGACTCGTGGGGCCGGTTCTCCTTGAACTCCGCTCTTCCTGGCGTCTAGGACCCGTGAGTTGGTCCTGAGTACTCCCTTGTTAGGCTCGTCTCTTCTTCTACTTGTCTTGCGAGGGGACTGTTCTCTCCTTCCAGACCGGAAGCAGACACAGCTTATAGCCTGGACTAGTTCCACTTTCTGTATAAATGCGGGTACTTTTGAGCGTCCCCTAGTCCCTGGGTTTGGCCAAGTTTTGGCATCCTCTTGAGGCTGTTTCTGCGCCATGATCTTCCTAATGTCTTGTGCGTGTTTTCCTACCTTGTTCTTGGCCCGGCCCTCTTCCATCACCAGATCTTCTCTGGTGTTTGTGGCCCGTTGCCTTCTTGCTATTGTGCGCATCTCAGCTGTTCCTGCTGTCTTGCTTCCTGGTGCTCTTCTGTTATGATACTACAGGCACCCTCTGGCCGCGTATGGGCGTCCTTCTGGTGGTGAATGGGCATCCTTTCAATGCTCTCGCACATGTCCGGCTGGCGAGGGTCTCAGCAGTACTCTTCCTCTGTGGTACATGCGGGGGCGGTACGCGCTCTCTCCCCATCCCACTTACCAGTCTTTTGGGCCCATAGGTTCAGTTCTACTTCTTGCGAGGTACTGAACTCCCTTTTCACGCCGGTTTCTTTACTGGGTGTGTTTTTGTTCCATATCGGCCCTTGCTGCGCATGGGTCGGTATCCTGCTGCCTTCGTCTCTTTCCAGGAGCAGGTTCGACAGTGTTTTACGCTGTTCTAGTTGTTTAGCTGGGGCTAGCTCGGACTTCTTGTCCACACCTTGGATCCTGCGAATCCTTCATGCCCCTTTGCTCGTCTTCTTTCGAAGTTTGGCATTTTTCGCTCAGGCACCAGCGTTCTGGCTTGGTGTTTTCCTTCTCTCATCCCCTCTGCATATAGGGGTTTTCGTGTTATTCTGGATGGGCTGTGGTGCCCTAGCCTCCCCTTGCTTCCCGCTCTCTTCAGAGCATAGGGGTCTGGTTGTTGGCTGCGCTGTCATTTCTCTCCCCACTGTGTTTCGCCCTTGGTTGGCGGCACTCTTTTGGTCATGTTATTGACGACTAGGTTCTCTCTGGACCTTTGTGGGGTTCAGTTGCAGTCCCGCCTCTAGGGGTATGGCTTTGGTATCTATTCTAAGTTAAGGAATCTGCGGCTAGACGTCTCTATCAGATGAACAAGTTACTTACCTTCGGTAACGATGTATGTGGTAGAGACATAGTCTAGCCGCAGATTCCTTAACGCCCGCCCGTCCTGCGACAACCTTTTCAGGTTGGGCTTCTTGCCTTCGCCTCCCTTTGGGTGGCTTTATTCCTCTGCGTGGCAACGTCTTATCCTCACTCCGACTCACGAGCCTACAGTCGGTTTCGTGGCTCTGCTCTACCCATCCTTGTGCTTGGACGGTATGCTCATATGCCGTGTGTCCTTTACAACCCTTACCCTGGGTTGTCCGATGTGAGTCTAAATTCTTCTACAACCCCCCCCCCCCGTCCTTCCCTTCTATCTTCTTCAACCGCTTGAGGTCTCTTGCCTCCCCTGCACTCTAGTGGTTGCAGTCTCTCACATTGCTGCATTCGGTAGGTCCCTTATTCAGATCTGACGTCTCCTTTTGGGTGACGCCTTATAGTAGTTTGTCCTTACTCCTGGGTTCGGGACTGGTTGTCCTTCACTGTCGTATATTATGGTTGCAGCCTCTCTGCCGGCTGCTGTGATAGTTCCCCAAGGAGCTATTGATCAATGGTAAGTCTTGTGCCTCTGGTGGCACAGGCTCACACAAGCCAAGAGTTCGAATCCTGCCTATGCTCTGCATCTTCTTCTGTCTCCCGGGGAGGTTTTGGACTTAACAATTGCGGGGGTCCCTCCCAGAGTGGTGCTCTGTTCGTTTCCCTCCCTCAGTTTACAGTGTCCAGTGCCTGGCACTGTCCTTCTATGGTGATGTTTTTCACCATACCTTGTTTTTTCTTTTTCTGCACACTGTTCCCATATTTTCACAGTTTTTGGTGGTGGCTTCGCGTTCTGACGCGGAAAAGTCTTCTGAAGAAAACTGGTGTTGGCGCGCCGGGGCGGGGCATATATGGCTCCGCTGACGTCACGTCCATGGACGACGTCCTGGCGTAGCCGTGCGGCGCCAGCGCGCAGAGTTGCTGCTACGCAAAATTTTCTGGATCCAGTCTGACGGCTGGGGATATTCGAAGTTAAGGAATCTGCGGCTAGACTATGTCTCTACCAGATACATCGTTACCGAAGGTAAGTAACTTGTTCAACAGCGCCTTACTGTCAAAATGTAACTTTCCCTACATTACAGTAATTAGCAGTCCAAAAACTTTATTTGTTAGCCAGTAAGCCACCTGAAGATCAAAAACCTCTACAACAACTTCAACGACCATACGCCCGACTCCGCAGCCACCCGACCGCCGGCAACACCAGCCATACCACCATACCCTCCTGGACGCCGATCACGACCGAAGAGACCGCCTCAACCATGAAAGGCATCCACTCGGGGGGGCCCCCACAGACCCCTGCCCGCCACACATCTACCACAGAGCCACCATCGCACCCGAACTACAACGCACCATCAACACCTCCTTCGAGACCGGCACCTTCCCCGACGACTGGAAACGTGCAGAAGTCGGGCCCCTGCTCAAGAAGCCCTCAGCAGACCCATCGGACCTTAAGAACTACCGTCCGATCTCGCTCCTCCCCTTTGCGGCGAAAGTCGCGGAGAAGACAGTCAACGCAGAACTAACTAGGTTCATCAAAGACCACGCCATCCTCGACCCTTCCCAGTCTGGATTCCGCAGCAATCACAGCACTGAGACCGCCCTACTCGCCGCCACAGACGACATCCACACCCTCCTAGACCACGGACACACCGCAGCCCTGATTCTACTCGACCTGTCAGCAGCATTTGACACCGTCTCCCACCGAACACTCACAGCCAGAATACACAACGCCGGCATACAAGGAACCACCCTCGACTGGATCCGATCGTTCCTCACTGGCAGAAGCCAAAGGATCAGACTGCTACCCTTCCTCTCCGAACCCACGGAAATCAACTGCGGAGTCCCACAGAGATCATTGCTCAGCCCAACCCTCTTCAACATCTACATGGCCGCCATCGTCCGTCAGCACGGCCTCAACATAGTATCCTACGCGGACGACACCCAGCTCATCCTCTCCCTCACCAAGGACCCCGCCACCACCAGACTCCACTTCCAGGAAGGAATGCAGGACGTCGCAGCCTGGATGAGGAACAGCTGCCTATAGCTCAACTCGGAGAAGACAGAAGTCCTCGGAACCACCCCTTCGGCATGGAACAACACATGGTGGCCCACCGCCCTCGGCACCCCCCGACCCCCACGGACCACGCTAGAAACCTCGGCATCATACTCTACTCCTCCCTCTCCATGAACCGTCAGGTCAACGCCGTCGCCTTCAGCTGTTTCAACACCCTCCGCATCCTCCGTAAGACCTTCAAATGGATCCCCCTCGAGTCAAGGATGACCGTCACCCAAGCACTCATCACTAGCAGGCTGGACTACGGCAACGCCCTCTACGCCGGCATAAGCAAGTCTCTACTCCGCAAGCTCCAGACGATGCAGAACACCGACGCCAGACTAGTCCTCTGTATCCCTTGGAACGATCACATCAGCCAACACCTACGAAAGCTCCACTGGATACCTGTCGAGAAGAGAGTCCCCTACAAAATACTCATCCATGCCTACAAATGCCTACACAACACCGACCCCAATACCTCAACGACCGAATCGCCCTCCACGTACCTAAAAGGAACCTCCGATCCGCCCACCTCGTCCTCGCCGAAACCCCTCGCGTCCACAGAGCCAAAGCAGGAGGAAGATCCTTTTCCCACATCGCAGCCAAGACCTGGAACGAGCTCCCGGCCGACATCGGACGCGCCCCGTCTGAGAACACCTTCAGGAAGGCTCTCAAGACCTGGCTCTTCGGCTGAACGGAACTGCTGACCTCCACCCCCCCCCAAGCGCCTTGAGACCCTCGCGGGTGAGTAGCTTGCTTACAGTTCCCCTGATTGATTGATTCCCAGATGTGTGCAGTTTTGGCTGGCTTTTAATATTTGTATATAATGCATGGGAGCCTGCAAACCTTGCATAAAAACGGTCTTTAATTTGCTTATTACAGTAATAATGAAATCACATAGCTGAACTTTAACTGTAATACGTTATTACAGTTAAGTTGTGAGGTCATAATGCCTCGTGCCAGAGCCAGCAGCCGAGGTTAAAGGCCGGTCTAGGGTTATAATTAAAGTTACAATTTAAACAAGAAAATGAGAACTGGCTTTTGGTTCTTCAGATTTATCTTCTAAAATTAACAGTAAACAGCAGAAAGGATATATTTAAGGCTACAGGTTTATTTTACGATACGAACGATAGAATGCTGCAGCAGTTAGTTTTTTAAAATTATTTTAATCTTCAGCCTCATTCCTCTATGTGGTCTCTGACTACCTTGAAGACTTGCTCTATCGTGGGGTACTTTAGCCCATAGATATTTTTATTAAGTTTCAAAATAGCCAAACAAAACTAACGTTACAAATTCACTCTTTTTCAGAAGCAGCCTAAGTCCCGAGCCAGAATGGAAACAAAGGTAAACACAACTACCAAAATTGTAAATAAATGTAAAGAGATGAAATGAGTTAATTGGGCGTACTACCTCCCTTTGAAAACAACCCAGCACTCACAACCCAGCTTTCCTATTGGTGATTCAGTGCACCACACGCACACATTATTCATTGTCTTTGCCATTTTACATAGCCTACCTGTGAGATTGCATGTTGGATTGGTTTAATCCACTCATTACCTTGGTCTGCTTCATGAATGTCTCCTCTAAGTAAGTCATGGATCCTGGAACAGTGTTACAAATCATGGTTGACAATGCTCTATATCCCTACCTGCAACCTTGTAGTGTATCTGCTGGCATAAGTCTCTGTCTTCTGTTCATTTTTCCTGACCCAGTAAGGGACTTCGAACTTCACCTTCCTTGATCCTGGGGTGCTTGTTCCATGTTTGATGCAGTTGCCTTTTTTTTGTCGTTTTATGTGCTTCGTTATTTGCCTTGGGAGGTTTTGTTCTGTGGGTGCGAATTAAGGATAGAGGATGCTTTACTCTTTACAAAAAGCGCACAAGGAAGTCGGTGTCGAATATTTTCCTGCTATTATGTTCTGTATTTCGTGAAGTGAATGGCATGTGCTGCAATACGTCCGATGGTTTAAAGAAATTGCCTCGGTTTTGAGAGATTATTTCTCATTCTTTTTATCAGTTTAATACTGATCAGCCTATGCAGTCTGAGTCACATTGTTTCTCTCGTTTTTTAAATACATGGTTCAATTTCAGGCAGTTGAAAAATGCAAACTGCTTTGTTGTGTGGCCTTGGTGGTGCCTCGTTCTTCTGTTCAAGTGGCAGTAGTACAATACATTGCTTAATGCATTTTGCCTGTTGGAAGGATGCGAACCTCTACAGGTGGCTAATAACTTTATTATGTGGCCTGTGGCGTGGTTGATTTCTCAACTAATTAATTAATTTTTTAAAGATCTTTTTATTGCTAAAACAAAATAAAAATAATACAGACAAAAAGAAAGTACAGTGCAGTCTCGAACAATTTCGACGATCTTGTTACATTAGTACAGCAATTGTCATATCGATTAACAGGGTTTACACTATAATCGCGTGGTTCATGTATCCCTTTATGTACAGAGCATTACTAAGCTTCGTGATCTACTGATAGTGGGGGATCATCGCGGAAAGGAGTACATATCCTGCCTCTGCTCTCGTTCCAGGTTCTCCACTAATTTTATGCTTCCTTGTGAACCTCCTTGGCTCACAAAGAATGACTTTTACAGAGTTAAAAACGTACTTTACTTCCTTTTTGGGAGAAAGATTGATTATATCATGCATTTTGCTTTTGTTGAAATTAAGACTAGCATCTTTCTAACTTGTTGCTTTGTCTAAATTGCCATTTTGTAGTACACATTTTGATATCTATACGTGATATCTAGTCTTTTTTTGATAATCAATGTTATTGATTTTATGTAGACAAATAAAACAATTAGTTCCAGCATCATTTTACCGTCCTAGTGGTGCACATCCAGTTTACACCTCCTCGTCATATATTCATTTACCGAAATCACATAGCCTCATTCTGTAATACTCCTACCATTTACGCCAGTTCTTTATTGTCATTCTGGGGTATCTCCTGGCTCTGCAAATGGGTTCCTCATATTTGCTGTCTGTTCTAGAACTGTTGATAAGTGTGACCATTTCCTCTATACCAAAGCGCCATCTTCCCTTGCATGAGTTACATGCAGTGGTGCAAACGGATTTCCATCCTACTCGTTAAATTGTCTCTAACACTGTTTTCTTACTTTGCATGTTTTTAAAAACTTTCACCTTTATTGGGTTGTAGCTATTTTGTTTAGAGCCTAATGAGTTTGCAAAGTTATTATAATCCTTTACTTCTACGTTCGCTTTAATTCATATTCTTTTCTCTCCGCTAGGCTTTATTCATCTGGTCCCTTTGATTGGGTCAATGCAGTCTCTTGGTTTGTTTTAAAGCTTGATCTCTGAATGGGGGATGTATGATATTTTTGCTTTCTCTGGACTCGTCCAAGAACTTTTTAAATTATCAGTGCATCAAACTCTGCTAAAGGCTATGGCATTGATGGATCAGTTGCCATATGGGGCACATGCAAAACAGAACAAACATAAACAGTTGAAAGTGTGACTGCAGAATTTTCTTTGAAGTTCCCCTACTGCCTGAAAATGTCTCTATAAAGAATTTGCTGTGGACATCCGGAACCAGGGTATGTGGAATTGCTAGGCTCCTATTAGTAGAGGATGGATTAACAACTCTGAATGTTTTTCCTTCTAATGTTGACGTACTCTAGACTTTCATAGAAACCTCTTGAAGTGTTTAAGATACTCCACTCCCCATATACGATGTTGAATGTTTTCCATATGCTAGAGTACTTGTTCTTGTCAGTAATCCTAAACTTTTTCTGTAAATGTTTGAACTACTTTCATCAAAGATTCATCCCCTAAGACATGTGTTGCACTGATACAGTTTCGGGCAGGGAAAAATCTTTTTAATTCCTGGGTTTTATTTCATGGCAAGACCCAGTATGTTTATAAGCTGCAGGTCTATCAATCAATCAATCAAGGGTTTATATAGCGCGCTACTCACCCGTGAGGGTCTCAAGGCGCTTGGGGGGGGAGCGGCTCCGGGTCAGTCGAAGAGCCAGGTCTTGAGGTCTCTCCTGAACGTGTGCAGGGTCGGGGAGCGTCTGATGTTCACAGGGAGCTCGTTCCAGGTTTTCGCTGCGATGTAGGAGAAAGCTCTCCCGCCGGTTTTGTTTCTGCGGATGCGGGGGACCTCTGCCAGGGCGAGGTCGGCGGAGCGGAGGTTCCTCTTGGGTACGTGGAAGGATAATCTCTTGTTGAGGTATTTGGGTCCGACGTTGTTGAGGGATTTGTAGGCGTGGGTGAGGAGTTTGAAGGTGATCCTCTTTTCGACGGGGAGCCAGTGGAGGCCTCATAGGTGTTGGGTCATGTGCTCGTGGCGCGGTGTCCCGAGGACGAGTCTGGCTGCGGCGTTCTGGGTGGTTTGGAGATTGTGTAGAAGAGTTTTGTTGATTCCGGCGTAGAGGGCGTTTCCGTAGTCCAGTCTGCTGGTTATGAGTGCGTGGGTGACGGTCCTTCTGCAGTCGCGGGGGGATCCATTTGAAGGTCTTACGGAGGATGCAAAGGCAGTTGAAGCTGGTGGAGGCTACGGCGTTGATCTGGCGGTTCATGGAGAGGGAGGAGTCAAGGATGATGCCGAGGTTTCGAGCGTGGTCTGTAGGGGTGGGTGGGCTCCCGAGGGCAGAACACCACCAGGTGTTGTCCCAGGCGGAGGTGCAGGGTCCGAGGATGAGGACCTCGGTTTTCTCTGAGTTTAGCTTCAGGCAGCTGTCCTTCATCCAGGCTGCCACGTTCTTCATTCCTTCCTGGAAGCAGAGTCTGGTGTCTTCAGGATTCTTTGTGAGCGAGAGGATGAGCTGAGGGTCGTCTGCGTAGGATACGATGCTGAGCCCATGCTGTCTGACGATGGCGACGAGGGGTGCCATGTAGATGTTGAAGAGCGTGGGGCTGAGTGATGATCCCTGGGGTACTCCGCAGCTGATTTCCGTTGGTTTGGAGAGGAAGTCTGATCCTCTGCGTCCTGCCGGAGAGGAAGGATTGGATCCAGTCGAGGGCGACTCCTTGTATTCCCGCGTCGTGAAGTCTGGCAGTGAGCGTGCGATGTGAGACGGTGTTGAAGGCTGCGGAGAGGTCTAGAAGGATGAGGGCCGTGGTGTGTCCCTGATCCAGTAGCATGCGGATGTCGTCGGTGGCGGCGAGGAGGGCGGTCTAGGTGCTGGGGTTGCTGCGGAATCCAGACTGGGAGGCGTCCAGGATGGAGTTCTCTTCTATGAAGGCGGTCAGCTGGGTGTTTACGAGTCTCTCGGTGACTTTGGCCGCAAAGGGGAGGAGAGAGATGGGCCGGTAGTTTTTCAGGTCCGTAGGGTCGGCCGTTGGTTTCTTGAGGAGGGGTTTAACCTCTGCCCGTTTCCAGTCGTCTGGGCAGATACCAGATCTGAGGGAGGCGTTGATGGTGCGTCCTAGTTCGGGTGCGATGACGGCGGCGGCCCTGTGGAATATGTGCGGTGGGCAGGAGTCTGTTGGAGCTCCTGAGTGGGTTCGCTTCATGGTCGCGTTGATGAGTTCGATGGTAGAGGGATCCCAGGACGTGATTGTAGGCTTGGCGGCGGTGGGTAGGGGGGTTGTGATCGTCGTTGGTACGCTGAAGTTGTCGTAGAGGGCCTTGATCTTCAGATGGAAGTAGGAGCTGAGCTTGTCGCAGAGTTCCTTGGAAGGTGTGACGTCCGTGGCTTCACAGGTGGGTTTGGCGAACTGCTGTATGACGTTGAACAGTTCCTTGGCGTTGGTCACGTTGGTCTGGACTTTGTCTCTTATGAAGGTCCGTTTGGTGTCTCTTATGCGCTGGTGGTATTCCTTCAGGGCGCTTTTGTGGTTGTTCCGAGATTCCGTGGTTTTCAGGTTTCGCCAGGATTTCTCTAGGCGTCTACAGGAGCGCCTGGCTTCTTGAAGCTCTGTGGTGAACCAGGCGGCTTTCAGAGGGCGTTGTTTGGCGGGGGTGGAGGGGTACGAGCTTGTCGGCGCAGCAGGAGATCCAGCGTTGAAATTCCCTGGCTGCGGAGTTGGTGTCGTTCGTGGTGATGGGGGGGTTTTGACGGAGGGTGGTGCTGAGGTGCTCCTCTGTGACCTTGCTCCAGTTCCGTCGTGGCGGGCACGGGGCAAGTTTGGGTGCGGTGGTGGAGTTGAATGTGAAGTGGATGCAGTGGTGGTCCGTCCAGAGGGGCTGGGTGGTGTGGCTGAAGCAGATGTTAGTTCCTCCCGCGAAGATGGGGTCGAGGGTGTGACCCGCTCTGTGGTTGGGCGTGTTGACAAGCTGCTTCAGTCCTAGGTTGGTGAGGTTGTCGAGGAGAGTGGTGGAGTCGGGGTCGTTGTCGAGGTGGAAATTCAGGTCCCCGAGTAGAATGTAGTCCGTGGAGGTGATGGCGTGGGGTGCGTCGAGCTCGCTATGGTGGTTGCGTGGTGAGTGCGCGGTCCTGGCGGTCTGTAGATGAGGGTGCCGCGTAGCGTGGTCCTGGGGCTAGTCTGGATCTGGAAGTGGAGGTGTTCTGTGTTGGAGTGGAAGTCACTCGTGCTGGATGTGGAGAGTCGAAGGGGGGGTTTTGTGTGCGCTGGAGAGTCCTCCTCCTGGGCGGTGCGGGCGGTCCTTTCTCTGGATCTTGTAGCCATCAGTGGCGATGGTCCAGGTTTCTGTGAAGAATGCGACGTCGGACGAGAGGGTGTCGATCAGGTCCCAGATCTCTACGGCGTGTCGGTGCAGGGAGCGCACGTTGAGAAAGATGCAAGTCAGGGTTTCGGTGGTGCGTACATCGGGCGTGCCTTTGGCGGTCGTGGGGGCTTTGTCGATGGTGAAGGATCTGCGGCAGGGTCTGCACGAGAACTGCCCGTGGGTGGTGTTCGGCGAGGATCTTGCGCAGTCGGCGTGTCTTCTGGGGTTGAGTGCGTGGAGGGTGGTTGAGTCATATCGGTGGGCTCTGGGAGGACCAGGGGTCCTGGCGCTGGTCGGGTCGCGGACGGGCGCAGACGCGCTTGCCATAGGCGCGCCGCGACCGCGCAGCAGCTGCCATTATGAAGGGGAGGGGGGAGGGACGTGCAGCTGGGAGGCGGGGCGGTAGAACAAGGAGTCACGGGTCAGCGGCGGCGGGGAAAAAAAAGAAGGGGACACAGCTAGGAGCAAAGAGGAATATAACAAAACTCACAGCAGCAGGCTCTATCAGCTTGGTTTTGGGTAAAATAGCAGTTTCTTGTCCAGTATGTTCTTTTGCAGTTCATTCACTGTCATTCTTGGCCCCCCTCTATAAAATGGCCTGGCATATGGTTTTTTCTGTTGTCACGAAATTAAAGCAGCTGCAATATTTTGATGTACCAATGGAAGGTTAGGGATGTGGTTAACTGTTGATCCCTTGATTTGTTCGTAATGATGTCTTTAGGCTCAGCATTACCTTTCTTGCTTCCTTATTTGGTCGGTTGTTAGATAAGTGTTGTGTGATGGCTTGTAAATCTTGGTATTTAAATACATCTGAACCAGTCCTCTGTCTCTGTCAATCTGTTCTTTGAAAATCCAATACTCTGACCTGTTGATACGGCTTCCTGTTTCTGCTACAAGTGTAATCTGTTTAACAGGCCAAAAGATGTAGATATGTTAACTGGAAAAGTGTACACAAGTGCTTGAGCAAATTTTCAAACTTAAGACTACAAATATGTCAGGTCTTTTCAGTTCCCTGAATTTAGCCTCCACACCAACTGTAATGTTGCACTTCAAACATCTCTCCTAAGGACCTCCATATTTTCCCATTTCATAGGACATGCATTCCCCTAATATGGGCTTTTCTGTGATTTGTCTTCATTATTATAGTTATGATTATATTATAATTATGGTCTGGCTTGACTGTGCACCTGTCACCAGACAATTATGTGAGAATCACCAGGAGAGGGACTTTGGCTCAGGCCACATGTTGGGATCCAGGAGTACGTTTTGATTTTGCCAGAAGTTGTGTGCATCCACAAAAAGTGCCTGGCCTTCACACATCTGTGATTTTTTTGTTTATTTATCCAGCTGCCTGTGCTTGAACTTGCAGGGGCATACACATGCCATTGTAATGCTATTAAATTGTCTTCGATAACTAAATAATTTATGGTGTTTTTCTCTAGCAGAAGCTAAGATGGGAGGAGGGCAGTCATTAACTTACATGGATTTTTAGGTCTGGCTTGACAGTGCATTCTTTGCTTGTGCTTGAACTATTGGCGTTGCGAATATTTGTATCTTTGGTGGTCTTAAAATTGGAAGTGGTGCTTGACAACCCCTATTTTATTTCGGTATACAATATAGAAATGCGTAAAGGTGTCCATGTCCATTTGGCATTTTACATGCATACTGGATAACAAACCGGAATGGCAGCCGCACTTTTTCTCTTCACCTTCAAATTGTGGTGTCTTTTTCAAAGATTAGATTGGGTAATTTCTAAGTAACTTAATTTGAAACGTCAATTATTAAAATGGTGGCTTGTAAGGCCTTTTTAGTGCCGCTCCATTGAGTCTGATTAGCGGGCACCTTTGTTTGGCTTCCAATTTATTTTCATATCACCAATAACAGTTTGTTGAGGCACTCCTGGAATTGCATAATGTTGGATGACCCACGTACGTTGCTTTAGATGTGCAATCTTACTTAATAAATGGTATTGTATTAAATGGACTGTGCTTGCCATGTTCATACTTGAGGAAAGCCCCAAATTAACGGATGTATGTGCTGTGATAGGATATATATCATACCTGCGATTGACTAGGATGCGGCCCAAAGTAATTACCAGTGCCTGAGATTAATACAGGCATTCCATCCAGCACATTTTTGTATACTTAGACATGCACGAAGAGCACACATTCTCAGTACCAACTGCACATATTTGTTTAAACAGCTATTCAAAGAAGTGATAACCAGTACAAGTGTAAACTCGGATCTAAACTGGGGCAGGTCTGAGTTGGTACATGTGGGCTCTGCAGTGGAATCTGAAGTACCAGGTGGATGCGTTCCTGGTGGCTGGGGAAGCCCCTTGGGGAGGTGGAGATCAGAGGACTCTGGTCTCAGAAGGAGGCGGGTAGGCTCAGGTTCTCATGGACAACAACACTGCAATGTGGTATTGCACCAAGCAGGGCAGAGTGGGGTCCTGCCTTCTAGCCAGGAGACTCTATGCCTATAAAGTTGGTTGGAGCACTGGGGCATTTCCCGGACCATGACCCATCTAGCAGGCTTCTGAATGCCAGAGTAAGGAGCTGAGCGGACCGCATCTGGCAGATCACAAGTGGTATCTATATACTGAGATGTTGCAGGGCATCTTCCAGCACTAAATCTTTTCGTTGAGCGCATAATGTTGGAGGTTTTGTGCATTGGAGTTTCCACAAGAAAACTTTTAGGAGATGCATTCTGTCTGGAATACAGGACAAGACTTCTGTATGCTTTCCCGCCCCTCTGCGCAGAGTTTTGAAAAAGATCAAGAACAAATGGGCCCAGGTCATCCCAGTGCCTCCATATTGGGCCCGACTGGAACTTCTGGGCATGAGCATCTGTCTTCCCATCTTCTATCGCAGCAAGAGGGCAGGGTCCTTCACATGAATTGGACGAATCTACACTAAATGCATAGAGATTGAGCTGCAGCCACTCACTGAGTTTAATCTGCCGTCTGAGGTGGTGGATGTCATTTTGCCCTCCAGGCACCCTTCGATCAAATCTGTTTATGCTGGCACAAATTGGTGACATGGTGTGGCACTCCTAAAACTGGTCCCTTCTAAGCAAAGCTTTTGATTGTACTTTTGCTTCTGTTGTCTCTGGCCCAGCAAGACCTTGCATGCACTACTCAAGGTTACTTGTCGGCCCTTTCAGCCTTTCTGTAATTACCGGACAAACCACCCTTTTTAAATTAGCTGTTGTGCTGAGATTTATTAAAAGTTTGACACACATGTTCCCACTCAAACAGTTGGTGAAGCCACAATTGGGACGTTAACTTGGTCTTGGTCTCCCTCATGCGTAAACCCTTTGAGCAGAAGCACAGTTGCTTGCTGCACCCCCTGACTTTGAAGATTGTCTTCCTTATCTTGATTATTATTATGTCTGCTCATTGCGGGAGTGAACTCCAGGCACTTTCAGTGGAACCGCCATACACCATCTTTTTTCCAGACAAGTTGGTGCTAAGACTCTCACGGCTTCTTAGTGAAAGTCATGACTCCCTTTCAGATTGTGCAATCCATCACTCTGCCAATGTTCTTTGCTCTGCCTCGCAACTCGAAAGATGAGGAGAGGCTCCAATGGCTGGACCCCAAAAGGGTCATTAGCTTTTACATTGATCGTACCAAGAAACACCATGTAGATGAGCTGTTCATTTTTTTTTCTTCTTTTTTTTTTTTTTTCTGTGGTAAAGAAAGGGAAGGCTGTGCAGAAGAGTATCCTGTTGAGGTGGATAACCTTATGCATTAAGACCTGCTACACACGGGATGAAGCAGCCCCTGGAAGGTCTGGGAGTCCATTCTACCAAGGCTAAGGCTGTTACCACTGTGGCTTATGACATATCTGTCCTTGACCACTGCAGTGCAGCAACGTGGGCATCACTACTTCCTTGAAAGCCACGTCCGGTGGGAGGGGCAATTTGCTTGCTCGTTCCTGCTGGACTTTTTGTCCACGCCTCAGACCCTCCTCCTGGGGAGTTACTGTTTTGATATCTATACCAACATCAGGAATCTATGGTTAGAAGTATCAATCAGAAGTACAATTTACTCACCTTTGGTAACAGTCTAAATATTCAGCACATTGGTATCAGAAATTGTTCACACTCCGCATCTGAGGGCGCTAAAGGGAAAATTAAAAAATGTACATCCACGCACATGGGTACCATTTATGTGTGTGTGGCTCCTCTCTCTCTTCCAGGATGGTATGGAGCCAATGCAGATGCGCATGGCTCCACCTAGCAGCACACAGGAGCACTGCTGGAGAATAATTTTCCAGCTCCTGTCCGGTGCCTGGGGAATATTCTAAGGGGAAGTGTCTGTGGTTAGAAGTAGCCATAAGAAAGTGACTTGTTCAATTGCATCACCAAGGACGTCCGGGGCAATGCAACTGAACCACTAGATAGAGCATTAGCAAAGGTAAGTAACTTGTTCGATAAGGTGCTATGTGGTTTTACCAGTGATGCCATTACTTTTTCACTTAATATTTTTTTTGCTACACTGTACATTGCCCTGTACAACTCAAGGCATTTACATATGGGGTTTGGTCGTGGTCACTCAGGCTGATGCCAGGCCTTGCTACCAGCGCTGGGCTGGCCTTGTCCGGAGCTACCCTAATCAGCCTTGCACTGCTGCTTTTGTGCACACAGTCTGACCCATGTCTGTGGTATCTGCAGCAAACAACCCCACGCCCCCAGCCCTTTAACATTGTGCTAATTGAATGATCTACAGTAAAGTCTACAAAGTGTAAATTTCCTATAGATATGTCTAATAGAGCCTAAAGTTATAGGTGAATAAAGTTTTTTTAAATGTATATTGCAGCTTAACACTGACGAGTGCATATTTAAATTTGCACCATATTCACTACACCGAAAAATGTCCATCTCAGAACAAAATACATTTTCAAAGCCTCTGTGGACAGCCCTCTTTTTCTTAGTGTACTATAATAATCATCATGCTCCCCCAATCGCCTGGGAAACTGTATTTCCCAGGCCAAATTTGGAATTGAAGAAGGGAAAATGCATTGAGTCTGCATATATTTGCAACCTTTGCTTTTGAGTAATTCCAGTCAGTAGCAGTCACAAAATTCAGGCCCCAGTCTGTTAAATAGTACCCCATGCTAACCTTGGTCAAGATCAAGTTGTGATGTACCTGGAGTTGCTCCAGTGAAAGAAGTGCAGCACTGTCCCAGGCTGTGAAATAGCTGGGTTTAACAAGTAGCCCCGGCAAGCTAAAATATTGCTGCATCTAATTATTGCACAAACTATATTACCTCAAGGTTTAAAGAGAAATGGAGAAAGATCTGTATTGTGTGGTTAGTAATTGGTGCAGTTTAAGGGTTTCTTAAAGTCACTGGGTGTACGTACAGATCTTATATCTTTGGCGACACCAACGTGTGCTGTCCTTGATTCCAGGAACTCTTCCCTCCCCACCAACACCAATTCACCCCCTCCGTCAGCCTATTTTGCTTGTTCTTTCTCGTTCTTTCCTAATTGTTCTGAAAATCTTGCCTTTGGCAAATCATTTCTTACCTCTGTATGATGCAAAACGCGCAGCGCTTTTCCTCCAAGTTCCTGCTGATCGTGATAACACTCAAAAATAGTTGTGCCGTAGGTTGTTCCTTTTTTGCTTACCCATCGTTTTTGAAGAGCTTACCCTACTACTTTCACAAGCAAAACATTTAAATACTGTTTCAGGCGCAGCTAAGCCTGGCTATTCCCCAGTTATTGCCCCTCTGCGGTTTAAGTCCGGTTCATCCAGTCCCATGAAGCCTCATTTGATGTTTTAGCACGCTGCAAATTGTTTTCAACTTGAATACTAGCCATTGGGATCCAGCACGATGAAAGACTTCAAGGTACAAAGAATTTGAAGGAAAGCATATAATACAATGAACTGTGCTTAGCATGAGATGAACAATAAATGTAAGTCCTCTACACTGGCGTGGATACTTTGCATACAGGGTTTAGAAAAGGTTCTATGGAGAAATGACTTGATTCTCAAGACATGGCTAAAGTTGCTGCCTGCTTAAGGAACCGCAGGGTAGGCAGGCTTTTCAATGGAAACTTCTGATCTACTGTATGTTTAGAATTGATTCTCAAGCATTCATGTTATACAGTAGCACTGTAATGTTGCACATAAGCAAGCGTGGATGTGTTCCTTCTCTTCTGCTGTGCAAGCTGGCAGTAAAGTATGGATGTTGTATTTTAATAAAAGGAACTACTACTGGTCTCATGCTAATGTTCAAGATATATTTGGTGGACAGACTCCGAAGACTGATTCCTTTCCCCATCACAAGTGGGAGCTGTTTAAAGAAGTGTTATCCATGCTTCTCCTTTCCAGTAGTTGACTGTGAGCAGTGTCTGATTCCTTGCACTCTGCAGAGTCCAACCTGTTATCATTCTGGATGGGCAAGGATCCGGACTGTGTGAGAGATGTCTTCAAGAATATATTGTGCCTTCCATCAGGTTTATCTCGATCACTAAACACCTCCACAAATTTCAAAGAAGCCAGCAGTGTCAAACGGGGTATGGCTCATTCACTATCTCAACCTGGCCGGCTTTTTGGTTGCTTTGTAGCCTTTCCTGGAGTGGTGGGAAAGCGATCTAGATTTCGTGTTTATAGTCCTAATCCTACAGTTCCACCTTTTTTGCCAACTGACTCGGCCACCTTCCCATCTGTTTTTAACATTTATTTTGCCACATAAGAAAGGAAGAGTTTTTGTGCTGTGCAAAAGTGCTCCTGTCCTTAATTGATACTTTTGCTTTTAGTTGGTAAGCGGTTAGATCATTATTTTTACTTAGAATAAAATAGTGTCTTACTACAAGTAAACTAGTTTTCTTTCTTCTTGTAGCCACATATCATCTTCTGTTCAGAATGAAACTCCAAAGAAAAAACCGAAATTGGAAACCAAGCCATCAAATGGAGATAGGTAACTATTTTCCCTTTTTTCTTAACTATTGTGTCGGTAGTGGAGTTTTGTTTCTTTAGAGAACACACTGTAAAAAGACTGCTGTTATTGCATTCTTTAAAAAAAAAAATTCTGCTACAGTGATATCCATTTTTACTTTTATTTTTTGCATTGTTCCACCCCTAACTTTTTAGCCACAATAACCTGCTGTTTATTGGAAAACCAACCCCATTATTAATTCTTTTAAAAATGAGGGAATTCTATCTTGTTTAAAACTGCTTTACACTATAGTTGAAAACCCAGGTGGGCTCTGAATAGCTGTTATTTTGATCATTGGCAGCCAAGGTGTACTAAGCACGTCTTATAACTAAATTGCCATTTTTGGCAGGGGAGAGGGCGAGGGAGCGTTGGAAGTTAACTGTAATGTGTGAAAAATGCCATCTTCTGCCTGAAAGTTCAATTTTATATGTGAGCCTGCAGAGAAAGATTTTCCCACTTGCATTTTGAGCAAATCATGCAACATGAGCTGAGAAACAACCTTGTTTCAACCCAGAGGCAGCATGGGTGTAAGAATAGAAAACAGTTTTCTGTATTTAAATTGTCTGTTTTACACTGGGCAAGTTGGATGTAACTATTAAGCACAATTGCTTAGTGTTTAAGGGGGAGCTAGGCAGCATATTCATGCCAATGGAAAGAACCAGGCAAAGATTAACAGCTGTATTATTGTCGTTGTATGGGTTAAACTTGTTTCTGGCTTCTTTTCATAGGCAATTGTGCTTGTACTGGAAAGAGTTTTGCTACCAGAGCAGATTCCAGTGGCAAGGATTGAGTTGAGGTAGCAGGAGGGGATAACGTGTTGCAGCTCTTTTAAGTTTCAAGTAAGTGCATAGTCTGCACCTCATGAATCTGGGGTTTAGGGAGTTAGAGGCACTTGGAAAGCATAATGCCGCATGGGCTTTGATGGGCTGTCCATGCTGACATTGAGTTAATAATATGTTGGGCCTTTTCTGCCCCACCACCTTTCAGTGCTGCAAACAAGGGTAGTGATATTAGGAGATGAAATAGGAAAGTTGTTAATGACCGGAGAAGTTAGCAGTAATAAAAATGAGGCATTGGCAGAACAGAGGAGCAAGAACATGGAGGTGGGGAGTGATTGGAGCCACAGAAGAGTAGGTAGGTATGATGTACATCGCTAAGGAATGTATGATGTAAAGCACTAAGGAAATGGTAGTGCACTGCTGAGAGAGCTGGGCTTTGAGTGGAGAAGAGTAGACCATGATGGGACACCGACGAGAAGGGCACACCAACAGGAATAGGTGGGCAGTGATGGGAGAAGTAGATAGTGATAGGAGGGGGCAATTATGGGAGACATGAGCAGGGAAATGAGTGTCTTAATGCTATGGGTAGCTGTGACAGGAGAGAAGCCATGGAAGCACTAACAGGAGAAAGATGGTTGCAAGAGAATAGAACAGTGCATGGAAGGTAAGATAAGAGGAAGGCCTCCTTTGTCCTCCCCATGCCCAGTACAGTTCCCATTATACTCACTTCAGTAAGCTTCGTCCGTCCTCAGTGCAATCTGCACTTTACAGCATTTCATTATTTTACCCACCCTGTATCTCCCTCACACTTCCGATGTTGAGGGGAGCCTTACTGATTAACATTTTGCTCAAGGTAGGGGAGCTCTGCCTTCCAAGGTTTGAAGACCATTACTATAACACACAGGAGGGCCAGATGAGATTTAAAGACCTGCAAGGGTTTACTCCTCTACTCAACATATGAACCACAAAAAGAACCCTTGGGTCTATCAATGTTGCTGTCATAGCTGGGAAAGTAACCATGGTGGAGTGACCCTTTTAAAGGACAGATTCCCTCACCCAGGTGGCATGCTTCATCATTGAGAACCTCCTCCTACCGTGATGCCTAGTCATGGTACGGGCTACAACCCTCTCACTGAGAGGGAGGAGCTCAGGGATGTTTTTCAAGAAGAGAGGTATACTAAATGCCCAATTGGTGAGTTCAGGGTGGTGAGGGCAGCAGAGCAAGTGAAAGTGCTAATTAAAACTAGCTACAGGCCTTGCAAATATCTTTATTGGAATATCCCTGGGCCAGGATTAAAAAACAGGGCACTGCGGGAGTAATTAAACCTGCTTTTAGTATCAGAAAGCGGTTGACCCGTTTCAGCCTATAACCCTCAACGGAGGTATTGCGGCTTTCTTCAGGACCTTCATATCAGTGCTGCTGCTCAACAAAAAAAAACAGACTATTCATGATATATATATATATATATATATATATATATATATTATATACACGAAACCAGCCAGTGATCCTATGAGACATCACAAGTTAGAGGATTCACTGGGGGTAACCCGCTACTGCCGGGAGTCACGCCTCAATTCACCCTCTGGGGATTCTCTGTCCTTTTAACAAAGATCCAGCCGGCCACTTGCCATGCCATGGATATGAAGACCATTACTCCATTCTGATGGTAGGTTCTCCCAGCTGAAGAGATTAGTGACAATCTGACAACGTATACAAACGTAGCTCCAGTCCATTTTCCCCATCCAAGAGGAAGAGACAACCACACTCCTGGATTTTGCTTGCAATATAAATTATCTGTACCACACCATTTATTGGCTTGGTTTTCATCCCAATGTTGAAAGGTTACAATGGACTGGTTTTCTAGATATGCTTCGAATGCTGCAAGTCACCAGAATAAATGTTGTCCTGCTTTTCATGATAACCAGGAACTGGCCCACCCTCCCCAACTGTGCTGTCAATGTCCCTTGCCTTAAACCCTGAACACCTGCTCCATTTGTGATTTATTTAATCTTTGAGGGTGAAGAAGTGTGTAAGTGGTGAGCGGTTTTTTCCATCTATCACATATGATGATTCTGCTATGCTGAGGTGAAAAGTTTACATCAACTTGCACTCTGCACAGAATATCTAGTTTGAAAGTAAATTTTTTTTTTTTTTTAAACTAACTTTTTTTTGAATAGTTTATAATTGTCAGTGTATGATGAGTTTAAAAAAAATAATTGGGTGAAGCATTGTTTGGCAATGGTTGAAGAAAAAAGGGCCAGAGAAGTATTTGCTATGTTAGTGACCTAATAGCTAGTTGAGTAGGTGGTCAAAGGCCTGGGGGACTGGCAAATGGCATTAGTAGAATACTGCTCAGCATTAGTAGCAAGACTAATAACCATGAAGGTAAAAAAGGTACTAGGATATTTGTAGGTGTTAGAGTGTGGGGGAAAGTAAAACTAGGGGTACTGAGTACTAGGCAGAGGTATGATTTGAGGAGGAGAGCGGAAAAGAATGGCGGGGAAGGATCTTTCAGTATCCTCTAAGTAAGTTGGAAATAGTGCAGCCGGTAGGTAGGGTACGAGTTTCCATTATCATCTTCCCTGTCCTCACTGTAAATGGCAAACTGAATATGTGTGATAACAGAATACAACTTCAGAGGATTGTTTCGCAATGAAAATCTTTCAGCCATTTGGGTTTGTCAACTTTTGAATGTCATGAATTTTTTTATAATTTAAAGGAAATTATGGTTTGGAAAAAGCTTCCCCAGAACAGGTTTCTACCAGCTTGTTTTTCTTCAGAGATTAAACCAATGTTTGCAGTTAAATCGTTGCTCCTGCTGGAGGTCACGGCCTAACCTGGGGGCTACTCTCACTGAAACTATGGGCTAACCTGGAGATAGTCTGCTGTCTATCTGTGTTATTGACTTTCTAGTCCCTGAAACCTCAGTGAAACCTTGATTAGCCACATCCATGGTCATTCTGCACAGTGTCTTAAATTGCTGAACCTTTGCTACTGTGAAGTATTCAGTTACCTTTAAAGTACAGATTATCCCAAACTGTTGTGGAAATAAAAAATTACAAAGCACCCTATGTTAAGAATAGAGGTACTGCAGTAGTTCTGGAACAGTGTACTATGGATGGAGAGACAGATGTGTTTGACATTAGCTTATGGGAATTTAGTCCTCGAGTATTAATCACTGCATTATCCAAAGCTTGGTTCCTGGCCTATTTGGTCTCCTCTGGGGTTTTGCTATTGTTGGAATGTTGGCAGGAAAGCAGGTGTTCTCTGTGCCAAAACTGCCTTTTTGTGGAACTGGTGAATATGGGGCTTGGAGACTACTTCGGAAAAGCAAATAAACTTTGTCTGCAGCCCATAGTTGGTGGGAGCCTTGGAACCCTCAAATCTAGGGTTTGAGTTTTGTCCACAATCACTCACTTCTTATTCCTGAATGTTAGTGCCAGCACCTTTTCAAAACATTCAGCCTTTCGCACCCTCACAAAGTTTTTTCACTTGCTACAGTGAGGAGTAACTTTCAGGTCCCTCTAAGATGTGTATGACTTTGCCAGCAGACAAACTATGTAGGATAGGTTTAGGAACTGGCAGAGAAGGAAACTGAATGAATCGGCGGAGTTCTGTGCTGAAAAAGCTTTGTAGTTAAAGAAGTAAATCTGGTCACTGGTCTCGATTTGAGGTCCGTGAAGCCAGGTCCCAAAAACAAGTGAAATCTGGCCTTCTACTTGGAACCTTTTCTGTGTAAGAGAGGATTTGTCAGTTTTCGTACCATCTTTGACTGACACTTTTTCAACCTGTTCTTTCACAGTAAATCCTTCACATTGAGGCACTTCCCGTTGGCACTCATTCAGTCTCCTTTTTTTATTTTTATTGGCGGAGTCTCTTAAATGTAATCTTAGTATGTCAAGAGGACATTTGAATTCTTGACAAGTAGAAATGTGAATGTCTCTAGTGTCCATATTTAACCTATTGGCATTGGTCCCTGAAATCTATATTTCTCATTAGTAGCTCAATGAATCAGTCAACGGATACTGGTGGAACCGACAACTTCGTTCTTATAAGTCAGTTGAAGGAGGAAGTGCTATCTTTGAAGCGTCTTCTGCAACAAAGAGATCTAACCATTTTAGAAAAGGATAAAAAGGTATATGTGGATTAATTTTATTGTTTATATTGCATGCTTATATGTTGAAAGAATTAATGCAGACTTAGCTGGAATATTGATTTCAGTAAACTGGTAAATGGGAGAGCTAAATGGAAAGAAATACGCATTGACCATATCATTGTTGTTAACCCTGTACAGCATTATACTGTCTTTTGCCTAGGTTCCCATTATACAGATACTATGCAACTACAATTTCCTACCAAATCCCAATTGTTGAGTGTACTGCTTCTAAGCAGGTTGAGTGCCGTATTCCTTGTGGGTTCCAGCAGGCATACATTTCTTCCTACTCCAGTCTTTGACTACTAATTAAGCTCATACAAAACTCTTATGTCGTTCAGGCACTCTTTCTTTTACTGGTGTTCAAAAAGGGGAGGTGTAAAATTTCTAGGGACCAAGGCTTTAGCCTTTTTACCTATTCAGCAAATGTATTTTAGATTGAATTAGGCAGAAAAATGCTGTTTTTAATTCATTGCGGCTGAGAATGTGTTCTTAATGGATTTCCTACCATTACTAGCTAAAAAAAAAAAACAAATCAGCCTGTGTACCCTGAAATATAATGAAACATTGTACAAATAGGCCACCTGGAGATTTCAGTGACCTATTTATGATAGCCAGGGCCAATTCTACGTGATTGAAGAGGGAAGGCTCCTTTTTTTCTGCCCTGGAAGAGACAGAATCCTTTTTCTGAGTCCACCACACCACTTCATGAGAATAGTCAGCCTCTGAAAGGGATGGGTCAGAACTGAATCCACAATTATCACACCTGATTAACAATATCTCGCTGGATCTTTCATTTTAGACAGCCTTTCAAGTACTGCAGTGGTTATATCTGCATAACAAAAAGCAGTGACAAAGAAGAACTGATATCTTATGTGCTTATAGAAGAAGTGATGTAAAACGTCACAGTCCTCACAGAAGTAAATAAGTTATTTTGAGATGTTTATTGGGCTTATCAGAGGAATTTTGTTTGTTCACAGCTGACTGAGTTAAAGGCAGACTTCCAATACCAGGAATCTAATCTGAGGACGAAGATGAACACTATGGAAAAGGCTCATAAGGAATCTGTTGAACTGCTTCAGGTAAGTGATGGCAGTGTGGCAAAATCTTAGTTTTGGCCTTCATTCCAGTTTTATGGATGAAGGAGCCTGTTTATTGGTCTACTTGTGTGGCTAGCTTGAACTAGTTAGATTTGTAGAAGAACACTTTAAAAAAGTGCTTTCTTCTAAATGCATGGAATTAGTTCCCATTGAATTTGTAGACGAGATGCCTTTTCTAGTTAGTTTTGCTCAATTTATTAAACTTATAGTGCACATTAGTGTGAATAATACCAACATAATGCAAATGGGAGAAATAACTCAAGCTGAACAAACGTAATTTATTAAACTGCTGCCTTTCTTTTACTCTTTCATTGTCCGTTCTTGCCTCCACATCCATTCTCTCTACCCTTTGTAATCTGCGACGGGAAGTTAAAAATAAGCATAGCAGCTGACAATTGACCTTGTATTCTTCCACATAGTCATGATTGTGTTTACGCCTTACTGAAAAAACATATAGGAGAAGAAAGAACAGGGGTCTAAAGGAGTGCAGACTACTTTCGTACCAACAACTGGTCTTAAACTGATTTGTTAAAAGATTGCTCAAGCTTTTGTAATCAAGAGTTCTAAATGGCCAGAAGGTTTAAGGCTTTCAACCTAATGCTAAGCATGCCTGGCCTGAGTAGCAGCGTTAGCCATATAATTTTCAACATTGGGGAAAATAGTAGTCCGTATGCTGCTGTATCTTACACAGTCAACTTTTGTTCTTGCAAATGTCTTGCATGTCTGCCGTGTTATACAGTGAAACCATCAGATATTGGGAAAGAGTAGTATGACATGACCTGCTGCACTATTGGAACCTACTCAGATGTTGATTGTAAAATCAGCTGACCAAAATCATAGCACAGTAATGCCTTATGTTTTGAATTTTGGTTCCATTAAGATCGGTCCATGTGAGAAATAACCCTTTACCAACTATATAATGTCACCAAGTATCTTTACATATAGTCTTGACCTTGGAGTAGCTCAACTAAGTGTGAAACGGGTCTCCAGATACCACATTGGCACCATCTTCAATCCCATTTAATCCATACGGTATCATATACCATCTGCAGCATATTATGTGTATTCATAGTTCTTTGTTTTTGAATACCTATCGATATATTTTCTGCTGGCAACAGATTTTCTAAAATTGAAGTATATTTTGCCATTTCTGCATATGTATTTTTATATATACTTTCCAAAGGTTTACGCAAATTAGAATAGTGAGTCTCCAAATTAAATCCCAAGAGAATCTCCATTTCATTTAAGACACGGAGGCTAACTTTATGCATTATTCCTTTAATGCCACTCATCACAGCACTTGAAAGAACATTACATCATAAAAATAAAAACAATCTAGAATAGAACATTCACAGCATAGAAAATGCAAAACTTGCTTCCTCTATCATGGATGAACAAGAGTTATGGATGAACAAAGAGTCACTGTGAAACTCCTTAGAAGAACTGAAATACTGGATGTTAACTGAAAGGAAAAAGAATTGTTAAAGGTTCGATTCATACAAGCTTGAAGCATGAAGAAAACATTTACTTCAATAATTAAATTCGTCAGTTACTAAATTCCTTCTAAATAACTATCACATTTTTTAAAAATAATTTTTTTTATGCTTTAAGAAATGTATCCCACCACACTGGGACAGGAGAGCGGGATAATGGTAGCCTCTGTGTCTTTAATGAAATTCAGATTGTCTTGGCATTTAATTTGGAGAATCAGTATTTCATTACAAGACCGGAGGCTACCATTATGCATGTTGGTAGCCCTCTAAGACCACATTGGATATGTGCTCAATTGGTTTACAATAATGTTTAGCAAACATGGAAGCATTTGGCCGATCAGCAGCTCTCATGATGTCCTCCAGTCTTCCACCTTTCCAAAAGGCTTGACTAGTCATAGCACCTCTCATAGAATGAGGGTGAAATTTCTGTAAATTGACACCAGCCTGCTGCATAGTACATTTCACCCACCTTGCAATAGTTGTTGTGGTAACCGCTTTAAAGGGTTTAACAAAAGAAATCAGTAGTTATTTGGTACCATCAGGTCGAAACTCACTCACTCAGGAATCCTATTCCTTCATGCAATCCACTACACACAATTTCCTGTATGAGTAAAATCTTGGATAAAAGATGGTAATGGTCTGGGACATAGTTTTCATTCTTTTATTAATATCAAAAGTTACCCCAAAGGGATCATGGAATCTGTTACATACCTCCAAAGCCTTAATGTCCGAAACTCTACAACAGGAGATTAGACAGAGTAAGGAAGCCAGTTTCATAGAAAGTCTCTTCAGATCTAAATATCTATTACCTGGCCATGAGGAAAAGCGGCTCAGAACCAAATTGACATCCCACAAGGTTTCATGTCTAGGCTGCCCCTATTGAACTGTTTCCCCGGGAAGTTAACAACCTCCACAATAGGAGCCTCCATAGAATCCAAGTCCCTTTCTATGCACCTACGTACCCAGGTCTTTCAAAATCCCTTATACCTGTACCCAGTTTTTGGAGCCCAAGATTCCTCAAGGAGCTCCTCAGCTCTTACCGAAAGGCCTGAACTCTCTGTAGATCCCCTGCTACTTTCCATGCAAGAAGGCTCAAAGTCCCTGTGTGCACCAGAGGATTTTCCTCTTCATCTACGTCTTTTAGCAGACCCTCCATGGCAGGAAGAAAATAAGAAATATCTGAAAGACACGTTGGTGACAGATTCCTTACCTTAGAATATCCCCAGGCGTCAGGCTGGATCCGGAAAGTTTTTGCGTAGCAGTACCCTTGCGCGTCGGTAGGCGGCGTCGGGCAGCTCCGCGTCCGTCGTCGGCGTCGTGATCGCCGGGATGACGTCGCGGGCAGTACTTAGACGCCGCCCCTGCGCGCTGACGTCAGTTCTTCTTTTCCGCGCCAGCAAGCGCAGATCCGGGAAGAGCAGTGCCCTGGTCATTTTTTGACTAACTTTTTGGGTGAATTTTTCACTGTTTCTTCGAATCGACTCCAAGGTGTCGTAGGGATGCCCGGCTTTAAACGTTGCGACGCCTGTGCTCGGATGATGTCCATCACAGACCCGCATCTGGAGTGTCTCTTCTGCCTCGGCCGAGGCCACAACACGAAGTCGTGTTCCGACTGCCGGGCCCTCAACCCGAAAGCTTTGCGAGAGCGGTCTCGAAAGCTCCTCGAGGCCCGGCAGTCGGCTCCGCGCCATTCCAAGCCCCGGTCGCGTGAGAGGTCGAGGGGTCGGTCGCGGAGTCCTCACCGGTCGTCGGGATCCAAGTCTTCGTCGTCCGGTAAGTCTAAGCACAAGAAGTCCAAAAAGCATCATCGCTCTAGGACTTCGCCTCGCCGGTCTCGCGACTTGGCTGAGGCCCCTCCCGGCACCGTCCCCGCCCCGCGGCCCCGGACATGCCTGTGGAGTCGCCCCCGCAATACCCGTCCTTCCCGGGTTCGGGGGCAGATCCGGCCCAAATACAGGAATTCCTGTCGGCCATGGCCCGCCTCTTCGGGCCTCAAGGTCCCTCCGGTGCGCCTTCGGGCCCTGCGGCCCCTGATGGGGTTGCCCCGGCGTCGCCGCCGACTCCGGTCCCGGCGTCGCTCGTGCCTCCAGCCTCGATCCCGGCTTCGGCCCCGGCCTCGATCCCGGCTCCGGTGGTACCGCAACGCCGGTCGACCTGACCACGCCGGCGCCGATATCTCCGGTGCCGTTCCTGACGCCGCCCGGGGCTCCGGGCGTCGTCGTCCCCATGTACTCTCCGGCTCCGGACATGGAGCCGGACCGACGTCGCTCGACGCCGGTTCCGGCGCCGATGGGACCTTGGGTCCCAAATGTCCCTCCTCCTCCTTATTTTGAACCGGAGGAGGACCAGGAGGACTGGGAGGGGTCTGAGGACCCTCTGGCACAGCAGTGTCAGTATGATGAGGACTGGGCAGAGGAACTAGGGGATGCCAGTGGTCTAGATACTTCCCATGCTGTCTCCTCCCGTGGCTACGGAGGAGGGAGCCAATTTTGCAACAGTTTTGCGTAGGGCAGCTGGAGCCTTACATCTCCGACTCCCTACGGTGACGGTCAAGACTAATCTCTTGACAGAAGTGCTTCAGCCGGCGGCCTCCTCCTTGGAGACTGTGCTGCCGTTTAACGATGCACTTACTGACGTTCTTTTGGGCGCCTGGTCCAAGCCCAACACAGGGGCTCCTGTGGATAGGAACGTGTCCCGACGCCATCGCCCAGCTCCGGGCGACCCCTGGTTTCTCTCTGTCCACCCCACTCCTGAGAGCTTGGTTGTCCAAGCCTCCGCTTCCCAAACCGCCTTCCCTACCGCCCCTCCGGATAGGAAATCCAAACGCCTGGATCAATTTGGGAAGAAGGGTTTTCTTCCTCCAGTGCTGGCTTGCGGTCCATCAACACCGCTTGTCTTTTGGGCCGATATACCCACTCCTTGTGGGATTCGGTGGCGACTGTTTTGCCCCAGTGTTCTGAGGAGGTCCAGACACTGCTTTCCCGCGCCATTGCGGAAGGAAGGGATGCGGCCAAATACACCATACGATGTGGCCTTGATACCGCCGACTCGCTGGGCAGATCTATTGCAACGACGGTGGCGCTGCGTCGCCACGCCTGGCTGAGAACCACTGGTTTTTCAGGGGATGTCCAGAATACTCTCATGGACATGCCCTTTGATGGAGTCGGTCTTTTTGGTTCCAAAGCAGACCATGCGTTGGAGCGCTTTAAGGACTCACGGGCTACTGCCAAGTCCCTGGGCCTTTCTGCTACACGCCCTCCGCTACCTTCTGCTTTTCGCCCCTATCGTGGCCACGAAAGGGGCGCCCATTCACGTCAGCAGCCCAGCCACCGGCCCGCGGAGCAGGCGTCTTCGCGTGGCCGAGGACGTGGATACCGCTGTGGCGGTTCGGGCAACCAGCGTGCGGGTCAGCCACCACCTCCAACCCGTCCGCGGCCTCCAAGCCCTCCTAGTCCCTCCTTTCAGGTGCACAGCACGCCAGTAGGGGGCAGGGTCCGCCATCACCTTCACCACTGGCGTCCCATCACCTCGGACAGGTGGGTCTTGGACATTGTCCGAAGGAGCTACTCCCTCCCCTTCGAGACCACCCCCCCAGCCATGCCACCTCAATTCCACCGCATGTCAGGGGATCACTTGGTGCTTCTACAGAAGGAAGTCACGGCCCTCTTGGCCAAGAGGGCCATCGAGCATGTTCCGACCCCAGAAGTAGGGCGTGGTTGCTACTCCACTACTTTCTGGTGCCCAAAAGGACAAGGAGGACATGCGTCCTATCTTGGACCTCCGGAACGTCAATCGCTTCCTCCGGAAGGAGAAGTTCAAGATGCTCACCCTAGCTCAGGTCTTGACTGCCCTAGACCCTGGAGACTGGTTGGTAGCGTTGGACTTGCAGGACGCCTATTTCCACATCCCCGTCCTGCCGGCCCACCGGCGTTACCTTCGGTTCACGGTAGGCCTCGAGCATTTTCAGTTCACCGTGCTCCCCTTTGGCCTTACCAGTGCCCCTCGGGTGTTCACGAAAGTGATGGCGGTGGTCGCAGCTCATCTGCGCCGGGTAGGGGTTTCAGTCTTCCCCTACCTCGACGACTGGCTGCTGAAGGCGGGCTCGTCCCAGGCAGTCGTCTCCCACCTCCAGACTACGGCCGAACTCTTGCACTCGCTGGAGTTCTCCATCACTGTGCCGAAGTCACATCTGATTCCTTCTCCACAGCTCCTTTTCATCGGAGCAGTTCTGGACACGACGCAGTTTCGGGCCTATCCTCCCGAACGGCGAGTCCGGGATATTCAGGCTATGATTCCGATCTTTCAGCCTTTATCCTGGGTTTCGGTACGGATGACCCTGAGGCTGCTGGGCCTCATGGCCTCCTGCATCCTGCTGGTCAATCATGCCAGATGGCATATGCGGGCTCTGCAGTGGGACCTGAAGTTCCAGTGGGCGCAGCACCAGGGCAACCTGTCCGATCACGTCCAGATCTCGGAGGGGACTGCAAAACAGTTGCAGTGGTGGCTCTCGAACCGGCAATGGGTCATGGGCAGATCCCTCTCCCTTCCCCAGCCAGAGCACACAGTTGTGACGGACGCGTCCCTTCTGGGATGGGGCGGTCACATGGGAGAGGCGGAGATCAGAGGCCTCTGGTCTCCGGCGGAGTCCCGGCTCCATATCAACCTTCTGGAGCTCCGGGCGATCCGACTTGCACTCAAGGCATTCCTTCCCTCTGTCAAAGGGAAGGTAGTGCAGGTGTTCACAGACAACACCACCGCCATGTGGTACTGCAACAAACAGGGCGGGGTGTGGTCGTGGACCCTCTGTCAGGAGGCTCTACGCCTCTGGACATGGCTGGAACATCAGGGCATGTTCCTGATGGTTCAACACCTGGCAGGTTCCCTGAACGCCAGGGCGGACGAACTCAGCCGCAGGTGCATGATGGATCACGAATGGCGTCTTCACTCGGAGGTGGCGCAAGGACTCTTTCTACAGTGGGGAGAGCCTTGGTTAGATCTATTCGCGCAATGTCATAGGCGGCACTCGCTCGGCGACGCTTTTCGTCACGAGTGGAGTTGCGGTCTATTGTACGCCTTTCCGCCTATACCACTTCTACCCAGAGTGTTGAAGAAGATTCGGCACGACCGGGCCCAAGTCATTCTTGTGGCTCCGGACTGGGCTCGAAGAGTTTGGTATCCCGAGCTACTCAGTATGAGCGTGGATCCCCCGATCCGTCTGCCTCTTCGGGAGGATCTTCTGTCGCAGCAGCAGGGGACGGTCCTCCACCCGAACCTGTCCAGTCTACACCTGCTTGCGTGGAGATTGAGCGGCGGCAGTTGATTCCTTTCGACTTGCCTCCCGAAGTTTGTGATGTGATTCTGGCAGCCAGGCGTCCCTCCACTAAGGTGGTATACGCCTGCAGGTGGAACAAATTTGTGGCATGGTGCACAGCAAAGGCTGTGAATCCCCTTTCTGCCCCTCTTTCTGAGGTCCTTCTGTTCCTTCTTTCTCTGTCCCAACAGGGTTCTGCCCTGGGTACCATCAAGGGTTATCTTTGTGCTATCTCGGCCTTCCTCAGGCTCCCTGATCAGCCCTCCCTTTTCAAGTCCCCTGTTGTTAACAGGTTCTTAAAAGGCATTACACACCTCTTCCCTCCTGTTCCGTTTGTAATGCCTCAGTGGGACTTGAACTTGGTTCTTACCTTTTAATGTGCGCTCCCTTTGAGCCTCTACATAACTGTCCTCTTCGTCTTCTGACTCTGAAGACAGCCTTTCTGGTGGCCATCACCTCCGCTCGGCGGGTGAGTGAGCTCCAGGCTCTATCTTGCAAACCTCCCTTTCTGTCTGTTCATCCAGACAAGGTTGTTCTTCGGACGCGTCCGTCCTTCTTGCCAAAGGTGGTTACTGCCTTCCACATTGGGCAGACCATCACTTTGCCTACCTTCTTTCCGCCTCCGCATCCTTCCAGAGAGGAAGAGAGGCTCCACCGTCTGGACCCAAAACGTGCGCTCTCCTTCTATATCGACCGCACAAAACACTTCCGGGTGGATGACCAGCTCTTTGTTGGCTACGTGGGCGCCAAAAAAGGTCGGGCGGTGCACAAGAGAACCATCTCCCGCTGGGTTACCTTGTGCATCAAGACCTGCTATTCTTTGGCTAAGAAGGAGCCTCCTGTTGGGCTGCGTGCCCATTCCACCAGGGCAACGGCTGCTACCACGGCCTTGGGCCGTGGTGTTCCGCTGCCGGTTATCTGTCAGGCAGCTACGTGGGCCTCGCTGCACACGTTTACAAAGCATTACTGCCTTGACAGTCCGGTCCGGAGGGACGGCTTCTTTGGCCGTTCTGTCCTCCAGGACTTCCTTGTCTGATCTTTGTTCGCAGACCCACCAACGGGGTTGGTATTGATGGGGTATCTATTCTAAGGTAAGGAATCTGTCACTAACGTGTCTCTTTCAGATGCACAAGTTACTAACTTGTGTAACGATATATCTGTAAGAGACAGTAGTTAGTGACAGATTCCTTACCGCCCCACCCATCCTCCCGTTCTGCAAACTGATTTCTAGGGTTAAGGACATCCCTTTCAGGGCCCTAGTATTTTTCAGACACCTATGTCAGCTTCTTGCATGGCTCTGCGTTCCTGGCGCGGAAAGTCGTGTACAGAACTGACGTCAGCGCGCAGGGCGGCGTCTAAGTACTGCCCGCGACGTCATCCCGGCGATGCCGACGACGGACGCGGAGCCGCACGACGCCGCCTACCGACGCGCAAGGGTACTGCTACGCAAAAACTTTCCGGATCCAGCCTGACGCCTGGGGATATTCTAAGGTAAGGAATCTGTCACTAACTACTGTCTCTTACAAATATATCGTTACACAAGTTAGTAACTTGTGCGTCGCAAGCGAGCTCCATGGAAACCATGCCTGTAAAGCCCAAAACTGAGTTATCCGAATAAGTGAGCATCTCTCTTGTCTCACTTTCCGAAGGACCCTCAATCATTGCGAAGGGTGGGAACGTGTAAGCATAGAACCCCTTCCAACTCTGAAGGAATGCATTCACAGCTAGAGCTCCTGGGTCTGGCATCCAACTGTAGCACTTCTTCAGTTGAAATGTCAGTCTGCTTGCAAAGAGATCTGTCTCCAGAGGACCCCAAAGCTAAGATGGTTTTTTGAAACATTCCTTGCTCAGTTTCCAATTGCTGTAATTCCTTAAAAACCTTGAATTCCAGTCAGCAGTTAAATTTGCCTTCCCAGGCAAATACTCTGCCCTCAAGCTGATTTTGTGTTCTAAGCAAAATAGCTAAAGTTTCTTGGCTAAATCTGACAGGTCTAAGGATCTTGTTCCTCCTAAGCGATTTATATAGGCCACCGCAAAAACATTGTCCGTTTTCAATAAAACTGCTCTGCCTTGTTTACAATGTCTGAAACTCATGCAAACATAAAGACCTGCTGTCCATTCCAAATAGTTTGTGATGCGACCTCTCTGTGGTTGAGCACAATCCTCCAGTACACCCAAGCATGCACCCCAACCAGTTAGACTCTAGAATGAAATCAGGTGAACATCCAAAGATTGCCCGCCATTTCAGGCATCTAAATTCTCCAACTACCACCCCAGTTCCATCTTCGCTTTCTGATTTAGAGATATCTTGTCCCCATACCATAATCCTCCCTGAAAGGCCCTTGCCTTTATCCTTTGTAAGGCTCGATACTGTAAGGGGCCAGGAAAAATTGCTTTAATGGAAGAGGACGGTAGACTTCAAAATCTCGCTAGCTCCCTCAGAGTTAAAGACTCCTGTTTGAGAACAAATCTAATTTCTTTCCGAATCTTGGTTATCTTCTTTAAGGGAAGGAGGAGAACCACATTGACTCTATTGTGAACCCTAAAAACTCCTGAGAGCGAGAAAGGATAAGAATGGATTTTCCTTGTTCACTATGAAACCCAAACTTTCCAGAAGGGACATGACCCTGCCCAAGTCCCTCAAAACTTGAGATTGGCTTTTGGACATGATCAGAATATCGTCCAGATAAGTGATCATGCGGACGCCTCTTTGTCTCGGGTAGGAAGCTACAGCTCTCATTACCTTGGTAAAGCACCATGGTGCTGAAGAAAGGCCAAAAGGGAGTGAGAAGCATTGGTAGAGTTGACCCCTGCCAGATGAATTGAAGGTAAGGTTGGCACTCCCTTGCCATGGGGATTGTAAAGTAGGCTTTCAGATCCAACTTCACCAACCAATCGTTCTTCAGCAACTTGTCTCTTAATAGATGGAACACTTCAATCTTGAAGTGTCTGTACACCAGGAATCGATTTATGTCCCTTAGGTTTATAACAGGTCTTCATCCCTTGTCTTTCTTCCCTACCAGGAAGAGTACTTACTAACACTCTGCTCTCTATATTTACTTCTGAAATAGCCCATTTCACCAATATAGATTTTACCTCCTTGTCTACTACTTTCTGTTGATCTGCATTCAAGTTCAGCTCCCTTGGAGGGGTAACTTGAGAGGGGCTATTCAATGAAATCTATTCTGAAACCCCGGACGGTTTTTAAAACCCATGAATCCTGAGTAATGGTTTCCCACACATGGAAAAATGTTTGAGGCGGACCCCCACTCTTCCGTGGGAAGAAGGAGAAATTGTTTTCACCCTGGTATCCAGAGGGACTTTCACCTCGAGGTTTATTCCCTCTCGCGCATTGATAACTTCCTCTTTGTCGATGGAAGGTCGAGCCTCACCGTCTTGATAGCCTCTGCCATAGCCTTTCTGTCTATAGTTAGAGAACTGGGACCTTTAGAAGCCCTGGCTGGTAGAAAGCCCCCTTCTGCCGGCGGGCCTAAAAAACCTGCGCTAAAGACCCTATGCATATTGTGCTGGACTTTGTCATGGGTACTGAAAGTTGCGACGTATTTTCCCAGGGACTTGACCATATCTTTGCAGAAAAGTAGACCCGTAGGGTTTTCTGAGGCTTCTTTCTCTGCTAGATCCCCAGCTTGGGGTTGATTTTCATCAGGACTGCCTTGCTTCTCTCAGCATTTAGTCCTGCATTTGCTTTCCCAAGGCTACTTATCTGCGAGGAGCAGCATTTTAAAGAGTAGGATAGTTCTGTGCATGGACTTCTTATATGCTATGAATATTGTATTCTAGATTGTTTTTAGTTTTATGATGTAATGTTCTTTCAAGTGCTGTGAGGAGTGGCATTAAAGGAATAATGCATAATGGTAGCCTCCGGCCTTGTAATAAAATCTTGATCTACTGCATGATCAAACAATCCATTTATTGGCGTCTGCTGCTTAGCGCCAGTTTTATTTGAGACCGTGACTACATCATTTTTTGTATGTTTTACTGGCTACTCCGCTAATAGATTTGGATCCCACTGAATTGTCTAGTTGACAGCCGGAGACATTCGACAGAACCAGGCCTATATCGTGCGAAAACTTGAGATATTGTATTCCTTTTCCTGGCACCTGTAGTAAACCTCAAGTTTACTGATGAGGCTAAGTGTGGGCGATTGAGGTTATGTATGCACTTTGCCTTCTACAGATCCTCCTCAGAGGAAGCAGGGAGTGTTGCATTAATGGTTAAAGCAATGATCCCGAAGGATTAGATATATCAAGTTATTAGTAGCTTGTTGTTTTTAATGAAATCATTTGTATTTTTTTTGTTTGCAAACTAACTCCAGAAAAGGCTCCCGCCATGATGCCTACTCATCATTAGTAGTGTAATGGTTGCTCCCTCATATGTTGACAACTTTTTGCCACCTGCAGTTGGAATCTTTTTCAAGTGTGCAAGATTCATTTTTTTTAATTTCATAACCTTTGTCAAATGTATACATACTTGATATCTCAGAATATATAGGTTTGTCAGTGTTCTAATTTTATTGAAATAATATCGACGAACATGTTTAAATTGTTCGTTCATTTGTTTTTTTTGTTTCAGATAAAAATCCGAGAACTTCTGAAGCAGGTTGCAGGGCTGTCCAAGGGCAAGAAGTTTGATAAAAGTGGAAGCATACTGACTTGAGAAACCACAACATTCACTTCCATTAGTGTTTGTTCAGTGTAAGTTGAGAGATTCTGTGAAGCCCTTAAATTGTTTTGTGAAGACTTGCATCCTGGATTTAGTCTGCACCCTGTCCTGCACTCCCCGTAATATGCAGCTTTATGAGGACAAAACTTCAGCTGGCTTGGAGATTATATATGTTTTTACATTAGGAGCACTTGTTCCTGAAACTGTATTAAACAATTTGAGAGCAAGCATACGAAAATAGTATTCTATAAAAAAAAAAATGCAATAAATGTAGTCCAATTTTTGGCGTGTTTAAAAAGTGCTACATAGCTTTTAACATTATAAAATGACCTGCTTTAACGATTTGTATTTTCATGTCGCTCTTTAACAAAAAGTACATATTTGTTTTAATTTATTACAATAATATACATGTATGAGTCAAATGGCAATGCTTTTGTGTTAAGGAGCCAAACTTCAGAACCTATGTAAAGTTATAAACCAATGAGGGTTTTAGCATGTTAGTTCCTATATCAGTTATTGAGGGATTTGACCTGTGTTGTACAGAGCCCGTGGGTGAAAGGTTTTATGTAAAAGCAGCGGTAGGTTTTTACTTGCAAGTGCCTTTTTCTCAGTGTACCTTTTATTTATTGGATTTTAGTCCAATTGTAAATATTTTGTGTTTTAAAACATGGGAATTTTTCGTTTTTAAAGTGAATGAAGCATGTATCTGAGCAAACGATCAAACCTACTAGATAAGGTGTTGAGCATATTTTGAATTATGATTGTCGACTTCCATTAGTTCCAATGCAATATAGGTTGCTGGTTTGGTTATGTTTAGCTGTCATCATGGTAAACCAATATTGTGTGCAGGGCTTCTTAGTGCACAATATAGTTAGAAGCTTACTGCTGCAGTTTGAATCTTTCTGGTGTGTCCCTTTGGTTTATCTTTTCAAGTGCATGATTACTGGTTACTGTTACTGATTAATTTGTTTGAAAATGGTGATCAAGTGTTAATTTTGAGGTGATCTGGGAATACACTGATGATTCTACATGTATGAAGGCTACTTCGGATTCAGGCATTTTGTGTAATATAGGGACCGGCGGTGTTTTGAAAATTGTCTGTGGGCATTTCAGTTTATCTTCTCACCATGTCGATCTGTTGTTGTTTTTTCAGTTACCCCCTGTTTTCATATAGTGTTGGTTTTCGTAGCAACCATTTCCGAATGTGGCATGGATAGCTGTTTGCTATGAATATCATGAAACCTTGTACTGAAAAAAGTGAATGCACACTAATGTTACATTGTGCAGTTCTTACCACTGCTCTTTTTTTTTTTTATCTCCGTCTTAGGTTGTCTGTTACTAATTGTAACATACGTCTTTCCAATTCATTAGCAACTTCTCTTTCGCATGTAAACATCGAAAGATGAGCATCATGCTCTGGTGTCTGCTCTCTGCCTGGCTGTAGTTATGACACCTTCATTTCAGACATGCATATTGTTTTCCTTAAGATTTTAGATATTTGAGTTTCTCTTCTTTGATCCTCTACTTTAAGAGCTTTACACCACCACTTACCAAGTAACTGCAAATGCTGTCCTGTTGTGTTTAGATAAACCTGCAGCGTGGGCGAACAAAGATTGCAGAACTCCACATCAGGCTGTTGAGTCACACTTTTTTTGCTAGTCTCTCCCTGGCAGTGCTGAATGAGCAGGAGCTTAGTTCTGCCCTGCTTGGTAAATATGGTACTTGGTTGTGCTTTCCTTTAATGCCATTGCCAGACATACGCTTTCTGTATGGGTATGAATGAGATTACAGCAGTGTTTGCCTTGTGATTCGTCCTTTCTAAACTCACCATTTTTCATGTTCTTAGATGTACTTTTCCAAGCTATGTCTCTGTTCATTTAGGCACCACTTCACTGCTTTAGTTTTCAGTCAACAACAACACTGGCTTCCATTAACTGGTTAATTGCTAGCCATTTGCATTAAAACATAAAGCTGTGGTAAGATGGCACTATAATGAACATAGTTAGCACAACATAAATTATGCCCATAGGGGTGCAGTAAGCTCAAAAAATGATCCTTGCGTTGGGAGTTAAAGCACAGAACATTGTGTATTCTGAACCTCTTGAGGTACAAGACTCCAGCTTTGGAGCAGCAATTAAGAACCCTGCACATGCAATTTTGAATGACTGATTCTAGCGCAATAAAGTGGAGTGTTTTAAGTTACAAGTTCCACCTATTTGGGAATCAGTATTTTTGTCTGCAAATATTTACAGACCAGCTATTTAACTATCATGACTCGGTGCTCAAAGAAACCAATACTATATAACATTAGCAGTGGCATTCTGCTCTGACTAGTTCCGTCACCAGTAACAATGCAAATTCTGCATAGCAGATGCTTCCACAGTCAACTGGCATGAATGCAAATGTGTGATTCTCAGGTGAAGAAAATGCAGTCCTATCGCCTCTAAATGTAGAGAAGCCCTATCCACTCCAGCTTCAGCATCCGTTGACAACTGCAGTCTTTCACATGCCCAAGGTGGTGTATCTTCAAAACTGAGTAGCTATACCGTGTTAATTATTTGCATACTTTCAAATTTAGCTGTAAACTAACCACATATGGTGTTAGTCCAGTCAGGATTTCAATTCATTTGGTTCTGAATCATCGAACTGCCCTTTAGGCAGCATTCATCGAGACTAGAAACATCTGCACCTTTGAAAATGTTGTGCATTATTTGTATTTACTGAACCATTAGCTTCCATTTGGGACTAGCCCATCCAGGAAGACATGCGGTCTTTGATGGGTGCTGTAAAACAGGAAATAGGTGATCCTTGTTAAGTAGCTCCCCCAGTTATTTAGTTGCTGCAGCAGTGCCTTCCTATCAAACAGATCATATTCTACAGACCAGATGGCCTTTCCTTGCTAGTCAAACCGACTCGTTCATCTCTGATTGAGATGTATATGGCACCATTGTGTTTCATACCGGATCTGAAGTGCCACAAGGTGACTTTTTACAGTACTGTGCTAAAAAAAAGGTTATTTAAGAATAGCAGATGTTGGCCTGCTGATCCACACCTAATTTGGGTTCAGCCGGGTTAATTTGAGAGCCTTTTCAGACCTATGTGGAAACAGAGCAATTGACCAACCCTACCATGACTGACATCTCGAGACCAGACTTTTACCGTTTTCTTTTGAAATTGCTATGTTTACAGAGACTTGGCGTTTGTTATCATCCAATAGCTCTCTGTAGCCCGCATCTTGGTAATTGTTCTCTAACAAGGCTTTAAACTTTTAGATTTGATTTGCTGGGCATGACCCTGAGACCAATTTATGCTAAAGAGCAGAGTATATTTCATAGAGAAGATAATGTTTCTTTCTTTACACTTCCTCTTCGGAATTGATGGGCAAGTCTACACGTTTTACAGGCACATGCTTTCTCAATGTAGATTATCTTGTGGATTTTATGGTGGGTGCTATGAAGATCACGATTGATTTAGTATCTGTTTCTGCCTCACTAGTACATTTCATACCGATGCTATCTAGTATATTTGAAATGTGGTTGTTCCATGTCATCATTGATACAAAGGCCAAATTATTTCACATGACATACCACCTGCCTGTTCTAAATAATATTTGGTTTGACTGTTAAAATACATTCTTAAAATGTTGAAAGCAAGTCATATTGTCAGAATTTATATTACTTTGGTGTACTGAAATATACCAAAAGAACTTAAATGCGCTATCAATTTTTTTAAATACTGAAGTCTTCCGTGTAAATGCATCCTGGTTTAAGTTACAGTTTTTGACACTTACGTGGCAATAGGAAGAAGCCAGCAGTTGAACTATAAACTCTTGGGATTTTTCTAGAGCCATTGTTGAGGTTGTTGCTTTACCTAGTTTTTAATTTTTTTTTTTTTTGCTGCAATATCATGCTAGTATATGCTGAAGTTGAGTTTAGTATCACACACACACACACACACACACACCGCTAGTTGCTTTCTTATAATGCAGCGCTTGTATTAAGACAGGTGACTATTGTCAACCATTTTTTTGTTAAATGCTGGTATGCTTTCTTGTTTGTCTACCTTTATATGTCTTGGTTATGTGGCTCATGCATTGCTGTCTTGATGACAGCACAATATAATTTGGAGTTGAGTTTCACAAATCATTCATGCTGAAAAGATATTAATTAATTTTTTTAAGATAGTAAACTGCCGTCCCTTGTTATAAACTGACATGGTCACATTTATTTAAAATTGCTTCATCAAAGAAGTTTTAAATTGTTTTTGAGCACCATAATACCAAAACTAAAATCTTTTAGGGGCTTCACAGTATTCAATCCTAATGATCCGATCTTTATCCCCCCAATTCTCATTTGCTTCCAGCATAATTGTATAAAGTTGTTACTTTGAATCTGAACATTGTGGTCTCTTGATGCTCATAAGCATCAAACTGACAACATATGTTTTTGTATACATGCAAGGAGCTGGTTGCACTGTATCATATTCATGTTTGCTTAGGAACTTTAGTTTGCATTGGCCAGTGAGCTGTTAAGGCTCAAGTTGTTTGTGTATTTTATGCTAATGTACATTGCAGTAATTTCTAGATCACATGTATATTTGTCTCAAAACGCATTGTACAAGGAAGCTGTTAATTTTACCATATGTATACATGTATAGATTCCCGAAATACTGTACTTGCAAACATTTAACTATTTACTTTTTGTACATTTTTTTCTATATCCAATATTTCACAATAAAAGATTGTCAAAGTGTCTGTCCTATTGCCTACTCATCAATTTTGAAGCTTGAATGAGCATATATTGAATAAATTAGGCGCCTGGGTATTTTGTGAGCACCAGCGTGTGTACCCGCTTTACTAAGCTTCTTGTGTGTTCTATAATGGGGTTTACGGTGTTGATTTGCATTACTGAATGGGTACATAGTTCACTTGCTAATAGTTATTATTTTATGGCAAAAACTGCAGGTAAGTAGCCGCCAAGAAACGTGTTGTGAATCCTTTACAGTTTGAGTTTTAATTGGGTAGCCTTTAATCTCAAGCTGTAGTCACCAGGGCTGTGTGCACCTGCCTTTGTATTATGTGCTCTTCTCTATTGGATCCCTTGTGGCCTTGAAAGGGAGTGCTGTTTTAGTATGGTTGAAATGGAGAACACGTACATGACCGTAAAATCTGTGTGATTTTCATGCTCTGTATACTATATTCTTATAAGCGTTAGTTTCCATTTCCATTCTTGCTCAATGAGCTGCTCTGCACTTGTTACTGAATGACTTTGTCAGAAAATTTGACAGTGTTGCAACTGCACATGCGAGTATGCCAATAGCTCCCAGGGACCCATCCGGGTAATGAGTGCAATATAAAAAGAACTGTAAGCACCTTTGATCAAAACACTTTGTTTATTTAATGTTTTTGACATAAACCAAAGAGCCTGCCTTCGTGCTCTAGCTAAAAAGAATTTTGCTTATAAGCAAGAGTAAGATCACCTAAATTGGGTCATTAATTTGTGACTGTAGAACTGAGATATTGTGCTCTTGCTCTGTCGCATGCAGTGTACGAAAGGGTGGCACCATGTAGAATTCTATAATGTTATCCTAATGCAGTTTTAGTTTTACTAGCAAAAACGTTCAGTATATAGCAATATGATATTACAGGTGGATTAGAACTGTGTTTAACTGTGATCACTCTTTACCTGAATTAAGGATATGCCACAATTCCTTTATTTGTTGTGGATATTGTAACGCTGCTCTCAAATTCCGACTCACTTCCACCCCCTCACTCCCAGTAAGCAGGCTTAGGCAAGAGAATACAGCACTGTATTCACATAGGGCCTGAATTAAGAAAGGCAGGCTACAAAGAGGCCTGTAGGGGGTAACTCCTGTGTTTGTAGGAGATATCAGATCTTTTGGGTTTTCAAAAGCACTCCCAGAAGCATTCGTAGAAATCTTCCATAGTCCTTGATTTCTGGGAGTGCTCCATATCGGCAAAATGTACTCCATTAGGTGAAAGCGGGTGGAAATGTGCTTTTATGCAATACCACTGAGAAATATGGGAGGATCACTTCACTCTCCCACCCTGTAAAGTTACTTGTTCTGCTGTTGGCTATAGCAGTTTTAGCACATTTTCAGAGTGGAAAACTACCTGCTAAATATTTGTGAGTACCCTAGAAACGTCATAATTTGTGGGTGTTGACTCCCTAGTGTATGGCACCCCTTCCCTGCAATGCCCCTTTGTCATCCCTGTAACTAAATTTACAGTCGTGGAAAACGATGTAGATGAACGTTTAGAAGTGCATTTATGATTTTGAAATTCTACAGAATTCAGATCTGTGCATCAGGTTGTTGAACATATGTCCTTTTTTGTGAGCATCCAGAAGTTTTGGTATAGCAACGCTGATAGGTTGTATCGTTCCTCCACAGCACGTGGGAATAGGCCCGCATTAAAATAGGACCAAAGAAATAAGCTGCATGTAGTGAAGTCATGAATTAATCCACACTTAGCCCACCCATATATCTTCTGTTTGCCTTGCTCCTCATTTAACTTTTCTGGCAAGTATTTTATTTATTGAATTTATGAATCACTTTCCTCCCAAGCACTGGTACAAAAAAGTGTATACATTTCAGGAAAAAGCAAATTGAGTACGACAGTAAGAAGACAGGACAATCAATTACTCTAACATGGAAATGCAAGCCTGAACAGGTGACTGTTAAGATATCTTTTTAACACCTGCAATAACTAGATAACTGCATTCCACAGTTGTGGACCTAGCCATGAGAAGGACCTGAAGCAGGAAGTAGAATCCTTGTCCCCCTGAACGTAAATTCTGAGCTGGATGATAAAGACTAAGGAGAGCAACAAGACAAGTAAGCACAAACAATACACTTTGAAAACAATTCATAGTGAAATTGAAACTGATACAAAATAAGAAACAAAAGAAGGTGTAATATGTACAGAATTATGAAGGTTTTACTAGTTTAATGGTATATGGACATAATACGGAATGGACTGAAGAAGAAGTGAGACCCACAGAGAAAAGCCTACATTTAGAGAACAGTAGTCCATCCGAGGTAGAACCGAAGATTGGATAAGAAGCTTTGCTGGAGAGTATGCATTTTCTTCAATATTCTATACTTGAAAACAGTATGTAAAACACACCAAAGAGATTTGTTTTTTTAACATTTAGGACACAGTCTAAAATGATGTCTATGTTGCGGGTGGAGGTAGTGAAGCAATATAAGAGAAGCAGGAAAATAAATCATAAGTGGGGAAGAAAGGAATTTGGTGCAGGGATGAACTAGATTTCACTCTTCGAGATGTTTAGACAGGATATAAGGGGCTATATGTGTTTCAGTGGATTAGAGATGGGTGGAAGGCCAGCGTGAATTTTGGAAATGGAGAGTAGACTTCTGTCAACGATATAGAAACAGGATATACTATGAGTCAGTGTGAGAAATGGGGACCAAACACATCAGTAAGGTAGAAGGAGACTCATTACAGTGCCCCATAAAAGATGACCCTGAAATTAGAAAGAAAAGGAGAAAAGAACAGAATCTGAAATGCTAAAAACCTCTAAAAAAAAAAAAAGAAGGGTGACTAACACGGTCAAAAGAAGTGGAAAGATGCAAAAGCAGCAGTATAGAAAAAGGTTGTGGTGACCAGAATCTGTAAAGAAAAAATTGCACAGAAAGCAAGGCAGGAGTGGAGTGTCCTGGGAGGAAAAAGAGACTCACATTTCAGACAGATTCTCAATATAGAAAAAGGATGCTTGTTAGAAGGGACTGTGAGGCCTTCATAGAAGGTTTTTTTCTCAATAAAGTAATTACATTACTGCACAAAATTGGTGTATTAGTTGAGATGGGTGAATACCTACTTTAAACAAATTACCGCAGTCCTGGTCAGAGTGAACCCCTAAAATCAGTTAACCTCATCTCAACCCCTTGGTAGTATTAGCACAGAGCAGGCAGGCTTAACTTAGAGGCAATGTGGAAAGTATTTATGCAGTACCCAAACACTAATAAAGTCAAAACAACACAAGAAAAATCCCAAACCAATTTAGAAAAAAGAGTAATTTTTAATAAATACAATCACACTAAATAACAAACATCCAATAAGGGACACTGGAGTTATGAATTTTTTAAGTTTAAGATTCAAATTGCTTCATAAAGCATTAAGCAGCAATCGCAGTCATTTGGTTGCGCTTGACCGGTACCTAGGCGCAAGTTAAGGCAGGCCGCAGCGGAGTGCAGGTTGAGTACAGAAACCATGTTCGACCCAGTTGGATGTTTACCTTCAGACTTAGTCTCTGAAATGGAAGTCAAACATCCTCATCTGGTCAGGGCAGCAAAGAGGGCACCACATAGTCAGATAGCGCTGAACAAGGTCTTGGTGACACTGTTGTCTTTTGGTGGGAAAGCTGAGAGTGAAAGAATTTTGCATGAGGAGAAGGTCCCTTTCCCGCCAGATTCTTTTCATGCCTTTGCCCGGTGATGATTAATGCCGTCAGAATTGGTCACTTTTTTGAAGCGTGGAATATTCCAGCCGGGCAAAGCTGCAGGCTGTAGCTGAAGAGGGCTCCAAGAAGTCGGATACCATGTCTGTGATTTTATGCGGTATCAGATGTGCTGCTATGGAAAAAATCCAAGCGGGAGCAACCTGGATCTTTGGCCTAGCGGCAACACACCTTTGTCAGACTGACTTGGCAGGTTGATACTTGTCCTCCGGAGGTCTTGGAAGCCAAAGGGTTCCTAAGTCCCAGGTTTCAGGAAACTGTAGGAGGAGTACATGTTAACACCAGCGAAGGATCCAGGACCTTGGGGACAGAACTTGGGGGTATAAGCTCGCTCATGCAGAGGCCAGCAGCAGGGGCCTGGAAAGGTCCAGTTGGAACTGGTCAACTAGAGAATAGTAGCTCTTGTGTCCCTGTAGATTGAACAGGAGGTCAACCTTATGGCCTTTGGAGTCCACTACTTTGATCTGAGTACGAGAGGAAGAGCAGATTCAGTCTTCAGGGCTCTCTGGTCCTAGACAGCAGGTCCAATCCTTTTCAGTTCTTTTACAGGTCTAAACTGTTTTGTGAGGAGGGGACTGTGGGTGCCACATTAATGCCTGGTACCAGCCTGTGGGCAGCTCCTGTCCACTTTCTAACAAATGGGGTTTCTTCCCTGTGAATAGCTCCTGTGCCCAACCTAGAGGTGTGGCCAGGGAAAGTGCAACACCTCATCTATGGTCACTCAATCCGGTGTGTGGGGGGAGGGGCAGGGGGTGTGTGTGTATCATCTCACAATGGGATTGGTGCCTGGCTGACTGGAAGGACAAAGGAAGGGGGCCGTCCCAGCAGTTAGTTGCATCTGTCTGTGACAGGATAGGCCTCTTTAAAGTTAAGTTCCTGAGCACAACGCAGATGGTCAGCCTACTAGAGAACAGAGCACTTCGACACACCCATTGCCTTTATTTCAGCTCTGGGGGAGCAAGTTCACACCTCATCAAAGGAGCTATTCCGCTCCTAGGTGAGAGTTGCAGCTCATGCAAGTGAATCTCTGTAGGCTTTAGGCAGGGAAAGGGTAACTTTTCTAAAAGTATACTTTACAAAATATTTATTACAAATCTGACTTCACCAGTAAATTGGGTTTCCAATAAATATTTCTTGAAGTCTAAACAAGAGCTTTCTAGCTGTTTCCTAGCTGGACATAGCACTATTACATTCACTATGGTATCCCAATAATTTCCTATGGAATAGTAACCCTACTACAGTGAAAATGGCTCTTTAAACCTTTTCACTCTAAGGACATTTTCACATTAAACTTCTACATGGCCTACTTTTGAGTACCATGCACCCTGCATCATGGACTGTAAGGCCTACTTAGAGGTGAATTATTAATATTTAAAAGGAAGGATTAGGCCTGTCAAAGTGATTTATTTTAATAGGTTGAATTTGCAGTTATGACCTGCACAGCTAGGCTACACATGCAGTTGTTTGCATTGTCACTGCAGCAAGTGGCACTATGGGCGTTGCTGCCCACTGATGACATGTAACTTACACGCCTTGGGTACGCTTTGGGTACCATATACTAGGGACTTTTAAGTAAGTTAAGTTTGCCAATAAGGGGTATGACCGTTTCATGTTGAAAGGGGGAGCACAAGCCTTTTATCGCAGTTAGCAGGGTTAAGGTGCACAGAGTTCTATAACCAGCAATAACAGTCAAGCCAAAAATCCGGCAGTGTACCATGCAAAGAATGGTTATTTCCATCAATTGGGCTATTTAAGGAAGGGTAAAATACCAATAGACAGAGTAAAGAAAATAATGTGATGAGGTAAATGTAAGGAGTAGGTGGAGAGAGTAAACAAAATGATATGATGAGGTAAACGGAACGCTAGTAAAGGATCTGAAGATGAGGCAGTCATGTTTTTGCTCTAGAAATGAAGTTAGAAAGTCAATGTTTGAAGTCTGAGCTAAGTCTTTTCCCCCCCCCAAACTTACATGAAATTTTTTTTTAACTGCAACACAACATGGTCATCTCTGCTATCAGCTACAGTATTTAGACATAACATAATTGGAAAATCATAGCTCTTTAATACAATTAAACAAGGCACACCATGTGATATTTAATTAAATAATCCTGGTACTACAGTAGAAACAGCACTTATGAAACAATCTGACTGCCAGTAAGCCAGCTGCAAGTCCCCTTCTGCTGACTCATCCTCCCCGGCCAATGTGCTCCTCCAGGAGCAGTAACATCATGTGTTACCCAGCCTTTGCAATGTCTTAACGCCGTGACAGATGCACATCGAAAGGCTGACAAATAGCTCTTGGTCTAGAAGATGACGGCATGAGTACAGAAGATGGGATCACTTAACCAGTCACAGTCTGGGACTTGGTTCACCCCCCCAACATGCCTTTTCAGCCAGCTGACGAGCAAGAGCAATGATTCCACTCTCCCTCATAAGGACCTTATTTCATATCCCAGTAATGCTAGTTAGCTGCAAGGCTGCAAATTCAGCTTTACAATGACAAAGTTGGCCAAAATCTTACACCATTAGTCAGCAATATCTGTAGATCCCCAAGCTGGACGAAGAAAATCTGCTTCAGGGAAACTGCATCCTTTGCAAGCTCTCAAACTCTAACACCATATCGCTGAAACCCTTAGAAGTATAAATGATTCTTTAAAGGAGTTTTGAAATACAAAATGCTATGCATACTATTAGGAGAGATGCTCTTAGTATGAGTAAAGCAAAATTCCTAAGGAGAACATGGTAATTTGTTTCATAATGTATTGTGTACAACCCAGAAAAATGTTGAGGGAGTACAAGATGCCCTATCCCGCAGAGTCTATAAAGACATGAACTGGGACTCCGGTAAACATTGTCCAACGCTCAAAGATCTAACTAATAAGTTATGGGCCACATAGAGCTTCATCGTCCAGCGCAATGAAGAATACAGCAGCTCATGACCTGTCTTGATTTTTTTTTTTTTCCCCAAACTTATTTTTATTAGCATTTGGTGCACACTTAGCAATACTGTGACAAACAATAGACTTGGATATTTTTACATTTTGTAGTATACTAAGCGTTGCTGAGGTTGGGCCTCCTCCTTTATAAAGTTGCAAATAAGAGTACAGTTTCAAACATTGCAGAGGCTCAAAGTATTAACAGGAATATCATGCATGCTCAACCCGTCTATTCCTTTGCGACGAGTGTTTAACCAAACCCTTCCAACAGGGAGTTGGTAATTATCAACCCATCTCCCCCTTACCCCCCTAAAAGAAAAAGTTGGTGGTGGTGGTGAGTACGCAACGTATTCTTCGGCCCAGTCATATAAGGGACGGACCTCGGGGTGATTCATGTAGTTGTCCACCCTCCTTTATTCTTCTACACCCGAGTACCTCCTGGGCTGTACACTGTTCCCGTGAGCGTATGACCTAAAACAGGAATAGGTGCATGTCCCTGATTGAAGGTAGGCAGACCGCCAGGGGAGACCCAGCGCAAGGTAAGTGACCAGTGGACCCCATTTGTATTCGAAGTTCTTATAGTCATCCCTGAAAATATCCGTCATTCTCTCAAGGCAGAGAATTTTCCAGGGACGAGAATGCCATAGAGAGATGGCGGGCTCTGCTTTCTTCTTCCAAGCTGCCGCGATCGCAACTTTAGCGGCCCCCAGACAGGTCCACATGATAGCATTGTCCGCCTTAGTTTGGTGTTCGAGTGACGGGTCTCTAATACCCAGGAGGACTCCCTCTATGGAGGTTGGTTTGGGATACCCCAACACATCTTTAATGTGCGCAAGTATCTCCTCCCAAAAAGGTTTGATTGTGGGGCAATCCCACCATATGTGTTGGAAGTCACCTAGGAGACTGCATCCTCTCCAACACATATCAGAGGTGTTCGGAAATATCTTTTTAAGTTTGGTGGGGTATAGATACCAATCCGTCAAGGTTTTGATGTGGGCTTCTCGCAAGTCCTGGTAGTGATTAAATTTAGTGATATCAGACCAAAGCCCAGTCCATTCCTTATCGGATATCTCTCTCTGCGCCACCTCTTCCCACATGGACATATATCTAGGTCTTTGTGATTGTGAGGCAGAGATATCCTGTATAGAAATGAAATTACCCCCCTCATGGAGCCCACCCGTTGTACACATTTTTCAAAAGTAGTTCTCTCTCATGTGGCTGCATCTCTAACCTGCGGGGAGAGAGCCCAGTGTTTGAGCTGGAGATAGTGGAAGTGTTTGCCCGGGTCCAGTTGGAACTCCCGGCAGTTCTCAAATGTCAAGATATCATAATTATGGAAGAGGTCTGACAGCATGAGGCATCCGCTCTCCTTCCAGGGGTTAAAAGGGCCTTCGTGGAGAGCAGGGGGAAACCCCGGATTGAAATGAATCCGTGTATACGGTGAAGGGAACGTGGTCCACCCCCCTCCCCTAGAAACTGTCCCAGACCTTCAGAGTAGTGCGGGTGGGGGTGCTAATGTAAGTGTTGGCGGGCCTGTCTTTCTTGGGTTTCCATATGAGATCCCATATCGTCCTACCCGCTATTGCCCTATCCATGTGTAACCAGTGTTTCTCTGATTCCTTCTTGGACCACTCCGCTACTATCCTCAGTTGTGCTGCTTTATAGTAGAAATCAAAATCGGGAAGCCCTACTCCACCTGCACCTTTTGCCCGTCTCAAGGTATGGAATGGAAGACGGGCCCTACCGTTTTGCCAGATGAAGCGGATGACTAGTGACCGGATTTTAGGGTGAAGTTCCCTATCTAAATCAATGGGTAGTGCTTGAAAAAGATTTTAAAAAATGTAGGTAGCACGGTCATTTTAATCGCATGGATGCGGCCCAACCAGGAAATAAAGAGAGGTTTCCATCTTTTGAGATCTTGTTGGAGCTGCAGAAGGAGAGGTGGAAAATTGGCCTCATATAATCCCTCCACATGCGGTGTCAATGGTATACCCAAGTATGGAAGTGAGCGTTTCGCCCATTGAAAAGGAGTGCGCTCGCGAAGGCTATTAGCCCCAGCCGCCGGAATCGTGAGGTTGAGTATGAAAGATTTATCTAAGTTAACTTTAAAACCCGCTACTTTCTCAAACAGGGTCAGCTCTTTCAGCAAGGCCGGAAGCACGAGAGTCTGGTCGGTGAGGGACAATAGCACATCGTCTGCAAATAGCGAAATTTTGTGTATATCACCCCCAAAGGGAATTCCTTTTATCTTCTGTGTCTCCCGAATTCGCATCACCAGCAGTTCAATGCTCAGCGCAAATAATAGGGGTGACAGCGGTGTAGAAATAAAAACCTTCTTAGGGGTTCACTGATACATCTGGTCCTTAAGACCAACAAAGAAGAGATTGGCACAGAAGCTGTAATATCAAAAAAACATGTTTTATTAACCTCAGATGAGGGAGATTGCATCTTACGGTACCCGCAGGCCACTGTAGGAGGCATTCTAATGAGTGCAGAGAACAGGGTCCTTATATATGTATTTGTTACATAGTCAGCATAAAATCAAGGGGAGGTCCTAGCACATACAAGCATGCTTATTGACTAATATGGGTATACAAAATTTGCTTGCTCCACAAAGTGGGAGGGGAGACTAAACTGCTTACATGAGTAAGAATAGCTTGACAGTTCTATACTAGGAGCAGGTGCATTCTACCAGTTAGGCCTCTCTGAGCATGTGCAAGACTCTGGAAGAGGGAGAAAGCACATGGCGAGCACATGGCTAACTAAAATGGCTGCCAAGTACAAAATGGCTTTCAGCTCATGCTAACAGCGATTCCTGCAATCTTTAACAGACGATCCTTTTAGCATGAGCTAAAGACATTACCATGATCTAGTAGAGACATAGAAAATATTTTGCACATTTTCTTCTCATAAATTCATCAACATCCTATGCTAGGTGGGCATTTACATTCTAAACATTTCATTAAGCAGGTATATACAAGGTATAAGCAGGAGTACAAAGTGAACAGAGCATTGGGTCATACAGGTAGCAAGAGAGAATAATGACTATTATCTCAAACAGAAATCTCAATATTTTCCAATGATAAGTAATGCAAATGTCAGGGAAGTCAAAATAGATTATTACAAAAACAATCCTGGCTCCGGGGGACCAGGAGGACCACACAAGACCATAGGAATTAGGACAAGGAGCCGCAAAGGGCTGCTCCTCCTCAAAAATGGGACGACAAAAGGGGTACATTACTAACAAAAAAAGAGTCCTTGGGAAATTCTAGTACAACCACCAGCCAGAGGGGAGTCTTCTCCCTGTGTCCGTTTGAGCCTCACAGGCAGGCTCTTGTTGTTCCCACGGTGGAGCTGCACAACTCGCAACTCAAGAATCACGGAGAAGGAAAAGTCTTTCTTTCAGGATAGGGCAATCACCCCCCAGGGCAAATACCCTCAATGATCCTATCCAGTGTCTCAGGCAGTGCACCAGTTTTCTTCACTTTAATCTAACAGGCACCAAGGGCATAGCACCTGTACCCTAAACTCAAGTCCTTCCCTAACTCCTGTATTTGCACCTCTGGCGCACTGCTCTTTTGTTGGGGCCACAAATTGTACCCAATGTGCTCGGGCATCTCTTGATCAACAAACAAAGGCGTAGACTTGCATTCACTTTGGGACCAGGATTAAGAGGCCTGAAGCAACCCTTGTTTCAAAGGGGTCACCTCAAGCAAAAGCCTCCTTGCCGTCCTTGTCGTTCTGTGACTCTCTCAGCTGGGCATCAAAAACTGGATCCACACAAAGATTTCTCCATCCTGATTTGTAACCCCGTCTTTCGCCCAAGACAGTGGCAGGGGTACACACTTCACGTCCCAGTGCTTCCGCCTTCACTGAGGTCCTAGTTGCCAGCAACGCCTATGCTGGTTCCCTTCACTTTGGCTTCAAGCTGGAGTGGCGCTGACTACCCAGGCTGGATCTGATGTCCGGGCCCCTCTGGCAATGGTTGTAAGACAGCAAATATCTATTGGTGGACAGAACAAGAGGTCTTTAGACAAGGCACAGAAATAATCTAACAACAGAGAGGATAGTCTCAGAATACTTCCTTAGTCTTGGGGCGCCCCATACATTAGCAAGGCACCCAAGAACCACTTCATCTATCTGAGAGTAGAAAACCCTGGACCTATTGGCAAGTATAAAAGGAACGTTTTGGTGAACTGACAAGAGTAATACATCACCCAATCCCAAACAGCCAAGGAAGTCTGTGTTCATTTACTAAATTCTGAGGAAAAGAGAAAAACAATACAGACATACTCCAAATACTTACATTGGTGTATTCCTATATTACTAATCTGAAGAACCCTCCAGAAAAGGAAATGTTCTACACTTTTACTCATAGATTTTACATTACTTGTACAGGACTGCAGACACTTGTAAAATAATTTCTCTTACATGTTATGCTTAGGACCATGCTCTCATGTTATAGGTGCAGCAGGAAAATCTAAGACTGCTAATTTAACAGGGATTCTTATTGCAAAAAAAAACTAAACTTCAACATAGTGGGTACTTTTTCTTCAGCAGAACATGTTATGACAAACTCCTATAAAACAATATTTTCCTTCAAAATGTTTGCTAAGGATCACATGAGCGTCTTTCCTGCATTGTACTTTTCACGATCTGGACTATGCAACATCATTTTCAAAAGGAAAAAAAAACCTATCTCCAGCTCTAATAAGGGCTGTCAGCTTATTTACAGAGACTAGCTAATAAAAGACTAGCAATGCCCTTGCAAAACTGTATAGAACATGAGAATAACATAAACAATAATAGTGTTGCCACCTGAGATTTTTTAACAGAAACCCCCACTATACAATTTTCCTTAAAGATCAAATAAGGGAACATCAATCTGTTCTACTCATTCTTTCATACAGGATGGGCAGTAACATAGCTTATGTGTTTCATCTTTTTATTAATTCTAACAATTTTAAAACAGTATTACAGAATAGCCAATTGTAATTGTAAGTAGCATTTATATAGCGCAGCTGTCACCCAACGGGCATCCTGGCGCTGGGATTACCTAAATCACTGTGCAGCTATAAAACTATGAATCATCATGCGCCAATCTCTCAAGGCTATTCTTTTGGAAAGAGCCTGGTTTTTAGCTTTTTCTAAACTGCAGTAAGTCATCAGTCTGTCTGAGTTCACTTGGTAGTTCATTCCATAGCCTTGTGGCTGTATAGCCAAATGATCTACCTCCTAGTCGGGTTTTCTTGACTCATGGGGTACATACTAGGTGGGCTGCCAAGGAACGAAGACTTCTAGCTGGGGAGTACCAAGTAAACATTTTCTGTAATGGTTTAGGCCCCATTTTGTGTGCCGCCTTATGAACAATGCAAAGTGCCTTAACTGTCACATGGCCATTTCCTAGACCGCTTTAGACAGACTCAAAAAAAAGTGAGAAAAAGAAGAGAGAAAACATAATTTTGCCTACCCTTAATTTGTAGAGGAGCTAGCCTCCTTCCCCCATTTTGACAGTAGGAAAACCTGAAACAGGTTTTACTTCTGTCAACACTTTCAACCCCTATTTGTAGCAACTAGGCACAAACAAACTTGTAGGAGATATCTTAGAAAGTGGCTATTCTCTGATTCAGTCTAACATAATGCAAATTGAGTAAACTTTAAACCAATTTCTACAGCAATTGTACTAGATTAACATGAGGGCGCATGAATGCCAACTAAAATCCATTTCCTCCTTATCGTAGCCCCTACACAGTATTCTTAAAACTAAAACCATTATTTTATATAAATGGCAGATCAATGTTCAACTGAGGGTTGTTTTCCTTCGTGGCATAGGACTGCGCAAAACGTGTGTTTGCCAAAAATAGGAAGCAAAGCTTCTCTTTCTCTCTTTGCGCTATCATCTCGTCTTTCAAAAAACTTTTCAAAGGTCGAAGTGTTCCAGCAAACATTACCCTGCTAAGTTGCTAAATGCAGAACTCTGACCTTTGACCCGTTCAGCAGCTGCTCATTTTTGTGTGCAAGGCTTGCCATGCGGTTTGTAATGCAAAGCAACTCTGAAGAATCACAGCGAAAAGCAGTCCTATACTTATTTTCATTTATGTACAGTGGTGTGCAATCTAGTAATGCAGAGGCAGCCGTTTATTTTATACTTGCATATACTTTATGGAAGCCTGAGAGCACGTTAAAACTGCCTTGAGTGGTAGAACTGCTTGTAAAATTGTGAATTTAGCTCAATTTCGACTTTGGTGGTAGGGGCACTTAAAAATGAATATCCTACAATATTTTTGCATAATAGGAACCCCCAGAGTGTTCTCTAGATAGCCCAGGAATGGGAAATCAGAAATGTATAAGATATACCCTTTTAAAAATAAGTTTTGTACGGCTGGGTAAAGTGACATTTCACATTTAAGTTCCCTTTTTTTTCGGTACAGCACTGCTTAAATTCAACTTTGATGCTAGGAATTCACAGTATGATGATTAGGCTTTATAAAGATGAAAAAACGAATTTAAAGCATTTGTTTTTAGCAATATATTTTTTCCCATATAATTAAATTTTATTTTTTATCAATAAAACCAACCATTTTGATGATTCCACATTGGAAAAGCAAGCTTCATTCGTAGCCTATCATATTTAAACGCATTCATTCATAACCCTAAGCACAGAAGCCTTACTTGAAACAGGAAAAGTCTGCGCCACTTTTTAAAAAAAACAGTTCTCATTTAACATCGGAACCATAGATATACTTATGTAAAGAAGGCATTAAGAAAGGAAATCCCTACTTTCAATTTTGTTCTCTGTTATCCAAAATAATGAAACTGGTGTTTTGAAACTTTTAAAATAATGCAGGCCTGTATACCAGGTTTACACTGACTTAAAATATCGCTGACGCAGCATTCCTGTCTGTGGCCGTGAGCAGGAATAGCCATATGCTATTTATGCAGCTGTTGTGTGTCAGCAGGCGTCGAATTTTCACGCCTTTCTCAGGAAAAAAACCCTTTTATTATTTGAAATACCCTGACAGAGTTAAATCCCCATTTGCTGTGTCAAACGGTTTCTTTTTAGTTAGTTAGTTTAAACACAGCTGTCGGAAAGCTTTTTTCTCGGGTGCTGAAAGAAAAGCATGTCACAGTCTATTTAAAAACTGAGGCATTTAAATGCAGTCAAATCTATCTTTCTATAATGTGTATTTAGTTCAGCAACGACCAAATTCACTCAAATGATGTGCATGCCTTTTAATGTCTAATACAATATTTAAAGAAAAGGCTGTGACATTGTGTATTTAAGTCTATTGATTACAAAACACACAATTTCGTTTTTCTACCTCTCTGTATGAGGCCTATTTTAATCCTATTGAATACGAATTCTAATTTTATGTTTAGCATTGTGGCAAGTTGCACACATGTACAGTGTCTTACTCTGTCAATTTAATAGTAACATGCAGCTGTTTAGCATATGTTACATAATTTATTTCTGGATTTTTATTTAATATGTAAGTAACTAAATGACATTTTGCATAACAGAATAATGACAGCAAAAAAACATAAACAAACTCATTGAGCTCATTCAGACAGTTACAGAAGGACACAACACAGCGCGCTTAAAGCTAGCCATTCGTACACAGAGTACTCACACAAGTATTACCAATGTCAAACCAAAAACCCCACATAGACATTGAAACACATATTTAACCCACAAATCAATACTTAGGACAGCTTACAAAGTGTACGCAAGACCAACCTATTTGTAAATACTAATTGTAAGTCATATTTACAAGAAGAGCTCTCAAAAGTAGCCCAAAAAACTGTTCCATGGTCAAATTCGCCAGTTTTGGCTGGTAGAACACTCAAAAAGCGCTCTGCATATCACCACTTATGAATGTTACTAAGTGCGCAGATCCGGATCCGTTTTATGTACATATTTAGTTCCATGGGGTACTTAGTCACCAAGGAAGAAATATCTTTTTACTATACCTATTTAGGTATCCCCTCTGGGGGGAGTCAACTGAGTACTTACTAAATCCATATCGGTACCTCCAAGACAGCAACACTTTCAACAAAGTGTACTGGTAACAGGCATGCCAAAAATATTATAGCATATATAATATTATACTCCAAGTGACACTTAACACAATGTGTGTCGTTCAAGTTTTCAAAATTAGAGAAAAATCTCCTCATTACCTGCCTATATGAATTGCAATGCATATATAATTACAAGACAAATTCCAAAATTGGCCAATCATACAAACAAAGCCACAGTAAGTGTTACTAAAACTACCTTACCAATCAAAGGCATCAAACCAACAGCAAGTGCCGCAAAACGGCTCTTACCAATCAAATGGTGTCCAGGTTCCAACTGCCAAGTTCTGAGTGACCTAACGGTCGTTTTAAAATACTCACGCCAAAGAAGTTCTCAGTCGGGAGCGGCAAACACTTGGAGGATCAGATCAGGAAGACCAGAAATATACTGGGCTGGAAGACAAAACAATCTCCGTGCGCTGGGTACCTCCTCAGTAGATTCCTGTCCTGTACTCCTCAGTAGATTCCTGTCTCCCTTCAAGACCACTCCCTTGGATAGCCGCTGCACCGATGAGTCCCTATTTTCGGGCGCCATTTGTAGAAATAAAAACCTTCTTAGGGGTTCACTGATACATCTGGTCCTTAAGACCAACAAAGAAGAGATTGGCACAGAAGCTGTAATATCAAAAAACATGTTTTATTAACCTCAGATGAGGGAGATTGCATCTTACGGTACCCGCAGGCCACTGTAGGAGGCATTCTAATGAGTGCAGAGAACAGGGTCCTTATATATGTATTTGTTACATAGTCAGCATAAAATCAAGGGGAGGTCCTAGCACATACAAGCATGCTTATTGACTAATATGGGTATACAAAATTTGCTTGCTCCACAAAGTGGGAGGGGAGACTAAACTGCTTACATGAGGAATGCCAGAAACCGGTCCTAGAAAGCTTGGCAGTTCGGGCTGGACTGTTCCCATGAGGCACAGGGTCAGACTGATTTGCATATGGCCATGTCTGAACTGGGGTGGTGGAGTGAGCTAAAGAATGATGATGGATTAAACCCAGATCAGTTGACTGGGGGTGAGTGTTTGATTGGCTCAAACGTTCCGTCCATCATCCCCTTTTGTATCGCTACATGAGTAAGAATAGCTTGACAGTTCTATACTAGGAGCAGGTGCATTCTACCAGTTAGGCCTCTCTGAGCATGTGCAAGACTCTGGAAGAGGGAGAAAGCACATGGCGAGCACATGGCTAACTAAAATGGCTGCCAAGTACAAAATGGCTTTCAGCTCATGCTAACAGCGATTCCTGCAATCTTTAACAGCGGGCACCCCTGCCTAGTCCCTCTACTAAGGGGAAATGAGTTAGACGCCGTCCCATTAACCTGTACTCTAGATAGTGGTTGCACGTAATTGGCCTTGATCATATTAATAAATTTGTCTCCGAAGCCGAAATGTTGGAGTGTGCTAAATAAAAACGACCAGTCCACCCTGTCAAAGGCCTTTTCGGCATCCAGACCCACTTGAAACGCCGGTATCTTGCGCTTAGTTACTTTTTCAATCGGGTGTACCGTTCTACGTATATTATCGTGGGTCTGCCTGCCCTTTATGAAGCCAGACTGATCAGGGTGGACTAGGTCCGGCATCAGATCGTTTAATCTCGCCGCCAAAATAGCCGAATATAGTTTAGCATCTAAATTCAGAAGCGCAATGGGTCTGTACGATGCGCACTGGTGTGCGTTTTTCCCCGGCTTAGGGGTCACTGTTGTCACCGCCTCTGCCATGAAAGGGGTCACCTCTACATCTTCTGCCATTTTATTAAAGAGCTGTGTTAGGTGTGGAATAATATCTGGTGCGAATGTTTTATAGAAATGGGCCGTCAGGGCATCCGGACCCGGGGCTTTATTGGATTTCAGTGATTTGATCGCCGCGCCCACCTCTTCCTGTGTTCTAGGTGCGTTGAGGGTATCGTTCCAGTTCTGGGATACCTTTGGGAACTTCAGCATCTGTAGGTAACTATTTTGCCCGTCTATCTCCTGTGGTTCCCTTGTGTATAACTTCTCATAAAATTCCACAAATATATTGGCCTTTTCTTTATCTGAATTCACTATTTTGCTCTCCTTATCTTGTATTCCTCCGATGTATTCCTTTTCTCTTTTTCCCTAAGCTGTCTGGCTAGATGTTTACCTATTTTGTTCCCCTGTGTGTAGGAAATCTGGCGTAGACGCAGTAAGGTATACTCAGCCCTGTTATAGATCGCTTTAAGCTTCCCCCTGAGTGCTGTGAGTTTACGCTGCGTGACCCTGGAGGCCATGCTCTTCTGGTCTTTTTCAACCCGTTCCAGTTCCGCCTCTAGGCTCTCCCTGGCTCTCTGCCCAATCAGTGTAGCATTGAGTTCTAGACATTTGCCTCTTATGACTGCCTTAAACGCATCCCAGTTATTGAAGTCCAAAGTGTCGTGGGGCGAGTTCAATTAAAAAAAATTCCGTGATCGCCCCCCTCAATTCATCCCTCAACAATCTGTCCCTCGTAAGTGGGACCGGAAAGTACCACCTTGAGGTGCCGGGCGTGGCATGGCCCCAGCTTAAACAGATCGAGACGGGGCAGTGGTCAGAAATCGTGAGTGGGAACATTTTTTGCCTCCTGGAGAGAGTCCAACAGACTTTGACTAATAAAAACATAATCGAGCCTGGAGTAGGTTTGATGCACATGTGAGAAAAATGTGTAATCTCTGGTCGAGGGATAGAGGGTACGCCAAGCATCCCCAAGTCCGAGGTTATGCATTGTTTGCTTAGCACTCGTAGGGAAGGAACTTGTAACTGTTCTGTGGGGATGTGTACTAGCTATTTCTGCCTGCCAGGTGAGGTTAAAGTCTCCCAACAGGATCTTCGGGCCTTCTGCAAATTCTCCCACTTGATCTAGAAGTGTTGTCAAAAAGGCGGGTTGGCCAATATTGGGTGCATAAGCTGTGACAAATGTACAAAGTCTCCCTCTCAGTGTCCCCTTCACCATTACTATCCAGCCTTCTCTATCGGATTTAATGGCCTCTGGTTGGAATTTAGTCGAGCTATGAAAAAGGAGCGCCGCCCCCCGCTGTTTGGTGACTGCCGAGGACCTATAGATGAGGGGGTATTGTTTGTGGCGTAATCTAAACACTTCTGCCCGTTTTAAGTGTGTCTCCTGAAGCGCCACTATGTCAAAATGATGATCCGTCAGGTATTTCCAAATTTTCTGTCTCTTAAGTGGCGAGTTTAGTTCCCTTACATTCCATGACATTATGGAGATCACCATGGCGTTATATTAGTACCCCTTTCTTTCCAACCGCCGTCTGGATCAGCATTCCCAATTTCATCTCCACGCTCCCCAGCCAATGGTCCCCTGGGTCTCACCCCCGCTCAAGATCCCCTCGGGCCCGAGTCTGTATATGGATAGCGCACTTTGTCAACCACCACCACCACCACCACCCCCCCCAAAACCCTCCCCTCCAACCAAAAAATTAATAACAATACCAACAGCAACGTATGCCGGAAAGGTGTTGGGTCTCCGGCTGTATGAGTCACGACGTGTCGGGACATGTTGGTGGGTGACTCGACCGGAGTCCACATCCACGCCCGTCCCATCTGTTCAAAGTGATCGCCAGCTGGCGGTACACACCTTTATGTGCTCAGAATGTTTCGTCGGCATGTAGTGGTGCATCAGCCATTGTTCAGTGAGAGTCAGATTTCATTCTGCCCTCTATATGACCGCCCTTGGAATGCGCCGACGGCACATGACCTGTTAGATCTCGATTCTCGTCCCCTCTATCGCTTAAGGTCTCAGGCATCCACCCTTAGTGCTTGTACTCCATTGTGGTTTCTTGTTGATATATCTCGGTCTGCCCCCCTCGACGTGTCTTGTGCGCTCGCATTGTCTGCAAGAGGGAGCCCCAGTATTCACAGACCATCTTCGAGTTCTGTGATGTGGCGTGTCTTGTTGTTGTGCTCAAAACTCAGCCCGAATGGACACGTCCACCGGTATTTTATTTGGTCTGTTCGGAGTTTCGTGGTGATGGGCCTAAATTGCTGCCTCCGCACCAGCGTGGCCGGTGCTAGATCTTGGTATACGATTCATCGAAACCCTTGAAAGGAGATGTCGCCCTTTATCCTAGCCTCCTGTAGAACAGCCTCCTTAACTTTAAAAGAGTGAAACTTGGCGAGGACGTCGTGTGCGTCGACGGTCTCCCGCTGCCTGGCCCTTAACACAGTGCGCTCGTTCTATTTTGATTTTGAGTTGGCGCGGGCTCAGAATCTCCGCAAAAAGTCCCTCTAGGAAGGCCTCCAAGTCTGGCCCTTCTGCTCCTTCCTCCAAGTCCCGGATTCGAAAGTTATCCCTTCGGGATCTATTTTCTAAATCTTCTGACTTCAATTGGGCCAGGTGCAGTTGACTTTGGAGATCTTGCATCTTTTCTTGTGCGTCCGTGGCTCGTTTGTGCAGGTCCTGGGTCTGAGCTTCTAGATCCATAACTCTAGTGCCCACCGAGTCCACATCCTGCTGGAGGGCTGACATGCGGTCATTCAGGTCCATTTTAAGTTGTTCAATAGAAGCTTTGATGTCCTGGTTAATCTCGGAGCGCAATTCTGTCCTAAATTCTCACAGTGAAGTCATCAAGTCCTCCTTTGTGAGGGCCATGGCGTCGGCAAGTTCACCTTGTCCTGGTTGTTGCATTTTCTCCGCTGGTGTAAAAAAATTGGAAACCTTGTTCGTCCCCTTCTTTGGTGGCATAGGTGCGGGCCAGGTGACTCCCCTGCGTTTATGCTGGAGTAGGCTGCCGTGGAGAGCGTGTGTGTCTCCCCTCACAGAGCTCTTCAGAACAGCTGGTCGCTAGCTGTGCAGGACTGTCCCCGTGTTGTGATAAGGTAGGCCAGGTATGCAACGCTGTCTGCCCCCGGGGGGCTGTTGCTTCGATCTGGGGGACCACCTCCAGGTGCTGGGGAGGCTTGTTTATCGTGGGGAGTATATAGCCTGAAACATCCTTTGTCTCATTCTTTCTGCGCTGTGAGACCTTGCATAGCAGGGGCACCTGGAGCTGAACTACCCCTTTCTTAGTTCAATCCACAGCGAGCCGTCCGCCATTTTAAGGTCAGGCAAGACCAGGCATGGCACCGTATGCTTCACTTATTTAGTTTTTGCTCATCTGCCCGTTGCCTGTGCCTCCCCCGCCGCCGTCCGCCATAAAATGGGTCACCGAAGCATGCCCCCTCCTCACCGGCTGCTATAAGTGCGTCGTCCTTGCCTCCACGAGGTCGCGCCGATCCCACCGCTCGGGTGCTCCAGGTGACGGTGAGCAGCGTCTCGCTCCCGTTCCTCTGTATAAGCGGTGGCAGCGATGGGGGACCAGCTGCTTCACAGCCTCTCCACCTTCTCCGACGAGAAGCGAGGGCTCCTGTGGCTCGTCCTCACTCCGACCATGGTGGCCGCCACTTTGCGCTTCTCCGCCAACGTTCTCCCGGAGCCGCTCTGAAGCTCAGAAGTGGATGTACCTCGGCCCCAAGAGTCATCCACTCGGCATTTCCGTGGTCACTGGCTCTTACTCATTCTCTGGAGCGATTTTGGCGAATTCCGATGGAGCTTATAGGCTCGGGACGACGCCGACGATGTGGACCCGGAGCCGAGGTGAATCATGTCCACCCGGCCATCTCGCCCGGCCACGCCCCCTGTCTTGATTATTAACCTATGCTAAGCCCAGTTAGTGAATGTGGCCGTGTCTATTTAAATGAAACGTATGCAGGATTGATACCCAAGTACAGATTTGAGGGGAAGCGGTAATGATGTACCCGGTTTGGCTGCCAAATGTAAGAAGTGGTGGGAGGTGGTACCAAAAGTTGCACATTTTGCCTGAACATAGTAACACAGCTCCAATTCTGAGCCGAGAAGCCTGTTAGTTTACTCTTTCTGGAACAGAGATTCCTAAAGAAAGTCTGGATAATGCAGTCAGGATATTCAACAAGATATACAGGAATTTCTGCAAAGAATATCTTCATTAGGATAGCACATCCCACAAGGGAGCATAAATAACTAGTTGACCTGACCAGTAATTTTATTGTGTACTACTTTATAGTTTTCCTTAATTAAAAACTTGCGCATCCTGGTGCATCTGGACACACAGTTAACAAGTAGCAGCTCCACGCTATATCAAAGGATCGTCCAATGCGCACTGCTCAGTTGTAGTGAAGTGGAATGTGACCGATTTAGGCCAGTTCACATTTTCAAATATGAGGAACTCCTAGTTAATGGGAGAAAGGTTTAACATAAATAGGGCTCCTGGTTTTATGGTATTTTTTTTTTTTGACATTTCCGTCTGTTTATCCATATTTATTTTTTGCCAGCTTAATCTGTATTTATCCATATTTAATATGGGTTTTGTGAAACGAAGCTGAAACTGGTATATTTCAACATTTATTTAACCAATAAATATGCAGTCATGCTTGAATGACTGCCAGGTTTCAGTGATATGAACACCTGCAGAAGATAAATCAATGCACAATTCAGTATCAGCCTTGTGCATATCTACTGCTGTTTAAGCCTCTTTACTAAAATTCCTTTCTTTTTTAACCCCCTTACCTATCAATCCACACAGTTATTGGCCTGGCAGTCATGGCAACGTGTATTTAGAATCACCAAAAAAGCACCCAATTTCCGTTTTTATCCACATTTAAAAATAAATACAGACAAGAAAATAAATGGTTTTCTGTCTGTATTAATCTGTAAAAATCAGTAAAAACGGAAAACAGGGAGCCTTAAACATAAAGCACAATGTGATCCACGTGTAATGAATGCATACGGTGAGTATGGAACTTGTGAAGTAAGATGGCCAGCGGCTCAATGACCAAGGCAATTAATCTGCAATCTGGGGCATCCCTGCCGTGTATCCATATGTATCAGAGTAGAGTCTAGGCCATTCACCGTAACACATGCCATTGGGCTGCGAGCATAATCCTTTCTCTCGTTTTAAAGCCTTACTTGTATCCTATGAAGTGTCCTAAATAGAAAGTTTTACTTCACGGAGTTGAATGCTTTAGTCGTGTCAAGTAAGACCGCCTCAGCATTAATTTCCTGACAGAGCTAATGAAGGATAGAAAAGAGTGCAAAGGTTTCTTGATGTGGAGTGGCCCGGTATAAAGCCAGAATTATCCAGTAGAACTAGGCAATATTTTGGACCAGAATTCTTTTTTGTCCTTAATGATGAGGCATAACAGCCTATTGAAGTCACCAGATGTAGTCAACTTATCTTCTTTCTGGTGAGTGTCTGAAGGCAGTAGAAAGTCCGAAAGAACTGCTTCCTGGTATATCTGGATGCAGAGGGGGGGGGGGGGCAGGATAACTATGTATGGCTTGTACAATTGTACATCACTACTCAGAGTAGGGGGAAGGAGTTGGCCTAATGGCTAGAGCCGTCGACCTCGAATCTGGGGAACCGGGTTCGAGTCTCGGCAATGATGCTGAACATCCTGTGATTCTGGGCAAATCACTTAATCTCCCCGTGCCTAACAAAAATGAATGTGTCCTCATGTAACGCAACTGGTGCTATGTAAAGTGCTCTGATACCCGATTCGGGTCAAGTTTGCGCTATATAAAACTCCGTAAAAAATAAAACTGTCCCTTTGACATGCTGTTGATTGTGGCCCTAATTTCTGCAATAGTGATCCTAATTTCCTTTAGTTATCATTTACCAGCCATGCACGTATGGTGCTTGTAAGTCATTGTTGAATTGTCACTGGCAGCAGGAGGCACGAAGTTGCAAATTAAAATTCATACTGATGATGCCGTCTGCATCATAAACCTGCTTACCTGTGTCCTCCTTTATGCGTGCTGATCCCCAGACTTCTGTCTCAGAATCACAGAATGCTTGGACAGATGATTGCTCAGGATGACACTTTAAAGACACCCCAAATTACAGCAAAGCTAGCTACTGGGACTGCTTTATTCAGAAAAATTCTCCTGTAGCCACTCTGAGGTCCTCCTGGAATGCTACATCCAGCAGAGCCCCACTAGGAAATCTATAGCCGCAGACTGGGAGCAGCTACATTTGTACCACTTGGGAGTGGTCAGAGTATGGTCTTTCCAGATACTGAAACCCTAAGACCCAATTACTTAAGTTTCTGGTCCGCAAACGGATCTATTTTAGGTGAAGAGTGATGCACTGAAGAATAGAACATGAAGGATTTTTCAGTGGCATATCTAGTACTGCCTATGTTCACCAATTTGTATTGATACATCAACTGAACAAGCATTTTTCTGGCTGCGGTTGAAGGCTTAGACATTACTTGATCTATCTAGTTTAGGATCCAGGATTAAGTTGAAATCCCTACACTAGAGTACAGTGAGGGTCCTGGTTGGAGCACATTGTCATGACCTCTTGAAATAAAAATAGGAAGGACAATCTGAGTTCTGTCCATATGTGTCGACTGTTATAATGTGCTTGTTCCAGAGGAAACCTTACACTTGTAAATAGCAACTCTCGTCGGTCATTGATTTCAAATGTACCCCTCTTGATAAACACAACCACCTCTGTATAATTGGTGGAAAAGAATGCAAAACACCCCAGAGAGATAAATCTGCCAGCAATACTGCCTCCATTTGCCTCGGACAGCTGACTCTCCTGAAGTAGGATATTCACCCTTTTTACCAGAGAGGCCTAAATTTCTGAGAATTGTTTAGGCCAGACATTCCAGTTGAGAAAGCGCCCCTTTATCCCTGCTTGCACCTTCCTTCTCACACTACCTTCCATACTCTGCATGGAAAATGCATGAGAATCTGCTATGGCTTAACAGCAGGCAGGTAGAGTATATACAACTATCCAAACGGGGTGAACACATGAGGCAGCCAGTACCGCTCCCAATCCATTCGTGCAACAGTGGTGGTGGCATGTTTAAGTCACATGGTCATGCTGCACTGCCTGACAATCCACACATGGGGCAAAGATGAAAGAAGTGATGTGCTAATGAGAAGCAAGTACCATACCATTAGACAGTAGGAGGTCATCTCACCTTGGCGAATAGAGATCAGTAACAGGGTTCTACACTAATTTCCTACTCGCTACTTCTTATATGTAGGGTTTCCAGTTTTCGTTTATAACTGATAAAGCCACACCAAGGCAAATATTTGTTTTTCAGTGGGAAACTGAAAATACTGAATTTTGTTGCACTTATGTTACTTCGGCACAAAGTAGTATAAGTGGAGTCCCTATCTCTAAGCTCTTGTCTGTGATGAATACTGCACTTAGGCCCATGGTAAACCTCCCAATATGCCATTGGGACACTGCCCAAGTTTTCTGGGCCCCAGGACCTACTACCAACTCCCACCCTCTCATTTTGGGCGCATCACCCACCCCATCTGGCTTTAGCTCTCTAGAAGTTGATGTTCTTCATTTAATGACTGCTCATCTAGCTGTGTTTGTTCATTCCACACAGGACAAGTACATGTAGGACAACATCTGCCCAGAAGACAAAGATAAAATAGCTAGTGGAAGTCTCACATATGCTTTAAAAGGGGACACAGTAGCACTAGCACTGCTTTCAGTTTGAAAAAAAAGCCTTTCAGAAATCATTGCTTAGCGGTCCTCTCACTGACCAAGTAAACACAAGATGCACTAGCACAGCAAAACAATATAAAGAGAAGAATAGATTCACGAACAAACACCAATTTTGCTATGTGATCTTCCGACTTTTAGCAGTTGATCTCCTATGTCTACTTAATTCACAATGTGCCCTACATAGGCTAACGACCTAGGGCCACCTGCAGGTTATGAAGTTTCTTTGCTACCATAGTTTTTTCATACAGCAGCACAGTTTGCTGTCATTACAATGTATCTAGCAAACACTATGCATAATATATTATTAGCTCATTAGCAGTCTTCTCCTGTGACAAGGGAGAGCAGGCACAGTGCCAGGTCGAACAGTAAAATACATTTATTAGCCCATTTCTTTCTTCATATCTTGAGACAAAGAGTAGTAAAGATAACAGTGGCTTGCAGTAATGGAGCAAGGAAAACCTCACAAGATATAGCTCAAGTCGTGAGTAGAAAATCATCTTTCAGCTGATCGCTGCCATTTGATTAAAGAAAAGAGCAGCAAGCATGTCTGCTAAATGCCTACCTGTAACCCTTTATCTACAGCAACCGATCCTTAATGAGGTGCAAACATATCTCTAGTCATGCACATCCTTGACATTGGGTGGACTGGTCTGCTGGGAAGACGAGTTTGAGTGTTGGGATACGAGACAGACAGGGAGGTGAGAGAAATAATGAAATGTTTCAAGGGAGAGGCTCTTCAAGGAAAGCATCGAATTGAGGAGGTAAGGAGAAGGAATGAAGTAATTAAAAGCAAAATTCCTGGTACACTGGAAAAACACTCCCCTTAAAAAAAAAATTTTTTTATTCAAATAAAGTAAACACTGATAACTGATTTTTACAAGTTATGAAAAGACTGGAAAACACTGAAAATACTCCAACGGAAATCACAATAACTAAAAACTGAAAATGAGAAAGCCTGGTTATACCATTCAGTCTAATATCTGCCTTCTAATTTCCATAAAAGGAAGTCCCACCCGTGCAGAACTGTTACTAAATTTCCCACTTGGTAATAATACCCACTGTACAAGCAACATGGACATAAGCAGATGAATCAACATATAAGACAATAAATAGCAGTTACAAATAAACAAAACTATAGGGCAAAATCATTTGGTAAATCCCATTCACTGGCACTGTGTCTCTGTTTAGCCACACTGCCAGATTCTAAGAGTGTTGTCCCTAATCCCATCTTCTTCAGAAATGCCGGGGATCATTTAACATATGCGTTTCCCTCTAGAGTATGACTGTCAGGTGGGCCGGGTAGAGCACAGCACAGCATATAGATTCGTGATCTCCTGGAGATTTTTCTTGTTATTCACGAAAGCTCTCCTGGGCGGTTTGGGTAAAAGGGAAATTTAGACAACAGAATAGATTAGTCCCTTCTTCTGTCAGGCTAGTCGAACAACAAGATCCCTGTCCATGTACTTTAGCATGTGCACAATGATTGGCTTGTCCAGAGTGCTTGTACCCAATGATTGATGCAAACACTCTACATTGAATATAAGCGAGAAACTTGCTTTGCTAAAAAAGAGTTACTAGCAAGTTCTCCTCAAAAGTGTCTATGCAACCAGTGTCCATAGTATGTGAAACCATGACTATTCAAATATTGTTGTACCAGGACCTTATAATTCTTTGTTTTAATGAAATAAGCTCTAGAACCTTTTTCATCTTCAGTCGCTTTTCATAGTAAGTTGAAGCTTCATATTGTGTGCCTGAGAATCAGTGATCCATGTCTATTTGAGCGCTCCGATTATCACACCTTACATTCATGTGATCCATTTACCACATCATGGAGTTAGTTTTGCCATTGTTAGTGAAAAGGCTCAGTTTCATGTTTAGAAGAGCAGAATGCACACTGGTTACTGTAGAAAGCTCCAGTGACGACGCTTCATTTTCTACTCAACAGCCAGGTCATTGTTTGAGGCCCTTGTGAGTCTCTTAGCAACAAGAGTTTCACCTGTCCATAGTTGCATTCCCATTTTCTGCGGCTCAATAGTACTATCCAGCTTAGCAGCGCTAGCTTTACTTCAATGGAGAGTGACTACCATATCTGGCAGTGCTAGACTTAGTGCCAGCAGTACCAGGGAATCCACAACTGGATTGTAGCATCTGGTAGATTCTTCTACAGCTATAGTAACCAACTGGGCCCATAAAAATAGCAGTATCACTGCCCAAACAGTTCCGCAAGACCCAACACACCGGATAGAGAGAGCACAATAAATTTTCAATTCAAGAAAGCAGACGATCCAGGTAGACTTTAAACCTTTGATTATCCTCGCGTAGGCGTTTCTCTTCTAACATCGGTTTGAAGAAGTACCAAATAAAGCAACTGTGACAGCAAAGGTCTCTTCCACCTGGTCGGTATACCTTGCGTGTATCACTCAGCAGATGTCTTGAAACAAATTCATTCTCGCAGGTGGCCAGACGGAGATTGCTTCGGTCTCGATGAGGTCCCCAGAAATTCATCTGCTCCGCCACCATTTGGGTGGTGTCATTGGCCATCTATACCGATCAAGCCCCAGGTCTCAATGCACTTGGACCGCAGAGGCCCCACTCTGCCTCCTCTCCAAGGCCAGGATAAGTTGATCCAGCTACAGGCCATGATCAGGCATTCACCCACCCAATGGCTCCCTACTCCCCTGTACTTAACCACTCCACCCCCCTGCCCCGCCGGGCATGAGCGCACCTTTGGGCTTCCTTTACCAGGAACCAGCTGCCAAGATGACTGTGCAAGGGAAGGCGGAGGGTTCTCTGGCTGTGGTCGCAGCGTGTGCAATCTATGAAAGTAACCTTCCTCCCCCTCGCCCCCGGAGTAATTGGAGTACAAGATTTTTAATCTACCTTTTTATTTAACTAGAAGCTACTCAAATTAACTCAGAAGAGACAGATATGAAAAGGAAGGAAATGAGACAAAAACCAGGGCAATTGTAGAGACAAGTAAGCAGGGAAATATTTAGCAGAGAAGATGGAGGAAAGAAAATGATCAGGAGATGGAGATAACAATATTTTATAGTAGAAAATGGACAAGAACTAGAAAAATAAAGGAATGAAAATAGTCCTCCTTTCCAACTTTTAAAGCTTGATCGTAAAAGGCATGAAATAGAAGAAAGGACTGAAGAAGAATTGTAAAGTTATGCTTATGCCATAGACACTGCTTTACGAAGCTGAACAGACAGAGAGAAGGTAATCTATGATTGCTGGGCTTTCTTGCAAGTTTACATGGACGAGCAGGATCAAGAGTATTGAGTGTGTTAAGTATAGAAGAAGAGCAAATATTGGTAGCAGAATCAGCAGTATGGGTAGCAAATTGAGCAAGAAAAAGAAGACTAGAAAAAAAGGGTGGATGGAATAGTATCGGGCGAAACCTAAAGTAAATCCAAGGTTTCACAATAAAAGTTTGAAGGCTATCGAGCGATCCGAATAGAATGTTCATGGTGAACGTCAGAGTGAATAGGGAATGATTAAAACATGATTTGAAAAGTGATCAGCAGGTGGACCACATTTTCCAGAGATTGTAAAGGAAAATATTTGAAGACACATTGCCTAATGTAAGCTCTTCAACATAAATAGTGGAAGATGGTGGTGATTGCAATCTGTAAGAAGTGATAATGGAATGAAAAAACAGACAAGTCATGAATAGTGACCTCTCCAAGGAGGAAAATAAACGTCAAGAATAGAGCATAAAATACATAATCAAGGTCATCATGGTAGGGCAGAAAAAGTCCAGAAGGCTGGAAAACCACCAGGTATAAAATAGCTGAAGGGTTACAGATTTGCGCAAGTGAAGAGAATTTGAATGAGTTCCAAGGATCTAGTTTGGTTGGAATGAAATACCCACACCACTGTCAGTGCTCTGCCTCCTAGGAATGTCAGAAAAGGAGGATATAGAAGACGATAAAGCAGCATTAGGTTGAGTTGAAAGATGAAAGCCGGGTCTCAATTAGAAAAAGAAACAAAAGTTGAAGTAATGGGAATAAATCAAAATCTTGTTGATGGAGAAAAACAAGAAGCCTGATGGTCTTTTAAATTATTAGGCTATAGGATGGACTGTGCCACAATCGATTTTCTTAAGAGTATAATCCATAAGTATTTTACGGTCACTATTAAAAAAAAAAAAAAAATGATTCTATTGATATCCAAGGACTAAAGCAGATTGTTAATCACAATTAGTGCTTCTGGTTTTATGTAATTTATTGTTAAACTTTCCCATCTGTATTTATCCATATTTATTTTCTTCTATTGTTATCTGTATTTATCCAAATTAATTTTGGGTGCTTTTAATAAAAATTAGGCCTTAACTAGTATAACTTATAAGGGACCTGCTGCAAATGGATGAGTGACGTTTTTTTTTTTTTTTTTAATTTTTTTATTGAATTTTTTTAATACATTGTACCCTTTTGTATCCAAGGCTGTACTTGAAAACCAAGAAAAATAAAATTTCACCAATTACATGATTATTACTGCGAGACCAATACCATGCCATTACAAAAAACGATATACTTCTTTACACAAATATAAAAGGGCGGGCGGACATAGAAAAATTGCATAAGAGGATAAAATTTGTCCTTCACATTGTGAAAATAGAATATCTATAGCGATGCAATCAAAAATTAATTAAACATTTCATACGGAGTTGAGGCCCTTACAACCCACTGGTTCCGACTAAGTCCGGCTATTTAACCAATCTCAAATTTCATTCATACAGCCCAATCTGATATAGGCGCCCAGATTTTAGCACCCTTTATTCTTTTCCTTCTACCTTTGGTCTTATAGATAGAAGATTCAAAGTTATACATAGTGAGCAATCTCGTGCGAAAATTAATAAAGGTAGGTGGATCAGGACTAATCCATTCATTAGTAATGCATGCCCTTACTACTGCCATAATAATAAATAAGAGTGTATTTATATCTTCAGATCTTGTATTAGCCTCACTATCCGAACATACACCAATGATAATCAAATCCGCACTAGTTTTGATAGAGAGCCCAAATATTGTATTCAAAAACTTCTCAACACTTTGATAAAATTCCCCCAATTTTGGGCAAGCAAAAAACATATGACTTGAGTCAGCCAACACAAATCCACAGCGGTTACATTTGGTCCCTACGCTTGCACCCCACCGAGCCAACTTACTGGGTGTATGATAAAGATCGTATAAGGCCATGTAATGTTGGCTCCGTAGTCTTCCTGTCATTAAAACTTGATTGGCCAGTTTGATAGACTTTGATATATTTAAATCTTCTAGACCAAATATTTGTTCCCATTTTATTTTACGTACATCTAAGTCATCCGGGAATGTTTCCAAAAGTAGCTGATAAAACTGGCCAATTGATGTTTTTTTCTTCATTTTTTCGATAAGGGGATCAGCCCGAATTGATGCGGCGATCCTGAGCCCCGCCTAGTCAGAAAGCTACGTATCTGAAGATACTTAAAAAAATCTTGCTTGCCTATACCATATATCTCCTGTAGATCTGAGAAAGTTAAAAGTTGGTCTTTACTAAACAGATCACCTAAATTATGTATACCCTTTTGGCCCCACCTAATTGTTACCTGATCTTGAAAGATTAGGGGTAATGTCCCGGGAGCCAACAACGGGGTGTAAGCATTAAGGTTCGCAATCTGAAGACTCCGTTTAATTTGTTTCCAGCCTTTGTTGGCTGCCTTAAGTATCTTAAATTTAGTTTTTTTTAAATAACTGGGTTCGATGACTCTAACTAAGAAACCATTCATTTCCTCGCCCAGACCAAACTCGTAAATACAAGGCCTATGAAACAATGAAATCTCAGCTTTGGCCCCTATCACCAATGGTCGTATATATTGCAGCATTGCTGCCCAATAATACATAATAATATGAGGGATACCCCACCCACCTACTTGTCTTGGTAATATCATTTTCCTATATTCCCTTCGCTGTTTCCGATATCCCCATAAAAACCGAGAGCATATTCTCTCTATTTTAACAAAACATGATGCAGAAAACTCTAATGGAATAGTTCTAAAGATATATAAAAATTTTGGAAGTATCAACATCTTCAACACGCTGTTTCTGCCATGTAATGATAAATGAAGATGATCTAACCTTTCTAGGGTTAAATTCGTTTTTTCAATTATTGGAAGAATGTTAAGTTCAGGGATCTTATCCACCGCCGATGTAATTTTGACTCCCAGATATGTTGCTTCCGAGACAATAGATATATTTGTCGGGGATTATTGCCAGAATAAACTACCTGAGTTTTCTGTTCATTCAATTTATACCCTGAAAAAACCCCGAACTGATGCGCTAAAGATGTCATTGCGGGCATGGCAGTTACAATATCCCTGGAGACTACAACAATATCATCTGCGTAAGCAAATGCCCTATACTCAATGTTCTGAAGCCTGACTGGTAAAATATCTATATGTTGATTAAGTTTATTCTGAAATAAATCAATATATAAAGCAAATAAAAGAGGGGAACACGGACACCCTTGCCGTGTACTCCGACTAATAGTAACCACAGCGGATTCTTGCCCAGAGATCCGAATTGAGGCAATCGGGCGTATATACAAAGTCTTAATTGCATGAATAAATTGTGGGCAAAACCCTTTCATGTGCATAACCTCCCACATATACTGCCAAGAGACCCTGTCGAACGCCTTTTCGGCGTCCAACAGGATCACCCCTAGTCCGGACCCGGTTGCCTGCGCCCAGTCCAAAAGTGCGATAACGCGTCTTATATGATCTGCCGTGTCCCTGCCGGGAATAAACCCGTGCTGAAACTGAGAAACCAATGGGGTAATGACAGCTCCCAATCGCTGTGCCATAATTTTTGAGAAGATTTTACTGTCGGCGTTAATCAATGATATTGGTCTATACGAAGATGGACATAACTTGGGCTTTCCCTTTTTTAAGAATACAATAATAGTAGTTTTTCACCACGACTCAGGTGCTATACCCTGTTGAGCCGCAAGAAATAATGTCAGAAGCTCTTCCTTTAATACTGAGCGAAAAGTTTAAAAAATTCTAAAGGAATGCCGTCCGTACCTACAGCTTTTCCAATCGCTAATGACATTACAGCCCCTTCCACTTCCTCCCAAGTAATATCTGCAGCCAGCCCTTCATTCTGATCTGCTGTAACTTTATTGATTACCATGCCTGAACTAAACTCACCCAGACCATCCTCAGTGTATAACCTCCCATAATATTTACAAAAAACCGCCAAAATTTCCTCTGGGGAGCCCTGTATCTGGTTAAGATGGTCCTGTATCTGCAAGATCTTATTATGCACACTCTTCTGCTGTAATCTTTTTGCTAAAATCCGACCTGAATTTTCCCCCGCTTCATAAATTTGGTCCCTAAAAATCGCCAATTTATTCGCTACCTTTACAGCAAAATGCTGATGTATTTGCATTTTAAGGATAGCAATGGCCGATAATAATTTTTCTGGATTACCCTGCTGAGAAATTTCCCTCATTAATTCTAATTCCAAAAGCCTTAATTGATGCATCTGCCCTTTGATTTCAGCCTGGATTTTACGTTGTTTATTTAAAGAATAACTAAGGGTTTCTCCCCGAACCCCCGCCTTAAAAGTATCCCAAACAACAGAATCTGAAGCGGTTCCCCGATTAAATTTGAAAAATTCCTAATCCACCCATCCATATGTGTATAGTAGTCTGGATCTAATAGGAGTTTTCGTTCAAAGGTCCATGCTTTTGGCGGGGCCCGGGAGCTGAAATCAATTTCTAATGATATCGGGTTATGGTCTGATATTATTCTTGGTAGAATCTCCATCTTAGAGCCTCTTACTTTTTCTGCAGATATAAAAAATAATCTAGACGCACATGTTTCTTATGAGGCGCCGAGTAAAAAGTTTCTCCGGGATCAAATTGTCTGAGTGAATGCCACACATCAACCAAGCCAAACTCCTTGACTAACCCCCTGATAGCTTTGAAAACTTTAATTTTTTTACCCCTATAAGACCTATTACTATTAATATCGTAACTACCCTCTAGATGAATATTGAGGTCCCCACAAATAATCAAAGGGGCTGGCCAATTTGCTAATTCAATACTGAGATAGTGAAGGACCGCCGGATCATCTACATTTGATCCATATATAGAGCATATCGTCACTTGCGAGCCATTGATAATTATCCCTACAATGACCCACCTGCCCAAAGCATCTTCCTTTAGCCGATTGCAACCCCCAGTCCTCTCTTCATCAATATCGCCACCCCCCTCGTATTGGAGCTCTGTTTCGTACAACCCAGTATGTCCAAACCCAGGTCTTTCAGCCAATTACGGTTGTTCCAGGCTATATGGGTTTCTTGAACACAAATCAGGTCGATACGCATTGCCTGTAGCAGCTGAGCCATCACCCCCCTTTTTTTCTTATCATTTAAGCCACAAATATTCCATGAACAGATAGACAATCTATTGATCATTATTGTCCGCTAAACAGAAAAAAAATTCACAAAAGAAGAATCGTACATTATCGTTCATGCCCGTATGTCCATATGCCCGTATGCCCTTGAAAAATACCACAAATTTAAACAGCAGAACATGATCTCTCTCGAACATGCCTTCAACAGATTTAGCACCATCTTTATCGTGTACAGCCAAAAAAGAAGAAAAACCTCTATCTTCTCTCTGTCCCCCCACCTTCCCACCCCCCCCCCCACAACCCAACCCCCTCTTGCCCAACCCCCACCCCTACCCACATGAGGCTTAAGGACAAAATGTCCTCTGTGATGGTTAGTGGATTGATCAGAAACGCTCCTCCACACCCCCCTCATACAGAACAAAAGCATTTAAGGACAAAATGTCCTCTGTGATGGTTAGTGGATTGATCAGAAACGCTCCTCCACACCCCCCTCATACAGAACAAAAGCATTTAGAAAGATATTTAAATCGCCCCACTAAGTCAGTAACTCCATTAGATCCCCACTGAAAAAAACATTCAGCATCAAATTGTGGCCAAAAATTCCCTTGCCGATATTTCTGATACAAAGAAATGGGCCTTCTCCTTATGGATTATCTTTAGTTTAGCGGGATTAAGAAGGTAGGCCTGTACCCCTTTCGCCTGGAATAATGGGATCAATTGACGTAATTGCCACCGTAGTTTAACAGTGGCCTGACAGAAATCTGGGCGAACAAAAATTCAAAACCATTACCTCCTCTCTTCCTATCCGGCCGTGCCAAATCATATAATGCTTCCCTCAATAAAAAATTGTTAAGACAGATCAGTATCGCCCTAGGTTTTTCATTTACACCCCTTCTTTGCTACGTTGATTAAAAGGAAATCTGTGTACCCTCTGCAATTCTAATTCCCAATGCCATTGATTAAGCTCCGGAAAGGCTATGGAAAACAGGTCGATAACAAACTTCCTAACATCTTTTCCCTCTCGACCCTCTGGTATACCCCAAATAGGTAAGTTGTTCCTTCTGGAACGATTTTCCAAGTCCGTAAGCTTCCAATCAACATCATCTCTTAAGGATTGCAGAGATGCCACTGTAGCCTTTTGCTGAGCTAAATCATCTTCCATAGCTGAGATCCTTTCCTCAGCTTCCCCAATTCTCGTAGATATCTCCGTGCAGGTCTTGGCAACGCGTCGTACTGTATTCTGTAGCTTACCCGCCCCTTGGGTCCGTAATCCTTCCACCTTTGTCTCTTCCCGATGGGCCATTATTATATGATAAATTGTATCAAGTGTAATTTCTTCTCCGCCGGCTACTGCGCTGCTACATACTTTTCCAGTCTTGTTGCGAGCATCGCCATTTTTCTCGGGTTCAAGCTGAGGGGAAAATGAGTAGTCCCAGACCAGTGATCCCCCTATATCCATTTGCCCATTTACTACTGGGTCAGCTGTATCTCTCACTTTCCGTACTGTCCCTAAACTCAAAGATGTCTCCAGATCCGTCTCCTCATCGTCACCCTGCTGGTGTTTGCTGGCGTCACTTTTATCATCAGCCCAATCCCCCCCCCCCTCACTCTCATTCTCATTCTCCGAAGAATTCGAGGGGTCTGACAATTAATAGAATTTGCCACCTGAGTCCCCAGAATCAAGTTCTCTGTGGATTACCTTGGCAAAAGGAGGGTTGGTAGTGTTATCCGAATCGTTATCAATCCCTGCCACCAGATGGTTTGAATCCTCAGATTCAATATTTAACACACCCCTCTCTTGATTCGAATTCTCCACCAGCAAGGGCATTTTTACAATTTGGGGCGAAGTGTGAGGTATAGACTGCGGCGATATTACGTGTTCCCCCAGCACCTGTATGCTTCTTATTGCTGAATCCCCAACCTGCTGTGATTCAGCCTGAGAGAGAGGCACTACATGATTTATGTCCCCTACTGCTTCTGTTAGCTCAGTCTCTTTATTCGTATGATCGATATCATCCTGAGCAACCATTCCCCTATCTGTAGTTCCATCCGGCACAGACGGATGTAACAATTCAGGCGGCGCTAGTGAAACATTGTTGCAAGAATAGTTTTCTGCCGCTCCCCCGGGAAATGTCTTATCTTCTAAATCAGGTGAAGCCTTACCTCTGCCTATTTGCTTTTTAAACATGCCGGGTATGTTTCGATGGATTCCAACCGCATCGGTATTCCTCCGCGTTCTGCCTGGAGAAGCACCCTTTCCTTCTTTTCCTTCCTGCTGCAGACCGGAGCCGCCACCCCCTACGCCTCGGCTTAGCAGCTGGCTTCCTTTCCTCCCATGCTGCGAGGCAGGGGAAGCCGGACTAGCAGTTATCGCTAATGACCCTGCCGCCGCCGCAGCCCCCCGGGTCTTAGCACCTCTTCCGATCGTTTTCGGCGGCATTACAGAGCTGGTCTCGGGCCTCGCAGTCACTGAAGTCCGCCCACACCAGAATCGCCACCAAGGTAAGACCCGCTGAGTTCGAAGCACTCCGCTACAGCTGATAGACGCGGTGCTAGATGCGGGATTCGAAGCAGGACTCGGTATACTTAGCTCCAGGTAACGCCACAGCATTTCGTAGTTGCCGCACGGTTTATCCCGGCATGTTACTGCCAACAGTAAAGTGAGGGGTGAAAAACGGAGGAGCGTTTACAAGCCACTCATTCGGCCACCGCTGCGGCCGCCATCTTGCCTCCCCAAATCAAGTGATCGGTTTTAGTGCTATAAGATCACCTATACGATGCATCACTCGTAGGCAATATTCTCATATGATAACGTTAGCATTGTAGTATAAGCACTTCAACTACTGAAAACCTTGCTGGTAAACTGCCCCTTTTTGAGCTTGTCAGTTTGCAACGCGATCATGATCGGCATCATTGAAAATAGCTCAAATAAACAATTATTCAGTTTTTCCCAGATTTAAAAATAAATATAGACAGAAAAAATGATGGTTTTCTGAAGACTTTGCAATGAATACATGATCATTGTTGGTTTAATATTCAATGACCAATCTTCTTTCAAACAGACAGGCAGAGATAAAGAGCACTACTTGGTCGCCGCCCCATCAGCTTACATTCTGGTGATCCCTCAAGAGCACCCTGACTAGTTTCTCTGTGATAAACCACTAGGGCTATTCATGGGTGTCCTACTTACAAACCCACTTCTTGGAAATCCTATTTGATACATAACCAAGCTCCTCCTGCATCAATTGTCCAATCTGGGCTTCAGCATTCTCCGTTAGTCATCGCATTCAGCATCTCACCCCAGGTTAGGTCCACATCAGATTTCCTCACCACTTTTGTCTCCTTCATATCATATGCAATATTATGCTTTCAAGCTCAGCCCATTTCAAAGCTTTTGCCCTTCATCTTGCTACACATGGGGCTGCCAATGATTTCCAGACCATTTCTAGCTTTGCCTCTGAAATCAGCAAAGCCATATCTATGATCCTGACAATAGAATTATTTTCCAAAGCCGAGGCAATGGGCCCAGAAAACAAATCTCCAGTGTCAGGAGACTATCCCTCTGTGTAGAATCAGTCAGGGAATGTGTTATGGCCTTCCAGTAGAGTACCATTCTGCTTCAGTGACCCCCACACCTGAGACAAGATGAATTGGCACCCCAGTATACTTAGAAGTTTGGGTTTAAATACATTGTTATTGGCATTTATGTTTGTTTGCATAGCAAGTAAACCAGTGGTAATAAACAAATATAGCATCCCTTCCCTCCCCTCGTATGTCCTTCCCTCCCCCCTCAGCATGCTTCCCCCACTGCTTTCAAGGTTTTACTCCCACTTCTCTGGACTTACGTCAACAGTGGTGATGATATCTCATTTTATGGTTGCAAAACTGTGGTGTAGTAACCGTTCAGGTTAGATTCACCCAATAGCCTTAGGACCCTGAGCCGCCTGGGACAAGAAAGTTCTTTATAGTCTTTGCTAAAGAAGTCGAGGAGCAGGCTCTATTGTTTCGTAAAGTACTTTCTTCACATTGAGCTGCTTTCAATACCTTTTCCATTTCCAAAATCCACCATAGCTTTTCAAACCATTTGTTCTCTGAGGGCGGCATCCGCTATCCCCACAGAGAAAGGATTGTTTGCTTGACAGCAATAGTTGAGAGATAAGCCTTCCCTTGCCGCCATGTAAGGGGCAAATATCTAGCTGGGCGACAAGGTAATATCACTTTGGAGCATTTGACTAAGTCAGAGTCTGTGATCTTTTCGACAAACCGCAAAATTGAGCTTTAGAATGGTTTATTCTGGGGCAAGACCAGAGTTTGTGTCAAATTCCCATCTTCCCCACACTCCTTCCAGCAAAGTGAGCTTCATCCCCACCTCATTCTTGTCAAGCGTGTAGGCGTGTCGTGCCAGCAATGTAGAATTTTCACTGTTTTTTCTTTAACTACTAGCATGAGAGGCAAAGTTATTTGCTCTCAATAGGATCTTTCCATTGTTCTTGGTCTAGAGTAATATGCAACTCTTTTTCCCAGGTACACTGGAAAGCAAATTTCTGGTCTTCTTGTCTAGTGTACAATATGGTATAGATTTTAGATGTCGCATGCCCATCATTCGTTCAGGGTAGTAGATATTTTTCAACAGCAGTCAGGGTTCTGGTGACTGCCTGTTTGATTCTGGGATTGAGCAACCAATGGCATAGTTAAAGATAACAGAAGCGTTGTTCAAAGGACTTGAAACCAAGGTCAAACATATCTCTGGGAGTCTTACACCCCCCCTTTAATCGTTCATAATATGGGGTTCTATGCAAGCATGGTGTAAAGTCTGTGTTTCCCCAAAGCGGGGTGAATGGTGATGGGAATGTGGTCAGCCCATATTTAACCGCTGCCTTATCCCAGATTTCTAATGTGCCCATTCTGACTGGAGGTTTGTAGACTGTGTAAGTGTGCTATGTTTAATGCAGCCAGGGCACCCCCCAGAGGGGCCCTGCAGCCATTGTATGATCGATTTTACACCACCCTTTTTTTGGTGTCTCAAAATGTCAAATGGATCAGAACCCACAAATGTGATGCTGTGTAATGGGATAGATTGGATATTTCCAACCCCTGTCTTGGTTGCAATGAGCATTGGCGCCTAGCTATCCTTTCCATTTTACCTTGACAGATGTATGAGTAAAACAATGATTGCATGTCGTTGTAAGAAATTGGGCTGATGGTTGACTGGGTAAGGCACAAGAAAACCCTAAATTTAACTGTGCTCAACCCTCTGGGAGCTTGGCTCAGGGCAGTCGCACTTAACTTCGAGGCAATGTGTTAAGTATTTGTGCAGCATTTCAAACAGTAACACAGTGAAAACACACCACAAAAGGAGCCCACAACAGTATTGGAAAAATAGTGGTTTTTAATAAATAAACAAGACCAAAACGACAAAAATCCAAATAGTAGAACTGGAGATATTTAATTTTTAAGGTTTCAGTGAAAATTGCGCCGAAAAAGCACAAATGCCAACTGTGTAGCTGGTTATGCTGGACTGGAACAAAGTCATAAATTCAGGCGAACCGCAATGGAGCGTGGGCTGGCTACAGAGATCCAGTTAGGCCCGCTGAACAAAGTACCTTAAATCCTGGTTGTGAAGCGTTGCGAGTATCTGTGTCGAAGATGTGCCGCGCAGCCGAAGCGATGCATCGGTTCCGAGATGCAGCTCAGCTGCGGTGTGAGATCCTGTTGCGTCGACGATAAGGATCCTGTTGACAGGGCATGTGATGCGAAGTCCGGCGTCAGGTATGTGGCGCACAGTTGGGGCGAATGCTTGGTTCCAAAGAGCTGCGATGCGTAGTTTGTCATCGAGGCTGCCGTCAATGAGAGGGCCTGCGGTAAAGATGTATCACGCAGCAGCCGTTCCGAAGGTGGTGTGGGTTGTGGCAGCAATGCAAGTCTTTGCAACGGGTCCAATCCCCTTAGCAGCTCAGATGCATTGTTTCTGCTTGGGGTTGCGCCGCACAGCAGAGGAGACGAGTCAGTTCTGCTGGATCCACAGAGGCTGGTAAAGCACCTTAAGCCCACTTCCAAGGGTCCAGGACTGGGGTGGCACCACTTGAGTGGGAAGACTCACAAATGGCAGAGGCCAGTTGCAGATGCAAGGTTGTTGAAAGACTGTTATGTCCCTGAGGCTTCAGACCAGGAGGCCAGCCAATTAGCCCTTGGAGTCACTCTGGGTTCTGAATTCAAGAGATGTAGGTACAGTCCTTCTCACCCAGGCAAGAAGTCAGCAGGTCAGGTCAGCACAACAAAGCAGTAGTCCAGCAGAGTGCCAGTCCTTCCGCAGCACAGCAGTCCTTATTCCTGGCAGAGTATCCACATTTCCATAAGTGTACTGAAGTAATGGTGTCTGTGGTCTGGTGTTTATACCCAGGTATGCCTTTGAAGTGGAAGGGAAGCTTCTAGAGGTTTCCCTTTGAAGACCCCCAACATCCTGCTCTCCCCTGTCCTGGATGTACCGGGGGGGTATGCCCATCCTGCCAGTGATGGCCCATTAATGCACACCTAAGCTCCTTACTGTATGTGGCTGTCCAGGAGGAATACACAAAACCAAACTGTTAGCTACACTCAGCCATGTGACCAGAGACATATTACAAACACTAAATGGATAAGGCCAAAAAGTGCCAACTTTCTAAAAGTGGCATTTGCAGAATGGCAACTTAAAATCTGACCTCACTAAGTTAGAATTTTAAACTGTGATTCCAGAGACCCCAAACCTGAACTGGTCATCTATTCCCATTTGGAAATTACACTTATAAAGTGTAATAAGGCAGCTCAAATGTTATACAATGGGCGAGATAGGCCTTGCAATAGTGAAAAACGAATGTGAGAGTTTTTCACTACCAGGACATGTAAAAGTACATGTTCACTTTTTTAATACATTAAACCCTGCCCTCTGGTCTATCCAGGGCCTACATTAGTGGTCACTTATATGTACATGTGTATTTATATGTATGTGTATGTGTATGTCTTGTGTACACATTCACCCATCTAGACCTTTAAACTCTGAGATAGCATTCCTGGTCTATCGCCCCCAAAGCAGGCTTGCAACTAATTTGTGTCACTTGTTGCCTAATTCATATAGGTGTTGTTTGGCGTAGCCAGGAGATATGCTGCCCTGTCTGTTTCCAGAGTTTTAATTTGGCTGCCGGTCACAAATATTTTTCTCCAAACTTTTTGAAAGTCTGCATGTGAATTTGTTCAACCATTATGAGATCCTCTGTCATTTTCTCACATAAGGCTTACTGCATCTTCTGTTTGCGGACTGCCTCTGCTATAAATTTTTTGCAAAGGACTGCCTTCAATGTATCCCATGTGTAGCTGCAAGTATATCCCCCGAATCCTTGTGTATAATGTATTATTTGATACTCTTCTTAATATTGGTGGCTGTCACTGGGTCTTTTAAGAGGGTAATCATGTAGTCACCACACCCCCCCTTCTATCTCCCTGTGAGGTTGTGGGGGGCAAGTGTGTGCGCGCGAACTAAGGGGCATGAAACTGGTACGTGGTACACCAGAGTAATGGGGTGCTGTGTGACATCTATGAGGTCCTGGAGTAGTTGTTGTCTAAGAATATGTAGTCTAATCTAGTATATGATTTATATGTATTAAAAAGGAAGGATTGGGCACATGTAGTATCACTTTACTAGGGACTTATAAGTAAGTTAAATATGGCAATTGGGTATAAGCCAATTTTACCATGTTTAGAGGAGAGAGCACATGCACTTTAGAACTGGTTAGCAGTGGTAAAGTGCTCAGAGTCCTAAGGCCAGCAAAAACGAGGTCATAAAAAAAATGGAGGATGAAGGCAGAAAGTTGGGGGAAGACCACCCTAAGGATGACAGGTCTAACAGTTGTATTAGTAGTCTTTTGGAGTATTAAGGACTAATGTTTGAAAAATTTAGATTTTCTATGTCATGTGTACTGTAGTGCCATGTCCCCCTTCTATCTCTCTGTGGGGCACAGGGTAGGGAGAGAGAGGTGTGTGTGTGTGTGTGTGTATATATATATATATATATATATATATGTTTATGGGTTTTATAGAGCGCATAGCTGCCCATGGGCCTCCCAGCGCTGCGAAATAAGATAAGTGCAGATACCTATCAGCCTGGGAATAGCCAGGTCTTTAGTTTTTTCCTGAAAGTTTGTTCCTCCGTGATCATTCTTAGCTCTAGTGGAATTGAGTTCCATAATTTCGGTGCCAGATGTGAGAAGGATCTTCCCCCCCCATCTGGCTCTCCTTATTCTGGTAGTTGTGGCAAGATGTTCCGAGGAGGATCTCAGAATTCTGTCTGGAATGTATGGAGTGATCAAAGTTTTCAGTAGTGTTGGACCTTTCCCCTTAAGGGCTCTATGAGCTATACATAGCGCTTTAAACTTGATCCTTGCATGCACGGGCAGCCAGTGTAATGATTTCAAGGCAGACTTAGTGGATTCATGCCGAGGAATTTTTCGTAAAATTCTGACTGCCGCGTTTTGCACCACCTGCAGTCTGTTAAGAACATATTTAGGTGACCCCAGAAAGAGAACATTCCCATAGTCCAGGCGAGACACCACCAATGCCTGCACCACTGTTCTTTGTGCTTTCTTTGGGATGATGTCCAGGATTTTTCTGAGCATCCTCAGGGTTCCAAAACAAGTGGCCGCGAGTTTGCTGGCTTGAGTTTCCATTGTGAGGTGGTTATCTAACCAAAAACCCAGGTTTTTTATAGAGTTTTTATGTCCTGGTGGGTGCCCTAGTTCTTCCGGCCAATTCATGAAAATATGTGGATTTATTTTATTACCCAAAAACATAAGTTCAGTCTTGTCCCCATTAAGTTTTAGCCTGCTGTGGGTCATCCAGCTGGTTATTTTTATCATGCACAGGACTACCGAATTATTTATAGAATCGGCATCCTTTGCCACAGAAATTACCAATTGGGTGTCATCTGCATATGTAATTATTGACAGTCCAAATTCCTGGACAATGTCCGCCAATGGCTGCATATAAAGGTTGAACAGTGTGGGGCTCAGGGAAGAGCCCTGAGGAACCCCACATGTAACTTTGAAACTGTCAGATAGCAATCCTCCTTCAGTGGTTTGGAAGGATCGATCATTCAAAAAAGATACGATCCATTTTAGGGCCTGACCCTGAATTCCTGCCCTTTCAAGCCTGGATGTGAGCGTCGTGTGGTCCACAGTATCAAATGCTGCGCTCAAATCCAGCAAAAGGATAGCTGCCTCGCCCCCCTGGTCTAGAATGCCCTTCAGTTTTTCTGTTACCAGCAGTAGGGCGGATTCAGTACTATGTGCGGGTCTAAAGCCCATTTGGGTCGGATGGAGGATCGAATTCTCCTCTAAAAACTGGGACAGTGAGGAATTTACATGCTTTTCAGCAATCTTACCTAGCGTGGGAAGGAGCGAAATGGGGTGAAAATTGGCCATGTCTGTTGGATCTAGATGTGGTTTTTTAATTAACGGGCGTACTATGGCATGTTTCCAAGTTTTCGGTACTATACCCTGGCTGAGGGAAAGGTTAAGTAAAGTTGTAGCAGGAGTTATAATTGTATCACATGTATCACATGGTCCAAGAGATATGCGGTGCTGTTTGGCATCTGTGAAGTCCTGGAGAAGTTATTGTCTAAGAATATGTAGTCTAATCTGGTATATTGTTTGTGTGCCCCAGAGTTATCGAAGGAATCTCGCCACAGAAGCTGTCTGGTCCTCCAGGCATCTATCAGGTCTAGGTCTGCCAGAAATAGCTTGCCTGTCGCTGATAGGGTGGTAGAGCCTCCTCTTGCTGATTGGTCTGTACCTGCCTCCTTCTCTAGCACTAAATTGAGGTATACCCCCCCCCACAAGTATAATGGGTACTGATGGCCAGGCTGTAATGGTGAGGTCGTCTCGTTTAGGAACAACTCCTTACCTTGACGGGCTGTTAACGGAAGCCAGAATTAGGGGCCCACTTCTTAAAGACCTCTTCAAGGCCACCCACCTGCCTGTTTTATCATTCAGCGTCCCTTCCACAATCAAAGGGCAACCATTGTAGATTAGAATCCCCACATCCGCAGTCTTCTCCCCCACCCCCAGAGGAGAAATATTGTCTCAGAAATCTTCAGTTTTTAATCTGACTGGATCCTGTTTGCGGATATGGGTCTCCTGGTTAAAGCCAATGTCTGTATGTAATGTCATGAGTTCAGGAAGAATTGAGCACCTTTTGATTAGCCCTCTGACATTGCATGAGGTTATCCTGAGTGTATCAGTAAACATTGCAGTCAGGAATGGCGCTGCTCTGTACAGGTAGAGATTTGACAGCAGTTTGTCCCACCCCTTTCTCTCCTTAACCCCAAAACATTAACAGCCTGGTGAGGCAACATTTCAACAGTTAACAGATTAAAAAAATGGACTCCCCATTTGGAAGCCAGGTAATATACTATTGGATTCCCAATCCTGCCAAACCAACAGGAAATAGTACAGAACCCAGTGAAAACGGCTATGAAATGTAAGGCTTCTGTCGATGTCCAGTGAGAAGAGCACCGTCCCAGCCAGAGGGCGTGTCTCATCATAGAGAGTCCATCAGCTTACCATGGTCACCTGGTCATAACCGCTGTCACATCCCTACTTGACTTCAAGAGTCTCCATCACCCCTACTCTCCAAGAAGGAGGCAGTGGGCCGTCTCCCAAGTGTTTGTGGTGTTCCACTCAATTTCTGCACGTGTTCTAGCACCACGCTCTATGTCCTGACAGTGTTTCCTCTTGCTTGGGCATCTTCTGACTACCATGACCACCTTCCAGTCTGAGCTTCCCAGGCATGGTAGGACTGAATGTGACATGGTCTCATTAGAGCGGTGGGGTTGTGGGGTAGGCCAGGGCCAACAGCTGGAAAGGCACCCTCAATGATTAGATGGCTCTTCTTTTGCCCTGTTTACACTATGGAGACTGAAAGAAAGTTGGGTCAGTTGCAGTCTCCCGCTTACAATGCTATCACACAGAAGCAACTGCTGCCTTGGATGTTCTCCCAAGGAACTCTGGGCTTCTTATTGGGTCAGGATGTTGTGTTTAACTGTAGTGATCGCTCCAGGCTGGTTCAGATATTTTAGGAGTATTTATTGAAGATCAGTAGTACATCAGTATTCAGCCCCACCAGGAGCAGCCAGCAAGGCGCTCAGCCCTTCTCCAACTGTGTAATTCATACACCAACATTCTATGTTACATCATCTCAAGAGTGTTCCACTGTTTATATATCCTCCAAAACACACCGTACCTGGTCCCGACGGCGACATTTAAGCGTATCTCCCGGGAGCTGCGGACGTTACTTTGGGACAGCGGCAACCCGAGAATTGCGTTGCAAAAGCTTACGCGGGGGGTGTACGACGGGGGGCTGGCCCTCCCGGACGTGCAACTCTATTATTGGGCAGCTCAGTTGCAGGTGGTCAATGACTGGGTCTATGCGCCGACCTCGGAGCCAGCTTACAGAATGGATAGGCACGCGATGGTTGGAGGAACCTGTGAGCCGTATCTCTACTCCCCGCGGGCGGGGTCGTGATCTACCCGCGCATACTGGGGTGGTATTCCACTGTTGGAGGGAGGCCAACAAGTTCTTGGGCTGGACGAACACCCTAACGGGACAGACCCCGCTTTGGACGGGCGATCGGCTAAAGGAGGTGACGGGACTATCCGGCTATAGGGGGTGGAAACTGATCGGCATTGAGCATCTCGGGGATGTGTGGAAGGGGGGCCCCGGTTCCCTTTGCGGCTCTGAAAAAGAGTATCAACTTCATGATTCCCAGCACTACCATTACCTGCGCCTCATACATGCCTTGCGGGCCCACATCCGTGCTGGTACTTCCATCCCGGAATACTCCCCTATGGAGGACAGGCTCCTTCTCGACCCCATTCTAACGAAGCCCACGTCAACGATTTACCGAAAACTTATTAATAACATGCCGGACCCCTTGGGTCCCCTGCGGGCGAGATGGGAGGGAGACGTTGGAACACTAGATGACGACGACTGGCAAGACGCCCTGCAGAGCCCCCGCGAGGTAGCGATCCGGCCACGATTCCGCCTTGTGCAGTTAAAAATACTCCACAGGGTCTACTATCCCCGAACCCACCTGTTCTCCTGGGGTAGGACTCTGTCACCCTTGTGTGTGAGGGGCTGTCAAGGGGAGGGCTCCTTTTATCACATTCTATGGGATTGCCCACTCATAATTCCGTTTTGGACCAGGGTGACGCAAACGATGGAGGGGGTAGTGCGGGCCCCGGTCCCACTGGAGCCCAAGTGGCTCTTGCTCATGATCAAAGGTGCCACGGACTGGACACGTCATAATGAGATTTGGTTGGGGCTGGCAGCAGGGGTGGCTAAACGCAATATTGCCAGGTACTGGGGTGCGCAGGCGCCCCCCTCGTGGGATCAGTGGCTCTGTGACCTGGATTTGTGTCAGAGGGTGGAGGAAACGGTCTACAGGTCCCGGGGATCTGTGAATAAATGGAGGAAGGTGTGGGGTCCCTGGCAAAGGTTTCGAGCTGTACAAGAGGGGATGGGATAGAGGACTGTTGCAATCACTTCTCTGCATTTCCATGCATGTAAAAATGTGACGAACTGTGATCCCTGTGAATATATTATGAACTACCGCTGTGTAATGCACTTGAACATGAGCAATGTTAATAAAAAGAATAAAAAAAATAAAAAAAAAAGAGTGTTCCACTGGTGGAGCAGTGGATGACATGTAAAGCATAATAACCAAGATACTACATATCCTCCTTTCTTCCACAAAGAAAATAGAAAAAAGGAAAGAATCAGATGTAGAAGCTAGAAGAACAAAATAGAGAAGAAAGGACTAGAGAGAAACAAAACAGAGGTAGAGAGAAAGAAAGCACCCAAAAATATACCTAACCTCATCCTCCTTTCTTTCTATAAATGAGAAAAAGAAATAAAGAAAAGAAAGAGAAAGAGAAACCATAAATTAGTACTCTCTGTACACCAACTGGCCAGGTAAGTATGCAAGAGAGCAATCCACATCAGGAGAATAGAAGATGACAGAGAAGAAGAGAAATACATTATAAAAATCATTTTTCTCAGTAATGTAATAAACATTTGAGTTAAAATAAAATAGAAAAGTACTGGGCTACGATGTTGAGCAAGAAAAGGAAAACAGAGATGAGACAAAAACGCCCAGTCTAACATGAACCAAATGCACTAAAGTTACTGGGTAAGAACCAAAACTATACACCCATGTGGGTAACAGTATGAATGTGCATAGGTAACAACAAGAGAAAATCAAACTATTGTGCACTGTAGAATAAAACAAACAACCCACACTAGACACCTTAAGTAAGGTAAGAACGTGCACTGTAGTGAAGGTATAAAAAAAATGTAATGACATGTGTAATGTCATGTCCGAGTAGGGACGCACCTCGATTGGAGGTACAGTGTTATGCACAAGATGAAGGGGAGACCCAACAAACATACCTCCGGAGAGGTCAAGAGTTTGCGCATTGTAGATGCGAGACAGAAACCACGCAACGTGTGAACCTAGATAGGTGTGCACTGAAACAAAAGAGACAAATACCTCGTGAAGAGGTCAACGTTGTGCACTAGAGTAGCAGGACTAAAACCCTTGCGAGACACCTCGTGTAGAGGTAAAAACAATGTGCACTGTAAAGACGGGAATAAAACCCCTGTGAGACACCTCGTGTGGAGGTAGCAACAATGTGCACAGTAATGACGGGACTAAAACCCCTGTGCACTGTAGTGACGGGATAAAAACCCCAGCGAGACACCTCGTGTTGAGGTAAAGATTGTGCACTGTGTGAAGGTAAGAACCTTAGACACCCTATGTAGGGTAAATGTAAACCTAGACATTATGCACTGTGAAGGTAAAACAGTTGTGCACTGTACTACACTAAAAATATTGTGCACAGTGTGAGGTAAAAAACTATTGTGCATCGTACTATACTAAAAATATTGTGCACTGTACAAAAGGGACGACACCCATAGAACGCACCTCGTAAGGAGGTAAGAAACTTGTGCACCAGTCAGAAACAACATCGATGAGTGATCTCTCACCCGGACTATGCTGGATATAAGTTATGTGAAAACAGCAAACCCATGGACTGATGGATCGTCTAGAATAAAAGTAAAATACCAACATGGCCCACTAGGAGGCAACATAACATTGTACAGAGCAAATAACAAACAGAGATTATGTTGGAATATCACCATCGCTCGAAACGATTTCCAAACTGAACTGCCAAGAGGAGAAATCTTTGTGTTAATGTTTCATTATGTCCAAATAGGAAACGAGTGTGTCACCGGATGATAATCTAATAGCTAAAAAGGACCTCCAAATGTCACCGGATGATGGTCAATATTAAAAGGAACTTCCACAAAACTTCCGGTGAACACACCACCATCCTCTGAGCTGTTCCGATGACATATGCGGAGGCATGGAAACATTTTCCTGAGAATGCAGAGGAAACGTGGTTGAAAAAGTGAATAGGAACCAGGCAATAATTAACTTTATTGCGAGCGAACAACGTGGTTGGCAGATGAAGGGTGGTTGATACTTGATAGAAACCAAGGCAAGGTACAATGTAATGTCGAGAGCCTCAGCCAACCCTAAGATGGCGGCACGCTGTAAGCGCAGCGCCGGGTGGCTCCAAGCTTGTGCGTGCATGCAGGGAACCTCAGACAGCATCCAGCAGGGAGAATGAAGGACGTCACAGGAAAAAGAAGGTGAGCGCGCGCTGGTTCCGACTCGTGCCACATTTTTTAAAGAAAGCACGGCGGTTGGCAAAGTGAGGCAGACCCAATGTATGAAAGTTGCCCAACAATCAGAGACAGACCATTGCCTCACTGTTTAAAAGTCCCATTGTGAATAGGCAATATTACACAACATATCCAGGAGCGGTACATGTAGAGATTGTCAAGATGTGAAAGGAGTAAAACCTTGATGACAGTTCAAAACTGACTTTTAGCTGGACGTGGGACTAATAAAACAGACGTTGCTCACAGTATAGTCGTGATGCCAGGGCCAACTACATATCAGGAAAATGATGAGAATGCCACAGGTTGTCCTGTCCAACGGACAAATTCCCATTTTTTGCTGTGAGCGTGCTGTCTTGGTGTACCAAGCCAACTTGATTTTGTGAGGCGCATGCAAAAAAAAATAAAAAATTGCGCAGAAACAGAAATTCCTCACTGGAGACACAAACACAGGCAGCAGCTGATTACCTTCCATGTCGAGGCTCTGTGGACACAGCAGGAGCTGGTTTGGGTTGTGGCTGAAACAGAAGCTGTAGGGACAGCAGGAACAGACTTGAGCTGCAGTTGAAACAGACGCTGTTTTGACAGCATGCAGAGACTTGAGCTGCAGTTTGACAGGAGCTGGCACTGTTGCATAGAGACTGGAACTGGCGCTTTTGCGTAGAGGGCGACCGATGGGAGGTCACTGGTGGGGCTGATGTGTTGCCAGTAGATAAGTAAGTGCAGCTGTAGACAGTGGAGATGCTTGAACTAGAGAGTAGATACTCCAGACTTGAAATTGTAGGCGTAAGAGGTAGCAGACGCAGGTTCTTTGGTTCAACTCGTCGCCATAAAATTGTAGTGATCGCTCCAGGCTGGTTCAGATATTTTAGGAGTATTTATTGAAGATCAGTAGTACATCAGTATTCAGCCCCACCAGGAGCAGCCAGCAAGGCGCTCAGCCCTTCTCCAACTGTGTAATTCATACACCAACATTCTATGTTACATCATCTCAAGAGTGTTCCACTGGTGGAGCAGTGGATGACATGTAAAGCATAATAACCAAGATACTACATTTACCTCTGCCCTATCCTGCAAGATGGGGTATCCAAAGATATTGGAGTAGACGCCTTACTCACTTATCGTGACATGCTTCATCATTGGCGCCTATCCACACCCGGGTGAGATGATACTACCCGGGCGGACTCAACCATAGATGGAATGGGAGTTCCTAGATAAAGCAAAACTGGATAAGCAGGGATCCAGATGAGTGATATTTTTAAAATACCTCAAGGTATACCCAAAGGCTATGCTTTATTCGGAGGGTACCTGGGGTATGGATAAAAAATGTGAATTTGCTGGGTTTTACTGAATTCAATCATTCAGTTGTACCCCTGTTACTGTGTCAACCTGTTTCGGCCCTCTCAAGGATCCCATGCAGGTCTTGGGCCTTCGTCAGGGCTATATTTAGTCTATCCCTGCTTTTTTATTTTTTATTGTGCACGCACACCATGCACATATGTGAGGCCTAATGCTCTCCCCTGTCTTGGTTTTTTCTTCAGTGAACTTTCTATGAAAGGAGAGAGACAGAGAAACCAATATTACTTCTCTCACCCATCCTGACTTTTTGCTTACATCTCATACATTCTTAATGTCAGACTGCTTTATAGTGTTTTACACATATCTTAGATTAGTAATTGACTATCTGGCAACAATCTTCCTTGTGAATTTCTCACTAAAATCAGTGAAATTTTGTGATCCCATGACATTTTCCGATACTGTGGTTTGTGATATAATTCTATGCGACTTTGTGTTCTAATTTATGGTGAACTATATGATGGGTCCAGATTCATTCTTATGGGTGGTGGTTTGCTTGTGCCGTTCATGTTGTATGCATTCCTCCCTGCAACACCTCTATGTTGTGTCAATCATACTTAGCCACACTAGCGCTTACCCACTGGTATTACTTTTCAAAGGGCATGTGGTTCAGGCGGGAGGTGCCGTCTTGTAGTCAAACACTTCAAGAGAGAGAACAGGCGTGTTAAAAACGTGGCAGGTTTTTTCACCCGACGGTATGCATACATGGTGTTTTGTTTTGCTCAAAGTTTATTGTTTAAATCCCATTTTTTTTGTTTCTCGTTGGTAGCTTAGTGTCTCTTTTATTAGTAAATCAGCTCCTGGCGGAGTTCTCAAATGATAACATTACGGCAATTCACCCCGCTCGCTGTTACCTTTGTCATGCTTTGATGCGGTTAAAAATCAGGGGGAAGCAGAAGAGGTAAATATCGCTCTTCCCCCTATATGGCAAATATACGGGCTGCTGGTCCAGTGACATACAGGCTTTTCACCCTCACACTGGGGACCAGCGGTGTACCAGAAGAACACCCGCCGTGTCCCCCCACACATACTCATGTTGTTACTTACTTCGTCAAAGATTTCGGCACTGCGGGATTACCTCGGTGATTCCGCTCAGACAGCAGCCGAGTGATGGGTTTGGCGGTGTGGGTCTGTTCTTAAAGCGCTGTCGCGCTGCTCGTTAATGCATCATTCGGCCGCGTCTGTGTTTTCCCACTGAATGTTGGGAAATGGAGTTTCGGAATCGGAAGAGAAGGAGTTCCGAGGACGGAACTTCGGTTTTTACTGTTTGCGAACATTCTACTACGATATCTGGATTCACAAATATGATCTCTCATTGTGCTCGTAAACATTCGTTCGCAAACTGTGTTTTCTATTGTTAGGTTTGTGGTTCATTTCATATTTCTACATTTGTAGGGGTCTAGTAGATCCTTCTTCATGGTTAATAAAGTTTTGTTCATGGACAATTTATGAAAAACACTTGAAAGGAATATTGATAATTTAGGGATGTTTGTGAACGTGTCACGAAGACCAGAACTTCCCTCTTTCATTAACCATGTTGTGAGGGATCGCATTCATTCTTATTTCTCAATCAATCAATCAATCAAATGCTTTATTTCGATTGCTAGAATCATAAAAGCAACAAACAAAAAACACAGACCGACATTCAAAGTACAATCTATCACATTAATATAAATACATGATTTGATAAAATTAAAAAATAGCTAAAAAGATACTATAAGACTTTTAAAACCTAAAAATTGATCTAGGATTTAAACATTTTTTAAAACAGCTATATACAAGGCCTTACAAAATAGTTAAAAAAGTGAGCCTAGATGCACAACCAGACATAATATACGAAGCTTGCGAATAAAAACATTTATACTAAGATATCAAGGGAGATGAAGGGAAACAGCCAGAAGTTGGGAAGTATATAAGCGGACATGAATATTTATCCCTCCACAAGCGTGCTAGTACCCTTTAATGCTTTATTTCTGATGATCCAGGCGCGGCTCAAAAACTTCGCCACCCCACATGAAAAAGCACACCTGGGTCAGTTTTTAGGATGCGCAAAGCAATCCTATAGTCACGTGTGCCCATAATTTTACAGACCGGTTTTATCCAGCTGGACCTAGCAATGGAATATGCCGGACAGTTAAACAAAAGATGGGGCAAGCTTTCCAACGGCGCTCCACAGCAAGGGCATGCCTTACTTTGATACTTGTGAGAGTGCCACTTGGAGGTGGTTGCGTTAATAGGAAGTGTGCCCAGCCTAAATTGCATGAATAACTGTCTATCACGTGGTATCTGGATGTTATCCAAGTAGGGCTCCAAACCTCTACACTGTTTGTGGTGAAAGAACTCTTCTGTTAAGCTCCCCATTTCTGGATTGCTCAGTTCTTTGGTATCGACCCAGTTCCAATAGGTATGCTTAAGCTCTGCCTTGGTAGGTGGTATCTGAGTTTCCCATGCTTCCGTAAGGCTCAACTTGGACAGCAGCCTTCTAACACTGGATATCCACTTTACCCTATACCCTAAGTCTAGACCTATCACCTCTGTTAGGGCCGCGGCATAATTGACAAGCTCTGGGGTGCGCATCACTCGCGCCCAAAAAAGAAGAGGGCGCAATTTTGCAATATCCCTAAAAGGCCGTCTGCCCATATCAAACATCAGGGGGGTTAGTGGAGTGTTACTTGGAAGCATTACCAAATCCCTCAAAAACTTATTCTCGGACCTACCAATATCTTCGGTGTTTTCAAAGCCCCATAGCTCCGCCCCGTACAACGCAGCGGCTGCGGCTTTGGCTTCGTAAATTGCAAGAGCTGGGGCTACCGGTCTACTATAGGAGGCCCGATGTTCTTTACTGAGAGCTCCAGCAGCACGTTTGTGATTTAATAACATCTTAGCTAGGTGCGGCTTCCAATGCATTTTGTCAGTGAGGCGGATGCCCAAATAATCAAACACATGTACCCTCTCTAATCGAATATTATTTAAAATTAAATCATTTTTAAAAGCCTTGTATGGATTAAAAGCCATGAATTTTGTCTTTTCTGTATTAATAACCAGACCCCTGGATTCGCAGAATAGCTGGTATCGATTAAGAAGTCTTTGCAGCCCAATCGGGGTTTTCGACACCAGAAGGGTGTCGTCGGCAAACAGCAATGTAGGAACTTTCTCGCCCGCCAGAATTGGTGCATCTGACTGGATCTCCTGAAGAAATCTCACCACCCCATTGATGTACAAAGAAAACAGGGTAGGTGCCATGACACACCCCTGGCGGACTCCCCTGCCGACTGGAATCTTTTCTGTTACCTCCCGTGGGGACCCCACCTAACTTGGGCGAAGTTTCCTTCGTGCAGACGAATTAAAAAATTAAGAAGGAGAGGGGGGCACCCAGATCCCTCAGCGTTTGCCACAGTCTTAGCCTAGGAACAAGATCAAAAGCTGTTCTTAAATCAATAAAAGCAAGGTACAGACTTCCCTTACCAATAACAACAACCTTCCAATATATAAGCAATAACCTGAAGACTTGGTCAATCGTGCCTGTGTTTCTTCTAAACCCAGCCTGATATTGGGATAAAATATCCTCCTCTTCAGCCCAAGTCTGTATTCGCTGTAGGAGAACTCTACCTACCAACTTTTGCATGGCATCTATTAAGCTTATTGGCCTGTAGTTTGATGGGTCTTCCCTATCCCCTTTTTTAAATATCGGGACCACCAGCGCTCCTTTCCAAGAATCAGGAATAGGGGATCCATTGGCTATGCTATTGATCAAAAGTTGAATATAACGTGACCAATTTCTGGAATCGGCCAAGAAGAGGTCACCAGGAAGACCATCAGGTCCAGGAGCTTTGCCCGGCACTATCTTTGCAATAGCCATTTCAATTTCAAGCAGCGTGAAGGGGTTGATCGCATTCCTCGCCAGAGGAACGTCTGTGGAGTCGCTTAACTCCTCCAGACGTTCATCATTAGGAGTGGAATACAATTTCCTAAAATGGTCATACCATTCACGGCTTGTGATATGGTTAGACAAAGAGATAGGGTCTCGACTAGTACCCTTACTAACAAGGGACCAGAATTGGTTTTTGTTCTTCTGTAGACTTGCGTCTTTCAAATTTTTCCAATGACATTCATCCCACTCTATTCTAGCCTCATGAAGGGCTGCCCTATAATTCTTTCTCGCTAGTTTTATTATTTCGGAATTCTTAGACCTAATTGCAGCTGCCATTGTTTGTCTGTTTAGTCTACATTTTTTAGTATACCACAAGTGCTGTCTTTGCCGAAATGCCTTTTTTTTGTCATGGTTTTGGGTGGCTAGGAAAAGAGTGCTCAATTGTTCTGTAGTGCGAGAGTGAACTAAAAAGCTCCTGCACAGGGCTCGGCGGTCAATAGAGTTGCCTGGAGGGCTTGGATACCAGAGGAGACAACTGCCTTAACGCTAGATAGTTTTATTTCATGTGCGCTGATCATATGCCATTTCAGATATCTTTTGCAATTTGAAGGAACGATATCTATAACCGAAGCTATGGCCCTCCTGCTTTGCTGTGAGGACTGGGTGGCCCAAAGCGATTCAAATGTCAAACAAAGAGGGTTGTGGTCACTGTCAGTTGTGGTGCCCACGTACATGTCTGACACTTGAACCCATAACTTTACATCCACTAGAATGTAGTCTATTCGTGAAGAGCAGCCTACTCTATTATAAGTGTTTGCACCATGCGTATCCGAGTGGGTTCTACCGTTTGCAGCTCTAAGACCATGTTCAATGGTTAATGCATTAAATTGAATTGCAAGCGGGGACCACTTTCTAATGGGAGAAATATTAAGAGGGGGACCGACCATTTTGCATCACTATCCTCCAGCTCCAGCATGTCCTCTAAGCTCAAAGGCTCAAAGGTACAGTTGAAGTCTCCTCCTACTATAATTTTCGCTTCGGGCTTGCAACTGGATAGGGAATGGTCTAAAAGTGTAACAATGGGTGATTGTTGGCCTCCCTTAGTTCCTCTAATGTAAACATTGAACAGCTCCAATATACCTCCTCCCTAGGGCCTTTAATAGTTAACCACAGAATGTCAGAACTCTTGGTAGATTGGACAATGGTCTGGCAGTCTAAGGAAATGCTCACCCAAATAATCAGCCCTCCTGAAGGTCGCCCTCTCCCCTTTGTTATTGCCGGGATGCAATAGCAGGCATAGCCAGATTTGTGGAGTGGGGCCAAACTCCACGTCTCCTGGAATAAGCATATGTCAAAGCCCTCCACAAAATCATTCCAGTGCGGCAGTAATAACTTGTTTGGTAAACCTGCCACATTCCACGATAAAATTTTCAGCTGATGTGGGCATGTACCTGAGTCCCCCTCATATGAACAATACGGTGTTAAGGTACAAGATAAATCCAAAGGGCCTGGTGCCAATGACAAATCAGGAAGAATGCAAGGAACAATCTCTTGTAAACCCTGTTCGGAGTGGTTCGACACCATCCCTAAAGTCTCAGATGAATCTTTACTGGAGAGGGGAACAGAACACTCGTTAAAATTATGAGTCTGGCCAACCCCCGCCGTGTCGTACCTTGATGAGCAGCCAGGCTCAACAAGCAGTCAATCCACTGCTTCAAGCATTGAAGCTCCCTCGAGTTGGGATTGGGACCCGTCCCCTGGGAAAACTTGATCTCGCCTAAACTGTATAGCTGAAGTAGGAGGAGCACAAGATCTGAATTCCAAGGCCAAAAGGTTCTCTGCCAGATCAACATTAGAGAATGTGAGCTCGATACAATCATAAATTTGAGTAGGAATAGTACATCTACGTGCCCGCGTGATGTCTTCACGGATCACTGAGCGACAACCTCTAGTGTGGCGTATCCAATGTATGACCTTATTGGTCAAGGAGTCCACGCTTTCTATATTATTATGTGAGCCAAGTTTAGGTACATTTATCATGTAAATATTAGGGCCTTGCAATGGTGGTAATGAATAAGCATCTCTCCGTTGTAGGAGTTGTAGTGGAACCTTCGCAGGCCATGTAATGTCCTTTGGCCTGCAAAGGCCACCAGAGACAGCCTGGCCTTTTTTGGCATGGGTAATGTTGGAAAGTTATTTGTTATCTTGCACTCAGGAATATTCGTTCTTGGAAATGTAGAACCAGGAGACTTATAATTAACTGAGTTATTTGGAAAAATAGCTCCACTTTCCCCCAGATCTACCCCTGTAGTGCTTGGCACTCCAGGCAAGGTAAAAATTTGTCGTGATAGTGCAGGTGGCTGCTCCTGGGATACCTCATGGGCCCAAGGAAGTAATGCCTTCACCAAGTGAGTGAGCTCTTTAATCAACCCTTTCAATGATGTAATCTCCGCCCTAAGGGAATCAATAGGCCCTAATGTTTCAAGAAGTAATTGCTCATCATTACTACCTCCTTGAGATATACCTGGTGGTGAAGCCTGCTCACATACTACATCAGGAGAGGTTGCAAGCAAGGCGAATCTATTTGAACATAGAATATCATGCTTCGTTGGAGTCAATTGCTTGCCGACTAATTCATCCGGGGCAAAAACCGGGGCAGAAACAACCTTCTCTTGTACCCCAGCAAGATCACAGTCCTTATTAACACTTGGGTGGATAATTCGTTTGCTAACGTGTTTATGGAACATGGGAGCGACAACAAGCGGACGGGCAGGGGATTTTGGATCAGAAGGGTTTAAGTTGTCATTATTATACAAGGCCACGTGATCTGACACCAATATAGTTTCGCACTCATTAATCAGTGTGTCTATTCTGTCTAGGACACAATTGTTAGCAGCATGTTTGCGTGATTTTTTGGCCTTTTTCCCCTTGCCTAACCCACGACACCCAGTCCCCTGGCTCCCAGTTCCCCCCACCTCTGCGCTTTCCATGGCTTTCCGTTTTCCCATACCTATTATAGGAAAAGCAATTTGTTTTGTTGACCACAGAAAAAGCAATACGGGTTACCCAGTACTTACGGGGATCAGCCAACCCAGATAAGAATTATATAAAATTGTAAATGCAATAAGTCCTGAACGTTTAAGGGTCCAACAAAACAGTCCAAAAACAAATAGAAAAAGTTAAAGTAAGGTCCCGGTCTACCAACTAGCCAATAAGGAAGGCTCTTGTAGGAATACAATAAGCCCAAACAACAGTACCTTAATTTTGAAGCTAAAAGCCTCTTGCGTGGACAGTGAAAGAGGTGTAGCCCTGCCCTGCCTCTTCCTGGCGATGACGGGCAAGGACGGGCCCGCCCTTGGCCCGGGCTTTGCCCGGGCGCGGCCCGCGCGCGTCCCGCGCCGCGATGGTGTTGTGCGCTTATGAGCGCGTTTGGCAGCAGTGGTGCTCCTCCCTCCAGGGAGCAAAGGATTATGGCCAATGTGGTCCCCCCAGAGCAGCAGACAGCAAGGCGTTACAAGCCGGTCTCCAGGTGCGTCCCTTATTTCTTATTTCTACCCCCCGCCCACCCCCCTAAATATATGTATTTCGACATACATCCGAACCCTAGTCCACACGCTAGGCTATTTTATTTTACTTTGGTTTTTTTCAGCGGTCGATGGCTGTGTACTCGCAGTTGGGGAACTAAACCAATGGTGTATGTGTGTCGTATGTCGCAGTGTTGGGTCAATACAACCTACTTGACACTATGCATATGGTAGATGTTATTTCTGGTTTGTATTGATACCTTTTCTTAGTAGGATTTTTATGCCAAGGCGGTCCATGGTATTTCTTCATACAGCCCCCTTGTAGTGCTAGATAGGCGGTAAATCCATCTTTGTTCTAGCTTTAGTAGTTTATCATTTATGGTCGCAGGTAATTTCTCAGTCACGGTCCATGGGAAATCGTTCTCTGCATGACCAGTTGTTTGGAAATGGCACATCAATTTCGTGATAGTTTTTTCACACCGAAACGTGCTTCGGTGTTCGTTGATGCGTGTTTTAATTCTACGTGTGGTCATGCCTATATATCTTAACTGGCATTTGCATGTGATGACGTACACAACATTGCTGCTGTTACAATTAGTATGTTTCTTGAGTACCCATGGGGTTCTGAGTCCCAGATCGACTTCTTTGCTTGCCTTTGTCAAAGGACAAACGTTGCAATTCCCACATGGTTAATGTCCTACTACTTCATGTAGGTTCCACATTGTTTGTAATGTACGTTCTTCTTCAGTACCCTGTCGGGGTCGAGTGTGTACTACAGAGTCTCAGTGATTTACCTTTCTTGAACGCAAACATCGGTCTTTCCAGTCTCAGCGATGCGGAGTTCAGAGTTTTCCAATGTCGCAATATTATTTTTTTCACTGCATTGGATTGTGTACCCTTCGTAGTTACGCACACTACTCTGGTGTTTTTAGGTCTGGTGTGTGTCTCAAGTAGTGATTCTATAGGGTTGTGTTTTGCCCTCTTAATCGCCCTCTTGACAAGTCGCCCAGGGTAAGATTTTTCTTCCAGGTTTTTTGCCAACAGTTCTGCGTGCCTTTCAAAGGTTACTTTCACGGGGCAATTCTTTCGTAGTCTAAGGAACTGACCCACAGGTAGGTTGTCCCTGAGGGCTTTAGGGTGAAAGCTGTCATATCGGAGGAGATTGTTTACGTCGATTGGTTTGTAAAATACCTCCGTTTTCAATTCCTCATTTTCAGGCCAAATTTTCAGATCAAGAAACGTGATTGAATCCCTGCTCATGGTCATGGTGAAGTTCAAGAATTCATCCTGGGTATTTAGCCATTTCACGAATTCTGTTGCTTCTATTTCAGAACCCCTCCATATCAGAAAGATATCTATGAATCTTCTCCACACTAGTACATTTGTTTCGTAGGGGTTGTTGTTATCATAGATGTACCTCATTTCGAAATCATGGACACAAAGGCAGGCTATGCTCGGGGCAAAAGTACTGCCCATAGATGTTCCATGGGTCTGTAAATAGAAGTCTCCCTCAAATTGGAAGAAGTTCCTGGTTAAGGCCATTTTCGCACAGTCCAGGACAAACCTTTGTGCTGTAATGGAGTTCCATTGTTCCCTTCTCAGTATGGTTTCTATAACTTTTAGGGATGCTTCTTGTGGTATGCTTGTGTACAAAGCCTCGACGTCTAGTGTGATGAAGATGACTGTTCTTTGGTTGAATCTAAGATCCTGGAGTAGTACAAGCACGTCTCTCGTGTCCTTTAGGTAGGAAGGCATTCTCTGTACCAGTGGTCTTAAGAAATGGTCTGTAAACTTGGATTGAGTTTCCAAGATGGATCCAATTCCGGATACGATCGGCCTCCCTGGTGACGGATTTTTGTTCTTGTGCATCTTGGGTAAAATATAGAAATACGGTGTTCGTGGGTTTTCTTCTTTTAGGAAGGCCGCCTCCTGTGTTGTTATCCACTCCCTCTCTTGCCTCATTTGCCAGTGTGTAGATTTCGTCCGTAATCTCTTTGTTAGGATCTCGCTGTAGTACTTTATAGTTGCAAGGGTCATTCAGGAGTTTTTTGCACTCATTGCGGTACATCTCGAGGGGCATCGCCACTGTTCCTCCCCCTTTGTCTGCCGGTTTTATGATGTCTCTCATGTTGTCAATCTCTTGGATGGCGTTGCATTCTGCTCGTGTGAGGTTATTGTGAACAACTTGAACGGCACAAACAAACCACCACCCATAAGAATGAATCTGGACCTATCATATGGTTCACCTTAAATTATAACACAAAGTTGCATAGAATTTTATCACAAACCACAGTAGCGGAAAATGTCACGGGATCACAAAATGTCACTGATTTTAGAGAAATTCACAAGGAAGATTTTTGCCAGATAGTCAATCACTAATCTACGATATGTGTAAAACACTATAAAAACACTATAAAACGGTACGACATTAAGAATGTATGAGATGTAAGTAAAAAGTCAGGATGGGTGAGAGAAGTAATATTGGTTTCTCTGTCTCTCTCTTTTCATAGAAAATTCACTGAAGAAAAAACCAAGACAGGCTGAGAGCATTAGGCCTCACATATGTGCATGGTGTGCGTGCACAATAAAAAAGCAGGGATGCACTAAATATAGCCCTGACGAAGGCCCCAGACCCGCGTGGGCTCCTTGAGAGGGCCGAAACATGTTGGCACAGTAACAGGGGTACAACTGAATGATTGAATTCAGTAAAACCCAGCAAATTCACATTTTTTATCCATACCCCAGGTACCCTCCGAATAAAGCATAGCCTTTGGGTATACCTTGAGGTATTTTTAAAATATCACTGCTTATCCAGTTTTGTTTATCTAGGAACTCCCATTCCATCTATGGTTGAGTCCGCCCGGGTAGTATCATCTCACCCGGTTGTGGATAGGCGCCAATGATGAAGCATGTCTACTTCAATATCTTTGGATACCCCCATCTTGCAGGATAGGGCAGAGGTAAAACACGACATCCTGACCCAATAAGAAGCCCAGAGTTCCTTGGGAGAACTTCTAAGGCAGCTGTTGCTTGTGTGTGATAACTTATTTTGCCTTGCCACTCAAAAAAGCAGCTGGAAGGGATAAATGGGTGACCCTATCTGATATCATGGTCTTTGAGGAACAAAGTGATAGGACGAAAGTTGTCGTTTGATCAGTGTTTAATAGTGAAAGGTCCTGGAAGGTCTGGAGCTCACTGCTGTTGTAGGGGATAGGACCTCCCCTCATGGAGAATGGCTTCTTGTCTTCAAAGTGGTGAAAACTTACTAGGGTGAGCTAGCAGTTTCAATTGCGTTGTTCCGTTCTAACAGGAGGACTTCTCAGCCGTCTGCAAGCCCCTAACACAGAAGCACTCCTTGTCTGCTGAGTCTCCAACTGGCCTACTGTCCAGCCTCAGTCCACTGCAATTTTGGGGACAGCAGGCGCCTCTCCTCATTTAGCCTTGTTTAAATCGTCTCTGGAGAGTCCCCCTAACTCCCCAAGGACGTTTCTGCTCCTGAGGCCTCAGATGGTGTTGGATGGCACTGTGGGGGATTAGTTGAGTCTTGATAATGGCGGGAGCGCCAGGTTTAGGTATCCGGCGCCATCTTGGGCATGGTCACACCTCCCTTTAATAACAGAGTATTCCTAGACACCTTAGATAGGACACATATTATGTTCCAGTCCACTCCCAATTTTGTTTTCCCATTTTTCCGTAATCCTTCCAGAGAGTATTTTCATACATCAAGGAGTGTGTGGTATAATAAGGACCCAGTCATGTTCCCATCTCCCTGCATAATTAACAAATAAATAACTCTAGGTATAGAAGGTTCTATTTCCCCTTTCCTAGTAACTTTTGCGGTGTTTTAGTTATCGATCCATATTTCCAAAATTGGTTGTCGGCTCTAGGAGGCTCATTCACCCAACATGCGGTCAATCAGAATTGCCATGCCGAATAATGTAGCTCTTAATCTGGAACGCTCGCATTGCCCTTGGCTACAGGTCACAAAAATCTGTGCCATCTTCTAAGGGTCACCGCTTCAGTGCAATATATCTTCAACTGCTCTGTACTACAAAAGCAATGATTACAGTTTTGCAGCACATCTAGGAGTGTGATATGCATCTTAACCTCACCAGATCTGTCTACCCAGCTCCTTATGCTAAATCCCTCAACTTTCTCTTTTGTTCGGCACACTGGGTACATTAGAAGCAGCAATGCCTTGGTCATATTTGTAGCTTTAAGGTACAGAGTACAGAGCTCTTGGTGTGCTAATTATGCTTACTCATTTCAGCAGCACAAGTAGCAAGCAGAATGAGTGCTACATGTATAAAGAAAGGGCATCACTAAATTAGTTTAGGGCAAGGCGTGTCTCCAAGTTCTTGACGTTTTTTGGTCGTAGGGTGGTAATTTTCCCAGTAATCACAGGTAGAGGTCTTAGAAGCAATAGGTTAGTTAGAAGAGTCTGCAGATCTGTTGGACTATGGAGCTTGAGGGCAATCTTGGTGTCTGCATACTTGTAAAAACAATTGATGGACAGAATGCAGAACAATGTCATACATTCACCCCAGTGCAGAGATCTGGGCCTAAATCCATCGTTTTTTTTGCTCCCCATGCCATTCCAGTTTGAACCCAGCCATATGCAAATCAGTCTTGACCCTGCGCCCAATGGGAACAGTCCAGCCCGACCTGCCAGGCCAGGTCCTCCCTGGACTGGAAACAAGCATCCTAGGACCGGTTTCGGGGTTTCACCCCTCATCAGCCAGGATAGCTTGACTCCAGTGGCATGGAGAACACGGGACCCACGTCTGGGCATACCCATCCCACTCGTGGTGACAAATGCAAAAACAACAATTGATGGACGGAATTCAGAACAATGTCATACATTCACCCCAGTACAGAGATCTGGGCCTAAATACATCGTTTTTTTGCTCCCCATGCCATTCCAGTTTGAACCCAGCCATATGCAAATCAGTCTTGACCCTGCGCCCAGTGGGAACAGTCCAACCCAAACTGCCAGGCCAGCTCCTCCCTGGACTGTAAACAAGCATCTTAGGACTGGTTTCGGGGTTTCACCCCTCATCAGCCAGGATAGCTTGACTCCAGTGGCATGGAGAGCACGGGACCCACGTCTGGGCATGCCCATCCCACTCGGGGTGACAAATGCAAAAACAACGATTGATGGACAGAAAGCAGAACAATGTCATACATTCACCCCAGTACAGAGATCTGGGTCTAAATCCATCGTTTTTTTGCTCCCCAGTTTGGTCTGGACTGTTCCCATGAGGCACAGGGTCAAGACTGATTTGCATATAGCTGTGTCTGAACTGGGGTGGTGAAGTGAGCTAAAGAATGATGATGGATTCAACCCAGATCTGTGACTGGGGGTGAGTGTCTGGAAAGTTTCAGCGCTCCGTCCATCATCTCCCTGTGTTTGCTTTGTTCGCCCTAAGTTGGCAGGGTATGCCCAGACGTGGGTCCCTTGCTTACTTTGCCACTGGATTCAAGCTAGCCTGGCTGATGAGGGGTGTTACCTCGAAACCGGTCCCAGGATGCTTGTTTCCGGTACAGGGAAGACGTGGCTTGGCAGTTCGGTCTGGACTGTTCCCATAGTCAGCAACCAAGTGGGGGGCAGGGGTGAGAAATCAAATAACGCTGCCGGTGGCCCAGGTGTCCAAGACACACATATGATGGACGGAATGCAGAATAAATCAAACATTCACCCCCAGTCAAGAGATCTGGGTTAAACCCAACCATATGCAAACCAGTCTTGACTCTGCCCCTGATGGGAACAGTCCAGCCCGAACTGCCAACCAGGTCCTCCCTGGACCTGAAACAAGCATCCTGGGACCGGTTTCGGGGTATCACCCCATATCAGCCAGGCTAGCTTGAATCCAGTGTCACAGTGAGCCTGGGACCCATGTCTCGGCATACCCGGCACACTTAGGTCGTGAAAGCAAAAGACACACAAATGATGGACGGAATGCGGAACAAATCAAACATTCACTCCCAGTCAAGAGATCTGGGTTAAATCCATTGTTCTTTTGCTCAACATGCCACCCCAGTTTAGATCCAGCCCTTCCGCCTGCAGGCATTGCTGTTGCAGGCCTATGCGGGGCTCCTGAAGGCAAGGTCGAGCGGCCTGGGATCATTGTGGCTGCAAGTCAGAGTCTTGCTTCATCAGCATCGATATTACGTCCCACCCTATGATCTGTTTACCCTTTTTGGCTCAGTAGCAGAGCTGGTGCATCAAATCGTCCTCTGCCTGTAACGGTAGCCAATGTCGGAGGTGAAGAGGCCGCTTTCCAGTGTATTCACCCGTGGCCAAGGCACGTGCCAAGGCACGTGCCAAGGCTATACATTTACTCCTGCCCATGTCCGTCTTGGGACGGGGCATTAGGCCCAACAGGCATGTTTTCGGGGTGTTGATATGGTGTCCGCCCATTATATGTGTGATGCAGTCGCAAGCTTCAGTGCAGAAAGCGTACAGTGTTGTGAACTGCCATGTCATGTGGAAAAAATCTGTGTGGTTTGAACTGCATTGGGGACATTTATGTGACACAGTGCCGAACATCCTGTGTAACTGGGAAGGGGTCAAGTATATGTGGTGGACACAATTATACTGTAACATTTTCAGACCCCTATTCCTTGAAATTTGCGGCATAGGGCTCAAAACCCGACCCCAGCCTGTCAGTAAAGTCAATTTGTGAATCTTTACTCCAGTAGCATCTTAGTCCGGACAGTGCTGGCCCTTCCGTCTGTCCCAGTGGAGAGAGTGATGCTTAAATGACGAGTAGGATAGGAGGAGATCCAGTTTATGAGGGTCTCTTGCTGCAAAAATCTTTCAGCCTCTGAAGTAGCATTGGGTGAAAGACTATATGAAAGGTGGCCCACAGGTCCAGTGTTAATATGGTGGTGGCTCCATTTCAGCTGACTGTGGACTTAATCATCCTAGACGGAGATCAGAGTGACTTGTGCTCTTTGGCCAGGTCAGCCAGCAGTGTGGTGATCAAAAGTATATTGTTTTCGGCTAAAAAACTGGTGACCTGGCTGAAGGGCACTCTTTTGAGAGGCTTGCTTACAAATGGACCATTGGTCGGTCACTGGCTGAGACTGTTGCTTTGAGGTTTTGTTTCTTCATGATGTACTTGAAGTAGCAGGTTTTGAGTTTGTGGGGAATGATAGCATAACCGGGGCTGGACCATGTCCTGATGAGGTGCATGTGGGCTTCTGTGAGGTGATTGGCAGCTTTGCCTCAGAAGTATTGGCAGCTTGGAGGTGAGCACAGTGACAACAGGCATCCTTTTTAGGTCTCGCCTAGCGTTGCAGCGTGCATGTGCTGCTCGCTCTGCGAGGCTTCTTGTAATCGAGGAGATTTCAGAAGTGGTGATTAAGCCCCGCCCCTTCTTTTAATTGGTTTGCGTCATTGTGCATGCTAAACGCTGTCTTTCTATTGTAAAGGAGGCTTCTTAGTCCCTCCTTGTTACCGTCCTGTCTCCTTTTGGCCCCGCCCACCCGGACTGGATCTTTTACTTGCGGCGTTAGACGGCGTCTTTTAATTCCTGGGTAAGCACTGTTTTTTTCCCATTTGTGCCTAGTCGTTTAACATAGCGGTAGCTTCAGTAGTTGTAATAGCTATGATGTTATTTTGTAACTTGCGCCCGCGCTTGTTTTTCTAATTATTTTTCACGTTGGCGGCACCCGCGCTTTACCTTTAGCCATGTTAAGCTAAAGCGCGGGTGCCGCGATTGTTTAAAAAGTAAAGAAATAGGTTTTTTTCTATTTCTTTACTTTTGCAGCAATCGCGGCACCCGCGCTTTACTTTAACATGGTTAAAGGTAAAGCACGGGTGCCGCGATTGCTGCAAAGTAAAGAAATAGAAAAAAAGAGTGGCCCGCCTTTTTTTAAATTTGTTTGTGACGTAGGAGGGTCTGCTGCTAGCTCGGGCAGAGCGCAGACAGGCTCCCCTGCAAGCCGCCGGTTATTATTTATTTTTATGTTTTATGGGAAACCTCTGGGTAGCTGTGCGCCTTATAAAATTAAATAACAATAACGATAACCCCTTGTTTAAGCACCCGTCTCTTCTCTCGCTCTCTATTGTGCGCTTCGCTTTCCCATTCTGTTACCTTCTCATTTCTCTCTCTCTCGTGCAGTTACCTCTCCTGTCCTCTCCTTCACAATCCACTCTGTTCCCGCCTCTTTCTTTGCGGCACTCTGGTGCCCCCTCTTGCGCATGGCGCCCCGCGTGCTGCTCTCTACCCCACTCTCTCCTTCTACCCTCTTGCGCCCTTGTCTTCTCCCACTGCCCCCGCCCACAGCTGCCTCCCGTTATCTCTGCAGCAGTTGACTGGGAAACAGTGGAGTGTGCGCGTGGCGATCCGGGGAGGAGGGAGCCAGGTGTTCCGAGCACCTGAACGTACCCCGGGGGGGGGGAGCCTTGCTGCGTTCTACAGGTGTGCGCGTGCACATTCCCGCCCCAGCCACCGAAGACAGCGAGGCGGGAACTGGCGAATTAGACATCGGTGCACAGAGAAGTGCGTCTCTAGGCGCCCTGTGGATTACATGCGGCATCTTCCATCCTTCGGCTTGTGTGAAGGCAGCGGCGCGCCCATGGGGCGGTGAGTACGGGGAATGCATGATATATCCGGGAGGTGGCAGAAGGAGAGGCTCATGCAGACTGGGAGCAGTGGGGTGGATGGAGGGGTAGTTTTTGGCAGTATGGTGGATGGATACCACTGACCGCCCTCCTTTACTATCACCAACCAACGTTGGTGATAGTAAAGGAGGGCGGTGAGTGGTAGAGGAGAGGGGTGGTGTAACCGGGATGAAGAGGGTGCTGATGCGGGAGCAATGGGTGTCTTGAGCAAGTTGCAGATAAGGGGATGTTTGGGGCTGTGGGAGAGAAGGAAGGAATGTGGGTGTCGGGAGTGGGGTTAAGGAAGGAATTGCTTCAGTGAGTAGAGAGAAGGCAAGTTGTTAGGGCAGTGGAGAAAAGTGGCAAAAAGGTTTGATAGAGCAAAGGAAGACTGCTTGAAGATGAAAAGAGATAGTTGAAAAGAGTGGTAGAAGAAGAGTCGTTTGGGGATATCAGGGGGGAAAGGGCAGACATCTGTTCTCTGAAGTCCTCCTCCTGCTGAGATGCTTCTGTTCCGCAGACATACTCTTCAGTCGCATGTCGGGTTGGGGCTAAGAGCTTAGTTGTGAGAGTTTGAGCTATTGGCATTGTAAATGGCAATGCCTTTTATTTACGTGTTGGTTTTGAAAACCTAAATAAAAGGCATTGTCATTTACAATGCCAATAGCTTAATCTCTCGAAATGCGAGACCTATTGCATTGCAAATGCTATCAGCTATCTGAGCTGATCTGAGTGACTGATCAAGAATGCTGCAGGGATTTCATCAAAATGCACCATGTATTGTATTGTATTGTAATTGCATTTGTATAGCGCTTACTACCCCTGACGAGGCGTCGAAGCGCTTTTTCGGCGAGTAGCACGCTACTCAGGGACCCATAGAGGATTAGTGTTGAATTAGTATAGTGAAACATGCAAGTAAATTTTAAGTGGTGGATATGTTAGTCAGTTATTTGGATTCGGAAGGTTAGAAGAGGAAAGAAGGTTTGTATTTATATAGCGCTTCTAACCCCTGATGGGGTGTTGAATCGCTTTTTTTGGGCGAGTAGCACGCTACTCCGGAAACCCATAAAGGATTAGTGGTGAATTAGTATGGTGAAATATGAAAGTAATTTGAGTGGTGGATATTAGTCAGTTATTTGGAGTGAGAAGGATAGCGGAGGGATAGAAGGGAAAGAAAGGTTTGCATTCATATAGCGCCTGTTACCCCTGATGGGGTGTTGAAGCGCTTTTCTGGCGAGTAGCAGGCTACTCCGGAACCCATAAAGGATTAGTGTTGAAAATTAGTATAGTGAAATATGAAGTAATTTGAGTGGTGGATATGTTAGTCAGTTATTTGGATTGAGAAGGGTTAGGGAGGGGAAAAAAGGAAAAAAGGTTTGCATTTATATAGCGCTTGTAACCCTGATGAGGTGTTGAAACGCTTTGTTGGCGAGTAGCACGTTACTCTGGAACCCATAAAGGATTAGTGGTGAATTAGTATAGTGGAATATGGAATTACAGAAGTGAACATGCTAGTCTGTTATTTTGATTGAAAAGGATAGTGGAGGGATAGAAGAGTGAAGGATTTCTTTTTTTAGGTCATAGCAGTAGGAGGAGGCTTTTGGATGAGTAAAAAGGGTTTTTAGAGGGGAAGAGTCAGAGGGAAGAGTTTAGAAAGGTTTGTTTTGGGGGATCGGTACAGTAAAGGAGGTGTCAGAAGATGCAAGGAGGGGTAGAGTAGAAGAGAGTCAAGAAGGGGTTATTTTGGGGAACATAGTAGTGGTATGGCGTTTGGGATAAATGAGAGAGTGGGTGTAGAGGATATAATGATAGATCTATAGGGTGAGATAGGGTAGTGAATTGGAAAGAGTAGTAGAAAGAAGTTTGAGAAGAGTCAGAAAATTGGGCTAGAAGATATATTGAGGGAAGTATAGGGTTAGAACTAGGGTAGTGCATTGGATATGGTAAATTATAAGAAAGTGATAAATATATAGATCCATAAGTACATTGAAAGTATATCGATGCAGAAAGGAGGTAAGTATATGCAGATTAAAGATATTGATAGAGGTAGCGGATGAGAAATAGGGTAGTGCATTGGATATGCTTTTTCAGGAGAAAAGTAACAGACACACAGATCCAAGTACATGGAGGTACATAGATGCACAATGGAAGCAAGTACATGTAGACCAAAGAAGATTTTTTTTTTTTCTTTTGTTTTTGTTTTTATAGCAACATAATTATTGTACATGTTTATACAAAGCAATACACGAAGATAGGCACATATCTATAGTGAAAATCAATGCTTATGTACAGAGGGACAAATACATAGGGTGGGTATTAATGAATGGGAAAATGGGCAGCATTCCTGGCCCTGGTCCCGACCAGTTTCGAACAGGCTCAAACAGGCACTCACCCTTGTCCTCTCCACCTTTAACAGGCTCAAACAGGCACTCACCCTTGTCCTCTCCACCCTTAACAGGCTCAAACAGGCACTCACCCTTGTCCTCTCCACCCTTAGCTGAGACGCCCTAAGCCTTGGCCGTTTATAGCCCTAGTAGTCAGGTGACCCCTTCAGCCAATGGGAACCCTAGCCCTAACAATATCCAATCACAGCACTAGCCCTAAAATCTAGAACCAATAGGAGACGAGGACCTTACAGCCAATCTTAGCCCTAGTCCAAGCACCCAATCAGTTTCAAAAACCCTTGATCTCTACGTCCAATAGAGGCCCTAGCCCTACCAGTAGTCTCAACCCTAGTCCAAGCAACCAATGGCACAGGAAGCCCTAGTCCCTACTTCCAATAGAAAGCCTAACCCTACTCTTAGTCCCACACCTAGTCCAGCAACCAACAACACCAGAAGCCCTAATCGCTACTTCCAATTAAAGGCCTAACCCTAGCCCTAGTCCCACCCTAGTCCCAACAACCAATAACACAGGAAGCCCTAGTCCCTACTTCCAATAGAAATACTAACCCTAGCCCTAGTCCCAACCCTACATTGATTGAATCACAGACCCAGAAACCAATCAGAACCCTCAAATACCCAACCAATGAGGACACTAACCCTAATCCAATAGAAACATCAGATACAACCACCAATCAGTGTACACATGTACCAAACAATATCAGCCTATATAAGGTCCCAGCTACCTCAGATATGGTGTTACATAAAAAATACAAATCAAAGAGAAGACGTCTGGGATAAGCTGAAGTGCTCCAATAAGCCAGCAGATGATCAGAAGTGAAACAGAGCTACCTCTCTGGGTAGACGCATATCTCCGATAGTTGGGTAGAAGGAACACAGCTTCCTGGCCCACTGATACTGGCAAAACAGATTAGCACATGGGGCCATCCCTGATGCGGCCTAATAACGCAAGTGCCCTGTTTCAGCTCTGTGGCAAACCCACAAAAGATGTCTGCCCTGAGTGTCTACTGTTAACATATCTATCAAGAGAGAGAGAGAGATGAGGGAACCCCTAAGGCTTACTCAACAAACAACGAGAACGAGCTCAGGGTTAACTAGGATAGAGCAAAGAGTTTGGTCATCAAAGAAGTCTCCCTTACAGAAAATCCATTAGGTTTATAAAAGAACCCTCATCCACCAACCTGGTTGGTGGCATGCTTCATCCTTGGGTTCCCACCTAGGGGGCCGAGTGCCTCCTAGGTGTGCTTCGACGCCTGATTACAGCGAAGCAGGTTTGATCTGAAGTGAGGAAGTAACATGAAAGTGAAGCTTTAAAACTACCTCCAGGATACCAGATTATTTATTATGCAGTTCCTGGGGTAGGGTTAAAAAGAGTTATTGGACATGAGTGAAGAGAAATTATCTCACACATACCTGAGAAAGTGAAAATGGTCAAAGTGAAATGGTCTACATGTTTCAGCCAATATGTTCCAATTTCATTGGCTTTCATCAGGACCAGTGGCTCAGGGTGAACTTTGCCCAGAGCTGGTGTTACCTATGCACACATGCGAAGGTGTGCGGAGGTGCAGGTTGTTTGCTGTGTCTACTGTTACAACACAATTGGTGGCCTCCAGTGTTGCCTTACCTTGCATTCTTGTCGATGAGTGATAAAATGCTAGAAGGAATGAAAAGACTACCACAGCCAGAACACTCACTGTCTTCCACAAAAAGGAATGAATGTTCAGAGAAATATGAGCGATTACTAGAGCAAGCACACAACGTGGCATCAGTTCGACGATGGGAGATGATGTTCCCCAAATCAGACAACACACTTTAACGTCATATTAAAGCACCTTCGACTATAAAGTTAAACAACTCAAGACATGTGAATGGTGGTGGAGCAACTGGTTTAATTGTTTACGTCCATGAGGTCTTAACGAAGTCCATAACTTTGCTTACTTGATCAGATTTTCATACCGAATTGCTTCGTGAAAAATATAATTTCCTTGCCGGGAAAGCAATAAATTCAACAAGGCTGATAAAGAAAAGGACTTAATGAGAGACAGTAGTTTTTCAGTACTTTTAGAAACAGAATGGATTTCAGTTAATAAGCTCATTACTGATTAACTACTTCTCTGTAAGTAAAAGCATTGCAGAATCATCGCTGAACAAGCAAAATCTAGGTTTTAGAAAGAAACCCCAGGACTGTGGGACTCACTGGCACAGAATGTGTCTCATTATAGAAATGCAATTAGCTGGAGCGCTGCCTTCCTCAATGGCATCCACACAAATGGAGTTAAATCAGACCATAACTATTCTACTTGAGTTGTAATTTAAACACCCTACCAGTTTTTTTTGTGAACGGCCACTGTTGCTCTGTACAATATTTTTGCCCGAAAGATATGTATGATAAATAACAAAGTAAACATTATTTTCTTAAATAGATTGAAATAGCTAAGTATTAAGGAGTACCTTGGGGCACAGTCACGCCTCCCCACACAAAAGACACACGCTCATAATTTGGTACTTTAATGACAATGTAAGATATATACATCAATATGGTTATAAAACTGAGGAAAACAAATAAACATATATATATATATACATACATACATATATAAATATATACCACCTTGAGTTTGGGCCAAGCAAGCGGCCACTGCCAGGAGCAGCCCGTGACTGCACGGGGAGACGAGATCATTGCATCGGAGTTTCATGGCCCGGCTGACACTCATATTTGGGGTAGGACGTTGGGGACCAAAGGAATTCCGGGTCCCCAACTCCTTCAACCGGGCTTTACCATCGACACGAAGCCCTACTTTGCCCGGAATAAACAGTGCCCAGTTAGGGAATATTGGGCCCCACCACTAGCACTTACCCGGCCGAACTGTATGCTGGGAGCTGTAGTCGATGGACTTGGACTACAGCTGGGGCTTTGAACAACGAGGTGGAGCCAGCTGAACTCCCACCAATGGGAGTGCTACAGGACTTACATAGCAGGGCGGGGGCGTAACCCCGGAGTTAATGGCATCTGAGGAAGGCTTGTTACGCCGAAATGCATTATGCCGAGAGTGATCAATTAAAGGGATTCCGTGTATTTCCCCGCTGTGTCCTCTGATTACTTTTACTGAGTGGTCTTCGTTGTGATATTTCACGCGCATGCCAGGAGCGCGTTAAGAGGACCCGTCTTTTAAGTGTCCGTGGCATTTCTGGCTAAAACTGCAGTTTTCTTTCTCTTTCCAAGGTATTGGAACAGCCACGGACCAAGCAAGCGGCCACTGCCAGGAGCAGCCCGTGACTGCACGGGGAGACGAGATCATTACATCGGAGTTTCATGGCCCGGCTGACACTCATATTTGGGGTAGGACGTTGGGGACCCAAGGAATTCCGGGTCACTCCTTCAACCGGGCTTTACCATCGACACGAAGCCCTACTTTGCCTGGAATAAAAAGCGCCCAGTTAGGGAATATTGGGCCCCGCCACTAGCACTTACCCGGCCGAACTGGATGGTGGGAGCTGTAGTCGATGGACTTGGACTACAGCTGGGGATTTGAACAACGAGGTGGAGCCAGCTGAACTCCCACCAATGGGAGTGCTACAGGACTTACATAGCAGGGCGGGGGCGTAACCCCGGAGTTAATGGCATCTGAGGAAGGCTTGTTACGCCGAAATGCATTATGTCGAGAGTGATCAATTAAAGGGATTCCGTGTATTTCCCCGCTGTGTCCTCTGATTACTTTTACTGTGTGGTCTTCGTTGCGATATAAACATCTATATACACACATATATATATATATATATATATATATATATATATATATATATATATATATATATATATATATATATATATATATATATGCAAAAAGAAGCAGAGAACTCTGGGTAGTTCTCAAGTTGAGGTAGAAAGCAGCTCCTGTATAGAGCACTCTCAACACCAGCGACACTCTAGATCTGCTCACCTCAAATATATATATGTGTGTGTATATATATATACACACACACACATATATTCACCTAAAAACCAAAGGTCACAGGCACGTCATAGTTAAGTTTAGATTTTACACACAAAACCATAGATATTCGGCAGCTAGAGTCATCTCAACTAACAATAACTCGTGCCTTAAGGTAACTATAACTTGAGCCAGGTTTTTTAATTCTATTTCCAAACAATGACATCCCTGTGCCCCTTGTTTTTTCTGTGAATTTCTATGTATTTTTAATGCTATTTCATAACTATAATGTCGCTGTAGCCTGGGTGTGTGAATGTGTGTCAGTACATGTGTAACTAGCTGTGTCAGTCTGTGAATGGGTGTGTGAATGGGTGTGTGAGTGGGTGTGTGAGTGGGTGTGTGGGTGGCTGTGTGGGTGGCTGTGTGGGTGGCTGTGTGGGTGGCTGTGTGGGTCTGTGAGTGGGTGTGAGAGTGGCTGTATGGGTGTGTATGTGGGAGTGGGTGTGTAAGTGCCTCTGTGGGTTTGTGAGTGGCAATGTGCGAGTGGTTTTCTGGGACTTTGAGTGGATGTGTGAGTGGCTGTATAGGTGTGAGAGTATGTGTGGGTGTGAGAGTGTGTGAGTGGGTGAGTGAGTGTGTGTATGACTTGCTATATGGGTCTGTAAGGGTGTGTTAGTGGTTTTGTGGGTCTCTGAGTGGGTGTGTGAGTGGCTGTACGGGTGTGTGAGTGGCTGTACGGGTGTGTGAGTGGCTGTAAAGGTGTGTGAGTGATTGCGTGCATGTGTGTGTGATTGCATGGGTGTGTGAGTGGGTCTGAGTGGGTGTATTTAAAAAAAAATAGGGATCTAGATCTGCCGATCCGTTGCGGATTTACACTAGGGGCCGCACTGAGTGCCTGGTGGATCCTCATGTGCCTCAAAAAAACATTTTTCGACAATTTCTTGCCCATGAGGGATCCCTCAAAGACTCCTACATCAGTCCTATGGGGTCACGATACCTCTATCCTAGCCTTTTATATCCTATTTACATTTTATTTCCTCCCCATCCCGGAAACCGTATCCCCATTGACAAAACAGCCACCGCAACTTTTTTCAGGATGGGGTCAGCCAATCACGGCATTACCGTTGGCGCACGGATCCTCGTCTCTAGATATACATTAAAAAAAATTCTTTAGTAACTGCAAAACTAGTGAACAGATTTACACCACATTACAAAAAGGGCTCTTTCTGGACCAAGATCTAGCGTTCTGCCAAATTTGGAGCCATTTCTTTCAGCGGTTTGGGCTGTAGTTGTGTCTAAAATCCCTATGGGAAATTGCATGGGGAAAACGAGCTTTGGGATCCCCCCTTTTTCTCGCCCCCCCACTTGACAAATCACTCTAGAGCAGAGGTCTTCAATCTGTGGGGCGCGACCCCCAGGGGGGGCCCCGGAGTCCTGGGAAGGGGGTCGCGCATTTCCAGGCCTAATTCTGCCAGGAATACAAAACGTGCTCTTCCGTTTGGACAAAGTCAAACGCGATCCTTAAAATGCTTCAGCTGAAGTTAATTGAGTGTCAAAGGAAGAGGCCCGGCAGACAGGTAAAACAATCCTTCAAATAAGCCTTCATCGCCTTTCCTGCCTGAATGAAATTTAAATGTGTGCTAGGAGTTAATCTGCAAATGTAAAGGATGCTTGGGAGTGGTTCCGGCATTAATTGCCGGAATCACTTCAAGCATTGTGATGGCAAAGGTGTTTTTTTGTGTGTGGTGGTTAGCAACTGGGCTGTGAAGTGCATGCTTATAATGATAACTGTATTTACACAGCGCTTAGTACCCCTGAGGAGGTGTTGAAGGGACAGTTATGCAAAAAAATGCATTACTTATGGTTTGATATTACACAAATCTACATTTTGGAAGCTCCATTTTATCCTAAAACTCTTTGCACATTTTGTAGCAGTCTATCTTATAATGTGTGTAATGCAAGTATAAAATAATGACTTACACGTTCACAGTGCTTTCTGTCACAGGCTGTGACCTCATAGCACTAAAAATACACAAGTCACCATTTTCCACTGCACCAACCAAATTTAATTCTGTGGCTCTCTGGTTGCACACAGACCTATGCAGTGCATTCAATAATAGAGGTTTTATAATGTACTATATAGTAACAACTTTTAAAATGTATTTTTCATTTGAGCTTCCCATTATTTTATATGAGGCTACCTGATGGTGAAAGACTTAAAAAAAGAACAAAATATTTTGGGGCTGATTTATGAGAGGCTTGCGCTGCTGCGTGTCCTCATAGATATGGAGTAAGACAAAATAGTGCAAGTCGCTGCGTTTCCTTACTCTATGTCAAGTAGGCGTTTCATAGGCGCTGCAGTGGGTGACACAACGCCCATGGATTTTGACGCTGCCCCAGATCCACAAAACCATGTAAAACTGGGGCAGTGCCAAAACCTCACGCTTCCCCACACCAGGTGTAACTCTCCTTGTTTTTTTCCTCTTTCCATGTGTGCTGCATTCTGCAGCACACATGGAACGAGGAAAACCCCTCTCAGGATTGTTTTTATGCAGGAATGTGCCCCTTCCTGCACAAAAACCATCCTGCCTATGATGGCGCTAGGCAGCAATTTGTGTGCCAACATAGGGGGAAAAGGACAAGAATGCACCACATTTCATAAATAAGGTGCATTCCTGCCCCTTCACATTGGTGTAGTGCAGCGCAGCAATAAGACTTGCGAAGCTGCCCTACGCCAATGCCTCGTAAATGAGGCCCTTTGTTTCTAGCCACACCTTTGATCACGCCCCCAACCACTGACCTTTGGTTTGCTAAACACTGTTTAATTTATTTCCCCAATGTATAAATGATTTGCTGTGGGAATTGGGGGCGTTTATGGTTGTCGATAGTTGGCAATGATGAAGAGGCCAAAGTTCTAGAAATTTTTGTCAGGAAGGGGTCCTTACGCCTAAAAGATTTTGACAGGGGGGTCTCGGCATCAAAAAGTGTGTCACACTTGGCAGGGCTGGTGACCAATGACATGGGGTTTCAAGTGGAGAGTGATCAAAGCTGCAGGAGATCGAGCACAAACACGATCAGAAGGTTGCAAACCTTTTGTCCAGTGTTTAATTTGTGATGGTGGACCCCACCGGCATTCAGTTTAGGGGACTTGGACACTTTTTGACAGCCCACAGTGCTGTGTAAACAGTGTGAGACTGATCCTGACCAATTTATACAACATTATTGGCTTGTTTGTCCTTGCTGGTTGAGTTCATGAAGTGGATTGCTGGTCATGGCGGCAGCACTGAAAGGTCTACTAGATTTGATGGTGAAGGCAGTGCGAGTTTCTGACCGTGCCTGTCACTGTGGCATAAAGGTGTTCTTACTATATGCTCATCCAATCACTGGCACCTTTACAGACCAATAGCCTCTTATGTGTCAACTATAATTTTGATTCTGTTGTAAATGTAGTAGTGGCCCGTCCCCTGCCAAAGTGGCAGGGCGGGCCGGAGGGGGGGGGTTTACGTGTTATAAAAAAACAAAAAAAAAAACGGGCCGAACACCGCCACCAATGCTGCCGTCTCCCACATCGCTCTCTTCCTGCTTCTGGGCACAGGCTCCCAGACTGCACTTCCACCAATCCTGACGCTGCATGAGAGCAGCGTCGGAATCGGCCTTAGCGCTGGAAACTTGCGCTCCCAGGCAGACTGGGAGCCTATGCCTGCTCTCTCCAGCCCCAGCAACGCAGCTCGGGCGGAGAGAGCTTTACTGCGCCGGACGATTTGGCCGGCGTGAGATGGCCAGCCAAACCCTCATGCACAGTGAAGTGAGTGCACTACCACTCCCCCACCAGCAGTGTCATCCCCTGGACCAGCCCCCAAGACTCGTCAGAGTCCTGGGGGCAGGTCCATGGAATTAAAATAAAACGTTAATAAAACTGGTTTAAAACTAGTTTTAATGAGCGTGGTGGCGGTGCTCCGCCGCCCTAATGGAGGGGTCGCCGCTGTGTAAATGAATGACCTAGGTTTTAAACTATGGAAAGTGCCAAGGGAAACATTTTCTAGAGGGCAGACCTCTGCACCAGACCCCCTTGTGGGAAACTGTCTCACTCGCTGCAAAATAGCTTTGGCATTCTCCGTGCAGGCAGTTGCGGTAAGTGGGCGGTAGCCCCCTAAGAAAAACTTTGGGCACCTGCCTCCCGCCATGACGCAGCCTCTTTTTTATATGGAAACCTGGAGGAATTCCTGCTCCCTCCCAGCTTTCCCCTTCTAGTACTAAATCATAACCTGAGAGGGCTTATATCTGAAAATGTCTTCTTTGATTGGTAAATGTGTGCATGAGGAATTGTGGATAACGAGTCGGCGAATTCAGGAGTGAGTCGAGATTGAATGAGACGTGATGGAAAAATCACAGGAAAATCTGTGAGGCTGCTCTGTACCGGTTGATGCTAAACTGCTTCTCCCCTTAGCTGCGGGAAGAAAGAGGGGCTTAAGGCTGGAGATGTGAATGAACACGCAGACTACACACAGCAGCAGCATCACCCTGCCCTAGGAGCACCCCCAACCTGGACCCCAGCTGAACATGAGACGTGGGAGGAGCAGGAGTCACCAGGAGTTTTGCACCATCTCTGACCTGACTATTAGATATGTGCTGACTTTTCCCTTTTCGTAGCAGCTGGCTGCGGGGTGACTGGGGATGTCTCTAAATGAGGGACAGTGTTGGATGGCTCATTAATCAGCAGCTTCACTTTATCAGGCTGGAAGTGTAATCGGACCAGAGTGCAGGCATGATGACATCACAGCGGAGAGGCAGAACAGTGGATTCAGGCTAGTATTGCTTGGTGCACACCGCATAGGCAGCTTGCTCCTGTGTGACTTGAGCTGTGTCTTCTGAACCACAAGGGTGATCTCTTGTGGTGCAAGGACAATGATGGGCGTGTACAGCAAGAGTTGCTGAGCCTGACCTGAACCATTGCTTCAGGTAAACACACACAACAGATTGACACAATGCTTGGCTGTCTCTGACCTCACTGCCCCACTACCCCTGCATACTATCCTTTACGAGCTGTGATAACTCCCTAGAAACTCCATGAATTGAGTATGTAGAGGCTTATGCCACGCTACTTTTTCCAATCAGCATTTCAGTTACAGTTGCAAAAAAAAAAAATGCACTTCCTTGAAGTGCTGTAGGGTGATCAAACACCCAGCAAGCCAGTGACCAAAGTGGGTTTGTCCAAGATATTAATTGACTGGAGGTGCTGTCTCAAAGCCTCTCACTGTGTGGTCAAACAACAAAAGTAGTCTGTGGCCAAACCTAAAAATACCTAAAGGAATCTTGGGTTAGCCCCCTTCAGTGTTTGCTTTGTCGGGGTGTCATTCACATTCTGGATCACCCCACAAACAACATACATTGAATGAAACAATGTGTAGTCTCCTGCAGCCATTGAATGAAACAATGTGTAGTCTCCTGCAGCCATTGGTTTGTTTGAATTGCCAGTCACGTTTTGGATCAACCCACAGGGTAGGCATTTGTTGTTTAGAATGTCAGCTATTGTGAGTGGTGACATTTTGACTATTTACATTTCAGTCTGCATACTTTAGGCGGTCTAATAGAGGTAAAGTAGTCGATCTCTAGCCTGAACCACACTGCACTGAACATCAGTCCACCCCAGGGACCTGGCAGTTGTGTATGGTGTGGGCAGCGGGTTTGGAAAAAGCACTTTAGGTGAGCATAGTTGTCTCTCACTAATGGAATGCTTGTTCTTTGGTGCTGCCCTAATCAGAGCACCGCACTGGCTGTACTTGTGTCAGAAATCTGTTGGTCATCCTCTGCTCCAAGTATCCCTACAGCCTCCCTTCTGGTGTGGCACCCTCCTGTTAGCTTATGTTGCAGACCCGGGAATGTGCTAACCTATGTATTACCCTATTATGGTCTGTGGTGAATTGAGACAGAACCACACTCCTACCTCACGTGGTGGACATTGTTAAATTATCATTCTAATATGGCATGGCCACAATACAGTGATGAACAACAATTTAAAAAAAGTGGAAAACCAGTGCTGAATACAAAATAAAAAAAAGTCCCCTCAAGTCTTTAGTGGAAGGATATAACTCACCCTATCAGAACACTTTGAGACTGAATTGCTCCTGGGTGGGACAAACACAAGAATTGGAAGAGAAAGCATTGAATAAAGAACAGGCAACACAGATAGACAACAAACCCACCAATCACTACCAGGGTACTGACCAAAAGTCACTCTAAGTATATGTTATGTATTGGAAACAATAGGTCTGCCAGTCCGTAGACCTAAAATGAAGCAAATACTATCTAAGTGTACCACCTTGTTGTTTAACCAGTTGGCAGACACCAACAGGTATATCAGAGTATTAGTACTGCAAGTTTCCACCCTCACAGAACTGGTACAGCATGACATCAGCATTGCAAGATTCGTTTCTTTCCAACATAGGTATATTGTGGGCATCAGAAGGCAGGCAGCCCATGGTAACAGTGCTGTTACAGCATGGTCTCAGTAATGCAAGTTGCATCCTTCAGAGCTGCATCAGCACAGCAAACATATCTTCTTAAGACAACAGTTAAAGAGTTAACATCAGCAGTGAAAGCTTCCCTCACTCTCTGAGAAGGCACAACATCGGTGTCAGTGGTGCAAGTTGTCACTCAGAGATCAGATACAACACAGCAACAGCGGAACAGGTACCACTTGAGCATCATCTGGGCAAGCTTCCCTCAAACACAGAACTAGTACCACGAGTCTTAACAATTGATTTCCCTCCCTCACAGAATAGGTACTGCACAGAGGTAAGCAGTGGAATATTCTTCCTCACAGAACTGGTACCACGTTGGCATGGGTGCAGTAAAATCAAAGGTTTATTGCAAAATTTCAGAACCTGCACATTGTTACGAGTTCCTCATTAGCAGAACCTAGCAACCAAGTGGCACTGTGATTACCCAACATGAAAGCTAATAAACATTTATCAGGGAGCTGGACCTTACCAGGCTTATGATCTTGAATGTCCCTGTTGGGGACATCTCCTGCTCCAGGAATTGACATACCGGTTACTGCTAAAACCTTAGGAACATTCCTATCTCCCCATCGCATTCTATGTTCTACACATTCTACATTGTAACATTCCTATCCCAACGTTCTATGAGTCATCTTACCACAATATCCCATTAGCTGTATTACCAGAGCCAAAATCTATAATGCACTTGTTAACAAAGTGGAGGAGACAGCAGTCATATTTGTGACGCGGTATCCGAGTCTTCAAACTCTAAATAAGGCCAAAAGTCCTGAAGATCAAACAGGCTATCCGAAGAGGCAACATCAAACCACCAGAAAAAGGCCCCAAGAGCAAACAGTTTCCGTCATTAAAGGATGAGGTCCCTATCTTCACTTTCCATCATACCAACCCAAATCACTCCTTACACTGAATTTCACAAACTTTAAGGCAGTCAGGATTTAGACACTGCTCGAAGTTTGGGAGCATATATTAGAGGTAGCCGATAGGGTAAAGGAGCAATGCTTGTGCTACTGGACCTTTTTATTGCCTTAGACGTAATTGATAATGATTTATTGTTGGAGAGATTGGAGTGGGTGGTGGGGATTGGTGAAATTGCCCTTCATTGGCTTGTATCTTTCTCGAATAATAGGGTCTCACAGGTTAACAGCAGAGATAGGGTGGCCTCTTCTGTGAAGATGGGATATGAGGTTCCCTAAGACTTGCCTCTTTCACCGATAGTGCTCAATGTGCATGTTAAACGCTTACATGATCTTTTAGTGTCAAGGGGCGTGGGTTTCCATTCATATGTGGATGATACCCAAATCATTTTAGTTTTTTGTAAAAACTTTGAGCTGGATACCGTTTATCTAAATGACATTATCAACCAGGTCCAAGCCTGAAATCGGACAACCGCCTGGGTCTAAATAAAGGCAGAGTGTAGCTCCTTATGGTGGGCTCCCAGCACTTACTAACTGAGTGAACGGTGAAGTAATTATATGATGCCAGGAGACATGCGCTTCAACATTTCTCAAAAGTTCAAAATATTTCTTGACTCTCAACTTAATTTGGAGAAACACACCAACTATCGTACCAAAATCTGAAGTTTCTGTTTATGCTAGCCTCCTATAGGGTCAATCAGCAGTGCTTTAAGTGGGATACAAAAGGTGGTGGTGGGGTCTATAAATGGGTGTGCCAATAACCCTGTATCAAGGAATCCTTTTCAAGAGACCTGGCCATATAATTGTGGGTGTGGCCTGTGCTTGACACAGCCCCCTCTCCCCGGCCAGTCTTTGGTGCTTTAATGTGTATATTCTGTTAGTGTATCCACATTTATCACACCTACACCTAAAACAAGCCAACCCTATTGGTGTTACCAGTGCTTGTTGTTACTGATTTTTATACACTGATAGATACATGAGTCACAACTCCCATTCTTCTGTTCACATCACTTTTCTCTGCATCTCTCTATATTAGTCACTTACGCCCTTTTTCTTCACACCTGCCTCTGAAGTGTCTCCATCGGCATTAGCCCAGTTTGCAGATGCTCTATACAAGACTGATATGTTACATGAAAAATAAAAATACAGAAGCACATTCGGAAAAATGCATTTGTCCTAGGAAATAGAGGCAGGCACGTATACCATGCAACATGAAGTAAGACTTTAGAAATGTAACAGGGACTGCACCATTGACTGGGAATATCTTGAGGGGGTCTTGCACACGTTATGGAAGGAACCCATGTTATTATTGGCTGTTTTTAATTACTGCTGGATCTGAGCACTGGTAAGACCCGCCACACTTAAAGCCCCAAAACGCCGTGACTTGTGGTGGCCATGTGCCACCTGAACCGCTCCACAAGCAAGGGTATCTCACTGAATCCATTTGCCAGAAGTTGTATGGCCAGAACACAAATCCGGGTGAAAGGGGAGTATTCCTTCTGTGTCTCTATAGGAAAGGAGGGTACCCCCATCCAGACAAACCTAAAGAAAATACAGGAAAAGGTGTAATAAATTATGTTTATTGATATTTGGATTAGAAATACGTTATACAGTGAGAGGCGAGTTACTGGGTGAGCAGGCTTGTAGAAATAAATGACGTCCTATGTAAATTGGCGGCCCCCCAGTGGCTGGTGCTTGGAGTGCTGTACTGTGACTTAACATTGCTAGAATACTTTTCTGGTCTTTAGATACAGCATGGGTACAGTTGCTCCTTTTTTAACTCGGCTTCGAATACATCAGGGGTCCCCAGGTCCTGTAGGTAGAGATGTGTGTAGTTAATATGCTGATGGTGGTGCTAGGGGAAGGCGGAGGGTGTGAGGTGTAGTTGGATGCAGGAGAGGTGGACCGTAGGTATGTGAAGGAATATGATGCTAAGTAGGAGTGAGGAAGAGGAAGGGTTGAGAGACTTGGGGCTGTGGCTCAGCCGTGTTGCTGGGTCATAGTGGAGGATGCAGGCAGTGGCGGCTGGTGCGATTTGAAAGTGGCGGGCGTAAAATGTTCGTTGGAGCGCACATCGACGAGCCTAGCGAGCGAGCCCGTATGGCCTAAGGAGTGTTTAGGGGGTTCTCCCCCCTGAGAAAATTTTGAAAAAAGAGTGGGCAAACGGTGCGTTTTCAAGCAAATTTGAGAAAACAGGAAGGTTAATAAAGCAATTGTGAAAGTGCAGTTATTACATTAATAAGACGAACCACCGCTCTGACGCCAGCATGAACATCCAACCTCTTGGGCACCTTCATGGTTTCCTTCTCTGCCTCCCTGAGAGTGTCCACTTTCATTTTCTTTTGGTGACGCACTGGGCTTTAAGTGGGATGAAAACACTGGGGGGGTCTCTCATAGGGGCGTTTTAAGGGCGTGGCTTAAAACACTTGAGTTAAAAATATGTGCTTAGCATAGTGTGTGCCCCACTGGTATTTTGCTGCTTCTCATTCATCCAGATATATAAAACAACAAGTAACATTACACCTACAGCAAGCCAGGACTATTGGCTTTGTCAATCGTTGTAAATGAATATGACACTTTACTCCGCACGCATTTACAACGCGTGCCATTACCCCGCATTTTTTACTCCGCATGAGCACCAGTTACCATTGCCAGGACATATAATATGTCCTGGTAACTGGTGCTCATGTAAAGCGTTCCAAGTTTGCGCTATATAAAACTGAAAAACGAGTCTCTTGAAGTTCCATCAAAGGCAGTGACGGGCTGTACTGTACAACCCGTCATCACTGCCTTTGATGGAACTTCAAAGAGACTCGTTTTTCAGTTTTATATAGCGCAAACTTGGAGCGCTTTACATGAGCACCAGTTACCAGGACATATAATATGTTGTGGTAACTGGTTCTCATGTAAAGCGCTCCAAGTTTACGCAATAAAAAACTGAAAAAAGAGTCTCTCTACTCACTAGCCGTTGGTCTCAGACTCCATCTGAAACCTGATGAGGCCTCGCATCGGCTCAGGGAAGGTGCCACCACGACATGAGGTCAGGCCCGGAGTTCTCCTCTCGAATTTCTCTCTCCACGTTCCCTATTGTGTAATGGCGTATACTTAAGCATGAAGAGGGGAGGGGGAGAGAGAGAGAGAGGCTGAGAGCTAGGGCAGATTGACCAATCATTGCACGGCTTCACAATAAAGCTGTGCAGTGATTGGTGAATATGCTCCCTGCACATGCCCAATCACAGGCTCTGTGTTCTCTGCTTAGAGACGCTAACGGAGCCAGTCCAGGTGCTGCTAAGCAGGGCCTGGATTGGCCAGGGCAGGACAACTCGCTGCTCATCAGGAGACTGGGGGGCTGCGTCTTCGACTCCCCCAGCTCCTTCATTCTAGAGGCGAGAGTGCTAAAAACTGTGCATGTCGGGCTGGCCAGGGAAAGGCACCGACCAATCCGACATGCGCAGTTGTTGACTGCACTTACTGACTGCTCCTAACCCCACCCCACCCTCTAAGCCGGGAAGCCGACGTGCATCATCACACACACGTGACGTGGAAAGGAACCGTCCCGCGGCTGAGACTGCTGACTGACGTAAGTAAACACTACACTTATTAAAGTTATGTATAAATATATTACACACATTTTCAGTTTTATAAAACAACGCTGCTCACAGCTGTCTGCGGCAAAATAATAAGGGGGGCGACGCCCAAACACCCTCACAGAGATATCGCCCCTGGATGCAGGATAATCAAGCCTCTGGGACAGTTAGAGCTTTAGGGCAGTCGGACACGGGTGGCTCCTCCGTTGAAGCACAGGAGCATCGCCCCACTTAAAATCCCCCCAATACCTTTAAAAGTAAAATGGTAATTTATTACCATTTTATTTTTCTTCCCCGTCCTGAACAGAGCATCAGGACGGGGGCGGGCGGATGCTGGGTGACAGCAGCATGTCACTCAGCTGGGAGGAGGGTGGGCTGGCAAAGCAATGTTTAAGGTGCGCATGTCTTTTTGGCCGGCTGTCTTGCGACGGCCAGCCACACATGCACACTTTAAACAGCTCTAAACCAGCTGTTTTAAGACAGCTGGGTAAGAGCAAGTGCAAGCCTCCAGATCGCTGTGGAGCGGCGAGTGAGGCTGCTCCCTCCAATCAGGGAACTACTCTCATGCTAAATGAAAGCAGTGCCCTGATTAGTCAGGGGAGTTGCTGCTTCCAGTTCCGGTGGTGAGAAGAGGACCAGAGCGGAGGACATCGTGCCAAGGTATGTTTTTTTGTATTTTTATTTTATTTTGACCCCCCCCGTAGCTGCCTGCCGCCACTGCAGTGGTAGTTAATTGCTGTCCAGGGTGGTAGACAGTCGGGGCTCTCTAAGATGGCTTATGTCCCGGGGATGAGGGAGCACATGGAAGGATGTGGGCCAGTGATGAATGAGGGCAGACGGGGCTCCGGGACAGTCAGAGCTCAGGTACAGGGGATGGTGCAGAGCATGGAAGGATGTTGGACAGTGAAGCACCAGGGACAGTCGGAGCTCCAGGACAGTCAGGGCTCGGGTACAGGGCAGGGCATGGAAGGGTATTGGACAGTGATGACTGAGGGGCAGTTGGGGCTCCGGGACAGTCAGGGCTCAGGTACACGGGATAACATAAGAAAACGTGTATTTGTAAAGCGCACGTTCACCCACGGGTATCTTGGTGCTGAATAACATGCTTATTGTTACCCAACTCAATGGTACTCATTTTATCGACTTCAGAAGGATGAAAGGCTGAGTGGACCCACCGTATTTGAACCTGTGACCATGAGGTCGAACACAGGCCCCTACAGTGGACGCATTCGTCCACTAAGCCACCAGACCTGGCTCTGGTGGTGAAGGGCATGGAAGGATGTGTGACAGTGAGGAATTATGGGCAGTTAGGGCTCAAGGGCAGTGAGAGCTCAGGTACAGCGGTTGGTGCGGGGCATGGAAAAAGGTTAGACAGTGAAGCATCAGGAGCAGTCGGAGCTTCTGGACAGTCAGGGCTCCAGTGTAGGACATGGAAGGATGTGGTTAGTGAAGAATGAGGCATAGACGGGACTCCTGGACAGTCAGAGCTCAAGTACAGGGGATGGTGCAGAGCATAGAAGAATGTTGTGCAGTGAAGCACCAAGGCCAGACAGGGCTCCAGTACACTCAGGGCTTAGGTACAGGGGATAGTGCAGGGCAAGGAAGGATGTGGGACAGTGAGGAATTATGGGCAGTCAGGGCTGTAGGACAGCGAGAGCTCAGTTACAGGGGTTGGTGCAGGGCATGGAAGGATGTGAGACATTGAAGCGTCAGGAGCAATCAGGGCTTCTGGACAGTCAGCTCAGATGCAGGACATGGAAGGATATGGGACAGTGAAGAAAGAGGGGCAGTCAGGGCTCTGGGAGAGTCAGGGCTCTGGGAGAGTCAGGGCTCAGGTACACTTGATGGGGAAGGGCATGGAAGGATGTGGGATAGTGAGGAATTTTGGGCAGTCAGGGCTGTGGGACAGTGAGAGCTCAGGTACAGGGGTTGGTGCCGTGCATGGAAGGATGTGAGACAGTGAAGCGCAGGTGCAATCAGAGCTTCTGGACAGTCAGTACTCAGATGAAGGACATGGAAGGATGTGGGACAGTGAAAAAAGAGGTGCAGTCAGGGCTCTGGGACAGTCAAGGCTTAGGTACAGGGCATGAAAGGGTGTGGGACATTGATGAATGATGGCAGTTGGGGCTCCAGGATTGTCAAGGCTTGGGTACGGGGAACGGTGAAGGCATAGAAGGATGTGGGACAGTGAGGAATTATGGGCAAGTCAGGGCTCTGGGACAGTCAGAGCTCAGGTACAGGAGATGGTGCAGGGCATGGAAGGATGTAAGACAGTGAAGCGTCAGGACTCAAGTTCAGGACATGGAAGGATGTGGGACAGTGACGAAAGAGGGGTAGTTAGGGCTGTGGGACTGTCAAGGCTCAGGTACAGGGAAGGGTGCAAGGCATGGAAGGATGTGGAGCAGTGAAGAATGATGGACAGTAAAAAATGAGGGGCAATCAGAGCTCAGTTACAAGGGATGGTGCAGGGCATGGAACGATGTGGTACAGTGAAGAATTAGGGGCAGTCGAAGCTCCGGGACAGTCAGGACTCAGGTACAGGGGATGGTACAGGCAAAGAAGGATGTGGGGCAGTGATGTATGAGAGGCAGTAAAGGCTCTGGGACAGTCAGAGCTCAGGTACAGGGGAAGGTGCAGGGCATAGAAGGATGGGGGCAGTGAAGCATCAGGGGCAGTCAGGGCTCCAGAACAGTCATGGTTCAGGTACAGGGAATGGTGTAGGGCATAGAAGGATGCAGTGGCGGCTGGTATGGAACAGGGGTGCGGGAGTGAAAAAAATATATACTTACCTCTGCACAGCCGCCGTCTCTCCTCTAGGAAGCAGGAAGCACACAGGCTCCCCTAAGCCAATTACAACACTGCTGTCACCAGCATGACAGCAGCGTCGTGATTGGTCTGAGTGGCCAGGTGGCGAACATGCTAAATGCACATCACTGTTTGGCCGGCCAAAACAGTCAGGCGCACTTAAGTGCACATATTTCCTCCTCCCCCTGCTCTGACAGCCCAGACCTGCCCTAACCTGGCTCGCAATGAAAAATAAAATGATAACATTGTGTTATCATTTTATTTTCCTTTTTTGCACTGCTGAAAATCAGTGGGGTGACGCCCCCTCCACCTTAGCGGAAGAGCCGCTGCTGGAAGGATGTGGGATAGTGAAGAATGAGGGACAGTGAGGAATGAAGCGCTGTCTCGGTCCCGGGACAGTCATGGCTCAGGTGCAGGGTATGGAAGAATGTGGGACAGTGAAGACAGAAACAGTCGGGCTCCGGGGCAGGTGTGACTGTAGAACAGGGAGGTCTGATGTACAGTGGAGTTGCAGACAGTGGAACAGGGCAGTGTTGTGTGCCGGACAAGAGGAATAATTTATATTCTTCAGGGTATAGCTGGCTGGGTCGGGAAAGCAGCTCTCACTTCTGTACATTAGTATGCTTGAACAAGGGACATTGTCAGCAGCTGCCCGTGCAGGTAAGAGCGATTGGGGGGGGCGGGGGAGGGGGTGGTGGATTCGACAGACGACGAGGGAAGATTCATTATTTATTTAATTTTCCCTCGTGGTCGTCTGTCGAATCCCCCAACCCGGCCCCACCGCTCTTATCTGCACGGGCCGCTGCTTGACATTGTGTTCTATTGACAGAGAACAAGAAGTTATCTTTGGTAACCGCAGGCTGTTTAAGTACAACGTAAACACTCCCAACACCCCCCTTTTCAAATCCCAGCCTCCATATACATAGTATGGAGATCTTACCTGATGTTAGTGTCAGGCGTATTACAGTGTGAAGTCTATATGTTGATGCCACAGCCAGCACATCTACTGTCTGCCGTGCAGCGTGGCCGCCCCGTTCACCGCATACATGTTTGTGTTTAACTGCAGCACAAATATAGACCAGTTTCATAATATTTACAAAAACCTAGTTAGTGCATCACTTTCTGCAATTTATGTGTTGAAGTCATAAACAAATTAAAATAATTAGGTGTTTATGAAATTACCACATATGGTACATACACTTATACCAGGGATAGTATGGAGAATTTACCACATATGGTAAGTACCATTATTCCAGGGGGAGTTATTTCCCACGTGATAAATTCCCCCTATTAAAAAGTTTCAACAGGTAAATGAGGCATAACATGCAGAATCAGTTTTTCTTACACTAAATACTGTTTTCCATTTTTGCCATGCCTTTTCCCCAAGAAAACTATCAGGGGTAAACCACATGGATGTTATAGTTATCACACAACTTGTAATTCAGATCTGAGCAAAATTTAGCCCTTATCTTGTAATGAGGGCCTTAGTCATCAAGAGAATGTTCTAGCAATATCGTGAAGTAATCAGTTTTTGTGAACTGACAGCTCAAGATTTCAACTCGCAAGACAGCCACAAATGCGGCTGGCCCAACAATGCGTGGTAGGATAAAAAGCAAAGTTGTTAATATTTTTTAAAATAGGTTTGGGATATTAAACTTACTTTGAAGTCTCTTCAGTTTGGCAAAGTGACTGTTGTCGAAGATCAAGTGAAGGTGTTGCGACACCTTTCCATTCCCATTGGTGCGCCGCAGTGTCAGTCATACTCTCTGAGACCAATGGATGGATTGCCTTAGAGGTGAAAAGGAACCAAAGCATGGTGCCTAAAACCCCTTGCATAAGTAATTCTAAACAAGAAATCACGAGTTCTGAGGCAGATTTCTTTAAAAAGACTTCAGTTGATTAAACGTATGCAGACATGTTTTTCTGATTGGCTTTCCATTACGTAATGGTAGGGTGGAACTAGGCTGCTTTCCTATTGCAGCCCAATAATACCATCTTAAAGTAAGGTCAAACTTCAGTCTCCTGGGGTCTCTGGCTTCCAAATAAAAGAAGCTGTTATTAATTTATTTGTTTTAAAGAATTAAGAGAGAATTGGGGGGGATCGCTTGAAAAAGATACAAGAAAGTAGGGAGGGCAGCATGTGATTATTTCGGATCCAGCAATTACCCTGACATTAATCTCGCATTGTTGTTCCATAGTAATTATTTTTTTAATCTTATGTTTTTTCAATTTTTGCTCATTAAAATAGGACAATTTTGGTTTCATCCAATATTTATTTTGTTTTTCATTTCAACAGTAGATTTGCAGTGTTGCACCTTCTATTCCATTGAGCTGTTCTTTTTTTTCTTCCTTCCCGTTTTTAGGTCTCGCCTAGCGTTGCAGTGCATGCGCTGCTCGCTCGGCGAGATTTATTGTTAATGAGGAGTTTGAGAAAAGGGCTTGAAGCCCCGCCCCTTATTTCCATTGGCTGGCGTCACCGTTTATGGTAAACGGTGGCCTGCCATTGGAAATTAGCTGTTTGGGTTGCCTCCCTTTGGCTTTTTGTGCCGGCCCATCCGGACTGGGTCGCCTGCTTTGCTGCTGTCGCAAAGCACTTTCTTATCTTTATGGGGCCATGTGTTTCTAATTAGCGTGGAGGAGCGCACTGCCCCCCACCTCTCAAAAGAAAAAAATCTTGGTTTCGTCAAGATTTTTTTCCTTTGAGAGGTCGGGGGCAGTGCGCGCCTCCACGCTAATTAGAAACACATGGCCCCATAAAGATAAGAAGACGAGAGACGAAATACATCGCATTTCAATCACAGTTCTGTGGAAAAAGGAGCTGGGCTGGGGCATGGAGTGTGTTAAAGGGACGGGAGCTCGGTAGATGCATGTGACTTTTTTTTACCATAAAATACCTTAAAATAGCGAAAACTTTCACCACACAAATGTTTGCCTTCGTTTGCCACATAAAACTTCCACACAAATGATTCTGTTGGTTTGCCACATAACACGTTCCCACAAATGTTTGCCTTCATTTGCCACATATAACTTCCATACAAATGGTTCTCTTCGTTTGCCATAAAACTTTCCCACAAATGTTTGCCTCCGTTTGCCGCATATCACTTTCCCAGACGATAGCAAGCCATGAGAGTAAATGGTTCTCTTCGTTTGACATAAAACTTTCCCACAAATGTTTGCCTCCGTTTGCCGCATATCACTTTCCCAGACGATAGCAAGCCATGAGAGTGAACGCTGAGCGCCCGGTGCAGAAACATCTCCGCAGAGAATCAACAAGTTTACAAAGGAGGGCAGCAGCCACGGGCGTGGACCATGGGTGGCCATCTTCAAAGGGGGGGCTGCAGCAAACACAGTCTTTTACCGCACAGGGGGGGGGGCACCCGCCATGGATTACCACATTTACCACATGATATTTGCATCCTTTACAGCAGGGCGTGCGGCACCCGCCACATTTTACCACATCTACCACATAATATTTGCATCCTTTACAGCAGGGGGTGAAGCACCGCCACATTTTACCACATTATATTTGCATCCTTTACAATAGGGGGTGCAGCACCGCCACATTTTACCACATTTACCACATGATATTTACATCCTTTACAGCAGGGGGTGCAGCACCAAGATATTTTACCACATTTACCACATCATATTTGGATTTTTTTTACAGCAGGGGGTGCGGCACCCGCCACAATTTACCACATTTACCACATGATATTTACACCTTTTACCACAGGGTCGTTTCACATCCACTGGTGATGCAGGATCTTAAGCCAGTGACTTTACCACACAGACGTGCCCCAGGGGGCTTTTACCACCGGAAACTCCATCTTTAGCAAAAAGCATGTATCCCACGGTGCAGAGAGTGGGGAATAAAACACTTCCTTCCGCAGCCAGCAGGGCCGCGGGTTATAATAAGGTCTAAGGGTCGGGGATATGGATGCGCACAAACACAGGGTGAAGGTAGAAGTGCTGAGCTCTAACGGCTCCGTCCATGGCGCTTCCTTCAGGAGGGTCTCCGTGGGCTCTGGGGGCAGGTCAGGGCTCAAGGCCTTGCTACCCAGTGGGAGTGAGGGCCCGGCCAGGGCACCCGTGACACACAGGCTTTACTCTTTCTACACTCGGGACTTTACCACACAGGGCCCCTGCCAGCTTTTACCACATGTCACCAGCAGGCCTTACACCACAGGGGCAGGAAAACGCCCTACAGCATGTGGGGCCGGGGTCATCCCCCCCCTCATCACACGGGGCCCACCAGGCCTTTCACCAGAGGGGCAGGAGCACCCCCCCCCCCGCCCTTCAGCCTGTGGGGCTGGGGTCGCCCGGCCCTCATCACACAGGCCCTTATTTTTATCACACGGGCCTCTTATCTCAAGGCTCCCTACCTGACTCAAGGCCTCTTCCAGGCGCCACCTCTTCTTCTGGGAGCTCTGCCCTCTTTTTTTGGGGGGGGGCGTGAGTGACCTGTGGGGTTCAGGACCTCCGCTCTCCCAGAGGGCCCCCGGCAGCCCCTCCAAGGACAGCCGGTCACCTCTCTCTACCCCTCACTGTCCATCTTCTACCTCACTCTGTTCCTCACTGTCCAACTCTGTTCCTCACTGTCCACCCCTCCGTTCCTCACTGTCCTTCTTCTTCCCTCCTCTGTTCCTCACTGTCCTTCTTCTTCCCTCCTCGGCCCCTCACTGTCCTTCTTCTTCCCTCCTCGGCCCCTCACTGTCCTTCTTCTTCCCTCCTCTGCCCCTCACTGTCCTTCTCTCGCCTCTGTCCCTCACTGTCCTTCTCCCTCCTCTGTCCCTCACTGTCCTTGTTCTCCCTCCTCTGTCCCTCACTGTCCTTCTACCTCACTCTGCTCCTCACTGTCCAACTCTGTTCCGCACTGTCCTCTTTCCCTCCTCTGTCCCTCACTGTCCTTCTCCTCTGTCCCACACTGTCCTTCACCCTCCTCTGTCCCTCACTGTCCTTCTTCTCCCTCCTCTACCCTTCACTATCCTTCTCCCTCCTCTGTCCCTCACTGTCCTTCTTCTCCATCCTCTACCCTTCACTGTCCTTCTCCCTCCTCTGTCCCTCACTGACCTTCTTCTCTGTTCCTCACTGTCCTCCTCTCTCCTCTGTCCCTCACTGTCTCTCTTCTCCCTCATCTGTCCCTCACTGTCCTTCTTCTCCCTCCTCTGTCCCTCACTGTCCTTCTTCTCCTCTGTCCCTCACTGTCCTTGTTCTCCCTCCTCTGTCCCTCACTGTCCTTCTTCTCCTCTGTCCCTCACTGTCCTTCTTTTACCTCCTCTGTCCCTCACTGTCCTTCTCCTCTGTCCCTCACTGTCCTTCACCCTCCTCTGTCCCTCACTGTCCTTGTTCTCCTCTGTCCCTCACTGACCTACTTCTCTCTCCTCTGTCCCTCACTGTCCTTGTTCTCCTCTGTCCCTCACTGTCCTTGTTCTCTGTCCCTCACTGTCCTTCTTCTCTCTCTCCTCTGTCCCTCACTGGCCTTCTTCTCCCTCCTCTGTCCCTCACTGTCCTTCTTCTCTGTCCCTCACTGCCCTTCTCCTCTCTCCTCTGTCCCTCACTGTCATTCTTCTCCCTCCTCTGTCCCTCACTGTCTTGTTCTCTGTCCCTCACTGTCCTTCTTCTCTCTCTCCTCTGTCCCTCACTGTCCTTCTTCTCCCTCCTCTATTCCTCACTATCCTTGTTCTCTGTCCCACACTGCCCTTCTTCTCGCTCCTCTATCCCTCACTGTCCTTCTTCTCCCTCCTCTACCCCTCACTGTCCTTCTTCTCCCTCCTCTGTCCCTCATTGGTATTGCAGTCTCTCTCTTCCATGTCTCTTCCTCTCCGGGACTCTCTGACTGAACTCCGCTCTCCCTGTTTGAAGGATCCAATCACAGGCCTCCCCTGCCCTCCCAGCCAACAAATCGCGTGCGTCTGAATCCCGCCCCGTCTCCTCCTGCTCCAGGCTCGGGGCACTGCGCCTGCGCAGACACAAGAGGTGAAAGGCGGGAAGAGCGGCCGCCGGCACGGGCTCCACAGCCCCTCAGCTGCTGCACGCGCCCTGCACGTGTAGCATGTAACACCACAGACCAGCTGCGAGGAGTGCAACATGCATGTAACACCACAGACCTGGCGCAAAGAGTGCTACATGCACATGCATGTAACACCACAGACCAGGCGGGAAGAGTGTCCTTCTCCCTCCTCTGTCCCTCACTGACCTTCTTCTCCATCCTCTACCCTTCACTGTCCTTCTCCCTCCTCTGTCCCTCACTGTCCTTCTTCTCCTCTGTTCCTCACTGTCCTTCTCTCTCCTCTGTCCCTCACTGTCTCTCTTCTCCCTCATCTGTCCCTCACTGTCCTTCTCCCTCCTCTGTCCCTCACTGTCCTTCTTCTCCTCTGCCCCTCACTATCCTTGTTCTCCCTCCTCTGTCCCTCACTGTCCTTCGTCTCCTCTGTCCCTCACTGTCCTTCTTTTACCTCCTCTGTCGCTCACTGTCCTTCTCCGCTGTCCCTCACTGTCCTTCACCCTCCTCTGTCCCTCACTGTCCTTGTTCTCCTCTGTCCCTCACTGACCTACTTCTCTCTCTGTCCCTCACTGTTCTTGTTCTCTGTCCCTCACTGTCCTTCTTCTCTCTCTCCTCTGTCCCTCACTGGCCTTCTTCTCCCTCCCCTCTGTCCCTCACTGTCCTTCTTCTCTCCCTCCTCTGTCCTTCACTGTCCTTCTTCTCTGTCCCTCACTGCCCTTCTCCTCTCTCCTCTGTCCCTCACTGTCATTCCTCTCCCTCACTGTCTTGTTCTCTGTCCCTCACTGTCCTTCTCTCTCTCCTCTGTCCCTCACTGTCCTTCTTCTCCCTCCTCTATTCCTCACTGTCCTTGTTCTCTGTCCCACACTGCCCTTCTTCTCTCTCCTCTGTCCCTCACTGTCCTTCTTCTCCCTCCTCCCCTCACTGTCCTTCTTCTCCCTCCTCTGTCCCTCATTGGTATTGCAGTCTCTCTCTTCCATGTCTCTTCCTCTCCGGGACTCTCTGACTGAACTCCGCTCTCCCTGTTTGATGGATCCAATCACAGGCCTCCCCTGCCCTTCCAGCAAACCAATCGCGTGCGTCTGAATCCCGCCCTGTCTCCTCCTGCTCCAGGCTCGGGGCACTGCGCCTGCGCAGACACAAGAGGTAAAAGGCGGGAAGAGTGGCCGCCGGCACGGGCTCCACAGCCCCTCAGCTGCTGCACGCGCCCTGCACGTGTAGCATGCAACACAAAAGATCAGGCGCGAGGAGTGCGACATGCACATGCATGTAACACCACAAACCAGCTGCGAGGAGTGCAACATGCATGTAACACCACAGACCTGGCGCAAGGAGTGCAACATGTACATGCATGTAACACCACAGACCAGGTGGGAGGAGTGCGACATGCATGTAACACCACAAACCAGCTGCGAGGAGTGCAACATGCATGTAACACCACAGACCTGGCGCAAGGAGTGCGACATGCACATGCATATAACACCACAGACCAGGCGCGAGGAGTGCAACATGCATGCAACACCACAGACCAGGCGTGAGGAGTGCCACATAGACATGTGATGTGGTTTTTGGAGTACTTCAATGCAAGTTTGCTCAACCTTTAGAAGAACGTTATTTTTAGTACAACAGGCCCAATCTACGTTTAATGGGACAGTACCAGCACTTCTCAGCGTGCCTGCTGAATGTTCATCCACAAAATACCAACACTTTGCGCAAGACTGCCTCCTTTAGTGGAGAGTACTTGTACCTCTCAATAGAGCTGTTACACTTTTAGTGGCTGAGTAGCATTTTTTAATTTTTTTTATTTAAAGAGTTTTATATAGCGCTGGCTAGACCCGAAGGTATCAGAGCGCTTTACATTAGGTTCCACAATGTAACAGAAAATAACCACAATTACACATTACGTCAAAAAAATAAGCAATACATTGAGAGAGGAGAGAAAGGAGAGAAAAAAAATAGTGTAGGGGGGAAAGGGGAGGTGAGAAGAGGGAGGATGAGAGAAGAGACGACAGGAGAGACGAAAGGAAGTCTGTCTAAAGACCGACTGGGTAGGTGACGTCCAATGAGGGAATCCACGGCATAGCACTACCATTGCTCATGGGCCTTGCAAAGAAGCTTTGTGTGTGTGTGTGTGTGTGTGTGTGTGTGTGTGTGTGTGTGTGTGTGTGTGGGTGAGTTGGCTAACCTTGTGCCAGATGGTAATTATCTCATGGCTCAAATGCCACGCTTTTTTGATGGGTAGTTGTGCCTTATTCGTGCCTTATCTGTGAATTAAACTTGAAGTTCTGGGTATAATTCGGGGCACATTTTCTCTAGGTAAATGTTGTCCTTCTGCTTTGTTACTTGTTCTCAGGAGAAAGACCACTTACTTGCAGAAAAAAGATTAGTGATTCACTAAGCTTTCTTTCTGTGAATAGGTTACAACTAAGACAAAAGTGATCAAATAAAATAATTTGTGTAAAGGGCCTGGATAGTTGGGTATAATTCAGACAGGACACGGGGAGTATGTGGTGTTTATAACATCGCTGAGAGATGTCTGTGTCACTCTCTCTATGGAAATATCACAAATGACACTGCCATTAGACCAGGACACTGAAGAGGAACAATCTTAGTTCAACAGCTCTCTTTTTTTAGGTCTCGCCTGGCGACGCAGCGCGAAAGCGCTGTCGCTAGCGAGATCTATTGTTACTGACTTGCTTTGGAAGGGAGACAGGAGCTGTGCACGCGCAGGACGGACTGGAAATGTGAACGCGCCCGTGAACACGCACGCGATGTGCACATCTCCTGTCACCCTTCCGCCCTCGCAAGCCTCATGCAATAGCACTTTATTTTTTTTTAAATGCGCACGCGAGCTCCAAGCGCGGCGCGCTTTACACGCACAGCATGCCTCACCCCACTTACCTGCTCTTGTGGGGACTCTGCGCTGCTCCTCGGCTGGTCTCCGTCTTCAGCCGGTCACTGCAGCAACACGCGGGGCTCCGTCTTGCTCCCAGAAGCCCCGCCTAAAATCCTGCTTTGGCCGCACCATGCGGCATTCACGAAGGCGGGGTGGGCTCCCGCCGGACTTCCTCTACTGTTTTATTTTTTTTGCTTTGGCGGCCCCGTCCCTGGGCCGCACGAGCCGCGCAGCACTTATTCAAGTACGGCGAAGTCCGCAGGCGCCGCCACTGGGCACGAGCCGCAGGCCACGCCGATGTGCACGCTCACGGCGTGCCTACAACGTGCGCATGGCGCTCTTTCACTTTCCCTTGTTATTCTGAGCAGTCGCTATTGAATTGCCTCTTTCTAAAGGTATTTACCGTGGGAGGGGTGATGAACCAGGAAACGCCACTACCAGGACTACTCACTACGCTGCGCTTGTATGCTCTGAGGGAAAGTCGGTCCCGTCCTTGACTGCACAGGGAAGAAGCAGAATGGAGATCACAAACGGGGGAGCTGTGAAGTTTCAGGTAAGAATTGGGGAGAGTGCGCCCCCCACCGCCCCTCACCTTCTGTGGAGAGGATGTCCTGTATTCAGCATTCTGCCTCAGTGCACCCGGCGTCTTGTATCTGAGGGGAAACCTGCTTGGAAAGGGGTTGATTTCTGAAAAGGCTTGTCATCTTATAGGCAGGTAGGGCTGGTGCAGTGATTCGTGTCAGTATAAATCTGGCACTCCACATACTTTTCACCAGATTCGACCGGCCTTGGAGGCACCGGCCGGCTGGGTAATTTGTTACTTTCTCCATTGCCTGTATATGTTCTCACTGTGTGTGCTAATCTCTACTTCTGTCAGGATGTCTTCAGGTTTGTGTCTCTGTTCTGTTATAGTCTGCCCTCTACTGCTCCACTGATTGTATTCCCCGTGTCCGACCCCTGGTGTCTCTCTATTCTGAGTGTCTCCTCCCTGCCAGTCTGTATCCCAAGGTGTGCCCCGTCTCTTCTTCGTCACTTTTCCCGTGTGTCCCATGTCGCGCTGTGTTGTCTTCTGCCCCACTGTATAATCTCCCTCTCTCTGACCCCTTGTGTCCCTCTGCCTCTATTGTAGGGCTCCTGGTGTCGCTGTTCTTTTTCGTGTCCCTTAGTTTTACTGTCTCTATTAGTCACTTAGCCCAGGTGCGTCACTCTCTGTCCCAGGTGACTTAAATCTCCTTTCACATGTTACATGTGTCTGTTCTGTGCCACTTTCTGTCCCCAATTTGTCTCCGGCCTCATCTCTTCTCGGTCTGTTCTGTCACTGTTACCAGGTCTCGTTTCTCCTCTCATCAAAGTGACTCGTTTCTTATAGATACTTCTAACCACAGATTACTAACGTTGGGGAATATTCCCTAGAGGTGAGACTGTATCTGGAAACTTTAAAGCAGTACTCGTGCGCACCGGTAGGTGGTATCACACAGCTCCAGCCTGTCATTTCGGTAAACGTCTCCTGCCCCATTAAAAGTACAGCCGCCCCTCAGACACGCTCTGCTGTAAGCGGTGCAGGGGCTGCCCATTCGGTGCGTGGCACGCCTGTCTAGAACTCCACGTTCTGTCCTGACGTCATTTATTTTCAGGCTACGGAGTTTAGGCGTTGTTCTATTTAAAGAAATGCAGACTTTGCCCCATTAAATGTATTGCAGCCCTGCCCGGCAGATTTGTAGCGCGCACTGTCACCCGGGAGGGTATCTTGTAGCCGAGGTGTAAGTCTAGCCAAGCCCTTGGAACAGTGGGACTACTCGTCTCGAAAAGCTTGGTTTTCAGAGTAGGTTGTTATGTGTAGTGGCAAATTGTTCCACACTTTAGGAGCGATGTGGGAGAAGGCGCGCCTGCCAGATCTGGTTTTCCCTATGTGTGGCATGTGTGCAAGTAGGAGTCCGGACGAGCGCAGGTGGCTGGAAGGCTGGTGAACGCAGCTTTGATTGTTGAAGTCTGCTATGGGCCACTGGAATTATGCGATCGGCGGATGTGGCGATTTTCCACATAATTATAGCCTTGCCGCTTTTGCCACATAATCCATTGTCTGCACATAATCTGCAGATTTGAATCAAAATTTGTTTTGTTTCTAGCTCAAAGGGTTCAAAGTTACTCAAAATCCAGTGACATGTGTTGCTGTGCAGTGAAAGGCCCCTAGCAAAGCTGGACCTTTTGTTTCGTGTTGCTATATTTGGGTATTAAAATAGTACTAATGAGGTCATATCAATTCCCAGACAGTGTTACCGAGTTTAACAAGCATCTGCAATGCAATAGGTCTCGCATTTACGCGAGTTTGAGCTATTGGCATTTTAAATGACAATGCCTTTTATTTATGTTTTGGTTTTAAAAACATAAATAAAGGCATTGTCATTTACAATGCCAATAGCTCAAAGTAGCGTAAATGCGAGACCTATTGCATTGCAAATGCTTGTTTTGTCTAGTTTTGGTGACATTTTTGAATAAGGGATTTGGTAGTGAATTGTTTTAATGTTTTTTCAGGGAGTACATCTTTAAACATAGTTGAAACTATGCGGTGTCCCATGTTTTTACTGACACTTACATGACACGTTAGATCACCTTCAACCAACCCCGCACCCCCAATCCATGTAATGTTTTTTTACCCAGAAGCACATTTTAGAATCTAAAATAAATAACCAGAAAAGTTATATGCAGTTCAATCAGATTTTGTTTCGTATTTGCAAAACATTTCTGCAACTCCATAGCTCGGAAAATATTCCCAGTACAGATCACAGCGACCCTTCCTTTAACAGCGGCAGCGGACCTTTCTTTAGACGCCCCTCATCCAAACAAAGGGGCGTGGCCTCTATTAGCGTGAAAATGCTTTATGGGGCGCTTGAAAACAAGCATTTGCAATACAACAGGTCTCGCATTTTATAAACTTTGACCTATCGGTATTGTAAATGACAATGCCTTTTATTATTGTAGGTTTTTTAAACACATAAATAAAAGGCATTGTCATTTACAATGCCAATAGCTCAAAATCTCGCAATTGCGAGACCCATTGCATTGCAAATGCTTGTTTACTTTTTATTTAGAGGGAAATTACCCCAAAGCTGCTTCTGAGCATTTGGTTACAGACAGCCTTAGCTGTTTTTTGCCCTGCTAATGGGTTTCATACACTCCAGGGCACGGCGTACAGTGGGTGTATCTACTGCTTTCCACTTAACATTATGTTGGCAGTAATAGAGCTCGGTAATTACAGCTTTTTAACATTACATGCATGGTATTATGCTACCACCATGCGCCCACTTTGATATTGCAGACATGCAAACCAAACACATTTGATGGTAATTCTTGTTTTCTTTATTTTTAGGTCTGACCTGAGCAAGACCTTTTGATTTTACTAACATTGTACGTGCAATATACTTATAGCGGCATTCAGCCAGTTCTCTTCATCCATTGGTCTGTTAATTGCGTCACTCACAGTTTGTAGATTGATGGGTACCCTGCAGGTGCACCAGCCATAAAGTTTTGCCAAAACCATGACAAAATAAAACAAGCACTGATAAAGTCAAAAAAGCTGGTGGACAACACCAAGACCGCTTGGCATTGCCAGTGCTTGTTTAGGTCTGGCTTGCTTACGCAACTGTCTTTATTCCCTATTATATGCATTTATGTATGTGTTGTTTTTGGACAAAGGCAAGGATACAGTCAACGAGTGACTGGAGAGCAGTGGGTTTCTGGAAACAGTAGTGCACTGTTACTGCTTTGTAAAGTAGTGTTATTTAAAGAGATGCGTCTTCAACTCTGTGCTAAATTGGAGCGGGTTTGGGGCAGTCCAGATGGATACAGGCATATTGGTCTATATCCTGGCTGCATAGATAGAAATGTCCTGTTGTGTTTGTTTTCTTTTTTACACTTCTTTGTCTCCAATCTAATGAAGTCGTAGCTTCAGGTTACCAGAGATGGTAAGCGTGTGATCCAGATAGTCATGGGGGCTGGTCTTGGTAGATTTGCAGCTAGTTATAAAGTTATACCAGCCGACAAAGTGAACCAGTGGAGTTCCATCAGGAAGGGGGTGATGTGATCATATTTTTTTTTTATTTTTTTTAAACTTTATTTAACAATTTTTGTCTTGGCATATGTGAATCAACATTACAAGTGTCCATCATTTCAGTATTAATGATATCAGTAGTTACATCATACCTGGTTGTATTTTAACTGGTGCATCAATTTACGTTCATCACACACAAATGTGATCATATTTCTTAAGGCTCTGAATGGGACATGGTGCAGCAAGAATTTTGGCTTCCATGGTTAAAAGGGAGATGGATCTGTATGAATGGTAAGAAACAAATGGGTTACCCTGCTTATGGATTAGCATAATGATGGCAAACGTCCTTCAACCTGCACTGCCTGCAACAGCAATGAAAGCTTTAGACCAATATTGTCCCATAAACACCTGAATATTTCCTCTGGGAGACTTAGAGCCAAGGATTTACTAGACAGAAGATGACTGGGAGCTGTTTCAGTCTCTTCCAGTGTAAGATTTCCAATTTTGTATCTTTTAAATAAGGAATATGGGAAGTGCTAAATTTCTCAAGAAGCCATCAGGATCCTGAAGAAGATATCAGCATCATCATCTGGGAGGAAGGAACTAGACTAGAGAGATGTTTATCTTGGCTACAGAGCTTTATACTATTCCTGAAACACGTGGGCAATTCTGACATTATCATGTACTGCGCCACCATCCATGTTGTCCACTGTAGATATCCATCTTGAGGCTCGCTCACAGTGGCTCAACCAGGCTATCATTTGCCATGAATTATTACTAGTTTTTTACACCTGCGGCCCGTCCGTATGGGCTGAGGGGCCACGCCCCCCCACCTTTTTTGAGGAAAAGAATTTCTGTCAGACTGAAGAAAGGTCAGGCTGACAGACACTCTTTTGGTTAAGGTCAGGGAGCCAGGAGCTAGACATGCCATAAATGTGCAGGCTTCTTGCTGCTAGAGCTAAACGTTGCCAGGCAGGGGATTTCACAGCACTGTGGGTGTGACCTCCTCAGCCTGGCAAGAGTGCCTCGAGGCCCTCCCCCTCACGATGAAGGGGAGCGTCACCGATTATGTGGGACCTGATCGCTTCAGTTTTAAGCCATGAAGTGCCTAGGGCTGAGTATCAATCAGTGACATCTCGTGTGAGGAGTCAGCAGTCTAACTGACCCCACCCCACTCTATGACAAGGTTTGGACTGCTGCCTTCCCTAATTGGCAGACCAAGTGTCACCCAATGAGGGAAGGTAGCAGTCCCAATCCTCCTGTTTTATGTTATTTTTTGTTGGGTGCGTGCATGTGTGTATGTATGAATGAATGTATGAGTATTTGTTAGTGAGTGTTGTGAACAGGTGTGTGTGCATGTGTGAATGAATGGGTGTGAGTGAGGTGTATGTGTGCGTATGTGCAGTGCCCCGCCCACTCTCGCCCCCCCCACCATCCTCCCTGGTAAAATTACCGGCTGCCACTAGTCTTGTATAGCCTCCTCATCACCCCAGGAACTGTGACCTAGCAGCAGCAGTGGTTGCCTCTTCGTGATCTCTTTTCACCCTCGAGGGTATGCCCATCCCAGGGACTGACAGAAGCAACGAAGTTCCTCTCAGCATCTTCAACGTCTTCTTCAAGATCTCAAATTGTGCTGGATCTAGATCTGGCTTTCAGTGCAATACATGGAAAAAACAGTCAACAAGCAGAGGAGGGATGAGCCCAAAAGTGGTATAGTTTCATAGTCTGGGGACTCTCAATGGTCGCAACAGCAGTGCCAGTGCTGGTATAAGCACCAATTGCACCCAGAAAGTCTGGCGGTTATGTCCTCTGCCATTCTTTCCCAGAACCTTCTCTGGCTGTCCAGTGCTTGCATCCTGCCTGTGCCACTGCGTGTTGCTTGCTGTTCTCCTCAGTCCATACCGATCTGCGTAAGCCACCCATGGATCCATGACAGCTCAGCATCAAACTGAGAAAGGACTGTGGAACAGTGGCAGCAATGTCTTTTGGTAATGCTCAACAAGGCACAGACACAAGTCTTGCTGCTGTTGCTATAGGTGGTGCATGTGTGCTACTATAAGCAAGCACATAGAACAGAAACAAGACCTACACATGAAGGGCGTGCACACAGCTAAACAACTACACACTCATCTTGGTTTCTGATCCAGGATAAACCTGGGGAGTCTTCATATAATCAAAGTGTGGTAAGAAATAGTGATATGCTGGAAAGAACTACAAGTATTGGTGAAGTCGTATTGAGACCACAGCAAACTTGTAAGTGTAAAACGTCGCACCATACACCCACTGGAAATTGATGGTCATGTCTTTGTTTGGGAGAAACATTTTGGATTTGAAAATTGTTAAATTGGGGTGCTCTTAATAGGTATTTGCTTCACCATAGATGTTTTCCTCGGTTCAGCATTTCAGATATAGAGCTTTCTAAACAGGACCTCAGAGGGCTTTGATTTCATCCTTTTCAGCCCTAGACTCACCCTTGTCACGATAGAGGATTTGGAGAGAGTGAGCACCAGCAACCATTGTTATTAGAGCAGTCAAGCCCCAATCCATTGGTCCTCCTGAGGAAGTATTACTGAGGAATGTTGCCTAGGCAGGGAGAAGCTGAGCTAAAGAGCATTTGGACCCGGAGCACAGACAGAAAATGGTACTCTCTTCCTTTTGTGTGTCAGCGTCACATTCAGTACCTCATTCTGACAGTCCTTTCATCTAGAGGTTCTGCTTTCCAAGCTGATGGAGCTCTGAATAAAGAGCATTGGAGGAAGAACTAGGTGCAGGATTGTGCTCGAGGTATTTATTTCCTTTCCAAAAAAGCACAGAGGTTGCATCGAATAATCCATCTTCACATCTACAGGGAATATCCTAGGCAAGAAAGATTTTATTAAGTCAGTTTGAATGCTCAAGTATTTGCAGCCTAACAACTGTTCACTTTCTATTATTTTGTAGTAGGCATACTTCCACATCGCTACCTTGGCTGGGCCTGTAGATTCCTTACAGAAGGAGGGTGGGAGCACACTGCCTCATATCCCAGCACTCCGTTTGCCCCAATGCATCATGGTAAATGCAGTTCATGATAACACTTACTTCAGTAGTAGTCTTTCATTTTTCACCCTTGCTGGTGCAGCCTGTGCTGTGTAACTCTAGACACATGTTTCTGGATTCATCCCATCATCGGTAGAGAGCTCAAGTCGTTTTGGGGGTGCTGGGATGTGAGGCAGTGTGCTCCCACCCTCCTGTAGATTCCTTGCCAAGTTCTAGGATTTATATGACACTTTGCACCAAGCCTTAGTTAGTTTCAGAGCGATACAGTCGGGTTATGTTGCAGCCATCCCTTTCTCCCACTAATGCATATTGCTTTATTTTACAGTCGGTTGGGCAGTATTTTGGAGGGTTTCCAGCACAACTTCTATGTGTTGCTATAACTCAAATCAACCAGAATTATATCAAGGTAATATTGAAGGCTAAACCATATTTTCCCGCAAACCTGTTCATAGATCTTCTAAAAAAACAGACTTTTCAGCTCCTAGCCTTCATCAATGTGCCCCACATAGGCCACCAAGGGCATTGGGAAAGGGGAGGTGGGAAATGTATACATTTATTTCATTTTATGTGATGATTTTAATTTATCGAACATTAAATACATTTGATTTGATTTGATTTGAATATGCCCCACTGTTCAAAAGCGTAGGGGAGACTTATTTTCTCAGATGACATTGGACTTTTTAGATACGGCATTGCTACCTTTAGACAATGTTAGGAAAAGGTAGTTGACAAGCTTAAACGATTTTCAAAGGAATGGGGATTATAGTGTCTGAATGCCAAGAAAAGGCCTTTGACTGGATTGACTGTAATCTCCTGGATAAAACTCATTCCAAAGTGAGGAGTACAGACTTTGAAGATGTTCAGTAAAAGCTTGCCATGTTTGTAGATGCTGTGTTGACTTATAACTGACCCAGTCATGTCATTATTAGAATTCTCACGTAAAGTTTAGGTTAGAAGATTTATACAGCGCTGCTTTTCACCCGTGAGGGTATACAGGCGCTGTCCATCGACTGGGGGAAATTAAGTGATTTGCCCAGAATCACAGGATGATGTACCGACACCGAGACTCGCTGAGTCGGCAGCTCTGTTCGCTGTGCCGCGCACCACTACCTATCCATAAAACCCTTTATAAAAACCTCTGGTTGTAAGGTACATTAGCATGAATCTGAGAAACCTCATTTGACACTCCCAATTTTGATGGGGATTTTCTTAAAAACGTTCTCCTCTTGAGAGGGACCTGCAAACATAGAAAAAAACCTTTGGTAATAAGCATCCCGAATAATTGCTGTGACCTCTTCAAGGTCAACTGTGTGTCAAAATATTAGCACAGACTTCGACAAGTTTTGACACATTCTCAATAGCAGCAATAAACATAGATAAGATGAGCATTTTACTTTGCCAGAATTTAGTAGACACTTACAGCGCAGAAAGGTCTTATAGTTATCACTGTGCTCAGAAGCAGAGCAACATTCTCTGCAAGGGCACTGCACACACAAACACTCTATTGCACTCATTTAACACTGTAGACACATACAACAGAGCATATTCCTTATAGTTTATATCAATATGCTTACAGCCACCTTGCAGAATGGCTCTGCCCATGTTTCTCTCCCATAGGATGGCCTGTTATCCAACAGAACATATTTGGTAGAATATCTCGCGCTCATAGAGCATGGCACACATATGCTTTATTGTATCACAACAGTACACATCAGAAAGACTTAATTGCATACATCCAATGTAGGTGTGATTTGGCAGAGTCGGCTACCACTGAATTTCCAAAAGCTCTTATCCATCATCGGTGCATATTGTTCAGTTTTGTCCAGATGAATGTCTGTATGTATGTGATATTTGAGTAGCTCAGTGCTAGCCAGAAGGCAGCGGGCGCTGATGAGGGTCAAAGGCAAATATAACTCACTGTACCCTAAAGGAACACCTTAGAGCAGTGGCTCTTAATCTGTGGTCTGTGGACCTCTGGGGGTCCGCAAAGCATAGTCAGTGGGTCAGCGACTGCTTAGAAAATTAAACAATATTAACTGATTAATAAAGTGTATATAAATAAAGAAGAAAATGTCAAATTGAAATTTTGAAAACATTCTGTCAATGTGAAGGAGTTTGAAATTGGGGGCTAAACAATAAATTAGTATCCTCAGATTGATTCGTGTGAGCAGTGTAAGTGCATCAAACAGATTACATTATGGATAATGTGTGGCCTCATGAATTTAGAAACGCTCCAATCTTTCCATTAAAACTAAAATTTGGATTTTTTAAATATTTGTTTATGAATTAAATAAAATATTTCATGATTGTGTATTTATGTGATGAATGCTTGTTTCTGTAATTTTTGTGTATTGTTTTTGCACTTCAAGTCATTGAAAAAGCTTACGCCTGGTTTCCCAGCTTTTAGTATTGTGTCAGTGGCGTTCCCCGGGTTCCAGTAATGATTAAGTGAGGGTCCACAGAAATCCAAAGGTTAAGAACCACTTCCTTAGAGAGGCAACCTCACACACTCATGCACACAGCACATCATCAAAACCATACATTTGGCAAAATGTTGCTATCTCAACAGCACACCACTATTACCATAACAACATAAATCTTACCAGAAAAAGCTAGCTTAAACATACCACACCCTAACACGCATCACAACTATGTAGTCTAGAGAAAAGTGGACAAAGAATGGACAGGGAGCAGCTGTTCATCCCATTTGTACAGAATAAACAGCAAAGTCATTTAGCACACCTATCCATACCCATTGTACAATTCAAAGATCAGACACATTTTATTTTTCACATTGACCCACATGAACCGGTACAAAACAGGATATTGAATAAATAATCATTCGCTAACTGAACACAGTGGCACCCTTCAGCCTGACTCAGTCAAGGAATATCATGAAAAGGACGCCCAGATTCCGAAAGTGCTAGAATGCCATATAAATGAAAGAAATGATCTTTACACATGGTGATAACTTTACAGAAATTAATTTTTACGAGATTAGGTTATAAGGGATTAATTAAGTAAACCACAGGAAACTAAAGATGACGAGGGTTGGTGGGGAGGTGTAAGAGGGTGAGATGGGTTTCCCCTGCTCTCCACAGGTCTAACTTTAGTAGCTGGATAGTGGTTACTCCCTACTGTCACCTTGAGCATTCTCAGGAAAATGATGCTGACATACACGCTCTTTACAAGAAGTCTCTTTTTGGGGGCTGTCGTCCTAATTTCCGCTTCTTGGCTGACATCTAGAAGGAAGCTTGTGGGAAATTTCTCTATCTCTATTTCTTGTTGCAGAACCAAGTTGTCCATTTGCTGATGTATTTTTTTTTTTTGATGGACAGTGCAGTTTTCCATCTCTTCTTGCTGTCCTGTGCTTTGGTAGTACCACAACAATTACATTTTCCTTTTTCCTGTGTGTTGCATAAAATGTCAAGCCTTGCATGCTTACATCAAAGTCATAGAAAAAGTGGGTCATTAAGTGTGGTGGAGTACGCCAGCTATGTTTAAGTTATTCCTATTGAAAAAGTATACTTTAATAAAGATGGTATTGAGAATAATTGATAATACACTTGTCGTGTATTCTTTCAGATTTCAATGGAAACCAATCATATTGGATCCATGGTGGGAAGGAACAAGAAGGAATGTTCTAAGAAGACATCGATATCCAGAACAGACGGTGTTACGAAGCAAAGCCACAATCCGAAGCCAGTATTTAGAAGTTCTATATTCCACAATCGTGAAAGGACAAATCTTCAATGAAATTATGGACGATGATGCGGAGAGTCTCACAATCAAACAGAATTTCAAGTTGACATACAAGCAGGAAGAATGAGGTCATTTGTGTTATTTATGAAACAAAGGTCAAGTACATTTTATATCACTTGGAGAAGGTGTTGTAATGAAGTTTAGAAACACAACCGCAGGAACAAGAGGATAATTTTGGGACAGCAGTGAAAACTGCAATTCATAAAACAATTTCTCCCAAATATAGACATTTGAAAAACAATAAACGTTTCTAAAAAAGAAACATAATAGCAAACAGAAAAATTACAAAAAATATTGTAAACATGTCTAGCTGAAGAAAGGCTATAAGGAAACACTATCCATCAGTACAAGCCAGATTATACAAATCCTTCATGTTGTGAGCACATTTTGCTTCTGAACTACCTCTGGAAACCACAGTGTCATCATGTAAGCAGTCTAATATTTTAATACTCATTTTTTATTTCATAAATGTTGTTTGTCTATGTGAAATTAACCAGTAATATAAAGGGACACAGTGTCATGTTTATACATGTAAAAAAAAATGGTATTCCAACTTGAGAACAATATTCGTTTATTTCATCAAATATTGTACGTTTACAAATTAAATTGAAGTTTTTAACTAATAATTGATGTGATCTACTATATACAGGAAGACATAATTGCTTAACATGACCTTGTATTGATTGGGGATTATGTCAGTCATATTTACTGACCAAATTCATCATTCAACATTATTGTGCTGTTGTATAATTTGGCACTCTGTAGCCATTATTAGGTCCCACCTCACTGCATGTAAGACCTTGATCATGCCTTGGGATACCTGTATCCCAGCTGACTGTGCCACAGCCTGTGGAGAAAGACGTGCTATTTGATGAAATGCCAGTAGTTTTGTGACACAGCAGCCAATCAGACTGACCCTTTTGGATATAAATGTGCATTATTACAGCAAAGAAAGATTAATTCACCTTGAGGAGGCACAGGGAGGAACATTCTACAGAACTCTTGAAGATCTTGGACACCCAGCTAATTTGCTCAACACATAAGTTGTTGACTTCCGGACTCTGCAGTGATGTAATGAATTCCATATATTTGTCATAAAGCTGATGGCTCACGCTCATGCTTTTTTTCCTCCTCTGGTGGAGTGTGTGGCCTTTGTTGTTATGATTTTCTGAATGTTTTATAGAGTTTTCATTCCCCAGAATTTTGCTTCTTGGTGCAGAAGAACATAGATGACTGTTGTAACTAGTGATTTCCCCATGCCTGTACCTCTCTTCCCTATTTGGTTCACTCCTTCTCTCTCTCTCTCCCCCTCCTCCTCTTCCCCTAGTAGTACGTTCCATCCCTGTAGAATCTTGGTGTGAAGCTCACCTTAGAATGTTGGTGTTCTTCACTTGTTCAGCTGGTGCTGGAGGATCTGTAGCTGAATAAACGCCCTTCTCTTGACCAACTTGTGTGGAGGCGATTATTTAACATTTTAGCGACGATTCAGCTGTGCTGGGGGCAGCGCAGATCCTTTCCCCAGTTTCTATCACCAGCTGCCAGCGCTCCCACCTGCGAGGTGGAAGTAATAGAGCCAAAGTTCCTGCTGTGAGAGGCACCTTCGTTTATGGGCATATTCGCTCATTCTCATGCCGTGACCACTATCCTGTGTGCTACTGAGGGAGAATTTCAATCTCATAGCGTTCCTGCTTCTGCAATTCAACTGTTGGGTGAGTGTTCTGCGCGTTTGAGGCAGTCTGCAGCGCTTCCTCTCACTTTCCTGTTTCGCTCGGCGGCGCTTATCTGAGTGTTGCCTGGCTTGCCTCTGTCACACCGTAGCCGTCTGAGCAACACCTTCAGCGCCTTCACCCCTCTGCCTCTAGTTCTGTGAGTCCTGAAGGTATTGATCGGATTCCACAAAGGAGCCGTCCGTACAGCATTTTCTGCGCCTTCACCCTTCAGTCCCAAGCATGTGGGGTGATCGGCGGACACCAGCCCGGTTGTCATCTCTTGGCCCGATCCATTCCTTTCCAGACACTTTGCCGCAGGGAGCGGACTGTCGGCATCGCGCTTGGTGGTTCCCGCCCCTTCCCCTCAGCTGTCTTGATTGACGCAACGCTCCGCTCCTTTTCCTCAGAGCGTTGAGCGCTGTGTCAGTTTCTCAGAGGGAGGGGCGGTCAGCGCAGCTTCGAGTGCTTTCTCCTCAGCTGCTCGAGTGACGCAGCTGCAAATCTGTTTTCTGTCAATTTCACAGAGCAGCTCCTGTGTATTCATGTTCCATCCGTGATTTATAGAGGTTATGGCGTGCAGCCCGAATCGCGGTCAGCCCTCAACCACGTGCATTAATAAACATACAGAAACCGAAGCGTAATTCCACTCCAGATCGGACGCACTGCTAATTACTATTTCCTCAGCTGTTGTCTGTTTTCCGTCAACTTCACAGAGTGGCTTTAATTACTTTTACCTCAGCTGTTATGACGCAGCCCGCGTCTTGTTCTCCTCACTTTCAGGCACTCCCTTGATTTTACCTACACAACTTCGCTATTCATTCAGCCTGCCAGCAAATTTCAACGCTGACAGGCACAGCTTGCTTCATGTACATTTGGCCACTTTGCTCGATCCTTCAGAATCCTGGCACTACGTGTTATGTTACAGAGGGGCTGCCATCATCCATTACAGCCTGCCAGTAAAGCTTTTCGCTGACAGGCACAGCTGCTAATTATACAAACTACGGATGTGCTATTAAACCTCTCAACCTTCTTCTTCAGTCGTGTGCCAAATATTTCAAATCTTAATTGCTATTTATCCTCAAGGCCTGCCAACCATTACGTCGCTGACAGGCACAGCTTATAATTGGTACACCAGAGTGTTCTTCCATTCCCTGCATTTCCTGACTTTAAGTGGTTGTTGCAATAACTGTATATGAACAATTGTGTTGTGATTTACATACAACAGTACCTACTTCACCTTTACTGTAGCATTATCAGTGATTTTATGACAAGACCGGAGACTAGCATTATGCATAACCTTTTATTTACTACTTCTGATGCAGCACTTAAAAGCTTCATGTAGAACAGTATGAAGTCACACAACTCTAGAACATTAAATATAACAAATTCCCTTAACATTCCGAACTCATCCTCTTTTGTTTTCTGCTTCTGAGCAGATAAGTATATTTCTATGTATTTGCTTTAAAAGATTTAATTTAAATGTTAAAAGTTTGGAATGTATTAAATCTATGTTTTATAAATTAATTTGAAAGATAAATTGTTAATTGTTTGTAGGAAGTTTATTAGTTGTTAATTGATTTAAGAGTTCTTATTTAGAAAAGGTTTTTTAATTTTAACCCAATTTATGGGTAATTATAAGGATATGTTAGGTATTTAGTTAAGAGATTAGTTGTTTAGACGATTTAATTGAAAAAATATTAATAGTAGAAAAGGGATATTGTAAACAAAATCTAACCGTTTTGTATGCCTTTGAAAAACGTGTCGAGACGATGCGCGTGGAACGTAGTAGCTCGAGAGGCATTCAAGGACGCGTGGTAGCTACGAGAGGCATTCATGGAACCGTGGCGTGTAGAATGCGCAAGCAGGGAACGCATCGGAACCAGGGAATGCGAAGGAGGCATTGGCTTGTTATTTAAAGGAATTTGGGCGCATTGCAGTAACGTGCAAGGTTGCGCGTAACTATTGAAGGGAAATTGAAGTAATTACGGGCACGGCATGAGATGCATTGACGCATAGATTAGTATCTAGGCAACGCGTCTCGAGCCGGGTCTGTTGAAAGGAAAGTTACGGTTGAATGAGCAGCAGCTCGACGGAGCAGTTTTACGAGGAAAAGATTAATTTGAAACATTAAAGACGGAAAGGAGGATTTTAGGAGGATAGAAACAGTATATAAAAATAGGAAAATGGAGAAAAAGGAGGAATATATGATTTATTAAAAAAAGAGAGTATATAAATTAATTGTAGGAGTAAGTAGAATTTATTGGAATATATATAAAAAAAAACATGAGTGAGATAGAAGGTTCAGGCTCAAAGGAAGAGCAGGAAGAATTTATTAAAAAAATAATTGAAAGAGAAATAGGTAGTGAAATGGAAGAAACCTTTAAAAGGTTGGTAAAAGAAGGAAAAAGGAATATTGGTGAGATGGAAAAAGAAGAGGAGGAATTTTGGAGTATTTCAGAGGAAGAAGAAAATGTAAACAAAGGTCCAGGAGGAAAATGTTTGAAAAAAAGGAAACATAATCAGAATAATAAAGATGGAAAAGATAAAAAAGAAGGACCTTCAACAAGTGGAAGGTCAGTGATGTGTGTCCTAAGCGGCACAAAAAAGAGGCGGGATAACCCTGCAAATGAAAGGGGCTTACAGCCTGATTGGACCCAGTATGATGAAAATAATGAATTTGACGAATATGTTTTAGATCTGGATTATAATGAGGAAAGGGGTGAACGTAATTTAATGAGAACTGAATGTTCAAGGCCAATCATTGATATAAAAGAGACCATGACACCAAATTTAGACCCTGATTTGATAACTTACTTATTCAAATTAGGGCGTGATCCAAGGAAAGGACTAGAAAGGTCTCTTAAGCAATGTGAGGACAAGTTGCTAGACATTTTAGGGCCAGTATCAAGAATATTTGTCATGGTGGAGGAATCGTATCTCAATGATACTGAAATGGATATAAATCTTTTAAGAGGATGGAGTCAGAGGGCAATTTGTTTTATTGGCAATGCCAATGCAAGTTTAATAGCAGAAAGAAGAAAAGCGGTGCTGTTTACAATTAGCCCTAAACTGGGTGATTTCGCTAAGAAGGAGTCAAGTGAGGAACCGAAAGGATTGCTTTTCGGAGACGGATTAGTGAAGTCATTAGGCAAGCATGTCCAGACTTTTACTGCTTTAGATAAAGCACATGCATCAATGAGGAGAGTTTTTGGGAATAATGCTTTATATGGAAGGGCCGGAAGGCGGGGTCAGACTTTCGGCCGAGGATATGGAAGAGGCCCAATTTACCAAGGAGGAGGAATATTTCAACGAAGAGGAAGTTATAGAGGAACCTCTTACCCAGGAACATTGTTTCCTCAGAGGGGAAGAGGTGGAAGAAACAGATATACACGTGGAAGAGGAAATTTACAGACAGGAAGTCAGTCAAGTCAAGGTGAGTACGAAAGATTTAATTGGTTGTATCCAGAAAAACACAGGAGGAAGGTTGAAAGATTTCATAGGGAAATGGAAGGAAATAACAGAGGATGCATGGGTCATTGGAACGGTAAGAGGTTTTGTAATAGATTTAATAACAGAACCGGTTCAAGAGAAGGAACCAGGAAATATTATGTTCAAAGAAGAGGTACAGAATATTGTGGAGAAGGAAATAAAAGAAATGTTAGACAAGAAAGCTATAATAGAAAATCCAGAGTGCAAGAAGGGGTTTGTAAGTACGCTTTTTGTGGTAGAGAAAAAAGACAAAGGATGGAGACCAGTGATAAACTTGAGGAATCTGAATCAATATGTAGTTTACAGACATTTCAAGATGGAGGGAATCCATCTGTTAAGGGATATTCTTTTGGACAAAGATTGGTTAATGAAAATAGATTTGAAAGATGCGTATTTTTCAATTCCAATTGCTCAGGAGAGTCAACAATATCTCCAGTTCAGATGGAAGGGAAAACTGTTTCAGTTTGTGTGTCTTCCTTTTGGACTATCATCAGCCCCCTGGTGTTTTTCAAAAGTGATGAGGCCTGTTGTAGGATATTTGAGAGAAAGGGGAATACGATTGTTAATTTATTTGGACGACATTCTGATAATGAACGAAAATGTGGACATATTACGAGAACACGGATTAATAGTGCAGAGTGTTTTGAAGGATCTAGGATTTGTAGTGAATATGGAAAAGTCAGTTTTAGAACCAACTCAGAGGATAGAGTTCTTGGGATTTGTGGTAGATACTGTGAAGAAACATCTAGAGTTACCAGAAAAGAAAGTTATTCTTATATAAAGAGAGGTGAATTGGCTTTTGAGTAAGAAGGAGGTAACCTTGAGACAGTTAGCAAGGGTGATTGGTCTTCTTTCATCGTCAATTCAAGCGGTTTTTCCAGGGCCATTGCATTACAGGGCCTTGCAAAGAGTGAAAAAGGATGGATTGAACAAGGGTCTCTGGTATGGAGACAAGGTGAGGTTGGATGTCAAGGCACAGGAGGAATTGGTTTGGTGGTTAGAGAACCTGAAGGCTTGGAATGGACAGGCGATTTTTGGGACGAGCCCAGACTTTGTTTTAGAGACGGATGCAAGAGAGAAGGATGCATATAAATTGTTTGGAGATGAAAGCGGGTGTTTTGGCAATTCGCAGTTTCAGGGAGAAATTACAGAAAACGACAGTTATGTTGAAGATGGACAATATTTCTGCTGTAACTTACATAAACAAGTTAGGGGGAAGCAGATCAAAGGGAATGACAGAGTTAGCAAAGGATTTTTGGAAATTTTGCATGGAACACAAGATAAGTGTGTCAGCTCAATATCTTCCAGGGAAAGAGAATTTAGTTGCAGATTGGAATTCCCGGTATTTGAAGGATTACAGCGACTGGAAGCTGAATCCGTGGATTTTTCAAAAGATTCAGGAGGAGTTAGGTCCTTTGGAGGTGGATCTATTTGCTTCTCGGTTAACAAATCAATTAGAAAAGTATGTGAGTTGGAGGCCAGATCCAGGGGCAATAGCAGTGGATGCGTTCAGTCTGAATTGGAGAGAGATGCTATGCTTTTCCACCCTTTTCAATGATTCAAAGAGTGTTGAGACAAGTGAGAATTCAAAAGTGCAGAATGATTTTGATAACTCCGTTTTGGACAACTCAAGCTTGGTATCCTTCAGTGATGGAAATGGTGATGGGGGATCCAGTTTTATTGAGGGCGGAGGAAGGTCTATTACAAGATGTGGACGGTCAGGAACATCCTTTGGTGGAGTCAGGGGTGCTCAGCCTTCTAGTCTGGAGCATTTCAGGAAATCAGGAAGATTCAAGGATTTATCAAGAGAGGCTGCAGAGTTGTTGTATGAGTCATGGGCTCCAGGTACTAGGAAGAGATATTCCAGCGCATGGAAAACTTGGTTACATTGGTGCGTGGGAAGGAAGGTGGATCCCGTTGAGGCAGATGAGGTCATGATTGTGAATTTTTTATCAAGTTTATTTAAGGAGGGTTTAAGTTACAGAACAATTAATTGTTATAGATCAGCAATTGCTGCAGGACATTCTTTGGTTGATGGTATTTCAGTAGGGAAAAGTCAATTGGTTTGTAGAGTTATGAAGGGAATTCGTTTGAGGAATCCTCCAGGATCTAGATATTCTTTTCTTTGGGATGTCAATGTGATTTGGAGATTGTTGGAGAGTTGGCCAATGAATAAATGTTTGTCTTTAAAGCAGTTGTCATGGAAAATGGCAACTTTACTTTGTATGATATCTTTTAGAAGATTGTCTGATGTGAGAGCTTTGGATATTTCGGGAAGATATTTTGAACCAGAGGGGGTGTTGTTTGTAGTTAAAAGGAGAACTAAGACTATGTCTGAGAACATTTTTTATCCAAGATTTATTGATCATCCAAAATTGTGTGTGGAGCCTTGTATTAGGGAGTATGAATCTAGGATGGTTGAATTTAGGTGCGAAGGTGTAGATCAGCTGCTGATTTCCTATGTGAAACCTCATGGGGCGGTTTCAGTGGCTACTATTGCAAGATGGGTTAAGAATACTATGAGGGAAGCATGAATTAATTTGGAAAAATTCAAGGCACATTCGGTGCGTGGTGCTATGGCTTCGAAATCCTTTAGTGCAGGTGGTTCTTTGAGTGAGATTTTAAAAGCAGCAGATTGGCCAAATGACAGGGTGTTCAGAGATTTTTATTTTAGACCAGTGGAACATGTTTCAGAACATGCTTTAAAGAACTCGATTCTCAGAGGTTAACTGTATAGAGAATCGTGATTTTATTAAAGACAAGGAGACTAGCATTATCCCTCCCTTGTGGATGGTGAAAGGAAGGGAAGGGAAATTTGAGATATTTTTTGGTATTTAAGATAAGGATTATGTTTTATGTTTTTAGTATAAATAATAAGTTTGTTAAGAAGAAATTGTAATTGTGTTTTTTATTGCAGATCAACATTAATGGATTGATGTTTTTTGTGGATAAGAGATTTGGAGAATATTTTCAAGAAAGAGAGAAGAGAAACAAAAGAGGATGAGTTCGGAATGTTAAGGGACTTTGTTATATTTAATGTTCTAGAGTTGTGTGACTTCATACTGTTCTACATGAAGCTTTTAAGTGCTGCATCAGAAGTAGTAAATAAAAGGTTATGCATAATGCTAGTCTCCTTGTCTTTAATAAAATCACGATTCTCTATACAGTTAACCTCTGAGAATCGACATTTTCTGCTACTTTGCCTGCAGTTTCAAACTGGTACCTCTACCTTCACTTTCTCCTTAATTCTCTTCTCTGAATTCTTCCTGTATCTCTAGCTGCACTTCACTTTCTCCTTCTCTATCTTAACTTACTTTCATTTTCATTTTTCCCTATGGCTGCTTTTACAATGTCTCAACCTCCTTCATTTCTCAATGAAGCAGGGGAACCTCTTATACCATGGAAAAAATGGGTAAACCTTTTTGAGTCTTATTTAATTGCCATAGGGGGTGATAGGTTTTCATCTGTACGGAAACAACATATCCTGTTGCATAATTTAGGGAAGCATGCAAGAGAAATATTTGACGATCTTCCTGATTCTATAATTGAAAATGTAGATGTTAATGAGGAAGATCGTGGGGATACAGCATGACGTGTATCAAAACACCCTGAAGAAACTAGAAGCACAATTTGGGGAAAAGATGAATGTTGTTCTGGAACGACACAAGTTTTTTTCACGTTCACAAGGAAAAAATGAAAAAGTGTGTAATTATATTGCTGTTTTGAGGGGATTAGCCTCAACTTGTGATTTTGCCACTTTAACAGAATCCTTATCAGGGATCAATTAGTCAGATCACATGTGATAAGAAGATTCAAGAAAAACTGTTAGCTGAAGCCCCTGATTTAAAACATGCTATTGATTTCGCGAAGAGTATAGAACATACAGCGTTTTGCATGAATGAAATGAGGGATGCAGTAGAGGTCAAGCAGGTGTTGGACAATGGAATAAATAAAATATCCACAAAAGATATTGAGGCAAAATCTTCACCGGCTGAGTTTGAGAAACAAAATACTGATGGGAGCAAATTTAGGTGTTACAGGTGTGGGATTCCCAATCATTTGGCCAACAACGTAAGATGCCCTGCGAGAAATGTCACTTGCAGGAAATGCAATAAGAGTACACTTTTCTAAGGTCTGCAAGGAATTTAGGAAGAGTGTTACCCATATGGTTAGCAACGAACCAGTTCCTAAGGAAGATATTGTTTTCCAAATAGCTAACAATACGGATCCTACCAATAACATATATCCTAAATGTGAAATCCTACTTGACAATATCCCGTATGTAGTATTTGCTGACTCGTGTTCTCCATATATTCTCATCAGTGAATCCACATTTCAAGAGAACTCAGGAAACAAAGAATACACCCTATTACCTCCTGACATCAGACCGGGAGGATACAACCATGATCCCATACCCCTTGTCGGAATGCTTCTCATGCACATTGATTTCAAAGACAGATCTACGTTGGGGAAGGTTTACATCACAAAGAATAGTTCAAATTTACTAGGGTGGAAACACCAGAAAGACTTGGGGATCAAGCTGGATCCAAATGCTCCTGAACCAGTTTACCTTGTAGAAAGGTCAAATATAGGGAAAGAAATATGCGAGAAATTTCCCGAAGTGTTTACTGATAAATTAGGACTGTTGAAAGGATTCCTGCATAAGATCAAACTAAAAGCACAGCACAAACCAGTTGTCCACAAGGCCAGGTCTGTTCCGTTACTCATTAGAGACCCGCTCAAGAAAGAGCTTGACAGGTTGGAAGCCAACAAAGTGATAGAGCGTTTTGAAAGTTCTGAATGGTTGGCCCCCATTGTGGTAGCATCTAAAGAAGGAGGAAAGAGCATTCGCTTATGTGTTGACCTCAGAGACTTGAATTCAAACATATGGGTGGACAGACACCCCTCCCTAACATCAACGAAATGCTCACGGTCATACAAGGAGCAAAATTCTTTAGCGTTCTCGACCTCTCCTCCGCTTACCATCAGGTAGCTCTCCACCCTGATTCCAAGTCCCTTACCTCTTTCATAACTCCCTTTGGGGCATACCAGTTTTCAAGGATGTCGTTTGGCCTAGCATCTGCCGCTGCAGTGTTTCAACGCATAATGCAGCATATCTTACAAGGAACAGACAAAGTACTGTGCTTTCAGGACGACATCCTGATTTACGGAGCATCAGAAGCGGAACATAATAAAGTCCTAGAAGAAGTCTTAAAGAAACTTAGCAAGGCAGGATTCACCACTCAAAAGGAGAAATGCAAAATAGGTGTCGAATCTGTGGTTTATCTGGGTCACACCATATCAGGTGAAGGAATCAAACCAAAATCTAGCCTGGTAGACTCAGTCAAACTTGCTCCTGCTCCTACTAATAAAGAGGAACTTAAATCCTTTCTTGGCCTGGTCGAATACATGTCCAAGTACGTCAAAAACTTTGCCGAACAAGTCCATTCACTCAGAGAGTTACTCAAAAAAGGTACCTCGTTCGATTGGAACTCTCAGTGTCACAATGATTTCACACAGATCAAGCAAGCTATAATAGAGGCACCCATTCTAAGGGGCCGATTCCGATTCGGGCCGGAAAACGTACCGACCGACTCGGTACGGGAATTTATTCCGACCGACACGTACCGGCGCCGCCCGACCTGTGTAGTACGATGAAATGCATGTGAATCACGACCGAACCGCACGGAAACCAGCTATCCGGCCGGGAAACCACGCGAATCGAACCGACCGGCACACACCAGGAATGAACCCGACCGAAACGTACCCGCGAAATCCGACCCGCGCAGTACGATGCAATGCGTGGAAAACCAGACCGAGTCGCATGGAGCCCAAGCCGTACGACCGACACGCATACAAAACCCAGCCAAAGCCACCCAATACTCCACGACCGACGCTTACGCCGCACATGAAACCTAGCAGAAACACAGCGTGAACGACTCGGAGAAGTTCGCACGAGACAACTGCAGCGTCCTACTCGGTCAGAAGAACGTCTCCTACATGCACAAAAAGTACAAAGGGAAAAATACAAAAAAAAGGGCCAAACAAGCAATTACAAAGCCAATAAATACTGGGGGGGGAAACATGGAACAAAGACACACCCACAACTCCACCCATATAATGGCCACAAATCCCTACCATGATCCTTTGCAAATTCAACTGACCTGCCAGCACAGAACACCATCAGACAGCAACCACAGACACACTCACAGCTCATCCATCACACAAGCCACACACCATTAGCACCTCAACAAATAGCACCCTCACATACACCCAGCAAAACCAACACTCACACACCCTCACTTGCACACCCACACACACATCAATCACCACCCATCACCATGCCCCCAAAGAAGAATCCAAAGTTCCTAGACAGCGAATTGGAAGTCCTGGTTGATGAGATCCTCAGGGTAGAGCCCCAGTTGTTTGGTACATTGGTCCAACAGACCCCCATTTCGCAGAAAACCAAGATGTGGGAGAGGATCGTCGACGGGGTGAACGCACAATCACCATGTTTGCGCACAAAGGAAGACATCCAGAACAGGTGGTATGATGTGCGCAGGAGGGTCAAGGACCTACTAAAGAAGGATTACGTCTTGAGTCAGCGCACCGGCAGTGGCCCTCCTGCCAAACCGCTATACCTCAGGCTCTGGGAGGAGAAGGTGCGGGCCATCCTACCACCAGTGAGCGTATATGGACTGTCAAACATCCCAGAGCCTGGTGAGTACACAACAAATATACACAATATTGTGTGACAATACACACACATCACTGTCAAGGGGATAGTCAAACCATGCACCCTTAGCAAATCCACAGCAACCAAAAGATAATCATCCCAAGATGTGTATGTTAGTCAGATAAACACAATACATGCCATTTCATAGTGATATGTAACTGTGTCATGACATGTACAAACCCAACAACAAATAGAGCCAGGCAGTGGCACAAATCTAACCAACAAACACAGTCAGATATTTTGCCACCACTAGAACACCACCTCACAGGGAAGCTCACTGAAAAGAAGGAATTCTGTGTATGCTGGTGAAGTCAGTGTAGCCAATAGCATGATGGGAGTTGTAGTCACAGATATTGGTCACCCTCACAATTGGCCCATCAACACCACCCTGAACCATGCTCACATCACAGGGAGTGGAAAAGAAATGACAAGATGGCTGACACTGGGTACTGCTGTGGGGAGCACAAGGCCCTGCTGGGAACTGTGCACCAACCAACAGCAGGACACCACTGTCAGCCATCTTGCCATTGCTGTCACACTCACACACAGTGAAGTCCACTCAAAAGGAAGGAAGTATGGGCATGCTGGGAAGGGAGGTATAGGCAATAGCATGATGGGAGTGGTAGTCACAGATATTGGTCACCCTCACAATTGGCCCATAAACACCACTCTGAACCATGCTCACATCACAGGGAGTGGAAAACAACTGACAAGATGGCTGACACTGGGTACTGCTGTGGGGAGCACAAGGCCCTGCTGGGAACTGTGCAACAACCAACAGCAGGACACCACTGACTGACATCCTAAAAGACAACTTGCACTCCCTGCAATGGAAGCACGTTCCATGGTGGGATATCTGGCTGGGTGGGAAGGAGGACTGACAGCTCTGACCATATTTACAAGCAGCTTTTCTCACACACCCCCTTAACACAAACTCCACACAACTCACCTGGGAGAATGCAATGCCTCACAATCTAATTAAATATCCCACAAAGAACCACCACCCTGGGTTATGCTGTGTGAAGCACAGGGACACTCTTGGGACTTGTAGCCAAACAAACGCCAGGACAACACTGTCAGCCATCCTTTCAGCACAGGCACACTACCCCACAGGGAAGCTGAGTCAAAAGGAAGGAAGTATGGGCATGCTGGGAAGGGGGTGTAGGCAATAGCATGATGGGAGTGGTAGTCACAGCTCAACATCCCCCACCCACATGGCCCAGCAAGCTCACACTGAAGCATGCACACCTCACAGGGAGTGAAAAGCCACTTCAAAGATGTCTGACACTGGCCTCAGCTGTGGGGAGCACAAGGCCCTGCTGGGAACTGGGCACCAACAAACAACAGGTCCACACTGTCAGCCATCTTGCCATTGCTGTCACACTCACACACAGTGAAGTCCACTCAAAAGGAAGGAAGTATGGGCATGCTGGGAAGGGGGGTGTAGGCAATAGAATGATGGGAGTGGTAGTCACAGCTCAACATCCCCCACTCACATGGCCCAGCAAGCTCACACTGAAGCATGCACACCTCACAGGGAGTGGAAAAGAACTGACAAGATGGCTGAAACTGGGTACTGCTGTGTGGAGCACAAGGCCCTGCTGGGAACTGGGCACCAACAAACAACAGGACCACACTGTCAGCCATCTTGCCATTGCTGTCACACTCACACACAGTGAAGTCCACTCAAAAGGAAGGAAGTATGGGCATGCTGGGAAGGGGGGTGTAGGCAATAGCATGATGGGAGTGGTAGTCACAGCTCAACATCCCCCACCCACATGGCCCAGCAAGCTCACACTGAAGCATGCACACCTCACAGGGAGTGGAAAAGAACTGACAAGATGGCTGAAACTGGGTACTGCTGTGTGGAGCACAAGGCCCTGCTGGGAACTGGGCACCAACAAACAACAGGACCACACTGTCAGCCATCTTGCCATTGCTGTCACACTCACACACAGTGAAGTCCACTCAAAAGGAAGGAAGTATGGGCATGCTGGGAAGGGGGTGTAGGCAATAGCATGATGGGAGTGGTAGTCACAGATATTGGTCACCCTCACAATTGGCCCATCAACACCACTCTGAACCATGCTCACATCACAGGGAGTTGAAAAGAACTGACAAGATGGCTGACACTGTGTACTGCTGTGGGGAGCACAAGGCCCTGCTGGGAACTGTGCACCAACCAACAGCAGGACACCACTGACTGACATCCTGAAAGCAAGCTTGCACTCCCTGCAATGGAAGCACGTTCCATGGTGGGATATCTGGCTGGGTGGGAAGGAGGACTGACAGCTCTGACCACATTTACAAGCAGCTTTTCTCACACACCCCTTAACACAAACTCCACATAACTCACCTGGGAGAATGCAATGCCTCACACTCTAATTAAATATCCCACAAAGAACCACCACCCTGGGTTATGCTGTGTGAAGCACAGGGACACTCTTGGGACTTGTAGCCAAACAAACGCCAGGACAACACTGTCAGCCATCCTTTCAGCACAGGCACACTACTCCACAGGGAAGCTGAGTCAAAAGGAAGGAAGTATGGGCATGCTGGGAAGGGGGTGTAGGCAATAGCATGATGGGAGTGGTAGTCACAGCTCAACATCCCCCACCCACATGGCCCAGCAAGCTCACACTGAAGCATGCACACCTCACAGGGAGTGAAAAGCCACTTCTAAGATGTCTGACAATGGTCCTCTGTCGTGGGGAGTACCAGGCCCTGCTGGGAACTGGGCACCAACCAACAGCAGGACACCACTGACTGACATCCTGAGAGTCAACCTGAACCCACTGCAAGGGTGGCATGCTTCATGGTGGGATAACTGGGCTGGGGGAGAAGGCTGGGGGAGAAGGAGGGCCGGATGTCCACCAAATACAACCAATGCTGGCCATGCACACACCTCAACATTCACATTGAAATGCCTCAGGTTTGCAGGACAATGTGCTACACCAATATCAACCTCTGACTGTGACAACTTAGGACAATGCAATGTACAGGCCCGCATCCAGAGGTACAGTCACAACTGTCAGGTGTGTGAACCATTGATGCCTGTAGAAACATAACATACATTGTGTGTCTCTTCCAAAAACAGGTGATGATGGGGACACAGCAGCAGACGATGAGGAGTCCCTGTCCCAGGCTCCGGGGGACACTGAGCTCACTGGTGTGGAACAGCCTCTGCCCTCCTCAGATGGCGAAGACCTACCTGGCCCCTCCGGTGTGAGTCATCATGCAGCACCAGCAGGACCAACATCTGCACCCACCCCTCCAACAACTGCCAACACACAGACCACCCCCGGCGACACAGACAGACCACCGATGACAACAGCACAGGGACCCCGGCCGAACGTCGAGCAACGGACAACGACCCTAGTAACAACCCCCAAGGGGGCCTAGGGTCACCTGTGCGTGCCACCGCAGGTCCCGCATGTGTCGCCAGGGGTGTTGGGAGGGGTGGTAGACATAGGTCGCTGTTTGCAGAGGGGTCTGGACTGCATGATGACCCACAACTGGTACGCATTGCTGATGCGTACCAGAATAGCACCGGAGAGGTCAGCCAGGTAGTGGGGATCCTCAAGGACATTCAACAGCAGCAGGCTGCTCATCATGCCCGCTTGGACTCCCACATGTCCCGTGTGGAGACACACATGTCTCGCATGGAGTCCAAGTGGGACACATTGCAAGAACTGACAGCGGTGCATAGGGACATATTGACATGCCTCCGCCAGATTAGCACCAACATGGCCACACCTCCCTGTGTGCCCACAACATCTGGTGCTGCAACAACTGCAACTGCCACAGGGAGGGAGGAGGACTCTGGCGGAGAGTCCCCTGCACCGCAGCAGCCTGCACGTGAGGGTCCCCCCAAAGAAGAGGGGTCGTCTGAGGAAGGAAAACTGAGAGGCCGATGGCCGTGTACATCCCCCAGGAACCCAACACCTGTTCTGGAAATTCTCCTTTGTGTGCAAACTGTTCACCCTGTCGAATGCAACCCAACTCTCCCACATGACATGGGGAGTTTAAGTTGGCCCAATGTATCAGATGACTGTTGACTTTACTCAGGACATTTCTGCTACCAAGACTTCCAACTCATCTGGGAACTTTGGATTACAATCCCAATGTACAGCACCCACCATCCTGTGCACTATACTCACACATGTATGTAAATAAACTCACTAATACACCATACTTGCCTCTGTTGTGATTCCAACGTGGTTTCTGTCATGGAGATGATGATCTGCTAAATGACACTGTGCATGCTAACTGCTACAGCAAGTACAACACCGTCATGTGAGTCATGGCGACGTGACACATATGAGGGAGACACACCACTAGGGCTACACAACACATACACACCAGGGCCATCGGACTCATCGCCTACACTGATGTTGCCAGGAAATACAGTGGAATGCACAGACAACACACCTATTCAGAGTCCGTGTTAACTAGCCCACAGGTGCAGTAAGCAAATGTCAGTCAGATGTGTGACCACAGACAACGCACATCCCAAAGTGAAGCACAGGTTTATTACACATTTGCAACATGTTGTTTGCACTACAGATGCAAGGTAATCCCACGTGGCAGTGGCCACACAGTCAACAAGTGTAGAAGAAAGAAAGTCCAGGGGTGTGTGGCACATCACCTGTAGGGAAACGACTGCTTCCACCCTGGAAGTTGAATCATGGTGTCGGGGGATCACAGTTGACCAAACAACTCTGAAAGTACCCTGTGAAGGACAGACATGACACACAGTCAAAAGCACTGAAGAACAGGACAGAACTGCAATACTCATGCCCAATACATGTCACAAGATACCTACACAAAACCAAGTTAGCATGTCAACACTGTTGGGGAGTACAGACTACCTGTAAGGACACATCGCTGCACGCTTCCAGTCAAGAAGCACATGGCCACACTCAAACAGCACCAGAGCACCACCAACACATATCACGCAAACTCACATCATTGACATGACATCTCTGGATACTCACATTCAGCTGAAGAAGTTGGTGATGAGCTGTGTGCGGACATCACCCTCATCATCATCATCATCACTGGCATTGTGGCCCAGGCCAGGATCCTCCACAGGTGGCGGATGTTGGTCATCGTCATCCATGATGAGAGGCAACTCCTTCCGCACTGCCAGGTTGTGTAGCATGCAGCAGACAATGACAATCTTGCACACCTTTGCTGGGGCATATGGGAGGGCCCCTCCTGTCTTGTCCAGGCAGCGAAAGCGGCTCTTCAGGAGACGAAATGTCCGCTCGATCACTCTCCTGGTCCGACCATGTGCCTCATTGTAGCGCATCTGGGCTGGTGTCACAGGGTTCCTGAGGGGTGTCAGCAACCACAGCATGTTGGGGTGTCCCGAGTCACCTACATACAGACAATTGCACATTAGCTGAGTTGGAAAAGAGGGTGGAATACAACATTGCAGAACACACACAATGGTACAAAGTCAGTACACACCGACAAGCCAGGCACGCTGGTTCTGCATCTGTGACATCATCCTCGAGATGCGACTACTCCTCATCACGTAGGCATCGTGTGCAGAACTGGGGAAACGGGAACACACGTGTGAGATGCACATATCTGCAAGACATACCACCAGAGCATTGACCGAATGGTAATGTTTCCTGTTCCTGTATGCCTGCTCATGTGCCTGTGGTGGTACCAAAGCCACATGTGTCCCATCAATGGAGCCAATGACATGCAGCATCCTCCCCAGGGCATAGAAGTCACTCTTGACGTCAGTGAGTTGTTGACGTTTAGGGAAATAGATGTACTGGTTCAGGTATCTCAACATTGCCTCCAAAACATCGCGTAGCACACGGCTAAACATGGTCTGTGACATCCCACCAGCAGACGCCACAGTGTGTTGAAAGGTACCGGTGGCAAAGAAGTGTAGGGCTGCCATCACCTTCACCTTGGGGGTCAGCGCTGTAGGGTATGGCCGGCCAGGTTCCAAATGTGGGGCCAACCGCACCGCCAATTCCTCAATCAGCGGCCTGTTGAAGCGGTACCGTCGGATGCAGTCCCGTTCAACCATGGTTGCAAGGTCAGGGAATGGTCTATGGACAGCTGGTGCCCTGCAGTGCATAGGTGAAGAAAGAAAGATTGTCAGTCACCCCACATATGTGGCATAGACCATACTCAATATCACATGATACATCATTACGAGACACAAGTACCTGATGTGTGTGCCGTTCTGTAAGGACATGTATGGCACCTACATGGCCAACATCTAACATCACAGTTCAACATGTGTTGACAACAAGTTCCAGGTTGTGCTATGGGATATCATTAGGCTGTGTCACAGTACCCATGTACTGCTGTCACGTTCCAAACACACACCACAGTGACATGTGAGGACAGATGTGCCCCAGGCATCACAGCTCATTGACAGGTAGATTCCCAGGGACCCTGTATTGCCACATGGACACTGGCATGACATGGCGTATCATGAATACACCACAGCCAAACAACCATGACCCCCACAGGTAGTGGTCCCTGTTGCCTCTGCAGGACAGACATGGACGTCTGTGACACACACACACAACATCAAAGTCCATGCACAAACAACGTGGATGTGGAGACTGTCTCCCATTGTGCACATGGAATCAGAGACATTGTAAACACAACATGCACACAGACTGTGGAGGGCCATCACTATTGTGGCAATGGGTCACCCTGTGACGTACATACCGTCCCACAAGGGACTCAGGGGGTATGTGACATGACATACAAATACACAACCTGGAAATGTGACCATGCCACATGCTCTGAAATGAACAGTTGCACATCACAGTGGTCATGTGCACAACACACAAAGGATTCTGTCCCCATGAACACGTGCACAGCCTGGGAGTGGCTGCCCCCAAGTGCCACCCAAAAAACCACATGTTGACCCCCATACACAGAAAAGGTAATGCAGCCTTACATGCCTTAGGATACAGTGTGGACAGGCTGTGGTGTCGTAGGTGTGCCCCTGAGTCCCTGGAAAGTAAATGTGGCTGGCATACGTTCACCTGTGACAGGCATGGTGACATATGCGAGTGACTTGTACAGGGACGCGTTGTACAGCAATGGACCGATCGGTGCGCACGCATTGGCCATTGCATATGATGTGAGCGGGTACGCGTTGTACAGGAATGGACCGATCGGTGCGCACGCATTGGCCATTGCATATGATGTGAACGGGTACGCGTTGTTTTTTGAAATACGCGTTGTACAGCAATGGTCCGATCGGTGCGCACGCATTGGCCAGTGCATATGATGTGAGCGGGTACGCGTTGTACAGCAATGGACCGATCGGTGCGCACGCATTGGACATTGCATTTGATGTGAACGGATGCAGCGTTGTTTTTAAAATACGCGTTGTACAGCAATGGTCCGATCGGTGAGCACGCATTGGCCATTGCATATGATGCGAGCGGGTGCAGCGTTGTACAGCAATGGTCCGATCGGTGCGCACGCATTGGCCATTGCATACGATGTGAGCGGGTACGCGTTGTACAGCAATGGACCGATCGGTGCGCACGCATTGGACATTGCATTTGATGTGAGCGGGTATGCGTTGTTTTTTTAAATACGCGTTGTACAGCAATGGTCCGATCGGTGCGCACGCACTGGCCATTGCATATGATGTGAGCGGGTACGCGTTGTACAGCAATGGACCGATCGGTGCGCACGCATTGGCCATTGCATATGATGTGAGCGGGTACGCGATGTACAGGAATGGACCGATCGGTGCGCCCGCATTGGCCATTGCATATGATGTGAACGGGTACGCGTTGTTTTTTGAAATACGCGTTGTACAGCAATGGTCCGATCGGTGCGCACGCATTGGCCAGTGCATATGATGTGAGCGGGTACGCGTTGTACAGCAATGGACCGATCGGTGCGCACGCATTGGACATTGCATTTGATGTGAACGGGTACGCGTTGTTTTTTTTAAATACGCGTTGTACAGCAATGGTCCGATCGGTGAGCACGCATTGGCCATTGCATATGATGCGAGCGGGTACGCGTTGTACAGCAATGGTCCGATCGGTGCGCACGCATTGGCCATTGCATACGATGTGAGCGGGTACGCGTTGTACAGCAATGGACCGATCGGTGCGCACGCATTGGACATTGCATTTGATGTGAACGGGTATGCGTTGTTTTTTGAAATACGCGTTGTACAGCAATGGTCCGATCGGTGCGCACGCACTGGCCATTGCATATGATGTGAGCGGGTACGCGTTGTACAGCAATGGACCGATCGGTGCGCACGCATTGGCCATTGCATATGATGTGAGCGGGTACGCGATGTACAGCAATGGACCGATCGGTGCGCACGCATTGGACATTGCATTTGATGTGAACGGGTACGCGTTGTTTTTTGAAATACGCGTTGTACAGCAATGGTCCGATCGGTGCGCACGCATTGGCTAGGGCCTGGCATGGCAACGGACGCGTTTTCGAAGCTTTAACGAGTCTGATGCAGTGAATTCAGTTGGCCAGCCACAACAATGTTGCAAATTCATGGGTGTCATGAAGTTGAACTTTTGAAGGATGCTGTGGGCGTGTATAAGTGGTGCAATTCCATGGATTGGGCAGATTCAGAAGATGCAAACGACTTGGACCTATCACTTTGGACACATGGGACAGTATCTGCCTCTGCAGCACACATATAATGCTGGCTGTTCCCCTGAGCGCTCACTTGCCTGCACTACATGCTCCAGGACGACATCTGCCACCAACACTGCTGCTGTCTCTGCATCCTCTGGCTACTGCAATGGCACGTACTGTGGAGAGAGCCCCAGCCTTCAGCGCTGAGGAGAACCGGGCCCTGCTGGACAGCCTCCTTCCACAGTACAGCAAGCTGTATGGGAAACCAGGGGAGCAGGTGAGTGTGCTGTCCACTGCCTTACTAAATGTGCATGTTGTCTGACTAGCAAGACTTCCAGTGTGCACACCACTGGCTAGCATGCTCACTGAGTAGTTCTCACCCCCCAAAGTGTGTAGTTACATGCACTGAACAGGTATAGTGCAGTAACAGTGCATTCCAACAAGGTTTTACTTCCCAGGCAATGATACCATTTAGTAACTGCTGGTAAACTGTTCATAGCCATAGTTGCACTGCCTGTGTACATCATATGCCCCTGTGATTGAGACATGTATATCCAACTGTGTGATGCACGGATATGTTGCATGTGTAGTAATGGCCTTTTTCACTTTGTCATCCTCACAGGTTGATGCCCACCAGAAGCAGGAGATCTGGCTGACCATCGTCCGGGCAGTACGATCCGTGGGGGACTACAAGCGCCGGATCCGCAACTGCCAGAAGAGGTGGCAGGACCTTCGGGGCTGGACCCGGAGGATCGCAAGGGTCCAGCTGAAGCTGTCGCCTCCTCGCAGGAGGGGCGGACACCGGACCCTGACCCCCACATGCTCCGGATCCTGGCGGTGGTCTTCCCTGACCTGGATGGGCAGCTGAAGGCCAGACAGCAGCAAGGAGGGGTGAGTCCATGACTGCACTGTGAACTTTGTCTCTCATGCTATGTGCCCTCCTCTGGCCTGGTTAAACCTCCACAGTACATCAGTCTTGTGGTCCAGGACCCATGTCCCTCAATTGTGACATGCCCACTCCTCATCTGATACCCAGGTGTGGCCCTTACAGACTGGAAATTGTGTCATTTGGGTACTGTGTCCTTGCATTTTGCTTAGCTCAGGGTGGGGGACAGCATTTGTTACCGTACCTTTGTGGTGGGCTTCATGGGTGGGTCAATTGCTTACACAATGCCTGAGTTCTGACATGTAATCTGCGTGTAACTTTGATATGTGTTCCAATTGCTGATCTGACTCACCACATGTGCCTGGGGTATTTGGCACACCCCCATGCTGTGGGTGGGAACAATGTTTGGGCCTCAGGAGTATGTATATCAAGTGTGTCACACATGCTTAGCCACATGCCTACTGTCCAGGGCTCATCCCTCTTTCACGTGGAGCAGGACAGTCATGCCTACTCCAGGGCATACAATACACTCTGTACTCCCACTCCCGTGTATCAGCTGACACGTTGTGCTCAGTGCAATGTTCCCTCAGGTGTCTGCCTCTGTGTCATTGTGCTGTGGCTTCGTTGTCAGGACTACTGGGGTGTTTATCGGTTAGGGCTCAGCATGCCATCTGAGATGTGACCATGAGAGACAATACTTGTGTGACATATAGGTGCTTGATCACTTGACTGTGCAGACTGGTGCATGCGACTGAGAAGTTCAGGCAGCTGTTTTTCATTCACAGCAGACTGTGAGGTGCTCAGGTTCAGAGAGTTGTGTTTCATGTCTCCCATATGTCCAATTGGTATGACGTGGACAAATAAGAGTTCAGATGATGTGGTGTGTGGGGGATGGACATGTGCACTTGTCAGCTACAGAACTTGCATTCCCCATGACCTAGGATTGTGACACAGTGCAGACTGTTGTTGGCTGGCTGCCCTGCCCATGTGACTGGAGACAGTGATGTATGACTTTGCAGGCATGCCTGTGCCATGGCATTAAACTTCCTAAGAGTGATCCTACAGGGGAGTGACATGTGCAACATGCACCCCATTGTGGCATTGACTATGAGGACATGGGTGCATCATGGTGTCTGGTGCTGGTATGCATCACATGCATTTCAAATTAGACTCTGGCCATCCCTTTATCCGGACACCTGTACTGACGCAGTGGCAAGAGATGTGATGTGTGCATGTTCACATACTTCACCGTGTTCTCTGCAATGTCCAACAACTGGGTAGGTGGTGCATGTGTCCACACTGGGGTATTACCATCCGACAGGCACCAGACAGATGGGTGCAAGCTGTTTGAGGGTAAATGGGTGGTCACACCCTTCTGCTTACCGGCTCATGAGAGCACGACCCGCACTCTGCTCGTTCACTTGAAAAGAAGGAACGGTGTGAAATACAGTGGCACTTTGTTAAGCAATTCAGTAACACCGAGAACTGTTCATTTAATGCTGCTTGTCAACACATGAGCAGGATGAAAATGAAAGCATCAACAATATTACAAATCATATTTTAAGTGAAGCACAAAGATCTATGTAACTATCTATCAGTGAGCTACAGCCTATGGGGCAAGTCTTAAAAGAGGGATCATGAATAGGCAAGCGCATAGAAGGCAAATCTTAAATAAGAGAGCAAGAACCATCCAAGGCTACACAGTTTAAGCTAGGATAAATGCAATGAATTGGGTGTGGATGAGCTAAATTAGAGAGGCTGACAAAGCCAAAAGGCTAGCAATCAGAAAAGAGCATTACCACCTTGAGAGTAGAAGTTCTAGGCCCAAGATCAGGAGAATGGCCGACCGGGAACCCTCCCCATGCAATGCACTGGTATGAAGAGTTCAGGGCGTGGACATGGGTGCAAACCTTTATATGGCTTAATGCAGAACTCCTACCCACAGTTGACGTGGGCCCTGACGTGGGTCCTTGACTGCACGCTTACAGTAACTGTGGAAAGTTTTTTGAAGAACAGAGAAGTGGTATCATGGTGAAAACAGGGGCTTTTAGCAGGTGGTCGGTGCTCTTGACCGCAAACATAAGAAAAAGATGAGATAACTTTTACCGTAAGATGCTCAGAAATTAAGATTTTATATATTATTTCTCTGTCACGTAGCCGCCTTTTCAGTTTCAGTTGAGCAAGCGTGGAAAGTTTCATAAGTTAAAATATTGCAAACATTGCTTGTGAAAGAGCGAGATGTACCAGCAGAGTGTCACGTACGTGTGGGCTAACCTTATTCTTGTGACTGTGAAAATTTACAAGGGGGGGGCTGGTGCCGCGGTGGATGGCACAGGTCCCTGCTGTCAGGTCAGAAAGGCCTACAAGATTTGTTGTATTAAAAAATGATAGCAAGAGGCAGTGGCCTCTTGGGCCTACATGTGTGTGTGCATCTAAGGAGGTGGGTTTGGGCCTAAGTGTATGTATCTAAGGGGGTGTGGACCACTGTGAGGGCTTGGGCCTAAGTGTATGTATCTAAGGGGGTGTGGACCACTGTGACAGGTACTAAAAGGCTAAAAGAAAAATGGACAACTTAGGTCATCTATCAGGGCCTGACTGGTGGGGCCTATATGGGAGTGCCATGTTTCATTGGCAGAGCAGAAAGGTACGTAGGTCTGTGTTATATGGTAGAACAGAACCCTACTTCAAGGGCCAGGAGGGGTGTGAGTGCCATGGTTGACCATCAGACTGACAATTGGCTTCTCCTAATCTGTGTGAGCACTTTTGGCACTGTTCAACTAAGGATGCCAGGGCTTGCTCTGTAATGTGCTGTACTTACTGTGGTGTGTGCGGTCAGTGCAGGTGACTGATGTTTGTCTGTTTCCCTAATTGTTTGCAGATACATCCACGGCCACAGGAGGGGACAGCTCCACGGACCAGGAGGAGCTGCAGAGCCAGACTGGGTCAGCAGCCGATGAGTGGTCGGAGGGACCCAGTGGCACGGAGGGCGAGGGGAGCCACACAGAGGAGTCCTCAGCACCATCCACCTCAGCTGTGGACCACAGCAGCTCGGAGGATGACTCTCTTGTGGAGGCGGGTGTCAGCAGCCACCACACCCCAGCTAGTATGGCTGGCCCCGCCACCACCACCACCACCGCCCTCCCACCGGCTCCCATTCCAGAGGTCCGTGGAGGCTCCCGTGTTCGGGAGCGTGTCTCCTTCGTGCCAGGCACCGCACCCCCTGCCCCTGTGTCCCTGCTGCCCTGAGTGAGGAGTCTGTGTACTTACTACGCCAGCTCCATGTAGGGCAGACAGCAATGCTGAGTGTCCTCCATGCACACACCACTCTGTTGACACAGCTGGTGTCGTTCATGGAGGGCATCTCATCTGGCATGTCTGCCCTACAGAGGAGCAATAAGTCCATGGACTCCTCCCCGACGGCAGCAGTGTCCCTCCTCCAACAATCCCTCACCCCTCCTACCTCTGCCCCATCCACACTTCCTGGCACCCTACCTGTCCCAAGCACATGCACACCTGCACAATCACCCAAACACACAGACACGAGCCGCACAGAAACACCCAAAACAAAGGCAAAACATGCACGCAAGCATCCTCAGGGGACTGATACCACACCCACAGGGGATGGGGAACAGACACACACACAGGCATCCACAGTCACTCTGCAGTCCTCCAAATCCTCTCCCTCCAAGACCCCTTCCCTTGCCTCACCTGCAACCCCACCTAAACAGCAGCTCTTCCTCTGTGACCTCGGCCTCTTCCCTTCCGATCCAGCTGATCCAGCATACAGGGGGAAGAGGAAGTCCACCCACACAGAGGGGAGTGCCCCCTCACCCCAGGACACCCTCCCCCAGGCACAGACAAACTAAGGCCCCCACACGCAAGTCCCCCCAGTCCCGGAAGAGCAAGACCCCGCCACCGCCCTGCAGCTCAACCACACAGTCTCCTTCCTCCATCCCTCAGGCCCCCACAACACAGGTTCCCCTACCACACCCTGCCCCAGGTTCCCCCACCCACAGATACACCATCCCCAAAATGATCCGGCCTTCTCCCCCTACCACTTGCTCTTCCAGCCTCACCCCTGCTGCACATGTTTGTGCCACTGGTGTGGAGACCGTGTCCTCCCCCTCTGTCCTGCCCACCTTACCTGAACCCCATTCTACTCCCTGGAGATAGGCACTGCAGTGGAGTCCACTACCACCCCGTCTGACTTGGGCACTGCAGTGGGGAACCTGTCCACTCCATCTGGCCAGCCCACTGCAGTCGTGCCGGCACCCACACCATCTGACTCATGCCCCCCAGTTGTGCCGGCACACACCATGTCAGACACCTCCACTGCAGTTGTCAGTGACTCTCCAGCACCAGCCACCCCTTCCCTGCCTCCTTCTGGTGAGCCCTGATCCTGTCCCTGCGGTGCCTGGCCTGCCCCCCGTATGCCCCTCCGAGGGGAATGTCCCTGGTCCGTAGCAGTGCAGGCAAGCAAAGGGTGACATCTGCCACTGTCACCCTGTTCGGACTTTACTGTTGGACTGGCCATTGGCCTTTGTCTTTTTCTGGACTTTCTATTTCACACACATATGCTGAATAAAGCTCCTTTCTGTTCTCTGGTGGTTTTGCTTCAGATGTACATGATGTTGATGATGCTAACCATGCCCTTGCTGCAGTGATGGTGATTTTTGATATCATGAAAATGAAGTGTTACTGTGCAGGACCCCATGTGGTCCAGGGGGAATGTGTCCTATCCTGGTGTGTAGCCATGTCATCCTTTGCAGCAATATGAGGGTGTCATGTTTTCAATATTTGCCAATGGGATTTCCTACATTTATTTGCAATATCACATCTGTGGCTTACACCCCTGCACATCAGTTGTGCTTGCCATTGTTCAATTTGTCTATTTCCCTGACCGTGTGACCATCTCCACTGGACATGCAAGTTTGGGCATCAATGGGGAAGGACTCATCTGTGTTATCAGTGCAACTTGCTATACATGTGTGTTGGATCTGTGCAGATGATTTCGGTGACACTCCCATGACCAGGCTGATGTGACGAGAGCCTTCATTTTGTGCTAATTGTTGACTGAGTGACCAAGTGTTCTGCTGACATGATAGAGCCCTGCAGAGACAACGTATGGCACAGCTTTCCTTACACAGGAGTGGAGTCCCCTCATGGCAGTGTGTAATTCCGTGACATTGCCTGAGCCCAAGGTGTGTGTTGTGTGAGCATGTCTGTGTGTGTTCACTTCCATTTTGCTACGCAGGCTGGGATCCCTAGTGATGTTCCTGTTTGTGATGCTTGCTGAGTTGACCTATGTTCCCCCAAATCTTCGCACTGGGTTCTCTGGGATGTGGGTGCATGGCACATTACTGGTCATCAGGGTGTCATCCATAGGTGTGTTTGCTGTCAGGGCTGAGTTTGTGGGCAAACGCAGATGAGACACAGTCAGGATTCCCTTGGCACTTGTTGGTTACACAAGTCATGTAATTTACAGTTTGGGTTAGCTTTCAGTGATTGTGAGACGTTGTGTGTGTGACTGCTGCCACTCCTCAGGGTCAGAGCTGCAATGTTGGAAGTTGTCTATGTGTGTTCTTTGTGGGTGACCTTGACTTCTTCATTGGTGTGTGACTGTGTCCGGGATCCCATTGATTGTGGTGGATTTCACGTCATGCCCATGTACGGCGTACTGTGCAGTGTGTCAGACATTCACAAGTCTTGTTGACTGGCCATGTGTGATGGGTTTCTGCACCTTAGTTCCCACCACCACCCCTGGGATTGTCATGGGTGCATGTGCAATGTCACCAGTCCATGTGAGCTTCACTGCTGCACATTGGTGGAGATCAAGGTGTGTGGTGTTGAGTGTGTGCAAATGAGAGTTGTTGCACGGCTAGACCCCTACCTCCATGTTGGCCTTGGCTGACAGGCCGTGCTGATTGATTTGTGCTTGTGTAGGTGTGATGGTAGTTTGTTGCTCAGGACACATGACTGTGGTTCACAGTGTGAACGACATCTAGCTTTGTCATCACAGTGGGAATATCATGCAGGCCAGGGTCACCACAATGTGGGGTCCCTGGGGGTAGTGCTGTGGTGGGTCTGTCTCTTGCTGTGTTATTTGCTGTTCCTACAAGCTTGTGTGACATGTGTAATTTGGGCTCCCTCTCATCTAACGATGCCTGATTGCCCACATAGGGGAATCCGATCCATGAGTTACTTTTGTGTGGCACTGTATACACATCTGTGTAATTGTGATTCAGGCCTCCTCATGTGTTGTGTGGTTGCCTGGGGACACTGGCACACCCCCCCCATCACCTGTTGTGTTTGATATGCAGTGTGAGGCTGCCTGTTTGTGTTTGTGCATCTGCACCACTGCATTGGCATATCTTTAGTGTGCCATTGGCTGTATGTTGTTTGGTGGGTTTCCCCTGCTGTCCCTGGCACTCCTAGGTCATCAGTCAGCACAATGATCATGGTTTGTATGTCCCATTGCTGCCATGGTATGGTATTTGTTCACCTGACATCTACAGTCTCCACAGGATATCTACATTTGTGTGTCCATTTGGTGCAGATATGTGGGGCTGCATTATGATGGTCACTTCTGTCATTGTGTTATTGACGAATGTTGACAATGTCAGCCCCCATGGGTGATGTTTGTCTGCACATGGCCAAAGGTATATCTTATTTGCACTGCACTGTTTGCCTCACCCAATCTATGTTGCTATGGGACACAAGCACTACTATGGCACAGATGTGTTTGTTGTTCTGTGACCAGGAATCATCCATGCTGTTTGGCATTTGCAGCTTTTCCCATGACAACACTTACATTTTGGTCACTGTGATGATGGGGTTTTAGACCCCATTGCCACAATGTTCAAAATGTGCTTCAGCTATGGACCCCACACTTACCTTTTGGTCACTGTGGTGATGGGGGTTTAGACCCCATTGCCACAATGTTCAAAATGTGCTTCAGCTATGGACCCCACACTTACCTTTTGGTCACTGTGGTGATGGGGGTTTAGACCCCATTGCCACAATGTTCAGAATGTGCCTCAGGTATGGACCCCACACTTACATTTTGGTCACTGTGATGATGGGGGTTTAGACCCCATTGCCACAATGTTCAAAATGTGTTTCAGCTATGGACCCCAGACTTCCCTTTTGGCCACTGTGGTGATGGGGGTTTAGACCCCATTGCCACAATGTTCAATTGGGCTTCAGCTATGGACCCCACACTTACCTTTTGGTCACTGTGATGATGGGGTGTTATACCCCATTCCCACAGTGGTCATGGTCTGCTTGCATTGTGGAGGCCACACACATTTATGTGTGACACATATGATAGGGGGTCACATTGTATGCTCAATGTCATGTTCAGTGTTGTAGGCATTTGACAGAGACTACACACGCTTGTCATGGTGTTGGTGGGATGTATTTTTCAGACATTCCTTATGTTGGAGTATGCTGGTTGTGTATGTCATGCATTACCCGTCCTATGTGTAGGGGTGGTGAGGGTGGTAGGCATCCATCCCCCTATGAGTGGGGATGGTAGTAGTGACAGGCATCCAGGCCCCCCTGAGTAGGGGTGGTGGTAGTGGTAGGCATCCATCCCCCTATGAGTGGGGATGGTAGTAGCGACAGGCACCCAGGCCCCCCTGAGTAGGGGTGGTGGTAGTGGTAGGCATCCATCCCCCTATGAGTGGGGATGGTAGTAGTGACAGGCATCCAGGCCCACATCAGTAGGGGTGGTGGTAGTGGTAGGCATCCAGGCCCCCCTGAGTAGGGGTGGTGGTAGTGGTAGGCATCCAGGCCCCCCTGAGTAGGGGTGGTGCTAGTGGTAGGCATCCATCCCCATATGAGTGGGGATGGTAGTAGTGACAGGCATCCAGGCCCCCATGAGTAGGGGTGGTGGTAGTGGTAGGCATCCAGGCCCCCTGAGTAGGGGTGGTGTTAGTGGTAGGCATCCATCCCCCTATGAGTGGGGATGGTAGTAGTGACAGGCATCCAGGCCCCCATGAGTAGGGGTGGTGGTAGTGGTAGGCATCCAGGCCCCCTGAGTAGGGGTGGTGTTAGTGGTAGGCATCCATCCCCCTATGAGTGGGGATGGTATTAGTGACAGGCATCCAGGCCCCCTGAGTAGGGGTGGTGGTAGTGGTAGGCATCCATCCCCCTATGAGTGGGGATGGTAGTAGTGACAGGCATCCAGGCCCCCATGAGTAGGGGTGGTGATAGTGGTAGGCATCCAGGCCCCCCTGAGTAGGGGTGGTGGTAGTGGTAGGCATCCATTACCCTATGAGTGGGGATGGTAGTAGTGACAGGCATCCAGGCCCCCATGAGTAGGGGTGGTGGTAGTGGTAGGCATCCATTCCCCTATGAGTGGGGATGGTAGTAGTGACAGGCATCCAGGCCCCCATGAGTAGGGGTGGTGGTAGTGGTAGGCATCCAGGCCCCCCTGAGTAGGGGTGGTGGTACTGGTAGGCATCCATCCCCCTATGAGTGGGGATGGTAGTAGTGACAGGCATCCAGGCCCCCAGGAGTAGGGGTGGTGGTAGTGGTAGGCATCCATCCCCCTATGAGTGGGGATGGTAGTGGTGACAGGCATCCAGGCCCCCATGAGTAGGGGTGGTTGTAGTGGTCGGCATCCATCCCCCTATGAGTGGGGATGGTAGTAGTGACAGGCATCCGGGCCCCCATGAGTAGGGGTGGTGGTAGTGGTAGGCATCCAGGCCCCCCTGAGTAGGGGTGGTGGTAGTGGTAGACATCCATCCCCTATGAGTGGGGATGGTAGTGGTGACAGGCATCCAGGCCCCCATGAGTAGGGGTGGTGGTAGTGGTAGGCATCCAGGCCCCCTGAGTAGGGGTGGTGGTAGTGGTAGGCATCCATCCCCCTATGAGTGGGGATGGTAGTAGTGACAGGCATCCAGGCCCCCATGAGTAGGGGTGGTGGTAGTGGTAGGCATCCAGGCCCCCTGAGTAGGGGTGGTGGTAGTGGTAGGCATCCATCCCCTTATGAGTGGGGATGGTAGTAGTAACAGGCATCCAGGCCCCCATGAGTAGGGGTGGTGGTAGTGGTAGGCATCCATCCCCCTATGAGTGGGGATGGTAGTAGTGACAGGCATCCAGGCCCCCATGAGTAGGGGTGGTGGTAGTGGTAGGCATCCAGGCCCCCTGAGTAGGGGTGGTGGTAGTGGTAGGCATCCATCCCCCTATGAGTGGGGATGGTAGTGGTGACAGGCATCCAGGCCCCCATGAGTAGGGGTGGTGGTAGTGGTAGGCATCCATCCCCCTATGAGTGGGGATGGTAGTAGTGACAGGCATTCAGGCCCCCATGAGTAGGGGTGGTGGTAGTGGTAGGCATCCAGGCCCCCCTGAGTAGGGGTGGTGGTAGTGGTAGTGGTAGGCATCCATCCCCCTATGAGTGGGGATGGTAGTGGTGACAGGCATCCAGGCCCCCATGAGTAGGGGTGGTGGTAGTGGTAGGCATCCAGGCCCCCCTGAGTAGGGGTGGTGGTAGTGGTAGGCATCCATCCCCCTATGAGTGGGGATGGTAGTAGTGACAGGCATCCAGGCCCCCATGAGTAGGGGTGGTGGTAGTGGTAGGCATCCAGGCCCCCCTGAGTAGGGTTGGTGTTAGTGGTAGGCATCCACCCCCTATGAGTGGGGATGGTAGTAGTGACAGGCATCCAGGCCCCCTGAGTAGGGGTGGTGGTAGTGGTAGGCATCCATCCCCCTATGAGTGGGGATGGTAGTAGTGACAGGCATCCAGGCCCCCTGAGTAGGGGTGGTGGTAGTGGTAGGCATCCAGGCCCCCTGAGTAGGGGTGGTGGTAGTGGTAGGCATCCATCCCTCTATGAGTGGGGATGGTAGTAGTGACAAGCATCCAGGCCCCCCTGAGTAGGGGTGGTGGTAGTGGTAGGCATCCAGGCCCCCTGAGTAGGGGTGGTGGTAGTGGTAGGCATCCATCCCTCTATGAGTGGGGATGGTAGTAGTGACAAGCATCCAGGCCCCCCTGAGTAGGGGTGGTGGTAGTGGTAGGCATCCAGCACCCTATGGGTGTGTATGGCATTGGTGGTAGCCATCCCGCCCCTATGGTTCTGCTGTTGCTAGTGTACGTCATTTCTGCATCCCTATGTGTGTGTGACATATGTTGGGTACGTGTCGTTTGTTTGTGTAATGGGTGTTTGACTTACCGTCTGCGCCGTACGCGTCCGTACCTGTTCCGGTAATAGATGTAGAGTATTGGTAGGACCTGCGCGATGGGATTCATGGTTTGTTCGTCTCGTTCGGGTTTCTCGTGGCTTCGACTCGTACTCGTCGCTGGCTTGTTCGTCTCGTCGCCGTGGATCGTCTAGTGGCGCGAATCGGAGCTTATGTACAGCTCTCCCGGATGCTCTGACGTGCCGGACGTAGCGACGGGTTCGGCGCGTACGGAGTGCGCATCGTACTAGTCCGGCCGGAAGGTGCTGTGTATTTGGTTCCGTGCGACTCGATTCAGCGTTTACGGATCCGACTCGGGCGGGGAACAGGAGCTGAAATGGGTAAGTACGGCTCGCTCGGAATCTGGGCTGTTATGCACATCGTACTTGCTCGTTGGGACGACTGTTCGAATCGGTCGGGAAACACGCATTCGGCTGGGTTTTTTTCCGGACGAATAGTGTTAAGTGCGCTTCCGGCCCGAATCGGAATCGGCCCCTTAGTATGTTCGACCCCAATGCCAAGACCACTTTGACAACGGATGCCAGCATGAAAGGGTTGGGAGCCTCACATACACAATACGTAAAAGGACAAGAAAGAGTGATAGCCTTTGCATTCAGAACTTTGAAGGAACCAGAACGCAACTACTCCACGATTGAAAAGGAGGCCCTCACTTGTTATTGGGCTACAAATCACTTTAAATTCTTTTTATGGGGGATCCCATTCACTCTAAAAATAGACCACAAACCCTTGCTTCCTTTGTTTTCTACCAAGTGCTGGGAAAAAATTACTTCCCGTATCTCCAAATGGATTTTAGGTCTACAGGGTTTCAACGACACCATAAACTATGTGCCAGGCAATGAAAACTGTGTTGCCGATTGTCTCTCCAGACTTCCAATCACTAATGAAAACCCCCAAATGCACCCTCTTGATGAAACCATTCTCTCAGTAGTTATCCCTGCCATTAACAAGGAGGAATGGGAAAAATGCATGAATGAGGACATTGTTCTCACTGATCTAAAAAAACACTATCTGTAAAGGATGGCCGAAAAGTCTCAAGGACCTGCCAGAGTCCCTTAAATCCTTCTGGGTAGTAAAGGATGAATTGTCAATCATAAAGGACCACATTTACAGAGGTAATAGGATTGTTCCTCCAGAAAAAATGTACGAACGCATAATACAAATAGCCCATGAAGGTCACCCAGGCAGGAGCATGACAAAAAGCAAAATCAGACAAGACTATTGGTTTCCCAGTATGGATTCCATGGTAGAAGAGAAAGTAAGAGACTGCCTTGCATGTGGAACCAGTCTCAAAGCTAAAGTTATCCGCAAAGCTCCACTCATCCCTGTACCCATCCCTACTATACCTTGGGACAAATTAGGCCTGGACATTATTGGTCCACTAAACTTGCTCAACTACTCCCAAAAATACATGTTTGTACTTATTGATTACCATTCCCACTGGATTTCCACAAAAATGGTCTCCACAATCACCACATCTTCGTTAATTGAATTCCTTAAAGATACCTTTTCCAAAGAGGGCATTCCTGGCACATTGATCACAGACAATGGTGTTCAATTAACTTCCGATGAAATGAAACAATTTATGACTACATTATCCATAGCTCATCTCAAATCACCACTCTACTGTCCAAAAGCTAATGGATTGGTAGAAAGAGCCAACAGGATGATAAAGGACACTATTCAATTAGCTTTGACATCTCATGAACTCGTGGATGAAGCCATAAGACAGATGCTATGGTCATATCACATCACACCTAATGCTGTTGCAGGTGTTTCTCCTTTTGTTTCCCTTAAAGGGAGAAATCCTGGATCCAAACTTACACCCAATTGGCTCAATGGGGGGTGTCCAGTTTGGGTAGACAGGAAGTCTGTGCTTCAAAAAGCTGAACAGCATCAACAAGACTACAAATCCAGATACGACCAGAAATGGGGTACGGTCAACAAGGAATTGCAGGAAGGCCAATGGGTGGTCATAAAAAGGCCTAATGTACTTCGAGCCAAAGTTTCATCATTTTCTAAACCTATGAGAATAAAACGTGTCAATAACAACTCTGTTGTTTTGGAAGACGGGAGCACCTGGAGCATGGACAATGTAGCTCTCTGCTCCAAGGTACACTCCTCATTGTCCTCCAGTGAAGAAAATCAAAATGAGCCATCCTCCATCTCCCAAAGCTCGAAAGAATCCAGAAGTCGCCGACTTCCAGTTTGGGCGGCAGATTACAAAATGTAATCTTTTATAATTTTAGGTCTTATTGCATTGTTCTCTACTTATATTGTTATCTCCTTCACCGTGTTTATCCTCAGTTCTCCCTTATTCAAAGGGAGATGTGTTGTAACTAGTGATTTCCCCATGCCTGTACCTCTCTTCCCTATTTGGTTCACTCCTTCTCTCTCTCTCTCTCTCTCTCCCCCTCTCCCCCTCCTCCTCTTACCCTAGTAGTACGTTCCATCCCTGTAGAATCTTGGTGTGAAGCTTAGAATGTTGGTGTTCTTCACTTGTTCAGCTGGTGCTGGAGGATCTGTAGCTGAATAAACGCCCTTCTCTTGACCAACTTGTGTGGAGGCGATTATTTAACAATGACACTATTAGATTTGTTGATAATTTAGTTTTTTGTTCTATTGGTTAGAGTTATGAGAAGTTCGTTTTCATCAGATTCCTGAATTAAAAGTGCTTCACTGTGACTTTGAAGCCCATGGGCAAGTAGTTCCAGAATGATACACCCTCGGTACTGGCTATTCCGCGACTCATTCTTTTTTTGTCGAATGTAACAGTACTCAGCAGTAAGGCAGAAGAAAAACAAAGGATGTAGCATGCTGCCCCACTTTTATTACTTTTTACATTTACATTCATTTACCTCAGGTAATGTTCATCGTAACAATACCATAAAATGATATACAATTAACAATAAACATTAAAAGAAAAACATACACCTTACAAACTGTATTAAAAAAGATACAATCTAAAACAAACATTCACAGATTCAGGGTAGATTAGTAAATTTAATGCATCAGCCAGAGTAACAATGATCTAAGCTTCGGCCTAAAAAATCTTTGCCTTTAGAGAAGCAAAGCAAAAAATTTCGAATAGAACGTAGTTTAAATCTTAAATCTTAAACTTGACATTGGCAAAACAGAAAAATAATTTTGAATTTGTGAACAACAAAGGTAAGGTGAGATGCAGCCTTTCCCTTCTAGCTTAAACCAACATGTGCTGCTGAGTCCTGGAGACATGCAGTCGATACTAGGGCAAGCAAGATAAATGCTACTGGCATAGCTGGTGTGTGACATTGCTAGGGCTAAATGGCCTAATGTTTGTGGGGAAAATAATGCAAATCGAAAATAACGGGAAACGGCATTAATCTATGACAAGTCTTTGGGCACTGTTGTACCTAGTTTTGCTCTGTCAAATTCTAGTTTACACATTTAATTAATTAATATGCAATACATGTGTTAGTTGTATTTATGCACTGATCTCTGGTTTAGTCATTTTAAGAAAGAAAGAAAAGTTCTGGTGACATTTTTGTAGTTCATAAGATGTCATTACATATTGAAAGATTTAAAGAATACCTTCAGTCCTGATTTACAGAGGCATAATCCAAAACTCAATTGCAGCAGCCATGCGACAAACATGCTGGAATTATCATAGGTAGGCAAATACAGAGCTAGAAACTATAAGATTGCAGCTGGCTAGATTGTACTACTGAATATCAATAGGAACAATATCTTGATACAAGAATATAGAGGACAGAATATTGAGGAATAAAATATCGAAAGGTATAGATTTACTATTCCAAACTCCTCAACTACGTACTCATGAAATATATGTGTTGCATAGGTGTATGTATATATGTGGAGATAAGTATAGAAAATGTAGTCTTACTTGTCAATATTTTATTTTCAATATTGTGTCCTTGATATTGTATTCCTTGATACTGTGTTTCTGATAGTCAGTGCGCACACCACTAGCAATGGAGCCATCAGACTAAATGAGTCGTGGTCTGTATGTATGCACCAATTTATCTTTAGGCCTGGACAGTGAACCCCGCTCGTTCCAGGAGTTTTCCACACTCCGCGCAGTATGCGAAGTTGCGAAAAACAGAGCTGAGTTTTTCCTCGCTTGCACTTGCCAGCTTTAAGTTAGCTAGCGCGAGTGAGGAAAATCCAACGCTAGACCACCTCCCAGCAAGATTTCTCAATGCGAGCAATGGAGGATGTGCGACTCTCGCATTGAGAAACCATCCGTTCGCATTGAGGAGGCTGCCGCTCGATTAGAAAATCTACTCGAGCGGCAGAAAGAAGCAGCGCCCTCTTGCACTGCGCATGGTGCCGTTCGTGCTGATTTTCGAGCGCGGGTCAAACACCCAGCACTAAAAATCAGCGTGAACGGAGTGACCTAATGCACTCCACCGTTTGCGGAACTCCGCGTAGCACAGTGAAGTTTTTGGGTCACTATGCGGAACTCCGCAAACTCCACCCAGGCCTATTTATCTTCCAACAGCACATTCTTTATAGGGAGGCAGAACATCATTGATAACATTACAAGTAATTATTTTAATCAGTAAGTATTAATTGATATAGAGAACAGCTTCCATTATTGTAAAAAATGTTCACTGTTACTAAGTAACAAAGCACAGCCTTTCTAAGCCACCATGGCAGACTGTCTCTTAGTACCACTTGGGCAGATTGGCTCTCTAAGTCATCTCACATCCCTGGATGAGCTGAATGATAGTGATTATCCCAGTTTGCTTGTGTGCATCCCAACGTTAATTTCTTCCTTTTGCTAGATCACCTTTTGTCTACGATCAGCCATGGGCCAAGTGAGAATAAATGCTGTTGCCATCCTACATCGACTTGAAAAATGAGACTTTTAAGTTGTATCTATATGTTTTTACCTGTGAGTGTATTCAACAATCTTCAATAGGTGGAATTACATTCCTCATGCAAATATAAAAACATCTGGGTGTGAGCACATGTCTAACTTTGAGAAATCTAATGCAGGAAATGCTGGATTGAAATATTTTGTGGATTAGAGTAACTCTCTCGGGTGAGTGCTTCCTTGCTGTGTGGCTCCCAGTGCCACTATGGCAGATTGGCTATAAGCGCAACATTTTCAGTCTAAAGTGTTAATATTGTCAATATAAGTAAATGTGAAGTTAAAAGCAGTAAATCTCTGCTTCCCTATAAATGTTTACCTAGACAATATGAAGTTGTTGATATTCTGGAACCGAAATATGTATAGGTTGATATTTCTGACCTTGATATTGTGACATACAACCAGCAAACAATGATATCCATCCAGTAGCTGAATTTTGTAATATGTAATCAGGAAAGAGTGGCTCAAATCCCAGATTTCCCATTTGACAAAATGTGTGATTTTAATCAAATATATTTACTATGCTGGGATGTGTTGTCCTTGAATGGTCATAATCACAAAGACCATGAAATAATTTAGTTCAGGAAAAGAGATGAAGCCTCCCCTTCCAGCAAGTGGGAGCTATTTAACAGCTCGGGTTTACTGGAAGCGGAGTGTTTGCCGTCAGTTCCCGCCAAGCAAAAGCAACAGCTGTGTCCCAGAGGTGGGCACCCTGGGACAAAGCAGGAGGTGGCCCTGGGGTGTGGCGGTCCCCAGGGCCATATATTGCAATTTTAAGGGCCTGTCCCGGTGAGGTGGTGGTCCCCCGGCAGTACATGGGCCAGAAGGGAGTCAGCGCTGCCCCTTTACCCTTTACCCTTTCAATACCAACATTGGCCCCAGGGAGGTGGTGGTCCCCTGGGCCCTGTAGGCCAATGGGGGACAGTGGTTCCCGGGGCTCTTGCAGCCTCCGGAGGAAAGCGGCGCAGCCTTCTCCTTTTCTATGAAAATATCAGCCTGCCCCAGGGAGGTGGTGGTCCCTGGGCCAAGATTGGCCATGGGGAGTGGGGCCATGTGTGCCCCCTCCCCAAAATGTATTATGTGTATTATAATGTATGCCCCCAGACCTGGCCCACCCTTTGGGACCCCATGAGCAGAGCTAAGGGGTCACGGTATTCCAACCCAGCCCCACATTCTTTGTTTTTTAATGTTTTTTCAGGGACTCGGCTAAAGCCGAGTCCCAAGATGGCTGCCAACACTTCCTGGTGGATGTTTTGGTAGCCAATCACATCTCAGCACGAGATCGTGATTTGCCGAGCCTTCGTGTCCCTAGATATACAAATTTGGATTGTTTTTAAATATCTCTAAAACTACCAAACGGATTTACACCAAATAGCAAAAACCACTCTTTCTGGACTAAGAGCTAGCTTTTTGACAAATTTGGTGTAATTACGTCCAGCCGTTTGGGCTGTAGTCTTGTTCAAAATCCCCATGGGAATAACATGGGAAACACACTTTTTTTGACCCCCCTTTTTCTCGAGCCCTGCTTGATGGATCACCCGAAAACATTCCATGCACAACTAGAATGATGGGCACACTTTTTTTGGAAAGGTTTGTAAAGATTCGTCAAACGGCGCCAAAGATATAGGAAAGTCAAAAAACGCTTTTCTATGGAAACATGGTCCTAAATATAACTACCAACTGGTGACTGTAAGATATATATATATATATATATATATATTCATATATATATTCAGCCGAAATGCATTGGCCATAATGGAACGCCTGTTTTAAAACTTATGTGTTATCATCATAAATATCGATGGCGTGTTGCTGTAGTTCCTGTGTCAATTTAATACTGGAAGATATGCATATATATATATAACAACAACCTCCATCGTCGGGCTCCCCCAACCCTGCAGGGTGACCATGGCTGATGGAGAGTCCCGTTAATCAAATCCACAAGTGCCACAGCCAATTTCCGGACTTCAAACAGCATTTATTTAAATGTTGCAGGCTGCATGCAAGTAAACTCCTGATGCGTTTCGGCAGAGATGCCTTAATCATAGAAATAGTGACTTCACAAGCCACAGGTGTTTATAAATTCATAGTCACGTGACCTATGATGAACACCACACATCCCATAGTGCTCTTCATACTGCAGTGCAATGCAAGTTATACCTAATGGGGTCCGCCACTGCAGTACTGATTGTAATTATTGTAGTCGCGGGAAGCTTAAATATTCATAGTGGCTTGGTATAGTCGATGTTCACATAGCTGCTGCCATAAAAACATATAAAATCAGAGCAGAGAGCCCGGATCTTACCAAGATGAGGCTGTTGCCTCTCTTGTCACCCTTTTCCATCTCTGGCATAGTAAGTATTTAAAATGCCCGTGACTACAATAATTACAATCAGTAACGCTGACCACCACCTACAAGGCCCTGCACAGTGACGGACCAGCCTACCTTACCTACAGGCTGAACTTCCACCAACCTGTCAGACATCTGAACTCCGCATCCCTCTCTCTCACCCACACTCCCTGCTTCCGCCGAAGCAGGAGCGGCAGCCGCTCTTTCTCCCACTTGGCCGCCAAGACCTGGAATGGTCTCCCCCTCCAGCACCAGACCTCCCCATCACTGCAGGTGTTCAGAAGCATGCTAAAATCCTAGCTATTCGTTTGACTATGCCCAGCAGCAGCTACCCCCAGTGCCTGGATACTCAACTGGGTGATATGCAGCGCTTTACAAATCCAAATTGATTAATTGAATAAACCATTTCTATTGAATGCTTATCTGTTTAATACTCACACATTTTACAAAGATTTTGCAAACTGTAAACCATATCTTGTTTTGTTACAATAAAAAAAACATTTTTTACTAAAATAATGTCAGAACAAAATATATATTATCAGGTCATTCTACCATACATACACTCACTAAAATACTTAATTTACTTTAAAACAAAATGTATAAATTCACTGATAAAACCAAAGGTTAAAATAATGGTATAGTTAGGTGTGATAAGAAGAGCTGTTTCCTTTTAAACAAAACCTTAGAAATTCACTGAAACAACCAAAGGCTAAAGTAACGTTATAGTTAGGTGAATTTGTCAGTGTCAACATTAACATTTTGAACTAAAAAATAAAACAGAAATTCACCAGTTATAGCTAGTAGCGCTAACTATAACTTGCGCCCCCGCCATACACTACTTATGGCCTCACATATGACATCACTCATGACATATTCCACAACATCATTTATGACATCACTGATGACATCTCAAATGACATCACTTAGTTTTCCCGCATATTGCTGTATACATTTCTATGGCTTTACACAGTAACAATCAACCACAGATATATGGAAAACCCTCATGGTGTATGGTGTTCAATCTGTATACAACTATCATGAGAAAGCTAAAATAGTGAATGCCAATTACAACACAAATGCTGTACTACAGACAGCTTTTATCTGTATCAAACCCCTGACACACAAATGAACCTATATTAAGAAGTAAAGTTGATATCAGTAGACAACTGAGTTCTGTGAACAGTGTTTAATCTATGGAGAGAGTTCATTCTGTACCGCACTGTTTGCAAACAGTGAAACTCTCTTGAGAAATACACCTCAGAGTATTCAACAGAATCTACTAAGAACAGTGTACATTCTATGGAACAGTTGTCAAAAAAGTCACTTTCCTAAAAAAAGAACCAAGAACCGAAGGTGCTAAAGATCATACCAGCTGCACCCTTCATACTGGGGAGAAAACTTAACAGATAGTCCATCTTCTGAAGCAAAACAAGCATGCGTACATAGGTTAGTACTGGTGCACACACTCTTCTATGTTATGTATAAATTATCATGTTGACTGATTCTCTCTAATAACTCAAGGCTGCTTACAAAAGTTAGTATCTACTTCATAGAATCTTCCTCCTATTGAAAACTTTTTCTGCAGAACTAAAAGATTGTGTGGAGCATAATGAATTCAAGTCAACTGTTACTTGCATACGGAGTTACTCTTAATTGCACACATTTATATCATGTTCAATATATCTATGCAGCTATGGTGTATTAGGAGAATATGCATTTTGTAAACACTTACACCCAAGCTGTACAAAATTACATAGAAAAGTAATATGGTACTTACCCACCACTATGTAAACTGTAAAACAAACTAGAACATCAATGATGTCATTTGAGATGTCATCAGTGATGTCATAGAACATGTCATGAGTGGTGTCATATGTGAGGTCATAAATAGTGCATGGGGCGGCGCCAGTTATAGTTAGTTCCCTTTTCTTTTTCTGCACAAAACACGCAGTGATTATGATGATAAAATGCGGATAGGAATCAAATTTTTTCTTCATATTTATACCCTGTCCGCTCTTGCACTAAAATAGAGTTCCTTGTGAACTTTAAAATATGGAGTTCTTAGGGGTAAAAATGGTGGGAAGATTGTGGTGAAATGCCGGATCTTGTGAACGCAGTGTCGGCGCACATTATCCCCTTTTCACCTATTTATAGAAGCTTGAATGTATAGTGTGTTAGTCAGAACCTGCGTTTATAAACCACCAGCTTCTACCTGGCGGTTTATAAAGAAAAACTTAAATTTATAGCTTCATTTGTGTGGCAACCACTTTTGATTTGACTCTGTGGTAGAGACAGCTTTAACAATGATAGTGACATAAAAACAAGTAATGATCAGCGGGTCAAAAGTTTGAGTCCTGGAATGATGATTCACACTCATATTTATACTTGCTTTAAAACAGTGCTTAATTTGTTTAAAAAAAAAAAAAAAGTGCCAGGACTCAAGATATTTCCGAAGACGTTAGTGCAGCCTGCATCACCACAGGACCTGTTAAACGTGCCAAACACCAGAATAAATGCCACCCACTAATCATCACCCACCAATTTATACTTGCTTTAAAACAGTGCTTAATTTGTTTAAAATAAAAAAAATAAAAAAGTGCCAGGACTCAAGATATTTCCGAAGACGTTAGTGCAGCCTGCATCACCACAGGACCTGTTAAACGTGCCAAACACCAGAATAAATGCCACCTACTAATCATCACCCACCTATAAATGAGATAATCTGATCCATATTAGGTTACCTCAAGGTAAAAGATTGGGCTGGGCATGCTGATATTATTTTTAATGCTATATCGCATTGTTAAACACCACTGCTCCTGAGCATATTTAAAAATAGACTGACAATGCCACCTTGTGGTGGGCTGTCAAATATGTGCTGGTGCCAAAAAATAAGTGCTGGTGGCGAGCACTGGCAAACACCGGCACACATTAAGCGCGGTCATACCTCCTTATTCAGTTCCTTTAACAGAGCTAAGTACTGTCCAGAATATAAATCCTCTGAGTTCAATATCTCATTCCAGGCCATACCCCGTCCGTCTTCATTTTTTGGTGTAAAATCATGTTCTCAAGTTAAGCCTATTTTAGCACGTCAGACCACCATTATCCAGAGTTTTAGCACTCCACAGATTTCCATTTAATTGATATTTGCCTTTTGACCGACTGCATTTCCAGATCTATGAATCTGTTGCCAGTTCTTTTTTCTTAGGGTGTGGAAACAGACCTCATAAACATACTCCTTGTTTCATCAGATTTGGTCCACCAAGCCTTTGCTAGCAACTGAGTGATATTCTTCCACTTCGATACTAAAACCAGATGTCCAATCATTTGCTAGAACCCCACCTCAACGGCTCCGCTCCCTGGACAGGATGAGTCAACTCCTGGACTATATTCTAATTATTTTTCTAGGCGTTACAAACCGCAGGCCTGATTTACAGGCCCTATGCACTCGGGGGGGAGGCCCCGCGGTCGTGGGCAAGTCTCCACCCTCGGGGCGCAACCTCCGCAATGAGAATTCTCCCCCACGACTGCGGGGCCTCCTCCACGAGTGCAGAGGCCCTTTGTCAATCAGGCCCTTTCAGTGGTGCAGCTAGACCTTTGGCCCCGCCCGGTGCGGCCCTGGCATTTGCCGCCCACTGCGGCACTTGAAGAGCGGGGGGGATGAATCGCTGGGGATTCGTGCACGGCCGCAGGTACGAGCAGAGGGTAGGGGGAGGCCGCTGCCCCCAAAACTCGTGTCGCCCGGGGCGGTCCGCCACCTTGCTACGCCACTGGGCCCTTTGTGTATAATATTAAATTGCATACGTTTAAAATGAGGATGTCTAGTTAGACTCCAGTCCACCCATCAAAACAGAGGGAGAAGTAAGGAGTGTGTGGGTTTGGGTACCTTGTCTTCCCCTGGGAACATGTACCTTTACTAAAGAGGATACCTGCTAATCCAGATAGGATTCCTACACTCCTATTTCCAACCTAAAGGGCCGGGGAATTCATTACTTGTTTAGAAGGGCCCTCACCCGCACTATTGTATTGTATTGTAATTGCATTTATATAGCGCTTACTACCCCTGACGAGGCGTCAAAGCGCTTTTTCGCGAGTAGCACGCTACTCCAGGACCCATAGAGGATTAGTGTTGAATTAGTATGGTGAAACATGCAAGTAAATTTTAAGTGGTGGATAGGTTAGTCAGTTATTTGGATTTGGAAGGATAGCAGAAGGATAGAAGAGGGAAAAAAGCTTTGTATTTATATAGCGCTTGTTACCCCTGATGGGGTGTTGAAGCACGCTACTCCGGAAACCCATAAAGGATTAGTGCTGAATTAGTATGGTGAAATATGAAAGTAATTTGAGTGGTGGGTATTAGTCAGTTATTTGGAGTGAGAAGGGTAGCGGAGGGATAAAAGGGAAGAAAGGTTTGCATTCATGTAGCACCTGTTACCCCTGATGGGTGTTGAAGTGCTTTTCTGGCGAGTAGGACGCTACTCCGGAACCCATAAAGGATTAGTGTTGAAAATTAGTATAGTGAAGTATGAAGTAATTTGAGTGGTGGATATGTTATTCAGTTATTTGGATAGAGAAGGGTAGGTTGCGGGATAGAAGAAGGAAAGAGGTTTGTATTTATATAGCGCTTGCTACCCCTTGATGGGGTTTTGAAGCGCTTTATTGGTGAGTAGCACACTACTCTGGAACCCATAAGGATTACTGTTGAATTAGTATGGCGAAACATGAAAGTAATTTGAGTGGTGGATATGTTATTCAGTTATTTGGATTGAGAAGGGTTGGGGAGGGGTAGAAAAGGGAAAAAGGTTTGCGTTTATATAGCGCTGGTAACCCTGATGGGGTGTTGAAACGCTTCATTGGCGAGTAGCACACTACTTTGGAACCCATAAAGGATTAGTGGTGAATTAGTATACCGGAATATGGAAATTGAGAAGTGAACGTGTTAGTCTGTTATTTTGATTGAAAAAGATAGTGGAGGGACAGAAGAGAGAGATTTTTTTTTTTTTTAGGTCATAGCAGTAGGAGGAGGCTTTTGGATGAGTAAAAAGGGTTTTTGAGGGGAAGAGTCAGAGGGGAGAGTTTATAAAGGTTTGTTTTGGGGGATCGGTATAGTAAAAAGAGGTGTCAGATGATGCAAGGAGGGTAGAGTAGGAGAGAGTCTAGAAAGGGTTATTTTGGGATCATAGTAGTGGTATGGGATAAATGAGAGAGTGGATGTAGAGGATATATTGATAGATGTATAGGGTGAGAGATAGGGTAGTGCATTGGAAAGAGTAGTAGAAAGAAGTTTGAGATAGTCAGAAGGTTGGGCCAGAGGATATATTGAGAGAAGTATAGGCTTAGAAATAGGGTAGTGCATTTGAAATGCTAAATTAGAAGAAAGTGATAAATATATAGATCCATAAGTACATTGAAAGTATATAGATGCATAAAGGAGGTAAGTATATATAGATTAAAGATATTGATAGAGGTACAGGATGAGAAATAGGGTAGTGCATTGGATATGCTTTTTCAGGAGGAAAATAACAGACACACAGATCCAAGTCTGGCACGTTTCATCACCGGGTCCTCGCTGGGTGTAATCACAACCACCGGGTGGGCTCAACCCCACTTTAGAAGGGAGCACTTCCTATGTCTTGCAGATCTTGCAAAAAAGTTAAAGTTGCCTAAGGGTGATACTCTAATAATAATATTTATTTAAAGGCAGCCTTAGCAAATTAAAAACAAAGGGGATGGATTACAGCATTAATTGTGCCTCCGCATCTGGGTGGTCTACATGTTTATTATTGTCCAGAAAGTCATCCGGTTTTCATCAGGACCTGCAAGAACCCAATCCGCCGGAGGGGGCGCTATAACTGAACATTGCAATTTCATGAAGAATTCAAGAGGACCTGACAAGCCCGACTTATCTGCTTCTTGACCCAATTTTGAGGACCACTATCTACAACCTTTCTGTGCTGTTAGTGGTAGAAAAATAATCCATGTCTTTGATGTCAGTAGCAATGTCTTTGGAGACACAGACAGATTCTTCCGCATTTTTGCTAAGTTTCAAAGTTTTTTTTGCAAAAGTGATTTCTCCGGGTGTCTCTAAAGTGCCTCATGTGACATCCCACACTGCTGGCTGCCGGGTAAAACGTGGTGCTTGACCACCCCATATACCAGGGTCTTGCTACCGTATCTACTACTGCCGAAACAGGAACATATTTGTGTCCACGTCCTTCAAAATATCCAATGAGCTCTTCTTCTGTGCACACAGGCCCTGCCCACGTGCATATCTCTAAAATCACCTTCCAAACACCTTACTTTTTAGAAGAAATTGAGATGCTCGGGCCAAAATGTACAAAGAAGGAGAAATTCAGGACAAGATTACAGCCAAATACAGGGCCGGCGCTAGGCATGGGCAGTGTGGGCAGCTGCCCAGGGCCTCGCGCTCAGCTAAAAAACAGGGGGCCCACTTCACTGTGAAAGGCCACACTTTCACAGTTAGCCTTCCTGCTCCTCCAGAGCCCCCTGCCGCACACAATCACAATACATATGAGAGATGTCTTGACCTTGATGGTCAGGGCGTGGTGGCATTCCTGGGGTGAAGGGGTGGGGGGAAGGGACAAACAGAGTGGGGAAGGCACAGCAGCTGGGTCAGCAATTATGTTGGCTCACAGTGTCGGGGACGGTGCAGCACCTCTGTTAAGTACACGCCATTCCCTTTCTGCATTTTGTTTCTGAGTGACAGAAGGCTCCTTTATTTCCAGGACCAGCAGGACACAGGTAAGGAGAAATGGGTGAGGAGAGGAGGGAGCAGCCAGATAAACTGGCTTTTGTTAACTTTTGCATCATCCATTTTTTGGGTGGGAATGTGCATTTAAAATGTATGTAGAACTGCCGTGGTAGGGCAGTGTTTTACAAAATGCCTCGTTACTGCTTCGAGGCCCAGGGGAGGGGGCCCCCTTTCCCTGGGCCCCTAAGCACTAGAGCAAGCTGAGTTCCAGGTGTGGGGGCCCCCTTCCCTGGGCCTTTTAGCCATTACTCCCTCTTTCCTTTCCTTTATTTGTTCCCTTGTGAAATGGATCCAAAAAAGAAAAACACTTTTGCTGGAAGTGTTGTCTTTTTCAGACATTTTTCACTTCCAAAGAGCAGCCTCGGGACGTAGAGAAATAAAAGGTTCAAAATGTGAAAAATAACTAAAGCAAGACAGAGTGGGTCGAAAAGGGGCCAGATTGATTTTATTCACACCCAAAACACATTAGCGCGACTTTACAGAGTTTGCCAGTGAAGCGCTACTTTTGTTTTCTTGTCTTTCTCTGAACAGCATTGTGCACCAATCCTGGAAGTATTGCAATATCTGCTTGATGTGTGGATTGGAAAACAAAATGCATACCACGGCTCTGTATTCACGAATGTGGTCTGCTTAAACCATATTGCTTACGTTTTGTAAGGATATAAGCAATGGATATTGAAACGGGTCCCCTCCGGCCCTACAGTCATGTCCTTAACTTTTCATGCAAAAGCACTCATTGATTTCTGAATAATAAGTGCAAAAGCGTTAAGGTAACCAATTTGTTCCTTCTTACATTTCATATGCTTTACTTAATCTTGTATTCCCTATGAGTGTTTGCATTTTCCAGGATGTTGTCACTTTTTTGTTTAGGCAGCATATTGCTCTTGTCTAGTGCGTAATTTGAATTGAGTCGCATCCAGGTGTTTATAGCAGGGCGCAATTGGGTTGTAGTTGAAGGCAGTGCGAGTTTCTCTCAGTGGGGCAGTATGGTGTTCAGTGGGGCAGAGGATGTGGCACTATGGTCAGAGCTGCCGAATTTGGAAGTGAGCAACCTGGTTCAGCCTTCATGACCAGTCCACCAGACCACTCTTCTGAGGGAGCACATTCCCATGCTAGACCTTGGAAGGCCTCGCAAGAACTTAGAAGCCCTGGTGTCTTAGCACCAGCAGGTGGACCCTAGCGATGGCAAGTGTGGGTTAACCTTGAAGCAAACACAAGGAGATGATGGACGGAGCGCTGAAACTTTTCAGACACTGACCCCCAGTCACAGATCTGGGTTGAATCCATCATCGTTCTTTAGCTCACTTCGCCACCCCGGTTCAGACACAGCTTTATGCAAATCACTCTTGACCAGTGCCTCATGGGAACAGTCCAGCCCGAACTGCCAAGCCATGTCTTCCCTGGACCGGAAACAAGCATCCTGGGACCGGTTTCGGGCTAACAGCCCTCATCAGCCAGGCTAGCTTGAATCCAGTGGCAAAGTGAGCAAGGGACCCACGTCTGGGCATACCCTGCCAACTTAGGGCAAACAAAGCAAACACAAGGAGATGATGGACGGAGCGCTGAAACTTTTCAGACACTCACCCCAGTCACAGATCTGGGTTGAATCCATCATCGTTCTTTTGCTCACTTCGCCACCCCGCTTCAGACACAGCTTTATGCAAATCAGTCTTGACCCTGTGCCTCATGGGAACAGTCCAGCCGAACTGCCAAGCCATGTCTTCCCTGGACCGGAAACAAGCATCCTGGGACCAGTTTCGGGCTAACAGCCCTCATCAGCCAGGCTAGCATGAATCCAGTGGCAAAGTGAGCAAGGGACCCACGTCTGGGCATACCCTGCCAACTAAGGGCGAACAAAGCAAACACAAAGAGATGATGGACGGAGCGCTGAAACTTTTCAGACACTCTCCCCCAGTCACAGATCTGAGTTGAATCCATCCTTTAGCTCACTTCGCCACCCCGGTTCAGACACAGCTTTATGCAAATCAGTCTTGACCCTGTGCCTCATGGGAACAGTCCAGCCCGAACTGCCAAGCCATGTCTTCCCTGGACCGGAAACAAGCATCCTGGGACCAGTTTCGGGCTAACAGCCCTCATCAGCCAGGCTAGCTTGAATCCAGTGGCAAAGTGAGCAAGGGAACCACGTCTGGGCATACCCTGCCAACTTAGGGCAAACAAAGCAAACACAAAGAGATGATGGACGGAGCGCTGAAACTTTTCAGACACTCACCCCCAGTCACAGATCTGAGTTGAATCCATCCTTTAGCTCACTTCGCCACCCCGGTTCAGACACAGCTTTATGCAAATCAGTCTTGACCCTGTGCCTCATGGGAACAGTCCAGCCCGAACTGCCAAGCCATGTCTTCCTGGACCGGAAACAAGCATCCGGGACCGGTTTCGGGCTAACAGCCCTCATCAGTCAGGCTAGCTTGAATCCAGTGGCAAAGTGAGCAAGGGACCCACGTCTGGGCATACCCTGCCAACTTAGGGCGAACAAAGCAAACACAAAGAGATGATGGACGGAGTGCTGAAACTTTTCAGACACTCACCCCCAGTCACAGATCTGGGTTGAATCCATCATCGCTTTTTAGCTCACTCGCCACCCCGGTTCAGACACAGCTTTATGCAAATCAGTCTTGACCCTGTGCCTCATGGGAACAGTCCAGCCCGAACTGCCAAGCCATGTCTTCCCTGGACCGGAAACAAGCATCCTGGGACCGGTTTCGGGCTAACAGCCCTCATCAGCCAGGCTAGCTTGAATCCAGTGGCAAAGTGAGCAAGGGACCCACGTCTGGGCATACCCTGCCAACTTAGGGCGAACAAAGCAAACACAAAGAGATGATGGACGGAGCGCTGAAACTTTTCAGACACTCACCCCCAGTCACAGATCTGGGTTGAATCCATCATCGTTCTTTAGCTCACTTCGCCACCCCGGTTCAGACACAGCTTTATGCAAATCAGTCTGGACCCTGTGCCTCATGGGAACAGTCCAGCCCGAACTGCCAAGCCATGTCTTCCCTGGACCGGAAACAAGCATCCTGGGACCGGTTTCGGGCTACCAGCCCTCATCAGCCAGGCTAGCTTGAATCCAGTGGCAAAGTGAGCAAGGGACCCACGTCTGGGCATACCCTGCCAACTTAGGGCGAACAAAGCAAACACAAGGAGATGATGGACGGAGCGCTGAAACTTTTCAGACACTCACCCCCAGTCACAGATCTGGGTTGAATCCATCATCGTTCTTTAGCTCACTTCGCCACCCCGCTTCAGACACAGCTTTATGCAAATCAGTCTTGACCCTGTGCCTCATGGGAACAGTCCAGCCCAAACTACCAAGCCATGTCTTCCCTGGACCGGAAACAAGCATCCTGGGACCAGTTTCGGGCTAACAGCTCTCATCAGCCAGGCTAGCTTGAATCCAGTGGAAAAGTGAGCAAGGTAACCCACGTCTGGGCATACCCTGCCAACTTTGGGCGAACAAAGCAAACACAAGGAGATGATGGACGGAGCGCTGAAACTTTTCAGACACTCACCCCAAGTCACAGATCTGGGTTGAATCCATCATCGTTCTTTAGCTCACTTTGCCACCCCAGTTCAGACACAGCGCGTCAAAGGCAAGCCCGTCTGCGCGTGACCCGACCGCGACCAGCGCCAGGAACCCTGGACCTCCGCCCGCCAACGCTACGACCCAGCAGCACTCCACGCACTCAACCCAGGCCGCAACAACAACTGCAAGCTAGCATCACCAGCCGACTCCCACGGACCCTTCAGCTGTCACCGCTGCCGGCACACCTGCAGCACCGCCAAGAACACAGATCCAGCACAACCCGCCCACAAGAACACAACCGAACCGAAGACCCTGCAATGCATCCTCCTCAACGTCCGATCCCTCCACAAACACGCCACAGAAATCTGGGACCTCCTCGACAGCACCACCCCGGACGTAGCGTTCTTCACCGAAACCTGGACCAACACCACCTCGGGACCGGACATCGCCATCGCCATCCCCCAAGGATACAAGATCTCCAGGAAGGACCGCCCCACCCGCCCAGGAGGAGGAATCGCCATCGTCCACAAATCCAGCCTCCGCCTGAGCACACTCCCTGACGAGCCCACAGAACTGATGGAACACCTTCACTTCAAGATACTGGCCAGCCCCACCGCCACCCTCCGAGGAACCCTCATCTACCGACCCCTTGGACCCCGCGGACCCTTCGCCAACTCCATCACGGACATTATCTCCCCGCAGGCCATCGCATCCACCAACTACACCCTGCTGGGAGACCTCAACTTCCACCTCGACAACCAACTGGACCCCAACACCACATCCCTCCTGGACAACCTCCACAACATTGGACTGCGCCAGATCGTGACCGAGCCCACGCACTCAGCAGGACACACTCTCGACCCCTCTTCACTACAGGAAACTCCATCACCTTCAGCCACACCACCGAACTCCCATGGACCGACCATCGTTGCGTCCACTTCACCTTCAGAACACCCACCATCCACAGACACCAGCACCTGCTTCCACGAAGAAACTGGACCAAAATCACCGACGACCAGCTCACCTCCTCACTCAACAACTCCACCCCAACCATCTCGGAAAACGACGACCCCAACACCGCAGCCCGAACCCTGCATAGATGGATCTCGGACAGCACCAACACCATAGCCCCCCTCAAGAAAAACAACAATACCCGCGCCAAGAAAGCCAGATGGTTTACCACCGAACTTCGAGAGTCCAGAAGCACATGCCGCCGCCTCGAAAAGGCCTGGAGGAACACCAAATCCACAGAAGCCCACGACAACTTCAGAGCCGCCACCAACGCCCACCATCAACTCATCAGAGAAACGAGGAAAAAAGCGATTGAAGACAGAATCTCCACCCACGCGCACAACAGCAAGGAACTCTTCAGCATCATCAAGGAGTTCTCCCAACCCACTAGCGAGTCTACCGACATCCCTCCCTCACAAGACCTCTGCGACAAACTCAGCACCTTTTTCCACCACAAAATCAAGAGCATCTACGACAACTTCGACGAAGACAACCAACACACTGAACCCTCACCAACCACCCCCGACACCTGGAAACCAGCGATTGACGACTGGACAGCCCTCACCACCGAAGACACACTGAAGACAATGAAGTCAATCCACTCAGGGGCCCCCACGGACCCCTGCCCCCACCACATCTTCAACAGAGCCGCCGACACCATCGCACCCATGCTCCGCCACACCATCAACCGCTCCCTGGCGACCGCCTCGCTCCCCGACGACTGGAAACACCCCGAGGTCAACCCCTCCTAAAGAAACCCTCAGCGGACCCCACCGACCTCAAAAACTACAGACCCATCTCCCTGCTCCCGTTCCCAGCGAAAGTCATCGAGAAAGCCATCAACAGCCAACTCGCCACATTCATTGAAGAACACAACATCCTCGACTCCTCCCAATCCGGCTTCAGAAAAACCACAGTACGGAAACCGCCCTCCTCGCCGCAACAGACGACATCCGCACCCTACTGGACAAAGGAGAAACAGTAGCCCTCATCCTCCTCGACCTATCAGTGGCGTTCGACACAGTCTCCCACCGCACCCTAATACGCAGACTCTACGACGTAGGAATCCAGGCAAGGCCCTCGACTGGATCCGCTCCTTCCTCTCCGGCAGGACGCAGCGGGTCAGACTCCCCCCTTTCCTCTCGGACCCCACACCTACCACCTGCGGAGTCCCCCAGGGCTCCTCCCTCAGCCCGACGCTCTTCAACGTCTACATGGCTCCACTCGCCCCCATCGTCAGAACCTACGGACTCAACATCGTGTCATACGCAGACGACACCCAGCTCATCCTCTCCCTATCCAACGAGCCCAACACCGCCAGACGCAACTTTCGAGAAGGCATGGAAGCCGTCGCCAAATGGATGAAAAACAGCTGCCTACAACTAAACACCAACAAAACAGAAGTACTCATCATGGGCCCAAACCCCGATGCCTGGAGCTACACCTGGTGGCCCCCCGCCCTCGGAAACCTGCCAACCCCCACGGACCACGCACGCAACCTGGGAATCATCCTGGACTCCGAGCTCAAAATGGACCGCCAGATCAACTCTGTCTCGTCTTCCTGCTTCCACACCCTCCGCCTCCTTCGTAAGACCTTCAAATGGATCCCCCTCGAACACCGAAAGACCGTCACTCACGCCCTGGTCACCAGCAAACTCGACTATGGCAACGCACTCTACGCCGGAATAAACAAAAACCTCACCCGCAAGCTACAGAACATCCAGAACGCCGCCGCAAGACTGATCCTCAACCTGCCAAAACACTGCCACATCTCCCAGCACCTGCGCACACTCCACTGGCTCCCTGTCGAGGCGAGAATCACCTTCAAGATGCTCACCCACGCACACAAGGCCCTCCACGGCACCGGACCAGCATACCTGAACAGCCGACTCAAATTCCACGCACCCCAAAGGACCCTATGATCATCCCAGCTCTCCTACGCCGTGGTCCCCCGCACCAGAAAGACCAGATCGGGAGGCCGCTCCTTCTCCTTCCTCGCGGCCAAAGCATGGAACGCCCTTCCGCTCCACCTCAGACAGACAACATCGCTCCCCATCTTCGCAAGAAACCTCAAAACCTGGCTCTTCGACAGACCCCTCCTTGATGGATGAAACCTGCACCCCCCCACCCCTAGCGCCTTGAGACCCTTACGGGTGAGTAGTCGCACTTTAACAAACCCCTGATTGATTGATTGATATGCAAATCAGTCTTGACCCTGTGCCTCATGGGAACAGTCCAGCCCGAACTGCCAAGCCATGTCTTCCCTGGACCGGAAACAAGCATCCTGGGACCGGTTTCGGGCTAACAGCCCTCATCAGCCAGGCTAGCTTGAATCCAGTGGCAAAGTGAGCAAGGGACCCACGTCTGGGCATACCCTGCCAACTTGAAGGCCTGTCCACCACAACCCCTATTGAAGCTCACCTCAAGTCTTTTGGGCAGGCCTACAAATCAGCACACCGTAGAGCAACAGTGACTCTGTCACTGAGGTCACAGGACCCTTGAGCAGGGAGGCTCTGAGGCGGTGCGACCGGTGAGATCATACTGAGCGCTGACTTCGGGTGGGGGCATCATGTTTGCAAGTATGTTATGTTTTTAGGTTGAAATCTTTTTTATTGGTTTAACAACAAATGAGATGCAGCAAGAAATGAAGCCCAGGTCATGAGCCAGCAACCATCGTATTGCTTCGCAGGGCATCAAAATAAACTAGGTGAACCCTCCTACCTCCCTCCCCCCGAACCCCTTCCTCCCCCCTCCCATCTCCTCCCCCCATTCGAGCTGCTTTGTCAGAAAGATGGTGATTGGGTCTGGCACTTCATTGATCAGTGCGGTGGTAGTTGGGTCGTGTCTTGGATCAGCGCGGGTAGGCGCAGTAGCCTCAGGTATCTGGGGCAGGATAGCTCGCGGAATTCAGAGCATAACAAGGCAATAAAAGGTCGCCATGCTTCCGCGAAGGAAGCCCCATCTCCTTGAAGCGAAAAAGAGATGCGCTCCATGCCGAGCACATACCATAATCGGTGGAGCCATCCCTGCATCGTAGGTGTTCTGTCTGTGCCCCCGTGTGATAATATATTCTGTAATGCCGCCCCTAGAGCTATACCTATTTGTTTGCCTTTACGGGAGTTGAAGGGAAATATAAGCCTGTTGGACACTCCCAGGACAACATATTCAGGGAAGCGTAGTAGTGTGGTATCAAAGTGACAGTCAGTCTCGTCCAGTACTTGCGTCCAGTAGATTGTGAGGGTAGGGCATTCCCATAACAAGTGTAGTAGTGTACCGTCTGCATCGCAACCCCTCCAACAAGTGAGGGAACGGTCGGGGTCGCTTTTGTGTAGTCGGGAGGGTGTGAGGTACCAGTACATCATTATCTTAGTGGCTGTCTCCACACTAGAGATGTTACGCGCTGAGTGTCGAGCTCTATAGTGAATATCTGCCCACTCCTTGGGAGTCAATGTCCGTCCAAGCTCAGCCTCCCACCATCTTTGGCCCGCTGACTTAACCACCTGTTCTGGGGGGCGTAAGATGTGGTACAATTCTGTAATGAGTTGCTTAGTGGACTGCTCCGAGCGCAGCCGTCGCTCATACTGGGTGAGCCTCCTTTCTGCTCCCGGGCGAACCTGGGGCTGCATAGCCTAATGTCGTATTTGCAAATAATGGTATCGCTCGGTTTCGGGCATGTCGAAGTCATATTTAAAATCCTCGAAGGACCGAGGGCCCTCTAAGTCAAATAAATGCCCTATAGACCTGCGCCCCGCTTTGTCCCAGTGTCTAAATGCTTCCCATTCAAGGCCCAGTGAGAAATTTGGGTTTTCAGTAATAGGAGTGAGGGGCGATGGAAAAGTTGTCAAACCGTTGCGTGTGGCTGTGGCATCCCAAGCTTTCAAGGTGGCTCGCACCACAGGTGAGCCATATAACCCAGGGGGTCTGGAGGCTTTGCAAAGGAAGGGGACCTTCCAGAGAGACTGTCCTGCTAGCGCTCGCTCCATAAAGAGCCAGTTCTTCTCAGATTCCGGCTGGGCCCATTCCAGAAGGGATCGTAGCTGTGTCGCTTTATAATAGCTGTCAAGGTCGGGGATCCCCAGGCCTCCCTCCTCATGGGGTCTGAAGCTCAGGTCCTTATTGATTCACGGTCTCTTGTCTGCCCAAACGAAAGTAATAAATTCAGACTGAAGCTGTTTCAATACCCCGGGGTGCGGCTCCACTGGAAGAGTCTGAAAAAGGTATAAGACCTTGGGAAGTATGCCACCCGGCCCAGCCACGAAAGACCAAATGGGCGCCATCTTTTCAACTCCTGCCGGGTCTGTCGCAGTAATCGAGTATAGTTCAGGGATACTGTCTCGGCGGTAGACAATGCCAGTATGATGCCCAGGTACGGGATGGCTTGCTGGTCCCAGCGAATGGGACACACCTGAGTCAAGGCAGCAGCAGTTGTCTGTTGTAAGGAGAAGCCCAGTGCTTGTGACTTGGCCACATTAACCTTAAATCCAGAGGCTGCCAAAAATTCCTCTAGCTCGGCCAAAAAGGTTGGGACTGAGGTCCGGAGGGACTCCAGCGTGGTGATAACATCGTCCGCGTAGAGGCTAATGGTGTGTCGCTCTCCCCCAAAGAGAATCCCCTTCATCTGCTGATATTCGCGAACTCCTTGTGCTAACGGCTCCATATAGAGAGCAAACAGAAGGGGGGAGAATGGAGAGCCCTGGCGCCTGCCTCTGGTTGTATAGAAGGGGTCGGAGGTGAAGCCATTCACCCGAACCGTGGCTGAGGGGCGGCTGTAGCCGCTGAACACCCATTGGCGGAATCGATGCCCAACCCCAAACCTCTCCAAGACAGTCTCCAGAAAGGGCCAATGAACCCTGTTGAACGCCTTTTCGGCGTCGACCGATATTAAAACGCGTTCTTCCGTCTGACGATGTGCCTTATCCAGAAGGTGCAGCAGCCTTCTGGTATTATCGCTGCACTGTCTGGTCGCAACGAATCCGGCTTGGTCCGGTTCTATCAATCCCGGCATCATAGGTCCCAACCTATACGCTAGGATCCCGGTAAAGATCTTAAAATCTATGTTCAGCAAGGATATCGGCCTGTAAGAGGCACAATATCGGTTGTCCTTGCCAGGTTTGGGCAGGACTGCTACTGACGCCAAGAGCATTGTGGGCGGCAGCTCCATAGTGCCATCGACAGCGTTAAAAAGTCGGGTCAATATTGGGGCCAGAATTGAGCAAAAGGTTTTGTAAAAAATGGCGGTAAACCCATCTGGGCCATAGGATTTGAGAAGTTTAAGTCGAGCTATGGCCGAGATGACCTCTTCGACCCTAATGGGGCTATCTAGAGTACCAGCCTGGTCGGGCGTCAACTGTGAGTGCGTTATGCCCTGACAATATTTGGAGGGGTTCTGATCAGACAGTGACTGAGCAGCATACAAATTCGAGTAGTAATCCCGGAATTCGTTAGCTATATCTTCCTCCCGTGTGAGCTCCGCACCCCCTTCAGTCAGGAGAAGCGGGACTGTTGCTGCCTGCCGCTGAGCGCGCAATTCATGAGCCAACAAGCGGCCGCATTTGTCCCCCTCAGTATAGAATGTGTGCCTCAAGCGAGGGGCGGCATGCTCCGCTCTGTCCAGGTCTAGACTGGCTAGCTGAGCCTGTGCTGCTTTTAATTTCCTCCGAATTCGGGGGGCCCCTGTCCTCTTGTGAATCCCTTCCAGTTCCAATACTTGCTTAGAGAGTTCCTCCCTTTTCTCTCTGCGTACCCTATTGTCAGCGGCTGACGTGGCTATAAAGTCGCCCCGGGCTACTAATTTGAGAGTGTCCCAAAGGGAGATGATTGAGGTGTCCTGAGTGTCGTTGGTAGCTAATAAAACTTCTAGTGTTTTGGTGAGGCGCGCCACAACTTCAGGGAGGTGGAGGAGCGTGTCTCTAAGCCTCCAGGAATATGGTGGTCGAGAGGTGGGGGGAAATAGCAATTTCATGGTCAAGGCTGCATGGTCTGAGAGTGCCTGAGGTTCAATTACTGAGCCCTGCGCAATCGGGAGGAGAGACCGGGTCGCTAAGAAATAATCTAGCCTTGCATATGTCCCCCGGGCATGAGAGTAGAAAGTGTAATTGACTGTGTGGGGATGAAAGTGACGCCACATGCCCACCAACCCTAAGTCATGTAACCACTGGCGATTGGTGTCAGAGAGAGCCCCAGTTTGTCCCTGCCTCTGAGCTGAGCGGTCAAGTTGGCCATCGAACACAATATTCAGGTCGCCCCCTATGAGAATTTGCCGGTCAGGCGTGGATGTCAAGTCCCCTACTGCCTTATGCAAAAACGCCTCCTGACCCTCGTTAGGAGCATAGATGGTGGCCAGTGTTAGTGTGTGTCCCCCAACGGTCACGGAAAGCGCCAGGAGCCTCCCTCTGATCTCCAACACCTTTACCCCCACCTTCCCAGGGAACGTACGCGCTACAAGGATGGCGACCCCAGCCTTCTTAGTGGGAAGGGAAGAGAAATATTGCTGAGGAAAGGCCTTAGAGCGCATTCTATGCGTGTCGCTGGACAGCAAGTGAGTCTCTTGCAGCAGACAAATATGGGCTCCAGAATTTTCCAGATAAGACAGGATAGCTCTACGTTTAATGGGGTTGTTTAGCCCTTTCACATTCAAGGTCAGGATTGTGATATTCATCTACGCAGGTGGTGTGGACATGTCGTGCTGCATGTGCGTGAAGGCTAGTCTAACCCATACCAGACAGTTCCCGCAATACCCCAGACAGAGCGCCCGTAGTTTACAAGGGTCGCGCCCCTGTGTGGGGGGAGACGCTGCGGGGGGGAGGAGACCCCATTGACAAAAATAACAAAAACCCCAGCGAAACGAAAACGTGAACATAATGCAAGAGAACCAAAGTCAATGTCCAGAGCGTTCTGCTCTTAGGAAAGAAAGAAAAGGGTACCTGTGGCCCGTGGCTTCCCGCTCCCCCCAGGTGAGGCACATGAATATATTGTCAATGCCGTCGGCGTTGGGCAAGGGTGCAGACTTCAAGGATCGGAATTAAGTTGGAGCGAGTTCCGTCTCACTCCGAGGACGCCCTTGCGAGGGTTGACAACACTGCCCGCCGCTCCTTGGCCATAGTGTCCGAGTCAGGGCGCGCCGATGGGCTTGGGGGCTTAATGGTGGTCCATCCATGGCCGCTCCGGTGTCTGCGGGGGTGAGAGTCTTCACAAGGCTGGTCTGTCGCAGGTTCTTTGATGCCTAAGAGTTTATAGGCCACTGAGAGTGAGCGGATTTGCCTCAGTTCCCCTTTGTAAGGAAAGATCAACCTAAACGGATGCCCCCAGGAGTATTTAATACCAGATTCTTGGAGGTGGAGTGTAATCGGGCGAAAGGACTTGCGTTTGAGTAGAGTGGAAGCTGCCAGGTCCTGGTATAACGTGGGCTTCTGCCCCTGATATGTAAAGTCCAGGCATCGTCGAGCCTCACGGAGAATCCTCTCTTTTAGTTGATAGTCATGGACACAAGTCAGTATGTCCGCCGGGGGTGCAGGGGCAGCCCTCCGTGGGCCCACCCTATGAGTGCGATCCAGCTTGATCAGGAAGTCTAGGGATTCTCCTAGAATGGAGCGGAAAAGGCCCGCCACCAGCGCCTCGATGTCGCCATCTCCCTCGCCATGTGCCATGCCACGGATGCGGATGTTGTTCCACCTGGACCTGTTCTCTAGATCCTCCATGTGGGCCTGTAAGTCCAGGTTTTGTTCTTGCAGCTTGAGGACTTCTTGTTGGAGGCTCTCTATTTCCTCGTTGCGGCCAGTTTCGTGCTCCTCCAAGGTATTAACTCGCTCCCCCAGGGAATCCATATCGCGGCGCACTTTCCGCAGGTCCCCCTGCAGTTCGCGTTTCATTGTGGACAAGTCTTCTCGGAGAGAGGAGGAAAGACCGGCTGACTGGGCCCTCTAGGTTCTCACTCCCTTCCGTCTCGTCCGCGCGCCCCGTTCCAGGCTGACTCTCCGACTGTTGTGCTGACTTGAGCAAGAGGTCCTTCACAGACCTGTCTTTCCTGCCTTTAGGGGCTGTCATAACTCCTTCACGTGTGGGGCTCACTGTCGAGGCGCAGGCCGGGTGCGCAGGGATCTGCAGGTGGAGTGAACTATGCGTGAGAACAGGAGAGCGGTGTCACAGCTGAAGGGCCTCCGCTAGGCGCTCTCTCACATGGGCCCTCTACCCACGCCTCCGACCAAGCGCTATGAGTTGGAAGCAAAATAGGTATCAGAGGCCTGCCACTGGGGCCCTACCGTCTTGGTGCCGTTTTCATACTGCTTGCCTCCTGGATGGGCCTCCTGACAAGGTGCTGTCCTGTCCTGGGTGCTCCACCGCGATTGAAGGATGTAGGTGTGAGTCACAGTGGCCCAGGCGACCTCCAATGCAAGGCTGATGGGTAGGGGAGCACAGCCAATGCCCCCTCCCCGTCAGGATCGTTCACGTCTTTAGGTTCTTTGTGCCCGGACCGGGCCTCCGCGCCGCTCCGCCCACCTGAGCCCCCGCATGGGCCCTGCCTCAGGCCCTGCTCCAGAAGCTGCACTACCTCAAGCTTCAAAGGATCACCAGACCCGCATCGACGAGCTCCTAGTCAGGCTCTCCAAATGGGGAATGGAGCAGGCAGTGCAGCAGCACCAAGGCGCCCCACGGGCGGTAGGCACGGCGGCACCCCCCTCACACAGCCACCGGAGTTGAGGCCTTCTTCCACCAGCGGAGCCGGGGCCTCGCGTAAGGCTCGCGGCTCGAGTCTCCCTCAGCTCCGCGTTATGTGGGCCCGCTCCTCGCCTTGCCGAGAGGGTCTTGTCGTCCTCGCGTTGGGGCGGCTCCCAAACCATGCGGGAACCGCCGTGGATCACCAAATCTCGCCCTCTGCGCCGGGTTTTCAGCAACCGCCTCGGGCGCCCAGCTGCTCCTCAGGGCCGTTCCGCAGCAACGCCACAACTGGTGCCGGAGCCTCGATGCTTTCAGAACCGCTCCGCGGTGATGCCAAAACTGACTTCGGGGCCTCGATGCTGTCACCCCAACTTCCCGGGAGTGCGGCGCTGCTAGCGGGAGGGTTTCTGCAGGCTAAGATACCTTCCCGCCGCCGATAATGCAGTGAAAGGCCCGGTGGTAGCGGAGAGCCCCAGAGTTGCGTCCTACCAAGATGCCATCTTGGCCACGCCCCCCTATATTATGTTTTTAAAAGCACTTGCTGCCTCCTTCCTGGCCTCCAGCAATTTTCGGCAACAATAAAAATGTCATGATAACTCCGGTGATTAATGTTCTTCCTAGCGAGAGATGGAGTTTTGTCAAGTGGAAGTGTTGACTCGTGGAAAGGTAGCACAGAGGGTTAATGTCCCTGCTGCAAAGAACATGTACCTTGCAGATCACAAAGTGCACACAATGTAAATAGGTCAGTGGGTTACTGCTTTTGTCAGTGAGATCCTTGTTAAAATTCAAAATGTAATTGTCCTGTTGCTCATACTTCGTTCTGTATTAAGTTAGCATTCATGGCACCATTTTATTAGTAGCCGCCATTTTGTTCTATGATTGAAGCTGAGCTTCTGCCTCATACTGCTTGCCTCAGCAGAAAACTGCCCTGATGTATCTTTGGTTTGTATTTCTCCAAGGCAGAGTTTTGCTGCACTAATAAATGTACTCTCTATTATGGCATACCTTTGCTGTTAGATAGGCTCGTTCCCTCCTTCTAGAATGGCGGGCGCGGGCAGAGTAACCTTGAAGTGGAGATAGCATGTACCTGGTCCCAGGACCGTAGCTCATCCTTCTGTGCCTCTTTTGTCCGCTAGTGCCTGGACCGGAATTTTCCAGCCTGGGCGTGTTCTTGGGGAATTGGAAATGTATAATATCTGATGTTATGTTGGGGGGAGTCAGTCCCTCGGCAGCCATCTCGTGAGGCTGGTCAGACTGGGCTCCGCTGCAGCGCAATACTAATAAATAATTTTGGTTTATATTCTCTACTCTCTAACCGACACTTCTTTTGTTTGGAAGGCCGAGAGGTGGTCACAAGTGACCCGGGTGGCCCTATTCGGGTCACTTCCTTCAGTTGGCGCCCGAACAGGGACTCCATCGGGTGACCCATCCTCGCCCGCGGACGGGTGAGGAGGACGGGGCTATGTCGGATCGGATGGGCGGATCCGGGATCCCTGCACAATAGAACCTAGTACTCGCAGCTGCCCCGCCTGTCTGATCGTGCGGTGCCTTGCCCAGTGGTCGTCCCGACTGGGGTCCTGAAAGGCGAAACCCTGGGATCTGACCGTTTGGTCCGAAGAGTCGGTAGTGGAGAATATGTTTGTTTGACCTGTGTGCACCAGGTGAGTTTGCTTTGGTTCTTTGTGAATATGGCGCCCTTTGAATAATACTTGGTAGGTCTGCGTACCGATTTGGGTAGAGAGTGTCTGCGGACACTCTGCCAGGCAACGTAATGGATCTGGCTTACTTTTGAAAATGCCTGGGATTTGGCTGATTTTTGGTTTCATGGTATTGACTCTGGTTTGTCTCTTTGGTGCAGTCTGAGAACTGACTTTTGTTTTTCTTTGTTTGACACGGTCTGAGGACCGATCTTTCGAAAGATATATGCGAATTATTCATCTGGCACGAATAGTGAACTTGTTTCCTTTTAAGATGCCCTGCTGAAGCAAGTTGTATTGTTTGGGGTGTCATTGTTGTTCTGCTGATGCTCGATTGGAAGAGAGGCAGCCTGTGCCTCCGGAAGGCACCCCGAACTTCGATATGTATGTTAAGCACGGCCGTGGCCCTATTATGTTTAGTACACTATGGCACGCATATATACGAGGGACAATGCCGAGTTGCAGTGGCCGCTAACAGGTACCTTTGATGAACAAAAATTAAATTTCCTGCAGGATAAATTGTTTGCAAAACGAAGTAGGCAGTCAATGTTTGATTATCTCCAGGTATGGCAAAAGGAAGCTAAGCAAAGACGAATGAGAGCAGAAAAGGAGGCCCGAAGAGGGAAGATGCAGACAGTAACACAGAAAGCAGTAGCGTATGATGGAGAGAAAATAGAGAAGGGTATAGAGTGTGCTGATAGAAAGTTTAGGTTGCAATGTGACAATGGGATCTATTAGATAACCAACCCCCGCCTCCATATGCTCCGCAGAGAATATATCCTGCTGACCCACAGCCCCAGTCTTCTGTCTCTCCTGCCTCTGGTTCTCCTGCTATTGACCTGGCTGCCTCGGCTACAGCGCCTTCTGTTTCTTCTTCGGCTTCACCTGTCGCGCCTGCAGCGACTGCAGGTCTCTCTGCTACGCCTATTGTTCCAACTTCTTCCCTCTCTCCATCACTTACACTTACGACACGGTCGTTGGTAACTCTGGTGCCTGCCTCTTCGACTATTGTGCCCTCCCCACATCTCCTCTCCTCGACATTGTTGAGCATTGGAACGCTGGTGCGTGGACTGGATGACGGGGACTGGGCAACTGCAAGGGAACGAATGGGGCGGGTGCTGATTCGGTCTGATGTGGGGGATGCAGAGAAAAAGATGGTAGCTAACCAGGCTGCCCAGTGGGTCCCGAGTCCGATTTACAGTGTGGAAGATGTGTGGAGCGTGCTGAAAGAGTATGAACCATTTGTTCAGCAGCATGCCCTCAAACATATGTCGGCTACTTTGAATGGGTTGTGGGACCAGTGCTTTAATGGTGTTGCACCCCAAATTATTTATGACATCCGGGACCGTGTGTATGCTGCTGACATGGCCGCTAACGACGTTTTTAGTAATGTTGCAACGCTGATTGGATCCGAGGCAGGTTGCACCAGAAGAGCCCGACAACAGTGTCCCAGTTTCCAATGAGGGAAGTACATCCGATCTTCCACCCTGAGATACCGGAGCTGCGAGACCAGAGGGATGCTGTCGTCAGACAGCGAGTAGAGGCCCGCTTCCAAGAACAATGGGTTTATACTCCTTGAAAAAGGAGTGAGGTCTTGTCTCTTAAGACTCAGTTACCCGACCTTAGGAAAAATCCAACTGCATACTATAAAGAATTAACAGAGGCTGCGTCGTCGACGGTAATGACGTTGGCAGACATTGAGATGTTTTTCGGTTTATTGGTGCATTTGATATTTGGCGGCAGGTGCATACGCAGGACCATGTTGTGGAGTTGGGTGGCACTTGGGATGAGATCAGGGCATGGGATAAAGAGAGGAAGCCTGGTGAGAAGCCTAAGGCTGAGATACTAGCTTTGCCAGGTCGAATTATTACCTACATGCACTCTCTAATTCCACCTAGACGAGTAGATTGGGACAAGTTAACAGCATGTCGTCAGAAGAAAGATGAAAGTGTATCTGATTTTTTTACTAGGTTTGAAGGTGTGTTTTTGGATTTCAGTGTACAGGACTTGTCGATGGAGGGAGGTGTCCGACTGTTTGTTAACAGATTTGTTATGGATCTGCTTCCCGAGATCGCGACTCGGTTGCAGGCTTTGGAGAGCACTTGGACCACCTCCTCCCCATCAGTGATATTAAGTATGGCACAGTATTATGAGCACAGTGAGAACGAAGAGAAGGAGAAGGTGGAGAAGAAAAATAAGGAGTTGAAAACGAAGGTGTTGATACAGCAGGTATCCAGGGGGAACGGTAGAGGACACGGCACTGGTCTGGCCCGACAGTTGCCCCGTACTAGCAAAAATGCCGCGCCTGTGGGGCCGAACCAGTATGCATATTGTAAGGATGAGGGACACTGGCGCAGTGTGTGCCCGACGTTGTTGCAGAAGGTTGCGGCACCTAGAGGTCGGGGTTCTCGTGGACGGGGTCGTGGGGCAGGTGGCCATGACGGAGGTCAGGAAAATGAGGAACAGCAAGGTCGCTCTGATCGAAACTATTCGATGACCCTCGGGGCGACAGTACTATCATGATAACTACGATTTGGATGAAGTGACTGGGTTAACTCATGGTTAGGACAGCCAGGGACAGGGTGAGGGACCAGTTCAGATACCTGTAGATCAGCGCAGACCATATGTTACTGTTGATTTGCAGGGCTCAGCTAAGCAATTCATGGTGGATATAGGTGCAATGAATAGCTCTGTTTCTCGTTCACTGGTCCCCGGGGCAGCCCTGTCCGGCCAAAATAATGTTTCGGTAGGCTTTTCAGGTATATCGGTTGTGAGCCCCATTTCCAAGCCACTTGCCCTGACTATTGGTCCTTTTACTGTACATTCGCCCTTTCTATTGACATCCAACTGTGGAGAAAATTTGATGGGTTTGGATTTGTTAAAGAAGTTGCACGTGACAATTTCTTGCTCCCCGGATGGTGTCTATATGACAATCTGACCCAATGTAGTGAGTTCCAAGCAGTGTCTGTCCAAGGATGAACCCCTTCCCGCTGAGTTTAAGGATGTGCCAACAACTTTATGGGCTACAGGTGATACAGATGTAGGGCTGTTACAGATACCAAAGAACAACTAAAGAGTAAGGAAATGGAACAGGAACTTGTCCCTTTCCCAGAGTAATATACAAAAAACAACTTGGACAAGTCCTTAGTTGGTTAGGGTCATAATTGTTGACCTTCACCTTGATAGAGGAACGCAGGTCAACTGTTACAGATACCTCCAGTTTCTATCAGGGTCAAGGACAACGTTGTTCTCCCTCGTATTCCTCAGTACAAAATACCGCAAGTGGGGGAGCGAGCACTATTGCAGATTATACAGGATTAGATTAAGTCAGGGGTTGTTGACGAGACGACTGCGAATGTGTGTAATAGCCCTATTCTTCCCATTCTTAAGAGGACACCCTCGGGTTGCTCTGATGATCATCCAGATGTCTATCGGTTTGTGATTGATTTGCGTGAGGTTAATAAGATCGTGGTCCCTCAGTTCCCAGTTGTCCCCGACATCACTGCCCTTCTGACTATGATTCCTTCCTATGCCAAATTCTTTTCTGTCATCGATTTGAAGAATGCATTTTTTAGCATTCCAATCCATCCAGATAGTAGGCATCTGTTTGAATTTGCCCTTGCCGGCAGACGTTTTAGATTCTGTCAGGCTCCTGAGGGCTATACTGAGAGCCCTAGTATATATAGTCAAGCTTTGAAAGGCCAATTGGATTCCCTCACACTTCCCCCAGGTAATGTATTACTGCAGTATGTGGACAATCTCTTGATCGCTTCTGACACTGAAGACGGTTGCAAAGATGCAACAGTTAAATTGTTGCTATATTTGGCTCATCACGGACATAAAGTGTCCCTTTCAAAATTCCAATATTGTCGACAGGAGGTCACCTACTTAGGTCACCTACTGTCGAAGGAGGGAAGGAGACTAACACCTGAACGTATTAGTGCTATTGTCAAAATGCCCATCCCTAAGACTCAGCGGGATGTGCGAGCTTTCATCGGCATTACTTCGTATTGTCGCCACTGGATTCCTAACTTTTCCTTACTAACAAAGCCGCTGTTGCAGCAAACCACTAAAGATGTGCATGAACCCTTGCCCTGGACGCCTGAATGTCAACAAGCTTTTGAGCAACTAAAGGTCGCGCTTTGCTCTGCGCCTGTGCTTGGTACTCCTGACTACCAGAAGCCGTTCGTGTTGTATGTACACAAGACGGCTGGCTGCGCGCTCACTGTCTTAACACAGGCCTTTGGAGGTAAGCAGAGGCCGTGTGCTTATTTTTCTGCTCTACTTGATAACGTCGTGAGAGCTCTCCCGAGTTGTCTAAGAGCGGTCGCGGCTGTGGCTGTCTCTTTTTTTTTTTTTTTTTTAAATTCTTTATTGAATTTTAGACGAAACAAACCAGAAAAGACCATACATATGAGACTGACCATGGCCACCCCCCGGGAAAATTCTCCTCCCCCACCCTGGGCCACCCCCCCCCCCACCCCGGCTGGTCGATGCGGCAGAGAGCCAAGAAGAAAAAAAATAGAAGAGAAACAAGAGAAAGAGAAAAAACCATATCCCTTTAAATGAGAAACAGAAAAGAACAGAAGAGAAAAAAAGAAAAAAGAAAAAAGGAAGAAGCACTCCCAGGCAGAGCACATATTCAAATACATATATATACATATACATATAAATAGGCCCCGACATCCTCTTGCTACAATCCTAGATATGTCAAAATATTGATAAATCCTAATAACCCATAAGTATATTCATCACCTATCGCCATCATCATCATCTTCACTGCTCATATTGTCCAACCCATCTTAGGAGAGGGGCCCAAATTTCCCTCCCTTAGCACTGGCTCTTGGCCCCTTTCTAGCATATACTGCAGTTTCCAGCCTAGAAACTGCCAAGAATCTACCCAGCCATTGTTGACTTGTGGGTGGCACCGGATCGAGCCAGTGAGTAGCTAGGCAGAGCCTAAAAACAGTCATTGCAATAAAAAGAAAAGTCCGAACCCGACCAGCTAGTTGAGAACAACTCAGCCCTAGTACAATCAACTGCGATGTCATCTCAATTCGCTGTCCTATCTGAGATTCTAGCATTGCACCCACTTCCCTCTTAATCTCAGCCAGATCGGGGCAGGTAGCAAACATATGCACCATGTCAGCCGCTACAAGTTTGCACCGAGGACAGGTAGAGCCCACATCCCCGCCCCATTTTGAGATCTTCTCTGGCGTTATATATAAATTAAACCAGGTCTTAAAATATTGCAATTGAAGATTAGCAGCAATAAAAGAAGTTTGGGCCATAAAAAGAGCCTCTTCTGGTTCCCCTGAACTAACAGAAAATCTCTCCTGCCAACGATCACTATGCTTAGATAGATCGTCCTTCATATTCTCGTTGAGCCTCTTATAGATAACCCCAAGGGTACCTGATCCCTTAAGAAGCAGTTCCACTAGACCTATTCGAGCAAAGCCGCTACTGCCCCCTACTTTCCTCCCTAAAAATCTCTCACTTGGAGATATTTAAAAAATTGTCGGTTGTCCATTACAAAAGAATCCTTAATTGTATCAAAAGTCCTCATCCCTGTCTCATCCATAATATCTCCAACCATCATAATACCCTTATCCTGCCAAATTTTCATATACCCATCATTGAAAATAGTTGGAAGCGACTTATTACCATAAAGTGGAGTATAGGCATGAATGAGGCCCATACCTAATCTTTTTCTGACTGCGGTCCAGATTTTAAAAGCACACATCAACGTCTTAAATTTAACCCGTTTGTAATATTTAAAATCAGTATGCTGTCCCAGGCAACCCCTAGCCTCTGACCCCAATAATAAATCATAAATTGATTGATCTGGCGTGCCCTCCGGACCTTGATCGGCTCCAACCCTTATAAGACTTCCCATTTTGAGAAGTATAGCAGCCCAATGATATAACAAAAGATTGGGAACTGCCCAACCGCCTCTATCCTTCGGGAGCGTCATAAATTTTAATGCTCTCCGGGGACGACAGTTAGCCCAGAGAAATTTTGTGAACAGATAATTCATAGATATGAACCAGGAATTATTAATAGCCAGCGGAATCGCCCTAAAAATATATAAAATTTTCGGCAGAAAAACCATCTTGATGATATTACATCTACCGACCAGCGTCAATTTAAGCTTATCTATTCGATTAAATTCTGCCTTAAACTTCGGGACCAATGGATCCAGATTCATTTCTGCAATTTTGGACACATCAACCCCGATTTCAATCCCAAGATACGTTGCTTTCTGCACAACCCGAGAGTCATTAATCTGAAGGCCCTTGCTAACAATGACAAGGGTTTTATTAGAATTTAGTCGATATCCTGAGATGTGCCCAAAAGCCTGTGCCTCTTTTTCAATTTCGGCTAACGCCCTAAGTGGATTGGGTGTCAAGATAGCGAGATCATCGGCATATGCCAGAATCTTCGTGCTCCCTCCTTTACTGTGTATAGCTAAGATGTTATTATTGTTTGCCAATTTTCGAATCAGAGGATCTATATATAAAGCGAACAATAGGGGGAGCATGGGCACCCCTGACGTGTCCCCCGGCTGATTGACACTGGCCCTGACAAATCGCCCATGAGAGCGATCCTGGCCACCGGATTCTTATACATTACGGCAACAGCTTTGATGAAGCCCATGCCCAACCCTCTACTCTCTAGTGTAGCCCATAAAAAGGCCAGGAGACCCTATCAAAGGCTTTCTCCGCATCTAGCAGAATCAGCCCGATAGGGTCTCCTGTAATCCCTGCCTCATCAAAAAGAGCTATTACTCTCTGGACATGATCGATTGTACTCCTACCAGGGACGAATCCATGTTGGATAGATGAAACTAGATTCTTGATCACCCCTGCTAATCGATTGGCCAAAATCTTGGAATACACTTTTATGTCAGAGTTAATTAATGTTATTGGTCGGTAAGACCCAAGCTCTTTGACGGATTTCCCTTTTTTAGGAAAAACCACTATATTGGCCGATCCCCATGACTCTGGTGCTCTTTGGCCAGCCTGGGCTCCAAGAAAAACCTCAACCATTAAATCCAAGAGACAGGGAGCCAATTTCTTGTAAAATTCACCCGGGATGAGGTCGGTACCAGCCGCCTTCCCATTAGCCAGAGAGCTAATAACACTCACAATTTCCTCAGCTGTAATAGGTACCTCTAATGCTTCCCTTTCCTCATTAGTTAATTTCTCCCCTGTGATGTTAGCCAGATAATCGTGAATTTCCTGGTTACTCCCAATAGATTCTTCCGTGTACAACTGTTGATAAAACCGCTGGAAGGCCCTACGAATATCAGAAGCCTCTAAGACCATCCCGAATTGAGGATCATCAATTGCAAGAATTGCCCCCTGTGTCACCCGTTGTCTAATACGGACTGCCAGCAAGTGTCCTACTCTCTCGCTACACTCATACATTTTAGAACGCCAGGCAGTATACTTCCCCGCTGCCTTCTGAGTAGATATTTCCAATATCTTAGATTTAGCAAGAGCTACACATACTTGCGCCTGTCCCACATCACCCCCATTTAACACAGTTCCCACTAATTGTGTCTCTGTCTCTCCTAATTTAGTGTAAAGTTCCTGCATATGCAGTTTGCTAGCCTTCTGGGACTGCCATCCAAACCTGTTAGTCTCACCTCTTATCCCTGCTTTCAGGGCATCCCACACAATATCAACCCGGGCACTACCCCTATTTTCCAAAATAAATCTGGGAATCCACGCTCTCATATCTCAATGTATCCCTGATCGTAGAGCAGTGCCCTATCAAATGACCAACGTGGGACCTCGCTCCTTGAGGCTTGAAATGAAAACTCTAAAATTAACGGGTTATGGTCTGACATAACCCGTGGGAGTCTAAAAATCTGGCACTTAGTCGAGAGACTCTGAGAAACAAAGAAATAATCGAGCCTAGCATGTGTCTGATGTGGGGCTGAAAAAAAGGTAAAACCCGGATCCTGAGGTTCTAGTGAAGCCCAAACATCCATTAGACCATGAGTCTTACATACATTATATAAAGAATTAAAGACTTTGGGCTTACGACCCCTATATAGCCTAGGTCCCAATTTAATAGCATTGCCGCTCAGGTTTAAATTAAAATCACCACATAGAACTATTGGCAGTGGCCATGCGACCAGTTCCTGATCCAACCAATTAAACACAGCAGGGTCATCAAATACAGAGCCATAAATTGAGCACAGCGTAAACAAGAGATTGTCTGCTTTGCACACCGTAATTGCCCATCTACCCAGATGATCTGCTTTAGAACGTGGAAAGCACAGGCTTTTTCCCCTGCGAGCCATAATAGCTACCCCCTTAGTTCGAGTATCTTGAGTTGTAGAGGACACCAGCTGGTAGCCATCTAATTCCACAGCCTTTTGTCTCCCGGCTTCGATATGTGTCTCTTGGAGACATATTATATCTGCATTCAAATACTGGATATCAATATTAACTCTGCGCTTTTTAGGTAAAGAATTCAGCCCACAGATATTGATCGAAGCAATTCTAACTTTACCTCTTACCATTTTTAATAATTGAATTCCCTATAGTTCATTCTCTTTCTGCCAATACTCAAACCCTTGCAACTATTTCTACCCAATTGACCAGCCGGCCCCCCAAGAACCCCCCCCCAGAAACTCTCCCCCTCCCACCCCACAATAAGGCAAGAAAGGTCCGAAGACCCTTGTGATGCCTTCTGCATGGATCTGCTTCCCACCACCACCCCTCCCGCTCCCCCATGAAACCACCATTTTTTTTTTTTTTTTTTTTTTCCCTACAAGACAAAAAAAAACATCTAGAAGATATTAACTAACATTACTGTCCAGGTACATCGTCCAGAAAACCCCAAAACATCCTACTGGGTGGCCGCTGAAATCTCTCGTAAAAAAACTTGAGCTTGAACCTCAGAAGAAAAACCCTGATGTTTCCTCGATAGATAACTTTGAGGCGAGCAGGGCTCAGCAAATAAACCTCACAGCCAACCTTCTGAAAGGGAGTGATAAGCTGGCGCAGCCTCCACCTCCTCTCAACCGTCGTGTGACAGAAGTCCGGCCTAACAAAAACGAATGCCCCTCAGCAGATCGCCTAGCTTCCGGGCGAGCCTTCTCAAAAATCGCCTGCCGTAACAAAAAATTGCCGAAAAAAATTAAAATGGCTCTGGGTTTATCATTCGTGTCGCTCAATCCCTTTTTTTGTCTGAGCATGAGAGGAAAGCGATGAACACGTTGTACTTCAGTATCCCAATCCCAATGTGCCAGCTCGGGAAAACCTCCTTTCAATAATCGAAGTACAAAGCCTCTGATGTCCTCCCCTTCCGCTTTTTCTGGAATACCTAGTAATCTGAGGTTATTACGCCTCTGGCGGTTCTCGAAGTCTTCCAACTTCCACATTACGTCCGTCATCCTGGATTCATTTGAAGAAATTTGTTGGGTCATACCCCCAACCCCAGACTCTAACGTCCCTACTTTCTCTTCCAATACTGTAGGCTGTGGCTGTCTCTATCCGACAATCGGCTGGGCTCGTCCTTGATACCGATCTCCCAGTCATGGTACCTCATGCTGTGGATACACTTTTCAACAGAACAAAGACACAGCACCTCACCAGTACACGTCTGACTGGTTACAAATTGACCCTTTTCGCACCACACGTCTCCATCAAAAGATGTGCCACCCTGAACCCAGCCACGTTACTACCCCTCCCTTCTGAAAGTGAGGAAATAGATGTGCATGATTGCATCTTTCGCACTGAGGAAGAGACGAAGGGACGGGTAGACCTGACTGATGTTCCCCTGTCTGAACCCCAAGGGGAGCTATATGTCGATGGCTCTTGTTTCAAATTACCGGATGGCACAACAACTGCGGCCTACGCAATCACTACCTTACACACAGTAGTCGAGACATCACGAGTTTCCTATCAATCGGCCCAAGCTGCAGAGTTAGTTGCCCTTCTTCGAGCTTGTGAGCTAAGCGAGGGACTGACTGTCAATATTTATACTGACAGCCAGTACGCCTTTGGAGTTGCCCACAACTTTGGGCGGCTCTGGGCGGAGAGAGGATTCCTGACTTCACCCGGGTTAAAGATCCAGAATGGCCCATTGATACACAGGCTTTTGTCAGCCCTGACACTTCCCAAGAAGTTAGCAATAGTGAAGTGCAGCGCCCACAAGGCAATTACTGATGATGTGGGAAGGATAAATGCATTTGCAGACCTAACAGCTAAGGAGACAGCCCGAACAAAAATGAAAAGAATGTTTGTGGCAGGCCCTGCTAGATGGCTACCTGAAGTTACTATGTTTGAGGATACACTGGATAGTGTCAAAGAAATACAGAGTGAGGCAACGATTGAGGAGCTAGCAGTATGGCAGGAAAGCACAGCACATTTAGACGAAGATGGGTGCTGGACAGATAAGTAAGGAAAGCAAAGGTGGATGTTACCGGATGCCTATGTCCTCCCTGTAGTCACTGTGGCGCACGGGCCAGCTCACATTAGCGCCAAGGGCATATGCAAGCTATTGGACCCCGTGTGGCAGAATGATAACATCTCGAAGGTAGCTGCCCATTTGGTTAAGTATTGTATGGTATGCATGATGTACAATCCTGGGAAGGGCACTCCTACATCCCCTGGCAATTTCGCACCCCCTTCTTTCCCTTTTGAGGTCCTTCAGATGGACTATATTGAGATGGAGCGGGTTAATAATTTGAAATATGTGTTGGTGGTTGTTTGCGCATTCAGTAAATGGGTTGAGGCTTACCCCACTAAGGAGAATACAGCTTTGGCGATGGCGAAAGCCCTCCTGAAGGAGTTCTTTCCCCGCTTCGGTTTGCCTCGTTTGATTTGGAATGACAATGGCAGTCACTTTAATTCAAAAGTTATCCAGTTGGTGTGTGATGGGTTACACATTAGACAGAAGTTCCACGCTGCACACCACCCTCAATCAGCAGGCTTGGTTGAGAAGTACAATGGTACTCTCAAACTGAAAATGGTAAAAATTCAAGAAAGCACAGGATTGAAGTGGCCAGATGCTTTACCGTTAGCTCTTTTGTCAACCAGAGCTACGGCTCACACTAGAACAGGATTGTCCCCATATGAGGTTGTGTTCGCCGCCCAGCAAATGTTTGGGGCGTCCCTCGACCAAAGCATTTTTCCGATATTGAGTACCCTCTGTTAGTGGACTACCTTTATGAATTGACAAAAAATTTGCGTTCTATTTACCAACAGATACAAGAGATGTTACCACCGCCAACAGAGGGGCCCGGGCACACCATCCACCCTGGCGATTTTGTTCTCGTGCAGCACTTTCAGAGACAGGGGAGTCTTGTTGGAAAGGGCCTCTGCAGGTGCTTCTTGCCATCAGAAGTGCCGTCAAAGTGACCGGTTGGAAGAACTGGCTCCATATCAGCCATTGCCGCAAGGTGCAGTTGCTTCTCCCCTATGACCAGTGGGTGATCGATGGCATAGGTGACCACGAGGATGCCCGACTGACGTGGGTGCAAACAGAGGAAGAGAACGATGCAGTGTTGAATGAGGCGGTCCCCCCAGAAGTAAGGGCCGTCCAGGATCCTCCTCCACCTGACCCACAAGTGCTTGAGCCCCAGCCTCTTGGCCCCTCTGAATTTGAGCCCCTGTTTACTGATCACTCTGTGCCCGGAGTGGCTAGGTACAATTTGCGTCCCCGACGGAGGGTCTGTGCACCAAAGGAAAAGTCAGATTAGTAGGGATGGACTGCATGGATAAAGAATAGGGTGTATGTTCCCTGCCCGCGGTACCAACGATAGCTTAGGGAAAGGGAGTTTGGTGCATTGTCCAAGACACTGAACGGGATAAGCTGAGGGTGTCTTCCCGGAAGTGGGGGTGCCCTATCCTGGACGACGTGGGATTTCATCAACGGGCTGTGATCGCGCTGCCCCACCGTAGATGAACAATAGGAGTCTGCCAGCGAGGCTCAGACGGACGCTGGAAACTGTTTTCCCATCCTACTATTTCCTTGTCATTGACACCATTGCATTGCGTTTTCCTTTTCTGATCACTATGCATCCCTTTGGCCGCCTGATTGTTGAGGAGGAACAGCCTTTTGCAGCACCACGTTTGGAGGGGAATGGGGTTGGTTGGCCCAGTTGGTCGAGAAAGAGTAAAATAGTGTTTATGCTAATTGTCCTGATTTCTCTTATAGCAATGCTTGGAATAATGTGGTTCTTTGAAGAAAAATATCCTGTGCATTCCTTGATTGGTACAACACCTGCTCCCCCTGAACATATGTTTGTAACTTTGGCACCTCACAAAGGGGAACACTGAAAGTCTTACAAGGACAATGTGTTTATACAAATGTTGCACCAGGCACATAATGCGTCTAATGTGACAAACTGTTGGGTGTGTGGACTACTTCCTTCGGTGACCCATAAAAGTGAGAACTTATTGTCCATGCCGTTGTCCTATATTAACAGTTGTGAGGGGTGGTTTGCATTGCTTAGTATGGTACGTCCGCCTTCCCCATTTAATACATTAGAAAGAAAGAGTATTGGTTCCCGCACCATAATACAAAAGGTACGCTTCCAGCATAGAGCACCTCCTGGTGCTCCTACAGGTCGAGAGCCGTTCGGTAGATTGTTCCTAAGTTCTTGCATGCATACAAAGGGGTAAGAAAGGGAACATGGTCTCGTACGGAAATAGATGATTTCCTGGGGTTCAACATGTCAGAATATTTCCAGTCCTTCCAGGCTCGTAATGTCACTGAGGATAAGCCAATGCCGCTGTCAGTGGTTAACACCACAGCTACTTTCTGTGTCCAGGGGAGTTGGAAGATAGAGGTAGGGGAGAGCAGGTGCAACACTACATATAAGCTGAGAGCGACAGATAGTCCACCCCTGGTACTACCCCCTAATGTCTACTTTGTTTGTGGATCCCAGGGTTATGTCTGGCTCCCTGAGGGATGGTCGGGTAGGTGTTATCTTTCTTACCTCTTGCCCCCCGTATATATAGCTCCGCCCAATTACCATAAAGACCATCGATTGCAACGTAGGAGCACATACCTGTCTCGAGTCAGGAGGGTTATTAACACAGAAGATGTAGATCAGACAGATACCACTCTGCAGCAGTTCACCGATGCCATGAAAGGTATTGTACCCTTTTGGGGCCCTAAGTCCAATAGCCTAAATAGTCGTAGACTCACTAGGGTGGTAGAAGGAGTGATAAATGCAACTGCTGGTATCCTGACTAACATTACCGCTGAGCTCCAGGCTACGAGACTCGTTGCCCTTCAAAACAGGTTGGTGCTAGACGTCATCCTTGCTGATAGGGGTGGAGCCTGCCCCGTCATCGGAAGTAGTTGCTGTGTATACATACCGGACCACGCTCCGAATGTATATGCTGTTATACAGAAGCTCCATAGGCTTGCCTCTGACATACACCAGGAGAATGGCACATGGTTTCTCACGGGGTGGTTTGGGGGCCTATTCGCCTCTTGGGGTTGGAAGATTATAATTTTCCTGGTTGCCATAGCTGGTATCATTTTAACATGTTGACTGTGCATACACTGCCTTCCTGCCTGTTGTGCCTGCTGTGTACAAATGTTGACGCCTCGCCCCAAACACTCGGAACATGAATCTAAGAATAAGGCCATGATGATGCAAGACATCCAGGATATGATGTGTATTGACGAGGGCATTTTTGAATATTAATGATGTATGTCTAGTCTTATAGAGTTTTAGCTTTCGCTGGTAGCCACATAAATTAGCAAATGTTGCCTATGCTCGAACATTTTTTCCTATCTTTAGAATTGTAAGGCCCTTACCTGATGGCAATAATAAAATTTAGCAATGAATGCTAAAAGGAGGGTGTGTTAGAATTGAAAATGTAATTGTCCTGTTGCTCATACTTAGTTCTGTATTAAGTTAGCATTCATGGCACCATTTTATTAGTAGCCACCATTTTATTCTATGATTGAAGCTGAGCTTCTGCCTCGTACTGCTTGCCTCAGCAGAAAACTGCCTCGATGTATCTTTGGTTTGTATTTCTCCAAGGCCGAGTTTTGCTGCACTAATGAATGTTCTCTCTATTATGGCATACCTTTGTTGTTAGATAGGCTCGTTCCCTCCTTCTAGAATGGCGGGCGCGGGCAGAGTAACCTTGAAGTGGAGATAGCATGTACCTGGTCCCAGGACCGTAGCTCATCCTTCTGTGCCTCTTTTGTTCGCTAGTGCCAGGACCGGAATTTTCCAGCCTGGGCGTGTTCTTGGGGAATTGGAAATGTATAATATCTGATGTTATGTTGGGGGGAGTCAGTCCCTCGGCAGCCATCTCGTGAGGCTGGTCAGACTGGGCTCCGCTGCAGCGCAATACTAATAAATAATTTTGGTTTATATTCTCTACTGTCTAACCGGCTCTTCTTTTGTTTGGAAAGCCGAGAGGTGGTCACAAGTGACCCGGGTGGCCCTATTCGGGTCACTTCCTTCATCCTTTTATTACTTGCAGTTTATAAGTCAAAATCTGAACATAGAACAATGAGCTATTAACTGTCATCTAAGAGCTGCATGCAAACTGCAAGGTATAAATTAGAGCGTTAAGCTTTTTTCCCCCGTCTTTGATTATCATAATGTTGCAAGGGTTCATTTGGATAGAAATCAATTCTGGTTATTTAGGAGAACCCTCAACCATGGTATTATGTTCTAAATTCAGAGTTTGTGTTTTTCCAGACCAATCACTATTAAACTATACTGCCTCCTAGTATGATTGTCATGTGACTCCTACATCTTGTAGTCCTTTGTCTTATGTAACATTTCCTATACAGTGATTTACACACTTATGATTGATTGTCTCTGTGTAATGTGTGTGATATAAAGTTCTCTGACACCCAACACTGGTATCAGTGGCACTGTAAATCAAATTAAATGCACCTGAGCGAGAATGTGGTTATGGACACCTGAGGGGCACTGTTAAAGAGTGGTAGTTAGGGAATCCGTGGCAGAGGGAGTCATGGGGCGGCACCAACAAACGTTGTCGCACAGGGCTCCACCAGCGCTAAAGCCGGCCACTTCCTACAGTTCTAACACCAAATCAAAAACGTCGATTTGAAAACCCCTTGAATCTGCAGCATACCTTCAAGTCAATGTATGATTTAGCAGTGGTCTCGGTTGTTCTAAGTCTTTTTTTATTTATGTACAATCTTTATTTGTTTGCAATGTTCTCTTGTAATTTTGTATTATATGTGTTGTGTTTTTGCACTTAACATAATTCTGGCGAGTAAAGAGCCCACACACAAAAAGGATTGTCCTACAACTCTTAGCATGTGGGTGTGGGATACTGGTGAGAGGATTTACGTTAAAACAAATTACTAAGTATTAATGCCATCCTATGGTGGCACAATAATGGCACAGAAAGATAAGGGAGCCTTTTGAAATTTGCGATGATATCCATGGGGTGAGAGGTTTTCTCTTGTGTAATTTTATATTTTGAATGATTCCTCCCCTCATCACCTCGACAGGATCTTTCCCCTTTATGAAACAGAACTGGAATTTTTATCATGCACTCATCTGGAAACAATCAGTTAACATGGAGTAAAAAATATCCATCTTTGTGAGACCTGCACCTAGCTTTTACATCCAATGTGACAAATGTACAAACAAACAAACAAACAAGAATACTTTATTGTTCAATTAATTAAAATCATTACAATATACCATCATTTAAAAACTATTAAGAAGGAGAGAAAGTTAAAATCTCACTGAGTTTGCTAAGGACTAAAAGAGTAAAAGTCTTAAAATGATTGTCCAAACTGGAACTAAAGTGCTGATGCGTACGGCTTACTCCTACGTCTGGTGGCCAAGTTTGCATAGCTTTTTAGATGAGCCCTATACCCGTTAGTGTTAATGTTTCTTGGTTCGGTGCAAGGTACCTGGATTGACTTGTTTAGTCCTCTGGTCTTGATCTTTTTTATTTCCTTGTGAGCCTGGAAGTTGTGACGAATGTTGTCCGAGAGAGGACTCTAAGTGTATTGCAGAAACAGGAATAATATTTTAACTTTTAAAAAAGGTTAATTATAGTCACTCTTGCCTGGTGGCCGTTTGATTAGTTCTTGATATTTTGTGTAAGTGCAGTCCGGATTGCATCAATGAATTTTCCTAGTCTGGCCACTGTTTGAATTGTATTAGCAGAGAAGCACAGGTCTGAGACTTCTCTGCATCGTTCAATGCCGTGAGACCTGCAACTTGGGAGTACCAGACATTGCCGCTCTCTGGCTAGCTTCGGGCAGCAACATAACAAATGGAGCCAGGATTCACGATGGTAACTACAAAGACGCCAGGCGACTGAATTGTCTTGCCGGGCCCATGATGTATTGAAATCCACAATGGGCAGTGCTAGCAGTCTCATAAAGGAGATTCTTTTCCGAGCCAGAACTGTCAAAGCTTGCTCAAAATAAGGCTGAGGTTTTCCCAGGATGTAAGAAGCGTCCAGTATTAAAAAGTTGGGTTGGTGGTGTAGACTTTCCAGGTCCCTTACATAGGAAATTCTCTTGACCTGTGTATTCACTATCTTTTTCCAGGCTATTGCCGGGATGTCCAGGTTGTGCAAGTTTTGGGCTTCTATTTCAAGTAAACTTGTTGCGGCTACCAACTGTTCCTGCCACGGAGAGCCTTCCACTTCAAAGATTACTTTAATTTGAGCTTTCAGTGATAATTCTGAAGCACGCAGCGTTCTGATATAGTATTTTATTATATCCCCTGAACAGATGATATCCGGACAAATGAGGCCCAGCTCCAGCCTTACTCTGGCTCTCCTGGCCTGTCGTGGGAGTGCTAGGACCTTCTTATAGGCAGTAATTTGAAGGTTCATGAGGAGCTTGTTGAAGGCACCGGGAAAAACTAGATGACCATAGTTGAGAGAGGGAACAAGTTTTGCTCCTAGAACTTTCAAGATGGGTTCAGCTGTCGGACTGTGAAGACGCTGGTTTAGACGTCTCATACTGTAAATGATGCCGGCCCCCTTGCTTCTGAGATGTTTCAGGTGGGCTGTGGGTTTAGCCCCTTCCAATAGCCTGATGCCCAGGTAGTTGTAGCTTGTGCATGTTTTGATTTGCAGATCACCTAGGCGCCATTGGGCTGTTTTCTTTCGATGGTACTTCCCAAAAATGAGTATCTTGGTCTTCTCCTGGTTCACTAGGAGGTTGTTCTTTTGATTATACCTGTGTAAGGCATTAAGGGCTTTCTGTAGGCCTGACCGTGTGTGATCCATTATTGCAATGGCATCGGCATACTGAAGAATTTGGATCCGCACTTTCCCCAGCCTTGGTGTTAGTAAGCTTGCCCCTTCCAGTGCTTTTCCCAGGTCTGAAAGTATATAAATTAAAGAGTAGGGGGGCAAGGACACACCCTTGTTTTAGCCCATTATTAGTTGACACCTTGGCTGTTACAGTCGTTTGACTAGTCTTAATGCGAACCTAAGTCCCCTGATGAGGCGCAATGTTAGACCTGGTACCATTGGCGTGAGTCACCCTTCCATTTTTTCACTGATTGCCTCCTCTGTTTTTGATATGTCTGCTGGTTTAGATGCTTTGGGCACTGTGCCACTGCTATTCAGTGCCTGCATCAGATTGTCCACAAACCCACACACATCGCTGGACATATCCTAGATGTCAGTTTTGCTAATACTGAACTAGTTACCTTTCAAACTATAACTCCAGTCACATGGTCAGACCACCACTTGCTTGCTTTCCAACATAAAACAACACTAAGGGGCTCACCTAAAACTAGCTTACATCCATCCACCTATCGGCCGTGGAACAAACTCAATTTGGAACACTTAGAAACACAACTAACATCAAGTACAAATCTGGAAACAATAACTTCTGTTCAAAATCTATATGAGTGGCTACAGGAAGCTTTTGACATCCTGATACCACTCAAAACCACACAACAGCACAAAAGAAAAAAGCGCCTTGGAGAAACATAGAAATAAAAGACATAAAACAACAAATTAGAAAGCTGCAACGTACCTGGCTCAAAACAAACGCCAAACAAGACAAACTTCACCTACAAAAAATTAACAGATTATACAAGTCAGCTATCAAAAAGCTAAGAAAAGGTACTATTCAGACAGAATTCAAAATGCTAAATGTGCAAATAAAGAATTCTATAAAATACTCAATGAATTTCGCAAACCAAATTGCCTAGAAGGAACTCATCCTGCTACTCAAGATTTCACAGACAAACTGGCAAATCATTACACAGACAAAGCAGACACATTGGACTCGTACTTAAAACAGAAACAAAGCACCAGCACTAACCCCTGTAGAAAACAACAATCCAAGAATACTCTAACCCAGCCTCTCCGTTCCTTCCAACACATCTCACACAATGAATTTATGGACCTGGTCAAAGCAAGCAGGCCTGCCGGCAGCCCTTCTGACCCCTGTCCACCACAAACTTTCAAGACAATTCTTTTAACAACCTCTGCTGCCACTGCAGTAAGAAGAATCATCAACGATTCCTTAACTACCAGAATATTTCCAGAAGAACTCAAAAAATCACACATACGCCCTTTACTGAAGAAAACAAACTTGGACCCGCTGAACCCTGACAACTACAGACCCATTACAAATGGACCTGTCCTGGGCAAACTGATAGAAAGAGCAGCGTTCGCCCAGATGTCACAATTCATTGAAGAGAATGACATACTCTCAGACTTCCAAACAGGATTCCGTCCGGGAAGAGGCACTGAATCTGCCCTCCTTGCCATCTGGGATGACCTGAAGAATACAGTTGACCGCAGCGGGGTTGCTGCGCTACTCCTCTTGGACCTCTCAGCTGCCTTTGACACAGTTGACCATGACACTCTGAAACAAAGACTCTATGAAGCCGGCATAGAGGGAACTGCTCTAGACTGGATCACGTCCTACCTTCAAAACAGAACTAATGTCATCCATACCCCACCTTTCTCGTCCAAACCATACTCCACAAAAGCAGGGGCCCCTCAAGGTTCTATCATCTCGTCCATGCTTTTCAACATCTACATGAAGTCATTACCGGTACTGATCAATCAATTTCACCTCACGTGCTATAACTATGCAGATGACACGCAAATACTCCTTCAACTGGAATGCCCCAAAGACATTGAAAAATCCCCAATTTTCAGTTGTCTCAGGGCTGTGGATCAGTGGATGACTTGGAGCCATCTCAAATTGAATGCTTCAAAAACAGAAATACTCACGTGTGGCGATTGGAAACATTACGACCCGCTTGCCGCCTGGCCTGATGAACTGGGATCACCACCTAAAGTATCGAAGGAAGTAAGAAACCTCGGAATGACCATGGACTCCAAGCTGTCGATGAATGCCCAAGTGGACAAACTAGCAAGATCAAGCTTTGTCACTATAAAAACACTTCGACGAATTTTGCCTCATTTGGGATTTCCACACAAGGTCCAAGCTACCATCTCCCTTGTTCTGTCCAAACTCGATTACGCCAATAGCCTCTACCACGGATCACCTTTAACGACCATGAAAAGACTACAACGGATTCAGAACTCGGCTGCCAGACTACTCTTGCATATCAAACCGCGAGACCACATTTCACCTGCCTTGAAAGCCCTGCATTGGTTACCGGTTGCCAGAAGATCCACGTTCAAGCTACTTTGTATCACCCACAAAGCAATACATGGAATGGGACCGCTCTTCATCAGGAATAAAATCACCAAACACATTCAACAAAGGAACCTACGCTCTAAAGGGGCATCTCGCCTCAAAATCCAAAGATACAAGATAAAAACCATGGGTGGCACATCCTTCTCTGTTCAAGCAGCCAAACTATGGAACTCTTTACCCCCCAACATAAGATCCACCGACAACCACCTTATCTTCAGAAAACTACTCAAGAACTGGCTCTTCCCCACATAAGCACCATAAGCAAACAGAAATTTACAGCATATTCCTCTGCATATATGCATTTATTTTCACTATAGATATGTACCTATCTTTGTGTATTGCATTGTATAAACATGTAGAATAATTATGTTGTTGTAAATAAATAAATAAATAAAAATCATCTTTGGTCTACATGTACTTACTTCCATTGTGCATCTATGTACCTTCCATGTACTTGGATCTATGTGTCTGTTATTTTTCTCCTGAAAAAGCATATCCAATGCACTACCCTATTTCTCATCCTGTACCTCTATCAATATCTTTAATCTATATATACTTACCTCCTTTATGCATCTATATACTTTCAATGTACTTATGGATCGATATATTTATCACTTTCTTCTAATTTAGCATTTCAAATGCACTACTCTATTTTCTCAGCCTATACTTCTCTCAATATACCCTCTGGCCCAACCTTCTGACTCATCTCAAACTTCTTTCTACTACTCTTTCCAATGCACTACCCTATCTCTCACCCTATACATCTATCAATATATCCTCTACATCCACTCTCTCATTTATCCCAAACCCCATACCACTACTATGATCCCCAAAATAACCCTTTCTAGACTCTCTCCTACTCTACCCCTCCTTGCATCATCTGACACCTCTTTTTACTATACCGATCCCCCAAAACAAACCTTTCTAAACTCTTCCCTCTGACTCTTCCCCTCAAAAACCCCTTTTTACTCATCCAAAAGCCTCCTCCTACTGCTATGACCTCAAAAAAAAAAAAAAAAAAAAAATCTCACTCTTCTGTCCCTCCACTATCCTTTTCAATCAAAATAACAGACTAACATGTTCACTTCTCAAATTCCATATTCCACTATACTAATTCACCACTAATCCTTTATGGGTTCCAGAGTAGCGTGCTACTCGCCAATAAAGCGTTTCAACACCCCATCAGGGTTACCAGCGCTATATAAAATGCAAACCTTTTTCCCTTTTCTACCCCTCCCCAACCCTTCTCAATCCAAATAACTGACTAACATATCCACCACTCAAATTTCTTTCATGTTTCGCCATACTAATTCAACAGTAATCCTTATGGGTTCCAGAGTAGCGTGCTACTCGCCAACAAAGCGCTTCAAAACCCCATCAAGGGGTAGCAAGCGCTATATAAATACAAACCTCTTTCCCTCTTCTATCCCGCAACCTACCCTTCTCTATCGAAATAACTGAATAACATATCCACCACTCAAATTAGTTCATACTTCACTATACTAATTTTCAACACTAATCCTTTATGGGTTCCGGAGTAGCGTCCTACTCGCCAGAAAAGCGCTTCAACACCCATCAGGGGTAACAGGTGCTACATGAATGCAAACCTTTCTTCCCTTTTATCCCTCCGCTACCCTTCTCACTCCAAATAACTGACTAATATCCACCACTCAAATTACTTTCATATTTCACCATACTAATTCAGCACTAATCCTTTATGGGTTTCCGGAGTAGCGTGCTTCAACACCCCATCAGGGGTAACAAGCGCTATATAAATACAAACCTTTTTTCCCTCTTCTATCCTTCTGCTATCCTTCCGAATCCGAATAACTGACTAACCTATCCACCACTTAAAATGTACTTGCATGTTTCACTATACTAATTCAACACTAATCTTCTATGGGTCCCGGAGTAGCGTGCTACTCGCCGAAAAAGCGCTTCGACGCCTCGTCAGGGGTAGTAAGCACTGTATAAATGCAATTACAATACAATACAATACAGTGCAAGTGCTCCCTATGTTAAATTGATGTATTGATTAGTGACTCCATGATTGGACTATTTGGTTTACTTGTCAGACCCTAGTATAGTGCACCATGGGTGCCCAGGGCCTGTAAATCAAATGCTGCTGGTGGGCTTGCAGCACTGGTTGTGCCACCCACAGAAGCAGCTTGTAAAGTGTAGCTCAGGCCTGCCATTGCAGAGCCTGTGTGCAGTCTGGGACTGCCATGTCGACTTGGCAAGTGCACCCACTTGCCAGTCCCTAAACCTTCCCTTTTCTACATATCAGTCACCCCTAAGGTAGGCCCAAGGGCAGGGTGCATTGTATGTAAAAGGTAGGACATGCCCTGATGTGTTTAGCATGTCCTGATAGTGAATTACAGCCAATTTCGTTTTTCACTATTGCAAGGCTACCTGTCCCCATAGGCCAGAATGGGCAGCTTGATTATAACATCTTATAATCCTTATAATCCTACCTGACCCAGGGAACATGGTGGAAATTCAAGTTTAGTATGCCTGAACTCAGGATGATAAAATACATCTTTTAGTGAAATTGGTTTTAACATTCTGTGTTTGAAAATACCACTTTTAGAAAGTAGGTATTTTCTAGCCTAACCATCCAGCCTGCCTCTGCTAGCTTGTCTATTGTATGTCTGGTTTTGTGAGTGACAGGGGCTGGGGGGCTCCAGGAGACAGGGTGAGTCAGCACTAGGCTGAATAGACCTATCTGCATTGGGAGTGGTGGGAGGAGTAGCACCTGGGCCTGAATAGGGCTGTGCATGCCTTCCACAATGCTGGCTCCACCTCCTATGGTGTGTCTCATGACCCTGGCCCACACTGACAAAGAAAGAAGGTGTGCACTGGCAGAATGCACCCAGAACTGGTTTGAACTAGGTACAGGACCCTCTGCCTTCAGAGAACAAAGAGAATAGTAGTATAAATATGGGGGCCCAGACCCCAAGACTTTAGATCACTTCTGGAACACCAAGACAAACCTTTGCCAAGGAAAAGAACCAAGGAAGCTGCAGGAGTTTGGACTGCCCCTCTGCCAGTGTGCTGTTTGCTGGGTTGGCCTGCAGTGGTCTTCATTGCCAAGGAAAGGAGAAGGAGCTTTCAAAGAACTTTCATCATCTTGCAGAATATTTCTCCAAGGGCTTGAACTAGAGCTTGCCTCCTGCTGAAGTCTCAGGGCTACAAGACTTCACCACCAGCTCCCTCCTGAGTTCCCTTGCTGGGGATTCTGTCTGCAGAAGCCTGCGTGTCGCTGGGAGCTGGAAGCGCGACTCAATGAGAAGAAGCGAATCGCTGACGCAGCTGTTGCCGTCGCATCACCGGAGAAGCGTGTCGCCGCCGCATCACCAGAGAAGCGTGTCTTCGTCGCAGCTGCCTGCCGTCGCATCACCGGAGAAGCGTGTCTTCGTCGCAACTGCCTGCCGTCGCATCACCGGGGAAGCGTGTCGCCACCGCAAGGGTCGCCGTTGCATCACCGGAGAAGCGTGTCGCCGTCGCAGCTGCCTGCCGTCGCATCACCGGAGAGGCGTGTCGCAGGGCCTGTTGCGGCTCCAAAGGTACAGAGTTCGCCGCACGGCCGTCGGGCGTGCACGCATCATCTTCACGTCGTCGCATCGCATCAAGGGCGCACTCTCATCGCATCGCACCGGATCGTCGCATCGCATCGAGGCACCTGCTCGTCGCATCGCCCTCCCTGCGGACCCTTTGTTTGTTTTGCGTTATGCATCCAAGGTACTTTTGTGAGAAACGTGTCGCTTTTATCATCATCTTGAACTAAGTTACTTCTACCATCTTTAAGTCTATTTTGAGTACAGTATTGTGGATTTTTGTCGTTTGTGGTCTTGTGTTAAGTCTATATAAAGAATACTTATTTTGATAAAACCTGTGTGGTGTCCAACTGTAGTGTTTTCACTGTATTACTGTATGTGTTCACAAATGCTTAACACACTGCCTCTGAGATAAGCCTGTCTGCTCGTGCCAAGCTACCAAGGGGGTGAGCAGGGGTTATCCAGTAGTGTAATCCCCCTTTCCCTGACTAGAAGCAAGGGTCCCTATTTGGTCAAAGGTGTATACCATTGCCAACTAGAGACCCCCAGTTCTAACATTGGTGGTCAGCAGTGAGGATTCTGGACTTGCATTTGTGACTCATATACAGTGATTGGTGTACACTACTAGTGAATGCAGACCAAACGCAACCACATACTTATTTGGTAGAATTTTTTCTCCTTGGACTGTTATTTTTTCTGAGAACTGCCAATTCTTACTACCATGAGCCGACCAGCATCTGTTGCATCTATGGATCTAGATTTTGAGGAAGAGAGGTTGGAAACCTACAATGTGAAACAGCTAAAGCGCTTTTGCAAAAAATTTAAAATTGCTACCCCAGGCATTGCCAAAAAGGATGAATACCAAAAGGCGCTGAGGGCCTGGGTGGAAGCAAGAAATACCCCTGAACTGGTGGTGGAGCCAGTGGGGGATGCAGAGGGGCAGCTGAATATACCATTGATTCCAGCCAGGGAAGGGGTACCGTCCCCGCCTGGCAGTAGCGTCTCTTCCAAAGGCCCGTCCCCAGGAGAGCTGGAAGACAGGGAAAGAGACAGGGTGCACAAGCTGGAGATGGCCAGGCTTAAAATGGAGGGTCAGAGGGACCTAGAGAATAGCAGGTTGTCCTTGGAGAGAGAGAGAATGAGGTTGGAACATGAGAGAATGTTGAGGGAGTTAGAGCTCAAAGCACAAAGCTTAGAAATCAATCCCTCTGGTGGCAGCGCACCATCTAAGCCTGCAGAAAGCAGAGTCCATATCCCCAAGGATGTCATAAAGGAATTCCACAGACAGGAAGATATTGGGCAGTGGTTTGCAGCCTATGAGATAGCAATGTTGGCCCACCGGGTCCCTGAGAAGGATTGGGGAGCGGGGTTGTGGGGCCGCTTTGTGAGTGAGGGGAGGGATACATTGTTAGACCTACCCAGTGAGAATAGGATGTCATATGAATGAATGAATATAAGCTTTATAGAGCGCAAATTAGCCCAGGGGCATCAAGGCGCTGCGGAAAGAGGTCAAGAGAACTGAGGTGCACATATGTACAAGGCTTACAGAGTAGAGAGAGTAAAAAGCCAGGTCTTCAAGGCTCTACGAAAGAGAGAGTCTTATGCCCACATGAAGGAAGCCCTGATGACAATGTATGGTTTGACCCCAGAACTCTATAGACAGAGGTTCAGGAATTGTAAGAAGCTGGAGGCAACTACCTGGGTGGAGTATCAGTCTTTCTTTTGCAGAGCTATGGATGGTTGGGTGAAGGGTAGCAAAGTGGATACTTTTGAAGCACTCTATGATTTGTTTGCATGGGAGCACTTGTCTGCTAATTGTTTTCCAGAGCTACGCCAGCACCTTATTGATAGCAAGTTAACTAACCCTAGGAAGCTTGCTGAGGAGGCGGACCACTGGGTCAGCACCCGGGTCCACAAAGGTCACGTGGGAGACTTCGCCAAAGGTGGGCAGGGTCCCCAGCAGAAGAGTGGGGGGGGACAAGGGTAAACAGAGGGATTTCCAGAAAGGGCCCCAAAGTAATTCCCAAGGGAAGGGTTCCCAGCCTCCCCCTGAGAAAAAGCAAGAGGCCCCGACAGGTAAACCTGTTCACAGGGGCCCCTCTAAGTGCTTTATGTGTGGTCAGATGGGCCACCGTTGGTATGATGCACAGTGTCCCATGAGGGATTCCAAAGCACCACCACGTGCACCACCCCGTCAGATGGCGAGTGTAGCCCTGGGGGGGGAGGAGATGGGTGCCCAAGGTGGGTGGGGTCCCGCAGAAATGTCCCTTGTCTCGCTAGGAGACTTTGAGATGGTCCCTGAGACCCAGCTGCCTGATAACACTAAGAAGTACAGGCAGTGGGTGACCATCAATGGCCATAGGGTGGAAGCTCTTAGAGACACTGGGGCTAGTGTGACAGCTGTCAATTGCCGGCTGGTGTCCAGAGAGCAGGTTATCCCCCATGCATTCTTCCCTGTAGTTGCCGCGGACAACTCGCAGAGCCAGTGTGAGGTGGCTCAAGTTCCCTTTGAGTGGGGGGGGTCTCAGGTACTCTTCAAGTAGCTGTGAGGCCAGCCATGCCTGTTGATTGTCTGTTGGGCAATGATTTAGAGAGCTCCCCTTGGGCTAAGGTGGAGAGAAGGTCTCATCTGGAGATGTTGGGTCTGCCTGAGTGGGCGTGTGTGACCACTCGGTCTATGGCAGCCAGTAAGGGTGTTGAAGAGATTCTGGAGCCTGAAAATATGGCCCAGACCCCTGCCTTAAAGAAAAGAGGTAGGGGGCGTGGGAAACCGGCCCCCATAGTGCCCACGGTCCAGGAGGAGGCAGACCTTGAGGGGGATGCCCTGGAACCTACAGGGGAACAAGTGGCGAACTGGGGGACCTGCCTGAGCTGACCCATTGGCAGCAAGAAGGAGGCCCCTCCAGGGAGGAATTTTGTGAGGAGCAGAAGAAGTGCCCTTCTCTTGTGGGTTTGCGGCAACAGGCCACAAACCAGGCAGCAGGTGATCAGTCTGGATCACATTGGATCTACTGGGAGAACGACCTCCTGTACAGCGAGCCTAAGGTTGCTGAGCCTGGGTCAGCCCGTGTGCTGGTGGTACCCTAGCGCTTCAGAGCCTTCCTAATGGGTTTGGCTCATGATGTGCCTTTAGCTGGACATCTGGGGCAGAACAAGACCTTTGAAAGGCTTGTCACCCACTTTTATTGGCCCCAGATGCGGAAGAGTTCAGACACTCATTGTAGGACTTGTCAAACTTGCCAGGCAAGTGGGAAAAGTGGAAGGAAGCACAAGGCTCCTCTCCAACCTTTCCCTGAAGTCAGTACCCCCTTTGAACGGGTGGGCATTGACATTGTGGGGCCACTGGACCCCAAGACAGCCATGGGCAACAGGTTTATCCTGGTCTTGGTGGACCATGCTACTCGGTACCCGGAAGCCATCCCGCAAAGGACAGTGACGGCCCCCGTGGTGGGACGTGCACTGATGGGGATTTTCTCCCGTGTGGGGTTCCCCAGAGAGGTGGTGTCAGACCGTGATACAAACTTCATATCAAACTATATGAAGTCCCTGTGGCTGGAGTGCGGTGTTACCTATAAGTTCACCACTCCTTACCACCCCCAAGGTAATGGGCTGGTTGAGAGATTCAACTGGACCCTCAAAGGCATGATAATGGGTCTTGAGGAACCTATGAGGCGTAAGTGGGACGTCCTCTTGCCATGCCTTCTTTTTGCTTACCGTGAGGTGCCACAGAAGTCCCTAGAGTTCAGTCCCTTTGAACTGCTGTATGGCCACCCGGTAAGAGGACCTTTGAGTCTGGTCAAGGAAGGCTGGGAGCAATCTCCCAGGAAACCTCCCCAGGATGTATACAGTTACATGCTGGCCTTCAGGAACCAGACTAGGCGATTCAGACAACTCGCTCAGGTGAATCTGGAAGCCAGCCAGGAGGAAATGAAGCGGTGGTACGATCAGAATGCCACTCTGATTGAGCTTCAACCTGGGTAGAAAGTTTGGGTCATGGCCCCTGTAGAGCCCTGTGCGCTCCAGGACAGGTGGACCGGACTATTTGAGGTGGTGGAGCGCAAGAGTGATGTCACCTACCTGGTGAACTTGCGGTCTCCTAGGAATCCTTTGCGGGTCCTGCATGTTAACCGCCTGAAGCCCCACTTCGAAAGGTCCGAAGTTGGACATGCTCCTAGCGACATGATGGAATGGAGGAGGAGACCGAGCCTCTCCCTGACCTCCTGTCTGCAACAGAGCAAGATGGGTCAGTGGATGGTGTCAGCCTCTCTGCCACACTGACCCCTGAACAGCAGCAAGATTGCCGCCAATTGTTGGGACAATTCTCTGATTTGTTGTTCCTGGTGTCACTGAGTGGTGCGTCCATGACGTGGATACTGGGGACAGTCCTCCTGTGAAGCACAAGGCTTACAGAGTGACTGACAGGGTCAGAGCTCACATCAAGGAGGAAGTCTCCAAGATGTTTGCCTTAGGGGTGATTGAGTCATCTCACAGCCCTTGGGCTAGCCCAGTGGTCTTGGTCCCAAAAGCTGCCGCGCCTGGTGCCACACCCGAACTCCGGTTCTGTGTGGACTACCGAGGACTCAATTCAGTCACCCGGACTGACGCGCACCCCATCTCCAGAGCTGATGAGCTCATTGATCGATTGGGGGCTGCCCGGTACCTCAGCACGTTTGATTTAACGTCTGGGTACTGTCAGATCGCCTTAACTGATGGGGCCAAAGAGAGGTCAGCATTCTCCACACCAGATGGGCACTACCAATTCCGGGTTATGCCCTTTGGGATGAAGAATGCCCCTGCCACCTTTCAGAGGTTGGTCAACCAGGTGTTGGCTGGACTGGAGGATTTCAGTGCCGCCTACTTGGATGACATTGCAATGTTCAGCGCCAGTGGGGAAGAACATCTGCGCCACCTCTGGGAAGTGTTGATGGCACTGCGAAAAGGCAGGCCTCACGATCAAGGCGAGTAAGTGCCATTTCGGGCAGGGTTCTGTGGTGTACCTGGGGCACCAGGTAGGGAGCGGCCAGGTGGCGCCTCTACAACCCAAGATTGATACCATCCTGGCATGGGAACCCCTCAAGACCCAGACACAGGTGAGAGCCTTTTTAGGACTCACAGGGTACTACAGGAGGTTTGTCAAGGGGTATGGCAACATTGTTGCACCCTTGACTGAGCTGACTTCCAGGAAGCAGCCCAAGAAAGTGAACTGGACTGACACCTGTCAGAAGGCTTTTGATGCCCTGAAGACTGCCCTGTGCACAGCACCCGTGCTTCAGGCGCCCAACTTCTCAAAGGAATTCATTGTCCAAACAGACGCTTCAGAGCATGGTGTAGGGACTGTTCTATCACAGATTAATGAGGAGGGCCTAGACCAACCTGTAGACTTCATCAGTAGGAGGTTACTTCCACGGGAACAGAGGTGGAGTGCAATTGAGCGTGAAGCATTTGCTGTGGTCTGGGCATTGAAGAAGTTGAGACCATACCTGTTTGGGACTCACTTCCGGGTTCAGACAGACCACAGGCCCCTCAGATGGTTGATGCAGATGAGGGGTGAGAATCCAAAGCTGTTGAGGTGGTCCATTTCCCTACAGGGGATGGACTTCACGGTGGAACACCGCCCTGGTACAGAACACGCCAATGCTAATGGTCTGTCCAGATTTTTCCGCCTTAGTGAAGAGAACTCCCAAGGGGTTGGGTAGTCCTCCCCACATTTCAGCTGGAGGGGACACGTGTTAGACATGGTACCATTGGCGTGAGTCTCCCTTCCATTTTTTCACTGATTGCCTCCTCTGTTTTTGATATGTCTGCTGGTTTAGATGCTTTGGGCACTGTGCCACTGCTATTCAGTGCCACAGTGCAAGTGCTCCCTATGTTAAATTGATGTATTGATTAGTGACTCCATGATTGGACTATTTGGTTTACTTGTCAGACCCTAGTATAGTGCACCATGGGTGCCAAGGGCCTGTAAATCAAATGCTGCTGGTGGGCTTGCAGCACTGGTTGTGCCACCCACAGAAGCAGCTTGTAAAGTGTAGCTCAGGCCTGCCATTGCAGAGCCTGTGTGCAGTCTGGGACTGCCATATCGACTTGGCAAGTGCACCCACTTGCCAGTCCCTAAACCTTCCCTTTTCTACATATCAGTCACCCATAAGGCAGGCCCAAGGGCAGGGGGTATTGTATGTAAAAGGTAGGACATGCCCTGATGTGTGTAGCATGTTCTGATAGTGAATTACAGCCAATTTCGTTTTTCACTATTGCCAGGCTACCTGTCCCCATAGGCCAGAATGGGCAGCTTGATTATAACATCTTATAATCCTACCTGACCCAGGGAACATGGTAGAAATTCGAGTTTAGTATGCCTGAATTCAGGATGATAAAATACATCTTTTAGTGAAGTTGGTTTTAACATTCTGTGTTTGAAAATACCACTTTTAGAAAGTAGGTATTTTCTTGCCTAGCCATCCAGCCTGCCTCTGCTAGCTTGTGTATTGTATTTCTGGTTTTGTGAGTGACAGGGGCTGGGGGGCTCCAGGAGACAGGGTGAGTCAGCACTAGACTGAATAGACCTAGCTGCATTGGGAGTGGTGGGAGGAGTAGCACCTGGGCCTGAATAGGGCTGTGCCTGTCTTCCACAATGCTGGCTCCACCTCCTGTGGTGTGTCTGATGACCCTGGCCCACACTGACAAAAGAAGACGGTGTGCACTGGCAGAATGCACCCAGAACTGGTTTGGACTAGGTGCAGGACCCTCTGCCTTCAGAGAGCAAAGAGAATAGTAGTATAAATATGAGGGCCCAGACCCCGAGACTTTAGATCACTTCTGGAACAACAAGACGAACCTTTGCCAAGGAGAAGAACCATGGAAGCTGCAGGAGTTTGGACTGCACCTCTGCCAGTGTGCTGTTTGCTGGATTGGCCTGCAGTGGTCTTCATTGCCAAGGAAAGGAGAAGGAACTTTCAAAGAACTTTCATCATCTTGCAGAATATTTCTCCAAGGGCTTGAACTAGAGCTTGCCTCCTGCTGAAGTCTCAGGGCTACAAGACTTCACCACCAGCTCCCTCCTGAGTTCCCTTGCTGTGGATTCTGTCTGCAGAAGCCTGCGTGTCGCTGGGAGCTGGAAGCGCGACTCAACGAGAAGAAGCGGGTCGCTGACGCAGCTGTTGCCGTCGCATTGCCGGAGAAGCGTGTCGCCGCCGCAGAGGCTGCTGCCGCATCACCAGAGAAGCGTGTCTTCGTTGCAGCTGCCTGCCGTCGCATCACCGGAGAAGCGTGTCTTCGTCGCATCTGCCTGCCGTCGCATCACCGGGGAAGCGTGTCGCCACCGCAAGGGTCGCCGTCGCATCACCGGAGAAGCGTGTCGCCGTCGCAGCTGCCTGCTGTCGCATCACCGGAGAAGCGCGTCGCAGGGCCTGTCGCGGCTCCAAAGGTACAGAGTTCACCGCACGGCCGTCGGGCGTGCACGCATCATCTTCACGTCGTCGCATCACATCAAGGGCGCACTCTCATCGCATCGCACCGGATCGTCGCATTGCATCGAGGCACCTGCTCGCCGCATCGCCCTCCCTGCGGACCCTTTGTTTGTTTTGCGTTACGCATCCAAGGTACTTTTATGAGAAACGTGTCGCATTTATCATCATCTTGAACTACGTTACTTCTACCATCTTTAAGTCTATTTTGAGTACAGTATTGTGGATTTTTGTCATTTGTGGTCTTGTGTTAAGTCTATATAAAGAATACTTATTTTTATAAAACCTGTGTGGTGTCCAGCTGTAGTGTTTTCACTGTATTACTGTATGTGTTCACAAATGCTTAACACACTGCCTCTGAGATAAGCCTGTCTGCTCGTGCCAAGCTACCAAGGGGGTGAGCAGGGGTTATCCAGTAGTGTAATCCCCCTTTCCCTGACTAGAAGCAAGGGTCCCTATTTGGTCAAAGGTGTATACCATTGCCAACTAGAGACCCCCAGTTCTAACACGCAATTATTGCCTTTAGCAGCTGTTGGGGGATTCCCCAAGAGTCTAGTTTTTCCCACAGCTTCCCTCGATCAACCCGGTCAAATGCTGCACTATAGTCCACGAAACAGCAAAAGAGGGGAAGTTATAATGACTGAGTTGCTCGGTGTGACAGGTGTCCCAATACTAAGATGTTATCTGTGGTGGAACTATCAGGCCTAAAACCGGATTGAAAAAAAGGAAGGATGTTGTTGTCTTTTGCCCAGGCTTCTAATTCCTTCAGTAGTATTCTAGCATACGCTTTTGCTTCTATATCTAATAAAGCAATAAGCCGATAATTTTCTGGTTTAGTGCTGTCCCCTTTTTTGTAAATGGGGAAGAGAATAGAGCCTTTCCATGATGTTGGGACAATTGATGTGACAAAAGCGTACCTAAAAAGCGGTGTGAGCTGTTCTGCCCAAAAGGCATGTGAGGCTTTAAACACTGATGCGGGGAACCCGTTGGGTCCTGGAGCACCATCTGTCCTCATTTTCTGATTAACGTGGTGACCTCAACCTCTGTGATGTTAGGTATTTTAACAACGTTGTGTGTAACTGGGGAGGGTTGTTGTGAATGAATGTAGGACGTGTTCTGGTGGTTAGAATATAACTGCTTTGCGTGTTTAACCCACTCAGCGGCTGCCACTCCGTTCCCTTTTGTCTGACCGGTGTTACTGTGTTGGTTAATGTATTTCCAGAGTTGGATGTGACCCCTTTCTTTGAGGAGGGTGAAGATTTTCAACCATTCCGCCTCGATTCTCTTCGTTCGTATCTCCCAAACTTTCTTCCTGTGTTCCGCACGAAGAGCTTTTATTGTCTGTGTTTGGGAGTTTTTAGATCCTTTTCTTTTTGCCTTTAAGAGACTGCGTTTGGTTGAGTGTAGTTCCATTGGTTTGTTTTGTAGGGGGAGTCGATGAGTGTAGGCAGCCTGCACTTGGGTATTTCCAGATCGCCCCCCTAGGGCGAGTTTTAGTTCCACTAGGAGTGCCTTCCAGTGCTCCGTGGGGGGGTTTGGTGGGGGGGGGGGTTACGGTACACAGTCTCTTGGAGGCACAGAATGTCGCTTTCTTGGAAGTAATTGATAACTGCGTTAAACCCAAGAAGTCCTTTTAGGCCAGCAACGTTTCAGGATATAATGGACAACTGTGGGTTAATTCCCGGAATTCTGGTACTAGTCCGGTGGCAGGCGCCCTTTATGATATTAGTGGTGCCGTCGTAGTGGCTGGCCTTCTGGTCGGGTCCTAGTTCCGTGTTCAGGGGCTTGCGTTGGCCCACTGGTGTAAACTGTCCTGTGATCTAATGTGCTTGTTATCCTATAAGCATAATAGGATTTTGGCTTATCGACTTGACTGTTCCCAGATTGGTTACTCGCTGTCCCCCTTAAGACTGAATAAACTACATTCTTTAACGGGAGTACTGTTAGCACATGTGGATATTTCTCTGGTACGGGAAATGCAGTGTCAATGCCCCAATCTGCCATTAATGATGATTCTTCTGGTGTTACTCCCACCCGGGTGTGACGGCGCAACCCTATTGAGGTTGATTCCCCATGGGAGTCACTGGGAAGGCTCAGGAACTTGACCCAGACAAGATCGTCCGATTGTGTTTCTGCCAGAGTAGGGATGTGCTTAAATAAGCGAAGTATGTTGCCCCTGTTTAAGATGTCATAATGGCCCTTGATGTAATATCTGGGCGTGAGAATTACCTCGTGGGTTGTTTTGCTGGCTTGATCCTCTTTAGGCGGGGCTCTTAATCCTGTCTGTGCGAGTTGGAGCTTGAGCCGACATCCCGTTGACAGGACTCTAGACTAAGAATGGGTCTTTGAGATGGCAAGGTAGTTGCGTCACAGTTCCTCTGGGGGTCTGGGTGGAGAGGACCTTGGATGGTGAATGCCCCAATTTTAGATCCTTTTTCCATGTGCGAGGGTGGTTGGCTGTTATGCTCCGACTTCGTGGTATTTGGTAAGGAGACTGGTTGAATTGCAGTTACCGGGCCAAATAGGCTAGACGAATCCCCTGTTCCGGTGGTTGGATGTGATGTTCTAACAGGCACTTGTTTTATGTTTTTTAAGATTGTTACTGTGGGTGTTGAGTTGCTTGGGGCATGGTTTTTAACGAAGAGTGGATAGATCCGTGTTTTGTCATCATTAACTTGTGATGTTGATTGTGGGTTGATAACGCAAGGGCAACTTTTTTGGTGGCTTTGGCCTTTTTTTCCTGTTTCTTTAGTTTTTTCTTGGCCTTCCTCGAGAGAGGCTCATCTTTTCTTTCCTGTGTGAGGGCTTTGCCCTCAGATTCTTTGCCAGAGAGTGAAGTACGAAGACTAGGACTTGGTCTCAAAGGGCTGGTAGAGGAGTTGATTGGCTCAGGTAAGGCTTGGTTGTCGGGCTTCGTTAGAGTGTGGCCCGAATTGCTTATGGTCAAATTTACTTGAGGGTCGGCACACTTTATGAAGGGTGTGGTACAACTGTTGTTCGGCGAGCAAGAGGCACCTCCTGTTTGTGCCTTTAGCGAAACTACCAGGTCTGTTAGGATGTTCGGAAGTGTTGCCCATTTGTCAATGAGTACTGCGCACGAGCAGTTGCAGGCTCGGTTATCCATGGTGGCGCAAAGCTTGTTCTCTATATAGTCCACCTTGTTGCTTAGTTCCACTAGGCGCAGTGCAATAGTTGATAGGAGGGCGATTTGTAGCTCCATTTTGTTCGATTGCCAGAGTAATGCCCTTGCCGTAGAGTGATTTATTTCACTGGTTAGAGTCGGTCCTGAGTCATTGATGAAACTGCTATTTTGATGGCTCTGAAAAGATGGAGGGGAGAGCCAGGTATCCTTGGCCGTTCTGAAAAGCTTTGGGGTGAGCTCCAGTGTTCTTTCTATCTTTGTTTCCAAGTTTTGTAAAAATATCGGTGATAGATACCCTAAGTTTTGAGGACGCCCAGGCACTTCCATCTAAGTTGGTCCAGATCCTGGGAGCTCTAAGGGACATTTCTGGACAGGGGACTGCAGGATTGGTTGTTGTGGGCAGTGTATTTGAGCTGTAACAACCTGCTCGTGATTTCCGTTTCCTAGGGTCGGAGCGGTGGTGTCGGCAAGTGAGTCCCTTACAGGTTTGAGTTCATTTCCTGGGGAGCGGCACGGCCTTGGGCAGGATGGGGACCGGCGTCTCCCAATATGAGTACATTGCTCCTGTATTGTGAGGGAATCACTGTTAAGAGGGCTCCCTAAAAGGTGCTTTGTTTCTTTGCTGGCCATGGCTCTTGCTGAAGGGTCAGTCAGGACGGGAGAGTTCCCGTCGTTAGGGAGACGTTTATGTAAAATTGGGTTATGAGACCTGCTGATGGAGACTTTAGAAAGGACTTTAAAGCAGGGGCTGCATTCCGTGCGCTCCTTAGGTTTCTAGGTGATGCTTGAGTCAGAGGAATTATCTTTGCGGGAGCATTTTCTTGGCGCTGAGGGGGCTTTTTTTGGTCATCCTGCAAGTTGGGAGGGCCCGGTTGTTAGTGGATGTGAGGAACCACGGCAAATTTAGCCCTCCTCCTTAGGACTTGTGCTAAACAATACCAATGCCCTGGGTCCTGATGTAAAGGCAAAACTTTCTTTAGGGCTGGTGATTTCTCCTGGTTGCTGCCCCCAGCCGCTTCCCAGTTGCCCGAGTACAGTCTGCTCTTTCAACTTCCGATGCCGGGTGTAGGGCCCACACCGTCTGTGTGTACGCAGCCTGCACCGCTCAAGTTGCTGTGGCCACAGACCCCACTACCCCCCAAAAACTGAGCGACAGCAACTGCGGCCGCTCGCCCACGACTCCCACAACAGATCTCCTGACCTCTTGAAGACCCACTGGTCTGCCGGTCGACTGTGGGGGGTGAGCTGTGCAGGAACCTGTCGCACTCCCAACCGGGCAGCTTCTGCCAGGTGACACCGGGACAGGACAGAGTCAGTGGGGCCCGAGCACGGTTTACAAGGCTCGGGCTCTGGAGTTGGCTCGAAAATGCCTGTGAAGCAATACAGTGGTCTCCCTCAGCCTCACAGCCCCCAACAAGTGCCGCTCGTTACCTCGAGCACGCGTCTCTGCTGCCGCTCTGCAGCCTCCAGTTGCTTCCGCTCAACGCCGAGGTCAGAGCGTTGTTTTCGCTGCCGCAAGATGAAGAGTGATAGCCTCGCATGCTGCTAATGGTGGAGATTCGATCCTCTGCTCCTTGCAGCCGGGCGCCGCGTCCAACACCTCCACTAAAGCAATCGCCCAGAGCAATTGCGGGGGGTCCAGGGGCCGGGGACCGGGCCTGGGCTCCTGGGAAGTTCGGCTGAGCCAAACCCAGCGCGGACCCCCGGCCGGCCAGCCAGCAGAGCAGAGCCGAACCAAGCAGCTGAACGAGAAGCGAAGCGGCAGCGGCGACAACGAATCCATTTAATACAGTTTTAAAATATATGGACTTATTTCATTTGTATATTAATCTTTTTGTCCATGTTACTGATATCCACGTTAGGTCTCTACAGTGATGCCAAATAAGATCAATAGTCCTAAGATGTCACTTTCTGTGATGTCACTTCTTGTGATGTTACATGCAAATTAGAGGGGCCTCACATCTTCCCTTTCGCCCGGACCCCAGAAGTTCTAGGACAGGCCCTGGCCAAATGGAACAAAAACATTGAGAATTTCAATGGCTACATCAAAATTTCATCGGAGCCATTGAATGCGAATGTGGAGGCAGTCGAATTGGTAAAAAAAAAAAAAACACTAAAACTATCGCAGAAACTTACTACCTTAAAACCGTGCCCTAGAATACTCATTTAAAATTCTCTGTTTCAACCCCCCCGACCCCCCGCTTTCACCATAGTAATCATACATAAAGAAGAATACAGTTTGCTACCGATCACATTATAGAGAAAGTTGTGATTTAATAGGGTTGCTGACATTTGAAACTTCTCCCAGTCCATGAAATTGCGATTCTACATCCAACGCTGCCCTCCTGTGGCTATGTAATATATTTTCCAAGACGATGCTTCATTTTCCTGCTCCCTTGCACCAATATTTTAAGACAACCAATAAACAAACACTGGCAAAGTGAAGAGTTTGGGCTTTGGTACACTCTATTGCATGTACCCAGAGGCATACAACCTGCAGACTGACGTAGAGTATGCACGCAGGTACCCATTTAAAAAAGAATAACAAACATACAAGCACTTATGCACAGAGACCAACAACCATAAAGGCATCAGTAAACACAGACCAACAGTCAAACATCACCCTGTGCAGCAGGAGTCTCCTTGTAATATGCAGAGGTTCATTGGCAGCAGGGGGCTGAAGGTGATGCGCATCAGGGGTGCAGGGTGATGAATGGGAGGAGAGACCAGAGTGATATGCAGCGAAAGCAACAGTGAAGGACTTCTGGGGAGCACTAGGTTCAGTTTACGATGTGAGCAATGGGTATTGTGTATTGGGGTCCACTGGGTGATGGACAGCTCAAGGGCACAAGGCTTTATGCAGCATGGAAGCTCAAGGTGGTGATGTACAATGTGTGCACATGCTGTTCTGGAACAGGGATACACATCGATATACAGTAGGTGGCTACAGGGTGATGTAAAAGATGCCTGTTCATCCAACCCAGGTCTTTTGTTTGGATTGTGGGCTGTGTGGTTTTGTGTTCTTCATAACTGCAGCACTGCTGATGCCCGAACACAATGAAGACATTTTAGGAACAGGGAAGATACACTTATACACCTGGCATTAGGAAAGACAACAAAGGGCATGTACAGCATTTCTTTTGAGAATATCTAAATGATTTGCTGAGAGGATCTTGATTTATACAGAGAGTCATGTAACAGAAACCCCAGAGGCACTCCTGGAGGCTTACAAAACTCACCTGAAGACACCCGTGGACACTCGCATCACTTTAACAAGCCCTACGTCATGTGTGACACCTTCACCCAGACCTCGTTTTAGCCAGGACCTATAATGCTGAAAACAAAACTAAAAATCTCAGTATGCAGCTTTCTGTGGGTGAAAAGTCAGAACTGACTAAAGATGTTACAAATAGCAATGGCCACTGATAAGCTACCTACATACAGAACGATGGGAAACAGAAAACATGCATTGCTGTGTATGATGTTACAAATGTGATTTTTTTTCCCTTTGAAATTTTCTCTGCTTTTTTAGTAGCCGTATTCTGAACAATAAATTCAACAACAAAAAATATTGTAACATTTTTTTATTTCCCTACTTCTTTCAACCATTTTTTGTGTGCAGCGTTTACATTTCACTTCAGTCCCATGCAAAAAAACGATTTACTTGGGCGTATGAAATACATGAGATTAACTGAACGTTGGAACGACAATGTATATATTACTTGAGTTACAAAGAATGGGCCTCTGTCCAAAGGTGCACCATAGAAGACATTGGATGTAATAGACACGATATTTTGCAGCAGTTAAATTCCATTCCTGAACATGGTGCAGACAGCAAAATCAATATCATAGGTAACATTTCTCCTTCTCACACCTCCGCCCATGATACCTCCATAGACTTTGGCAGGCAGTATCCATTAAGACAATTCAAAAGGGAAAGTATAAAATATTGGCAGGTGGGGCATAATAGCTTGGGGGCACCTTCCAGAATTGTCAATATGTCCTTGAGGATTCTTATAACCCCCATGACAGCAACACCCATGGAACGCCACTTTCACACAGAGTAATGCGTGAAAGGGGCCCATATTTACAAGGCCATGAAAAGTCAATCAGGGTGGCTTTATGTGGCCTTGTAAATATGGGCAGGCCCATTGCGCCGTCGGTGCGTCAAAAAAGTGATGCAACAGTGGCGTAATGGGCTTGTAAATAAGCCCCAAGCTGTTTAATACCCATATACTTGTGTGTACAACCCTGTGCAAAACACAGGGTATAAACATTTACATGTGGTATGAATGTCTCAATAGACCGTTACTATATCAAAAATAGGTGCTCTTTGTCGACGGTTAGTGGACGGTGTGACAATGGTGAACAAAATTGCGCAGTGATACATATAGAAAATACAACAAGTGTTGACTTAAAAATGCATACAGTCGTAATGTGGGGAGTCCTGGATTCAGGCTTCCACCTATGGCAATCATTCATTAAAGTAAACAATAAACATTTAGACTTTTCGACCCCAAAGTTTCAATTTGGAACAGAGTCTTCATCAGGACATAAAAAGTAAACACCTAGAAAAATTTAATCATAAAGACAAATGCTAAGGGTAAAGAAATAAAAAATGATGCCCTCATGTTGACTTATGAATCACAATATTCAACAAATCAAAGATACTAACATGCAATGAGGTAACCTTACCTCTTCTTTTGAGATATGAATGTAATATAACAAATCTGAATGAAATAGAATGCGCACACCGATCTGAAACAATTATATAAAAGAGGCTGCCATCAAGGAGTAGTCCAAAGCATAGCATGAGATAATCACTGGTACATCTGACAAGACGGTGTACATGTCATGGTCAACCCTGGGGGGTGTTACAAAATAGTAAGGGAGACACTCTTACTGACTGAAAATGTGTGAGAGCCCATCGAAGGGCAGCATGCTTGAAAAAAAGAAAACACTGATGCGCCTGACAGTGTAAAGCGGGAAAAGCATACCTGCCATCAAGTATGTAAAATCAGATCCTTGGATATGACTGTGAAGGAACAAATGCTGAATGTAAATGGGCCATCTCACAAAGGTAAGACTACAAAAAAGTGTGGTAGTATGCGGTCAATCCATACTTACATCAGCGCTGATCTCTGCAGTTGATGTGTGTGAACACATGGTCAGCACACAGTAGTGAGTGTCTCCATTTAAATGGTCTGTGTCTCACATAGTGTGCATGTGGAGACCACGAAACTAAGTGGCTCACAAACAAGGCTGTAGAACGGGAGATAGAGTACAATCAAGTGTTCCGGCACCTGAGCTTTACTGAATGATATGTCCCTAGAAAAGGATCAAGCATTAATTACAAAAAAGTAATTGACTAAAAATATAATTACTTTAAAAACACTACAGAAATGGAAGAAAGACCATGAGTGACCCAGCAAAAGACCCTTCTGCAGTTAAGGCACATGGGGAAAAGCCAAAACGGGGTCTTGGGAAAAACGGTTGTGTAAAAGGTCATAGTGGAAAAAGTCTCGTGAGCAAGGAGCGTCGGCTCCGAAACTCGTAGAGTTGTTGTGCCAGCATTAAATCACGCTTTGCAAACATTTATGAGTCCGCGGCATGCTGTTTTATGGAGATTGCAAGCAGCGTTTGATTGGATATATATATATTCACTTATAATCAGATGATGCCGAAGTATATTATGTCTGCTCGTTTAAAAAAAAAAATCCAAAGATGTCCTTGGAGCCCCAAGGACTTACGTTTCAAGAAAGGTCTGGAATCACTTATACGCTGAGAACATTGTATAACGGCAAAGGGTTCAACGCCTTTGAAATCAGGCCAATCCCAGCCCGGGATACTTTGCTGTCCCCAAATTAAATGTTTGGGCCATCCAGACGATTATCTAAAGGTCTGATTTGATTCCAGACCTTTCTTGAAACTTAATAAGTCCTTGGGGCTCCAAGGACATCTTTGGATTTAAAAAAAAAAGCGAGCAGACGTAATATACTTCGGGATTGTCTGATTGTAAGTGAAGAGCCTTGAAAAAGTCGTCATCATGACGAAACACGTGTCGGCTGTACCATTTCTTCTTTGACCTGCCCGTCAACGAAATTCTTGGATTGAATCAGTGTGTGAATAAATGTTGGTCTGTGAAATAGACAGATCTAAATGACTGTATTGTGTGTAGTGCTCTGGATTATTTAAATCTATTTCTATGTGGAAACGCTGTTTCTGTATTTGTACACACTACTTAGGTGGCATAGTATGGATCCATTTGAGCACACGGGACCCGTTGTATTCTATGTACTAACCTTGACTTCTTTGGGATGTGAAAGCAGTTTGTTTTTACCACTGCCATCTTGTTCTTTTTCTAACATTAGCATTGCCTGGCGACTAAATATCATCCAGCCCTGATATTGATTTGATGCTAAGGCTTTAACAGTCCCTTCCTTGCTCCCAGCACTGTAACATGTTTAAGAACACCCAAAGTAGACTAGGGATAGAGGCCCAAAGGGCCGTACTCAGAGAAAGTGTAAACTTGTGCTAAATAGCACCTCTGTGTATATCAACATCAAGTGGGCAGTTTATGTAACCCAGCTACTACAGAGTGCAAAACTGTTGCATTGAAGTTTTGGACCTAATGCTTACATTGACAAACTACTGAAGAAACATAACTGGTACCAAAACACACTTTTTACCAGTAGCGGCCGGTGGTGGGAGCGCTGCCGGGCGGTGACGTGGGGCGGGGGTAGTAAAGTGCGGAATACGGCCGTATAGAGGTAAGTAGATATATAAATGAATAAAACAAATTTCGTTGCGCGCGCTGCATTGCATTTGGCGATGCAGCGCGCGCAACGAAATTCGTTTTATTTATTTATATGTCTACTTACCTCTATACGGCCGTATTCCGTACTTTACTACCCCCCACCCTGCCCCTCCCCCGTCCCACGTCACCGCCCGGCAGCACTCCCACCACGGGCCGCTACTGCTTTTTACATCAACCGAACATGACAATGAATGTGCATGTATGTGGTATTTGTATAGCGCAAACCTAGATTAAACTGCAGATAAGCGCTGTACAGGTTCAATGCCCATCATAAAGTCAACAAGTGATAGAGGAGGTATCTGGGTTTTGGCTGATTAATGCATTGTCATGTAGTGTTCTTTAAAGAGGTAAGTTTTCAACTCTTGACTAAATTAGAGCATCATTGGGGTGGTCCTGATGGATACGTAAATATTGTTCCAGATCATGAGGTCATAGTGGGAAAAGGCCAGCTCCCTTGTTTTGACTTAAAAAAAATACTTTTATAGTCTTCAGTCTAATGGTGGTCTGCCAGTGAGTGCGCTGAGAGGCACCAGAGATAGTGACCTTGGCTGCAACCTAAGCAAGGGTGCTGATTATGATGACTTTGTAAATGATGCAGATGATTTTGAAAATTGTGCTGATGGGCAAGGGGAACCAACGGATGTCCATCAGGATGGGATTGATATGATAATATTTCTTCAGTCCCTGGATGAGACGTGCTACCTAGTGTGTAGGATGCGATTATGAGGTGCAGTGTGGAGCCCGGGAGGACATGTAGCAGGAAGATATCAGCATCAGTCACTTTCTGGAAGAAACAGTTTCATTTTCTTTAGAAGAGAGGGCTGGTATCAGACTTTCTTTGGTTTTTGTCAATGTTTCCCTTGAGGATTTGATTGGTGTCCAGGGTGAATGCAAGTGACTTGAATTCAATGAAAGTTGGGGTTTGAAACCATCATGATTCATGAAATTGAGCCAAGTTTCTACTATTTCTTGCGTGTTGATCTTGTCAAATAACAGTATTTATGGGCCCAATTCATATGTTGGTAGAGAGGGAACTCCATCACGATGGCCACGGAGTTCCTTCCCCGCCAACAGTGTGGTATGCCCACCTAATTTAGATATACAGCCGATTTTCAATGCTTATCACCCCCAGGAAAAACCTGGTTGTAAAGGGCATTAAAAAGTACTCAATGAGTCAAAAACTCCCATGGTGAGGGCAATTTTTATTTTTTTTATTTTCAAAAGAAAATTTTGCTTTTGGATTTTCTTTTTGAAAATAAACAAAACATTGCAACTTTGCTGTACTGCTCTGTCATTAGCAGGAATCAGCGTGACAGCAGTGTCTGTCAATGCTAGAAATGTCTGCTGGGCAAGTTAAAATATAAGTCGGGCCCTATGTCTTAATAGGGATGAGATTCAGGTAGCTACTGGACATCCAGGTCTGTGAGGGGTGCAGGCAGTGTTTGAAGCACTGGATGTTTGGAGCAGAAGAAACTTGCAGTTACAGTTGTGTATCTTCAGTAGATTTTTGTATCTTGACGCGGTGTCACCACCGCAGAAGTCTGTTGGTATGGAGGTGGATTTCTGTTTAAAATATCTTCCAGCAATTCGTCATCTGTTTCACTACCACCATACACATACTTTTCTACCACTACATGTTTCTTTTTCTCTGTACACTTTCTCTTTGCTTCTTCCTCAACTGCAAAAGCTGGAAACAAACCTCCTGTCATGTTAGCATATCTCCAACGTTTTACTCTATCCTCATGATTTATTCCCCACAACCTTCCAGGCAAAAACTCATGATTCTTTAATCCTCTGGATCTCTCTCGCTCATACATCTCATCTTCCCATTCCGTTAAAGCTTCAAACTGTGTCGGTCTAGGTCTAGGTTCTAACATTACCATCTTTTCTCTCAAGTTCCGTAGTACAGCTACATTAAATGAACGATTCTCAGGAAAAGCCAATGCTCCATCGTTCTTGGTATATTTTGTCCAATTTTCTAACCATATGCATGTATGATATCCATATTTCAGCATCATATGTGAAGCTGGTGATTTCGGCGGAGGAATTATTTGTCCCTCTCTAGTCACTACCTTTTTGTCCTTCTTAAAGAAGTTCTTAACTTTCGACATCCATGACGTTTTCTCCTTTCCATACTCATAGTACGACATGATTCACAATCTTTTTCTCCTTAAACGATCCGCAATTCAACACTGTTCCCTATGCGTTATTTCAACCAATACTAGCGCGACTCACACCAACACTCCAATCACAGCGATTTCTGTCTACAGCGCACTGTCCAATCCCAGCGCGGCTTTTGTCTACGTCAGTCCTGCTCCTGTTCTCATGTGACTATCGCACTGTCCAATCCCAGCGCGGCTCTTGTCTACGTCACTTTTACTCTTGACCCCTCCTTTACAAAAATTATCGGCAATTTCTTTTTCAACAATTCTTTGTTAATTACAACATTTAAAACATTTCCATTGTCTGATTCGCTAAACCGAAAAGATAGCTTTGACCATTCACACAAGAATTCTGTATTTTCCAGTAGGCAGCGCTTACCTCTACCCTACCACAGAATTTTCAGTTTCGCCGATAAAGTAGCACTTCCCTCTACCTTACCCTTCTTCCAAGCAATCAGTAAACCCGTTTCTCTGGGGATAAAACACATGTGGAGACTATACTGCTCCTGAGAATTAAGGCCAGAGTTTCACAAGAAAACCGATCACTATTTCACTTACACACCTTTTATACGCAAAATGTCCCTAATATAACACAACCTGTGTTATTACCAAAATGAACTCAGACAGTGTAAAATTCCATGTGACTTCTCTTGCCACACGTGTTCCACTTCCTACTTCCCGGAAGCGTGAAAACTTACATATAACATAACGCGACTCAACAAAAAATGTTAGACATAAACTTATCAACAATCTATAATCATAAATCAATAATCACCAAACTAATCTATAGAAACCATAATTCTGCTACCAAGAAATCTGATCCAGCACTAACAATAAAAATAATTCTCCTATTATGCTTTGGTCATCCAGGTGCAATTATTTCTCTAACATACACACACTATATCCATATGACGGTGGGGCCCATAACACCGCATATACATTCACTTACTCATTTGTTCCCTGGATTTCCTCCGTCATGAACCTAGGAGAAAAAACGATTCGCTGGAAGGAGACGGGATACCTCTTTTATAATGACATAATATTTCTCATTTGCTTTTAAGGTATTCCGCTCATTGATCGATGGACCAACTAGTAGGAATCAGTTGATGGTGATTAAGACCAGCTCAATCACAATAAACTATTTTACCATTTCATTATTAATCATTGAGCTAAAGAAAATCACTGAGTCATTTGTTTAAAGAATAATAAAGTTTATATAAAGTTTTGAATGCAGGAAAATTTAGATTAGGCTTATTATTCAGATCATTGCATTTATCATCAATATAAGAATAGTTTGAAATTGCAAGGCACTTTTATTAGACGGAAAAATGAGGTTATCATAATAAGAACTCTATAGATCAATCTATCTATCTCTCTGGGGAAAGCCTAATAATTCTAATAAAAAACTATTAAATAAAAGTTCTCCTAAAGCAGCATCTTTATACTCAACTGGAAAAAGAAAATAATAGCAGCAGCATCAGCTCGTCAGCATCAGCAACCGCAACTTCTCCCATCTACAGCATCTAACTTCTCCAGCAGCTCCCGCAGCATCCCGCAGCATTCTAACCCCTCCCACCAAGAGTAGGTCTTCTTATACCCTAATTCTAGCTTACAGCATAAAATGTTTCTTCTTACATGGCGCGATTCATTCTCATTGGTCAAAAACTCAGGTCCATATACATTTTTATCAAACTTCCTGGTCTTAACCAGTTCCGTGTGGAATGTCCATGCAAGCATCGTTTCCCACAGTTCATGCACTTGCTCATCCGTTTCGATCAGTCCAAATTGTATCTTCTTCTGTTACATTTTGTGTAATACAGTTCCGTCTATTGATTCAACCAGGCTTCTCACGCTTCTTGCTGATCATCTTGGCACACATCTGCTCAGAAGGGTCACAACAGCCTTGACCATACTTTCATCTTAGCCTCTCGGCATCAGCACGTGATCATCCCTTTTCCACAGCCTCTCTCCTCTATCAGATGGTCTCATCCGCTCATGCGCACTCTAATAACTCGCGGCCATTTTATATTGCTGCTCGGCAGGCCTAAGCGCACTATTTTCAAAGATAAACAAAATGTTATTAAAACAGAGAAATATAAACCCTTTCGTTTCCCTCCCGTCTTTCTACGTACCCCAATTAGGTATTACCTAGCAGAAGCAACATATAAAGCTGTCCCTTACTTACCATCGCTTTATTTTGCAACCACACGTTTTATTTAAAAGCACAAATCATGCATTTATTATTTAATTAGTACGCAAGTATTATGTTATGTTAGATACGTAAACAATTATAGGTCAATTAATTTGCACACTGAATTGCGTGTTACCATTAACCCTTAACATACATTGTTGGTTATTTACTTAAACGAACATGTTTATTAATATTGAACGAAAATATTAGGAGGTTAAAATTTTTACATTTACCCTGCTCCATCACTGTTATCTGTGAGTAGAGCCCAAGGGGATCCATGTGTTGGTTGATGATAATAGGAGGTATTATGGAATCCTGGGGAACTCAGCAGATTATAGGAATCATTATGGGCCTGGAGGTGCCCATGTGACTAACCTGGGCCTGTATTACAGAAGTGCCCTGGGGTCGCAACGGGTGTTTGTGCCCTCTTTGTTCATGCCTGGGGCACTTCGGTATTACAGAAGGGGCTGTAGATGCTTGTGTGGCCCCTTCTGTAAAACAGACAGCGTTGGCGCACATGTAGCACCAGCGCTATTGAAAGAGGGTGTTTCCTCATTTGCATGGGGGCGTGGCCTCATGCAACTGAGGGAATCTCTTTGCCTCTGCGCCCGCGTCGTATTACCGATGTGGGCGTAGAGGCAAACGTACCTTTAGGAGGCGCACTCCTATAGGCAGACCCTGGAGTGGGGAAAGGGGTCCCATAGACTACCCCCAGACATCCCCTTGCAGGTGGTCACTCACTGCACTCACCTGCAAGAGGATCTCTCTCTCCTCTTGAAAGTGCTTGCCGTTTGCCGCCTGCACAGAGAAACATGGAGCAGCTCCATATTTCTCTTGAATGCGCTGCCCTGGAGGCAGTTCAAGTTTGCGGCTGCCCTGAGGGCAGAACATTCTTTCTAATAGGGTGCACTTCCACTGTTTGCACCCGGTGCACCTACTTTAAGGTTCGAAGCGCACAAACAGGAGAAGTGTACCCTATCTGTAATAGGGCCCTTGGTGCCGATTGGAAAAGAACGAAGAGAACCAGTGAAGGACATTGCCAGTTAATTCCATTTGAGACTCCAGGGTGTGTATGAGGTTTGGATGGTCAACTGTGTTTGTGGTTGACAGTGTTTGAGGAAAGCTGCTGTGAAGAGACCACCTCCCACACCCTCTCTTTACCTGGTAAACGCGAAGGCAGCTCTCCCTTTCCATCCTCCGCATACCACGATTGATAGCACCTGAAAGAAAAGAAGGACAAACTAGAGGAAAGACAGCAGGAAGGGACCATTCCTCAAGCACTAACGGACTTCTCCTTTCAGGAGGAGGGGGCGGGGCTGCGCAAATGAAAAAGGAGGCAGATTGGCTGTTCGAGGTGCCACGGACTTCTGGGTTCCATTCTAGAATGCTGCACACCGACCCCGAAGGACTGCAGAGGAAACCGAATCGCTGGGAGGAAAAGAAAGAGGACAGCCCAAACCACCGAGAGGATGAGGAGGCGGAGAGGTCCTGTGACGACAGGGAGACGGAGGAGACCACAGAGACTTGGTCTGAAGAGTGGTATATGCCGCTAGACGGGACGAGGCAGCCTGCCACAACTCTGGAGAGCTGTGACTAGTGCAGTGAGTGAGTGAGACTAAAACCTGCTTGCCAAGGGGGAGGAGGAAAGAAGTCTGCAGGCTCATTGAAGAAGACCTGTGTGTTTGTTTTTCCACTCCCTGACCTTATTGCTCACTGGAATATTTTTTTGGGTTCAGTTTTGTTTAGTTCTCCGCACTCTTTAGGATTACGAGATATAAGCAAGGATACTTCACTCTGGGGGGGAGAGAAACATTTGCAGTGAGACACGGGTGCTTTGGTGACGGTAAAACTAAGAGAATAAGAGACACAATACTTACCATATTCCTCGTGCTCATTTGTTTTGAGGGTGCTGGTGGCGGCAGCCTTCTTTGGGGCTCTGAAAAGGAAAAAGAAGTGAGGAACCATCACTATGCCTGTCAAGTGTTCAAGAGGACTCCCCAATTAGATGCCTGGACTCATATACAAGATAATTAATTTGTACTTTTGGTCAATCAATAATCAAAATTTGCAAATTAACAAAGCCTTTGAAACCATATTTCCACCCTTCCCTTCCACAGTTGCATTGTACAATTTTTACACCATGTAGTCTGGCCAAGGGTTGTTTCTGATTTCTAAACTGAAGGGCAGATGTACTATGTTTTCATGGAATGCAGCACAGAGGTACTGTACTGTGTTGCGTGAGAGAGCAGAATAATGCCATAGCTACTTAGATGCACCTTAGCCTGCCTTATGCCAATGCACACTACCTTTGGTAGCCTTCCAGCACAAAATGCTATACTTTGAGAAAGTTGAAAGATTTTCCCACTTTGTATGTCTGCTGTACAGTACAGCACATGAGCAAAGTTGGAAAAGTTTGGAGAAAAGAAAATGTTTCTCTAAAGTTATGCCTGACTCAATGAAACATACTTTTTTGATGCAAATCCCTGTCTACCAATGAAAGCCGATAGGGATTTGTAGCACAATTCATAGGTGGTTGCATGGGAGTGCCATGTTCCACTCATTGCACACCCCCTTGATGCAAAGCAGCACAGGGTAGTGGATAGCTCTACTTTGTATTACGTTAGAGCTACTTTTCAATGCAAAAACAAGTATTGCACTGTGAAGCAAATCACAACACTTTACTGACACAACCCTGAAGCAAATTGTTAGTAAACCTGCGCCTCTATGTCCACTGAAAATTGAGTTTAGAAATGGATTGTCACATTTGTCTTGCATATGTCTATCCCAATAAAAGTGGGATAGCAGAATTAACTGCCTGTTTTTCTCTAAGATTGTGCATTGGTTTCTCGATTACTGTAAGCACATTTGATTGTGCTTTGCTTGCACTGCACTCAACAGCTATTGTGCTGCTGCAGTAGTTCTTGTATTAGTTCATCCCTGGCTCGATGCCCTGTGCCACCCTGCTGAGCCAGCCTTTGGCACCATCTTTAGTGCACAAAGCATTTGCAAAACTTCAGCCGCCACCAACTGAAGTCATTTAAAAAATGCCTTTATCAGCCCATTGCAAACATTGTGGAAAATACAAGAATGAGACACAACCTACAACGAAGTGTAAATCATAACACTACAGTTTTTTGCTGCACAAACGCCTGGGCACTGATCACATAGCACGGGAACAGTGTACTATTTTTCTCTCTATAAAGAACGAATGAACATTGCTTATGCTTTAATTAAAAGCATTTAGCACTGTTTAATTTTACAATGAAAAACAATGTGTTTCCTGGTGGTCTAGTGGTTAGGATTCGGTCTGCTCTCTATCTCTCTGAAAAGTAATGTGTAGTCTTTATCTTAGTCACTGAAAGGAATGTGAAAAGCAATTCCTATCAGGAAGCAAATGAAATCCACGTTCTTTTGCTCAACAATAAAAAAGAACATGCACAATTCCACTCAGTAATGGAAAACAATGTGAATGGTTTTGTTCCTGAAACGGAACGGATGCGCACTGCTTAAGCTAAGTAGAAGAAATTAGTTTTTATTTAATTTTCTTTTGAAAAGGAATGTGTAATAATTTGGAACAGAAATGCAAAGGATGTATACTAGTAATTCAGTAATAGCGTCCCAATGTGTATTCAAATCTGCTGCTTGTTTTTTTTCATTTTTCGATATTGGCATAAAGTATTATATTTTAAGGCAGATGTTGAATTTCATAGCCTCTATTAATGAGCTATTTGTGAGTGGTAAGAAAAGTACAATAATTTTCACAAGAAATGGCAAGGATGTGCAGTTTTAATTCACGAATGGAAACCATTTTGCACTATTTGGCTCCTGCAATGGAAATTAATTTGCACTGGCTTTGTAAATGCTGGGAATGGGCATAGTGCCTTTATTGATCCAATATTTTAAACAAATAAACAGTATTGAATCAATTATTTGAACATGCCATTTCTTAGTGTTGGTGAGGCTGGGGCTTTCCAAGACCTCTTGCCCTTACATTGTGGGCTCTCACTTATGCTATTCCTTTACTATCAGACTCCAACCCCTTTAGAAATTCTTGGGTTGTTCTTGGATGATGTAAAAGATTTGTGCAATGTTATTCCTGTTTAAGAATTGAAACATTGGAAAAACATTTTGGGCTGTCTTTTTTCCCTGGAAATAATTTGTGTGAGTCTGATAAAAACATATGCTGGCTGAAGTTTAACTTCATTGTATAAAAGGTCAGTGATGATGTAGGAAAAATTGTCTAACATTGTACCGTTACACATCATTTCATGTTATTAGCAATGAGATTGCAAAACCTCTTGTGCATTCCAAAATCAAATTTGTTCCCGTAAGAAATTTAGGGTGTATTACTCATGGACATGGGATGCAATGGAATGTTTCAGAGGATTGACATCTAGTGCAACCTTTCTCTAGGAACCTCCTGATCAAAGCTGGAGAGAGTCAGACATAATATGGATGTGGTTGATGTTGGACTATCCTATATTTAATACAAAAATCAGGAAGCACAACTACCACCCTGGACCATTTCCTCACTAAAAAGCCCCTGTCCCTTGAAGTGATAGGATTCATGAACATGAATGAAGGGTTCCACCAGTGCTTGTGCACTATACTTCACAGAATATGCATGTGGGGGCTGTGGCCCTCCTTTCTGACACTACAGTGCACATCCTGCTACTCCTAATTGGTGCATTTAACCTGCCTATAAGTCACTAGTATATGCTACAAAATGTACCCTGGACCTGGAAGTTAAATGCCATTAGTGGACTGGAGCACCTATTGTGCCATCCACTATAGTGGCAGTGCAAACATGGCTTTAGCCTCCCATTGTAGCCTGACTGTAAAAGTGCAAGACATGCACCACGATCTGTCAAAATAAACCCTTTTGACAGGTAAATCATTTCTTTAAAAAAATAATAAGTCACCCCTATGTAGGCCTTGTAGTCCACAAGGCAGGGTGCATGGTATTTAAAAGTAGGACATGAAGAAATGTTAAGTTAACATGTGCTTACTTTATCTAGCACCCAAAAGCTATTTTCACTGTAGGAAGGCTTGCTGCCCCATACAGAAACACTGGAAAGCAATATTAAATCAAAATACTGTCTCTCAGGAATAGGAACAGCTGGAAAAATAATGAAACCTCTTTTTTAATAGTTATTAAAACTCCAATTCAATGATGAAGTTGGATTTTTAACAAATATGAAAGAAAAGTAGCTTTTAGAAAGTTATCTTTTCCCTTCCTGAAGTTCCTGGAGGCTAATTTGCATTAGCTCTGTAGAAGTAATGATTAGTAGTGATTAGTCTTGAATAGTTGATAAAAAGGTGTGAAATGCTTCCCAGGAGCAAATAATAGGCTGACCTGAATGGGCAGAGGTGACTCCTCTGAACTCCACATAATATGCAAGGTGGGGGCTGTGGGCATCTGTTTTGACACTACTATGTCAAATCTTGCTTGGCAGGTCTGTTAACCCACATGTAACACTTGGAGCAAACTTGAAAGGGAGAGAACAGGTCAAGACAATTTTGGTGTACCGACTGTCTGGTTGATGTACCAGCCAGGCCTTACAGTTTGAGTCAAACATGCCCACACACATATTTTTTTCATGCATCATCTCATTCTCTCAGCCACACATATCATTCTAGCATCTCAGGCACATCAAACACTAACACTCTCACACCAAGACACTATATGAACCTATTTCTTTACAAATAGGCCAAATACATAAGGAAGGCAAGGATAAATCACAACCTTCCCAGTCACAAAAGCTAACATTAGAAAATATCCACCCTCTAAACACCCTCTCACATGAGTCCATAGACATTCAGCACACCCTCACGCAGCATGAAATGCTGTGAGACACCTCTCCACCAATCCTTAACCAAAAGACTAAACCACAGCACAGTGACACACCAATGCAGGAGGGCAATTCAGTACACCCAACACCAGCCTATACAAGCACACCTCAACCAAATGTTGAAAGGCACCAGCACACAGAAGCACTTGCACAAAGCATGCTATACTCATACTCTCTGAAACCCAAGCACACATCTAATCAACTGTCTAATTCGTGAGCAATGTTGACCAGTACTTGTATGTGCAGACTGACACAGCCCTACACAATCATCCATCATACAACTCCTCAGCACCCATAACACACACCTTTCGGCACTCCCAGTCATACACAAACTTGACAAGGCCCAGTACACACTTTAACATGGGGAGTGTACTGCAAGCATACACAAAAATCTTTAAATCTCCAGTCACCAACAATCAGTGAAAATTACCACAGGTCACCTGAAATGTCTAAAAGTTACTGCAACGAAAAAGAATACTGTCTTTCCGTTCACTATAAAATGCTAAATGATACTGTCCTTCTAATCTGCATTCACAGAACATACGCACAACAAACACAAAAATACACCATGTAAAATGGGACTCTTCTCCTCCAAATCTCCATCAGCAGAAAAAATGTGCACAGTGTGTGTAATCATCACAATAAGAGAAAGGGAACTCTCCTTCCAAGTTCCTTTAACAGTCACTGACAGAATATTAATGTGCAAACACCACATGAAATACTATTCACCCTTCCTTGCATACTGAGAAAGCTTACTTCCCTTCCCCTAACGTGCAATTACAGATTGCATAAATGCGCACACCGTATACAAACACACATCCCATGCAAAAGTTCACTCTCCTTACCCAAATCCACAAAGAACAAGAAGACCACATCAAACAATCACCACAAATGGAAAATGGTACTGCCTTTTCCTAAGCTGCATCTAAGGTACATGAATCGGATGTGCATAGTGTATGCAAATTCAAACCGAGTGAAAGGATATTCCCCTTTCTCAAATCTGTATCAAGAGAACAAGAATGGACTCACCGTATGCAATCACCAATTCATACAAAGGGTACTTTCCATCCCTAACCGGCAGGGACAGAACAAGCCTGTGCACACTGTGGACAAATCCCACATCATACAAAAGGGCGTTGACCATTCCCCATCATCAACACCTCAACTCATGCGTGAAACATCTTTGCACACAGGTTGCACTTACCAAACCTTTGGAGAGAGTGGAAGGGCACTGTTGAAAAGGTTTAACAACACAAATGCTATCCAAATGCACCATATAACAAACACTTCATACCCATTCCACTGCACAAGGTAGTACATCTTAAAATATAATTATTACACATAGCGGCACCCCGCCTGACTCTTGACATGCAACTGCACAACTTACACCTCACTCTCAGATAAAAAGTGAATTAACAACATATGGAACATTAAAAGTTACTAAGAAGTTTAACATAAATTTGGCAAAATGTCACAGCCCTTGTGAAGGGCATATTCAGTACATATATACTAACCATCGCCATTGAGCCCCCATAGCATCAATATTAATAACACCACAGACTCTACTTAAAAATCACTGTTGCTTCTAAACCTCAGATACACATTTAGAAAACAAACATCTGTTTCGTTTTCTCTTTTTAGGTCTAGTGAAAATCACTGTCTATACATGCACAGAGAGTGGCCCCCTTCAGCTATTGGCATATTTGGGTCAATCCCCTTTAGCCATTGCCTGATGTGTCCATCATGTTTTGAGTCAGCCAATAGCATTTTACAGATGTGTACATTTTGCAAAAGTAGTTAAGCTCTAACTGTGATTGTCTTTGCAGATTCCATGACACTGCAGCTGACGTTTGTAGTTTTTGTCTAAAATAATAACAAACATTAGTGTAAAAAAATTCTCAGCACTGAATTCACATCTTTTTTTTTTTAAAAAGCAAAAGAATTCACTGCTGTTTTAGATCTAGCAGTTGAAACAGCTTTAGTGTCTGACCAGTCTGTTGTTAGGACTGGTCTTTGAGACAGCTTTAGCTGTCTGACCAGTCTGTTGGTAGGTCTGGCCTTTGAGACAACATTGGTTGTCTTGCCAGGCTATTACTTTTCCCCAAAAAATCATACATAATATACATACATAGAGAGGATTTTGATCAGCAGGTTTCATCCACTGGTCTATTAAATTGTCATTCACATTTTGCATCCACCTGCATCATAGAGCAATAGGTCAGCATTGTTCACATCTGCCTAAAGTAGTCTCTTTCTTTTCAGTGACGAGGCTGGTTCTAAGTGTGCTTACTTCACTTTTTTATATTAACTTTAAATACCAGCCATTTATTTTGCCTGCATTTCGGGTACCTAGTTAGATGATGTTTTATTTTCCATTTTGTTTTTAATGTCTTAGTTGAAAAGTGTTTATTGTTGTGCCATTGTAGCTGCCTCCAATTTGAGTGCTTGCTTAGGTGGAGATTCATTATTGGCTCATTCACATATAATAATAATAAAATGCCTTGCACAACTGTTAGACCTGGCATCCTTGGTGTGGTCTTCCCCCACATTTTTTGCCTTCATCCTTCCCATTTTCTGAAATTTGTTTATGTTGGCATTGGGACTCTGTGCACTTTACCACTGTTAACCAGAGCTTCAATGCTTGTGCCCTCTCCCTAAAACATGGTAAGATTGGCAACACCTGAATAGCACTTTAACTTACTTATAAGTCCTTTGTATATGGCACTATTTGTACCGTAGGCAATGCTTGATTTGTAGAAAAAAATTAGATGCCAGTGCCCTCATCATGAGGCCACTGCAGCTTGCACCACCCGTTGCCCCCTTCCGGTGCAGCCAGTGTCAGTAACAACACAACTATTAACCATCACATTCCTACAGGTGTGACAATTCAGACTATTCCAGGCATCCAAAGCTATAAGAGCAGCTTGGTCGGTATCTTTTAGTCGTTTTTAATGTATACTGCACTAATAAACAACTGTAGTTGTTCTCATCTCCACATTACACAAACAGCGCCACCTTGTGGCAGGTGCCATAAGTGCTGGTGTTGACAATTAAGTGCCAGTGTTGAGCACCAGAAACCACCGGCTCTAATTATTGAGCCCACAGAGAACAACTGCGGTGTACCCCAAGGATCGTCGCTCAGCCCCACGCTCTTCAACATCTACATGGCCCCCCTCGCCACCATCGTCAGACTGCATGGACTCAGCATAGTATCCTACGCGACAACACCCAGCTCATCCTCTCACTCACCAAGGAGCCCCTCATCACCAGACTCAGCTTCCAGGAAGGAATGAAGGACGTCACGCCCTGGATGTGCAGCAGCTGCCTGAAGCTTAACTCGGAGAAGACAGAAGTCCTCGTCCTCGGATCCTCCCCCTCTGCATGGGACAACACCTGGTGGCCTGCAGCCCTCGGCAGCCACCCGACCCCCACAGACCACGCCCGAAACCTCAGCATCATACTCGACTCGTCCCTCACCATGATCCGACAGATCAACGCCGTCATCTCCACCTGCCTCAACACCCTCCGCATCCTTCGCAAGACCTTCAAATGGATTCTCACCGAATCAAGAAAGACGTCACCCATGCACTCATAACCAGCAGACTGGACCACGGAAATGCCCTCTACGCCAGGATCAACAAATCTCGGTTCGCAAAGCTCCAGGCCATACACCACAGCCAGACTCGTCCTCTGCATCCCTCGACATGTACACATCACCCAACACCTACGAGACCTCCACTGGCTCCTCGTCGAGAAGGGAGTAACCTTCAAGATGCTCACCCACGCCTACAAATGCCTTTACAACACCAGACCCCGATATCTCAATGAAAGAATCTCCTTCCATGTACCCAAGAGAAACCTCCGATCCGCTGACCTCGCCCTCGCAGAAACCCCGCGCATCCGCAGAGCCAGAACTGGTGGAAGAGCCTTCTCCTACATCGTAGCAAAGACCTGGAACGAGCTCCCGATGAACATCAGATGTGCCCCTACTCTGCATACCTTCAGGAGGACCCTCAAGAGCTGGCTCTTCGACTGACCGGAGCTGCACCCCTCCCCCCAGAGTAGCACGCTTCCCAATTCCCTGATTGATTGATTGATTGAAATTAAGCACTGACCCAGGGCCTGTAATTTAAATGCTACTAGTGGGCCTGCAGCCCTCACTGTGCCACCCACTGAAGTACCACTGTGCATTGTATTTAAAAAAGTGGGACATGTGTGTTTTAAGTTTTACACATCCTGGTAGTCAAAAACTCCTAGATGTGTTTTTCACTTATGTAAGTCCTACTTCTCCCATAGGATAACATTGGATACCATTGGGTTACCTTATTACATTTAATACATTCTAACTTTCGATTGGGAACAGGTAGAAATGTTAAGTTTGGTCTCAAATGAATTGTAATTTTAAATCTGCTTTAATGGTTAAGTCTAAGCTGACCATTTGGTGCCTGTTGCCAGTGTCTTTTGCCACATGACCCTGCTGTTAGGCTTTGTGTATTCTTCCCAGGCAGTGAGACAGTACGGCTTAGGTGTGGGCAGGACGGGCCATCCTGGCAGGATGGGTAGGGGCGCAGCTGTTCCCTGCCCTACTTGTACTTCAAAGAGGCTTGCCTACAGCTCATTCAAAGAAACCTAACACTAGTCTTTTTTTACTCTAGACTTCTTGGAGCCTTGACAGGGGAAGGGAGAAACTTTCCAGGACCAGATATGGGGCTAGCCCAGATGATTCCCCCACTGCCACTGGCACCATGTGTAAATACTGGACCTTCAGAACAACTCTTCAGTACAACTCCTGGACCTGCAGAGGGCTTCAAAAGGACTACCTTGTACCCCAGCATGACTGTTCTGCTGCTTGAGGCCTACCTTGTACCTCAGAGGACTGCCCTGCTGCTATAAGAGGACTGCCTTGCTACTTGAGACTTGCCTTGCACACCAGAGGACTGCCCTGCTGCTTGAGGCATGCCTTGCTGCTTGAACCCAGGACTACCAGAGTGACTCCAAGTGCTAGTTAGTTGGCCTCCTGTGTTAGCTATAGAGACGTAGCAAGCTCCAGCAACCTTGAACCCTGCACCTGACCTCTGATGGAGTAAGTCTTAACTCACCAAGTGGTGCACCGCTAGTCCTGGCCCCTTGGTTGTGGTGTTGAGGTGCTGCTCCTTCTTAACCCTAAAGGTTGGGACTTAGAAACATTTTCACCAAAAAGTGGCCTGAACCAACAGAAGACCAGGACCTTCCTGCTCGCAAATCCTCCCAAGGTGCATCGCTGATTGGCCTGACTCCATGGTAGTTCCCGCTATGTTCTTCTGCACACCAGCAAATCCTGTTCAGCTGGACATCTCAGTGAAGGTATCCAGCCTTGTTGTCATCACCGCAACACCATCCAGTGGCTCCCCGATGAGAACGCCTCCTCCTCGGACTTCGTCGGCTGCCTTGCCCCACTGAATCTAACCTTCTCTGGAACTTTTCTTCACAATTTCTTTTAAGGGTAAATGTAATGGGAGACCTGCGCCAATCCAGCCTCTTGTATCCAGACAATGCTCCTTCACGGTTGGCCTTAACTTTTGACTTTGCCCAAGTCTCGCGCAACCAGATACTCGGGTTGGCACTCTGATCTTTTAGGTGCTAGATTTCACTAAAAACCTTAACAATTCATACTCTAGGTCTCCTGACTGGATTTAATTCGTTATGTTGTCATTTTATTTATTACATTGTTCTCTATTTTTCTAAATTGGTGTGGGTTTTTTGTGTTGTGTTTTCACTTTATTACTGTTTGTGTGCTGCATAAATACATAACACAGGGCATTTAAGTTAAGCCTGAATTTGTTTCTGCCAAGCAGCCAGAGTGTTGAGCATAGGTTAATTTAGTGATTTCCGTGGTTCACCCTGACAAGGACTGTGGTTGTTGCTTAGGAAGGGCTTGTTATTTTAAAAACTCATTAGTAACACATCAATATCATTGAATGTTTTTAAATGTAAAAGGTTGCCATGCATAGGTTGTAGTTTTTTTTATTTAGTTTTTTTATTTTTGTGGCATATGCTTGCAATAAAAAACAAGCATTTGCAACGCAATAGGTCTCGCATTTATGAGAGTTTGATCTATTGGCATTGTAAATGACAATGGGGCATATGTATAAAAATCGGATTTTGCAATTCTCAAAATGCGATTATTTGCGAATCGCAAATTGAGAAACGCAAAATGCGATGTAAATAAAAAATCGCAAAATTTTAGCAAATACCAAAAATTCGCAGAATACGTTTGCGAACTCGGTATTAGCGATTCCTTATTTGCGGATTCGCAATTAAGGAATCGCAGATTTAGCAAATATGCAATTCAAGTGCAGCTTGATGACATCACACCCAGGAAGTGTGACTGCCCATGCTGTTCCTGATTGCCTGAGGCTGTGTGAGAGGCTGGGAGGAGAAGCAAACCACTTTGGACTGCCACACCACCAAATTCAAATGGATCCCCAGGAGAAAGAGAAGGATAAGGAGGAGGCTGGGAGGAAAAGGAAGCAGAAGTTCAGTGAGAAGGAGCAGGAAGTCCTCAATGAAGAAATGGTCCTAAGCCATGAGTTGCTTTTTGGGAAAAAATCCCTTCATGTGCCAGAATCCCAAAAAAGAAAAATATGGCTGGACATCCAGGCAAAGGTCAATGCCATCGGTGTGACCCAGCGCACTGTGGCTGGCCTCCGCAAGCGCTGGTACGATATGCGCTCCAGGTCCAAGGACAAGGTGGCAACCAGGCTTGCAGAGGCAAAGAAGACATGCGGGGGAAGATCCACTGAGACAGAATCTACGCCCCTTGAGGAGTTGGTGGAGTCCACCATACAGCCTGAGAGCATCAGTGGTGTGGCTGACATTGACATCTCCAACACCGGACAAGGTAAGATGCATGCCAAATCAGCCCTGACACATTACCATCTCAATCACACATTCAGGAATGCACCAACTACAAAGTAACAATACAACTATATTCCACTTTTTCCTGCACACCCAGCAATGCATCACGGGAGATGTAGTCACACACATTATACAGTGGAGCAATGAAACACAGCAATGCAGAATCAGCAGAAGTAAATTAGTAAAGGCAAAAAACGCTAGACAGTACTTAGCTAACACAAATCCAGAAAACTTTATTCAGTGAACAATGTGAAGCAGAACACACAATTAAAATGTGCCTTTTAATTTACAGTTCAAACTGAAACACAGGATGACAGTTCAGGAGCTGATGAGGCAGCACACACAGAGGACCAGGCAGGGCAAGAGGACACGGAGCAGACGACACTGCTAACACCTGTCCCATGGAGACATCGTCAAATTGTGCCTCCACTTCCACTTTTAGAGGGAGAACCAGAGTCCAAAGGGGATGAGGCCCAGCCAGACCAGGAACAGCGTGCACAACAGGTCCACGATCAGCCCTCTGTGCACCGTAGGGAAGAAACATGCAGGAGACGCAGGCCAAGGGCAACTACCAGCGCAGCTGCTGTAGAGGATCCGACGGTGTTTGTCGGACTGGAAAGCACCATGGTTAAGGTACAGCGCCTGCAAACCAAATCAATGAGGTCAATACACAGGCAGCTGGTGTCTGTCAACCATAACCTGAGTGACATGAAGGAGGGCATCAGAGAAATGACAGGCGCAATTAAAGAACTGTGTGCCACCATGAAGAGAGACCAGGCAGCCAGACGCAGGGGGAGACAACGTCTCTACAGCCGTCTGACACATATAGCAAGGCGGTCAACCGCCTGTGTAATGCCACTTCCCTGCTGTCACGCCGCTCAGTTAGCATGCAGGTTTAAATGGCGCACTGCAGCCAGGATGTGGCCAAAGGGTTGGTGCAGGTGACTAACGTGGTAGAACAGCTGCAGACAGCTACCATAGGTGGCACAGGACTCCTGGGCTCAGGGGATAGTGAGGAGCTCTCAAACAGAAGCAGCATCACCCCACCAATTGCCGAACACAGACGGCGCAGTGTGAGGCAGGGAACAACACCGGATGCCTCAAGGGAGAGTAGCCAGCACCTTGAGCGTGCGACAGCAGGACGTGCACGTAAAAAATAGACTGTCACCACAGCAGAATGCTAATGGGTGATGTAACCCATTGCATGTGGACTTTTGTTTGGCCTTCATCCATGCACTGTGGACATAACATGTGCAACAGATTGTGACACACATGAAGTGTGTGTTTAGGCTGTGTGACTGATATTTACCTGCAGCTGAAGGAAAAATAAAACACAGTCATGCACAAATCATCTTTTGCATTGTGTCATCATTACTCACCTAGAAATAGTTTCGTGTTATCTCATCACGTCTCTGTCGGCCCGCAGCTGCCCCTACACCACCAGCTGGTCTGCAACGTGGACCTGGGCCCTCATCCTCAGATGATTCTGTATCAGTAAGTTCAACTGGAATGCCTTTTTTAGTTGCTATGTTGTGGAGCATGGCACAAGTAGCCACAATCTTGCAGCAGGTCTCTGGGCTGTATTGTAGTGCTCCTCCACTTTTATGCAGGCAGCGGAACCTGCTCTTTAGTATCCCAAATGTCCGCTCAATTACACAGCGCGTAGATTTGTGTGCGCGATTATATCTTCGTTCCCTGGGATTGGCTGGATTGAGGTACGGTGTTAGGATAAAATCTTGCACAGCATATGCGCTGTCTCCTACAGGGTGAAAGACATAAGGTTAATCACTGTCCTCTCACGTCAGCCCTTAACTGTATGTTAGAGTGTTAGACATGCATTTACCTAGCAGGTAGCCCTCGCCAAAATCGCCACCAGTGAGACGTGTGTATATCCCACTATGTCTAAATATAAAGGAGTCGTGTGTACTGCCAGGGTATTTTGCAACAATATCGGTGATGATATATTTAGCATTGCAGATGACCTGTATGTTGAGGGAATGATAAGATTTGCGGTTCCTGAATACATACTCATTGTTTGATGGGGGTGAGAGGGCTACATGGGTTCCATCTATACAACCAATGACATGGGGAAATTGGGCAGTCTGGTAGTAGTCCTGTTTTGTTTGCTGTAATGCCTGTTGTGTGGTGGGGAATTGGATGTGATGATGTAACCTCTGTACCATTGCATCCAAGAATGCATGGAAGAAGCGTGACAGGCAACTCTGGGAGACCCCTCCTGCTGCTGCTATCACCCCCTGGAAACTCCCTGATGCCAGTAAGTACAGTGAACACAGGACTTGCACATGGGTTGAAATGGTTTGGGTCCTGCGGGTTGGGTGTTCAAGCAAGGGTTTTAGCTCAGCAATCAAGTCCAGAATGGTAGCTGAGTCCAGCCTATACTTCTCATGGATCTCTTCGTCAGTCTGCTCGAACAGAGTGATGAGCACTCTGAAGATCCATTCCTGTCGCCTCCTTCTCTGTGCTGCAGCTCGAATTCGCATCCTCCTGGCTATCACATACAGCGCTGCCATTGTGGAAGTCCCTGTTGCATTATGGGCTTGTTTAAATAGGTTGCACCTGGTTACCACCTGCTTGGAGTTGGTGGTAAAATGCATGTGCAAAATTGCGAATTTCGCCTATTCGCAATTTGCAAATTTTTCATACATTTCTTTGCGAATTCGCAAATTGCGTTTACTTTATTTGCAATTATCGCAAATAGCGTGTCGGTAAATGCGAATTTGCAAAAATAATTCGCAATTTTTGAGGCTCGCAAAATAGGTATTCGCAAATTTTACAATGACCTATTTTGCACTGTGAATCTATGTTGTACATAGGAAAAGGCTATTTTAAGATCGCAAACACTGTTTTTTGCGATTCGCAGTGTTTGCGATTTCAAAATAGCTTGATACATATGCCCCCTAGAGTTTCATGCATTGTAAATTGCGATTATCTAATTGCGATTCTCAGGAATTCCCAATTAGGTATTTGCAATTTACAATTTTGATGCATGTGCCCCAGGGTCTTAGCTGCTCTGTATCGTATAGCCAGAAGTTTAATAATCTTGGCGTGACAGAGTGACATGTTAATGTGAAACTGTTGAAAGGGATGCACAGTAGAACACACGCTTTGACATCGCGAGACAAGCGCTATAGACAGTAACGCTTTTTTCCAAAATAGTTCACATAATTTAGCCATCTGATAAAAGAGCTGGACCGCTCTTTGTGTCATTTTCCATACCAACATAGTTGTGGCGCATGGTGCTTTTTAGGTCTCGCCTGAGCCAGCGCGCATGCGCTGCTCTGCGAGACATTTAGTAAGGGCTTTAAACTTTGGAACACTCGCTCGTGCGTGTGCTTTTGTTTTCTTCACCCGCTATTGGCCTTTGCATGCGTCTTTCTAAGAAAGACAGCACGCAATTGGCCAAATGCGGGTGCATGTCCCGCCTTCTTTCTCTTGTGGCCTAGGGTCCGGGGGAGCGAGCATGAGCACCATATGTTTCCAATTATCGCGCCGCGTCTCGCGGTCGCGTTAATTGGAAACATATGGGCAAACGAGGCGCTTTCACTTTCGCCACGGCGGGCACAAGCGCGCTCGCGCGCGCACCACTTCTGGGCTTGTTCCCTTTCTGATCCCAGTGTCCTGCCGGCTTCTTATAGCCAAAGGCCGAGTCCACTTTAACACTTCGGGCGACTGTACCTCTAACGAGCGTACATGTTTATGTACCGTAAACACGCAGTAGAGCAATCGAGTGACACGCGGTAACACTTCTGCGAACCAGGGAGTGCTTTGCTTAATTTATTATGGATTCCGTGAAATTGTTATAAGAACTCCGTGGGGATCGTAAGGTAACATGGCGCTATAAAAAAACTGCCTAAATATCAGGAGGTGGTATTTGACGATGCTCTCTTCATGTTCCTGTGACGTATTCATTCATTCTTTCTGAGAGCTGTGCTGGGATTGGGGTGTCTGATCACTGCACAGTGCTATGGAAGGCCAATCTCTACACAATACATTTTGTTGCTAAACAAATGTAAGGCTGCGGAACTGCAGAGCGCGGCTGGGCCACCGGCAGCTAGATCCAGGGTCCGCGGCGCTTCCGCACAAGTATTCATGCGTTTCCCACTTGAGAGGACCCCTCCCCCTGCCAGCCAGGCTTGATCACGCACTGGAGGCTCAGCGCGCCTCTTTCAGGGAGCAGCACTGCCCTCAGACGCTGCAGCTCAGTTTCCCTTTCGAAGCATGTGAGGAAGCTGGGGTCCGTGCTGCCCGATGCCCCCTCTGCCTACCGACTCGCAGGCACAGACCCCGCGCCAGATTTAACCGTTATTTCCCGTCAAAGCCTTACCCCTCGCAGCTCTTCTGCGTCCCCTGTGCTCACTGAGTCGCTGGCACCACAGTCCCAGCTTTACACCCTCCTCTCCTCCGGTTTATGCCCACCCTCTTGCCCCTGACACAATGTCAGTCGCAGCTTTAGCCGCCTCTGCTCTCATCCCTGTGTCCACCCACCCACCCTCCCTCCTGCCATCTCACTCACTGGTACCCCCCAGGCAGCATTACTTGCCCCTCAGCCCTGCTCTCTTCTGAGCCCCGTGTCTGCCCGGCTCTCTTTAAACCCATTCACTGCTTTGATTTCCTGCACCAGCTGTGAGGCTGCGCAGTGCAGCGCCTACAAAAATCAGACGCTCGAGGGCATCAGGGGGCTGTACATGGTTTCAGAATTCAGGAGGGATTATCACACACAGCCAAACACAGACCGGTCTACGCGCCCTTCAAGAAGCTTGGGAGCTGCCCTCTTACTCTGCTATTTCAAGGTCGCCCTTTAAGTTAAAGAGGCTTGATAAAAGGCGATTGTTTCCAAGTGCACGAGAGAGGAAGTGTATTCCTCTCTCGTGGACTTGGAAACAATCGGCTTTTATCTAGCCTCTCCCTGCATGTATGTTTGTATGTATATGTGTGTCTATGTATTGTCTTTCTACTCTCCCATCCTTTACACTTCTCTCTGTATCTCTCTCTCTCTCTCTCTGTATGTATGTATGTATATATGTATATATTATCTACTGGCGGTCGCCAGTAGATAGTTATAGTTAAAACCTATTATCCATAGGAAATCCGCGACATTCTATTTGAAATAACGTTGGCGCCGGTTGACGAATCTTTGCGAACGTTTCCAACTTGTTGGGGCGCTCCGGTCCGCTCCTATCCTGAAAGTCTCGGGGTGATACGTCAAGCGGGGGGCGAGAAAAAAGGGGGGTCCCAAAACGCGTTTTCCCCATTCATTTTTCCATAGGAACCTTTAGTCGCAGCTACAGCCCGAACTGCTGAACGGAATTACACCAAATATGGCAGAGAGGTAGCCCTTGGTTCAGTGTCGTGCCTTTTGCTTAAATGGTGTAAATCCGTTCAGTAGTTCCTGAGAAAATCAAAAGTAAAGTCACATATATATCTGGGCGGAGCCTAACCACACATGTCATCGTGAGATCTGATTGGCTGTCAGCACTTCATCCTGGAATTGCTGGCAGCCATCTTGGGACCAATATAAATGATAGTACCTCATTGAAATGCATTGTAGTGAATAGAAGATTTTGAGGGTCACCAAAAGGAGAACTATAAAGGGTGATAACAGGCTTTAGTTACATTAGAATTTATTTGTTGATGGTACCATACTAATTTTAGGAATTGTGGTGTATTCTAAGGTGATTTTACCATGTGAAAAACCTTCTGCTGGGATATCATGAATCATGTTTGAGAGAACACTATTTTCTCATGCTTGTCCCATGGAGGTTTGGAAGGTGCTCCAGAAGCTAAAATGAGAGCATATTTTCTGTAAATTCACATTATCTTTCTCACTCATGTGAGAATGAAGTCTGACATTCTCAGTAAAACATGTACATCCAACAAGGGCAGAGACTGTCAGTTGATTCCTTTGTGTTCTACTGCAGCTTCCCAGAGTGTTCTAAAGAACAACTAGAGTGCTAACAGCCTTACTTATGACAAAAGTATGGCACACCTGAAGCCATCTTGATTGGAATAAACTGGTAACACTTAAAACATTTAATTTAAAAAGGAACAAAATGATGGGGTTCATTTTGTCATAGAAATTATGGTTAGTGCTGTAGAAAGAAAAATTAGGACATGTTTCAAGTGTGATCTCAAATATCTTCCTGTTATATTTCAACAGGAGCAGCCTGCCAGTTGATGCCTTTGTGTTCTACTGCAGCTTCCCAGAGTGTTCTAAAGAACAACTAGAGTGCTAACAGCCTTACTTATGACAAAAGTATGGCACACCTGAAGCCATCTTGATTGGAATAAACTGGTAACACTTAAAACATTTAATTTAAAAAGGAACAAAATGATGGGGTTCATTCTGTCATAGAAATTATGGTTAGTGCTGTAGAAAGAAAAATTAGGACATATTTCAAGTATGATCTCAAATATCTTCCTGTTATATTTCAACAGGAGCAGCCTGCCAGTTGATGCCTTTGTGTTCTACTGTAGCTTCCCAGAGTGTTCTAAAGAACAACTAGAGCGCTAACAGCCTTACTTATGACAAAAGTATGGCACACCTGAAGCCATCTTGATTGGAATAAACCGGTAACACTTAAAACATTTAATTTAAAAAGGAACAAAATGAGGGGTTCTTTTTGAAATAGAAATTATGGTTAGTGCTGCAGAAAGAAAAATTAGGGCATGTTTTAAGTGAGATCTCAAATCCTCTTCTATTTCATTAGAAAATTCTGACATGCAGACTGAAACAATCACTTTCAATACCAGCAGCAGACTACCAGTTAACTCCCTGGTGAGCAGTAGCTTTACTCCAGTGATCTAATGAGCAACTAGAGTGCTAACATTCTGAATTTATGGCAGATGTGAGACACATCTGAATGCCTTCTTGATGGAATCAAAGTAAAAAACTGAAAGCATTTCCTACTGAGGAGACTGCAGTAAATGAAGAAATTAGGAAACTTCATAACAAAGAAGTCTTCCAAGATGGCCACCAGTGAAAAAAGAGCCCAAATGTAGCACAAGTATTACCCAGATGTAGCCCACATATAGCCCAATGACAAAAGTGTGCAAAACACTTTTTATTTTTAGTTTTTTGCAGTTTTATGTAGTGCAGACTGGTCAGGTATTGGAGCATTGCATCTTAAAACATGACCCCCTACACTACAAAAACACCACTGCACTACCTTAAACCCTAAAACACTACCCCCAGCACGACCCCCTACACTACACAAGCACCACTGCACTATCCTAAACCCTAAAACACTACCCCCAGAACGACCCCTACACTACCCAAACACCACTGCACTAACCTAAATCCTAAAACACTACCACCAGCACGACCCCCTACACTACCCAAACACCACTGCACTACCCTAAAACATGACCCCCTACACTACACAAACACCACTGCACTACCCTAAACCCTAAAACACTACCCCCAGCACGACCCCCTACACTACACAAGCACCACTGCACTTCCCTAAACCCTAAAACACTACCCCCAGCACGACCCCCTACACTACACAAACACCACTGCACTAGCCTAAACCCTAAAACACTACCCCCAGCACGACCCCCTACACTACCCAAACACCACTGCACTAACCTAAATCCTAAAACACTACCCCCAGCACGACCCCCTACACTACACAAGCACCACTGCACTACCCTAAACCCTAAAACACTACCCCCAGCACGACCCCATACACTGCCCTAAACCCTGAAACACCACCCCCTTCACGACCCCCTACACTGCCCGAACACCACTGCACCGCCCTAAACCCTGAAACACCACCCCCAGCATGACCCCCTACACTGCCCGAACACCACTGCACTGCCCTAAACCCTGAAACACTACCCCCAGCAAGACCCCCTACACTGCCTGAACACCAGTGCACTGCCCTAAACCCTGAAACATCACCCCCAGCAAGACCCCCTACACTGCCCGAACACCACTGACCTAAACCCTGAAACACCACCCCCAGCACGACCCCCTACACTGCCCGAACACCACTGCACTGCCCTAAACCCTGAAACACTACCCCCAGCATGACTCCCTACACTGCCCGAACACCACTGCTCTGCCCAAAACCCTGAAACACCATCCCCAGCACGACCCCCTACACTGCCCAAACACCACTGCACTGCCCTAAACCTTGAAACACCAGCCCCTGCACGACCCCCTACACTGCCCGAACACCACTGCACTGCCCTAAACCCTGAAACACCAGCCCCAGCACGACCCCCTACACTGCCCGAACACCACTGCACTGCCCTAAACCGTGAAACACCAGCCTCAGCATGACCCCCTACACTGCCGGAACACCACTGCACTGCCCTGAACCCTGAAACACCAGCCCCAGCACAACACCCTACACTGCCCGAACACCACTGCACTGCCCTAAACCCTGAAACACCACCCCGTGCATGACCCCCTACACTGCCCGAACACAACTGCACTGCCCTAAACCCTGAAACACCACCCCCAGCGTGACCCCCTACACTGCCCGAACACCACTGCACTGCCCTAAACCCTGAAACACCACCCCCTGCACAACCCTCTACACTGCTCGAACACTACTGCACTGCCCTAAACCCAGAAACACCATCCCCAGCACGACCCCTATACTGCACGAACACCACTGCACTGCCCTAAACCCTGAAACACTACCCCCAGCAAGACCCCCTACACTGCCCGAACACCACTGCACTGCCCTAAACCCTAGAACACTACCCCCAGCATGACCCCCTACACTACCCGAACACCACTGCACTACCCTAAACCCTAAAATACTCCCCCAGCACGACCCCCTACACTACCCGAACACAACTGCACTGCCCTAAACCCTAAAACACTCCCCCAGCACGACCCCCTACACTACCCGAACACCACTGCACTGCCCTAAACCCTAAACACTCCCCCAGCACGACCCCCTACACTACCTAAACACCACTGCACTGCCCTAAACCCTAAAACACTACCCCCGCATGAACCCCTACACTACCCAAATACCAATGCACTACCCTAATCCCTAAAACACTACCCCCGCACAACCCCTACACTACCCAAAGACCACTGCACTACCCTAAACTCTAAAACAATACCCCCCGCACGACTCCCTACACTACCCAAAGACCACTGCACTACCCTAAACCACAACCTCCTACACTACACAAACACCACTGCACTACCCTAAACCCTAAAAAACTACCCCCAGCACGAACCCCTACACTACCCAAACACCACTGCACTACCCTAAACCATAAAACACTACCCCCAGCAGTACCCCCTACGCTACCCAAACACCACTTCACTACCCTAAACACTAAAACACTACCCCCAGCAGTACCCCCTACACTACCCGAACACCATTGCACTACCTTAAACCCTAAAACACTACCCCCAGCAGTATCCCCTACACTACCCAAACACCACTGCACTACCCTAAACCCTAAAACCCTAAAACACTAACCCCAGCACGACCCCCTACACTACCCAAACACCACTGTACTACCCTAAACCCTAAAACACTCCCCCCAGCACGACTCCCTACACTACCCAAACACCACTGCACTAACCTAAACCCTAAATCTACCCCCAGCATGACCCCCTACACTACACAAACACCACTGCACTACCCTAAACCCTAAAACACTACCCCCAGCACGACCCTCTTCACTACCTAAACACAACTGCACAATTTGTTACAGGCGTTGCAACGCAGGCCTGTGGTGCTTACTGGAAGTACCTGGTGGGCTAGTTGGGCCCCAGGGACTCTCAGGATTCAAGGTGACCTAATCCCCCAACTTAAAACGCGCCACGGGGCGCGTTTGCACAGTGTTGAAGGGAGGGGCGGGGCCTCAGGTGACATGTGCGCAAACACGCCCTGTGGTGCGTTTTAAGTTGGGGAGTTAATTCCCTTTGAATCCTGGGGCCAACTAGCCCACCAGGTACCTTCAGTAAGCACAACAGAGTTGCGTTGCAGAGAGGTGAAAAAGGTGCGTGGCCTTGGAACGCCTCTCTGCAACTCAGCTCTGTGGTCCTAACTGTAGGTACCTGGGGGCTAGTTGGGCCCCAGGGACCCTCAGGATTCAAGGGGACTTAATCCCGCAACTTAAAACGCGCCACGGGGCGCGTTTGCACACATGTCACCTCAGGACCCCCTCCCTTCACCACTGTGCAAACGCGCACTGGCTCTGGTTAGTCAGAGTCAGTTACCACCAGTACCCGTCTGAAAAAGTTGTGGGCACAGGATGATTTTGCAACAAGGCCTCTTTCTGCTCCTCTGTTGGTTCTTTCTGCACATCTTTTGCTTCTTTCTGTGCGTTTTTTCTTCTTTCTTCACATGTCCTACCTCTGTTGGCATAGTTAGAAACTAGCATTTAAAAACCTTTGAAATGCACTTAAAAAAATCATAGGTTTCAGGCACGTTATAGTTAGAAATTAGCATTTAAAAAAACCTTTGAAATTCACTGAAAAAACCATAGGTTTCAGGCACGTTATAGTCAGAAATTAGCATTTAAAAAACCTTTGAAATTCACTGAAAAAACCATAGGTTTCAGACACGTTATAGTTAGAAATTAGCATTTAAAAAACCTTTGAAATTCACTGAAAAACCCATAGGTTTTAGGGACAGTTATAGTCAGTTGGACATTGCACTCGTACAAAACCCGTGAAATTCCCCTGTTATAGTTAGTTCAGCTAACTATAACTCGCGCCCCGCAATGCACTGCTGATGACGTCACATATTACATCACTCATGACATGGTCAGTGACATCACTGATGACATCACTGATGACATCTCAAATGACATCACTGATGACATCATCCTTGTGATAATTTCATGCATCTTCTCACACCCTAATATAACTTTTGATACACCCACTCTAAATTACAGACTGCCATTCTCAAAACCATAGACACTCCAACACCAAAAACTACATACCCACTCACTGATTCTTAGGGGTCTACACACACATCCACTCACTCACCTGTACAGTCACTCATACTTACAGTCACTCAGTACAGGACTATCATATGCACTCATACACCTATATAAACACTCACACACCGCCACTCATCCATAGAGGTACTCACACACCTAGTCAGTCATGCAAAAAATTAATCACACACCCATTTACTCACCTATACAGTTATACACACACCAGCTCACTTACTCATACAAATACTAGCACATTCTTACGCTCTTATACAATAACTGATACAAGCACACACGCATCCATACAGCCACTCTCACAATAACACACTCTCACTTATAGCCATTTAAATACTCTAACACACACATATATACTGCCTTTTACATATGTAGTTACTCGCACATGTACCACTGAGATATACATTCACTCACTAACACACCCATACACACACTCACCCACCCAAGCAGTCCATCACAGATGCACTCTTGAAATCATGCACCCAGTGAATCACCCACTCACACATCTATGTATAGAGTCACACACACCCCACCCACACAAACACTCAGGCAGCCATACAGATACTCAGAGAACCAATCAATAACCCATATAGACACTCATGTAGCTATTCGCAAATCCATGCATCCACTTACACACCAACAAACAGACGGATACAGACATTCACACAGTTTAGTCACTAACCCATGCATTCAGTAAGATACGTTTAATCACTCACTTGTAGAGTCAGTCACTCACGTACTAAATCATCCATTCAGACACTTATACACCCACTCATTCTTCAATACGCCTTTCCCTAAATATATTAAACATATTTAAACTTTACAGAAACACACAGTCACTGGATGATGTCATCAGTGATGTCATCAGTGATGTCATTTGAGATGTCATCAGTGATGTCATCAGTGATGTCACTGACCATGTCATGAGTGATGTAATATGTGACATCATCAGCAGTGCATTGCGGGGGCGCGAGTTATAGTTAGCTGAACTAACTATAACAGGGGAATTTCACGGGTTTTGTACGAGTGCAATGTCCAACTAACTATAACTGTCCCTAAAACCTATGGTTTTTTCAGTGAATATATATATATATATATACATATATCACTTCTTTCCGCGTCAGGTATGCAGGAATCCTCCCAACGACCACGGACACGGACCAAAGTAAGTGCAAATAATTTTATTTCACCTCTGATGCCGCCATAACGTTTCGGCTCGTCCGAGCCTTGTTCACATGACATTGTACTCGTGTTGAGCACCCAAATTTAAAGTGACAGTGCAATTCCCAAATAATCACGTGGGTGAATTGTTCATAGACATAGAAGACATATCGCTGTAAAATGGGATATCCACCATACGATATTATTTTTACATCAATTTTATAGGCAGATAAAAAAACATACTAAAATCCATAAAATAGCATTAAGGACAATAAGCTAAAATTCATATGTTTAAAAAGCAAACTCATTGCTTCTCAAAAACAGAAGATCACTGTATGAATACATCACCTTAATATAAAATGAATAACGGCATGATGTTCCTAATCCATCATATTAACTTGTGGTTAGGGTCTATTCGCTCGGTTGCCCTTAATGGAATGCGTATGTCATTTAATGCAATGTTGTTTATAACCATAAATGGTCCAATTCTGGGTTGAATCCCCTTATCAATATTGCCTTGCCCATAATATTATGTCATACTTATCTATGTAACAACTCCCTGTGCGTGTACGAATATTCTAGTTGTGATGGATGGAACCTAAAACTTGTGACTGTTAAAAATAAGTATGTTAAAACTTTCATTTTAAACCATGCACATTAAAGCACTGGCTCCATTGTAGAGTAAAAAGTGGCGAGAAACGATCTCAGTTGTTTTGACTTGTTGATAGTGAACCTCAAGGTAAATAGTATTTTACATGTCAGGTCGATTAAATGCTCATCACTAAACTATTGTAATACTGTATATTATACATATAAACAATAAAACTCCCCAAGCAGAATCCGACGTTTCGTTGTTCCCATACCTACTCCCAAGGTGAGAACCGACATTGTCACTCATGTGTACCAGTAAAATGAAACACTGTAACAGACTGCCTAAACATTTAAATATAAATATATAAATAGGTGTACATTAATAAATATATAAATAAATATATAAATATAGAAATACCCATATAATTAGTTCATGAATCCTCCTCAGAGTTAAAAAGGAAAATAAAAGGATTTAAATAGCATAGTCGTTCAGTGTATATGTACCAATAGTTGGTCAATTGGAATCCCTGGTGATATTTTATCCTAAACATGTGTGCAAGTCCTCAGTGGCATTAAGCCCCCCTGGGGTTTTGGAATCGAACTGTAGAATATACCTTGTCTCAAGTTTATGCAGTTTCGATTCCCTGTCACCACCTCCTCTGCTGGGTGAAATTGCATCTACCACAAAGTATTTGAGCCCCTCGTTATTGCTGTTGTGAAACTCCCTGAAATGTCGTGCCACCGGATATGTATTATCTTGGTTAGATATGGCACGAAGATGTTGCAAAATACGTTTGTGTACATATATATATATATATATAGCTAGCCCCCCTTTCTCCGTTTTCTGCTCACTCTTCCATCTCTCTCCTCGGATGCATATTGTATTTCTATTAGTAGTATATTTACAGCATGCGCTGCATGTTTGCTTTCGTTGGCTGCGCTGGAGTTCTCGACAGGGGGAAGGTCTGCAGGGTGGCTCCCAAGGGTCGCTAGTATCCATGTTAATCAGCCACAACCTCTTTTCTGAGCAGTACTCAATTGTGAGTGAGGTTAAAAAGTTCAGTTTTCACCTGTTTTCTGGAGCGCCTGTAGTTTTAGGTCTATAGTTATACTGTTATTCGTGCAGTCTGATATAGCGCGCATTTTATCCACAGGTGCTAGAGCGCTTTACAATGAAACGCAGCATTACATGGGACATTAGCAGTGACACGTAATCATTGCATCATCGCGTTCATTCCACCCACCCACCCACCCACCACACGCTAAGCAGCCGGGCACCGTTACTTTGCAGCGCTCCAACGTCAAGATTATTCTTGTCGTAAATTGGCACTTTACAAAACAAACAGATTGAGTTCATAAACAGACACACCCTCACTCTCTCCTGCCAACTGGGTGTGTTCACGGGCCCTAATTATATGCTGCTAGAAGTTTTATTCTGTTTTTCTCCATCTCAGTCTGAGAAACTCGACTGAATTAAAATATTTTTAATAATGCTGTACACATGGAGCTGAAACTCTCTTTTAACTCTGATTTGATTCCCAACGACAGAAAATATTGCCTTATTTTCTGAAGTGGTTTTCCTGCCCCTGCCACCACCAGGACCACCCCCCAGGATATATTGCACCCCAGTGATTTGTGAAAATAACGTGGATTTCTGCACTCAGGAGTCGAACGCGTTCTTACAGTGGGCACCTCACCTCGTGGAAGCGGTTTCCAGCATGTTGAAATAATTATCCGCTCCTTTGCTTTGGAGAATGAAAGTGTAACAAATTCCCGTGTCCCTCCATCAACCCCCCCCCCCCTCCGCCCAGGAGCGGTCATAAAATGTTTATTTCAGGCTTGAGAGCCGGGAGCAGGAGCGACTCATCCCATCAGGAACTCTCCGGAGGTGCACGGGACAGGTGAGTGCACGGGCTGGGGGGAGTTCAGATATGACCCCCCCCGACACCCTTTCTTCTGTTAATGCATTCAGTTGTCTTCTCTGCACCCCCAGTTACATGTCGCTGTCTATGGGGATGTCCAGGTGCCCCCCACAACTCGCATTCGTCCGGGTCTCATCACTACACCTGCAAGCTCCTCTGCTGCCAGCTTCTCACAGATATCCTTGCTACTGGCTTGAGCTTCTATCCTAAGCCCTTTGTTTAACACTGCTTTGCAACCACTCTACATGTTAAACCGAGTCAAATCCTTAGCGTCCTGACTGTAGCACCTTTTTAGGTCTTACCTGAGACATTGCAGGCGCTGTCGCCTGCCAGATCACTTAAAGAACAAGCATTTGCAATGCAATAGGTTTCGCATTTAAGCGAGTTTCAGCTATTGACATTGCAAATAACAATGCCTTTTTTTGTTTTTGTTTTTAAAACATAAATAAAAGACAAAAAACAAAAAAACTAGAACACATTTTTGGTGTTAATTCTGGTTTTTATTAGGGTACTTCAGTTGTATATATTGTTTTCTAGGTTATATATAAGGTGACAAAAATGGTTATAACACTTTTTTATTATAACTTATAGCTTTTAAACATGCTGCACAACATTCACAATGCTCTACAACACATATTAAAAACGTTAACAAAGCCAATAGCTCTGTCTAAACACTTATAAGGCCCCAAAGGCGAGGCCTATTGGCTATGCCAATGCTTGTTATTAATTTGCAAACAAGACACTTTTGACAGCTAATGGTGGCCACGCTTATTTTTTGCATTTTTTTCAACTTTTCAGCCGTATTAGATGCCTTTAACCTGGATAATTCTCACTAAACAGCCGTTTTTAGACATGTTAAAGAGGTCTTGAGTTAAGAGTGAGTATGTAATTCAGTCTTTGTTTCTACTTTCCATTCTCTTGCTAGTATCTCTAGGACTGGCCTGGATGAAATACTCATGCTCTCCACTGGATAGCTTGACAGCTCTGATGTTCTATCTATTTTTTCATTTAAAACATAAAAAGGCTAGCATTTTCAAATAAGAATGCACCAGAAATGGACACGCAAAAGTGTATTAAAACAGTTGCTGATGAATCCCTAATAAGTTGAACCTAAAGTTACCAGTTTGTCATAGCAGACACTCGACCCAAAGACACATTTTAACATCTGGTTGCAAGACATCAGGCAACAATTTTATCTGTGCTGATCTGCTGCTGTTTGTAGGCCTGACTACGCATAGCTTTAGCTGTTTGTGAGACATTTTGTTTCTTTTTCATAATAATATACATACAGTGGGCCTTGGATCCTCCACGCATTATACTGTCTCTCTCACTTCATGCCGTTGGCTGTTTGGTGTATCATTGCAGCTCCTATGGAGAGATTGCATTGCAATGCATGAGGGACTGTTTATACCTGAAAAGCACACTCAATAATCACACATTCAGTTCTTAATGTCATACATGCTTTCTATATATAAAGCATTCCTTTTTTATTTTTCTCTGCAGTAACCTTTCTCTAATGTTCTTGGCAGGACCTGGGTGAAAGGTTGACCTTAAGATGTCTTCTTTATGAGGTTGTCTATTTGCCAATCTGGACAGTCTTAACTCAAGATGGTTGTCTGATCATGCAAGACTTTAGATGGGCCTATTGTATCAAGGTTTTGCGTCACCCTTGCGCCAACGCAGGGCGATGCAAAACCTAGAATGAGATTTACCAATCCGCACAAGGATACCTTGCATGGTTCTGCATGGTTTGGTAAACCTGGCGTAACACAAGGCAGCACAAGTCGCTGCCTTGCGTTACTCTGCTCTAGGAAGGTGTTCCATGGGTGGAGTGTGGCTGTTCCCACACATCCACCCATGGATTTTGTTGCATTCCCAGATTTATTAAGACAGGTAAATCTGGGAATGTGTCAAAATGCTAAGCCTTCCCAGGCGAGGTGCAACAGGAAGAAATATCTTCATTTCTCCTCGCTGTTTCCTCTTTCTAAGAGTGCTGCGTTCTGCAGCACACTTTGAAAGAGGAAAATGCCTCTGAGGATTGTTTTTGTGCAGGAAGGTGCCACTTCCTGCACAAAAACAATCCTGCCTGCAATGCAGGCACTCTTACACCACAGTGCACTGGGCAGCACATTGTGTGCCAATGCAAGGAGAGGACTGGAATGCACCATATAATGTTAAATATGGTGTATTCCTGCCCTCTTCCTTTCACACAGCGCAGCACGGTGTCTTGCTGCATTGCGCTGCGTGAATGTATGATAAATCTGGCCCATTATTTCTAATCTCTTCTGACTATTCCCCTTTTTTGAGTTACATGTGCTAGTCAATCAATCAAAAGTGAATATGTATGAATAATAGAATGCACATTGTGTTTATATTATTCTGTTATGCATGTTCTGTAAAGTGATAATCTAGTTTGTGTGAATATATTCACAGCATTTCATCTAAAAAGCTTACTATTCTGTTTTACATTATTTGTTATTTGATTTCTGAATAGTGTCTAAAAAGTTAATAACTATGGGCCTCATTTACAAGGTCATTGTGCTGCCAGTGCGTCACTTTTTTTGACGCACCGGCGGCGCATGGGTATTGCTGTGGGTGTTCCTACGCAACATCTATGAAACCTGACACATACCCAGATTTACAAAGTTTTGTAAAGCTGGGAATGCGTCAGAATCCCATGCCTCCCGAGGGGAGGCGTAGGAGTTTGCGCAACAAGGAGAAATACTTTTATATCTCCTCATTTTTCCCCTTTCTATGCGTGCTGCGTTCTGCAGCACGCATAGAAGGAGGAAAATGCCATCAATTATTGTTTTTATGCAGGAAGGTGTCCCTTCCTGCACAAAAACAATCCTTCCCCTAACATAGGCCCCCTTTCAACATGACGCAAAGGTGCCTAAACTGGTGCATGGCAACCAATTGTGCGCCAGAGCAGGGGAAAGCACACGGATGCATAGTATTGCTGTTAATACGATGCATCCCTATGCTTTTTAAATGACGCAGCTCGGCACAGCAAAATGGCTTATGGCGCTGCGCTGCGTAATTGTTTTGTAAATGAGGCGTCCATGTGTCTCGTTTATTGTTATTATTCAATAGAACAGTCTCGGAGAATGCAAAAATAATTAAAAGAGCATCAGACCACTCTCTGTTACATTTTTATTCTGTGAGTTTCAAAAACAGTAAAATAATGTTGTAAAAGCTGAGCACAAAGACTGAGGGGTTAGAGAGGAACCTTCACATCAGGCAACAGCGGGACAGGCTGTGCAGAATCACATTTCCTGCCTTAATTGAAGACGATTGAGCCCAGCTGCCCTTGTACAAACTGGAACAAGCTTTATTGTTAAAACAAGCATGCAAGTGTCAACCATCTCTGAAACTTCAAACATGTTTTTATTTTCGGCTGATTAGAATTAGCTTAGTTCCTAGAAGTAGCAGAATGAGGATAGAATTGCTATAAAAGTATAGAGCAACTATGTTGGAGTTCTCCCTTTTATACATGCTTTTGATAAATGCTGCTGCCATTTTATGTTTTTATTTGTCATTATTGTAGTTACATCTCATGTTGTATGCACTAGAATAGTTTTCATTTTCAAATAAATCTTTGAAATGTATTCCTCGTTTTCTAGTCTTCTTGAGTGCATTATTCCTTAATGAAAGAGGGTTTGGGTTCTACTGTCCCTTTAATGTCTCATGGGATTGATTGTTACCGAAATACATCTCACTCAAGAACTGCGCAGTGGATTGTTAGGTGTTTGCAGTCCAATCACTTTTCTGTCCCAGGTTGGCACATTGCCTGAGTCCTTACTGTCAGGTGGTCTACAAGACCAAACTCTGCGTTCTAGAGCAATGTAGAAAACATATCAGGGTCAGAGTATCTGATCTGCCAGCAGTGCTTTTTGTAATTGCACTAATGCCATGCAACCATGTAACATTGGTGGTGCCATGCATGATGCTGCCATGCAATGTTCAGTCAGCATGCTGGGCTGCTCCCTATCATTCCTTCTGCCAGGCCTTTGCTGGTGTTCTTCAAGACTGCTGGCTCCTTTTCAGTGGCCACTGGGCTACTGCTAGCTTGCAGCAGACACAGTGGCTCCTCTTCATCCTGCAGCCAGGCAGCCTTTCAGTGCACCCAAAAGATCCTTTTAATCTTGCACCAAGCTACTGCTGACAAGCATTTGTCTTGGGGTCTGGCTTATAGCTGAAAATTCAAGCCAGACATATTAACTTTGTCAATACTTATTTTTTTATCTTGGTGTAAACCACCCCACTTCATCACCAGAATCATTTTACAGCAATAGAATAATAAAAGGGAAAGTCAGCCTCAAAGAAGGATATTCATTTATTTATTTGGAGGTTTTATATAGTCCTGCGTTTCTCCACATCGCTACTTTTGCTTTGCAGATAGAGGTAAAGTCTAGATTTTGGAGTAGCAAGTGTCTAGTACACAGAGATGCTCCATAGGTGGTACGTGACAGTTCCCACACAACACCCATGGATTTTGACGCGTTCCCAGATTTGCCATAAATTCTGCAGCACAAATAGAAAGAGAAAAATGCCTCGCAGTTTTTGTGCAGTAAGGTGCCCCTTCATTCATAAAAACAATCTTGTTTACAACCAAGGCACCCTTGCACCATGGTGCAAGGATGCATGCGTTAGCACTAGGCAGCACATTATGCACCAGCACTGGGAAATGACAGGAATGCACTGTATATTGTTAAATACGGCGCATTCCTGCCCTTTCCCTATCACGCAACGCAGCAAGGTGACTTTTTGCGCTGCGTGATACTTTGATAAAAATGCTTCATATTTTTTAGAAACTGAAATTCGATGTTGCTTTAAAAACTGGTAGGGTTAGGATTTTAGGAAGCAAGAAGTAGGCTAAAAGTAGAAAACAGGGAAAGACTGTAAAAGTTGTGTTTTGTTCTAAATTTAGGACATAATACATGTATTATTTATTTGCCTAATTTAAACTAGAGTTTGCCTGAATATTTTACGACCATTTGTTTAAAATTAAAGGTGCAGAGAATAAAAAATGTAGCTAGTATTTTATATAAATCTGGTCATATAAGTATTCCTTTTTCGCCGTATGCATTTTATAATTGTTAAAAGTGTAAAAGTCTCTTGGTAATTGTTAGTTTTTGGGTGGGTGACTGTTTATATTGTGCTTTTTGTATACTTTGGATTTTTCAGATATTTGTGTTCACGTGTGTTCATTTGATTCCAATAATAGTTTCTTTGGGGGTAGTATTTTGATTGCTTCATTGCAGTTCTCACTATTGTTGGAGAGCCCTTCCATTTAACTGCGTTGGAGAACGTGGGACTTGGCCTCCAATTGGTTTTGGCAAATATGGAGTAATTGAAAGCTCTTGTGCTGTTTGATTGAAGTGAACTTTTCTTTTTATAAACAAAGGCAAAAGTTATTTGCAGCTGTGTCCGATAGCCATCTCCATCTTAGCTGTTTTTAGCGATGTAGCCTTTGCTCGCTCAGACTCTCATTTCAAATTTTGAGCTATTCCAGTCATAAGTTGTTCATCCACTAAATATTTATACCACGGGGCATAGTATTTAGTGGGGCCCAATTGGCACATCATTTTGAACTTCAAATTCCATCAATTGCGCGGTTTTTTCAAATTTTCCAAGGTGCACAAACCAGAAATCTGCACTATTTCCCTGCAAGATGGTTGCCAGATTTTTCTTGGCGACAATCTCATGGACAAATGCCTCAGTGTTGCAGTTTGAGGTGGAATGATGATTCTCGTGGAAATGGAACATTGTGCCCGATCAGCATCATCCTCAAACTCAGAATGAGGGCTTGTATGCCTAGCAGTAAAATATGAGAGAATGAATCCTACTGGTTCACCTGTAGATACCATCAGGCTCGAGGAGACAGGTCTTCGATGCAATTAGAATCTCCTCCCTAGATCCAACAGAACCCACATGTGGCTCAAATTTTCACCAGAGAATGTAAAAGTGTGTTTTCCCCCTTTCCTATGCGTATGCGGCATGTAGATTTATTTACCCGTGTTCTACATTCCAAGGACGTTCTGCAGTGTTTTGCTTTTTACGTCTATAAGTCAATTCATTAATAACAAATAAGCCTCACCCTTATGTGTTTGTTGTGAAAACACTAAACAAGAGGAATAGACGGGAAGTCTTGGGTTGCACTTTTCAAAGAATCCAGTGACACAAAGTGCCAACGAGCAGCACCTCCTAGAAAGAAAACACCCAATCTTCTTTCAACCCCATTTTGGTCCATATCTGCCAGGCTGGGGTTCTAAATACAAAGTTTTTGTGTCGCCCGTGCACCATGCAAAGCGGTGTAAGGTGACACAAAACCTATAATGAGATTTACAAAGCCACGCAAGGCCACCTTGCGTGGCCCTACATGGCTTGGTATATTTGGAGTAATGCAAGGCAGCGCAAGTCGTTGCCTTGCGTCACTCTGCCCCTAAGAAAGTGGTCCATGCGTGGAGCGTGGGTGTCCCCATGCATCTACCCATGGATTCGGAAGCATTCCCAGATTTACCAATACTGGTGGACCTGATAATGCATCCGAATGCTATGTCTACACATGGGAGGCGTAACAAGGAGAAATATCTTTATTTCTCCTTGGTTTTTCCTCTTTCTGCATGTGCTGCATTCTGAAGCACAAGCAGAAATAGGAAAACGCCTCAGAGGATTGTTTTTGCGCAGGAAGGTGTGGCTTCCTGCACATAACAATCCTACCTGTAACACCGGCACCATGGTGCAAGGGTGCCTGCGTTGGCGCTAGGCAGCAGTTTGTATGTTGGCCAGGCAGAAAGTAGCAATGGTTCATATCTTGAAAGATATGGCACATTCCTGCCCTCTCCCTTTCCAGCTGCGCAGCGCAGCATGGTGTCTTGCTGCGTTGCGTGAGATAATGATAAATATGGCCCTGAATCTCACTGTCTTGCTGTGCCTCCGAAGTAGTCATATTTCAGTGTTTTCCTCAAAATAGTACAGTGGCCATACAAGAATTCCTAAATGTCAGAGAACAGGATCATTTACTTTTTTAACCCAGCAGTTGACTATTTCTGGAAAGTGTACTTTTGTGTGAGTAGTCATACTTTTGGCAATCAGAAAGAGTGATAATAGAGACAAGTTAGTGCGTATGTGTGCAACACGTTCACTCATGTAGCAGTCTATAGGACATTGACAGATGGGAAGCACCAACAAATGGAACACAGGCAGGCAGTGCTTAATTTGTGCCGGTGTTTCCAGGTGGCGGGTACCAACACTCATTTTTTGGGACAGGGACTTAAATTTCATCATCACATTTTTACTGAGTGCAATAGAGAAAGGCAAAAATGGAGAAAAAAGAAGGAAGAGAAAAAGAAAAACAGTGTCTAATGTTGAAATCTGTGATAAAAAAGAACCTGTAAGAATGAAATAAAGACAGTGGCGTAGCTAGACATTTGGCCACCTGTGGCGGCCCCAGCGTTTGCCAAACCGCGATGGCCACAAGTAGGAGTGGGGGGGGCGGCGGGGTGCTGGCAATCCCTGCGTTTGAGGTAAGAGAAGAAAGAGGCCTGAGGTGGAATCAAGAATAGTCATTCTTCAGTATTCAGCAAACCCAGCATTGGACAGCACCTAAGAAAAAAGTGTTTCAGAACATTTCATTATGTAGGAAGAATGACTGCCTCTCATGTTAAAAAAAAATAGGCTTTTATGCACTGTCATCGTAACAGCGTTTCAAAAGCTGTGACATACACCAAAATCATATCGATAGCGGAAGTAATATTACGTGCCCTTTGACACTAAGCCATTATGGAAAGCTGCATCGCTGGACATTTGTTCCCTATGAAGGAACACTGCAAACCTTATTAAATAATCTTTATTAAAACTGAAGGTTGAAGGTTAAAACAAGACCCGTGGCAATGAGATGGAAGAACTTGTAAAGCAGTATGCATGAGGCGGAGCAACAACAAAGAGAGAGTGGTTCCTACGGAAGCACCAGCATACATAAAACAAAAGCATGACCTTCCACTAACTGACCAGACACCTACGATCCGCCTACCTCTTCCTTGGAGACACCCCCGGATCCACTGAAGCAACCGTGTAGGACACTTCCTCTCACACCTGGCAGCCAAAGCTTTGAATGACCTTCACCTGCACCTCCGGAGCGCCTCATCTCTCTGGCAGTTCAGGAAAAGACTCAAGGTCTGGCTGTTCGATTGAACAGATCACCAAAAAGCAGTTACCAACTCCAGCGTCTTGAGACCCTCATGTGTGATTTCTAGCGCTTTATAAATCCTTGATTGATCGATGAAAAAATGGATCTTGTAAAACAATGGTTCTGGCAGCATAGATATTGCCAATGATGCAGCTTGAACCATTGTTATTTTCCATGATATATGAAACTGCCATGTCCTGCGTATCTGATGTCTCAATGCTTCTCAGATACATTTTCATAAATTCACTCCAAGGCCCAGAGTTAGAAGACTGTGCACAGAAAACCACTGTGTGAAAGCCAGTGAACAGAGTGTTTTTGGCACTAGATCTTTCACGGTCCAGTATACTGGAAAGTAACAGAATAATTACCATAAACTTTCTGTATATTTTGTATACCAAGCAATAATTGATAGACCTGCAAGTCAAGTTTACCACATATCAGGCATAGTGTGGTTGAAATAAGAAATGGGAAACAGTTCAGGAGTTAAAGGAGACAGAGTGGCAAATGTGTCAATTTATTGTACAGTGGGACAAATTCATTTGGGTTAGCAATGTTCCTCCCGAAGATGGCCCTTAAAAGTCACTGAGCAGGACCGACACTTTTTTGTCAACTCGACAGCTGCATACGAGTCATCATTGACATCTTCATGTGTATGTGATGTATTTGAGAGGCCAACAATGTTTTTAATTCTGTTGTTCTTTGTCAATCCATATGTAATATGTTTGTCACTTGTGTGTTGGGTGCAACCTGGGTTCTCTCATTGTCCATATAAAACGAAAGAAATCATTTATATATGATGCTAAATACTGTATTTAATATAGTTTTTGATGCCACCCTTTTTCTATATTCAGTCATTTAAATATTATTGACTGTTCTGCATATACAGTGGATACTCTTTCAATGGGCACTAAAATACTTAAGTGTCTCATTTAAACAAGACCTGCAGAGCCTCCTTTGCTTGTTAGGATACTACTGTGCAACTCAGTGAAATGCAAAACACTCAAATGCCATGAACCTCTGTTGACTTTGAGTGATTAATGAGGTTGAGCAGTTAAGCTTTTCTCCTACAGGAAGAGGTAGGTCAGAAAACCCAGATACAGTTAACAGAGTACTTCTAGCTGCTTAATTATATGTATATGCATAATCTTGTATATTGCTTTAAAGTTGTAGCTGTGTTGGAATTTGGGGGTAGAATGGTGGTGGATGTTCTGGAAGGGAGTGGAGGGGATTCAAGGGGGCAGAACTGCTGTGCCAGCATGGTCCTGTTTCCTCTTCTTATTCAAGGCTTATTAATGAAGGATTTGGAAACTACTACTTGGGAGTATTCTGATTACTACTTGAAGTGCGCCTACACTACAGTAATGCAGATCATACTGAATCATTGGTCTGTCTGCATGTTAAATACAAATAATCTCTACAGTTACAGATGTGATGTAATAGAATATACAGTAGTTTGCAAGCAATACATCTCCAGCAGGTGTGGGAACCTTCTGGGCACGCATCACAAACTAAATCTGTATGTGTGCGCTGAACGAAAGTGCAGGAAACCAAGGCGTACTGTCAGGATCACGAACGCAAGTACACTGCCTACCCCCCCTTGCGCAGACCGTGTGCGACACCCGCATGCAAAAAACTACACCTACCGGCATGCAATGCGAGTCGCGCATCACGTGACTCGGACGCCTCGCCGGAAAAGAATAATTACAGCGGAAGCCTGGAAGCGCCGCCGATTATTCTCTACCCGGGACGGGTATGGGATTTCGTCTACGAAATCGGCAGACTAAGCTAGGCGGTAAGAGTGCTAGAGCACACATTTCCGAGCCGCCAAAGTTCAGTCTACACGGAGTTAAAGCCTCCGTTCATCTCCACGGACTCCTCTGTTGGATGAGCCACGCTGTTTCTCAGCGGTCTCTTGCAGGGGAGTTTAGGTGCCAATAATGCGCTTGGGATGCCCATTCCCTGTTGGAGAAACTGAGAATCATATTCCGGTTTCATGCAGGGAAAGTAAGCACCCGCGATATCACCGGCATTAGGCATTTCCATTCTTTGCAGTCTTTGTATGGAAAGCCTTGATCAGGCAACATTGTTTGTTACGTTCCGAGACATTGCATGGGGCTAATATCAAGCCGTATATGCTTATGTGATTAACATTTCTTCTTTGAAACTTTCACTAGCTGATGAGACGCTAGGATCGTGTGACTGTTAACACTCCTGTGCACTCCTCGCTAGGGTTAAAGAAGTCAAGCCTTGTTTGTCCAGGGTCCAACATAATCCTTTTGAATTACGTGATTTTGGTTGTTCTTTCTTTATATTTTCTAGTCCCTTCAGAAGAGAGAGATCGAATAGAGGGGTCACATCTTTTGCATCACAGACATCGAGACACAGGATCTAGAAAAGAAAAGAAAAGGTGTTCTGCAACAGGTCATCACCCTCTGCTCTCTTCTGATGTCACCGTTTCACTGTTCTTTATTTCAGGTAGGGGTTGTAGAGTAAAGTAGATAGTAACGGGATGGGGTAAGGTAAAGCAGAAAACTTACGTTGTTGTCTTGTCATCCTCACAGATCTCCCTCCACGCAGTTCCTACCCTTTCCTTCCCCCGCTCAATTACCTCAATAGTCTGAGAGCATCACGCTATTCCAGACTTGGGGTGGTTCAGAGGTGGGCCCCCTTTGAGCATCAGCACGACCCCGAGGAATCGAACAGAGAACCCTGTCACGTACAACCTTTTCTAAGCGGTTTTGAGAATATTTGCTGGCCTGGTGTGTGTTCAGGAGTGGAGTAAGGTTGTCAGTGTTCAGCAGGTTACTTACTGGATTATTTATGAGGCACTCAGACTCCTTAGCATCAGACACAGGTTGATGTGACCATAACTGTTGTGTCAATGTGAGGTTGGCAGGAGGTCCACTTCAGAGCAAACACATGGGAGCAAAATCTGATACCAGTCAAACCCAACACCCAAATAACTTTTTTTTTTTTTTTTTTTTTTAAATATTATTATATTTTATTTTTACATTTTCCAGTACACAAACAGTCAAGTACAAGTCAGAAGTTCATCAGTGGGCTTACAAAGTACAAGTTGGCAGCACAACAATATATACTATTCAACAATGGGCAGGAGCATATTTGATACAGCATTAAAATCACATCATAATTAACAGAATGACAAGGTATAGTGAAATACATTAATCATCAGTCATGGCAAGCAAATAGGATGTCAATGGACCCCAGATATCACGTGGTTTAGAGGCGTTAGGGAGTTCCTCAGCATAGCAAGTAAGCTGGTCAAGGCAGTACACTAAATCCTGTAGCCACTGTTTATGTGTTGGCGCCGGTCTGCCACCCCAGCACATAGCAACCCTGCGCTTGGCCAATAGGAGCGCCACTGCCACCAGCCTCCTAACCGGCGCTCATATAGTAGATACAAGTCCCAATAAACACATTTGCGGGGTGCACGCCACGGGCGTCTCCACCATGGTGGTCAGGCTTCGTGTGACTTGTACCCAAAATTCTGCAATTTTTGGACAGGCCCAGGCTAAATGTTGAAAATCTGCCTGAGGGGCATGACACCTGACACAACTGGCAGAGTCCATCAATCCATATTTATATAGTAAAGCAGGCGTATAATACACCTGGTGCAGGTATTTAAAATGTATCAATTTAAGATTACCATTGGCAGTGAGCCGCTCTGTCAGTTTACAACTTTCACGCCAATCTTCTTCGGACAGTGGGTCAGGGAGAATTGCATTCCATTTTGTCATTGATGCCGCTCCTGTAACTAACCCCTCTCTCTGCGAGACGTGGAATAAGCGGGTGATGAGGCGTGACTTCGTTTGAGTAGTGTATATGAGTTGCAATGCATCCAGTGTCATCGGTGCCCTCGGAAATTGTGGGTACAATGTACTTATCGCGGCCCGCAGTCTAACGTAGATAAAGACACTCATGGCAGCATTGCCTCCCTCCCCTATAAACGCTTCAGCGCATATAAAGTCCCCATCTGGAAACACATCCCCCATCGTGCGCACCCCTCTCTCCTGAAGAACTTGAAGCGCACCTTTTTCACCAGATACAGAAATGGAAGAGTGATCCAAAAGCGGCATGTCCGGCGCATAGAGCGGTAATTTCTGTGCTCGCTTCCCGAGTTCCTGCCATGCACCGACAGTGCATTGCACCGTATCTATTTCGCCCTTCTCGAAGACCGAATGCGTGTTCACAATCATGATCTTGAGCGGTATAGGATGTACAGCGCCCTCTTCCACCGCCACATGTGGAATATAAGCCGGTGCTTGTAGCCAATAGTAGGCATTGTGGGCCTGGGCACATAGATAATACAGCTGCAGATCCGGAGCTGCAAAGCCGCCCATATCATATGGAAGGGTTAGGACTTCCCACTTCACTCGAGGCTTTTCCCCCCCCCCCCATGCGAGTGTGATCAACAATGAACGGAGTGTATCAAAGAAAGTCTGCTTGAGACGGATGGGGATATTAATAAATAAGTACAAAAACCGAGGAAGTACAATCATTTTAATCAGTGCTATCCGGTCAGCCAGTGATAGCGGCAATTTAATCCACCTAGCGACCTGCTCTTCAAGTCTCACAATCGCTCTACCATAGTTTGATTGAACAACTACCTGTGGGTCCCTATGGATCCATACTCCCAAATACTTTATTTCATCTACGCACCATTCCAAGGGATATTCAATCTCCATACGCTTCGTGCTGTCCGTCAAAGGCATAATTATGGATTTGGCCCAGTTTATCCCTAGCCCTGCATGCCATTCAAACCGGACATATTCCCTGATAAGGGGTGCTAAATGCGTCTCCGGATCACGAACATAGAGCACCATGTCATCCGCATACATGGATACTGCCAGCGGACGTTGATAAAAGCTCAATGCAGCACGTGCATAACGCTGGCGTAGGATACACGCCAGGGGCTCAAGAACCACCGCAAAAAGTAGAGGCGATAGCGGGCATCCCTGTCGCGTACCACGCTGTATCGACAACGTGGTGGACGTATGCCCATTCAGCCGCACTCGTGCTATAGGATCCATGTATAATAACCGGATCCAGTTCGTAAAAATAAAAGGGAGACCCATGCGATGTAAAACGGTGAATAAGTAGGTCCAGGAAATCGAATCAAAAGCCTTGGCGGCATCTAATAGGACCGCCACCGCAGGCAATGTTGGTTCTAGCACATGCAACGTGGCAAACAGTGTGCGTAAATTGTGGGATGTCGAGCGCGCAGGCATAAACCCAGTTTGGTCTGGCAGAACCATAATAGGTAATAACAATCGCAGACGGGTAGCCAACACTTTTGCTAGAATTTTAACATCAGTGTTCATAAGCGATAAAGGCCGATACGAATCACAACTGTCTGGCGCCTTACCAGGTTTCAGGAGCGCTATAATTAGTGCTTCTCGCATGGTGACTGGCAGACATTTTTGCTCATATGCTTCGAAATATAGCTCATGCAAGCACGGTGCCAAGAGGTCGATATACTCTTTATAAAACTCAGCTGGCAAACCATCTGTGCACGTAGCCTTCCCGTTCGGTAGCTCTTTAATAGCATCCCGTATTTCATCAAGCGTGAGCTGATGCATTAAAAAATCTTGCTGCCCTCGTGAAAGCCAGACCAGCGCAATATCTTCTAAGTAGCGCGCAATATCAGCTTCCTCCGCTGTCTTACGAGTTGTATACATGGCCTGATAGTATCGTAGAAACGTGTCAAGGATCCCTGCCGTGTCATAGTGTATAGTGCCTTCATCGTCTACAATCTTAGCTATATGTGTTCTACCCCAGGGCTCTGCAATTTTGTGGGCTAATGCTCTTCCTGGTCTGCCCCCTTCTCCATAATATCTTGCCGTCCAGCGGCGGGACAAATGTCGCACCTCTTGATCAGCTGTATCATTGTACTCTGTGACCTTACTCCTAATAGTAGCTAGAGTAGCGGGATCCGCCCCAACCTCATATTCACGTTCTAAACGACCCAGTTCCTGTTCCAATGTTCTCATAGTGCCACGCAAAGATCGAAGAACCCCAGCTTGCAAACCTATGCAGGTGCCCCGTATGGTCACCTTAAAGGCTTCCCATAGAGTTCCCATACTATCTACAGATCCCCTATTATGTTCAAAATAATCAATTATAGCTTCTCTCACACCTTCACAGAAAACCGGATCTAGCAGGGAGGAGGATTGTAGTCGCCATTGAAATTGTGTAGGCGTGTGCGTGGGTATGTTCATATTGAGCATGACAGGGGAATGATCTGAGAGTGTCTTGGGCAGGTGGCGAATATCAATGACCCACGAATGCACATCAGCTGTCGCTAACCAAAAATCAAGACATGACCAGGAATGGTGCACATATGAGTGGCATGTGCCTTTCTTTAGACAAGGATTGCGCAGCCGCCACATATCCAATAGCCCCAAGTCTCTCATGCCATTAGTGACAGAGAGCGCTGCCTTTTTGGCCGCCACTTCAGCTGAGGTCATGCGGTCCTCTCCCGGCACCAGCACTACGTTAAAATCCCCCCCGCAAACAATAGCAGATGGAGCCAATTTATGTATTTTACCCCACAATGCCTCAAAAAACCCTGGGTCGTCTATATTAGGCCCATAGAGGTTTACAATTGTCACACGTGTGCCACATAGAATGCCCTGCACCAGGATATATCTCCCCATATCATCTTTATCAACATGCAAAATTTCAAAGGGGATGCCCTTCTTGATCAGGATCATAACACCCCTCGCATAGGAGGAGTAAGTAGATGCTATCCGCACACCCGCCCATCTAGAGGCCACTGCCTCCGCTGCATGCGCCGTGAGATGGGTTTACTGCAACAGCGCTATGTGCACATTGTGACGGTCTAAGTATGCCAAGACCTGCCTCGTCTTTTTAGGATTATTCAGGCCTCTAACATTCCATGTCAACCATGATACAGTAGCGTTCTTAATTTCCACCATCTCACGTAGTATCTAATGCATCAGCCCGCCATTGTATATAGCCCGATCTTGTACATGCCATTGACAATTCAAACGATGTGCCCAACTCATTAGCATTCGTGTATAGTTCCCCCCTCCCACTTCAGCATCCCAATTATGCTAAGGAACCCCCAGCAAACAGTAATCACACAATCATGTCGCAACATGACATAGAACATCAAAACAAAAGAAAAAGAAATACAGCGCATCAAATTACGCCCAAAAAACAGAGATCAATGTGGGGTACTCCCTACAGGGGGGTCACCAGTAGCCACCAACCCCCGAGATAAAACCAGGGGGGGGACAAGGTATGTATATAAAAACCTACCCCCATCCAGGGACAACCACCAGAGGCATCGCATAGAAATAACATTACATTTGCAACCCAACATTATGCATTAGCAAAGCATTGATCATGCCAGGACATCAAAGTTCAGAACAGCAGAGAAAAAACATTTGGCGTTTAAAAAGGATAAGATCAAAGGCGATCAACATTTCAAACTTTGACATAGCAATCAGTCATTTTGACGAATCAATCTCCATACGTGCATCCTATTAGAATGAACTACAACTGCACTACACTTGTAATAAAGAGCTCACACGGTCAGTCCTCAGTGTCTGCATCATCATTGGCCGCTCGCTTTGTCTCCTGCTTCTCAATGTGTCGTGCATATTGCATAGCATCCTTGGGTGTCGCGATGATCTTGGCCTTTCCCTTGTAGTGAATACGAAGACGCGCAGGGTACAACATGGCGTATTGGATCTTCATAGACTGCAGCTTCTTTTTCACCGGATGGAATTCCCGCCGCGCCTGCTGCACCGATGCGGTAAAATCAGGAAACAGGGCGAGTTGCATGCCTTGATACGAAATGGTGCCTTTTTCCCGGGCCAGTCGCAGCGCCACATCCCGGTCACGATAATTGAGTAACCGGGCAATGATGGGACGCGGTGGCGCTCCAGGCACCGGTTTGGGCGCCAAGGACCTGTGCGCACGCTCCACCACCATCATGGCCGAGAAGTGCTCCGCACCAAGCGTATCCTTCAGTAAAGTCTCAACATATAGTTCCATGGGGCCTGTATTCGTTGACTCGGATACCCCAGTAATCCGTAAGTTGTTACGGCGCGATCTGGCCTCGAGATCTTCATTCTTAGCCTGGATTACTGCTAAAAGTTTCTCCATACTGGTGCATGTCGCACTGACCACCTCCACCCGGTCCTCAGTAGTAGAGATACGCTGTTCTGCCTCAGAAATACAGGACCCATGTTTATCAAGCTTGGCCGACATGCTGTCCATGCGCAAGTTGAGATTATCAATTTTACTGTCGATCGCCTGTAGACTTTGTTGCATAGTGAGCATCATCCGCTCCAACCGACTGCTAGCACCCGCACCGAACTGCAGTTCAGTGTCCGATGTCGCGAGAGCCTGCGATTTCGTGAGGCGTCGAGTTTCAAAATTGAGCTTCGCCTGCTGCTTATCCGTTTTGCCCATGCTTGCTCCAGGACCAAGGCAATATCACAGTCAGACCAATGCACAGCCCAGCACGTGTCACCCAAGGGGCTCAAAAGATGCCCAGCCTGCAAGCAGCCGCAGCAGTGCAATGTCGCAACCCTCCACAGTCGGGAGATCAAGGCAGTTCGTGTGTAAATCAGCGCCCACCAATCCTGTATACTGTAGGAGACACAGCCCCACTGCTCCAGAACATGGACAGGCAGCCAGCCGGACCCCACTACAAAGCAGAAACAGTTCACGGTCGTAGCGCCTCACCCTGATCACAGGCCGATGCCCCCCACACACCCCAGACAGCAGCTGAATGCTCACAAAGGCTGTAGTACAGCAGGGAAGGACAAGTAGGCCTCAGAGGCACTCAACAGGAAGATGGCCACATCCAGTAAGCAGGAGCAATCAGGAGGGCAGCACCATCATCAGGTCATGGGCATCTGAGGCAGGGGGAAGCCCAAAAATGCGAAGGCAGCAGAGGCGTCCCACAACACACAATGGCTCAGCCAGACATCTATAACAGAGGCACCATCACTGTGCGATCCCGCATCTCAAGGAGACGCCAGGCACATAGCGGGAATTTCGCGCCCGCCAATTCTCCTCACAGCACGTCCGCTGAACTCAAGGCACGATATGCTGGCGTAGTACGCGCCGTAACGAAGCCCAGCAAGCGAGAAATTGTCCAGCGGCATGTTTAATAAGGGCCCGCTCTCCGCCACTCCTCAGCGCTCCCGCAACTGCTCACAGCACGGCCACGCCACCCAGACAGTCACCGCGGACACACGCCCGGGGCCGGCTGTATCGCACCACGCTGCGCCCCGGGGATAGCAAGCCAGCTCAGCGGAGCATATGCAGCCCAGCAGCAGCGCTTACCGCTTTGAGAACAAGGAGTGCAGCCGCACAGTGGAGTCTGGTTCAGGCACACAGGCAATCGGAGACAGGGCACAGCAAGCCCTCACAGCTCAGCCTCCTCACCGAGCACCCGCGGGGGCCGCCATTTTGTAGAGAGAAACGTTTTCCACCTCAAACTCCGCAGAGCAGTTGTAAAACTCCACGCCGACGCCAGCAAAGTATTCCACGTGTGTAGTGCAGCTCAAAGAATATCTTAATTCCACTGGATGGTGTCAGTTTCTGCAGGATTTTAGCCGGATGGTGAACTTGACCGGCAGAGCTGCACTAAGGTGCGGCCATCTTGCGTCGGGCTCTCTAGCGCCACAACACCCAAATAACTTAATATATCCCACAAACGTTTGTTAGGGATTTTGTTCAGGAGTCTATCTTCATATCAGCAGGACTGTCAGAGGTGTCACTCTTCTGAGGCCAATGTCCTCATTGCAAGGTTCGCGGGAAAGTGTCTTGGGGTAACCACAGGCAAAAGGACACAAGATGGCCTTTTCGGCAGTGGAACATTCATAGTTATCAATGCAATGTCCAGGGAAGAAGAAGACCACCTCTGACAACCAGCGATACAAGCCTCCATCGGCTTTTTCTTCTGCGGTGTGGGCACCAGCAGGGCAGGAAATCACGGGGGGACTCTCTCAATGGGGGCATGGAAAGAGATGCAGAGACACAATTCCAGGGCCCTTGGAGTTTTCATCTGAATTGGGTTGCATAGCAGGGGTTGCCAATCATCTCAGCCAAAATTCTCACTTTCACTGGCAGCAGAATCATCTGGCAGGCCCACAGCAGCTGGGCCTTGTGGTTCTTAGTATTGAGCTCAGGGCCGTGCTCCTAATCTCTCAGCAACCGCAGAAGCTCTCCACAACCCTATAGCATATCCCTGGATCTGAAGAAAGATGGCAATGCATTGATCTTCTCACTGTCTAATTCTTCTTCTGTCTAGTGCACAAAGCTTTGCAGAATTCAAAGGTAAATCGATATGCCGGCCTCTGGTACCACCTTATGCCCAAAGGTTACTTGGAGGGAACCAATCAAATTCAAGTGCACCTCTCTTTGTTTACCATCCAATTCCATAGGAATGAGGTCTCACATGATAATTGTAATGTCAATTGGTGTCTAAGAAGGTGTAGGCTAGGAATATAGAATCTGAAATATCGTTGGGGCAGAATATTGTTACAACAATATCAAGGGACATATGGTCTACAGACAATTCAGAGGCGATTGCTGGTGCTGTTGCTCATCTACCTGGGTTAGCCACAGGGCCGAGAGATGGACAAAGGGAACATCTTCTTGTTATTTGTTAAACTCCGGACCTTTCTTATTCAATTGTCATCCTCTTGCAGGCCCCAGGTTGTTCTGCCACAACTTACTCAAGCCAGTATGGTTATTAAATGCAATTGTTTTGTCTCTGCTTCATTGGAACAGACCTAACTGATCACAGCACAAAGCTATACTGGAGTTCACAGGGCAGAACGATGAATAAAAGGGCATGCCAGGAAAGGACCACACTATGAAAAACATCCCACACACCCTTGAAAGAAATGAAACCCCTTGATAGCGAAGACCAAGCTGTTATGCGTACTATGCCTCTATGTCAGAGCATCTCTCCTAAGGGTCAATGGAAGGACAATGAACACCTTACAGCTTTATTTGTGCACGGCAGTATGGTACAACACTGATGTGCTTCAACCCCATGTGGCACACCATGTGTCCTTGCCCAGGGCACCACAGCAGGTACAGCAAGCCCAGAGGGACTTCTATAACATCAGTGGCTTCCCACTGACCGTGGAGATCATCAAAGGTGTACACACACACACACACACACTCTCTCTCTCTCTCTTTTTTCTCTCTCTCTCTTCAAGATGCCCCTTTATCACTTCAACTGTTGCAAAGGATACACAAGCTTTATATACAGTTGGTGTGTTAGTGCAAGCCATGCTTCAACGCATCCTCCAGATGTGTCATGGGTTCATGAGCCTGTTTTCTCCACTACAATAAATATCTGATGGAAAGCCATGTCTGTGCTTATCTGGTTGCTTAATGTGTACCCCTTGCACTCCTTGGTGAGGTTGTTGGCCACCATGTTTTCTCATTGTGCCATTTTGCTGGCGGCTTTGGAAGTCTCCTGGTGCCCATCCTGCATGCCCATCTGTGAATTTGTTTTTTTCCCAGGGATATTTCATCTGATAACACTTGACCTTCAGTTGTGCCGCAGTATGGCTTTAATGTAGTTGGGCATAGAATTGATAGCAGTGGTTGGTCTATATGAATTTCTGGAAGTGCCATGTTTTGGTAACCTGTTTTTATTTGCGCAGCCTCATATTTTGTAGTGTCTCTGCGCCAGGATTATCATTTCCTCTTTGGGCAAGTCGGGCACCTTGATAACTACCACTTGTCTAGTTCTGTTGTGCATCGTGGGTGTAGTCAAGTCACTCGCTGGTTATTGCCAGTGCTGCTGTCTCACCTGTTTCATGTTCAGTGGTGGAGGTGACTTTGGCTTGTAGCTGCTGGCTAGCACTATCTGGGGATGTTTGTGAGCCTCTCTTTGTCTTTGGGCTTTCTAGGCAATGGAGATTTCTGACTGGTGTCAGCCTTTAGAGTATAGTTCACAGCAGTGATATAATAGAGCATTTTACATTAGAAGACATAACTAGGCCTGGGCATGAAATTGCGCTTCGCTCATGGAGTTTACGGAGTTTTTCACAACCCGTGCAGCACACCAAGTTCCCAAAAACTCCGCTCTGCGTGACGGAGCAGAGTTTTTTCTCGCTTGCACTCGCCAAGGTTCAGTTGGTGAGCGCAAGCGAGGAAAATCTTACTCCAGATCACCTCCCGGTGAGATTTCTCAACCCGGCGGGCAGTCGCGGATGGCCGCTACCCCTCACGTTGAGAAACCTTCCGTTCGCATTGTGGAAGCTGCAGCTTGAGTAGAAAATCCACTTGAATGGCAGAAAGAAGCAGCACCCTCTTGTGCTGCACATGGTGACGTTCGTGCTGATTTTCCAGCACCGAACAAACACCCGGCGCTATAAATCAGCACAAACTGCACGACCTAACACACTCAGCGAACTCCGCCAATGCCTAGACATAACACATATTTTAACATAAATGTAGCCCATCTATGAATGCAGACAAAATTTTGACACTATGATACTGACATGTGCGGCAGTCCATCTTTTTCAGTCAGTTTTATGTTACCTGGAAACAGATGTAAGTCCATCATTATGAGCATAATGATGAAAAATGAGTTGGCCACAACAAAATTTAAACCTGTAACCTTCAAGTTTCCACATATTTCTATAGCAGGAACTTCACCCGCTGAGCTATCTAACTCCTAAATCTGTTAGGGAAATGTATCAGCTGGTAAGATAGCGTAATGAGTTAAGGACCCTTTGCTGAGTTCTCTATGCATTCAGCAGTTCTCACTTTCCAATAATGTTAAATTAGCTCAGGTGGTTATTGTGCCTGCGTAGATCACTATATGGGGAATCTGTAGGTGACAGATATTTTAGTTGTTTAATGCATTTGTGGCTGGTGTTCAGGTGCCACTGGTACCTATGGTACGAATCTCTGCGCCTCCTGAAAAGATCATACAATTAAGGGTATCCAGGTGCATAGCTCAGACAGTGGCGGCCAGCACGCGGGTGGTGAGGCGGGCGCGTGGGGGGCAGGAGGGGAGAAAAATAAAAATAAAGTAGCACTTACCTTGCCACCGCCGGGTCCCGCGTCTCTGCTCCTGCTCTCCTGCTTCCGAATACAGGAACAGGAAGAAGGCAGCCAGGCTCCCTCCCCTAAGCCAATCACAACGCTGCAATGCAGCATTGTGATTGGTCTGAGCGCCGTGACACGGCGCTCAGCCAGGGGCTGGAGGGGTGGGCATGTTCTCCATGCAGGCTGTAATGCAGCCTGCATGGAGAACAGGGAAGTGTGCATGACGGATTTGGGTCGCCCGAGAGGGCCGACCAAACAGTCACTGCGCACTTAGGAGTGGGCAAACCACTCCCCCCCTGCTTTGCAGCCCCGCCCCCTCACGCAAGCTGCCGCAGCAGGAGGACAAAATAAAATGATAATAACATTACGTTATTTTATTTTTTCCTTTCTTTTCCTGCTTGAAGGCAGTGGGACGATGCTCCTCCGCCTTAGCGGAGGAGCCGCCACTGGGCTCAGCTATGTACTGATCTCCGGCTCACATGTTAGAATTTGCTTTCCATCCCTCTTAGATCAGTAAGATGAGGCACATTAAATTTGGTTGTGTTAAAAGCTGTCGTTTGCAGCTCTTAGAAAAGGTGGTATGAAGCTCTATGAAAAAAGAAGTTATTATGTTGGTGTTTAATCCCAGCATGGGTGACGTAAGAGTTCTGCATGACCAATCGGGCAATCCAGCTCACGACTGGGCTGTGGCTTTGTCCCCCGGCCATTGGACGATTGCCCATATTACCAACCAGGTGCCCATTAACCTGATTGGCAGGCCAGTGTTCAAGTCAGTTAATGAACACGTGCCTCAAGCTCGGTGAGACATGGCACAGCCAGAGATTGTGTTAAGATGGCGTTAAAAGCCATAGAAAGGAAAAGGACGTTATTTTGAGAACTTGGTGCCCGGCTCTGCTGGTAGGTTGTCCATTTTTATGTAAGCATTGTGAGGAGGAAGAGGGGCCCCTGCTGTAATGAGATTGTTTTGCAGCAACAGCATTGTAGTTGATAGAGTGCAGTGATATTCTGAAAATTGTAGGGGTACATTATATTCATGAATAGTCTGTACCCGCATATATTCTTATGTGTGTTAATCTTAGTTAAAACCTGTGTTGTAATAATCAGTGGTAAATGAAATGTTAGGATGAGTTGTGCCATTCAAGAAACGTAAAATGGCAGTTAGAGGGAATCATGTAATTTTCGATGTTCATTGCAAATGCTTAATGAAGTAGTTTATGTGTAATGTAATGCCTTAGATTTAAATGTGCATCATGTTGAAGTTGCTCACGTATAGGTGATTAATTGTGTAAAATGTGATGAAATGTAGTGCTTACAGATGTAACATTTTAAATGTGTGTTTAATTTGATGTCAAAGGCCTAGATGGAGTATTTGCTCTTTCGTGCTAAGAAAGGCCTATTCGTTTTCCTTATGTTAGCTGGTTTATGTAGGCCTGAAATGCATTTTCCCCTGGTGAGGCTCTCGTTTGGAGACAGTCAGCGAAATTCATGTGTGTGCAAGGTTGTTCTGTTCTCATGTTCTCGTTGCAGGTGCAAGGACACTGTCCTTGTTAGTTAGAATAACGCTTTTGTTTAGGAGTTAGGTATGGAGGAGACCTGTTACAAAGTATTCAGGAATGCCGATAATTGGGAGCTGATATTTTCGTTTGCTGAAGAAGCCTGAGACCCAAGGACACACCAACCGTCGCTGGACCGAGTACAAGATTTGGTGGAAAATTACCTACGAGAGGTGCCTGACCCAAGGAGGTGTTTCAGGGGCGTGTTTATCAATTGTGCATTTTGCATTAGGGACAGTGCCCCGAGGGATGAGTTAGCAGAGAGCGGTTAGAGGGTAGAAGGAAGGGATCGATTCTTAGAATGAAGACTTAGAACGATTATGCAATCTGGGTTACTGACCTTTACAACGTGAGTGTACTTCTTAGGAAGTCTTCATGAGCTGACATCTTTTCTTGATCTTGCTTGGGGAAATGTTAAGTAGGGATGCCACTTTAAGGATAGTGTAGGGATAGATCAAAGGATTTCCAGCACAGCCACTAATGAAGACTAATATAGATGTTATTGCTTGTTTAGTATTTTTGGAATTGCTTATTCTCTTTATGTTGTATCGGATTAGATTGGTTCATAGGATGGACTTTGTATTAGTGCCTATGTATTTTTACAACCTCGTCCTGAGGTGCTTGTATGTTCAGTTATTTTTGGTTTTGTAATAAACCCCTAAAATTGGAATTCGGAGTCAGTGATCTTTTCCGAGCTTTACTTAAATTGATTCATGCCAGTTTGGCATGAATGTATTGTTTCTCCCCTTTACACTTCTCAGCAGGTAATAAAGGTCCAGTCGACCGAGGGTTCCTAGTAACTTTTACAGTGGAATCCGGCGTTATCAGTTGGTAGCGAGAGGATGGTTACCTCTGTAGTAAGGGGAGACGTAGAGAAGGGTAGTCATTGAGTCCCCATAGAGCCCAAGTGATGGTTATCCAGTGGATTGTGAGCGGAGGACGACGGCGTCTGATGGAAACCGACGGCGAGTGACGGTGCGGCGGAAACAGCAGTTCGTGGTGGAGTGAGTATGAACAGGGATGTATGTCTGTTAGATTGCGGTGTTGTTTTGATTGTGTGATGTCTTGCGGAGTTGGAATGAGAGTTGAGTGATTGTGGTTTCGGGCCGAACGCGTGCAGTCCATGGGATTTGATTTATTGATATCCCGGGATAAGAGATTGTGGTGTAGAAGACACCCAGAGTTGAAATTGTCTGACCAGTGATTGTGGGAGTCATGAGACATTGTTGACTAACCCACCGGTGATAGGGAAACGTGTGTGTGAGTGCGTGAGTAACCGATGCAGGTCGTGGGTTACTGCATGTGGAACATCGAGTGATTGGATCCTATCGATTAAATACATGACTGTCCGGCCGTTCGTGGGCAGATAGTCTGAGGCAATTGTCCGGTCGTTTCGTGGACAGACGGTTGCCAGAGTGGAGGTCGACAATTACGTGAGACTGTCCGGTCTTTTCGTGGACAGACAGTCAGAGAAGTGACTGTTCGGTCGTTTGGTGGACAAACAGTTATTTCAGTGTATGAGTGAGACCCGTGAGTGTGCGAGAGACGAATTGTAAAGGAGGGGAACTGCTGCATGAGGAGGAAGAGTGACGGCAGAGAGTGCCAAGCTGCGATAGGTCGGTTGGTATGAAGCCGCGCTGGTATTGGTGGATTGTCATCAGGAAGTCGAGTAAAAACAAGTGAAGAAAACGTTGATTTCATCATGAAATGTTTTAAAGTTTTACGAGACATGTGTAGAGGAGATAGAAGAGTGGTTACTCGAGGGGGAGAAGAAGCTCCACCCGAGGATACCCCAGCCCATTATATGGCTACGAATGTGGGGTTGCATACTATAATTTGGCTCGAAAATTGGCATAAAATGACTGAAAAAGAGGGAGAATCGGCTTTTCCGCGTTATGGCACTTTCAGGTTGGAAGTGTTGTACCAATTGAAAACAGTGATGTCTTCATTGCGACCTTTACCCAGACCAACACAGTTTGAGGCGCTACATGCATGGATGAGAGCAGCACATGACAGGAAAAGAGACCGAAGTCAGGAAAGGGTGAAAAAGTCGATCAGGGCGTTTCAAGATGCGCGATGGGACGCATTGGAGAAGAGATGGAGGGTGGAAACTATAGAAGGGGATAGGCTATTCCCGTTGATGGTAAGAGTAGGAGATACCCAGAAGAAGTGTGGTGAGGAAGATGATAGCGATATAGATGATAGCTTGCTAGATAGATTACTATCAGAAAGACCACCTCCATATAATCCAGATTCCGTAGAGGGAAAGGTAGTATCAACAGAGGGAACCGGAGAATCGCAGACTCAACCTAGTGCAAGAGTAGTCGGAAGAATCTCAACAGGAACAGAAGGGATGGGAACACAGACACCAGCAAGCACCGAAGCTAACGGAGTTACAGTTGTTACAAGGCTACTGGATGCTCTTACAGTGCCGGTTACCATCGGCCCCATAGTATCAGTATATGACCCAGATCAGGCAGGAAATGGAAGTCTAGCACGGTCAGTAGCAGGAGAAGGGACTGGCTCAGGAAGGAGTGGCATAGTGAGTGGAATAGGTCACCTTCCGAGACCCCTAGAATCAAGTATGCATTTGCCAGCCACTGCAGACTCCTCTGGAGGACAGGGAGATGTAAGAACGGCGAGACCGAGGTCTTTGGCCGATTCAAGATCTGACATAAGGATGTGGGAACCACCAGTGAGAAGCCCTAATGATAGGATGACAGGAGACTGGGATCGCGGGAATTCAGGAACCCGACCAGTCCTAGGGAATATAGTGGAAGGGAACCGATGTGGGGATCAAAATATGCTTCAATCTCGGCTGAGATTAAAAGGCTCCACTGGTTGCCCGTCAAAAAGCGTGTTTTGTTTAAAGCTCTGTGTGTGGTCTACAAATCCCTTCAAGGAAATGGACCCCTTCACCTAAATCGATGTTTCCGCTGATATGCACCTAGAAGAACACTGCGCTCCTCAGAAGCAAAACTAGTTTCAGTACGCTTTGTAAAAAAAGCTAACTGGGGTGGCAGAAGTTTTGTGGTCGGTGCAGCCAAAGCATGGAATGACCTCCCTTTGCCTCTTAGGTGCATGACAAATCTTCTGGACTTCAGGAAGGCCTTGAAAACATGGCTTTTTACTGCCTAATGACTATTCACTTCTCCCGCGTTTAGGCCACTGTAGGACATCAAGTATAGCGCCAGGACACCTTCGGGTAGCAGTTTGCGCTCTATAAATGTCAATAACATTAACATTAACATCAGAGCAGTGAGAATGGAGAGTTGAGTGGTGCATCAAGACGAGGAACCCTTAGAACTGCTATAAGAGCAAAGATGTTGGATGTGATGAGATTAAAAGCTGAGGTAGATGAGATAATTAGTGGGAACCTGCCTTTGGAAAGAGTGGAGCTTTATGAACCAGACGAGTTGCTGTTTGTAGCAAAGGATGTAACTCGCAAGGCGAGGTCAGCGCATGAGAAACTGACAGACTTGGCAAGAAGATACGAGGTGGATCTGTCCAAGACAAAGATGTTGCAGGGAAGTCACAGGTTGCAGTATAGTGACCAGGAACTGGAAGAGAAGAGAGTCATAGGGTTGAAAACTCACATTCGAGAATTGATTGTAGGGATAGGTGCATGGAGCATGCTTGACAAGTGGGAGGAAAGGTGGTCTAAAAAGAAGAGCACTAAAAAGAGCGTAGGAGAGACACCGCCTCCAGGAGGGGGGATAATAGGAGTGGAGAATTACCCTTTGCGAGAGGTACAAAACGGAGGGTATGTGCATGTGCCTTGGAGTAGAGGTGACTTGGCAGCGTTTACGAACGAATTCCCTCGGCTGAGGGAGAAGCCTGTCGAGTGGTACAAGCAGGTCGACCGATTTGTTAAAATTTCGAAGGTGATGTGGGTTGACCTGAACACCTTGTTTGATATCGTAGTACCAAGTGATTTGTGGGCAGCTTGTAAAGTTGCAGTTGATTGGCCGAATTCTGAACCAGACAGGGATTCTGTTACCATTGGTCCTTCACCAATTGTTATGAAAAAGTTTGAGCAAGTAATTACATGGCTGAAATCCAAAATCTCACCACAAGACATTGATTGGGTTAAGATAGATCGAACTGTCCAGGAACCAAAGGAGTCCGTACATGAGTATTATGAGAGGCTCTTGCAAGCCTTTAAGCAGTACAGTGGGCTAGACACGTTAGACCCCAAAGATATGGGATAGTTCGTTTCCAAGTTCGTCTTGCGTCTGAGACCAGAAATCAGCTTCATGATTCAGCAGCATTTGATCTGCTGGCAGAACAAGTCGGTGGACGAAATACTGCGGTATGCCAGGTACTGCAGCGACGAAGTGGACTCGAAACACAGGAAGCTTAAGGATAAGCTAATGCTGGTCCAAATGCAAAACGCTGACAGGGAAGTTCAGACACAGCCAAGTGGAGGGACACTAGGGAGAAGACAGGGAAACAATCAAGGAGGGACCCAGAATGTGCAGGGTCCAGGAAGGGGGAAACCTATAGACCCCAAGACAGGGATGGATTTGGCAACACTGAAAAAGACCACTGCATGTCACCTTTGTCACAAGATCGGGCATTGGAAGCGCGAGTGTAGATTGAATCCAGCGAATCAAGTGCAACAAGAGGAAGAGATGGTGCAGGTATCTGAGGTCGTCAATACAGTGACGAGACCCAGGTCCATGCAAGGGGGGGACATTGTGCCCGCAGGTGCAAGTTCCGCAACCTCCGAGAATTCCACAGGGAAATCGAACGTACCAGCAGATGCCCCTTTTCGAGGATTGCGATGAGTATAGCTCAGACCCGTTGAAATGACGGTGCCTGAGGGGGGAGGAAGACTGCACTCTTGGGGCAGTCTTAGAGGTAGACCAGAGGGGACCATTTGTAGAGGCGGATGTTGACGGTCATCCCACCACCTTTTTGGTTGATACTGGTGCTACCCATTCTACTGTGAGATCTGCAGTAGTTCCCAACCTACCCCTCTCGGGACAATCAATCCAATTAATAGGAGTGGCGAATAAGAAGAAGACTAACCCATTGACCGAGCCGGTTCCTGTGAGAATAGGAACTTTCCGAGATTGACACCAGTTTGTGGTGTGCGACTCAAGTCCAGTCTGTTTGCTAGGACGTGATCTTTTGTGCAAGCTGAATTGTACCATCTATTGCACCCCCAAGGGAGTGGAATTACAGACAAATGATGATGATGCCACCTTTAAGGTTGCAAATCAGCATTTGTGCATAGAGATGTATCCTATGTTAACAGTGGAAGAGATTCCACTTGACCTAAGAGACTCTGTTTCATTGGATGTGTGGGATTTTACAGGAGAAAAAATTGGATTGATCAGAGGTGTTGAGCCAGTTAAGATCCAGGTTAAGCAAAATGTTGAGTTTCTGAGAACGCCCCAGTATAATCTGTCGCCTGAGACGATCGCAGGGATTAAACCTGTAATGGACTCCATGGTTCAGCAGGGAATTCTGAAGGAGATAATGGGCAGTCCATGCAACTCACCCATCATGGGATTACAGAAACCAAGTGGGAAATTCAGAATCGTGCAAGACCTGCGAAAGGTCAACGCGATTGTGGTTCCATGTTGTCCAGTGATACCGAATCCATCAGTGATACTATTCCAGATTCCATGTGAAGCCGAGTGGTTCACGGTGATTAACTTGTGCCAAGCATTCTTTTCGATACCTTTGCACGAGGAGAGCCAATTTTTGTTTGCTTTCCGGCTGGAAAATCGGGTGTTAACGTGGTGTCGTATCCCTCAAGGGTAGGTGTGGTGCAGCGGCCAGGGCAGCTGACTTCGGAGCACAGGGTTCACGGTTTGATCCCCGGCTCCGGCGGCAGCTCAGCTCAGCACCATGTGACTCTGGGCAATAGCTCACTTAATTTCCACGACGGCCCCCAGCGCCTTGAGACCCGTAAGGGTGAGTAGCTGCGCTATATAAAAACGGACTTTTTTATACAGAGAGTCCATCAATCTTTAATCAGATCTTGAAAAAGATTCTTGAGAGTCTTGTACTGCCACAGAATTCTGTTCTCGTGCAGTACATTGACGATCTCCTCATTGCGTCCGAAATGGAGGATGCTTGCAGGATCGATACGATTGCCTTAATGAATCATTTAGCGGAGAATGGACACAAGGTGTCCCCAAACAAGTTACAGTACTGTCTGAGTGAGGTTCAGTACTTGGGTCATCGAATTGAGAAAGGCAAGAGAAAGGTGTCACCAGATCGAATTGAGGCGATCATGAATATGACTGTGCCTACCACTCAGAAGGAAGTCAGAATGTTCTTGGGAATGGTTGGTTACTGTCGCCAATGGATTCCCAATTTCTCACTGAAGACGAAGCCTTTGCAGAGGCTGACGCATAAGGATGTGAGTGATCCGGTACCATGGGACCATGACTGTCTGATTGCGTTCTTGGAGTTGAGAGAGGGCCTATGTCGTGCTCCGGCTCTGGGAATGCCTGACTACAAGAAGTCCTTTTCATTGTTCTGTTATGATCGAGAAGGTTGCGCATTGTCAGTTCTGACTCAGAGTCATGGAGGTGTCCGTAGACCAGTTGCCTACTTTTCAGCTACTTTAGATCCAGTAGCTTCAGCGTTGCCCGGATGTCTCAAATCCGTTGCTGCAGCAGGTGTCAGCACTGAGAGGTGTGAAAGCATTGTCATGGGTCACCCATTAACTGTGTATGTTCCGCATTCTGTTGAGCTTTTGATGACAAGGACTAAGACACAGCACCTGACAAACAATAGACTCACACGATACGAGCAAGTCATACTTGCCGCGGAGAATGTGACTCTGAAAAGGTGTTCTGTTTTAAATCCTGCTACATTGATGCCATTGCCAAATGTAGATGATGAAGATTGTGAAGACCATGACTGTCTTGATGTGACTGAACTTTGCACCAAACCGAGACCTGACATTGTTGATGAACCTCTGTCAGACCCTGATGAAATTTTCTTTGTTGATGGTTCATGTTTAAGAGACAATGCGGGTCATTTGAGAGCAGCGTTTGCTGTATGTACCATTACTGGAGTGGTTGAAGCTGCTTGCTTAGAAGGAGTATACTCCGCACAAGTGGCCGAAATCATTGCTTTGACTCGTGCCTGTTTGGCAGCTGATCAGATCCGAATCACCATCTACACCGACAGCCAGTATGGGTTCGGTGTGGTTCATGACTTCGGGCAGCTATGGTCGCAGAGGGGTTTCCTGACATCGTCTGGATCTCCCATCAGGAATGGAGAATATGTGAGACAACTGTTGGAAGCGTTTCAACGTCCCAGGGAAATAGCAGTGGTAAAGTGCACTGCACATGGGAGGGGGACGGATTTTGTTTCCATTGGAAATAAGTATGCCGATGAAATTGCACGTTTTTGCGCTGAACAAGGGTGTATATTTACTGGAGATTACACTGGAGAGAGCCAAGAAAGAACCGAGCTCAGCATGATGTTAGCCATGGCAGACACTTGGGAGGAACTCAAGTGCCTGCAGGAAGGAGCTTCAGAGCAGGAAAGGGATGTATGGATCAGATCAGGATGTGAGAAGGGGGATGTCGGTATTTGGGTTTCAAGTGATCGTCGAGCAGTGTTACCAGATGACTTATTGAGCCCGATGGCAAGGCAAATTCATGGTGCTGTGCACCTTGGAAGGGATGCGATGGTGCGAGTGTTCAGACAAACGTGGTACAATACAGGGTTTCGTGCGTTTGCTGAAGCAGTGTGTCATAGGTGTGTTACCTGTCAACAAATGAATGCTGGGAAGAAAACTGTGGTTGCACTGAGTCACATTGGGAGGTCAGGAGGACCTTTCAATAGAATACAGCTTGATTTTATCGAAATGCCTAGGTGCAATGGACTGAGGTACATTCTAGTGGTGGTGTGTGTTTTTTCAGGGTGGATGGAAGCTTACCCAACACGAAGGTGTGACACCCTTACAGTAGCGAAGCTGTTATTGAGGGAGTTGATCCCTAGGTTCGGTTTTCCAACCTCGTTGGAATCGGATAGAGGAACACACTTCCACAGCGAGATCATGAAATTGCTTTGCGCTGCTTTAAATGTTGATCAGAGACTCCATTGTAGCTATCGACCAGAGGCTTCTGGGATAGTGGAGCAGATTAATGGAACTTTGAAAGCACGGATAGCAAAAGTGTGTTCGTCTACATCTCTGAAGTGGCCTGATGCGTTGCCTCTGTTGTTGATGAATGTTCGCAGTGTCCCAGATAGGAGGACCGGTCTTTCCCCGCATGAGATCCTTATGGGGAGGGCGATTGCCAGCAGTACCATTCGCAGCCTTGATAAACATCACTGATGACTTAATCCTTGATTACTGCAAAGGACTAGCTGATGTGGTCCGTTCTGTGTCTCAGCAGGTGGAAGCTGCTGCTGCTGTTCCGGCTTCAAGAGATGTCTGCCACGACCTGTGCCCTGGTGACTGGGTGCTTGTCCGCAAGCATGTGAGGAAGAGCTGTTTGGATGCTCGGTGGCGAGGCCCCTACCAGGTGATACTGGTAACGAACACAGCAGTAAAGTGCGGAGGGTTGCCGAACTGGATACATGCCTCCCACACCCGCCGAGATTCAGAACCCTTGGAAGAAACAGCTCCTCTCGAGAATGAAAATCCAGCTGTGGCGGCAGGGCCACGAGAGAGGACAAGCCAAGCTGTGAGGGTTGCTGACGAAGCTGGTTGCTCACCAGACCAGGCTGAGGAGGGTTACGCTACACACAACCCAGGTATTGACTCTGAGGAAGAAGGTAATGTTGCGAGTGATATAGAGTCAGGCTCAGCCGAAGGAAGTGGTGCGCAGAGTGTTCGAGAGGAAAGCAAAAGGGCTGACCGAGCAAAAGAATCGTGGCCTGACAGACAGAGAAGGCTGAATCTAAGGTTGGCCCCTGAAAGAGATCTTGCCCCTGTGTCTGAGACATCTGAATCGGAAGTGAGTGAGGAAGAACAAGCCCAAGGAGGCCTGAGAAGATCGAGAAGGACAAGAGTGCCTAGCCAGAGATAAGCTGCCCCGGAGTGTACTTGCGTAGTAACTGATGCCGGGAGTAGTGAGTTCCGGGAGGCTGAGGTGCGTGCAAGTGATCAGCAGGAATCCTCTACTGAAAATTGATGTGGGACTGATAGTTCAAGGACTTGAAGTTGAAGGAGTGTTGACAATCACGGTCCCAAAACCTTCAGTTTTGAGCAAGGTGCGAATTCTGATATTGCATAAATTAGTTTTCCCAACGTTTGGATTTAAACCACCACCTCATGAAATGGTAGATGTTCGTCTTGAAATTTTGCAACATGTTTTAGCTGCAATTGGATCTGAACTTATCATAGATTGCGAATGAACTGTGAGTTGTAAATAGGTGTTTCAAAGAAGATAACCTAGGCCCGAGTGGAAGAAGAATAAAATTAGGGCTTTCCAGTAGAAGAAGAAAGAGGGCTAGGGAAGTCTTTTGGACTGTGTAAATAAATCCAGAGGAACTGAGCTTTGAACGAATTTCCAGGATTTCAATGAACTTTGTTTGAACTTTTGAGCAGCAATTTGAGGTGGAAAGAAGAGACTTTTGTGTATCCTCTTATTTGAACTGCTCTGACAAGAGAAGATGGAGTCTGGGAATCCGAACCGTAGATCCAAGTGTGTGATAGGTACTTTCATAGTAGGAGTGATAGTCTTAATAGTCATAGTTATTATAGTGTCAGTTATTGTTCCACATGAGGCAGAAGTCGTAGAGGTAAAAGGGACACCTACACCCAGTGCTTCTAGCAAGAAAGAGGATACCATAGGAGCTGAAAAGGCTAGATCAGAATAGTTGTAGATTGCATGTAGATTTGTCTAGAGGTGATTTTAAGCTTAATGCGTAGGCCAAGCTGCTATATGAGTATATTGAGACGATGGATGTGAGAAACTGTTATGTGTGTATGCAATTGCCTGCATCAGTGGATGAGGGCATTAGATATCATCATCTTCCGTTGACTTATGGGATTTCATGTAGTTTGTTGCTTAGCATGTTTTATGGGAGAGGTCATTATGAATACTTCTTTTCCAATTATGATGCAGTGCTTTCAGAGGTTCCAGCATACAAGCACCTGAACAAGTACGATTATTATAAGCAGGAGGATAGAATTGGGAAGTATTTCATACCGACTACAACGTTAGATACCGCTTATGCACATAGACATAATTTGACATGTTCACTAACAGAGATAGAAAAGAAGTTTGTAGATCAAGTGGAGGATAGATATAGACAATTAACACAAACACGTAACACTGGAGAAAGTCCATTAGATTGGACAAAGGAGGAGATGGTTCACAGAGCGAAAGGGAGCTATGGCCCTATAGCATTAGATCTAGAGCAAAAGGGGAAGTTGTGTGTGAAACGTGTCCAGACCTATTATGATAAGGTTTATGTGGGACAGAGTGCGTGTGATCACGTCTTCACTATGGAAGAGTCAGCAAAGAACTTTTTGCAGGGTCCGGTACAAGTGGTGCCAACTGTATACTTTGTATGTGGGAAAAACGCTTATGTGAGATTGCCTGCCAATTGGTACGATACTTGTTACCTGGCAGCTGTTTTCCCCAAGATTTACCATGTAGAGGAGCTAGAACTCTTGGAAGGAGGAATGCATTTTAGAGCAAGGAGAGATGCAAGTGCAGGAGGAGTGATTGGAGATATTTTTGGAGCCGTAATACCAAGTTTGGGAGTGATTTTGAATGATGTGAAAATTTGAAAGCTGGCGACTGTTGTGGAAAAGTTGTCGACGAATACAGCTAAATCACTATTGCATGTTGATGGAGAGATGTTGTCGATAAGGACGATGGTGATGCAGAACCGTCTTGCTTTGGATGTCTTATTGGCAAAAGAGGGCGGAGTCTATAAAATGCTGAAAGTGCAAGAGTGATGTACTTATATACCAGAAAATAGTAAAGATCTGAAGAAGTATATAAGTAACATCACTGAGATTCATCATGAGATCCAGGATCTGGCGGAAGAGGGTGTTTGGGAGAAAGTTGGTAAAGGATTTGGTAGAGTGGGGAGTTGGTTTGCGAGCTTGGGAAAAGGTATTCTCGGTTACATTCTGAGGCCTATCATTATAATCGTGGTCTGTGTGGTTTGTCTGTGGGGTTTTGTTAGGGCTTATCAGTGGTACAGGGCGAATCAAGTCGAAAGATCCCTTAGGGAGAGAGAGGTAAGGATAGCTAGACTGCAGGACAGTCATTATGAGAATATCAAGAATTTAGAATGGTTCCGACAGGGAAGAGTGGCTACAAGCTCTGTTTAGGTCGGTTCTTTCTCCAGGGAGTTGTGATTTTGTTGATAACACTAGTCATCAGAGGGGGAAACTGATAGAGCGCAGTGATATTCTGAAAATTGTAGGGGTACATTATATTCATGAATAGTCTTTACCCGCATATATTCTTATGTGTGTTAATCTTAGTTAGAACCTGTGCTGTAATAATCAGTGGTAAATGAAATGTTAGGATGAGTTGTGCCATTCAAGAAACGTAAAATGGCAGTTAGAGGGAATCATGTAATTTTCTATGTTCATTGCAAATGCTTAATGAAGTAGTTTATGTGTAATGTAATGCCTTAGATTTAAATGTGCATCATGTTGAAGTTGCTCACGTATAGGTGATTAATTGTGTTAAATGTGATGAAATGTGGTGCTTACAGATGTAACATTTTAAATGTGTGTTTAATTTGATGTCAAAGGCCTAGATGGAGTATTTACTCTTTCGTGCTAAGAAAGGCCTATTCGTTTTCCTTATGTTAGCTGGTTTATGTAGGCCTGAAATGCTTTTTCCCCTGGTGAGGCTCTCGTTTGGAGACAGTCAGCGAAATTCATGTGCGTGCAAGGTTGTTCTGTTCTCATGTTCTTGTTGCAGGTGCAAGGACACCGTCCTCGTTAGTTAGAATAATGCTTTTGTTTAGGAGTTAGGTATGGAGGAGACCTGTTACAAAGTATTCAGGAAAGCCGATAATTGGGAGCTGATATTTTCTTTTGCTGAAGAAGCCTGAGACCCAAGGACACACCAACCGTAGCTGGACCGAGTACAAGTTTTGGTGCAAAATTACCTACGAGAGGTGCCTGGCCCAAGGAGGTGTTTCAGGGGCGTGTTTATCAATTGTGCATTTTGTATTTGGGACAGTGCCCCGAGGGATGAGTTAGCAGAAAGCGGTTAGAGGGTAAAAGGAAGGGATCGATTCTTAGAATGAAGACTTAGAACGATTATGCAATCTGGGTTACAGACCTTTACAACGTGAGTGTACTTCTTAGGAAGTCTTCACGAGCTGACATCTTTTCTTGATCTTGCTTGGGGAAATGTTAAGTAGGGATGCCACTTTAAGGATAGTGTAGGGATAGATCAAAGGATTTCCAGCACAGCCACTAATGAAGACTAATATAGATGTTGGTGCAGTTATTGCTTGTTTAGTATTTTTGGAATTGCTTATTCTCTTTATGTTGTATCGGATTAGATTGGTTCGTAGGATGGACTTTGTATTAGTGCCTATGTATTTTTACAACCTCGTCCTGAGGTGCTTGTATGTTCAGTTATTTTTGGTTTTGTAATAAACCCCTAAAATTGGAATTCAGAGTCAGTGATCTTTTCTGCGCTTTACTTAAATTGATTCATGCCAGTTTGGCATGAATGTATTGTTTCTCCCCTTTACACTTCTCAGCAGGTAATAAAGGTCCAGTAGACCGAGGGTTCCTAGTAACTTTTACAGTGGAATCCGGCGTTATCATAGTCTTTGTCTGTTACATGTGCTCCTGTTTCTTTACCTTGACATCTGTCAGACATTTTTTTTAAAACATTTGTTCATGAAAATGTAAAAACGTACATGACATTGTGTAATGAGTATCTTCACCCAGTCGAGTACAACATAGTCAACAGCCTTGTGAAATAAAGGCTTCTATGAAGGTAAGAGGTAAGACACCACTGAACCCTTCAGGTACCACGCCTCCCCTTGCATTAGCATTATCGGGACTTGAAATAAAGGCCTTTAAAGGCACACATGTCTGCATTGTGCTTTCCAACTATTACTACATAATATTTTTCCGAGAATGCCTTTTTTCTACAACGACCTTGTAGAGAAACTCTGCAAAGAAAAACTGACAATAGCACACCCGTGGGCGAAGCAGGATGGTTTGGCCTTGACTGAATGAATGCTAGAAGGATGGAGGCAGCGGGTATTGTCTGAGCGTCATCGGATAAGTGCAGAGAAGGTAATGAGAATGTACAAGGTTCTGGAGCTTGCATCTCACAGCAGGCAGAATGTTGTTTCTAAGGCAGCATGTGTTCTATGGACCGACCTGATCAACGCATCATAGAAGGCCGGCTCAGTGTCATCTTAGAGATTTTGGGGGTCCTAGGCAAGACATATGTTGGGGGTCCCTGTTCGGCACAACTTTACATTTTATTACACATTTCCTGCTAATTCTCAATTATATGTTAAACTTTCAGAAAGGAGGTTGAACAAAAACAGTCAATATGTGACTTGCCCGGGACCCAAAAAGTACTTAAGATGAAGGGGCGCAACTAGACCCGAACTTCGGGGGGCTAAGACTTCCAGCCAGGGCCAGCTCGAGCGCTGGTGGCGGCCATTGCAACAGTCTTTTTTGGAGCTCTCCTCCCCATATCCTCCTCCATGAATTCTTTCACCACCACTCTCCAACAGTGAACCTCATCTCTCCATAGCCTCTCTCTGACGTACATTTCATTTTTTTATAGTGCTACTCATAGTTCACTCACACTCAGTTCTGTGATCTGTATGGTACACGTTCTTTGCAGCAGGCACATTAACCCTCCGTGCTACTTTACGATGAGCCAAAACTGCAACTAGATAATATTCTGAAATCTCACTGGTAGGAACATTAATCACCAGATTTATCTTGATATTTTTAATGTTGCCTGAAAACTACCTGATGCACAAGGAAGTTCATGTGCTTTTAAAGCAAAAATTATTTTTAAACACAGTGCCCTCCACCAAAGTCAATGCCAGGTGGGGCTGCACCAGTCACACCGCCCTAAAGCCAGTCCTGCTCCCAGCAATGGGGCAGGACAAGCTTTTCCAGAAATGGGGTGAGAGCTAACCTCATACCCATTATATGAGGAAAAAGATCTATGTAAGTGGTGGGGTGTGATACTTCCCTCAAATTCCAACAAGCAAAACAAGTTAACAGATTTCTTGTAGATGATTTGAGGGAGAGTAAACTTCTCCCCGGAGAATTTGTTGAAACTTTTGGGATCAAATTTGCTAAAAGACTGCCGACTCTAATGGGCATTCATGAAATATTCCAGTACTTTCATGGTGCACCAGGGAAGCCAGGCCTTTCCTAGGAGTAGATCTTGTTTTTTTAAATGGCTTAAGTCAGAAATTACTTCCACTATACCAAGGTCATCATTTTTTTTTATGGGTGAGCCCCTTATGCCAAGGAGTACATTCAATATGACAGCGCCAGAAGTTTACCATGGATACTTCAGCCTCTAAAAATTCCCTCTGGTATACAAGGGTCAACATTTTGCCATTGACATCCCCTATAAAATGAGCACAGGAAATCTTATGACAAGAGTTACCTCAAATATCAGTTCCAATATTTTGCTATGGATCCACCCCATATGCTAAGAATTACGGGCATCATGTCAGGGCATTCAGCCAGGTGTGGTGGCACATGTTCTGTGTCCCTGCTGCTGGGTATGACTGTGCTAGCGGCTTTCTCAGTTAGACTGTTCGAGTTCCCATAGCCAATGATGGTGTCTTAATAGAAGCATGTCAGGGGCTGCAGTTTGCGATAGGTAACACCTCCCATCCATATTCTATTAGTTCTCTTGTCCATAAGGCAAGAATAACTTCGAGTATGCCAGACCAGCAGCACACTTGCACGCATAACACACACATATTGACACACACATTCTCTTTCACACACATTCTCACTATATCTCTTGCACTCTTTTGTACATTTGAACTCTGTCACACACAGACACACTTCCACTCACACTTCCATTAGTCAATCTGCTTTTCTTGTGTTAGAAAAGCTTGCCCTGATGCTTCTGCTATACCTGTCTTGCCTTTTAGTGACGCTTAATAAAAACATATTCTCTATACGTGATTCAAAAAGAATATTATATTACCATGTTACAAGTATGATGTGAATGAAAAGTACACTTCCTTAAAATAGCTGTACAGGGCTGATATTTGGTTTCATGTGTGGATCAAGCAGTTACAGTATAGAAAATGAACTATTCCACGTTCTAACATGTAATATCACGGCGTCCAACTGATCTTATGAAATGCTTGACTTCTTCAACAACCATGAATTTTATCCAGCAACACTTTGCATTTTTGGGTTTTTGAGTCCTGACTTACAATGTAAAAAAAACTACAAATCCCAGAATGAAGCATTGTGGTGAATTGAAAGCCAGGAATGGTTGAAGGTGTCACGCGATCCTCAATCCAACACAATACCCCAAAACCTCAGCACTTCCTCCTCTCGCCATCCCACATTCTCATTCCATTCTCCCCTCTTTCACCAGCCCCATTGTTGCAGATGGAAATAAGTAGGCATCTTGAACTACGGAAAGAGCAGGTATTCTGTGAGTGCCTTTGTAGAAATATGTGTATATTCATGAGAGTTGTTTAATTTTATATGTGCAGTGTAAGAGGTGTGCTCATGTAATTGCTGGGTGATGGTGAGCATGAGTGGTGCAAGTGTAGGGTGAAAAATGTGTTAATGTGAGTGTCGGGTGAGGTGCATGAATTCAATGTGAGAAGGGTCCATATGAGTGTCGGGTGAGAGGAGTGCGTGCAGCGGTGTAAATTCAGGGTGAGCGGTGTGCCTCAGTGTGATGCAGGGTGAGGGGCGAGAGTGATGGGTGATCTCTGAGAGCGACTGGTGAATGCATGGTGAGAGAAGTTAGTGTAGAGTGAGTGGTGTGTCCCTATGAGTTCCATCAAATTATTGTCCCTGTGTGCAGGCAGGATGAACAGAGTGCCTGTATGGATGCAGGCTGAAAGGTTTGTCCATGTGAGTTCTGGGTGAGAGAAGGAAGTGCAGGATGAGTAGTAAGACTCCAGGGTGAGTGCTGTGCTTGTTTGCGTGGTGTGAGTGCAGGGTGAGTGCTGTGCCTAAGTCAGTGAAGGCTGAGCTGTGTGAGTGAAACTTTTGACTCACATTAGGAAGGGGTCAGGGAAATGTTTCGGGATTCTCAAAATGTTAAGAAAAATCCTGGACATTCTCCCTGTTTCAGTCAGGAAAACCCTGGTTCATGCTCTTTTAACGTACCAGCTGGACTATGGAAATGTCCTATATCTTGGAGTAGCAAAAAAGTGTCTCCACAGGCTGCAAAATATCCAGAATGCGGCGGCACGCCTGGTTCTTAGCTTACCTAGAAGAGCCTCGTCCTCGAAAGCCCTTGACGCCCTGCACTGGCTACCGATTGAGAAAAGAATTCTTTTCAAAGCCCTGTGCTTTTGCCATCGGAGTCTACAGGGCAAAGGCCCTAGCTATCTCCACCATCTTCTCATTCCTCATCACCCTGCCCGCCATCTTAGGTCAACGGGCGCCCACCTGGTCAAAGTCCCTAAAGTCTTAAGAGCCAGAATGGGTGCGCGCTCGTTTGGCTACCTGGCAGCCAAAAATTCGAACGTACTTCCCCTCTTTCTCCTAACTGAGCCATCGGAAAATACTTTCCGGAAAAGATTAAAAACCTGGCTCTTTCAGTTGTGAGGTATGGGTACATTATGACCCTGACCTATAGTACTTCTTTGCATCCAGCCTTTCTGGAGAGTGACTTCCAGTGCGGGGACATACCAGTTGGTGTAACCAGGCGCTTTATAAGTGTTTTATTTTTATTTTTTACTTTATAATGATGGCAGATGGAGTAGCATAACTTTGGCTCCATCCATTTAAGTTTGGCTATATATATATATATATATATATATATTCACTGAAAAAACCATAGGTTTTAGGGACAGTTATAGTTAGTTGGACATTTCACTCGTACAAAACCATAGAAATTCCCCGTTATAGTTAGTTCAGCTAACTATAACTCGCGCCCCGCAATGCACTGCTGATGACGTCACATATTACATCACTCATGACATGGTCAGTGACATCACTGATGACATCACTGATGACATCTCAAATGACATCACTGATGACATCACTGATGACATCATCCAGTGACTGTGTGTTTCTGTAAAGTTTAAATATATTTAATATATATAGGGAAAGGCGTATTGAAGAATGAGTGGGTGTATAAGTGTCTGAATGGATGATTTAGTACGTGAGTGACTGACTCTACAAGTGAGTGATTAAATGTATCTTACTGAATGCATGGGTTAGTGACTAAACTGTGTGAATGTCTGTATCCGTCTGTCTGTTGGTTTGTAAGCGGCTGCATGGCTTTCTGAATAGCTACATGAGTGTCTACATGGGTTATTGATTGATTGTCTGAGTATCTGTATGGGTGCCTGAGTGTTTGTGTGGGTGGGGTGTGTGTGACTCTGTGCATAGATGTGTGAGTTGGTGATTCACTGGGTGCATGGTTTCAAGAGTGCATCTGTGATGGACTGTATGGGTGGGTGAGTGTGTGTATGGGTGTGTTAGTGATTGAATGTATATCTCAGTGGTACATGTGTGAGTAACTACATATGTGAAAGGCAGTATATATGTGTGTTGGAGTATATAAATGGCTATAAGTGAGAGTGTGTGATTGTGAGAGTGGCTGTATGGATGAGTGTGTACTTGTATCAGTGATTGTATAAGAGCGTAAGAATGTGCTAGTATTTGTATGAGTAAGTGAGCTGGTGTGTGTATAACTGTATAGGTGAGTAAATGGGTGTGTGATTAAGTTTTTTGCATGACTGACTAGGTGTGTGAGTACCTCTATGGATGAGTGACGGTGTGTGAGTGTTTATATAGGTGTATGAGTGCATATGATAGTCCTGTACTTAGTGACTAAGTATGAGTGACTGTACGGGTGAGTGAGTGGATGTGTGTGTAGACCTAAGAATCAGTGAGTGGGTATGTAGTTTTTGGTGTTGGAGTGTCTATGGTTTTGAGAATGGCAGTCTGTAATTTAGAGTGGGTGTATCAAAAGTTATATTAGGGTGTGAGAAGATGCATGAAATTATCACATGGATGATGTCATCAGTGATGTCATTTGAGATGTCATCAGTGATGTCATCAGTGATGTCATCAGTGATGTCACTGACCATGTCATGAGTGATGTAATATGTGACGTCATCAGCAGTGCATTGCGGTGGCGCGAGTTATAGTTAGCTGAACTAACTATAACGGGGGAATTTCTATGGTTTTGTACGAGTGAAATGTCCAACTAACTATAACTGTCCCTAAAACCTATGGTTTTTTCAGTGAATTTCAAAGGTTTTTTAAATGCTAATTTCTAACTATAACGTGTCTGAAACCTATGGTTTTTTCAGTGAATTTCAAAGGTTTTTTAAATGCTAATTTCTAACTATAACGTGCCTGAAACCTATGATTTTTTAAGTGAATTTCAAAGGTTTTTTTAAATGCTAGTTTCTAACTATGCCTACAGAGGTAGGACATGTGAAGAAAGAAGAAAAAACGCACAGAAAGAAGCAAAAGATGTGCAGAAAGAACCAACAGAGGAGCAGAAAGAGGCCTTGTTGCAAAATCATCCTGTGCCCACAACTTTTTCAGACGGGTACTGGTGGTAACTGACTCTGACTAACCAGAGCCAGTGCTATGCTAAAAGACACTTAGAATACAGTGAAAACACCTACATACACTAGGGAACACTATGCGTTGGGGTACCCCTGTGATTAGCATGACCTCCTCTGCAAGTCCCTAGTACATAATAGGGCAGGGGGATTAAAACTACCTCTTAATACGCGCTACAGGGCGCGTTTGCACAGTGGTGAAGGGAGGGGGGGCCTGAGGTGACATGTGTGCAAACGCACCCCGTGGCGCGTTTTAAGTTGCGGGATTAAGTCCCCTTGAATTCTGAGGGTCCCTGGGGCACAACTAGCCCCCCAGGTACCTACAGTTAGGACCACAGAGCTGAGTTGCAGCGAGGCGTTCCGAGGCCACGCACCTTTTTTCACCTCTCTGCAACGCAACTCTGTTGTGCTTACTGAAGGTACCTGGTGGGCTAGTTGGCCCCCAGGGTCCCTCAGGATTCAAAGGGAATTAAATCCCCAACTTAAAACGCACCACAGGGCGTGTTTGCGCACATGTCACCTGAGGCCCCGCCCCCTCCCTTCACCACTGTGCAAACGCGCCCTGTGGTGCGTTTTAAGTTGGGGGATTAGGTCACCTTGAATCCTGAGGGTCCCTGGGGCCCAACTAGCCCACTAGCTACTTCCAGTAAGCACCACAGGCCTGCGTTGCAACGCCTGTAACAAATTGTGCAGTTGTGTTTAGGTAGTGAAGAGGGTCGTGCTGGGGATAGTGTTTTAGGGTTTAGGGTAGTGCAGTGGTGTTTGTGTAGTGTAGGGGGTCATGCTGGGGGTAGATTTAGGGTTTAGGGTAGTGCAGTGGTGTTTGGGTAGTGTAGGGAGTCGTGCTGGGGGAGTGTTTTAGGGTTTAGGGTAGTGCAGTGGTGTTTGGGTAGTGTAGGGGGTCGTGCTGGGGGTAGTGTTTTAGGGTTTAGGGTAGTGCAGTGGTGTTTGGGTAGTGTAGGGGGTCGTGCTGGGGATAGTGATTTAGGGTAGTGCAGTGGTGTTTGGGTAGTGTAGGGGGTACTGCTGGGGGTAGTGTTTTAGGGTTTAGGGTAGTGCAGTGGTGTTTGGGTAGTGTAGGGGTACTGCTGGGGGTAGTTTTTTAGGGTTTATGGTAGTGCAGTGGTGTTTGGGTAGTGTAGTGGTTCGTGCTGGGGGTAGTTTTTTAGCGTTTAGGGTAGTGCAGTGGTGTTTGTGTAGTGTAGGGGGTAGTGTTTTAGGGTTTAGGGTAGTGCAGTGGTGTTTGTGTAGTGTAGGAGGTCATGTTTTAGGGTTTAGGGTAGTGCAGTGGTCTTTGGGTAGTGTAGGGAGTCGTGCGGGGGTAGTGTTTTAGAGTTTAGGGTAGTGTAGGGGGTCATGCGGGGGTAGTGTTTTAGGGATTAGGGTAGTGCATTGGTGTTTGGGTAGTGTAGGGGGTCATGCGGGGGGTAGTGTTTTAGGGTTTAGGGCAGTGCAGTGGTGTTTGGGTAGTGTAGGGGGTCGTGCTGGGGGAGTGTTTTAGGGTTTAGGGCAGTGCAGTGGTGTTTGGGTAGTGTAGGGGGTCGTGCTGGGGGAGTGTTTTAGGGTTTAGGGCAGTGCAGTGGTGTTCGGGTAGTGTAGGGGGTCGTGCTGGGGGAGTGTTTGAGGGTTTAGGGCAGTGCAGTCGTGTTCGGGTAGTGTAGGGGGTTGTGCTGGGGGTAGTATTTTAGGGTTTAGGGTAGTGCAGTGGTGTTCAGGTAGTGTAGGGGTTGTGCTGGGGGTAGTGTTCTAGGGTTTAGGGCAGTGCAGTGGTGTTTGGGCAGTGTAGGGGGTAATGCTGGGGGTGGTGTTTTAGGGTTTAGGGCAGTGCAGTGGTGTTCGGGCAGTGTAGGGGGTCGTGCTGGGGGTGGTGTTTCAGGGTTTAGGGCAGTGCAGTGGTGTTCGGGCAGTGTAGGGGGTGGAGTTTCAGGGTTTAGGGCAGTGCAGTGGTGTTCGGGTAGTGTAGGGGGTCGTGCAGGGGGTGGTGTTTCAGGGTTTAGGGCAGTGGTGTTCGGGCAGTGTAGGGGGTCGTGCTGGGGGTGGTGTTTCAGGGTTTGGGGCAGTGCAGTGGTGTTCGAGCAGTAAAGGGGGTTGTGCTGGGGGTGGTGTTTCAGGGTTTAGGGCAGTGCAGTGGTGTTTGGGCAGTGTAGGGGTGGTGCAGGGGGTGGTGTTTCAGGGTTTAGGGCAGTGCAGTGGTGTTCGGGCAGTGTAGGGGGTCGTGCTGGGGCTGGTGTTTCAGGGTTTAGGGCAGTACAGTGGTGTTCGGGCAGTGTAGGGGGTCGTGCTGGGGCCGGTGTTTCAGGGTTTAGGGCAGTGCAGTGGTGTTCGGGCAGTGTAGGGGGTCGTGCTGGGGCCGGTGTTTCAGGGTTTAGGGCAGTGCAGTGGTGTTCGGGCAGTGTAGGTGGTCATGCTGGGGCTGGTGTTTCAGGGTTTAGGGCAGTGCAGTGGTGTTCGGGCAGTGTAGAGGGTCATGCTGGGGCTGGTGTTTCAGGGTTTAGGGCAGTGCAGTGGTGTTCGGGCAGTGTAGGGGTCTTGCTGGGGCTGGTGTTTCAGAGTCTAGGGCAGTGCAGTGGTGTTCGGGCAGTGTAGGGGGTCGTGCTGGGGGTGGTGTTTCAGGGTTTAGGGCAGTGCAGTGGTGTTCGGGCAGTGTAGGTGGTCGTGCTGGGGCTGGTGTTTCAGGGTTTAGGGCAGTGCAGTGGTGTTCGGGCAGTGTAGAGGGTCATGCTGGGGCTGGTGTTTCAGGGTTTAGGGCAGTGCAGTGGTGTTCGGGCAGTGTAGGGGGTCTTGCTGGGGCTGGTGTTTCAGGGTTTAGGGCAGTGCAGTGGTGTTCGGGCAGTGTAGGGGGTCGTGCTGGGGGTGGTGTTTCAGGGTTTAGGGCAGTGCAGTGGTGTTCGGGCAGTGTAGGGGGTCGTGCTGGGGCTAGTGTTTCAGGATTTAGGGCAGAGCAATGGTGTTCAGGCAGTGTAGGGGGTTTTGCTGGAGGTGGTGTTTCAGGGTTTAGGGCAGTGCAATTGTGTTCGTGCAGTGTAGGGGGTGGTGTTTCAGGGTTTAGGGCAGTGGTGTTCAGGCAGTGTAGGGGGTCTTGCTGGGGTTGATGTTTCAGGGTTTAGGGCAGTGCAGTGGTGTTCGGGCAGTGTAGGGGGTCGTGCTGGGGGTGGTGTTTCAGGGTTTAGGGCAGTGCAGTGGTGTTCCGGCAGTGTAGGAGGTCATGCACGGGGTGGTGTTTCAGGGTTTAGGGCAGTGCAGTGGTGTTCGGGCAGTGTAGGGGGTCGTGCTGGGGGTGGTGTTTCAGGGTTTAGGGCAGTGCAGTGGTGTTCGGGCAGTGTAGGGTGTCGTGCTGAGGGGTGGTGTTTCAGGGTTTAGGGCAGTGCAGTGGTGTTCGGGCAGTGTAGGGGGTCGTGCAGGGGGTGGTGTTTCAGGGTTTAGGGCATTGCAGTGGTGTTTGGGCAGTGTAGGGGGTCGTGTAGGGGGTGGTGTTTCAGGGTTTAGTGCAGTGGTGTTCGGCCAGTGTAGGTGGTCTTGCTGGGGGTGGTGTTTCAGGCTTTAGTGCTGTGGTGTTCGGGCAGTGTAGGGGGTCTTGCTGGGGGTGGTGTTTCAGGGTCTAGGGCAGTGCAGTGGTGTTCGGGCAGTGTAGGGGGTCTTGCTGGGGCTGGTGTTTCAGGGTTTAGGGAAGTGCAGTGGTGTTCGGGCAGTGTAGGGGGTCGTGCTGGGGCTGGTGTTTGAGGGTTTAGGGTAGTGCAGTGGTGTTCGGGCAGTGTAGGGGGTCGTGCTGGGGCTGGTGTTTCAGGGTTTAGGGCAGTGCAGTGGTTTTCGGGCAGTGTAGGCGGTCGTGCTGGGGCTGGTGTTTCAGGGTTTAGGGCAGTGCAGTGGTGTTCGGGCAGTGTACGGGGTCGTGCTGGGGGTGGTGTTTCAGGGTTTAGGGCAGTGCAGTGGTGTTCGGGCAGTGTAGGGGGTCGTGCTGGGGCTGGTGTTTCATGGTTTAGGGCAGTGCAGTGGTGTTCGGGCAGTGTAGGGGGTCGTGCTGGGGGTGGTGTTTCAGGGTTTAGGGCAGTGCAGTGGTGTTCGGGCAGTGTAGGGGGTCATGCTGGGGGTGGTGTTTCAGGGTTTAGGGCAGTGCAGTGGTGTTCGGGCAGTGTAGGGGGTCTTATGGGGGTGGTGTTTCAGGGTTTAGGGCAGTGGTGTTCGGGCAGTGTAGGGGGTCTTGCTGGGGGTGATGTTTCAGGGTTTAGGGCAGTGCAGTGGTGTTCGGGCAGTGTAGGGGGTCTTGCTGGGGTTAGTGTTTCGGGTTTAGGGCAGTGCAGTGGTGTTCGTGCAGTGTAGGGGGTCGTGCTGGGGGTGGTGTTTCAGGGTTTAGGGCAGTGCAGTAGTGTTCGGGCAGTGTAGGGGATCGTGCAGGGGGTGGTGTTTCAGGGTTTAGGGCAGTGCAGTGGTGTTCGGGCAGTGTAGGGGGTCGTGCTGGGGGTGGTGTTTCAGGGTTTAAGGAGGTGCAGTGGTGTTCGGGCAGTGTAGGGGGTCGTGCAGGGGGTGGTGTTTCAGGGTTTAGGGCAGTGCAGTGGTGTTCAGGCAGTGTAGGGGTCGTGTGGGGCTGGTGTTTCAGGGTTTAGGGCAGTGTAGTGGTGTTCGGGCAGTGTAGGGGGTCTTGCTGGGGTGGTGTTTCAGGGTTTAGGGCAGTGGTGTTCGGGCAGTGTAGGGGGTCTTGCTGGGGGTGATGTTTCAGGGTTTAGGGCAGTGCAGTGGTGTTCGGGCAGTGTAGGGGGTCTTGCTGGGGGTAGTGTTTCAGGGTTTAGGGCAATGCAGTGGTGTTCGTGCAGTGTAGGGGGTCGTGCTGGGGATGGTGTTTCAGGGTTTAGAAAATCAGAAAAATAAGGGGAGAAAGAGGGATATGCTAGGTCCACCCTCCAAAAATGATCAAGAATTACAAAACACCGAAATCTCGGTTATGGAAACCTAGCCTGTTTTTTCAGAAAATTAAATTTACTAATATAAGATTCAGAAAAAATAGTTAGTAAAGGAAAAATGTCCTTTCTTGAGTCCCCTCACTCACCAGGGTTTCCCATGGTGACATGCTTCATCATAGGGGCCATCCCAACCCGCTACGGGCTGAGGCGTGCTACGACTTGCGACACTACGTAGGAGCACTACTTGTGAGTGACTATGTGTGGTGCAGTGATGGGGGTGGAGTGGGTGAGACTAAAAATATCTAGCTAGTGGGCAAAAAGAATTTATTCAGGCTCCTAGCCGATATATTAAAAACGGGGTTGGTCGCTAGGGTGTCTGTTTTTAATTAGTCAGGGGTCCCTAGTGAACGTCAACTAGTTTCGAGCTACCCCAGTGCTCTTCTTCAGGACAAACAGGGTCCAGCCCTGTTTAGTACCACTCCAAAGTGACCTAAGGTTAGGAAAAAATGCTGCAAAATACTAGCAGGCAAGAGTTAATACATACAGTACTTTGATCACGTAGTATCTGTAATAGAGAAAGGATAAAAACATTATCAAGTACAGTCTATGTACTGTATAGGTAGTTATTGAAACCATGTTGATGCTGATCAATTGAATCTAAAACAGAAAACGGCATACAAGACCTACTTCATGCTATGTAGGTAAGTGAAAACGCCATGCTGCACATTAACTATATATAATCAGACACTCACTGCTGGTGTGTGTTGTTAAGAGCTCTCCCATAAGATCCTTGTGTGGTTATGAGAGCTATGGGCATCTCAATAGTCATGTTATACTATAGGGCCAGCTTAGTTTAAACACAAAAAACTAAAAACCAAAAAAGGAATATCACATGACATTACCCTTAGTGAATAGATTGTCAGTAATCTGAGACATGCCAGGCAATTAGGTGAATGCTTATTTGCCAGGAAATAGAATGAAATGAAAGAGCATAAACCTAGAAAAACATACTAATATGTACAGACAAAACAATACGACAAAGAAAATACAGTGACATAATAAAACACATACTAATTATGGAGCAACAATGTGCTTCATGGTCTGAGAGGGGCTGGAGAGATCATCGCCACTGTAGGAGAAAGGAAAAAACAAAGCGATAATGAAAGCTTTGTAGCAAAAAAGGGGGGGGTGTGCACTGTGAGAGGCTCTGCTGTCTGCCCGGTCCGGTGCTGTGGAGAGAATAACTTACTTGAGAATGAAAACTGCTCCGGCTGTTGCCTGCTTCCCTCCCGACCGCATATTAACGAGTGAGTCCCTACTGCTTGTTTTTAAAGGGTGTTTTCCCGCCGATTCATGGTTAGGAGACTAGAGCGGAAACTAAAGAATAGAACAAAATGGCCGCCTTCTATGGCTCAATGTGGCTGCCATTTTGGGAAGGTAAAATACTCATTAGTGCCTATTGGGAAGGGTATAAGGTGATTAGAGGCAATACAAAGGTGATGAACAAATACATACAATGTGCCTCACAATGATATACAAAAGAGGTCTAATACGAGTTCCTATCATTATGGGAAGGTAAAATACTCGTTAGTGCCTATTGATAAGAGTATAAGGTGATTAGAGGCTAAACAAGGAAGACGAACAAATACATACAATGAGCCTCACAATGATATACAAAAGAGGTCTAATACGAGTGCCTATTGAGGAATCACTAAGGTGATTAAGACGTACTCATATAAAACAAACAAACATACAGATGAATGCTGTATTTACACTCCCTGAAGAAGTGTTTGATTATGAACGGAGAGTAATTGCAACTGATCGGCTGACTCTTAGCGTGTCATATATAGGGTGACTGGTATTTGCTCAGGAGTTTCCCAATAGATGTAATGCCAGAGGAGATTGATAGCTTGACCTCTGGTTAAGAGGAAATTTGATCAGATGACTTTTCTAATTGCAGGGTGACTGGTATTCTTTCAAAAAACATACCCCTTAGATGTAATGTCAGAGGAGACTGTTATTTTGAGAACTGACCCCACGGAATATTATCATTCAAGCCTTGAGTGTCTGTACGTAATTTAAAAACCCAGCGTAGGGGGTCGTGCAGGGGGTGGTGTTTCAGGGTTTAGGGCAGTGCAGTGGTGTTCAGGCAGTGTAGGGGTCGTGCTGGGGCTGGTGTTTCAGGGTTTAGGGCAGTGCAGTGGTGTTCGGGCAGTGTAGGGGGCGTGCTGGGGGTGGTGTTTCAGGGTTTAGGGCAGTGCAGTGGTGTTCGGGCAGTGTAGGGGGTTGTGAAGGGGGTGGTGTTTCAGGGTTTAGGGCAGTGCAGTGGTGTTCGGGCAGTGTAGGGGGTCGTGCTAGGGTTGGTGTTTCAGGGTTTAGGGCAGTGCAGTGGTGTTCGGGCAGTGTAGGGGGTCGTGCAGGGGCTGGTGTTTCAGGGTTTAGGGCAGTGCAGTGGTGTTCGGGCAGTGTAGGGGGTCGTGCTGGGGGTAGTGTTTTAGGGTTTAGGGTAGTGCAGTGGTGCTTGTGTAGTGTAGGGGGTCGTGCTGGGGGTAGTGTTTTAGGGTTTAAGGTAGTGCAGTGGTGTTTGTGTAGTGTAGGGGTCGTGCTGGGGTAGTGTTTTAGGGTTTAGGGTAGTGCACTGGTGCTTGTGTAGTGTAGGGGGTCGTGCTGGGGGTAGTGTTTTAGGGTTTAGGGTAGTGCAGTGGTGTTTGTGTAGTGTAGGGGGTCATGTTTTAGGGTAGTGCAGTGGTGTTTGGGTAGTGTAGGGGGTCGTGCTGGGGGTAGTGTTTTAGGATTTAGGTTAGTGCAGTGGTGTTGGGGTAGTGTTTTAGGGTTTAGGGTAGTGCAGTGGTGTTTGTGTAGTATAGGGGGTCATGCTGGGGGTAGTGTTTTAGGGTTTAGGATAGTGCAGTGGTGCTTGTGTAGTATAGGGGGTCGTGCTGGGGGTAGTGTTTTAGGGTTTAGGGTAGTGCAGTGGTGTTTTTGTAGTGTAGGGGGTCATGTTTTAAGATGCAACGCTCCAATACCTGACCAGTCTGCACTACATAAAACTGCAAAAAACTAAAAATAAAAAGTGTTTTGCACACTTTTGTCATTGGGCTATATGTGGGCTACATCTGGGTAATATTTGTGCTACATTTGGGCTCTTTTTTCACTGGTGGCCATCTTGGAAGACTTCTTTGTTATGAAGTTTCCTAATTTCCTCATTTACTGCAGTCTCCTCAGTAGGAAATGCTTTCATTTTTTTACTTTGATTCCATCAAGAAGGCATTCAGATGTGTCACACATTTGCCATAAATTCAGAATGTTAGCCCTCTAGTTGTTCATTAGATCACTGTAGTAAAGCTACTGCTCACCAAGGAGTTAACTGGAAGTCTACTGCTGGTATTGAAAGTGATTGTTTCAGTCTGCATGTCAGAATTTTCTAATGAAATAGAAGAGGATTTGAGATCTCACTTAAAACATGCACTAAATTTTCTTTTTGCAGCACTAACCATAATTTCTATGGCAAAATGAACCCCCTCATTTTGTTCCTTTTTAAATTAAATGTTTTAAGTGTTACCAGTTTATTCCAATCAAGATGGCTTCAGGTGTGCCATACTTTTGTCATAAGTAAGACTGTTAGCGCTCTAGTTGTTCTTTAGAACACTGTGGGAAGCTGCAGTAGAACACAAAGGCATCAACTGACAGGCTGCTCCTGTTGAAATATAACAGGAAGATATTTGAGATCACACTTGAAACATGCTGCTCCTGTTGAAATATAACAGGAAGATATTTGAGATCTCACTTAAAACATGTCCTAATTTTTCTTTCTACAGCACTAACCATAATTTCTATGGCAAAATGAACCCCCTCATTGTGTTCCTTTTTAAATTAAATGTTTTAAGTGTTACCAGTTTATTCCAATCAAGATGGCTTCAGGTGTGCCATACTTTTGTCATAAGTAAGACTGTTAGCGCTCTAGTTGTTCTTTAGAACACTCTGGGAAGCTGCAGTAGAACACAAAGGCATCAACTGACAGGCTGCTCCTGTTGAAATATAACAGGAAGATATTTGAGATCACACTTGAAACATGTCCTAATTTTTCTTTCTACAGCACTAACCATAATTTCTATGACAAAATGAACCCCATCATTTTGTTCCTTTTTAAATTAAATGTTTTAAGTGTTACCAGTTTATTCCAATCAAGATGGCTTCAGGTGTGCCATACTTTTGTCATAAGTAAGGCTGTTAGCACTCTAGTTGTTCTTTAGAACACTCTGGGAAGCTGCAGTAGAACACAAAGGAATCAACTGACAGTCTCTGCCCTTGTTGGATGTACATGTTTTACTGAGAATGTCAGATTTCATTCTCACATGACTGAGAAAGATAATGTGAATTTACAGAAAATATGCTCTCATTTTAGCTTCTGGAGCACCTTCCAAAACTGTATGGGACAAGCATGTGAAAATAGTTTTCTCTCAAACATGATTCATGATATCCCAGCAGAAGGTTTTTCACAGGGTAAAATCACCTTAGAACACACCACAATTCCTGAAATTAGTATGGTACCATCAACAAATTAATTCTAATGTAACTAAAGTCTGTTATCACCCTTTATAGTTCTCCTTTTGGTAACCCTCAAAATCTTCGATTCACTACAATGCATTTCGATGGGGTACTATCATTTATATTGGTCCCAAGATGGCTGCCAGCAATTCCAGGATGAAGTGCTGACAGCCAATCAGATCTCACGATGACATGTGTGGTTAGGCTCCGCCCAGATATATATGTGTTTTTACTTTTGATTTTCTCAGCAACTACTGAACGGATTTACACCATTTAACAAAAAGGGTTCTTTCTGAACCAAGAACTACCTCTTTGCCAAATTTGGTGTAATTCCGTTCAGCAGTTCGAGCTGTAGCTTTGCATAAAATTTCCTATGGGAAATTGATTTTTTGACTCTTATTTTTTTAATTTCTCCGTAACTACTGAACGGATTTACACCATTTAACAAAAAGGGTTCTTTCTGAACCAAGAACTACCTCTTTGCCAAATTTTGTGTAATTCCGTTCAGCAGTTCGGGCTGTAGCCGTGGCTAAAGTTTCCTATGGGAAAATGAATGGGGAAAACACGTTTTGGGACCCCCTTTTTCTCAGCCCCCGCTTGACAAATCACCCCGAAACTTTCAGGGTAGGAGCAGACCGGAGCGGGCCATAAAGTTTGAAAATTTCGCGAAGATTCGTCAACCGACGCAAGAGTTATTTCAAATAGAATGTTGCAGCTTTCCTATGGAAAATAGATCCTAACTATAACTATCTACTGGCGACCGCCAGTAGAAAATATATATATATATATATATATATATATATATATATATATATATATATATATATATATATATATTCCTTTGGCCTTAGTACCTGTGTGACGCATTATACTAGTGAGATATGGTGAACCAAAGGTATAGAAAGTGCATTTGTTGTGTGTTTTGACATATATGCGTGTGCATATTAATGTTTTTCCTTTTCAGAAACATCTGGATTGCTGACAATAATCTTCTATAGGTTTAGATTGTAAGGTGGTGCGCTAAAATGCATTCAATGCAGTGCATTCGCCAGGGATTAGTGAAAATGAATCATATGTGTGTTCAATGCTTTCCTTATAAATCGTGACCAGTTGTCGTTTTTGTTTAATAATACATGCATTAGTTTATTGTGCCACATATAAGAGTACAGTATAAAATTGCTTGACTCCTTTATTCAAGATTTTATTTATTGGATTGTATGTAGGTTCTAGAATTAATATGCATTTAAAGAAAACTGTTCAGTTAGCATGATTGTAGGCCTTAAGCTTACAGTCGAGACATTTAATACTAATGTGAAATTTGTTTTTCTGCATGTTTTCTCCTCTGCAGGTGCAGACCAAAGGTATTCGTTAGTTAGTGAAAAGCACATTGTATTGCAGAGATAGTGAGGAGAGGAAGAACTGGCAAGCTCAAATAATTTTAATGAAGAACAAAGGGAGTGTTACTAGTTGGTACTATCAGATGAAAGGAGGAACCCAAGGACTCTTTGGAAGTTGAGACTGGAATATGGAAGTAGTGTTCAAGGCACAACGTTCTTTTCTGGAAATTGGAAAAGTACTGTGAGGTGTATGAGGTCATATTTCTCTAATGTTCTTTGTGCATTTTAATTAGAGAACCCACCTTGGGGTTAGTCAGATTCCCTTTAGACTTGGAGAGGTATAGACCTCTCTTCACATCTCTGATTGTGTGGCTTCATGCTACATATGACTCCTTACCTTTAGAACTTCTACAGAGGTTCTGATGCTGACACCTTTCTTGCTTCCTTGATGCAATAGGGCTTCCCTATCCTTATTTCAGGATAGCGTTTTAGTAGATGTTGCAAATCGTTTCCATGTACGGGGAGAAGGATCAACACCATTTGTTTGGTCATCAAAGCCTTTCCCTTACCTTTTGTATTAAAGCCACAGAAATTCTTATATGCTCTTTGCTGTTGAGGACCAATATTGTACAATGTTTTGGTCTTACTTTGGCAATCTTGTATTTCTATACTATGTTCTTGAGATTGATATATATCAGTCTGACTTTGATTTTGTAATACACCTTTCAACTTCAAGTTATTGACTCGGACTTTTATTGTGTGGTCCTAATGATCACACTGTATCTTAAGATTTTAATGGTTATTAACCCCTTTTCCTCTTAGGCTACTATCAAGGTCTATCGACCAGAGTTAAATTGGAAGAAATGGCCCAGAGCGTTCTCACAGATCATAGCTCACTGTGCTATATTATGATTGTAACTTATGAACTGCACAGTAACAATAGGATATTTGTGACAAAAGCAGTAACCCACTGTGCTATGGACATAAAATACTGTTCTGTGATTTGCATGGTACAGGTTCTTCGCAGCAGGCATATAAACCCTCTGTGCTAACTTAGATGAGTCATAAATGCCACTAGATGAAACTCTTATCTCTCTCCAGCGGGTACATTAATCACCAGAGTTATCTTAACACTTATATTGTTGCCTGAAAAATGCTGGATTTATAAGGAACTCTGCAGCAGGTGCTTTTAAAACTGCTGCACAGCTATGAAAAAGGCACTCAGTAACAAAACCGGCCCCCACCCTTCCAGCCTCCTGGAAAAAACACACGATGCATGGTGCGGCCTGCCCGGCCTTGCCAAATGCTACAGCACTTACACAGTTTTCTATGGTTCATGTGTCTCCATTTCGTTCCACACTTTGTTTTGGAGACCTCTCTTTCTTTCTTATATGCCTCTTCTCTCAACCCCCATCTACTATGACGTTAACGTGCAATGAGGTCAACAGTGCTGTCCATTCGGCTGCTTTGCAGTGCTCATCTGACAAGCCATGTGCAGGAGCTTTACAAGTATATTGATAGGGAATGTGAAGATTTGTGGAAGTCTGGCATACAAACAAATTCATCAAAAGGCCTAAATAAACAATTAGGGATGGATGACTTTCTAGTGCTAAACACTGCTTTATCTCACCTTTTGCAAGATTCATTACCACCCTTAGCATTACTGATGCATCCCATTTCATCCTCTTCTGATTATTGGTCGCAGGTTTCACTCTGGGTTTAATATGTGTTGGAGCAGAAGCCAGAAGTGCAAAGTTTGTAAACAGTTTCAATGGCAGAACATTGCAGTCGCTCTGTGTCCTAGAAACAACAACACATTCCTGGATCACAACAAAATTGTCTCGAGATATTGTACATGTAGTCATTTTGTTCAGATAATCTCTGGCAGTGCAGGTTACAGAGAGTTTGAGTGAAATCTTACATTCAGGCACTTAAGAACATATGTCACCATAAAACGCATTAGGCTGGAATTTCCTTTCTGCGATTCATTACCTGTTTATTTGATGTGACACAAGCTTAAGAAGGGTGTGAGGATTTTCAGCGTACCGATCTAAATATTTTTCTTGCGCGACATAAACAAGCATTTGCAATGCAATAGGTCTCACATTTGCGAGAGTTTAAGCTATTGGCATTGTAAATGACAATGCCTTTTATTTATCTGGTTTGATAATTAACACATAAATAAAAGGCATTGTCATTTACAATGCCAATAGCTCTAACTCTTGTAAATGCGAGACCTAGGCTGCTTGGAAAGTGAAAGTGCGCATGGCGCGCTGAATGTTGCAGGAAAGCATATCATGCCTGCAGTGAGAGAAACCCATTTAAAGAAAATAGTGCTTACAGGCTAAATAAGACATACCGTGTAACAACAGAAGTAAAAGGGCCAGTCCTCATGGGAGGTTACAAATGAAGACATGGCAGTACTAAGGAGGGACTAACAAGCCTATTAACAAATCAGAAGCCAGCATTTACAAAGGACAATGACACAAGCCAATGAAAAATATGGGCGGCAAGTGGGTGGAGCTTCAAGTCCATACTCGAATACAGCATACCTCACAGAGCAGTGCATGAGCTGGCCAGGCTCAACCTAAAAAGACAATTCTCGGGACAGTTTCAGTAATTTGTTGCAACCACCTTGCAGGACTGGTCCTGCCTATGGTTCATCCTTGTGTATATTGTATTGTAACATTTACATAGCTCGAACTTGTCCTGTGTGAGACACGGATGCTCTTGTTCACATGGGTAACTTCGGAGGTACCACTATTTCCTGGGTAGAAGGAACAAACCCAGCAGAGTTCTTCGTCAAAAGAACACTCAAACATCAACCACCTCCTACCTGAAGCTGTGCGGATGAGGTTGTTCCTAATCGATTGCCTACTAGAGGCGCTATTAGTATTGAGATTTTTCATCAATTTTCAGGCAACAATAAAAATGTCAGGATAACTCCGGTGATTAATGTTCTTCCTAGAGAGAGATCGAAGGTTTGTCTAGTGGAAGTTTTGACTCATGGTAAGTTAGAGCATAGGGTCAATATGCCTGCTTCAAAGATTGTGTACCATGCAGATCACAAAGCGCATATAATGTAAATAGGTCAGTGGGTTGCTGCTTTTGTCGGAGAGATCCTTTTGTTGTTTGCAGTTTATAAGTTAAAATTCTAACATAGAACAGTGAGCTATTAACTGACATCAAAGATCTGTATGAAAACTACAAGGTATAGATAAGAGCATTATGATTTTTCCCCATTCTTTCATTATCCTGATGTTGGAAAAAGGATTCATTTGGATAGAAATTAATTCTGATAATTAAAGAGAACCATGGAGTTTTGTTTTATATTTTGAGTTTGTGCTTCTCCAGACCAAGCACTCTTAACCTATACTGTCTACCAGTATGAATGACATGTGACTCCTACACCTTGTAGTCCTCTGTCTTACATAACATTTTCATACACTGATTTACACACGCATGATTGATTGTCTCTTTGTAATGTGTGTGTGATGTAAAGTGCTCTGACACCCTACACTGGTATGAGTGGCGCTATAAAACTAATTAAATGCATCTGAGAGAGAGTGGTTATGGAGACTTGAGGGGCACTGTTAAAGGGTGGTAGTGAGGGAATCCGTGGCGGAGGTGGTCACGGTGGGTGCCAACAAACATTGTCACACTGGGCAGCAGAAGCTTTGGTCTCAGCAAGGAGTCTGTGTATGCTCTCAGTTGTGAAGCATCATAAGTCTTCTCACTTCAGATCTTACGTGGCCCTGCCATGGTGGATACTTCCCCCAGCCTTAGAAACCATACTTGTAGTTCAAAGCGTGTTCTTCCTCCCTGCTCACACTTTCATGGCTGGTGCAGCAGCCCATTGGAGCGCATGCAGAGTGCTGAGGACGTGGACACGATAGCAGTGTGTGCTCCCCTACATGAGAACTAACAGGCAAGGCCTCAAATCGCAAAAAAGGGGTAAATGTGCACCCTTAGGCTTACTACCTCATATGGGTACATATTTATGACTTTTTCGAATTCACAAACGTTTTCCAAGTTACTCCAGGTACACTGTGTCTGTCGCAGCTTTTCAGGTACAGTCTTGCATGTGAGAATTCTTGCATGTGGATTAAAACCAGAGTATAAATAAAGTTATTTCTAACTTTTTCAATTTTTTTCTCCAAAGAGAAAATATTTTACTCATGCAGTGGCTCCATTCTTCACACTGGGCGTGTTCCTGCCTTTGCCACAGTGGCATAGCCAGGGTGCTATGACCATTAATGCAAGCAAGGAAATTGTGTCGAGGCTAAATGGCTGATTCATGAAAGGACAGAAATAACTGAGGTACTTTGGGCCGTTTACACACCCATGCCTTGGTACCACTGCATCATCTGCACTAATGATAGCTAAACACCCTCTCTAACAGGCATAAACCGCTGTCCCTGTTCAATGGTCACTGTCTTAGATGCTTACAAGATACATTATTTGCATTGCATTTTATTTTAAATTCATTTATATACCATTAAAGTGTTGTACACCAGGCAGCACACTGCTCCAGAACCCAAAGTTAAGGTTTTTTGTAGTGGGTATATATGCGAATAGCCAGGACCACCGGAATTATGCAATTTTACAGCTGCGGCGCTGTCTGCTTAGTTATGGATTTGCCGAATTTGCCACATTATCCATCCTCTGCTGCATATTCTGTAGATTTTGAAAAAAACCATTGTTTCATGCTCAAACGCATCAAGTCACTACAAATGTGAGGACGCATAGTGAAAAGCCCTTTGCAAAGGTAGCCTGGTCCTCTTTATGTTGCTTATTGCTATATTTAGCTGTTAAACTGGTACTAATGGGGTGAAGCCTGTGCCCAGACAGCATTCACTTGAGTAAAAATGACAAAATAAGGAAGTAATTCTATCACAAAATGTGCTGCATTATGCTGCATAATTTGCCTTTTCTTGCCACATAATTCAGTCAATCCTGCCACATAACTTGGTCCTCCCCTGCTACATAATTCCAGTGGCCCTGCAGGTAACACACAGATCCACATTGAGCTTGAAGATAAGACTGCCAATCTTCAAAACTTATCTTACTGCATTTAAATACCTAAAAATTGATTCTACCTGAATGGTGAAAAAACTGAAATCCTGATTCTGGGCTCTGGCAATTGTTCCCATTTCTTCAAATGTTGTGCCTATTGTGCAGGGCCCTGCACAAGATGAGTCACTCCCTCCCTCTTCTGAATTTCCCCTGGGACCACGCCCATTGCACCCTGATTGACCCCAGACTGACATTACCATGCAGGCTCACCTGAATTGACCCATGCCCCCTCCTTCCATCTAATGGCAAGCATCGCTGGGAGACTTAGGCCCTGCTCAATACTCAGCAGAGGCAGCTACGCTGCAATGGTGGAGGAGCGGCGACCCACTGCCTGGCTCAGAGCCAGCAAATCAATCAATCAATCAGGGTTGGTAAAGCGCAGCTACTCCCCAGCGAGGGTCTCAAGGCGCTGGAGGGGAGGGGGACAGCTCCGTTGAGTGCTGGGGTCATCCGAACAGCCAGGTCTTGAGGTCCTTTCTGAACTGGTGCAGTGTGGGGGCTTGCCGGAGGTGGAGGTCGTTCCAGGCTTTGAAGGTGAGGTAGGAGAAGGATTTTCCTCCCGTTTTGGCCTTGCAGATGAGTGGAACGATGTCATCATTTTATTTTTCATTTGCCAGCTCTGAGCCAGCTTCCGCAGGGAGGGGCGAGGCAAGGGGAGGAAGAGTGCTATGTGCACTTCTTAAGTGCGCATATGTGTTAGGCCAGCCGTCTCAGGCCGACCAAAACACACATGCGCACTTAGGTTTCTCCAGCCTGGCTGCATTGAACAGCCGGGCTGGAGAAACCCCCACAGACTCCCTGGTCTGAGCGGAGCATCTTTCCAGCCCGCTGAGACCAATACCAGTGCTGCTCTCAAATGAGAACAGCGTGGGCATTGCAGGGAGTCTGTGACGCGTCCCCAGTGCTTGCTGGGACCAGGACGGACTAGCGCGATGTGGGAGGCAGCTCCAGGTAAGTGTTTCTTTTTTAATTTTATTTTATTGACCCCGCGCGCTCCCCCTCCCATGCTCCCTCGTGCCCCCTCCACCCGCCCCACCGCCTCTTTATTGTGGAAGCCACCACTGCTACTTAGCGCCCTGTGGCCTCTTACAACATGCACATGGTTGTACGCCTGCAAAACTGAGAACTGTCTGTCGGGCAGAATAATGAGCTACTAATATTGAAAAGACAGTATTCTCTTCCTGCCCTGCAATGTAGGACCTCTTACAGTGGATCTACTGCCTAATAGTTACTGTTCTTAATTTTTTTTTGTTATTTGATTTCTTTTCTCTTCTCCTCTGCTCAGGCAACTGTGCTCTCCTAATTTGTTCCAAATCTGGCAAATTACGTGGCCAAGCAGGATACTGCAAGACTGCACTGTTCAGAATGAATGAATACATTTATTTGTTTCAATTAATAAAAATTGTTACAAAACCATAGAGTGATCGTACTAAAATTAACACATTATTAGTTACCACATTTTGCTTCTAAAAAGGCTTAAATAATTATTTTTTTAAAGTTCATGAGCCGTCACTGAACTTAAGTTTGCGTTCCAGCTTGAAGCCATATCAGGTTTCTTCAATGTTCATCGATAATCACCGGCCTCCTATTAAAAGATTTTGGAGCTGGCGTGCAAATTTAGCTAGCCTAGCCAGTTCCATTGGAGTTTTTAAGTTAAAAAGAAGTTCTGTTGCCTCTTTGCAACTGCGGGTGCCATATTTTAAAAATAGAGGTTTTAGTAAAGTGCGGCGTGCATTTATCATACTTGGGCAGATGCAGAGAAAATGGGCCAAGGATTTGTCATTTGATTTACACAATCTGCAGGCAGTGACTATCTCTAGGCATTTCCAATGTATGTTTATGTCTTTTATTGGAAGCAACATTAGCCAGATTTTTAAAATTTGCTTTAAAATCGGTTTATTCAGTGCACTGTTTAAGTAAGGCTGGCATGATTTGTCCCTGTAGGATTTAACTAGTACATGGATGTTGCTTTCAGAGGTTTCAATGAGTCAGATGCCTTCTTGCCAGGATAGATGTCTAACTTGTACTTTTTTTAGGATCCCGGGTTGATGGATAAACATGCTCCAGTTTGTCATGTCTAGGTGTAGTTTGCTGCAGGCAGTCTGCAGGTGTTCTGACCAGGGGTTATTCTCTTCTATGAAGATATCCTTTAAAACTTCCTTCATGGTTTTTGGGGGCTCTGCACAGATTCTGCAATAATATTGCACCATGGAAGCCCAGTTTTCGTATGTTTGTTTGTTTAATCTGAACTCCAGTCTTACCAGTGCATTCCAGTCGTAGCGGGGTATCTAAAAGATCCTTTTAACAGCCTTGCGATGTGCGGTTTCCAAAGTTTTTACCAGAGCCCCTGGAAATGCCAGATGTCCATCTGTAATTGCAGGCAGCAGCTTGGCTTTTATCACTTTTCGTATTGCCACTGTTGATGGGCTGTGCATTTTTTAATTTAATTTGCACATGGCGTAGGTCAGCGCCTTTGCCTTTATTTTTATGGCGGCGATGTGCTGGTTGGGCCTACCCTTGCTCGTAAAGCATACACCCAGATAGTTGTACTTAGGAGTGGTGCTTATTATCAAATTGCCCAGCTTCCAGTAATGCTTAAGTTTGTTAGCAAAAGTTCCAAATATCACCACCTTTGTTTTATTGGCATTGGCCACTAGTTTGTTAGCGCTATTGTACATGCAGTCCCATATGTGTGTGGTTCATTGGGACCATGTCGTCTGCATACTGCACTAAAAACAATCACCAGCCCGCAGCCTTGCTTGAGTCCTTGATCAGTGAACACCTTTTTTGTCGTGGTACTTGACGTAAGTGTGACCCATACCCAGGTTTTTGTGTAAAGGGCAGTGATGGCGTTCAACAGCAGACTCGGAATCCCCTTATTTTGTATCTTTGCCCATAATAGATTTCTGTTGACACAGTGTAGTCCACAAAGCAGGCAAAGAGGGGGCGTTGTCTTTCACGTGTGGCTCAATTGATAAAATAGGCTGTCACGTTATCTAGTGTTGACGCGCCAGCCCTGAAACCTGACTGATATACTGGAAGTATGTCTTCGTCCCTGACCCAGTTTTGTAGTTCCTGTAAAAGAATTCTTGCATAAGCCTTTGTCTCAATGTCCAGAAGCGCTATCATCCTGTATTGGTAGGGTCTGATGTATCGCCTTTTTTGTGGATCGGTTGTAATAGAGATCCTTTTCAGTTTTTTGGGATGGCATTGAACACGCAGTAGCTGAATAATGGGGTCAATAAAGACACCCAGAAGGCATAGTCCTCTTTGAATAACTGACCGGGTAGCCCATTTAGGCCGGGGCTCCATTGCCCCTGATGTTCTTTAATATTGTGGTCACTCGCCTAAGCACGCCCGGGATTTTGTATATGTCGTCGCCTACTATTCCCCTTGTGCTGGTTTTTGAACCCAAGGTGTTATGCATGGCAGTTATTCCTGAGCTTCTACTATTCGATTTACAGTATAGTTGGTTCACATGCTTAATCCATGTGGAACTTGAGACTCCATTGCGCCTGTCGTGTCCATGCCCATCAAGTGTGTTGATAAATTGCCAGAACTCTGGCTGCTTACTTTGTTTTAAAAGACTGTAAACATGTATCCATTGAGATTGTTGTTGTTGTTTTTTAAAATACCAGGAAGCAGATTTACAAGCCCCTTGCGCCGCCGGTGCATCACGTTGCGTGACGCACCGGTGGCGCAGCCTGCTAAGTGATATTTGCAAGAACAGGTAAAGTCACCCTGCGTGACTTAACCTGTGCTTGTAAATATCACCCCTGTTCACGCAACACTTTGCGTGTTAGGGGCATGACATGGGTGTTGCTGTGGGTGTTCCCACGCAACACCCATGTCCACTGATGCATTTCCAGATTTACGAGAAATCGAAAATCTGGAAATGCGTCAGAATGCTACGCCACCGAAGGGGTGGCGTAGCGAGGTGCAACGAGAAGTAATGTTTTCATTTCTCCCCGTTTTTTTCCTCTTTCAAAGCGTGCTGCATTCTACAGCACACATTGGAAGAGGAAATCACCTCAATTGATTGTTTTTGTGCCCCTTCTTGCACAAAAACAATCTCACCACGACGCAGGCATCCTTGCACCATGCTGCAAGGGTGCCTGCGCCGGCGCATGGCAGCAGTTTGTGCGCCAGCGCAGGGGGAAGCACAGAGATGCGACATATTGTTGTAAATATGTTGCATCCCTGTGCTTCGAAACGAACGCATCGTGGCGCAGCAAAATGACTTGCGGCACCGCACTGTGTTAGTTTCTTGTAGATCTGCCCGTAGGTATTTTCATTGTGCGCTTTATGGGTTAATATGCCTGCTGCTTGTCTGTGTTCTTTCGGGGCAGGGCTGAATTATCTTGCATCTGGCACTTTGTTGGAATCCTCCGTGAGGTGGGGGCTGGAGCAACAGACCTGGTGATTGTCGCAGCATGGAGGAGCTGGAGGCGCAGTGGGTGTTGACTCGCTACGAGCATAAGAGGCTTTGATGAATCCTTGTGAGGGAAAGACGGTGCTCACATTTTTTTCTTTTATCCTCTGATTTCTTTTTTGTCATTGTCTGCCTCTGTTTTGTCATTGTCTGCCTCTGTTGTATTCCTGCTTTTTAGGTCTCGCCTGAGCCAGCGCGCATGCGCTGCTCTGGCGAGACTTTTAGTAAGCGGGTTTTGGAAGTGCAAACAGAGGCTTTTGCTGGCGACTAGCCTGCGTTCACGCGAGCGTGCACGCGCGATCAGGCGCCATATGGCTTCCCTCGCCATCTGGACGCTCGCGTGAACGCAAGCTGGTCGCCAGCAAAAGCCACTGTTTGCACTTCGAAAACCCTCTTCCTCGCGATTACTTTCACGGCCGCACGGCCGTGTCAGTTTCACGGCCGCGCGGCCAATGCTTGTTATTCTTTCATTGAGGGTAAAATGGAGCATTGCATGGAATCGCATTAGTACCAGTTTTCTTTTGATGTTCTGTCAGGTTGGATGTGAGGTTAAATCTCGCTTGTTACAGAGGTTCAGATCAGGAGTGTGTCAAAGTTTCCTCAAAGCGTTTCTTTGAAATATCAGCTTGATTTTTTTTTTGTATTCAGTTTCTTTTGTTCTAAAAGCCCATTTTGCACACGCTTTGATCGCGCTCCTGAGCTGCTCTGGTTCCTGAGGTTTTATCGCCTCAGAGGCTGAAGTGTTCCTTTCGGGTCCGTGTTAATTGGATAATATATCTATCAGTTGAGACGCAGACTAACAAACTGGATGAAAACGCACTTTCTCAGAGAACAATTAATTGTCCGTCTGTTGTCAACAATTCATCCAGGGAACAAAGCTGCTCACCATATGTTATCGTCGTAACAACAAGCGCTGCGAAACGAAAACCGAGGAAAGAGCACTTTCTGCTTGAAGGATTTGCTGAGACAGAGCATGTGTTTTTCTGTCGTGTGTGTTGAAACGTGAAGAGGGGAAAGAAAGCTCGGATTGAGACACCGTGTTTTTGTGATTTTTTAATTCTATTATTCAAACAGATCCTTGAACACAATTATACACTTTTGTCTGTACAATGGCAGGATTGCCTTACAATACTTTGGTAGATAAATGTTTTCGAGTGACGTTTGAGCACACGATGCAAAGCCATTGTTTTAAGTAAATTAAAAGATTCTATCAGTTAAAGTGTTGCACGTGACATCGGGCAGAATGCGGACTGTCTTGGTGGGCTATGTGACCGACGATAGGCACGGACGTACAATTCATTCCTTTTGGTGTAGGGGCCCTTCAGCACACCAATAAGAAATTCACTGCTATGATGTTAAGTGGGGGGGGTGGGGGATTAAATTGCACAAATTGTGCAGCCCAGAGCTTTGAGTGGGATGAAAAACTCTCAAAGGGGCGTGGCCGATGTAATCAAGGGCGTGGCTTAAAACATGAAAGCTAAACATCTGTGCTTAGCTGCGTAGTGTGCCGCCCGACTGATATTTTGTTTTTTCTGTCATTGTATCCAGATATATAATGCAGCAAGTAACATCATACCTACAACAAGCCAGGACTATTGGCTTTGTCAATGGATGTAATGCACAGGAAAAAGTAACAACCACGGCTTTGTGGTATATAATATTGAAAATGCTTCAGTTCTGAAATGATGAGACTGAAATAACTGAAAAGAGTCTCTGTGAAGTTAAATCAAAAGCAGTGAAGTGGTGATACTGCTGCACATCAAGATTTATTTTTCACCCTGAGGGTGAGGGCAAAAATGGAGAGCCAGATAGGGACCCGTCTCAGCAGCTGCTTTTTAGAACTGTCGGTGCTGGGCATCGGCAAGACCCGGCACACTTAAAGCCCTGGTGCAGCTCAATGTTTCACATTTTGTCACTGTGTAAAAAGATTATTTCCTTGCTATACGCCATGGCTCACTGCGCATCATAGTAAAAATAACAGTGGTGCCTATGGGGACGAGTTGTTATTTTTTGTCAAATCTGTGTATTGAGATTTTCAAACATCAAAACAGCAGAGATCACACTCCAAATTTCAGTGGTGCAATTGTTCTGCTGCAAAGGAGGTGAGCAGTACACCCAGAGTGTAAGTGATGTTTGGTGGGAGGCTTTACAGCTGCGGTGCCTGCACTACTGAAAATGTGCAAGTGAAATCAAAACAAACTACATTTCCCAGAGTGCCAGCCATCTTGATCTATTAAGTATAAGTTCCTCATGGTTCAGAGCGTTCCTTGCTAGGTAGTATTTTGACATTCAGTTGTTGCACCCAGAAACTTGTTACCAGGAGATTGGAATTCACTGTAATTTCATGAACGGTTGCCAAGGACCTATTCTGGATACACATTAGAGACCAAGGATTTAGGCTTTGATTTGCACTTTAGTATTGGAGTCAACCTTTCTGGGATAACATACTCTACTGCATCTATTCACAGGAGGGGCTAGTGAATCCTCTCTATATTGTATAGACTTGGTTTATATCGCTTGAATCACACGTGGTAATAATGTATTGCCAGTGGTGGGGCAGTGAACACAATGCTAATGTTATGTTACAGCAAATTTATAACGCGCACATACACCAAAAAGGTTACATGGTGCTGAGAGCAAAGGGGCATGGGAGACTCACATCCTAACCGTATGCCTGTCTGAATAATAGAACAAGCATTGGCATAGCCAATAGGTCTCGCCTTTGGGACCTTATAAGTGTTTAGCCATGCAACACTTGATGTTGTTGCACCAAGGATATTGTGCTGGATAACTAAACATTTATAAGGTCCCAAAGGCGAGACCTATTGGCTATGCCAATGCTTGTTTATACTGCTTGTGGCGTTTCTTGTCTTGTAGCTTGACCGGTAATCTGTAGTTCAGTTTCCAGATGGAGTAAAAGCCCTTACCTTTTTTGCCAACTAGAATTTTTGCTCCGTGTTTTTTCCGTACTTTATCCTTCCAAGGTGGAATTGATGTCATTTGTAATGTTGCCGTGCTGGTTCCTATGTTGTGCCGAGGGCTTTGGTCTTGCTGGGGGGTGCAGGGGTAGGTTGTCTACTGCAGAGGCAGGGAGCTCACCCAGGCCACAAGGCGCACCCAGACCTAGCTGGGCCGCCTCCGCGATCTGGGGCTCACCCGGGTCAATGCCCGCACTACAGGCTCTAATCTTGCGTCTACCTCACTGGAGCCCCCTGTCTGCCCACTGTTCTACAAAAAGCCTAGCCTCGCCTAGCTCTAGTGAGTTTTATTGCCCTTTTCCCAGCTCACAGATTGAGTCCTGTATGTAGAAGGGTGGCGCTCTTACACCTTGATTGTTGGGTTCCTTCTTTTACCTGGCCCAGTTTGTGCGATGTCTCATATTCTAGTACTTGGTTGGCCAATATGCTAACACACAGCTTAGCTCTATTGTCTCAATTGTCTGTAATTTGGCTAAATGGCAGGCCTTGGCTGCACTGTCCCGGTGCTGCATGAGGGTTACTATCAAAGGGGGGAGCCCTCCTATCCTTCTATGCTCCCCCAAAGGGGGCCTTACCAGTAGTCCCAGTCCTTCTTCCTTCCTCCTTCTCCCCTTCTTCTTCTCCCCTCTTTGCACTATGTGCGGGGCCGGGAGCCAAAGGCTGGGGTCAGGCTGAGGGCCGGGAGCCAACCGGTGTGCTGAGGCAGGGCCAGAAGCCAGGAGCCGGGTGCGTGGCTTGGCCGTCTAACATGGCGGACGTGCTCTAGCGAGGCTCCAGTAGCCTGCCATAAATCTGTTGTCCAATTTCCTGTCTCTGTGCCTGCGGATGCCTGGGACATTGCACCGCAGTTTGTGAAGATCCTCTGGAACCGCCCGGTCGAGACTGAGTGGCAGGGACCCGGCGGCGTGACGGCCCAGTGGCTGCAGGACGCGTTGCCTGCCTCCCCGGCGCCTGCTCAGCTGCCGGAATCAACGCCTAGTGCGGCGGTGCTGCTGACGTTGGGCTCGAGTGGCCGGGTCCCTGAAGACCGGACCGGGTTGAGGCGTGGGGCGTGGTCCGTCCCTCGCACACCTCCGGGCCTCGGCGCAGACCGCTTGCCTGATAAGGGGCCTTCTCGTTGCGGCCACGTCTGAGGCGCATGAGACGGCTGTGTGGTGCTATGAGGGGGCGAAGTGGGAGTCCCCTACTCAGGACCTAATCGAGCCCTATAAATCCTGCCTGGATTCCGCAGCTTGCCCCGGTGAGTGATAACTGAGAGCGGTGGTGGGAGCCGCTGCCTCGGGCTGCTTGGCGCCCGCTGTGTGGCTGAGGCCCTGGCGTAAGGGCCGAGCCTGACTGAATCCGCCCGCACTCGGCGGCCTGTTGCACTGCAAGGGTGGGGACCGTGTGGACATCGGGCCCCGGATTCCTAATGGACCCAGCTGTGGTGGGTGCATCGGCGGTTAGATCGGACCACGACAGAGATTGGCGGTGAGCGCTGTGGGTTCTCGGGCTTGACTGGCTTGGACTGGTGTGCAGGGCCTCCCCTGCGGCACTCGCTGGAGTTGGAATCCTGCTACTGGGCCGGGATTGCAGTGATGGCGGCTGCACATTGGTGGTGGGCTACTGAGGGTCATAAATTCGGCCAATGCTTGCTGTGATACTATTACCCCGCCATCAGCTACGCAGTACGCTATCGCAAATCATTCTGCTTGAGCTTCTGGTGCCCCGCTTGGTTGGCAGTGCGCAGTGCCACTGATGTGCCTTCTACCCTTCCCATTTACCTGTGTGGCGTGCTATGGACTTGACCGTCTCCTCAGTGCTGAGTCTGGCGTTGGGTGTGGGGGAGTCCTGATTTACGGCCTGTGTCATTGTTGCGCTGGAGACTAGGGGCTGTGCTTTGACACCCGTTAGGGGAGGTTGGGGTGCCTAGCTCGCGGAGGCGGCAGAACGAGGTTTGGTGCGGCTTGTGAGTGCGGAGGCCCTGCCTGGTCTAGCCCCTCCCCCCGCTGTGGGTGCTATACCTGGAGCTTGCCGTCCATATCCTACCTATAAGCGCAGCAGGAGATAGCTGTGCCCCAGCTTCCAGATCGCCCCCCTTCTGCCCCGAAGTGCTATACAATGGCAAAGGTCAAGCCGCCTGGTGCATCCTTCAAACAATGCACAATAGATAAATATACTGGGACAGTAGCTTCAGGACCTTCGCTGGGCAGCCCGGAGGTGCCTATGCCGGACAATGCGGCGCTATTGGCAGCAATCACGCAGTCAAGGGAAACACTGGAGACCAAGATAGGCGTGGTGGGAGCGGATGTTATGTTGCTTCGGCAAGATCTCCGAAACGCCGTGCAACGTATTACAGAAACAGAGTCCCGAATTTCGACTGTGGAGGACACAGTAGGCACATTAAAGAAAAAAGTGACTACCCTTGAAACACTTACCCAGGGCTTGACGACACGAGTGGAAGATGCGGAGGGACGCGCCCGCAGTAATAATCTCTGTTTTATTGGATTTCCGGAGAGATGCGAAGGAAATAATGCAGAGGAGTTTCTTGCCACGTGGCTCAAGGGATGGCTCGCACCGGATGCGCTTTCCCCATGCTTTGTGTTGGAGCGCGCTCATCGAGCGTTGTTGCAGACGCCACCGCCGGGTGCCCGTCCTCACCCAATAATTGCCCGTCTCCTCAATTATAGGGACAGAGACATAATCCTGCAACAGGCGAGAGCGAAAGATTCCCTTACTTATGATTCCCAGCACATTTTTTATATTCCCGGACTACACCAGGCTTGTACAGCAGCGCCGACAGTAATTTCTCAAGGCTAAGGCTCGCCTTCGGGGTCTCAAACTCCCATACTCCTTGTTGTATCCGGCTCGCCTGCGGTTGGCGTACCAGTCGCGCACCTACTTCTTCGAGTCCACGGAGGAGGTATTCCAATGGCTTGAAGGAACTGTGAAGATTAAGCCTCATACTCCGCCCCGGATCAACTCGGACTCGTCGTCCAGTGCACCTGGATGTGGCCTCCTCACGACAGATGGCAGACAGCTACGTCGTTCGCGCTCTAAGAAAAGGTCCAAGACTCGCAGTAAATCCCGTAAGAGCCTATCCGATGATCAGGCGAAACCTTCAGCGTCCTGAAAGATACATCTCCGAGAACTGTAACTATCCAAACTACACAACACCCAAACATTATGTATATGCAGGCTTTCATGGTATAATGAGTCCCTGATCCCTAGTTTTCACTATGTGCAGGAGACTCGTACTGGGGATCCATTGGCTGATTGTCGCCACTACCCCCTGTTGGGGTTTGGGGTTGCATCATGCCGGGACAGGTACTTCCATGTTTGTGAGGTATTGGGGTGGGGGGTTTGTTGGGGAATTTTTGTTGCTTTTAATTAATGCCAACGTATCTCCTTATATGTGTGCCTCTGGGATTGCTTCCGCCATTCAATCAGTTACATTCATCCATGTACCTCGATGCCAGTCATGACCCAAGACCCAGTTGAGGCCAGGGGCAGGGAACTCCGAGTTCTTAGTTGGAATACTAACAGCCTACTTGATAAGATCAAACGGGGCGCTGTGTTGCGGCAGGCCAGGCGCTACAAAGCCGACATTTTATTCATTCAGGAGACCCACCTAATGGGCACCAAGACACCTTGTTTGGGGAGGTTTGGCTATGCACAAACGTATCATGCCGGATTCACTAGGGGTCCCCGGGGGGTTGCGATCCTCATACATCGTAGTGTTCCCTTTATACATAGCAGGACATGGTCGGATCCCCAGGGTAGATTCATTGTGATATATGGAACTTTGTATGGGGAGCCCATCATTTTGGGTAGTGTTTACGCCCCCCCCCTCTCACATGGACCCTTGTGGAGCGACTGACGACGCTCTGGACCGAACTCCCACCGGGTTTGACATTGGTCGGGGGAGATTGGAACGATGTTCTATGCTCGTCAAAAGATAGGTGGCGCACCACAGTGCGAGCGACAGCGACCCATGACTTCAAATTACTGCCCCTGGTTCAGGGAATGTGGTGGATTGACTCGTGGAGGACCCTGCACCCCACCGCGCATCAATACACTTACTTTTCCCGAGCCCACGAGTCCTTTTCTCGTCTCGATTACCTCTTTCTTTCTGCGGCCCACACCCATAGATTACTTTCAGCAGAAAGTCTCCCTAGGGGTCTATCAGAACATTCACCGGTCTCCTTACTCTTGTCTCTGGATCCCAGATGTTCCCAGTTTCGGTGGCGTCTATCGCCATGGCTGCTGCATGACGAGAAATACTGATCACAAATTTATAGATCTCTAGTGGAATATTTTTTACAGAACACTGGTACGGTGGACTCTTCTGTTACTCTATGGGAGGCGATGAAGCAGATATTGCTTTTTGTGCCGCTCAACGCCGACAGCGCCGTGATACACTGTTGCAAATCAAATCCCAGCTGCTCACTCTGGAGCGCGCGAGTAGAGGCAAAGAGGGACATATTGAGCGCAGGCAATTGCTGAATATGCAGCAGACGTACGCCAGAGAGATCCTCGATGAGGCCCGGCTTTGTTGGCTCGCCACCCGAAGCCGGATATACCAGTGGGGGGACAAGTCCAGTGCTTTGCTGCATCATTTATGCCAACAGACGCTGCGCCCCCAGACACTCCAGAGTGTACAGAGTTCAGATGGGACCACTCCTACGGACCCGTCACTCATTGCAGATTGTTTTGCCTCATACTTTGAAGACTTGTACACTCCCCACGAAATCATCTCGGCGGAGCTTGTCCAGAAATTCATTGATGACTTTCCCCCTCGGGCCTTATCAGATGAGGTGCGGGAGGCGTTAGTTGTACCCCTGTCGGTGGAGGAATTACTAACCGCACTACTCGATATGCGAGCAGAAAAAGCGCCAGGTCCGAGCGGCTTCCCCTGCGAATTTTTTCAGAAGTATCATCCGCACTTGTTAAATCCCTATTTGGCGGCTCTCGAGGCGTCCGCAGAGGGCGGGAGGCTCCCGCTGGACTGGAGACATGCGGAGATTGTTGTTTTCTTGAAACCGGGTCGGCCTCCAGAACAATACTCGTCATATCGCCCGATATCTCTGCTCAACGTAGAGTCCAAACTTTTGGCCAAGGTGATCGCCAACCGCCTGGTTCCTCATATCACGGAGTTGGTTCACTCGGATCAGGCAGGCTTTATGCCTGGCCGCGCTACATGGCACAATATCAGACGCGCACACAACGCTATAGCCGCAGTCAACAGACTTGGAGGCCCGGCTGCACTCCTCCTTGCAGATATGAATAAGGCTTTCGATTCTCTTAGCTGGACCTATCCCTTCGCATTACTCGGCCGCCTAAATATTGGTCCCCGCCTGTTGAATCTTATCCGCCTGTTATATATATGGGCATAACAGCATCGGTACAGGTGGCCGATTCGGCTTCCAGACTTTTCCCCATCGGGCGAGGAACACGCCAGGGATGTCCACTCTCTCCATATCTATTTGTGCTGGCTATGGAGCTGCTGGCGGCTTGGATAAGAATAGATGCACAGGTACGTGGCTTCGAATGGGCACCGGGAGTCTCCGACCGCATAGCACTGTATGCGGATGATGTGTTATTCTTTCTCACAAATCTTGATCGACCTGGTCGGTCCACGTCTCCTTCGCATTATGCAAATTTTTGGTGAGAACTCCGGCCTCTATATGAATCGGGGTAAATCCTTTTTGTGGCCGCTGCGGGGTGGGGATCGATTGGGTGACTGGTAGCGGGAGGTAATGGTGGTCCCAGACGGCTTTAAATACTTGGGCGTGTTCCACTCGGCGTCCCATACGATGGCATGGGACAAGAATCTAGCCCCCCTGTGGACACAGGTGAGCGATCAGACGTGTGTGTGGTCCCACATGCCACTATCTCTATTTGGCAGATCTGCCATTTTTAAAAGGATTTCCTTACCCCGTCTTCTATACCAACTCCAAAATCATCCCTATCCAATACAGCCGACGTGGTTCCGCCAGTTAAATGCCATTTTGGCCCGCTTTCTTTGGGGGGGGCGGTGCGTCAAGAGTGGCCCTGAGGACCTGCTTCCAATACACATATTCTGGGGGAGTGGCCACCACAAATGTCCAGGCGTACTATATGGCCGCACACCTACTCGTCCTTAATGACTGGTGGTATGGCGACCGGCGAGCCCCAGCGTATGCTGTGGAGCATTGGCTGCTGGGAGACAATACCCTGCACACGGTCCTCTACTCTGCGGCACTGCTTGGAGGACTGCCGCCAGCGACCATTACGGTCTTCAAGATCTGGAAGTCTGTGCTTCGCATGATGGGCTGGTGGGGGAAGCTTACGAGGGAAACTCCTCTGTGGAACAATGGGCAGTTACCACAACTGGCGCGATTATCTGGCTTTCGGGGCTGGGAAGCTATCGGAATAGATACGGTAGGTGCGGTTGTACGTGGCTGCACTTTGAAATCTTTCCTTGACATTCAAACAGAATATGATATGCCCCGCACACAATTTTACCACTTTCTTCAGTTTAGACATGCCTTTACTCCATATCTAGCACAACAAACAGAGATACCTGAATTTAATCCCATTGAGGCAAAGGTCTTCATGGGTGAGCTGGGAGACCACAAAATAACTAAAATCTATTGTGCACTTATCAATAACACGCCTACAACACTACATAAAACTAGAGAGACATGGCAACGTGATTTGGGCTCCCTAGAGGAGGACGATTGGGTGGAGGCTCTGGAATCCTCGCGTAGTGCAGCAATAGCGGCCCGCCTACGCCTTATCCAGTTTAAATATCTACATAGAGCCTACTATACTAGACACAGACTGTGGCGTGCTGGCTTGATTGCATCCCCGCATTGTTTGCGGTGTGGGTCCATTGAGGGCACCTTTCTGCATACGGTGTGGTCCTGCCCAACACTGGTGAGGTTCTGGAGGGGAGTGATTGCGTGTCTATCTGAGGTTTTGGGGTGGGATGTTCCATTTTCTCCGCGACTAGCCATGCTGCATATTACAGAGGGCCTGGGCGGTAACAGGTACAAACATCACCTATTGTTCCTTGGCCTCACGTTGGCTAAAAGAGACATCGCCCGGGCCTGGAAAGATGAATCCCTGCCGCGGATTGGGGTTTAGAAGAAGGGCTTGGACTTATGTATGGGTCTAGAAATCCCGGTCTTTGAAGCAAGAGGATGCCCTCAGAAGCATTTTAAAATTTGGAAAAGGTGGGCAGAATATAGAGGGTTATGTCTGGAACCTTCTTCTCCCCCCTCCACTATTGAAGAACAACCGCTATGAGTATACTGGACTGGAATTTACACAGTATGCATATGGGATATGGTTATGGATTGCTGGAACTCTCCCTATCTATGAGACGCTTTTACTTTTCAGGTAGATTCTGCGTGGCATTGTTATTTGTTTTTCTAGTGTGTTATTTTGCAACTTATTATTTGTATGAACGACACTATAGTGTCATTGAAAATGTTGATATCAATATATGTCACCCTGTACACATATTGCTGATGCCCATTGAGGCATTAACCTTGTCTTGGCTGTCAACAATAAAATTGTGTTGTGAAAAAAAGAAGCCAGGGACGGGAGACGGGCAGCGACTGTGGTTCAAGCCCGTACCCTGGCTGCGCCTGCCTGGGCCGGCACCTCTCCTTGTTGTGGTTGCCCCCCCCCGCTGGGGCGCTGCTCTCAGTGCCGCGCCGCACCGCTGGGCTCTGCTGCTCGCTCTGACTCCGAGCTTTGGACCGCAGGTACACACACTTCCAGGGGATGCACACTTCTGGTTCCGGGGGCACTGTTCAGTCTGTGATGGTATATCTATACAAAAACTAACAAAAAATGTTTTGTAAAAAAAAAAAAGAATTGGACCCCCTCTCCTCTACCTTGACCTGGATAGAGCATGCAACTTAGGAGTGCTCTTTGATAGCCAAATGCCAAAATAAATAAATGTGGTTTCCAAAACAGCAGTCTACCATCTACATCTTCTAAAAGAGGTTCTGCTGTATCACAACTGCTCTCAGAAAATCACCCTAATCCTTTGCCATGATTATGTCTCGCTTGGATTATTACAAAAGCTCTCTTTCAAAACTCCAAAAAGTTCAAAACTAAGCATCTCATATGTTGGTTGGTTTGAAACCACATGACCATGTCACATTTGTCATGAAATCCCTCCATTGGCTCCAAGCAGAAGAAAGAACGACCTTCAGAACATTCACCATAGTGTCTTCCAAAACTGTGCGTTCCTTACTTATGGATAAGAAGCCAGAGGTTTGAGGTTGATCTATTCTCCCTGTGGAATTCCCTACAATTCCACTGGGCTGGAGAATGATTACTATAGATTAAGAAGATATTTAAAGAACCTGTTCTTTTCCATACCATTTTTTCCAGTAGTTTTATATAGCGCGAACTTGACCCAAAGGTATGCGGTATCAGAGCGCTTTACATGAGCACCAGTTGCGTTACACAAGGACACATTCATTTGTTGTAGGCACGGGGACATTAACTGATTTGCCCAGAATCACAGGATGTTGAGCGTCATTGCAGAGACTCGAACCCGCCTCCCCGGATTAGAGATCAACAGCCTCTCCCGATTAAAAAGTCCAAACTTTCTCAAGACATTTCTTCTCAGTTGGATCCGGAAGTGCTGCCTGATCAGACTCCTACAGGCAGTTTTCCCTTTTTAGGTCTCGCGCCTAGCGTTGCAGTGCGCAGCACTGCTCGCGCAGCGAGAGATTTATTGGGGTAGAGGGATTTTAGTAGAAGGACTTTTGCTCCCGCCCATGCTTTCTATTGGGCAACGTAAATATTTATGTTAAACCCTGGCTTCTTATTGCTGTGCAGGGGTTTTCGTTACCGCCCTGTGGCTTTTTTGTACACGCCCTTGGGACACCGAGTCTACGGCTTCCTTCAGTTTTATGGCTTTTCTCTTATCTGATGGGGCGTGTCAAGGGAAGGTTCAGGGAGAGTTTAGCACAGCATCTGCTTTCCAGGCCGTCATGAGCCAGTCCGGCTCTCTCATTGGCCATGTATTTCTGATCACGCTGCCTTCACGCCGCATTCTGCCTCTTCTCTCACCCTTTCACCCCACCTTCAGCCTCTTCCTCTGCAGTTGTTAACGCTCCTCCTTGCTCTGGCTTCTTGGCCTCAGCAGCTGTGAGACCGTGATTGATAAAGTGTACCTTGCAAGCTTTGTTGTTGTTTTAAGGCTCCAAAGTGGAACTGCTTGGTCTTGGCTCACATTGGTCTCGCGAAATGTCGACGCTTTATTTGGTAGATACAGCGCGGCGCTGGGCTCACTCAAAGCACGCCGTTCACAGGAAGCATTGGAGGCCTGGGGGGGGGCGGGCAGCTTTGCCAGCGGACACCGGCCGGCTCAGGGGCATTGCTCTCCTCCCCTCACGCTGACTATGTCTGTAGACTGCTCACACTCTGTCCCGGCAGCTAGCCTTACAGCCCAACGTGAGGTCGATCCAGAGCTCCATGTGACGTGCACTAGGGTGGCGAGGGCTTTGCTGTTTGTAGCTGGGTCGGGTGTTTGTAGCCGGGGGTGTGCGCTGGTCCCGTCCCACCCAGCACCATTGAACAGGTTGGTGGCAGTAATGCGGCGTTGTGTGAGGGTGGGTGTGGCCGGAGGGCTGCTTGTACCATATTATGCATCCCCTCGGCTGGCACTCGTGCCCGCTGCCTGTGTGGCGAGTAGCTAGTGCCAGCGAGGGCTCTCGAGTTCCATCCTAGGTTGAGGAGGTGTTCGGGGGTTCTGTCCTGATGTGTGCTCTTGTAACGCGCTGTGTATGTTTTTGTGGGCATGGCTGTAGTCAGCACTACCCTACTTCCCTCTGTGCTATGTCAGACGTGTGTGCAGTGTTGTGCCTGATGCGTGCCCTTCAGGTTATATGTGTGGTGTGCAGTAGGCAATGTTTATTATGCTACTGTGCTGGGTATGTGTGTGATTAGCATGACCATTCATGTAGTGCTCGCCACAAACTATATTTTCTGTTGCCGGTTTTTTAATAAGTGTATTTATCGTCCACTCAATGGCATTCATGTTAAAAGTCTGAGAAGGATGAAAGGCTGCGCTGACCCCGTGTTATCGGAACCTTTGAGCTGGATGTCACACACACAGTGCCCCGCAACAGATGCTCAATCCACTACGCTGCATTGCCAGCTTGTTGCATCTGTTGCAGCCTTGTCAGGGGGTGGGACTGGAAGTCATGCTTCTGCTTCCGGCTTAGTGTGGTCTGTGTGCAAGGAAACAGTGCTTTGAAGCCGCGCGCACTGAGCCTTGCAATGAAGGAAAGCCTGGTGGTCATCACAGAGTGCTGGACACGCTATATGCCATTGAACTACAGTTCCCAGCAGGCCTCAAACTTTCGTGTGTTTAGAGACACCACATTCATCCTTAAGGTTCATGGCGTCCTGTGCATAGCAGCCATGCTTCAGTGTGGCTGCAGTGAAGACCTCGCAACACGGATGTGGGATTTCAGTTGTGAACATGTGTGACTTTTTAAAGGATTATTCAACAGACATACATACTGGTTTACAGAAAAATACCTTAAAGTTGTCTGCTGCGTCAAACCTACTTTTTCCGCCCCTGCAATACATAGAGTATATAACATGGGGACGGGTTTATCTGCTGCAATAAAGGGATCCTGCGAACGGCATCTGTAAACTTCAATATCACATAAGCTGCGCTATAACCTGACATTATTGCATGGGTAAAATACATTGCATATTTAAGGTTCGACTGGCGCTAGACCCTGCTGTTTAATAATTAATATTATCACATTGTTCTTTTAAACTAGCACTTTGTTTCACTGTAGATTACATATTGCCTATCTGAGTTGTACACATCTGTGCATCTTCAGAACTATCATACTGATTTAGCCTGCAGAGACCACACCCAGCTGCACATAGCTTCCGCCCAGATCTCTGCAGCAGGCGCACTAGCTCACCAAGCTATCCTACCAGCATAGTGTTTTATCATCTTACAAAGAGTCAGTTTAGCATCCCTATCAGTTCTTGCTGCCCATTCCCTAAGGTGTAATAATTTGCGCAAGAAATAGGAGTGCAACACAATAGGATATAACAGGGGTCGTTAATGTACGCAACTGCTAAAGAAGAAACGCTGTCCTCCGTTGGAAATGGCAGGCAATAAAACAGCGCCCCAGGCCATACCAAATCAAAACAAACAACGCCCCACCCCAACAAAACAGCATGTACTACAAAAAGCGCACACACACATCCCCGCTTCACAGCGCGTGCCCGCCTTCCATCACTAGTGCTAAAGCGCTATAATAATCACTAGTGTTAAAGCGCTACAATAATAAATGTTACTGCCCAAGCACTAAAATAAACAGGGGGGAGGGGGTTGGGGCGCAAAAAGCCTTTCAGCACAAAAGGATGGGATTTCTTTGCCTCGCCCTAAGAGGCCATTCTAGGCCTGGAGCAGTGTGCTAAGGTAGGAAAGAAGGCAAGTTTGTTGGTGGACGTAAGCCCAACCACAGTCTAGGCTGCACCCATTTTACAGGGGAGGAGACATCAAGGGAAACCCCTTTTAAAACAGGCTGATGTAAATACATTTAAGCGTATGCTGGGTCCCTCGATTTCAGCCTTATGTGCCATCAGAATATTTTGTTTCAACGATCCCAGTTTCCCCCATTTGTTTATAGGGAAGGCTTTCTACATTTTTAAGTCCCTTTCACGTGAAAACCTGTCTCCCCTGCGCACACATGGACTCAACCTACTTTGTCACCCTTGCAAAGCCTATCCTTAGGAGTGCTGCAGTGGCATGGCTGGGTGTTTTATGCGTTGTTCGCCCACTTTTAGCCAAGCTACAGGAACAGGAGCACAAACCGTCCAAAAAATACATATGCACGTTGTACAACACATACGTGCTACTTACCATGTTAATTCTTTAGTAACGAGGCTGTGTTTGTGTACCTTATTAAAGGCCACATATTGTAAATCCCATTAGTACGTTTGGTAGCTATTGGCAATTGAAAATAACAAGGCCTTTTATTTATGTTTTTAAAAAAAAAAGGTAATTTACAATCTCAATAGCTCAAACTAATATAAATGCAAAACCTATTGCATTGCTTCCTTAAATATCCAGGAAAATACTTCATTTTAGTTGTCAGTAAGTATCGCATTTACATGAGTTTCTGCTATTAGCATTAAAAATGCATTATATTTATCTGGTTTAAAAAAATTACATTAATATAAGCCATTAGCATTTACAATGCCAATAGCTTACACTCATGTAAATGCAATACAATAGGTTTTGCATTTACAAAACGTTTGACTATTTGCATTTTTAATTTCAATGCCTTTTATTTATTTTTTACAAAAGAAAAACAATATAAAAAAACAATGTCATTTACAATATTAATAGCTCAAAATAATGTCAGTGCGAGACCTATTGCATTGTAAATGCTTGTTCAAGACTCTTGCTCTTTTTAAGCCCTTTTCATTTTTTGGAGTCATGTCTGCAAATAGCTATCCTTGCTACTCCCCATCCCTGCTGGGTGATGGACTGTGTGTCTCCATCACCTGGTACTTTCAAAGCATTGTCTTACAGCCCACTACTTCCTATGCGTGCTACAAAGCATCCATTCCTGAGGCCACTGTAGTTGGTTAGTACCCTCCTACAAAACCTCCAAATAAATGCTGAAAGATGTCAGAAAATGCTTTGGGAATTATCTTTGTGGGTGCTCGCAACCTTCTAGGGCTTTTTTCACACACTCCCCACCCAGTGGAGCAGATTTACTCCCCTGAAAACCTGTGTGAATAAATAAATCCCTTTACGAGTGCAAAGCCAACTTCCCTGAATAGTAAACGTGGTAAATCGCGTGTAAATCAAGCTTTTTGGGAGTGTAAGTCTGTCTTTTTAAAGAATGAGGCCCATAGTACCACGAGCCTCCATCATTAACAATTAGTTTGGGGACAACTGAGGTCTGAATTATTAAAATAACAGTATGCTGGTCTTTCATGTACAAGAACAACCTTTGACGTGTGCCCAAAAAAGAACATTCTACTGAATAAACGCAGAAACCGTTTGCTGTTGTTATACCTTCGACCAAACGTCATTTCACATTAGTGCTATCAGATAACTCAATTTTTCTTTCTTTGAGCGTGTTTGTTTTTGCGGGTGGATAACTGTTGCAGAGCGACAGAGATGGAATGTTTGTTTTGTTCCCCAGCATGAACGTCTTCTTAGCTTGACTTGTACAAAAGCCTCTTTGAAAGGGTATCTTTATTTAACACTCCAGCATGCGTTTCTTTTTTGCTTGTCTGGATACGAATGCGTCTGTGGCAGATTAGCAAAGACCACAGTTTTTCCTTTAAGAAAAACACTTTCTTTTTTTTTTAAAGTTTAGAATGCTTTTATTTAGATAATACAACAAAGTAAAACATCAATACAAGGTCATGTTGTGGGTACAGAGAAGGAAAAATTAACATTAGAAGTACGCATGACAAAATAAAATCCTTAACCCTCGAAAGGGAATATATATACCTAAAAGAAAAATGCATTTTTCGCATTTTGAGAAAGAAAGAGGGGGAAGAAGGAGAAGAAAGAGAGAAGGGGGAAAAGTAAGATGTAGGAAAATGCAGAGTAAAAACATTAATTAGAGAAAATATAAAAAACAACTAACTCTGTATAAGGTGATAATAACAACTGTGGTACTTTAAAACTGAAAACAATCAGGAGTTAATTCTAGAGAGAAAAGAGGTTAATGGTGACCACAACAAGTCTTTTTTGATTAACAGAGGTACTGAATTTGCATAAGCACGGTCTAACCTGTGGTGATGACATAGCAAGTTCCACCAGGCCTGATAAGAAATTTGTGAGGTATCTTTCCAGTTGGTGGTAATGATCTGAAAAGAAATAGCTAAGTACAAGTCTATAAATTTACCAACATTGCTGTGCACTTCCCATAGGGGCGAAAAACTGCCCAAAAACACATGAATAATATCAAAAGAAAAATTTGTAGATAGAATTTCATTGAGCTTTAACCAGATACGGGACCAAAAGGATTTAACTAAAGGACATTGGAAAAACATATGGATAAAATCACTATTCTCACACGGGCAGGACCAACATTTCTTGGAGTCTAACAGATTAAATTTGTACATATCAGAGGGAGTGAAGAAAAGTCTGTTATAGAAGAAAAATAGAGTTTGTGTAGTGCTGGCCGAGCGAGAAGACGTGTGTATTTTTGACCAAATAGAGTCCCAAGTTTGAAAGGAAAAATCCTGGGCCAATTCTTTCTCCCATAAAAGTTCCAGTTTAGATTTTGTTCTAACATCCATAGAGCGGGATAAAAGTTTGTATATAGTCGCTGCTTTGGACGGGACCAAAAAATCAGGTGGGGAAGAGGAAACTTGTTCAGGTATCCCAGGGGAAGTAATCTGAGAGAGGAAGTGAGTCAGTGAAGCCTTCAGTAGGGGATACTGAGAGGCATGCGTGAGAGTGGTGTCAAAAGATGTGCAAATATCAGTGAAGTCCCTAGGGGATCTGTCCTTCAACAACTGATCTAAAGTGATAATACCTTTATCAATCCATTCCTTCCAGAATAACGCTCTGTTATTGATCTTCAAAAATTTATTATACCAAATAGGAGTATGAGAAATTTGATCCTCGAGGGTAAGTGACTTCGAAACAGAGAAGATGCAAGGGCTTTAGAGTGGGAAAAATAGGAGTGGAAAAGCGCTTCGGAGGTTGAGATAAGCGAAAAGCCGTACAGAGTGTAAAAGGCTTGATTTGAGCTTGTTCTAATGAGCTCCAAGCCGTTATAGGAGTGAGAGGCGAATCCTTTAAAAAAGTCCAGATTTGCTTCAAGGTAAATGAGGAGTGATAGCATCTGAGGTTAGGGAAGTTAACTCCGCCACAGGCCTTGGGTTGTTGAAGGCGAGAAAGTGAAATTCTGGCTTTACGATTGTTCCAAAGAAATTTGGTTAAGGAGCGATTGATCTTGCTAAAAAAGGAGAGCGGAAGAGAAACCGGGAGCATTGAGAGATAGAAATTTATAATGGGTAGGAGCATCATTTTAATTGAAGCCAATCTACCCCACCAGGATATGAAGAGAGGAGACCAGCTTTCAATAACGTTGGAAAGTTTTTTGAGTATTTCCTCAAGGTTAATTTTAATAGTCTCTTTGATGTTGTTAGCATATAAAATACCCAAGCATTTGATGCTCTTGGGATTCCACTCAAAGCCAGATCCATGGAACATATGAGAAAAGCAGAACTTGTTTAAGGGCAAACCTTCAGACTTTTCAATGTTCAATCTATACCCGGACACTATTGAATATTCCTGTAATAAAGAAAAAAGAGCAGGCAAAGAGGTAGACGGATTGGACATATATAATAAAATGTCATCCGCATAGGCGGTAAATTTAATATCAATATTTTTAAATTGAAAGCCAGTGTACTGTGAAGATCGTCTAATTTTCTCCAAAAAGGGTTCCAATGCAAGGATAAATAGAAGTGGGGAAAGGGGACATCCTTGTCTAGTGCCCCTTAGAAGTGGAAAATATTTAGACTGACAACCATTAATCCATATAGAAGTAGAGGGAGCAGAGTATAACAATTGGATATACTTAATAATAGAGGGGCTAAAGCCATGCCATCTCAACGCACCAAAAATAAAGTCCCAGTTGACCCTATCAAATGCTTTCTCCGCATCTAATGTGATGGCAGCGACTGGAGAGTCCATCTTGGAGGCAAGGTGAATAATATTGAGGAAGGTTCTGGAGTTGTCCGTGATAGATCTGCCTTTAACAAACCCAGATTGATGAACGTTAATGAGATCAGGGATTACCTTATTAAGACGAATGGCTAGTAATTTAGCAAATATTTTACAGTCTGTGTTGATGAGGGAAATGGGCCTGTAGTTCTTACAAAGGGAGGGATCTTTATCCTTTTTAGGAATCAGACACAACATAGCTTGAGTAAATGATCCTGTCGACTCTCCAGTAGTGAGGAAGTGGTTAATCAATGAGAGTAATTGGGGGACTAGAAACTGTTTGAAGTGTAGAAAAAATCTAACGGTGAAACCATCCGGGCCAGGCGTTTTGTCCTTGGGTAGTAGATTCATGGCACTAGAAATTTCACTTTCCAAGATAGGTGTGTCTAAGGACGAAAAATCTATGGAGTTATCAAGGGATTTAGGGATCGTTTGAAAGAAGAAGTCAATTTGTTCAGGCGAAGGGACGGATTCTGGAGTGTATAAAGTAACATAATATTGAGTAAAACACTCAAGAATCTCCGCATCTGTAATATGACGTGTTCCGGCACTATCTGTGATAGCGACGATTTTAGATTTCTGCTTTTTGATTTTAAGATAATTAGCCAATGATTTGCCTGCTTTATTCCGTCCACCATACATTTTTGCATTAAATTTAAGAAGATTATTGCAGGCGGAATCCCAAGAATGTTTGTTGTATTGCAGTTTAGCTTTAATAAGAGAGGACAAAACATCAGGGCAATTAGAGGTGAAATATTGATGTTCAAGAGCTTTTATTTGTTTTAAAACAAGAGAGGACTCCGTAAGGGCCTTTTTTTCTTCCGAGAAACAAATTCAATAATAAATCCTCTAGCAGTAGCTTTGAAAGCGTCCCAAATATAGTGAACTTCAGAATCAGAGGAGAGATTATTCTGGTAAAATTCCTGAATGAAAAGTGTGAATTGTTCAACAAATTGGGGATCCAGGAGTAGAGAATTGTTAAAACGCCAGCGACGGGACGTAGAGGAAGGAGTGGGATAGTCCATGTCTAGAATGATGGGGGCGTGATCTGAAATAAGAATGGAGCCAATTTCTGAATTACTCATAAATTGAAGAGCGTGTGTAGTAAGGAAAATGTAATCTATACGAGAGTGAGATTTATGTACAGGGGAAAAGAAAGAAAATTCTAATGTGTCAGGATGAGAAATTCTCCATGAGTCGACCAAACCTCTCGAGGTGATGGTTTTGTGGAAGGTTTTCTGCATCTTATTAGGGATGTATTTAGTTTGGGATCGTCGATCAAGGAAGGGATCCATAAGTTGATTACAGTCGCCCCCCACAATCAAATTGTCTGCAACCTGGGAGGATAATAGAGTGGAAAATTCCTTCCAAAAAGTTAAGTCAATGCCATTTGGGCCATAAACATTGCAAAAGGATAATTGAATATTATTAACTTTAACATTTGAAAGCAACCATCTACCATTAGCATCATGAATTTCATTTTGTAACTGAACATTTAAAGATTTGTGAAACAGAATGATCACACCATTCTTATTGTTCACAGCAGGGGAGCAGGAAATTACTCCTACCCACTGTTTACGCAGTGAAGATATATCTTGTAGTTTGAGGTGCGTTTCTTGTAACAATGCAATATGACATTTCAATCTTGCGAGATGAGATAACACACGCTGTTTTTTGACAGGGTTTCGAATACCTTTAACATTCCATGAAATTACACGGAACCCCGTCATCAACAAAAACTAGAAAGTGACAGACATATGGGTGAAAGAAAGTTAAGGACACAGAAAAAAAGAAGATATATACTTGCGGAAGGCATTAAAGTTAAGAGATGGCATAGAAGAGGTGGAATATCATTAATCGTGTGAGTTGGGCTTATAAGAAAGAGAGTACACGAGCAATTAAGTACCATAGAAGAGGAATAACAATTTGGAAATATGGAATAAAATAGAACCAAGAGACAAAGTATAAAAGGAGGGAGAGAAGGAGGAAGAGTGAAAAAGGAGGAAAGAGAGAAAAGGGAGCTTAGCACCCCAGAAAAGGTTAGCACATTGGAGATGACAAAAAGCCAGCAGGCTTTAGTCATGGTAAACAAAACAAGAAGAACAATAATGTGGGAGAGGGGGCGGAGACAGACAACCACCACACGAAACGAGGGAAGGGCACCGAGATAGGAAAAGATTACCATAGGAACAACCAGGAAAAAGTAAAGAGATAGGACAAAATTGGCAAACATATGAAACAGAGTGGAGGGAAACTTACCAGACATTAAGGGAACTGTATTACGTGGTATTTCAAACATGACAGGACGCGGAGAGAGTGAGGGAAAGGAAAAACTTGCATCAGGAAAAGCGCAAGGAAGACCTAAAATATAAGAAATAAACCAGCCAACGGAGGAGATCATTAGGGTATACAACAAACATCAAGGAGATTAACTAACGGAGAGAAACATATATGACACCAGATAAATACACCTGCATCTGAAGCATCAAGGGAGAAACAAGAGAGTAATCAGAGAAATTTTTCTCTTTTTTTTTAAGGTTTGCTTAGTTCCATATCTTCTCCCTTGCGGGCATGAATGAACTTCCGCAGGTCAGCTGGATCGTCAAAAGAGAAAGTTCTGTCCTTGTAAGTCACCTTAAAGAAGCAGGGATGTATTAGACCGTATCGGGCATTCATGGACCTCAAAGAAGGTCTGAGGTCGAGAAATTCCTTGCGTCGACTTGCAGTTGGCTTAGAGACATCTTGGGGAAAAAAAGACTTTGTGACCGGACCAGAGCATCTGCTTGTGTCGCTTGGCAGCATTAAGAATAGCAATGAGATCAGAATAAAGGAGGAAGTAGGCGATAATACCTCTGGGTCTAGATGAGGAAGAAGCACTCTGAGAACCCAATCTGTGTGCCCTTTGAATATTGAAGTCCATGGACTTCGGAAGGCCAACTATCTGCAGAACTTGGGATTTCAAAAAGGAGATCATGTCTGAGCCTTCAGATCCTTCCGGAATACCATAAATACGAAGGTTGTTGCGCCTATTGCGATTTTCTAAATCCTCTGTAGTCTTCTTTAATTGAGTAACTTCTTTATTAAGGGACTCGACTCTAGCAACAACGTCCTGAGCATCGCTTATTTTTTGTTCCACATCCGAGAGTCTCGAATCCAGTCCAGACCACCTCTCCTCTATTCTCTGAAGGGTAGCAGTAGTGTCTGACATGAAAGGTCTGATATGGCGCAGCTCCTCCATAATGTCCTCCAGTGTCAGAGGTAGAGGCGATTTCGAAGGAGAAGACGGGTCCTTCTTGATGCGCTTGTTCGTGGAAGCAGCGGGCTCCTTACGACCTCCAACACCAGACCCGGAGACACTAGTCGACTTGTTCGAGTGTGGAGTATCCATGGTAGAGTGTTTTGCGCATACAGAAAAAATTAAATGAAAATTAAGTAGCCACAGTTTTCCAGGAGGAAAGATGAAGAGGTGCCCCACACCAGACCATTGGTTAGGAGAAATGAGCCCACCGGAATGCATAGGGTAGCCACGTAGCAGAGTGATGTTAAATAAGACTGTTGAAAACCATGTTCTGTAAGGCTCTTTGTTTGCTTTAAATAACCAAAATCACTCAAAGTGGCTGCAGCAAAAGGTATAGCCTCTGAGGAGAAATATCTGAACATAAATACCAGACCAGTCTCGGAAGGAACATAGCTGCAAAATGATGTATTCAAGCAACCAAAGTGGGATTAAAATTCTTCTGATGACATCCACACAAGCAATAACAGAAAAGAAGGCACCATGTAGAGAGGCCCGGAGGGAGCTCACAACACGCCTTTGCTGAAATGGGCCACAGAAGAAGGGAGAAAAAAATCTCTTTCACCAGTTGACGGCCATGTATTCACAAAATGGCGGCCATAAAGACAAGCGCCGTGAGAGGGGCAGCCAGAGTAGAGAAAAATCGCCAAAAAGACCCTAATACATTGGCCTCATCATGCCCTATAGCCTTCGACCCAAGAAGCAGGTGCCCGAAAACCAGAACTGCAATGGAGTTAGGGGCTGTACATCACCTCAAGAAGCCACCATCGTAGTGCATCACAGCCAAGCGCTCGACGCTCCAATCCGCCAGCCTCCTCGTGAGGAAAGATATGGTGTCCAGCAGCGTTCTGTTCCTCTCCGTAGCGTCACCGCTGAGGTGCGATGGACTGACACACAATCAGTCACCACCGTCTGTCAGGCTCCGCGATGAAAGGCGACACAAAATGGCGGCCGCTTGAAACGGGCGCTGTGAGGGAAAGCAGACTGGGCCAAAGAAGAGCGCCGTAGAGACCTTACTTCGGTCTGTTAATTTGCCTCGACATGCCCGACAGCTTCCGACACATGAAATGGTGCTTTAATTTCGGCACCGCATCCTGCAATCGTCACCCCCTGCGCCGAAAAGAGCTCGGTGCCGCCGAGCGTCTCACGGAGCGGCCATCTTGTTCCGCCGCAGCCGCGCGCCTCCAAGAAAAACACTTTCTGATTTCTTCTTGCACGTTATTTTACTTCCCAGTGTGCACTTTTTCCCACTCTCACGTTTGTCACATGACTGACATGTTGGGACATAATTTGGCTTGGCTGTATCCACACAGTACACACTTATAACATAGCACTGCTTATGAGCATCCAACTCACAATAATGTTCAAGTTAGTGAGAAAAACAATCTAAAATTGGCTTATTATTAAACATATTTTATAGTACTTTTACTTGAAACACGTTAGTGTTGAAGTTTTCATTCACTTTTGCAATACTCTATAGAACACTTGGTGTTTGTACTTAACTTATCTAATTTGCAAGCATCAAAGGCTTTTCAAATCCTGGTGAGACTTGGACTCCAGTGTTATTTTTGTTCATCTATAATATTCTTCAGTTTCACAATCCCAATAGGTTTTATTGACCTAGAAATCCTTCTCTTTTAGGAAGTTCTTGGGAAGATTCAGAGAAGTTTTAAGGCATGGGCAAAGTGGGCAATTGCCCAGGACCCTCACCTTCCAGGGGGCCCCTGGGAAATGCAACATTTTTCCTCAATTTCCTCTGTCTATTTCTCTATCTCAACCTTTAGCATATAATTCGCTATTGTTTGGCAACATAAGGCTTAAATTAAAGGAACATATTTTAATAAAATTCAAAGTTGTTGTGAACAGGGGCCTCCAAAATATTTCTTGCCCACGGCCCCCAAAATCATTAAGATTACACTGTACAGATTATACCTTTTGGATCAAATATGTTTTTTCATTCAGTTATCATTCTGAATGTTTATATGGGGATTTTATTGTAAGCCAGAGGCTCATATTATGTTTTTTTTTTAAACTTGCTGCTTTTATTATAGCACTTACGAATCGCAAAACCAACATCCCCAGCAAACCTTGTGTCACAAACTACAGGGCGAGGGGAAGTGCATACATATTTAGCAGTCACCAGGCAGTAACCTGTTTTCTTGCAGCTTAGCAATGAGTGAAGCACTCCATGTCTCTCCTGTCTCTATTCCATTGTTAGAAATGTCTTTGAAATGTGTTTGTATTTGGACATCTGATAGTGTGCTGGGCCTAAGTGGGCTGTGTTTCACACAGTTAAGCTTCTCATTTGTTTTGTTTCTATAGCAGAGTTAGATAGATTTTTGGGCAATGTTTTCCCTTTCCTATTACTTGGGCTCCCACTACTGAAACACTAGATTTCATGCACTGACATTTTGTTTATAGACATGAAATGGATACTATACTTACCAGCATGAACTGCTATTGTAGAAATGATTCAGCCCTGAAGCAATTTCCTTATTATACGTCCCATGGCTGCCCACATGCATTTAGAGCTTGCACGTGGAGAGCCAATTTGTATTTTTCTGAGAAAGCATTGGTGAAAACATTTGAAAGGTGAATGGTTGGTAGTATTGTGCAAACAGAAGTCAGATTGTTTGGGGCATGGCGTAAACAGTAAAAATGAAATTTAAAAGCAGCGGCGTCACTAGGGAGTGCGGGGGGTGCGGACCGCACCGGGTGACACCATCACATGGGGTGACACCGTGGGCAGTTCGGCACACTGAGCTACACACAGCATGGGAGCGAGGGGGAGTGTTGCTGTGCAGCAGCCACGCGTCAAGCTGTCACCGAGAAGCAGTGGGCGGGGTCGTCTTGTTGTCAAAGTCTGGGGGCGGGGCCAGGACGCACAGCCGAGGGAGGAGCTCCCAGGATTGGAGCCAGCTATGCGCGAGCAGCGACGCCCTCCCAGCCTTGCTTCAGGGGGCGGGGCCACCCCTGTCTCGCGCCCCGCCTGCACGCTCTGGCCCCGCCCCTCCTCCCGCCGCTCCACACAAGGAGCCCCTCTCCAGCACACATGCAGCCGAGCATCACACACTAGCACCCCGCCGGCCAGCTCCATGCAGACACACACGGGCACAGAACTTGGCTGACTCGTCCAGGCACCGTCGCCCTCCCGTGCCCGGCGGCCCGACTGTCCCCTCCCCGCCCGGCAGTAGCAGAGCCCGGGCCGACCTCCAGCCCTGAGGAAGCGCAGCGCCCCTCGTCGCCCCCCTCCGCGCCCCAGGCCCCCCTCCGCACCCGCAGTCATTGCCTCCGCGCACGCCAGGCGAAAGATGGCAGAGATGGAGAAGGAAGGGAGACCCCCGGAACACAACAGCAAGAGGAGCAGGAAGCCGGCCCACCCGGTCAAGCGGGAAATCAACGAGGAGATGAAGGTGGGTCCGAGCCCTGGGGTGCTGATGGTGGTGCAGCTGCACTTGGTGTTATATTGGGGGCCAGGGGCATTATGTTTGTTTCCATGCAGTGTGGAAATGCAAATCTCCACGCCCCCTCGCCCACACTCAAGCACAAAAAGAGAAGGAGGAGGCGTGTCATTTTTGGGGGGATGCAAATGACCACGTCTCAGCTCCTCCCCCGGCCTGGAAACAGAGGCCGATTCACACACAGGCATCAGGCAGTGTGGCTTTCTTAGGCGGACTCGGAGGAGGTCCATCATGGGGTAAGTCGGGGGGTGACACCATGAGTTACCGCACTGGGTGACACCAACCCTAGTGACGCCACTGTTTAAAAGTGATATGTGTGTGGCTCTTTTGATTCCAAACCTCGGGTTTTGATGTATATATCTTTGTGTGAAATCTGTTGCAGTGGTTTTCATGTAAAATTGAGATTATGATAACAATATTTGTGAAGGACCTCATATTTTTCATAGGATTCTGAATTTGAAGAGGAAGAATTGATAAAACTTCACTGTAGGAAGCTGGCTCTCTATATAGTGCACTAAAACGAAGTACACTGTGCAGAGAGTTCAGTGGATCCCTTACTGGTACACATAGGTTAAAGTAGATAATACTTGTGCTCTTTTTGTGGTAGTGTGGGCGAGCAGTTAGGCTTATCAGAGGGTAGTGCTAAGCATTTGTTGTACTCACAGAGGCAATAAATGAGACACACACTGAAGAATAAACCCGAGACCAATTTATAAATATATTATTGATTTTTATGTCTTTTTAAGACCAAGAACTTCGATCTACTGTAAGTACTTTAGGAGTTGCAATTTTTGAGAGTTTGGAAAATATATCACTTTTGTGCGCAATTATGTATCATTGAAGTCAATGGGGAAAAGTAGAAAAAAGCATATACAATCAGGCAATGCTTTCATGAAGTTCACCTTCTCGTTTTAGGTCAATAGCAGGACTACGTCCAAAGTTACAGCAGCAGAAGATAGGGAGCGTCCCGGATTCGGCCGGGAGCCGGGTGCTGAAGGTGTTGGTAGCTGGTGCACTACAACGAAGGGGACCACCTGGAAAGACACTGCACAGGAGGACTTAGAGATAAGTCCAGTGGGTCCCACTGGAGGGAGGAGTCCACAGGAGTGGCAGGAGCATGGGAGCATGGCTGGTTTGTGGTTACCGGGGATGGTGCGGCTGGGTGAGCAGCAGACAGGTCAGCTGAGCGTCGTGTGTCGAGAAGTCCTCGCGGTCAGGAGCAGGCAACTTGGAGATTTTGGGAGAGCTGGGCCACTCAGGATGTGGGTCTCAGGGGTCTCGACGTCTCATGAAGGGTGCTTGCTTCTGGTATCATTGGAGTCCGCCACGGACTCTTCGTCTCGCTGTTTGCTGTAGGGGGTCCATTACCCCGGATATTGGTACTGTGTGGCTCTGGTAAGTCCCGGTGTCTCCAAACTTGGTGGGGAGACAGATCTGACCCTCCAGAGCTGATGTACCTCTTTTGGTGTGGGTGCTGCGTCATAGTCATCGGGGAGCTGCATGTCGACAAACCAGAGTCAGCAGGATCGGTGCCTACGGTGTGCAGGTTAGTGATACATTCACTTAAAGGAAGATTCTTGGTGATATTGCGAAGGCCGGAAGGGTGCCCTCATGGGTGCACTGACTGTGCACTACTTCTTTATGGTGATCTGTTTGCCTCTGCATCCGCATCCATAATGCAGGGCAGGCACAGAATCAAAGTGTTTCATAATTTGCATGGGGCCACATCCCTATGAAAACAAGGGAACGCCCCTTTAGGATAGCACTGGTTATACATGTGCGCAAGCGCTATCTGTATTACAGAAGGGGTCGTGCACAGGCAACAACAAGAAGTAGGTACCTGTGGATATTTTCTGCACTATGTGGGTATGTGTAGCTCCCTCGGCACAGTAATTATTCTGCAGCTAGGTATTTCAAAACACCTCAATTCACTTTTTATCCTCTGTGGTGCATGCCCCTGGTTCGCGATATTTGCAAGTTGGCCCAGTGAACTGTTGTGCTGTCCTTTACCTTAGGGATAGAGCTGTGCTTTTGTGATTATGTTTGTAATTTGATGCTCTACCCTAAATATTCTTTCATTGAAAAGAATTATCATGTACAGTGGTGGAATTAGATGTTATTGGCATTTGCAACTGCACCATTGTGTATTGTTTTGCGTCAATGTAATCAATGTCTGTCAGGGTAGTCAGTTGTATGTAATTTTAAGTTACGTACCTACAATGATATTTTTAGAACATTTTTAGAACAGCAGTGTGCTTCATGTGCCTGGCTGTAGCAGTCTGTGCTCTCTACCCTTGGGGTACTGAGATGCTCCAGACGGCCTATTAGTTTGGGTTGAATTTTGCCTTGTGGGCATCTCCTGTATTTGAACTTGACAGCAAGATGAAATGCAGATTTGGATTAAGTTTTACCCTGAGGGAACCATCTGTGTTTTTTTTCTCAGAGATCCAGACACTCCTACCAGCCTGCTAGTTTGGCTTGCATTTACCCAATGGGAGCCTTCCGTGTTTATGTTTGAAAGGAAAATTTAGTACACTTAAAATTAGATCAAGTATAGGTTAGGTTTGTCTTTCTCTTGTGGACGTCTCCCATATTTACACTCATGTTTAGGTCTGGCGAAGCTTTTGAATTATTTTTTAAAATCCCTATGAAATACAAATGCATACATACATACATGCATGCATAAACACAGGGGGTTTCAGTCAGCCCTCTTCATCCACTGGTCTGTTTTAGTGTCATTCACATTTTCCTACTGCACACCATAGGAATCAGCGTGGGTTTGTGAATCAGCCCATGTCAGCCACTGGTTTCCTTCAGTGTGAATGACGATATTCTGACCATTACCATGTTGCCACACACATAGAAAATAGTCCCTTCAGGGCCAATGGTGGTGAGTCAATGTCTCTCTTTTTAAAAAAAATATTTGTAATTTTTATTTTGACTTCTTATTTTTACTTTGTGAGGGCCCAGTAGCTCCCCAGACACTGCTACAAGAACCTTGCTGCAGTTTGTACTGCACTGCACCCTGCACCCTGCACCGGGGACTGCAAGCAGTGCCCATTTTGAATGGGCTGTAAAACCATTCATAGATGACCGCCTATGTGTCAGCATGCATGGCACGCACAGGCAACCATCTTTGAAGGGGCTTTGAAGGCGTTTCAATGTTTTTCACAAAACTGAAAAACATTTAACGATGGCATCTGTGTGCTCATATGCACACATAGGTGGCCATCTTTCAAAGGTTTTTGAAAAACATGTTCACTAAAAAAAATTCAAAACGGCCAGCCGTACAGTCCGATTTGCTTGTTAGTTGATTACACCTGACTCTAAAATGGCAGCCTGCATTTACATGAAACCTACCTGTCACCAACAAGTCTCCCTGCCATGCTCTTGGTGCTTAGTGTGTTCTCACTCCTTCTACCATTTGCTTGTAGGCTGCATGGGAGACTACTCCTGCTGTGGTTCTAGGCCTCTCACAAACTTGTTTGAGGCAAACATAGTTTGTACAGACGGGCTGGCCAAAAACCACAGGAACCAGAAACCCTGGTTGCTCTGGTGACTGGAGTTCAGGGTTTATGTGTGAAGTCCCACTCTGCACTATATGTTGTGGAAAGTGTGCATCCAGTGCAGCGTAACTAGTCAGGTGGGCAGGTGGACCACTGCGAGACAAATGCAGGATACATATAGGTTGTACTCACAAAGGCCCAGTGTGCATTGGATCTATCGTACTTTCATCACCAGTTGTCAGGTCTTTCTTAATAGAGCACAGAAAAGACAAAGGTACTAGACAAGTAACAAGGAACAGGTATATGTATTCCATATGTTTGTTTGTTTTCTTCCATTGATAGAGCCTGTCTTCACCCAGGCATCGCTGTCCCTATTCTACTCTAGGGAGTCTTTTTCCTATTATGAGCCTGATTACGAGTTTAGGTGGTATTTATAGCAGATGATAAATAATACCATGGATACGTTATTTATCGAGTGCAATAAATCCCACCTATTATGAGTTTTTGGGGAATAAAATGCGAATTTTTTATGTTTAATGCACCAAAATCCGCATGATACGGTAAATACTGTATGGTTTTCCCATGTTATATTTCGGCAGGTGGACCCAATGTGCATTTATCTGACTCCCTATAACCAGTATTTGCCACTGAAACACCTCTGTTGCTCCTGGGTGGACAATATCAAGCAACGTCTGAAGTGAGCTTACACTGCCAATTTTCGATGACAAAGGGTTGAATGCCATTTACAAGATGAGCATTAGGCTCTAGTCTAAACGTCCCCTTTGCCACCACTGCTGTGATTTCACCTCTTACTCCCTCTCTACACTTAACCTAACACATTCCTTCCACAAGCACCTCTAGATGATACCTCAGCCGACAGCTGCGTCTACCTAATAATTCAATAGTTCTTGGTTTAAGACACAGTTCATATACCTAGGTGTGTCTGTTTGAACTAGACCTCAGGGTATGTCCTGGTGGCTTAGCACTGCTCCATGGGCTAAGATTCTGACATTCCTGTGTTAACTCCATAAGGTGCATGATACATTTTCTTGGTAAACTACTTAAAAATGTGTGACTACTGTGTGATGAACAGAGAGACAAATTATAACTCAATAAGCACAACACATTTCTCTAATGTACGTATCCCACAGAGTAAGGTGCTACCCATTGTAAAGCACTTCATCAGGAGTAGTAAACACTGTATAAATGCCAATAACAACATAATATATTTCAAACATTACTAGTGGCTTAACAGGCCCTCCAGACCGGTTTTTGATCTCTATTGTTCCTGGGTGGACTCCATATAATGTTTATTGGTGGCTTAACAGTGCTTTTAATGGGTGTGTCTTATTGAGCCGGATCAGTCTCCCATCAGACCATCAGTAGGACTTACAAGTCCTGGAACACTCTCCCATAGAGAATAAGAATCATCAAAGCCACGTTGAATTTAGGCTTGGATGCTCCAAAAATAGGAACACAGCTGATTACATGTCATATTGGGTTGTATGCATTGCCAGCAAAACTATCCCTGACACCGTTGGAATACTGCTTTATGTGTAAGGTGCTGATATATGCTGTGGCGCCAAGTCTGATGCACTCTTTCTGGGCCTCGGGCACAACACCAAAACTCAACACTGATGGGTAAGACTGCCACCAACACCTTTCCTCCTCCATCCACTGGGAGAATAGGTAACCACCTACTCATCCAGTTGGAGGGTGCCATGGGGCCTCAGCGAGCTGTAGGAACGTGCAATAAAAATTGCTCCTGGGTGGACTCCATAAAGGGATTTGCTGGTGGGTTAACATTGCCTCCATGGTATGGGCCTCCTATTGCTCCAGGGTGGACCCCTGTATCATGGTATTCTGGTGGTATAACAGTGACATCGAAGGGTGGACTCTGATCGCTCGTGGGTGGATTCCTGTATCATGGTTTACTGGTGGTATAACAGTGCCACCAAAGGGTGTAGTCTGATCGCTCCTGGGTGGACTCCTGTATCATGATTTAATGGTGATATAACAGTGCCACCAAAGGGTGGAGTCCGATCGCTCCTGGGTGGACTCCATAAAGGGATTAGCTGGTGGGTTGACATTGCCTCCATGGTATGGGCCTCCTATTGCCCCCGGGTGGACTCCTGTATCATGGTTTACTAGTGGTATAACAGTGACATTGAAGGGTGAACTCCATATAGTGGTTACCTGGTGGCTTAACACTGGGTGGACTTCAAACATAGCCCCTTGGGATAGCACCTGTCCTTGGCTTGCCAGGCAAACCTTGGAACTCACATCCATAAAGAATGATGACACCCAAAGCCCCTGGTAATGAAAACTTTAGCTCTCCTGAAGTGTGACACTAAGGACCACAAATGACACTGGTTGCTATATACTGCCTGCAAAGGTATGCCCCCCCCCACTCACTCGCTCTCTTGCATACTGCTCCATACCTAGAGCGCTGCTACACCCCTTGTGTCGAGACGAGAGGATACAGAAAGATGCAAGCAGACCTGGAGAAACAGACGCACACGCTAACACGCACACCACCAACACGCACACACGTGTTCCCACAGGAAATGCTGCTAACTGATATTAGTATGAAATGAACCACTCGTATCCAGAATAGAGTTCCAAAAGATAAGAGCAAATATTTTAGAGTTAGGGCTTGCCAGTGTATTGGAAGGCGTGCCCAAATCATAAGTCCTGTAGCTCATGGATTTCCTTAACAACTGGTCTGCCCTACTCTTTAAATGCATTGCTTGGCAACAAGAAATCTCCGAAATACAAGAAAATTAATGGCTGTTTTCTTCCTTCGCTTCAGTTCTTTGTTTCAGTTGGAATTATGCTTTTTTACGTTCAGCAGAATTTCAGCAGGAGAGGCCAGAGGAAGAAGGAAGCCAGCCCCGCTTCAGGAAGAGGTGTGTGCCGGGCAGTTTCCTTTCTATTTCCTCGCAAAGTCACTTTGGATTTTTTGTCACCGTCCTTTACTTGCACACTCTGCGCTGTGAGAGGACGTTTAGTGATTTCTGCCATGTCTAATGCTTGAGACAGTAGGTGGTTTTGGAGGTAAAACACAGGCAGCAGGGTGACCAGTGCGGCCTCGATAATTTTGGAAAATGTTTTTTTTTTCTCGAAGGCCCCTCCTTAGCACTGTAGCAGATTCCCTTGGGACCTACGTCACTTCCGAACAGCATGGGGTGAGGCAGATGCCGACTCACAAATATAGTTACCTTCCTGTCAGCGGATGCAGCAATTGTTAGCGCTGAGGAGGGAAACAGGACACTATACACCATGAAAAGAAAATAGGCCTGGCTTTGGCTGTCATCGTTTTGGCTTTGGCAAGGCTTGTTTTGATTTGTCATAATGTTTGTAATACGTTATTGTTGCAGTCACCGAGCACTCGCAATGTTAAAAATTGAGTAAAACCAAAAATATTTTTGGGGGTGTCTCAAAAAGCACACTGCCTTAGTAGTACTTGTCACTGAAGGGAACTACTTTGAGGGCGGATGTGCTTCTTGTGAAAGAGCAGAATGCCATCACGCACAGTGAGAAGAGTTATATGGGGAAGTATAAACAATGCACTGGAAATAAAATAAAGATAAAGCAACGGCTTTATTAGCAGAGCAAATTTCTTTAATTCATATACACTACTTCAAATCACATTTTAAGCACTATTGACTAAAATGAATAAACTGTTAGGCCTTAAAAACATCTCACCTCTCCATTCATTTTGTACAAACAACATTCATACTATCTGCCCACTAAATACACCATAAACCATACAGACATCACAATATCATTTTCCTACATCTTTTTTTTCACATCATGATAACGTGAGGCGATCATTGGAAAAAAGTCGACACAGTATTTTGGTGGAATCGCGTTACTTGTATCCACCTTCTTCAGGACATATAAAGTTCGCTTTTCTTCTTTCTATATAGAACCAAAGTGCGAACACAAAGTGGATTTACAAAAAGGCGTTAGTGCCTATTGCGAGAGAATGCCCTCTGATATATTCATTTAAAATGTAAATATTTAACAGTCTTTTCATTACTATATCAGTCCTTCCATATTTTTCATGCCACAGTGCAAGTATTTATTTATTTTTATTTATTTATTTTCGGAGTTTTGTATAGCGCGAACAAGACCCAACATAGGATAACAGAGCGCTTCACAGTAAAGAGTAAAACAAATTCAAGACAGTTTAGTAGGGTCCTAGAACAGAATGAAATTGTGTACATATGAATAACGGATAGGTACAATACGATAAAAACATGTTAAGAAGGCATAGTACTTCAGTTCAGGGCATTATTGCAAATTTCAGTACAGTCATATCTTATCTGTCAGGCAGTCTACACAAGGAATCATGGAGATGATGCAAAATACTTACTATACAATATCAATCATCACAATCTCAACCTAGGGGTTGGACAGCTTCTGATGCGCTCTATGATTATGTATCCTATTGTGCCATTACCTTCTTCACTTTAGTGCCTATACAACTCACCACAGACAGCTTACAGCTATCTTAGAGGAGAAGCCTCAGACAGAAGTAGTGATAATGTTATAAAAACAGCAGGCAGTACTAATTCGAGTATTAAACCAGAGTTGGGCACAATCACAAAGCATGGGGATTCCCTAGTTGAAGCAGGCCATAATAACAATAGAGGAAATGCCCTACTGTGTCTCTGCCAGGAGCCGTCACAAACTGTAGTCAATCAAGCACACACCCACATTTCATTAATTCACCCAAAACTGAGCCCACTTTCTCGGACGTCGTGGCATTCACCCTGCATGCATGAAAATGAGTTTGAATTTCTCTGAACAGCCGGTTCACTTTGCTTTAAAACAAACGAGCTAAAAGTCAAAAAAATTACTGATGCAGCAGATAAATGTCATCACTTTTAGACATCGTGAAAGAGTTACAACCATGAGCTCTTTAATGTATGTGGTATCTAGAGAGGTTGAATTTTCTGAGACAGCCTGGTGAGACACTCATGGGGTTGAATTGTCTCTAAGCAAAGGTTACAGTGCCGCATTCCACGCTGTGTCTGGCCTCTGTGTGAAAGATATTTCACCGATGCTGCTCACGCTGTGCTTTTCCTGAATATCAGGTAAGATTGTGTGAGACTTATTTTCTGATTAGAATCATGAGTGTTTATGAATAGGAGTCTTTTGCAGTTCAAATGAAAATGCTGAGATGTATAGAACTACATTTTTCTGACCTAGGCCGCAACTAGGCCTTGACTTGGCTTCTGTTTCATAATATCCATTGGGTTTATATTTCTCATTGACACCGAACGCAGCAAAATGCGCACTGTAGGTTTTGAGATGATGTTGTTCTGGAAGAAGGCTTTTAAAGGCCTTCCTGCTTGAAAACTGTAGTCCAGTGAATAATGAGTCTTTTTATTGTTTATGGAATCATATTTGTTCCGACACCTCCGATGACATAAGGTAAGTAGAGGTTCGGAATCATTCATTTAGGGGACTAGTGATAGGATGGTAGTATTTTATGACATTTCATAACGTCAAACTTGTTCTGCTACATTTGCTCACACCCTACTGACTATCCGATTTCTATTGCTTTTCTATATTGAAAATTGCTTAAAAAAGACCCTCGGATTGGGGGTGAGCCAGATAATTTTCATCTCTACTAGGAATGCAGCCCGATTCTCTGTCGATTTGCTACACATTTTGGACTTGGTCTATTTTTCAGATTTTGCTCATTGCCGCATCTATCTTAAATGCTAAAGAGCTTTTGTGACTATATGATTGTTATTGACTTATGACTGGTTATTTGAACCTGACTATTCTTTCCTTCTGTATTGTACCTTAATATTTTTAATAAACCTTTGTACTTTCCCAGATTCACTGATCTCAAACTCCTTTTTGAGTCAGTCTTTTGTTTTTGACTGTGTTTGAAAATGCTTTTTTGAATCATATCACTAGGGACACATTGCCTCATCTGTTCTTGATGAGAACATTGTCCCTGACCTTGCAAAGGGTGCTATGACTATCATACGGGTTATCTAGGAGATAGTCCCCACACTTGTGTGGCAACCATGTAGGTTGTACCCAACCTGTGCGTGAAACACTACTGACACCCATCCCATATCCTTCCTGATATACATTGTAACATGCAATTGGCCCTTATTTACATAAACTGTTTTGTTGCTGTGCATGTCGGGACCTTTGCACTGCTGTTACCTATGCTGTGCCTGTGTTGGGCGTTTTTTTGGGACCATTGTGCTACTATTAACTATGCTGTGCCTTTGTGTTGTGTGTGAAGACACTTTGCAGATTACTTAAAACCTAGGTATGGTGTAAAAAGTTACCAGGACATACAGCTCCACTATTTGGTATTCACATCGGACTGTACGTAAAACAGCTAATATTATGAAATCACCGCCATGCCAAATAAAAAAATCTGAAGGCAAAATCACAACATTTCAATGCACATCCCCTATCCATAACCACACCCCCTACATTTCTGAAGAATCTGCCTGGAGTCCATGGCAGGAGAGATGATTTGGAAAGCGCTGTTTGCAGTGGCGGCTCGCCGAGGGAGTGCTGCGGGGCGGTGGAAGGGCGTGGTGGGGGGGTAGCGGACTCGGACATATGACGGACAGAACTCAGAGTAAGCCTTACTCTGAGTTCTGTCCGTCGTATGTCTGAGTCCACTACCCCCCGCCCTGCCCCTCCCCGCCTCACCGTCCCGCAGCACTCCCTCGGCGAGCCGCCACTGGCTGTTTGGCACAATGGGTGAATATCGATCAGTGCTGTACTGGTAGATGGTGGTGGCTACCATGGAGGTGGCAGGCACATTGAATCTTGGCATCCTGGTCCTCTCCTGCAGATGTTGCAGCTGCCCCTTGTCACAGTGTTCCCCATCTGAGAACTTCTTCAGCAACTTGCTCCTTCGGGAAGAGGGTCACTGGCTCACTTGGAAGTCCTCTGCTCGCTGCTGTGGAGGTTGCGGTGAGTCTGCCTGCTCTTGTCAAACGCTTCCCTAGTTGCTGCTGTGCTGTACTCAGGATGTGCTGCAGAAGAAACAGGTGAGTGGCAGCATGGATTACACCATGGACATGTACCTTCTCTCCACTGAGCAGCGGCAGCACCATAAGTTGCTGATTCCTGCCAGCACCTCTTTGCAGTGACACAATCGGTTGCACCAGATGCAACTTCTGTACTGGTGCGGGTGCGATGGACTGAGTCCTCTCTATGCTGCTGTCCCCGTCTGACGTTTCTTCATAACTGTTGCCGTGACTTGGCCCATGCCCACTAGCAATGGATGGTGCCTGCTCTGTGCCCAGCCTGATCTTACATTTTTACAGGCACTTTAGCCTGCTGAGATATGGCAACTCTTTGACCAGCTGGCAGGATTGAAGATCAACATTTTCTGCCTTTCTTTCTCTAGCTCTGGGGCACATTCTAGTCCAGAAAATGAGTGGTGATGCCCACTACTACCTGCAACTACTGTCAGAAATTAACCACTGCAGCAAAGCAAATAGAAAATATATTTCTAAGCTGTAATAAGACTAAAACTCACCCACAGTACTTGGAGTGGCAAGGCTAACGCTTTTTCTTTTTCATTAGGTCTCGCTCATAAACAGATTTAGCTGTTTGTTATTGAAGACCTATTGTCTACAATACAATATACTTGCAATGGGCTTTTAGTCAACTCATTGCTTATGATTGGTGAGCTCTCTTGTCAATCTCATTTGTTTGCTTCTTATTCGATGGCTTTCCTTCCTGTTCTTGGGTTTGTCTCTCCCCTGCACCATAGACTCATTACAACCTTTTTGATGGGATGACTTGTACCCTTCCACAGCTCACATCATCGAACTACTTTTTTTCTTTCAGCTTCAGCACCCCATGGAAGTGTATGTGTTTTCTTGCTCTCTCTCCATCTACCCCTCGTGATCCTACCCCTTTAACATCCCCTCCTCCTCTACATTCTGTGTTGTTTAGGCCCCCACTTCCCTTCTATTCCTGCTTGGTTTTTTTAAAACGCCCCGCCCTCCTCTGTGTTTACTTTTTTTTTTACAACGTTTTAGGAGGGCCTAGTAGTAGCAATTTGCTACTGAGCTGCGTCTTTCTACAAACTAATTTACTACTACACACTACACAATTGGTGCCCACCATCTTGCATTGGTAAATTAAAAAAATCCGAAATGGCTTCCGTGTCATAGCATGTGCCTGCACGCGCCATCACGCTGGGGCCAGCATGACTGCCGTGTTATGTATGGGTGCGCACACTTTATCACACCGTGTCAGACATAGCATCGGGAAGTATTCTTGTGCATGCATGGTGACGCATGCACACGTATGCATCATCGTGTCAGGGCTCCCTCCCCCTTTTTGCCGATGCTGGACAGCATCTACTAAAAGCATTGGGAAAGCCAAAAGGAGACAGCTATTGGCTTAGCCAATGTTTGTTTTGCTAGCACTAAGAAAGCCATAGAAACCGTTTCTTTAACAACCATACTGTAACATCTGCATATTGGCAGTCGCTCCATCACTACACAAAAGAAGCTTTCCTCCATTTCGAGAAACCTTATGTGACCACTTCTGTATTTACTTTTTATTGCGACAAATTGAGTGCATGAACAGCAATTCAATGGTCTGGGAACGACTAACGACTTCACAGAGCCGGCACAGACCGCTTTACATTCCGGAGCTCTGTGATCTCTTAATCTCCAATAAATCAGCACAATATCTCAACAAACGCAGCCGAGCGTGAAGATTTATGTAGAAAGGCATTTGCCATTTCCCACCAGCTCTAAACCTAATTCCTATTGAGAGGCGGTAAAGTCAGTGCAAATGGCTAATGGTTCTTTGCTTTAAGTCAGAAACCAGAGCTAAACTGCTGATCAGTCTTAATGTGTGTGCGTAAACAGCACAATTTCTTTGGATACAGCTCCATTCTGTGCTTGTGCAGGTTCATGAAGGCCCCTTGTCTCTTTCAGTGATTTTATAAACTATGCTGCTGATGCTTTTCTTCTTTCCTTGTTATTTTACCACATTCTTTCTTCAGCGCTTTGGTAAAAGCACTATGCAAAGATGATGTAAAGCCACAATGATGTTCTACAGCGTGTAACAATGGCTACAAGTCATCACTGTCACTAGCCTTTTGCCACTATAGGAACAAAAGGATCTAACTGTGGGATGCCTCAGTGGCTGCCAGCCTGACTGCCAGGAGCCCCGGGCACTGCAGAGTCATCATTAATCATGACGCCTCATTTACACCGTCGCTTTCAGCCATGTGAGAGGACCCGGCATTCAGCAACTACTTCCACAGGACAAAGTGGAGCTGTTTCTAAATTCTTTTTAAATTCTTTCAAATAAATATTTGTATTAATTACTGCTGTCTGTTGTGCTCCACTCACAATCTCTGCGAAAATAATTCTATGGGGCATATTCTCAAGGACTTATCGCCGACTTACCGGCACTTTAGCGCCGCAAAAGTGGCGATAGACTTATCGCCCTATTCTCAAGCTGGTGAAAACTGCCGATATCGCCAGTTTCCCAGCGATATCCTCCGCAAAAAACATCTCCACGTATGAGAGCGACAACTAACACTAATGATATGCAGAGTAGGCGTTCCCGTGCAAAAACACACGAAAACACCACTTCGCAATATTCTCAACGACCAGCCAGATCCGCGATGCGACCCAAAAACAGGCGATAAGGCGCGTTAGCAGCAGGGATTTAACACCTGCCTTTTACTGGTGTAATGTATCAATTGGGATACCCGAAATGCTACCAGACCGGGTCAATAGTACAGTACAATATCGAGGTGGTCAAAGTAACAATGAACAAATTTAGAAAACAAAATGAAATTAAACCAGCATTCACAGTGCCATGTCAGATATTTGCAATGAATGCAGTTTATTACAAAGGTAAATATTCAATTTAAATGTGTGGCAACGCAGTTGCTCTTTCTTCACCACATGATTCTCATACTTAGAAAAAAGGTGCTCAGGTGTGAGAAAGGAGAGATGGAGTGTTGTTGGTCAAGGTGAAACCGTGAGGAGAGTGGACAAGGAAAAGAGGTGTGACATATATCCATCACATTTTCGAGATACAATTCCAGCCTAACATAGGTCAGTTGTTCCCATGTATCACATAGCCTTCCAAGGACACTGTTGTTAATTCACAGTTATCAGGGCTTGTGCGCTAGTTGTAGTCTACGTTTCGACCCCTGAGAAAACAGCTAGGTCATTCCACCCTTAGAGTGGGGTCTTCTTCAGGACAGTGAGGATAGAGAGCACCTAATCGTGCATCCAGCGTATATCAATGGGCTGAGCAGTCAAATGAAAGTTGGGCTCAACAGAGCTCCTGGTCGTCCTGCTGAAAGGGTGTGTAAATGATCGACTTCCGACATCCGACTGTTCCAAAGGTGCAGTCGGATGTCGGAAGTCGATCATCTGTACTCCATCTTCTTTTAGTATCGTTAATCACACAGAACATTCTCAAGTGCTGACTACTCATGATTATAACACACACATATATGTGGGAGTAAGCTTTATTTGATCTCCAGGATCTTAAAAGCAGCATCCAATACATAACAAAAGAACAATAAATAGTTATACTTAAAATTATACATGGCTGCATGGTTAAAACTTTATATAAAAGCAGCTATGAGAGGTCGCAATGAGTATAGACACAATAAGGAAAAATATGGACAGACATTGGTGTAGAAATATTTCCGTATATTTATTTATTTGTGTATATATATATTTATTTGTGTGATAATGTGTATATTTTAGCTATTTATGCATATTTATAAATATTTAACTATTTATTTATTCACACAATTGTACTCACCGCGATATCAGAAATGTTTATGATATTTTACAATCCATCCGGGCAGTTTTCGCGACATTGTGTAACCTTATTCATCAATGTGAAAAAGCATATGGTGCCTTGAGCGTTCTGGAATCACTAGTGTTTCCTCTATGTCAACTATCACATGATGGGGGAAAAAAGGGGGTGGACACAAAGCATATAAAAATGTATGGCGGACTGCATTCCTTGTGTGATCAAGGGAAGGGCACTAGGTGCTCGAAACGCGTCAACAGAGGAGTGAGGAATAAACAACTTGCCAAATCCATCCGGGTGTCCGTTTCTCTCTGTTCGCCGAAAAGGAGGTTCCGAGAGTCCTGTGGTTTTATATATATATATATATATATATATATATATATATATATATATATATATATATATATACGGTACTCCATCTTCTTTTAGTATCGTTAATCACACAGAACATTCTCAAGTGCTGACTACTCATGATTATAACACACACATATATGTGGGAGTAAGCTTTATTTGTTCTCCAGGATCTTAAAAGCAGCATACAATACATAACCAAACAACAATAAATAGTTATACTTAAAATTATACATGGCTGCATGGTTAAAACTTTATATAAAATTCGAATTACTTGTCGCGTTAGCCATAATTGTCTGAGAGCAGAGAGTAATCAACCTAAAAGGACAATCCTTGTACAAATACTCTTACACACACATATAGTTGCTTAGGATGGAATCAAATTTATGCTGCTCCACCACTTTATTTTACAAGGTGGCTCAAGAGTGCCAATACCAGTGGAGTCGTGAGGGTGAGGCCACATGGGGCCCGTGCTCAATTCCATCTTGCTCCATTTGGCTCATCAACATGTCTATTAGGCACAGCAAGGAGCACTTTACCAAAAAAGAAAACATGACTTTAGCTGTTTAGCAAACCCTGCAGTTTGACGCAGGCCTGCAGGGAAGGTAATGTAGAGAAAAGAAAGACAGAAAGAATGTGTAGTTGTAATAATACCATTAAAGGAGGAAAAGACCTGAAGGAGGAATAGCAGAAAAAAGAAACAAAAAAGTGAAAGAGAAAGGAAGAAAGAAAGAAAGAAGGGTGAAAAGGAGACTGAATAAATTAATAACTGGAAAGAAAGGGGACATCTCCATGAGAAATCTCCAAACCTGAGAGCTCCTTTTTCACTAACTCAAGCTCATCCAACATCCAAGTAATTCAAAGCTTTAGGAAATGAACCCCTCCCTCGTCTAAACACAACATCAACACCCTAATCCACATTCACCAAGGCCCTTCTCTATCTCCACGAAGCAGGCACCCGCAAACCTGAAGTGCATCCTTTACAATTGTTGTTCTGCTCCCAAACACTGCACTGAGATTGCAGAGTCTATACTAACCTTATGATAAGCAGCTACTTTGGTGTTGTGGGCAGGACCCAACCAGTTTACAGCTGCCACTGATTTACTACAGATGTTTGTTATGCTAAGGGTCCTAATGACTTCACTGCACTTCATAGGAAATAATTCCTTTCATGGGTCCAGTGTCATCACAGCAGGTATCTGGCAGCCCAGCCAATCCTAGTGCCTGGATGCTGCTGTGTAAGCATCAACGGGCCTGGTTCAGACACTAAATGAATGAGTAAAAATGAATGTGAGGGAGTGTTACAGTATGAGTAAGAATGAGAGTGAGTAAGAGTGAGTGAGTGAGTGTTGCTGATTGAGAATGAATGTGTCAGAGTGAGTGAGAATATGGCAGAATGAGTGAAAGTAAGAGTGAGAAAGAATGAGTGACTAAGAGTAAAAGGCAATGTGAGTGACCGTGAGTGAATGTGATGAGTGAGAATGAGTGCAAGTGAGTGAGTATGAATGAGTGTGTGTAAGTGAAATTTAGCATGAGTGTAGGTGAGAATGAGTGTGAGCGAGTGAATGTATGTGAGTGAGAATGTGGTGTTATACTTGCAAGTCAATCATTGGGCTTGGCATATTGAAGGTAATTCTTTTTTATAAATCTTGAAGATAATTCTTGGTTTAAAGAGGCATCCATGGAAAACTACTGGCACTGGCAAACTGGAGGAAATTCTTAGCATGACAGGCACTTGTGACAAAATACTGGCACTGGTGTATTGGAGGCAGTTCTTGGCAAAATGGGCACCCATAGTAGAATATTGGTACTGTCATTCTAGAGATAACCTTTGACATATGGGATACCTGTGGAAAAATGCTGGCACTGGCATACTTGAGAAAAGTCTTTGCATTGTGAGCACCGATCTCACAATGCTGGCACTAGCACTTTGGAGGAAATTCATGTTATAAGGAAGGTCAGCAGTGGCATATGGAATGAAGGTAACCATGACAAAAAGCTGGCAGTGACATACTAGAGACTTTTTTTGACATAACGGTATATAGATGGCATGAGTGGCAAAATTCTGTCACTGGCATAGTTTATGACATTTTTGGCATGAGGGGACTCATACCTTATGGGGCACACTTCACAAAATGCTGGCCCTGGCACAGTTGATGCAAATTGTGACATAAGGGACATCCAGAGCACATTTTGAAAAAAATGAGGTCAACTCCTGGGGAGTGTTAGGTTTTATTGGTTTGTCAACCTGGGAAAAACCTTAAATATTTAATGAGTGCTCTTTAAGAGTTTATGGCTTTTTCACAAACTTGTGTGGAACAATGGTGCTTTCAAATGCACTATATGATCCCATGTTTTTCAAGATTTTTATGGGGGAGAACCCCCAAACTCCAATAGAATAGGTCTGACTCCCTTGCTTCACTCGCTCACTACAATTCAGGGCAAGTATTACACCCCACCGGTTTCAAAGATTATGTTAGCACCCTAATATAGTGATATCTAAAATTGACATTTGTCTGTTTTGTGTTGTTATATTAATTATGTAGTTATTATGGAGCTTCAGCAATATCAATTACTGTGATGTCATCAGAGTTAAGGCCATGTGACATCATCACTTTCTAGGAAGAGTCAAGGTCAGAGGTCATATGATATCGTTTTCTGTGATATCATTAAGGTTAAAGTGTAGGTAATGTCTCCTCTGCCATCCCTGGCATTTTAGTGAATCAACATTCATGCATATTCAGCAAGGTGGAATGGGTGCTTTGATTTACATGACTCATTTTCATCAATTGTCAGCTGAAACTACTTGGGTTGAGAGAACTCAAATGACACTATTTCGACAAGGGTTGAAAGAGGACATTAAGGATTAGTTGGTTAATTTCAAGCATCTTACTTCTTTTTCTGAGCTTATTGATTAACAGTTGTTAATTGAGCATAGTTATAAGAGAGATGAAGTCCAGAGGAAATGTTTCCACAGATTCCTTGTATGGCTGGTCAGTGTTTTTGGAAGACTAATTGCCTACAGATGACTCAATGAAAATAGGATCTGCAAGAGGTCTTTAGACTGAGAGTGAATAAGAATGTTGGCGAAAGACGCATGTCTTTTTTGTAGTCATGCTGGACATATGACTCAGACTTGGGGCAAGATGACATCAGATGACTCTAGGAAGAGTTCAGTCATCTCCTGAAATAGAGAAGAAAACTTGAGTTCATTGGATTTTTATACTGGGTCATCTATGAGCAATACTGATAATAATTTGTTTCTTTTATCAATTGCTTTGAGAAATGAAGAAGGGAAAGTCATTAGCTCCTCATCATTATTGAATAGTGGCTCCTGCAAAAGTTTATTGATCAGGTTTGGGCCATCAAGAGTAGCTTTCCAAAAAGAGGTAAGCAAAGTCATGGACCTACTCAAACAGTGTTTGATTTTCCTTGACTTCTTGACCGATAATAAAGAAATTTCATCACCATTCCAAGTTACCTTTTGAGATCATACTGAATGCTACTGTTTGACATTAATGCTTTTCCCAATTATCTAATGCTGTATGGATTATGCACTCTATTTTTCATCACTTTATGGATTCTATATTTTCTGCTGTTTTGAATTAATTGATATCATTCTATCTGGATGACATATTGGTGTTTTCAAAGACTTTTGTTCAGCATCAAGAATATTTAAGTCTATTTCTCTCAAGACTACAGCAACAGCATTTATTCTTGAAACCTAAGACGTCTTTCCATGATCCAAATAAGGTTTTAGCAATCCTGGAATGCCTTTCTCCTACTATTGTCAAAGAGACTCAAAATGTTCTTGGATTTACAACCTTTTTTTACCAATCTATTAGTGATTTTGCAGAAATAACAAGTGATATCTCCTCTGTGTTAAAAATGGAAAATATGAGAAAGTGAGTTTCCTGGGAGGATCATGATAAAGAGTCTTTTATGACACCAATCTTATGCCACCCAGATACTTCAAATAAGTTAATTGTGGAGACATATGCTTCTGAATCAGCCGTTGGGAAAATTTTGTTCAAAAATGAAAACAAAGATGATTGGAACATGTCACCTTCTGCTTATTCCATGTTTTGTCATATTCCGAACAGAACTATTCAGTTCTGGAAATAGAACTTTCAGCTGTGAAGATGGTCTGTGTCAAATGGATTCATCTTTTGATGGGCATTAAAGAGCAATCTGAAATTTGAACTCAATAACAGAATCTACCATTCTTTCACAATCACTTATATTCCTGTTCAATTTTGTTTTCCTGATGCCTTGTCCCATTATTATCCTGAGACATCTCTCACTAATGATCAACTTGCAATTATTTAAGTGTGCATAGAGCGTCTTCGCTGCTTGGTGTAAGGGTTTGCATATGTGGAGAACACAATATGCAATGGAGCCCGATGACAAACTGCATTTCCCAGCAGTCCATGCAGTGTCATCTTAATGATTTTGTGGGCCTCGGGCAAGACATATTTGGGAGGCTCCTTTGCAGAACAAACTTGAATTTCATTACCCATTTCCTGCTACTTCTAGCCGCCTGATGCCAAATATATATGTTAAATTTTAACAGGGTCCCATTAAAACAGCTGAAATATGTCTTGCGTAGGACCCCCAAAAATCCTTAAGATGACACAAGTTAGAAAAACAGAGTCAGTGGTAGCGCTGTAAGCAGAGAGGGAGAGCAATTTACATAGAGAAATATAATAGACAGCGATCCAATAGCGAGAAAGTTCACTTTCCCAGGGAGCCCCTTAGAAGATGGGGGCCCTGGGCAATTGGCCACTTGGCCCATGCCTTAAAACCTCTCTGAGTCCATGTACTCTCACATTGTTTTTCATTATAACTTTCCTCATGTTTCCATGTTCACAGCATCCTTGCTAGGCATTTATGCTGCAGTGTTGCTGAAGCCAGGATTTTGATACATGGTTTCAGGATTTCATTTTGCAAGGAATAGTCGCGAGTCTGCTGAAGAACAGTTTTGCGAACACAGACAAGTATTCTGAAAACCAAGTCGTGTTGAGAAACAAAACTTTGAACTATTTTCAACATTTGACCGTAAGCATTGTTAAAGACTTTAAAACATGTTTGCATTTGAACTTGGGGTTTGATCCTGTGAAATAAAAGGAAGAATTCTAATGTCTCAAGACCTCTCTATTACCTTTAGATACCCACTTCGATCTCCAGATGTCAGTACCGCACAGAGTGACACGTCAGAGTGGGGTTATCTGCTTTTTCTCAATTTTGTCTCTTATTTAATTCCCCTTTTCCAGCTGCTTGTATTGGCACTAATATTCCAGTGCGTGTGGGCATTGGTAGTGGTGATGAGAAATGGAAGAGTGCATCACTCTCATTGGATCCAGAATTCAAGGTTGGTGCCTTTCTGACACAAAGATTGAACATTGTTCCAGTGAACTTTCAAAGGGGTGGCTCTTTAATTGCTGTAGATATGCACCCTGAATTTCTCCCCAGCCAGATATATTTTACAAATTGGACCAAAATGTGTATTTTATAGCACAAACTATAGATACATTGACTAATAGACAGTTTACAGTGTTATTTTGTATCTTTTGCACCAAAATAAACATCTTTGACTTGAATTGACTAATAAGCTATAGATTTTGCAGGCAGCTCAAATAATCGTTGCATATAATTTAATTTGGCCTTCGAGTATTTTTCAAAATGTATGTAGTATCTTCATTTTTACCTTCTGCTAACTTTCATTTTTCCATCTGCCCCTTCCAAGTAGTTTCTAAGACCTATTTTACAATACCAAATCTACCTGAAGGAAACCGTATGTAACAAGCAATGGCAAAGCCAGTTGGATTTGCCTATGCAAGCTCTATTGGTTTTGTCAATGTTTTTAGACATGTTGCAGAGTCTTACAGAGTTCATGACACAAAGTAAAAACAAGGACCTGGAGCATGGCTCAGCCAGTGGAAGGACACTGGCTACAAACAGGAAACTGTGAGAGGTCCATGCTCCACAGGAGGTATAGAAGCCCCAGGTAGAATATAGGAGGAGGTGAGCAATCAGCAGGAAGCAGGAGGTGTGACCAGTAACAAGCAAGGAAACAAGAGTGATGTGGGAGCCAACCAATGGTATCCACTGCCAAGTAATGGGAGGGCTCCAAGCCCGTTTTTAAGCTTTTTTGTTTAAAAACAATTGCTTCCACTGAAGCGTACTGTAGGTGAAACTTAAAAATATAAACAAAATCGCAGATCTCATAATCTTAGACTGTAGATGTTTGCTATATCCACCAGTTTTGACATACCTCACATGCTCAGACATCAGAGCTACATTTCAGGTTACAGAGATTTTATAGGCTTGACAGCAATAGCTAGAATAACGTCACAAAAGTGTTATGCACGTAGAGAAGGAAATGCCTTCAGCTGAGTCATAATTTAGTAACAAGTGCCATTTGGCACTAAGGAAATAACATACGCAGTTAGTGACCCCAAATCAACAATAATTATTACTCAATAAAGAAATACAATAACTGTATTAAACTCATCAGCATGACATTTTCACTACACACAGTTTGTTCCAATTATCATTCTTTTTTTATTCTGGGTAAATAAATTCATATCCCATAAACAAAAACTTGACATTTTTCTTATCTAACTTTCTTGTTCACAAATAACAGCTGATCGTTTTGAGTAAAATCCACAAGCTTATGCCCCAGACACCCACTCATCCATTCTGTAATCATTTTCACCATCCAGCATTTGCTTCTCTTCCTCGTAGTGTCCTGGAACGGACAAGATTTGTATTCCTCCAGGCATTTCCTCGGGTGCACAGACAGAATATCGAGTTGCAAATATCGACCTACACTAATATCGAGTTGGGAATATCGTGATACAGAAATATCGACAGCAAGAATATCATTGTCAAGAATATCGACTTTAAGGTAAGAAATATCATTTTTGAAAATATCGAAGTTAGTAATATTGTTTGCAAAAATATAGGGGCCGATTCCGATCTCGGTCGGAGGCGCACCCAATACCATTGGTCGGGAAAAAAGCCATGCGAAAGCCTGTTTCCCGACCGATAACGTACAGTACACCGAACGAGCAAGTACAATGCGCACAACAGCAAAAAATCCGGCCGAGCCGTACTCACCCAAACCAGGTCCTGTTCTCCGACCGAGGCGAATCCGGAAACGCCGAATCGAGTCGCACGGAAGGAAAAATGCAGCCCCGTCCGGCCGGACAAGTATGATGCGCTTTCCGTACGCTCCGAACCCGTCGCTACGCACGGCACGTCAAAGCATCCGGGAGAGGCGCACATAAGCTCCGATTCGCACCACAACACGATCCACGGCTCCGAGACGAACACGGCACCGACGAGGACGACGCGAAGCGACGAGGACGAGGCGAAGCGCCGAGGACGACGCGAAGCAACGAGAAGGACGAACGACACGAACCAACCATGAATCCCTTCGTCCCGATCATACCAATATTCTACATTTACTACCGGAACAGGCACGGACGCGTACGGCGCAGAAGGTAAGCCAGACACCAACCAAAAAACACATACAACACGTACACGACACATCACACACACACACGGGGATGCTGAATATACTTACACCAGCAACAGCAGCACCATAGGGGCGGGATGCCCATCACCAATGCCACATATGCACACAGGGGCCTGAATGCGCACCACCACCCCTACCCAGGGGGGCTGGATGCCTACCACTACTACCACCCTCACCCAGGGGGGCTGGATGCCTACCACTACTACCACCCTTAGCCAGGGGGGCTGGATGCCTACCACTACTACCACCCTTAGCCAGGGGGGCAGGATGCCTACCACCACTACCACCATCACCCAGGGGGGCTGGATGCCTACCACTACTACCACCCTTAGCCAGGGGGCTGGATGCCTACCACTACTACCACCCTCACCCAGGGGGGCTGGATGCCTACCACTACTACCACCCTTAGCCAGGGGGCTGGATGCCTACCACTACTACCACCCTTAGCCAGGGGGGCAGGATGCCTACCACTACTACCACCATCACCCAGGGGGGCTGGATGCCTACCACTACTACCACCCTCACCCAGGGGGGCTGGATGCCTACCACTACTACCACCCTTAGCCAGGGGGGGCTGGATGCCTACCACTACTACCACCCTTAGCCAGGGGGGGCAGGATGCCTACCACCACTACCACCATCACCCAGGGGGGGGCTGGATGCCTACCACTACTACCACCCTTAGCCAGGGGGGGCTGGATGCCTACCACTACTACCACCCTCACCCAGGGGGGCTGGATGCCTACCACTACTACCACCCTTAGCCAGGGGGGCTGGATGCCTACCACTACTACCACCCTTAGCCAGGGGGCAGGATGCCTACCACTACTACCACCATCACCCAGGGGGGCTGGATGCCTACCACTACTACCACCCTCACCCAGGGGGGCTGGATGCCTACCACTACTACCACCCTTAGCCAGGGGGCTGGATGCCTACCACTACTACCACCCTTAGCCAGGGGGGCAGGATGCCTACCACTACTACCACCCTCACCCAGGGGGCTGGATGCCTACCACTACTACCACCCTTAGCCAGGGGGCTGGATGCCTACCACTACTACCACCCTCACCCAGGGGGGCTGGATGCCTACCACTACTACCACCCTTAGCCAGGGGGGCTGGATGCCTACCACTTCTACCACCCCTACCCAGGGGGCTGGATGCCTACCACTACTACCACCCTTAGCCAGGGGGCTGGATGCCTACCACTACTACCACCCTTAGCCAGGTGGGGCTGGGTGCCTACCACTACTACCACCCTTAGCCAGGGGGGGCAGGATGCCTACCACTACTACCACCATCACCCAGGGGGGCTGGATGCCTACCACTACTACCACCCTCACCCAGGGGGGCTGGATGCCTACCACTACTACCACCCTTAGCCAGGGGGCTGGATGCCTACCACTACTACCACCCTTAGCCAGGGGGCTGGATGCCTACCACTACTACCACCCTTAGCCAGGGGGCTGGATGCCTACCACTACTACCACCCTCACCCAGGGGGCTGGATGCCTACCACTACTACCACCCTTAGCCAGGGGGGCTGGATGCCTACCACTACTACCACCCTTAGCCAGGGGGGCTGGATGCCTACCACTACTACCACCCTTAGCCAGGGGGGCTGGATGCCTACCACTACTACCACCCTCACCCAGGGGGCTGGATGCCTACCACTACTACCACCCTCACCCAGGGGGGCTGGATGTCTACCACTACTACCAGCCCCACTCATAGGATGGACAATGCATGACACAACAAGCACACCACAACCTAGGGAATGCAAGATAAAGACATCCCCCCACCACCATGACAAGCGTGTGTAGGCTGTGTCAAATGCCTACAACACCGAACATGACTTTGAACATACAATGTGACCCCTAGCACATGTGCCACACATATATGTGTGTGGCACCCACAATGCAAGCAGCCCATGACCATTGTGGCAATGGGGCCTAAACCCCCATCATCACAGTGACCAAAAGGTAAGTGTGGGGTCCATAGCTGAAGCACATTTTGACCATTGTGGCAATGGGGTCTAAACCCCCATCATCACAGTGACCAAAAGGCAAGTGTGGGGTCCATAGCCGAAGCACATTTTGACCATTGTGGCAATGGGGTCTAAACCCCCATCATCACAGTGACCAAAAGGGAAGTGTGGGGTCCATAGCTGAAGCACATTTTGACCATTGTGGCAATGGGGTCTACACCCCCATCATCACAGTGACCAAAAGGTAAGTGTTGACAAAGAAAGAGCTGCAACTGCCAAACTGCATGGATCATTCCTGGTCACAGAACCAAAAACTCATCTGTGGCAAAGTAGTGTATGTGTCCCATTGCAACATAAATTGGGTGAGCCAAATACTGCAGTGCAAATGAGACATTCCTTTGGCCATGTGCAGACAAACAACACCCATGGGGGCTGACACCGTCAACATTCATCAATGACACAATGACAGAAGTGACCATCAGAATGCAGAACCACATATTTGCACCAATGGGCACACAAATGCAGATATCCTGTGGAGACAGCAGATGTGAGGTGAACAGATACCATACCATGGCAGCAATGGGACACACAAACCATGATCACTGTGCTGACCGATGACCTAGGAGTCCCAGGGACAGCAGGGGAAACACACCAAACAACATACAGCCAATGGCACACCCAAGATATGCCAATGCAGTGGTGCAGATGCACAAACACAAACAGGCAGACCAACACTGTCATCATACACAGCAGGTGAGGGGGGTGCCAGTGTCCCCAGGCAACCACACAACACATGAGGAGAGCTGAATACCAATCATACAGATGTGCATACACTGCCACACTAAGGTAACTCATGGATCCAAATCCCCTATGTGGGCAAGCAGGCATTGTCAGATGAGAGGGAGCACAAAACACACATGTCACACAGGCACGTAGGAACAACAACTGACACAGCAAGACACAGACACACCACAGCACCACCCCCAGGGCCCCCACAATGTGGTGACCCTTGGCTGCATAAAAATCCCACTCTGATGACAAAGCTGAATGTGGTTCACACTGTGAACCACAGTCATGTGTCCTGAGCAACAAACTACCATCACACCGGCACAAGCACAAATCAATCAGCATGGCCAGTAAGCCAAGGCCAACATGGAGGCAGGGGTCTAGCTGGGCAACAACTCCCATCTGCACACACTCAAGACCACACCCTCGACCTCCAACAATGTGCAGCAGTGAAGTACACATGCACTGGTGACATTGCACATGCACCCATGACTATTCCAGGGTGGTGGGTGGGAACCAAGGTGCAGAAACACATCACACATGGCCACTCAACAAGACTCCTGAATGTCTGACACACTGCACACTACGCTGTACATGGACATGACGGCGATACCACACCAACCAATGGGATCCCAGCCACAGTAACACACCAATGAAGAAGCCAAGGTCACCCACAAAGGACACACATAGACAACAACCAACATCGCAGCCCGGACCCTGAGGAGTGCCAGCAGTCACACACACAACGTGTCACAATAACTTAAAGATAACACAAACTGAAAATCACATGACAGGGGCAAACAACAAGTGCCAAGGGGAAACCTGACTGTGACCCATCTGCGTCTGCACACAAACTCAGCCCTGACAGCAAACACACCTATGGGTGACACCCTGATGACCAGTAATGTGCCATGCACCCACATCACAGAGAACACAGGGAGAAGACTTTGGGGGAACATAGCTCAAGTCAGCAAGCATCACAAACAGGTACAACACTAGGGATCACAGCATGCGCAGATAAATGGAAGTGAACACACAGACATGCACATACAACACACACCTTGGGCGCAGGCAATGTCACACGTGTACACACTGCCATGAGGGGACTCCACTCCTGTGTGAGGAAAGCTGTGCCATATGTTGCCTCAGTAGGGCCCCATCATGTCAGCTGAGCACTTGGTCACACAATCAACAATTAGCACCAAATGAGGGCTCCCGTCACATCAGCCTGGTCATGGATGTGCCAACGGAATCATCAGCACAGATCCAACACACTTGTATAGCAATGTTGCACTGACTACACAGATGAGTCCTTCCCCATTGATGCCCAAACCTGCATGTCCAGTGGAGATGGCAACACGGCCAGGGAAGTAGACAAATCCAACAATGGCAGGCACAACAGATGTGCAGGGGTGGAAGCCACAGATATGAAATTGCTAATGTAAGTAGGAAATCCCATTGCCAAATACTGATCACATGACACCCTCAGATGCTGCTATGGATGACATGGATACACCACATGATAGGACACATTCCCCCTGGACCACATGGGTTCCTGCACAGTAACACTTCATAATCATGAGACCAGATATCACCATCACTGCAGCAAGGGCATGGTTAGCAGCACCAACAACATGTACATCTGAAGCATGAGCACTAGAGAAAAGAAAGTTGCTTTATTCAGCATATGTGTTGAATGAAAACGACGTCCAGAAAAAATAGAGCAAAGGCCAATGGCCAGTCCATTGTCAAAGTTCAAACAGAGTGACACTGGCAGATGTCACCCTATGCATGCCTGCACAAAACCAGGGACAATCCACTAGGAGGGGCAACCGGGGGGCAGGCCAGGCACCGCAGGGACAGGATCAGGGCTCACCAGGGGAGTCAGGGAAGGGGTGGTGGGTGCTGGAGAGCCACTGACAACTGCAGTGGAGGTGTCTGACATGGTGTGTGCCGGCACAACTGGGGGGCATGACTCAGATGTCGTGGGTGCCGGCACAACTGCAGTGGACCCTGCAGATGGAGTGGACAGGTCCGCCACTGCAGTGCCCAAGTCAGACAGGGCGGTAGTGGACTCCACTGCAGTGCCTACCTCCAGGGGAGGAGAATGGGGAACAGGCAAGGTGGGTTGGACAGAGGGGGAGGACACCCTCACCACATCAGTGGCACAGACAAGCGCAGCGGGGGGTGTGGTGCTGGGAGAGCAAGTGGCAGGGGGAGAAGGCCTGATCCTCTTGGGGATGGTATATCTGTGGGTGGGGGAACCTGGGGCAGGGTGTGGTGGGGGCACCTGTGCAGTGGGGGCCTGAGGGATGGAGGACGGAGACCTTGTGCCTGAGCTGCAGAGCGGTGGCGGGGTCTTGCTCTTAGGACTCCGGGGGGACTTGCGGGTGGGGGCCTCAGTCCGTCTGCGCCTGGGGGAGGGTGTCCGGGGGCGAGGGGCACTCTGCTCCGTGTGGGTGGGCTTCCTCTTCCCCCGGGATGCTGGAGCAGCTTCATCGGTGGGGAAGAGGCCGAGGTCACAGAGGAAGAGCTGCTGTGACTTTGGGGTTGCAGGTGAGGCAAGGGAGGGTGCTTTGGAGGGAGAGGGAACTGAGGACTGCGCAGTGCATGTGGATGCGTGTGTGTGTTCCAGGGCCCCATCCCCTGTGAGTCTGGCTTCAGTCCCCTGAATGTGCGTGCGTGTGCGTTTTGTCATTGGCGTGTGTGTCAGTGTGCTGGATGTGTGTGTGCTGGTGTGTGCCTGTGCCGGTGTGTGTGTGCTTGGGATGGGTAAGGTGCTGGGGAGTGTGGATGGAGCAGAGGCAGGAGGGGTGAGGGACCGTTTGAGGAGGGACACTGCTGCCGTCAGGGAGGAGTCCATGGACCTATTGCCCCTCTGTAGGTCAGACATGGCCGATGAGATGCCCTCCATGAACGACACCAGCTGAGTCAACAGCGCGGTGTGCGCATGGAGGACACTCAGCATGGCTGTCTGGCCTACATGGAGCTGGCGAATGAGGTACACAGACTCCTCACTCAGGGCAGCAGGGGACACAGGGGCAGGGGCTGCGGTGCCTGGCCCAAAGGAGACACGCTCCCGGACATGGGAGCCTCCACGGACCTGGGGAATGGGAGCCGATGGGAGGGCGGTGGTGGTGCTGGTGGTGGCGGGGACAGCAACACTAGCTGGGGTGTGGTGGCTGCTGACACCCGCCTCCACAAGGGAGTCATCCTCCGAGTTGCTCTGGTCCTTAGCTGAGGTGGATGCTGCTGAGGACTCCTCGGTGTGGCTCCCCTCGCCCTCCGTGCCACTGGGTCCCTCCGACCACTCCTCGGCTGCTGACCCAGTCTGGCTCTCTGGCTCCTCCTGGTCCGTGGAGCTGTCCCCTTCCGTGGCCGTGGATGTATCTGCAAACAATGGGGAAACAGACAGACATCAGTCACCTGCACATAACGCACACACCACTGTGAGCACAGCACATCACAGAGCAAGCCCTGGCATCATTAGTTGTACATTGCTAAAAGTGCCCTAACTGAACAGGAGAAGCCAATTGTCAGTCTGATGCCAAGCATGGCACTCACATCCCACATGGCCTTGCACCCATCTGTCTGGTGTCTGTTGGATTGCAACACCCCAGTGTGGACACATGCACCAAGTACACAGTAGTTGGACAGTGCAGAGGACACGGTGTGGCATGTGGACATGCACACATCACAGCTCTTGCCACTGAGTCAGTACAGGTTTCCGAATGAAAGGGATGCCCAGAGTCAAATAGGAAATGCATGTGATGCATACCAGCGACAGACACCATGATGCACCCATGTCCTGATAGCCAGCGCCACTATGGTGTGCATGTAGCACATGTCACTCCCCTGCAGGCTCACCAATCAGTAGACACATGCCATGGCGGAGGCATGACTGCAAAGTCATACATCACTGTCTCAGTGATGTATGACTTTGCAGCCAGACAACAACACTCTGCACTGTGTCACAATAGTAGGTCATGGGGAATGCAAGTCCTGGAGCTGCACAAGTGCACATGTACATCCCCCCACAACACATCCTCTTAACCCTCATCTGTCCAGGTCATACCTATTGGACATATGGGAGACCTGTGACACTACCCTCTGAACCTGAGCCCCTCACACTCTGCTGTGCATGGGGAACAGCTGCCTGAACTTCACATTCACATGCCCCAGTCTGCATGGGCAGCTGATCAGACACCTATGTGACACACAAGTATCGTCTCCTATGGTCACATCTCCAGTGGCATGCTGAGCCCCTACCAAGAAACTCCACAGCAGTCCTGGCGACTAATCCACAGCACACTGACACAGAGGCAGACACCTGAGGGGTCAAATCACTGCGCACAATGTGTCAGCTGATACACGGGAGTGGGAGTACAGAGTGTATTGTATGGCCTGGAGTAGGCATGACTGTCCAGCCCCACATGAATGAGGGATGAGCCCTGGACTGTAGGCAGCTGGCTAAGTATGTGTGACACACATCATATACATACTCCTGGGGCCCAAACATTGTTCCCACCCGCAGCATGGGTGTGTGCCAGATACCCCAGCCACATGTGGTGGATCAGCTCAGCAATTGGACCACAGATCAAAGTAACACGCTGAATACATGTCAGAATACAGGCATTGTGTAAGCAATGGACCCACCCATGATGCCCACCACAGAGTCAGGGAAACAGATGCTGTCTCCCACCTTGAGTCAAGCAAACTGCAAGGACACAGTCCTAAGTGACAGAATTCCCTGCATGTAAGGGCCACACCTGGGTATCAGATGAGGAGTGGGCAGTGCACAATAGAGGGACATGGCTCCTGGACAACATGACTGCTGTACTGTGGCAGTTTAACCAGGCCCGAGGAGGGCACATAGCATGTTAGACAGAGTTCACAGTGCAGTTTTTGACTCACCCCCTCCTTGCTGCTCTCTGGCCTTCAGCTGCCCATCCAGGTCTGGAAAGACCACCGCCAGGATCCTGAGCATGTGGGGGGTCAGGGTCCGTGTTCCGCCCCTCCTGCGAGGAGGCGACAGCTTCAGCTGGACCCGTGCAATCCTCCGGGTCCGGCCCCGAAGGTCCTGCCACCTCTTTTGGCAGTTTCGGATCCGGCACTTGTAGACCCCCACGGACCGGACAGCCCGGACGATGTCCTTCCAGATCTCCTGCTTCCGATGGGCAGAAGCCTGTCAGGATGACAAAGTGATAAGGCCATTACTACACATGCAACATATCCGTGCATGACACAGTTGCATATACATGTCGCAATCACAGGGGCACATGGTGTACACAGGCAGTGCACGGCTGCCCATGGACAGTTTTCCAGAAGTCACTACATGGTATCATTGCATGGGGAGTAAAACCCTGTTCAGAAGCACTGTCACTGCACCATACCTGTCCAGTGCAAGTCACTACACACTATGGGGGGTGACAACTACTCAGTGAGCCTGCTAGCCAGTGGCGTGCAGACTCTCAGCCTTGCTAGTCAGACAAAATGCACATTCAGAAAGGCAGTGCACAGGACACTCACCTGCTCCCCTGGTGTCCCATACAGCTTGCTGTACTGTGGAAGTAGGCTGTCCAGCAGGGCCTGGTTCTCTTCAAGGCTGAAGGCTGGGGCTCTCTCCACAGTACGTGCCATTGCAGGGTCCAGAGGGGCAGAGACAGCAGCAGTGCAGTGGCAGATGTCGTCTTGGAGCATGTAGTGCAGGCAAGTGGGCTCTCAGGGGAACAGCCAGCAATATATATGTGCTGGAGAGGCAGATACTGTCCCTTGTGTCCAAAGTGATAGGTCCAAGTCGTTTGCATCTTCTGAATCTGGCCAATCCATGGAATAGCAGCACCAAAACACGCCCACAGCATCCTTCAAATCTTCAACTTCATGACATACATGATTTTGCAACATTGTTGTGGGTGACCAACTGATTTTCCAGCAACCGACTCGTTCGAAATTCGAAACGCGTCCGTTGCCAGGCAAGCCCATTGTCAATGGGTGCGCACCGATCGGTCCATTGCGGTACAACGCGCACAGGGGTACAACGCGTACCTGCACACATTGAAAGCAATGGGCCGGCCGGAGGCACCGATCGGTCCATTGCAGTTCAACGCGCACAGGGGTACAACGCGTACCCGCACACATTGAAAGCAATGGGCCGGCCGGAGGCACCGATCGGTCCATTGCAGTTCAACGCGCACAGGGGTACAACGCGTGCCCGCACACATTGAAGGCAATGGGCCGGCCGGAGGCACCGATCGGTCCATTGCAGTTCAACGCGCACAGGGGTACAACGCGTACCCGCACACATTGAAAGCAATGGGCCGGCCGGAGGCACCGATCGGTCCATTGCAGTTCAACGCGCACAGGGGTACAACGCGTACCCGCACACATTGAAGGCAATGGGCCGGCCGGAGGCACCGATCGGTCCATTGCAGTTCAACGCGCACAGGGGTACAACGCGTACCCGCACACATTGAAAGCAATGGGCCGGCCGGAGGCACCGATCGGTCCATTGCAGTTCAACGCGCACAGGGGTACAACGCGTACCCGCACACATTGAAGGCAATGGGCCGGCCGGAGGCACCGATCGGTCCATTGCAGTTCAACGCGCACAGGGGTACAACGCGTACCCGCACACATTGAAGGCAATGGGCCGGCCGGAGGCACCGATCGGTCCATTGCAGTTCAACGCGCACAGGGGTACAACGCGTACCCGCACACATTGAAGGCAATGGGCCGGCCGGAGGCACTGATCGGTCCATTGCAGTACAACGCATCACTGTACATGTGACTGGCATATGTCAGCATGCCTGTCTCAGATGGACATATGCCAGCCACAGATAGCTCCCAGGGAGTGAGGGGCACACCTACATCACGACAGCCTGTCCAAACCTTATCATAAGGCATGTAAGGCTGCATTTCCTATTGTGTGTATGTTGGTGTACATGTTGTGCTGTGGGTGTCACCTGTGGGCAGCCACCCCCAGGCTGTGCACGTGTTCATGGGGACAGGATCCTGGGTGTTACGTGTACGTGACCACTGTGATGTGCAACTGTTCATATCTGTGCATGTGCCATGGTCACATTTCACAGTGGTGTTTGTGTATGTCATGTCACATACCCCGTGAGTCCCATGTGGGACGGTATGTTTGAGCCAGGGTGTCCCAGTGGCACAATAGTGATGGACCTCCACAGTCTTTGTGCATGTAGTGTTTACAATGTCTCTGATTTCATGTGCACAATGGGAGACAGTCTCCACATCCACGTTGTGTGTGCATGGACTCTGATGTTGTGCGTGTGTGTCACAGACGTCCATGTCTGTCCTGCCGTGGCAAGTGGGGCCACTACCTGTGGGGGTCATGTTTGTTTTGCTGTGGTGTACACATGATACTCCAGGTGATGCCAGTGTCCATGTGGCATTACAGGGTCCCTGGGAATGTACCTGTCGTTGAGCTGTGGTGCCTGGGGCACATCTGTCCTCACATGTCACTGTGGGGGTTGAATGTGACACGGCAGCAGGAGATGGGAACTGTGACACGGCATCATGATATCCAATGGGCCAACCTGGGACAAATTGATGCCACCTGTAGGACCGTGTTGACAGATGTTGGCCATGTATGTACCATACATGTCCTTCCGGTACTGCACACTTCATGTAGTTGTGCCTCATAATGATGTATGTTGGGATCTTGAGTGTGTTCAATGCCGCATATGTGGGGTGACTGACGATCTTGCTTACTTCTCCTCTGCACTGCAGGGCTCCTGCTGTCCATCGGCCATTCCCAGACCTGGCAACGATGGTGGAACGGGACAGCATCCGACGGTACCGCTTCACCAGGCAGCTGATTGAGGATTTGGCAGTGCAGTTGTCCCCACATTTGCAGCCTGGCCGGCCGTATCCTACAGCGCTGACCCCCAAGGTGAAGGTGATGGCAGCCCTACACTTCTTTGCCACCGGTACCTTCCAACATACTGTGGCGACTGCTGGTGGGATGTCACAGACCATGTTCAGCCGTGTGCTCCGCGATGTTTTGGCGGCAATGTTGCTCTTCCTGAACCGGTACATCTATTTCCCTAGACTGCGACGACTCACTGACGTGAAGAGTGACTTTTATGCCCTGGGGAGGATGCCGCATGTCATTGGCTCCATTGATGGGACACATGTGGCTTTGGTACCACCACAGGCCCAGGAGCAGGCCTACAGGAACCGCAAGCACTACCACTCGGTCAATGCACTGGTGGTGTGTCTTGCAGACATGACCATCACACACGTGTGTGCCCGTTTCCCTGGTTCAGCACACGATGCCTTTGTGATGAGGAGTAGTCGCATCCCCAGGATGATGGCACAGATGCAGAACCAGCGTGCCTGGCTTGTCGGTGTGTACTGACTTTGTGCCATTGTGTGTGATCTGATCTGTAGTATTCCGCCCACTTTTCCAAGTCAGCTAATGTGCACTTGTCTGTCCGTAGGTGACTCGGGATACCCCAACATGCCGTGGTTGCTGACACCCCTCAGGAACCCTGTGACACCTGCCCAGATGCGCTACAATGAGGCACATGGTCGGACCAGGAGAGTGATTGAGCGGACCTTTGGTCTCCTGAAGAGCCGCTTCCGCTGCCTGGACAAGACCGGAGGGTCCCTCCCATATGCCCCTGCGAAAGTGTGCAAGATTATCATCGTCTGCTGCATGCTCCACAACCTGGCAGTGCGGAAGGAGTTGCCTCTCATCCAGGATGACAATGACCAACATCCGCCACCTGTGGAGGATCCTGGCCTGGACCACGATGCCAGTGACGATGATGATGGTGATGGTGATGTCCGCACACAGCTCATCACCAACTTCTTTAGCTGAATGTGAGTATCCTGAGGTGTCATGTCAATGATGTGAGTTGGCATGATGTGTGGGTGGTGCTCTGGTGCTGTTGGAGTGTGTCCATGGGCTACTTGACTGGATGTGTGTTGCGATGTGTGGTTACAGGTGGGCTGTACTCCCCAACAGTGTTGACATGCTAACTTGGTTCTGGGTGGGTATCTTGTAACATGTATTGTGCATGAGTTTTGCTGTTCTGTCCTGTACTCCATTGCTTTTGACTGTGTGTCATTTCTGTCCTTCACAGGGTACTTTCAGATTCGTTTGGTCAACTGTGTCCACCGACGACGTGATTGCACATCCAGGCTGGTAGCTGTTGTGTCCCTACAGGTGATGTGCGCCACACCCATGGACTTCCTTCCGTCTACAGTTGTTGACTGTGTGCCCGCTACCAGGTGGGGTTACCTTGCATCTGTAGTGGTTACGGCATGTTGCAACTGTGTAATAAACCTGTGCTTCACTTTGTGATGTGCGTTGTCTGTGGTCTCACATTTGACTGCCATTTGCTTACTGCACCTGTGGGCTACTTGACTACAACTGGGAATGGGTGTGGTGTCTGTGCATTGCACCGTCTTCCCTGGCAACATCAGTGTAGGCAATGAGTCAGATGGCCTAGGTGTGTATGTGTCGTGTAGCCCTGGTGGTGTGTCTCCCTCATGTGTGTCACGTTGCCTGTACTCACATGCCTGTGTTGTCCTTGCTGTTGCAGTTCGCATACACTGTGTAATTTTGCAGTTCATCATCCCCATAACAGCACCCACGTTGGAATCACGACAGAGGCAAGTATGGTGTATTAGTGTGTTTATTGTGATACATTTGTGTTAATAGTGCATAGGATGGGTTGTGCTGTACATGAATCTTGCAATCCCAAGTTCCTAGGTGAATTGAAAGTCCGGGTAGACAGGATCCCCAGTATCGGGGCCACAGTTGTCTGACACATTGGTCCAACTTGTACTCCCCATGCAATGTGTGGGAGTAGTGTTGCCGTCAACAGGGTGAACAGTCTGTGCACAAAGGCGAACATCCAGAACAGGTTCAGGCTTCCTGGGAGTTGCGCTTGGCCATCGGCCTCTCACTTTTCCCTCCTCGGACGACCCCTCTTCTTGGGGGGGCCCTCAAGTGCAGGCTGCTGCGGTGCAGGGGACTCTCCGCCAGAGTCCTCCTCCCTCCCTGTGGCAGTTGCAGTTTGTTCGGCACCAGATGTTGTTGGCACACAGGGAGGTGTGGACTGGTTGCTGTTCATCTGGCGGAGGCATTGTAAAATGTCCCTGTGCACCGCCGTCATCTCATGCAGTGCATCCCACTTGGACTCCACGCGGGACATGTGTGAGTCCACACGGGACATGTGTGACTCCACGTGGGACATGTGGGAGTCCAAGCGGGCATGATGGGCAGCCTGCTGCTGTTTAATGTCTCTGAGGAGCCCCACTACCTGGCTGAGCTCTCCGGTGCTGGACTGGTACGCATCAGCTATGCGTACCAGTTGTGGGTCGTCATGCACACCAGCAACGTCTGCAAGCAGCGACCTCTGTCTCCCACCCCTCCCACCACCCCTGCTGACATGTGCAGTGTGTGCAGTGGCACGCACAGATAACCCTGGTCCACCTTGGGGGTTGGTGGTGGTGGTGGTGTCCATGGCCCCAGGTTGGTCCAGGGTCACTGTGCTGGTGTTGCTCCTTATTCTGTCCATGTCGGCAGGGATGGTATTCGTGGTGACAGTCGTTGTAGGGGTGGGTGCAGGGGTGCAGCTGGTGGTCCTGCTGGTGCTGCAGCTGGTGGTCCTGCTGGTGCTGCATGTTGACTTGCACCGGATGTGCCAGGTTGTTCTTCATCGTCCGAGGAGGACAGAGGCTGTACGACGCCAGTGAGCTCGGCATCCTCTTGAGCCTGGGACTGGGACTCCTCAGCGTCTGCTGCTGTGTCCCCATCATCACCTGTTTTTGGGAGACACAAACAATGTATGTCATGTTTCTGCAGGCATCAGTGGTTGACACACATGACAGTTGTGACTGTGCCTCTGGGTGCGGGCCTGTACATTGCATTGTCCTAAGTCGTCACAGTCAGGGGTTGATATTGGTGTGGCACATTGTCCTGCATTATTTGGGCATTTCTATGTATTTTCTGGGGTGTGAACATGGTCTGCATTGCTTGTGTTTGGTTGACAGCCAGACCTCCTTCCCACCCACCCAGCCAGTCAGTTATCCCACCATGGAACGTGCTTGCGTTGCAGGGAGTGTAAGTTGTCTCTCAGGATGTCAGTCAGTGGTGTCCTGCTGTTTGTTGGTGCACAGTTGGCAGCAGGGCCTTGTGCTCCCCACAGCAGTAGCCAGTGTCAGCCATCTTGTGAGTCCTTCTCCACTCCCTGTGATGTGAGCATGGTTCAGGGTGGTGTTGATGGGACAGTTGTGGGGGTGAGCTATGTCTGTGACTACGACTCCCATCATGCCATTGCCTCCACCCCACTTGCCAGCATTCCCATACTTACTTGCTTTTGTGTGGAGTTCAGTGGGTGTGGGTGTGAGGGCAATGGCAAGATGGCTGACAGTGGTGTCCTGCTGTTGGTTGGTGTGCAGTACCCAGCATGCCCTTGTGCTCCCCACGACACAGCAACAGTGTCAGACATCTTTGATGGGCCTTTCCACTCTCTGTGGGATGTGCATGCGTGAGTGTGAGCTTGCTGGGCCATGCGGTGGGGGATGTAGGGCTGTGACTACGACTCCCATCATGCTATTGCCTCCACCCCCTTCCCAGCATGCCCATGCTTCCTTCCTTTTGACTCTGCTTCCCTGTGGGTTGGGCTGGCTGTGCTGACAGGATGGCTGGGAGTGTTGTCCTGGCAGTTGTTTGGCTAAGAGTCCCAAGAGTGTCCCTGTGCTTCACACAACATAACCCAGGGTGGTGGTGCTTTGTGGGATCTTGTGTTAGGATGGTGGGCATTGCATTCTACCAGGTGGGTACTGTGGAGTTTGTGTTGGGGGGGTGTGAGGGGAGGTGCTGGTGACTATAGTCAGTGCTGCAAGTCCCCCTTCCCACCCAGCCAGCCAGATATCCCACCATGGAACGTGCTTGCATTGCAGGGAGTGGAAGTTGTCTCTCAGGATGTCAGTCAGTGGTGTCCTGCTGTTTGTTGGTGCACAGTTGGCAGCAGGGCCTTGTGCTCCCCACAGCAGTAGCCAGTGTCAGCCATCTTGTGAGTCCTTCTCCACTCCCTGTGATGTGCGCATGGTTCATGGTGGTGTTGATGGGACAGTTTTGGGGCGGGCAATATGTGTGACTGCGACTCCCATGATGCTATTGGCTACACTGACTTGGCCAGCATACACAGAATTCCTTCCTTTGAGTGGTCTTCACTGTGTGTTGGTGTTGTTGTGGTGGCTACATGTGTGGATGTGTTTGTTAGTTCTATTTGTGCCACTGCCTAGCTGTAGTTGTGGTTTGTTTGTACATGTGTTGGCACAGTTGGATGTGACTTTTTTGATGGCATGTGTTGTGTTTATCTGACTGACATACACATTTTGGGATGATTCTGTTCTAGTTGCTGTGTAATTGCTATGAGTGCATGGTTTGACTCTCCCCTTGACAGTGATGTGTGTGTTTTGTGGCAGTTTATTGTGTACATTTGTTGTGTACTCACCAGGCTCTGGGATGTCCTCTAGTCCATATACGCTCACTGGCGGAAGGATGGCCCGCACCTTCTCCTCCCAGGGCCTGAGGTATATTGGCTTGGCAGGAGGGCCACTGCCGGTGTGTTGGCTGTTGATGTAGTCTTTCTTCAGCATGTCCCGTACCCTCCTGCGCACGTCATACCACCTGTTCTGGATGTCCGTCTTTGTGCGCCGACATGGTGATTGGGCGTTCACCCTGTTGATGATCCTCTCCCACATCTTGGTTTTCTGCGACATGGGGGTCTGTTGGACCAGAGTGCCAAACAGCTGTGGCTCCACCCTGAGGATCTCGTCTACCATGACTTCCAATTCACTATCTAGGAACTTGGGATTCTTCTTGGGGGGCATGGTGATGGGTGGTGATGGTGGGTGATGTGTGTGTTGGTGTGCAGGTGAGGGTGTGTGAGTGTGTGTTTTGCTGGGTGTATGTGAGGTAGGTATTTGTTGGTGTGCTGATGGTGTGTGGCTTGTGTGAGGGATGAGCTGTGGGTGTGTGGTTGCTTTCTCTTGGGTGCTGGCAGTGGAATGGCATTTGCAAAGGCTCATGGTAGTGATTTGTGTCCTTTATATAGACGGAGTTGTGGGTGTGTCCTTGTTCTCTGTCCCCACCCCCCCCCAGTATTTATTGGCTTGGTAATTGCATGTTTGGCCTTTTTTTGGTTGATTTTTCCTTTGTGCTGTTTGTGTATGTTGGAAACGTTCTTGTGACCGAGTCGGACCCTGCATTGGTCTCGTACGGTGTTTTCCGTTTCGTTCACGCTGTGTTTGTGCAGTTTTCTATGCTGCGTACGCGTCGGTCGCGGTGTATTGTGTTGCTTCGGCTCGGTTTTGTATGCGTGTCGGTCGTACGGCTTGCCCTCCGTCCGACTCGCTCGTGGATTTCGCGCCTTGCATCGTACTTAGCGGTTTGGAGTTCGCGTGTACGTTTCGGTCGGATTTGTTCCGGGTGCGTGTCGGTCGGTTGGATTCGCGTGTTTTTCCGGCCGGATTGCTGTTTTCCGTGCGGCTCGGTCGGTCGACTTGGTTTCGTTACGTGTCGGTCGGATTTTTCGCGCCTTGCATTGTACTTGGCGTGTCGGGCGCCACGGGTACGTGTCGGTCGGTATTTTTCCGGATCCGAGTCGGTCGGTGCTTTTCCGGCCCGAATCGGAATCGACCCCATAGTTGTTTAAAATATCGATTTTTAAATTAGTGTTATTTATTTTAGTATGTATTTTAAAAGTTTGTGGTATATTTTTTTGTATAAGTATTGCTTTTGTTTTTTTAATGTATGTGTTAAATTTTTAGTAGTTATTAATTTTATGTTAATTAAATTTTGCGTTTTGTAGTTCTGTAGCGGGTTTATAGGGGAATAGGGTGGGAAGTAATTTAATTAGAATAAATTAATTAATATTTTTTATTTATTAGTATTTATTTAATTTAGATTTTATAGTGTAAATTGTGGGAATTAATTTATTATTAATTAATTATTAATTGGTTGTTTATTTTGTATTAATTAATTAATTGGTAATTATGTTAATTGTGGTTTTTATTAGGAGCGGGTTGTGGGTTTATAGAAGAATAGGGTGGGAAGTAATTTAAATATAATCTCAAATTATTAATATTTTTAATTTATTAATATTTATCTAATTTATATTTTTATTATTAATTAATTATTAATTGATTGACAATTTTATTAATTAATTAATTGGTAATTATGTTAATTGTGTTATATATTTTTAGGAGTGGGTTGTGGGTTTATAGGGGAATAGAGTGGGAAGTAATTTAATTATAATAAAATTATTAATATTTTTAAATTATTAATATTTAATTAATTTATATTTTATAATGTTAATTGTGGTAATTAATTTTTATTACTTATTCATTAATTGGTTGTTAACTATTAGTAATTAACTGTGTCATTTTTGTAGGAGAGAGTTGTGGGTTTATAGGGGAATAGGGTGGGAAGTAATTTATTTTTAATAAATGTATTAATATTTTTTAGATATTCATATTTATTTAATTTATAATTTATAGTGTTAACTGTGGGAATTAATTTATTTATAATTATTTATCAATTGCTTGTTAATTATTATTAATTAATTAATTGGTAATTAATTATCTTAATTGTGTAATTTTTTAGGAATGGGTGGTGAGGTTTATAGGGAATAGGGTGGGAAGTAATTTATTTATAATTAATTAATAATTAATTGTTAATTAATTGTTATTAATTAATTCAACATTAAATATGGCAAATGTGTAATTAATTTGAGATGTAAGTTGTGGGGTGTATAGTGGTAAAGGGTGGGAAGTAAGGGGCTCATTACGATGGTGTAACGATCGCCACCGCCGGGCCGGCGGTGGCGATCGTTACGCCATCGCAACGTGAAATACCCCCGCCATATTATGATGGCGGTGGGTATCGCGGCGGACGCAAAGTCCATCCGCCTCTTTTCTGCCGGTCAGCAATCGTTACGATTGCCGGCCGGGCGGAGCTGGGCCACTAATATGGTGGCGGTGCCTAGCAGGCACCGCCCGCCATATTAGGATGTGGGTGATGTATAGGCCTATCCATGGCGGCGATGCCGCCATGGAAAGGCTGGCGGGGATTGGCTTTGGGGGCCCTTTGCGGGCCCCTTGGGGTGGTGTGGGGGGGTGCACTGGGGGGCTACCCCCCCCTGCAGTTCCCTGCACCAAGTGGTGCCTGCCACGTGGTGCAGGGAAATGCTGTGCATGCCCTTTTACCATCGCGGACGGTGCTGCAGCCAGCAGCACCGTCCGCAATGGTAAAAGGCCAGGATGCGCCCGCCAGTATGGCGGGTGCATCCTAATTGGGCCGGTGGGACCGCCGCACGTCTGGCGGTTGGTCCCATCACCGTTATGATGGAGGGTGGACTGATGTCCGCCCGCCATCATAATGAGCCCCTAAATTCTTTTAAATTAAATAATAACTTGTTAATTGATATTAATTTAATAATGTAAAATTAGTTATGTAAATTGTGTAATGATTTTTAGGTATGTCTTTTGGTGTTTATTGGGGTAGAGGGTGGAAAGTATTTTAGGTTTCATTAATTAATAATTAGTTGCTCATTAATATTGATTCATTAATTGATAAATAGTAATTGTTTATTTTTTTTTGTGGGTGGATTTTAGTTTTATAGGGGTAACGTTTGGTGAATAAATTAATTTTTATCTGTTTTAATTTGTTTTATAATTAATAGTAGTTTATTTCATAATTATTTATGTTAATTACGGAGGTACACTTTTTAATATTTTTTAGATGTGTGTTGTGAACTGTGTGGTGTTATAGGGTAGGAAATAAAAAATATTAAATTTAGGTAACAATTAATGTTTTTGATTATAATTAATTTCTATTAATTATAGTTATTTGTTTGTAATTTTTTTACAATTTGTATAAAATGTTTACATTTTTTAACATTATAATATTCTTCTATCTTTTGTCATTTATTATATTTTTATATATGTTTTCTTTATTTGTTTTTTAACATCTTTTGTATTGAAGTTGATATTTTGTTTTATTTTAATTTTGAATTGATTTCAGTGGGAATAGTAATTGTACCCCTCCGCTATCCAACACTTTCCCTACTGTTGCACTCCCTGGAGTGGGAATAGTAATTTTTTCCCCTCCACTATCCAACACTTTCCCTACTGTTGCACTCACTGGAGTGGGAATAGTAATTTTTACCCCTCCGCTATCCAACACTTTCCCTACTGTTGCACTCACTGGAGTGGGAATAGTAATTTTTACCCCTCCGCTATCCAACACTTTCCCTACTGTTGCACTCACTGGAGTGGGAATAGTAATTTTTTCCCCTCCGCTATCCAACACTTTCCCTACTGTTGCACTCACTGGAGTGGGAATAGTAATTTTTACCCCTCCGCTATCCAACACTTTCCCTACTGTTGTACTCACTGGAGTGGGAATAGTAATTTCTACCTCTCCGCTATCCAACACTTTCCCTACTGTTGCACTCAATGGAGTGGGAATAGTCATTTTTTCCCTTTCGCTATCCAACACTTTCCCTACTGTTGCACTCACTGGAGTGGGAGTAATAATTTTTACCCCTACGCTGTCCAACAGTTTCCCTACTGTTGCACTCAATGGAGTGCAAAATGTAAGTTTAAAAATTATTAGATATTTTAATGTTTTAATTTATAAGATAATGTTTTTTTTATTATATTTTATGTTATAGGTGTATGTATATATATATATATTTATTTGTACATTTATATATATTTATAACATTTTAAAATAAATTATAAATCTTAGTTTAATATTTTTTAAATAAATATATGTATATATATTGCATTTTATATATGTATGTTACATTTTTTTAATTACATTTATTTATTATATTTGTTAAAATGTACATTACATCTAAATACATTTTTTTAAGTTAATTTTATTATTTAATTTATTTAATATAATTTTTTATATATATAAAAAACGATATTTTGTACATCAATATTTTTTACATCAATATTATTTTTTCGATATTTTTAAACTTTACATTTTAAAGATAGGATGTCGATTTTCTTGACATCGATATTTTTGTGTCGATATTTGTGTATTGGGATATTTTTGTACTCGATATTATGTCATTTCCTCAGGCGGCTGTAGCCCTTTAAGGATGGTTTTGAAAGCCCAGAGCGCTCCTGGTGTCTGTCACTTTCTCCAGCTCTCTGAGGTTAGCTGCAATAGGTACGAGGAGGCTACACGAGAGAAAGAGAATGAGGGAATTGGAAGGTAGAGAAAAAGTGATTAGAGAGGAAGAAAAGGAGCGAAGAAGAGAAAGTGAATGCATGGATGGAATGAGAGAGATTACACAAGGAAAGGAAGGAAGTGGGGCTGGTTTGAACATTTTTGCCAGGTTTTCTTTTGGTTCTCCTGTCCGGCACTGGCTGTGTCTCTGCATCACATTTACTAGTGAATGTGTTGAACCCTGGCCGGTCTTTGTCATTCTCTTTTGATCTTACAATGTCCTTCTCTGTTGCTATAACTATCCATATGCCTTTCTCTCTTTTAATATGTCTCCGCCGCTCCATACCTTTTCATTCGCCTGCCACTTCACTCTTTACTTGGCCTGTACTGTCTGTGTCCAACCCCAGTTTTCTAAAGTTGGCCATCATAAAATGGTGCCTGTCTCTCATTATCACTGAAACTTGTCTTTTCCATGACCCTTTTGTGTGCTTTCTCGTTCTCTTTGCCTCTGCGGCTGGTCCTGCCCCTCTGATTCTGTCTCCTCTCCATTTGGTCATCCACTGAAAGGTAAAATGGCTAGATGAGCTAAGGCGGATTTGTCCCCCAAGTCTAGGAATGTGCTCTTTCAGTCCCTTCCAATCGCTCTTCCTGCCTTGTCCCTCTAGGGCTGCATTATACAAGTGGCTCACTTTCCTTCATTGCGCCAGGCGCACCTTTTAAAAGCTGCGCCCGGCATAACGACGGAAAATGCATCGTATTATGATGAATGTGCTGCCCCCAGGGCAACGCCTTCATGTGAAAAATGGAGCGGTTGCTTTGAAGCCGCTCCGTGTTTTCACAGTGCAGGCTGCAACCCGCCTGCACTTTGAAGGGGGAATACAGATCCTCTTGCAGGCGGGTGCAGTGAGTGACTGCACCCGCCTTCAAGGGGATGGATGGGGGTTCCATGGAACCTCCTTTCCCCCCTCCAGAGGGCTGCCATCAGGGAGCGCACTGTCAGTGCGCCTCCTGAGAGCTTCTTTGCCTCTGCGCCCGCATCTGTAATACGACGAGGGCGCAGAGGCAAAGGGAATCTCTCATTTGCATTGGGCACGCCCCCATGCAAATGAGGGAGTTCCCTCCGAAGATAGCACTGGCGCTTTATGTGCGCCAGCGCTATAGGTATTACAGAAGGGGTCGCACAAGCGTGTGCGGCCCTTTCAATAATACCAAAGTGCCTTGGGGACGCGATAAAGCAGGCGCAAACGCCCGTTGCGCCTCCAGGTCTACTTGTATAATATGGCCCCTGGTGTACATTTTCTGTTGCCAGAGAGACTCCTCAAGTCCTGTGCCCACTCCAGACTGCACAGAATGTTCTCTTTTTCTTGTCAGCAGGGTCATGAATGAGAGGTGCTCGAAAGCGAGACATGGTGGACTGAAAAGCCTCAGATCAACCCAGGACAGAGAGGAGACATGTGGTGGGGGGCAAGGGTGGTGCAGCCAGTCAACCTCTAAGGGCGTGCTAAGTCCTGGGTCCTTAGAACCTCTCTTGGAATTGGACACACATTACAACTGAACAATTACAACACTTTAGTAAAGACATTGTTTGGCTTTTTATTCCAGATACTATTTTTTGGAAATGTCAGTTATGGTTTTTCACAAAGTACTCACAGACACCATGCACATCTACCTAGTACTGACACTGATGGGTGAGACCAACCCTGGGCCTCAGAACGGCGATGGAATCCAAGACCTGTGATGAGGAAAACCAAGACTGGAAGCATTACCATATCTATGGTCATTGTCACAGTCCTTATTTTATTCAGGATGGACCTGCGCTGCTTAATAACATGAACTTATAGTGAAGAAACTAAGGGGCACATTACGATACCCGGCGTAAACAATTCCGCCAGGCATGGAAGCGGCAAAAATCCGCCCGCACACACCGCCTGAACACCGACCACGCCATTACGATTACACAAACCGAATACCGCCATCGGCGGAAAAAGCACACAAAATACCGCCCGCCAACGTCCGAGTCGGAGACAAACCGCCCGCCACGGACGGAAACACGCACGACAACACAAAACCGCCCGCCCTCACGGCCGACACACCGCACGTGAAATTACGATCGCACCGACATGAGCGCGGAAAAACCACAAATATACCGCCCGCCAGCGCAAACAACGCCGATGAGAATCGACACGGCAGAAGCCATGGCGCCCACGTACCTGCACAGAAACCATCCGCACACAAAACCAATAGCACACAACATGGCCAACAAGTCCACACAGCAAGGCACGCACAAATACACAAGCACAGTACATATCCCGAAAACACCCCCGGACAAACAAAAAATACAAAGGCCAGAACCCCAGACACAACACACCTGAAAACAACAGACCATGAGGACACACCCACATAGGTGAGTACAAAAGCAGCACTCCCACAGACCACAACCCCTTGCTACATTGCAAACCAGAGAGGAGAGGAGAGGACACAGTGACACAGCAAGGACAGCAGCACACCACAGAAACGCACACATCACAACCACCACCACCACCACCACCACCACCAAACACCACCACCACCACCACCACCACCACCAAACACCTGCACCACAAACCCCCTGCACATTACACAACACACACCGCACCAGCACCACAAACACCATGGCACCACAAAGGATGCCCAAGTTCACGCCCATGGAGCTGACGGTCATGGTCGACGAGATCATCAAGGTGTACCCACAAATCTATGGGAACATGGTCCAGCACACACCACTAGCCACCAGAAACAGAATGTGGAACCGGATCGTAGACCAGGTCAATGCAGTCGGGACCCTGCCCAGGAACAGAGTCGAGATTAACAAACGTTGGAATGACGTCAAGAGCCTGGTCAAGAAGAAGGAGGGCAAAACAGAGAGCTGGCTGCCGTCACTGGCGGAGGGAATCCCGCGCTCTTTAAGACCTTCAAAGCGTGGGAGGAGAAGGTGCGAGTCGTAATCCATCCGGAGATCCTCGCCGGATTAGCAGGGGAGTGGAGGCTGGTAAGTACAAACTAATGTATACCAGCACACCGCTATGTACTCACATGCACTACCACCATGCCACAGCTCCCAGGGACAAACACCCCCATGTCCAGCACACAATACACAACACATCACACACACATGCAACAGACACCACCACACACAGCCCAAACCGAACAACTGCAAGATGCGTGGGGACATGTGTACACTAAGCCAGCCACGTAACCACCAACAGGTCCCCAAATATGCCAGAAGCGCCACAACGAGCACCCACCACACCCATGTGTCCGCCACAGCTGCACCAACCGACAAGTAACAGGTAAGTGGCAGGAACACAAAGTGCAGTGGGTGGGACGGTGGACAGCCCAAGTACAACACACACCAGGCCCCAGTCCCACAGCACAGCAAGGAGGAGCATCCCCCACACCCCACACCCACGTGTCAGCCACCGCAGTGCACAACGACAGCCGAAAGGCAGACATCACGGTCCACAGCAATCGGTGTCAGTGGGTATCCAGCCACCCCCACGACCCACAACACCCTCCCACCCCCACAGACCTGCAACATGGAGCACCCCCCGCTTAGAGCCATGTGGCATCCAGTACAGTGCACGCACGAACAACTTGCAGGTGGGAAACTGGACAGGGCCGGATCACTGGAGGCATGAGGACCGTAACACGACCAACACATGGGACATGTCACGTAGCAGACGAACACGCAGCACCGCCCACCGTCACGAACAAGTGAACAATGTGCACACGGACATGAACAACAGACTCACACCCCACATGACCCATCACAGACATAGCAACACCCAAGGAGCCACGTCTGCATGCACAAGCCACACTGAATATAGTACCACACGGCAGCCACTGTGCAACTCATCACACACAACCGAAACACCATTGAAGTCCTGTCCATGTAGCCCCAACTGCCTGTCAACCACACACCCCACAACTACGCCTATGTAAGACAAACAACACTAGACGCAACAGAGCGGAACAACATAAATGCACACGAACACCACTGAACCCATCAAACACACAGACACACCATGCACAAACAACATACCATCCATCCCATCCGTCAGCCCCAGTCTCATGAAAGGCATGTCATCCGCACAGCTGCCACACATACAGCAGTCACGCTAAGATACATGCCCATTACCAACCATGTGCCAGAAGTCAATGAAGTGCACGACACACTGTGAGCAACAACACACAACATGGGCCACACCCCCCCGAGCACTGCAGTGATGCACATGGCACAGGGCAGCACGCACACCAAGGAGATGGGACAACTGCAATACGTTGGCTGGCACACAACCATCACTCACTCATAACGATGCGTCCAATGCCATGTCCAGTAATCACAACAGACAGTAAATATGCAGGCCATGTCAAGCATGCACACACCTCAAACCATGCACTGTCATGCTGCCACAACACATGTCACGTTCGGCACCCATGGCTCACAGCATGTACCCCAAAAGCATATTCCCTCCCAAATGCGAATCCGGGGCATGGCCCCCATGTTGCCATATGCGTTCCTAAGCGTTCCATTTGAACCCCAAAAGCATATTCCCTCCCAAATGCGAATCTGGGGCATGGCCCCCATGTTGCCATATGCGTTCCTAAGCGTTCCATTTGAACCCCAAAAGCAAAGTACAAACCAGACCCAGGATGGGCCAGGAGCCCGCATACACCAGAGTCACAATAAGTAGGGGCACAGCAACACACCCATCGGCATGGCCAATCCGTCCCATGCCACATGTGCACAGCACACAGTCCCATTGCTAAGCACACACAACTACAGATGCTACAGCCACACACACGCCTCCGGGAAACCCATGTACGAGATTGCACGAACTGTCAATGTCAGACGACAAATACATACTTCGCCAGGTGCAACACAATAACTAATCTCATACTCTCCACAGGTGACGAACTGCTGGATGCTGGGGATGGAGCCAGCAGCCAGCACAGCCAGCCTACAAGCCCCCAACGAGGACACACGGATCTGGAGGATCTGTCCTCCTCTTCGGACACGGACAACCAAGCAGGCCCTTCTGGTGTGGCAGGGCCCAGCCGCTCCCCAGGACCCCTCCTACCCACCAACCCATCATCCAGGGCTGCTGAACATTCACAGCCCCCTGCTGCCACTGTCGTTGCGGCCACACCCACGGTCATTGTGGCCACTACCACTGCCGCAACCGCCACCATCGCCGCACCGACCACCACCGCCGCCACCACCGCCACGTCTCCGCTGGCACCAGCCCCAGCGCAGGTGGTGGCCCGGACGACTGGATCCACCCTGGGAGCCACAGCGAGGACCGTGGTGAGCAATGTGGCTAGTGGGCAGGCCGGTGGCAGCAGGACTGGTAGGAGGAGCAGGGTCAGGGAAACGCCAGCCTCCCCTGGGAGCCATGCCCTGCCTCACATGGCCAGAGTCCTTGGGGCCTATGAAGAGGCCCAAGGACAATGGGTCCGGTCTGCCTCAGACACGCGTGAGGTGCTGGGGGTGTTGAGGTCCATGGACGCCCGTATGGGCCAAATCGTGGACCTCATGAGACAGCTGGTGGTGGCGGTGAGGTCACAGCCAGGGACAGCAGCTCCCCTCCGCCACCACCTGCCGGGGCGCAGGGTGGAGCAGCAGTGTCCAGTTCCCCTGCATCCACAGCCAGTGATCACACCTCAACCACCAGCATGTCGCAAGCAGGCACCCCCTCGCAAACGTGGAAGGGGCCGTCCGAAGAGGAAACAGATCTCCCGGGAGGACTTCGCACGCTCCAGTCGCAAGTGAGGCAGCCAGCCAGCCTTCCGCCAGCCTTCCTTGACCAGCCACTGCATTGACTTGGACTACGATCCCACTCCACACAGCCATCTGGATGGCATGTGTGTGTTGGACTATGGACATAGAACCAGTGGGTACACCCTGATCATCACGCAGCCATGACCGACAGCTCAATGTCACTGCACGCACCACTTTTGTCATCATCTTACACACAATCACATGTCACAGTTCGTAATAAATGCACCTTTTTCACTAACTGCTGTTTGTGCCCTGTGTTTTATTTGTACGGAATACAACGGCCACCTTGGGCGGAAAGGCACCTGATGCGTGGCATGGCAATTGAATCCGGAGGGCCTGTAGGGACCTAGGGGTGGGAGACAGAACAGGAGCACATTCAATGAGTGTGTCACACACCCATCACACAGTACATGTCAACAACTACAAGCAATGTACACACATCGCACAGAGCAATAGGGCACAATGCCACAGCCACCAACAGTGGCATACTACCCTGGCCATGGAGCGTTGACACACAGCACGCAGTGAACAAACGGCCACCCTGACACAGCACACACACACCTGCACAGATACAGCCACATCAGCCGTCGTACATGGACACTCACCGTCAAGTGAAGTAGCGGGCGATGAGCTGCTGCCGCACATTACCAGCTTCCTCCTCTCCGCTGTCCTCCTCACTCGAGCTGTCCTGGTCTGCGGGCTGGGGCCCTGGTTGGTCTCCGTCATCCACGATGAGGGGGATCTGCTTCCGAATGGCCAGATTGTGCAGCATGCAGCACGCCACCACTATCTGGCACACCTTCTGTGGGGAGTACGCCAGCGCACCCTCGGTGCGGTCCAGGCACCTGAACCTGGACTTGAGGAGGCCAAAGGTACGCTCGACCACACGTCTGGTCCTCCCATGTGCCTCATTGTAGCGATCGTCTGCTGGGGTGCGAGGATTCCTCAATGGACTGAGCAGCCATGCCCCATTCGGATACGCAGAGTCACCTGGGTGTGAGGGACACAGAGAACCGTTGCTAATCCAACTGGACAGGGGACAGCATCGCACAGCCAGCACGCTACACCACTCCACATACTCACCGACAATACAGGCACGATCCTGTTGCATATTGGACATCAGTCGTGGCAAGATGCTGTTGCGCATTATGTGTGCGTCATGGGCCGAGCCTGGGAACTTTGCACACACGTGGGTGATCACCATGTCCGCAAGGCACACCACTTGCACATTCAGGAGTGCGTGTGCTTCCTGTTGCGGTACAGGTGCTCAGTGGCCTGTGGTGGAACAAGGCCGACATGTGTGCAGTCAATGGCTCCAACGACGTGTGGGATTCTGCCAAGGGCATAGAATGCACCCTTCACTGCCGCCAATTCACGAGCCCTGGGGAAGCGGATGTACCTGTTCCGGTACAGCATCATGGCTGCCAGTACATCCCTCAGCACCTTGCTGAACATGGGCTGGGACATCCCTCCTCCACTGCCCACTGTGTGCTGGAATGACCCAGTGGCGAAGAAATGCATGGCGGCCATCACCTTAGCCGTGGGGGTGACAGCAGTCGGATACACCCTGCGGGGACGGAGATGGGGTTCTAACATGGCACACAGTCGATGCAGGGTTGGCCTGTCCAGCCGAAACTTCCTAATGACCTCCGTATCCTCCATGTCTGCCAGCAATTGGTATGGGCGGTCAATGTTCGGTCTCCGCCTAGGGACAATGGCAGAGGACACATGTCAAAGCAACACGACACATAGCAATTTCGCATACACATCACTGACATGACTGAGCAAGCACATGAGCCACAGCCCAGCTGTCAAGCTGGGACGGCACGGCCACAATACACTTACACAGGTCTCCCACCAATGGCAATGGCTAGTGATACAAACCACTGCCATGTGCATGCACATGGGGATCTAGGCCCCAATGACTTGCGGGCGTGCTGATGGGGACTGACTGCATATCCGTCAAGCGGCAACGCCACGGCAACATGAATGTCTGCTGAGCATGGAACTGCTTCCGCGGCTGGATGAGTATGGCACACGACGACGACGATGTGGGCACAGGCTGAGCGGCCAAAACAAGTGGGACCTGTGGCACGAGGGGATATGAGACAGTAGTAGGTGTCAGCACTGCACCCTATGTACAGCACTGTACGGATCACACCTCCCGAAACATTGACAGGTGTCCACATTGACAGCCCCATGCCAAGACGGCTGTGTGCTTGCAGTCACACGTCACAGGTGAGAGGTTACATTGCACGTGCCAGGTGGCAGACGTACACAGTGGGAGCTGGCATGTGTGTGCATGTGTCTCCTGTTCAGGATCCACCACATGGGCGCTGACTCTGTACTGACCATTGGACACAGCATGTTCCGTGGAAGGCTTGTGTGTGTGGGATGGTGGCACTGGATGTGCCTCCGTTGGGTGGGGGCCATGCACAGGGCGGGTACGTCGATGATTGCGCATTGTTGGTCACGGTGGGTGCACCAACTAAGATGTGTTGCCCTGTGTTCAATTCCTATGTCCGCATGATGATGGACTGTAGATGTGGGCAGACTACACATTGGTCGATGTGCTGTCTATATGCATGTGCCTTCACACCAGGCACAGCTGCCCCTGCACATGTGACCCCTGCTGGACTCGCTGCTGGGTCTGTGGAGCTGATGCACCTTCTGCGCGTGGGGCGGACAGCTCTCCTCACTTCCCTCATTGCGCATGTCATGACTTTGCCGCAGGTGACAGGGATCATGGAGGGCCCACATGTACGCGTGGGTAGGCTACACATGATTGTACACTGGTCGCCACCCCCAGTCAGTGTTTCGAATGGGAAGGTTGTCGTGCTGGTGGTATGTTCGATGTGGCGGATGGGCGGGCCTAGGTGCGGGCTTACATTCCGGACATCGGGGGTAGTTGGATTGGCGACTAGTTGCAGTACACACGGGACACGTCTCTTCCTTTCCACATCTGGGTCATCCCTTGTACTAACTGACAGTGATACAGTCATCTTCGCCCCAGCCCTCATGTCCTCCCCTCGCTCCCCCAATATGCATGCTCACCTGCGAGGCTAGCGCTTGCACAGGCAGCCCCAAGCTCGCACCAGAGAGGGCAAGGAGTGTATGTGTGGGTCCAGTTGCACGAGTGGGCTGTCTCAGGGTATGATGTGTCGCGGGACGCCGTCCACCTGCGTGGTGCCCCAAATGGAGACCCGGCCTGCATGGACTATGCATCACAGTCTTCGCCTTCCGGATCCACCACCTGCGACACCCAGTGGCTGTGGCTGCCCTTGCGGCCAGGCCGCGTCCGTCTGTGGCTGATGGCCCACACATTCACTCTTTGGCCTCTCTGGGGAGGGCTCGGGGTGGTGGCGCACGCGCTTGCACTTAGTCGCAATGGCATGTGGCGTGGTTGGTATGATGGGCAATGGATGGGATGGTGCGAGCCACCTCCCGTGACGTCAGTGCTGCTCGTGCTGTGGTGCGTCCCCCTACACTTCCATCTGACTTGTGCCATGCTAGACGTTGAGGTTCTATTGCCTGCGTGATATGACCAGGAGGAGCGCGAGGAGACCTCTCACACACCATGCTCCACTGCCATCCCGTGCCCTGTATCGCCTGTGCGGATTGACTATGTTGGGGTTACACCTGGTCGACTGGGGCTGTGTGTGCCTTGTCAGGGGCATGGCGGGCGCACAACAGGATCCAGCTTGTCCACAGAGGGTGGGCTGAGGTGCGCATGGTACCGCTTTGTACGTGTGCCCGGCTGCTATGCACACACGTGTTCACTCCCCCGACAGGTGTCCTCTCACAATGCCCAGGGAAGCGGTGGTGTACTGTTCATGACCCCTCCCAACACGGCGTGCTCCAACTTGGCATGTGCGCATCTACCCGTCGCACCCACCCACCTGAGCACTGCGTCCATACGACTTCACACGACACATGTGTGTCTTCCACAGTAGTGCTACTCATTTGCGTTGACATCCAATACCAGTGGACTACATGGTCATGTCACGACTGCCGTGTACTTCACATACTCTCATCCTCTCTCATTCGTACTTGTGAAATGAGTCAGCGGAGACAGTTTTGGTTTCAAACATTATATTGAGTCTTCTGTCCTCAGTGATGCAGTATAGTGGACACTACTGGCAGCGGAATACATGTTGAGGATATACTGAGCATGATTGCAAATGGGATAGGGAGTGGGGTTACATGTGATTGGCTGTTGCATGTGGGATGTGGGCTTCAGAGTGACATCTGCTTGGCCAAGGCTGTGCTAATGTACATTTACGTATGGCTGCGGAGCTGCGGACTTTGACACAGACGGTATACATGTAGCCTACCAGACCGCTTGGCATCATGGGCACAGTCCATCTCAGTTCCATGTGACAGGTTTGCTGCGGTTGTTCCTCATGCACGCGTGCATGTGAGATGACATCAGGGCATGTGCTTGCGTGCATGCAGCGGCGTGCCACTTGTTGTTGCACTGTGGTGGTTACTGGACATGTCACAGTCACTGGGGTCGTGTTGTTGTTGTATGCACTTGTCGTCCATGCAAAGGTCCTGGTATGGGATTCCCGGGGCGGGGGTGGGAAGGGTGCAGCACCCACAGACTCCAGGCGACCTATTCATGTCCACTGAGCGGTGTGTGTGTCCATGGGCGCTGGATCCATGTCGTGTCCTGGTTGTTCGTGCAGTTCCGTCCATGTGGGTGCGATACACAGAGCCCATGCCACTGCCTCCCACGATGCATGCGGTGTTCCTGGATGTGATGGGGAACAGTGTGCATGTCCCGGTCATATCCGATGTCATGGCGATGTCGTTGATGGTGTGGTTACAGTTGCCGGTCGTTTGGTATGGCTGTTGTGGTGGTGACTGGCCAGTCCGTGCGGAAGCTAAGCATGGGTGCGGGGTTGGACATCATAGGTCACTCGGGAACCTGCGTTGTGGTCCGACGTATTTACAGGTTGTCAGGTATGCGATGCCGTCCAGCAGGGCTTCCATGTCATTGGTGGTGTACATGTTTGCCAGCCAATGAAGCGGATGGTGGCTGTCAAGGTGTTGTTCGTAGGTTGTCCCTTGGAGGACCATGATGGGGCATGCTGGGTGACATTCGATGTAGCTGTTATCGATGATCCGTCGTGTGGAGGCACAGTGGTCCCATTTCAGTGCGGGTGCGATGTTGGCCACATACGCCATGCCCCCATAGGCAGAGCAGGCCCTGTCGTGTGCGTCCAGAGGGAGGAGTAGTGGTAGCAGGTCCGCCTTCAGACATGCCGGGTTGGAGAGGCATATCTCGACGGGATGCTGGTAGGGACACCTCCGACAGTAGAAGACGGGCATGACGCAGCTGAACAATGTGATGCGGTAAGTCAGTCGGTAACTTACGTTCAGCAGGGACAGGAGATCGCATCCCAATGTATGGCACAGGTTGGTTTTGTACAGCTTGAGCTGTTCGGCGTAGTTGGGTAGGTGTGTTGCGGTTGCCATTTCGCAGCGGTTCGTTGAGGTGGCGTGCTCCGGCTGTGTGTGCAGTCTGCAATGTGCACGCTCCGGGGTTGCTGTGAGCTCTGTGTAGTCGTAGGGAGACAGGACTTGTGTTCTGTTGGCTTGTTTGGAGGACACGGGCCCTCTTCCCACATGCTTCTCAGACAGTTCAAGGTCAGTGCTGTGTGACTCCTTCCAATTAACTTGCATGTGGCCGACATGGGGGAGTGTTTTCTTCTTTCTTCCCCGTCCGTTGTGTGCTTCTGTGATATGCGCTATCTGCCGTGTGGTCGGTCTCCTCGGCATGCCTGTGTTGGTCTATTCTTGGACAATGGCTGTATTCACCGGCTTCTGTCGTAGGGCTGTGGTTTGGGAGTTGGAATGGAAGGTCATTCAGTGCTGTCTGCTCTCCCTTGTGTGGGCGGCAGGCTGCCTTTCCGCTCTGCGTTGGGCCTTGTGTGTGGATGTTATTCTTGGGCCACCTGTTGTCGGTCCCCGGGCTCTTTGGTGTTCCGTTTTATATGTCTTGTTCATATGTGCAGGGTGGTATGGGTGTTTCTGTGTGGTACTGGCGTTCCTCTTCCCGAAGGGGCCCTGCTTCTCCTAGTTGGTGTTGCCGCCGCTGTGTGCTACGCCATGTTTGTTACACTGGGGTGTGTCCTGCTGTTGCGTGTCTTCACTGACATGTGTGCGTCGGTTGTGTGGCGTTGGGTGTTGTCCGTGAATTGGGCGTTGGGGACATGTCTGTGGCCGGCCTGTCACGTGTCATGTGCGTTCGGGGTGGGGCTGATGTGTGTGCTGCTTGGTTGTGTCCCTGTGTCTGTGTGCGACGCATGCATGGCGCTGCGGTTGGCCTCTGCGTTGAGCGCATGTGTGGCGGCGCCATCGGCGCTTTGGGGCCGTGACGGGGTGGTTGGTTCCTAGTCCCAGGTGGTGTGTACACATGTGTTCTGCGATGTTACGATTTGGCCTGTGTGTCATATGTGGATGCGATGGTGGATGTGTTGTGTACACGCGCTGGTGGGGGTTGTCCGCTTTTTCCGCCCTTGCACTGTGTGCGCTGTTTGTGTGCACTTGTTGTGTGTGTGCCTACCTGCGTCTCCGCGGCACGTTGCGTCCTTGGTGGTGCATTAGCAGGAGCATGGGGACGGCCTGCAGTGCTGGATTCATGCTCGGGGAGCCGCTTTTGCGTTGTCCGTGCTCGGCGTCCGTGTTACCGCTTCGGTTTGTCGTACGGTATCTCTTGGCCGTGGGAGCCGTTTGTTTGCGGCATCGTAATTTATGCGCCGGGCGGGACGTGTTTCGTCGGACGGTGTGTGTCAGTTAGGCTGCGCCGCTACGTGTACGGGCGCACTTTGATGGCGGATGGTGTTGCTGGCTTGCCGGCGGTGTTTGGCCTGCTTTTTGCATCGTAATTGGGCGGGCGTGTGGACTGCTGCGTGCCGGCGGTAACTGGTACTTTTTGCATCCGCCAGCACGGCGGTTGTGCTTCCGCCCGCCATCGTAATGGGCCCCTAAGAGAACTGTACTATAGGCATGCAATGTATGTGGATGATCATGTCTACTGTAGGGATTACCTTGATAGAGTTAATCCAAAACTGGAAATCGACTTGCGGTCCAGAGCCAAAAGTGAATAATCGAAAAAGAGGCCTGACGGGAAGTGCCATTATATTTTGGGGGCCCCTGTAAAAAAATATTTTGGGGGACCCTGTACCGAACAAATTTGAATTTTATTACCCATTTTACGGCTAATTCAATCCCATATGATTCCAATCAATATTAAATTAAAAGATAATGTTTAACAGGGTCTCAGAGAACAGCAGAAATATGTCTTGTTTGAGACCCCAAAAACTTTTCAGATGAAACTGGGTAGAGAGACAGAGTGAGAGGTACAGGTAGTTAGAGATGGAGAGAGGTTTACCTAGAGAAATAGAATAGACAGAGGTCAAACAGAGAGACAATTTACTTGGCCAGGGGGTCCCTTGGAAGGTGGTGGTCCTGGGCAATTGCCCACTTTGCCCATGCCATAAAACATCTCTAACAAAAAGTACACCAGACTGAGCAGTTCAAGAAGACTTCAAGCAGTCCTGGAGTTATGAAGTCAAATAAGAAAATAGCAGAAAAAAGTAGCCAAAGATAGGGGTCCTAGCACTGCAACTCTCACAGGGAACAATAGACCCTGAACCTAACCAGACACAAGTAGAACTCAACCAAAGTCACACAAAATGGCAAACATATCCCTTGATAAACAGGTAACATTCAAGGAGTTGCCAAAAACAGAAGCAGCCATTACAGCCAAGCAGGCTCTATTCAAATTCAAAACCAGAAATGTAACATTTGCTGATGTGTCCGATAGCTCTGGACAGACAGACGGCAAGAGGAACGGGAAGCTGCTATGGCGACAAGGAGTTGAAAAATACTTGCAACTTCCACAAAATAAGAAAGAAAAAAAAACGACCTGGATTATGAGGTCAGAAAGATGGCAAGATTGAGCAAAAAGTTCAAATTTCACTGAGTCAGTAAAACATGCACAGTCTGTGCATCACCAGTAAACTGTTCGGAGACAGAAAGTCAAAACGCCTGTGTTGACCTTTTGATCAGCGGTTGTAAAACAGGTATAGTCGCCTACTCCTGTGGCAGTCACTATGTCATTAATTGGTTCTCATCAGTAGGATTGGCGGGAGGCACATGTCTGAGCAAAGTTGGCAAATGTGTCTGTGGAGCTTGAACCCTACCCAGACTGCTGGTCAGATCTTTAGTGTTTTCCTTCAATGACACCAAATCGTACCGCGTGCTCTACGAGGTTTTACCTAATATGCGTTGTATGAGAGCTGCTGGTTCAATGCTTCTTGGGTGGCAAGTAGTCATGGATTTATCAATCTTCACATACGTCACGACAAGCCCATGGCAGAAGCAGCATGGAACTGGCATTAGTATAAGTAACTTCCCTTGGTCCCAAGAATCCTAAAGAGCCACTGATCAGGAGTCAGAAACCCCTACTCTCAAACAATACTTATGAATTAGGATGTTTTTTTTTAAAGTCTTTTTAGTTTTAGTGGTGAGACATGGTTGAGAATGAAGGACATTTCAAGCAGTGGCAAAGCCTTTGGGTTTAGGGTGTTTTATGTTAGCATGTGTATGTTTTTGGCTATGAAGTAAGTTTTGTGCTGGCACAGGTTGGGTTTAGTGTGATCCTATCTATCTCCCTGCCATCTGAGAGCCGTAGCCTAAGAAAGGTGAAAGATGTCATATTCCTCTTCTGTGCATCATTATACTTTATTACACCTCTGTTCATTAACTGATATGCAGTTAACCCCAAGATCATCTTTTCTGCAACCTGAACGTGCCAACACTGTTCAAATTTAGTGGAAGAATGATACGTCAGAATGTGGCTTATCCTTACTGTAACTTTTCCTGAAAAGACTCATAGTTTTGGCCATTTTCAGACTTGTATAGCCCTTATCTTAAATATTCTCTCTTGCATGTGCACTCTTTTAATGGTTCATGCACAGTTAAAGAAATGTCATTTGCACAAACACTAATCCGTAACATGCATCTCTAAAAGTCTGATCTCAAACCACGCTAAATGAAAATGCTGAAGGACACTCTCTCAGGTTTTTTCAATCGTATGACGGACGCGTGTGGTCTAGGAGCAGCATTCCCTCAGTTATTACTCAAGCTGGTTCAAGAATCTACGAGTCCACTGGAGTTAAGCTACATTTACACAGAGGCATTCAATAGGAGAGCGTAGGCGTTGTTGCTGGGGGGGTGTACACTCAAAGTGTGCCCTCACCCAATGACTAGGACTGTACCCTCAATGTGGTGAGGGTGGGTGGCATCTGATGCCAGACTCTGTCTCACAAGCCTTAAGACCTGTGCTCTGTTGGCACCGGCCTATAGATATGTGTAGTCTCCATATATGTGGTCTTTTAATTTGTTCATTGTGTGTGGTGTGTTACTCATGTGCTTGCCACTTGGTGTGGGTGGTTCACGACTGAGTTCGGGGTGAATGGTGCCCATAAAGGACACAGTGATTACAAAATGGTGGTTCTCATTTTGGTTGCCTTCCTCTTATTGTGGATGTGTAACCTATATGCACTTAATTTGGTGGTTCCTAGCACGAAATACCAATGGTGTCTGATTGGGTGGGACAATGTACATCTGCTCCCTTCCAGCTCAGTTTCTGCCTACAACAGTACCTGATCTCCCCTCTTCCTTCCTGTGCTGTGGTGGGAGTCATACAGCAATTTAACAATCCTGCCTTAAAGCAGTTACACTCAGAAAGAATACACAAAACCTTGCCTAGTTTATGCCAGCTCCTCTCTCTGCCTTCCCCTTGCTCTGTAAATGCAAAAGAAAATGTATGCTCCCTTGATTAGGAGAGTGCCTAAAACATGCACCTTGCTTTTGGTTGTCACTGGATACCTGCCACCACCCCAAAGGATGTTAAATACTTGCTCCATTGAACCAGTTCCTGTGCACAAGCCATTAGTCAGACCTTAGAACCTGCTGGTTGTTATTTCCCACTAGTCCAGAACTAGGCATAGACTCTGGAAAACATCTGCCTGCGGTGAGCAGAGGGGCAGCCTCTGGACAGGAACACAAAAAGGAAAGTACCGCTTACTGACACCGGTCTGGAGGAGCCTAGCCGGCCACATCTGTTTCCTAGAGTTTGAGGGCCTGCAGAAAAGCATTCCAGGATTGTGAATGTGACCTTATTCTGCATCACAACCAAATGATCTGAATTGGGTTCCTAATGAACATTCTCACTTGACCAGGATGTGTCACAGAGACAGTGCGCCCTCTACTGAGGCAGATCAGGAGTTTCAATAACTACTAATAGTTCCGTCAATAGAATATGTCCTTTGAGAGTTTATAACAGTGCCTGTCACAGCAATCTCAGGATAATTCAGTATTCTCGATTGGGGCAACCAGCCCCCCACCCCTGCCATGTGTAAAGTAGATGTCTATCTATATCTATAGAACGTGACACCATTTCACACGTTTGTGATGGCAGGTATGTGTCCTCGGTTCCTAGAACCAGCACGCTCATGACATTTGGGACATAAGCATTGTATTCGGTAATACATTGCCCAGGGATTTCTCACGACTGCCACCTTTTTCCTGAAATAAGGGTGCAATCACATAAGGAGCACGCAGCGATGTGCGAGGCAATACGCAAGCGACTAGGCGTCGCCAAAGACCTCTTCAATGAGGAGGAGGACGTAAGAGGATCGAATGTTACTGCAGATACAGCGGGTACACACAACGATAGTGCAACCCTAAAGCAAACACTAGGGGCCTATGAAAAGCTGCGCAAGAAGGAGATCAATCGCAGCTGGGAGGTGATTTCATTAGACAACTACATAGAAGTGGGGCGAGTCCCACGAGGACTCCGCATCCTGATCACACCCACTTACCAAGACCCACACCCCAGACTGTTGGAAGAGTGGTCAGCTCTGATGGCCTCCACATGTAAACAGATGTTGGGCCTTCTCTCAAAATAAGCAGCCATGGAGTTGGAACAGGTGATAGTGGATCTAAAAAGTATGCAGGATACTCTTGACAAACATCCTCAGCAAGAGGAGATACAGACTTTTCTCAAAGAGATGGAGGGCAGACTCACTAAATATGAGGATGAAATAAAAACAAAAAAGAAATGGAAATGTACTCGAGACAAAAATGACTATGCCTCAGGCCGAATTCTAACTTTCTGAAGAAAATATGATGGTGCGAGGAAGGAGTTCAGACGCACATATGCCCTGAGACAGCAAGAGGCAGCAACCTCAGAATCCAGCTCGGATATTTCAGACCTGGACGAGAGGCAATCATCTTTTGGCAGTGGTATCGCTCCTTTCACAACGCTGGAGGAATACCGTTTTTTACGGCAGAGCCAGGGACCAAGGCGGAAGCTACCAAAGGAAAAGAAAAAGGAGAAAGCAACGCCAAAGGAAAATCCAGAGGGGTGGAGGAGATAAAGGAAATCGAGAAACCGTGTGGGAAGGGAGTCCGGTTCAGCAAGAGAAACAAGTAATGGGTGAGGCAACTTTCACAGTTATCAATTTTTCCTCCCATACCCTCACTCCTGAAGAACAATCTCTTTTTGAATTAGGCCTCTGTTTCTGCCCCACGAATAACTTTGACTACCCCCGTACACGCATAGACATTTTCTTGTTTGCCAGAAAACTAAAACTTCTCAAAATCGATACTCTCAAAGGCTCAAGGGTGGTGCGAGATGGAACGATGACGAACAGTGACCCTGCAGCTTTGAACACACCCTCCAATCTCCTTTCCATTGGGGATATTGGCGGCCTGGCTTCTTTAAGGGCAATGGAACTGGGTAAAAGGGATTGGGCATCTGAGCGAGAACTCTTGGATGTCCTGGACCTGCAAACTGACAGGAGAAGTAGGAGCAATTTTAAACCAAAGTCCAGATTTAATCCCAACAACCCCATGACAACATTGATTCCTTCCATGAGGCAGTGATACGGGACATGCTTAAACTTAAAACTGGGAGCAACAATGGGGTCATGACTTACTTAACCAAAGGCCAACAAGCGGCACTGGAGTCCCTGAAGCAAGCTACCACCTTTGTTATCAAGCCTTCTGACAAAGGGGGAAATGTGGTGCTATGGGATGTTAAAAAGGACATGGCCGAAGCCAAGAGACAGCTAGATTTCTCTGGCAGCTACACCAAAACTACTGCTGGCCAATATGTTTCCACCATTGATTGTTTCCACAAATTGCTTTCCAAATGGCACACCCTTGGGCTTCTGAGTAATGATGAGCTTTTGCTTTTAACAGTTAAAAAACCTGTCTCTCCATGCTTTTATATGTTACAAAAGTCCATAAACACAGCACCAACCCACCAGGTAGGCCCATCATCTCGGCCAATGATAGTCTCCTTGAGAACACCTCCATTTTTCTAGATCACTTTTTATTCCCCTGTGTTTGTAGCCTGCCCTCGTACTGTCGTGACAGGATGGATTTTATATCCAAGGTCACGGACATCCCATGGCAATCGAGCTACATCATGGCTACAGTGGATGTAGTATCACTGTACACTCGTATTCATCATGACCTTGGCATCACTGCGTGCAAACACTTTTTCAGGGATAGACCCATAGCCTCCTATGACCATACCAACATGTTGCTCGATATGCTCCAGTTCTGTCTGGAAAACAACTACTTCTTACGCGGCAAGCAGTGGTACAGGCAGCTGTCCGGGACTGCCATGGGCAGCTGCTTCGCGCCCGAGCTACGCCTGTATTTTTATGGGGTGATGGGAATCTGAATGTGTTTGGGCTGAGAGCCTTGCAGAATACACCAAATATCTGGTCCAAATATATTGATGACATCTTCCTAATTTGGGATGGTCCCCAGTCTGTTTTGGATGAGTTTTTATTGGCTATTTCTGACAATGAGTTGAACCTGAAGTTCACCAGTACCACCAGTAAGAACAGGGTGGACTTCCTTGATGTCACAGTAGAAGCACTTAATGACACAATACAGACAAGCCTGCACAGGAAGGAGACAGCGGGAAACAGCATCCTCCATGCCAAAAACCACCATCCTCCCAAGCTTAAGAATAGTATCCCCTATGGGGAACTTCTCAGAGCTAGGAGAAATTGTAGCACACCTGAGGCTTACACACGAGAGGAAGGCAGAATGGTAGGAAGATTCCTACAAAGAGGGTACACACGTAAGGTAGTGGAGGAGTCCAGACAGAAAGTGAGTGGGGTGGAGAGGGAAACCTTGATAAACCTAGGCCTAGGAAGGATACCAAACCAGAAATCAGACTCATTACCACATATAATTCCGATTGCACTAGGGTACAGGCGATAATCAGAAAACATTGGCTTTTGGTCAAACTGGACCCCATTATTGGCAAACTAGTTACACCTAGCGCCAATATCACATACCGCAGGAGTAACTCACTAAGGGATATGTTGGTCCATAGCCTGACGGAACCCACCCAGACACATAGCAGCACATGGTTGAAGGAACTCCCAGGATTCCACAAGTGTGGAAATTGAAAGGCGTGCACCCACAGCACTAATGTCAGGACAGTTCCTTTACCCAATGGCAGACAACACAAAATCAGGCCTTTCATCAATTGCAACACTGACTTTGTTGTCTATGTGTTAATGTGTGTATGTGGTCTGAGGTATGTCGGTAGCATGATCTTTCCAGTGAAGAAGCGTGTTCTGGAGCACCTAAGGGCCATAAAGAATAATGATGTGACATATCCCATGGCTAGGCACTGCAACACTCTGCATGGCTCAACCAAAACTGAGAATTTAAAAATCTCATTTTTTGGAATTGACATGGTTCCCGTGAAGAGTCGGGTGGAGATAGGGAACGAGCACTAAGAAGACTGGAATCAAGATACATAATCAGTCTTAACAGCAAACACCCGGGAGATCTGAACCAGGACGAGTAACTCCATGTTCACTTAGGATAATACCATCTAAATGTAACTAGGGCTCCGAGATCTGTATTGAGGGAATGAACACCACGCTGCTGATTTTCTCTCTATCTCTTTTTTCTCTCTACTATGTCGGATATGTGGTTATGTGTCTGATTGTGTTTTCCGCCTTGAGATCTGGTAGATTCCACCTGAACTTTGAATCCCAGTTTCCATGTTCTCACCCCCGTCTTTTGTATTGTACGCAGGGGATGGACGCCTGTACTTGTCGTGGACATTTGGACTACTTAGACTCAGAATACCCTTGACACATGGTCAGCACACATACATACACATAATACACATATACATATGTTTATGCATATCTATGTTCACACACATGTGTCGTGTTCACTCCTCCCCTTTTCTCCTCTTTTCCTCTTTGTTTTCCTCCTTTGCTTTTCCTCCTTTTTCCTTGGTCTCTTCCTTGGGTATTGCCCCTTTCGTTATGTTTAAGGTCACTGGACCATCAATTTGTATCATAATGTGTAATGTGGGACACCCTCTCTGGGCAATAGGAGAGAGTATGTAGTAGATATCTCTACTTGCACTTGCAATTCTCTTCATATATCAATTTTTGATATTTTACCTTTTTTTATGTACATTTTTTCTTTTCGGGCGAGACACCCTTTATTTAATTTCTGGGATGAAAACGTTTTTTTACTTTTTTTCATTTAGACTATTGTAGTCTTTTTTCCCTTTGACTGATGAGTTTGTATTTTTCAAATGCCTAAGTCTTTTTCCTATGTTGATTGATTTTGCAACAATGTCTCACTGTATGTTTTAAATACACTGTCACAATGTTTCCTCCCCAGCTTTGACAAAGACCTCTCGGTCGAAACGCGTCAGCTACAGTAAATAAACTAATTTTGGACTTACCTGGAGTGCGGGCCTTTCTCGCGGCACGGCGGCGTCAGCAGGGATTTTCAAGCATATATATATATATATATATTATTTTTATCTTGGGCACTCCTCTAGGATGAAATCTTGCCTTTGAGTTTTGCTATGCTTAAATCCAAGTCAACAAAAATGCAAAACAGTCACACACACAGATCCACAGTATAACGAAAGACCGGTGCATGACAGAATGCATGTAAGTATATGGTATTCCTCTAGCGCAAACCGAGCCAAAAATGGTGTACAGGGACAATGACAAGCATAAAGTCAGCAAATGATAGGATAGGTAGCTGGGTTGTGGATGATTAATGCATTGTGGGTTCTTTAAAGAGGTGAGTGTAGGAGGGCTGGGTAGAGACAAGGGCGCAGAGGCTGGGTAGGTTTCTGAATATTGATTTTTATTGCTGGTAAAAATATACAATATGGTTTTTATGGGCCTCTCGAAGGGTGTTGATGTTGTCATACTTCGGTGTGGTATGATTGATGTTGGTTGTCTTTCCTTCTCTTTTAGGTGTCCTCCCTCAGGATGCCAGGAGGTCTCAGGGAAGAAAGAGTGGTAAGTATAAGTTGGTATTTTAGATCTATTTAATTCTCAGACCATCACCACACCCCTATTTTTGACTAAGTAGGGGAAAAATAATCCTATTTGGTAGAATCTTAATTTAGGCAGAACAATCATCTGTTTTCCTCATCTGAAGCACTACTTTGTGTTTTCTAGTGCTCAGGGGATTTAGGCTGGGGTTCTCATGTAATCTGTCTCTCCAGGTTCTGTGTGCCCCGTAGTGAACCAGTTTGCTCTCATCCGGTTGCCGTCACCAGACTAAGTAAGCGGTCTCTTTTAATTGGACCCTTCACGCTGTGCCCGATACATTCATCTCATGCAGTGGCTGTTTAAAAGATTCCCTTTTACAGTACGTCGTTTTTAGGTTTCACCCAAGATGTTAATGTAATCAATAAACACCATGTGCGGTGTATAAACAATATATAGAATGCCTTCACCGTGACCACATCCATCCCACACCCTCTCCCTCGTCACTCACCCGCTACATCGCAACTCTCCTGAGTTGTGGCAGTCTAATCAGCGCCCTTCGGCGGCGTCCACCACTCCTCGGTCCAGGTCTCCGGATTCCCGTTGAGGCCGATGGCGTCTTCCACTGACTCCGCTGCGTTGGGTGCTTTTCCTTCTGGTCGGATGCTGATACCTTCGTCCTCTTGGTTTTTCGGCTTCCCTCGCGGTTCTCTCTCAATGTTCTTCGGCGTCCTTTTCTCCTCCTTTTGGGTTCTCTGATTGGTTCCTGCCTGTTGGGGCCCACCCACCTGTCCAAAAACATAGCAGTCCATTGTTAGTGTTGTTGGTTGATGGTGTCTGCCCAGTTTAACCCGTGGTTCCTTTTTTCTCTGACAGGTGTTCCAGTCCCGACAGCGGCTGTCCATGGGGACCAGCGGTCTCCCTTCTGGTAAGTATGGGGGCTCCAGGGACGCATCCTCACAGTGAGTCTTCAACCCTTTCCCTGAATTGGAGCAGTTTTGGAATGGCCCTTATGGATAAGGGGATGTTGTTCCAGATCCTCGGCACATAAATTGAAAAGGCCCACCACCATTGTTTTTTTCTTTTTCTTACACTTCTTAGCCTGCAGTCTGAGGGTGTCCTGGTGGTGGATGTGCTGAGAACTGCTGTATTATCTTAGAAGAGGACAAACAGGCATGGAAACTCGCAGCTTCCTACCCTCTGTGCACTGTGTACGTTGCAATACCTAATGGTAATTAGGAATAGTAAATCACTTGAGAGAAATGTGAATCAGTTGTGCAAATGTGAAGAGGGGGTCCTGAGTCTCCCAAATCTCATAATCATTCATTGGCACTGGGAGGAATGGGGACCCTCTGAAGGTTTTAAGGGTTCCCTGAAGGTTGGGCTCTCCCTTTTTTTTGCAGTTTTATATAGCGCAAACTCGACCCAAAGGTATTGGAACGCTTTACATGAGCACCAGTTACATTACACAAAGACACATTCATTTTTGGAAGGCACAGGGAGATTAAGTGATTTGACCAGAATCACAGGATGTGGAGTCGATGCCAGACTCAATCCGGGTTCCCCAGTTCCAAAGTCGGCAGCTCTGGCCGTTACGCCACACCCTCTCCCCTTACACTGCAGGGGCTGCAAGGATCTGCGTTACGCCCCTGATGCGGCTTTGGATTTTTTATTTGGAATCACGGTTGCTCTGGCGTTGAAAATGCAATGTCTTTTGAGCATGAGGCCCCAGGTTAAATGAACTTCAGTAACCGCACATAAATGTTACATGAGAGACTGTGAAAAAGCACATAACCAGTGCCACATTTTTTCATAAAGTTTACAATCTGCTGACGCTCCCTCTCTGTTCTTGAAATGCGAATGCAGAAACAAATTCAGCATAATAGATGACAGACCTCTGCCTGCGTGAGCGGCTATCTGTTTTCTCACAGCATACATAGGCTGCAGAGAACTGATCTGTCAGCAGGATGGCGGCTGGGCGGGCCGCCATGTTTTCCTTACTTTTGAAAGAGTCATTGACCCGACGCAGGCCGAGATCAAACTCGGATGAACACAGTGTGGACTAGATGTTTTGGGTCTGCTTCTTCAGCATCTACGGGAAAGCTGTGTGTACATTTGTTTGTTATGCACATGCTGACTGCAGGCTTTATTTACAGATTAGAATTTTTTTTTTAAATCATTAAAAGCAATGCGAATCACTCTGGGGATGAACTACAATCAGGATGTGTTATAATCCAAACGGAAATACACTCTGCCAACATTTGGAAATGTTGGATTAATTGGACCCTGCTTTAGTTTTAAACTTCATTGTTTAATCGATTATAAATGACGGATGCCTTCCAACTCCCACCATCACATTATACACCCTTACTTATCTATGCCAAAATAGGTTCGTGCGCACTTTCAGTATGAAAAGCAGTTAAAAAAGCATTTTAATTGTAAACATTTTTAAATATTGTGCTCAATTACCTTGCAATGTAAGATAAATTGCTATTAAACTATCAGTATGTTGTGTTTTTATTTCGATTTTCGTTTTTTTAGGACAGAACATCAAAGAGACGAAGAAGGTCTTCTCTGGCTTACCCCCCAAAAACTCTTCCTTTTATAGACAAAATCACCACAGAATAAAATGGAAATCCCACACTCAGCATATTTTATTTATAAAGTTTTATATAGCGCGAACATGACCCACGCGGGTATCAGAGCGCTTTACAATATACAGTTATTAAACATTAGATGGTTGAGGTAGTATACATACATTCGGTATTCGCCATTCAGTACAAAAGAGGTAGATAGTAGTATATGGGTAGCATAGGTGACTAGTAGTCAACATTTGAAAGGATTTATATAGCGCTGGCTAGACCCGGAGGTATCAGAGCGCTTTACATGAGAATCAGAACATAGTTGCAGGTTACATCGTTACAAAGGTTACACAGTTATTAGTGCATAGCTACATAATTACATGTTAGGTCGAGACAAAATAAGGACATATACGCAAAGGAAAAAGCAGGCAAGGGGAGAGATACAAGGGGAAAGGGGGTAGGAGCAGGGGGAGTAGACATAGAATGAAGAGGGGAAAGAGGAGGGGGAGGGTGAAAAACACAGCAAGAAAGAAGAGGGGGAGGGTGACGGGGGCACAAACCGGTAAACGCGAAATAGCTGCATCCAAAGTCCAGTAAACTGTGATCCCAGGGGAAGTGGCATCATTCCCACATCTCTGTTGCGAGAGGCTCCCTATTAAGCAGTGGACTCTCTCAGAGGTGTCTCTGAGACTCCAAGGTCTACCTACTGGATCCTTCCCCAAAAAGGGGAGAGGGAGTGCTTTGGTAAGGGGCGCCATACCAAACCTCAACTGTGAGTGGCTCCCTTAGCGCAGTGGACTCTCTCAGGGGAAACACTGAGACTCCAGAGTATAAATAAAGGATGAACAAATGTGTCAACATATGATCAAATCAGAATACAGCACTATAAAACATCATATAATACCACCATCCTTGTGCTATCCCCCTAAATGAATATTAATGAATCTCCTCTGACCTCATGTCAGAGGACGTGTTAGCTTAAATCTGGCATAAACAACAGCAGCCTTATCAATGAATAGGCCTAAAGTGGGAGAGCAGGAAGAGGACTTAGAGGCCAACAATTTAACTTCCTTCGTACAGCATCTATTTTAGGACATCCCCATTCCTCACTCCTCATCCCTACTTCTCGTATTATTCCCCACTGAATCTTCAGGCCTGCATTAAACATTGTTGCAGGAACGGCTCATCAAAACATGGTGTTCCCCAATCCCTGCCATATGAATGCAGCACTGTATCTTAAACACTGTGGGGTATATTCACAAGAACGTGTGATAACTACCGCAAGAGTAGCGTAACGCAACTTTCAATAACGCAGCCTATCACGGGAAAATAACCCCGTGTCAACGTGGAATTCACAACAAGGCTGTAGCATGCGATAGTCACCAGATAACGCGTCAAATGCCAGCGTGTAAATCAACACCACGCCCAAAAAATGTGAAACGCGAGAAATCATGCGATGAGGCCAATCGCGGTACAAAAAGCTGCGAAAAGTAGCCTCAGGCCTGCAACTCCCACGCGTCTGGCGGGCAATTGCACCATAAAAACCACAGGCACAACACACCAGAAACAAGCCAATGCACGTAGCAACATCCATGCACCCTGACCCAGCGCAGAGGGCAACGCGAACCCCACAACCCCCACAGACCACCAGCAAGGAACAACTGGCTCGGGGAAGGCCAAGGAGAAAAGGGAGAGGAAGACGGGGTGCAGACCGCAGGAAAACAAGACCAAGGCCACGGAGGCGACAGAACACTACCAGCAACTGACCCACATGCAGACCACCTGGAATGCAGTCGCAGTGCCCAGGAGGCCAATCCAGGAGGCCAAGAGGCGCCGGCAGGAGCTGACAACCTAAACCAGGTACAAACCCGCTGCCAACAGGAAGGCAGCAACATCGACAGGAGGTGGCAGTCCAGCGCCACAGGAGGAGCAGGAGGAAACCCAGGCCACAGTCATCAGTGTGGAGAGGGTGCAAGGAGTAGGGAGTACGGACACAGCCCGACAGGACCTGACACAACAACAACAGGGTGAGGATCCAACAGGAACTGGGGGGACGGGGGGTGATGGGCACAATGGCACACATGCACAATGAGGTGTAACACACTGCACACCCACAATTACCCAGGGACATGTCCCCCATCCCCGTGGCACACTGCAGCATACACACATAGCAATCACAGCACATACCATGACAATGTGGCACAAAGTGCAACACCCACACTGCAGAACAGGGGACACAACTGGGTCCAACCAGGCACAGTAACAGAACAATCACATCGGACAGAGCAGGGAACTGTGAGATGCACATCTACCCCTACAACCCCACATCAACCATGTAGGCCAAATGTACACTGTCCCAACTCAAATAGCCACCACCGCCCAAACAGTCACAATGTACATCGTCACACAGTCTGCATGTCGACAAGAACAAGGCGCCAACACAATGCCAACATGCACCTCCCCTTCACAATGCAGAGGGACAAACAACACCTCCAGCAGGTCAGAACAGACAACCCATCAGTGATGCCCGAGACGAACACCACAGCTCAGACACCGACGCCATGCAACAGCCCATGGACATCCCACACAACCCACCACCAGGACCAGGCCAGACAAGCTACTCAGAGGAGAACCCAGCCCCTGCAACAGACCACACAGCATGAAGCACCCGCAATCACGGCTGCCTCACAACACTTCACCCACCCACACATGGCACCCCAATGCCAGGTGGCAGAACGCCAAAAGGAGGTGGCCCAACAGGTGAGGGTGTTGCCCAACCCATGGAATGCAAACTAGAACACATACGTGGGTGTCCAATACCCTTCAGGGACTCCCCACACCCCACAAAGGAGACCCACACCTCCACAGAGACACATGCACATATCATGTTGAACTGGCTATGGGCACGTGCGCCCGGCCCCTTTATTGGCAGGGCCACATGTACAGTGACGCCTGTGTTGGATGTGTGTGGGGTGAGTATAAGCCAGCCCGCACGGAGTGCTTGGTGCTGGCAACAACCTGAACAGTGGACACCAGTGCAATGGAAACAGAAAACACCAGCATAACAGAGTCAAATGCAGAGCAACATGGAGGGATCCGGAGTAAGGACAGAGGTCACCCAATATTCAGTCTGGACGTTCCTTGAGTTGCAGTGCACTGAGGTAGGGGCACTAGAGAAGAGCGCGCTCATGTGAAGAAATTGCTAGGATTGTGTCCCTTCGGGTCAGTCCTGATGCAGAGGGGTGTGTTACACCTGCATCAACTTCCTCATCAACGTCCCAGGTCTCCCACACTGCCTGAGGTGACAGTTGCGTCCGCAGTCCACAGCGCAATACCCAGTAATAGATCCGGGTGTGTAGCTTGACTACCACCACCAGTCTGAATTTCTGCCTTGGGGCTGTTGCCTCCTGCCCTCCCATTGTCTGTGCCCTCTCCCTTCCGCACACTTGACACATCTTCCTCATCATAGTCCCAGGTCTTCCCCACTGCATGAGGTGACATTGCTGCGCAACCTCACAACAGCACAAAACACAATCAGTAACGGACAATGGCTTGCGGTGCACTGAGTCACTGGCACCTGGAGTGCTGAGCAAGGTATCAGGCCGATGATGGCATCCACGACAGGTCTGAGCAAATCCTTAGGTCTGTCAGGACCACCTTTTCGACTCTGGCAGATGGCGGTTGAAGGTGGTCCTTGCGGTGGTGGCGTGTGCCTCCTGCGGTGATGCGACGTCCGGGCCGGTCAAGACTCGATGCCATGTGTGGGCCCTGGTGGCCCACAGTTGGGGCCGGAGGAGGCGGACAGCGCAGGGCCACAGACACATGGTGTTGATGACCACAACACCATCGCTACAGAGGCCACTTAATGTCTCAGAAGGAGGGGTCCCAGGCCTGACCAGCACAGAGTTAGTGGCCCCGGAAGCACTGCGGCCGGCACAGGCACCCAGCCACGGGACGGTGACTTGCGGTGCAGTCAGATGGGCCATGCGACTTGAGCGGGTCCCCATCAATGTCCGAGGTGTATGTTGCGGAGGGTTTTGGGGGACAGTGGAAGGTGTCCTCCAGGGCATGATGCGGAAGGTCTGATGTTATCTGGAAGCAGCAAATGGAGGAGTGGAAAGCGCAACCCTCCTTTGCACCAACAATTCGGGATCAGCTACATGAGGATGAAAACTAGCCCCTAGTCCATAGACTCAAACGTCACCAATGTACGACCAGTGAGTGTCCATGAATGTCGGGGAACACACATAGTGGCACAGGTGCTGTGAGGGCATGCAGTCTGCGATGATGCCGGTACACATATGTGAACTCCAAGAATGCCAAATCAAGGCTCTGTGACCTACTGGAGCGCAGTGTAGGCCGGAGGCAGTGGTCAGCAGTGGCCCACAGCCACGGGTCGTTGGCTCGCGAGGCACAGAGTTAGTGACACAGTGGCAGTTGTCGGTAGTGTTCAATCACCTCCGTGACGCTGATCCTGTTCCCTCCGGACTGCAACGTGTCATCCTCTTACGTCCCTCCGTGCGTGCGAAGAAATGTATTCTTCCTCCTGAATTACTGATGTTCAGTTCCAAATCTGTGATCCCACTCATGCGCAGCCTAGGCCAAGGGCAGTGGTCCGCGTAGGCACACAGACACGTGTGGTTGTGATGCCATGCACAGACTTGTTGCCACCACATCGGAGGGTGTATTGTGAATTGTTCTCTGCCATAATTAATGTTCACTGCCATGGTGTAATCAAGGCTCAGTTCCAAATGTGTGACCTACCTGACCGTGGTGTAGGCCTGAGGCAGCGGTCAGCATGGCCCATTCACCGAGTGTCTCCGGCATAGGTTGGATGGCCCCACCGGCCTGCGTTGTTCAGGTTCAGTGGCACCACATGTAGCAGGCTGGCGTTGAACAGGGTTAGTGGCACCACGTGTAGCAGGCTGGCGTTGAACAGGGTTAGTGGCACCACGTGTAGCAGGCTGGCGTTGAACAGGGTTTGTGGCACCACGTGTAGCAGGCTGGCGTTGAACAGGGTTAGTGGCACCACGTGTAGCAGGCTGGCATTGAACAGGGTTAGTGGCACCACGTGTAGCAGGCTGGCGTTGAACAGGGTTAGTGGCACCACGTGTCGCAAGATGCCGATATGGAACTATGCCTCACTGAACTGGGGGGGTCTGGTGCTGTGGCCGCTTGCCGGGATATGGGGTCACTGCCATTCATGACTCAAGACACAGTTCCACATGTGGGACCTACTGGTCCGAAGAGTAGGCCGGGGGCGGCAGTGGAGTACGTCAACGAAAAGGGAATAAAGCGAGCCGGTGTCGTGGCGGCCGTGATGGTCTCAGGTGGCTGCCAAGGTCTCGGGCCTCGGGCTTGTGGCTTGTGCCGGAATGTGGTGGGCCCTCCTTGACACACGCCAGTGTCGGAAGGTGATCAGTGTGGCCTGGCTGCGCAGGGGCTGGCCTGACGGGTTCGTGGACCAGCGTGCCGGGGTCCGGCAGGCGCACAGCATCTCAGGCAACTCCGCTCACGAGGATGGCGTTGGCCTCGTGGCGAGGTGGGAGGCGCTGCCCTGGCAGAGACGTGGGTCTTTCCAGAAGTGGCCCACGCCCAGGCCTACGTGGTTTTTATTCACACCCCTACACTGGCGTGGCGTACGCCGGGCCATCCCACTCCGCTGATGCTTTGGGGGGGCGTAACAGGCAACATTTCCGCAAGGTCCCCCACTGGCTGGGGTGACATGGTGGCGTCCACTGTCCACTACACTCCATACGCAAGCGATGTATGTTGCCATGGATATGGGTGTGTTCTGCATACTGTGAGGTGTCCAGCACATCTCCGGCACTGTTGGCATTGTGTACTTTCCCAATCATGGTTCTACTGCATCCTTCACACATGCCTGGTTGCCACCTCTCCCCACATTCGGCTAGTATGTGGCTGAGGTGCCATGCCGTTGCTGGCTCATTTTCACGGCTTGCCCATGTGGACATTGTAAGTTGTTCTGTCGTGTCTGGTGGGTGGGCATATTGTTGTGCCTGTTGTATGTGATTTTGTGATGTGAGCATTGCCAGAGTTGTGAGTTGTATGGTTGTGGTGTTGAGTTGTGTGGGGTGTTCATTTGCATATTGCCAAGGGGCTGTACATTTCCCTTGTTGCCATCCTGGGAACGCTGGTTGATGATGGACTGTCGGAGGATGAAGGTATCATGCACACTGGCTGTGTATTTGAAGGTGACATTGTTGGGTGTTCCACGGTGTTCTGTTGTTGCCTGCACATTGGTGTGAGACGTGTGCTTCCTGTTGCGGTGATTGTGTGCTGTGTCACCAGGGGGCACAGGTAGTACATGTGTGCTGTGTGTTGCCCCCAACACGTGTGTGCATCCTGCTTGGGCGTATGGTCCTTGCTTGGTCTCCAGCGGAACCTGCGCATTGTGTTGTACGTATGGGGACTGGGGTACCAGGGTGATGGTGATGTCCAGGACAGGTGTGGGGGACTTGGATGTGGCTGGCTGTGGGACTCCTCTGACTCTGGCGGGTGTTGGATGGGGGGTCTCAGGGGCCAACAGGTGCAGCCACGCTATCAGCTTTGTGTGGGGTGGGATGTTGGTTGTCCGCTGTGTTGTTGCCGTAGGCCTGTTAGGCGATGATGGTCAGGATGCGTAGGTTGGTTGTCCCTTTCAGCCTGGAGTGGAAGGTGACATTGTCAGATGTTGGGTCTGTGCGGCTGGTACGTTTCCTGGGGTTCCGCTGTCCTTGTCTGCGCTGCGTCTGTGTTGGTCCGGCGGGGGTGTTCCGGGTGTGGGATGGGGTCCTGGGGTGGTGGGGGTGGGTGTTGTGGCCCTCTTGGGTGTCCGGGCTGCATGATGTGTGGCTCCATGGCATCTGTTGCCCTTCGGTTGTGGCCCTGGGCTGTGCTCCCTTTTGTGGTGCTGGCTGCCGTCCGACTTTACACCAGGTCAGAGCAGGTGTAGATTTCCTGGTGCTAACGTGCCTTATCGCCTGTTTTGTGTTTTTATCGTGGATGTGGCTGGTCGTTGTGAATGTTGAGGTGTTCTGTTGTCTCTGCTTTTGTCACGTGAACGCCTACTCTGCATCTCATTAGCGTTATTTACGAGGGTCCTCTGTGGCGATGTTTTTGGCGGCTGCTATCGCGGGTAAACTGGTGCTGTGGGCTGTTAACACCGGCTTGTGAATGGGGGGTAAATTTATCACGACTTTGGCTGCGATGAAGTGCCATTCATTCGGCGATAGCTCCTTGTGAATATGCTCCCGTCTTTCCTAGCTAGGACAAAAGTTATGGTATTTTGCAGCATACAAAAAATGGGATTATTCCATGTTTACCACAACTTCACTGTGCTGCATTATGGCAGTGTGCTCACTATTTATTACTAGAATACCTATACCTCTACCTGGGCATCATGATTACAGCAGGAATGTCTTTTTGGCGCCCAAGTACATTTGGCACTGGTATTTTGAGACCAAATGTCATGCTTTCTTATCTCCAATGTTGTTGGCGTTATACGGCATACTTAGGCGACATAGTGAAAAATACACTGCATGAATGTGATGGCCAAGACTTGAAAGGAAGTTTGGCACTGGTTCCCCTGATGACCGATGCAGTAGGTGCAGCATTTGAGAGAAAAGAATTCTACAAACAGCAGAAGCGCTTACATGGGCGTTGAGGCCCAAACATCAGTGGGTAAGCATAGTGCCTGAAGAACAAATGCAAACTCGGTCATTCACCTCTCATATCATTCTGCAGCGACCAGTGTCCATGCTTCCTGGGCCCGGTCCCTCGGTCTTGCTGACAGCTGCTTGCTGAGATGTGACACCTGCATACATGCCAACATTTTAGGACAGGGACGTGGGAGATTTAAAATAACAAATCGGGAGAATGAAAATTCCCCATTGACTTCTATTGTAGAAAATGCAATTTCAGGTGGGAGACAGCTTAAATAAAGCCATTTTTGGCTTGAAAAATCGGTAGTCTCCCGCCTGAATCGGGTCTATTGGCATGTATGCACCTGGCCCAGCGACCATATTAAGGGAAACATCATTTACCCTGCAATCTTTACAACGACCAGCCTTTACAATGAGGTTGGTACCCTGTATGCGACGTTACCACTCGTTACTTTAGCACGCAAGTCATTACAACAACTTGCTGTAGGGCGCGCATTGTTGGACTGGTGTTGGATTTTTAAGTCCAACACCTTGCCTACTGTTGCATAGACTGGAGTTGGAATTGTAATTTATACTATTCCAAAGTCCAGCACATCCTAAAGCAAGTTGTTGTAATGACTTGCATGCTAAAGTAACGCGTGGTTATGTCGCACACATGGTACAGACTGCATGGTAAAGGCGTGCAGGATAAATGCCTGCAGGGTTCCCTCATATAACCCCATACTAAACAACACTCGTGCATAGCATGGTGGCTACAACTTCATCTACTTGGAGAATGCTGTGGTTCTGCATACGTGTGTCATATGATGCCAACAGAGAACTATAGGTACGGGAACTAGCCAATGCTTTAAAAGCTGAGCTGTTCTCTGCAATGATGCTTCCTGATACTCCACTTTGCTTGTACTATACTATTGACCTGATGCATCTGATTGATTGATCTTCTAGCTCACCGTGGGTATAGTGTTTTGATTTTGGTTGGTGTATTTATTAATTTTATGGCTATTTTTGACCTGCCGATTAGGTACCGGTTCAATTTCTTTTTACTAGATTGGTTTCTAATCTTGATATATTAATTTCTTTTCTGATATAACTGATTTTTTATTTTGCCTTTGTGACATTTTGGTGATCTGTGGAACATGGTTACATTTTTTAGATAATTTATTTGTACTTGCAGCTCGAATATTTTCTTATTAATTACACGTTCTCCTTAGACATTTATACTCTGTGGCTCCCCTCCTTCTAGCACTTTACTTCTACCCTACATAACACTTACTCAGGTTTTCCTGTTTGTAGGATCGGTACTGTTACTATCATGTTCTCTTTTTTTTTCTTTTCAAAACTGGCAGGATAGTGTGTCTGCAGGAATTCTCTTCTATGCACTGACTATCCTTTGGTCTGTGGTTTCAGCAGCCAGGAAGCTTGTGAGTAGGTGAAATCAATCTGCCTCCCTGAACTCTTGATGCACATTTATCTACAGAAGATAAGTGAACCCCAACTTTCATGGCAATTTTCTACAATACACTGAGTAGGTTGTGGTGTTGGCGCCAGTTTCAAGCTAGTAGTGGGTAACAAAATGCCAAAAGGGGCAGTTCCTCCCAACTTTCATCAGACTCCTGCAAGCTGTTTACAGCATAATACAATTAAATTAAGGTTCAACATTGGTGGAAATGCATATGCACCTGAAACACTACATTGCCTTGAATGCACTTACATCACACTTCCAGACAGGTGTATGACACTATTTTGAGAAAACCAATATCAACTTAGACAAATAGTGTCCAGAAAACATATTGACAACCTAAATATCGCAATTCTGTACTTAAACAGTAAAGACACAAATATCGCTAACAAAAATATTGCTGGAAAAAATATCTATACTACCACAATAATCTAAAAAAAATGAAGAGACAGCAAATATCTTCCATTCATTAAAACAGACGAAACTAAACAACAATCATGAAAACCAAATTATCAAAACCGGAAAATCGACACAATTCAAACTAAAACAAACTATATTATATCAAATATATATCTATATATACATATGTATATATATATATATATATTCACTAAAAAAACATAGGTTTCAGGGACGTTATAGTTAGAAATTAGCATTGTAAAAACCTTTGAAATTCACTGAAAAAAACCATAGGTTTCAGGGACATTATAGTTAGAAATTAGCATTTAAAAAACCTTACAAATTCACTGTAAAAACCACAGGTTTCAGGGATGTTATAGTTAGTTGGACATTTCACTCGTACAAAACCAGAGAAATTAGTTCGTTATAGTTAGTTGAGCTAACTATAACTCGCGCCCCTGCAATGCACTGCTGATGACGTCACATATTACATAATTTATGACATGGTCAGTGACATCACTGATGACATCTCAAATGACATCACTGATGACATCACTAATGCCATCATCCAGTGACTGTGTGTTTCTGTAAAGTTTAAATATGTTTTATATATATATGCCAAGGTGTATTGAAGAATGAGTGGGTGTATAAGTGTCTGAATGGATGATTTAGTAGGTGCGTGACTGACTGTATAAGTGAGTGATTAAATGTTTCTTACTGATGCATGGGTTAGTGACTAAACTGTGTGAATGTCTGTATCAGTTTGTCAGTTGGTGTGTAAGCGGCTGCATGGGTTGGTGAGTAGCTACATGAGTGTCTATATGGGTTATTGATTGGTTGACTGAGTATCTGCATGGGTGCCTGAGTGTCTGTGTGGGTGGGTGGGGGTGTGTGACTCTGTGCATAGATGTGTGAGTGGGTGATTCACTGGGTGTATGGGTTCAAGAGTGCATCTGTGAAGGGCTGTATGGGTGGGTGAGTGTGTGTATGGGTGTGTTGGTGAGTGAATGGACGTCTCAGTGGTACATGTGTAAGTAACTACATATGTGAAAGGCAGTATATGTGAGTGTTGGAGTACATAAATGACTATATGTGAGAGTGAGTGATTGTGAGAGTGGCTGTATGGATCAGTGTGTGCTTATATCAGTGATTGTATAAGAGAGTAAGTATGTGTTAGTATCTGTATGAATAAGTGAGGTAGTGTGTGTATAACTGTATAGGTGAGTAAATGGGAGTGTGATTGATTCTTTGCATGACTGACTAGGTGTTAGTAACTCTATGGATGAGTGGCGGTGTGTGAGTGTCTGTATAGGTGGATGAGTGCATATGATAGTGCTGTATTGATGAGTGACTGCATGTATGAGTGACTGTATGGGTGAATGAGTTGATGTGTGTGTGGACCTAGGAATCAGTGAGTGGGTATGTAGTAACTGGTATTGGTGTGTCTATGGTTTCAAAAATGGTAGTCTGTATTTTAGAGTAGGTGTATCAAAGGTTATATTAGGGTGTGAGGAGGTGCTTCAGATTATCACCTGGATGATGTCATCAGTGATGTCATTAGTGATGTCATTTGAGATGTCATCAGTGATGTCATCAGTGATGTCACTGACCATGTCATGAATGATGTAATATGTGACGTCGTCAGCAATGCATTGCGGGGGCGCGAGTTATAGTTTGCTCAACCAAGTATAACAGAGGAATTTCTCTGGTTTTGTACGAGTGAAATGTCCAACTAACTATAACGTCCCTGAAACCTGTGGTTTTTTCAGTGAATTTGTAAGGTTTTTTAAATGCTAATTTCTAACTATAACGTCCCTCAAACCTATGTTTTTTTCAGTGAATTTCAAAGGTTTTTTCAATGCTAATTTCTAACTATAACATCCCTGAAACCTATGGTTTTTTCAGTGAATTTCAAAGGTTTTTTAAATGCTAATTTCTAACTATACCGTCTCTGAAACCTATGGTTTTTTCAGTGAATTTCTAAGGTTTTTTAAATGCTAATTCCTAACTATAACGTCCCTGAAACCTCTGTTTTATTTCAGTGAATTTCAAAGGTTTTTTAAATGCTAATTTCTAACTATGCCTACATAGGTAGGACATGTGCAGAAAGAGGAAGAAAGGCGCAGAAAGAAGCAAGATAAATGCAGAAAGAGGCAACAGAAGTCCAGAAAGACGAAGAAAGGTGCAGAAAGAAGCAAGAGATATGCAGAAAGAACCAACAGAGGGGCAGAAAGAGGCCTTGTTGCAAAGTCATCCTGTGCCCCCAACTTTTTGCTGACTGGTACTGGTGGTAACTGACTCTGACTCTGACTAACCAGGCCCGGAGCCAGTGCTATGCTGAAAGACACTTAGAATACAGTGAAAACACCTACATACACTACGATACACTATGGGTTGGGGTACCCCTGTGATTGGCATGACCTCCCCTGTAAGGCCCTAGTACATAATAGGGCAGGGGGATTAGAACTACCTCTAAGTCAGAGGTGTAGAAAGAGGCAAGAGAAGTGCAGAAAGAAGCAACAGAGGTGCCGAAAGAGGCAAGAGAGGTGCAGAAAGAAGCAAGTGAAGTGCAGAAAGACGCAACAGAGGTGCAGAAAGACGCAAGAGAGGTGCAGAAACAAGCAAGAGAAGTGCAGAAAGAGGCAAGAGAATTGCTGAAAGAAGCAACAGAGGTGTAGAAAGAAGCAAGAGAAGAGCAGAAAGAGGCAAGTGAGGTGCAGAAAGAAGCAAGAGCAGTGCAGAATGAACCAACAGAGGTGCAAAAAGAGGCAAGAGGGGTGCAGAAAGAGGTAGGAGAGGTGCACAAAGAGGCAAGAGGGGTACAGAAAGAGGCAGGAAGGGTGCAAAAAGAAGCAACAGAGGTGCTGAAAGAGGCGCAAAGGGTGCAGAAAGAGGCAAGAGAAGTGCAGAAAGAAGCAACAGAGGTACAGAAAGGGGCAAGAGAGGTGAAGAAACAGGCAGGAAAGGTACAGAAAGAGAGAAGAGGGGTGCATAAAGAGGCAAGAGAGGTGCAGAAAGAAGAGAGAGGGGTGCAGAAAGAGGAAAGAGGGGTGCAGAAAGAAGCAAGTGAGGTGCAGAAAGAGGCAACAGAGGTGCAGAAAGACGCAAGAGAGGTGCAGAAACAAGCAAGAGAAGTGCAGAAAGAGGCAAGAGAATTGCTGAAAAAAGCAACAGAGGTGTAGAAAGAATCAAGAGAAGTCCAGAAAGAGGCAAGTGAGGTGCAGAAAGAAGCAAGAGCAGTGCAAAAAGAACCAACAGAGGTGCAGAAAGAGGTAGGAGAGGTGCACAAAGAGGCAAGAGAGGTACAGAAAGAGGCAGGAGGGTGCAGAAAGAAGGAAGAGAAGTACAGAAAGAGGCAAGAGAATTGCTGAAAGAAGCAACAGAGGTGTAGAAAGAAGCAATAGAAGTACAGAAAGAGGCAGGTGAGGTGCAGAAAGAAGCAAGAGCAGTGCAGAAAGAACCAACAGAGGTGCAAAAAGAGGCAAGAGGGGTGCAGAAAGAGGGGAGAGGGGTGCAGAAAGAGGCAAGAGGGGTGCAGGAAGAAGCAAGTGAGGTGCAGAAAGAGGCAACAGAGGTGCAGAAAGACGCAAGAGAGGTGCAGAAACAAGCAAGAGAAGTGCAGAAAGAGGCAAGAGAATTGCTGAAAGAAGCAACAGAGGTGTAGAAAGAAGCAAGAGAAGTGCAGAAAGAGACAAGTGAGGTGCAGAAAGAAGCAAGAGCAGTGGAGAAAGAACCAACAGAGGTGCAAAAAGAGGCAAGAGGGGTGCAGAAAAAGGTAGGAGAGGTGTACAAAGAGGCAGGAGAGGTAGAGAAGGAGGCAGGAGGGGTGCAGAATGAAGGAAGAGAAGTACAGAAAGAAGCACCATATGTGCTGAAAGAGGCGCAAAGGGTGCAGAAAGAGCAAGAGAAGTGCAGAGAAAAGCAACAGAGGTACAGAAAGAGGCAAGAGAGGTGCAGAAACAGGCAGGAAAGGTGCAGAAAGAGGGACAGGGGTGCAAAAAGAGGCTAGAAAGGTGCAGAAAGAGAAAAGAGAGGTGCAGAAAGAGGCAAGAGGGGTACGGAAAGAAGCAAGTGAGGTGCAGAAAGAGGCAACAGAGGTGCAGAAAGACGAGAGAGGTGCAGAAAGAGGCAAGAGAATTGCTGAAAGAAGCAACAGAGGTGTAGAAAAAGCTAGAGAAGTGCAGAAAGAACCAATAGAGGTGCAAAAAGAGGCAAGAGGGGTGCAGAAGGAGATAGGAGAGGTGCACAAAGAAGCAAGAGAAGTAAAGAAAGAGGCAGGAGGGGTACAGAAAGAAGGAAGAGAAGTGCAGAAAGAAGCAACAGAGGTGCTGAAAGAGGCGCTAAGGGTGCAGAAAGAGCAAGAGAAGTGCAGACAAAAGCAGCAGAGGTACAGAAAGAGGCAAGAGAGGTGCCATAGCAAATGGCAATGTCCTGGGGTGAGCACCCCGGGACATTGCAGGAGCTGGCCCTGGGGGATGGCGGTCCCCAGGGCCATCTAGGGCTACAGGAGGGGGGCTGCGTGGCCCCCCTCCCAACTGTTTAAATCCCCCGGGGAGGTGGTGGTCCCCGGGGCTGGGGGTCCGCAACGGACCCCCGTATTTCAATAATAAGTGCCCCCGGGGAGGTGGCGGTCCCCGGGGCTGCTGGGGGGGCAGCCAATCAGAATGAAGCTCGTGCTCAGGAGGGTTCGCAAATCCTCCTCGGTGCTCAGATATCGACATTTTTATTTTTTTAAATTTCTCAGGAACTACTGAACGGATTTACACCATTTAAAAAAAGGTCGCTTTCTGAACCGGGAGCTACCTTTTTGCCAAATTTGGTGTAATTCCGTTCAGCAGATCGGGCTGTAGCCGTGTCTAAAGTTCCTATGGAAATTAACATGGGGAAAACGCGTTTTGGGACCCCCCTTTTTTCTCGGTCCCCATTTGACGAATCACCCCGAAACTTTCAAGACAGGAGCTGACTGAAGCGCCCCATTAGTTTTTTAAATTTCACGAAGATTCGTCAAACGGCGCCAAAGATATTGGCAAAATAAAAAACGCTTTTTGAATAGAAACAAGGTCCTAACTATAACTACCTACTGGCGACCGCAAGTAGGTAATATATATATATATATATATATATATATATATATATATATTTATATATATATATATATATATGGCATCACAAAGTCTCCACATAAGAAACAGGGCTGCGCACTCGGGCTCGATTAAATCAATTCATTTATCCAATTCCAGGAGAACGAAAAAGACTAACACACGCGTTCCGGCACCCTGGCCTTCGTCAGTATATATATATATATATATTAACTCCACTCATCCGCCTCGGGATCCAGACAGACACCAGCACGCTCGGGTTCACAAGAAAACAGGTTTATTGGCAAACAGGTAACGCGTTTCAGCAGCCTCCGCTGCCTTTGTCAAACCTACTTTGGTTGCCATTTTAGTTACTTTTTATACATGTTCCTGGAGCCTTTCAGACATAAAGTGACAGTACAATGCAAAACTTAAAGTGATAAGCGCTTTCTTTTGCCATTCCCAATGAGGCTGACAATACAAACATATTTGGTGATTCTCTGCCGCAATATATTAGTGCAGGGTATCAACACAAACCAAACAACAAGGGCTCTCCAAAAAGGGGGGATTATTTGAGCCAACAAATTTAGCATTACCACCTTTACTTGCTTAAAGAGAGAACCGAGATCGAGACCGCATAGAGGGCAAGTGCCCAACGAGTCCAATCAATTTAAATGTTTCTTAATCACTTAACATGAAAACCTTATATCACCATAATATATTGAACTCCAAAATACAAAAACACAAAACACACATGCTCCAGGATTGAAAACACATTAACATATAAAATTCAGCATGAATGAACTGGATTAACATAAACTTTAAAAATCAGTTATGTCTAATGATTTTAGATGCTGCCAACAATCTAGATGGGTAACCTTCGAGAAGTCCAAGGAGATTTCTCCACAACATTACTCTCAAGGATATTTACAGATGTACATGCAGATCCTCTTCGGTGTTAAGGCCATTAGGGATCTTTGAATTAAATCTCAGAATGTATCTGGATTCTACTTGCCTCAAATACCTCTCTCTATTCCCTCCTCTCAGTCTTGCAGGAATTTGATCAAGCACAAAATATTCCAAGTTGTTCACATCACTATTGTGTGTCTGTTCAAAGTGCCTTGCCACTGGATACGTTTGGTCCTTGTTTCTGATGGCTCTAATGTGTTGCAGGATGCGCTGATGTACACACAAGATGGTACTTCCTATGTATAACTTATGGCAACTACATCTTAGTGCATATTCAGCAAATTCACTCCTGCAGGAGAGAGGTTTCAAAATCTGCCATTTGGTATCCGAAAATGGCAGAGGCACCTCCGTCGTGTTGACACCATAGGTGCAGGCTTTGCATTTGTAGCAATGCCTAAAGCCTCTACTCTCACTAAGCCATGTCTGTTGCTGTTTGGTCCCTGGGCTATTATTGACTAAATCCTCTCTCATTGATCTTGCCGTCCCGAAAGTCAATAATGGTCTATTGTGTATCCTGGGGCCTAGGATTGGGTCACTGCATTTCAAGTGCCAATGTTTTTGGAAAATGGCACGTTTCTTATGATGTTCCTCATTAAATCCTGTAATGAACCGTATTGTTTGCTCTGTATCAATTCGGATTTTTTTCTTCTTTCTACTGCCATCAGTGAAGATGAGTTTTTCCCTGGGTCTAGTGTTGACCTTTGCTCTCGCTGTGTCCAGTGTGGCTTTGTTATACCCTCTCCTTTTGAATCTCCCTGCTAACTCCATTTGAGCTTTATGCAGCTGCTCAGTTTCACTGCAGTTCCTCCGCATACGGAGATTCTCCGCATAGGGTATGCTGTTCTTTAGCTTCATTGGATGGAAGCTTCGAGCATGCAGCACAGTATTGCCAGCAGTGCTCTTTCTGAACGTTTTTGTCTGGATCTTTCCATCCACCACATAGATGGTTAGGTCTAAGAACTCTACCTCACTTTTGCTGATATTTGAGGTAAAATGTAAATTGAGGTCATTGCAACCTATCCTCTCTATGAAGTCTTCCGCTGATGTTCGATCGCCGCGCCACAGGACAAAAAGATCGTCTATATAGCGCGACCATAGAACGACATTCCTGGACATTTCAGTGGCAAAATCCTTGGCCAACACCTGCTCCTCCCACCAGCCCATATGTAGATTCACATAGCTGGGGGCAAAGCAGGTGCCCATGGCAGTACCCCTCATCTAAAGCTGGCCCATAAAGAAAAATTTTATTACGCAGACACCATCCTAGCATATCCAACAGCATTTCCGTGTTTTTGTACAGTGTCAAAGGTCTTGAGCTAAGAAAATGTTGGACTGCTCTAATACCGTCTGCGTGTGAAATGCTGGTATAGAGGGAAGTCACATCAAGTGTGATCATTAGATAGTCCTGTTCCCATCCTACATCATAAATCTTCTTTAGGAAATCCCCTGTATCTTTCGTATAGGAATCCAACTGTTTCACTGGAACTTGTAAAAAGTAATCCAGATACTTAGAGGTATTTTCAAAGAGACTGCTTATAGGAGAAATAATGGGACGCCCCGGAGGTACAGTGATGTTCTTGTGTACCTTCGGTATCAGATATAAAATGGGCGTGATTGGTGCTTCAACTTTAAGGAATTTGAACTCAGACTGAGAGATAAGTCCCACCGCTCTCCAATGCATTAAATCTGTGTGAAATCTCGTAGTTACTTCCTGCAATGCAATTTTCTCAACCCTAGCATAGCATTGCTGATCGTTTAGCTGGTTCATGGCTTCCTCCTGGTACATAGTAAGTGGCCACAGCACAACGTTACCCCCCCTTGTCTGCTTGTCTCACTTCTATGTCAGGACGTGAACGTAATTTATTCACCAAGCTCTTATAGCTGATCTTTGAGGAATGTGCTGTTTTATCCCCTTCAAATTGTGAATACAATGTTTTAAGATCCTGTACCACCAGTTCTGTAAAGGTGTCAATTGAGTCTTTTGGAACCATAGGCAGAAAAGTAGACCTAGGTCTAAATGGTGTTTCAACTCTACCGAACACATTTAAATCTTGCTCCCTGGTCAGTACATCATCTGATACCACATTCAAATCATTTCTGGATAAACTATCCAAATCATGTAACAAATTAAAATCCGAGATTACCAGATTATCATTGCTCTCTAGTGTCTCATGCTGAACAGGCCCCATTTTTTCTGCTAGTTGCAAAAAATGTAGCTAGCCTGAGCTTGCATGTGAACTTAAAACAGTCAATCCTCATTTGTACATAGTCCATATTTTCCGAGACACAATATGACAAGCCACATGACAAAATTTGAATTTCTCCTGCATTTAATGTAAGGTCTGTGAGGTTCACCACATTGCCCTCTGCATTGCACCCTGTTATTTGGTCTTCTTCTGGAGGCCCTTGATGGCGGCTTGACCTTCCTGACCGCCTGTTCTTCCTCTGCCTCTTCCGCCTCTGCGGAAGGTTCTTTCCTGGCTTGCTAGGGGCCTGAGATTTGTATTCCTGTCCCACTGTCAAAAACGAAGCTCGTCTTCTACTGATGGTACTTGGGTGGTCATTTGTCTTCCATCTTTGTTGTCAGTGTCTACCTCCGAGCTGAGCTCCGAGCCTGTCTCTACATTGCTGGATGCAGCATTTGTTTGCAAACTTTGTGATAACTTTTGACGTCGGATACCTTCAAAACACTTGGAGAAGGTGAAAATTTGACCCCGCTGGTAATCCAGCTTGTCCCGCTTAAATTTTGTAGCTTTGCGGTCCTTGATAACTTGTTCGTATTTTTTCACCCTCTCTTGCATTTCTAATTGCATTTTCTTTATTGTTTCCTGCTCCGGCAATTTGCTCAACTCGTCGTTCAAAAGTTCAATTTCTTTTAGAATCGTCTGCCTGTCAATGTCCGCATATTTCACTAATATCGCCAGCATCCTTTTGGAGGAGTCAGCGTTATTTTCTGCCCACTCCTTTAACATGTCCGGATGCAGATTTTCATACGTAGGGGCAATGAGAATTCTCAGACCCCTTGGTACACGCCCAACTTCCAGGTACCGGGTCAATGACTTGCTTTCCCACCACTTGGATGTTTCTCGTCTGGTGAGTTTTTCAAGCATTTTGAAAATCTCTTTATGCCCCTTAGGCTTAGTTGAAATGCCTTCTGTATTCGAACCGCTCGGTTCTTCAGCAACGTCGATCTCACTACACAACCTTTCAGCATCCGTCTCCCGTTCTTTAATCCAGTCCATGTTTTGCAACAATGTGGCCAAAATCCCTGTCAGTTACTGCGTCCCGCTCTGCGGAAGAATGCCGCTATTCTCTCTCCCCTTTCCAACTGGAAAACAAACGAAAACAGGCTTACCGCTTCCAATTCTGTTCTGCGGTGCCTTAATTCTCCTTATTCGACGTCTTCGGTATTCCAGTGGGGGGGCTCCGCGTTGTGTACACCGTACAACAATCTTGTTTCTCCGATTTACGCGGTGCGCCTTAGCGGGAGGGCGTGCCGGGATTCGACCTCGGAAACAAATTCAACATTAACTCCACTCGTCCGCCTCAGAATCCAGACAGACACCAGCTCGCTCGGGTTCACAAGAAAACAGGTTTATTGGCACACAGCAAACAGGTAATGCGTTTCAGCAGTCTCCGCTGCCTTTGTCAAACCTACTTTGGTTGCCATTTTAGTTACTTTTTATATATATATATATATTTATATACTTCACAAGTAGACGCCCACTCAGAAATCCGTTTGAAAAAAGCTTTTATTTCCAACAAGACGCGTTTCAGCCAATCCAGTGGCGTTGGCCGAAACTCATCTTGTTGGAAGTAAAAGTTTTTTTCAAACGGATTTCTGAGTGAGCGTCTACCTGAGAAGGATTTGTCTAATTTTGCCGGCTGACTCGTCCAGCTTCGATGCTCTACCCCTCATAGGCCCTAGGTCTCGTTTCTCCAAGTAGTTGGTGCAGAATATATATATATATAAACCATAGGTTTCAGGCACGTTATAGTTAGAAATTAGCATTTAAAAACCTTACAAATTCACTGAAAAAACCATAGGTTTTAGAGACAGTTATAGTTAGTTGGACATTGCACTCGTACAAAACCCGTGAAATTCCCCGTTATAGTTAGTTCAGCTAACTATAACTCGCACCCCGCAATGCACTGCTGATGACGTCACATATTACATCACTCATGACATGGTCAGTGACATCACTGATGACATCACTGATGACATCTCAAATGACATCACTGATGACATCATCCAGTGACTGTGTGTTTCTGTAAAGTTTAAATATGTTTAATATATATAGGGAAAGGCGTATTGAAGAATGAGTGGGTGTATAAGTGTCTGAATGGATGATTTAGTAGGTGCGTGACTGACTCTAGAAGTGAGTGATTAAACGCATCTTACAGTCTCATGCTTTTAACTTGCTGGCAGGTGTTGCTGTTTGACCGATAATAAAGGCTGTTTGGGGAAGCTATCCTTTGTCTGAGTGCGACTTACCTGTTGGTCACTCCCCACTGAGCGCAATGTATTTAGCGGCCGTCCTGCCGCTGAGTCTGCACCACTCCAGAAGCTGGGGGCCACGGAGCTCGTATACAAGGGGCTCTGAATGTGGGGCAAAGGATGTGGATTTTACCAGCCATACTTTCCAGGGGCTCATGTGAGAGCCTTATATTTGCATTTACTTTGAAAGCGCATCCATTTTGGGGAAAAGAAAGGACTTCACCTCCCATAAAGCAACGCATTGACTCATCCAGAGTAGCCAATCAGTGGCATGCGATATCGTTTTAAAAGTGAAGGTGATAGCCAATATGCGCTTTCTGACTGCATCATCCTTTGAAAAAGAGGACTTCTCGAAACGCGTCAGGACTGCAGTTTCATGCTTTTAACTTGCTGGCAAGTGTTGCTGTTTGACCGATAATAAAGGCTGTTTGGGGAAGCTATCCTTTGTCTGAGTGCGACTTACCTGTTGGTCACTCCCCACTGAGCGCGATGTATTTAGTGGCCGTCCTGCTGCTGAGTCTGCACCACTCCAGAAGCTGGGGGCCACGGAGCTCGTATACGAGGGGCTCTGAATGTGGGGCAAAGGATGTGGATTTTACCAGCCATACCTTCCAGGGGCTCATGTGAGAGCCTTATATTTGCATTTATTTTGAAAGCGCATCCATTTTGGGGAAAAGAAAGGACTTCACCTCCCATAAAGCAACGCATTGACTCATCCAGAGTAGCCAATCAGTGGCATGCGATATCGTTTTAAAAGTGAAGGTGATAGCCAATATGCACTTTCTGACTGCATCATCCTTTGAAAAAGAGGACTTCTCGAAACGCGTCAGGACTGCAGTCTCATGCTTTTAACTTGCTGGCAAGTGTTGCTATTTGACCGATAATAAAGGCTGTTTGGGGAAGCTATCCTTTGTCTGAGTGCGACTTACCTGTTGGTCACTCCCCACTGAGCGCGATGTATTTAGCGGCCGTCCTGCCGCTAAGTCTGCACCACTCCAGAAGCTGGGGGCCACGGAGCTCGTATACGAGGGGCTCTGAATGTGGGGCAAAGGATGTGGATTTTACCAGTCATACTTTCCAGGGGCTCATGTGAGAGCCTTATATTTGCATTTACTTTGAAAGCGCATCCATTTTGGGGAAAAGAAAGGATTTCACCTCCCATAAAGCAACGCATTGACTCATCCAGAGTAGCCAATCAGTGGCATGCGATATCGTTTTAAAAGTGAAGGTGATAGCCAATATGCGCTTTCTGACTGCATCATCCTTTGAAAAAGAGGACTTCTCGAAACGTGTCAGGACTGCAGTCTCATGCTTTTAACTTGCTGGCAAGTGTTGCTGTTTGACCGATAATAAAGGCTGTTTGGGGAAGCTATCCTTTGTCTGAGTGCAACTTACCTGTTGGTCACTCCCCACTGAGCGCGATGTATTTAGCGGCCATCCTGCCGCTGAGACTCCACCACTCCAGAAGCTGGGGGCCACGGAGCTCGTATACGAGGGGCTCTGAATTTGGGGCAAAGGATGTGGATTTTACCAGCCATACTTTCCAGAGGCTCATGTGAGAGCCTTATATTTGCATTTACTTTGAAAGCGCATCCATTTTGGGGAAAAGAAAGGACTTCACCTCCCATAAAGCAACGCATTGACTCATCCAGAGTAGCCAATCAGTGGCATGCGATATCGTTTTAAAAGTGAAGGTGATAGCCAATATGCGCTTTCTGACTGCATCATCCTTTGAAAAAGAGGACTTCTCGAAACGCGTCAGGACTGCAGTCTCATGCTTTTAACTTGCTGGCAAGTGTTGCTGTTTGACCGATAATAAAGGCTGTTTGGGGAAGCTATCCTTTGTCTGAGTGCGACTTACCTGTTGGTCACTCCCCACTGAGCGCGATATATATATATATATATATATATATATATATATATATACATACATATATGTGTATACATACTTATATATATCTCAAGTACACAAAATTCACACAATGGAAACATTCACACAAGGCAGAAGACTGCAAAATACCAATTTTGTTCATGGCAACAAAACTGTCTACATGATACGTTTTGGCCTCTCGGCCTTACTCACATTGCTTTCCCCACAAGTGATAAACCCTCCTGTCAGTAATAAACATAGACAAGGGCAACAAAAGATACATGCTATTGTAAGTACTGAGGGTGCCTTCTTAAAATAGTAACAGATAATATATTAGTACTGGTTGGTATCCGTAAAAACAAATGCTGAATCCTAGTGGGTGGAAGTATAGAATTTATTGTACAGTTAATTAAAACTCACAATATAAAAAAACATTAAACGTTGATATTAAAATTATGTTCAGCCTTATCTCTGTACGATTACATTTAAAAAAATAAATTAAAAAAATTAAAAATTTCTCTTGAATAAAAAAATCATATCGATCTCAATTTCATTTACTGTGCAGTCCATTTCAAGGGTAATAAAGTGCATGTGCTTCAGAGTACAGGTCTTAATTTTCACGAGCCTAATTCTAGACAGACTGCCTCTGTAATTAATAAAATGTTATAGCTGCATGCTATTCTTCCTGCACTTTTTTTATTAAGTCTTAAGTCTGCTAGCCACTATGTCGAAATACTTTGTTAGTCGGCAGTTTAATTGAGTTTCCTCTGGATTAAAACACAGCTTCACAGCCTGCCTGCAGCTTCTTATGCCCTTTTCGTTCCATATTATCCTAGTGGGTGGAGGAAAATTATCAATATTTCACATGTGTATTTGTTTAAAACATATACAACATCGTGAAATACAGGAAAAAAAGTTAATTCCTAAATACATAATAAATTTACATACATAACAGCAAGAAATTATCATTGCACACCCAATAACTTACATCAATAAAATAAAACAACACTTATGATTTCATAGCTAAAGTTGTGGTAAGTGAAATGATGGTGTAAAAAAAATCTCAAAAATAGTATTGATAAAAAAAAAACGTGCAAAAGATAAACAAGAGAAAAAAAGAACAGCCAATAAGACCTCAATTAAACAAGGAATCCATCCAGAACACTAAAAATAAAAGAAGTTCTCCAGGAAAACTGAAAAATCAAGGAACAAGTGAAAAATGATTTTGGTTAAAAAATAACCAAGTAGTTTCATTAGAAAAAAATAAATAGATGCATCTAGGTTAAAAATAAAGTTTGACATCTGGAAAAAAAACCTGTGAAGGTAACAACTTGAAACCCACCACAGTAGAAAAGTATTAAAAACAGTGTTAACTACATACAAAACACATAGAAAATACATATACATATTAACATTTATAATTAGGTTTATCGTACTACTTTAAATAAACTTACACATACTACACTAACAAATAACACACTAAAATAAAAATCTATAACAAAGACGAGCCAAATAACTCTTTACACCCCCCATCACTAAACCCTTAGAAAATAAATATAAAATTGTTTGATCGGAATCGGCGACCAGCAACGGGAAACTGTGACTGAGCTATGAACAGCCCAAAATGATGAAGACAGACTCAGAAATCAAAGAAACTGAAAAGCAAAAATAAAAAAACTTGCATCTCATAGGAACCATTGTAATAAAATGTATTTAATTTCTTAATGTGAAAAACAATATCTGTTTCTGCATACAAAATGTACACAAATGCTAAATATATGTATTAAAAAATACTGTTAAAAATAAATGTTTCAGTACCTTTTAATGTATAGTAAGATTTACAAAATGATGTGAAAAAATAACTTGTTTGATAATAATTACTATACAGTATATTTAAAATTTATTTAAAACAAGCACTGGCATAGCCAATAGGTCTCGCCTGTGGGACCTTATAAGTGTTTAGCCGTGCAGCATATTATCCTGTTAATAATCCGGTCATTCCAAATGAACAAAAACATGAGAATTATGCCTTGCTTAAAAAGATATGTGTCCTAGTTTATACTGTTGCCCACACCCCACAAGTCCCTTTATTTTACAAAATAATTCCTTAATAACATATAGTATGTCACACACCAGAGTTCCGTTAAGACATATGTCTCCTTTCTTTGAAAACATGTTTTCACGTATTAATCCTGACGCATGTGTGTCCTGTCTGAACAGGTTAAAATCACACACCACAAACCATTGTGGTATTAGCCAAAATGACACGTCTTGAGAAATGATGTGTAGACTTGCCGAACACTAAGCTATATATACATCTTAGCCCTTCTTAGCAATAAAATCCCAAAAGCCCCATCATCAGAAAGAATGGCTAAGTATGGTACAAATAAACCATCCTGGCAGAAATATTCAGCTCAATACCGTGAGCCATCTGGAGCTTAATCGTGTCATCAAGTGATAGCCAAGGCAATCTGAATTAGCATCTCCTGTTATCCACATATGCCCAGTTGCACAAAAAGCAACTTCTATTGTTTAAAAACAATGCAGTCATACCGTACGGACACAGTAAATAAATGCGTGTGTCCTGTATCTGCCAAAAGCTGAATGACGACACCACAAGTGATTTAAATGTTTCACCGTGCAGTGATCTACAAAAATGGAAAACAGACCAACCTCCAAAACGATTTGTCATGTAGCTCTCGTCTGGATACAAAACAACTTCCTTACAAGGATGAGCTGACAAACGTAGTTTTACCGCCATCTTAGAATGGTGTTTAAACCAATGGCATGTTAAAGGCTAAAATATATGTTGTATGATTAAATCTGCATTTACAATTAACATCAAATTCACATTCATCCACAAATGGACCATGTCTCCGCTGCCAGTACACACTGTCCTACCTAGATGCACACAATCATGTACTCACGCATTGCTCCACGAGTGACCTGAAACTCCAAATTTTTCACCACTAACAAAAAAAACAGTAAGTTTCTACAAATCCCTGGAGGGGTCATATAGTAAGAACGTAGTAGTCCTAAAAGAAAAAATGAAATATTGAGTGGCATGGACTGGTTGGTAGAGGTGGAGGAGGGCATGGGATGAAAGGGTGGGGAAGCTAGATGAAATGGTCGGGGAGCAAGATGAAGCAGCGACGGAGCGTGTGGGGGATCGAAATTATGCCTGGGGTTGTAAAAGCGGCGATATGAAATCCTGCCTATAAGAAATGTTCGTGATCTAAATGAAAAAAAAGTTTCAAAGACACGACATTAAATGGCACAAGTGGAAGCAGGCAAGTCCTTCAGCAATACTCCATGGGAGTTAATAATTGAGAAAAGGTGGGACAAGCAGGAAGCATTATCCAATTAGAAGCAACGTTTTTTAAAGGACACTGACAAAAGCCAATCAAAAGCGGGGGGTCTAAGCTCACAGAGTGAACACAGCATGTCTCAAAGACAGCGTATCCGCACTGCCTAGGCTTGACCTAAAAATGTACAACTGCAAATAAAATGTAAGTACACTACAACTATCTCATACTTAAATGTTAAAATATTTTTAAAAACATGCAAACAGTATTGTTAATAAAGAAAATGTTACAGTAAACTTGTTATAAATGTAAAAAAGAGAGGGTTTATATTAAAAGACATGGCTCAAAAATGTGTATAATGTATATGATAAAAAATGTAAATGTATAAATTACTGTAACTATTTAAGGTACAAAATAAGAAATACAAAGAAACATTAACACTTTATGTATATCACATATATTATTCTCAGTAAAAACCTATTCACACTGGGGAAATAGTCATAATTTGGAAAGTGTCAAATTCACTATTCCTTCCCCAAACCTAACCACATTGAAGAAAGTGTTGGGTTTTGGGTGGTCAGATTTACTATACCCACTCCAAACATAACCACATTGGGTAAGTGTTGGACTTTTGGTGAGGGTCAGATTGTCTATTCCCACTCCAACCTAAGCACATTGAAGATTTTATTTTTGTGGGTGGGATGGTTCAGACTTATTATTCTCACTCCTAACTTAACCACATTAGTTTCATTGTTGGACTTTGATGGGGTCAGATTGACAATTCTTCCTCCACATGTAACCACACTGAAGAAAGTGTTGGACTTTTGGAGAGGTCAGATTTACTATTCCTATCTAAACGCAACCACATTGAAGAAAGAGTTCATGTAATTTACAATCTGTAATTTTATGGGTTTTAATAATAACTTTTTATGCTATGATTTGTTTTATTGATTATAGCTGTTATGGTCTTCAACCGAAATCAAGTATTACAGAGCAAAAGAGTGAGACTTTGGGGGGGGAGATTGAGGCCAAATTTACTATTTCCACTCAAACCATAATCAAACTGGGGAAAGTGTTGGACTTCAGGGGTTAAAATTGACTAGTTCCACTCCAAACTTCACCACATTGAAAGTGTTGGACTTTGCATGTGGGAGGGGAGGAGGGGTCAGATTTACTATTTCGACTTCAAACTTAACCACATTTAGGAAATTGCTGGACTTTGGAGTCAAGGGGGGAGGGATCCAATTGACTATTCCCACTCGAAACTAGGGGTGTGCAAAATTTGCATAATTTGCTTTCAGGTAATTATATGGAATTTCAGCAAAATTACATAAACTTTCACACTATTATGTGCAACGTAGATCTGTCATTTTGGGCTGAATTTTAGCGTGAAATGCATGCTTGTGTCAATTTATTGCGCAAGGCGCATTTTGCGCTAAAACATGGGCAAAAAGAAAGCACCATGAAAAAGGCACTCAAATCCTCTTATTCTTGGGCATTTGTGGTCAATTTTTACTGCAAATGGCACATGCATAGTAACTTTTTACAGGGAATTACACAAAGTGCCATAATTTAGGAGATTTTGTGTAGCAAGCATAATGCAAAATTCCCAAAATTATGGGAAACGTAATTTAAATGTCGCCCATGCCTACTCCACGTTTAACCACATAGACGAAAGTATGGGACTTTGGAGGTGTCAGATTTACTATTTCCACTCCAATCTTCACCATGTTGGGGAATGTGTTGGATTTTGGAGGGGTCAGATTTCCTATTTCCACAAATTTCATCTTTGTAAAATAGAGGAGGCCATTTTACATATCCAAAAATATTAGTAAATTTGTTTGATTGAGAGTGTTTAAAAACAAAACTTCAAAAAACTATTTTTTAGAATATTTAAAATAATTACTATTATAATAAAAATAACAATAATTTGTAATAAAAACTGAAAATATAGCCCAATAAAATATATGGAAGACACATAAATGAAATAATTTACAATAAATAAATTAAAAAGTACAACTTAATTTCCAGTAAAATTATTAACTAATTACATTACAAAAAATAAATAATTTCTTTTTTAAAACACGCCACAACACACGATACATTTAAATAAAAGATTCTATGTAAATTAGCAAAATGCATGTAATCATTAAATAACAAAAATTAACACTTCTAATTAAAATCACACTGAGAAACATTTTTTAGATATATTCATAAAAACATACATATAAAAATTTTAACAAACCAAATATACATTTTGAATACATTTTAAAATAAAACAATTATTTTTAAAATTAAATATTAAAATTGTAAAAAAGCAAAACAAAATAATTATGATTTTATTTTACTAATTGAAAATCTAAATTAATTATACTAAAAATGTCTAAAAAACACATGTAAAAAATCACTACAACATATCTAAATAACTTTTTAAAATGTACTCTGAATCCTATTGCCCTCTAAACCCAACATCCCACTCCTAAGAGTATATGACAAAAAAATTAGAAACATTTACAAAATATATATATTGCTAGAAAGAGAACATAATAATAATACACACAAAAACGAGATATTACAACGATATTACACACAAAAATATTTTTAACAATGATATTAAAAATTGTTAAAATAAAAAAGATAGTCTTACCAGTGATATTTTATCCCAGAATATTTTTGAAATGACAATATTTAAACATTATATTTCTGTTTCACAATATTTTAAACAAAATATTTTGGCGGAACACCCTCCCAGGCGCAGCACACTGATGAAATACACAGTAGAAAGTAACTCTAGAATGCCATGGTACATTGTGTGCTTATTCCATAAAACATCAGAAAGCTCAAGTTCCAACATACCATCAGTGGATCGCTGCAGTCACTAACATTCCGCAAATACATAAGTTATAAGCATCTCATAAGAACTATGGAAGCTCCTAATTAAGGTTGTTGATCAAATGTGATGCCTCTGTCCTTGCACAAGTGTAATGCCTCTGTTCTTGCACAAGCCAATGTAAAGAAAGCCTCAGAATAACTGATTATAGTACTTGCATGGGCATGGATAGAGCGAGTAAGTCAAGAGGCCACGCGTATGTGTACAATCAGTTGTACAGCCTGTGAGCGAGGCCTCCCAACAGTTTAGGGGTAGCTAGGATTTTATGGATTTTAGCCAAACATAAATGCAGGTACAGAATACCAGCTTTGACAGGGAATGTCAATCATGGCAACAAACAAGTTGACGAACCAATAACACAAAGCTGGATATCTTGGCCACTGGGGTAATGAAGGAAGAGGTCAGGTTGTAAAGGGAAATTGTCATGAAGGACCGCCCCTGGCACTATAGTAGGAGACTGGTCACGCTGCCTCTTCAGGACAATATCCTCATAATCAGCAAGAGAATGGTGCATGATTGAAAGAAGAGACAGCACGACAAAAAAAATGGTAGATATGGGTAAAGGTTATTGTCTTCAGCAGTATGCAGAAAAATCCAGTTGATTCTCGTAGCAAGTTCAGGCTCTTATAGGCCCAACAAAAGATTCGACAAATCTTGTACCATAGAACATTTACGTTAATGCTCGCCCAAAGACTCAGTACATCAACCATAAAACCATCCCATAGGTAGTCTATACAGCAGTCATGCAATAAATCACATTAACATACACTTTCAAATTTTCTTTAAAAGTGCTTTTTATCCTAAAAACATCATTCATAGCCAATGCAATGCAGCTCATGAATGTTTGGAATTATGCCTCAGAACTAGATAGAAGAATGCACGTGATAATAATCCTCTGTTAGCCTCTAATCCACTACCTGACTCACACTGCTGGTGTGGCCTGGACAGTCTTGTTTTTTGGCAAATGGTCAAATTACGAACTTGTGCATCATAACGTGTCCCTTTATTAACAACATGCTTTCCATTGTCTTGCATTTTCAACATCTGTATAAATGACACCAGATAGACACATTTAAGTGTTACCAGACAGAACAACTTTTATAATAGTTCAACTATGCCTAGTATAATATTATGGTTGGTATCAAGCGAATGTCGAAAAAGATAAAATACCAAGTTGTCCATGTCCCTAATGGGACATGGGGAACTGAATATACAGCAGAGCAAAGGAGGAGTACAAGTAATGTCAAGACAAGAGAGTATTTGTGCTAATAACTCATCTAAGAGAAACCATTTTGATTATTGGTGAACGTGGTCAGGACATCCCATATTATACATATATAATATTTGATGACACAACATAAGGACTATAGTAAGATTAATTGAACCAGGGAGGCACTGACAATGATGATCAAATATATCACTTAATTCACAAGCAAAAGGCTATAATGTCCATCTCAAGAATACACATGTGGCAATATCATTAGTAAAATAGTAGACAACAGGAAAGTGACACATGTTAAATTATTAAGGAATGATGTGGTGACATTTAAAAAAACGATATATGTAAACAATGTACCCTACAGAACAGAATAACAGCACAACTAACTACCATAATTCAAGTCGATATCCTCTGGCCATATGGTGTACATATGTGACCCAGCTCTTCATCAGGACAAAAAAGAACATATATGTATCCCACTTTGCAGGCTAAGACCAAACTTACTCACATTATCCAAAGATATCACTGTGGATGAAGGCAACCCCCAATCTATGTTATATACTTCTGTTAGTGTTTTTTGTCATCAATGGCATTGACATTGGTATGAAAATTTTAACTAGTGAGTCAGTGAATGGCTCTACATTGCTCGGCTCAAACAACAAAAACAACCCAAAAGTATGACTCAAATATTTCCTTAAATGAGTTTCGGCTTGTGCGCCCCTAGGAAGGCGTATATTTGTGCCCCCCTTCAGGTACCTCCATGCCCCGTCAGGGGGCACACCTCATAATTTGAAGACCATTGCATTAGGCACTGGAAGCCAGCTCTGATGAACCCATTTGGTTTGGTGGTAAGATTGATGCTGAGGAATGTGACTGGAAACAATGTGAAGTCAAGAGAGTGAAGTCCAGCCAACTGAGCTCTGCTCAAACAAGGCGACCTTGGTGACCTCTAATACTGCCCTGTTTTGGTAGTGTTAGAGGTACGGTTGCCAGATTTCAAACCAGGTTGCAATCCAGGGACATAATAACAGGGGAGCTTAGAGGGGGCAGCCCCTCTATTTTTCAGTTTGGCCCCCACCCCCCCCACCTAATTACCCTCTAAGCCTTAGCTTACTGTCAAGGCAGCAGATTTATTAACGTTTCACGCAACGCAGCAGAGCAACCAAAGTTGCAGCGCTGCGTTACATGAAAGGGAGAGAGCAGAACAACGTCATAGCAACTATGATATGGTGCTGTTTTACTCTCTTCCTGCTCTCGTGTACTTGAGGCTGCAATGCACTAACACACACACCCTTTGCCCATAGTGCAGGGTGTGTGTATGTGATGTCAAGCATAGTTTTTGTTCTGGAAGTTTACCACTCTAGTACAAAGTACTATGCCTAGATATACTTTAACAGTTTCCCCACTTTGTGTGTGTTGTGAACAGTGCAGCACTTATGTAAATTGGAAATATTTTGAGAAAAGAAAACTTTTCTCAAACTTTACATCTGCCTCAAGGAGGCATTAATTTTGGCACAAAGTTCTGTCTATCTTTTTTAGTAGACAGGGCTTTGTGTCAAAATCCATGGGTACTTGCATGGCAACACCCACACATCACCCATTGAATGCCCCCTTGATGCAAAGTAGCGCAAAGTAGCAAAACGCACTGCTTTGTGTTACAATAGGGTACTTTCAAACACAAATCAGGATTTGCCCTGGAAAGTAAATCCCTAAACAACACTTTGTGCTGGGCTGTGCTACTTTTGTGATGCAAACCCGGTGCAAAGTATTAGTAATACTGCCCCAAAGAGTTATCCATGTGCCCATCCCATACAGTGAGTGTGTTTTGTTGTACATGTGATGCAACAAATATAAGCTGGTGTTGCTGCGCCTGCATACTTGTACGCCGCTTCCTCCTCTTCTCTTCTTTGTCACCTTCATTTCTCGCCCGCTTTACTCTGTTCTCTACACCACTTCCCTCATCTTCTCTTTTCACCTTTTCCCTATTGGACTTTCTCAATCTTTGCCATGCTTTCTTCCCTCGTCCACTCTGCTTCCCTTCTCTCACATTTCTTCTCTCTCATAATTTGCTTCGTACAGCCTAGCTCCCCCAGTTAAATGATCTACTCATGGTTTAAGGTTTTATGGGTTCTTGGGAGCAGATTTACTTAGATTTGATGCAGCAAAGCACAACAACAAATGTTGCAGCACTGCCTTGCATCAAAGGGAGCGAGAAAAACAGTCCCATATCTATTAAGATATGGTGATGTTTCTCTCTCTGTGGCACGCGCGCACTATAGGCTGCCACACGCCAATGCACACACCCTTGCGTCACAGTGCAAGGGTGTGTGCATTCTTTCAGGTATAGGGGTATTCTTCCAGTACAATAACTATGCTTTGGCATAGTTTAATACTTTTCCACTTTTTATGTGTGCTGTATAGTGCAGCACTCATGCAAAGTTAAAAAGTGTGGTGACATAAAATTTACTCTATTGCTATGCCTGCCCTGAAGAGGCATAATTGTTTTTCGGGGCAAATCCCTGTCTACAAATGTTAGTAGAACGCGATTTGCATAAACAAAACATGGGTGATTGCTTGTTCTGCTGGAAATAACATGTCAGGGTATGGGAGGGAAACACCGCTGTTGGTCCTTTGATAGGAAATTGCTAGTAGATGAGAAATTTATGAGTCATATTAAAAAATGGACAAGAGAGTTTTTTTATATGAATCGCTTTAGCGCCTCCCGTACTATAGTGTGGGATGCATTCAAAGCTGGCCTAAGGGGGGAAGCGATAAGTTATGATGGCCAACAGCGGAAGGTGCGTAGGAATGAGATCAACTCCATAATGACACAGTTGGCACAATTGGAGGTAGAACATACTAATCTGATTCGCAACGGGGGTCAGGAGAGTTTAAGTGAGGTGGTGATAAAAACAGCTATCGCTAAATCAGAAATAAATAGCTATTTTCAGATACAAGTGGCCCAGGCGTATCAGCAACATCAAAGAGAGATGTATGAATATGGGGAAATGGCTGGCAGACTACTGGCCCTTCGGACTAGAAAGAAGATAACTAGGAATAATATATCTAAAATCCAAAACAACGAAGGGCAGTATGAAACCAACTCTGTAAAGATTATGTGTGTTTTTGAACAGTTCTACCAAACACTATATCAATTAGATCCTACTGATGTTGCACAAATGGCTACTGTAAGGAGCTACCCATTGTTGAGTAAAATTGACGAAGATATAGGCTTAGAGCAGGAAGCAGAATTCACATTGGAAGAAATAGTGACGGCTCTAAGCTCCTTATCCTCTGGGAAAGCATCTGGGCCAGATAAAATTCCGATCGAGCAGTATAAATTACTTCAATACGATTTGGCCCCCTTTCTACATGATCTCTTTTTAGACGTACAATATCGGGGAATTCCACCCAAGTCTTGGCAGGAAACTGATATAATAATCTTCCCCAAGAAGGGGAAACCACCAGAGCTGCCCGGCTCGTACCGCCCTATTTCTTTCATAAATTCGGATGCTAAAATCTACTCGAAAGCTCTAGCCAATCAGCTCCAGAGGGTCATAGCCACACTAGTTTCGCCATGGCAACATGGTTTTATACCTGGCAGGGGAACTACAGATCACATAAGACGGGTGATCTCCTTATTGGACATAGCCGAGGCTACTGGCGACGGAATGGCTGTGATCCTCTTGGACGCCGAGAAGGCCTTCGACCGTGTGGCATGGCAATATCTTTGGAAATCCCTATCAGAGAGGGGTTTCGGCTCCAAATTGATTACAGCTATTCGGGCGATGTACCATAGACCATATGCAAGGCTACAGGTGATGGGGAACACTTCGGGACCAATCGAGGTGGCAAGGGGAACGAGGCAGGGATGCCCGTGCTCCCCCAATTCTCTTCGCCATATACCTGGATCCTTTTATAAATCAGATAATCTTGAACTCCGTGATCGAACCAATAATAACTAACAGTTATGAGACTAAAGTGCTGGCCTATGCGGATGACATTGCCGTTATTACATCTAAACTAGAGCCGGCAATTTTAGAGATTGAGAGTATGGCGGAGGAATTTGGGAGCAGATCGGGATACAAACTAAATAAGGGGAAGACACAGATAATCTGTACAAGCCATTGTAGTATGCAAGACCAGCGCCAGATAGGATCCGCTATGGATGCATTATGGTCAAACAATCTTGACCCAGTGCTGGACGATATCAGTACAGAGCTAAGGTGGCTGGATAAACTGCACTTAACAATAGTTGGCAGGGTCAACGTACTGAAAATGAAAGTCTTCCCCAGAATATTATATTTATTCCGATCTATCCCCCTAGAACTGTCTTCTACCGCAGTACAGAAAATGAACTCAATGTTCTCAAACTTTATTTGCCATTATCAGAAAACAAGACGTGCACTGAGAACGTTAACTCTCCCGCGGGAGAGAGGCGGCTGGGCTGCTCCGAATCTACTATTCTATTACTGGGCAGCTACCCTGCAGCAAATGGGTAACCTGCTGATAACAGATAGATCTAGAAGTGAGGATGGTTTACCTTCAATCTATCATTTAGCTGTCGGTGAGGAAGCAACGGGGCTCTTCCTTAGACAACTGGAGCCCAGCTACTATAAAAGAACCCGATTTAAATGCTTAAAAGCAGTTTGGAAGGTATGGAATAAGGTTAGTAGAATATTGAAAATCCCAAAATATAATGGATATACTCCTCTATGGGGCTCTTCATTCCTTCCAGCTGAGATATACGATGGCATGGCTAGGGGGTGGGAACGAGCTGGTATACAAAGGGTTGCGAGCCTATATAATAACAACTTAGAGATCATACCTTTTTCGGAACTAGTCCAGAAATTGGGGATTGATAGTAGGTCATACTTTAAGTATATTCAAATAAGGGGGTGCTTAAAAAAGAAATCTCGTTATAGGGTCTGATAACCTTGGGGCAATACCGCTACTGGATATGATATATCGAGAGGACTGTCGGATTGGGGACTACTATAACATACTAATGGAAACCCTTCCTGACGACCTGGAAAAAGTAGAGACGAAGTTGGCGGACAAATTGGGCGATGATGAGATAGATCTAGATATGTCACTGGAACTGGGGAAAAAAACTTTTTTAGCGGCAAATCTCAAAGCTCAACATTACAAGACTTTGTTTAATCTGTATTATACCCCCGCAAAACTTTTTGAATGGGGGAAACGTGAGAATGATGAATGCCCAAGGTGCCAACATAACCCTGCGGATAGCATACATATGTTTTATGCATGTAACACCTTGACTCCTTTAAAAAAAGGTATAGAACATTTTTGGCAGGAAAGAACCAACTGTGTGATTATTCTTAGCCCACCAATGATGCTACTTGGGTATGATAATCGAACTGAGTTACCAACACCACATAGAGATTTTGTATTCATTACAATAGCAGTAGCTATGCTATTGATAGCCATGGCATGGAAGGATTCGGAACCTCCCGCATATATAGCTTGGCTCCACCGCTTGCTGAGTGTACATGTGCAGGAAATGGCTCTGTATAAAAACAAGGGCTGGCGGGCGAGGGTGAAAGGGGGTAAGATCTGGGCACCCATGACGACATGGCTCAGTAAAAGTTGCGAGGAGCAATTGACACGAGTATGAGCTGCTTTAACAGAGGAGAAAAACAGGGTTTTTCTTTTTCTTTTTTTTTTGTCTCTTTTCTAATATTATTGTATAACATATGAAATTGGATATTATGGCTTCAGTGTTATAAAGTAAACTGTTATTTGCTAATCATAAAATGAGTGATATTAACTATGGAATTATGATGTGTTGTGTTTTTTTTTCTTCTTTTACCTCTGTACCTTGTGGCTAATAAAGAAATATATATATAAAAAAGAAAGAAAAGTAGTGCACATCACTGCTTTGATTTACTTTAGGAATTTTCCAAAGTGATTTGTGTTGGAAAGTAAATCCCAAATACAACACTTTGCACCGCGTTTGTGTCACTTTTGTGAAGCAAACCCGGAGCAAAGTGTTAGGAAATTTAACCCTTGGTATCTTTGGAGAAACATTGGCTGTTTTTTTCGAACAAAATAGCCAGGACTTTAATAAATATGTGGTTCTATTAGCCGTTTATACATTGCACCCGCTACTGTACTTCTGGAAATTCTTGCATTGCAAATAGTAGGTGTTATTATTAGCATATAGAGTGCTATATGATTGCCAACCTCTGAGGGATGGAAGGCCGAGTTGTATGCAACAGGATCAAAACTATGATCTTCAAATTACAGCATGTATCTGTGGCGAGCATTTAACTCAGTGCATCATCATCTATCAGCAGATTAAATGCTCAAAGCTGATAACTTTAATAATTTGCAAATCACAGGTTCAAATTATAATAAGACCACATCAGTGTTGCATTTTTTCTGATGCTAGTAAATTAACACCATTACATCAGATAATGTAATGAAGGTACGGTACAAAGTGCTATATAAAAAAAGTTATTACGCATTGTGCTACTTGTGTTCATATGGTGATTCCGAGTGTGTATAAAGTTTGGGCTAAGCGTAGGAATACTCTTCTACATCTGTAAGAAAAAGTGTTGCCATTTCATACGTGCAGTGTAATGCTGCACCTACACATATGTTGCGGGTGCATTATGTGACTACGCCATAAATACAAATGATTGTAGAGATGGTGTTTCTCCAAATTTAATTCAGATTTTTTGAGTGTCAACAATAGTCAGAAGTTCTTTTGTAAATGCACATTTGAACTGATTACACAATGAAATGTGTGAAGTGGCTGAAACCAAATCTAGAACAAGGCACACACTGAATAGACCCTGCTCCAAGACATAGGGAAAAAGATCTGTGCTCGAGCACATGGTGCCATGCTGTGTTCCAGCATCCAGGAAAGCGCTCCCTACTGCGGCAGGTGAAGAACAGCAAAAGAAATCCTAACAGAGAGGCTGCCTATTGTAATAATAATAATAATTATTAATAATAATGCTAATAACATTTTTATTTCTTTGGTGGTTCATTTTGCAAAGCTGCCATTTCCAAGTGCTCCATTCTGAAATGCTTCAGTTTCCAACAATTGTAAATAATTGGTGTTACTGTTACCTCAATTAATGGTACACAGTTAAGCAAACTCTGAAGAATGGAAGGTAGCTTGGCTGGGATTCAACCTAGGGACCACCAGATAGACCCATCTTTGGGCTGTGTCTTCCAGTAGGAAGCTTTCAACTCCCTCAGCTATCTTGCTGATGAAGTGGGAGTCAAAGAAGTGCATAGAAGGAGCAAGGCAGTGTGTGGCAAAACTGTGAAGTAGCAGATTTTAAAGGTGAGGATGGGTCACCGAGGGCATAAGTTGAATTGGGTATTTCAAGCCCAAATATGTGTCCCCACGTACACTTGTAGATCAATAAGGTAGAACAGGTGTCTTATTTTTTATCTTACAAAGCCACTGAAAAAAGGCAATGAAATGGCACATAGGTTTTTGCACAAGTCCGTGTTTACTGGGCAGTGTCCTTGTGGGTAATGTTTACTTTTGGTGTCCCAAGGACACAAAACAAGTTAATCCCAAATGGATATCCAAGTCACTCACTTTAGCGACGTTCTTCAGTAGGTGAAAGGAGTTAGGAACTCAGATTTAGTTTGACCCCGTTGATCGTGGAATGTTCCCTGCACGATGTACTGTCATGATCCCTGCTCTGGGTGTCCGAACTGCATTTACCTATGATCCTGGTTTTTGATTTGTGTCCATGTCACACACTAATCTCATGTGCTCCTGTTGACCTAGGTCCACTGCTTAATTTGAGCCGCTGGTTCCAGTGCTCGACACCGGCACTTGATTGTCAACATCGGCACTTATGATAGTCTGTCACATGGTGGTGCTGTTTGTTTACTTTAGAGGCAATCACAATAACAGTTGTTTGTTAATTCAATATACCCTACAAATGACAACTATGTGCCTTCCAAGCCATTGTTATAGGTTTGGGGGCCTGGAACAGTCTGAATTGTCACACTTGGAGGAGTGTGATAATTAGTAGTTGTGTTGATATTATCATTAGCAGCGCTGGTAGGGGCAGGGGGTGGTGCAAGCTGCAGAGGCCACCTGACAAGGACCCCGGAACGTATTTTTTCACAAATTTAACACTGCCTAGGTCCAGTCTTTGATAATGATTGGTTCTAGACCTTGTTCTGAACTGGGCGAGGTGCACCCTCATAGTGACAGAGGACTACCGTCCCTATCACGTCCTCATGCATGGAGCAAAGTAATATCAGCATACCATGTTAGTGAATTTTAGTAACAGGCCTTTTTACCTGTGAGACATAAATGAGCAGCACTGCAGACAAAGACCAGGTCTTGATGGGCTGACCAGAACACATGAAAGGAAAACTGACCCAAACTGGTTCCAAGGAAGCAGATCTAGAATGCAAATCCTCCATCTGCAAACTCGGTATAAAGATGGGAACTCAAGACCCATAGCAGTTCTTTGTTGTGGTCTCTTCTACCATGGAGGGGGTACTTTGCAGAGTCCTCAGTGACTACTGAACAAACAAGCATTGGTGTTGCATTGACAGCCCACTTGGCAGAGGCAAGGGAACATCACCTGGAGTCCGATGTGAAGTAGGAATTACTGGACTGTACTGGGTGCCAATATATTTCCTGCTTGTGAGCGGGGGAAGGAAGCGCCAACCCTGCAGGAGGAGCTGATTGTGGAAGAAACTGTTGTAATGGCCCTAGTGTAGTGTTCGTCCGACAGAGACTTGGTAAGTAAGGGTGCCAAAGGAATCGCAGTACTGCCGGACCGGGCAGTGCGGTCTTTGTTACTTATCCCAGTCATAGCTACCAAGGCATTTGGAGCTGTGTGTCCAAGTGGCAGGCCAGACTGAAGCTGGGATAAGCACCTTCTGGTGGCCCATGTGCCCCACAGATGGACTGCATGAGCATGGCACTGCCCAAGTGCGCTGCTGGGTCTGGATCAGTCCGGAAGACCAACCGACCAGGGGTGCCTCATGAAGAATCAAAGTCATTGACTTGAGACACTGATGACAAAGATAGTGCCTGATGTCCACCACACTGAAGATTCACCATCTGCAGGTGTGTAGCCTTCATGGTCAAGAAGAAGTGGCAAGCATCCACCGGAGTGTTGGAATGAGCCATGCCATAAGGCAAGTAACCATAATAGTGTCAGAGAGAGACACAGCCCACAGCCGACTGCCGACTGCCCGGAAGAGATCTACCAACATAAGCCTCCGCTGCTGAAGCGACCGTCTGAGCGGCAGGTTGCATGGCCAGCTGCCGCACAGCTCTCTGGAAGACTCCTGCATGTCACCTGGATGCTCCCTGCGACTGGTGAGATGCTGCTGCCATGAGAAGCCGAACACAGTCCGGTGCTGCACCTACGAACTGGGTGAGACACTGAGTGGGCCTAGGCCAGAGGAACTGAGTGCTAAGACGAAACAGGGGAGCACAAGTTGCACCTATAGTCTTTACCTCAAACTCTGAACCTTGGGGGTGGCATCTAGAGAAGGGGGAACCCACGAAGGGACAGGTGAAGGAGTAATGGGATTAGGCTGCATGCCCCTGTAAGCACACAGACTAACCCATGAATCAGGTATTCGTTTATTCTTGAATGTGTAGTGGAATTCGATGTTTTCTGTGTATTAAAGTACTTGTCTTTTCTACAAAGAAAAGCACTGGGCTGGACATGGACCTTATTGTGTTACTAGGGGGAGTGTGGTATTGATACCCCCACATTAACCTCCCAGAGAAGCCTATGACTGCTCATCTCGCTACAACTGACAGTCAAGTGTGGAAAGAGTTGTGCCCACTTTGCAGAGCCATACTAAGACAGCCCCAGGATAGCAGTGGCAAAAGGCCTCAATCCCCATGTTTGGGGTCCAGTAGCCCCTGCCTGCCCTGTGCCTTCCTAAACAGGGTCTGACAGACACAGTAGGTAAAACTAAATAAAACCAATGTCTAGACAGAGCTTTAGGAGAAGAAATAATTATATATATATATTTTTTTTAATTAAATCTTTATATTGTTCAGCTTGCAGCAAGAAAATACAAAGCCCCCGAACGGGACCCATCAAGTCAGTTGGAACAAATGGGCAATACAAGCATTTTACAGTTGAGGTCAATTCCCAAACACAACAGACCCTCCACCCTCACCACCCCAGAACCCGGCACTGAATAAGTTGGTTGAACCCGATGTTGCGGATAGTCTGAGACATTAAACAGTCCGCAATGGCGACCCCAGTCCCACCACCTCAAGCATACAATGCATCATTACAACTGTCTACTGCAAATCAGGATTGCCCAGCAAGTACCCTGTAAGTGGAGCCCAAATGTCCTTGGGCCGTGAGGCTTCAGGTAGTTCCTCTGCATAAGTCCCCAATTGGTCCCAATGCAGCAAGTCTCGGACCCACCTTTTCACTGTCGGGAGAGTTTTAGCCCCCCAACATTGCGCAACCGCCCGTTTGGCAAACAAAGTGGAGATAGCCACCAGTCTCCGATTGCATGGCTTGAGGTTCTTTACCCATCCTAGTAGGCAGACATCAGGCGCACACACCACAGTTTCCAGCACCACCTCCGTGAGCACATTTGTGACTCGAATCCAGAAGGCATGTATACCAGCACAGCGCCATGCAAGATGCATATAATCCGCATCCTCCTGCCTACACCGCACACAGCAAGCATTTTCCCGCAGCCCAAACCTATGCAATTGAAGAGGTGTATAGTATAGCTAATGTAAGTATTTGAAGTGTATGATGCGGAGGTTACAGTTCGCCGTCAGGCGACCCGTCAGTGTACAGCAAAACTTCCAAGCATCCAGCGACAAAGAGGCTCCCAGTTCCGTGTTCCATTTATTGTAGGAGGGGTTGTCAAGTGGGTCCCGCTCCCTCAGGGAAGTATTATATAATTTTGTTATCAGTCCCCTACGTGAGTCGCCTGCTAGTACCGCCTGCAGTGCCAGTAGCGTTCTCGGCTCAGCTGGGTAGTCAGGATATATAGCTCGGACAGCCTGCCGCACCCGCACATATGTGAACCCTAGCATCATATCTTGACCCCGCCCTTCCTGTATGTCTGAGAGCGGTCGAAACTGGCCCTGCTTATAGAGGTCACCTAGCTGTGCAATCCCCACGGCTCCCAGTGTGCGCAACGCAGCCTGCTCTTGTGTAGCGGAAATATCTGGATGTGCAGCAAGCGGTAGCGCTGGGGCGTAGAGGGAGTCTAATTGTGCCCTTTTTGCTAGAGCCCTCCATGCCCACGCAGTGCAGTGAACCGGGTTGATTTCAGCCCGCGGCCCACCATGTCCGCCCAACAATGCAGCCGCCACCAGCGGCACAGGGAGCACCGAGTCTGCCTCAACTGCAATGTGCGGCTGGAACCACTGCGGGAAATACCAGAAATGTGCAAACTGCGCCTGAGCGCACAAATAGTAGAGCCTCATATCAGGGGCTTCAAAGCCGCCTCACTCAAACGGCTGCACCAGCACATCCCAGCTGCATCGGGGCTTCTTACCTCCCCACACAAAAGATAGCAGGGTTGATTGGAGCATATTAAACAGTGCAATATTCAGTCGAATCGGGATGTTGATGAACAGATAAAGGAGCTTTGGCAGAATCGTCATTTTGACGACTGCTATTCGATCCGCCAGGGAAAGCGGTAGCTTAGCCCATCTCGTCGCCTGGTCAGTAACTTTAGTGATGACACGGCCATAATTCGTGGAAATCACCACCTCAGGGTCTCTGTGCAGCCACACGCCTAAATAACGAACCGGGTCAGTGGACCACGTCAGTGGGGAGTCCAACTCCACTTCACGGGTAACTGCCGTCAGCGGGAACACCGTCGATTTTGCCCAATTTATACCTAGGACTGAATACCTTTCAAACTTCACGTACTCGCGGAGTAATTCCGGTAAATAAGTAGCCGGCTCACGGACATTCAGCAGCATATCATCCGCATACAGTAAAACCACCAACGGCTGCTGACGGAATCACAACGACGCCTGAGCATGTAGCTGGCGCAATTTACATGCCAAGGGCTCTAATGCGAGCGCGAAAAGTATTGGCGACAGGGGGCAGCCCTGCTGCGTGCCTCTATGGATCAGGAAAGCTTCAGACACCCAACCGTTCACGCGTATCTGTGCCACTGGCGCAGCATATAGCAGGTGGATCCATTTTAGGAAGAAAGGTGGCAGGCCCATGCGCAGTAGGACAGTGAACATATACTCCCATTGCAGAGAGTCGAATGCCTTTGCGGCGTCAAGCAGCACCGCTACCGCCTGAAAATCTGACTCAAAGTAATGCAGAGTGGCAAAAACAGTGCGCAGGTTATGCATAGTCGATCTGGCGGGCACAAACCCCGACTGGTCCGGGAGAACCAGGTTGGGGACTAGGAGCTGGAGTCTGCTGGCAATCATTTTTGCCAGAATTTTGGCATCGATATTAATCATGGAAAGGGGCCTGTAGGAATCGCACGCATTGGCCGCTTTGTCCGGTTTCAAGAGCATTACAATGAGTGCCTCCTTGAGTGTGGGAGGGAGGGTTCCAGTTTCATACGCCTCCGCAAATACGGCTAATAACCTAGGGGCCAGTTCGTCAACATAGGCCTTATAGAACTCGCTCAGGAGCCCGTCAAGGCCTGCTGCCTTACATGTCGGGAGAGACGTGATAGCAAGCTTGACGTCTTCGACGTCGAATGGCTGCGTGAGATATTCTCGCTGGTCAACCGATAACCAACCCAACGCAATGTCATCCAGGTAAGAGTTGACGTCTGCTGTCGGGTCATGCGTCCGCTTCCCACATAGACCAGAGTAGAAGTCTAGCACCACTTTACTTATCTCTGGTGTGGTGAAGTGTGCCTCACCCTCCTCATCCAGCATTTCAGTGATGTATTCCTGACTCCGGGGCGCCGCCAACTTCTGCGCAAGAGAGCGGCTGGGCCTCCCCATAATAATGTGCCACGCTTCGACGCGATCTATGTGCCATCTCCTGGTCTACGGTTTCATTGTGCTCTGAGACCAGATCGCATATCGCAACTAGCTTTTCTGGGGCAGGATGCCACTCATAGTCATGCTCCAAAGTAGAGATTTCCGCAGCAAGCTTACTAATTCTGCGGTGTAAGTCTTTCAAAACCTCAGCTTGCGCCCCAATACACACACCCCGTATCGTGACCTTAAATGCTTCCCACAGTACTCCCGCGCTATCTACAGTGCCCTCATTTTCCTTTAAAAAGTTGCAAATCGCCTCGCCCACAGTGCACTTAAAAACTTGGTCAGTCAGTGAAGCCTGTTGCAGTCGCCATGTGAATGGGGGCCTGTCACACTCAGGGACGCGCATGTCAAGCAGTACTGGGGAGTGATCAGACAAGGTCTTCGCCAAATGACTAACGTCAACCACCCAGGTACAGGCAACCTCAGAGACAAGCCAGTAGTCCAGGCGGGACCACATACCGTGCACAGTAGATATAAAGGTGGTGTGGTGCAGCGGCCAGGGCAGCTGACTTCGGAGCACAGGGCTCACGGTTCAATCCCCGGCTCCGGCGGCAGCTCAGCTCAGCACCATGTGACTCTGGGCAATAGCTCACTTAATTTCCACTACGGCCCCCAGCGCCTTGAGACCCGTAAGGGTGAGTAGTTCGCGCTTTACAAATACGGATTTATTATTTTATTTAAAGGTGCTTTCTCGTGCCCCAGGGTGCCGCATCCGCCAGACATCGTGTATGTTCCCGGCCTCTAGCAGCCCTAGTAGAGCATCTGTCGCCAGCCTATGTCGTGGGGCCCCTTTTCCCAATCTGTCTATAGTCACATCAAGGCAGGTATTGAAGTCGCCCCCCCCCACAGGATCTCAGCAGGAGGAAACCTGGCTATACGGCGCCACACATCAGCAAAGAAGGAGTGGTCATCCACATTCGGGCCATACACATTAACCAGTAGCACTCCCACACCGCCAAGCTTGCCATGCACAAGGGCCAATCTGCCCTGGTCATCTGTCTCTGAACTGAGGACAGTGAAGGGGACCCCCTTTTTGATTAGAATTAGCACCCCACGTGAGTAGGAGGAGTAGGAGGAAGCAATCCTGATCCCTGCCCATCGCGTGCCCACATTTTTTTTGGATAGCGGTGTAAGATGTGTCTCTTGCAGGAATGCTACTTGGACATCAAGCCTGTCCAAATAAGCCAATACAGAGCGGATTTTCTTGGGGCTATTTAAGCCACGCACGTTCCATGTAAGGAACTTTATATTATCACCAGTACCTTGCAGTTAAAAGGATATACATAACAGTGAGATGACCAAGTACAGTAGTGTGTCACCAGGGTTCAGAGTCAGTGCAATAACAAGGTGCCATCCATTCCCCCCCCACAACCCCCCATCATCCCCCCATCCACTTCAGCGATCCCAACTTGCCAAAGCCATCCCTTCCCTGTGTAAACAGTCCCCAACAAAGAAAACTAACAGCACGTAACATGTGGGGTGCACCCATGTGGGGAACGCCAGAGAGCTACTTGCCTCCCATAGGGTAGGAGGTGGCTGATCAGGTCTAGATACCTGTGCTAGGATAAAAGAGACATATATAATTACATTGCATCAAATGCGGCTATCTCAAATTAACCAGCGCCACTACAACAGGTCCGCTGTGAGGAACAGTAACACACCAAAAAAGTGAGATCAGACCATATCAGACATGTGGGGTAGCAAACAAAGATATTGTTCGTCACCACGCAGTCCATCACTGCTCCTCCTCGTCAAGCTCAGCCGGGGTCTCACGTCGCCGTCATTTCAGCTTTTTCGCGTGCTCCATCGCCGCCTTAGAGGTGGTGAAAGTTTTAAAGTCCCCCTCCTGGCCTACCCGTAGGCGGGCGGGATACAACATGGCATAGGGGATGCCCTCGGATTGTAGAAATTTCTTCACAGCACCAAACTCCCGCCGTGCCGACTGGACTGCGACAGTAAAGTCAGGGAAGAAGGATAGCGAATTCCCCTGAAGGTCAATGGCTCCCTTTTCTCTGGCCAGCCTCAAAATGGCATCACGGTCCCTGTAATTTAATAGCCGAGCAATAATAGGGCGAGGCGGAGCACCCGGCACCGGTCTCGCAGCCAGGGAACGATGGGCCCGCACTACTATGAACATGTTAGACAGGTTCTCAGGACCGAAGATGTCTTTGATCAGAGTTTCAATGAAGGTCTCCATCCTGTCAGTGTTTGTGGAGTCTGGCAGGCCAGTGATTCGAATATTGTTTCGGCGAGATCAGGCCTCTAAATCCTCGTTCTTCGCTTGTATGAGTGCCAATACTTTCTCCATATTGAGGGCCCGATTCTGATGCGGGTTGGAAAAGCTTCCCGACCGAATCGGTTGGGAAATGGTGTCCGACCCACTCGGATCGGGAAAGTCCGACCAGCGGAGTAGGATGCATCCGGATGCTTCCAGATACGATTTGGTTGAACTCCCATTGACTTCAATGGGAACATTTGTTCCTAACTGCATCAGAATTGGGCCCTAGGTCGGGAAGACACGTTCCCGATCCGATTTGGAAGGAGCAAATGCCGTTAGGAGGCCTTCCTAACCGCATCAGAATCAGGCCCCAGGCACCATTTCCCAACCGATTAGGTCGGGAAGCTTTTCCAACCCGCATCAGAATCGGCCCCATAGTGTCTTACCAGCGGCCTCACTGAGACCATCCTCGGTGGCGGAGACCCTTTGCTCGATCTCCCCCATTCTCGTGTTCTGTTTCTCTAGTTGTGAAGACATATGGTCAAGTCTGTGGTTTATGGCAGACATATTCCCCTCTATGGATTGGAGGCTTTTCTGCATGGCCAACAGCGTCATTTCTAACGTAGATGGGCCTAGATGTCTGCCTCTGAATCGGAGGCTGCTTTTTGCTGCACCTTGCCAGTTTTTCGCGCCTCAAACGCGAGGCGAGGCTGGGATTTATCTGTTCTCCCCATATTGGACAATAGGCAAAACAAATGGAAGTGGCAGCCCGTACTATGGGGCTGAACGAGGTAGGAATGCTCTAGTCACTGCAGCTACTAATCAGTTGCAATAATCGGGCACCAGTGTTCCAGTGGGGCCTAGAGCGTCTATCTCTCTGTGTCCGCAGTGGTTTAAGGGTTTCACGTGCTCTCCCTCAGCAGCGCCAGCGCACTCCAGGGGTGCGCATAGGAGGTGACTGCGCTGGCCAGTAATAGGTCATCTGCCAACAAACACTGTGCACAAGCAACCACCGTCCAGAAGGGCACTCAATATCAAGAGGGCCAGCAGCTTCAAGATAGTGACTCCCTCCACGTAGGCAAACTAGCAATGAGTCCACGTATGCCAATCTAAACTTTGCGGATTGTCACTCTGCCAGGCCGTGTGCCCAAAACAAGCCCTGCAGTCTCCCAGCCGGTGGTGCAAGAGGGAAGCTGGTGTTTGGGGCAATGTAAGAGAAGGAACAGTTGCAGGTTCACCCCAGCAGGCCAGCGGCAGGCCAGTGACAGTGAAGCGCGTGGCAGCGATAACCGGGCCTCAGGCGCACCACCAAGCCAGGAGCAGGTGAATTTCAAACGGAGGCCGGTCCCAGCCCGCCTCGCACCGTGCACGCAAGCCGCAGCTCCCAGGCTGCGACCCAGCGCGTAGGCCCACACCCGCCGCCGCAGCTACAGGCCCAGGCAAGGCCGCGCCCCACTCACCGCAACCCGCTGCAGGCGCCTCCAGTCCCCGGTGGCAATCAAGGTCTCTCGTGGGGTCCTGCCGACGTTGGCTCTTCGTCCCTCTCTGCTCCGATCAGCAAGGCCTTTATTTCACTGGCGACTGTGGCAGTTTAGAGATGACAGTGCAAGGGGGCTTGAGCCACGAGACCAGTTGTTGAAGGGCTGCAGTCTGCGCAACATGCACGATATTCACTCTGGAAGCGGCGGCCCGCTGTGGGCGCCTCTGTTGTCCCGCGGTGGCACGCAAAGCCTCTCGTTGTGCCCAGCGATCCTCAGCGAGGCTCTGCACTCCGCCCGGTTCCGGCAGCAGCTCAGCAAGGGCGCAGGGGAAGTGCGCTCTCCTCACCCAGGCCTGGGGGCTTCGCAGCAAGGTGAGCAAGTGGTTCTGGGCAGGCAGCCGCCCCTCCGCAGTCGCCGTACACCGCACGGCGAATGCCACTCGCGCGCGTCTCCCAGCACTGCGGCCCGCGTCTCGTTTCAATGCTGGACGATGGCGGCCGCCATTTTAACTTCTTACCGGTCGAGCCTTTCTCCGCAGATAACAACCTGTTCCGATAGCCCCCAATGTTCCTCGAGGCCCCCACTGGACGCGGGGGTGTTGCGCCGTGCAGGGCGGCCGTTTTAACAACGGTGATGCAGCGTTTTTGGTGCGGATATTTGGCGGATGGGGGATCAGCCAGGCAGAGCTACACTAAAGTGCGGCCATCTTGCCTGGCGCCCTCTAGCGCCCCCCAGAAATAATTATATTTAACAGTTAAGTTCAGAGTTCATTTAAAAGAAGGCACATGTAGCACCTTCTGGGGTCAAGATATGACCCCTAACATTATTATAACTTCTTAGTGTTAGACACTAGATTCATGCTAACATTCACACTATGACGAATGCTATCCTATATGGGGTTTGTTTTGGGCTGTCTTTGGGAGTTTTGTAATTGCTCAGTTCCCTACTTCTTAGCAGGAGCAAAACAGTTGCAAAGGTCGGTATGAATTTAGGCAATAGATATAGATCCAGTGATGATGGACCCAACTCTGATCCATGAAATCCCTCCGAGATATCACATGGTGAAATAAAAGGTGTTACCCCTAAAATCAGGAGAAGGGCAAAATAGAATGCGCCATTGTAAAAATTGAACAGCCCAAACACCCACCACCCAAACAACTAGGACCCCACCTATCTCGGGCTTACACTGCTCCCATTGATATTCTGGTGACCCGCTGTCTTATTACCATTGTCTGGTTAGAGACAGAGTCCACAGGGAACTGGAGTGCAGGCTCATGTTAAGGACCCAATTGGTCTCTGTGTTTTTCAGTTTTTTTAAGTCAAAAAGTGACTGTCAAGATTTTCTGGTGAAGGGGGTGCCCATGTGACTGGGAATACCTACAACAGTGTCTGATGGCACCAGTCCCAGTCATGAACTGCTCAGTTTTATTGTTAGGCTTGACTGTGACCAGCAATATATCCATAACCCTAAAGGCTAGAAATATGGTTGAGGGCCACCACCTCCAGCTAGTGAAACCAGGACCTACATTGGGGTATGGAGTCTGACTTCCTCCTGTTCCCGCTGGAGCTGAAGAAGGAACGATACAGATACCCTTCAATGCACATGATGGGATGGGGAAGGTGCAGGCTCAACATGACATCAATGACAGCAATGCAACAGCTCCATGACCCAGATGCTCTTCTTTCCTCCTAGAGGTGTGGGGTGTCCTTGTGGCTCTTAGACAGACTCTGTTCATCAAGTTGTCCTCACAAACGTCTTCCAGTCACCTGGACTTTTTGCAGGTTTTTCTAGGGTTTGGGTCCCAACTCCGAAAAGGCACAGTTTAATACCTCAGCAGGCAAGAAGCTCCTCTTTCTCTCCCCAGATTGCAGCTGCAAGCCGACTCTGAGGGATTCACAGATTTAGGCCAAGGCACTTTTCAGAATCTTAAGATATTTATTTATTAAGATGTTCTAAAGTCCTTACATATCACCTACTAGTCAAGTCAGAGCTCTAGATATACAGAGTTGAGCAATGTTTAGCGACTAAATAATGGTGTGGCAAAGTAGTGAGGATTAGAAAGGAGGAGAGCAGACACTGTGGTTCCCGTTAAGCCACGGATCGCATTGCAGATTAGTGGATAGCTTTGTTTAAGAGACCAGATCCCATCCCTCTAACACCAGCCTTTGTCATGTTATTACTGGGGGCCAAGGCCCCCAACATATATAATCCTGGCTGTGGCCCTGTCGAGATCACACCATGTTCGCCGTCCTGGACTTTCACTTAGTTCTCTGCTAGATGTAGCCAATTGGATTAACGCACCTGCCAATCATAATTTGCGAAGGGGAATTACTGGAAACATGGTTCCCATCGACATTGAGCAATTTAGCAACGCTAGTTAGCATTAAATGCTAAATCCCACATAACTCTCTTTGGTTGCTCTGGCATAATATTTTTGGTGTTTATCTCTGATAGCACAATTCCATGGTATAGTACTCAGGCATCTTATGCCTTTGCAAAGGAGCATTATGGGGGTTGTTGAGTGACAGTACCTGTATCTGTCATGAGAGGCCATGTATTGTTTTTACAAACACCACATTTTTGAGGATATTACTTTTCCTAACAGTATTTCTGCAATGGTTCAGTGTATGAAACTAACTCAGAGATTTCACACTCAGAGTGCAAAATGTTTCACATGGAAATATAAATGAGAGGATGTTCCTATGAGTAATGCTGTTGTATTCCTCTTAGGGTGTCCATAAACGGGCTTTCCAGTATCATGTCCTTATATAGGCACAATTCGCCCTGCCCTTATATAGGCATAAAATCCCAGCCCTTATTTAGGCATTAAACCGTGCACTCCAAATACAGGCATGGTCTCTGACATCCGTCCACCCTAACGTCACAACGAGTTCTTGAAGAACAGACCCTTAGGCTGCGGGAGTTTCCCTAGTCCAGGACTATTGATTTCTTCAAGGACTCATATATTATGCATGAACCATTATTCCTTAGGGGTTCATTCATGACGTCTTCCGCTGTCCGACTCACGTCAATACTAACATTCTTAGGTGCTTCTCAGGTATAAATATACCTTCCCTAGCCCCTGTAAATCAGAGGAGACCTCGACTTCAGAGGAGCCCGTTTCCCGGCCTGACGCACTGAGAAGACGCTGTCATCCCTGCACGCAGAGAGTCCAGCTTCCAGTGATCTGACTTCCCTTGCGGGGTGTTGGAGTTCGAGTCTGGCAAAGAGATTCCTACCTCTCTCATTCTTCAGGTATGGAGCAGACTAGAACCTAGAGGGACTCTTGGCATACTAGGCATACTAGGCTTAACATACTCTTAGTATACCATAGTAAGGAATACTTCACCTACTTCATACCTCGTCCTATACCTAGGTTAGGTTAGGTACATTGGGGTAGAACTAGATTAGAAACGCATCGTATGAGTACTCACATTTTTAGTCTGTGTTATTTATGTAAAAGCATATGTACTAAAAGATAATGCTCTCGCAGTATTATTTATTTCTACTGCTCACACTGTACATTATTTATCTCGCATACTGTCTTGTGATCGTAACAGCACATTTTACTTACACCAGAAACAAGACTGTTCAATAAATCTTTTATTGAAACGCCCGTCTATTTCTTTCTGTGTAACTTGGAGAAAACTAAGCATGCACGACTGAGCTGAGTGAAATAGTTATCTATTGTTTCCACGACTCTGGGACACGTTCTGATTCTAAAGGGAAACACAGTGGTCATGTTTTGCGGCTGCCAGAAACTACTCCCTTCTTGTTGTCAAGGAGTTTCTAGTGGCCTCTGAGCTAGCTGGCACAAGTAATTAAGTTTAATATACTCGATAGGGACATACTGACCTTAGTCCTATGTCAAACCTATAGGATATATTATTCCAATGCGCAGAGCCTATTAGGGAAATAGGAGCTACACTACATGGCGCCCAACGGTTTGGTAAGGCAGTAATTAAACGTTAGATACTGAGTAACTCAGCCGTGCTTTTTCTCTCAAGACCCCTACCCATATACTCCAAAAGACGTCTGGAGTGGGCAGGGTTTAGTATCCGCCACGGCTACATAGGGCAGTACCCTATATATTAGCTGTTTGGTTTGCTCAACGTTGAAGGATACAGTGTTCCAAAATATTGTGCACCTTATCTTTGTTTCCTTGAAACTTGTTCTACATTTTTCAAAAAACAAAAGACGCCGGAAACGGTGTAGCTGCGGCTGATCCAGCCCAGCAGCAGCTTTTAACATTACAGGTTTAAATGAAACCGAGGAGGGTGTTATAAACATCACTCCAAACTTAAGAAGAGCCATCACTCTAAAACTTATAAAACATGGCCTACCACCAAGAGGCGGTAGAGCAGTTTTCGTGATAGAGGCACACAAATCCTTTCAGACAGAGGTATTCTATTCATGCGTAATATTTCCTGAATCCAATCCAGTAACACACATGTTTCACTTCTACAAAGAAGATGAACCACCAGAGGAATACATTCCTTTCGAGGATATAGAAATTCCATTAACATACCAGGAGCATCAACTCTGGTTTAAAGGCGCCCTAAAACATCACAGAAACATTACCAGGCTCGGTCCACTAGGTAGACCAGGAGCAACATGGCCGATTCTAGCCGGCTACACACCTCATCCTGAACTGGATATAATGTCAGATGAGGACTTACTTGTTCAAATACAAGAATTAATAAAAATTTACAGACAATTGGTCCAATATGTCATGCAGACTTTTACAGTCCAGCAACCATTAACACTTCCAAATCCAACTCCCCAACAGGGGAATACACTAAAAATTACACCACAGACTCTATACGCAGTCATGGGTAAAATGCCCACAAAACGTGAGCAAATTCCATTCTGGATAGCTCAAAAAATTACTCAAATCGAAGCAGTATTTCCAAATACTAGCCCGTATGAGAAACACAGAATACTGACAATCAGTTTACCAATGGGGATCACACCACAACTGGAAGACTGCACCACTTGGGGCTCAGTCTTTGCTGCCATCTATACCAAAACACATGTCATTCCGTCAATTGCGGTAATACCTGATGTCCTGAAACAAATTCAAAACGAATACGGGGCAGAGCCTGCTCTAAATTTAGGTATGAAGTTACTGAAAAATTTCGACCAGGTCTCAACAATAATATTATCTAATATTAAAGGGGAGGCAGCAGCAGTGGCAATCCGCCCAAAATTAAGGGAATTTGATGTTACAGAACATCAAACAGAGCTGCCCAGAATTATAGAACAATCTTATGCAGAATTAGGCAGAGATAGTTTGGGTGGAAGACCAGTGAAGCCGAAACTATCTGAAAGTCCTGAGAAGGACTCAATTAAACAAACTCCTACATCTTCTAAAAAGAAGTGGGATACTAATAAACAAAATTCAAACGAGAAACATTCTCAATCCCGAGGTAGGTCTCCTCAAAAGGAGCCCTCTGAAAGGAGGTATAACCTCAGGAATAGGGATAATTTGAGAAAACCTGACAGGTATCAAGATACTGATACACGTTCCTCTCGTCCCTTTCAGATCTCATCACAGACTTCGGAAAGAAGAGGACGATCAGAACATAGAGAAGAACACATGAAATCGAAAGACTGCAAACACGCTCCAAAAACCAAAGCAAAACCTCAATTCTCCAAAAAGAAAGTAGCAGGTCTAAAGATCAGACATGCCGAGAATACTGAGAACACAACTCAAGAACGGAGAATGGGCTCAGACAATGCTGGACAGTGCAGCAGAAGTCACAATAGTTCGCCAGAACCTGAAGGAACTTCTGGAGATAGTGGACTTGAATGAGTACATCACAGTCGAGACTGTAGACACCAGGGTTAGTACTCCACAAAAGTTATATGAAATAACACTCCGGATGGAGGGAGACAAACCTAGACAGGTGAAAGCACTTTTTTGGGAAAGACTATCAAAGGGCTATGACATACTTCTAGCAGAAAAGGACTGGCCACCACAATTTGTCAGGGAGTGCCCACATGGCGAGGACATTATTATGCCTGCCTTCTCCAACCATATTCCAATTCACCTAAAATATACATATGCCAGGAAATGGGCAGTGGCCTAGGCCCCAGCATTATATAAAAATCATGTAGGATGGGATGAGGACTCACCTCACCATAAAATACATCTGAAACATGAACCAACTGCACAACGGCAGTACCCAATAAAGCAAGAAGCTAAAAAAAAGGTCAGGGAGATCTTAGATCAACTTGAATACCAAGGGGTGATTGAAACATGCACCTCCTCAATGAACAATCCTTTGTTTCCTGTCTCCAAACCAGACAATACATATTGTCTAGTTTTGGATTACAGACACCTAAACACTTGTTCTAAAACTTTTGCAGTGCAAAATGCACATAGCACAGCATTAATGAATAACATTGTGCGTAAAAAATATAAAACAACATTAGACATCTCAAATGGTTTCTTTTGTCAAAACATAGCACCTGAAAGCAGGTACTTAACAACATTCTCCATAATGGGGACCCAGCGTCACTTTTGTCGACTCCCACAAGGGTTCAAGAACAGCCCAGGTTTATTCTCAGCGAGGGTAACGGAGTTACTACAAATTTATGACAATGAGGCATTGTCCTATGTCGATGACATCTATCTGACAGACGATGACCTGGAAAAACACTTGAACAGGGTGAGCACCATTATACTGGGTTTCGCCTCTGAGGGCTACAAGTTCAACTTTAAAAAGTCCAGAATTGCCCATCTCAATGTCCTATTTCTAGGATATGAGCTTTCAAGTGAAGGCAAGAGCTTGGCAGCTAACTTTTTAGAAAAGTATGCGCTGCTCCAACCTCCAAAAACGCTAAAAAACGTACAATCCATCCTGGGTTTCCTAAATTTTGGAAGAACGTACATTCTAAATTACGCAGAAAGGGTTAAATCTCTCTACGCATTAATCAAACCTGATTTTTAGATCAGAAACTGGACACAGGAACACACAGAAATCCTGCGTTCACTCCAGGCTAACATGTTAGCAACAAATCACTTACAAACACGCGTAAGTCAACGCAATTTGGTGATCCGAATAATTTCGGGTCAATGTGGATTCACCTACTTAACCTTCAATGAGGGTGAGAAAATACCAATAGCATACAAATCTCATTTGTACACACAAGCGGAAATGCGCTTCAGTTCAACTGAAAAAATTCTAACAGCAGTTCAAACCGCTGTAGCAAAAGAAAGAGCCTTAGCCCAAGGGAAACACATTATTATTATTATTATTATTTTTTTTTCCTCATTTGCCTCCAACCCCAGACAACTAGAAGGTTAAGGAAGTCGCCACTGTTACTCAATTTTGAGATGTAGGCCCTCGAGGTGTCACCCGCCTACCAGTAGCAAGCAAACCCCCTTCATGTTGCTGACCTCTCGTTATCAAGGAGAGGGTGGTCTCACTCTCTGCTGATTACTCACAACCGATGACTGCTGCTTAAGGCCCACCCAAAATCGGAAGTGGGAAAACCAGAGGGCGGGGCCCAGCACAGTCTGAGAGCTTCCCATAAGGCTTAATCATAGGATAAAAGAGTCTTTATCAACATTCATTAACCGAGAGACCAGTTTATGAGACAATCCCATACGGCTTTCTTTCTACTATTTTTCAGTCTGGCCAAATCAGTCTTGGAGGTTTTATACAAGGAGGACAACCAGTCTGAGTATGTGGGGGTGTGACCTCAACCCATCTCTTACATATTTCTCGTCTTGCCAGCAAGATAGAATAAAACAGGAAACTCCTGCTCAGGCCTCTAATTTCACTTGATATACCAAAAATAATAAGACCAAGAGAAACTTGTACTGGGAACCCCAAGATATCTGTTAAGGTGTTCCTTACTCTCTCCCAGAAATCTTGGAAGGCTGGACAATCCCAAAACATGTGTGTATCCGAGGCATTCACCATACCACATTTTTTGCAACTGACAGGGGGACCCTTGGCAATTTTAGAAAGTCTAGCTGGGGATAAATAAGCTCTGTGTGTAGTGAAATAGTGGTTTCTCCTGAACCAGGCTGGCTTTACGACTGCAAATAAGATATTAAAAGAGGTTTGCCACAAATCTACCCAATCTATGTCTGGTATTAATGCTCCCCACAGTTCTTCGGCTAGCCTAAAATCCCCGTCTATGGCCTCTTCAATAGACCAATAAAAGAAAGATACTTCCCTCTTTCCTACCGGCCTCTGTACCAGTTGCTCTTCCAGCACATTCCCTTCGCCTATAGGTTATTTAAGACTCTGGGACCAGCTTTTTAATTGTAGATATTTAAATCTCGACATGCCCTCCTCCAATTTGTCATTTAATAATGCCCAAGGTAAAAGTGAGCCCTCCGCAGCTAAGTCTCCCCACACTAAAAAACCAGCTGTTTTAAGAGAGACTGCCAATTTATCTTTCAAACAGCCTGGGACCCCGGGGAATCCCACAGTGGAGCCAGACTTGAAAAATAGCCCAAGCCCGTGCATTGTTTAATTTTGGCCCATGTACGGGCCGCACTCAATAAGACTTTCAGCTTTATTTTCTTGAAAAATTTCTGGTCTCCGTATTTAAAAAGAAAACTCTCTTTAGATAATCCCACTTGATCTAACATAGTCAAAAACATTACCCCCTCCCCGATGAATCTGGGGATTTCAACAACATTCTTGAATGCGTCAGCTGGAAAGCCCAGGCGTAGTACTGTAAATCTGGTAATGTGAGGCCCCTTTTTCCCTCCTACGCCTTAACTTTTTCCAGGATATCCTCACTGCTTTATAGGCCCACACAAATGAATTAATAAATTGCTGGAGTTTGTCAATTGCCTGTTTCTCAAAATATAAAGGGATGGTGTTAAAAAGAAAAGTAACTTTTGGAAGGATTACCATCTTAATTAAATTAATTCTACCCAAAATGGTCAGAGGAAGATGGGGGGAAACACATTATTGTCGTAACCCCGGTACCAGCTTTAGAAACGGTCACAAAAGCAAGCATTCCAAATGCTAAAGCATTACATCCAAGATGGATACAATGAGCTAATTCTCTTGCTGCAACAGATGTTGAATATGTTTTTGATCCAGATTTAAAAACACAAGCATTCCTGCAATATGAACATGAATATCCTCTGCCTACTGAAATTCTGCCTCTCGATCAGTATGAATTCATAATTTACACTGACGGATCCGCACAGCCCGCAATAGGGAGTAAGCAAGCTTACAGTGCAGCGTGTGCAATCGTTAAAGGTCGCATGCGAAATGGCATCTTCAGACCTATGGTCACTAAAACCCAGTCTCTATGGTGATTGTACAGCTCAGCGAGCTGAACTACAAGCATTCAAACTGGCACTTGAAAGTACAGATCGAGAATTCCCCACACTAATAGTGTGCGATTCCTTTTACTGTGTTCAGTCGTATAATGATTATATACAAAACTGGCTTGAAAATGGTTTCAAAGATGCGAAAGCACAAAATGCTTTGGGAACAAGTAGTTCAGTTGAAAAACGAACTACCAAAGGCTCACGTGATCCACACACTGAGTCATCAACGTGATGGCGTTCACGTTGCAGGGAATTCATTGGCTGACGAAGCCGCAAAGGGGGCTGTTCAGACGGCTTCCGTAGCTGCGATCACTCGTTCAAAAACAAAAATAGACGGTGAGATAATGTTGGCTGTCAATGCATCAAGCAAAGGCAGCAGTGCAGCGTTACCAAAAAGTTTCCACTCAAGTACTCTTATGTAATTGATGCGAACAACGTTCCTTTTGCTCGAATCCCTGGAGTGGGGGATAGGGTAATTCCAAACAAGGAACGCAGATTAGGACTAATCCTAGCAGCACATGAAGGGATAGCTTCTGCCCATGCAGGTGTTTCAGCGACAGTATCTTTACTCAAGCAAAGATATTGGTGGCCTGGCATTCGGAAACAAACTAAAAACTATGTTTTAGAATGTGATATTTGCCAACAGATGAAAGTCTCAACAGTGAAACGTCCTGCGCAGACACCCCTGTTAATTTCAGACAAACCATTAGTTTGTGTTTACCTGGACCACTGCGGTCCCTTGCAAAGGGACGGTAACTATAAATATATCATGGTTGCAGTGGATTCATGCTCTAGGTTCCTATGGTAATGGCCTCAGCGCTCAGCTGACGCTCGAACTGTTATAAAAGATTTGCGAGTCTTTATCGGCACATATGCAATAGGCACGCTACATTCTGACCAGGGTCCTGCGTTTAGCTCTAGGGCTTACAAAGAAGCCATGGCCAGTCTGGGCATTGCATTGCGGTACTCCTCTCCAATCCATCCTGAGGGAAATTCTGTTGTGGAAAGGAAAAACCGGGACATAAAGCAGTCTATAACAGCTAGGGTATTAGGTTTGGGTGATGGGTGGGTCAAACACCTTAGTGGGGTTCAACGCTCTTTGAATAATCTGCCAAGAAGTTCTCTAGGGGGGGTCACTCCGTATGAGGTCCTATTTGGGACAAGAATGTGGGTACCAGACCTTGAACACGTAGGCACAGTGGTGGAAAATAAACTCTTTGATATCAAAGATCGTTTGGCTGTTTTACAGGAACTCAATAAACTAAGAATGAAACAAAGCAACGTATTCCTACAGCCAACCACCACTGGGGAAAAATCGGCGGTCCCAGCAAGGCCTGTCTGGATTCCAAAAGTTGGGGATCTAGTCAGAGAAAAGATTGCGGACAAGAAGGAATTTGGACCTTCTTACAGACAACCAGTACCTGTCCTAGCAGTTCAAGGAACAAGAACAGTACTTCTGCCGCCCCTTGCTGGAAGAAAGGAGAAAAGATTTGTGTCCATCGACCTCATCAAACCACAGTATGTGGCCAATACTAAATAGTAGGCCTCGTGGACTCCGACCTAGTAGCAGACGCACTCCTCTCGCTACTATCCAAGAGGTTCAGACTGAAAGACTGATAACAATCGAGAATTCAGCTGTAACTGATGGAGGACTAAGCAACAACGCTATGGAACTCATCCCTCTTGACAACCAAGTAACAGTTCGTCCAAATACACCTGTCTACACCAACGTGGCAAGTGATGAACTGGTTCCAGTGATTTCTACAAATCCTGATGCAATTCCAACAATTGACAGAACTGCTTCTGGCTATTTCATTAACTTTGATACGTTCTCAGAAGATCCGAGTGAACCTGAAACGACGCCAGCATCATTCAAATTCAAGCAGCAAGTACAAGACTTTCTTCACTTTCTGAAAAAGACTTATTTGGTTTCTCCATGGATTGAACTCTGGATTACATCTGGACTTTTTGTTTTCCTGCTCTGGCTAGCTCTGGTAACAACTGTGAGCGTGCTTATAAGTGGCAGATACATCCATGTGAATACTGAAGGAAAAGACGTGAACGTACTTTTGAAACCTCATAAATCTTCCCATCGTGAAGCAAGAGACTTGTCATCAGTGAACATCACAGCTGTTCCTATACAGGATGGTATAGTGTGGGACAAAACAGATTTTGAAATCTTCGGTCCGACGGAACAATTGAACATTCCACATTTGTTTAAAATTTCACTAAGTGATCTAATTACGTCCAGTACCTATTCAGATGATTGGGACTTTGAGACTGTGAATGACATAATGTTTGACCTAGAAAAATCTGCTGCATTTTCTAAACATGAATATTTAGAGGGTTCATCAGACTATGAACAAATGTATTGTTATAACCACTATGGTCATCATTATTTGCATAAATCTGCATATCCAAGAAATGTGTTTATGTTTAACCAATGGGAGCATTGTCCTACACACCACACGGTAGTTCAAAAACATTTGCCAACAAGTTTCCATACTTTTCAGGATACAATACATCTGATCCAGAAATGTTTTACTATAAAAATGTAAACAAGACAGGGCTGAAAATTATGTTAACAAATACAAAACAGATTTACTCTGAATTATTTAATGCCCAACTGTCTAGACAGGGTTTCGACTTTTGGAAAGACACAATAGACACCAAAACAATCTGGGGTACTAAAGAATGGCAAGTGCAGGGGATAGAAGCTTTATTTAGAGCCTGCATCATCCCTGAACAAATAATGTTTTTGAATGAAACCATCCAACAAACATCTTGTCTTGGATTAGCCAAGATCAAAGAGATGAACACACCTTCTGTACCAGCACCTGCAAGAGATAACGATACACAGGCAGTGGTGACAGTTGACAATATACTACAACTCAACAGATCTAATCCTGATTGGAAAAAATGGTTGATCTGGCCCACAGACACGAATAACTGTCAGGAAAGATTCCTGAATAAAACTCAGGGCTTTACTATTAATAGGCCAGACCCAAAATACGTCCAAAGACAACATCCGGGGGTAGTAACAACATACAGTGTAGGAAAATTATGCCTCGTTTGGCTGCATAAATCTACACTACAGGATGTGAAACAACACTTAACCTTACTTAAAAAGGACGCAGACCTTAGGGAATTCTTGCTTGGACCAAGAAAACCGCGTCAAAAACGTTTCATATATGCCGGCATTTATGCTGCCTATAATGAAGCATGGAAAGTATCACAGATGGAGGCCGCAGAACGAATACGTGAACTTGATCGTATTAATTTAGAGAAAACACTCTCTGTGGTCGACAATGGGTTAACAACTTTGTCCTCCAGAATATATTCATTGGATGGCATTGTATCCTCTGCTATCGACATACTAGAACAAGATTTGGCGATGTTACAGCAAGGCCAGTCTCAATTACGTTCTATTATGTTATTAAGCTGGATGCTGCAATCTTTGCGAGCGGGCTATGTGCCTTGGCGTTTTATCAACACAACGGCTCTGTTTGCAGAATACAATCTCACTGATAAACAGATCGAATTGGCACAAAGAGGAGCAAGGTATACAGTGCTGAGCATTGAAAAACTGGAAAAGTTACCATTCACAGTGGCAAAAAAACCAGCTACAGAATGGCTTATTCATGGCAAAATAACATTACCTGTGAGTACTTTTCTGTTTCAGTATTGCCTCAGACAAATGCAAGCAGGCAAATATGAAAGGTTGGGTAAGGAATACATTAAGACATCTTGGGATTTACCATATACATATAGATGTTGGAGGATCGTGAAGTGTTTTTAAGCGGTACACACTGTAAACTTGCACTGAGCGGTTCACTTATATGTCAGGACATTTCTTTACACGGGGCTTGTAATGGTTCTGTGGCAAATTTGTCTTGCCATCAGCAGGGTACACCAGCTGCTGTGATTAATCCAACGTTTGGACAACTTTCAAATGGGAGTTACCTCATGTTGAATGATCAGAGTTGCTGCGGCATGCTGCCAGGCATCCCATATCTAGTAACGGTCAACTCCAGGGTCACTTGCTGTATGCAAGTATTGTTTGCCCCAATAGACACAGTCAGGGAGTCGCCTCTATGGCCTTCGCTGAACGTCTCTTTTATAAGATTTGATACTTTGAGCAGAATGAAAGCCATGCTTTTACAGCACACAGTGCCTTTGACCTCGGCCAAAGAAACCTATGATCTACAAGTAGCAAGGACTTCGGCTGAGATACAGACTTTAATACGTACAAACTCCCCTATACATTTCGTAGAAATGATAACACGTATCTTCAACATGTCTGATACAAGTGGAATTATACATGTATTTAAGAGCATCTGTACCGGTCTGTTAGCACCTTTCCAGGCAATACTCGGAATCATCCCGAACTTTGCACATTCGGTGTTTGGTGGCATACCATTAATTCTAGCACTTGTTGCCGGAATTCTATTTCTCTTCCTGCTATTGCGCTATGGCCAGCCTATTCGCAGACATCACTCCGAGTGAAATGGAGAAAGCTCTCCTTGAACGAAAGTGCCATGAGCGAATAGTACAGCTATTGGGCATGACTCGTCTACGGGACCTTAATACAACTTGGTTCCTGTCATTCAGACCAATCTGGCAGATTGCATCTTACCTGTTCTACGATGCCTGCTATGCGGTGAAGAATGCGTGTTGGACACCTGTCTAACATTTCCATCAGCAACGCCAACGGATGTCGATACTCTGCTGGTCCCGATAACGGCCCATGCTCTGTGTTGTCCCCAGAGGCTACCAATCCTGATGTCAGCATTCATTGAGATCTCACAGACGCTTCCGGCTGCTGCTGAGGTACGAGAAAGATCTACAGGCACACAGGTAACAACGGACGCAAACTTTGCTGCGGCACCCAATGCTGGAAGCGAAGCTTCACATCTCTGTGCAATTAATCTGCTACACGAGGTGTTCCAACTGACACCAACTACAGTGGACGATGTTTTGTCTATAGAAGTAGATGATCTCATGTTTACACCAGACCCGTAAACTGACTCTGATTCAGCATACAGTGTTCCAGAGATGCAGTAACAATTTGGCCTTCATTTTTCAAAAACAACTTGGAACTCTACCAAAATTGAACTTTTTCCCATTTTTCGAACGAAAAGGGCACTTCAATCTGCTTAAAGTAGAACTAGCCTTATAATACAGACTTCAAGGTACTTCCACGGACACTTAGTCATCTTGTGTGTCTAAAACAGTTCATTAATTTTCATGACATGAAATGACTTTGATTTTTCACAACTTATCGATCATTTTCTGTCAATGTAAATATTACTGCTTATTTCATTCTAATTGCATTTATTTTAGAACTTTATGCCTGAAATGAAAAGCATTTGCTTCAAATGTACAGTACCTTTTGCATTTTTTACTGTTTTTTAATTCTTTTAAGAAATATTTTTAAATATGCTGTACTCCATTTTATGTTTAGCATTTTAAATGTTTAGCATTTTAGTATTATCGTACACACGAAAGTGGAGTGGGTGTTGTATTCCTCTTAGGGTGTCCATAAACGGGCTTTCCAGTATCATGTCCTTATATAGGCACAATTCGCCCTGCCCTTATATAGGCATAAAATCCCAGCCCTTATTTAGGCATTAAACCGTGCACTCCAAATACAGGCATGGTCTCTGACATCCGTCCACCCTAACGTCACAACGAGTTCTTGAAGAACAGACCCTTAGGCTGCGGGAGTTTCCCTAGTCCAGGACTATTGATTTCTTCAAGGACTCATCCATTATGCATGAACCATTATTCCTTAGGGGTTCATTCATGACGTCTTCCGCTGTCCGACTCACGTCAATACTAACATTCTTAGGTGCTTCTCAGGTATAAATATACCTTCCCTAGCCCCTGTAAATCAGAGGAGACCTCGACTTCAGAGGAGCCCGTTTCCCAGCCTGACGTACTGAGAAGACGCTGTCATCCCTGCACGCAGAGAGTCCAGCTTCCAGTGATCTGACTTCCCTTGCGGGGTGTTGGAGTTCGAGTCTGGCAAAGAGATTCCTACCTCTCTCATTCTTCAGGTATGGAGCAGACTAGAACCTAGAGGGACTCTTGGCATACTAGGCATACTAGGCTTAACATGCTCTTAGTATACCATAGTAAGGAATACTTCACCTACTTCATACCTCGTCCTATACCTACGTTAGGTTAGGTACATTGGGGTAGAACTAGATTAGAAACGCATCGTATGAGTACTCGCATTTTTAGTCTGTGTTATTTATGTAAAAGCATATGTACTAAAAGATAATGCTCTCGCAGTATTATTTATTTCTACTGCTCACACTGTACATTATTTATCTCGCATACTGTCTTGTGATCGTAACAGCACATTTTACTTACACCAGAAACAAGACTGTTCAATAAATCTTTTATTGAAACGCCTGTCTATTTCTTTCTGTGTAACTTGGAGAAAACTAAGCATGCACGACTGAGCTGAGTGAAATAGTTATCTATTGTTTCCACGACTCTGGGACACGTTCTGATTCTAAAGGGAAACACAGTGGTCATGTTTTGCGGCTGCCAGAAACTACTCCCTTCTTGTTGTCAAGGAGTTTCTAGTGGCCTCTGAGCTAGCTGGCACAAGTAATTAAGTTTAATATACTCTATAGGGACATACTGACCTTAGTCCTATGTCAAACCTATAGGATATATTATTCCAATGCGCAGAGCCTATTAGGGAAATAGGAGCTACACTACAATGCATCTGGGGCATTGTTGGAAAAAGTGTTGGGTGATTTCTCAAGGTCACTATTAAATCTATTATTTTTAAAGTTTTTGGAAGTATTGTATGCATGCTGTAGAGGGGTCATTTTTGAGGACTGAGAACTATCACACCTCCGGCAGCAGAATAATTCACAATTTTTTCAAAATGGCATTGGTAATTACTCTTATTCCCCTCCTTATGCCACTTCTTTTTTGCCTTGAAGAATTTGAAGGATTCCAGAGAGAGGGGGAGAGAGGAAACTCCTTTGCCATTTCCAAAGGTCTGTAACTTATCATCTGAGGTGCACACAATTATAGTTCTGTATGTGCCAAACAGGTGAGGAGGCCATGTGCATCAATAATCAAACAGGCAAAGCACACAACATGCATAAATGGACCAATCACTTGTTGGAAAGCCTAATAGCACAGTGTCTATGCATGTTAAGACATCAGGTTCTCCGCGTGGGTCTGTTTTTAATACAGAAAGTGATTACGGCCCCACTCTGTCCCAATCAAAACTGAGTGGCCCATGCAGTGGATATTTTGAGCGATTTGGTGGTACAAAAAGCCATTTGCATGACATATGCGCTGTTTCTAATTTCCATCATGTCATTACCCTCGCCAAATTGTTTGCCCATCTATTTCCGAAAACGGGGAGCAAATGAATTGCATCGACGTTGAACTATTCAAATGACAAAGGTTAAATAAAACACTCAGGGACTGATTCATAAAAGGTAAACTTATACTTTTGTGTAAGTTTACTTTTTTTGGTATTCACAAACTACGAGTTTATAGTAAGTTTAGGACTGCGGAGACTCCACACATAAAACGATAGTACAGGTCTACCTTGTGTGGTCCAAAACACACCATTGGACACTCCACTGGCCCATCAACCTGTCACTGAATGTATTTCTCAGATTGTTTTCACAATTTTGACAGACCCTTCTGTGGAGTGATGTTGCAGCAGCCCTTTCACCCAAAAATTGCTTAAGCTTTACGGATCAAGAGAGATCCTGAGATCATCTAAGACATTAGTCAGGACAGCTTCAGTCCCATGAGCAGGTCGAAAACCCAGTTGAGCAGGATCCAAAAAACAGTGCTGCTCCAAGTAGGATAGCAATTGTTTGAGTACTGCATGTATGGCTGATGTGTTCTGTATGTACCGACAGTTTTGATTAGGTTTTCTTGTTATTGTGGTGCATCAACTGAGTCTTTATGGTTATATACTTTATTACATTATAACTGGTCACTATTATTATTTCTTTTTTTAGGTGCATTAATCATAAAAACTACAGGAGTCGAATAGGTGGTTGAATTGATATTGTCTGCACCAAAGAAAGAAGTTGTCTTGAAGGTTGCAGAGCAGGATGTGCTGTTACAGATTGCTTCGTTGGTAGTTTTTGTGGGCGTGTGATCTGTAGTTAGGTTTCAGTTACATTCCCTGGGTTGAAGGGAAATAGGTAGTTTGTATGTTTTTGGCTGATGTCAGGAAAGGAAAGTATAAAGGTCGCCTCCAGTCCCGCCCTACAACCCGCCTCAACTTGGACCCTGCATCTCCTAGCCCAGTAACAACGGGCAGCAATGAAAATGGGCAGAAATGGTGCACTGGCTTTCAGAGCTGCAGGAAAAGTGCTACTTTGCCTCTCGTGAGCTCCCTATACCCGGAAAAACTGCAATTTATCTGGCCTTTTGATGTTGCTTGATGCACTCATAGGTGGCTTCCTTGGATCTTTGCTTCCATTATGGAAGCACCATCCTTGAGCTGGGGAGTGCGAGTGGCTAGAGTGGAGGCCACAGAGAGGCAGAAAGCAAGCCTTGCACCTTCTGACTGGAGGCCTGGAGGTACAGCAATGGAAGAGCTTGACTAAGTCGACATATGTCCCCATGCACAAAATAAACACTTCCCCAAAAATATACACACAATAAACAGACCAAGCTATTAGCTAGCTCCTAGAGCCCCCATCTAGGACATTCTTTGTCAGGATGTCTAAGCTCCTCTTAGAGATGCATGACCACAGCTAGGAGCTAGATTACGCATGACTTTATGGACGGTTCTGTGTACTCCTAATCTGGTGTAAATACCAGGCCTCCATGGTACAGGTCTTGTTGCACTACAGTATGCAGTAATAAATAACTATTTTGTAACTCTTGGCAAACACCTGAAATCAGAGTTCCACTAATTCCCCAGGGAGGCCAGAGTACATTCATAATGTGGGAGGCTTTATAACCTGGACCCCATCCACCTCAGTGTTATGACAGACAACGTGTTTCGGGTATATTCAGAGGGTGCTGGAGCACAGTTTCGGCAATGCTTCCATCAGTCACCAGTAATCTCATTACTCCAAGTCCACTTCAGTGTCCCAGTCCTTACAGCCTCATCATGTAAGGCCTTGGTCATGGAAGTGAAGAAAAGGTAAATCTTCGATGAGTTACTGGTAATCTCATTACTCTGATTCTACCTCCTCACTCCACTCCTTACAACCCTCATTATGTAAGGACTTGGACATGGAAGTGAGGAAGAGGTAATGCTTCGGTTAGTTACCGGTAATCTCATTCTACCTTCTCATACCAGGCTTACAACCCTCATTATGTAAGGACTTGGACATGGAAGTGAGGAAGAGGTAATGCTTCGGTTAGTTACCGGTAATCTCATTCTACCTTCTCATACCAGGCTTACAACCCTCATTATGTAAGGACTTGGACATGGAAGTGAGGAAGAGGTAATGCTTTGGTTAGTTACCGGTAATCTCATTCTACCTTCTCATACCAGGCTTACAACCCTCATTATGTAAGGACTTGGACATGGAAGTGAGGAAGAGGTAATGCTTCGGTTAGTTACCGGTAATCTCATTCTACCTTCTCATACCAGGCTTACAACCCTCATTATGTAAGGACTTGGACATGGAAGTGAGGAAGAGGTAATGCTTCGGTTAGTTACCGGTAATCTCATTCTACCTTCTCATACCAGGCTTACAACCTTCATTGTGTAAGGACTTGGACATGGAGGTGAGGAAGAGGTAATGCTTCGATGAGTTACCGGTAATCTCATTACTCTGATTCTACCTCCTCACTCCACTCCTTACAACCCTCATTATGTAAGGACTTGGACATGGAAGTGATGAAGAGGTAATGCTTCGGTTAGTTACCGGTAATCTCATTCTACCTCCTCATACCAGGCTTACAACCTTCATTGTGTAAGGACTTGTGCATGGAGGTGAGGAAGAGGTAAAGCTTCAATAAATTACCGGTAATCAGATTACTCGGATTCTACCTCCTCACTCCAATCCTTACAACCCTCATTATGTAAGAAATAGGACAAGTAAGTGAGGAAGAGTTAATGCTTCTAATACTTACTGGGAATCTCAAAATTCCGATTCCACTTGCTGGTCCCAGTTCTTTTAGCCATCATCAAGTAAGGACTTTTATGGTTTAAATCTTTTATTAATTTTCAAGCAAGAAAAGAACAAGACCCCCAGCTCCGTGGAATCAATGCAATATAGACAACAAGTGTCGCAAGTAGTAGCATTACCAAGGTAATATGAGAGGAGCGGGCCTGTGGGGATGAACAACAAAAGGGGAAGGGGGAAAATCAAAACGAACAACTGGATCCAACATTACCACCCCCCACCCCTCCCCCTCGTCCACCAGAAAAAAAGGGGGAAAAGAATAATCTGGGAATCAACGTGGTTGCGTGCTACTCCGTGAGGAATCATTATGTGGGAGCTGTGTGTCTGAGAGGCGGAGAAGTCTGAGGTATCGGGGGCATGTCAGTTCTCGGAACTCAGACACAAGTAGGGTCAAGAAGGGCCGCCACATCTCTGGGAAATCAGACCCCTTGCCAGCTAATGTGAGGGTTAATTTCTCCATACCCAACACCAGCCAAAGTCGCTGTAGCCATCCGGAAAGCGTTGGGAGCTGGGCAGTGCGCCAATGCACCAGGATGTTCTGTGTGGCCGCGCCTAATGCGATGGCGATCAATCGGCCCCTCCGGGACTTTAGCGGATATGTTATGGGGTTAGGTAATCCCAAGAGTATGTATGTAGGAAATCTCGGAAGCTGTGTCTCGAAGTGGGTGTCTATCTCATCGAACACCTGGGACCAATATGATTGAATACGGTCACAGCCCCAGAGGAGATGCACCAGAGTGCCCACCTCCCCGCAACCTCTCCAGCAAAGGGCACTCTGTCGTGAATCAAAGCGGTGTAAGCGTTCCGGCGTATAGTACCAATATGTGGCTATCTTAGTCAGTGTCTCAGTGAGTCCCATGTGGTATGCTGAATGCCGAGCCCTGTGATATATGCCTTCCCATTCCTTGTGGCTAAGTGTCCTTCCTAGGTCTCGTTCCCAACGTGCCCGGCCAGCGTTGTATGTATGCGTAGAGGACGTTAGTAACATTTTATACAGATCGGAAATGATTTTTTTATCGGATGTGCAGGTGATGAGCCATCCCCTTTTGTATCGCTTTCTCGTAGGGGGTCAGAAGGCGCTGAGCCTCAGGTTTGATGTGTGGGTGAAGTGCCCAGTGTCGGAGCCGCAGGTAGGGCAGGCGCTCTGATTCCGGGAGGCCGTAATCTGCCTTGAGTTGTGGGAATGGGATAATCCCCTCCAAGTCAAAGAGGTGGCCTAGGGACTGACATAGGGTGGGGCGCCAGGCGGGAAAGGCCCTAGTATCCATGCCCGGTTGGAATTCTGGGTTATCAAACAGTGGTGTGAGGGGGGAGGGAAAGGTAGTCAGATTATGGGCAGTGTTAGTGCGATCCCAGGACTACATAATCGTGCTTGTGATATATGATGCATAGAGATTGGGTGGCCTGTGTGATTTACGGAGGAAGGGTATGCCCTGTAGAGGCATGGCTGCCACTGCCTGGTCCTGGAACAACCAATGCTTCTCTGATTCTAGGCGGTGCCATTCCACTAAATATCGAAGCTGTGAAGCATAAAAATAGAGCTGAAGGTCAGGGACCCCTACCCCGCTCCTCTCCGGTGGAAGGATTGCTATCGCGTGCTTAAACCGGGGCTTGCGGCCTTGCCAAATAAAATGTGCTAGGTCTGATTGAGTCTGTTGAATCCAGCCTGAGGGAGGGCGAAGGGGGAGGGTCTGAAAAAGATACAGGATCTGGGGGAGGATGGTCATCTTGGTAGCCGCTATCCTGGCTAGCCAGGATAGAGTATGGTGTTTCCACTGGCCTAGTTCCTTACGTATGTGCGCGCGGAGTATGGAGTAGTTGGTTTCAGCCGTAGCTTGTATGGAGGAGGCTAGTTGAATTCCCAGGTACGGAATTGAGGAGGTTGACCATTGTATGGGGTGTTCTTCTTGTAAATGAGCTAAAGTGTGCGGGGAGAGGGAGATGTTGAGTGCGATCGACTTATCCATGTTAATCTTAAATCCCGAAGCCTGCGCGAAGCAATGCATTTCAATGAAGAGGGCTCGCAGCGCAGGGATCGGGCTGGAGAGGGAAAGCAAGATGTCATCCGCGTACAAACGTATGGTGTGTACGTCCCCTCCAAACTTGATCCCAGAGATAAGAGGATGGCGTCGAATCCGTAATGCTAACGGCTCCATATAAAGTGCGAATAGGAGGGGTGAAAGAGGGCACCCCTGTCTGGTGCCCCTTCCTATGGGAAAACGAGAGGACGTATGGCCATTCACCCGAACTGTTGCCTTGGGTGAGCGGTAGCAATTGAGGATCCGAGTGCGTAGTTTCTCACCGAAGCCGACATGCGTCAAGACCTGCTCCAGGTAGGGCCAATGTACCCTGTCGAAGGCCTTCTCCGCATCAATGGCCAGCAGCATGTATTCTCCCTGAGTGTGAGACGCCTTCTCGATTAGGTGCAGAACTCTTTTGGTGTTATCACTTGTTTGTCTCTGCGGAATAAAGCCTGCTTGATCCGGCTCAACTAGTTGGGGCATGTAGGGCGCTAGACGGTTCACCAATATGCTAGTGTAGAGTTTAATATCTATATTCAGTAGGGAGATCGGCCTGTATGCGCCGCAGGATGTTTTGTCCTTCCCGGATTTCGGGATAACCACTATCGACGCTTCAAGCATCTCTTCCGGGATGGCCCCGGCCTGTGCAAAGGTGTTGAACAAGTCCCTCAAGAGAGGGGCCACCTGGCTGCAGAATGTTTTATAAAAGGTCGCCGAATAACCATCTGGCCCGGGTGACTTGTCCACCTTGAGGCGAGAGATCGCTGCTATGACTTCTTCTGTCCCAATGTCCCTATCCAAATAGTCGGCCTGGGTAAGGGAGGGTATGTGTGCTGCCACCAGATAATCGGCGCTATGGTGGGCGTCTAGTGGGTCACCCGAGTAGAGCCCTGCGTAGAAGTCTCGAAAGACTTCCGCTATCACCGCATCTTCGGTGACAAGTTCGCCCCCAGGAGAGCGGATGGCCTGAACACCCTGCCCCTGCCTGGCTTCCCGTAGTTTGTGGGCTAGAAGGCGGCCGCACCTATCGCCACCCGTGTAGTATGAGTGGCGGAGACGGAGGGCCGCATATTCGGCCCTGTCCTGGTCTAACGCTGCGAGTTGCTTCTGCTCTATACACAATTGGCGCCAGGCCCGGGAAGCGCCGGTCCGCTGGTGCATCTGCTCCAGCTCCGCGACCCGCTGGGAAAGTTCGGCCCGTTTACGACTACGTTCCAGATTGTTGGCCGTGGATATGGCTATAAATTCCCCCCGGATAACTGCCTTTAGTGCCGCCCACTGTGTCGCTAAAGAGGTGTCTGAGTTGGCATTAAGGGCGAGGTAATTTGTGATGGCTTTCTGGATCTGTTCGACTGTGGAAGCTTGGTGGAGCAAGGCATCGCGTAGGTGCCAGTGTCTAAGAGGCTGCCGTGTTGGCGGGAACTTAAAGGTGGCAATGACCGGGGAGTGATCTGAAAGAGAGGCTGTTAAGATCTCGGTGTCAGTCGCAAGCGCATGCAGTGGGGAAGAACTAAGAAGATAGTCCAGCCTAGCGTATGTTTTGTGCGCTCCTGAGTAAAAGGTGTAGGCTCGACTGTGGTGTAGTGTAGCTCCTATTTCCCTAATAGGCTCTGCGCATTGGAATAATATATTGTTAGAAATGGGATCTCTAGTTGGCAAGGGCTTGCACCTTTGTCCAAGTAGGGACCCTTCTTCCTAGTCAGGGTAAGGGTGTTACACTCGTGAAGTAACCCCTGCTCACCCTCGTGGTAGCTTGGCACGAGCAGTCAGGCTTAATTCAGAGGCAGTGTGTAAAGCATTTGCACATAACCAACAGTAATACAGTGTAAGCACTACAAACGGACACCACACCAGTTTAGAAAAATAACTAATATTTTTATATACTCAAGACAAGACCAATTACGACAAAAATCCACAATACTATACTTTAAAAATGAATGCTTGATACGGTAACTTCTTCTTTGCAGGAATAGTTCAAAAACAAAGTTCGTACGAGTCGGTAGCTCCGTCCGAGCCTACCACGATGCTGAAAACCACAGAGTCTAACAGTTCCAGCCGACCACGTCGATACGGGCCAGCAGAGTCGTGGACAGACTCGGTCACAGTACCTTTCTTATTGTGGCTGGTACGGAGTGTACGAGCCGGTCGGCGTTCGTCGCGGTTGCGGTGCAAGACGGAGCGATGCAAGGTGCGGTGTCCCTCGATGCGGTGCAGGCAGCAGCTCGATGAGCGTCGTGCAGACGGAGTCGGTGAGTCCAAGGCGTGCGATGCAGGGTGAGACGGTGCTCGATGCGGTGCTGACAGGTTGCGATGCAGGCGACCAAGCCGGAGTGCGGGAGCTGGCGTCGGACAGCGGTGCGAGTCGGAGCGGTGCGTCGCAGACGTGCGAGCGGTGCCCCAAATGCGATGCGGTCACGACTCTTGAGCCAGTTGTAGCGTCCGTGTCGGTCGGGTCCGGCTGGTTCAGTGAAGCGATGCGATGTGAACTGCGGTGCCCACAGGTCACGGTGCAAGCAGCGGCTCAGTGTTGACAGCGTCGGACGTCGCCTACGATGAGACCAGGGTTGCGGTGCAAAGCGGGGCGATGCGGTCTGCGGTGCAAACAGGTCACCGGTCAGGGATGGATTCGGTTGACGGAGTCGGTTGCAGTTCCCTTCCTCTGTGGCAACTGAAACAGCGTTCCAGAAGCGGTACCCAGAGGCTTGTGAAGTCTTTGTAGTCCCTGAGACTTCGTAACAGGAGGCCAGCTCGGTTCCAGGCCCTTGGAGATACTCAGCACAAGTTTGTAGAAAGTTCAGTCCTTTCACTGCCCAAGGCAGAAGCAGCAGCTGCAGGCCAACCCAACAAAGCAACAACACAGCAAAGGGGCAGTACTCCTCCTGGCAGCTCTTCCAGCTCTTCGTCTGGGCAGGTTCCTTGATTCCAGCGAGATCTAAATTCATGGGGTCAGGGCCCCAATATTTATATCCCAAATTCCTTTGTTCTCTGAAGGCAGAGAGGCCTTTGCCTAGTCCAAACCAGTTCTGGAGCACTTTGTTGACAAGTCTCCGTCCCTTCTTTCAGTGAGTAGGCCAGGGACATCAGACGCACCACAGGAGGTGGAGCCAGCATTGTGGAGGGAAGGCACTGTCCTATTCAGGGCCCAGGTGCAACTCCTCCCACCCATCTACATGTAGATCTTGCTATTCAGCCCTGTGCTGACTCACCCTGTCTCCTGGCATCCCCCAGCCCCTGTCACTCACACTCCAGACAAGGAATACACAACCTAGCAGAGGCAGGCCTGGATAGTTAGACAAGAAAATACCTACTTTCTAAAAGTGGTATTTTTAAACACAGAATGTTAAAACCAACTTCACTAAAAGATGTATTTTATCATTCTGAGTTCAGGCATACTAAACTCAAATTTCTACCATGTTCCCGGAGTCAGTTGGGATTATAAGATGTAATAATCAAAACTGCCCATTCTGGCCTATGGGGGACAGGTAGCCTTGCAATAGTGAAAAACGAAATAGGCTGTAATTCACTATCAGGACATGCCACACACACCAGGGCATGTCCTACCTTTCACATACAATGCACCCTGCCCACAGGGGTACCTTGGGCCTACTTTAGGGGTGACTAACATGTAGAAAAGGGAAGGTTTAGGGACTGGCAAGTGTGTGCACTTGCCAAGTCGACATGGCAGCCCTAGGCTGCGCACAGGCTCTGCAATGGCAGGCCAGAGTTACACTTTACTGGCTGTTTGCGTGGGTGGCACAATCCAGTGCTGCAGCCCACCAACAGCATTTGATTTATAGGCCCTGGCACTCGCAGTGCACTTTACTAGGGACTGACACATAAATCAAATAGGCCAATCATGGAAACACCAATCCATAACACATTTTACACAGAGAGCATATGCACTTTAGCACTGATTAGCAGTGGTAAAGTGCCCAGAGTCCTAAAACCAACACACACAGGGTCAAAAACAGGAGGCCAAAAAGCAAAAAGTCTGGGGGTAAACCCGCTGAAAAAGCCAAGTCTAACACTTATCCTATAGGTTTGACATAGGACTAAGGTCGGTATGTCCCTATCGAGTATATTAAACTTAATTACTTGTGCCAGCTAGCTCAGAGGCCACTAGAAACTCCTTGACAACAAGAAGGGAGTAGTTTCTGGTAGCCGCAAAACATGACCAATATGTTTCCCTTTTAGAATCAGAACGTGTCCCAGAGTCGTGGAAACACTAGATAACTATTTCACTCAGCTCAGTCGTGCTTGCTTAGTTTTCCTCAGAGTTACACAGAAATAATAGACGAGTGTTTTCAATAAAAGATTTATTGAACAGTCTTGTTTCTGTTGTAAGTATAATGTGCTGTTACGATCACAAGACAGTATGCGAGATAAATAATGTACAGGGTGAGCAGTAGAAATAAATAATACTGCGATAGCATTATCTTATAGTACAAATGCTGTTACATAAATAACAGAGACTAAAAATGCGAGTACTCATACGATGCGGTGCTAAGCTAGTTCTACCCCAATGTACCTAACCTAACCTAGGTGTAGGACAAGGTATGAAGTAGGTGAAGTATTCCTTACTATGGTATACTAAGAGTATGTTTAATCTAGTATGCCTACTATGCCAAAAGTCCCTCTAGGTTCTTATCAGCTCCATACCTGAAGAATGAGAGAGGTTGGAATCTCTTTGCCAGACTCGGACTCCAACACACGGCAAGGGAAGTCAGATCACTGGAAGCTGGAAGCTGGGCTCTCTGCGTGCAGGGAATGGCAGCGTCTTCTCAGTGCGTCAGGCCGGGATACGGGCTCCTCTGAAGTCGAGGTCTCCTCTAGTTTACAAGGGCTAGGGAAGGTATATTTATACCTGAGAGTACCTTAGGAATGTTAGCATTGACGTGAGTTGGGTAGCGAAAGACGTCATGGATGAACCCCTAAGGAATAATGGTTCATGAATAATATATGAGGCCTTGAAGAAATCAATAGTCATGGGCTAGGGAAACTCCCGCAGCCTAAGGGTCTGTTCTTCATGAACTCGTTGTGACGTTAGGGTGGACGGATGTCAGAGACCATGCCTGTATTTGGAGTGCATGGTTTAATGCCTAAATAAGGCCTGGGATTCTATGCCTATATAAGGGCAGGGCGAATTGTGCCTATATAAGGACATGATATTTGGAAAGGCTGTTATGGACACCCTAAGGAGAATACAACAGTGGGGGTGGAAGTGGCGCCAAAGATCTATAAACCCCAGGTCCCGAAGACAGGCCTGTCCAGCAGATGAGAGAGCGCCAGTCTGGCCTGTCCTCTGGCATGAACGGTCATTGATGTTGTCAAAGACAAGATTCAGGTAACCCCCCAAAAGTAGGCGTCGTTCTGTAGTGGCCGTCCCCTCAGTGAGTGAGTCATGAAAAAACTTGTCTTGCCCCTCGTTAGGTGCGTATAAGGACCCCGCTATAAAGGACACCCCTCCCACTAGGAACTGATATGTGAGCAATCGGCCTCTGATCTCGGCCTCCTTCTGTAGCACTCTACCCTGAAAGGATCGGGAGACCAATATGGCAACCCCGGCTGACTTGGTGGGATTAGAGGAGAACATCTGTGTAGGGAAAGCACGGGATTTCATCCTGTGGTGGTCCTTGGGGAGGAGATGGGTCTCCTGCAGGAGGCATATATCGGCTTTGGAGTGCTCCAAATAATGAAGGACGGCTCTACGCTTGACCGGATTATTCAAGCCTTGCACATATAGGGTAAGGATTTTAAGAGAGTTGTGTGGCATCTAGATTTGGGAGAGGTTGAAGGCTATGGCGTAGGTTGTATTTCGTAACGGGTGAGGAGGTGCAGGGGGAGGAGGCCCATTGTCCGGTGACGAGTATCCCTCGCGGCGTAGTAAAGGGGGGTGGACGAGGGGACCCAAACCCAAAAAACTCAAAAACCCTCTAAAAACAAAAATCCAAAATAATACAAAAACGATAACATTTAGAGCAAATAGAGTCAGAGAAAACAGTCCGTCATCCCCGGATGACCAGCAGATCAACAAAATGGGGTCCATAGTGTGACCAAGCAGGGAGTCTCAGCCCCACCCGCCGCCCGCCCAAAATCAAAGGGAGGACATTCAGAAAAATCGATGGCCCCCGTCCATTCACTTGACGCCAGAGCCCTCTCCAGCCAAGGCTTCCGACGCGGAGGTGAGGGCTGCCTGTTGACTCCTGGCTATTTCTGTCTTGTTTGGTTTTCGGACGCGCCTCCGTCGGCCCTGCCGCTGCCACCCCGATGGGGAGATCTCAGGCCCCGAACTGACGCTCCGCTGGTCGTCTTCATCACTTGGTACAGCGAGGCCCAATAGTCGGCAAGAGTCTGTGAGTGATCGGAGCTGGTGGAGTTTGCCATTGTAACGAAAGATAAGTCGGAAGGGGTGACCCCAGGAGTACGGAATTCCCTGCTGTCAGAGGTGTTCAGTCACAGGGCGAAATTGCCGGCGGCGCTGAAGCGTGATTAGGGCCAAGTCTTGGAATAGCACCGGAGAGTGCCCTTGGAAAGAGATGGGGTGGAGAGATCTCGCCTTGGTGAGGATGGCCTCTTTGGTTCTGAAGTCCTGAACGCACACGAGAATGTCTGCTGGGGGGGCATTAGTCACCCGGGGTGGTCCGACTCTGTGCGCTCAGTCCAGGACGATCTCAGCTTTGTGGGAGGCACCTAGGATATGGTGAAATAGGCCCTTGGCAAATGCAAATAGATCTCTAGTGTCCTCCGTTGTCTTCACTCCCCGGATCCGGATGTTATGCCTGCGAGACCTGTTTTCCAAATCTTCCAGGTGAGTTTGGATGTCAACATGCTGGTCCTGTAGTCGAATTACCTCCTGTTGGAGCATGGTTGACTCGGTCGCAGCGGTGTCACTCTTCTCCTCTAGGGCAGCCACTTGATCCCCAACGTTGTCCACATCTCTGTGGATCTCCTTCATCTCAGCTGTGAGATCATTCTTCACAGATTGCAGGTCTTCCCTGAGAGTGAGGAACAGCGACTCCAGGAATGCCTTCGTGATAGGCTCATCACCAGGATTTGCAGATTGCCTCGGGGTCTCGGCCTCGGGAGCCGCGGTCCCCATGTTGGGGATAGATTGTGAGCATCCAAAAATGTCTTTCAGGGGCTTCACTTTCTTCGTCCTGGAAGAGGACATGCTCTTCTGACACACCCAGTTGAGTTGTTGAGCGGGATATGGGTGTTGGAGAGACCACAACCGATCAGGGGAGGTGCTGGTGTATCAGGCCAATGTGGGCGCTAGGCGAGCAACGCGTGCTTTTGTGCCTCTGCTGTGAACCAGCGTGGAGCTCCGCTGCCGACCACTGTGATGGCATCCCTGAGGTGAGGGCAGGTGCGTACACCCGATCCCGATAGCTTCGCTAGATGCAGGCACCGTATGTGGCCGTCACTTCTATGTATTGCAGCCGTGCGGTGCTATGGGATTAGGGCCGAAATATCCACCGCTGGGCCGGGTGTCTAAACAGTAGGGCCCCAGGCCAGAATAATCCAAGCAGGCCCCAGCCCTCTGGCCTCTCTCCCAGAACTCGAGATGCGTGGCGCCCAACCACAGCGCGCCCGATGACCACCGAAATGCAGGGGTAATCCTGTCCTAAGCCGCGTGGCCTCTGCCCCAACGCGGCTGCAGAGTGTGCATTCTTACCGGGCGTCTGCAGGCGGAAGCGTCCTTCAGAGGTAGGGCCCACATCCACGCGCGCAGCGAGGCGCAGGCATTAATGAAGAGTCAGGCCGGTGATATGCTCAGTGGTGGGGGCAGGGTCCCATGCAGCCTCTGGTTCCCGGGGCTGGTGACAGGGTGCTGTGTGGTGAGGCCGCACTCCGGGAGGTCCAAGGGTCCGCCGAGTCCGCCACCCCGGTTCTCCGTCTCCCAGGCGGGTGACTCCAAAATCGAGGCCGGGGATCCTCGCGGCCTTGTGTGCTACCGGGCCCTCTCAGCGTGCATACATCTATCGTTTCCGGGCACGAGATCGACCCGCCGCGGCCTTTGAGAGCTGTCCGGTCAGGGCGAAAGGCAGTTAGTCTGTCTCCACGAGTTCCGGCCGCCCCCGCGGGCAGTGTGAGAAGCAGGGCCGGCCTCGGCGCCCTCCGAAGCGGGTCAGGACTGGCGATCACAGGCAACCAGGCGTGGTGCTGGGCAACCCGCGGGACATCCCGGTTGCCTATAAGGCGGCTGGGCTCAAAGCGGCTAGCCTCGATGGCCCGGGCTCCGGACCACCGCGTTGTTGAAGCCGCTTCCAGGCGTCGGCGAGGGGAGGTCAGGTCTTCTCCCTCGCGGTCCCCGCAAGGCAGCTACGCACGTCGCTCGTTTTGGAATCTCAGAGCAGCTGTGGGCAGAGTTCCACCGGAGGGGCACTTCGAGGGCGCCCCGAGCTGTTTCCGTGCCTCGCAGGGACCTATACGTGCTAAATCGGGCAGACGGCGGGCAGGAGCTCTGAGCAATGCGTCCTACCTCGCCGCCATCTTGGCCACGCCCCCAAGTAAGGACTTTTAGAGGAAAGTGAGAAAGAAGTAATGCTTTGAATATTTACTGGTAATCTCTTTACTCTGATTCTACTTCCTTGTCCCAGTCCTTACAACCCTCATTATGTAAGGACTTGGACATGGAAGTGAGGAAGAGGTAAGGCTTCAATAAATTACCGGTAATCTCTTTACTCTGAGCCTGCTTCCTTGTCCCAGTCCTTACAACCCTCATTATGTAAGGACTTGGACATGGAGGTGAGGAAGAGGTAAAGCTTCAATAAATTACCGGTAATCTCTTTACTCTGAGTCTGCTTTCGCTTTCCAGTCATGAGAGTCGTAAGGGCTGGGACGAGAAGGTAAAAAGGGTTGCAAGGAATGGGAAGAAGAAGTGCTAAGGAAGTAATATCCACGAATATTAAAGTTATTGAAAGTAAATTCTGAGACTGGTATGGCCAATGAGTTTGAGTTAGATATGGGCAGCATATTTTCCTTTTTTCCTTTTTCCTTCTACACGAACTGGGTGACCTGTGGAGGGTAAACCACATTGTTTTCACTGTTTCTTTCCAAATTATGTGGTTCAGTGAAGATCAAAGCATCTTCTCTGCAAGCAGTTCTAATTCTAAATTGCAATTCAAAATGTCTGTGGGTTCAGTTAATCTGCCTGTCATCTCATTTTACATCTACCAAATCCTGCATACAGGAACTCCTTTCAGCAAGCCCCTCTGAACAGAGAGTGAACGTCAGCATCGTGTAACTGAGCTGCTGCCCAGACAGTGAACTCCATGGGAGGAACATATGAGAGGAATCTGGTAAACAACTTGTGCTCATAAAGAGGCTCAGCCTTCGGGTGGCGACAGCACAGCTTACTCTAAAGGATCTAGAGAGTCAATTAAAAGGACAAATAAAGGCATGTCACACTTTTCATGTCACAATTTTCGGCTGAGGTGTTCCACAATTCACAACTCTGTAGAAGCTGTATAAAACTACATGACTACAGTGGAGTAGCCAGTGTGCCATAGGCCCTTGTGCAAGAAAGGAAATGAGCACCCCTGGCCACTGTTTGAACTGTGAAATATAGCAAAATCAGGGTTCAGTGCCCCCTCAGGCCTCTGCACATGCGTAGCTTAGTCAGTCCTAGTTGCGGGTGTGAATCTCAAATTTCCCAGCTAAAAAAGCAGTGGGCCGCAGGGTGAATGTGTGTGGTGACCAAGGTTCAGGGTCGACTGTTCCCATGAAGAGCAGGGTCAGTCTTGATTTGCATTAGGTGGGCCTCTGCGGCTGATTTAGAGTTTAGTAGACAGGTTCCATGTTGCAATGAGAATGGAGCACCCTTTCTGCCAAACTTAAGGTTCGTGGCCTGACTTTGAGTGAGAAAGACCACACGTTTTGTGCCGATGGAGTAAACTTTACTCCATTGGTGTACAACTTCCTCAGATGGCCTGACAAACTAGGGGCTGTTGCATGTAAGCCATCTGACCATCCACCCTATTTAGAGTGGATGGTCAGATGGCTTTCTTTAACTGTCCATCACTGCCAGGTACATCTTGGAGGAGAGGAACAGTAAAAAACAGAAAATTACCCCCACACCATAGGAGAAAGCTCCCATGATGTGGGGGTAATTAGTTGTTTTACTTTTCAAAAACAAACTCCCACTTTGGGAGTCTTTTTTTTTTTTTTAAACCACTTTGGAAAAGTTTGACAGTCAGCTGTCCTGTTTGTCGGGAGCTGTCAGTCCAACTTTTCCTACATTTGCAGGAACCGCCATGATGGCAGCTCCTGACAATGTACCGATATTTCCACAGGGCTGGGGGGCATCTCTACATATGGCGGGCAGAGTAAAGGCAGTAAAGTCTCTGCCACCCTGTCTACCTTTACTCTCAAAATTCTTAATCTGGCCCTCTGCCTAGAGTGGCACATTGGTAAAAAAGCACAACAGTTTGGAATGCTACCCCAAGGGATAGAAAAGTGGTTAGATTATTTGCAAGCATTTGTCTCATCACCTTTTGGGTTTTTGATTTGCCTGGAAACCTGAGACAGGTGCAGGGCCGGACTGGCACTAGTGGGCACCAGATGTTTACTTGGAGTGCTGGCAGGGTGGGAGCCGGTTTCAATCCTGCTGGGGCCGGTCTTGTTGCTGAAGTTTGGCGGCCACATTTCATCCTGTAACGCTTATAAATAAATAATGCATAAACAACTGGTTAAAAAGCGTGCTTCAGAACCATATGTGTTTGCATTTGTGTGGTTCCTGTCTCTGGCAGGGTCGCCATCAGTGCTGACCTTCAGGGCTCTGGTGTCGGCTGTGGGGGTGAGCAGCCTACTGTTGCTTGGCTGAGAGAGTCAAGTACATAAGGACTCTTCATAATGTTAAATAGTATTTGTATTTTAAATGTGATCTTTGCAATGCAAAGTTTAGTATATTAAATATAACATTGCATTAGAAATGACTGGTTCTAATCATGAATTTAGAATTATTCATGCCCCCACCACCATCTTGATGAAAATGCTACTGGTGAACAGAGAAAGTCTGTCTTCTGTCCTCTATATTTTGCATAGGGTGTTACTATAGATGGACTAAAATTCTAGTCTTTTGCTTTTTGGGAAGCGTGTGATGTATTTGAAGGAGCTCTCATGTGATGATGAAGGAAAAGGAGGCACTGTGAAACAAGTAATTGCCTAGGATCAATGTGGTCAAGGTGAAGCTGAGATTGATGCAAGGTTTTTGAGCAATTCAGCCACTAAGTAGTTATCTCATTCGGGCTCCTATTTTAGTTCAAAGCTTAATGGTTTGTGCTTAATCCTTTGAAGTGCTAAATCAGTGCACTGTGGTAAATACACCCAGGATATGCACGTTTCATAAGGATTATTGGTGGCAGTGTTTGGGGAGGGTGACAGAATAATGCAGAAGCTGAAATGAAAACCAGCACCCACCCTTGGTCAGTGCATTGAGATCATTTTCACTGCATAGCTAAGTCTTTAGCCACTATCATCCATTCTTGAAGTCATTCATCCACCCGCTCTTCACCATCCAACTATTCATTCATTGAGTCATGCAGCCCTGTCTCCACCTTCCATCCATCCATTCAATGATTGGACAAGGTTCGATAATTAAAAATGTTCGTAAAAACACACAGTATTCGCAACTCTTAAAAACAAATTCTTGGAGGAAAACCTTCCCACATACCGTTCTTGCAGTAGTCAGGTGCGCTCGCTCAGCTTGCATGCTACATGTAGAAAGGGGGCTGGTCTGACAACATTTGCCAGGGCTGATTTTAGTTCCCAGTCCAGCCCTGGACAGGCGTATCTTTTCAAGCCAATTACTGCCAATGTTTGTAAATTCTAAAGAGTAATACATTTGCATCCATTCAAAGACTACTTCTATGGGTGCAGATGTGATCCTTTTTTGGTAAACTAGTCCTAAATCTATTTAAGTTCCTGATCCAAAAAATGAACAAGTTACAACCTCTTAGTGAAATCAGGATGGCAAGAAAAACGGACGCAGACCCCACTCCAGGCCCCTAGAACCAGCTATCAGGAAAGAATGTATTTATTTGAGGGGTGTCACACACAAAACACCCCCGCTCCCCTGAAGCTACGCCCCTGGCCACTGCACCAATGGAAGCCACACCCCTGTCTAACTAAAGGAAACAAGCTGGTGAAACAAACATGCTGCTTCTCTCCAAAAGAAGGAAACATCTGCAACTCTGAAAGAGTTTTCTTTACTCTGCAATTTCAATACATGGAAAAGGACGGTGATAGTTAATATCCGTTGTCTACATAAGGCTTTACACTCAATTAAAAGTGTTCATTTGAAAATGGTTCGCATTCTTGGAACTTTAGAAAGATGAAAGGCTGAGTCATCCATGCTGATTTATGAATCCTGCAGAGGACACACAGGCCTCAGCAGGAGACAATCAGTTGGTTGAGCTATATCACCTACTTTACATCGTAATTAACATTACAATAGCAAGATATAGTCAGGGCCACTGGAAGTATGCGTCTGTGCAGGACCAAATTCTGCAGCAGGGTTGACTAAATTATGTAGCAAGAAAACGCAATTTATGCGGCATAACACGGTACATTTTGTGATGGTATTACTTGAAAATGTTGTCATTTTTACACACGGTATGACTGTTTCGGAAAAGATTTCACCTTATCAGTACCAGTTTACTACACAAATGCAGCAATAAGCAACTGAAAGATGACCAGGCAACCTTTGCGATGGGCTTTCCACTCCGCAGGAAAACGTGTTGTCAGGTTTTAAGTAACGTTGATCTGTTTGAGTTAGAAACAAAATCGTTTTTTGTTCAAATCTGCAGATTATGCAGTAGATAATGGATTATGTGGCAAATGCGGCACATCCATAATTAAACACAGCGGCCGCAGAATCACATCATTTTAGTTGCTCTGCCTATATTGCACTGTATACAGCATCCAGTAGCCCTCTGGTAGCTGGACCGCCAGAGAAGGGTCGCTGGGGGAGGAGCCTGCTTAGGCACTGACCTTGGAAAGAAAGCTGTTTCCCTGACTCTAAGGCCAAACCAGGGAACCTACAGGCAAGATGAGGGAGGCATTTGCTGTCTCCTTACAGCCCACCTCTAAGTGACCCCTAAGTGTCCTGAGTTTGTGCATTGGGACCTGATGTGTGTAGTAAATCTACATCCAAGGACGTTTTTGGGAATAGGGATCCACAAATACTGTCTTAAATGTCATCTTTCAGCTACTGATGGCATGAAAGAGAAAGGGGGGGAAGAGATGGCAACACCTGAACATGGGACCTAATGCAGCATATTTTTATAAACAATTCTGCATAGCAAAGCACAGCTTCAACATAGTAACAGTCCTAGCAACAAAATACAAACAATGTATTATATGCTCACAGGGGACAGCTGGCTTAGGCAGCATAAATACATATTAGAATTAACCTTGAATGATAATAAGGAGCACGATAGACACATCTCATTCATTGTAAATAGTCGCCAAAGCCCACCCACAGAGTGCACTCTGAACAATTTAGGCCTGTTTGCATGTTAGTGCAGGTCTCATCGACCATTGGTAAGGGCAAGGGAAGCGTCTGGTGATGCTGGTGTTTGCTGCATTAAACAGAGACATTCAGTGAGCTGGGCCTCTCATCAGATGCAAAACAGTGAGAAAGTCCTTTGAATGGATGGAAAAGCCCTATAATGGCAGAGGAACCGTTTTGAGCTTGAGCCCAACCTCACGAACTGTAACCAGACAGGGATGGAGGCAGGATGAGTGGAGTGACAGTAATCTACAGCATTTTAATCAGTCTTTAAGCTTCAACAATGACTTAAAGTGAGACCTTTGAGCTTCTCCTACTTCAGCTCAGCAGACCTGAGAAATCACTGGAAAGTCTTTAACTTTAGCAAATCATCTGGCTTAATAAAAGAAGGATTTCAGGTACAAACCTTACCAACGCAATCCATAATAAAATACCAAACAGTCTCTATCAAAGAAAGTGAAACTGTTACGCCAGAAAAGGACTTCAGAACTGCAGTTCAAGCCCTTGCACTCCTGCATCCACATGGTGGAAACGCCCCGCTCCATGATCTTCCACAGTCTGCACTAACCCCCTCCCCTAAACCCCTCCCCCCTTCCATTAAGGGCATCCTACACCTCCATGTTTATGGAACTGACTGACTCCCCTTGCCAACCCACACCATCTTCAAAACCAGCAGCATCATTTACAAAGTCATTGTGACCATCACCCACACAGATCTGACTGAGAAGCTCACCTTCTCTGGTACCTCTCAGCACACCTGTAACCAGGACATCAACAGACTGAAGACAAAAAGGCAATACTCGTAGGCAGTCTGCCCAGTGGCCTTTCAGCTGGAGTGGTGGACACTGTTGAAGAATCACTGGGTGCTGACAAGGGCCTGTACTTTCCCAAACACACTTTATTGTAATTGAAGCCTGAGAGAGATGACGTGTGAGCTGACAGAAGGTTCCTTACCGTTTCAGATCACTTCACAAAGCCCCAACAGCCCTGCTGCTGGATGTCCATAAGCACTGCCTTTCTCAAAGTGACTATCAGACCCAGCCAATCATAGAGGGGGAGGGAACACTCCATCCAAACAATGCTCTAGTGCCTTTAGAAAGTGGCCTCCCCTTCCCTAAACTGGCAGTGTGATATCATTTATACGACTAGACCTAGCGAGCCAATGGTGGCATGGCATGTGTTGTGTTTTAATACTGTGCTGTGTTCTGTTATTGATTTGTACTGTGATGTGTTTTACTGGGCTACGATGTTTTATGTTATGCGATGCTGCCTCATGTTATGGTAAATTATGCTGTCAGTGTGGTGTGATGGGCTGCGTTCCCGTGCTGTGGTATGCTGTGCTGTTATATTGTGTAGTGCCGTAACGTTGTGCTCTTTTTGTGTTATGCTATACAATTTAGTCATTTTTTTATAGCAGATATATTCAGACGTAGTAGCCTCATGACGTTAACAGCAAATCGAACACAACAATAACACTCTGTTGATTAGGGACAAGGAAAGTTTCAGGCTACACTAAATATGAGTTAATTCTTTGTCGTTCTGAGTTCACTCACGGGCTTATTTACAAGCCCCTTGCGCCGCCGGTGCGTCACTTTTAATATGGGAAAAAGTGATGTACCGGCGGCGCAAGGGGCTTGTAAATAAGCCCCTCAGTTTATAATTCCAAATGCTGATCGCCTGCGCCACTAATGGTGCCCTGTGCCAATAATGAAGGCCCGCGTCATTAATGGCCTGTGCTAATGATGAATGGTGGCATGCACCAATAATGGTGGCCTGCGCTGCTAATGGTGCCCTGTGCCAATAATGAAGGCCCGCGTCATTAATGGCCTGCGCTAATAATGAATGAATGATGAATGGTGGCATGCACCAATAATGGTGGCCTGTGCTGCTAATGGTGGCCTGCGCCAGTAGTGGTGCCCTGCGCCAATAACGATGACCTGCGCCAATAATGCACAGCGCCGGTTCTCAAGTTATAAAACAGATGCATCTGAAGTGGGTCTCTGTCCAGCGAGCACAGAAGCTACAAGGAAGCAAGGCTCAGGTTGGCTCTCTGAAACTGAAAGGTAGAGCTGCAGAACCGTCTTTGGGGTGTGCACTTAGGTTTGGAAATGACCCGCTTCGGCTCTGAGATCCAATTGAGATAGTAAAATATGTTGCCCAGCCACAGTCCCAGACACACCTCCTTCTCGTTCTGTACACATTACCACTGCTGAAGTAAATTATCTGGTCTACTGAGGTAAGCGCTATTTTCATATCCAAAGCGTGACATTATTCAGACCAGTACAGACTGGATCCTACGGGGTATTGGACCGATGCTGACACACCAGTGTAATGTTTGTGTCCTTTTGGTTAGTGTGCAGTAAATGACACTTATTTTGAACACGAAAAGACATTGTGCTGTTTTTTAAATCACTTATTGGTTTCGAATTACATACAAAGAAGAACTAATACATTTGATTTAGTGATGCGAGTTTTTTCTGGCATGTATGTTCTTTACAATGAAACAGAAACCCCATCTATTGCATGCAAACTTTACCCATACTGAGCTGCAGAGGCAACATTTGTGCCAGCGGAAAAAAATACTGACAGAAGTAGAGATGGCTACAATGACGAAGAGTCCGACAGCTCATGGGAAAAATATAATTGTTCTACACCAGAGGCTGCCACAAAGCTGAGCATGTCAAATTCTAAAGGTTTATAGCTTCATTGGGTACGTAGGCAGCTTCTGTTCCACAATTTCAATAGGGTGCAATACCTAGGAATCGAGTGTTTTACAGTAGTAAGACCTGAACAAAAAGGCCCTCATAATTCCCTTAGAAGTCTACTATGTTGTGTTTTATAGAGACGGGTCAGCTCAGCCTGCTACAGGCACGAAGCAGTGGCGGCTCCTCCACCGTGGAGGAGCGTCACCCCACTGCTTTCAAACAGTGCGAGAAGAGGGAACATAAAATGATATTAACTTTCAGTAATTATCATTTTATGTTTGTGCTGCTTTGCGGGTGGGCGGGGCAGCTCTGCTCTTGGAGCAGGGCAGGGGAGGAGTGGTTTGCCCACTCCTAAGTGCGCAATGACTGTTTGGTCGACCCTCTCGGGCCTCCCAAACCAGTCCTGTGCACTTTCCCCGTTCTCCATGCAGGCTGCATTACAGCCTGCGTGGAGAACATGCCCAGGCCCCATTCTCTGGTTGAGCGTCAATCCAGGGCGCTCAAAACTAATCACAACTCTGCATTTCAGCGTTGTGATTGGTCAGGGGAACCTGGGTGCCTACCAGTCACAACGCTGCATTGTGATTGGTCAGTGGGGCCTGGCTGTGCTTCCTGTTCCCTGAGGAGAGCAGGTGCGGAGACGCAGGACCCGGCGGGAAGGTAAGTGAATTTTTAAATGATTTTTCTTTACTATGCGCATCCTCCCGCGACCTACCACACCACGCGCCCGCCCCGCCACCCGCGAGCCATGCCGGTTGCCACTGTCACGCAGTACAAATATCGTGCACAGTAATCAAGTGAAAGTTTCAAGATTATACATTCAAACCCCTTCACAGACATAGAAAAACCTTGAGTGATTCAATTGCTCAGACTGCAGAAATACACACATTATTCTTAGCTTCACAGAAAGCCACCTACTCTGTACTTACTCTGATAGTTTTAGACCCTGCTGTCTGTGTCCAGTGATTCGACACAGACTGGCAGCAGAGTAGTATTAGAGAGTCAAATGGAGCGCCGGTAAAAGTGAACCAACTTGGAGCGAGTACGTTTATTTTCAAATAACCTGCAGTTTTTACATATGCTGCACAAAGCACCCCACCAGAGTGTTGGAATACACTCTATAAATAATGCTGCAGCACATTCTACAACATGAATGACTGTAACCACCAGTGCCAGCTGTAACTAAAGACTGATCCAGAAATTTAATTTGCAATACAAGTAACATTTTTGTGTAAGTTTACGATTTTTTCATATTCACAAAGGTACGTTACTAGTAGTAACTGCGACTGTGGAGTCTCTGCACTTGTGGCAGAGACTCCATGTAGTTTCTTGTATATATTTGTGTGAGAAGTTGGCCTGGCATATGCTGTCCACTAATTATAGTGGGCACCTTGCACCAGTCCAAACAACCCCTTATTGGAGATAGGTTAAAGACAACCTTATTGAAAGCTATCCTAGTGGTAGCTATGGAGAGCAGCCTTCAGGCTAAGTCTTGAAGGAATGTAAAGCAGCTTGTTTTACCAGTCTATAATCTCTTGAGTGACCAAATGAAAGAGCACCACACCAGGTATATATTCAAAATATATGTATTTATTGCTAAACACACCCCTCTAGTCTCTTTATGAGGCTAGAGTTCGAAGTACATAAGTTAGAAGTGATTAAATCACAGTAATAGCACAAATACACGTTTGGGCCCTAGGGGCGTACCAAACCATATACCAATAAAGTGGTATGCGAAGAACGACTGAACTAGACATTGGCCTAGAGCCTCTAGAAGTGCTTGGACCACAAGGAACCACCCAAGGTAGTGACACAGGGGACCCACAGGAGACGCGTGCAGTGTAAATACACAACCGCGATACGCCGTTAACTTCTATGGAGAAAGTCGGGATCGGGAAATTAGAGAAAGGGACACTTAAAAGAGGACTAGGACAAAACCCTTTGAGATCTAGGACTTTGAAGAGTCTCTACCCACGGGAGCACCGGAGTACTCGTGTTACCTCACCCAGGGAAGCCGGGTGCATAGGTGACTTTCGGGGTCGGGTTTCGTCGTCGATTCGAATGGCGATCTGCTGCAAAGTGCTGCTGGCGGCCAAGAGAAAAGTGTCCGGGTGGATCCAAGAGTGGATCGGAGTTCTGAAGAACCTGAAAGCAGAGGGGACAGAGTCTGGGTCACTAGCCAGTGACCAGGAAGGCGATGGTCAGATGCCCACCGATGTCGAGTGCTTCAGGTGCGTTGACGGTTGTCTTGACTCTTCAGCCACGAGGTCCAGGAGGCGTTGTCGGCGACCAGGAGCAGGATTCGGGCTGGTACACGATGTCTGTCGAGTGCTGAGGTATCGGCGACCGGATTGGACCCAACAAGCCTTGGCAACGGCAAGTCTCGGTGAAGATGTAGATCGTCGATGGTGCAGACCAGCAAGGTCTGTGGAACTCACCCAGCGAGGGTAAGTGAGGGCAGGCCTGGAGCAACCAGGATGCCAAGTAAGAAAAAGATTGGCCTTCGTTAAGGGCTACTAGCCAACGGGCTAGCGACCGCAAAGGAGCCTCGTGACGCCGCACGTGGATCTGGCTTACAGGACACTCGTGGAGTGGAGGCCAGTGATCTTCGGTGCAGGTGGTGCTGGAGGCTAGGGCTACTCCGAGCCCAAAGCACGACTTCTTGGGAGACCCAAAAGAGGATGCACTTGCAAATGTGCTCGGTGACCAGGGGTCACGGTCTCAAGTCACCCACGATAGCCACGGGCCTCAGCTTTGCTGGGGACTCAGGGTAGCCTCGGGGAAGTCTGAGAATCCACCTCTGGTGATGCGATGACTTCGGCGTCCGACGGGAGCTTCAGAAATGCGAACCAGACAGATGCTTCTTTGGTGCCTGCCAAGCAGGGGAGTCACTCCTTGACCCCAAGGGAGATTCTTCTGTCCTCTAATCGTGAGTAGAGCGTCGAAGGTGCAGGATTCTGTTTCAGAGTTTCGTCCAGGGATAATCTAAAGTCCTAAGGACTGGGTTCCTACCTTTATACTAAAGATAGGGGTTGGACTACTCTGTGGCCCCACCTATGGGTGGGTCAGGGCAGAGGGGTCCAGTTCGCGCCAAAGCAGGGGCTGCAAGCCCCGGATCCGGTTTGAACTGGGGTATGCACAGGGACACCAAATGTGCCCCCAGTGCAGGACTTCAAAGCACCCGAAAGTGCTCCCGCCCAGCCCCAATACACATTATCCTGTCTGGGGAGGTGGTCACACCTCCCTGGGACAGGAAACCTATTGTCCAGGCCTCCCCTGCCGGAGTTTCGTCCAGCAGCAGGAGGCCAGACTCGTGTCTGTGGCAGCAGCATCCATTTTGTGATGCCAGGGCTCTGGAAAGAAGTTACCGGACTAGTCAGAGTTAACATGTCTTTCCCTCCAGAAGGGTGGAATGCTACCCCCGCCGCCAGGATTGGCGGGGGGGGTAGTATTCCAAGATGTTTGACACCAAACACAACATGTTTAGGTGCAGCCATTCCATAGTTAGCATTTTACCGCGAGGATATAATGCGTTTAAGAGTATATGGTCAGGCTGCACTACAAACAGCATCAGAGATGGTCTCCGAACGCTGCAGAGGGGCCCTGCTCATGCAGGGGCACCCTCTCACATAGGAACCATGCACTCTGCCTTTAGGATTGATAAGGCCTGCCTTAGGAGTGACTTATAGGTTTATATGTGTGTATGCATTTAGTGATATAGGTAACCTATATCACAGTAAGAGGTGCATGCACCACCTTACCCAGGCTGCAGTAGCAGACCTGTGGTGTCAGTTTGGATGGCCTTCCAGGGGTGGCATAATACATGCTGCAGCCCCTGGCAGGCCTCTGAGGTACCTATGCCCTTGGTACATAGTATACCATATACTAGGGACTTATAAGGGCACTCCAGATCCCAATCAGTGATGTGCCTAAGGCACATGGAAACCATTTTAGAGAGGAAGCAGCTAGGCTGGGGTTCTGATTAGCAGGGCCCCAGCCAGACTAATGTCGAAAAACAGTGAAGCATCAGCAAAAAGTGGGGGTACCCATGTGAAGCAGATCCTACTCTCCTACACAACCCCCCCCAAACGTAGGGACATTAAACTAACCTTGCCCAGTTAAGTCTTCATGTTCTAAGTGGAAATACCTAGAGAGTCCATCTGCATTCGCATGGTTACTCCCAGGCCTATGTTCCACTGTAAAGTCCATCCCCTGTAGGGAAATGGACCACCTAAGCAGTTTGGGGTTTTCACCCTTCATTTGTTTTAGCCATAAGAGGGGCTTATGGTCTGTCTGAACCAGGAAGTGTGTACCAAACAAGTATGGCCTCAACTTCTTCAGAGCCCAGACCACAGCAAAGGCCTCCCTCTCTATGGCTGACCAACGTTTCTCTCTAGGGGTCAGCCTTCTGCTAATGAAAGCTACTGGCTGATCCTGACCTTCTTCATTCGATTGTGACAGTACAGCCCCTACCCCCAATTCAGATGCATCAGTTTGAACAATGAACTTCTTGGAGTAATCAGGACTCTGCAGAATTGGAGCAGTGCACATGGCCTGCTTCAGGTCATCAAATGCCTTTTTTACAGCTAACTGTCCACTGAAACTTTTTGGGCATTTTCTTAGAAGTTAAGTCATTCAGGGGTGTCACTATTGATCCATACCCCTTGACAAATCTCCTATAGTACCCAGTCAGGCCTAAGAAGGCTCTCACCTGAGTCTGGGTAGTTGGAGCAGTCCAGTCCGTGATGGTCTGGATCTTGCTCTGCAAAGGTTGAACCTGGCCTCCACCCACAAGGTGGCCCAGGTACACAACCTGACTCTGCCCTATCTGGCACTTAGTGGCCTTGATAGTCAGGCCTGCCTTTTGCAGGGCCTGTAAAACATTCCTGAGGTGGACCAGGTGATCCTCCCAGGTGGAGCTAAAGACAGCAATATCATCTAGATATGCTGCACTATAGGCTTCAGTCCTGTGAGAACTGTATTCACCAACCTCTGGAAAGTGGCAGGTGGATTCTTCAGACCAAAGGGCATCACCACAAATTGATAATGCCCACTAGGGGTTGAGAATGCTGTTTTGGGCTTTGCAGTATCAGCTAGTCTGATCTGCCAGTAGCCAGCTGTTAGGTCAAATGTGCTGAGATATTTGGCAGAGGCCAAAGTATCTATGAGCTCATCTGCCCTGGGTATTGGATGGGCATCAGTCCTAGTGACTGCATTGAGACCCCTGTAGTCTACACAAAACCTCATCTCTCTTTTTCCACCACTGGTGTGAGGTTTTGGTACAAGGACCACTGGACTAGCCCAAGGGCTATCTGAGGGTTCAATAACTCCCAATTCCAACATTTTCTGGACTTCAGTCCTGATACAGTCCCTGACATGGTCAGGTTGCCTATAAATCTTGTTTTTAATAGGCAGACTGTCCCCAGTGTCCACTTCATGAGTGCACCAGGTGGTCTGACTGGGTGTCAGTGAAAACATATGTCTAAACTGATTGAGGACTTGCCTGCAATCAGTTTGTTGCTGGGTAGTGAGGCTGCCTGCCAAGGCTGCACCATCAACTGACCCATCGTCAGGGTTCTGTGAGAGCAGGTCAGGGAGTGGGTCACTCTCTTCCTCCTGCCCTTCATCAGTAGCCATGAGCAAGCCCATGTCTGCCCTGTCCACATATGGTTTTAACCTGTTGACATGGAGAACCCTGTGGGGACTCCTGGGTGTTCCTAGGTCTACTAAATAAGTGACCTCACCCTTCTGCTCAACCATAGTGTGGGGTCCACTCCATTTATCTTGGAGAGCTGCTGGAGCCACTGGCTCCAACACCCACACCTTCTGTCCTGGCTGGTAAACAGTCAGAACAGCCTTTTGGTCATGCCAGGCCTTTTGAAGTTCCTGGCTAGCCTCAAGGTTTTTGGTTGCCTTTTTCATGTACTCAGCCATCCTGGAGCGGAGACCAAGTACATAGTCCACTATATCTTGCTTTGGGGGCTTGAGAGGTAACTCCCATCCTTCCTTCACCAAGCACAGTGGACCCCTCACAGGGTGGCCAAACAGAAGTTCAAAAGGGCTGTAACCAACCCCTTCTGAGGCACCTCCCTATATGCGAATAAAAGGCAGGGCAAGAGTATGTCCCATCTACGCCTAAGCTTTTCTGGGAGCCCTTTAATCATGCCCTTCAAGGTTTTGTTGAATCTCTCAACTAAACCATTGCATTGTGGGTGATAGGGTGTGGTGAACTTATAAGTCACTCCACACTCCTTCCACATTGCTTTTAAGTACCCAGACATGAAGTTAGCACCCCTGTCTGATACTACCTCCTTAGGAAAGCCCACTCTTGAGAAGATTCCCAGGAGGGCCCTTGCCACCACAGGTGCTGTAGTGGTCCTGAGGGAATAGCTTCTGGGTACCTGGTGGCATGATCCACTACCACCAGGATAAACCTGTGCCCAGAGGCTGTTTGGGGATCCATGGAACCAACAATGTCAATCCCTACCCTCTCAAAGGGCACCCCCACCACAGGTAGTGGTATCAGGGGTGCCTTTGTAGTGCCACCTGCCTTGCCACTGGCTTGGCAGGTTACACAGGAGCGACAAAACTCCTTACTGTCTTCAGACATGTGGGGCCAGTGAAAGTGAGGGACAATTCTGTCCCAAGTCTTGTTCTGGCCCAGGTGACCTGCTAAGGGAATATCATGGGCTAGGGTCAATAGGAAGCCCCTGAACTTCAGAGGTATTACCAACCTCCTGGTAGCACCAGGCTTGGGGTCTCTACTCTCCGAGTACAGGAGTCCATCATCCCAATACACTGTATGGGGACCACTAGCTTTCCCAGCAGCCTCAGCAGCAGCTTGCTGTCTGAGGGGTTCAAGGGAGGGGCAGCTCTGCTGCTCCTGGCTCAGATCTGCCCTAGAAGGTCCCCCTGTCCCCAAGAACTCAACCTGGTCAGGTTCCAGTTCCTCTGGGACAGTTCCTTCTTCAGGGCTGAGATCATCCCCCTCAAGGGACTGATCTTCCTCCTGAGCCAAGGGGAAGGCTCTGCCTTAACCCTACTACTCCTCCTCTTGGAAGGCACTTGGTCCATTCTTCCAGAATCCAAGGCCTGTTCAGTTTTAGACATTTTGGCTTGTGACCTGGTCACAGCAAACACATCTGCAGGGATCCCCAGCATTTCTGCATGGGTCCTGAGCTCCACTTCTGCCCAAGCAGAAGTCTCTAAGTCATTGCCAAGCAAGCATTCGACTGGTAGGTTTGCACTTACCACAACCTTCTTAAGGCCAGTTACCCCTCCCCAGGAGAAGTTAACAACTGCCAGAGTATGGTCTGTTCTGACATTGCTAGCATTGGTCACTTGGTACATCTCACCAAGCATAACTTGCCCAGGAAGCACAAGGTCTTGTGTCACCATTGTGACACTTGCCCCTGTGTCCCTAAATGCCAAAGCCTCACGTCCATTGATTAAAGGCTGTTGTCTGTACTTGCCCAGATTACTGGGACTCACAGTGGAGGTCACATCCATGCCTCCATCACAGACTAACAGCCTGAGTCAGTTCTCTGACTAGGTCAGAGCCCAACTCAGTTCCCACGGTGAACCCTACTAAACCCTTGGCTGGAGCACTCCCACCAACTGTACTAGGGGGAACAGGTGCCTTAGGGGCATTGGTGGGTGCTGGACTGGAGTCTTTGGACTTGGTGCAATCACTGGTCCAGTGGGTCTTTTGCTTACAGACCTTGCACCATGGTTTTCTTTGGCCTTTCCCTTTGGTAGACTGTGAATCCCCACCAGAAGAAGATTTTTGGGGGCCTGATGAAGACTTTTGATCTTTACCCTTCTCCCCACCCTTTTCAGAGTTCTTAGCATCTTGCTTCTTGGTTTCCCCACCTTGGTTCTGTACCTTCTGCTTCACCCTGGTTCTGACCCATTTGTCTGCCTTCTTTCCCAATTCTTGGGGAGAGGTCAGATCAGAGTCTACCAGGTATTGATGCAACAGCTGATTTTGACAGTTATTAAGAATCTGCTCCCTCATTATCAGATTGTACAATCCTGAGAAGTCACACACCTTACTGCCCATCAACCAGCCTTCCAGAGCCTTGGCAGAACAATCCACATAGTCTACCCAGTCTTGAGTCTGTGCTTTTTGGGTGTCTCTGAACTTCAACCTGTACTGTTCAGTGGTTAGGCCAAACCCATCAATAAGAGCACTCTTCAAGACCTTGTAATTATCAGCATCCTCCTCTCTAACAGTGAGGAGCTTATCTCTACCTTTGTCAGCAAAGGAGAGCCACAAGATTGCTGCCCACTGGTCCTGAGGGACCTTCTGTACTTTACAGGCCCTCTCTAATGCAGTTATCCATTTGTGGATATCATCCCCACTCTGGTAGGGAGGGACAATCTTGCTCAGGTTCCTATGGTCATAGGACCTTTCCCTGTCTCTAGGGACATGGCTGCCACCATGGGACTCTAGTCCCAACTTTCTTCTCTCATTAAGGAGATCTAGGGATTCCCTATCTAAAGCCAATTGCTTTTTTCTGATCTCCAGCTGAGTTTCCTCATACTGGACCAGTCTGTCTCTTCTCTCATGAGAGGATTCCCTCCTGTGAGAGGAGATAGAGCTCCCTATGGAGGTGCCAGAGTGGTTAGACTCCTGAGAAGGAGATCTAGACTTCCTGGTCACACTCTTAATCCTTCCTGGGGGGACAAAGAGGGCATCATTCTGATCATCCTCATCATCTTCCACAGGAGGGATTGGGTTATCCAGGTCAGGGTCATTGTCACCCTCCTGGCCAGTCTCAGAGGGGGGGCTGGAGGTATTGGTACCCCTGGCCTCCTCCTCTTCTTCTGCCCCACCCTCAGCTCCTACCCCTTCAGTCCCCAAGGGCTTACTAAGGTCATAAGCCACCAACAACTCCTTGAGGTGTTGGGTGGTGGGGCTTTGGCCTGTCCTTAATTTTCTCAAGTTACATAAAGCTCTCAATTCCAAGAATGGGAGTGTATCATACTTGGAGGGTGGAAGCTCAATGGCTTCCTGCAAGGATTCTTTGGATCCTGCCCTTAAAGACATTACTAGTGTGGTGTGGTGTATGCACTACCTACTCTAGTGTGGCCTACTAAACTCTCTTGAGTTGTAGAAAGGGTTGTGCTATCCCTTAACACACAACTCTAAGTTCAGTAGAACTTACTGTATTCTAAGCTTAAATTATATGTACCTTAGGTACCTTTAGTGGTTTTCAGTTGATCAATTCAATTGAGATTATCTGGTAAAACAATAGCAAGCTGGAATCCCACATGCTGCACACCAATGTGAGAAGTTGGCCTGGCATATGCTGTCCACTAATTATAGTGGGCACCTTGCACCAGTCCAAACAACCCCTTATTGGAGATAGGTTAAAGACAACCTTAATGAAAGCTATCCTAGTGGTAGCTATGGAGAGCAGCCTTCAGGCTAAGTCTTGAAGGAATGTAAAGCAGCTTGTTTTACCAGTCTATAATCTCTTGAGTGACCAAATGAAAGAGCACCACACCAGGTATATATTCAAAATATATGTATTTATTGCTAAACACACCCCTCTAGTCTCTTTATGAGGCTAGAGTTCGAAATACATAAGTTAGAAGTTATTAAATCACAGTAATAGCACAAATACACGTTTGGGCCCTAGGGGCGTACCAAACCATATACCAATAAAGTGGTATGCGAACCACGACTGAACTAGACACTAGGCCTAGAGCCTCTAAAAGTGCTTGGACCACAAGGAACCACCCAAGGTAGTGACACAGGGGATCCACGGGAGACGCGTGCAGTGTAAATACACAACCGCGATACGCCGTTAACTTCTATGGAGAAAGTCGGGATCGGGAAATTAGAGAAAAGGGACACTTAAAAGAGGACTAGGACAAAACCCTTTGAGATCTAGGACTTTGAAGAGTCTCTACCCACGGGAGCACCGGAGTACTCGTGTTACCTCACCCAGGGAAGCCGGGTGCATAGGTGCCTTTCGGGGTCGGGTTTCGTCGTCGATTCGAATGGCGATCTGCTGCAAAGTGCTGCTGGCGGCCAAGAGAAAAGTGTCCGGGTGGATCCAAGAGTGGATCGGAGTTCTGAAGAACCTGAAAGCAGAGGGGACAGAGTCTGGGTCACTAGCCAGTGACCAGGAAGGCGATGGACAGATGCCCACCGATGTCGAGTGCTTCAGGTGCGTTGACGGTCGTCTTGACTCTTCAGCCACGAGGTCCAGGAGGTGTTGTCGGCGACCAGGAGCAGGATTCGGGCTGGTACACGATGTCTGTCGAGTGCTGAGGCATCGGCGACCGGATTGGACCCAACAAGCCTTGGCAACGGCAAGTCTCGGTGAAGATGTAGATCGTCGATGGTGCAGACCAGCAAGGTCTGTGGAACTCACCCAGCGAAGGTAAGTGAGGGCAGGCCTGGAGCAACCAGGATGCCAAGTAAGAAAAATATTGGCCTTCGTTAAGGGCTACTAGCCAACGGGCTAGCGACCGCGAAGGAGCCTCATGACGCCGCACGTGGATCTGGCTTACAGGACACTCGTGGAGTGGGGGCCAGTGATCTTCAGTGCAGGTGGTGCTGGAGGCTAGGGCTACTCGGAGCCCAAAGCACGACTTCTTGGGAGACCCAGAAGAGGATGCACTTGCAAATGTGCTTGGTGTCCAGGGGTCACGGTCTCAAGTCACCCACGATAGCCACGGGCCTCAGCTTTGCTGGAAACTCAGGGTAGCCTCGGGGAAGTCTGAGAATCCACCTCTGGTGATGCGATGACTTCGGCGTCCGACGGGAGCTTCAGAAATGCGAACTGGACAGATGCTTCTTTGGTGCCTGCCAAGCAGGGGAGTCATTCCTTGACCCCAAGGGAGATTCTTCTGTCCTCTAATCGTGAGTAGAGCGTCGAAGGTCCAGGATTCTGTTTCAGAGTTTCATCCAGGGATAATCTAAAGTCCTAAGGACTGGGTTCCTACCTTTATACTAAAGATAGGGGTTGGACTACTCTGTGGCCCCACCTATGGGTTGGTCAGGGCAGAGGGGTGGCTACACCCCTTTCCCTTTGTCCAGTTCGCGCCAAAGCAGGGGCTGCAAGCCCCGGATCCGGTTTGAACTGGGGTATGCACTAGGGACACCAAATGTGCCCCCAGTGCAGGACTTCAAAGCACCCGAAAGTGCTCCCGCCCAGCCCCAATACACATTATCCTGTCTGGGGAGGTGGTCACACCTCCCTGGGACAGGAAACCTGTGTCCAGGCCTCCCCTGCCGGAGTTTCGTCCAGCAGCAGGAGGCCAGACTCGTGTCTGTGGCAGCAGCATCCATTTTGTGATGCCAGGGCTCTGGAAAGAAGTTACCGGACTAGTCAGAGTTAACATGTCTTTCCCTCCAGAAGGGTGGAATGCTACCCCCGCCGCCAGGATTGGCGGGGGGGTAGTATTCCAAGATGTTTGACACCAAACACGACATGTTTAGGTGCAGCCATTCCATAGTTAGCATTTTACCGCGAGGATATAATGCGTTTAAGAGTATATGGTCAGGCTGCACTACAAACAGCATCAGAGATGGTCTCCGAACGCTGCAGAGGGGCCCTGCTCATGCAGGGGCACCCTCTCACATAGGAACCATGCACTCTGCCTTTAGGATTGATAAGGCCTGCCTTAGGAGTGACTTATAGGTTTATATGTGTGTATGCATTTAGTGATATAGGTAACCTATATCACAGTAAGGGGTGCATGCACCACCTTACCCAGGCTGCAGTAGAAGACCTGTGGTGTCAGTTTGGATGGCCTTCCAGGGGTGGCATAATACATGCTGCAGCCCCTGGCAGGCCTCTGAGGTACCTATGCCCTTGGTACATAGTATACCATATACTAGGGACTTATAAGGGCACTCCAGATCCCAATCAGTGATGTGCCTAAGGCACATGGAAACCATTTTAGAGAGGAAGCAGCTAGGCTGGGGTTCTGATTAGCAGGGCCCCAGCCAGACTAATGTCGAAAAACAGTGAAGCATCAGCAAAAAGTGGGGGTACCCATGTGAAGCAGATCCTACTCTCCTACAATTTGTATAGCGGAAATCCTTCTGGTCCCCTAAGAATTCCGTAGGAATGACGTAAGCATTGATGTGTGTCCAAGTGTTGTTATAGATAGATGGTGACGTATTGCGAGTCAGTTAGCGGATGCACTTTGAAGAATAAAGACGTGCACTACAGAGCTCCATGTCTGGGGTAGTTATTTGCATGCTGCCGGGCTGTGGAAGATGCTACAACTGGTGTCGACTCAGGGGATCTGTAACCCAAAGATCCAAGAGTGCTCTCCCAGAGTGTTTACCGATATCGAGATCCAGCAAACTGTTTGTGCGTGCCACGTGTGCCTCAGTTGAAGTGACGATCGACGGTCGGCGTATGTGGAGTCAAAGCGCCACTCCAGCCAGTGCAAGATTTAAGGTGAAGGCCCTATAGAAATTCAGTCACAGAGGGCCAGGAACCTGCTGGTAAGGCCGAAAGAAGACATACTGCGTCACAGCATAACACAGGGCCATCAGTGGTACAGAGAAACACTAAAGGCAGTGAAGACCAGGTATAATGAACAAGGTTGAGAGTGGCGATGAACATATGCAAGATATGAACCTGACACTTACCGCCAAAGATGAAAAAGGAGCCATACGACATCAAGACAGTCGCAACGACACTGATGCAAGCACGCGGCTGGGGCCTGGAGATGGTATGAATGGAGCAGGTCCTAGTGGGCAGCAGATGGCGCCGGAGCAAGCCCTGCTCTCGACAGCAGGAAGCTCCACTGGTCATTATGATGCTGCCCATTTCCTGAAACCACAGCTTCCATTCAACACGCCAAAAATTGGCACCAGATGGACTGCCTGGATTGAGAAATTCGATGATTTCATCGATGTGCTAGAAGGAGCAGATGACAAGAAGAACATCAACGATTTAAAGAACCTTGCAGGTGATGGAGTGAAAGAAGCAAAAATAGAAAATAACACAAGCTGATGAAATATTTTACCATCAGATTAACGCAGCTTTAGAGGTCAAGTTCAATCCAATGCCGAATGTCGACTATGAAAGGTACATCTTCAACCAAGCTAGACAGCAAGCTGGAGAAACAATGGATGAATTTGCTGAAAGACTTGAGAGTCTCATCAAGCATTGCAAGTTCAATAATTTCAACGGTGAAGAAGCCACACGTCTCTGAGTAATTAATGGGTGTCTATCCGACTCGTTCAGATGACGTATGCTACGCGAGACACTAAGGGGTCGATTCCGATCTCGGCCGGTAGGGCTCCGAATCGGATTCGGCTTTACCGGATCCGATTCGGAGCCCTGTTTCCCGACCGATCCGTACGCGCGTCCGGACGAGCGAGTACGATGCGAAATCGCCGACCGACTCGTCCGGGCATCCCGACCGCTCCAACCGACTCGTTCCCGGCTCGAACCGCACCGACCGACTCGCTCGGACTCGACTCGCACCGCGCAATGGAGACGTTTCCCGGCCGGGTGAGTACGATGCGCGCCGCGAGCAGTCCGACCGAGCCGCACACTCCGGCTCAGAAGAGCTGTCGGAGCCGTACTTCGGGGGTCCATGTCGGACCCCCTGAGCGCGTAGCCGCGCGAGTCGCACACAGGGGGACCCATGGGTCCCCCTACCTGTGCGTGTACGGGGCGAATCGCTTCACCGCGTACACGCTGTGGGGGGCGCCCTTGTCCGCATCGCACCCATTGAGTCAATGGGAGCCCGTGTACGCGCCGTACAACAGGCTCCCATTGACTTCAATGGGAGTCCGACCGAATCGAGTCCGATAGCATACGGACGCATCGTACTCGTTCGGTCAGGCTGCACGGGTCCGATTCGGTCGGAAATCTCTCCGGGTCCGGCTCGGTCGGAGTGATTTCCGGCCCGAATCGGAATCGGCCCCTTAGTCTGGAGGGAGTGCTCATGACTGTGAGAGCAGAAGAACATGCAGATCGACAGGCAGCGGATATGGAAGCCGAAGTAGCCAGAATGAATCTGCATTGAACATGACAAGTAAGCAGAGACACATGGGCGAGTGCCATAAAGTGATGTCTACATAGAAATTGTGTTTCCGAGGCGGATTCTCCTTTCCGCACAAAGATAAATGGCCAGCCATTGGACAAGTATGCAAGGGCTGCAGGAAAGAAAACATTTCATAACTTTTTGCAGAGTGAAAGAGAGACCAACTACGTCACGTCAAGAAGAGAAAATGGACGGCAGAAAGCTCCAGAAGCACTCTAGCCACGCCCACAAGGTCAAACTGTGACATCAAGCGAGGCAAGTGGAAACTGAACGAAGGTGATCGTCATTCAAATCATTGTATGCACACTCTTCAACGTCATTCTCAAGCGACGATGTAGAAAATGGCTGTGCAATGATTGTGTTTACTAGTAAACGGTGTGCACATGTAGGATTGGCCGCATGCAGAGAACTGCCCAAGTCCAAGAGAGGTCGCCATGTGGAACAACTAAGCTTCTTTGGATAGTGCCCTAAGATCACACTCAAAGTGAACGGTTATCCCTTACCTTTTATCATTGACAGTGGTACATCGATAAACATCATGCTGGCAGAAAAATATCATGAACTGTCTCTGGTGCTCCATCTTATACCTTCAAAAACAAAGGTATACACTTGGGCTGCTTCCACGCATTACAGAGTCAAGGATCGTTTGTAGCAGACATGCGGCACAAGAAGACGAAGGCACAGGCACTGATACATGTTCTTCAAGGCACTTTGTGGAGTGCACGCGTGCTCAGTTTTAACACTGCTGCTGACATGGGTCTGATTTCTATCAACTACAACATACATGCACATGCAGACTTAGTAAGTCAGTTCCCATCCTTATTTCGTGGACTAGGAAAGCTTAAAACCATGAAGGTGCAGCTTCACATTAATGAGAACATTTATCCTGTTGCTCAGCGACATTGTTGAATTGCTTTTCCCTTGCAGGAAGCTGTTGAAAAAGAACTGGGAACACTGTTAAAGCATAACAGAATTGAATTCTATACTGGTCCGACGCCATGGGTCTCACTGATAGTAGTAGTGCCAAAGAAGCACAGTGGAGGTGCTGTGCACATCTGTATTGATATGCACCAGGCTAACAAGGCAATCAAGCGAGAACGACATCCAGGTCCACACATTGCAGATATGATTACACAGCTGGATGGTGGCAAAGTCTTTTACCGCTTTGATCTGAACAACGGGATCATCAGCTCGAACTGGAAGAAAATTGCAGGTACATTATGACCTTTTCGACCCATGTTGGTTTGATCAGATATAAACGATTACGCTTTGGGGTATCATCAGCTGCCGAACTCTTTCAGGATGTAATTTGCCATATAACACAGCCTGTCACACATGGCTTTAGTTACAGTGATGATATACTGGTGTTTGGGGCCACTCGAAAGGAACATGACAAAACCGTGACACAAGTCTGCCATTTACTCACTGACGCAGGTCTCACATTAAATGCAGAAAAGTGTGAGTTTCACAAAACAAAGCTCAAATTCTTCTGGCATGTTTTCTCTGAAGGGGGAATGACACCAGACCTGGCTAAAGTACAAGCTTTATCATCCACTAGTACCCCACAGGATGTGACGATGCTGCAGTCCTTCCTTGGCATGACCAGTTACTGTTCCAGGTACATTTGTGATTTTGCCACGGTCAGTGCACCATTGAGAGACATGACAAAGCGGAACACTTTGTTCAGGTGGTCGCATGAATGTGATCACAGCTTCAAGAAAATCAAACATGCAATTGAGAAAGCTAATGAAATAGTCTAGTTTGATTTTGATTTTGAAAATTGCAAACTGAGATTGTGGTCAATGCAAGCTTGATGGAATTGGGTGCAATCCTGGCTCAGCACAATGGTTGTGAAAATACACAGAGACACATTGTGGCTTATGCAAGCAGGAGTCTGTCACAAACTGAACGTGCATATTCCTAACCTGAGAAAGAAAGTGTAGCTGTGGTGTGGGTTTCTGAGCACTTCCATGTGTTGCTATATGGAAAACATTTCACCCTTGTCACTGACCACCAGGCATTGCTCACCATTTTTGGGAATCCAAAAGCCAAGATGCACCCCTCGAATCAAGAAGTGGGGATTGAGACTGCAAGAGTATGATTACACTACTATGCATCGGCCCGGGAAAGATCAAAATCCCACTGACTACTTTTTATGAAGAAGAGGTGTAGGGGATACCTCGAAACATGTCGACCGAATATTAGGGACTGTATACACATAATAGTTATATCTTTTCCCTACTATTTAACCCCCTTTTTATCCATACCAACTAGGAGCGAGAATAAAACAGTAGCTCACTAGCTAGGTATTTTTAACATCACTTCCACCACTCCACGAACACTGCACTACACATTTCTTCACAAAAAAGTGCTCCTACGTAGTTCCGCAAGTTGCAGCACGCCCCAAACAGCAGCTGTTTGGGATGGCCCCAATGATAAAGCATGTCACCTGGGGGCAACCCTGGGTGAGTGAGGGGACTCAAGAAAAGAATGTTCTTTTCTTTGGACAGGGGTCTTGCTTTTTTCGCGCATTCAGCGGAATCCCCATTCCCTTGGTTAGGTTTTTTGGATCTGACATTTACAGATTTTTTGTGAACTACTTTTTATGAGTGCCTTTGCAGTGTCATAATACAGTGTCTTAATTGGCTGAGGCCTATGCAAACTTCATAGTCAAATTCAGCACGTCTGCTGCTGTATCACTAGAAGAAGTTCTGGCTGCGACAAACTCAGATTGAGATATGATTACTCTCAAAGACATTATTTCACAACAATCCTGGAGGAAACATACTCGACCTCTATCGGATGACTTTGAATATCAAAAGTAAAAAAATGACAGGGAAGAACTTTCTGTTACTCAAGAAGGCATTATATTATGAGATACGAGGATTGTCATTCCTGAGAGCCTGAGAGAAGTTATTGAACTGGCTAACAAGGATCATCGTGGCATTGTTGCAACTGAGAGAGCTCTCCGAGACCGAGTGAGGTTTCCTCTCCTTGATGAAAAAGTCAAAAGAGAATTAAAGGCTTGTCACTTGTGTAACTGTCTGTCTCCCTAACCAACACAACACACATTAAACATGTCCGATCTTCTGAAACAATCTTGGGAGCAGATTGCTGTTGATTTCTTCGGACACCTCAATAATGGCCATCATCTCATGGTAATAATTGATGAATACTCAAGATTTACCCTGGTGAAAGACATGTCGTCAACTGCACATGATAAAGTCATGGGGTTACTGAATGATGTTTTTGCAACATGGGGTGTTCTATCCATTCTTAAGTCTGACAATGTCCCATCTTTCAATGGTCGAGAATTTAGAGATTTTCTCACAAGCATGAATGTCAAGCATCAGAGAAGCACAACTCTCTGCCCCTAGGTGAACATTTTTGTTGAACTTTTCATGGGCACTCCAAAGAGAGTGGTTCAGCATGCTGTGCTGGAAGGAAGTGACCTCCGATCTGCTCGGTGTTCGACCCTTCGTGCTTACAGGTCCACTCCCCACTCCACAACAGGTGAAACCCCTGCCACCTTGATGTTGGGAGAGCCATGGGAATGAAACTACCACAATGGACCCACACAAGGTTGGCTGATGGTGACGAGATATGCAAAACAGATTCTTTGAACAAGAACAAGTCCAGGAACCTATGCTGATGAACACCAACGTACAACACAGTATTCAAAGAGGGAGATGGAATCTTGGTCAAGCAAAAGCAGAAGTGCACGGCTGACGCTCAGTTCGATGCTGACCCATTGCGGCTCGTGACAAGCAAAGAACATATGGTGACCGATCAACGTTCCATAAAGTCCATTACCAGAGACTCGTTGCACTTCATTCTCCTGCCTAGATGTTCGTCGGCTCCAGATATCCGAACTGAGGTCTAACTCATACACCTGCCTCTGCATCACCTGTACCCGGTGCAGGCATCTCTTCTTCGCCTCCTCAGCCTCACACAATGAGATCTGGAAGGCTAATTCGAGCACCTCGCCGACCTGTCTAGGAGCTATGATTGTATATATGTGAAATTTGTATTTTGTATTTAGCAAACGGGGAGATGTAGTGTCTTGTATGTATTTGTATAGCGGGACCCTTCTGGTCCCCAAAGGACTCCGTAGGAATGACATAAGTGCTGTGGTGTCTCTAGGTGTGGTTAAATTAAGTTGGTGAAGTGCACTTTAGAGCGCTGTGTGTGGCGTAGTTATTTGCATGCTACTGGGCTGGGGGAGACGCTACACTTCGCACATAAAAAATTAGGACAGTCCTATCTTTTTATGTGTGGAGTCTCCTCCACGAGTGGGAAGACTCCGCAGTAGTAAAGTTACTACTCATAACATATCTTTGTGAATACAAAAAAATCATAAAGTTACACAAAAGTGTAAGTTTACCTTTGTAAATCAGGCCCATATGCTCTAGGACATGATGGGATAGGATCAGAATTGTTACATTCCAAACGAGAAGACAGGTAGGAGCAAATTAGGGCAGCATACAAAGGGCTGGCCCTGTCCATGGTGGAGCAACTGCAATGCTGACCTTTTCCCCTCAGAGACTCTGGTGGCATTGATGCCAACACAAACAAAGAAATATCTTATGATATCGAGCTTGTCAGTTAATTAAACCTTCCACTGCAGGAAGGCTAGAGACCACCACTCTCACAAATTTGTCATAGTTCTACGAAATGAGGTATTTAGATCACATTGGGCGTTTACCTCCAGTTAACCATTATAACATATATATATGTGTGTGTGTGTATTTTGGTTGCTGCTGCACTACATTTTTATGTGTCCAGACACTACTCTCTTTATTGCAAAAGCTTTGCTGCTCTTGGTAGTAATGGGCAGAAATCACTTATTAGCTGAGGCTCTATCTGCAGTGGGTGTGCAATTGGGATTTTCAAATCTGTTTTGGCCTCGGAGCAATGTAATAGCTGAAAGAGTAAACAGAACTTTACAGTAAGTCTTTGCCTTGTGGGAGCTAAGTTTATGTGTACCCTAAACCAATGTATACCCTACCCGTGGTATCAGGGCTTGTATGACATACAGTGTGACCTTAAAATCTGCATAGAAATTCAGTCCAATCTAAGGCCCTATAGAAAGCGCAATTTGGCATTCCTATATATGTCCCAGGATCTCATGGATAGGCCGATTTCTCGGGAGCAGTCACATCTTGATCTATTGCAGGACTTAAAGGAGCCAGAGAACAGATATTGGAGCTGCAAGATACTCTGTGACCAGCACATGAAGTTGATGAAGGCACTGGATGGACTCCAATGCCAGGGGATCTTATTAGAGAGAAGATACCTGAGTAACAGTTACTGGCCCATATAGAGCATTAAAGAAATTTAAAGAGTGACTCTGAAATGCACGTTCTCTTTAATTTATATTAATATGAAGGTGTTTGTGCATAAAATTTACATCATTTCTACATGTACTTCTTCTGCCTTTAACATAGTGAAAAAGAATATATCTTCTCGCAAAGCAATTACAAAACTGTAATGTAACTGAATTTAGTTGGGCCCTGCAGCCCCTTAAAATGTAGAGAATACTACAACATTTAATAAATGGTTCTGCCATTTTCGGACAAAGCAAACACAAGGAGATTATGGACGGAGCGCTGAAACTTTTCAGACACTCACCCCCAGTCACAGATCTGGGTTGAATCCATCATCGTTCTCTAGCTCACTTCGCCACCTCAGTTCAGACCCAGCTACATGCAAATCAGTCTTGACCCTGTGCCTCATGGGAACAGTCCAGCCCAAACTGTCAAGCCAGGTCTTCCCTAAACCGGAAACAAGCATCCTGGGACCGGTTCTGGCTTACAGCCGTCATCAGCCAGGCTATCTTGAATCCAGTGGCAAAGTGAACAAGGGACCCACGTCTGGGCATACCCTGCCAACTTAGGGCCAACAAAGCAAACACAAGGAGATGATGGACGGAGCGCTGAAACTTTTCAGACACTCAACCCCATCACAGAACTGGGCTGAATCCATCATCGTTCTTTAGCTCACTTCGCCACCTCAGTTCAGACCCAGCTATATGCAAATCAGTCTTGACCCTGTGCCTCATGGGAACAGTCCAACCCGAACTGCCAAGCCAGGTCTTCCCTGAACCGGAAACAAGCATCCTGGGACCGGTTTCGGGGTAACACCCCTCATCAGCCAGGCTAACTTGAATCCAGTGGCAAAGTGAACAAGGGACCAACGTCTGGGCATACCCTGCCGACTGAGGGCGAACAAAGCAAACACAAGGAGATGATAGACGGAGCGCTAAACCTTTTCAGACACTCAACCCCAGTCACAGATCTGGGCTGAATCCATCATTGTTCTTTAGCTCACTTCGCCACCTCAGTTCAGACCCAGCTATATGCAAATCAGTCTTGACCCTGTGCCTCATGGGAACAGTCCAACCCGAACTGCCAAGCCAGGTCTTCCCTGAACCGGAAACAAGCATCCTGGGGCCGGTTTCGGGGTAACACCTCTCATCAGCCAGGCTAGCTTGAATCCAGTGGCAAAGTGAGCAAGGGACCCACGTCTGGGCATACCCTGCCAACTGAGGGCGAACAAAGCAAACACAAGGAGATGATGGACGGAGCGCTGAAACGTTTCAGACACTCACCACAAGTCACAGATCTGGGTTGAATCCATCATCATTCTTTAGCTCACTTCGCCACCTCAGTTCAGACCCAGCTATATGCAAATCAGTCGACCCTGTGCCTCATGGGAACAGTCCAGCCCGAACTGCCAAGCCAGGTCTTCCCTGAACCAGAAACAAGCATCCTGGGACCGGTTTCAGGGTAACGCCCCTCATCAGCCAGGCTAGCTTGAATCCAGTGACAAAGTGAGCAAGGGCCCACACCTTCTTAATGCAAATCAGCATGAAACGGCACACAACAATTCATCCTACACCTTATTGGTTGCAGTTATATCTAGATATCTGCATTCCACTTAGGCAGCCTCAGGCTGTTTGGTTGATTCAGGGGTTTATTTCATTTTTTGTGTTCAGTAATAGATATAAAGGATAGTAAAGAGCTGAACCATTATGATGGTATCATACATTTCTTGATTTATATAGTTATATTTATTGGAAATCGCCTTACCAATATGACTGCTTGTTAAAAGATAAGATTGTGTTACCCAGCGGTAATGACTGTGACAATCTAAAGAGTTCCACTCACTATTGGCATGTGTTGATTCATTTCAACTCTGTTTTGTCAAAAGAACCAGGCATAAACTCTGTATTAAAAGCTGTCTCCCATGATCTCACTCTGCAACTAGGGAATAAGTCAATGATTTTCACACAAACAAAACATATTGCATTCTTCAAAAGATCATACCAAAGAACAGTATAGCATGTCATGACTAGGTATGCTTACAAAGTAAAACCTTGGGGAGCATCCTGCTGGCAAATACCATGAAATTCTGATTTGTACACCATGTAACCTAATTCAAGGTGCTTAAATCATAATTTTGTGCTATTTGACTACAAAATTCTTATCAGGCTTTACCTGTGGCACATAGCGCATGCTATGCGATTTGCATTTTGGTAAATCGCATATGGGCAATTTAGAGAAGGGTAAATACAGCCTGGTTTGTAATCCTGTTTCAGGATCAAACATGAGTCTGCAATTGGAACCGAATTATCCATGTAGCTGTAACCACAAAATACCCAAATGGTCCACAGCTCATTTAGAAGTCTGACCAACCTACCTACATGGCACCCAAAATGGGTAAACAGGTCTGATGTATCTGGATAAACCCTGCTTTCTTATACCAATCTAAACTTATCAATTGTCTCCACACATTTTGGGACAACAGCCTGTGGTCTAGACATGTGTATTGAGATAGAGATTAGGTATTTGTCCAAATTGACAAACTGGGTCATAAGTAAATATGACTTACTATTTTTTGGTAGCTATGCAGGACATTCCATAGCTATTCAATTGGCTTAGAACTTTAATTGATCCACATACAATATGATAAAATGACTTATATACCAATATTCTAATGGTACATCATGCACATTAAACTGTTAATCAACCTGCTCAAAATTACAATAAATTGGTAGCTGTCACAGGGTAGGGTAAGCTACGGTGCAGTATTGTGCTCTTTTGTCATTTAAATTGCCCAAAATATTCCTTATAGATATCATTGTGTTTCACCTGCTACTGATATTACATCTATACAGGAGACTCACCAGAGTCGACAGTGTCTTTGCAGGGCTGCACGTTCATGGAGGAGGTAGCGTGTTTCTTCTGCTTGTGCTCAGCACACGGAGTGGTGCCACCCTGTCAGTGTCAGCATTGTATTGGCCACTGCTGGTCATATGACTGTGTGCAGGTCAAGATGAACTCCTGCCTGTGGAGGTGAGGGTCAGCGGGAAGAATGCAGGACCATGAAAAGGAGGAAACATGTCAAACAATGGATTCTTCTTCTTCTGCCTGCAGGACATCATTCTCCAAAAGAAAAAGGAGTAGTTATTCTTAAATCTATGACTTTCCAAGATGGTCATCTCTCCAGAGTTGGTTGCCTGAAATTCTCAATCTAAGATAGTGCCAATCTCTTTTCTTGTGATGTAGCGTCTTGTCAGGACCATATACAAGAAGGCCTCACCTTGAGGTGGATCCGGCACAAGGTGTTTGTTTCCTCTATTTTCGTTGCTTTCATTGCTCACTCTGAAGCCTTGCATATCAATCTTGAAATCTTCCATCATCTGCAGTCCAGAATCAACAAGATTACCAAGGAATTTTTTTGCCCTTGTATTGTTTTCTTCATGCATCTATATGTGTATATGAAATGTATACATTGTGATCTTCTTCATTCATTGAGGTGGAAACATAGACTGATAACCCTCCCGATCACCTGCCAAAGTTATTTCTTTCAGTGGCCAGGAATGAAGTTCATAGTATCCTTCTTTTGGTAGTGGATTCATAGGCCATGTTTCCTGTAAGCGAATGATATCTCCAGTATTTAAAAATGTAAGGCACCGGTCTGATTACGAGTTTGCTTAAGGCCGGCCATGTTCCAAGATATGACTGGGAGTTGACCCTTGCGTGTTCTCAGATCCACATTGCTCTGTTGGCTTCTGTTAGGAATACACAGGCTTGTTTAGAATTAGTGCAGGTGCCAGCAGCCTTCAGTCTGCCTCTTCTCCTGCTCCCAGTGGTGGGACCATTGGACAACTCCTTTTGTTGTTTCCCTTAAGGTGCACATGCATTTGAGTATTCCAATTTAGTAGGGCGTCTAATGTGTGAGTTGTCCCTTTAAGAATGCTTTTTCCTGTCTGTTTTGTGTTGCCTGCCACACTGGGGTTGATTAATCCAGATGGATATCTCTCTGACTCCATATTTGTGATGTCAATGCCCCATTCAGCAAAGAGCTGCTGCTCTTGTAGTACCTGTATGGCTTTAGTTTGAGAGCTCCAAGTTATGATGTAGATTATTTTCCCCGGAGCAGACCTGAGGGTGATAAATCGAATTCTAATAATGTCCTTCGTATGTGAATGTGTTTGAAGGTATATGCTGAAGTAAGCATAGAATATTGGACCTGTATTGAGGGGTGAAAGTTAATTCATCAGCTGTCTTTGTTCGTCCTAATTTATGCAACAAGTGCTCGGGGTAGAGTCCTGTTTGTCTGACAGTTCGTTGACTTTATCCTTTAATTACCAAGTAGAGGGATTTATTGTATCTCTGTCTTTATTTTCTGTACTGCTTACTACTCTATTTTCTTCTTCATTCGAGACGTTTGAGTGTTTTGAATAGTCCAGTATATGAGTTGATAAACCCGCTTTGCAGTAAAGTGGCCTGGCGCTATATTTTTTTTATTTCTCCCCACTGGTTTGACCAGTGTAAGCATTTATTTTGAGTAAATCTCCTTTTTAACAGGGCTGGTTACCAGCCTTATTGTCTTGTTCCCCCGATGGCCGCTTTGTTTTATTCCACTTCTGTGCTAATACTGAGCCTCAAATTATGTGTGTATTGTTGCAATGTCATTATAATTGAGGTGCTGTAATTTGGAGTCTGAGTTTTGCCAACAATAGCTAGATCCTCCTTGCTTATGCTGTCCCCTCTTTAAGGGGCATATTCACAAGGACTTTTCGCCGAGTTATCGCCACCTTAACGCATCAAAAATGGAGATAGATTTAATGCCCCATTCACAAGCGTGTGCAAACTGCAGACATCGCCAGTATTCCCGCGATAACTGCCCCAAAATTTATCTCCACGGGTGACACCACCAACTAACCCTAATGAGATGCAGAGTAGGCGTTCCGTGCAAAAACACACGAAAACACCACTACACCACTTTCACAACGAACTGCCAGATCTGCGATGCGAGTCAAAACCACGCGATAAGCCGCGGTAGCAGCAGGTATTTAACACCTGCCTCTTGCTGGTGTAAAGCAGGACGACCACCTGCAGTAGGCAACGGAGCCCCGCACACAGCCACACCCGAAGAACAACCGACGCCATGGAGCTACTCATCATGCAGCTCGGAGCCCCAACAGGGCCACAACACCCACCGCCACCACCCCCAGGACCCGGACCCTAACCCCCTCCCCGGACCACCACAGAAGCAGCGCAGAGTAAAACAGCGGACCTACCGAAAACGCACCAGTCTCACAGACCTAACGCCCGAGGAAGTCATTGCCCACTACAGGCTCAAAAGGACAACTATCCTCCGCATCATGACCCACATCGGACACAGGCTGACGGTCCCAACACAGCGGACCACCAACATCCCTCCGCAGACAAAGCTGCTGGCTGTGCTGCACCTGTTGGCCTCTGGTACCTTCCAACCAACAACTGCCAGAGTCGGAGGTGTCTCACAGCCAGCCCTATCAAAGTTCCTCACACCTGTCCTGGATGCCATCATCAGCTTCATACCCCAGTACCTTCACTTCCCCCACACTGCGCAGGAACAGCTGGAGACCAAGCAAGGCTTCTACGCCATTGCTAGATTCCCACACGTGTTGGGGGCCATTGACTGCACACATGTCCCACTTGTGCCCCCTGCGGACACTGCACACATCTACTGCAACAGAAAGCACACTCATTCCATCAATGTGCAGGCAATAGTGGACCACCGGGGAATGTTCACCAATGTCGTCGCAAACTACCCAGACAGTGTGCACGATTCCTACATCTTCCGACAGTCCATCATCAACCAGCGCTTCCAGGATGGCACATATGGAACTGGACTGCTCGTTGGTAAGTACCAAATCTACACACCACACACCTCAAAGCCACCATCACACAACACACAACTGTGGGAATGCACACGTGACCAAACCACATACAACATGTCAATCAACATGCCCACCTACCAGACACAACAACACAACTCCATTGGGATCCTGGGCTTCCCATGTACACAATCCAGCTATATCATGGCACCACAGCCACACAACAGCTGAACGTGTGGAGAGGCGGAAAGCAGGCATGTGCGAAGGATGCAAGTGACCCATGAATTGGAATGTACAAAATGACAAGTGTGGCGTGAATGTGCTGGACAGACCTGGGTATGCAAACCACAAATATGTCCATGTAGACATTAACTGCTGGCATCTGGAGAGTAGTGAACAGTGGACGCAACCATGTCACCCCAGGCTGTGGGTCAGATCGCGGAAATGTCGCTCTCTGCGTCCCCCCATGTGTGCGTGAGCGTAGTGGGTTGGCCCGGCTTACGCTAGGCCTGGGCAGGGGTGTGGACAAAAACCCTGTGGCGCAGAGCGTGGTGCTCTCCCGGAATGGCCAACGTCACTGCCAGGGCGGCGCCTCTCAGCCCGCCACGAGGCCGATGCAGTGAGCAGCGGGGCCTGCGAGCCTGTGCGCCTGCTGCACCCCAGGCCGCTGATACCCAGACCCGGCTTGCCCGCCCCAGCGCTCCAAGGCCGCACTGCTCACCTGCAGACACCGTCATGTGTCAAAGAGGGCCCACCACGTGCCGGTGCTAGCTCCAAGACCCATGTCCGCGACCCTGGCAGCCTCCTCAGACCATCGCTGTCCTCCGTGACACAGGCCCCCAGGAGTCCTCATTCGTTGACATACTCCACCGCTGCAGCCGGCCTACACTGCAGTCCAGTATGTCCCACATCTAGAACTGAGTCTTCATTAATCAATGGCAGAGTCCATGCCAGTGAACGCAGGGTGAGGAGTGAGTGAAAGATGCGTTTCAGTCCGGTGGAAACACGGATCACCGTTACGGAGGAGGTCAACCAGTAGCAAGGACTGACCTGGTGCCACTAACCCTGTGCGCCGTGAGTCACTGTCAGCCTCCGGCAGAACATTGTTGGTGTCTGAGCCTGTGGCCTGGGGGTTGTCATCAGCAACGGGCATGTACGGACTTGGTGTTTGGCATGAGTCTGTGGCATTCATATCCGCCATGTTGCCGGACACAGCTGGTATGTGCCCTCTGCATCATGCCCTGGGGGTACACCTCCCACTCTCCCCTGAGACACTCTGCGAAAACCACCTTTGATACATACGAGACCCTGCTCTGCCCTCATCACCCTACCCCAGTCTCCCGCATGTCAGCGTCCCGTGGCGGTAGGCTTGTGTCAGCCGCTGTGCATCCGGGGCCACTAACTCTGTGCAACTCAAGTCATGCTCCCTTGCTGTTGCATCCCTGAGTGCCTGATGACTGTTGACGTTGTTGCCAGCACCAGCTACTCCCTGAGGGCTGGCTTACACTCACCCCACACACAGCCAGCACAGGCGTCACTGGACTAGTGGGCCTGCCAACACATCATGCCGAACCAAGTATTGACTCTTTTCTCTCTGCACTGTCACAGGTGATCAAGGATATGCACTCTGCTCTTGGATGATGACACCCCTCCGAGACCCGAACACACCCGCCCAGAGGCAGTACAATGCGGCCCACATACGCACCAGGGGCATAGTGGAACGCACATTTGGCGTGTTGAAGTCACGTTTCAGGTGCCTGGACGGCACAGGTGGAAAGCTCCTGTACAGCCCAGACATCGTGTGCAAGATGATCGTTGCATGTTGTGTGTTGCACAACATCTGTGTACGCACCAATGCCCCATGGATCCAAGTTCCAGAAGTACCGGACGATGATGAGGATGATGGGGCAGGTGGCCCACATCCCACTGCAGCTGCGGCAGGAATGGCCCATAGGAACACCCTCATTGCCAATTTCTTCTCATGAGCACATCACATTGTGGCCGTCCCTGGCAATCATGGGACAGTACAAAATGTCCACAAGCACAGCATGTCTGAATAAAAATTATTTGCAGGTTACAGGTTGTACTTGTACATTGTCATGTCACAGTTTCCTGCTGTGCCAGATGTAATTGGCCATGTTGTGCACATATGCGGCACCAGTTGTGTCCTGTGTTCTGTTGTGGAGGTGTTGCTGTTTGTACCAGGATGTTGTCAATGTCGAGGTGCACTTATTCTTATGTGCGTATGCTGCACGGGTGGTGAGTCACTCCTGCGGATCTGATTTGGCTGCCACTTATCCCTTTCATGCGGTGTGCCTTTCAGTTCTGTGCTTCCACAGTGCTGAGATGTTGCAGACTTGGGTAACTTGTGCTCTTTGTCGAGTTGTGACTCTTGGGCATGGTTTGTCCGCAGATGTGTCGTTGACGTCAGGGGTTGTTTGGGCAGGTGGTTGTGTCCGAGTGTGACCTGCTCCTTTCCGGTTGTGGTCCGCACTCAGCCACCTCAGTGTCGTGCCGTGTACATTGTCATGATGATTGGACTGCAGCCATGCTACTCGTCATGTGGTGTCTCTTGCATTGTCAGTGTGGCTGACGTATATGCATGTTTGCTGTGTTTCGCACGTGTGCATGTGTTGGTTGTGTGATTGTTGATGTGTTGGGTGGGTGCCCCTTTGGGCACATGGTGTACGTGGGACTATTTGGTGTTTGTGTGTGTGCTGAAGTGTTCACGTGGGATCAGGGACATGATCCTGAGTCATTGTGGGTGTGCAGTGTGCTCTGCTTAATTGTGCATGTGTGCCATTGTGCCCATCTCCCCCGTCCCCCCACTCCCTGGTCGGTTCGCACCCTGTTGTTGTGGTGTCGGGTCATGTTGGGCAGTGTCCGGATCCCCAACTCCTGTCACCGTCTCCCGACTGGTGACTGTGGCCACCATCTTCTCCATGTCATTCAGCTCCTGGTGTTCTGCTTGCCCCCCTCCTCCGAAGTGCGTTGCTGCTTTCGTGTTGGCAGCGAGTTTCTGCTCGGTTTTGCCATTCACATCAGTCCAGCGCCTCTTGTACTCTTCCATTGTCCTCCTCGGCACTGCGACGGCATTCACATGGTCCGAGATGGTGTGCCATCTTTGCCTCTTTGTTGCCAATGACATGTTGGAGGTGACGTACAGTTGGTGGTGGTGTTCTATCTCATCCGTGGCGATAATCGGGTTTTCCTGCAGACTGTACCCTGTCTTCCTCTTCCTATTCTCATTGCCCTTCCACGAGCCCTGGATTCCTGGGTGTTCCTCCGTGGGGATTGTGGGGTTCATGTTGTCCTCTGCAGTCGGTCAGGGTGCATCCGTGGTACTCCGCAGTTGATTTCCTTTTTAGTGGCATTTTACGTATGCTGTTCTTGTGCTTTTTCCCGCATTACGCGTGGGTATTGCTGGCCTCTCGCTGGTTATCACTGTTTTCTTATCGCGTTTGGGCTCATCGCGTCTTTTTACGCGTTGGGGTTTGTGTTTTTATCGCCGTCACGGTGGTTGTATCGCGGACTTTGGCCGTGGTTTCTGGAGGCTATCGCATGGTACCGCCGTGTTGTGAATTCCACGTTAACACAGGGTTATTTTCCCGCGATAGACTGCGATGTGTAAAGTTGCGTTAACATTTTTTGGGGATGTTTAGCGCACGTTCTTGTGAATATCCCCGTAAATCTTTTGTTCTCCATTGTACTGGTTTGCATTAGTTCCTGTGACGCTGATGATTTAATTGCAGGGAGATAATTCTTTGCGTATCTGTGGTTGCAGATTTATCGGGAATTGTACTCTGTTCTTGCAAATTGTTCATGTTTGTAGCAGTTTTAAATGTGCCCTAATTATTTTATAATATATAGCGCAAGCATAGCGAACAGGGAAGCAGATCACTGTCAAGGGTTAAAGCAGCGCCGTACTGGCCGTAGGGGGCATCGGGCGGTTTCCTGGGAGGTTGGAAGGGTGAGGGCCGGTTTTGCTGATGTAGGGGCTGTTTTAAGGTCGAGCCTAGAGGCAGCACGCATGCGATGCTCCGCGAGGCATGCTGTAATCCCTCTGGGAGGTTTGAAGACACCCACCACACGCCCACTGCTTTTGAATGGCTGCTTGGTCAGCGCCGGGACACTCCTGCTGAGTAGCTGTGCGCTTTATAAGTATCGGTCATTCATTCATTCATTCCTTGGTCCGCCTTTACAAATTCCATACTTTTCGTTGGGTAATAGAGTACTGTTGTCCTGCCTTGTGGCTGTTTTGTTCCAGCCCTGGCGACCGCCCTTGCTACATAGATCCTTTCGATATGGTCATATGTTTTGGTAAGGGTACTACTTTTTCTTTTGCGTCACTTGTTTTTTAATTTCCTGCGTGTTTTATTTTTCTCCCGCCCCGTTTTCCGTGTTCACCATGCACCCGACCCCCTCCCGTTGTCCGCATTCCCTTTGCTCCTGCCACCCTCCCATTGTCTGCATTCCCTTTGTTCCCGCCCCAGCCCGTTATCCATGTTGTACCCGGACGGGTACAGACTTTGCACCTATACAAGTGCTCTACAAACCCGGTAAGAGCAGCAAAGCCACAATCCGTAGAGCCTCGTAAAATGGCAGAATCAGTGAAAACACCACGACTGGGATTTCTACGGATATAACTTTCCCTCCTAGAGGAATCTGGAGTATTTCCGATAATGACAATTTAGGTCAATAATTCGAAAAACATTGCTCAGCACAGCTCTTTGGACAGAGAGGGTTTTAACAGTATGTCAAAACGCAATGTGGACACTTCGGGATCCCTAGTGAAGCCAACCTACTTTTGTAAAAGAATGCTGTGGCCCAAAACCGCATGTGATGGAGGGAAGGCATCGAGAATGGACATTCCGACTCCCCCACTGTGGGTCTTGAGGGAGTGCAACCTCCTCTTGCTGGACGCGCAACCAGACTACCTCACTGTGGGCCTTGAGGACACAGCCCAGTCTCTCTTGTTGCGGGCCTCGGAGGCTCACAATAGACTACTTTGTGTGCACCTCGAGGACACACTACCTCGGCAACTCATGCTGTGGGCCTTGCAGTCATATAATCTCTCACTCTGGGCCTGCCAACAGCCCACCCCATAGTTCGCCTCCCGAACGCATACCGCGATTTCCTCAATTTCGGGCATTCAAGGCACATAGCTCTGTCCCCTCTTGCTGTGGACGCATACACAACTTCTCCACTTTGAGCTTTGAGGAAGCAGCCCGGCCACTCCGTGGGCCTCAGAAATGCATATCCCAACTTCATCACTGGAGGCCAGAGGGCACACAGCCCAAGCCTGGAGGTCCCTCTTGCTGGGGGCCTCGTCGCTGGCAGAACTGCAGGCATTACAGTCCACGTTCACAGCTGGCCTTGTAAGAGCTCAGCCAGACTATCTTGGAGCAGGCCTCACTGTTTCAGATAGAGTGCCAACAATCATTATGTTGCAGTTAAATTCTGCCACCTATTTTAACATTCTCCGAACACAGCATCACTTTTGATTAATGATATGCTCCCGGTCACAGCAAAGGTGCACGTTCCTACAGGTACCTTGGGCTGGACGACGATGCGCCCTGCATCACTCACTACATGCCATATCCTGTCACTGATTTACGCAGCTTACAAGAACACTTTTCTACCACTGCTCCAGGTTTTAGCCACAAAAAGTGTCAGATTTTCATAGGCCGTTCTACTTTCTGACATGTTCACCCGAGCAATACAGTCTACCTGTACAGGATATTTTTGACTGCGCATGGCCCCATATCAGGCAAACAACTAGCACCAACAGAAACATGGAATTATGAGGCAGAACCAAGGTACTGGCCTAAGTCACGGAGGTAGAATACGCCGAACGCATTTGCGTTGAAATGGGTCTCGCATTTGCGAGAGTTTAAGCTATTGGCATTGTAAATGACAATGCCTTTTATTTATCTGTTTTAAAAACAACACATAAATAAAAGACATTGTCATTTACAATGCCAATAGCTCAAACTCTCGTAAATGCTAGACCTATTGCATTCCAAATGCTTGTTATTACTGGGGCACCAGTTTTGCCACAGTGCTGCAATATTGGCCCCCAGTAACAAAAGCAGCAGTGCTTCACACTTGTAATTTCCCCCTCCCCTGGTTGGCGCATGGTCCGTCAAAATTACCAGGGCTGTTTGGGTTCCCAGTCCGGCCCTGGGTTAAAGGTAAACATACAGTCAATAAGTGATAGGAAAGAGTTAGCTGGATCTTGGGAGCATAAGAATACTGTTACTGCATTGACATGTAGTGTAGTGTTCTTTAAAGAGGTGCGTCTTCAACTCTTTCCTAAATTGGAGCGTGCCAGGGTGGTACTGATGGATACAGGGGTGTTGTTCCAGATTCTAGGTGCATAATTGGAAAAGACCAGCTGGTGTGGTTTTTTTCCTCCACATTTCTTATTCTCCTATCTGATGGTGTCCTTGCTGCGGGTGTGCAGACAGGCAACAGAGATGGTGAGCTTGTCTACAAGATAAACAGCTGGTCGTGATGGTTTCATAAATGGTACAACTGACTTTGAAAATGTTGAACATGGCAATGGGAGCCAATGGAATTTCATCAGGATGAGGGTGATGTGGACATATTTGTTAAGGCCCTGGATGTGACAGGCTGCTGCATGTAGTATCCACTCAAGGGGTCGTGTGGAGTCTTACAGGCCATGGAGCAATGAATTACCGTCGTCCAGATGTGAGAGTACGAGGGCTTGAACAGCAGTTTTGAAGTCACTTTCTGTAAGAACCGGTTTCACTTTCTTAAGAAGAAAGAGCTGGTACTGTGCCATCTTTGCCCATGTGAACAAACTTGTGTCAGTTGCAATGTAGGAGGAGAACCAGTGGAGGACATTGCCAGTGAATCACACTTGAGGTTCCAGATTGTGGAGCAGGGTAGATGGTCAACTTTGTCAAAGGCAGCTGAGTAGTCAAGCCATATCAGGAGGTAGGGGTCATCCCTAGAGACAGGGGTAGTTGTCTTCATGCTACAGCTGGACCTGAAGCTAGATCAGAAGTCGTGCAGGAGATGGTTGGCTTAGAATTGATCTTGGGGTTGAGTGTAGAGTGTATGATGATCTTGCTAATGAAGTGTAGGTGCATGATGGGCCAGTATTTGGTGAGTTCATCAGGGTCTAATGTATGATTTTTTAGGAGTTGAAGGATCTAGTTTATCTTCAGAGCTTCGGGTAGGATTCTTTGAATGAAGGACGGATTGACATGGGTGAGTAGGGTTGAGGGAGCCTCTCCTTTGATATTGGATGAGGATACAACATCATCTTTATTTGAAGTCGCATTTAGGGAGTTGAGATTGTTGGTGAATTTGCAAGAGATAGGGCTCTGAAGGATAACAATTGACGGATTCTATGAAAGGGGGAGTGTGTAAGAAGAGAAGGAGGCTTGGGGTTGTTGATGTGCTGTTGGATCTTCTGCATTTTTTCAGGGAAGAACAGGCTAATGCCATTGTAATTGTCTGTGACAAATTGGGTAGGAGGGTCAGCCAGGGGACTGATGCAGTATTTGATTGCCTTGTAGCACTGTTAGAGGCTTCATTGATGGTGGTGATATAGTACTTTGCTTTGGCTGATATGATGAGCTGTCTGCGTGTTCTGTGGAGGGAATTCAATGTCATGCAGCCACTAGGACTTAGGCTTATTTTCCATTTTCTTTCTTGTCTGAGGTCTTTAGAGTACCAGGGTGCTGAAGGTTTTGCCTTGGACTTGTATGTTTTATTTGGATTGTGGATGTTCACATCATTTTCCCCAAAAGTACTGACGTTCTTTAGAAAGGGTGATGTGGTCGGATATGGACTTGGCAGGGCAAGAGATGTCTCCAAGCATTGGGTTGTTGATGAAGAAGTGTTTGAGGATCTGAAGGTTTGGTCTTCTTTTTGGGTTGACCTCGATTTGATCAGGACACTGAGCACGGAGATAGGGATGGCAAGGTGGTGGGTCCAGTGCAGGGATATGCTTGGGTTGCATTGTATTTTATTGTTGGTAATCTTGAGAAGGCGAGGTGGAGGATGTGGCCTTTGGAGTTGGGTGACCTACTACACCACATTGAGTGTGCTGTTAAGGTTGAAGAGGGTGTCTCTTGTTTATTTGAGTTTTGGTTGTTTAGGACCCTCTTAAGGAGACACTTGACACCTTTTACATGTATATTACAAGCAGGGTGGCACCATGACTACTGCCTTTTCCACAGGCAATCAAGAAGGACACTTGAGAGACCTTTGCAGCATCCAGTCCTTGACAACTGGTTGGAATACAGTGACAGAAAGAACACTAACAAACACCAGAGGATTTTTTTGATGGCCTTTGGCAAGCATTAGACTAATTGGTGACATTTGCCAGTGTGGACACTGATATTCTGTAGCGCTACAAAACAATAGTCCAAGCCTTGATCAGCGTTGATGCATGTTTATTTCATGAATTTTCTGCTCTAGCCAACACGTGTTTCATCTTTTATAGACTTCCTCAGGGCAAATGAGTTAAAATCAATTGTCACTTCAAACGGGTATGAAGATATTTAAGTAAAAGTAGTGTATCAAAAAGGACCTCATATTCATCAGTGAACTCAAGGTCCTACTGATACCTCCACAACACACTGGAGTAGGGAGAGAAAATATAACTCCGCTCAGCATCCCTCTTTAATTTCTGAATGGATATGGGATAGTTTTGAAGATGTCTTGTCACAAGACTGAGATAAAGTTCATAATCTTTTACATTGTATATGGTAATGTACTTTTGCCAGCCTGATTCTTGCGCTCAATCACCATCCCCCATCTTCGAACATTTGAGCAATTTTTATTGGCTTTGGATAGCCAAGGATTCAATCTTCTAAATTTTCTGCATGTTTCACAGTGCAGTTTCAGACAAAGGCCCTATTTCCACCTCGTCCCAGTCCTTACTATATGAAGGGGAGATTCACCCTGGAGAGAGGCAACTTCTTTGCTACCCTAGAAAATTGAATTTATTTCTCTATTCCCAATGGTTATGTAAGTGATCTGCTATCTCAATCACTTATTTGTTTTTTATATCGCTTCACGATGTCACCATGATAAGATTTCTTTTGAGTTTTGTTTTTGTAGACTAGTATATTACACTCTGGTTACCTTGGTGATGTTGGTCTAATCTGAGCGGAGCTTGCATGTTCAGGTTTCTTTATCACATTATGTTTTTGTGTTTGTTATTTCCTCAAATTCTTTGCTTTTCCTTATTATTGACTGGACACAAGGCCATCAGAGGGTGCTTTTATGTGCCAGCAGCATACCTAAGTGAGTTGAATAATCACATCTGTAAACAAGGGGTGATCTGTGAATCAATAGTTTTGATTCACAGCAAGGTTAGATGAGCCTTTCAACATTCTATGGTTCCTGGGTTGTGAAATGGGTCAAAGCGGAGCTCTTGCTACCTTAAATTGGGAGCATCCTTTCTTGGTGGCAGGATGTTGTTTTGGCTTCTTTTTTTGTAATGCATCGCCTTATTCTGCCCTTCTGCTATGCTGACCTCTTATGTTCTCCATGTTTTTTACAGTTTCTCTACTTCATGCACCATCCAAACTTTCACTTTACTTTTCTTCATGGATCACTATATCTGATATTTGTGTAACCTTCTTTTCTCTGTGATCTTGTGTAGTTCACAGGTGTTTGGTGTCCCCTTTATTTCACTTCAAGAAGAAACCAATTACGTTTCCCACCCTGTTGCTTACAACTCCTATATGGCCAGTGGTTGGGCAACTTCCTGTTTTGCTTGAAGCTTTTCTGATTTTCTGCTTCATCTGAGGAGGAGTATCCAGTGGTCAGTTGTTTATGGTATATTAATTGTATTTGTAAAGTGCACAAACGGATAGCTTTTCAGCACTGAAAAACACATCATAAAACCTGGGAAGGAAACAGGATGAATTTACCAATTATAACACCAAGTTTTCACTAATTGCATAATGTACAACACGTTTTTGCTTGCTGCGAAGAAGCAGAGCAAACAAAATCTACCGACAGGCAGCTGCTCTCAAAAGGGCATGAACCCCATAGCACTCTCTAGGTGAGCATGTCTGTGGTTTGCAGTGTTCAGAATTCGGGAACCCTCTTGACGGTTTTCTGACCTATGTGTTGGAGCTTGTGTCATCTTGGTCTTGTGTACCTTGGTCGTTCTCGGGGGTCCTTCTATTGGCTACAGTGCTGGTTTCTGCTCTACAGTCTGCAGAATTTGATGGCTATCCCTCCTTTGTCTGGGTCTATTATGGAATTTATTCAGCCATTTCATTTTCCATAGCTGCCTCTGGGACCCTGAAGTTTGTGAGTCCATTTGGTCTTATGTGGACATGCACATTGTTTTGCCTCTAGTAGATTTTTGGCTGTTTAGGTCAGTGTCCTGTTTCTTGGGGCTTGGCCTGGTGCCATTCAAATCTTTTGACCAGCTCTCCGCAGATGGGCTTTTGTTGTCTGGTTACTGTCAGCTTCACTATTCGACTCCAGATGTGAGACTGTTTTTGGTTGTGTCTTCTGTTCAACTCTCTCACGCTCGTACAGTGATACCTATTGGGTAGGCTGTTTGCAAGTTTGGTTCCAGGTTGTTACCATGTTAAGAATGAGCTTATAAATGTTACTTTGGCCACTTGGCACAGAGTGAGCCCTGGTTTTTCCTCTACTGATTCTTGTGAACGATCTGCATTTTGCCTGTGATTTTCAACGTGTCCATGTGCCTACTTTTCCCTGTTGATGACTTAGTGTCTCTAATCACGAAACAGAGAGGGGCAGTTTTTGCCACCACACGTACTCCCCAGGTAATAGAACTAATACACAATAAAGTTAGGTTGCTGTACAATACTGTTTTCATCAGTGTTTTCAAGTCACTTCCCTATTTGGGATTACAGAGATCCTGATCCGGAAAGGGATGGTAAAAGAAAGACCAATCTTTTGGAAGAGGAGACCTCACCCACGTAAGGTGGCATGCTTCATCATAGGCAACCTCTTCCCACCCTGGTAGGGTAATAGCACCAGGGCGGACTCGACCTCCTGGTGGACCGGATGGAGGGAGTTCTTAGATAATGTATTTTTTATTAGACAAACAGTGTCACCATCACTTATTTGCGCTTAATGATTTGCTAATCTGTAACCTGCATAACCAGTGCTCTAGCAGACTGTATGGATCATATATTTTGATTAATTTTAATTAGCATATGTGTAATTTAACATTGTTGTGAGAAGGCCTAGGTGCCTTACTCTGTGTTTAAAATAAATGTTGCATTTCTGCTTGTTGTGCATAACACTTTTTCTATTTCAGGCACCAGAGTCACATGTTGTTCTTTGTTAGCTTATAGCTTGAAGGTCATAAGGTAGCATTTAACTAGTTTGGACAGTGACTTCAGCACCTGTACGGGATGGGAAGCTAAGGAGGTGAATACTCCTTTGTGATGGGAATAAGTTGGCATTGTATTATCCGTGAGAAGGAGACCGATACCAAGTACAGAGAGAACATTGGTTTTTGTTTGGTTCTTGCCCGGTGGGAACCTGAAAAATGTATCACCTGGATGCAACTTATGCTTCAACTGAGTGAAGCTTCTTAGTTAGATCTCTTGCACCTGTCCACCTTAGCAGTTGGACGTCTTCTTCCTTCTCTTGAGACCAATGCTCTTAATTTTCCTGCTCTTAGAGGTACTCTCGAGAGCAAGCACATTCCTTCTCATTCTAATCAGAACATTTATTTGGTTCTTCTTTCAATGCTATATTAGCTGTCACCTGCTGTTCCTGAATTTCCCAAACCTGCCCCACAACTGTAGCCTAGCATTAAGAAGCTTCCTTTAAGAAAATGGAAATTCGCTATGATTTGCATATGTTGCTTTTAATAACACAATGTTTGGATTACCATTTGAATTACTTGGATCATATTCATGTAAGCTGTGTTCAGGTGAATTTTGATTTATGAATGAATGAGGATTTATAGAGCGCATGGTTACCCGGGAGCATCCCAGCGCTAGCGGGCGTTAAAAGGGAAAAAACACAGAAGGGGTTATGGAAATAGCCAGGTTTTCAACTGTTTACGGAAGCTAAGATGATTCACTTCGCTTCGAAGATGAAGTGGGAGGGTATTCCACAACCTAGAGGCATTGTATGAAAAAAGCCTACCTCCCTTTCTCGCTTTCTGGATTCTCGGAATTTTCGCCAAGTGAAGAGAGTTAGAGCGAAGGTGTCTAGGGGCTTTATATGGATAGATGAGATCCTTGATTATGGGAGGTCCTTCCCCTCTCAAAGATTTGTGGGCCACACAAAGAGCCTTAAAGTGTATCCTCTCCTGAACAGGAAGCCAATGCAAGGAGCACAATGCAGGTTGCGCCGAGCATCGCCGGCTAGTGCCGGTAAGCAGTCTTGCTGCAAAATTCTGGACAATCTGAAGTCGCCCAATCACTGCCTTAGGGGCCCCCAGATAGAGAGCATTGCCAAAATCAATCCTAGAAAGGATCAGGGCTTGAATCACTAGTTTTTTTGCTGGGAAAGGCAGCACAGACAAGATTTTCGAATCATTTTTAGCTGACCATAACAGGAGGCGACCGTCTTCCTAGCTTGGATTTTGAAAGACAGGTCTTGGTCCAGCCAGATACCAAGGCTTTTTAACTCTGATTTAAAAACCGGAACTGGACCCATACAGGATGGCCAAAGGGTATTTAGATTAACACTTTGAGAATTCCCAAGCATCATAATTTCGGTTTTTGCACCGTTCAATTTGAGATGAGACAAACTCATCCATTTTGCCACTTCCTCCAAACAGGCATGGAGGTCAGTGGGTGACTTATCAGCTTGGTTCAATGCCACCACTAACTGTGTGTCATGAGCGTAAGACACAATATGGACTCCAAAGGGGGCAACCAAGTCCGCCAAAGGGGCCATATAAACATTAAAAAGGGTTGGACTCAGGGAAGAGCCCTGAGGCACTCCACATATCAGGGGTAGAGGGTCCGAAGAGATATCCTCTTCGAACACCTGGAAAGTCCTGCCTTCCAGAAAAGATTGGAGCCAAGCAAGAGCCGAACCTGACACTCCCGTGTTCCTAAGAGGGTGAACCAAAATCTGATGGTTCACTGTGTCAAATGCGGCACTAAGATCAAGGAGGATAATAGCCAAAGAACCTCCTGAGTCAAGAATCTTTCTTGATTCCTCCACTACCACCAACAGAGCAGTTTCGACTCCCTGGCGAGGGCGAAAACCTGTCTGGGAGGGGTGGAGCAATTCATGTGACTCGAGAAACGCAGAAAGGATGTTATTAACATGTTTCTCTGTGATCTTACTCACTCCAGGAAGGAGCGAGATGGGTCGATAGTTTGTAAGATCCTTCTGATCCAGATGAGGTTTTTTCAATAGAGCTTTAACCATGGCTCTTTTCCATTCACAGGGAACCACACCTGAGATAAGAGAAGTGTTAATCACATTAAGAAGGTAGGGAGCAATAGTAGAGGCTACTAATTTCAAAGTGTTAAACGGCGCCGGATCAAGAGGCGATCCACTTTTAATAGAAGCTAAAATAGACAACAAAGAATCCAGGGACAAGGGTTCTAGGGTCTCCAGACTGGGTGCAGATTTATCTCGAAGAGGGGTGTTGGCATTAGTAATGTATGCATTATCCTTTACAGGAAGGGTTTTTAGGATATTTTGCACTTTGGAAAAAAAGAACTGTGCAAGATCTTTGCACCGTTGTCCAGAAGAATCAGGGATTGGTGGAGGGTCGGACACTTTTAGCAAATTCTTGGCAATCTGGAAAATTTCTCTGTGAGAGTTAGCTGCCAGGAGAATCTTTTCCTCAAAATATGAGGCTTGGACTTTTTTGATCTCAACTTTATACCTCCTCAGAGCAGACTTGTATTCTAATCTCTTATTAGCGGAGAAATCTCTCCTCCAACTCCTCTCCAACCTTTTACATTGTTTTTTAAGGAGGCGTAGTTCAGGTGAAAACCAACCTGATTTAAGGGTTCCTAGTTTTTTCTCTATCAGTTTTTTTGGGAGCACCAGGTTAAGGGTGTCTTCAATCCATGATGTAAAATAATTGTACGCAGAAGCCGGATTAGTGTAAGAAACGGGGACGGTCCTACTCAGTTCTTGAGACCATTTTTCCACTGGAATCTTAGACCACTGCCGATTCAATATTCGGGAGACCTGAGTGTGAGCCTCGGTAAAAGCAGGGGACCATAGAAAGGGGACAAGAAAATGATCCGACCATGGGAGGGGAATAGGGGGTTTTCCTACAACATCTTTCAAAGTGGAGAAAAAAGGATCAAGAAGATTATTTATAATTGAATTGATTAGAGACTGTAACTTTACTAATTTTCTAATAAACCTTTATGGTTTGCAAACGTATTCCTCTCTGTTGTTACAGGTGGGCAAAATCTGCTTTACTATCAATGTAGTATTAATGAATTTGTGATTTAAGCCCCAGTTCTAGAAAAAGGTCCATCCTAGTAGACATAGTGAAGTTCTGAGTCTGCCCCAAGGTAGCGCATTACAAATAACATTCTTATCTATCCTGTTCAAAGAGCTGAGCACTAAATCATTGCCTGAATCTTATGCATCTTGCTTTTTCGGTTTCTTTGGTCTAGTTTGTTCTATGTAGAGCAGGTTTAAAATTGGCTATGGTGTGAAGGTTCTGTGGCATAGCTTTCCTGTTCTTGCTTTTTTAGACAGTGCCTTAATCTGATCTTCTGTTGACATCATTCTGGCCGTCCTGTTGGGTATAGATGTCTGTTTGGTGACTTAGTCCATCATCAGGTTAGTTTACATTGCTGTTCAACCACCTTTAAGGGTCTATTATTAGGGTGGTGGTGTTAGCATACTTGCTTTCGGTCTTCTGGTTTTTCATGCTTCTGCTTTGCTCTAGTGAATTTGGAAGTTTTTGGTGCTCCGTGCCCATTGAGAACTGTTGACTGGTCCTTGTCCCTTGCTGGGTCAGGTTTCTATGGATAACGGTTCTCTTTTTTATTTTTTTTTATTTTGAAAAACAAAACAAGTCATGATAAGCCATATTAACAAAAACATACAAAGCCAATACAAATACTGATATACGAAGACCAGGCACATGAAACACGCAGTGGAGAGGGAAAAAAAAAATAAAAAAAGCTAATAAAGAAAGGAGAGAAAAGAGACAAAAAAAAAGGGAGAAATGAGACACATCAGACAAAACTGAAGGTCATTGCTTTAGCCATTCCTCTAGCGGGGCCCAAACCTTAGAGGCTAGCTCCCGCCGCCTTCTCCCCCTTAATAAAAAGACTGAAGACTCCAAATTATATAAAGCTAGCATCCTAGCTCTCCAATTAAAGAACGTAGGGGCTTCAGGGCTTAGCCATTGTGAAGTGATACATAGGCGAATCATAGCCATTGCTACAAACAAAAAAGCAGAAGTATATCTCGTCCTTTCAACCAACCCAGTGCCTTCACACCCCATTATTACCATCTCCGAAGAGATGGTAACCGGGATATTAAGCATCGAATTTAGAAAACACTCCACTTCATACAGAAATTGCCCTAATCTTGAACAAGAGTAAAACATATGTACAGCATCAGCTGCTTGGAGCCCACACCTAGCGCAACAATCACCCCTCCGGCCCCCCCACTTTGCAATTTTCGCCGGTGTATAGTATAAGTCGAACATTGCCATATAACTTTGAGTCCGTAAACTGCCAGAAACTAAGACATAGCTTGCTAATTCCAATGCGGGCCTTAAATCCACCCCAGTCTTACCCAATTTACGCTCCCACTTAGAATTCTGTAAATCAAGGTCATCCGAAAAATCAGATAGCAGATATTGATAAATTATACCTATTCTAGCCCTCCTTTGAATTAATTCAATTATGGTGAGCTTATCAAACATTGTAGGAGTATCACGTTGATGTTTATCAATAAAACTTCTAATCTGGAGATATTTGAAAAAGTCGTGAATATTTAAATGAAACTTATCCCTTAAAAAAGAAAAAGAGGCCAGCTGCCCACCAGAACCTAAGTTGCCTATATCCCACAGACCCAATAACTGCCATCTGAAAATAAACTGATCCTGAAAAATAGGAGGCAAGACTCGGACAGCTTTAAAGGGCGTATAAAATTTAATATTCGAAATTAACCATTTGCGCCGAATTTTCCGCCAGACCGAAAACATAGCCCCAATAACTTTAAACCTTGTTTTCTTAAAATAGCTCGGCTCAAGAATTCGCATTAGAATACCCTTGGCAGCCTCACCCAGACCTATCTCATAAATAGTAGGTCTGTTAGACAACGGAACCTCTGCCCTATCTCCCAACAACGGTAGCCCAAAATGTTGCAGCATGGCCGACCAGTAATATAATAAAAAATTTGGGACCGCCCAACCCCCACGAATCCTAGGGAGGCACATCCACTTAGCTGCCCTACGAGAGCGGCGATATCCCCAAAGAAACCTATAACAAATCCTATCAACCCTGGCCAAACTAACTTGCGAAAACTCTAATGGGATAGTTCTAAATAAGTACAAGAACTTTGGGAGAACCAACATTTTAAGTACATTACAACGACCATGTAAAGAAAGATGCAAATGATCCAATCTTTCCAGCTTAATATGTACAGATTGAATCACCGGGCGGATATTAAGATCAGGGATATTATCCACAAAATTAGTAATTTTGACCCCTAAATATATTGCTTCCGTGACCACCGGAGCAGCAGAAGGACACATAGCAGCTGATTGAATAACCTGAGTCTTTGAGACATTCAGCTTATACCCTGATAACCAACCATATTGCTCAGCAAGAGTCTCTAGGGCAGCAAAGGCAGAACCAACATCGCTAGTTAGCACAACAATATCGTCCGCGTAGGCCAACGTCTTATACTCTGTGCCATTGACCCTAATCGGCAAGATATCCAATTTACGTTCAATCTTACTAAGAAAAGGATCAATGTACAGAGCAAAGAGGAGAGGCGAGCAGGGACACCCCTGTCTGGTGCCCCTGCTGATGTTAAATGGCCTTGACTCCTGACCAGAAATACGCAATGTTGCAGCTGGAGAAATATACAGTGCCTGAACAGCCTGTATAAATTCAGTACTAAAACCCTTCCAATGGAGCACCGCCCATAAGAACCCCCAAGAGACCCTGTCGAACGCCTTCTCGGCGTCCAACAGGATCACTCCGAGGGAGAGGAAGTTACCTGAGCCCAATCCAATAGGGCAATAACCCGCCGAACATGGTCGGCCGTATCCCTACCCGGGATAAACCCGTGCTGGCGTACAGAGACTAGCGGGGTAATAACCTCTGCAAGTCTAGAAGATAAAATTTTAGAATATATTTTATTGTCAGTATTTATCAAAGAGATAGGACGAAAAGATGAGGGGTCTAGCTCAGGTTTATCTTTCTTTTTAAAGAGAACAATCGTGGTTTGCCGCCATGATTCCGGTATAACCCCCCCCCTGTGCTGCCCTAAAGAATGATAAAATATCCTGACGGATCTCTGAGCAAAATGCCCCATAGAATTCTAATGGAATGGCATCAGGACAGCAGCCTTTCCATTGGCCAGCGATTTTATTGCTAACTCAACCTCCTCCCACATAATTGGAGCAGAAAGAACCTCATTCTGTTCGACTGTAACTTTGAGGGTACCAATATCCAGAAAAAAGCCCTCAACCTGGGGCTCGGACTGAGATCTAACATTTTCTTCCATATATAACGAGATATAAAACGTCTGAAACACATCCATAACCCCCTCCTGCGTATCCTGTATAACACCCTGCTGATCCTGAATTCTAGTGATTCGATTTAACAAGCTTTTCTGTTGGAGCCTTTTGGCAAGAATTCTACCTGAATTTTCCCCATATTCATACATCGTTGTACGATATTGCAAATACTTAGCGGCCAGATCCTGCCCAAAAAATTCCAACAATTTAGACTTGATTACAGCTACATTTTGCTGATTCTGATCCGTATTAAGACCCTCCTTAATATTCCGCGTTAATTCCAATTCTGCCACCCTAAGCTTCTCAACACGGGACTTTATCTGCTCCTGAACAGTCTTCCATCGAAAGGCTGCGAAGCTCTTGGTCTCCCCACATACTGCAGCCTTAAATGTATCCCAAACTATGCAATCAGAGGCAGTTTTCCTATTGATATTTAGAAATTCGATTACCCACTTTCTCATATGATCCCGATAGGCCTGATCAAACAACAGTTTTCTTTCAAATGTCCATGTCCTAGGAGCTGTAACCTGGCGAACCCAGGGACACTCCACTACCAGTGGGTTATGAGCAGATAAAATCCTTGGGGAAACTGTAATAGAAACCAACTCTACCACCTGATCTGACATAAGAAAATAATCCAGCCGAACCATTTTATTGTGGGGGGCAGAATAATATGTATACCCATCTTTATCTTTATTAGGCCTATACCAGACATCAATTAATGCATGCTCTTGAACTAAAGTCTGAAGAGCTTTAAAGACCCTGGGTTTCCTACCAAAATATTTTTGAGCGCTTGCCAGATTAAAATTCCCAGCCAAATTAATATTTAAATCCCCACAGACCAGCATTGGATGTGACCAAGCTGCTAATTCTACATTTAAGCATTTTATCACTTCTGGATCATCTGCGTTTGAGCCATATATAGTACAGATGGATAATTACCTGCTTTCGACCAGTATTTCAGCTATAGCCCATCTGCCTGAACTATCCTCTCGGGCCTTTCTACAGAACCCAATCCCTCGCCTCAGCAAGATAGCGACACCTCTAATCATAGATGACTGTCGAGAGCAGGCAATTAAATCATAACCAGGGACTTTCAGGCACTCCCGCTTACCCCAAGGTATGTGCGTCTCTTGCAGACACAGAACATCCAATTGCATAGTTTGGACAATTTTGAAAAACAAAGCCCGTTTTTTGGGATCATTTAGGCCACAAATATTCCAGGAACTTAACCGCAATTTACCCTGGCCCATTTGAACACAATAAAAAAAAAACTAGTCTCCACTGCGAACCATTACCCTTTTTAATCATAAATACTGACATACCATAACCCCTACTAATAACATTACCATGACTATAGCATGAGTCCAACACCTTAGTGACCCCCCCCTTCACCCCACCTCCACCCTTAACCCCTGAAACCACCCTACCCCAACCCCCCTGCCCCTTACACCCACTACACCCCTCTTGTACGGCAAAAGGACCGAGGTCCTTGTGATGGAAGGAGCTAGCTTCCCCCACTCTCCCCTAGACCCTTCCCCCATTGTTACCAACACCCGAGAATTTAAACCGATTGGGATCCCACCAAAAAAAAAAAATCTTTTTACTAATAGAACAAAATACCAATCGGTTCAACCCCGCTTTTTCACCTCCAAGCCCCTGAGATGGCAGAAAAGAAAAAGAGAACCGGCAAAGTTTAACTAGATACCATCCAAAACTCCTTTGCCTGAGCTTCCGAAAAAAAAATCTAGTCTGGCCCTGGTGAATTATTTTCAATTTTGAGGGATAGAGTAGAAAGGCTTGAGAACCCTTCACTTGAAACGAGGCTATTAGCTGGTGGAGCTGCCACCTCCGCTCAACTGTTGCCGGACAAAAATCTGGCCTAACGAAGAACTCACAATCCTTCCCCACCCTCTTCCTGTCTGGCCTAGCTAGGTCATAGATCTTCTCCCTAGCCAGAAAGTTGTTCAAGCAAATTAATATTGCCCGAGGCTTATCACCAGCCTGCCCTGACCTCTGTCTCTGCTTAAAGGGGAAACGATGCGCACGTTGCACTTCCAATTGCCAGTCCCACTGCTTAACATCTGGAAAAGCTTCAGAAAAGAGTTCCACAACGAACTGTCTGATGTCCGACACTTCTCTGCCTTCTGGAACCCCCAAAATCCTCAGATTGTTCCTCCTGGCCCTATTTTCAAGATCTGTCAATTTCCAGAGCATGTCGTCCCTTTGTATTTTGATAAAATCCGTAAGACCCTTCTGAGTTGCCAAATCGTCCTCCAACGTAGAAATCCTTTCCTCGGCTTCGACAATTCTAGCAGCAATGTCAGAGCAAGTTTTAGCAACTCTTCGGATAGAGTTTTGCATCCCACGGCATGCGCCCTGCGTACGAACACTCTCCTGGCGCGTCTCTTCACGATGCAAGATGGCGGCCGGTCGCACGGCTGTGTGAGCTGGTGTTGTATCCTCTCCTGGACAATTCCCCTGATTAAGGTTTTCCAGGCCGCTGGGGTGATGGAAGTTTAAAAACATATTGAGTGACATGCTGCGGGGAGTCCCGCAACTGCAAAATAACCTTACCGGCAGGATATTCTGGTTGTGGTTTGGGTCATCCCCGCACTGCTTTGGGCTTTGTCATCTCCTTCGCCTGTCTGGCTGCTCGTCAGGGATTATGGCCTCGAAGGTGTCGGCGAGGAATTCCACTGCAAAAACTCGAGCCCCCACAGTGCGTGCAGTCAGCCCTGGGAGAGCCGCCAGCTCGGGGAAGGAGACGTCACGCGGTCCACGGGGGGCTCGAGACGGCTACTGGAGGTACGGGCAGCAATCAGGCGGCATCTGTTTCTGCTGGAAAGGGAAAACAAACTCTTCCTGCGTTGTTCAAACTGCAAGCTGGGAAGGTGAAGACCCCCGTGAGTGCAGGAAGCAATAAGCGGGGGCAGCTGGCTGCATCTAAAACGACTAATGCTACGGCCTCAGAGGTGACAGGTGCTGCCTCTACCCCTACCGACCCTGTGTTGATGGCCTCACTCACTGTTGCATTGGAGGATGGCAATCTGCTTCAGAGTGAGTTGAGGTCCCGGGGCTGTACCGGGGCCGATATTACAAATGCCAGGTTGCTGTCCGATGTTAGTGGGAGCTCCTTGTAGATCGAGGCGGAGTGAATGGGGAACTCCAGCTAACGCCGTCGCTCCTGGGGAATGGAATTATGGGAGTTGTAGTCCCTCAGGTTGAAAGCACTGCTACTCCTCCTCAATATACTCCCGGAGTTTCTCCCCACAGTGGTGTGGCAGTAAGCCCAGTGTTGCAAGAGGTGGGCTCTAATGGCGTGACTGTGGTAAAAAATAAAAATGTAAAGGAATCTGAAGGGGGATATACATTTCATTCACTATCTGATCACACTGGCTCGTCAGAGGGCGAAGACCTAGACAGAGACTGGTCAGTTGATGACAGTGATTCTGGTGATTGGCGATCTAATGAAGTACTAAGGGGTGAAGCCTCGCGAGGTCCTCATACAGTCCGAAAAGCAATAAAATTGAAAGATCAAGGGGCTTCTCTGCTAAGCAAGGACCCAGGGTCGTCAGCCTCAATGGTTTGGGACTACTCTTTTCTACACAATCTGGCTCTGTGGGGAGTGCTATAGTTTTGGCTGGAGGCAGTGTGACTGACCCCCCTCAGGCTCCTCCTGGAGAGATGACACTCTCAATCATCTATCAGACTATTATGGCGCATCGTGGATAACGGTTCTCAGTTCATATATATGCGCTCTACAGTCAATTATACATTCAGGGCCCGATTCACAGAACTAACTTAAGACAAAATCCTAAACTTACTACCATTTTGGTATTCACAGAAGGCACTTACTCATTTTGGTATTCACAGAAGGCACTTACTTACTCATTTTGAGTAACTTACCCATTTTAGTATTCACAGAAGGCACTTACTTACTCATTTTGAGTAACTTACCCATTTTGGTATTCACAGAAGGCACTTACTCATTAATGAGTAAGTGCCTTCTGTGAATACCAAAATAAGTAAGTTACTCAAAACGAAGTAAGTTACTCAAAATGAGCAAGTTACCCATTTTGAGTATTCACAGAAGGCACTTACTCATTAATGAGTAAGTGCCTTCTGTGAATACCAAAATAAGTAAGTTACTCAAAACGGGTAAGTTACTCAAAATGAGCAAGTTACTCATTTTGAGTATTCACAGAAGGCACTTACTCATCAATGAGTAAGTGCCTTCTGTGAATACCAAAATGAGTAAGTTACTCAAAATGAGTAAGATTACTCAACATGAGTAAGTTACTCAACATGAGTAAGTTACTCAAAATGAGTAAGTAAGTGCCTTCCGTGAATACCAAAATGAGTAAGTGCCTTCTGTGAATACCAAAATGGTAGTAAGTTTAGGATTTTGTCTTAAGTTAGTTCTATGAATCGGGCCCTCAGTAATTTTCTTTATTCGTGACCGGAAAACTCAACGCGTTTCAACACCCACGTGTCTTGATCACAAGATAATACTCATCAGTGAGAACGGACAATATAACGAAAAAAGACTGGGGATCTGTTATGTCAACAAATGTCGCCATATTGGAAGATTCCTACAAAATTGTGTTTCCTGTATCATTTTTGTTTGAAGCTTCCAATAAGGCGCTATTGTAGACATAACAGATCCGCAGCCTTTTTTCGATTTCACTTGCATGCTAAGGGCCTGATTCACAAAGGTAAAATTATGCTTTTGTGTAAATTTACGATTGTTTGGTATTCACAAAGGGATTTACGAGTAGTATCTTTACAAGTGCAGAGTCTCTGTACATAAAAAGATAGTACAGTCCTCCTATCTTTTTATGTGTGGAGACTCCGCACTGGTATAGATACTACTAATAAATCCCTTTGTGAATACCAAACAATCATAAACTTATACAAAGGTGTAAATTTATCTTTGTGAATCAGGCCCTAAATGTTTATATTGTCCGTTCTCACGGACAAGACACGTAGTATCAAAATGCAATGAGTTTTCTGGCCACAAATAAAGAAAATTGCTGAATGAATACTTGACTATGGAGAGCATGTGCTTTCTTCTGTAACTGGCAGAGGTTTTTGAAGTATTCATATTGGGTCCTCACACCAAAGCATGAGCTTCAACAAAGCTGGAAGGAGGGAGTAGTGAGCTACGAGTGCGGACATATATATATATATATATATAGGTATATATATATATATATATATATATATATGTGAAAATCCTTCAGTCAAGCAACAGAAGGAAAAGTCGCACTCAGGATAATTTTCAGAGATAAGATTTATTGACTGACGCGTTTCAACCTCACGGTCTTTGTCAAAGTCACTTCCTGACCCGGAAGTGGCTGTATTTAAGTGCTCATACAAAGGTTCGCAAAACATAAATGCATAGACATAAAAGAAAATACATGGTTGCTGAGGTCTGTTCACATTAGAAGACAGACTAACATCACCTTTTGAACATATAATTGCGATAACCAAATTTGTAGTTCATAATAGTTTAAACAAACTATATCACGTGAAGACTGTAACATTACAAAATAAATATAGAAAAAATCACATATACAATACCCACCGCGGTGGGATGTGGCAATCAAGCGATAGTTGCACTTACATCGAAACCTGTACTGGTGGTCGCCAGTAGGTAGCTATAGTTAGGACCTCGTTTCTATTCAAAAAGTGTTTTCTCTTTTGCCAAAATCTTTGGCGCCGTTTGACGAATCTTCGCGAAAGTTTCAAGATTAATGTTTCGCTCAGGTCAGCTCCTGTCTTGAAAGTTTCGGGGTGATTCGTCGCGCGGGGGCCGAGAAAAAAGGGGGTCCCAAAACTCATTTTCTCCATGTTAATTTCCATAGGAAACTTTAGACAAAGCTACAGCCCGAACTGCTGAACGGAATTACACCAAATTTGGCCAAAAGTTAGGTCTTGGTTCAGAAAGCGTTCTTTTTTTTAAATGGTGTAAATCCGCTCAGTAGTTCCATGAGAAATTCAAAAAATAAAAAAATCGATATCTGGTGGCCGAGGAGCATTCGCGAACCCTCCCGAGCACGAGCTTCATTTTGATTGGCTGTCAATACTCCAAACCAAGAAGTGTTGGCAGCCATCTTGTGACTCGGTAAAACCGAGACACAAGAAAACAGTAAAAAAAAAGATAAAAAACAAGAAAAGGGGGCAGGGTAGAAACACCCTGGACCCCTAGGCCTGCTCAGAGGGTCCCACAGGGACCCCCAGGCCCAAAAAAAGTATTTTTTAAAAAAGAATTTCAGCCGGAGTCGCGCTGGTTGCGCGAATCCGGTAGAAAACCCCCCAGAAAAAACGAAGCGTGGGCTCCCGCACTTCGTTTTCCTTAAGCCCCCGGGTGGGCCAGGTCCTGGGAGCAATCCAAATTTATGTAGCGGGGGCCCGCTTTTGAAAAATTGCACGGGGGTCTCCTGCCCCCCACGCTGCTCCGGGGACCTCCACCTCCCCGGGGCATTTGTTATTATGGAGCGGGGGCCTCGTGGGCCCCCCCACACCCCGGGGACCGCCACCTCCCCGGGGCTATTATTAATAAAACATGTGGGGGGGCTCGAGCCCCCCCCACCACCTCCCCGGGGCATTCATTAATGAAATGCGAGGGCCGTTGCGGCCCCGGGGACCCCCACCTACCCGGGGCTATTTTCACGTTAGGAGGGGGGTCATGCGGCCCCCCTTCTGGAGCTCTCCTTGACCCTGGGGACCGCACAGCTCCCGCCCTGTCATTGCAAACTCTGCTTTGCTTCATGGAAGCGAGAGCAGGAAACCTGCTCTCGCTTCCACGAAGCAAAGCAGAATTGCTCTTGGACAAGGGGAGCTGCATGTTAGCAGCTCCCCTTGTCCAAAAGCAATGCTGGCTCACGCAGGAGGTGGGGCGCTGGCAGGGACCGCGTGGGCATTGGGGCTCTCCCGCGGTCCCCAACGTAAGGCCAGGCCCCGGGGGATGGGGTCCCGGGGCCAGAAGTGGCCCAGGGGAGGGGGGCCACATGACCCCCCTCCCCTAATTAAAAAAAAGAGGCCTGGCCCCGGGGATCGGGTCCCCGGGGCCAGAAGTGGCCCAGGGTGGGGGGCCGCGGAGCACCTTTCCTGTTTTAATTTTTTTTATTTTAATAAAAAAAGGGTCAGGCCCTGGGGGATGGGGTCCCCAAGGCCCAAAAATTACTAAGAGAAGGGGGGCCACACAGCCCCAATTCTAAAAAAATAAATAAAAGAGAAAGCTGACATCTCGCCGGATGCCCCGCCCCCTCCCTGCACCACTCTGCAAACGCACCTCCTGGCGCGTTCTGGGTTGGGGCATTAAGTCCCCTAGAATGTTAAGGGTCCTTAGGGGCCAACTAGCCCACCAGGTACCTCCAGTAAGCCCTACATAGCTGGACTGCTGAGGGTGGTCTGAGGCCATGCCCCCTTTTAACACCACTCTGCAAACGTGCTTCTTGGCGCACTGCTGGTGGGGCGATGAGGTCCTCTTGTGTCCTGAGGACCTCAGGACTGAAGTGGACTTCATCCCCCAGGCGCATTTGCAGAGTGGTGTAAAAAGGGGGCGTGGCCTTGGACCACTCTCAGCAATCCAGCTGTGTGGGGCTTACTGGAGGTAACAGGAGGGCTAGTTGGCCCTCAGGGACCCTCAGGAGGCAAGGGGACTTCACTCCACATCCAAGAGTGTGCCGGGGAGCGCGTTTGCAGACTGGTGGGCAAAGGGGGCATTGCCTGCTTTGTGAACTTACCAATGCTGCTGTGTGGGACTTACTGGAGGTAATAGGAGGGGTAGTTGGCCCCCAAGATTGTCCTTGGGGGCCAACTACCCCTCCTGTTACCTCCAGTAAGTCCCACACAGTGGTATTGGCAAGACGTCTTCAGAGGCCACGCCCCCCTTCCTCCACTGTTCTGCAAATGCGCCTCCTGGCACACTATGGGTTGGGGGATGAAGTCCACTTTGCTCCTGAGGGACTTTGGGGGCCAAGAAGCCCTCCTGGTGCTTCCTGTAAGTCCTACACAGCGGAATTCCTGAGTGCTGGTCGGAGGCCCAGCCACCTTTCTCTGCACCTCTATACAAACGCGACTACTAGTTAAAGAAGCATTTGCAATGTAATAGGTTTCACATTTGCGAGAGTTAGTGCTTTAGGCGTTGTAAATGTAAAAGTGTTTCACTAATGTTTCTTGGAGTGGAGTGGATGTAGGTTGTGTGTAGTGGAATTATGTGGTATGATGTGCAGTGAAATTATGTGGATAGACTTTGACTTTGATGTGGATAGAAGGTATGTGGTATTTAGTGTATAGGAATTATGTAGAGTGGGATTATGTGTTATGGAGAGTTATCATGCTGTATGGTAGTCTGTTTTGTGGAGTGGTAACCTCAGGTTTAGTCTTCCTCGTTTCCATAGAAGCTAAACTATAAACTCAATGAGACAAAAAAAAGAAGGAACCACTGAGGAGCACTTCTGGACCTAGTCAGAGGTATGAGCAGGGCCACTGGAATTATGCGACTGTTTGGCTGCACCGACTTTCACACAATTATACATTTTCCGCATTTGCCACATAATCCATAATTTGCTGCATAATCTGCACATTTGAACAAAAAAAACCTTGTTTCTAGCTCAAACTACTCAAACGCTACCAAAAATGCAGCGACAAGTGTTACAGCGTGGTGGAAGGCCCTTTGCAAACCTAGAATGGTCACCTGTTACTTATTGCTAAATGTGGGTATTAAATTGGTACTAATGGTGTGCAAACCACTCTGGCTTCTTTCTGCGCCTCTCTTGCCTCTTTCTGCATTTCTGTTGCTTCTTTCTGCACCTTTCTTTTTTTTCTGCACTTTTGCCTCTTTCTGCTCATCTCTTCCACTTTCTGCACCTCTCTTGCCTCTTTCTGCACCCCTGTTCTCTCTTTCAGTAGCTCTCCTGCCTGTTTCTGCACCTCTCTTGCCTCTTTCAACACTTCTCTAGCCTCTTTCTGCACCTCTGTTGCTTCTTTCTACACTTCTCTTGCCTCTTTCTGCACCCCTCTTGCCTCTTTCTGCACCTCTGTTGCTTCTTTCTGCACTTCTCTTGCTTCTTTCTGCACAACTGTTGCTTCTTTCTGTACCCCTCTTGCCTCTTTCTACACCCTCTTCCCTCTTTCTGCACCTCTCTTGCCTCAGTCTGCCCACCTGCTCCCTCTTCTGCCTGTTTCTGCAACTCTCTTGCCTCTTACTGCAGTTCTCTTGCCTCCTTCTGCACCTCTGTTGCTTCTTTCTGCACTTCTCTTGCCTCTTTCTGCACCCCTGTTGCTTCATTCTGCACTTTCCATGCTTCTTCCTGCACCTGCCTTGCTTCTTTCTGGACCCCTGTTGTCTCTTTCTGCACTTGTCTTCCCTCTTTCTGCACCTCTCTTGCCTCTTTCTGCACCTCACTTGCCTCTTTCTGCACTTCTCTTGCTTCTTTCTACACCTCTGTTGCTTCTTTCAGCAATTCTCTTGCCTCTTTCTGCACTTCTCTTGCCTGTTTCTGCACCTCTCTTGCCTCTTTCTGCACCTCTCTTGCCTCTTTCTGCACCTCACCTGCTTCTTTCTGCACCCCTCTTGCCTCTTTCTGCACCCCTCTTCCCTCTTTGTGCAACTCTCTTGTCTCTTTCTGCACCCCTGTTTACTTTTTCTGCACCTCTATTGCCTGTTTCTGCAACTCTCTTGCCTCTTTCTGCAGTTCTCTTGCCTCCTTCTGCACCTCTGTTGCTTCTTTCTGCACTTCTCTTGCCTCTTTCTGCACCCTTCTTGTCTGTTTCTGCACTTCTGTTGGTTCTTTCTGCACTGTTCTTGCTTCTTTCTGAAACTCTCTTGCCTCTTTCTTCAGTACTCTTGCCTCCTTCTGCACCTCTGTTGCTTCTTTCTGCACTTCTCTTACCTCTTTCTGCACCCCTTTTGCCTCTTTCTGCACCTCTGTTGCTTCTTTCTGCACTTCTCTTGCTTCTTTCTGCACTGCTCTTGCTTCTTTCTGCACCTCTCTTGCAAATTTCTGCACCCTTCTTGCCTCTTTCTGCACCCCTCTTGCCTTCTTCTGCACCTCTGTTGGTTCTTTCTGCACTGCTCTTGTTTCTTTCTGCACCTCTTTTGCCTGTTTCTGCAACTCTCTTGCCTCTTTCTGCACTTCTCGTGCCTCTTTCTGCACCCCTCTTGCCTCTTTCTGCACCTCTGTTGCTTCTTTCTGCACTTCTGTTGCTTCTTTCTGCACCCCTCTTGCTTCTTTCTGCACCCCTCTTGCCACTTTCTGCACCCTTCTTCCCTCTTTCTGCACCTCTCTTGCCTCTTTCTGCACCCTTCTTCCCTCTTTCTGCACCTCTCTTGTATCTTTCTGCACCCCTGTTCCCTTCTTCTGCCCCTCTCTTGCCTCTTTCTGCAGTTCTCTTGCCTCCTTCTGCACCTCTGTTGCTTCTTCCTGCACTTCTCTTGCCTCTTTCTGCACCCTTCATGCCTGTTTCTGCACCTCTGTTGGTTCTTTCTGCACTTCTCTTGCTTCTTTCTGCACTTCTGTTGCGTCTTTCTGCACCCCTCTTGCCACTTTCTGCACCCTTCCTCCCTCTTTCTCTACCTCTCCTGCTTTTTTCTGCAGTACTCTTGCCTCTTTCTGCACCTCTCTTGCCTTTTTCTATAACTCTCTTGCCTCTTTCTGCAGTTCTCTTGCCTCCTTCTGCACCTCTGTTGCTTCTTTCTGAACTTCTCTTGCCTTTTCTGCACCCCTCTTGTATGTTTCTGCACCTTTGTTGGTTCTTTCTGCGCTGCTCTTGCTTCTTTCTGCACTTCTCTTGCAAATTTTTACACCCCTCTAGCCTCTTTCGGCACCCCTCTTGCCTCCTTCTGCACCTCTGTTGGTTCTTTCTGCACTGCTCTTGCTTCTTTCTGCACCCCTCTTGCCTCTTTCTGCATCCCTCTTCCCTATTTCTGTACCTCTTGCCTCTTTCTGCACCTCTCTTGCTTCTTTCTGCACTTCTCTTGCTTCTTTCTGCACTTCTCTTGCTTCTTTCTGCACCACTCTTGCCTCTTTCTGCACCCTTCTTCCCTCTTTCTGCACCTCTCTTGCTTCTTTCTGTACCCCTGTTCCCTTTTTCTGCACCTCTCTTGCCTGTTTCTGCAACTCTCTTGCCTCTTTCTGTAGTTCTCTTGTCTCCTTTTGCATCTCTGTTGCTTCTTTCTGCACCCGTCTTGCCTCTTTCTGCACCCCTCTTGCCTCTTTCTGTACCCCTCTTGCCTATGTCTGCACCTATATTGCTTCTTTCTGCAATGCTCTTGCTTCTTTCTGCACTGCTCTTGCTTCTTTCTGCACCCCTCTTGCCTCTTTCTGCACCCCTCTTCCCTCTTTCTGTAGCTCTCTTGCCTCTTTCTGCAGCTCTGCTGCTTCTTTCTGCACTTCTCTTGCCTCTTTCTGTACCCCTCTTGCCTCTTTCTGCACCTCTGTTGCTTCTTTCTGCACTTCTTTTGCTTCTTTCTGCACTTCTGTTGCTTCTTTCTGCACCCCTCTTGCCTCTTTCTGCACCCTTCTTCCCTCTTTCTGCACCTCTCTTGTCTCTTTCTGTACCACTGTTCCCTTTTTCTGCACCTCTCTTGCCTCTTTCTGCAACTCTCTTGCCTCTTTCTGCAGTTCTCTTGTCTCCTTCTGCACCTCTGTTGGTTCTTTCTGCACTGCTCTTGCCTCTTTCAGCACCTCTGTTGTTTCTTTCTGCACTTCTCTTGCTTCTTTCTGCACCCCTCTTGCCTCTTTCTGCACTACTCTTGCCTTTTTCTGCACTACTCTTGCCTTTTTCTGCACTTCTCTTGCTTCTTTCTGCAGTACTCTTGCTTCTTTCTGCACTTCTCTTGCTTCTTTCTGCACCCATCTTGCCTCTTTCTGCACCCTTCTTCCCTCTTTCTGCACCTCTCTTGCTTCTTTCTGCATCCCTCTTACCTCTTTCTGCACCCTTCTTCCCTCTTTTTACGCCTCTCTTCCCTCTTTCTGCACCTCTCTTGCCTCTTTCTGCACCCCTGTTCCCTCTTTCTGCACATCTCTTGCCTGTTTCTGCAACTCTCTTGCCTCTTTCTACAGTTCTCTTGCCTCTTTCTGCACCTCTGTTGCTTCTTTCTGCAGTACTCTTGCCTCTTTCTGCACCTCTCTTGGCTGTTTCTGTAACTCTCCTGCCTCTTTCTTCAGTTCGCTTGCCTTCTTCTGCACCTCTTCTGCTTCTTTCTGCACTTCTCTTGCTTCTTTCTGCACTTCTGTTGCTTCTTTCTGCACCCATCTTGCCTCTTTCTGCACCCTTCTTCCCTCTTTCTGCACCTCTCTTGCTTCTTTCTGCACCCCTCTTGCCTCTTTCTACACCCTTCTTCCCTCTTTATACACCTCTCTTCCCTCTTTCTGCACCTCTCTTGCCTCTTTCTGCACATATCTTGCCTGTTTCTGCAACTCTCTTGCCTCTTTCTACAGTTCTCTTGCCTCTTTCTACACCTCTGTTGCTTCTTTCTGCACTTCTCTTGCCTCTTTCTGCACCTCTCTTGGTTGTTTCTGTACTGCTCTTGTTTCTTTCTGCACCTGTCTTGCCTCTTTCTGCACCCCTCTTGCCTCTTTCTGCACCCCTCTTCCCTCTTTCTGTACCTCTCTTGCCTCTATCTGCACCCCTCTTGCCTCTTTCTGCACCTCTGTTCCTTCTTTCTGCACTTTCCTTGCTTCTTTCTGCAACCCTCTTGGCTCTTTCTGCACCTCTGTTGCTTCTTTCTGCACCTCTGTTGTTTCATTCTGCACTGCTCTTGCTTCTTTCTGCACCTCTCTTGCTTCTTTCTGCACCCCTCTTGCCTCTTTCTGCACCCCTTGCCTTCTTCTGCACCTCTGTTGGTTCTTTCTGCACTGCTCTTGTTTCTTTCTGTAACTCTCTTGCCTCTTTCTGCACTTCTCTTGCCTCTTTCTGCACGCCTCTTGCTTCTTTCTGCACTTCTCTTGCTTCTTTCTGCACTTCTGTTGCTTCTTTCTGCACCCCTCTTGCCTCTTTCTGCACCCCTCTTCTCTCTTTCTGCACCCCCTGTTCCCTTTTTCTGCACATCTCTTGCCTGTTTCTGCAACTCTCTTGCCTCTTTCTGGAGTTCTCTTGCCTCCTTCTGCACCTCTCTTGCCTCTTTCTACACCCCTCTTGCCTCTTTCTGTACCTCTCTTGCCTATTTCTGCACCTTTATTGCTTCTTTCTGCACTACTCTTGCTTCTTTCTGCACCCCTCTTGCCTCTTTCTGCACCCCTCTTCCCTCTTTCTGTACCTCTCTTGCCTGTTTCTGCAGCTCTGTTGCTTCTTTCTGCACCCCTCTTGCCTCTTTCTGCACCCTTCTTCCCTCTTTCTGTACCTCTCTTGCCTCTTTCTGCACCACTGTTCCCTTTTTCTGCACCTCTCTTGCCTCTTTCTGCAACTCTCTTGCCTCTTTCTGCAGTTCTCTTGTCTCCTTCTGCACCTCTGTTGGTTCTTTCTGCACTGCTCTTGCTTCTTTCTGCACCTCTTTTGCCTGTTTCTGCACTTCTCTGGTCTCCTTCTGCACCACTGTTGCTTTTGTCTGCACTTCTCTTGCTGAACCCCGCTTGCCTCTTTCTGCACCTCTGATCCCTCTTTCCGCACATCTCTTGCCTGTTTCTGCAACTCTCTTGCCTCTTTCTACAGTTCTCTTGCCTCTTTCTGCACCTCTGTTGCGTCTTTCTGCAGTACTCTTGCCTCTTTCTGCACCTCTCTTGGCTGTTTCTGTAACTCTCTTGCCTCTTTCTTCAGTTCGCTTGCCTCCTTCTGCACCTCTGCTGCTTCTTTCTGCACTTCTCTTGCTTCTTTCTGCACTTCTGTTGCTTCTTTCTGCACCCATCCTGCCTCTTTCTGCACCCTTCTTCCCTCTTTCTGCACCTCACTTGCTTCTTTCTGCACCCCTCTTGCCTCTTTCTGCACCCTTCATCCCTCTTTCTACACCTCTCTTCCCTCTTTCTGCACCTCTCTTGCCTCTTTCTGCACATATCTTGCCTGTTTCTGCAACTCTCTTGCCTCTTTCTACAGTTCTCTTGCCTCTTTCTACACCTCTGTTGCTTCTTTCTGCACTTCTCTTGCCTCTTTCTGCACCTCTCTTCGTTGTTTCTGTACTGCTCTTGTTTCTTTCTGCACCTGTCTTGCCTCTTTCTGCACCCCTCTTCCCTCTTTCTGTACCTCTCTTGCCTCTATCTGCACCCCTCTTGCCTCTTTCTGCACCTCTGTTCCTTCTTTCTGCACTTTCCTTGCTTCTTTCTGCAACCCTCTTGGCTCTTTCTGCACCTCTGTTGCTTCTTTTTGTACGTCTCTTGCTTCTTTCTGCACCTCTCTTGTAAATGTCTGCACCCCTCGTGCCTCTGTGTGCACCTCTCTTGCCTCTTTCTGCTCCTCTCTTGCCTCTTTCTGCACCCCTCTTGCCTCTTTCTGCACCTCTGTTGGTTCTTTCTGCACTACTCTTGCTTCTGTCTGCTACTCTCTTGCACATTTCTGCACCCCTCTTGCCTCTTTCTACACCTCTGTTGGTTCTTTCTGCACCTCTTTTGCCTCTGTCTGCACCCCTGTTCCCTCTTTCTGCACCTCTGTTGCTTCTTTCTGCACTTCTCTTGCTTCTTACTTTACCTCTCTTGCTTTTTTCTGCATCCCTCTTGCCTCTTTCTGCACCCTCCTTCCCTCTTTGTGCACCTCTCTTGCCTCTTTCTGCACCTCTCTTGCTGATTTCTGCACCCCTCTTGCCTCTTTCTGCACCTCTTTTGCTTGTTTCTGCACTGCTTTTGCCTCTTTCTGTACCCCTCTTCCCTCCTTCTGCACCTCTGTTGTTTCTTTCTGTACTGCTCTTGCTTCTTTCTGCACCTCTCTTGCTTCTTTCTGTACCCCTCTTGCATCTTTCTGCACCCCTCTTGCCTTCTTCTGCACCTCTGTTGGTTCTTTCTGCACTGCTCTTGTTTCTTTCTGCAACTCTCTTGCCTCTTTCTGCACTTCTCTTGTCTCTTTCTGCACTCCTCTTGCCTCTTTCTGCACCTCTGTTGCTTCTTTCTGCACCCCTCTTGCCTCTTTCTGCACCCTTCTTCTCTCTTTCTGCACCTCTCTTGTCTCTTTCTGCACCCCTGTTCCCTTTTTCTGTACCTCTCTTGCCTGTTTCTGCAACTCTCTTGCCTCTTTCAGGAGTTCTCTTGCCTCTTTCTGCACCTCTGTTGCCTCTTTCTGCACCCCTCTTGCCTATTTCTGCACCTCTATTGCTTCTTTCTGCACTACTCTTGCTTCTTTCTGCAACCCTCTTGCCTCTTTCTGCACCCCTCTTCCCTCTTTCTGAAGCCCTATTGCTTCTTTCTGCACTTCTCTAGCTTCTTTCTGCACTTCTGTTGCTTCTTTCTGCACCCCTCTTGCCTCTTTCTGCACCCCTGTTCCCTTTTTCTGCACCTCTCTTGCCTCTTTCTGCAACTCTCTTGCCTCTTTCGGCAGTTCTCTTGTCTCCTTCTGCACCTCTGTTGGTTTTTTCTGCACTGCTCTTGCTTCTTTCTGCATCTCTTTTGCCTGTTTCTGTACTTCTCTGGTCTCCTTCTGCACCTCTGTTGCTTTTGTCTGCACTTCTCCTGCTGAACCCCTCTTGCCTCTTTCTGCACCTCTGTTGCTTCTTTCTGCACTTCTCTTGCTTCTTCCTGCACCTCACTTGCTTCTTTCTGCACTTCTCTTGCCTCCTTCTGCACCTCTGTTGCTTCTTTCTGCACCCCTCTTGCCTTTTTCTGCACCCCTCTTGTCTCTTTCTGCACCTCTGTTGCTTCTTTCTGCACTTCTCTTGCTTCTTTCTGCACCTCTCTTGCCTCTTTCTGCACCCCTTTTCCCTCTTTATGCACCTCTCTTGCCTCTTTCTGCATCTCTGTTGCTTCTTTCTGCACTTCTCTTGCTTCTTTCTGCACTTCTCTTGCCTCTTTCTGCACCCCTCTTGCCTCTTTCTGTACCTCTGTTGCTTCTTTCTGCACTTCTCTTGCTTCTTTCTGCACTTCTCTTGCTTCTTTCTGCACTCCTCTTGCCTCTTTCTGCACCCGTTTCCTTTTTCTGCACCTCTCTTGCCTGTTTTTGCAACTCTCTTGCCTCTTTCTGCAGTTCTCTTGTCTCCTTCTGCACCTCTGTCGCTTCTTTCTGCATTTCTCTTGCCTCTTTCTGCACCCCTCTTGCCTCCTTCTGCACCTCTGTTGGTTCTTTCTGCACTGCTCTTGCTTCTTTCTGCACCTCTCTTGCAAATTTCTATACCCCTCTTGCCTCTTTCTGCACCCCTCTTCCTGCACCTCTCTTGCCTCTTTCTGCACCACTGTTCCCTTTTTCTGCACCTCTCTTGCCTCTTTCTGCAACTCTCTTGCCTCTTTCTGCAGTTCTCTTGTCTCCTTCTGCACCTCTGTTGCTTCTTTCTGCACTGCTCTTGCCTCTTTCTGCACCTCTCTTGCCTCTTTCTGCACTTCTCTGGTCTCCTTCTGCACCACTGTTGCTTTTGTCTGCACTTCTCTTGCTGAACCCCGCTTGCCTCTTTCTGCACCTCTGTTGCCTCTTTCTGCACATCTCTTGCCTGTTTCTGCAACTCTCTTGCCTCTTTCTACAGCTTCTCTTGCCTCTTTCTGTACCTCTGTTGCTTCTTTCTGCACTACTCTTGCCTCTTTCTGCACCTCTCTTGGCTGTTTCTGCACCTCTCTTGCCTCTTTCTGTCACCTCTGCTTGCCTCTTTCTGCACCTCTGCTTGCTTCTTTCTGCACTTCTCTTGCTTCTTTCTGCACCTCTCTTGCTTCTTTCTGCACCTCATCCTGCCTCTTTCTGCACCCCTCTTGCCTCTTTCTGCACCTCACTTGCTTCTTTCTGCACCCCTCTTGCCTCTTTCTGCACCCTTCTTCCCTCTTTCTGCACCTCTCTTGCCTCTTTCTGCACCTCTCTTGCCTCTTTCTGCACATCTCTTGCCTGTTTCTGCAACTCTCTTGCCTCTTTCTGCAGTTCTCTTGCCTCTTTCTGCACCTCTGTTGCTTCTTTCTGCACTTCTCTTGCCTCTTTCTGCACCTCTCTTGCGTTGTTTCTGCACCTGCTCTTGTTTCTTTCTGCACCTCTCTTGCCTCTTTCTGCACCCCTCTTGCCTCTTTCTGTACCTCTCTTGCCTCTTTCTGCACCCCTCTTGCCTCTTTCTGCACCTCTGTTGCTTCTTTCTGCACTTCTCCTTGCTTCTTTCTGCACCCCTCTTGCCTCTTTCTGCACCTCTGTTCCTTCTTTCTGCACTTCTCCTTGCTTCTTTCTGCACCCCTCTTGCCTCTTTCTGCACCTCTGTTGCTTCTTTCTGCACGTCTCTTGCTTCTTTCTGCACCTCTCTTGCAAATGTTCTGCACCCCTCGTGCCTCTTTGTGCACCTCTCTTGCCTCTTTCTGCACCTCTCTTGCCTCTTTCTGCACCCCTCTTGCCTCTTTCTGCACCTCTGTTGCTTCTTTCTGCACTACTCTTGCTTCTTTCTGCTACCTCTCTTGCACATTTCTGCACCCCTCTTGCCTCTTTCTGCACCTCTGTTGCTTCTTTCTGCACCTCTCTTGCCTCTTTCTGCACCCCTCTTGCCTCTTTCTGCACCTCTGTTGCTTCTTTCTGCACTTCTCTTGCTTCTTTCTGTACCTCTCTTGCTTCTTTCTGCACCTCTCTTGCCTCTTTCTGCACCTCTCTTGCCTCTTTCTGCACCTCTCTTGTTTCTTTCTGCACCTCTCTTGCTTCTTTCTGCACCTCTCTTGCCTCTTTCTGCACCTCTTTTGCTTCTTTCTGCACTTCCCTTGCCTCTTTCTGCACTTCTCTTGCCTCTTTCTGCACCTCTGTTGCTTCTTTCTGCACTGCTCTTGCTTCTTTCTGCACCTCTCTTGCTTCTTTCTGTACCCCTCTTGCCTCTTTCTGCACCTCTCTTGCCTTCTTTCTGCACCTCTCTTGCTTCTTTCTGCACTGCTCTTGCTTCTTTCTGCACCTCTCTTGCCTCTTTCTGCACTTCTCTTGCCTCTTTCTGCACCCCTCTTGCCTCTTTCTGCACCTCTGTTGCTTCTTTCTGCACCCCTCTTGCCTCTTTCTGCACCCCTCTTCTCTCTTTCTGCACCTCTCTTGCCTCTTTCTGCACCCCTGTTCCCTCTTTCTGCACCTCTCTTGCCTGTTTCTGCAACTCTCTTGCCTCTTTCTGCAGTTCTCTTGCCTCCTTCTGCACCTCTGTTGCTTCTTTCTGCACTTCTCTTGCCTCTTTCTGCACCCCTCTTGCCTCTTTCTGCACCTCTGTTGCTTCTTTCTGCACTGCTCTTGCTTCTTTCTGCACCCCTCTTGCCTCTTTCTGCACCCCTCTTGCCTCTTTCTGCACCCCTGTTGCTTCTTTCTGCACTTCTCTTGCTTCTTTCTGCACCTCTGTTGCTTCTTTCTGCACCTCTCTTGCCTCTTTCTGCACCCCTGTTGCCCGCTTTCTGCACCTCTCTTGCCTCTTTCTGCAACTCTCTTGCCTCTTTCTGCAGTTCTCTTGCCTCCTTCTGCACCTCTGTTGCTTCTTTCTGCACTTCTCTTGCCTCTTCCTGCACCTCTCTTGCCTGTTTCTGTACTTCTCTTGCCTCCTTCTGCACCTCTGTTGCTTCTTGTCTGCACTCTCTTGCCTCTTGCTGCACCCCTCTTGCCTCTTTCTGCACCTCTGTTGCTTCTTTCTGAACTTCTGTTGCTTCTTTCTGCACCTCTCTTGCTTCTTTCTGCACTTCTCTTGCCTCTTTCTGCACCTCTGTTGCTTCTTTCTGCACCCCTCTTGCCTTTTTCTGCACCTCTCTTGCCTCTTTCTGCACCTCTGTTGCTTCTTTCTGCACTTCTCTTGCTTCTTTCTGCACCTCTCTTGCTTCTTTCTGCACTTCTCTTGCCTCTTTCTGCACCTCTCTTGCCTCTTTCTGCACCTCTCTTGCCTCTTTCTGCACCTCTGTTGCTTCTTTCTGCACTTCTCTTGCCTCTTTCTGCACCTCTGTTGCTTCTTTATGCACTACTCTTGCTTCTTTCTACACCTCTCTTGCTTCTTTCTGCACCTCTCTTGCCTCTTTCTGCACCCCTGTTTCCTTTTTCTGCACCTCTCTTGCCTGTTTCTGCAACTCTCTTGCCTCTTTCTGCAGTTCTCTTGTCTCCTTCTGCACCTCTGTTGCTTCTTTCTGCACTTCTCTTGCCTCTTTCTGCACCCCTCTTGCCTCCTTCTGCACCTCTGTTGGTTCTTTCTGCACTGCTCTTGCTTCTTTCTGCACCTCTCTTGCAAATTTCTATACCCCTCTTGCCTCTTTCTGCACCCCTCTTCCCTCTTTCTGCACCTCTCTTGCCTCTGTCTGCACCCCTGTTCCCTCTTTCTGCACCTCTTTTGCCTGTTTCTGCAACTCTCTTGCTTCTTTCTGAACTTCTCTCGCCTCTTTCTGTACTCAAATGGGAAGTGCAAGCTGTCAAGTTTAAAGGTCTGCGTGCTCTCGTGACTGAGGTATATGTCTACTTGTATATGTATTCTTACATGTGTTATGCATCTGAAGATGGTAGCTTAAAAAGCGGGTAACTTCTCCTATAGGTGGTCAAATCTTCTCAGTTCTGCTCTGTCATTCGGTTGCACAGGCAGACATGTCTTATGTATATATGTGTTATAGAGCCCCTCAAATATACTATTGAATACCCATGTGCCCTGTATTGTGAGCAGAAAGAAATGCATACACCTTTTTTTACACAAATTTACAGAGTATGCTGTTTGAAACACAGGTATTCAAGTGTTTGTATGTTTATTTTCATTTAACATGTCACTAGGTAAAAGCATAGACACGCATGCATACCTTCACAAACTTGGTCAGACTTACAACAGTGATATGCTTAGGATTGCTGTTTTATATTTGGTAGGCCTAACATTCTGAGCAGTCGATTAATAGTGAACCTTCAAGAGAAAAGTGAGGTTTAAGACATCTTCGGAGAAGGATTAGTGATTAGGGTACTTTGTATGAGTCTGTTGTAAGGTACAGTCAAAGTAGGCCTCTTTCTGCACCTCTGTTGGTTCTTTCTGCACATCTTTTGCTTCTTTCTGCACCTTTCTTCCTCTTTCTGGACTTCTGTTGCCTCTTTCTGCATTTCTCTTGCTTCTTTCTGCACCTTTCTTCCTCTTTCTGCACCTCTCTTGCCTCTTTCTGCACTTCTCTTGCTTCTTTCTGCGCCTTTCTTCCTCTTTCTGCACATGTCCTACCTATGTAGGCATAGTTAGAAATTAGCATTTAAAAAACCTTAGAAATTCACTGAAAAAAACAGAGGTTTCAGGGACGTTATAGTTAGGGATTAGCATTTAAAAAACCTTAGAAATTCACTGAAAAAACCACAGGTTTCAGGGACGTTATAGTTAGGGATTAGCATTTAAAAAACCTTAGAAATTCATTGAAAAAACCATAGGTTTCAGGGACGTTATAGTTAGTCAGACATTTCACTCGTACAAAACCAGAGAAATTCGGCCGTTATAGTTAGCTGAGCTAACTATAACTCGCGCCCCCACAATGCACTGCTGATGACGTCACATATGACATCACTCATGACATGGTCAGTGACATCACTGATGACATCTCAAATGACATCACTGATGACATCACTGATTACATCATGCACGTGATCATCTGATGCACCTCCTCACAGCCTAATATGACCTTTGATACACCCACTCTAAAATACAGACAACCAATCTCAAAACCATCGACAGACCAATACCAGTTAGTACATACCCGCTCACTGATTCATACGTCTACACACACATCCACTCACTAACCCATACAGTCACTCATACACACAGTCATTCATCAATACAGCCACTGATATATCCACTCATACACCCATACAGACACTCACACACCGCCACTCACCCAAACAGTTACTCAAACACCTAGTCAGTCACCCAAAGAATCAATCACACTGCCATTTACTCACCTATACAGTTATACACACACACCACCTCACTTATTCATACAGATAGTACCATATACTTACTCTCTTCTACAATCACTGACATAAGCACACACTTATCCATGCAGCCACTGTCACAATCACTCACTGTCACATTTAGTCACTTATATACTCCAACACTCACATATACTGCCTTTCACATATGTAGTTACTTACACATATACCACTGAGACATCCATTCACTCACCAACACAGCTATACGCACACTCACTCACCCATACAGCCCCTAACACACGCACTCATGAACCCATACACCCAGTAAATCACCCACTCACACATCCATGCAGGGAGTCACACACACCCCCCACACACCCACACAGACACTCAGGCACCCATACAGGTAATCAGACAACCAATCATTAACCCATATAGACACTCATGTAGCTACTCACCAACCCATGCAGCCACTTACACACCAACTGACAGACTGATACAGACATTCACACAGATTAGTCATTCACCCATGCATTCACTAAGATACGTTTAATCACTCACTTATACAGTCAGTCACACACCCACTAAATCATCCATTCAAACACTCATACACCCACTCATTCTTCAATACAACAGAGCATATATATATATAACATTCGTCAACGTTTTAGAAACACTCATAGTCACTGGATGATGTCATCAGTGATGTCATTTGAGATGTCATCAGTGATGTCATCAGTGATGTCACTGACCATGTCATGAGTGATGTAATATGTGACGTCATCAGCAGTGCATTGCAGGGGCGCAAATTATAGTTAGCTCAGCTAACTATAACGGCCGAATTTCTCTGGTTTTGTACGAGTGAAATGTCTGACTAACTATAACATCCCTGAAACCTATGGTTTTTTCAATGAATTTCTAAGGTTTTTTAAATGCTAATCCCTAACTATTACCGTCCCTGAAACCTGTGTTTTTTTCAGTGAATATATATATATATATACATATATATATATATATATATATATATATATATATATATATCTGTGCGTGTATGCACATATACATACATATATGTGTATACATAAGCACTTGAAAGAAAACTGTGGATTTGGCCATCACCAAAACTAAGTGGTTAAATAGATCAGATTAGTTATCAAATAAAAAAGTTGTAGAAAACATCAATGGTCAACCAACTTCCAAAGCCATTAGACAAGGTGACAAAGAAGGACGGAAAGATTAAATTAGATTGATACTTGCATTCAATAAACAGGATAAACAATTGAGAAGTATCATCAGATGAAGCTGGCCATTAGTTTTAAATGACCCCACCATTGGCCATCTTCTCCCTAAAAACCTCTCTATCACATACAGAAGAGCATCGTCAATGAGTAACTCTCGTTTGAAAAGTAGCCCAGAGTTAATAGAAGGAGCTACTTGGCTCTCACTAAGAAAAGATTTTTTTAAATGCAAAACTAGCTGAGCTTGCAAATTCGGGGTGAATAAGACGACATACACAACACCCTTTAGTGATAAAGATTGCAAGATTAACAAATTGTTGACATGTAAAACAGATAATGTGATATATGTATTCGAGTGTCCTTGCGAACTACGCTATGTGGGCAGTACTAAGTTACAGGCACACAAGCGGATACTCCAATGCATTCGGGCGATTACCAACTCAGACCCGACCTACCCTGTTGCTCATCATTTAAAAGAAAGGCATAATAACAATTTGGAAAAGCTCAAATATTATCTGTTGGATTCTGTTCCAATCAATAAAAGAGGAGGCAACAGTGAAGCAATGTAATGAAAATTGGAGACCCGGTACATTTTGGAACTGGATACAAAAACCCCAGGGGACTAAACACCACTGAGGATCTGTTTACATGTCTGTAATTCAGCTACTTGATAACAATCAATGCGCCAGAAAGGCTAACATCATTTCATTATATTAACCAAGTCAGCACTAATTCAACAATCCTGTATACCATCTTAATATGAGATAGCTTGGCTGCGGATTGAACATTAAAATGTTTCTTCAAATAAAATATAAAGGAATTTGAACAATTAATTATATTGGTGAGAGTAGAAGAAAACAACATATAAAATAATATATGTATTATCGTTATTATTAATGAATAATAAATGCTGCTACATTCCTGTTACTTTAAACATTAGCACTTTAGAAAAATGATAAGGGGTGAGTTATTGACACAAAGCACTTTATTTTTAGCACTTTGCACAATGGCACTTTAACAGACAACTCAAAAACCAGGTAGTGCGGAATATAATCAAAGAAGAACAGTTTGAGTATGCATGCATCATAAAAGCTTTATTAGAATTACTGGATTAAAAAATTCCAGTAATTAAAAAACATTCCCTTCTTGTTATAAGTATTTATAAGACATGTAACAGAAAAGGAGGTTCCTACGTCGCAAGCAAAAAACATTGGGTTACATTAAAGGAAGTTGGGGACAAATGAGAAAGTTGCCCTATATCTGTTTATGTTTTATAATATTGAAGGCAATAATGATGATTTTATACAATGTGCATTCAAGGATTTAATGAAATTACATTTTTATGATGTTTTTATGAATATGTATTCAACATTGTCGTAATGAAAGAACCGCATGGCCTGTTTTCAGTGTTTATGCAGCATATGAGCACTTGTCATTTTAAAAATCATTGCCCCAGAATGCAGTGGCGTCATGTGATCAAGGCCTGTATAGGCCGAAACGTGAAATGGCAGACTGTTATAGAAAATAAAAAATAAAATTGCACTATTTTAATGTGGTCCGTGCCCATTTGAGTCAGAAATGGTCAACAAGGAGCGGTCTTTGGATATATCGGCTGGGACGGTTACCTTAGCCGCACACGGACCCCCTCTTAATATTGGGCTAAGCGGAGGAGAAACCAAATCCGACACTGTGCAGGTCAGAAATCAAGTCATCTCCTCAATGGATTGACCGCGTTTGCCCCCCATCAGCACTATTGTCCTCTGATCGAAAGTGGCGAAGTTTGATTCGGAGGACCCGGAAGGCGCGAACGTCGACAAGGTAGGACAGTGCGGAGAGTCAGGTGGAGAGGTGTGTGCAAGAGGACAAGGGAGTCCGCATTTATCATGCACTCTCATTTATCTCAAACATAATTACAACAATAACAAACATGTCCGCCGACACGCTGCTGGATCGGGAAGCAGCAGCGATTGAAATGTTGAGAATTCACCTACAACTAATTCACAGATACAGGCTATAAATGGAGCGCAGAGTTGGAATGCGAACAATATCAGAGACATGATGAAGAGGCTTGAAAAATTAATGAGGCAAGAACAAGCCAAATGGTGGGAGCACAGATCTTTACAGCGTTATCTAGATGTAGGGAGAATCCCTAGGGGATTAAGAATTTTAATTGCCCTGAGTTATGAAAATCCTAATCCCACCATGATGAAAGAATGGGCAGCATACAATTTGGAGTCCTCAAGAAGGCTTGTCCAGATCTTGGTGAAATATGCAGAATTGGATCGTATGGACTTGCAAAAACAAATAGATGAGATTGATGAAGAACTAAGCAAAATGGGATCAACTGAGAATATAATGAAAATGCAAGAAGAAATGGCTATCAGATTGCGTAAAGATGAAGATAAAATCAAGGCTAGAAAGGCATATAAATTTCAGCGGGACAAATCAGACTATAAAAATGGGCACATTTTTACTTTTTCTAAAAATATGATTCATTTAAAGTCTCTAAATTTAATGGAAGGAGTGATCATTGAAAGCGCCAGTAAGCAGTAGAGAGCAGCAAGTAGCAACATCAAATTCTGATCTAAGTTCTACTGTGGAGAGTGAATCAGAGTCCGAAATAAATCAATTAAGAACAGGCCAACTATCGCAAAAACTCTCATTAGTGGAAGAGTTGGATTTTTTACGCCAGGACAGGCGGCAAACATTGCATCCGAGAACTCTGAAAAACAAACCAGGAAAAGGAGAAACACAAAACGACGCGAAAGAAGAAAAGCGTGTCGGCAACGAACAAAACAAAAAACAATTTGCAGGGAGATGGAGACGCAAGTAAATACAAACATGACTGACAACAAAACCATCATTAACCTGGCAAATGTTGATCTAACTGAGGCAGAAACACAATTACTATCACTAGGCCTATCATATTGCCCGGAGAACAATTTCAACTATGCTCTTACATGAATGGACGTGTTTAAATTTGTCCATAAACTGAAGTTGAAAAAATATCATCTCTTACGCAATCCTAAAACTGAAATGAATGAACCTAAAATGACAAATGCACATCTGACAACAATGAATCTAACTATTTCAGATATACCCTTGCTGAGAGAGCAAGAGGAGAATGAATTACAGAGTTCCCAAGGTGAGATCTTGGAACAATCAGCTACTAGAAATATAGGGCCAGATGTAGGTAAACTCATTTTTGCGAGTCCTTAATAGTGATTTTTAGCGAATCGCTATTAAGGACACGCAAAATGGAATGTAGGTAGGAATCGCAATATTAATTGCGATTCCTTAATATTCCTTAATTGCGAATCGCAAATTGCGATTCGCAATTAAGAATACCTTCCCATTCATTCCTATGGGCCTAGAGGCCCATAGGAAGGAATGGGAAGACATTCGTAATTTGCGAGTACCCATTAGGTACTACGCAAATTGCGAATGCATTTTCAAGGGTGCAAGGGTGTCAAAGGACACCCTGTTGCACCCCTGAAATATGTATGTGTGCACATGTGGCGCACATACATGCCCTAAGGGCATGTATGTGCGCCACATGGCACTTTGAAAAATGCAAAAAGTGCATTTTTCAAAGAAATTGCAAATTACCATCAACTTGAAGTTGGTGGTAATTTGCGATTCCTTAAGCCCAAATCGCAGACTTTCTTGGCTTCCGGCATTGCATTTAAGGAATCGCAATTTGCAATTCCTTAAAGGCAGTCGCAAAATAGGGAATCGCAAAATTTGCGATTCCTTATTTTGCGAGTAGGTTTTTCCTACCTACATTGCACAGGGCTATTTTGCGGTCGCAAACGTTGAAATTCTGCAAATTTCAGCGTTTGCGATTGCTATTTCGCTTCCTACATCTGGCCCATAGTCTCTGATTTTAACATCAATGTAAGAGCATTGACATCATTTAAGCCGAAATCTTCATTTAATCCGATCATGCCTCGAGATTCCATTGATATCTTTACTGAACAAATAACATAGATTAAAAATTTAAACCATCAAATACAAAGAACAAAGTCAAGAACCAGCAAACGAAATTATCAATATCAACAATTGATGAGCAAGCTACAAAAGAACAACCAAATTGTAATTCGGATAAAGGCGGAAACATTGTCATCTGGCCCAAGGAAGATTACATGCAGGAGGCTCTATTGCAACTAAATGATAGGGACTGTTACAAGAGAAGCAATGCCCTGACAGTCTGTGCAACATACAATGAATTCTACGCTAAATTGTTGGCATGGAAAAGTGCAGGTCTCATCAACATGGATGAATATAAATTTCTCAAGAATGACAACCCAGTAATGCCAGTGATATATTTTATACCAAAAATTCATAAAAATCCAACTAAGCCTTCGGGGAGACCAATCATATCTGCACAAAAAAGTCTATTAGAGAACATCTCTCAATATGTAGACTATTTTTTACAAGAACATGTGCAAAAATTACCATCATACATTAACGATACAGGTGATTTTCTCCGGAGGTTAAATGAATTTACCTGGCAAGAGGATTACCTCCTTATGACATTGGACGTTACAACGCTTTATACAAGCATTAATCATAAGGATGGTATCAGGGCACTTGATTACTTTCTTGGAGACAGGCCAATTTGGTTGTTACAACACAGCAAAATGTTAATTAACATGGTGACTTTCTGCTTAAACAATAATCTGTTCATGTTTCAGAATCTTGTTTACCAACAAATGCGTGGTGTTGCTGTGGGAGCCAGCTTCTCCCCCAGCTATGCGTGTTTACACATGGGCTGGTGGGAGGAGCTGGTTCTCAGGGCAAATTACGGGACTATTATGAATGAACATGTTATGATCTGGCTAAGATTTATAGATGATCTGTTTGTGTTGTGGAAATGTACAAAGCAAAGTGCCTTGGAATTTGTGTCAACAATTAACATCAATGAGATCAATTTAAATTTTACACCCACAGTGAGTAAAAAAACAGTCAACTTTTTAGATGTACAGATCTATATTGAGAATAACAGAATTGAAACCAAATTATATCGCAAAGAAACGGCTGGTAACACTGTGTTACATGCAACTAGCTTTCCCCCTAGGCACTTAATTGAAAGTATACCCTATGGGGAAATGCTGAGGCTAAAGAGAATTTGCAGCAATAACATAGACTTGGAGGTGGCCCAACAGGAGAGTAAGCTTAGATTCATAGCACGAGGGTACTTGAAGAAAACTGTGGATTTGGACATCACAAAAACTAAGTGGTTAAATAGATCAGATTAGTTATCAAATAAAAAAGTTGTAGAAAACATCAATGGTCAACCAACTTCCAAAGCCATTAGACAAGGTGACAAAGAAGGACGGAAAGACAAAATTAGATTGATACTTGCATTCAATAAACAGGATAAACAATTGAGAAGTATCATCAGAAGAAACTGGCTATTAGTTTTAAATGACCCCACCATTGGCCATCTTCTCCCTAAAAACCTCTCTATCACATACAGAAGAGCATCGTCAATGAGTAACTCGCTTGTGAAAAGTAGCCCGGAGTTAATAGAAGGAGCTACTTGGCTCTCACTAAGAAAAGGTTTTTTAAATGCAAAACTTGCTGAGCTTGCAAATTCGGGGTGAATAAGACGACATACACAACACCCTTTAGTGATAAAGATTGCAAGATTAACAAATTGTTGACATGTAAAACAGATAATGTGATATATGTATTTGAGTGCCCTTGCAAACTACGCTATGTGGGCAGTACTAAGTTACAGGCACACAAGCGGATACTCTAACACATTCGGGCGATTACCAACTCAGACCAGACCTACCCTGTTTCTCATCATTTAAAAGAAAGGCATAATAGCAATTTGGAACAGCTCAAATATTATCTGCTGGGTTCTGTTCCAATCAATAAAAGAGTAGGCAACAGGGAAGCAATGTTAAGAAAATTGGAGACCCGGTACATTTTGGAACTGGATACAAAAACCCCAGGGGGACTCAACACCACTGAGGATCTGTTTCAATCAATCAATCAGGGGGATTGTAAGCGCGCTACTCACCCGTGAGGGTCTCAAGGCGCTGGGGGGGGGGTATGCCGCTCCGTTCAGCCGAAGAGCCAGGTCTTGAGGGTCTTCCTGAAGGTGTTCAGGAGGGGCGCGTCTGATGTCTGCCGGTAGCTCGCTCCAGGTCTTGGCTGCGATGTGAGAGAACGATCTCCCACCTGATCTGGCTCTGTGGATCCGCAGTGTTTCGGCCAGTGCGAGGCTGGATGATCGCAGGTTTCTTTTGGGGTTCTTCTGAGGGCGGTGGGCCACCAGGTGTTGTCCCATGCTGATGGGGTGGTTCCAAGGACGAGGACTTCTGTTTTCTCAGCGTTGAGTTTTAGGCAGCTGTTGGTCATCCGGACTGCCACTTCTTGCATTCCTCTCTGAAAATTGAGTTTAGCGGTGATGGGGTCTTTGGTGAGGGAGAGGATGAGCTGGGTGTCGTCGGCGTAGGATACAATGTTGAGGCCGTGTTGTCGGACGATGTCTGCGAGGGGGCATGTAGACGCTGAGGATCTGTTTACATGTCTATAATCCAGCTACTTGATAACAATCAATGCACCAGAAAGGCCAACATCATTTCTTTATGTTAACCAAGTCAGCACTAATTCAATAATCCTGCATATCATCTTAATATGAGATAGCTTGGCTGTGGATTGAACATTAAAATGTTTCTTCAAATAAAATATAAGGGAATTTGAACAATTAATTATATTGGTGAGAGTAGAAGAAAACAACATATAAAATAATATATGTATTATCATTATTTTTAATGAATAATAAATGCTGCTACATTCCCCTTATTTTAAACATTAGCACTTTGGCACTTTAGAAAAATGATAAGGGGTGAGTTATTGACACAAAGCACTTTATTTTTAGCACTTTGCACAATGGCACTTTAACAGACAACTCAATAGCCAGGTAGTGCGGAATATAATCAAAGAAGAACAGTTAGAGTATGCATCATAAAAGCTTCATTAGAATTATTGGATTAAAAAATTCCAGTAATTAAAAAACATTCCCTTCTTGTTATAAGTATTTATAAGACATGTAACAGAAAAGGAGGTTCCTACGTCGCAAGCAAAAAACATTAGGTTACATTAAAGGAAGTTGGGGACAAATGAGAAAGTTGCGTATATCTGCTTATGTTTTATAATATTGAAGGCACTAATGATGATTTTTATACAATGTGCATTCAAGCATTTAATGAAATTAAATTTTTATGATGTTTGTATGAATATGTATTCAACATTGTCATAATGAAAGAACCGCATGGTCTGTTTTCAGTGTCTATGCACCATATGAGCACTTGTCACTTTAAAAATCATTGTCCCACAATGCAGTGGCGACATGTGATCAAGGCCTGTATAGGCCGAAACGAGTAATGGCGGACTGCTACAGAAAATAAAAAATAAAATTGCACTATTTTAATGTAGTCCGTGCCCGTTTTGTGTCAGATGCGTGAATTTATCAATATTGATTAACAATGAATAATATACACAGGTACCGAAACTCACCAGATTGTGAGCAAATATTGACAGAAAGTGAAAACTGTTATAGGATACTATACCTTGATTAAAAAGGCAAACACTGCAATGACACCACATTATTAGTGGTATTTGCCGTAAAAGATGACACAATATGGTTACTGAGAGGATTTATCCTCATAACCACAATTATATGTAAAATCTGGGCTTTTGGTTTTGAATATTGAGGCATAAGCATTAATTGCGAGACAATGCCTGTTTACAAATTTCACTTAACATACAAGCATAAAGTTTTGTTAAAGTTTTGTGGATTTTGATTTGGAAGAAAGGTGCCTTTAACCTCTTCCAGAAGTATGTCCTTTATGTCTAATATACATCGGAAGTAATGCTGTATAAATGCTGACACTATGATTTCATGGTCAAGTGACCAAGACCGAAGTAGGTCGAAACGTGTCTTTTTTGTTTGCCAAAATAAACTGCTATTTGATTTACATACGAGCCTTTTGGTGAGGCTGGATTTCTTTCACGAAACTGGAAGGATTATCATTGCAATATTGAGCGGTGGCGGCCGCTGAACCCGCCCCGGCCCGGGAGGTGAGGCGAACTGACTACGCATTGCCATTTGTTATATCTATATATATATATATATATCACTTTTCCTCGTGATACATCCTGCTACTAGCGGAACAAAGACGAGTGCAGACCTCCAATGGTGCAAGTATTTTTTATTTTCAGTCTTCTGCCATAACGCGTTTCGGCCGTGCAAGCAGCCTTGATCACATGTGTGTGTGTGTGCGATGAAAAGTGCTTTGTCACCCTACACTAGTATGAGTAGAGTTGTAAAACAAATGAAATGCTTGGGAGCAATGGGATAAGGAGATATGAGGGGCACTGTTAGAGGGTGGTAGTGAGGGAATCCATGGAGAAGGGGGTCATCTGTGGGGGCGCCAAAAAGATTGAGGCACTGGACACCACCATCGCTAAAGCCAGCCCTACATGCCACATAATTCCAGTGGCCCTATCTTATATTCATAAAGACAATATGCAGCTTTTCAACATTAAATTGCACTTTGAGTCCCAATCACTTCATTCGTACTCATTAGTTTATCTAGAAACTCATCTCTTTGCTCATGCCATCTTGTAGTAGCACTGCACCAGTCCAACGTAACCGTTTTAACTATCAGCAAGTGCCTAGGGTCTAGGATCGGACTTACTATTTTGGATATATATTCTGTCATTGAGTTATCTGGGGGATAGTGGCAGGGCCTGGTGTTAATGATGGATCCCTGTTGCATCACTATTACTATAGCCAACTCCTTTCCATCATGTCTCCCAGCTCCCTGCTCTCATGTCACCATTGCCATCAGGATTAGCTGTTTCCCACTTTGTGTTCCATTATAGTACTTTCATTGCTCGCGGTCTTCTTCTCCTGCGTGCTTTCAACTGAAATCCCCGGCTATTTCATCCCACGCTCTTGCCATGTCTAGGTTCCTAAGTCTCCATCTGACCTCCATATACATTACTGTCCTCCCAAACTCAGATCAGCTTTTCACCTCTGATTCCTATTTCGGGACACCCAGGCCCCACCCTATGCTTTCCATCTCATTCCGATATGCCTCTTCTCTATCCCTAATGCCAAATCTATGAATTTTCGGGTCACTTTTTTAATGGTGGTTCTGGAAAGCGCCCCAAAAGGCTTGCTTCTGGATCCTTTTCGACCTTGGGTTCTGTGGCTTGGTTTATGAGTTGACCAACCTCCTCTCAGTAATTCCATATTCTGGGGCAATCCCAAACCATATGATAGAATCCTGCATTGGCCTCTACACATCTAGGGGGCACACCAGCCACCCCTGCACAGTATGGTGTTATATTGGTTCTGTGTATGTCATTGAACTGTATTATTTCTGGACACCTTTGGCTTTGTGCTCAGTGTGCTATCCCATTCTGTGCCCTCCATCTGATGGCCTATGTCATCTGCCCACTGCTCTCTCAGTTAACTTAGGCAGCATTTCATGGGGGTCAATAAACACTCATTACAGCATAGACCCTGTTTTTGTCCCTGTGCTTGTCCTGCATATCAGTTAAAAACCTTTATGTGTTGGTGGCTCCTCCTGTCCTTTCTACCATATTTTTTTTATTGTATCAATCACACCTCTATGCCATGGAAAGTGTCCTGTAGGGAGTTCATACTGGTTGGTCAGCTCCTGGAAGTGTTTCAGGCCGCCCGCCACTCATATCAATCCCACACCTGAGTCAGACCTTTCTAGGGTGACACTTGTCGGGCTCTTTCCTTCTGTATTACTGTGAGCTAATAACTTTATGTAATGAGCGTATGCCATCAAAAACCACAGGAGTCAGATGAAAGTTAGGACTTTTTGTTTGTTTTTCCAGGGTGGTTTTTGCACCATTCCTGGAGGCCCTGCAATACCAGGTTGATGCATGGAGAGGACTGAGCAAGCTCCTATTCCTGCACCCTGTTACAAAAATAAATGTAATGAACGAGTTACTTACCTTCGGTAACGATGTATCTGGTAGAGACACAGTCTAGCTGCAGATTCCTTAACTTAGAATATCCCCAGGCGTCAGACTGGATCCGGAGAATTTTTTGTAGCAGCTACCTCTGCGCGCCGGGGGGCAGCGCCGCATGGCTCCGCCCTGACGTCGTCCACGGACATGATGTCAGCTGAGCCACATAAGTCCCTCCCGGCGCTCTGACGTCAGTTTTCTTCAGAGAAACTTTTCCGCGCCACAACGCGGAGCCACCACCAAAAACTGGGAGAGTATGGGAACAGTGTGCGAAAAAAGATGAAAAATCAGTGAAACAAAAACAAAAAGAATCGAATGGTGAGAAACCTCACCATAAATGACAGTGACAAGCACTGTATACTGAAAGCAATTGAAGGGAAAGAGCAGAGCACCGCTCTGAAAAAACAGCCCCGCAAAAGCGAAGGCTATGCGCTCCCCCGAGGCAAAACGACATATGAAAAGAATGTCAAGGCAGACGACAGGATGCCTGCAATCGCAAGATCTAACCATGAAGGGCAACAAGACCGGAACCACATAAGTAATGGCGATCTACCACAGGTCGGCAACACCAGAAATGCCGTACCCCCTGTAAGAATCTATGGACTGAGGCACAGTCAAATAGACCCCAAACCAATTGACTGTAGTGGAGTCAAGAGACAAGAGACCCCAAAGCAATGGAGAAGGTGGGAGGGAGGGAAGAAGAACATTAGTAGGCCCCACACTGGAAGGACCAGGGATGTAGAAGGATACATGCACCCACCGCCCACTCACGAGAATGGGTGGAGTAGAACAAGTAAAACAGAGTGAATCATCCTACCGAGGAGGGAGGTGAAAGACGCCACCCCGCAGGAAGACAAAGCCACCCGGAAGGAGGCGAGTGCATAAAACCCAACCTGAAAAGGTCCTCGCAGAGCGGGGAGGATGGACGGGCGTTAAGGAATCTGCGGCTCGACTGTGTCTCTACCAGATACATCGTTACCGAAGGTAAGTAACTCGTTCATCTGATAGAGACATCTAGCCGCAGATTCCTTAACTTAGAATAGAATCCGATTGGATGAAGATCAGCCGACTAAAGCTGAACACGGACAAAACGGAGGTCCTCATCCTCGGCTCCAACCCCTCAGCCTGGGACGACTCCTGGTGGCCAACGACGCTGGGAGCAGCCCCGACACCCACCGACCACGCACGCAACCTGGGAGTCATCCTCGACTCAACGCTCTCATGGCCAAGCAAGTCAACGCAGTCCTCCTCCTCCTGCTTCAACACCCTCCGCATGTTTCGCAAGATCTACAGGTGGATCCCGACAGACACAAGAAGAACAGTCACCCAGGCCCTCGTCAGTAGCAGACTGGACTATGGGAACGCCCTCTACGCGGGAGCCCCGGCCAAGCTCATCAAGCGACTGCAACGCATACAAAACGCCTCAGCACGCCTGATCCTCAACGTACCACGCCACAGCCACTTCAACTCCCCACTTGAGGAACCTGCACTGGCTCCCCGTCGACAGGAGGATCACCTTCAAACTCCTCATCCACGCACACAAGGCACTCCACAAAACTGGCCCAGCCTACCTCAACAGACGACTCTTCTTCTACGTCCCCAACCGCCAGCTCCGCTCCGCCGACCTCTCCCTCGCCACCGTCCCTCGCATTCGAAGAACAACCACCGGCGGCAGATCCTTCTCACACTCGCCGCCAAGACCTGGAACACCCTTCTACTAAGCCTACGACAGACCCAAGACCTGCTGACCTTCAGGAGGCTACTCAAGACCTGGCTGTTTGACCAGTAGCAGCATCCCCCCCCCCCTTCCCTCTCCCCAGCGCCTTGAGACCCTCGCGGGTAAGTAGTGCGCTCTACAAATTCTGTGATTGATTGATTGATTGATACCAAAGCCATACCCCATAGGAGGCGGGTCTGCGACTGAACCCCACCAAGTTCCAAAGAGAACCCAGTCGTCAACAAGTTGACTAAACACAGTGGGGGCAGCAATGCCAGCGTGGCCAACACCAGACCAGTAAGCTCTGTAAGGAGCTGAAAACAATGGGAGGCAAAGGCATCACAAGCCGCCCAGGGACGGCATGAAAGCCCTCTCGTTTATACAGGGTTGAAAGGGAGCACAGAACCAGAATGTCAGTGCGGAATGTGAGAGTCCATAACTTCCGCAAAAGAAGGTGAACTGATCATAGGAGCCAATGGATCCGCAGGATCCGATGGATCTGAAGGAGACAAAGACCCAGAGAGAGGACAAGATGGTATGACCGAGTCAGAGCATACAGGTTGAGCATGCACAACAGTGGAGAAGCACTGTTGAAAGCGTACCAGCTAGGAAACTTTGGACAGCAGTGGCAGGATGCTGACCATGTCCAGGAAGAGCCTGTGTTACCAGAGACACAAAACCTGTCATTGCGCAATCGCCCCTTCACAAAATGACATGTGAGAGGCGGACGTCAACAAGCAGAATGGCATATAACCATGACTACAAGAAGAGACATGCATGCGGGGGACAGAAGTACACATGGGCAGACCGCGTGTACTGCTAGAACCACACCACGCAAAAGAAATGCACAATGGAATGCAGTGAGAACAGCCCAGATGCGAGAGATGCATCACCAGGTAGTCAACTGGCGAAAGGGATCCGGCAAGCTGGACACACACAGCAGGCTTGCTCCCATGAGAAGGCCGAGAGCAAGACCACGGACACCGCAGCAAGGAAACCCTAGTATGCGTGACCCCTAGTTGTGTGTAGAGCGCAGGACGGAATATACATCAAGAAAGGACACAGCCGTGAAGGATGCGTTTCATAAAAGAATACAAGAGCGCACCATAGGTACCAACAGCTATGTTGCAGCAGAACCGGACAGAGCAATGTCCAGACCCGTAAGCGACATCAGCCACCCGGCATGGAGGAGCCACGGTCCCCGCGAGACAGACTGGGAGACTGAGCAGTACTCGAAAGAGTCAGTACTAAACGTACATAGAGTAACAGGAAATTGTAAAGAGATGTACATACAAGACCACACAAGACAGTGAGTGTCCTGAAGAGAACACTGCCACAGAGAGCAGCAGCAGCCCGAAGTAGAAGTGTGACAAACTCCTGCGCGGAAAGCAGCAGGGGAAGAGGAAACTCTTGCTTGGGAAGTGCCCATGAAAGTAGGGCACAAGGCAATGTACAGTATTGGCGTACGTGGCGAGGATGCCACCGTCTATAGACAAAGTCCAGACAGGTCTGAACTATGAGAAAGTACTACCCATCCCGGAGAGAGGAGAGTAGAAACCAGTCATCGCCGAAGCGTAAGGAAAGCGTAAGCCCCCCGTGACAGCGAACATACTAGGGAGCATCCACCTGACGCGCATAGAACACAGAAGAATCGTGCCGCGTCAGCCCTGCGTGCCTGGGAGCCGCGCCACAAGGCTCCGCCCTGAGGTCGTCCATGGGCAGGACGAACTGTGCCGGAACGGAGCAGAACAAGGTGGTCCAAGGGACAGTGGCTGACGATAAGGGCAGCCAACATAGACAAGGAGGACGAAGCTGAAATGACACTCCTGGAAGAGGCAGGCGAGGCAGAACCCTCGAAAAAGAGAGCATCTACAGATGCAGGGGAGTGTTACGGACCAACTGCAGACCCCAACGGATAGGCAATAGAGCGATGCCAACCTGTGGGTCGCAAGAAGGAAAAGGAAGGGTCCACAACAGTAGAAAGAGACCACAGTCTCATCCGCAGGACAACCCCTTTGAAGAAGACTCCACAGGAGCCTACCAAGCCTTCTGTGTAAGGAAGGCAGCTATACAATAGCCAACGAATACCCCACATAGGGTAAGCCTCAACCCCAGGTAGGGGCACCTCTTGAGCACGAACTCATAGACAGAGGAATCAAAAGAAAGCAGAATCAGCTGACCAGCTGCACTAAATAGAAGCAAAAATGGCGGGAAGCCGAACAGGCCGTCTGGGTTTTACGTCATGAACCCAGGGCCCAGAACAAGCAGAGACAACACTGCACCTGAAAATAAAAGTCCGCAAAAGGACTAGAAAACACAAAGTCATGGGAGCCCAGACATGACTGCTGAGTCCGCATGACTGTCAAAAAGGGTCACGCCATCAAATGGCAAATCCCGAAGACTCTCCCAAACATTGTCAGGGAAAACGCCATCGCGCAGCCAGGCATGGCGACCCAGAGCAACGGACCTGGCCATCGCCCGACCCACAGTCAGTGGTGTCCATGGCTGACCGAATGGTAAATTGTGCCATTTCTCGGCCATCATGAAGGAGACGATACAGGTCAGCACAGAGACCCTCTGGAAAAGAGGGAAGAAGACGCTCGACTGAGTCCCAAAGGGCAAAAGTAGCCCGTGCAAACGCGCAAGACGTGTTCAGAGCACGGATGCCCGAACTAGTGGACGCAAAAATATGGCAGCCACATGTCTCCAACCAACGAGACTCCCTAGTGGGAGGTAGCAACGGGAGAGGAGAGGAAGGCTGCGAAGCGAAAGCCGCCTGGACTACCCGGCCGTGAGCCCTAGGATGAAGGGACAAACAGACAGGGTCATCTGGAGCCGGGCGATGCCGACGTGCGATGGCCCGATCCACAGGGTCTCCAGAGGAGGGCCATGCCCACGTGCCAAGAAGGGTGTCAAATAACGACCCGCCAAAAGGCAGCAAGGGCTCCACCGCAGTCCAGTACATTGCATGGCAAAGGGGTACATGGAGCCAGACAGAAATTACAAGGGAACACCCAGCAGGACAAAGATGTTGGTAAACATTAGTGCGTAGTCTCGTGAGGGCGTGGAGGTGGAGATGCTGTGCGTGGCAAGCCAGCACCGCCGTCCGCATTAGGCGAGGTGCCAGTGCAGGGCGAGGTGGGGGACGCAGGGAGCGAGGAGTTTTGGCATTGCAGATATGAGATGAGGGGGGCCCAAATGTCAGTTGCCGGCATAAGGTCCCAGAACTCGGCCAGGAGTGTCTGACAGCGCGCGGAGTCCTCCAGCCAGGCCTTGACCTTAGGCGCCGGTCTCCGCCCCCAGTGCATGGAAACCCTACGCCGAGCGAGGACCAGCAGCATGTCGGTGAGCTTACGGCAGGCGTCCGGAAAGTGTTTAACGTAGCCTAAGAGGCATACCAGTGGGTCGGGAGCAACGTGCGAGGAGGTGATCTCGGTGATCTCGGTGATGGTAGCACACACGTCCCGCCAGTAGGCAGAGACGTCGGGACATAGCCAGGCCAGGCCAGGTGGGAGAAGTCGGCTGCAGGGGCGGAGCAACGCATGCATCGATCATTAGCAATAAGGCCCATTTTGTACAGAGTTACAGGGGAACGATATAATCTGTGTAAATATTTAAAGTGGATGAGCCGCAAGCGATAGTTGGGGGACAGACGTTTGGTTTGGTTGCAGCAGTACAACCAGACCTCCTGGGATATATCAGTGCCCAGATCCCCGCTCCAAGCAGCATGGGCCCGGTCAGTGTTGACCGGAGATGCTGCAAGCGTTAGGGCATAGATCCTTGTGACCATTTTGCGTGGGGAAGTAGACGCGTATACCAGGTCGAGGGCCGCCAAGGCGGGGGGGGGGGCTGAGGGAATGTGGGATGGATCTCCCAGCAGGACGCTCTTATTTGGTAATACAGTAGGTCCCACCACAAGGGTTTGATTTTTACCTCAAAAAGGTGGAGTGCGATATTTTCACCCCACCCAGTGGAACCCTTTAACCAATTCCGGTAAGGGTGGAGCCCATTATTCTTGTTTGATAAGTCCTGATGAATGCCACGGACCAAAATGGGCCATTAGGCAGAAACTTGTTGACTACTCACACGGTGGGAGGACAGTAATTTTCCTAATTTCACCGCACTTTTGTTTTTAATAACCATATGGATGCCAGTCACATTAAAATTTAGTTTGGCATTTGTAATGGTTTTTTAACTCACTTCTTTTTGTAAGGGCCCCACTTAGATTTAGAAGTGCATCCCTGTCTTCAGGTGGTATGCCCGCCCCTTATCAAACCAAGTTTTTAGGGGGCGAGGACTGGTCAATGATGAAGCATGACACCAGGTGGTGTGTGAGACCAGTCTTTCACTTTTTGTGAGATGCCAGCACTCACATAACTTTGTAAGCACTTAGGTCACTGAACTAGGAGAGGTTTCTTGTGGTAAACAATACAGCAGCGTGTCCAGGGGACCGGACTCGCCGACGAGGGTGAAGAAGGTATTGTCAGGGTAGAGGTCCGACACCGTAGCAAGCCCCAGGCGAGCAGCGCGTTTAACCATGCCGGCGCTTTGCAATGGGGGGAATGCTGGGTTATGGGTGAGGGGCATAGCGTTGGCGGAAAGCATGCAGGAGCCAGTGTACTTCCGGAGCCCATGCCAGGCCCAGAGCAGGTTCTCTACCGTATCTATCTGGCCGCGTGGGGGTTTTGGCAGTGTAAAGAGAGCGGTTAGAAGCGGCCAGGGAGCCGCAAGATCGGCCTCCACCGCGACGTGTGGTTGAAACGGCGTTGGGTGCAACCAGAAATGGTGGAAGCTGGCCTGGGTGCTTATAGGGGGCATATAGCTTAAAATCTGGGGCACCCATGCCCCCGCGGGACAGAGGTAGCGTGAGAATGTTGTATGCGATTCTGGGCTGGCGCCCGGCCCAGACGAGGGTGATGCTAAGCGAGCGGAGTTTACGAAAAAAAAGCACCGTGATGGGGAGGGGGACGTTGAGGAAGAGGTATAGGAATTTCGGGAGTACCACCATTTTCGCAATGGCGATGCGTCCTGCCAAGGACAAGGGTAGCCTCTGCCACAGCTGGATCTTGGTCTCCAACCAGTCCACCGCGCGGCCAAAGTTAGCTCTCCAAAGTTCATCCACGTCCCTACTAAGCCCAGATATCTAGTGGGTTCCGACGCCCAAATGAACGGATAATCCGGGGCAAACGGAGTGGTGGCAGCCGTAAGAGGGAAGAGAACAGACTTACCCCAGTTGACCTGGATGTCGGAAAGCCCCCCGAATCGCACGACTTCGCGAATTATAGGACCGAGGTTCTCCTGTGGATTACGAACGTATAGCGTGACGTCATCCGCATACATGGAAACCACAAATTGCAAGGTCCCAAACTGGGAAGGGGGGAATAGCAGACCCAATAGGGAATCATCCCAAGGAGGCATGGTTCTGCCCGTCATACATCCCCGCCACTAGGACAGGGTGGCCAAGCCACAGCAGAAAACGGACATCAATTAGCAAAACCAGGTAAAGCGATGAAACACCCCTGCACCGGGGGAGGAGCAAGACAGGGCACATAGGGCCACAGGCATCTATAATCAGTGGCCGACAGTAACTGCACGGAGCAGGAGCAGACAGAGCAATAACAGAAGGGGCCGCAAGTGCCCCACAACTGCAGCACGGACCCAGCAGCCCTTAGGCGTATGGAAGCAAATAAGAAGAATAAAAGGTGTGGCTGCATGGATAACTAACAAACAGGCTTCAGGAAAGAAAACATCAGTTCAGACAATGTGCATAACAGTAATATCAACAGGGAAGGCTATAACCAGTCATTGTCACTCATGTTACCACCGTCAGCGGACTGGGAGTTAGAAGGGGATGAGCGCTGGCGCTTGTCCAGTTTCTTCGCGTAGGCCAGGGCAGCTTTCGGCTCGGTGAACACTTACATGTGGGAGCCATTTTTGACACGCAGCTTGGCGGGGTAGGCCAAGGAGTAAGAGACTTCATGTTTCTGGTGCAGCCGCTTGGCCGGGAGGAACTCGCATCGGGCGGCCTGTACCGCCAACGTGTAGTCCGGATAGAAGGCGAGAGAGTTCCCCTTATGTCGAATTTCACCTTTTCCCTGGCAGCTCCAAGGACCGCATCACGATCCCGGAAATTCAATAGTTTGGCAATAATCGGACAAGCTGGCAGGCCAGGGGCAGGCCGCGGACCCAGTGAGCGGTGCGCCCGCTCGACAATGAAGACAGGGGATAGGGCATCGCCGAAAAGGTCACGGAGGAGCTGCTCAACAAAGTCATCCATTTTGGTGATGTTGGAGGATTCGGGCACACCCATAATGCGGAGGTTGCCTCCAAATCCTCATTTTTATTTTTGATAAGTTCAAGGATTTTGTCCATCTGAAGGCGCTTTTGGCGATCCCCGGTCTGGGCGTCCTCGATGTCTGAGACCCTCGGCTCCACGTGTGCAAGCCGCGAGTCGTGGGAGTCCACCCTGGCCTTGACAGTATCCAGACGGGCGGATAACTGGTCAAGCTGGGTAGCGATGCCAGAAACGGTGGCCTTTACATCCAGCATGATGGCCTTAAGATCATCTTCTCGGGTCGGGCCGATTACAGTCTGGGAGGCAGAGTCGCTCGCATCCAGGGCAGCCCCGTCCTGTCGAGTCAGCCTGCGCTGGTCAAAGGCCAGCTTGGGTTGTTTAGGGTCCGCCTTCCCCATGATCGGGCCGCCACAGCCAGCCGGGCCCGCCACCGGCCTCACGGGGATTCAAGTGCAGAAAGGCTGCTTATGGTGAGGTAGGGCCGCCAAGAAGAGTAGTAGCCGCACGGAAAACAGTGGGCGGACGTAACTGGAGCGGGCCACAGGCAGGGAGCCGAAGGATCTAAAGGGCAGCCCAAAATTGCAGCCCAGCAGGAGCAAGGCCCGTAAAGGAGAGCCACGCCGGGCCGGGCACCGGGTCCGCCAATGCACTCCGGGAGGCGGGGCGGGACAGAGCTGCAGGTGGGCGACCCCAAGGTAGGGCAGCATGCAGGTATTATGCAGAAAAACAATCACGGGGAAGTAGACGCGTATACCAGGTCGAGGGCCGCCAAGGCGGGGGGGGGCGGGCTGAGGGAATGTGGGATGGATCTCCCGGCAGGACGCTCTTATTTGGTAATACAGCAGCGTGTCCAGGGGACCTGACTCGCCGACGAGGGTGAAGAAGGTATTGTCAGGGTAGAGGTCCGACACCGTAGCAAGCCCCAGGCGAGCAGCGCGTTTAATCATGCCGGCGCTTTGCAATGGGGGGAATGCTGGGTTATGGGCGAGGGGCACAGCGTTGGCGGAAAGCATGCAGGAGCCAGTGTACTTCCGGAGTCCATGCCAGGCCCAGAGCAGGTTCTCTACCGTATCTATCTGGCCGCGTGGGGGTTTTGGCAGTGCAAAGAGAGCGGTTAGAAGCGGCCAGGGAGCCGCAAGATCGGCCTCCACCGCGACGTGTGGTTGAAATGGCGTTGGGTGCAACCAGAAATGGAGGAAGCTGGCCTGGGCGCTTAGGGCATATAGCTTAAAGTCTGGGGCACCCATTCCCCCGCGGGACAGAGGTAGCATGAGAATGTTGTATGCGATTCTGGGCTGGTGCCCGGCCCAGACGAGGGTGATGATAAGCGAGCGGAGTTTACGAAAAAAAAGCACCGTGAGGGGGACGTTGAGGAAGAGGTATAGGAATTTCGGGAGTACCACCATTTTCGCAATGGCGATGTGTCCTGCCAAGGACAAGGGTAGCCTCTGCCACAGCTGGATCTTGGTCTCCAACCAGTCCACCGCGCGGCCAAAGTTAGCTCTCCAAAGTTCATCCACGTCCCTACTAAGCCCAGATATCTAGTGGGTCCCGACGCCCAAATGAACGGATAATCTGGGGCAAACGGAGTGGTGGCAGCCATAAGAGGGAAGAGAACAGACTTACCCCAGTTGACCTGGATGCCGGAAAGCCCCCCGAATCGCACGACTTCGCGAATCATAGGACCGAGGTTCTCCTGTGGATTACGAACGTATAGCGTGACGTCATCCGCATACATGGAAACCACAAGGGCACGAGCAGCGAAGCTGAGGCCTCTCTGGGTTTGGTGCTGCTGGAGCCTGGCGGCAAGGGGCTCCATAGCAATGGCGAATAGCATGGGCGAGAGTGGGCACCCCTGCCTAGTGCCCCTGGCGATGGGAATGGGCTCCGTGATCTGCCCATTAATCCGGAGACGGGCGGTGGGAAGAGCGTAGAGAAGCTGGACCTTGCACAAAAAAACTGGGCTAACTCCCAGGCGTGGGAGGAGATAGAAAAGGAAAGGCCACTCAAGGGTGTCAAAGGCCTTTATGGCGTCCAGGAGCGCGGCCACGGCCGGGAGCGAGGGATTGATTTGATGGAGAACAGCAAATATGGTCCGAAGATTGTGAGAGGTGGCGCGGCCGGGGATAAAGCCGGACTGGTCTGGTCGAGCTATTAAGGGCATGAGGGGGAGGAGGCGGGAGGCCAGCAATTTAGCGAAAATTTTATTGTCGGTGTTAATGAGCGATAGGGGATGGTAGGAGTCGCAGAGTTCGGGAGACTTGTCCGGCTTTAGGAGGAGTGTGAGCAGGGCCTCGCGGAGCGAAGGGGGAAAGTGACCGCACTCGAAAGAGTCATTGTACATGGCAGCGAGGTGTGGAACCAGGAGGGGCGCAAATTGCTTGTAGAAGGATGCTGGCAGGCCATCGGAGCCAGGAGCTTTGTCGCCCGGGAGGCCATTGATGGCAGCCATGATCTCTTCCTTGGTGAAGGGTTCGTCGAGGTATTCCCGATGGCTGTTGCCCAGCCAGAGGAGCTCAATAGTTTCAAAGTACTGATCAAGGAGTTTGCGTGGGGGCACCTCCCCCGCAGTGTAAAGCTGTGAGTAGAAGGCGGAAAGTCTGTCCACCACCTCCCTGGGAGAGGTCGTCCTGTCTGGACCACCGTCTTGAAGCGCGGTGATAAAGGAGGCGGCGTGCGGTTGACGCAAGAGGTTGGCAAGAGTCTTACCTGGGCGGTCCCCCTCGCCGTAGCAACGGGCCCTCGCTTCCCTGCCCAGGAAGGAGATTTCCCTGTTGGCTTCGTCGTTGAATTCAGTAAGTTTGCCCCTGAGCTGTGCCAGGATGTTGGGGTTGGGGTCCTGAGATTGTAAGGAGTCTAGGGCCTTGATTTCCCCCTCCAAACGCTCCAGAACACCCCGAATGGAGCGCAGAACGCCCGATTGTTTAGAGATGCATTCGCCCCGAATAACCGCCTGGAAACCCTCCCAAAGTGTGGAGGGAGAGTCAACAGAGCCTGAGTTGAGTTCAAAATAGTTGACGATTGCCGTTTGTATCTCGTCGCAGAAAACCGAGTCGCGGAGCGCATTGGGAGGCAGCCGCCAGGCAAACATGCATCGCAAGGTGTGCGGGACCCGTAAACCTAAGCGCACGGGGGCATGATCGGAGAGGGTGCGGGGCATATGTTCCGCGGAGACAACCCACGCGAAGGCATCGCGAGTAGTGACCCAGAGGGACCAACAGCCCCGCTAGCCAGTCATGCAAGTGCCCTCGCGCACATCTGGATGGGTATGCCGCCAAGCATCTAGCAGGGAATTATCAGTCAGTATGGAATGTAAAAGTGAAGTTGCGCGAGAGTGCAGTGCGTGTGGCCCGGAGCGATCAAGGGAGGGGGAGGGAGCAACGTTAAAATCGCCACCCCAGAGAAGGGCTGCGGGTCCCAAGGAGGAAATGTGCTGCCAGGCCTGCGTGAAAAACTCGGGACTGTCAGAGTTAGGGCCGTAAATTGCCGCTAGGATGAGAGGTTGGGCAAGGGAAGTGCCATGTAGAATCACGAAGTGACCATCCGGGTCCAGGATGGCCTGAGTGGTACGCCATGGGAGTCCCCTGCGCAGAAGTATGGACACTCCACGGGAGTAGCTGGAGTAAAAAGACGAGTGTGTTTCGCCCCAGTAGGGAGAGTGGAGTCTTGAGGAGGTAGCGGGCAGCAGGTGAGCCTCCTGCAGGAAGCAGATTTCCACCTTGTGTCGTATGAGATAAGCATGTACCACTCAGGCCTTGCAGTGGTCGTTAAGACCCCTGATGTTCCAGGTCCAGAGCGTAGTGTCTGTCATACTGGGGAACTGAGGCTGCGGGGAACGGATAGGAACAGAAGCGCAATGCATGCAGTGAACGCGCAAGGCGCAGTGTGCGGCGACAAACCAGACATAGCATACAACATGTGCCAAGAAATATCACAAAACAAATAAGGCAACAGGCCTCTGATGGGAGGCAACAACATCAATAGAAACAAACCCCCCAACCCCCCACCCACTCCAACCCCCCAATTAGGTTGAGCAACCCACCCCACCCATCCCAAAGGACCAGAACAGGGAAGGGAATGTGGAGCCGTAGGCACCTCAGGAAGTCCCAAACTGGGAAGGGGGGTATAGCAGACCCAATAGGGAATCATCCCAAGGAGGCATGGTTCTGCCCGTCATACATCCCCGCCACTAGGACAGGGTGGCCAAGCCACAGCAGAAAACGGACATCAATTAGCAAAACCAGGTAGAGCGATGAAACAACCCTGCACCGGGGGAGGAGCAAGACAGGGCACATAGGGCAACGGGCATCTATTATCAGTGGCCGACAGTAACTGCACGGAGCAGGAGCAGACAGAGCAATAACAAAAGGGGCCGCAAGTGCCCCACAACCGCAGCATGGACCCAGCAGCCCTTAGGCGTATGGAAGCAAATAAGAAGAATAAAAGGTGTGGCTGCATGGACAACTAACAAACAGGCTTCAGGAAAGAAAACATCAGTTCAGACAATGTGCATAACAGTAATATCAACAGGGAAGGCTATAATCAGTCATTGTCACTCATGTTACCACCGTCAGCGGACTGGGAGTTAGAAGGGGATGAGCGCTGGCGCTTGTCCAGTTTCTTCGCGTAGGCCAGGGCAGCTTTCGGCTCGGTGAACACTTACATGTGGGAGCCATTTTTGACATGCAGCTTGGCGGGGTAGGCCAAGGAGTAAGAGACTTCATGTTTCTGGAGCAGCCGCTTGGCCGGGAGGAACTCGCATCGGGCGGCCTGTACCGCCAACGTGTAGTCGGGATAGAAGGCGAGAGAGTTCCCCTGATGATGAATTTCACCTTTTTCCCTGGCAGCTCGAAGGACCGCATCACGATCCCGGAAATTCAATCGTTTGGCAATAATCGGAGGAGCTGGCAGGCCAGGGGCAGGCCGCGGACCCAGTGAGCGGTGCGCCCGCTCGACAATGAAGACGGGGGATAGGGCATCGCCGAAAAGGTCACGGAGGAGCTGCTCAACAAAGTCATCCATTTTGGTGATGTTGGAGGATTCGGGCACACCCGTAATGCGGAGGTTGCTCCTACGAGAACGCGCCTCCAAATCCTCATTTTTATTTTTGATGAGTTCAAGGATTTTGTCCATCTGAAGGAGCTTTTGGCGATCCCCGGTCTGGGCGGCCTCGATGTCTGAGACCCTCGGCTCCACGTGTGCAAGCCGCGAGTCGTGGGAGTCCACCCTGGCCTTGACAGTATCCAGACGGGCGGATAGCTGGTCAAGCTGGGTAGCGATGCCAGAAACGGTGGCCTTTACATCCAGCATGATGGCCTTAAGATCATCTTCTCGGGTCGGGCCGATTACAGTCTGGGAGGCAGTGTCGCTCGCATCCAGGGCAGCCCCGTCCTGTCGAGTCAGCCTGCGCTGGTCAAAGGCCAGCTTGGGTTGTTTAGGGTCCGCCTTCCCCATGATCGGGCCGCCACAGCCAGCCGGGCCCGCCACCCGCCTCATGGGGATTCAAGTGCAGAAAGGCTGCTTATGGTGAGGTAGGGCCGCCAAGAAGAGTAGTAGCCGCACGGAAAACAGTGGGCGGACGTAACTGGAGTGGGCCACAGGCAGGGAGCCGAAGGATCTAAAGGGCAGCCCAAAATTGCAGCCCAGCAGGAGCAAGGCCCGTAAAGGAGAGCCACGCCGGGCCGGGCACCGGGGCCGCCAATGCACTCCGGGAGGCGGGGCGGGACAGAGCTGCAGGTGGGCGACCCCAAGGTAGGGCAGCATGCAGGTATTATGCAGAAAAACAATCACGGACCCCCACACGGGGTAGGTGCAGCAGGAGGCTGTGCCGCAAGGCAACAGGACCAGCAGGAGAAGGCCCAGGAGCCGGAGAGAGTCTGGCGCAGCCCTCCGAGGAAGGATGGAAACAGCCCCAGGTCAGGCCCAACACAGAGAGCAAGAGGGCCTGGGGATGCGCAGGGCCGACAGGCGAGGCGGCAAGGCCGCAGCAGGGAACCCGCAGCCGGGAGGGACGGAGAGCAGCAGGGAGACGTGGGGAGCGCGCCACCCACGTCGCGGGGCCCTGAACGGGATTGGAAGAAGTATGAGGCAAATAAAGCAGGCGCCGGCACTCACCAGTGGGGAGTGCGGCCCCGGGCCCCGCGGGACGGCACACGCGCCCCTAACCCCGCCGCAGACCGCCACACACACAGCACCGCCCTACCGTGTCGGCAAGCCAGCCAGGCAGCAGGAATCGGCGATGGGGCACGCCGGCCCCGGCGACACAGCACAGGCAATCCGTCCGCCACCAAGCAGCGCAATGCAGCCTCCGGCCGCGCGCCTCACAGCGAGTCCCGAGTAGGGCCGGAGGCATCCTGCGATATCTCGGGATAATGGGGGGTGTAGGCGCTGGCAGAGGTGGTGATCGAAGCCCCACGATGCAGGGAGTCAGGATCGTCCAAGGTGGAGGGTCAGCCCCACCTATGTCCTCAGGATGATGGCAGATGTTGAGGCTTGGCCGGCAGAGCCCACTTAAAGTGCGGCCATCTTGCAGCCGGCTAAGCCACGCCCCTCTGATTGTTTGCCTTTAAAGTATTTATGTTAAATGCAGCCCTTGATGGGCGCTGTGATTAACATAAATACTTTCAAAAGGCCCACAATCAGCCCCGCAGCCATCCAGCATTAAGAAAAGAAATGCAGCAAGTTTAAAAGCACAATGTGTGCTTTCAGATGATCCTGGATCCTGAAAGCCCACATTGTGCTTTTTAACTTGCTGCAACGCCCATAGGGCTAAAAGGGCTTCAGCCCCACCCCCCCTCCTCCGTCGTGTCTCAGCCCGGGCTGCTGGGGCTTGAGCTGGGCAGTGTCTGGAGTCTTTACTCCGGCATGCCCGAGTTTTTCACAGGTCTTTAAAGACCATTTGCATATTTACATACCTTTGTAAACTGGTTACCAAGGCTTAGTTTTTTTAAATTCTGGTTCCAGTACCCACTGGGCCTCCACTCTTCCTATTCCTTACATTTGCATTTTACATTTACTGCAATAGTGTGAGAATGCATTTCATGAAAAGGAATATAAAGTAGGGTTGCCAAAAGAAAAGTGCCAGTCATGTGTTAGGTTCACTGACAAAACATCGACACCCAAAACATCCCCATACCACAATATTGAGTCATAAATATAGATGTCAAAAATATCGACATCCTATATTTATAAAGGTAAGTACAAAATATCAAAACCAAAATATTGATGACATAAATATAGATGTAAAAAATATCGTTTATATATATATATATATATATATATATATATATATATAAAATAAAATAATAAATATTAAATATATTAAATAATAAACTTAATTTTAAAACAAAAATAGATTTAATATACATTTTAACAAAAATAACAAATGAACTTACCTAAAAATTTAAACACACATATATAATAATTATTATATATATTTACTGTAAAACAATTAATAAACTATTAATTTACATTTATTTTATAATTTTAAAAATATATAAAAATGTAACAAAGAATATATATATATATATATATATATATTGCTTTTTGCCGTTCTCTGTAACTTCCCTTCTCCTGGGAAAAGACGGAGTCGAACCCAATTTCTGTGCTTAAATTATTTATTGTTGCTCAATCACCACAACCGCCCTGACGCGTTTCGGCCTGACCCGGCCTTGATCACATGATGCGCTCTAGGAGCCACATGACTGAATTTAAAGTGCAAGGTGCTATACACGTGATGTTCCCGGTATAGACAAAACAAAATACATATGTCATTACAATTTTTATGTGTTCCTCCTTATTTCTGTGCAAAACCAGCAAATAAATATCGGATAGGTTTAAATACCATATGTTAGCAATACATTAAATTAAATTAAAAATAAGTTAAAAACAAATTCATGTAAAATATATATATATATACACACATATACCAATAACATACAATGTATGTTAAAAAAATTCTATTATTAATTAAAACATTAAACTATTTAAAAATATTTAAACTTACATTTCCCACTCTAATCAATGCAACAGTAGGGAAAGTGTTGGATAGCAGAGGGGTAAAAATTACTATTCCCACTCCAGTAAGTGAAACAGTAGGGAAAGTGTTGGATAGTGGAGGGATAAAATGCACTATTCCCACTCCAGTCAGTACAACAGTAGGGAAAGTGTTGGATAGTGGAGGGGTAAAAATTACTATTCCCACTCCAATGAGTGCAACAGTAGGGAAAGTGTTGGATAGCGGAGGGGTAAACATTACTATTCCCACTCCAGTGAGTGCAATAGTAGAGAAAGTGTTGGATAGCGGAGGGGTAAGAATTACTATTCCCACTCCAATGAGTGCAACAGTAGGGAAAGTGTTGGATAGTGGAGGGGTAAAAATTACTATTCCCATTCCAGTGAGTGCAACAGTATGGAAAGTGTTGGATAGTGGAGGGGTCAAATTACTACTCCCACTCCAGTCAGTGCAACAGTAGGGAAAGTGTTGGATAGCGGAGGGGTAAAAATTACTATTCCCACTCCAGTGAGTGTAACAGTAGGGAAAGTGTTGGATAGCAGAGGGGTAAACATTACTACTCCCACTCCAATGAGTGTAACAGTAGGGAAAGTGTTGGATAGCGGAGGGGTAAAAATTATTATTCCCACTCCAGTGAGTGCAATAGTAGAGAAAGTGTTGGATAGCGGAGGGGTAAGAATTACTATTCCCACTCCAATGAGTGCAACAGTAGGGAAAGTGTTGGATAGCGGAAGGGTAAAAATTACTATTCCCACTCAAGTGAGTGCAACAGTATGGAAAGTGTTGGATAGTGGAGGGGTCAAATTACTACTCCCACTCCAGTCAGTGCAACAGTAGGGAAAGTGTTGGATAGCGGAGGGGTAAAAATTACTATTCCCACTCCAGTGAGTGTAACAGTAGGGAAAGTGTTGGATAGCAGAGGGGTAAAAATTACTATTCCCACTCCAATGAGTGTAACAGTAGGGAAAGTGTTGGATAGTGGAAGGGTCAAATTTGCTATTCCCACTTCAGTCAATTAAAAATTAAAAACAAACAAAATATCAACAAAAAATATTTAAAAAACAAAATAAATTAAAAGATATATATAAATATGTAAAAATTCAAATACAAATATATTTAATATTAGAAATAAAAAAAATAAAAACATAATATAATGTTAAATACATATCACTAATACCTACAAATATTATATTAAATAAAATATAAAAATATTTTTCAAAAAAGAAATATTTTTAGTTACAAATTATTTATAAACAAAAACATTATTACATACATTAATTTTATTTACATCCTACCCTATAACACTCTACAATTGACAACTCACATCTAAATTAAAAATAAAACGTACTTCCATAATTAACATAATTAATGATCAATTAAATAAATATTATTAATTAAAAAACAAATTAAAACACATAAAAATAAATTACTTCCCACCCTTTACCCCTCTAAACCTCACAACCTGCACCTAAAAATAATTACACAATTTCCATATTTAATTTTCAATTAAATAATTAATACTAATTAACAACTAATTATTAATTAATTAAAAATAAATTACATCCCACCCTTTACCCCCTATAAATACTTCAACCTGAACCTAAAATTAATTTAAAAAAATCATATTTAATTTTTAATTAATTAATTAATAATAATTAACAACTGATTATTAATTAATTAAAAATAAATTACTTTCCACCCTTTACCCCTATAAACTCCAAAACGCGCACCTAAAATTAATTACATGATTTCCATATTTAATTTTCAATTAATTAATATCAATTAACAACAAATTAATAATTAATTAAAAATAAATTACTTCCCACAATTAACACTATAAAATATCAATTAAATAAATATTAATAAATAAAAAAATATCATTAATTTATTATAATTAAATTACTTCCCACCCTATTCCCTATAAACTCACAACCCGCTATGTAACAAAAAAATGCAAAATGTAATTAAAATAAAATTGATAACTTCTAAAAATGTAACACATATATTAAAAAACATAAACAATACTGATATAAAAAATACATCACATACATTGAAAACATATACTAAAATTAAAAAATCGATATTGTAAACAACTATATTTTTGCAAACGATATTATTGACTTCTGTATTTTAAAAAAACGATATTTCTTACCTTAAATTCAATATTGTTGACCACGATATTCTTGCTGTCAATATTTCTCACTGGCGACATTTCCAACCCGATATTTTGTCTGCGCACCCATGTGTTGTTTAAAGAGCCTGCAAAGACCTGTTTTGACATTAATTAGAGTTAAAAAGATAAAAGTATGTTTTCATTTGTAATGTGACTATTCCGTTTTTTTTTTTTTTAGAGAGTTTTATATAGCGCGAACTTGACCCGAATCGGGTATCAGAGCGCTTTACATAGCACCAGTTGCATTACATGAGGACACATTAATTTTTTGTTAGGCACGGGGAGATTAAGGGGCCCATTACGATACCCGGCGTAAAAAAATCCGCCAGGCATGGAAGCGGCAAAAATCCGCCCGCTCACACCGCCTGAACACCGACCACGCCATTATGAGTACACAAACCGAAAACCGCCATCGGCGAAAAATCATACAAAATACCGCCCGCCATCGTCCGAGTCGGAGTCAAACCGCCCGCCACGGACGGAAACACGCACGACAACACAAAACCGCCCGCCCACACGGCCGACACACCGCACGTGAAATTACGATCGCACCGCCATGAGCGCGGAAAAACAACAAAAATACCGCCCGCCAGCGCAAACAACGCCGATGAGAATCGACACGGCAGAAGCCATGGCGCCCACGTACCTGCACAGAAACCATCCGCACACAAAACCAATAGCACACAACATGGCCAACAAGTCCACACAGCAAGGCACGCACAAATACACAAGCACAGTACACATCCCGAAAACACCCCCGGACAAACAAAAAATACAAAGGCCAGAACCCCAGACACAACACACCTGAAAACAACAGACCATGAGGACACACCCACATAGGTGAGTACAAAAGCAGCACTCCCACAGACCACAACCCCTTGCTACATTGCAAACCAGAGAGGAGAGGAGAGGACACAGTGACACAGCAAGGACAGCAGCACACCACAGAAACGCACACATCACAACACCACCACCACCACCACCAAACACCGGCACCACAAACCCCCTGCACATTACACAACACACACCGCACCACCACCACAAACACCATGGCACCACAAAGGATGCCCAAGTTCACGCCCATGGAGCTGACGGTCATGGTCGACGAGATCATCAAGGTGTACCCACAAATCTATGGGAACATGGTCCAGCACACACCACTAGCCACCAGAAACAGAATGTGGACCCGGATCGTAGACCAGGTCAATGCAGTCGGGACCCTGCCCAGGAACAGAACCGAGATAAACAAACGTTGGAATGACGTAAAGAGCCTGGTCAAGAAGAAGGAGGGCAAAAACAGAGAGCTGGCTGCCCTCACTGGCGGAGGGAATCCCGCGCTCTTTAAGACCTTCAAAGCGTGGGAGGAGAAGGTGCGAGTCGTAATCCATCCGGAGATCCTCGCCGGATTAGCAGGGGGAGTGGAGGCTGGTAAGTACAAACTAATGTATACCAGCACACCGCTATGTACTCACATGCGCAACTACCATGCCACAGCTCCCAGGGACAAACACCCCCATGTCCAGCACACAATACACAACACATCACACACACATGCAACAGACACTACCACACACAGCCCAAACCGAACAACTGTAAGATGCGTGGGGACATGTGTACACTAAGCCAGCCACGTAACCACCAACAGGTCCCCAAATATGCCAGAAGCGCCACAACGAGCACCCACCACACCCATGTGTCCGCCACAGCTGCACTAACCGACAAGTAACAGGTAAGTGGCAGGAACACAAAGTGCAGTGGGTGGGACGGTGGACAGCCCAAGTACAACACACACCAGGCCCCAGTCCCACAGCACAGCAAGGAGGAGCACTCCCCACACCCATGTGTCAGGCACAGCTGCACCAACCGACAAGTAACAGGTAAGTGGCAGGAACACAAAGTGCAGTGGGTCGGAGGGGGACAGCTGAAGTACAACACACACCAGGCCCCCACTCCCACAGACCAGCAAGGTGGAGCACTCCCCACACCCATGTGTCAGGCACAGCTGCACCAACCGACAAGTAACAGGTAAGTGGCAGGAACACAAAGTGCAGTGGGTCGGAGGGGGACAGCCCAAGTACAACACACACCAGGCCCCAGTCCCACAGCACAGCAAGGAGGAGCATCCCCCACACCCCACACCCACGTGTCAGCCACCGCAGTGCACAACGACAGCCGAAAGGCAGACATCACGGTCCACAGCAATCGGTGTCAGTGGGTGTACAGCCACCCCCACGACCCACTACACCCCCCACCCCCACAGACCTGCAACATGGAGCACCCCCCGCTAAGAGCCATGTGGCATCCAGTACAGTGCACGCACGAACAACTTGCAGGTGGGAAACTGGACAGGGCTGGATTACTGGAGGCATGAGGACCATAACACCACCAACACATGGGACATGTCACGTAGCACACGAACACGCAGCACCGCCCACCGTCACGAACAAGTGAACAATGTGCACACGGACATGAACAGCAGACTCACACCCCACATGACCCATCACAGACATAGCAACACCCAAGGAGCCACGTCTGCATGCACAAGCCACACTGAATATAGTCCCACACGGCAGCCACTGTGCAACTCATCACACACAACCGAAACACCATTGAAGTCCTGTCCATGTAGCCCCTACTGCCTGTAAACCACACACCCCACAACTACGCCTATGTAAGACACACAACACTAGACGCAACAGAGCGGAACAACAGAAATGCACACGAACACCACTGAACCCATCAAACACACAGACACACCATGCACATACAACATACCATCCATCCCATCCGTCAGCCCCAGTCTCATGAAAGGCATGTCATCCGCACAGCTGCCACACATACAGCAGTCACGCTAAGACACATGCCCATGACCAACCATGTGCCAGAAGTCAATTAAGCGCACGACACACTGTGAGCAACAACACACAACATGGGCCACACCCCCCGAGCACTGCAGTGATGCACATGGCACAGGGCAGCACGCACACCAAGGAGATGGGACAACTGCAATACGTTGGCTGGCACACAACTATCACTCACTCATAACGATGCGTCCAATGCCATGTCCAGTAACCACAACAGACAGCAAATATGCAGGGCATGTCAGGCATGCACACACCTCAGACCATGCACTGTCATGCTGCCACAACACATGTCACGTTCGGCACCCATGGCTCACAGCATGAACCCCAAAAGCATATACCCTCCCAAATGCGAATCTGGGGCATGGCCCCCATGTTGCCATATGCGTTCCTAAGCGTTCCATTTGAACCCCAAAAGCATATTCCCTCCCAAATGCGAATCTGGGGCATGGCCTCCATGTTGCCATATGCGTTCCTACGCGTTCCATTTGAACCCCAAAAGCATATTCCCTCCCAAATGCGAATCTGGGGCATGGCCCCCATGTTGCCATATGCGTTCCTAAGCGTTCCATTTGAACCCCAAAAGCATATTCCCTCCCAAATGCGAATCTGGGGCATGGCCCCCATGTTGCCATATGCGTTCCTAAGCGTTCCATTTGAACCCCAAAAGCATATTCCCTCCCAAATGCGAATCTGGGGCATGGCCCCCATGTTGCCATATGCGTTCCTAAGCGTTCCATTTGAACCCCAAAAGCATATTCCATCCCAAATGCGAATCTGGGGCATGGCCCCCATGTTGCCATATGCGTTCCTAAGCGTTCCATTTGAACCCCAAAAGCATATTCCATCCCAAATGCGAATCTGGGGCATGGCCCCCATGTTGCCATATGCGTTCCTAAGCGTTCCATTTGAACCCCAAAAGCATATTCCATCCCAAATGCGAATCTGGGGCATGGCCCCCATGTTGCCATATGCGTTCCTAAGCGTTCCATTTGAACTCCAAAAGCAAAGTACAAACCAGACCCAGGATGGGCCAGGAGCCCGCATACACCAGAGTCACAATGAGTAGGGGCAAAGCAACACACCCATCGGCATGGCCAATCCGTCCCATGCCACATGTGCACAGCACACAGTCCCATTGCCTAGCACACACAACTACAGATGCCACAGCCACACACTCGCCTCCGGGAAACCCATGTACGAGATTGCACGAACTGCCAATGTCAGACGACTAATACATACTTCGCCAGGTGCAACACAATAACAAATCTCATTCTCTCCACAGGTGACGAACTGCTGGACGCTGGGGATGGAGACAGCAGCCAGCACAGCCAGCCTACAAGCCCCCAACGAGGACACACGGATCTGGAGGATCTGTCCACCTCTTCGGACACGGACCACCAAGCTGGCCCATCTGGCGTGGCAGGGCCCAGCCGCTCCCCAGGACCCCTCCTACCCACCAACCCATCATCCAGGGATGCTGAACAGTCCCAGTCCCCTGCTGCCACTGTCGTTGCGGCCACACCCACGGTCATTGCGGCCACTACCACTGCCGCAACCGCCACCATCGCCGCACCGACCACCACCGCCTCCACCACCACCACGTCTTCGCTGGCACCAGCCCCAGCGCAGGTGGTGGCCCGGCCGACTGGATCCACCCTGGGAGCCACAGCGAGGACCGTGGTGAGCAATGTGGCTAGTGGGCAGGCCGGTGGCAGCAGGACTGGTAGGAGGAGCAGGGTCAGGGAAACGCCAGCCTCCCCTGGGAGCCATGCCCTGCCTCAAATGGCCAGAGTCCTTGGGGCCTATGAAGAGGCCCAAGGACAATGGGCCAGGTCTGCTACTGACACGCGGGAGGTGCTGGGGGTGCTGAGGTCCATGGACGCCCATATGGGCCAATTCGTGTCCCGTATGGACCAACTCGTGGACCTCATGGGCCAGCTGGTGGTGGCGGTGGGGTCACAGGCAAGGCCAGCAACACCACCTCTGCCACCACCTGCTAGGGCGCAGGCTCGGGCAGCAGTGTCCACTTCCCCTGCGTCCACAGCCAGTGAGCACACCTCACCCACCACCAGCAGGTCGCCACCACACACCCCCTCCCAAACGTGGAAGGGGCCGTCCGAAGAGGAAACAGATCTCCCGGGAGGACTTCGCACGCTCCAGTCGCAAGTGAGGCAGCCAGCCAGCCTTCCGCCAGCCTTCCTTGACCAGCCACTGCATTGACTTGCTCTACGATCCCACTCCACACAGCCATCTGGATGGCATGTGTGTGTTGGACTATGGACATAGAACCAGTGGGTACACCCTGATCATCACGCAGCCATGACCGACAGCTCATTGTCACTGCACGCACCACTTTTGTCATCACCTTACACACAATCACATGTCACAGTTTGTAATAAATGCACCTTTTTCACTAACTGCTGTTTGTGCCCTGTGTCTTTATTGTACGGAATACAACGGCCACCTTGGGCGGAAAGGCACCTGATGCGTGGCATGGCAATGGAATCCGGAGGGCCTGTAGGGACCTAGGGGTGGGAGACAGAACAGGAGCACATTCAATGAGTGTGTCACACACCCATCACACAGTACATGTCAACAACTACAAGCAATGTACACACATCGCACAGAGCAATAGGGCACAATGCCACAGTCACCAACAGTGGCATACTACCCTGGCCATGGAGCGTTGACACACTGCACGCAGTGAACATACGGCCACCCTGACACAGCACACACACACCTGCATAGATACAGACACATCATCCGTCGTACATGGACACTCACCGTCAAGTGAAGTAGCGGGCGATGAGCTGCTGGCGCACATTCCCAGCTTCCTCCTCTCCGCTGTCCACCTCACTCGAGCTGTCCTGGTCTGCGGGCTGGGGCCCTGGTTGATCTCCGTCATCCACAATGAGGGGGATCTGCTTCCGAATGGCCAGATTGTGCAGCATGCAGCACGCCACCACTATCTGGCACACCTTCTGTGGGGAGTACGCCAGTGCACCCTCGGTGCGGTCCAGGCACCTGAACCTGGACTTGAGGAGGCCAAAGGTACGCTCGACCACACGTCTGGTCCTCCCATGTGCCTCATTGTATCGATCGTCTGCTGGGGTGCGAGGATTCCTCAATGGACTGAGCAGCCATGCCCCATTCGGATACGCAGAGTCACCTGGGTGTGAGGGACACAGAGAACCGTTGCTATTCCAACTGGACAGGGGACAGCATCGCACAACCAGCACGCTACACCACTCCACATACTCACCGACAATACAGCCACGATCCTGTTGCAGATTGGCCATCAGTCGTGGCAAGATGCTGTTGCGCATTATGTGTGCGTCATGGGCCGAGCCTGGAAACTTTGCACACACGTGGGTGATCACCATGTCCGCAAGGCACACCACTTGCACATTCAGGGAGTGCGTGTGCTTCCTGTTGCGGTACAGGTGCTCAGTGGCCTGTGGTGGAACAAGGCCAACATGAGTGCAGTCAATGGCTCCCACGACGTGTGGGATTCTGCCAAGGGCATAGAATGCACCCTTCACTGCCGCCAATTCACGAGCCCTGGGGAATCTGATGTACCTGTTCCGGTACAGCATCATGGCTGCCAGTACATCCCTCAGCACCTTGCTGAACATGGGCTGGGACATCCCTCCTCCACTGCCCACTGTGTGCTGGAATGACCCAGTGGCGAAGAAATGCATGGCGGCCATCACCTTAGCCGTGGGGGTGAGAGCAGTCGGATACACCCTGCGGGGACGGAGATGGGGCTCTAACATGGCACACAGTCGATGCAGAGTTGGCCTGTCCAGCCGAAACTTCCTGATTACCTCTGTATCGTCCATGTCCGCCAGCAATTGGTATGGGCGGTCAATGTTCGGTCTCCGCCTGGGTTAAATGGCAGAGGACACATGTCAAAGCAACACGGCACATAGCAATTTCGCATACACATCACTGACATGACTGAGCAAGCACATGAGCCACAGCCCAGCTGTCAAGCTGGGACGGCACGGCCACAATACACTTACACAGGTCTCCCAACAATGGCAATGGCAAGTGAGACATACCACTGCCATGTGCATGCACATGGGGATCTAGGCCCCAATGACTTGCGGGCGTGCTGATGGGGACTGACTGCATATTCGTCAAGCGGCAACGCCACGGCAACATGAGTGTCTGCTGAGCATGGAACTGCTTCCGAGGCTGGATGAGTATGGCACACGACGACGACGATGTGGGCACGGGCTGAGCGGCCAATACAAGTGGGACCTGTGGCACGAGGGGATATGAGACAGTAGTAGGTGTCAGCACTGCACCCTATGTACAGCACTGTACGGATCACAGCTCCCGAAACATTGACTGGTGTCCACATTGACAGCCCCATGCCAAGACGGCTGTGTGCTTGCAGTCACACGTCACAGGTGAGAGGTTACATTGCACGTGCCAGGTGGCAGACGTACATAGTGGGAGCTGGCATGTGTGTGCATGTGTCTCCTGTTCAGGATCCACCAGATGGGCGCTGACTCTGTACTGACCATTGGACACAGCATGTTCCGTGGAAGGCTTGTGTGTGTGGGATGGTGGCACTGGATGTGCCTCCGTTGGGTGGGGGCCATGCACAGGGCGGGTACGTCGATGATTGCGCATTGTTGGTCACGGTGGGTGCACCAACTAAGATGTGTTGCCCTGTGTTCAATTCCTATGTCCGCATGATGATGGACTGTGGATGTGAGCAGACTACACATTGGTCGATGTGCTGTCTATATGCATGTGCCTTCACATCAGGCACAGCTGCCCCTGCACATGTGACCCCTGCTGGACTCGCTGCTGGGTCTGTGGAGCTGATGCACCTTCTGCGCGTGGGCCGGACAGCTCTCCTCACTTCCCTCATTGCGCATGTCATGTCTTTGCCGCAGGTGACATGGATCATGGAGGGCCCACATGTACGCGTGGGTAGGCTACACATGATTGTTCACTGGTCGCCACCCCCAGTCAGTGTTTCGAATGGGAAGGTTGTCGTGCTGGTGGTATGTTCGATGTGGCGGATGGGCGGGCCTAGGTGCGGGCTTACATTCCGGACATGGGGGGTAGTTGGATTGGCGACTAGTTGCAGTACACACGGGACACGTCTCTTCCTTTCCACATCTGGGTCATCCCTTGTACTAACTGACAGTGATACAGTCATCTTCGCCCCAGCCCTCATGTCCTCCCTCGCCCCCAATATGCATGCTCACCTGCGAGGCTAGCGCTTGCACAGGCAGCCCCAAGCTCGCACCAGAGAGGGCAAGGAGTGTATGTGTGGGTCCAGTTGCACGAGTGGGCTGTCTCAGGGTATGATGTGTGGCGGGACGCCGTCCACCTGCGTGGTGCCCCAAATGGAGACCCGGCCTGCATGGACTATGCATCACAGTCTTCGCCTTCCGGATCCGCCACCTGCGACACCCAGTGGCTGTGGCTGCCCTTGCGGCCAGGCCGCGTCCGTCTGTGGCTGATGGCCCACACATTCACTCTTTGGCGTCTCTGGGGAGGGCTCAGGGGTGGTGGCGCACGCACTTGCACTTAGTCGCAATGGCATGTGGCGTGGTTGGTATGATGGGCAATGGATGGGATGGTGCGAGCCACCTCCCGTGACGTCAGTGCTGCTCGTGCTGTGGTGCGTCCCCTACACTTCCATTTGACTTTTGCCATGCTGGACGTTGAGGTTCTATTGCCTGCGTGATATGACCAGGAGGAGCGCGAGGAGACCTCTCACACACCATGCTCCACTGCCATCCCGTGCCCTGTATCGCCTGTGCGGATTGACTATGTTGGGGTTACACCTAGTCGACTGGGGCTGTGTGTGCCTTGTCAAGGGGCATGGCGGGCGCACAACAGGATCCAGCTTGTCCACAGAGGGTGGGCTGAGGTGCGCCTGGTACCGCTTTGTACGTGTGCCCGGCTGCTGTGCACACACCTGTTCACTCCCCCGACAGGTGTCCTCTCACAATGCCCAGGGAAGCGGTGGTGTACTGTTCATGAGCCCTCCCAACACGGCGTGCTCCAACTTGGCATGTGCGCATCTACCCGTCGCACCCACCCACCTGAGCACTGCGTCCATACGACTTCACACGACACATGTGTGTCTTCCACAGTAGTGCTACTCATTTGCGTTGACATCCAATACCAGTGGACTACATGGTCATGTCACGACTGCCGTGTACTTCACATACTCTCATCCTCTCTCATTCGTACTTGTGAAATGAGTCAGCGGAGACAGTTTTGGTTTCAAACATTATATTGAGTCTTCTGTCCTCTGTGATGCAGTATAGTGGACACTACTGGCAGCGGAATACATGTTGAGGATATACTGAGCATGATTACAAATGGGATAGGGTGTGGGGTTACATCTGCTTGGCCAAGGCTGTGCTAATGTACATTTACGTATAGCTGCGGAGCTGCGGACTTTGACACAGACGGTATACATGTAGCCTACCAGACCGCTTGGCATCATGGGCACAGTCCATCTCAGTTCCATGTGACAGGTTTGCTGCGGTTGTTCCTCATGCACGCGTGCATCTGAGATGACATCAGGGCATGTGCTTGCGTGCATGCAGCGGCGTGCCACTTGTTGTTGCACTGTGGTGGTTACTGGACATGTCACAGTCACTGGGGTCGTGTTGTTGTTGTATGCACTTGTCGTCCATGCAAAGGTCCTGGTATGGGATTCCCGGGGCGGGGGTGGGAGGGGTGCAGCACCCACAGACTCCAGGCGACCTATTCATGTCCACTGAGCGGTGTGTGTGTCCATGGGCGCTGGATCCATGTTGTGTCCTGGTTGTTCGTGCAGTTCCGTCCATGTGGGTGCGATGCACAGAGCCCATGCCACTGCCTCCCACGATGCATGCGGTGTTCCTGGATGTGATGGGGAACAGTGTGCATGTCCCGGTCATATCCGATGTCATGGCGATGTCGTTGATGGTGTGGTTACAGTTGCCGGTCGTTTGGTATGGCTGTTGTGGTGGTGACTGGCCAGTCCGTGCGGAAGCTAAGCATGGGTGCGGGGTTGGACATCATAGGTCACTCGGGGAACCTGCGTTGTGGTCCGACGTATTTACAGGTTGTCAGGTATGCGATGCCGTCCAGCAGGGCTTCCATGTCATTGGTGGTGTACATGTTTGCCAGCCAATGAAGCGGATGGTGGCTGTCAAGATGTTGTTCGTAGGTTGTCCCTTGGAGGACCATGATGGGGCATGCTGGGTGACATTCGATGTAGCTGTTCTCGATGATCCGTTGTGTGGAGGCACAGTGGTTCCATTTCAGTGCGCGTGCGATGTTGGCCACATACGCCATGCCCCCATAGGCAGAGCAGGCCCTGTCGTGTGCGTCCAGAGGGAGGAGTAGTGGTAGCAGGTCCGCCTTCAGACATGCCGGGTTGGAGAGGCATATCTCGACGGGATGCTGGTAGGGACACCTCCGACAGTAGAAGACGGGCATGACGCAGCTGAACAATGTGATGCGGTAAGTCAGTCGGTAACTTACGTTCAGCAGGGACAGGAGATCGCATCCCAATGTATGTATCGTGCTGGTTTGGTACAGCTTGAGCTCTTCGGCGTAGTTGGGTAGGTGTGTTGCGGTTGCCATTTCGCAGCGGTTCGTAGAGGTGGCGTGCTCCGGCTGTGTGTGCAGTCTGCAATGTGCACGCTCCGGGGTTGCTGTGAGCTCTGTGTAGTCGTGGGGAGACAGGACTTGTGTTCTGTTGGCTTGTTTGGAGGACACGGGCCCTCTTCCCACATGCTTCTCAGACAGTTCAAGGTCGGTGCTGTGTGACTCCTTCCAATTAACTTGCATGTGGCCGACATGGGGGAGTGTTTTCTTCTTTCCTCCCCGTCCGTTGTGTGCTTCTGTGATATGCGCTATCTGCCGTGTGGTCGGTCTCCTCGGCATGCCTGTGTTGGTCTATTCTTGGACAATGGCTGTATTCACCGGCTTCTGTCGTAGGGCTGTGGTTTCGGTGTTGGAATGGAAGGTCATTCAGTGCTGTCTGCTCTCCCTTGTGTGGGCGGCAGGCTGCCTTTCCGCTCTGCGTTGGGCCTTGTGTGTGGATGTAATTCTTGGGCCACCTGTTGTCGGTCACCGGGCTCTTTGGTGTTCCGTTTCATGTGTCTTGTTCATATGTGCAGGGTGGTATGGGTTTTTCAGTGTGGTACTGGCGTTCCTCTTCCCGAAGGGGCCCTGCTTCTCCTAGTTGGTGTTGCCGCCGCTGTGTGCTTCGCCATGTTTGTTACACTGGGGTGTGTCCTGCTGTTGCGTGACTTCACTGACATGTGTGCGTCGGTTGTGTGGCGTTGGGTGTTGTCCGTGAATTGGGCGTTGGGGACATGTATGTGGCAGGCCTGTCACGTGTCATGTGCGTTCGGGGTGGGGCTGATGTGTGTGCTGCTTGGTTGTGTCCCTGTGTCTGTGTGCGACGCATGCATGGCGCTGCGGTTGGCCTCTGCGTTGTGCGCATGTGTGGCGGCGTCATCGGCGCTTTGGGGCCGTGACGGGGTGGTTGGTTCCTAGTCCCAGGTGGTGTGTACACATGTGTTCCGCGATGTTAGGATTTGGCCTGTGTGTCATATGTGGATGCAATGGTGGATGTGTAGTGTGCACGCGCTGGTGGGGGTTGTCCGCTTTTTCCGCCCTTGCACTGTGTGCGCTGTTTGCGTGCACTTGTTGTGTGTGTGCCTACCTGCGTCTCCGCGGTACGTTGAGTCCTTGGTGGTGCATCAGCAGAAGCATGGGAAGGGCCTGCAGTGCTGGATTCATGCCCGGGTGCCGCTTCTTCGTTGTCCGTGCTCTGCGTCCGTGTTTCCGCCTCTCTTTCACGTGCGGTGTCTCTTTGCCGTGGGAGCCGTTTGTTTGCGGCATCGTAATTTATGCGCCGGGCGGGACGTGTTTCGTCGGACGGTGTGTGTCAGTTGTGCTGCGCCGCTACGTGTGCGGGCGCACTTTGATGGCGGACGGTGTTGCTGGCTTGCCGGCGGTGTTTGGCCTGCTTTTCGCATCGTAATTGGGCGGGCGTGTGGACTGCTGCGTGCCGGCGGTAACTGGTGGTTTTTGCATCCGCCAGCACGGCGGTAGTGCTTCCGCCCGCCATCGTAATGGGCCCCTAAGTGATTTGCCAAAATCACAGGATGTTCAGCGTCATTGCCGAGACTCGAACCCAGTTCCCAGATTCGAGGTCGACCGCCCTAGCCGTTAGGCCAACTCCTCTCCCCAGTCTCCCCAACTCCTCTCTGTCTTTGTTCCCTTTAATTATCAGTCATGGATCATTCAGGCAGCCCTAGAACACAATTAAAAGTGCTTTCTATTTATATTTGCTGTTCGAAGTATGCACAGACAAGTGCTGAAAATACTGCTTTAGGTGACTGCTTATTTTTGTACCGTCTGGGACATCAAAATAATGAGCTGGCAACCCTAATCATAAGTCTGGAAGTTTGTTGCAGGATCAGCACATTATTTATTACCTCCACCCTCGATCCTTGATTAATGCCATAATAGCAATAGTTTAACTTATATCTGAAACCCTACGCCGACATCAATAACAAGCTGAGTTACTTCAAGTGTCTGGGAATGCACCCTGCATTCAGACAACTCACTCCTCATTCTCGCCCTTCACTTTCCTGCTAACCCTGCACTCACAGTGATCACAATGCACTCACACTGATCACCATTCACTCACATCATTCACCCGCTCACCCTGCACTCACAGTTTTCACTCTGCACTCATAAATACACTTGTGCTGTTCACCCTGTACCTCACCCTGCAGTCACACGAGCACACTACTCACCCTGCACTCATGTGATACTTCACTCACCTGTCTCCCTCACTGCTCAATCTGCAATCTCACTCAAACAAGCCCATCACTAACCATGCATTCATACGTCCCAATCTGCACTTACATCCGCACCCAAATTCATATGGTCACTTCACTCATCTGCAGTCACTCCTCTTACCCTACTCTTACACTGTCGCATCGCTCACGTGGCACTCACATGGGCACTCCTGCCACCCACAAAGCACAGAGGGTTAATGTGCCTGCTACAAAGAACGTGTACCATGCAGATCACAGAACTGAGTGTGAGTAAACTATGAGCAGCGCTATTAAAAAATGAAATGTTTGTCAGAAAGGTGCTATAGAGAGATGAGGTGCATTGTTGGTGAGCGGTAGTGAGGGAATTCATGGAGAAGGAGGTAATGGGGGAGGGGTCGCCAAAAAAGACTGTTGCACAGTGTGCGACCAGTGCTAGGGTCAGCCCTGGCTGGGAGTGTTAGCCCGACCCCCCGAAGTTCGGGTCTAGTTGCTCCCCTGATCACAGCGTCCCTCATGGGCTGCATTTAACATAAATTCTTTCAAAAGGCAAACCATCAGCCCCGCATTTAGAAAAGAAATGCAGCAAGTTTTATATAGTGCGAACTCAACCCAAAAGTATTGGAGCAATTTACATGATTTATTTATTTATTTGTACACATGGGGAAATTAATTGATTTGCGGCGAATCACAGGATGTTAATCTGACCCGATACTCAAAACCCATCTCCTAAGTCGGCAGCTCGAGCATTAAGCCACAACCTCTACCACATGAGCGCAAGCATTTTCAATAATATATACAACTTTATGCAACAAACAACCATTGGCAAAGCCAATATTCCTGGCTTTTTGTAGGTGTAAAGTTACTTGTATTATATATTTGGATGCAATGACAGAAGAAGCAAAATATCAGGCGGGCGGCACACTATGCTAAGCACAGATTTTTTGCTTAATTGCTTTTAAGCCATGCCCTTAATTGCATCGGTCACGCCCCTTTGAGAGACCTCCCCCTAGTTTTTAGCTCGCTAATATGCCTCTTAATGCATGCACTTAGTTCGCCCTCTTCAGTTGGCAGTCTCAACATAGCCAGTACTACACTGTGCCTGCCTTTGCTTCTTACTATGTCCGCCTATACCGTATCTAGTGAACTAAAAAATCCCGGGAGATGTAAAACGGAGGGGTAATAAAGTAAAGCAAAAACTGTGGAAGGACCACCATTTTTAGGTCGAGCTTACTAGACGGCACATGTGTTGTAAGGCATATTGTGGCTTACCAAGAAAGACATAGAGGGGCTTGGAGCCTGCCCATTGCTTACTATTGGTTGACTTTCCTTGTCACTGTCATTTGCCTGCTTCTTATTTGTGTCCCAGTTTGTCAATCTTGCATTAGTCCCTCCCATGGAACATTGCCTCTTTACAGTCTTTTTGATTGGCTGGCATCACTGCTTTCACTGCTTGCTTACGAACCAATACCTTTTTTTGTGTCCAGAACTGTGTTAGAGGGTGTATGTTTTTGAGCAGTCTTCCCGGTGTACGTCTCTCTCCCTGCACTTCCGGTTGCTCTCTTTTGCTTCCCGTGCACCACCTCTCTCATGCTCCAGCCCATGTGTTTCTATCTATTTGTTTTCCCCACAGATGCCCTCCATGTTGCTTTTGCTCTTGCCATCCCTCTGTTTCTTTTGCATCCCCCACGTGTTGCTTTGGCATAAGCCCAATCCTTCCACGTGCTGCTTTATTGTTCGCCCCACCCGTGTTGCTTCAATGTTTCTTTCACTGTACCTCATGTTGCTTCCACTCCCCCCACACATCCACTTAAAAAAAAAAATGTGTGTTTTATTTTATTTTTAGTTACTGATCCAACTCAGCTGAGTAACTAAAAAAAAAGGACCAGCCTCATCATTTTGTAGGCATGCAAATGCATGGTGGCCGCATCTACAAAATGACGCAAGTTTTACCTTTACTGCACAGCATCACAGATGCTGTGTAGCATGACTAAAAACCATTGCAAAACTAATAGATCACAAATATGAGACCTATTGGCTTTTCCAATGCTTGTTGATAGAGCCACCATTCCTGCTACAGTTAGTTTGAGAGCTTTCCATAAAGCTATACTACCCGTTGTTGCTGCTAATGGTTCCCTGACATTTCCATATGGTACATAAGTGATACTGTTGTATATTTTTATACCCAGGTATTTAAATGAGGTGGTTTCCTATCTTACTCCCTTGCTCTATTGATTTTGGTGCTTATTGGGAATATGCTAGATTTCTTCCAGTTTGCTTGGAGTCCAGACACTGCATCAAATTCTCTTATTGCTTTCATGGCTCCTTCTGCTTTATCGTGAAATGGACACCATCTTCTCCACCAGCCAAGTGTCAGTGTCTGACATTAAACTATTGGAATGGTCCGACTAAGCCTTCATCTACTTTAAATGGAATGGAAGGTGGACCATGGCCCCCGTGTGAAGGAAGTGACCCGATTAGGATCACCCAGGCCACTCGCAACCACCTTTCAGCCTTCCACACAAATGAAGAGTCGGTCAGACAGTAGAGAATACAAACCAAAGTTAATTAGTCATACACTCGAGTGGAGTCCAGTCTGACCAGCCTCCTTGGATTGCTGCAGAGGGAATGACCCCCGCCAACATGGTAATACATAATATACATTTCCAGTACCCCTAAGGACACGCCCAAACTGGAATTTTCCAGTTAGTAGCTGGTGAACAAAGGAGACACAGAAGGATGAGCTACAATCCTAAGACCGGGTACATGCTATCTCAGTTTCAAGGTTACTCTGCCCGTGCCCGCCACTCTAAGGGTGGGAGCAGTCCTATCTAACGGGAAAGGTATGTAATGACAAAACAGTCTATTCATTAGTGCAGCAAAGCTCAACCTTGGAGGAATAGAAAAAAATATCGAGACTGCTTTCTGCTGAGGCAAACAGAATGAGACAGAAGTTTAGTTTTGATCATGGTCAAAATGGCGGCTAAATGCAAAATGGTGCCACAAATGCTAGCTTAATTCGTGCAATGCAAGGGGAAATCGACCAAAAGCATTTTCCATTCCAACAGACCCTCCTTTTAGCATTTGCTAACATATTTTGCTACTGTCTAGAAGTAAATAACTCCATATATATCATGAAAACTACGGCTAAAAGTTAATACACGCATTATAAATATTCAAAAATGCCTTCATCTATTGACATCAGGTCATGGATATCCTTCATCATCATAACCGTCGTCTTAGGGTCATGTACTGGAATCTTTTGTTTGGGTGTCAGTGTTTTTACACAGTAAGCACAGCAAGCAGGAAGACAGTGTATGCACAAGCAACAGGTGAAAATTATACCAGCAATTGCAACTAGGAAGATAAGAATCTTCCAACCCCAGGACGCGACTAGACCCCAGAACCATCCTGAGAGAGTCCATGTACCATTTTCTTGGTGAATGTCAGATGCGAGTCGGTGCAACTTCTGGATGGCAGAGTATGCATTAGGGGCGTGGTCTGGGATGTATACACAACAACGACTGCCAATGACGCGACAGGCCCCTCCCCGATCAGCAAGGACGATGTCTAACACCATCCTGTTTTGTAAAGCAACAAGCCTCGTAGCCTGGAGCTCAGCTGTAATATTTGTCAATATTCCAGCTGTGGTATTAATGACCCCTTCTACAACTCTTGTGAGCCGACAAATGTTACGGCTATTGGACATAGGGCCCCAAAAGGGTATAATACCCTTCATGGCATCGGTGAACTGCTGCAGAGTGGTGTCTGTCTGATCTATATCTTATGTGTTAATAACCCTCCTGACTCTGGAGAGGTATGTGCTCCTAAGTTGCAATCGATGGTCCTTATGGTACTTGGACGGTGCTATGTACACTGGGGTAAGAAGGAAAGAAAGATAACAGGTACCTGACCATCCCCTAGGAAGCCAAACATAAGCTTGGCACCCACAAACAAAGTAGACATTATGCGGTGGGAGCAAAGGCGGACTACTAGTCGTACTCAGGATATATGTGTAATTGCAATTACTCTCTCCCACTTTTACCTTCCCTGTTCCCTGGACACAAAACCCAGCTGTGGTGTTATCTACTGACACCGGCATCACCTCATCTTTAGTAATATTGCGCACCTGAAAGAATACTAAAATATTCAGTGGCATTGAACCCCTGGAAATCTAACATTTCATTTCGAAGCCATGTTTCGTTCTTTACCTTCTCATATATATTCATACTGCTGTGCGGGTGGCAAGGAGCACCTGGACTGGCCCCTTCCACCTCGGCTCCAAGGCCTTCTTCCTCTGGAAGTTACACATCAAGATGTAGTCTCCAGGCCGAATGCTATGCCCGGGCCCCTCAGGTGCTGGCGGAAGTGTGTCCTGGATCTGTTGGTGAATAGAACGCAGACTTTTAGTTAACTCATACAAATAATCCATTAACAGAGGATATTCAATCTCGGAAAAGTTCTGAGGACGCGGGACGCCCCAGACATTTGTCGGGCGCCGAAACACGACCTCGTAAGGTGACAATCCTGTTCTAGAATGAGCTGTTGTTCTTGTAGACAAGAGGGCTAATGGTAAAGCATCTGGCCACTGCAACCCTGTGCTCTCCTGAATCTTTGCCAATTTCAGTTTGAGAGTACCATTGCACTTCTCAACCAGACCCGCTGACTGGGGGTGATTCGCAGCATGAAACTTTTGCTTGATGTGGAGTCCCTCGCGAACCAACTGTATGACTCTCGAGTTAAAGTGGCTTCCATTATCACTCCAAATCAAACGGAGCAAGCCAAAGCGAGGAAAGAACTCCTTCATGAGTACCTTTGCAGTCGCTATGGCTGTATTTTCTTTAGTGGGGTAAGCCTCAACCCATTTACTGAATGCGCAAACAACCACTAACAGATATTTCAAATTGTTGACTCGATCCATCTCTATGTAATCTAATTGGAGAACCTCAAAAGGGAAAGTAGGGGGTGCAAAATTGCCAGGTGGTGTAGGGGTACCCTTCCCAGGATTGTGCATCATACACACCATACAATATTTGACCAAATGGGCGGCCGTCTTTGGGATATTGTAATTGTGCCATACAGGATCTAACAATTTACAGATACCTTTTGCACTGATATGAGCTGGCCCGTGCACAATAGTGACTACGGGGAGAACGTATGCATCTGGTAAAATCCTTCTCTGTTTCCCTGACTTATCCGTCCAACACCCTTCCTCATCCAAACGTGCTGTGCTTTCCAGCCATACTGCTAACTCCTCGATCGTTGCCTCGCACTGAATCTCCTTAACATTTGCCAACGTATCCTCGAACATAGTAACCTCGGGCACCCACCTAGCTGGACCTGCTACAAACATCCTTTTCATCTTTGTTCGGGCTGTCTCCTTGGCTGTCTGGTCTGCAAATGCATTCCCTCTACCCACATCATCAGTTATTGCCTTGTGGGCGCTACATTTTATTATCGCTAATTTCTTAGGGAGCGTCAGGGCCGACAAAAGCCTATGTATAAGAGGGCCATTTTGTATCTTCATCCCATGGGATGTGAGAAACCCCCTCTCTGCCCAGAGTCGCCCAAAATTATGGGCCACTCCAAAAGCGTACTGGCTGTCAGTATAAATATTGACAGCCAGTCCCTCACTATACTCGCAAGCTCGGATAAGGGCAACGAGCTCTGCAGCTTGGGCTGACTGGTAGGGAACTTGTGACGTCTCAACTACTGTGTGCAGTGTTGTGATTGCGTATGCAGCTGTTGTAGTGCCATCTGGTAGCTTAAAACAAGAGCCATCGACGTATAGTTCCCCTTGGGGGTCAGATAAGGGAACATCAGTCAGGTCTACCCGTCCCTTCGTCTCTTCCTCCATCCGAAAAATACAATCATGTACATCAATTTCCTCACTCTCAGAAGGGAGGGGTAGCAACGTGGCTGGGTTTAGAGTGGTGCATCTTTTAATCGTGACATGTGGTGCAAAGAGGGCCAATTCATAACTGGTCAGACGTGCACTGGTGAGGTGCTGTGTCTTGTTTTTATTCAAAAGTGTATCCACAGCATGGGGTACCATGACTGTGAGGTCAGTATCAAGTACGAGCCCAGCCTCATAGAGATGGCCACTGCCGCGACCGCTCTTAGACAGCTCGGGAGGGCTCTTGCGACAGGGTCAAGAAGAGCAGAAAAATAAGCACACGGCCGTTGCTTACCTCCAAAGGCCTGTGTTAAGACAGAAAGCGCACAACCGGCCGTCTTGTGTACGTACAGCACGAACGGCCTCATATAATCAGGCGTACCAAGCACAGGTGCAGAGCAAAGCGCAGCTTTTAATTGCTCAAAAGACTGCTGACATTCAGGCGTCCAAGGCAGGGGTTCATGCACATCTTTAGTGGTTAGCGCAAGCAGGGGTTTTGTTAGTAACGAATAATTAGGGATCCATTGGCGACAGTAGGAAGTGATGCCAATAAAAGCGCGCACATCCCTCTGAGTTTTAGGGATAGGCATTTTAACAATGGTGCTGATGCGCTCAGGGGTCAATCTCCTACCCTCCTTCGACAGTAGGTGACCTAAATAGGTGACCTTCTGTCGACAATATTGAAATTTAGAAAGGGACACTTTATGTCCGTGGTGAGCCAAATGCAGCAACAACTTAACAGGCCTGTCTTTGCATCCATTTTCAGTGTCAGAAGCAATGAGAATATCATCCACATACTGAAGCAATACATTACCTGAGGGAAGCGTGAGGGAGTCCAATTGGGCTTTCAATGCTTGGCAATATATACTGGGTCTCTCAGTATAGCCCTGAGGAGCTCGACAGAATCTAAAGCTTCTGCCAGCTAGGGTAAAACCGAACAAGTGCCTGCTATCGGGATGGATCGGGATACTAAAGAATGCATTTTTCAGATCAATAACAGAAAAGAATTTAGCAGAGGAAGGAATCATCGTCAGAAGGGCAGTAATGTCAGGGACCACCGGGAACTGGGGAACCACTATTTTATTAACTTCGCGCAAGTCAATCACAAAACTATAAACATCTTGATGACCATCAGAGGAGCCTGAAGGTACCCTCTTAAGAATGGGAAGAATAGGACACACATTCGCAGTCGTCTCTTCAACAACTCCCGACTCAATCAGGTCCTGTATAATCCGCAACAAAGCTCGCTCCCCTGCTTGTGGTATTTTGTACTGGGGAATAGGAGGCAAAATGGCATTGTCTTTAACTTTAATGAAAACCGGGGGAATTTGCAATAGTCTTACATCCGTGTCACCTGTAGCCCACAACGTGGGCGGCACATCCTTAAATTCAGCATGGAGGGGTGCATCTTTGGAGAGACACTGCTTAGAACTGACTACATTCGGGCCCATCGTCATGTAAACACCTTCCGGAGAACAATAAATTGTAGCATGCAGTTTCTTTCATAAGTCTGAGCCCATTAAATTTTCTCCACAGTTTGATGTTAACAAGAACGGCGAATCCACAGTAAAAGGACCTATAGTCAATGTAAGAGGTTTGGAAATGGGGCTTACAACTGGTACACCAGAAAATCATACTGAAACATTATTATGGCCAGACAGAGCTGCCCCGGGGACCAGTGAACGGGAAATAGAGCTATTCATAGCACCTGCATCCACCAAAAATTCCTTAGCTGAGCCATGCAAATCTGCAGTAACGTAAGGACTGCGTTGATCTACAGGTATCTGAACTGGTCCCTCACCCTGTCCCTGGCTGTCCTAGCTGTAAGACATTCCTGTCACCTTATCCAAATCATAGTCATCGTGGTAGTACTGTTTGCCCCTAGGGTCGTCAAAGTAATTCTGGTCAGTGCAACCCTTCGATGTCCCAACAGCCTGAACCCTGTCCTGGCCACCGTCCCTGCGACCCCGTCCACGAGACCCTTGTCCCCTCGGGACCGCCACCTTTTGCAAAAGCACAGGACACTCACTGCGCCAGTGTCCCTCCTCTTTACAGTACGCACACTGATTTTGCCCTACAGGCGTAGTGTTCCGGCTAGCACGCGGAAGCTGTCGGTCTGGACCACCACGTCCTCTACCATTCCCTCGAGAAGCCTGCTGCAATAACACCTTCGTCTTCAATTCTTTGGGCTTTTTCTCCACTTCTCCTTCTCCTCATTTTCCCTATGTTCATAATACTGTGCCATATTCACTATTACAGATGGGGAGGAGGTAGTCCAAGTGCTCTCCGAAGCCTGCAACCGAGTCACAATCTCAAGAAGCAAGTTCATAACAAATTTGTTAACGAACAATCGGACACCTCCCTCCACCGACAAGTCCTGTCCGCTAAAATCCCAAAACACACCTTCAAATCGAGTGAAAAAATCAGACACACTTTCATCTTTCTTCTGACGACATGCCGTTAACTTGTCCCAATCTACCCTTCTTGGTGGAATAAGAGAATGCATGTAAGTAATAATTCGGCCAGGCAAGGCTAGTATCTCGGCCTTAGGCTTCTCACCAGGCTTCCTCTCCTGGTCCCTTGCTTTAATCTGATCCCAGATACCACCCAATTCTGCAACGTGGTCCTGTGTGTGTACCTGTCTCCAAATATCAACGGGTACCAGTAAACCAAAGAACATTTCAATATCTGCAAGCGTCATCACTGTTGATGAGCTAAAGAATGATGATGGATTAAACCCAGATCAGTTGACTGGGGGTGAGTGCTTGCAATGTTCAACACTCCGTCCATCATCCCCTTTGGTTTTGCTATGTTCGCCCTAAGTTGGCAGGGTATACCCAGACGTGGGTCCCTTGCTCACTTTGCCACTGGATTCAAGATAGCCTGGCTGATGACGGCTGTAAGCCAGAAACCGGTCCCAGGATGCTTGTTTCCGGTCCAGGGAAGACATGGCTTGGCAGTTCGGGCTGGACTGTTCCCATGAGGCACAGGGTCAGACTGATTTGCATATGGCCATGTCTGAACTGGGGTGGCGGAGTGAGCTAAAGAATGATGATGGATTAAACCCAGATCAGTTGACTGGGGGTGAGTGCTTGCAATGTTCAACACTCCGTCCATCATCCCCTTTGGTTTTGCTATGTTCGCCCTAAGTTGGCAGGGTATGCCCAGACGTGGGTCCCTTGCTCACTTTGCCACTGGATTCAAGATAGCCTGGCTGATGACGGCTGTAAGCCTGAAACCGGTCCCAGGATGCTTGTTTCCGGTCCAGGGAAGACATGGCTTGGCAGTTCGGGCTGGACTGTTCCCATGAGGTACAGGGTCAGACTGATTTGCATATGGCCATGTCTGAACTGGGGTGGCGGAGTGAGCTAAAGAATGATGATGGATTAAACCCAGATCAGTTGACTGGGGGTGAGTGCTTGCAATGTGCAACACTCCGTCCATCATCCCCTTTGGTTTTGCTAGCCGAGATGTAGCCAACACGTGTTTCGTCTTGGGTATATCGCCCATCGACTTCCTCAGGGCAATCGTAAATTCAGGAACAGGTCCGCCAGAAACCAGGCAAAGCCTGTAAGTAATCCCATTCAGCATGGGTCTTAGTAAAACTTGTATCCCGGGAAGTACAACAAGATGTATGAGCATATATCTCAATATTAGTTGTGTTCCAGGTAGTAAGTGAAGTGTATAAATATGTATCTGAGTCGCAGGCTCGCAGCTTCCTTCTTCTCGGCGCTCGGAGAGTGTTACTCTTTGCCTGGTTTCTGGCGGACCTGTTCCTGAATTTACGATTGCCCTGAGGAAGTCGATGGGCGATATACCCAAGACGAAACACATGTTGGCTACATCTCAGCTACACCAGCTACGCCTATTTGTTGACATGAGCCATCTGTAAAATATCTATGGCCTTGAACAGGATGAGAAAATAAAAAAGAATACTAAAATATTCAGTGGCATACTTTCTTGGACTGACTTCTTGACGATATAACTTTGTTTCTTTGCTCGGGAACAGGATTTATCTTTGCAAACAGAATGAGACAGAAGTTTAGTTTCGATCATGGTACAAAATGGCGGCTAAATGCAAAATGGTGCCGCAAATGCTAACTTAAATCGTACAATGCAAGGGGAAATCGACCAAAAGCATTTTCCATTCCAACACATGAACGCCAGGTGCATCCCTCTATATCTCGCAGAAACTGGGCCACAGTCTCGCCCCGGAGTTCAGCCTCGCCCTGAGTGAGCACTCCCTTCACATGAGTGGGGACATTGAGTCTGACGCTCTAGCGGTCAATGTCTGTCTCACACAGGCAGCCGACACTATTGCACCTATCAAACTAAAAGAAGCCTCTCCTGCAGTCAAACAACAGTCTGCTCCTTGGTTTAATGAGGAGCTCAAAGTACTGCGAAAACACTGCAAGAAGCTTGAAAGAAGTTGGAAGCTGCAGTACCTCCATAAGAACAAGCTAATATACAAAAAAGCCCTTAACTCATACCATCAAACTATCAGGAAAGCACAATCCAACTTTGTTCAGCCCAGAAATAATCTCTTCCCATAACAAACCGGATGAGATATTTAAAATAGTTATAAATTTACCCACCCAGACGTACTGCGTCAGCCATTAACTCCCCTCTTAAGTTGTGCACCCAACTTTCAAATTTCTTTGACTTCAAAATTAAATCTACTGTAGACTCCTTACACTCCACGAATCTGGACCCCAAGGTTATTAGAGGCCCCTTGACTTTGCAGGAGGTGCCATACTCCCCCTTGGTCACTGTCTGTAGGAGTTCGCTGCCATCTCTCTGGAGGATTCCACTCTCACCCTCAGAGCATGTAAATCTGGGTCCCCAGATGACCCTTGCACCCCCCTGCGCTCCTGCTGCCAATAGTGCCCTAATTAATTCCCCCCTAAATCAGCTATTAAATCTGTCCATTTGATAGGCCAAACTCCCTAATGGTTGCTGACAGGCCAAACTCATTCCCCTCCTAAAATAGCTGTCAGCAGATAAATCCAACCTCTCTAACTTTCGACCAATATCTCTGCTGCCGGCATTTGCCAAAGTACTAGAGAAGCTGGTTAATAAGAAGCTCCCCGCTTTTCTAGAGCAAAATAAACTGCTACACCCTTCTCAGTCGGGCTTCCGCCCGGGCATCAGTACTGAGACCACTCTGTTGGAGGTGGCAGACACTATTAAGCTAGCAGTGGATCAGGGGAAGCAGGTGGCCTTGATTCTCCTGGATCTATCCGTGGCTTTCGACACGGTCTCACACACCACACTTCTTCACCATCTCGGTGATGTAGGTGTTACCGGCCATGCATTGGCTTGGCTCCGCTCTTTTCTGACAGGGAGATCTGAATCTGTATGGATGGCCCTTCTACCTCAGAACCCAAATCTCTGGGCTTTGGGGTTCCCAAAGGGTCAGTATGGAGCCCTACATTGTTCAATGTGTATATGGCCCCACCGGCAACGCTGGTAGAATCTTAGGGTGTATACATTGTCTTGTACGTCGATGACATGCAATTGCTCTTCTCTCTGGATAAAAGCACCCCCAATGCATTGAGCAATTTTAAGGCATGCTTCTTGGCAGTGTTCCTATGGATGCGAAATAGCTGCCTACATTGCAATGCCAGCAAAACAGAAATCTTACTCTCTGAGATCCCCCTGCACAGTTGGGGCTGGTGGGGGAGGGACATCTAGCCAAATAATGTCCATCCCCCACCAGCCCCAGCAACAGTGGCTCGTAATCGGGGGGTAAAATGTGATAACTCTGCCTCTTTCGCCCCTCAGTTAGCCGGAGTCATAGGCTCCTGTTTTGGTCTATTAAAGATACTGTAAAAGTTTATTTATCTTCTCCCTCTACTGCAGCAGAAAACAGTGATTCAGGCACTGATCATCTCAAGGATTGCCTATGCCAATTCACTCTACTGGGGTTTACCAGCCTATCTCCTGAAGAATCTACAGCTGGTTCAGAATGCCACTGCATGGCTTATGTTGCAACTCTCTAGAAGAGTCCACATCCAAACCCACCTGAAGGACCTACACTGGCTTCCCATCAAGGCATGGGTAAGTTTTAAAGGATTGGTATTAATACACAGAGCTTTTTATCACACTGGCCCTCATCACCTATCCAATAGATTTATTCGCTACTGCCCGGTTAGGTCACTCTGGTCTTCCAGTTCCCTGTTGGTGGTGATTCCTCATTAAAGAAGGAAAAAATGGGGTGGAGGCTCCTATTCATACCTCACTGCAAGCGATTGGAATGGTTTCCTGCAACAGCTCTGGGCCACAGAGGATAACCAGGCCTTTAAGCGACTTCTTAAAACTTGGCTCTTTGGGTCCATCGTCTAAACTACTAGTCAGAACAGGCTTTAGCTCTACAGCCAGCGCCGGGACACTCACTGAGTAGTTGTTGTGCTCTACAAATGCCCCAATCATAATAATATAATTGGTGAACAGCAACGTATCATCCACCTATAGAGATGCAGCATGCTCCAGGCGGCCAATTGTCACCCCTTTCTGCCCCCTCTGCGTCTTCATACACATGCGAACAGGTCTATGGCATTGCAAAAATAAGTAGAGACAGGGAATCCTGTCTCATCCCTCTTTCAATGACACTAGAGGCTGAAATAACCTGTCCAGTTCGTATTCTTCAAGACAACAAAAAAGGTTTTCCAACTTAACTTATCCAATGCTTTTTCTATGGAAATGGCCCATACTACTGCCCTTAGAGGTTGGGTCGCAGCTTCTTCCAACACCTTGACCAGGTGTCTGACATTCATTGCCGTGTTGCAGTCTGGGATAAACCCACATTGATCCGCATGTATTACCTTGGGGACCCAATATTTTGTAATCGGAATTAAGTTTCAATAGGGGCTTGTATGCGGCTACCTTTAACAGGTCATAACTTGATTTTGGTATGGTTCCTACTACTGATTCTTGTGTTGTTAGTGGGAAGGTGCTCTCTCACAGCTCCACATTATACATCTGTGCTAGTCTCAGTGCCAACAACACAATGCCGGACTGGCGATACCGGGCATCGGGCATTTCCCCGGGAGGCTGGAAGGGTGGGTGGCTGGTTTTGTAAGTAGGGGGATGGTTTTGTAGCAGTGCAGCAGTTTTAAAAGCACTGCAAAACTCCTTGTATATTCAGCAGTTTTCGGGCAATAATAAAAGTGTCATATTAACTCTGGTGGTTAATGTACCTGCTGGAGAGAGATGGGAGTTTTGTCTAGTGGCAGTTTTGACTCGTCTAATGTAGTGCAGAGGAGCAATATTTTATGGGCTTAGTTCAGTGGGTTACTGCTTTTGTCACAGTGATTCTTTTGTTACTGTGCAATTCATAAGTTACAATTGTAATCTAGCACAGTGAGCTATGAAGTGCCATCAAAGAGCTGCATGTAAGCTGCATGGTACAGGTTAGAAAGTTATATTTTTTTCCACTCTTTCATTCTTGTGATGTTGCTAAAAAAGGTTTGTTTGGGTAGAAGTAATTTCTTATTCTTAAAGGTAACCCTAACCACTGTGCTATGTTCTTTTTTTTTTAGTTTTGAAAAGCGTAAAGTTTATTGAAGAAAAAGGGAAAGGGTAAAAGAAGGGGAAGTGGAATAAAAATACATACAAATTATATTTCTGAAAACTATAAAAATACATAGATAAGAGGTCTTCTTACCAATATAAAGAAGATAAATAACAATATAATACAAATCTGGTCAATTACCTAAAATGCAAAAACAGAATGCAAAATATCTATACAAACAATATTAAATGTAAAGACAGATCAGAATGTCAAGGAGGCTTCGACACCTCTTGTTCCGAGATTTTGCGTACAGAGGAAAGTTTAGCATGACAATCAATAAAACTCGTAACTGGGGACCATATAAGCGAACGTTTGAGAGCTAAGGAAATTGGGAATACATAAACTGTATCCAGTCTGTGGTTATAACACACGGCATACCACCAAGCCTGGAAGGACAGGTCAGACAAATTTTTCCAGTGTTTGGTAATCTGCTGAAATGCTACTCCCAGAAGTAAATCCAAAACCTGCAAATGCAAAGGACAGCTCGACCAATCTTCAGAAAGAGAGCCCAAAAAAATATTGACAAACGAAAAAGGGACTGTAGGATGAAAAATTTGGGTAATTTGTTTCCAAACACTCTTCCAGAAGTCCTGGACAAATGGACAGGAAAAAAGCAAATGTTTTAAATCAGCGTTCGTGGATGAGCATGACCAACAAGTGTCGGGGAGTTCAGCATTAATCTTGTGCAGAAATGAAGGGGAAAGGAGTTACCTATTATATATGAAGAAAAGTGTCTGAGTGGTGTTAGCTGCTCTGGATGTTTTCCTAATTTTAAGCCAAATGTTGTTCCATACTTGAACGGACCAATCAACCTGAAGGTCCCGTTCCCAGTCTAATTCCACTTTGGTTTTGTCTCTAAAAGGGGTCAATTTACGTAGGTAGGTATAAATTGCTGAAGCTTTGGGTCCTGAAGTCAAAAATGATTGAGAGGTAATAGAAGTAGTGTTCGATTGACTTAAGGATGGGACGGATTTCTGAACAGCTAAAGTCAAAGCTTGCTGTAGCAAAAGATACTTATTAAAAAATGAAGTAGGAAAGTGAAATATAATTTTAGCTTGAGAAAAAGTTATAATTTTATCATTCTGAAATAGCTGATGAACCCAAATGAGGCCCTTTTGTCTCCATGACTTCCAATAGATGGGTTTGTCTTTAATCGTTATGCGATGATTATGCCAAACGGAGGATTGAAGAAGTGAATTCATAGTGGAAGAGCTGTCCAATAAAAGTGAATCTAATAGTCTATGTGTGTGTTTAACAATGGGGGTGGATAACTTCTGAGGTTTCCGGGTGAATGAAAGGTATTCTAGAAAGGAAAAAGAGGCGATATATGACTGTTCAAGCGTCACCCAAAGGGGGGAATCTGACGAGGGAGTGGTAAGCCAATGGGATGATTGACGTAAGTTAAAAGCTTTATGATAAGTAGGAAAATCGGGAAAGTTAACCCCACCTTCTGTTTTAGGGCGAGTAAGCTTTGCTAATGACATACGTGCTTTCTTCTTATTCCAGAGAAAAGACGACAACAGAGAGTTCATCTTTTTGAAATACTTTTGGGGTATGGTAACTGGAATGTTAGATACTGTAAACAAGATGATCGGGGATAGCATCATCTTTATGGTATCCAGCCTCCCCCACCAGGATAGGTACAGGGGATGCTATCTGTCAATAAGGGAAGAAATCTTTGAACAGCATTTGTCCAAGTTGATGGAGACTGATGAGTGAATAGAAGAAGAGAAATATATTCCTAAGTACTTTATATGGTTAGTATTCCAATTGAAGTTGGTGATTTTAAAGTCCTCTTTAACAGTGAATTTAGTTAAAGGTAAGATTTCGCATTTGTCATTGTTTAATTTATAGCCAGATACGGAAGAATAGGTCTCAGTCTCAGATAGAAAAGCGGGTAGAGAAGAGATGGGATTAGACAGGAACAATAGTATGTCGTCTGCATATGCTGCCAGTTTAACATGCGTGTTGCCATAATTGAAACCCTGCAAATCTAAATTTTGACGAGGTTTACACAGAAAAGGTTCTAAAGCTAAATTAAACAGAAAGGGAGATAAAGGACAACCTTGTCGGACACCTCTGCCCAAATTAAAATACGAAGAAGTAAGGCCATTAACGAATATAGCTGCTTTAGAATTTGAGTATAAGAAAGAAATTAAAGTGTTGATTTTAGGACCAAAGCTAAACCATTTGAGTGTTGAAAAAATGAATGGCCAATAGACTCTGTCAAAGACTTTTTCCGCATCCAAAGCAATGGCAGCTAAAGATTCGGAAGAGTGAGAGGATTTCGAGAGAATATCGAAGAACAGGCGCGTATTATCAGTAAGAAAATGGCCTTTCACAAAGCCTGATTGCTCTTTACCTAGAAGATCCGGAAGGAAGGATTCTAATTGTAGGGCCAAGGATTTTGAGAAAATTTTATAATCGATGTTTACCAATGAAATCGGTCTATAGTTTGTACAAAAGCAGGGGTCCTTATTATGCTTGGGAATGAGGCAAATTAGGGCTTCTAAAAAGGAACCTGAAGCACTACCTGTTTGTAAGAAAGAGGTCAAAAGTGTGTGTAGCTCAGGGAGAAGAAGTTGGGAAAAATGCGAAAAAAATTCGACAGTGAGTCCATCAGGACCGGGGGCTTTATCCTTCTTGAGAGTGCGCAAAGCATTGTATAATTCTGTCGTTGAAACGTCCAGCTCTAATGATTCAAAATCTAAATTAATATCAGGGGGTTTAGTAATGGAAGAAAGATAGTCTATGATGGATTCGTCCGTAGGGTTGGTTTCTGGTGTATACAAAGATTTATAAAACGTATGACATTCTTGTAAAATTTCTGAGTCTTTAAACTTGGGCATCTGCTGATCATCAAGGATTGAATCAATATTAAAAAAAAATTTTTTAACTTCGAGATAATTGGCCAATAATTTGCCTGATTTGTTGTTACCGCCATAGAACTTTGCACTAGACTTAAGTAAATACAAGGAAGCGTTATCGGTAGACTCTTTATTAAATTGAAGTTTGGCAGCTATTAGATCTTTTAAACAATCCTTTGATTTAGAGGTGTAATAGGTATGTTCCAGAGATTTTATCTTAACAAAGATATCCGTGGCGGATTTTCGGGCAATATGACTTTTTTTGGAGATATAGTTAATGATAAAATCTCGTGCAGCCGGCTTGAAGGCGTCTCATATGACAGAAAAATGAAGGGTATCTGATTCGTTAAACGAGAAATATTCATTAAAAAAAGAAGTAAAGGAAGAAGTAAAGACAGGATCGAGTAGTAGTGAATTATTTAAACGCCAGCGTCTAGGGGCAGAAGATTTATGGAGAATGTCTAGGGAAACGGAAACTGGGGCATGATCAGAGATCAAGATAGAGCCAATATCTGAAGAACTTAGGGATTGAGAAAGGTCATGAGAAATGAAAATATGATCGATGCGTGATTGTGTATGGTGTACTGGAGAGAAGAAAGTGTATTCCCTCAAGGTGGGATTGCACAGTCTCCAAGCGTCAACTAAATGTCTTTGCTGAAAAGAGTGTAGAAATGATTTGTGAGGTTTGGAGGATATAAAAGAGGACGTGGAGTTACGATCTATGAAGGGCTCGATGACTTGGTTACAATCACCAGCTAAAATCAGGTTATCATGAGGGAGTTGCATTAGTTTTTCTGCAAGATGGGACCAAAAAAGGCAGTCACCTGTAGTCGGAGCATATACATTAAATAAAGTGAGAGGAGTCTTCCCAATCAATAAGTCCGTAAGTAACCAGCGACCAATATCGTCGGTCTCCTGAGAAACAAGTTTAACATGGAGAGATCTGTGACATAGTGTGATAACGCCATTAGGCTTGCCATCACCTGGAGAAAAGAAAACATCTCCAACCCAGTCTTTCTTTAATTTCAAGGATTCGGATTCAGTGAGGTGTGTTTCCTGAATCATGGCTATATCGGCATTCAGTTTAGACAAATGTGATAATACACGTTGCCTTTTAATCGGTGAGTGTAAACCTCGGACATTCCAAGTAACAACATTTAATGACATCTAAAAATCATTAAGAGAACAAGCAAAATAAGACCAGATATAACAGTAACCTTGATAAAAAATAACCATAAAAGCATATAAATGAAAAAAGGTATAGTAACATTTGAAGAAAGAACCATGTAAGTAAACAAGGAATTAACTTTAGAAAAAACAATGTGAATGAAACCAAATCCAGTATAAGCTGGAAAAATGAAGGGAAGTATCAGAGATGAGAAGTTAGAAAAAGAATAAGAAAAAAAGAGAGAAGAAAGGAGAGGGTAAAAAGCAGAGGACGAAGAAAAAGGGGAAGAGGTTATCCGTAAAACTGAGGTAACAGCAGTTAAGAAAAACGAGGAGATAAAAATTGAAAGATAAAACTCTTTAGTTCGAGGAGTAACAGAGGAAATGGGAAAAGAAGATGATGCAGAAGAGAAATACAAAAAGTACCGGATAGAAAAATGAGATAGCAAAAAAGCAAAGAAATGATGTAGGATGAGAGGAGAGAAAACATGAGAGAGAAGAAGTAGAAAAACAAAAAGAGAAAAACACATACCTATATAAATCCAAAAATGGGGGAGGGTGAAACCACATGGAAGGGCGGCACATCCAGATCTCACGAAGGGAGGCACAGATATGACTGGAGATTACAGGGTGCGAGAGAACAAGATGAACACACAACGGGGGTATCTATAAGGAAGAAATACAGTTAAAATATAAACTTAACATCATAAGGGTTATACTAAAATCAGAAAAAACGAGAGCAAAAAATAGCTGAAATACTCTAGAGCAGAAAAGGGAAACATGTTATCCAACAATGCAAGAAATCAAGAGTACAACAATAAAAATCAAATTAGTATAATCAGCCATAGTGAGAGGAGGAGGCACTAGACGTATCCATACTATCAGTTTTACAAAAGTTGAGAAAACTTCTTAATTTGAGGGGATCTTCATATGTAGTTGTTTTGTTCTTGAATGTGACCTTGAAAAGGCAAGGGTGAAAGAGACCATATCTAGCACCAAGGTCACGAAGCTCCGGTCTCATCTTTAGAAAATCTCTACGTCGGTCAGCAGTACTCTTAGCATAGTCCTGTGAGAAAAACAGCGTGTTACCCAACCATGAGATACGTGATGATTTTTTAGAGGCTGATAAGACTTTGAGTAGGTCTGTATACTCCAAAAAATACAAAATGACTCCTCTTGGACGAGTTGAAGTAGAAATATCAGCATGCTGACGGCCCAATCTGTGTGCACGTTGAATATTTAGAACTGGTTCTGCAGGTAGACCCAACACCTTAGGCAAAAAAGACTTGAAGAAGGAGAGAGGGTCCGCACCCTCCGTGTTCTCTGGCAGGCCATAAATGCGTAAGTTGTTCCTACGATTTCTATTTTCTAAATCTTCGACATGTTTCTGTAAAAGAGATACTTGTGATTGAAGGGCATGTACTTTAGATTCAGTCATATGAAAAGAAGAGACATTCTGCTCCACTGCAATGAGCCTTTCATCAAGTTGGGACCATCTATCAGTCAAAAATTGAAGTTTTGAATTCGTCTCTTCCATAAAAGGTTTCAAGGCCCGTATTTCCTCCAAAAGTAAGTCCAGAGAGGCAGGTGGAGGTGATTTTGCCGGAGATGGAGGATCCTTTTTGAGCCGTTTAGGGTTAGCTTTGACTGAATTAGCCAGTGTGGGTACCATCGACTGCGACTGTGAGGGTGCGCCAGACTTAATTGAAGATGCCGAGGTAGACTCCATCATGGCGAACTTTGTAAAAATCGTAGAATTTTTGATAAGTTTGTTAGACGGAGATGAAGAAGAGGAGAGTCTCCGCAGTCTCCCCATAAATTGAGCAAGAAAAAGTCCAAGAAAAATATAAAACAGTCGATGGCACAAAGAAAGGCAATTGTTATATGCGATGGCCAAACAGCAACAGGAAGTCAAAAGTTATTGATGTACTTAAGAACAAACAAGTGGTATGACACAGGGGTCAGATATACATAGGATAAAGATGGCACTTGTTGATGAAAATGACGAACCTCAGCACACAGGAACACTTTAAGGGATAAAGAAAAGCAAGTTAGTCAGCATGCATGACATCAACACTTCAAAAATAGCCAATGTTGCGACCGTAAGTGTGAGGTGGGAACAGCGGTCTGTTCAAAAAATACATAAGCGTCCCAACATCAGCGGTAATATGATAGTGAACTTAAAGTCCAGCCATAAAAATTTCAAGAGGCAGGAACTAGCATAGCAAATGGGGTTCAAAATCTCGATATGTTGAAAATATGCACTGTTGTGGAGGAATAAAGCTTCATTGGAAGAAGAATAGTGCTGCATGAGAAAAAATGTCAGAATAAAGCAGCTTGCGTAAGCATACTGACTGAGGCGTGAACAACGTTGCGACCGCTTCTGTGAAGAAAGAAAGACGGTCGATATAAAAGGAATTGAACGAAGCTACATTAGCATTAAGGTATCCAGTATAAATACCGTTTAATTGTAAAATGCTAGTAGCCAGGAAATAACCAACTGGATACTGTCCAAAGCGGTAATGTGCTAAATACGCGTACCGCTGTAACTTGAGAGGGCGAAGCGCTTCAGCGCGCGAATCCTCAAAATGGCGGCCCGCGACTGTGGTGACAGCAGGAGCAGAAAAATACCTTTTAAAGGTGATGCTGGCGTAGCGTCTTCACAGCCAGTATATCGGCGAGAGTATCCAGAAGTGGTGGCTGTATTTCAGGTAGGCGACGATTCGTGTAGCTCGCACATATCGGGCAATTACGGTGCCGCACTGCCGGAGCTCACGGAGTGTCCGCCATCTTCCGTGGGTGGCAAGCCACGCCCCCCACCACTGTGCTATGTTCTGAATCCTGAGTTTGTGCTTCTCCAGACCAAGCACTAAATTAACACTATTAAAAAGTGTCTACCAGTATGGATGGCATGTGGATCCTACACCTTGTAGTCCCCTTTGCTTTATGTAATATTTTCTATACACTGATTTACACATTGACTCTGTATGTGTGTGTGATGTAAAATGCTCCGACACCCGACACTTATATGAGAGGTGCTATAAAACAAATAAAATACATGTGAGAGAGGGGCTATGGAGAGAGGCGAGGCACTGTTGGGGGTGATAGTGAGGGAATCATTGAAGAGCCCCAATAAAGATTGTCGTATCCTGGTGCACAGTAAGGTCATCATTCACTATGCTTTAAAGCTAATACAATTGAATATATATGGACAAATGTGTTGTAGAATGCACCATTTTCCCAAACTTTTCTTGATGGGAGACCCCCCTCCCGAAAGCCACCCTTTATCAGGCTCGCTCGCTGCACTCGCTAAGCACCGTATGGAGGCTGGTCTGACAAACTTTGCCAGGGCTGCTTTGGGTTGCCAGTCCGGCCCTGCAAGAACATATGAATGTGGTGTAGAATTCTGATGGGAGGCCATCTCAGCCCGTTGACTTTCAACTGTTCATTCCTTTTATTGCGCCTTAGATTTACATTTCTGATATCTCGGCCCCCAATTCTTCTGCTACTTCTGGTGGTACTGTTTCCATTTCCACTCTTCCTATGTATTCTTCTTTCTCCCCGTCTGGCACCCCATCATTACATTTTATTTATATATTTTTATTTATTTGGGTTTTATATAGGGCTGGCTAGACCCGAGGGTATCAGAGAGCTTAACAGGTTGTGAGAGTAAGTTTACAAGAGGTATAAGATATAAGGTACGCTTTGTACAGTTGTTTATATTAGTCTATTAGTACTATGCAAATATGTTATTTATGTCAGTCTGAGAGTATACCTCAACCTCCCTCTTTCTGTACTCCCATTATGAGGGCCACAGTCATGTCTCATTTCCACAACCAGATCAACCGACAGCCTGCATTGTGCCCCTTAATGGTTCCAGTGCAGTGTGTTTTGTAATGATAACATCAAAGTCTTTCAATGTGCTGCACTAGTTTTTCTGTCTGTTTTAGTAGCTAATCTGAGGACTACAAGTTATTTTCTCAAGAATGGGGATTATCACACATACCAGGGAATCCCATATCCAATTCTGAATGTTTTTCTCCTTTCGGTGGGGTTGGGGTGACTAACGGGCCCAAATCTGTACACAATTGCCACCTGCTTGAAGCAGGTGCTAAATGTTTGCAAGGCTGTTGTCAGGGCTGTGGTGTGGGACGTGAGTGTGCAGGGGGACACAGTACGTGAGTGGAAAACATTTGGTGCTCCAGTCATGATATATTTATTGGGCGGGCAGGGTCTAAGACCAACAACACCTGCAACTCTGTTCTAAATCCAGGCTTGCAGATAATTCTGGGCTTGGACTCACTCTGGGTCTTATTATGAGTTTAGGTGTTATTATTAGCACATGATAAATAACGATACCACAGGGTACGTTATTTATCATGAGTGATGAATAACACCAGTGGCGGCTGCTCCTGATGCGACTAGGTAGGGCGGCGACATAAATACATTTGAAAATATTTATATAAAAAACAAATACAACTTACCTGATGCTGCGTCCGCTCCGTCTTCCTCCTCTCCTGATCCTCAACTGGCGCACACTGCGCAGGCTCCCAGGTGCCAATACCATTGCTCCTCTCATGCTGGGAATACCATTCCCAGCATTAGAGCAGCGCTTGGATTGGTCTGAGTGGCCTGCCTTGCCGTTCAGACAGTGCCTGGGAGCCAGTGGCTTTTCTCCACCCCGCTGTACAACACAGCTGGGTGGAGTAATGCTAAGTGCGCATGTCGGTTTGGCCAGCCTAAAACGGCCAGCCAAACCGTCATGCACACTTAGGGCCCGATTACGATGCCGTAGGAAACGGCTCTGACCCTCGGTCGGAGCCGTTCCTATGGCATCGTAATTGGCTTTTCGGATTCCTTTCCGACCGACCCATTTTGAATGGCCTCCAATGGGCCTATGGCATCGTAATTGGCTTTTCGGATTCCTTTCCGACCGACCCATTTTGAATGGCCTCCAATGGGCTCGGAGAGCCTGTCTGCCATTCGGAAACCATCCAGTAATCCCTAGGGCGTCTCTTTCCGCCCGAGGGATTACGATGGCAGATTCCAACAGCCTTTCTGTGCTGGCCTTTCCGACACAGAAAGGCTGTGGGAATCCGACTTTGGGGGCCCCCAGCAGGGCTCCCTGGGTGCAAGGCCTCCAGATGGCGGCCTAAGGGGCACCATGGTGCCCCCCTGTTGATCCCTGCACCAGGTGGCAGGTACCTTGACGTGCCTGCCACCGGGTGCAGGAATGAACTGCACCTCAGCTCTTTACAATGAGAGCATGTATTCCGGTCGGAATGCATGTTCCCATTGTAAAGAATAGGAATGCGACTGAACAGTGTTCGGTCGCATCCAAATTGCTGGGTTGGGAACGATGACAGAAGGTCGTTCGAAGCCAGTTCCCAAACGATGTCGGACGGACTCAGGTCCGACATCGTAATCGGGCCCTTAGTAGTGAACACAACTCCTCCTCCTGAAGCTCAGGAGAATGACCCGACCCCGCCCCGCGACTTGGCTACCCAGCAGAGGCAACCGTGAAAAAGAAAATGACAATAAAATTATTTTAGTATCATTTTCTTTTTTTCACTGTTGCCTCTGCTGGGAAGCAGCAGTTGGGCGACGCTCCTCGCCATAGCAGGGTAGCCGCCCGCATGTTACAGTAAATATAGCACAAATTTCCAATTCGCGGTATTTAATGCATCTGATAAGTATCAGATGGATAAATCCGGCTAAACTTGTAATTCCGACCCTTGTTCAAACAGGTTTGCGCAGGGGTCGCACTTAACCGGCCCATAGTAATCAGGCCCTCTGAATGTTAAAATGGCCCGGAGTGGTATCTGCCTTGACAATTTCCCACTCCCTCATATATCGCTCCGGGGCACACTTATGTTCAAAATTAAACATACAGAAATATAACATACACATTTAATATTTTCTTCACCTACCTCCGTTTTTGGAATCATTTAACACAACTTGCCTAAAGGAGGAGCTTTCAAATATCCTGTTAGCAATCAAACATGGCGTCAACCTCAGATTTCATTTATTTCCCATGCAGACAATGGGACAGGGGTTAGTTTGTGCACAGTCATGACTGGGCAATAAATACGTTGCGTGAATAACAGGCATCAGCAGAAGCGGCTGTCTGTTGTCGTTAGTGCAGTATCCCTGCCAGTTCACATGACTTGATGTCTCTGTACAGAAATAGCTGGACGCCGGCAGAGCGCCGGACCGCTCATGCCTTTGATTATGCTAAAATAGCAAGCACTGTGCTTGTTGTCTTTTTGTAGTATATTAGGAATGGTGCATTATCTGGTGATACCAATTACCATTTTGTAGATGTATTTTTAAAAATGGCTTTTTTGCCAACCTATTATTTTTCTACAGTGTAATTCGCAAAACAAGACTTTCACAGCAAAACTCATAGCTCGACTTTTTTATGTTTGGTTGATAACATGATTTGCAGTGAGGGGTAAAAATAAAATTAAATGCAGAAGCACAACGATTTTTTTTTTTTTTTTTTTTACAAATTATGCAGTTAAAGGCATCATTTAGAAAAAACATCTCTTGAGTAGTATAAGGTGCACAAATATTTGTCCGAGCTAATTTGCATTGGTAAAATATGCGCCCTCTAACAGAGTGCAAAAATAGGTGCGAGGAATCTCCCTGCTCTGCATGTTTCTAATAGTGTTTTTCGTTTAAAGGCGCCTGCCTGTTTCAATGGCGTACAGTGTAGTGTGGTTTAGAGGGTGACAGGACCAACATATAAATCCACACACATCAGCTCCTAAACCTTCCCGTGGAGTACCGCTTTATTTCATGTAAAGAGCCTTCAGCCCTAAACCCTTCAACGAGGGCCATCTCCAGTTCCATTTTAAGGTCCAATAAAGCAGCGGTGTTTCACCAGGATGTGTCCCCCTAGTGGGGTGTGACTCTAAACTCTGGCCAAGAGGAGCGCTTAGCTTGTCCTCGGGTACCAGAGGCAAATATCACCGGGAAAATAGTGCTGTGAGTCTGTTAAACTAAACGAAACGGCCTTGAGCCACTCTGCAATGGTACATCAGTAACATATTTTATCAGTGATGTGCTGGCTGGGAAGTCATGTCAAAAAGGAACCCTTCCAAATAACTCTCAACGCTTCACCCCTTCCTTTGTAATACAGGATCATACTTTGGACTCTTTTTAGTGGCAGGCCTGCCAGTATGTTATTAGCAGTCATGTATTTGAATGCTCACTTTGCCACTGGATTCAAGCTAGCCTGGCTGATGAGGGGTGTTACCACGAAACCGGTCCCAGGATGCTAATTTCCGGTTCAGGGAAGACCTGGATTGGCAGTTCGGGCTAGACTTTTCCCATGAGGAACAGGGTCAAGACTGATTTGCATATGACTGTGGTGACGAAGTGAACTAAAGAACGATGATGGATTCAACCCAGATCTGTGACTGGGGGTGAGTGTCTGAAAAGTTTCAGCGCTCCGTCCATCGTCTCCTTGTGTTTGCTTTGCACCTATAAGGCCTGATTATGAGTTTGGTGGTCCGACCGCAGCTGCTAGAAGACCGCTGCGCTGGCGGTCTACCGGCCACCATATTACGAGTTGACCGTGGGGCCCGCAGTGTGGCTGCGGTGGTTTTGCAAAGGTGGGCAATGGTTTTCCGTATCTATCAATACCTGTGTGTACAATTCGACTGCACATGTGTCGCATGTACACATATGCATGATACATGTGGAAAAATACCACCTACCCATTGCCAGAGTCTGGCCCATATGTGGCCAGTCCAGGCAAAGGGTATATGGTACAAAATGGACTTACCTGTATTTCGCTGCAAACAGAGTCGTATTCTTCAGGGTGAAAATGCTGTTGTGAAGGGGGACCTAAAGAAAGGGATCCACGTCGAACTCTGATGGGTAGAACAGGAGAGGGGTGAGTCTGCACTCCAAATCCTTCATTTCCGCTGACTCGAAGCTGGTAGTCCCACTGCCGCGGTTGGCTCATCAGAAAGCCAACTCATAATACGGACGGCAGTGAAGCTCCTCAGTACCGCCCTATAGCAGCTGCCTTTCCCCGATGGCAGTGTGCTGTGTCGGCAGTGTGTTGGCAGTGTTGGCGGTTCAGCCACGGTCTTTGCAAACACAATCCACCCATCTCATAATGTGGCAGTCAGACCGCCAAGCTCACGGCGGTCAGACTATGACCGCGGGTACGGCGGTTCACAGACCACCAAACTCATAATAATGTCCTTAGAAGGGATAACCGAACATAACTGCAATGTTCATATTGTTAAAAGTGTTCGGAGCCACTAAGTGGCCTCATGTCGTGTCCAGCACCTTCAGCCAGTCCTGGTACTTTAGCCAGCAGCAAATTGAACTTTGGGACATGGACTTGAACTTCTAACTTTATTAGCCTTGCCTAAAAAAATCACAATATAAAGTGCTTTTGGCAAGAAAGCCCGGATTGGTTGAAGGAATGAAATGGGACAAAGTAATATTTGATAATGTAACAATTCTTTTAATATGCCCCTCCACCCCTGGATCTCACTTGAAATGTTTGTCTTGCTCGCTATGTTTCACACTACATATATGTATTCTGATAAACTGAGAAGCACTACTGATCCAGCGAGTTACTAGCAACGAGCATTCATACACCAAATATTCACCTGGGCCCATACATTCATACTATGCTAGCATTTTCCGCTGGTGGGTCAGTTATACTCTTTATCAAAATCCCTGCTACCAATTACTTTCCTGATTGAAGAGTAATGACTTACCAATGGACCCTTTGCTAATTGGGAAGTTTAAAATGAGTGACGTTCATTACAATTCATAAATTCTAAAATAATCACTGAGTCAAGAAGTTTTAAAATGTTTATCTAAAGTTTTAGCAGAGTAAAAATACAGAACCACATGATACTTAAATCGTATATCAAGGATGAAGCACAATAATCAATTATCGATCAATGACGGTTCCTCAGAAAGGAGAAGATAGAGACAGCAGCACAGCTAAAGGTGCATTTATATTTACCTAAAGGTGCGAGAAACCAAACCCCTTGGCCAAGAAGTTGGAAAGGATCGGTCCCATAAAGGATGAAGATCAAAGACCTCCGGACCAGGTTCAGGACAGGACAGGTGACCTCTCTATCAACGACGCCTGCGTCGTTCCCCTCTCTGATACTCGCTTCTCCTCGAATTCTCCCGAATCTTCCTTCTAATGGAATCCGCCGCCCCCACCTCAGGACCTCTCTTGGACAGCGGTTCAGTCTGAAATCGATCAGCTCGTCGAGCACCAAAGCCTGGTCTAACTAATTAACTAATTCTAATAGCTATTATACCCTTCTACGCCCATGTACCTCCTATTAATGTTGCAAAAATATGGGCCCACTACTTCTGATTGGACAGGGACAGGGGGTTGATCCTCACACCATATCAATTTTAGTTCAATTTCTTTAAGCCCATTGTCTTTATAATACCTCCCATCATAATTAATACATTTGCTTTATTTCCCACCCGTTTCCCATTGATTCAGCAACACATTTTATATACATTTGTATCGAGTGCAGGTACATTTCGGATGAACTTGTGAACCAGGCTTCGCGACCTTGGAGAGCTTCCAAGTTGACTTCATCGCTTCCTTTGGTCAGCCTTTCAGGGCGCATGTGCAGAACCAATGTCTCTCGAGCTGCAGTTCAATCAACCCAGGCCCATTTTATGAACTAATAAAAGTCAAAGAAGAAAATATTAAAATCACAATATAAATGGTTTCACTGTATACCCACTTTGTCTACTCTATTCCCATTTATTTATAAATCTATTCGCATTAATAGCATTAGAATAACACAGCTTTAATTGCAGCGTATGCGCAAGCTTTAGCACGTGAAAACAGTAAGCAGCCATTTTAATACACACTGCGCAGAAGCAAAAGTTTCCCTCCAAGCAAAGAAAGACGTCACACCACATGATATGGTTGACACATGCGCAATGAGATTCCCGCGCATTAGCGGCCATTTTAGATTTAGACAAGCGTTACTTGTTAGTTTAAACACATAGGCAAGCTTCCCTCATTTCGTATTGATGTGTGCATTGGTTAGTACGGACATTACAAAGATTAATAATTAATACTGTGAGAGGATTGCTTACGAGCAAGTCTCATTGTGAGTTCTTGCTCCATCAATCCCCTCTCTGATGGCGTTTCTGAGCCATCAAAATACTACCCTCAACCAGATGCCAACTTTTAGCATAAAATTGTCTCACTTTCATTTTTACACTTTCTGTTTTTATCATCTCCTTTCAGTTTCTTGTATAATTCACTTTTCAGATCTTCTAGTTCAATTTCGTCAAACTTTCGTTTCTTTCCTTTTCCTGTCACTCTATACGTCTCATTCTTTCTACAACACTTGCACCATACTATTATTGCTATCCCTGCTAAGGGCACTAATATTTGACCTATAAGTCCTTTCCCTACATTAGCAAACCAAGTACCAATTGACGCTATACTATTCGTCAATCTTGCCCATACACTATCAACTTCCAGTGGTTTAAGTTCATTCTCAAGTTTTGTTATATTCTGTATATATGTTCCAATTTCTGCACTTTTGTCAGGTATGGAAGTGCAACAGTGTTTCGTCTTCAATAATTTACAGACTCCGCCATCTTTTGCTAAGATTATATCAAGAGCAAGTCGATTTTGCATAACCATAGATCTAATCGCAACCATCTCCGCATTAATCATAAGAAATCCTCCAGCAGTGTCCGTTGATAAGCGATCAACCACTGTAGATAATTTACATATTTTCCTTGAGTTCAGAATTATTCCCACTGAAGGTATCAATGCACCGAATATATCACCTACAATTTCAGAAAAGCTAGCTCTTTTACTACGTGTTATTTCACTATTATTTTCATTGTTCCCAGTGTTTCTTTTTACGTGGTATATTTTTGGAAATACTATTCCAAAATAACAACTTCCATACCACCGTGCAGGAAGCCAAAAGTAAGCCTTATTCCCACACACATAATAGATTCCAGGAAAAACTGAATCTGTTCCTCCTTTCAGTCCCCAACCTCCAAGAATTAAGAAATTATGTTCACATTCACTGGTACCAATGAAAATATTGTTATACTCAGTCTTTAACCTATGTAGACAAATTTTCCCTGTCTTTACAAAATCCAGAGCCATAGCAGCTTGAGCCTTGCCAGATGTGTAACTACCCTCTTTCTCAGCCCAAGGTGGCAGATGAGCCTTATGCTCAGATGCTCTCTTTTGGAAATCTTGTCTTTTCTATTTCTACTAAATTCAAAAATATCTTTTCTTCTTCATGTAACGAACATGTCAGATTGCTTCTATGTGCATGTGTTATGTCTATCAATTTCATTGTTAACAAAAATTCTCCCATAAACTGTGCATCTTTACTACTAAGCACTGGATTCATATTCTTTCGAATCGGGACCTCAGAAAATATCACATCTATATCTGAATAATAATACTGAAGTCTCCCTGTTCTATAAAATAAACTAGTTAATACACTACATGATATGCCATAAGTTAATGGTAAATGATGATATGTTAATCCTTCAGCTACTGATTCAGGTAATTTCATACAGACATAACAATTACTAACTTCCATGGTATCTACATATTGAAATAATAATTTTGTGAAAACATTCAAACTAGTGTCGTTATCTGTTACCTCATGATGAAACTCTTGTTCATCTTCTGCCTTTAATTCTACTCTATTACTTTTGAAATTATCTACCCTTCTCTTCGTTTCGTTGTTAATCTTTTTATCCATTATCAGAAGGTAAGGAATTGCTACGATCATAACTAACCATACTATAAGCACCACTACCAGACTACATATGCATATAGCCCAGCATCTTTTACAACATTTCCGTTTCGGTCTCCCAGAGACTCTGCCGTCAGGCATTTTGACAAGGAAGATTTTTCTTCTTATCTTTTCTTCAAGACTTTTACTTTATCAAGGTGGTTTTATTTCTTTCTCATAGGTCAGTTCTGCACTTGTTCCTTCTTCACCACTTTCACTTGATTCTGAACTTTCGTAGTCTTCAAGGATGATATAAGTCCAATCAGGACCTTTAAATTTATTGTTCACAAGTTTCAGTCTTTTGTTTTTTCGTCTTTCAGTTCCACTTTTTTGTCCCGTTAGGCTTGTCACTTCATTTACTTGTTCTCGGTCTTCACTTCTGGTTGTTATGTGGTATTTTACTCTTTTAATGACACTAGGCCAACGATCACCTTTTCTGATCTTCTTTGTTTGCACTGTTTCTTCACTTCTTATTTCTTCTTCAGAAGTTCTTTTAATTTCAAGTTGTGGCACAGTTTGGTTTTCTTCGATTTCAGTTTCTTCTTCTATTTGTTCTTTTTCAGGTCTTATTGGTTTCTCTTCAGCTGCTCCACTGTGAATTTCCAGTAACTGACCTTGTTCAAGATTTGCGTCTTTATGCTTGAGATTCTCGTGATCTTCTTCTTGAATGTACTTTTCTAGATCTAACTGGTTCTGATCAGGGCTTATTGCACTTTGTACTTCTGCAGCCTGACCGCGTTCTTCTAAACCTGTCTGTCCCTGCTCAAATTTTGTTGTTTCGTTGTTGATTTGAGCCCAATTTCCTCTCCCTATCTGATCCTGCTCAGGTTCTTGTATTGTTTCATTTTCCTCCTCCTGAGCTGCTTCTTCTTCACCTATCTGATCTTCTTTAATTTCTTCTAAATTTGCTTGGCTTCTTGTTCTGTTGTAAACTTCAGATATTTCAACCACTGGTATCCAGTCCTGACTTGTGCTCGGTTGTTCTTCTTCAGCTTCTCTCGAATCCCTCACCTGAGATTCTTCAGCTGGGCAACCTTCAGCTTCCTCAGTTATTGATACTGTCTGAGGATTTTCTTCTTCAGGGTCTGGTACTCTTTTGGTGTGGCTTACATGAATTCAATTAGGCAATACTGCACATTTCACTGCTGTATTCGTAACTAGTATAACCTGACAAGGTTCACCCCACCTGGGTGATAAACACGTTTCTCTGGTGTGATGCTTCACAACCACCCAGTCTCCGGGATTCAGATCATGCTCTTGCTCAGGCTGCCTGGACACTGCACCTTCCCCAACCTGGTGAGAGACAGAACGCACTAGGTCAGCCAATCCTTTGCAATAATCCAGAACCATATCATCAGTTATATTCAGCAGTTTACTTGTAGGAACATGTGCTTGTCTCATTGCTCTTCCCATGATTATTTTGTGCGGACTCAATCCGGTATTTCTATCAGGAATGCTTCTGAGTCCCATTAACACAAGTGGCAATGCATCTGGCCAATCTAATGATGTTGATGCACACATTTTTGCCAGTCTGGATTTTATTGTGCCATTTATTTGTTCAACCACTCCAGAAGCCTCTGGGCGATATGCACAGTGCAATTTTTGCTCAATTTGGAATGCTTCGCAGATTATTCTGATCACATCATTGTTAAAGTGCCCTCCTCTATCTGATTCCAAAGTTACTGGGAAACCGAACCTATGAATGAGTTCTCGTAGTAACAGCTTTGCGACTGTAATACTGTCATTCCTTCTGGTAGGGTAAGCCTCCACCCACTTTGAAAACAGACACACTATGACAAGTACATATTTCAGTCCTCTACATGGTGGTAACTGAATAAAATCAAGCTGCAATCTCACAAATGGACCCTCTGCCTTTCCGATTTTTCCAAAGCCAATGACTGTTTTTCTTCCTGGATTATGCATCTAGCAAGTTAAACATCTCTGGCAAAGACTCTCTGCTGCAGCCCTAAACCTTGGATTGTACCAATTTTGTCTGAAAAGCCTAATCATAGCATCTCTCCCTATATGTGTGTCTCCATGATACATTCTGGCCATTTGTGAAATCAGACAGTCGGGCATGACTGGTCTGCCATCGGCATAAATCCACACATCGTCATCTGCCCTTTGAGAACATCCCATCTTAATCCATGCATTTCTTTCACTCTCATCAGCATCATCTTGCAGTCGTTTCACATCATTCCATGTTTCAGGTGGTGCATATAGCATAAGTTGGCAGCTGATTCCCATTCTTTCATTCTTTTATTTACTGATAATCTGTTTTTGGCACAGTGTTGAGCCACCAAATCTGCATATCTGTTACCGACTACCACCCAGTCATCTCCTGACTGGTGTGCGGCACACTTCACCACAGCCAATTCTTTTTGCGACTGTATTGCTTCCAGCAATTCCTTTACAAACTGTCCATTTTTAATAGGGGATCCTGAAGAAGTCATGAAATCCCTCTGCATCCATAGTTGGCCAAAATCATGCACAACCCTGTAACCATATTGACTATCTGTAAATATAGTTACTTTCTGATTCCTCACAATTTTGCAGGCTTTAATTAAAGCAATTAATTCAGCTACTTGTGCAGATTTGACCCCTGGTAAATAAGATGCTTCGACTATTCCAGTTAATTTGCATACTGCATAAGCTGCACTTAGTTTACCATCTTCATGCCTTTGGCATGAACCGTCCACAAACAGCTCCCTGTCTGGCTCTCTGAGAGGCAATTCCTGTATGTCAGAACGCGGTTTGGTGCACAATTCTGTAACTTGTAAACAATCATGTTCCTCTTCATCATCTTTGACTTCCTCATGATACGGATCTGGTAATAATGTAGCAGGATTTACAATTGTGCACCTGACAATAGTTACATTTTCAGCACCTAAAATTATTCTTTCATATTTAGTCAGCCGACTAGGAGTAAGATGCTGAGTTCTGGTTCTTGTCAGCAGAATCACAACTGAGTGTGGGACAAACACTTTTACAGGATGTCTCATTACAATTGATTCACTTTGTTCAATGCTTAAACATGTAGCAGCTACTGCTTTTAAGCAGCCTGGTAACGCTGCTGCCACTGGGTCCAATGTAGCAGAAAAATATGCTATAGGATGTCTGTCCAAACCATGTCTCTGGGTTAGGACTGAAAGTGCACAATTTTCTCTCTCATGACAGAATAATGCGAATCCTCTCGTATAATCAGGCATACCTAGGGCAGGGGCTTCACACAAAGCACTTCTCAATTTTACAAAAGCTCCTACACTCTCATCATCCCATTCGACTGGGTCCTTTGCCTTCTTTTTCGTCATTTGAATCAATGGCTTTGCTAGCAGAGAAAACCCTAATATCCATTGTCGACAATAACTCACTATTCCAAGGAACATTCTCACTTCTCTTTGAGTTACAGGCATTTGCATCCTCTTGATTAATTTTACTCTTTCGGAGGTTATCCTTCTTTTTCCCCTCTCAATTTGGTGTCCTAGATACTTAACTGCTGTTGTACAAAACTGCAATTTTTCAGGTGAAACTTTATGCCCTTCTTCTGCCAAGTGATTTAATAGTGCAATGGAGTCGACAACACAGTCCTCTCTAGTGTTAGATGCCACTAGCAGATCATCTATATACTGCACTAAGATTGAACTTCCTGGCATTACTAGCTTTTCTAAGCACTTTTTCAATATTTGATTAAAGATGGAAGGACTCTCTGTGTACCCTTGAGGAACACGATTCCATACATAGACTTTGTTCTCAAACTTAAATGAAAAAAGATACTGGCTATCTGGATGCAATGGTATGGAAAAGAATGCTTGACATAAGTCAATCACAGTAAACCATCCTGCACTCCAGGGAATCTGGTATAGGATTACTGCAGGATTTGGCACTATAGGACAACAAGGTTCCACAATTTTATTTATTTTGCGTAAATCCTGGACAATCCTATACTTCCCACTAGGTTTCTTCAAACCCATAATTGGTGAATTACAAGGGCTACTCATTACTTCTTTTAATATGCCTTGTTTTACCATTCTGTTAATTTCCTCAATAACTCCTGCTTTTACTTCAGCACTCATTTTGTACTGTCTGGTATTTGGAAAAATTGCACCTTCTTTTACAATGACTTTTACTGGGTCTATTTTGGCCATTAGTCCTACTTCTTTCCCGGTGAAATCCCATACTATGGAATTTACTGTAGTTCTTAATTCTTCTGGCAACTCGTCTTTTGTTATTAAAGAGAACATCTCATCTACCTCTGTACCTTGCTTTGCAATCATAATTTTGTATATATGGTCTTCATCCGGGGTCTGAACTGCAACACCATCCGGTGTGCAGAAAATTGTGCAGTTCATTTTACACAACAAATCTCGGCCCAATAAATTCACTGGACTGAAATCACACACTACAAACTGATGCATTTCTCTAAAATTTCCAATTTTTACTTCCATTGGTTCGGTAAGAGGGGTTTTAATTTTACGATTGGTCACACCCACAACTTGGATAGCTTCTCCAGAGAGAGGAAGGTCTGGGATGTCTGCTGTTCTCACAGTAGACCTGGTAGCACCGGTGTCCAAAAGGAAAGTGATATCGTTACCTCTTACTTTTCCTTCAACATATGGACCTGACTGGTCTACTGGCAAGGATGCGCCAAGTACGCACTCCTTCTTCCCCTCTCCTAGGCACCGTCATTGATTATATGAACAAAAATCATCCTGTAAAAGAAATTGTGAAGTTACATAATCATTCTTACCACTTCCTCCCTGATATCCGACGTCTGTACCGTGCTTTGCTCTGCTTACATTACCCTGTATAGGTGCAGGTGGTAACTGACTCTGAGGATTTACACCCTGCTGTGAGTCGTTCTGCATCTGTGGATTTAAATTATGATTTGGGCCATTATTATTTTGAATCTTTTTACATTCGTTCTTCCAATGACCAAACTTTCTGCATCCATGACAAGGAAATTTCTTTTTAGCCTCTTCTCTACTCATTCGTCCTCTCATTTTATTACCATTTCCTGTGTCACCATTTGTTCCAGAATCTTTTCCCTCATTATCAGTTGGATTATCCAAATTAATTCCCTGTCGCTCAGCCATTTTCACTTGAGCCCACATCACTTTCTCTTGTAATTTCTTGTGCCTATCCTCAATATCGTCTCCACAATATTTCGCATATTTCAAAATCTCGTCTATGGGTTTTCCCTGCCAGCACAACATGTGCTGCTTAATCATCTGACAAATCTCTGGTTTTAATCCAAAAACAAATCGGTAAACAAACTGACTCATGTTTTTATCTCCAATGTCCTCAAACCCACTATACTGTTTAAATACCTGCAATAAACGTTCATAATAGGCATGTACCGATTCACTTGCTTCTTGGGTAGTCCTGTCTATTTTCATCCAATCCGTTTCTTTTGGTGGTATTTTCCCTTTCAGGTAAGTTATTACCTGCTGATACTTTTTCATTACATCACTTGATGGGGCACCTGTTTTTGGATCTCTAGGATACTCTTCACTCGGCCAATCAACTGTGATTTTACAATCTGTCCACAAATCGGCAGGTACCACTATGTCGAACAAACCATCCAAATCCTTCAACAATACCTTTGACACTTTCACAAACCTCTCAACCTGTTTGTACCATTCAATTGGCTTTTCTCTCAACTTGGGAAAATCATTCGTAAATGACAAAATATCCTGTCTACTCCATGGGACATGAACATAACCTCCTCCAGGAACTTCTCGCATCGGATACATTTGATCTGCTTTCCCTGTTTCCTTCATTAAGTATTCAGAAGTTGTTCTACTGTACCGTGCCTCTTCCTTTTTCTTTGTCCATCTAACTTTCCATTTATCTAAGTCTCCCCATTTCTGTAACACTGTCATTAATTCTTTTACTTGTAGTTTTCGACCAGAGGCATTCATGTTTTCTAAATCTTTGTCAGAAAGTCTGCTCTATATGGCTTTTGTAGCACTTTTGACTTCCCTATTTCAATTCCCATATGCAAGGCCAAATCTGATAATTTTTCATGAAATATCTTTACATTTCTAGTGATGCTTCTGCAAACGAACAATAGTTCTTCTTCATCGTAAGTGTTTAAACGATCTACTCCCACATTTCCTGCTATCATTTCTTCTAACTCGACTTTTCATTTGTAGATGTCCATGACCTTTGGGGGTGAACTCTGTCTATCTGATCCTTGTGCCCATCTTTCTAAGTTTTCTGGTGTAACTACTGTGGCCATTGTGTCTTCTACTCCCAGTATTATTGACTTGACTGCGATCATGGGGGTCAATACAGGGGATGATTGGAGCAAACTATTAATTCTCAAAAAATCACATACTCGGACTAGCATCCATGGTGCTATTATGACAGAGTATCTCCGTGGTAACTGTGCCCACACGGGTCTCATAGTAACTAACACCCCCAGACTGTTTTTACAAGATAAACAGTTTCTTAAGGACTGGTCCTTGATAGCATGGCGCTGCACTCGAGACTGGTTGATTTTGATCATCAGTACTGCGAAACGCATCGCCGATGCTATATTGATTGAAATTCAGGTTCTCGAGGGCCAGATTAAGACGACACTCACTAGTGTAGCTTTTAAGAAAAATCTTGAGGAAACCAACAAATCCAACAAGGATTTTAAAGACAACATTCTTCTCACAAAAATCGAGAAGTTTAGAAAGGATCTTGCTCAATTTTCATTTGAAAAGGTATACCCTTACACTCACGAGAACTATGTACCACCTGAGTTCAATAAGAGAGGCAAGAGATATGGTTCTAACTATTCATCTTCAGAATCTGAACGTTGGTCCAGTGACTCAGACTCCTCTGAACAGTTTACATCGCGACCTAGAGGTAGAGGTGGCAATAATAGGAGACAGTGGAGAGGGCAACAGCAGACACCATGGTGGCCGCCGGCACCTTGGCATTATCCCAATGTACCCTTCCATCCACAAATGATGCCCTTCAACCCACCACCTCAGTATTTTCAGAACCAGTCTGTTTTAGAGCAGGGTCGGGGACGCTCTCGAGGGAAACGACGGGGTCAACAAACTCAGGTGCATTGGAGCCCCCCAACCTCCCCCCGCAGCCTGCGCAGCATGAAGAAAGGGCAACCAGTAGCAGGGTCGAGCAGCGACTAGTGGTCAATTTGAGTACACATACCTTGACAGCTGTGGAGGAAACAGTCCTCAATAGAGGTCTAGGATTCGTTCCCACCAACACCGGCGATACTTTTCTCATCCAATGCGAATTAGCATGCTTTTTTCGCAAAATAAGACTCCATTTCTTTTTCAAAGATCAAATAGCCGACAAAGATGATCCTCCTAATGAAGCCATTGACAGTGGACTTAGACCAACATTGACTTTCTGTCCTCCCACTCACTCTATACCTGACCAGGTTCGAACTTTTGAGAAAGCAGTCATCACTGAAGTTACAAATTTGAGCTCAAATTCCAAGAAGCAGTATCATAATCTCCCTCTGCTTGAAAAACAAGCTCTTGACTCCCTTTCGAGAAACTCGTCTATTACCATCAAGCCCGCCGATAAGGGAGGGGCTATTGTCATACTAAATACCTCTGACTATCGAGATGAATGCCTTCGGCAACTCACGGATGTGAAGTCGTATTGCCTACTGCCTACAGATCCAACCGATAGACTCACGAAAGAAATCTGTGAGTTAGTTGAGGAAGCCAAAATTGAAGGATGGGTGTCACCTCATGAAGCCAATTTTTTAATAACCTCCCACCCTGTTATGCCTTACTTTTACGTGCTTCCGAAGGTGCACAAGCCTCAGCGTCCCCCGCCTGGGAGACCTATCATCTCAGGGATTGGCTCATTGTTGGAACCTCTTTCTACTTTTGTAGACCATTTCTTAAGACCTCTAGTTAAAACAATGCCCACTTACCTTCAAGACACGAAGGATGTTCTTCAATTATTACCAGAGATTGATTTTGACAGAGAGACGGATTTCCTTGTCAGTTTTGATGTGGAATCCCTCTATACTTGCATTCCCCAGTTAGAAACACTGGATGCGATAAGGGCACTCCTTGACCATAGACATGAGGGTATGAGTACTCAGGTTCCCTTTATCATGGAATGTGCCAGGCTGGCCATGACTGAAAATTTCTTCAGATTTGAAGACCAAATTTACCTACAAACATCGGGTACTTCGATGGGCAGTGTTTTCGCCCCCAGTTTGGCTAATCTTTATGTCCATCTCTTTGAACAGCATTGTGTTTTGGTGGACGCCAATCCTTTCCGTATCCACATTATTGAGTGGAAACGCTATATAGATGATATTTTTGTCATCTGGAGAGGTGATTTTACCACACTTAACACTTTCCATGGCTGGCTGAATGCCCAAAATAACTATCTGAATTTCACAATGGATGCCAGCAAGACAAGTTTGCCGTTTCTAGATCTACGCATCTATTCATCATCTTCGGGTCTTGAAAGTGAATTGTATACCAAGCCTATGGCCAGAAATTCGCTATTGACCTTTGACAGCTTTCATCCCAAATCCTTACGTGAAGGGCTGCCATTTGGCCAATTCCTGCGGTTGCGCAGAAATTGTTCCTCTACTGAATTTTTTAAAAAACACGCTTCAGCGCTCTCTCTTAACCTCAAAGCAAGGAAATATCCCAAGAGGTTAATACGCCAGTCATATAAAAGAGCTGCTAACAATAATCGTGATGCACTCATAGAGCCCACGGTGCAGAAGCCTCCGCTAACCAGGATCACGTGCGTCAACACATTTAGCACACAATCTAATCAGATCCAAAAGATTGTACGAAGACACTGGCGCATCCTAAATGTGGGGCAAGTCAAGATACCTCTCCCTCTTTTTTCCTTTAAACGGAGTAAAAATTTACGAGATTGTCTTGTTCACACACGACCTCGAGATGTCTCGGTACCAGTGAGCAATACACTTTGGAATTTACCAGCCGTGCAGGGACATTACCCGTGCGGCAATTGCTCTGTATGTCCACAGACCAGACACACCACTGAGGTAGATATCGGGACCTCGAGACCTTGGAGGCAGATTAGACATACTAACTGTAATAGTGAGCGGGTAATTTATTTGATTACATGCCCTTGCTCGAAAAAATATGTTGGCATGACAACACGTAAAATCAAACAGAGAATCATGGAACACAAGAGCACCATTAGGTGCAAAAAACAAGCAACACGTTTGACCAGTCACTGTTTGGAAAACAATCATAGACCGGAAGACATAACATGGACCATTCTGGAACAACCGCACCTACCTAAACAAGTTACTGACATTGCTACATTCTTGTTTAGGAAAGAACAACGGTGGGTGTTTAAGCTACGTAGCCATATAGATGGGCTCAATGATGACATTCCTTGGACTCTGATTTAACACCATCATTCCCTGTTCGGTTATCATTGTCTGCAGTTGTCTGTACAAATGGGATATTTTATTGAGGGTCTGGCAGTGATACAAGAGCCTTGTGGGGATGTGGGTATTCCATATATTGGTGTCCATGTTCTCTTTTTCTAACTACTATGAGCATTTAGCCTTTTTTATACATGATATCTGGTTGAGATGGACCACATTTTCCAGCTTTGTGCTTAGTTTGACCATATGCCATGTCATGTTGATCCACACGCCTTTTTTCAGTTTTTGGCGTTTACAGCTGCTGCACTGTTGATTACGAGTCATTCGTGACTAAGTAACAATGAGGCAGCAGCCTGACTCGGCATCGAGCGGGAATAAACTACATTTCCCAGCTCCTTGCAGTTCTAATACTATTTTTGTCACGTGTCATCTACACGCGCTACACTTCACGCAGTCGTAGCAGCAGCCTGTTTCTATAAACTACATTTCCCAGCTTTTGGTAGTTCCAATATGTTTCGTGCTGCGTGTCATCAACACGAGCCATATTTTACACAGCTGTAGTTTGTTTTAATCATCTACCAACTGGTATTTAAACCTACATCCCCGGCCGGCAGTCACCGCGAGTGACTCTCAGGATCCGGTCCGGGGTAACGACGGAATAGGTAAGCACGATTGCGACTGCTTTCTAGCGTTTTTTTAGCAGCACGCTACAAGAAGTAGCAAGTAGCTTTCCTCTACACTTTTCATCACGAGGCCGATCATTCTCAGTGCTGCCTTACAACTTGTGACTACGTTAGATCTTTTATAAGCAGACCGTCTGGGTTATCCAGAGTGCAGCCCATGCAGTCACTATGCCTAACTTTACAGTTATAGTTGCTTAACTTTATAGTCACGATTGCTACTGCTTTCTAGTGTTTTTTTAGCAGCACGCTATAAGTAGTAGCAAGTAGCTTTCCCCTACACTTTTCATTACGAGGCCGATCATTCTCAGTGCTGCCTTATAACTTGTGACTACGTTAGATCTTTTATAAGCAGACCGTCTGGGTTATCCAGAGTGCAGCCCATGCAGTCACTATGCCTAACTTTATAGTTATAGTTGCTTAACTTTATAGTCACGATTGCGACTGCTTTTTTTAGCAGCACGCTATAAGGAGTAGCAAGTAGCTTTCCCCTACACTTTTCATCACGAGGCCGATCATTCTCAGTGCTGCCTTACAACTTGTGACTACGTTAGATCTTTTATAAGCAGACCGCCTGGGTTATCCAGAGTGCAGCCCATGCAGTCACTATGCCTAACTTTACAGTTATAGTTGCTTAACTTTATAGTCACAGTGCTCCGTTGTCTTGTTATATATATTTTGAACAAGGAGACTGTTCTAGCCCTGTTATTGATGCTACCCAGTAAGCCGTGTTTACACTTATTACGCCTTACCTCATAACTAAAGTGCTATTTTCAACGGCCGACTTGGTTGGTTTCTCTACTTTCCAAGCGGCATTAGTTTATTTGCACAATATTGACATTTCGGAAACATACTCATGGTGGTGGGTAATCCTATCCGACCATGTTTTATTCTCATAATAGTTTGAGCCATGTTCTTTTCACTTACAGAGCGTTGCCTCACGCCCTGAGCTGTTGCCAGGAGCGGCAGGTACCCTCCCGATTTGATACGGGTAAGATGTCTTTCATTTACCTACTTTTAGGGTAATGATATTTTCACATTGCAACGTCATGTGATTTAAGTATATTAAGAAAGAGTTTTTCCTTTCCAGCCACTACATACATATTCTATTTCCTGTTTTCTTTTTATAGGAGTACAAGACCTGTGAACATACAGAGTTTTTCACAGGTATATGGTTGTATCGTTCTTTTCACTTTTTCTACAGTGCAGTAGTCACATCATGGTCCTGAAGAAAGCCTCTTCTGGCTGAAACATGTAGACCGTTCCTCTAGCGCGTTCGCATATTTATTTAGATTGCGCGTTTACTGCTTTTAACCCTTGACAAACACGAGATACTTTATAAATTTATTTTTCTCACGTTAGTCAATTTTATATCACTTTGTACACTGCACAATTTCTTCGCCACACTGTTCATGCTCCATCAATCTTTAGCGATTGTGTCTCTAAATCACTGATTAAAAACATCCGCGAGCTCCTCCTTTACATTTCTGAAAGGAGTTGTAGCTCCTTGGTTGCAGTAGCCTGCAGCCGAGAGGAGATCCCAAATGATGAAGCATGCCACTTCGGTGGGTGATGGGAATCCGTCCTCTTTAATGAGTTTCCCATATTAGTTATTACTTATTGTAGTTTTGGCTGGTCAAAAACTCTTTAGTTATATACACATTAGACCCGCGGATTTTGTGTTGTTAATGTAACTACTGTGGCACTCTTAGTTCCAGATGATGTTACTATATTTACATTTTTAGAGCAGCCAGGTGTTATTCTTCTAGGAGTGCTATTTACAGATCCTTGAATAGGTAAATCCATTAAGGATATCATAGATTCACAATCACTGATTTGATCATCAATTATTACAGGTTCAGGTTTAGGAATTTCTACAGGTGTAGGCATCACCAGTGGTTTCGGGTAATTTTCTTTGTTACCATATAAAGGAACTACTGGACCAATCGTTACAGGTATGGTCAGGGAATCAGGATGTACATTTAACTGTGTTATTTTCTGTATCAATTCTGCTCTGTTTTTGTCTATAGCTTCCTTATCCTTATCCTGAAGTACCCTATTAACTGGGGGATTATGCAGTACTTGCGGTACTAATGGTGTCTTTAAAAGTGGTGCACTTGGTGTACATCCACTTGTCCCTTCCTGATATGGTGGTGGATTCTTTAATATTTCTTCCATAAATTCGTCTTCAGAGTCTCCAAACCCGGTCAAATGTTTTGTCTTTTCTGTACATTTACTCCCTAACGAGTCTTCTGCCATTAATATCGGATACAAACCTTCTGTAAGCATCGCTCTTCTCCACTGCTTCATTTGACCGTCCCTTGACTCATTTTGGTATCTAGGGAAAAATCCCCGATAACCCCTACTGCTTCTTGCTCGGTCACGTTCGAATGCCTCGGTTTCCCATTCTTCTAAGGCTTCGTATTGGGTTAATCTTGGTCTGGGTTCTAAGTCATTCATCCTTAAACTCAAATTTTGAAGAATTCTCCCATTGAAAGTACCATTTTCTGGGAACGCTAATATTCCATCATTTTTGGTATATTCTATCCAATTCTCTAACCATACGCAAGTATGATAACCTCTCTCCATCATCATGAATGAAGCGGGCGTTTTAGCTGGTGGAATGATAATTCCTTCTCTAGTTTTGATGGGTTTATCCTTCTTAAAATAATTCTTAATCTTTTGTAGAAATGACAATTTTCTCTTCTCTCCGTACATTTTGGGTAAATCTCTGTGTATAAAATTATATTCTGCAAAACCTAGGAATCTCCTATCCGGACGGGTTCCTATTAAAGTCGGATCGCGTTTCAACATATAATTTTCACTATCCACTAGGATTTCGACTTCTATGCTGACAACCAATTAAATTCCAGCTAACATTTGTCTCTGAACCAATCCTGGCACGGCTCTTCTGTGACGTCTATTCTGACGACCCCTCCTTTACAATCTGCGCTTCTTTGTCCCTCGCTGGTTTTCGACCAATCCCAGCGCGGCACCTGTGACGTCAGTATCACTCCTGACTACTGACCCCTCCTTTACAAGAGTCTTTCCAAGCTCGCTGTTTCAACCAATGCCAGCGTGGCGTTTTGTGACGTCAGCTTCCTCTCCGGCAGCTGACCCTCACTTTACAAAATCGTACGCAAAACTTTAATTTCTCTACGCTTCTTAAAATTCAGTAACAACATAAAACATTCGCTATCGTGCCAGTTTCTCTAAATTGGAAAAGATAGTTTCTCTCTTACTTAGTAAAACCTTTCTAATACTAAACATACATTACGAGTAAAACCCTTCCGTTTACTCCTCACACAAGCTTCAGAAATACCTGCTACTTCTTCAATGTTACCCTTTCTAGGTGATATAACATCAAATTTTTACCAGCATATTCCTTTTGCTATTACTCACACGCATAGAGTCCCTAACAAGTACTGATAGCCCTGCTTAACTTTTCAGTACTATTTCTGCCTGACAGATAACGTCACTGCAGTATGGCTTCCACTAAAAATGTATCAGCTAGAGAAGCCATAAAAAAACTACACTGGCTGCCGGTTACACAGAGATGTAAGTTTAAAGCCCTTTGTCTGGCTTTTAAATCTTTGCACGGTCAAGGACCAGTACAGTTTAGGAACAAACTAAAGTGGTATGTTCCCAACAGAACCTTACGATCAGGATTGACTAGGAACATGGTAGTTACTTCTTTTAAGAAGGCAACCTGGGGAGGCAAGAGCCTCTTCAGATCAAAGCGATGCTTTGGAACAAACTACCTATTTCCTTAAAAACAGCCTCATCCCTGCTGAGTTTCAGGAAAAGCTTAAAAACGTGGCTTTTCTCACAGACTACATGAATTATATAATTCTCTCTATCTCCAGTACTTTTGCCACTTCCGCTCTCAGTCTTTATAGCGCCAAGACGCCTTCGGGCAGTAGTTGCGCTTTATAAATCCGATTTACAATTACTGGATAAAGGATAAAGTCACTGGATAAAGGAATTGTTCCTGTAGTCTGGAAGCAGGCAGTGGTGACTCCGCTGCTTAAGAAACCGTCTCTGGATCCTAAAAGCCCAATGAGCTTCAGACCGATATCTCTCCTACCATATCCGGTAAAAATCCTAGAGAGGGCAGTTAGTAAATCCCTTTCCTCATACCTAGAAGAAAACCATCTGCTAGATAAGGACCAGTTTGGGTTTCGACCAGGGCATGGAACTGAAACAGCTCTGGTGACTGTATTAGACAACCTGAGAATGCGTGCCGACAATGGTAACTCCTCTGTACTAGTGTTACTAGATATGTCGGCCGCATTCGATACTGATGAATCATAAGATACTGATTGAAAGATTAGAGAATATAGGAGTGAGAGGACAGGCACTGAAGTGGCTGCAGTCATACTTGACGGGCAGACAACAGGTAGTGACCATCTCTCCGTTTACATCTTCGAAAACACCTGTGCGTCACGGGGTGCCACAGGGCTCGGCAATAAGCCCCATTCTATTCAACATCTATCTTCGCCCCTTGATCCCCATTATTAAATCCTTTGGAATAGATCTAGTTAATTATGCAGACGACACACAATTGGTGTTTTCTATGGAAGGAAATCAAGCGGTATCCATAGAAACATTTCAGGAGTGCATGTGTCAAACCTCCAACTGGCTTAGGACAAACTCCCTACAATTTAATGAAGGAAAGACGGAGGTTGTATACTGTTCCTCTGCCAAAATGATGCGGCCTCTGCCGTCTGAGTTCAGACTTACCCCTTCGGACAAACCATTGGTCCAAATAAGAACAGTACGCAATCTGGGGGTTTTCATGGATGACAACCTCCAGATGGACTCATAAGCCAATAAAACAGTTAGTACTTGTCTCTCACTGTTAAGAGCATTACGCCAGATTCTCCCACTACTGCCTAGTGCTACTAGACCCTTAGTAGTGAGGAGTATAATTTTAAGTAGACTGGACTACTGCAACTCTCTGTATTTGGGAGCACCGCACTCAGTGCTATTGAAGTTGCAGAGGATCCAGTCCATAGGGGCTAAACTGGCATTAAATAGGCAGCGCAGGTCTTCGACGACGGCAGCACTAAAGGACCTCCATTGGCTACCCATTAAGGAGAGAATTCAATTTAAATCTCTCTGTATCGTGTTCAGGGCAGTGCATGGTCTGGGTCCAATTTCCATGCAGGAGAAACTCACCTGGTACAATCCTGGGAGAAAACTTCGTTCTTCCAGTGCAAGTCTGGTAACCACCACTAGATTTAAGAAGACTAGGATGGGTGGCAGAGCATTTGGCATAGCAGCCTCACGACTCTGGAATGAACTCCCCCTGCATATTAGACAAACTGACTCGCTGCTCTCATTTAGAAAAAGCTTAAAGACTTGGCTTTTCCCTAGGGATGAGTAATATGAGCTTTAAATCAGCGTACAGGCTATCTATTCTGCCTAGTGACAACTTGGTAAGTCGCAGCGCCAGGATACCCGTAGGGTGACAGTTTTTGCGCTATATAAATCTATGATACAATACAATACAATTACAATTACTTACCATCCGCTATTCAATTTTCCCTGGGGAATTCTGGACAACATAAAACAAACTTTGAACAAACTGATGTTAGTTTATAAAAAATAAAATTCTCATTACCCAATTAACAAAGTACAACCATCCTCTGATAACCAGAAAACTGATCCAGCGAGTTACTAGCAATGAGCATTCATACACCAAATATTCACCTGGGCCCATACATTCATACTATGCTAGCATTTTCCGCTGGTGGGTCAGTTATACTCTTTATCAAAATCCCTGCTACCAATTACTTTCCTGATTGAAGAGTAATGAATTACCAATGGACCCTTTGCTAATTGGGAAGTTTAAAATGAGTGACGTTCATTACAATTCATAAATTCTAAAATAATCACTGTGTCAAGAAGTTTTAAAATGTTTATCTAAAGTTTTAGCAGAGTAAAAATACAGAACCACATGATACTTAAATCGTATATCAAGGATGAAGCACAATAATCAATTATCGATCAATGACGGTTCCTCAGAAAGGAGAAGATAGAGACAGCAGCACAGCTAAAGGTGCATTTATATTTACCTAAAGGTGCGAGAAACCAAACCCCTTGACCAAGACGTTGGAAAGGATCGGTCCCATAAAGGATGAAGATCAAAGACCTCCGGACCAGGTTCAGGACAGGACAGGTGACCTCTCTATCAACGACGCCTGCGTCGTTCCCCTCTCTGATACTCGCTTCTCCTCGAATTCTCCCGAATCTTCCTTCTAATGGAATCCGCCGCCCCCACCTCAGGACCTCTCTTGGACAGCGGTTCAGTCTGCAATCGATCAGCTCATCGAGCACCAAAGCCTGGTCTAACTAATTAACTAATTCTAATAGCTATTATACCCTTCTACGCCCATGTACCTCCCATTAATGTTGCAAAAATATGGGCCCACTACTTCTGATTGGACAGGGACAGGGGTTGATCCTCACACCATATCAATTTTAGTTCAATTTCTTTAAGCCCATTGTCTTTATAATACCGCCCATCATAATTAATACATTTGCTTTATTTCCCACCCGTTTCCCATTGATTCAGCAACACATTTTATATACATTTGTATCGAGTGCAGGTACATTTCGGATGAACTTGTGAACCAGGCTTCCCAACCTTGGAGAGCTTCCAAGTTGACTTCATTGCTTCCTTTGGTCAGCCTTTCAGGGCGCATGTGCAAAACCAATGTCTCTCGAGCTGCAGTTCAATCAACCCAGGCCCATTTTATGAACTAATAAAAGTCAAAGAAGAAAATATTAAAATCACAATATAAATGGTTTCACTGTATACCCACTTTGTCTACTCTATTCCCATTTATTTATAAATCTATTCGCATTAATAGCATTAGAATAACACAGCTTTAATTGCAGCGTATGAGCAAGCTTTAGCACGTGAAAACAGTAAGCAGCCATTTTAATACACACTGCGCAGAAGCAAAGGTTTCCCTCCAAGCAAAGAAAGACGTCACACCACATGATATGGTTGACACATGCGCAATGAGATTCCCGCGCATTAGCGGCCATTTTAGATTTAGACAAGCGTTACTTGTTAGTTTAAACACATAGGCAAGCTTCCCTCATTTCGTATTGATGTGTGCATTGGTTAGTACGGACATTACAAAGATTAATAATTAATACTGTGAGAGGATTGCTTATGAGCAAGTCTCATTGTGAGTTCTTGCTCCAAAAATGTTTCTCGGTTTGAGGAGCCTGATTAAGTTATTTTATTCATGAGGAGTGATACAGCATTAAAAAGTTTGAAGACCATTGCCCTAAATCCTCCTGATAATCTACAGCCTAGGAGAACAGCTGTCATTGACCAGGAGAACAGCCATCATAGATCAAGAAAACAACCATCATAAGCCAGCTACAGCTGCCATTATTTTAAACATAGATTCAAATGCTAAGACACCGGCTCATACCCTGGGCGCAGCCATCATATGTCAACTATGATTTGCCTATGTGCAACCATAACAAGCCTAGACATAGCCTCAGAGGCCTAAATACAGCCTCAAAAGCCCAGGCAATATCTCCATGTGTCATGGCAAAACCAGAAGATGCTCGGCAAAACCCAATGTGCCTGTACTGACTCATAATAACATAGCCATTACTCAAAGGCTAATCCTGGTTCGTATATATGTATAAACTCTCATTATAGGAGCTAATCTACACCCAGAATGTGTCTACTGAGCCCCAGGAGCAAATACACCCATCATAAAATGTAGTCACTCTGCTCACACACAATGTACAATCCTTTGGTCTTTCTCCAGTCATATCTTACTACGTGCACAGGAAATATGTGTGCCTGTTCTTGGATAAGCATTTTATCTTAATCACTTATTTGCAAGGCATACATCTACCTTTGAATGCTAAAAAAATGCATTCAGTTTATCAGGTATTTTCACCAGCACCAGTTAATCTAGGGTGGGAACAGGAGGACTCTGTTCCCATGCTTGTGCAGGCCCCTGTGCCATCAGGAGAGAGGCTGATTGGGACTGCAGATCTGCATATTTGATTTCAACCATAATACGCATGACGAACTGTAGGCACGTGTCCGGCCCAATCAATCAAAATGGCGTAACAGTTTACACACATGCTAGTGCGGGAGCACAAATCAATCCCAGATATTTAATTGTCATGTTACCTCACAAATGTCACTTGTTGCAGTGAACAGTATTTTGAACGTATGCTACCCAATGAAGATTTCCAGATATCAATTCCCCAATGTAAAGGGGCTGAGATGTCCTTTTCCAATGACTCCTCATTAAGGTTAAAATTAAAGTGTCTTTCTTAGGTCCTTATGTGATTAACCTAAGAAAAGAAATTTCAAGAGTACTACAGAGAGGGGCTTTGGCCCTGTCCACATGTTGATGGACAGGAGTGTAAGTTTTGATTGGGCAGTTATGTGCTACATAGCAAAGGTGCTTACACTTAGGAGCTATAAGCATTTGTTTATCAAGTTGTGTGAGCCAGAGCTGTTTATCAAGACAAGCTACTGTGTTACGACAGGCCTAGACCTCTAGGTAAAACATAGGCCACTGCAATGCTATATATCTCCTAGATAAAAAGATAATTATAGTTTTTGTCCTTCTCTGGCAGTAGCACAGATGGGAGGAGTTGCAGTCAGGAGGAACGTGCTGCTGTATTACACTCCCAACCACCTCCCCTCTTTCCTTTCCATCATTAACTTCAGAAATACATTAACAAGGCACTCCTTGAGAGAATAGTGTTTTATTTTTGAGTTTTAATATTTATGGCTGGAGAGACTTTTTAAAAACTCATTGACTCCCAAAAGTTAATTTAATTATTAATTTTACTGTATTATTTAATCTTAATCTATTGTTTAATTTTCATAAATCACATTACAAATATTATATTTACTTTATTTCAAATGTAATATTTTTCTATATTAAATGAATGTGTTTTTTTAATAGCCTGTACTTTTAAATTACATTTACCTGAATCTCAAAAACCTCTTACTGCCACTTAACGCCACCCTTCCATGAACACTACAAACACCTAGCTACTCCTTAATGCTACCCTTCCCTAAACCCTAAAAATGCATACTATCCCTTAACACTACCCTGCCCTGAACTCTACAAACTCCCTACCACCCATTAACTCTACCCTTCCAAGATGACCCGGGTCCACCATCTTACCGGCTTCGATCGATTCTCTTGCCGCTGGACTGCTCCCTGCGTCGCCTGACTGTCCTTACCTCTAGTTGACCCCCCCTTTGTCTCTTCCACCCCTCTCAGCTTGTACAGGCACTGCGACACTGGATGTGGTGATTGCTGGTCCCCAGCTGGTTTGTTTGACTCTCTTTGACTTTTTGGTTCCTCTAAGTTCTTTCCCCCTTGCCGGTCTGCCTGATCCGATCGGCATTTCAACCCCTTTTTACTTTTCCCCCTCTACCTTCTATTCCCCATAGGATGTGTGTTTATTTTATGCTATGCTCTAGAAACTCATGATGTAATCTTTGTAACTCGCTAATCCTCATGTAAAGCGCTCTGATACCTCGGTGTCTAGCCAGCGCTATATAAAACTCTGCAAATAAATAAATTAATAAATAAAATGAACCCTTAAAACCCCTTACTATCCCTTGATCCTGCCACTCCATCAACCCTAAAAACTCATCACTACCCCTTAATGCTACCCATCCCTGAACTCTAAAAAACCCTTACCAGCCCTTACAGTTACCCTTCCCTGAACTCTATAAACTCCTTACTGTCCCTTAATGCTACCCTTTCCTGAACAAGAAAATCTCTTTCTATATTTGGTGCTACCCTTCCCTAAACCCTAAGAACCCCTTACTACTCCTTAACGCTACCCTTCCCTGAATCCTACAAACTATTTAACGCAGTGCGGCTGAGCCCCCTCAACACTTTGTATATACTCACCCTCAAGGTCTGAATTAGTCCTAATAGTTGCACATGACATTTAACTTAACATTGTCTGATGGACTTATACATGGATACAACCATTATAATTTGTGTAGAACACACTGCTCATTTTGTGTGTTTTCCTTCCCCATATATAGGAATGCTGTATTACTGCTACACTGAATTCGTATGCTGTCACTAATGTGATGTTGTTCATAAACGTTAGGAAAATCATAAATAAAGCTTTTAAAAAAGAAAACGATTCAACGCTACCCTTCTTTGAATCCTACAGACCCCTTAGGAATCCATAATGCCATCCATCCCTGAACACAGAAAACCCTAGCTACCCTTTAACGCTACCCTTCCTTGACCCATAAAAACCCTCACTACCCAACTCTTTCCACTGTTACCATCCCTTACAGTTACCCATCCCTAAACCCTGAAAACTCCTTACCACCCTTTACAGTTACCCTTCCTTGACCCCTAAAAGCACCATGCTACCTCTTAACACTACCCTGCCCTGAATTTGGAAAATCTTACTACCTTTTAATGCTGCTAAGCCCTGAACCCTAAAACCCCCTTACTACACTACCCTTCTCTAAACTCTAAAAACTCCTTAGCACTACCCATCACTGAACCACAAAACCACCACTACCCCTTAATGCTACCCTTTCTGAACCCTGCAAATCCCTTACTATCCCTTACAGCTACCCTTCCCTGAACCGGAAAAATGTAGTACCCCTTACTGCTAACAATCTCTGAACCCTAAAATCCCTTGCTACTCCTTAACATTACGCATCCTTCAGCCCTAAAAACCTATTACCCCTTCCCTGAACTTCAAAAAGGCCTTATTACCTCTTAACGCTACCCTTCCCTAAACCCTAAACTTTATTAGATCCCCTTAACGCCACCCTTCCCTGAACAGGAAAAGCCCCTTACTACCCCTTAATGCTACCTTTTACCTCCAAACTCCTTGCTAGCCATAATGCACACTCAGGGATCCTAAGGGTGAAATACTGGAAGAAAGTGGGAATCAAATTTCTGGTCTCCCTAGTAATTTCTTATTTCTAAGGGAACGCTCAGTGTCCCATTTTTGATTCCTGTCATTTCCTAATCTACCTCTTTTCCGGTAATTATCCATGCCCCTGATATTGGGAACACTGGGGAGGAGTTACTGGGTGATATCAGAGATATAGTTATACGGCGCTTAGTGGCATTGAGCAGCATGGAGAAGCTTACCTCTTTAAAGAGTTAGTGGAACGCCTTTTAAGCTTCACTGGAATTCCTTTCAGGACCACATCCTGCTGTGTACAGTGGAGCTGTGGAGAAATGCCACTTGGAAGAAATGAGCACAGTCCCCCTAATCAAATCATTTACAGAATGCTGGATGTCTTGCTGTTATACCACACTTCTGTAACAGTGTTATCATAACCAGTTATCATGCCATTACAGCATCTAAATCTACTAGCATTGTCTCTGGCTCGTTTTCTGCATTTTGTGGTGTAAAATCATTACCAGCTTTTGGCCTGCGCTCTGGTCCTAATAGGCACAGAATTCGGGCATTTATGTGGGACTTTACGCCTAATGCAAAAATAGTGTTAAATGCACTAAAAAATCACTTCTGACACATTTCACCGTTTTTATAGCTTCCCACATATTCTAACTGACCCCCAAAGTAGTATGCCAATGAATGAAAAAATACACCAAATATTAATGAAAGATTAGTCTACAATTTTCGCAATGATGGCCTATCTAGGTAATGTAAACGTCCCTTTGGATGTCTGGCTTGACAACACAGCGGTCTGTATGACATTTTTAGCAGTTATTTAAAATATGCTTAAAGTGTTCTTTGGCTTGCCTCCATCTAGAGTTGTATTACTCACACATCTCATTTTACAAGCTGGCTATGTATTTTTCCTCCTTCTAGGAAGTGTTTCAAATAGAATGCACAAGGGATTGTTTTAAATCTAAAAAATGAACTCAACTGTGCTGTTTGTCACATTCAGTTAATTTTCTTCTATATGCACTCTACACAGAAGGAATATTTTTTGCTGCATCATTGGCAAAGCCAGTAGGACAGGCTTTAATGTGAGAAGCAACATTTGTGCATACAATTCATGCAAACAGTATTTATGAATGCCCATGTTTACATTTGTTGGTACTTTCAAGGATCCCTTTTGGCTTGACCCATGCTTGTTTGACGGGTTCTCTCAAATGCCTTTTGTTAGAAATGGGATTTCTGGTTAGCTAGGGCATGCACCTAAGCCAGGCAGAAACCACCACTCTAGTCAGGGCAAGGGAGTTACACACTGAAGATAACCCCTGCTCACCCCCTTGGTAGCTTGGCACGAGCAGTCAGGCTTATCCCAGAGGCAATGTGTAAAGCGTTTGCGCAACACACTCACACAGCAGCGACACGCTAGGCACACCACAAAAGAAACTCCACACAAGGTTATATAAAAAATAGCCTTTGTATTATGCATAAAACACATTAGAACGCAATCACATATATACACTGTGCCACCTGGCACTAGGTACTACTTTACAGGGGATTATATACACTTACAGGGCCAATCGGACCTCTGTCATAACCATTAGAACACACCATTAGTGAAAAATAGAAGCAACCAGTAACTACTGGTAAAGGTGCTCTTAGCACCACACCTTAGGCATAAGCATATTAGGCAAACATACTAACTTAGCACCCATGCACCACAGTAACACCTGCCACGGTGCACATCTCATGAGGCATGAACATCAGGACAGTACTTGGCATGGCACATTATGCATAACATACTCAGCAGTAGTACAGTACATCAGGCCCACCTTAGGCCTACACCTCAGCAGCGACAGGGACCTATAATACCTCTGCCACAGGGGTGCTGTCCCCCAAGTCAATGTTCCCCAGCGGGGGCCCTATCCTGGGCTCGCCCCGCAATGCCACCTTAACACAAGATTGCCCCCGATGTCTCAGAAGAGCGCAGCTGCCCGCGACCATGCGGCGCAGCTGCACTTAGTGGGGGGGCAAATGCCGGAATATCCTTGGTGCTTCTTCTGCACCCAAGAGAGATCTGCCAAGGGCCCTTCAGGGCCAAGAACACAGCAGCGTGGCCGGGGGCAGAAGGCGCTCTGGTCCCCCCCAGGCACTCACCCGCTGTCCAGCTGTATCCTTGGTCGGCGGGTCTGAAATGACCCTTCAGGATCTCGTCCCCGTGGACGCTCCGTCGCGTTGGGGCACTCCAGGCCCGAAGCTTCCAATGGCTCCCGTCGTTGCTCCCCACGCTGCTGCACTCTGGTGGCTCAAAGAAGATGCGAGCCCACGAGGCTCGACTTTCTCTTGCAGTCGGGGCTCTGCCCACAACCAGGCGACTACCGCCTGACTTCTGGCGACTCCGCTTTGCTTCCCCTGGCCGGCCCCGCCCCCGAACAGGCTCTCCCTGCCTGACGTCCGGTTCGGAGGCTGCTCTCGCCGGGGACGACGGAAGAGCCCTCTTTTGTGGGCTTAGGGGGACGATGTGCAAAGTGCCCACCACGAGCTTCCAGCGGGCAGGACCCCCTCTTATTAGGGGTGTAACACAATGCAGTGCTCCCCACAGCAAGGGGGAGACACCTCCCAGGAATCCTGCACTCTCTTAGCGCCAAGTCTTGCTGAATACAGCAGGGCGGGATCCCCCAAGCCCTGAGGGAAGTGGATCAAGCGCTCGCCACGTGCTGAGCCCCAAAGTCATGAGGGGCAGAGCTGGGCCCAGGCAGGCCAGCTCACAGGGCCCTCTTGCAGAGGGGCAGTCCTTCGTGGTGGTTTCTGCTGGTGCCCAGTAGTCCTCTTTGCCCAGATCCAAGTAAGCACAAAAGCACCAACAGCACACCTTTCATAAGGTCACAGCCCCAATACTTATACCAGCTAGGTCTTTGTTCTCCCCCTGGCACAGGGCTCTGTGCCCGGTCCAAACCAGTTCTGGGGGGCACTTAACAAGTGCACAACAACCTCCTTTGTTAGTGTAGGTTCTGGCCCCAGACACACCACAAGGGGGCGGAGCCAGCATTGTGGAAGGCAGGCACAGTCCTATTCAGGCCCAGGTGCTACTCCTCCCACTACTCCAAATACAGATGGGCCCATTCAGCCTAGCGCTTACTCACCCAGCCCCTCTGGAGCCATGCACCTCCCCAGCCCCTGTCACTCCAGAGCCAGAAATGCAATACACATCAGGCAGGCACAAAGACACATAGCACACAGAAATGCCCACTTCTAAAAGTGCCATTTCTAAAATAGTGACAATGAATCTGCGCACCCCATTACGCATCATTTATTACCACTATTCCAAACATACTAAACTTGATCACGCTACTCCTCTCGGATCAGGAATTACCACTGAAACACATATCAGGGAATCCCCAATGCATTCCTATGAGAGGGCAGCCTCACAGTAGTGAGGAACCAAAATGACTGCTTGTCACTACCAGGACATGCCACACAGTTAAGGCACATGTCCTACCTTTTACCTACAGTGCACCCTGCCCATAGGGCTAGCTAGGGCCTACCTTACGGGTGACTGATATGTAGTAAAAGGGGAGTCACAGACGTGGCAACCACTTTATGTGCCACGTTACAGCGGCAGTAAACTGCACGCGCAGGCCATGCAATGGCAGAGGCCTGAGACAGGTTTGAAAGGCTACTTTGGTGGGTGGCGCAAGCAGCGCTGCAAGCCCACCAGTAGCATTTAATTTACTGGCCCTGGGTATCTGTGATTCCACTTTACATGGGACTGATAGGTAAATTATATATGCCAAACAGGTGTAGACCAATCTTACCATGTTTTGGACAGCAGTGATAAAGTGCCCAGAGTCATAAAACCACCAACACCAGGTCAGAAAAAATACCAGAAGGAAGGCAAAAAGTTCAGGGATGACCCTGCAAAAAGGGCCAAGTCCAACACAACCCCCTTCCAGCCAAAAGCCAGGGTAGACCAATCATTACCTTGATGGGCTTCCCTGCTTGGGGCGATAGAACACGGACGCAGGCCCGCAACTGCAGGGGCACACTCCAGTTCTACGCCAATCTGAACCCATTTGGTTCCCTCTGTCTAAGCTCCCAGGAACAACTAAGCTACCCCACTGGGACTCCATAGCTGTCCACGGCCAGGACCAGGCCCTAGGCCATCCAGATGTCTCTGGTCCTTGCCATCTCACAGAGTGGGGGCAGTAACCCCTGGTACATAGTATCCATTTTCCACTCTTCCTCTCATCAGTGCAGTTCTAAACTGCCACTAATCCTCCAACCTAAGGTGTGCACCCTCAGGCTGACCAGAGGTCACGGGTGAGGCTCTCCTCCCCTACCTCTCCTTCTGGGGTCCCGCACTCTCCTCCCAGGAGAGGCACAGGGTCAAGACTGATTTGCATATGGCTATGTCTGAACTGGGGTGGCGTGGTGAAGCAAAATAACGATGGATTAAACCCAGATCTGTGACTGGGGGTGAATGTTTGCCAATGTGCAACATTCCGTCCATCATCTTGTGTGTTTTGCATTTCGCCCTAAGTGGGAAGGGTATGCCCAGACGTGGGTCCCGTGCTCACTACGCCACTGGAGACAGGCTATCCTGGCTGAAGAGGGGTGAAACCCCGAAACCGGTCCTAGGATGCTTGATTCCGGTCCAGGGAAGACATGGCTTGGCAGTTCGGTCTGGACTGTTCCCATGAGGCACAGGGTCAAGACTGATTTGCATATGGCTATGTCTGAACTGGGGTGGCGTGGTGAAGCAAAATAACGATGGATTAAACCCAGATCTGTGACTGGGGGTGAATGTTTGCCAATGTGCAACATTCCGTCCATCATCTTGTGTGTTTTGAATTTCGCCCTAAGTGGGAAGGGTATGCCCAGACGTGGGTCCCGTGCTCACTACGTCACTGGAGTCAGGCTATCCTGGCTGAAGAGGGGTGAAACCCGAAACCGGTCCTAGGATGCTTGATTCCGGTCCAGGGAAGACATGGCTTGGCAGTTCGGTCTGGACTGTTCCCATGAGGCACAGGGTCAAGACTGATTTGCATATGGCTATGCCTGAACTGGGGTGGCGTGGTGAAGCAAAATAACGATGGATTAAACCCAGATCTGTGACTGGGGGTGAATGTTTGCCAATGTGCAACATTCCGTCCATCATCTTGTGTGTTTTGCATTTCGCCGTAAGTGGGAAGGGTATGCCCAGACGTGGGTCCCGTGCTCACTACGCCACTGGAGTCAGGCTATCCTGGCTGAAGAGGGGTGAAACCCCGAAACCGGTCCTAGGATGCTTGATTCCGGTCCAGGGAAGACATGGCTTGGCAGTTCGATCTGGACTGTTCCCATGAGGCACAGGGTCAAGACTGATTTGCATATGGCTATGTCTGAACTGGGGTGGCGTGGTGAAGCAAAATAACGATGGATTAAACCCAGATCTGTGACTGGGGGTGAATGTTTGCCAATGTGCAACATTCCGTCCATCATCTTGTGTGTTTTGCATTTCGCCCTAAGTGGGAAGGGTATGCCCAGACGTGGGTCCCGTGCTCACTACGCCACTGGAGTCAGGCTATCCTGGCTGAAGAGGGGTGAAACCCGAAACCGGTCCTAAGATGCTTGATTCCGGTCCAGGGAAGACATGGCTTGGCAGTTCGGTCTGGACTGTTCCCATGAGGCACAGGGTCAAGACTGATTTGCATATGGCTATGTCTGAACTGGGGTGGCGTGGTGAAGCAAAATAACGATGGATTAAACCCAGATCTGTGACTGGGGGTGAATGTTTGCCAATGTGCAACATTCCGTCCATCACCTTGTGTGTTTTGCATTTCGCCCTAAGTGGGAAGGGTATGCCCAGACGTGGGTCCCGTGCTCACTATGCCACTGGAGTCAGGCTATCCTGGCTGAAGAGGGGTGAAACCCTGAAACCGGTCCTAGGATGCTTGATTCCGGTCCGGGGAAGACATGGCTTGGCAGTTCGGTCTGGACTGTTCCCATGAGGCACAGGGTCAAGACTGATTTGCATATGGCTATGTCTGAACTGGGGTGGCGTGGTGAAGCAAAATAACGATGGATTAAACCCAGATCTGTGACTGGGGGTGAATGTTTGCCAATGTGCAACATTCCGTCCATCATCTTGTGTGTTTTGCATTTCGCCCTAAGTGGGAAGGGTATGCCCAGACGTGGGTCCCGTGCTCACTACGCCACTGGAGTCAGGCTATCCTGGCTGAAGAGGGGTGAAACCCCGAAACCGGTCCTAGGATGCTTGATTCCGGTCCAGGGAAGACATGGCTTGGCAGTTCGGTCTGGACTGTTCCCATGAGGCACAGGGTCAAGACTGATTTGCATATGGCTATGTCTGAACTGGGGTGGCGTGGTGAAGCAAAATAACGATGGATTAAACCCAGATCTGTGACTGGGGGGTGAATGTTTGCCAATGTGCAACAGTCCGTCCATCATCTTGTGTGTTTTGCATTTCGCCCTAAGTGGGAAGGGTATGCCCAGACGTGGGTCCCGTGCTCACTACGCCACTGGAGTCAGGCTATCCTGGCTGAAGAGGGGTGAAACCCCGAAACCGGTCCTAGGATGCTTGATTCCGGTCCAGGGAAGACATGGCTTGGCAGTTCGGTCTGGACTGTTCCCATGAGGCACAGGGTCAAGACTGATTTGCATATGGCTATGCCTGAACTGGGGTGGCGTGGTGAAGCAAAATAACGATGGATTAAACCCAGATCTGTGACTGGGGGTGAATGTTTGCCAATGTGCAACATTCCGTCCATCATCTTGTGTGTTTTGCATTTCGCCCTAAGTGGGAAGGGTATGCCCAGACGTGGGTCCCGTGCTCACTACGCCACTGGAGTCAGGCTATCCTGGCTGAAGAGGGGTGAAACCCCGAAACCGGTCCTAGGATGCTTGATTCCGGTCCAGGGAAGACATGGCTTGGCAGTTCGGTCTGGACTGTTCCCATGAGGCACAGGGTCAAGACTGATTTGCATATGGCTATGTCTGAACTGGGGTGGCGTGGTGAAGCAAAATAACGATGGATTAAACCCAGATCTGTGACTGGGGGGTGAATGTTTGCCAATGTGCAACAGTCCGTCCATCATCTTGTGTGTTTTGCATTTCGCCCTAAGTGGGAAGGGTATGCCCAGACGTGGGTCCCGTGCTCACTACGCCACTGGAGTCAGGCTATCCTGGCTGAAGAGGGGTGAAACCCGAAACCGGTCCTAGGATGCTTGATTCCGGTCCAGGGAAGACATGGCTTGGCAGTTCGGTCTGGACTGTTCCCATGAGGCACAGGGTCAAGACTGATTTGCATATGGCTATGCCTGAACTGGGGTGGCGTGGTGAAGCAAAATAACGATGGATTAAACCCAGATCTGTGACTGGGGGTGAATGTTTGCCAATGTGCAACATTCCGTCCATCATCTTGTGTGTTTTGCATTTCGCCGTAAGTGGGAAGGGTATGCCCAGACGTGGGTCCCGTGCTCACTACGCCACTGGAGTCAGGCTATCCTGGCTGAAGAGGGTGAAACCCCGAAACCGGTCCTAGGATGCTTGATTCCGGTCCAGGAAAGACATGGCTTGGCAGTTCGATCTGGACTGTTCCCATGAGGCACAGGGTCAAGACTGATTTGCATATGGCTATGTCTGAACTGGGGTGGCGTGGTGAAGCAAAATAACGATGGATTAAACCCAGATCTGTGACTGGGGGTGAATGTTTGCCAATGTGCACCATTCCGTCCATCATCTTGTGTGTTTTGCATTTCGCCCTAAGTGGGAAGGGTATGCCCAGACGTGGGTCCCGTGCTCACTACGCCACTGGAGTCAGGCTATCCTGGCTGAAAAGGGGTGAAACCCCGAAACCGGTCCTAAGATGCTTGATTCCGGCCCAGGGAAGACATGGCTTGGCAGTTCGGTCTGGACTGTTCCCATGAGGCACAGGGTCAAGACTGATTTGCATATGGCTATGTCTGAACTGGGGTGGCGTGGTGAAGCAAAATAACGATGGATTAAACCCAGATCTGTGACTGGGGGTGAATGTTTGCCAATGTGCAACATTCCGTCCATCACCTTGTGTGTTTTGCATTTCGCCCTAAGTGGGAAGGGTATGCCCAGACCTGGGTCCCGTGCTCACTACGCCACTGGAGTCAGGCTATCCTGGCTGAAGAGGGGTGAAACCCCGAAACCGGTCCTAGGATGCTTGATTCCGGTCCAGGGAAGACATGGCTTGGCAGTTCGGTCTGGACTGTTCCCATGAGGCACAGGGTCAAGACTGATTTGCATATGGCTATGTCTGAACTGGGGTGGCGTGGTGAAGCAAAATAACGATGGATTAAACCCAGATCTGTGACTGGGGGTGAATGTTTGCCAATGTGCAACATTCCGTCCATCATCTTGTGTGTTTTGCATTTCGCCCTAAGTGGGAAGGGTATGCCCAGACGTGGGTCCCGTGCTCACTACGCCACTGGAGTCAGGCTATCCTGGCTGAAGAGGGGTGAAACCCCGAAACCGGTCCTAGGATGCTTGATTCCGGTCCAGGGAAGACATGGCTTGGCAGTTCGGTCTGGACTGTTCCCATGAGGCACAGGGTCAAGACTGATTTGCATATGGCTATGTCTGAACTGGGGTGGCGTGGTGAAGCAAAATAACGATGGATTAAACCCAGATCTGTGACTGGGGGTGAATGTTTGCCAATGTGCAACATTCCGTCCATCATCTTGTGTGTTTTGCATCTCACAGAGTGGGGGCAGTAACCCCTGGTACATAGTATCCATTTTCCACTCTTCCTCTCATCAGTGCAGTTCTAAACTGCCACTAATCCTCCAACCTAAGGTGTGCACCCTCAGGCTGACCAGAGGTCACGGGTGAGGCTCTCCTCCGCTACCTCTCCTTCTGGGGTCCCGCACTCTCCTCCCAGGAGAAGCACCCCAAGAACCAAAAACTGTCAGGATGCTGGATACAGCCCTTCCACACAATTCTCCAACCAGTTCAGGACCTCTCTCCTGCAACTGGTCTCCCAACCTAGGATCTAAACCCTCAGGTTGAACCGGGGTCAGAGGCGAGGACTCCCTCCCTCTGCACCCCCTTCCAGAGTTCTGCACCCTCCCACCTGGAGTGGTACCCCCAGAAGACAAAACGGTAGGGACACTGGTTACAGATGTCCTTCCCTCCAGGTCAGGCAGAACCTGAACCTGGCCTCCCAACCCAGGGACTAAACCCTGCAGCTGAGCACCCGCCTGGCACACCAGCACTTCCTGGGGAGCACGCATGCCCCCCCAAGGGTAACACATACCTCATGTGTTGCGTGACAGTCTGCCTGGCGCTGATTTCCCGACCCCCTGTCCATCTGACAGTGCCCAAAGACCCCCAAAAACAGAAGTGGTGTCACCATGGTCACTCCTAGGAGGCTCAACCCTTATGGCTGGCCCCAGACCCACTGGGGACCACATCCCCCTCTCACCCCTCCATCTGGACATCTGCACCCTCCACTCAGGAGTGGCACCGCCAGACACCAGAAGTGATGGAGCTCTGCTTACAGACGCTCCAAGTTCTCCTGACACTAGGAGATCCCCCTCAACGGATGGCCTACCAGTACAGCCTAGGCTCCCCACTTGGTGTTCCTTAAGGAACCCTCCGGGCCCTGACACTGGGTTTTGGGCACCCTGGGGCACATCCCATTCTCACTCCTTCTCCGCAGAGACAGGACGTGAGTCCCTACACCCTTCCCACTACACCGGGACCTATCTGGGCTACTAAGAACCTTTCCCACCACTCTGGGCTGGGAAATACCTGAGCAACTCCTCTTAGGGTCACCCCCAAATGCCTTCTCAGACCCTCTGGCACTCACCCAGAGGTCTGCCTCCCGTGCAAGCTCCCTGGGATCAGAGAACTCACACTCCAACAGGTGTTGGCGTAACCCTGGAAAACAACAATGGAACATGTGCTCTCTGACAATCAGATTGAACAGTCCTTCAAAATTGTTTGCCATACTACCCATCACCCACCCTTCCAGTGCATCACAACACTCATCCACAAACTCCCCCCAAGACTGGTGAGACAGTTTCCTACTGCCCATGAAACTCAACCTAAACCCTTCAGGTGTGACACCTTCTTCCTGGGAACTAGGTACCACGCTCTGGGATCTGGGAGTGGGACTTCCCACACTGGACTCTCTTTTGCTGCCACCACTGGACCCCACCCTCACTGGTGAATCAAGACCACTAAAACTACACTCAGGGGACATATCCTCAAGAGCTAGCTTTTCCCTGGCGAAGGCCCTCTCTGCCTCCGCTATCCTCTCCTGCGCTAAGACCCTCTCAGTCTCTGGCTTTTTCTCCTCCACACCCAGCTGCACCTGCTCCAACCTGAGCCTTTCCAAAGCCAGCTGATGCTCCCTTTCTTCCCTCCTATCCACCCACTCCTCTGGGGACAGGGAAAGGGTTGGGGCACTACCCCCGGCACTGGACCCAGCAAGGGACTCCCTCTCTCTGGGGTCCTCACTATCTACTGGCGTCCCTGCCCTGTCATTTTCTCCCTCCTGCTCGAACTCTCCAGGGACACTGCCCTCTAGGGGTGCTGGTCGGGGACCCTCCCTCTCAGAGACCTCACTGATCTCGGGGTCCTCCTTCCCAGACTCCTCCCTCACCCGGTTTTTGGATGTCCAACAGGCCAACACGGCCTCCTGCAGTTCCACCTTCCTGGCAGACCTACTCACTTGGCACCCACGATCCTGACAGAACCTCTTTAGGTCCTTCACAGTATACCTACGCAACATCCTTACATTAAATGCACTCTCTGACTGGAAGGACAGCTTCATATGCTCGTCATTACATCGAATGGGGTTCAAATCATCACCCTTTCACAATACCTTCAGCTCCAGGGTGTTCCCATACTGTCCTGATGAAGACCCGTCTAGATGTTAAGAAAGCACACGCTTCCTGAAAGGGTCGAAACATCGACGGTTTTACATTTAGCCTTTGTCATATGATTTTGGGGCAACCAAAGAGAAACCGATTCGGCCCATCTATGAGAGACTTTTCTTTGAATTTAGTGGACAGGCTCACCAATCTCTTTGAATCATTTTGTATATATTGTATATTCACATTGAACTTGACGCACTGCACAAGCACTTTTTTCACTTATCACATATGGATCACCTTATTGAATAATATTGAGAATTTATATTATTTGATTACAATATATGTTGCTCACACAGTAACCAAGCAGTTCGGACCTACATGTTTTTTCTCTTTTTCTCTTTCTTCTCTTAATGATTGAATCATGTTTTGTAGGGTCTTGTGAAACTGCTTACTTGGCAAATAATGATAATGCTGCACGATGCCCAGGTTCTGAGTAACCCAATTGATATTTAACGTTGATTGCCCTATAGGCCAGTCCGACCCTGGGAAGAATGGATGGTTGTGACTCACTTGATGGCCCCCCTGTTCCCTTCTTGCCAACCCACCCCACCCCACCCCAAAGTTTATTAGCGAGAGGTATCAACAGGACTTGGTACCAAAATTCATATTCAACTCCCCTGCAAATACTACACTGTTGCTCTGTATCTTGAGTGTTCAATCTTCAGCAGATCAGCCAGTTTCCACCAGCAGAAGGCAGGAGCAGCGCAGCCCCATTTGTGTGGTCATACTTGGCCCACCAGGAATAGGCCCAGCCAACGGAGATAGTGCCTCCAGCCTTGCTTCTAGCACACTGGAGTGCGCTGTGACTGAGGAGGATGGACAGGGTGCACACAGGAGTGGCAAAGGCCATGCTTTACTGATACTGCTCAGAGTTAGATGGATCTTCGGGGACGATTCTTTGTCGGGTCCAAACACAAACTCACCACGTGACGAGCCCACTCTAGGATGCTCGGAGATCTCATAGAGGTCAGTGAAAACCTCTGATTGTGGTATGCAATCTTGTTACAGGGCCAACCTTCTTTAGGTACTTTGGCTTTTGTTGATGTTACAGCCGTAATGCAGTCTTAGGTCTTCAAGTGCCATGCAGACACAATAGCTTTAGTATATTGAGTGGAGACTGCAGGATGTGGTTGCAATCTCTGTGTGTGTGCCAAGCCGTCACAGTCACTTGGGCTTCTGGGGATGCCACAGGGTGTTATGGCCTCACCCCATGGCATGTGGTATACATCCTTTCCTAAGTTAAAGTGGGCTGTGTACAGCTCCTTCCACCTATACTTCTCACAAACCTCGTCTTCTAGGTAGCATCTTCTTCATGCAAGATCGTTCGGTTAAGGCAGGCCCAAAACATCTCCTCCTCACAAGCTGCAAACCTCCAGGTTCCTTTTCCTGAACCTTCTGACGAGAGCTGGCAGTCAGCGACTCTAACCTGGAGCACAGAAAGGTTTCTCGGTTGCCATTGGAGTGGGACTCTGGATTCTGCAAGTTAAATCTTGGCAAACTGGCTGAAGTTTGCAGACAAAGCTTGTATAATCCATCCACAAGTCCAGCTTTAGGACCGGTTCCAGACAGTTCCTGACTCAGACTTGTCCAGCCATAGTCTTTGTTTCACATTGCATGCAGGAATGCGGGGCTAAGTTGTAAGTATACAGTTAGGAGAGACTCAAATTAAAAGTACAAAGGAGTGAGAGGTTTTGCCACTTAACTACCACTCAGCCTAATGGGGGTAACACTTCTAGGGAACATTGAAGCAGGAAATGACAGGGGTTTTCCCTATACTCTGCCACCTATCCTCCATTACCTAGAGTTTGATCTACTTCAAAGGACCTCATAAATGTTTTGAAGAAGCTCTGCAATTCACATTGCCATCAGGGCTCTTTTCAACCTCCATCTTATGTACCACTCTAGTTCAGTAAATCAAAATGGATTCCTGGGTTGCTACAGCCATACGAAGCACATACAATCTACACACACTCTACGGCACATGTATAACCTACACACACATGCGCATACACACACATACACACACACGCACACACACACATGCCATCCATGTCTCACACAGACATGGTTGCAGGGGTTGATAAACCTTTTAATACATTGGAGAGATTGGAGGGCACCAGGCAGCAAGTGTGCAAGTTAGCTGCCATGGTGTGAGGCTCGGCCGAGCAGGAGGAGAACCTAGCATTAATCTATGCTACTAACCTGCCATTATGTTTTGGTTTAGGTTGGTGGTGATCCCTGTGGGGTTGTGCCATATTTGAAATCGTTTTTTGATGGCTGCGGGAACGCTGAACATGAAAGGATTAAAAGTGACTTTACTGCACTGTATGCAGGCAGGCCTGATGGTTTGTTATTGATTACCAATCTAGACACGCTGCATTTGCAAACTTTTCTCCTCGATGGGTAAACACGACTGTGTGTAAACTTCAAGAAGAAGAAAAATAAGCGATCTGTCAGTGGCGATGCAAATCAAGTGCACCCCATGGATAGAGACTAAAGAAAGGCCAGTGCAGATATGGAAACACAAAATCTGCTCCCTGTAGTCTCTGCACTATTGATTCCATGAATAGTGCATTGACCAATGGACTGGACGGATGACACACAGAATTGAGAATCATGACGACTGTCTTGACCAATTGGAATGCAGAGTACCTCACAATGAAGATGAAACCACATCGCAAAATGAACAGCTGCTGAGGATGGAGAATGTGCTCGAGGTGATCAAGGCAAAGAATAAGGATTTAGGGCCAGATGTACGACCATTGATGTTTGCGACTCGCAAATTGCATTAAATTGCGAGTCGCAAACATCAATGTACAACAGTGTCAGAGACACTGTTTGCGATTCCCATTGGGGTCGCAAATTGTATGCCTCATGTATATTAATGAGGCTGTCGCAATTTGCGACCCCTTTGGGAATGGCTGGCACTCCCAGGGATGGTGGTTTGCTGGGGTCAGCAGACCTCCATGTCTGGGACTGCTTTTAAATATAGCAGGTTTCTTTTTAAATGCAGCCCGTTTTCCTTAAAGGAAAACGGGATGCATTTAAAAAATAAAAATTTAACTTTTCATTTTCATTTTTTAAGGGCAGACAGTGGTCCCTGGGACCACTGCCTGCCCTTACAAAATGTTTGTGCATGCCTTCCCAAAGGGGAAGGGGTCTCCTGGGGACCCCTTCCCGTTTGCGAGTGCTTTTCCAATTGCGGTCACAAAACATTCTTACAAAGCTTTTGGAGTCGCTATTAGGAATGGAACGCCCCTTCCTAATAGCGAGTAGCTAAATCCTATTTTGCGAGTCGCAAATTGTTTGCGACGCGCAAAACAGAGTTGGTACATGGCCCACATGTTTTTTGCGGTCGCAAACGGGCCTAAAACCCCTTTGCGACCACAAAAAGCGGTTGTATATCTGGCCCTTGGTTGGTCGAGGAAAAGGAATATTAGAATACTTGGACTGCTGAAATCCACAGACAAAATCGAGACTTACGTTGAAAACGTGCCTCAATCCCTGTTTGTTCAGCAGCTTAAAAATATGCTTTCTGTTGAGCGCGCACACTACTCACTGGGCCCTCACCCCCCCCCCCCCCGAGAGCAGCTCCTGTGCCCCGATTTTCGCCCATTAATTTCATTACAGGAACTGCAACACAATCTTGAGACTTGTAAGGGAGAGGAGAGAGCTGCAATACCAGGGAAATTAGGTCTCCATCTACCCTGAATTCACTATGTATGGGCACGGGGAATTCCAAAATTGCATACCCCCACAAATATTACCTCAATAGCACACCCACAGGTTGATGAATCAGGGACGGTGTTAAACCTCAGTTTCAGGAGGCAGTGTGTTTCAGAGATAAAGCATCAATTAAGTTAGGACAGGCTCAATAATTGAGTTCTAGGGCAGGATTGGAAATTTAACAGAATATTATGAAAATTCAAGTGTGTGGGACAGGAATTGTAAATGCAAATGCTATAAGTTATTGCCATAAAGGCTCTCAGTAACTGGGACTACATAGAAAAAGTAAGTAGCATCGGAAATTCTTCTTGGTCATCATCAAAATCGAGGGTTTATCCACAGGTTTCTTGCATAGGAAATCATCTGGTGTGAGCAAAAGAATTGTACTCTCAGCAAATCAGAGCACAGTTTTATAAAAATCATATTGCCTTAGCATCTAAGCACTATCCCACTACATGAATATTGATTCTGCCCTCTCTATGCTGGTGTCATCCGGCGATGGAAGGACAAATTAGTTACAATAGCAACAGCGAAGTATTATGAATGAATGCAATACAGTGTGCTTGCGGAAGCAGGCAACAATACTGTCACTGTGCTGGAAAGTTTTCTTCGAGAACAGCATGAGCAACGTCAATGGAAATAAACAAACATTACTCTGCTTGACTGTGTGCTGCAGAACTAATGAACTGTGAACCTTTTTGGGCGAAGACATACATTTTGAAAAAGATGACATTGAGGCCTCATTGAGACCTAGTTAACATAAGCCAGGAAAACACACTTTAGTATAGTGATACTCAAAGTACGGCCCGGGGGACGAAAGCAACCATCCTGACCTTTACATGCAGCCCCCTGGGCAACAGCAGCACTGGACTGCTATTTACTCGACTCAGCACTGACATTAAGCAAATGTTAAATAAACAGCAAGCATTTATTTAAAGGTTAATTGCCGTTAAAGAAAGAAAGAAAGTAACTAGGGCGTACTGCACCCCTCAACTTTTAAAGACAGCAAATGTGTAAAAATATGATAGTCTCTTCAAAATTCTAAAAGTTTATTTCATTAACCTGCAGAACCATTTTACCTTAGTTAATCAGATTATAGTAGTGCATTCAGAAGTATTTTTTTTAAAATGATTGTTTTCAAACATGAATTTAGAAACAGTCATGCTCTCCCCATCACACTGACAATGCCATCAGTGATTAAATCCAAGGACAGGAGAAGGTTTTGTACAGCAAGCGTCCTGAAGCCATGTATTTCGAGGTCCTCTTATATGTCATAATGAAGAAAAAGAGGGAAACTGAAATAAAACAATTGCCCAGGATCACACAATTTGGTCAAGTGGGGAAGCCGGGATTCATCACAGGATTTCAGGTTTCACATTGTGCAATTCAGTTCAGCCACTAGATGTACATGCATCTCTTCCCCTACAACCCATTTTGGCCCCGGAAAAATGTTGTAAGTACCCATGCTTTAGTACAGTGGTTCCCAAACTTTTTCGACCTGCGGCTCCCTTGACCTAATTGCCCGTTGGCCGCGGCTCCCCATCATATCACTTTTTTTTTACAGGTGTGGGGATGTAAGTCCTACCTTGGGAGTACTTCTAGTTTTCTCCCTGACATTAATTATGATGAAGCTGATGAAGTTATTATAATCATATTTATAATAAAATAAAAATCAGTGTCACAAAGGTTGAACTAATATGGCAGAACCTATGCAAATTCTGTGCTTTAGTTTACGTAACAGAAGGGCCCTGCATTGAAAGAGGAGAGCCAGTGCCGAGCAAATTAGTGACTCAACACTGCTCATGGCACACTATTTTACAGAGTCTAAGATTCACTGCATGGGCCAAATCAAATGGGCATCATAACATAAGTCAAGATAACTTTCCCCTTTTTTTCCTGTGCCACGTGCAGGTCAGAGACTGCTTTACCATTGGAAGAAAAGCTAATATTGAATATCACTTTCTCCAGTATTGCTGAGTTCAGTGTTATCATAAATCTGTCGAAAATCTGTAATTAATAGTTTGTCCTTTAAAAAAGAAAAAAGTAGCTTTGCTACCTCAATTAGACATGGGGGCCTACCAATCTTAACAAAACTAGCAAAGCAATGATTTTATTTAATATATTGACGTCATTATTTCCAACAAAATAAAGTAACCAGTGTCTTTAAAAGTTGTTGTGTAAACTTTAGACTTCAGTGCCAAGAACTGAAGTTTCCAGCGCAAACAGCAAACAATTCTCAAATTCTGAGGGCGAGCAGCAGGGCCGAGCCTGTGCAGCGAGGCCAGCATGTGCCAAAGAAAGGCAAGCCAAGTGCTGAACCCTGCATTTTAATTTACATGCCATTGAGGAAGTGGCAGTGATTAGGGCCGGCTGCTTGGCTCTGACAGATGACAGCTCTAAGAAGAAGTATAGGCCCTAACCTCTTCTTAGAACTGTCACCTGTCGGAACCGAGCAACCGGCCCTTATCACTACCCCGCTTCCTCAATGACATGTAAATTAAAATGCGGTCTGCAACACTTGACATTTGGCACTTGCTGGCCTCGCTGCACATGCCCAGCCCCGATGCTCGCCGGCCTAACACGGTTGTGCAGCGAGGCCAGCAAGTGCCAAAGCCAGGAAAGTCAAGCTTTGCAGCCCACATTTTAATTTACATGCCATTCATTATTTACTATTCTATTTTGCATTTCTACCGCCGACGATGCGCATGGGTGAACCTACTTGTCTTAATCTGTCAAGAAGAGGGTCTCGAGTTGCGGCAGAACCCGGGCAGCAATATCGCTTGTCATTGCTGTATGTGCGTCGTATGCCTGGCCCGCCTAAACTACGTGAAGCACGTACGCGCGTATGGCGGCCGTACGCTTTGGACCAAACCATGAATCCTGATTTTACAGGTGGCACTTTTAACTCCCCTTATGTTGCGCTGCAGCTGGGCCAAACCACGATTCCCGATGCCGGCTGACAGGTACCACCACCTTTACCTCCCCGGTATTTATGTGCTGCGGCTGGGCCAAATCACACTGTCTGACGCTGCTACCGGTGGTGCTTTTAATTCCCCCACCCACATGACATACTCGTGGCGACCAAAGACTTATGATTTTTGACATTGATTAGAACACCCGATATCTTCCCTAAATTTCAAAGACGTGCGCGGCGCCCCTAGCTAGTCCTAATGGCGCACTGAGGTGCCGCGGCGCACAGTTTGGGAACCACTGCTTTAGTACATCACAGCAAATTAATTTCAAGTGCAATAGCACCATGTCAGTGTACACATGTAAATTTGAAAGTGAATCCTCGTTCTGCACATTGTTAATAATACACAAAAATACAAAATGCACAATAAACTTCAACAAACTCCCCACCTCTTATTATTCCATAATCACTAAAATCCACAATTAATCTGATAATTATAACAGTTCACATCACTTTTTGCTTCTTGCGTTTCGATTCCTCCAACAGCTTCCGTTGATAAACACTTCATCTCTGGCATCCTCCATCTCAGTTTTGTTTTGTTTTCTTTAAGATGGTCCTCTTTTCTCTTTACACCCACATTTTAGAATTATCAGCTCCGAAAATTTGAACAAGAGAAACAGAACAATTGCACAAATAAACACAATAATTACAGGGCTTAATAACATCCTAAACATACTACCTCCCAAACTATCGATCCATTCTCCAACCTCACTGAACCTCTTTCCTATCTCACTATCCCTGGAACCTACTGATTATCACAAGCCATGATCTTCTAGAACTCGGACTTCTTGAGAAATATTAGTAATATTACTGACATAGGCATTAATAACCCAACTTTTATCGGGAATAAAGAGCCAGCACTCTCTAACTTTCAAAACCTTACAAACACCACCCTCCTTCACGAGAAGAGTATCTAGTGCAAAGTGGTTTTGCATTATAATTGCACGCATAGCGATTGATTCAGAATCAATCTGTGTTAAAGCGCTAGCAATGTTAGAAGAGAGCCTATCAAAAAGCGTAGACAATCTTCTAATTTTCACAACATTCATAGCCACTCTTATAGAGGGAATCATAGCTACTATTATATGTAATACTATCTGCCTAAATTCATGCTTCACTCCTTTCAACTCAACAGCATCATTTATCGAGTCACATGATAGACTAGGAAATACTAAAGCAAAATAGTATGAACCCACCCAATTATGAGCCAATTTGAAATAAGCAGTCTTTCCACAATATATTAAATTCCTCTCAGTATTGGTTCTTCACCAAATAGAAAATCACCACTAACAACATAACTTCTCTCACACTCACTCTAACTTACACATTCTACTGACCTACCTTCTGTTGGTTCATGTTGCACCACACACTATTCACCATTTCCCTCATGCTCCATTCTCAAATTTGGATACAAATTCAAAAACCTAAAGTTTTCCTCAGCCTTAATCTGCTCTATGTTTTTCTTCTCAACTCTCCGATCTCTCAGCATTTTCACCCTCCTTTCATAATATTCCTTAACAAATTTGTGCTCTTCTTTACTCAAACTACACACAAACTCCCCGTTAAACTGTTTAATGTTGTGGTTAGTTTGTGCAACTGTATTCAAATATTTACCTTAAGTTACCCTATACACAGGATCTTCAGAAACTAGAAGATTTTCCAGAGAAATGTTGAAATTTATATGGCAGTAGAAACACATGCTTATCAAATATACTACCAAAAACATTGGAAGACAAACCATATGAAACGGATTGCTGTAAATAAGATGCACCTTCACCCACAGAAGAAGGAAGAAAAGTATACACCATGAAATTCTTAACCCCCTCACCCCATTATCTTAACATATTCACCCAACATTTTTATACAGACATTATCATTAAGTCCACTAACTTAACATTCCCAGCATATCAGTGTGTTAGGTCCAATTCCATTACATACTGTGGTTAATTCAATCTCTGTGGAGACATATCCTACAGGAGAAATAAGTCTCAACAGTAAGCCAACACTATTGGTATCATTACCAATGACACCTTGATAAGTTTAGAGCATATGCTGTACGCCATTTCGATCAAAAACAAAAATTGAAAGAAAATTCAAGAATGAAAAATAAGCCTTCAGAAACTCTTTTTCTAAAAACAATAATAGATCTTCTTTTCTTCTTTTTTTCAAAATAATCATCAAAACTCAAGTTCAAAGCCAAAAACGCTTTTTCTCTTTCAGTGATCATGATCGGCTCATGTTTTTTGGGTCATTATCAACTGGGCACACCCATCTTTTTCATGGTAAAAGAGATCAAATTCTTTATCATAATAGGGCATGCCGAGGACGGATGCATTAGATAGTTCTCTTAAATCCAGGACGGCCTTCTTACATTCGCCATCAAATGGTACTGGATCCTTGATAACACTGTAATTTAGCCTTATTAAAAGCTTTTCAGTCAAGGAAAAGTTTGGAATTTACTGTTGACAGTAGCCAACATTTTCCAGGAACATGCTCACTTCCCTCTGATGCTCGGAAGTCTTATCTTCAGAATTGCAGAAACACTTTCTTTTGAGACTTTCTTTGCTCCTTTCTCAATATGGATGACCAAGATATATCTTTCTTACAGTACTGCATTTTTCTGGGGAAAACCTTGTGACCATCTGACTGAGTTAGGAGGCAACTGTAGATTCTTTAAATATTTTTCTAAGATCTGACCAAAAATCGAGGGACTTTCAGTATACCCCGGTGGAATTTGACACCAAATGAAAACCTTATTTTCAAACTGAAATGCAAAAAGATATTGACTATCCTCATGTAGAGGAATGGAAAAGAACGCTTGCCATAAGTCAATGATTGTACACCATTCTGCAGCTACAGGAATCTGGAACAATATTACTGCAAGATTTGGTACCAACAGACAACATGGAATCACTGTTTTATTTATTTTTCTTAAATCCTGCACTATTCTCCATTTACCTCGATTTTTTAATGCACATTATCAGAGTTGCGAGGACTACCAAGCACCTTTCACAGAATGCCTTGTTCTATCATTGGTTCAACAATAGGCTTCCTTCCGTCCTCTGCCTCTTTTGAAAGTTTGTATTGCCTAATTCTGGGGAAAACTGCATCGGCTCTGACAATAATTCTGACAGGATTTGCACAATTTAACAGTTATATCTCCTTACCTGTGAAATCCCATACCTCTTTTTTGACAGTTTGGGCATTATTACGAGTTTTTCTGTCCAAACACCTTAGGACCGGGTCCATGACCGCCAGGAGACCGCTACGCCGTTGGCTGCAGGACTGCCGTATTACCAGTTTGCTGTGGGGCCGGCGGTGTGGCTGCAGTGGTCTTGCGGTGGTGTGCAATGTATTTCAATATGTATTGATGCCTGTGTGTACATTCCGACTGCACATGTGTCGGATGTACACATATGCATGATACTTTTTGAAATACCACCTACCCATTCCCGGTGTCCGACACATATGTGGGCAGTCCCGGTAATGGATATATAGTACCAATGCACTTACTTGTATTTCAACGCAGACGGGTCACATTCCATGAGGTGAAGATGCTCCTGTGTAGGGTGGACCTAGAGAAAGGGATCCACGTCAAAATCTGCTGCGAAGAACAGGAAACAGGTGAGTATGCACCCCAAATCCTTGGTCTCTGCTGACCTTTAGCCGGTGGTCGGACCACCGCGGCCGGTTCTTGGGAAAGACTACTCGTAATACAGATGGCGGTCTTGCTCCTCTGTACCACTCAATGGAGGCTGCCTTACCCCGACCGCGAACCCAGCGGTCAGCGGTCTGCTGGCGGTCCAGCGGTAGTCCCTGCATAGGCAACACTCCCAACTCGGAAAACGGCAGACAGCTCACTGCCGTCATACCGCCACCACCTGGACGGCGGTCCATGGACCGCCAAACACGTAATAAGGCCCCATGTCTTAAATCCAGAGGTAAGACATCTTTTGTAAGAACTGGGAATAACTGATCACTTAAGTCCAGTGATTTGATTATAAATACTGAGTCTTCATCCTTAGTTTAAATTGCAACACCATCCGGTGTGCAATAATTCACACAGTTCATTTTACAAAGCAAGACTATGTCCAATGGGTTACCAGGACTTGAATCACACAGTATGAACTCTCTATTGATCATATTTTAACTGGAACATCAGCCAGAGCCTTGTTAACAATCTGTGTATTGCTAATCCCTACAATTTGGACTTCTCTGCCTAAGAGGGATAGGTTTGGAATCTCCACAGAACAAACCATAGAGCAGGTAGCACCAGTGTCTATTAAGAATGGTCCAGGGTGGCCATCCACCTCACTATCTACATATGGGCTACTCTGATCTACATCCAGGACCACACCAAGCATGCAATGCTCATCCCACCTCAGGCACCTTTATTGGGAATTAGTCTCTGCTGAAAATTGAGGAAAATTATTATTCAGAATCAGTGGATTCTGCTGGTACCCTGAACAATAAGGCATCTTATTTCTTATGTTTTGCTGCATCACAGAGCTACAGGCATATTAATATACAGAACTGCCCTTGGTTTTGTACTTTCTGTACAAACACCGTCAGGGCTGAGGAAACTAAATATGTCTGCATCTGATTTGAATTCTGCTGCAACTGGGTAACAAAATAATTCTGGATTCCGTCTGGATTCTGTCTGCACTCGTGCTTCCAGTGTAATTTTGCCACAGAAATGACAAGTAGTGTTCTTCTTCAGCAAATTAATATTTACATTCAATCCTGAATTACCCACAACAACTCTTCCACGACTTTGCATCTCTACCATCTCACTTTCCATTCCCACACCTTGCATGGTATGCACTCCATTCATCCCAGAATTATCAGCCGACACAAAATCCAAATTCGAAATCGTCATTTGATTCTTACCACTTCTCTGAATCTGTTTTCTCTGAGCAATCATCAAGTTCTCCCTAATCTTTCTCTGCCTCGCATCAAACCAGTCACTACAATACTTGGCATATTTCAGGATTTCATTGATTTTCTAAGCCTGCCAAGAGCAGGCTGCAGGTGGGATGGATTGGGGAGGCGCATATGGCTTTTACTCTGGCTATGCAAGTGGAGCGGCGATTGTGATCAGAAAGAATGTGCAATGGTGTAACCCCAATTCTGTGGGTGATAAAGAGAGAAGGTGTATTATTCTGCCTGGTATCCTTATGCGCAAAAAGATTACAATTGCCTGTGTTTATGAACCTAACACCGATTGTCCCAACCTATTTCTATCTATATGGCATAAAATACTAGGCTTTGGACAGTCAACAATCCTAAGGGTTGGCGTCTTCAATGTTGTGCTGAATCCGGAAACTGATAAGTCCCACTCAGCTTGTAGGCCCCACCCACCTGCTGCCCTGCAACTGCAGACTATCATGACTGACCCCAACCTGGTCGACATTTGGTGGGCTAGACATTCCGAGTCCATAAGGGCACATGTATTACCATTACATGGAGTGCTTGGCCACGTATTGACTACTGGCTTATCACTAGCGATGTTGTCATGTGGACCAAACGTGTGGAGCGTCTACCTCGGATGCTCTCTGCACATGCACCAGTGATGCTGACACTTGGTCCAACTGATTTTAATGAGCATGCAAGGAAGAATACTAGACTCTACTGCTAGGCAGGTCTCAACCAAAAGACAATTGGGATTTCTTTGGCATGTACTGGGCCCTGCAAGCCAAATGAAACAGGACGATGCATGAGGCTATAAAAACTGATGCAACGGAGCCAGCTGGATTGTAACACACACTTACACTAGATAGCTTACATTATTTAACTGCGGGTGCCTTGAATTGCCATCCCAATACAGCTGAACGCAAATTCACTGCATTGATTGCTGGCTGGAGTTGAAATTAGTTGTGAAGTTGGGTTGTGTCACATCTCTACCCATGCAGGGTAGATCGATGTATAATAATACGTAGTGGTAGGGTACACCCATTGTACTGATACTTGGCATGTTAAAAGCATTAAACATTAAAGAAGTCAGTGGGCAACTCTCCCTAGCAGGAAACAGGTGAAGAGGCTTGTCGTAAAACTATAATTCATTGTTGCCACCACTGTAAGTCATCTACAACCCAGAGAACTGACAGTAATCATGTTCAGAAAAGAGGATGCACATGGTGTGCCTCTCCAGATCATGGAGTTCAGATCTGCATTGTATTCAGTGACAGTGACAGCCCTAACTGCACCCACAAGATTGTTGTATGTCCTGACTGATAAAAACAATTTTTTTTTTTTATAAGCAAATTTTATCTGCATTTTCAAAAACAATGTACAATGACAGAGGTAGCTTGGGAGGTCATAGTCATTCAACAACAGATAAAGTATTGGTGCACACAGGATAAAAACCTCCCACTGTTACCTACTACCCCCCACCAAGGGCAAACGGCTCATTCACACTGCCAACAACAACCACCCTCCATTCAAACTCCTCGCCTCTGCCAAACCGCCTGCCTCACCCTATTCCAGTCTGGCCGGTTTGGTGTCCAAGTAAGTGAAAGTGTGCGGCTGAGGTCAATCGGGTTGCTCGTATGGTCCTCCTGCTTCATATGCCACTGCAGTGTGTCCGCAGTACCCAGAGGTAAGAAAAATGCAACAGGTTGGTGTGCAAGGAGACCTAAGTTAGCAGCAGTTCATCACACCGAGAGTGTTACTCCATGGGTGCCTGCGGTGAGACCATAACCTCCCTCCCTCCCGGGAAAGACTCATTGTCCGATGTATCAACCCTGTCTGAAGTTCCTCCATAAGACCTCCCACGCTCTAGCCACCTCCAGGGAATCCTGGCCCCGCTTAGCATCTCTAAGGAGGTATTCCCCCCAAATTAGATCCCTGGTCCACCTAACGCTGATTTCCAATTGAGGGTAATCTGTCTTTTAGCTAGGATAATGCCTAAGTCTATAAATTTGGACGTCACCTTGAATTTAGCAGGTTGCAGGAATAGCCCCAACAGACACATCAGTGGTGTCAAGGAAACACTATGGTCTGTGAACTCGTTGAGAAGAGTAACCACAGCTCCCCAGTACGCTGTGAGCCGGGGGGAAGTCCCACCCCATATGTAGCATCCCGGCCCCAAAGGCCCCACATCTGGGGCATGTAGCCTGGACATTCAGGAAGAATCTATTAATTCTTTATGGCATGAGGTATGCCTTATATAAGATGTAGAAGCAAATCAATTTTAACCTTGCATTCCTTGATACTTTCCGTGTACGATCCAGGACCTTCTCTGCAATGGGCGCCCCCCCCCCATCCGTCTCCCACACGTCTTTTAGTGCAGTCAGAGGAGTCTCCATGTTAGTTCTCAGAGTCCAGTAGAGGCCCGAAACAAGTTTATCCTCCCCTGAGTAGGTACAGATAAAATGGCAACCCAGATGTGTCCTAGGTTTGACCAGCTCTCCAGGATAACAACGCTTCAGAGCTGCCACCGGTACTCCGTACAACAAGAAGCGACCCACCAGAATGCCAAAGGTGGCCTGCAACTTGCCAAAGCAGAGCATCACTGCAGCCCTATACCATTCTCCCAACCGCGCAACATATTGCTCCGCACACGCGGCCAGTCTGCTGCGGTGATGCAGCGAAAGAAGGGTGGACAGTCACGCAATGGCATATCGGGCGAATATGGGCTCTGCACTTTAGTTTTTTGCAACCAATGGGTCCAGCAGTACCTGGCCACTCTCCACAAGTCACCCGGCATCACTTTTGCAAGATGTGGCTCCAGGAGCAACTGGGCAAGCCACCGAGAGCTCTCAGTGATGTCTCTGGCCAACCCTCCCTCTTCAACCCATTGCGCCACCCACTGGGTCTGTATTGTTAAATAGTAGGACTCAAGATCCGGGGCCGCCAGGCCCCCCGTCACCGGTCGTGGCAGCTTAGCAAGTGCTACCCGATGTCTACCAGCAGCCCAAATACAATGAGTAAGGAGGGAGTCCAATTCTCCAAAGATCGTCCTAGGGACAATAACAGCAGGATACCAAACAAAAGGGGGAGCCGAGGCAGCGCCACCATTTTGGCAACTGCCACTCTCCCAGCCACTGACAGTGAAGCCCACCACAGCTCGTAGTGACTGCCGCCCCAATGTTGCCCTCCACCAGATTAGCCACCGGTCTATCTACACGGACACCCAGGTATTTAAAAGTGATGGACTCGCACGTCACTCATTGAATAACGACAAGAGCATCCAGACCTAGATGGATAGTAAACAAGCTAGTCTTCTGCCAATTAACCTTGAGGCCTGACAGGCTCCTAAAGCGATCGAGGATCTGCATGGCCCTGTCAAGGTCCAAGCACCTATCCCTGAGGAAGAGCCACATATTGTGGAAGGAAGAATCACAGCATTCCTCCCAGCGGAGTGACGCCTCTGCCATTTGGGACGTCAGAAGCTCCATATATGTAGCATTGAACTCCACTGGGAGTCTGTTATTGTCAGGAACCTTCCCCCGGGCCATGCTCTTAGCTACTGCTGCAATTTCCTGGGATGTGATGTCGCTCCCCAATTCCCCGCTCAGCTGCTGAAGGAGTGTTGGCAGTGGCAAAAGATGTAACACGTCCTAGACCCCCGGCCCGTCATCTCGACCAGCACTGGCATACAAATTTGTGTAGTAGCGCCTAAAAACCTCATTAATGGCATCCTGTCTATATACCCAGGTACCTTCTTTATTGTCTATTTCTAAGATTTGCAAGCCCCCTCTAGCGGGATTAGCCAACCATGGCAGCAATGCTCCTGATTTGTCCCTCTCGGTGTGTGTTTTCACTAGGTATTCCTTGTAATCAAAGCACCGGAGGCGCTCCACCCTCTCCGCTAGTCGCTCCCTCTCATCCAGCAGCTTACCCTGCACGTCTGGACACCCAGGTCAATCCTTCTCTACAGCTCTAAGGATCCCTTCTTAGGCCCCGATTACCATGTCGGACGGACCTGAGTCTATCCGACAACGTTTGGGAACTGGGACCGAACAACCTCCTGTTGTCGGTCCCAACCCACCAATGGAATGCAACCGAACACTATTCGGTCGCATTTCTATTCTTTACAATAGGAGCATGCATTCCGACTGGAATGCATGCTCTCATTGTAAAGAGCTGAGGTGCAGTTCATCCCTGCACCTGGTAGCAGGCACCTCAAGGTGCCTGCCACCGGGTGCAGGGACAAACAGGGGGGCACCATAGGTGCCCCCTAGACAGCCATCCGGCGGCCTTGCAGCCATGGGGGCCCTGCTGGGGGCCCCCAAAGTGGGATTCCCACAGCCTTTCTGTGTTGGAAAGGCCGGCATAGAAAGGCTGTGGGAATCTGCCATCGTAATCCCTCGGGCGGAAGGAGCTGCTCGAGGGATTATTGGAGGCTTTCCGAGTGCCAGACGGGCCCTCCGTGCCTATTGGAGGCCATTCGGAAATCCGTTTCGGATTCCTTTCTGACCGACCCCATCAAAATGGGTCGGTCGGAAAGGAATCCGAACAGCCAATTACGATGCCGTAGCAACGGCTCCGACCAAGGGTCGGAGCCATTTCCTACGGCATCGTAATCAGACCCTCAGTCGTTAACCTCATCCACCAACGTACGGCAAGCCCCCACCACTGTGGCAATAGACTGCCCTCTGATCACTGACTCAAAAGCAGCCCATTCGTGCAAGGAAGAGGTGGCCGAGCCAGCATTGTCCTCGAAATAATTTCAGACCCACTCTCCTATAGTGTGAGGAAACACTTGATCTTCCAGTGTTTCAAGCTTCAAGTGCCAAATAGGGATAGTAGTGCGGGACTTAACCCGAGCCAGGGTTAGGGCGATAGGGTTGTGATCTGAGATCATCTGGCCAAATATTCATAATGGGCAATTGCCGTATGAACTTCTGGCATACAGAGGAAAGTATCAAGTCGAACATGGAGCTCATGCACAGCAGAGAAGTAGGAATAGTCCTAGGTCAGCAGGTGAGTCACCCACCATGTGTCCGCAAGCCCCAAGTGTCTCTGGCAGTCCTCAAACCTCCTCCCAAGGTGCTCCATTGGGGCCCCGGGCAGAGGAGGGGGGGACCAGTCCAGCTGAAGATCGACTACGCCATTATAATCCCCCCAACAAGCAACAAACAGGGCATATGTAATGCAACTACTTGAGAGATCTTGTCTAGGAAGTACGCCTGGTCAGAATTGGGAAAAGAACAGATGATGGATGGAATGCTGAATTAATCAAACATTCACCCCCAGTCACAGATCTGGACCAGAAACAAGCATCCTGGGACCGGTTTCGGGGTAACACCCCTCATCAGTCAGGCCGGCTTGAATCTGGTGGTGTAGCGAGTATGGGACCCACGTCTGGGAATACCCTTCACACTTAGGGCGACAAATGCAAAAAGAACAGATGATGGACGGAATGTTGAATCAATCATACATTCACCACCAGTCACAGTTCTGGGTTAAATCCATCGTTTTTTTGCATGCCACGCCATTCCACTTTAGACCCAGCCATATGCAACTCAGTCTTGACCCTGTGCCCCAGGGGAACAGTCCAGCCCGAACTGCCAGGCCAGTGTGCCGGGTATGCCCAGACATGGGTCCCGGGTTCGCTGTGCCACTGGATTCAAGCTATCCTGGCTGATGAGTGGTGAAACCCCCAAACCGGTCCTAGGATGCTTGTTTCCGGTCCAGGGAGGACCTGGCTTGGCAGTGCGGGCTGGACTGTTCCCATGAGGCACAGGGTCCAGACTAATTTGCATATGGGGGGGCGTGGCCAACAACATGGCCGGGTAGCTGCGCTTTTCGCGAGCTCCGCTGGCCCCGATCTGCATCCTGTATTTATCCTGACCCTCGACGCCCTTATACTACTCCAGCATTAACCGGAGGGCGACTGCAGGTGTTTCCTCACAGGCATCGAGACCTTTTCGGCGCGATGATCGGCGCGCGGTCTCCTAAGATGGCGGATGGCCGACAGTAATCCGGACTTGCGGCCAGATCGGCGGCGATCACCCTTGGAGCTGCGGCGGTGAGCCCTGCAGTGGAGACGCTGAGGCGGCACTGCACGGCGCTGTAACCCGTCGCCGTTCTCCATCATGCCTGCGGGAGTGGAGACATCCTCCAGCTCCAGCGGGACCCTGGCGCCAGCACAGTGACGCCGCGGCCGCTGGCACGGACAGTGTGAGAAGGAGGCCCCCCGGTCGGAAGCGGGGAGGCTCCGGCGGCCTGCATAGCAGCGAATACGGACCACGCCCGGTGGAGGCCGGTGGGTGACTCAGCGACTGGTGCGCCCATTCTCCAGGTATCTTGCCCCTGCTGGAGTGTGGTCATTGGGCAGTGGGCTGGGCGAGCTGACGAGCAGGAGGCCCTATGAGGCTGGTCCCCCTCCAGTGAGATTACACCAGAGACTGCGCTCAGTCCTGAGCCAGGAGTGAACTCCAGTGGTGTGCCTGCCTTGAGCTTGTGCATTCTCAGGAGGGGTTTCCCCCTTCTGTGTTGCTGCTGAAGCACCACTTTCTACTCACACCTTTCCTGGGTTGGTGTGAGGGGGCCGCTGAGTCGGGCCCTCTGGGCGCACGGTGTTCGAGGGGACAGCGTCCTGCACACTGCCTGGGGCCTAGCACTGAGAGAGGTGGAGTTGTGGCCTGCGCTGGGTTGCCTGTCATCTTTCACGTAAGATCTGAACAGCGGCGGCGAGGAGTGGTCTGGGCCTCTGTGAACCCTGAGGACGTGGTGCCGGCGCGGAGGGGAGAACCAGGCTTGCCCCGGCGGAGAGCCCGGTGGGCTGACACGATGGGTGGTCCCTCCACTCTGGGAAGGCACTGCCAACTTGTAGGTATACGCCCTAGAGGAGGTGTCCCACAACGGATGGCCGCCAGATTGCCTCTTTCCCGGCCGCGCTAACACCAGTGGGAGAGAGTGTACTCACGAGACCCTTGGTGTCCGGGTCGCACGGACGCTAGTATATCGAATGCCCCGTGGTGGCCTGGGGGAAGAGCACAGGATCCACATCACTACTGGCAGCGGTGGTCACCCGTATTAAGAGAGAGACACGGCCGCGGCCCGCCTGTGATTTGGGTACAATGGCAAGGGACAAGGAACCCAAAACATCGAAGCAAGGAATGTTGGACCGCTTTGCTAAGGTACTTTCTGCACCCCCGGGAGCGGAGGGAGGTCCGGCCCCCCTTCCTGACACTGACGCAATATTACAGGCCATTCATGCATCCCGATAGAGCTTGGAAGGCAAGATGGCGGAGATACGGACGGAGGTCACATTTCTGTGCCAAGACTTGCGAAAGGTCTCCGACAGAGTTACGGAGGCAGAACAACGCGTCTCAGAACTGGAAAACACCTCACGCACCACAAGTAAGGAAGTGCGGGTCTGTTGGCCACAGTGAAGGAGGTGGCCTGGAGAGTTGATGATGCCAAAAATAGGGCCCGCAGGAACAATCTGAGATTTATAGGTATTCCGGAAAATGCGGAGTGTTCGGACCCAGGACAGTTTCTCCTGACATTTCTCAAAGATGCTCTCCCAACAGCACAGTTTTCGTCATGCTTTGTCATAGAAAGAGCACATAGGATGCCAAGTGTCCGACCTCCGCCAGGAGCTCCCCCCAGGCCGCTGATAGCTCTATTTTTGAACTATCAAGAAAGAGATCTCATACTTAGGGAGATACGGAAGAAGGGGGAGATCAAATATGAAAACTCGAGAGTGATGGTGTTCCCGGACTATTCGCGAGATGTACAAAAACTGCGACGCACTTTTGACCCTATAAAAGCAAAACTTCGCGCTATGGGGATCCAGTATATGTTGCTGTTCCCTGCCAAACTCAAAGTTATCTTCCAGGACACCACGCAGTTCTTCCAGATGCCCGAGGAGGCATGGTCCTGGATTGAAGAACGGCCTCGGCTGAGGCGTGGGTCACCATCAGTTGCCGGCCCCCCTATTGACAAAAGGCTGTGCTCTAGACAAGAGCGTCCGAGGGAAAAGAGGCGGAGGCGAGTGCTAAAACACCGGATTCCTACTGTGGCTACGCGGGGGAGATCCTTGAGGCTTAGGGAACAGAAAAATACCATATCGGATACGGACGACGACACTGCCCAGGACTGTATGTCTCGAACCTCTCGGAAATCAAGCGACAATGGAGACTCTGACCAGTCCGAAAGACACAAATCCATGGATGCGGACAGCGAGCACCCTCTCCTGGACAGCATTCAACGCCTGGAGGCTTCAGGCCAGAGCCTTCCGGGTGAACACCCTCAAGCATTGCGGCTGCACGAACTGGGCGAAGAGGAATGACGAAATGGGGCCAGACGCCCACCGAGAGATGCTGTAAGACTCCCGAGGCTAGGCGGACACTTGGGACCTTTGGCACGGTATCGGGAAGTACACAGTGTGTTGTTGTTATTGTACTTTGGTATAGTTGAGTAAATACGGGAAGGGGGGAGGGCTACAGACCTCTGGGTGGTTTACCCGTGCCAGTGTTGTCATGTTGACGAAATTGGGGGCGGTGGGGGTGCCCACAGAGTGTGGGGAGGGAGAAATACGGGACACTGTTACAGGTTTTGGGTTATGTTTATTGGGTGGAGGGGAGGGTAGTTTTGTTCAACTATTTTGCATGAATACTAAAACTGCGCAGAGAAGGCACTGTCTGGGCGTTGTTCGGGGCCTGGGGTGGACTTGTGACGCTTTTACTTTTGTGACACAATGGCCGTGGGAGGGTACACAGTGATGACGTGGAACGTCAATGGCTTAGGGAACAAAATCAAACGTGGTCTAGTATCTAAATACCTTAAAAGCCACAAACCGGATATCATACTATTGCAGGAAACGCATCTTATGGGTCCACACTGTTCGTTCCTAGGTAGGGGGCACTACACCACCCTGGCACATGCGGGATTCACCCGAGGGTCGAGGGGAGTGGCAATCCTTATAAAAAAATCACCCCCTTTCAGAGTCACTCAATGATGGGAGGACCCAGATGGCACATATGTGGCAGTCCAGGGCACCTGGAACCACACTCCTTGGTTTATTGTTAGTGTTTACGCTCCCCCACGTCTCCAGCACCGTACGCTGGATAAACTGATGGACCTTCTCTTACTGCCTGGCCCTGCTACACATATCATAGGTGGCGACTTTAATGACGTGAGCGATCCCTCTTTGGACCGCACGGTGCCGCGGCCAGGGCTGCATGAGGCCACTGCACTGGCGAGATTCCAGAAGGCCCTTGGATTAACTGACCTTTGGAGGTGTCACCATCCATCCACACGTGCATACTCATACTTTTCCGGGGCTCACAGGGTGTTCTCACGGTTGGATTACCTCTTTGGCCCAGCGGGCGAGATTCACCAGGTAGAGGAGTTGGAGTATTTAGCCAGGGGCATCTCTGACCACTCACCGCTCTATTTAAGGGTGGGAGGGAGAAGGGGAGCTCATGGAGCCTCATGGAGACTGAATGCCTGGGCCCTGAAGGATGAAACAGTGGCCGAGGAACTCAGGGTGGATACCGAGCTTTACTTCAGGGAAAACGTGGGCTCGGTGCAACCGGTTGTCACTATATGGGAAGCTTTTAAGGCGGTCTTACGCGACAGAGCCCAAAATATTATTGCCCATAAGAAACAGCTGGAAACACAGGAGATTTTGGAGATGGAACGTAGGCTGGTGGATCTCAAATGTACGGGTGCTTCCACGCCGAGTGAGCATACCCTCCGTCAAATTGCCATTACGAAAAGGGAATACCAGGCACTGGTCACCAATGAGGCACGGGCTCACCAGCTTGCAGTTCAACACAGGTTGTATGAGACTGGAGATAGGGCGGGTAAACTGCTGGCATGGCTGGGTAGGAAGGAACAGGAATCGAGGTGGGTTATGTCCATTAGGCAACAGGGCCAGACCTACTCCACACCCCAGGACATTGCGGGGGCCTTCGCCCAATACTACTCCGCAGTTTATGCCGCTCAGACACAAACAAGTGAGGCACAAATAATCCAGTATCTTGCAGGAATCGAGTTAGCTTGCCTCGCCCCGGACGACAGGGATAGGCTTGAGAAAGATATCACCCTAGACGAGGTCACGGAGGCTATTGGTCAGATGAAAGCAGGGAAAACCCCAGGCCCTAATGTCCTTCCGGGGGAATTCTTTAAAAGACATAGTGCCATACTGGCCCCACATTTAGTTAAGATGTTTACGGCCTCTAAGGGCGACGGGATACTCCCTGCAGACCTTAGAATGGCAACCGTGGTGGTGATATCCAAAGAGGGGAAACCCCCTGACGACTGTTGGTCCTATCGTCCCATCTCGCTGTTAAATATAGAAACCAAGATCCTGGCTACTATCCTTGCGACACGTCTTTTGACTGTTATTACTTCTCTGGTACATGGTGATCAATCAGGCTTTATGCCAAAATGAGCCACGAGATATAACCTCCGCAGAGTGGCCAATTGGATGATGCTGTTCGAGACCGGGAGGAGGCCCATCTGCTCCTTTCCCTTGACGCTGAGAAAGCGTTTGACACCATCCATTGGCCTTTTATGAGTCAGGTTCTGGAGAAATTCGGATTTGGTCCGGGTTTCAGGGACTGGGTGGCCGTGTTACACACTGAGCCTGAGGCTAGGGTTAGGGTTAACGGGGCTACTTCGGGAACCTGGCCAATTCAAAGGGGGACCAGGCAGGGATGTCCTCTTTCCCCCTTATTGTTTACCCTTAGTCTGGAGCCCTTGGCCTGTGTCATCAGAGCCTTCCCAGGACTGGGTGGTTTTGTAGATGAATCCCGACTGCTAGATGAAGAACGCATATCTTTATATGCGGATGACATTCTATTATATGTGACGAACCCGACGGAGACACTCCCTCAAATCCTGCAAATTTTTGAGGAGTATGGGCGACACGCGGGATATAGAATCAACTGGAGTAAATCTACCTCTTATCCGGTAGGGGGGGTGGTGGAGCCCCAGACATATCCTAGTTGTTTGCGCTGGTCGACAGAGGGATTCACATATCTTGGCCTCTACATTACCACAGACGTGCCCGCTAGCTTGGCTCGCAACATTAGGCGAGTCCTCACAAACTTCCAGGAGGACGTTAAGAGATGGAGGAGACTTCCCCTAACTATTATGGGAAGAGCCGCCATGTACAAGATGATCACACTTCCCCAGCTGCTTTATGTGTTGCAAAACACTTACACTAAAATTTCAGACGCGATGTTCAAAGGTATAGACAATGAACTGCGTTTGCTCCTCTGGGACGGGGCCCATCCACGCATTACACTCCAAACACTGCAGAGAAACCCATACAATGGCGGTTTGGCGCTGCCGGATATCAGGGCGTATTATAGAGCATCCCACCTCATTGTAATCAATGAATGGATTCACGCACCTGGGAACCAACCGAAATATCGGCTGGAAAGACTACAGTTTAGAGAACGCACACATCTCCACTATATCTATGGAGGCAAAGGATGTAGCCGACTACTGCAGGCGACCCAGAGGACATTAGAGGCATGGAAAAGCGCCGAACGACAAATGAAGTGGGACCATAGATGTACCAGAGAGACCCCTTTGTGGGAGGGGACTCGGCTAGTCGAGGTCGGAAAGCTGAGAGGCTTTAGGCACTGGGACTTAATTGGGATTTCCAGAATAGGGGATGTTCTGGAGAATGGGGTGCTGGCCTCTTTCACCACACTCCAAGCCAGATACCAGCTCCACGACACTCAAGCATATGCATACCTCCATCTGAAACATGCATGGGTTGCGGAGGGGTTGAATGGGCAGACACTACTGGAGTACTCCCGTTAGAGGGTCGACTCTTACAGGAGGAGATCCCAACCAAAGCCATTTCGTTTACCTATAAAACATTACTTAATAACATGCCGGACAAGTGGGGCCACTCCGAGCAAAATGGGAGAGGACTACTGGTGTGATGGAAGATCTAGACTGGGAGGCCGCTCTCATGCATCCACGGGAAGTGGCGATTAAATTAAGGTTACGTCTCATCCAATACAAAATCCTGCACCAAACTTATTTTGATAGAGCCAGATTGCATAAAATAGGGAGAGCTGAGAGCCCGGATTGTCTTAGATGCCGCATAGAATGCGGAACATTCATACATACTCTTTGGGAGTGCAACGAAATCCAGGCATACTGGGGAAGAATTGTGGGAGAGCTTAATAACATACTGGAAATCCAACTAGAGTTGGAACCAAGGTTTCTCCTCCTGGGAATTCCGACAGACGTGGACATTCCGAGACATAAACTTGTATTAGCGAATTTGGGGTTGGTAGTAGCCAAATGTGATATAGCTAAATACTGGGGGGGCCCGCAGTTACCTACGCTTAATGAATGGAGGGCAAGTCTTGATCTGTATATGGTAGCGGAACAAGTGACATACAAGGCCATGGGCTGCCCGCGGAAATTCCGGAAGATATGGGCACCATGGATGAAATACTACGGTCTGGAAATGGAGGGGGAAGACGAGGGAGGGGGACTGCTGCCTGGAAGACCGGGGGAGGAGCCTTGAAAGCTGTAATATTTGTTCCCGCTGCTGGTAACTCCGGTCAATGTAACTGTGACGCTTTATCTTTGTGCGCCCAAGTCGTCCAAGCCCATCGGCAGATTCACCTGCAACAGGCATCACACTTTTACAATTGCCCCATAAGACTATTGTGTAGTGTCATTCATTGTGTATCGTGTATTCATGCTTTGTTTGAGGTTTCGCTTTATTTTCAAAACAAAATAAAAAATATTTTCCAGAGAAGAGTATTACCACCTTGGAAGTTGAAGTTCTAGGCCCAGTCACACGGACGATCGATCGGGAACCCTCTATAGGCAGTCATGCATTGATGCGCAGAGAGTTCAGAGCTGCACCCTGGGCGAAGCTCTTTTATATGGTTAAATGCAGAACTTACACCCACGTCTGACACGAGATCTGACGCAGGCCACTTAACCGCCCGCTTACAGTAACTGGAAAATTTTATATAAAATCGAGAAGTGGTATCATGATGAAACAGAGCTTTTAGCCGATGGTCAGTGGTCTTGACCGCAAAAAGTAAACAAAGGATAACTTTTACCGTAAAAAATGCTCAGAATTAATATTTAATATATTAATTCTTGGTCACGTTGCCGCCTTCTCAGTTTCAGTTAAGCAAGCGCGGAAAGTTTCATAACTAAAAATATCGCAAATCTTGCATGTGACACAGCCAGATGTACCAACAGATTGTCACGTGGGTGGGGGCCACTCTTATTCTCGTAACTGTGGAAATTTACAAGAGGGGGCTGATTTTGTCTCTCGGTGGATGGAACAGATCTCTGCTAGCAGATCAGTGAGGCCTACAAGATCTGTTTTATTATTATTATAAAATGAGAGCAGGAGTCATTGGCTTTTTTTGGGCCTATACATTTGTATCTAGGAAGACATGGTTGGTCCTATGTACAATGTGGTTATCTATGGAGCTGGGCTTGGGCCTATTTGAGATGCACTCCCAGGATGAAGGAAAGTGGACAACTTAAGACATTCTATCTGAGCCTGCCTGGTAGGGCCTAACTTAGGGGTATCATGTTCAGTGGGTAGTGCAAAATCAAAAATGGGTTTCTTGTTAGATGGTAAGGTGGGGCCTTCGGGACCCTCCTTCATATCCCTGCTCTTGTTCATTTTTGAACACATCTCGGATAGAATACTTTGAAGGACCCTCAGGGGTCGGGTGCATGCTGAGTGGGTCATTAACGTAGGGGCATGCAGCCGGGGGTTGCAATTCTGATGGTAGGGTAACATATTCTCCATCATCATGGCTCAGTAACTGGTCATACTGGTGAGCGTTATGCTCCTCCCTCAAAGTGTACCTATGCGGTGGGACTGGGGGAGCTGGGGGTGTGTTGGGAGAAGCCTCAGGGGCAGCTAGTTCTATGAGTTGTATGTGGACCTGCCCATCCCCATCCCCAGGAACACGGTGCATGTCCAGATAGTCTGTATTGTGGTAAATACCTGTTTTAACGTAATTTATCCCAACTGCTTTGATGCTACATCTGCTGATACACCTCATTATTACCTGTGCACCGCAACACATTAACATGATAACACAACAAATAGGTAACATAATTTTCAAGATAGCAGATAGCCATGAAGGCATCCAGTCCAAGTTCAACCAGCTCGTAATAGGGTCTGCATCGGCACCGCCCTCATCACGCATCTTTTTTCCCAAATTGTCCAAGTCCTCAATGGCCTTAGCGAGAGACCCGTTAGCGGCATCATTAGATGGTATGAACATACAGCAGCTCGATCCGATGGAAGCACATACCCCTCCCTGCATAGCTGTGAGTTGATCTAGAACATATCTATGCTCTAGAACCATAAGTCTTATTGGTCGTAATTCTTCCTGTATTGCGTTGAACCCATCTCGGGTGTTGTTGATCAGAGTCATTAGTTCATAGCGTGTGACCTGCAGCCACCGGGCATTAGCAGATGTTTGCCAGAAGGGCCACAGGCCCCCAAAGAATTCCTGAGCGCCATTGAACAGGCGAAACTCGTCAGGAACTTCCTTAAAGGCGTCGTTAGCAAAATATTGAGCACTCCTTCGGTGCCGGTGAAGCAGGGTGACATCACCTGTCATGGGGTGTTCGAGCACTTGAGAAATGTTGGATGCCGGGACAACGAGATGCAGTTCATGCATGGTGACCATGGTGCATAGGCCCTTCCATTGAGGAGGCAACTGGGCGTAGATGCGTTCTCCGCAGGCCCAAAAGATGTCCATGAGGCCGGCGGTGCCGTCTTGGAGGTCCACATTAAAAACTGTCGTGTTACAGTCAGTGTTGCTGCCCACAGGGCGGGTACCGTTACCTAGGAAGCAAAGGAGAGGATTTTTTAGTTTATATACTTTTTTCCATTGGTAGGTGGTGTCCTTACTAAAGGTGTACCTTCTACTTTCTTGTGCCCAGACCCCTCCGCACTCATCATCGATATCCCAATGGGTGTCCCCCTCCCAGTCTGTCGTTATAAAGGGTGCTCCTAAGGAAGCCGCTCTACAGGTCAGGTTGTGTGGACCGTGCCACTTATTGTTATAATAGATATTGGTCCGTAAACGCAACACAGGCCTGTATACACAGAGGCTCTGGTCTATTAGTGGGTGACATGTTGCCATCGGTGTTGTAAAGGTGAAGTAGCGTAAATAGGCAAAACTACGCTCCCAATGTTGTGTTATGGAGTCAGATATTTTCATCCTATACAGCTCTTCCATGCCTTTGTCAAATTGTTCTTTGTCAGTCACAATTCTGAACGTGACATACTGATAATCCCATGCCGTAGTGTTTACAAATGCAGTATCAATAGTTGCTGACAGAAGCTGAATCTGGCCATATATATGGCAAAGGAACAGACGGAGGAGACACTTGGCTATTGGGGGTGGTACTTCTTTAGGGAAAATCATTTGGTCTGCGCCTACTGCATGAGGGTTATGTGAGCACACGAAACATGCTTCCTTTGTTGCCTTTTTTCCTATTTTGGACATATGCCGGTACCACATGTTGTCTAACAGGGCATCATGGGCTCCATGATCCGGATCGAATTTGTCCGGACGTGTGGAATGGAAATCGGGCCTGGAATGAAGGTGTGCAATGTGAACCATTGTGTCCTGAAGAGCGGTGGGCCAATCTTGTGTAACCTCAGGTCTTGGTCTACGGGTCCAGAACCTTGGTCTACCTCGTTTAAATCCACGTTTAGTGCGGGGAGGAAATGGCGGGGCAACTGGGGACCTATTGTGAGATCCGGAACGCCAACCCCTGGGGTAGTAGCACTGCTTGGGATCAGATCAGTAACTGTGGATGTAGGGTGTGTGCTAGTGTGTGCTGTATCAGCGGTACGAGGTGGGAGTGGTGGACTTTCGATCTTGTCTCTATCTGGTGGCACAACTGACTGTCCTGAAGATGGTGTGATAGCATCCGAAAGATAACAATCATCAGTAGTTGCAAGATAAAACATGTACCAATTGAGAACTGCCAAAGTCACTGTAGAAAAAACACAAAATATTAAGAGAAGAGAAATACATAACTTTGCATCTCCATTAGCATTCTTGACTGTAAGTACGCGATGCTCATCGTCTTCTTCATCACAGGAGGATGGAAGGCCGCTGTCTTCATGGAGTGGCACTGATGGTATGTCCCGTCCCTCCTTTAGTCCATTGGCTGAGGTGGTGGTGCGGGGTCTAGGCGGACGTGGCTGCGATGGATCCATGCTTTTCTCTCAGTTATTCGCACTGCAGTTGGTGATGAGTCTATCACCTGGAAGGGACCTTCGAACTTAGGATCCTTCCAACGCCTGACGTTTTTCCGGACGAAGACCAGTGTCCCGGGACGGATTGGTGGGAGCTCAGGAACGGTGGGGCCCTTGTCTCTCCTCTTGGATACCTGGGTAGAAAGGAACTGCGCTGCGCTTGTTAGTTGGCACAGGTATTGATAAAGTTCTGCTCTAATTATCTCTGGTGATGATTCACTATCTGTTTTAGGGCGTGTGGACGGAACTGTTACATTTATGGATCGTCCAGTGACAAGCTGATGGGGCGTGAGGTGGTGATCCGAACTTGGGGAGTTTCTTAGTGCAAAGAGTGCTATGGGTAGGCAATAAAGCCATTTCTTTCCTATTGTTGCGCTTATTTTGCTTATTTTATTTTTGAGCAAGCCGTTGAGGCGCTCACAAATGCCGTTGCTTTGTGGGTGATAAGCTGATGTCAGCTTGTGTTTAATGCCTAGCATTGTGGTCAGGGAGGAAAAGATGGCGTTTGAAAAATGACTTCCGTTGTCGGACCGGGATGGCGTCTGGAATGCCCCAGCGAGTAATGACATCACGGAGTAGGAATGTGGCAGCTGCTTTGGCATCGCAGTGGACGCAAGGTCCAGCTTCGATCCAGCGTGAAAATGGACACACTACTACAATGAGATAGCGGTAATTTTGGCAGCGGTCGATCATGTCGACATAGTCAATGTGTAGCTCTTTGAAGGGGCCAGATGGTCTAGGAATGGTGGAAGCAACTGTTTTGAGAGTCGGGTTTGGGGAATATTGTTGGCAAATGAGACATTTATTAACATACAATTGTATCTGTTCATAGGCCTTGGGGATGAACCAGTCTGTTTGCAATGTGGTGGACATGTTATCTCGGGTGGCATGTGTGGGAAGATGGAGTTGGTCCAATGCCACTTGTAATAAGGCCTGTGGCATCACAGGTTTCCCTGTTACTGTCTGTCTGTACACGAAGTTGGCGGAGTCCTGTTGTACTCCCCTCTTCTTCCATAACTCTTTCTCTTGATCTGGTGCACTTTCTTGCATTTCTCTAAGGTGTAACTGTGCAGTGTGATCATATTGCTGAGTTGTGTCAATGTCAAATGGTGTTGTGAATTTGGATGGTGTTTTTGGAATTCCTTCATTGCTATTGTCATGCTCTGTGGGAGGCAGTGTTTGGGAAAGTAAAATGGGGGCAAATGGTACCTCTGGTGTTGAGTGAAGTGGGGGGCCTGTTGCTGGGGGGCCTCTGGCTGCAGCCTTAGCTGCCCAATCTGCCAGGACATCACCTCTGGAGACAAAATCTTGGCAATTAGTGTGCGCTGCGCATTTGACTACGGCTACTTCAGCTGGTAGTGTAAGGGCCTCAATAAGTTCCTCTAGTAACGTTTTGTGAATGACAGGTGTACCATCTGATTTGAGGAAGCCGCGCCTCTTCCAGCGGAGGATGCTGGAGTGTGTAGTGGTGGTAACATATGCAGAATCGGAGTAAATAGTAATGCGGTCATCAGCTCCAATGTTCAGGGCAGCTATGAGGGCTACCAGTTCAGCTGCCTGTGCAGAATAATGTGATGGTAATGTAAGTTGCTGTACAATGTCTAGGGAATCAGAGGAATCATTCTGCTGTGCTTTAACTACTGCTGCTCCTGTGTACCTGACTCCTGTTTCTTGATCAATGGTAGAGGAGCCATCAACAAAATATACAGTACTGTCTGGAATGGGATCCTCTTTTGCTGCTCCAGACTCATCTGGTGAATATGTGGCGCAATCATGGGTGTCATCATCTGAGGTGGATATAGGATGAGCAAAAAATGTGGCAGGGTTTACTGTGTGGCATTTTACAATCTTCAGAGAAGGTAGTGACAGTATGACTTCGTAACCTGACACTCTTTGTGTTGTTAAAGTTGTCTTGGCTTTTTGTATTATTGCAAAGACGGCATGTCCTGTGTACATAGTCAGTGGGGAACCCATTACAATGGGGGTTGTTTTCTCAACAGCAAATGCTGCGGCAGCAAGGGCCTGCTCGCAGGGGTAATGACCTTTCATGACAGCGTCCAGCATGCCGCTGAAGTAGGCAATGGGCTTATGGCCCATGGGGTATTTCTGAGTGAGTACTGCAGTCATTACTAGACCATCACAGTGAGTGAATAGGTAGAATTCTTTTGTGTAATCAGGTGATCCTAACACTGGTGCATTTGTTATCTCATCTTTGAGCTGGGTGTAGGCTGTTCTCATTTCAGGTGTCCACTCAATTTTATTGTGTCTGTCTTTGCCCATTTTCACAGCTTTCAGTAATTGTTAGAAGGTGGTTCTGACACTATGGGCCGCCCGGATTTTTCGCTTTTTGAGCACCTATGTGTTGAGTTTTTACTGTGGGGAAGCCTCATAAATTGGGACTTATCCACAGTGAACTCAGGATGAAAGAGACTGCATGTGGATTTGACTGGTGTCCCCCTAGCTTGACTAAGCTGCTGCGCAGCAGCTGGAGTAAGGGGCACCGAACTGGTTACATGCAGACACCTGTGTACAGGCGTGTGCACACGTGTAGGGGCTGCGCAGGGGAGATTCTTAGCGTGCGCAGTCCAGGAGCAGCTACAAAGTGAATGGTGTGGCAGGACTTATGCAGAATTGGGTGGTGACACGGAATAGGCTTTATACAGTGGGAAGAAACATGCCAGGGAAAGTCAGTGTGCTTTACAGTGTTATTCCTTTATTTTCTTATGAGGATAGGGAGCACATGGGCTAGTTTTACTTTCCTAGGGCCTACAAATTCCAGACACGCACCAAAGTCCACTGTAACTTATGTGAGAAGAAGTATTTTGCAGAGTCCAGAGTCATATTTGTACTGCTTTTGGGTCATCCAGAAATGTTACATCTCTCTGAGTCAGATCATAACCAGGGCCTGGCTGGGGGTTGACCTCAGCAGGCTGGATTGATGACCTTTTCTTCCCAGAGCGAAGATCTTCCCTCCAAGGAGAGAAGATAGGTGGAGCTAGTCTAATCCATCAGCAGCTGTCCCTGGGGGCCAGGCACCAAGCTGAACCAAGGTGAAGGCAGCACGGGGGAAAGGGTCTTGTTTCAGAGACCATGTGGCCAGACACCCTGGACGCCGCCATTTTGAACCAGCCCAGAGGCTGGACAAGGAGGGAGCAGGGGCAGGGAAGTGATGTGGCGCTGTTGGATAGGACCAACAGAGACTTCCTGCCAGCCCCCTACTCAACTTTTAAAAAGTGCTTGCACAGGAAGAGAAGCTCTCTCTGGGGTGTGGTCTGCTGAGGCGGAAGGTGCTGCAGCCTGGCAATGGGCAGTTGGAAGGAGGTACCCCCTGACTGCCCCCCAGGCCCCTAACAGTGCCAGAAGAAGAGCCCAGGACCGGTGTGCAGAAGCAGGAGCCTCTGCGCAGGGAGAAGAGAGGCCCAGGAGGAGAGCCAGGCGAAAGTCTGGCGCAGGGAGCCAGTGAAGACCGCTCCCTGCAGAATGCACCCTCTTGGAGTCCCGGAGGGCGAAGGAGAGTGCTCCCAGTGGCTGGAGGCCGCCGCCAGGAGCAAGAAGACATGAAAATGGGGCCGATCGGACCTCCAGGGGCTGAGATATGGCACCCGGAAGGTAGGCGACCTTTGACCCCTAATCGGACCGACGATGAAGCGCGTGGGGCTCCGCCGCCGGTCTCCAAGATGCCCCCGGGGTGCCCCCAAAGAGGAGTAAAGACGGGGAGCGCCGTCGCGCTCCCCGCGAAGGTGCCCAGCTGGGGACCAGGAGCCCACCCTGGCCCCACCGAAGACGGGGGCGGGGGGAGCGCCGTCGCGCCCCCGCAAAGAGTGGTCAAAGGGGGCCCGGGACCCCATCCCCGGGCCCCGAAGTCAAGTCGGGGAGCGCCGTCGCGCTCCCCGTGAAGATTCCCCCCGCGGGGGGCCAGGAGCCCACCCTGGCCCCCACCGAAGCGAAGCAGCCAGGGAGCGCCGTCGCGCTCCCCGTGATGAGAGGAGGGACCCAGGACCCCATCTCCGGGCCCCAAAGTGACCGGATGGAGGGGAGCGCCGTCGCGCCCCCCCCGAAGATGCCCAGGGGCCCGGGACCCCATCCCCGGGCCCCGAAGACTGAGAGAAGACCGGGGGAGTGCCAACGCACTCCCCCGCGGTCCAGCCAGACCGGAGGACGAGGACACGTCTGCCCGCGGGAGCGGGCAGACCAGAAGTTCCCAGCCGGCTCCCGCGGCAGCACACGTGGGTGCTGGCCGCGCGGGGAGCCGGCGGGGGCAGCCGGGGCTGGGCTCCCCAGGCTGCCCTCCAACGATGAAGACAGGCGGGGTCCCGGGTGGGACCGGGACCCCAAAAGAAGAGGTGCAAGGGGCCCGGGCGGAACTGGGCCCCGAAGATGTGCAGAGCGGCCGGGGGTAGGCTCCCGAGCCGCATTCCCTACCTGGGGGTCCGGGTGGGACCGGGCCCCCACCGAGGCCTGAAGATGCGGCAAAGCCGCCAGCAGCTCCGCGCGGCTCTCCCCGGCACAGCGGGAGAGCCGATCATCTATTATGCGGAAGCGGAGCACGAAGCGCCCCATAATGCTTTGCTAGGCATTTCAGAATCGAGTGTTTTGGTGCTTGTGGTGGCCCCAGGAGGACGGGGTCACCACCAACTTGGTGCAAGGGTGCTGGGGGAGCTGCTGGAGAAGCGCAGTCTTCCCCCAGTACGAAGAGAAAAGTCCCACCCTAAGTGTCTTGGGGACTTAAACAGGATAACCCCTCAAGGGCTCAGCTTCCATTTAACACCTTCTGGGCTGGAACATTTGTTCTACAGCTGAGGGTGTGTTTTGAAGTGCTTCATGGAGTGAAGGGGTGAGTTGGGGATGTCTGGAGAAGGGCATCCCCTGGAGGTGAAGAGGTGTAATTGCACCAGAACTGCATTTACTCACGGTTATTCCTTTTTAGAGGGACTGAGGGTCACATATGTAATGTGAAGGTACCTGTGTAAGGTGATGTCATAAGCAAAGTGGGTTATGTTGCAAGACACTCCTGCTAGGGTGTCTGGCTGGATATGCGTAATCCTGTGATTTCATCTGTGATGCCTTTAGGGGCTGTAATTGCAACGCATTTTAATGTCCAACAAATGTGCTGAGTACTGTCATTCTAAAGTGTGCGTAAACATGTATCTTTGCTGCTGCGCTTAAGTGAGGAACAACCCAGACTGTTAGCCCTGAATATGTAGGGGTGCATACTGTATGGTCAATATAAGATGCTCAGTCAGGGTTATGTGTCACTAGGGCAGGTGAACCTATTTTTAATGCGTGTTGAGGTAATGGGGTGGGTCGCCACTGGGATGGTGCCAGTGCGCAGGGCCCTCGCTCCAGGTTATGCTCAACACACTGCATTAGGGGGCAAGATGATGTGCATACATGGGAGTGGTGGTACTAGACCCCACCCCCCTTTTGGGAGGGGTGGAGATGTTACGCAATGTCACAAAGTAATTCCAACAGCTTATGTATATTTGTAAATTGGTGCATAGTATTGAGTAGTGTGTGTGTTTAATAAATGTACTCTTACTTTTATAAAGCAAAGTACAGACTGGACAATCAATTATTGAGTGTTATTTCTGCGCCCCTGCAAATGGCGATTACTAGCCCACACCACCTCCCTTGAGTAAAGCCTCAGACTGCTCTGCAACGCTACCCTCTGAGAGTCAGGCGCTACAATTGGGTGTTTGGTTCCCAGTGAAGGACAAATGTAGTCATGTTATTTGTGCAGGCCTCACAGATACTGCCTCGTTTTCCAACAGTAATGGAGCAGTTATTGTTGCGAAATCAAAGACCCATTAACGGACATAGTTAACCAGGCCGAGGAATTTTTGCATGTCTTTAACTGTTTGAGGTTCAGGAGTGCCTTTTATCGCCTCAACTCGACCTGGAGTGACTCGTCTGCCTGATGCAGACAGTAGCTGACCTAGATGGTGTACCTCTTTCTGACAGTACTGTAACTTCTGTTTGTCAACTTTATATCCCCTTTGTGCTAGCGTGGTAAGTAAGAAGATGGTGTCTTTTCTGCATTGTTGTTCTGTGGGGCTGCAAAGCAGTATGTCATCGACATATTGCAGTAAGGTGCTGTCACATTGGAAATTGGACAGGTCTTCTTTGACAACCCTGTTGAAGACGCTAGGGGACTCACAGTACCCTTGAGCGAGCCTTGTGTATGTTAATTGCACATTTCTGAATGAGAAAGCCAATAGGTATTGGCTGTCTGGGTGTAGGGGAATGCTGAAAAAGCATTTTTCAGGTCGATGACAGAAAAGTACTGTGCATCGGGGGGCATTGGTGAGGATGACAGAGGGGTCTGGGACAATGGGGAACTCGGGTACGACTATGTTGTTAACGGGGCGCAAATCATGTACTAGACGCCATTGATTTGTCTTCCCCTTCCGTACAGGAAAAAGGGCTGTGTTACAAGGAGAGATACAAGGATATATTACTCCTTGATCTAGCGGTGCCTGTATGGTAGGGGCAATGCCCTCTTCCGCTGCCTTGGACAAGGGATACTGTTTTATTCTGGGCAGGATAGCGCCTTGTTTAAGAGTTATCTTGAATGGCGCGGCAGAGCTAATAAGGCCTACATCGTTTGGGCCTGTTGTCCAAAGATGTGCAGGTACTTGAGCCAGATCTGCCTCTCGGGCAGAGTCATAGCTAGGGGTGACTGTTGGTGTCCTAATCTCCACTGTGACTGAGATAGGCACATTATTATCATAGATGATCTCTGTTTTAGTGTGTTCCTCAGGGGATCCAAACAACTGGGCATCTGAAATATCTCTTACCAACCCTCTAGGCTCAATAAAAATGACACAAGCCCAAGTATGAGCGTTGTCATCGCATGCCAGGAATGCGCCATAGCTAGGTGTTATCTCAAGGGCGCAGATGTCAAATGTCAAGTGTTTGTCTAATACCTGTGAGTCTGGTACTTGGGGTCTGAAAAGGAACTCTTTTGGTAACTGAAAAGTGCGGCCTTGTAATTCGGGAGTGGTGGCGACAATAGTGTGGACAGCTGCAGAGAAGGCGTGCTCATCCACTGGGCGTGCTCTGACCTGACTATCTAAGGAAGACTGTGTAGTAACTGCCATTATCCTAGTTAGTGGGGTACCTGGTATGGAGCAAATCATTGTTCCGTTGTCATCAAAGTGGATGGTCATGTTTAGTTTAGCCATGAGGTCACGTCCTAAAAGATTGACTGGGGACCTGGGTGAATAGAGCAGAGGCTGCTCCACTACGTGGCCTCCTATCTCCATTGATACTGGCTTGGTGAAGGGGACCCTTGCTATTGCCCCAGAAAATCCCTGTGTGTCCGCTGTTTTGTTTGAAATGGGCAGAGGGCCACCTGTAATGCAGGAATATGTGGCACCTGTGTCAACAAGAAAACTATATGTTTTGTTATTTATCACAACACTTGCAATAGGGTCCTCTTCAGTATTGCTTGTGCAGGACAAGATTGGGCACACAAGAGTTGTCTGTGGGCTGTCCTAGCCAGTGTATCCTCCAGCCTGAAATTGCTGGATGGTGCCCTGGGTAAAGGGGTTACTGGAGGCAACAATCGTTCCTCCTAGAGGGACATTGTTTTGTGTTTGGGGAACCACCTGATAAGCAGGCAGTTGCTGTGGCTGTAGCTGTTGCATTGGAACCTGTATTTGTTGGACTGCTGGCTGAACCTGGGCCATTATGGGCGCTTGGAGCTGCACTTGTTGTTGCTGTGCTGGTTGTGCATAAGAGTATAGTATTTGGGGCTGTTGAAGGTGTTGTTGCGTGCGCTGCTGTTGTTGGAATGGTGCTTGTGCTTGGTAGCCAGGACGCATATATTGCTGACCCATATCACGCTTTTACTGTTGCAATCTCTCTGTATGTGGCCTGGTTTCTGGCAATAGTAGCAGATGATCGGTGGTGTCCCTTGTCCTGGCTGTTGTGGAAACCTTTGTTGTCCCATCCCTCGCCCTCTTCCTTGTCCACCCGTGTTCCAGTTCATATTTGGTCTGTTATTGTAATAGGGCTGTGTGTTGGTGCTGTAAGCAGGTGGTGCTGGCATGTATTGTACCATTGGCTGTGGTTACGGCTGAACATACTGTATGGCAGGTTGGGGTTGAGCTTGTATGTACTGTACTGCAGGTGGTGCTTGAACCTGCTGTGGGGCAGGTTGGGCGTTGCCTGCAAGCGCATTCATGGCAGCCTGGGGGAAGGAAGTTACTGCTGTCATTTGAGTGACCGGTGCTGCAAGCATGACTGTGTCAACATTGTCTTTTTTCTTATTAAGTTTCTGCTGTACCAACTTGGCAGCGGCATTCTCTATTGCCAGCTGTCTAATCTTCTCTTGTTCCTGTCTCTTTTTGCAGTAATGTATAATGTGGTCTTGTATTTCAGCCCATGGCTTACATTCCATTGCTACAATGCCATCTAATTTTTCCTGCACTTCAGTGGGTAAACCTTTCTTTATTGTGTGATAAAATAATCTCCCATACCCTCCAGCTGCGTCCCATCATTGGCCTAACTCCTGGTGCCATTTTTCTTTCATTCTGGAAAGATAGTTAGCAGGGTCTTCATTTGGTTGCATTGTTTGTGACAACAGAGCCCCAATGTCGGGAACATCAGGGAATTTCCTGCGCAATTCAGCCCATGCTTGTGTTCTAATCTCATTAAAGGAAACACCATCATGTTTGGTGTTTGTTTTTGTAAGATTGGCATGGACCCGTGTGAAGAGATCTTCTGCATCTTCTCCCATGAGGGAGATCAGCAGGCATTTTACATCTCCTATAGCTATGTTGTTACCTGTGGTACAATTTTCAAAAGCTGCAATCCATTTTCCCGCACCCTCAGTGAGGGGTGGGAGTTGCTTTTTGACATTTTCTTTGTCTAATGTAGACCATGGGATGTAGATGGGGGGATCAGTGACATTTTTGTAGAGCAGTGGCATCTGGCGCATGACCCCAGGGCGTTGCGCTGTGGGTCCTGTATAGTCATGCTGGCGAGCATATTTTTGCCAGACTTTCAGGCTCTCCCTCATGTAGTCATAGTCCCAATCCTCATCCCCTAGTCCTTTGAGGACACATTCAACTGCTGTTGCCATGTACTGAGGTTCAAAAGAGCCATCTCTTGGCCAAGGGAGCATTTGCGGCGCTAAGGGCTCTGACCAGCCTGCCAAGTTGTCTGAAAAGGGGTTAACTGCATAATCTGAACCTTCCCCTAATGTTACTATCTCATTGGGAGTGAGATCATTGCTTGTTCGTGGTGGACATGGTCTGCTGAGACTTATGTTGTGTCTATTTTTCATCCTAACGGTGCGCAAGGAAGCAGAGCCCGAGACGTCATATAGTATGTCGTCTGGGCGTCCATGTGTCCCCAAGACTTTAAGTCTCTGTGCTTCGGTGGTCCTGACCTTACTTCTTACCACTGGGTCTCGTTCCTGTGGGAGTCCACAATATATTGGGATCTCATCAAACATTGGATTGTGGCCTTCTAGTACCCGTGGTTGTCTCTTTTCTGGCCCTACTGCCGTTGGGGATTGGTGGGCTTGGTGTGTGTTGGTGAGTGTTTGTGTTATTCCAGAGGCGGCAGCGTCACAGCGGTAGGGGTGCTCATTAAGGAGATATTGTTTATTCCCTTCCCCATTCCTACTGATAATTGTCTTTGGGTGGTGTTGCACGAGGTTGTGCAGCGTGGGTGAGGGTGGTGTTGGAGTGTTGACCTTCGAGATCATGTCCGTAATGCTTTTGTTCATGTTCTCTAATTTAAATGATAAGCGTCTCATTGTGTTTATTTGTGATGCGTGGCAAGGTGATTGATGCGTGGGTAGCTGTTCCTCGTCAAGGTACTGTGGTGAGATACTCTCCATGCTGGTGCTTTTGCTCAAGTCTGCATTTTGTCTGTAATTGTCATATGAGGAGGGAAGACCTGTGAGGGGACCTGTGAGGGGGGCACACTGTCCCTCAGTTATAAACAGCAACGGTGGGACGGGGAACTCAAGGAGCTGTCGCTGGTCTGTCATAAGGCCAGATCCTGGTACCTCACCAGAGGATGCAGTGGCCATGGAAGGCATGCTAGTTTGTGGTGGGAGGTGTGAACTAGGGAACAGGTGTGTGCCGGTGTCAAGGAAGGGGTTAGTGACAGTGTCGCCTTTAGGGCCAATGTCACGGACGACAATGACAGGTGAGCGCAAGTGACGAGATGATGCTTGAGAGACAGAGTCAGAGTCCAAGTGACGAGATGATGCTTGAGAGACAGAGTCAGAGTCTACCTCATCCTCTTCACCTGGGCGTGGGTGTGCAATATTGACTGTTGGTGTAAATTTTAGTGATAGTTGTGCATCTATGAAGCCTGGGATACCCGATACTGCTGTCTCCCTTACTGTACCGTTAGGGAGAGGCATGTGTACGCTGCGCAGGTCTGTCAGGCTGGGATATACATCACTGGGGGGCATGGGTGGGGTCGGTGGTCTGTCCATGGAGTGGTACGGGTGACTGGGTGATGTGTGGGAAGCCTGAAATTCCTCAATCTGTGCAACGAGTAACTCTGGTGCGGGGTGTGGTGAGGAAGAGGCATCATTGGGTAGTGGTTGGGAACCAGCAGCCGGAGAATCATTGGTGGTAACTGGTAGCTCAGGTTGTTCCTTGTTAGTGAGCTCGGTATACATACCGCTGAAGTGGTAAGGCGGTGGGGGCGGAGCATTGGGTATAGCTGGGTGTGTGGAGTCAGAGTGTGTTTGAGCCTTGTCTTTGAAAATGCGCCAGAGATCTAAAGTAGCCTTTCTCTTCTGTAACTTAGTGCCAGAGTACTTGGTGTCTAGAAAGGTGGTGGCATGCTCTAGTATGATTGGATCAAAGCTTCCCTCTGAGGGCCAAGGGTGAGTCATTTTCGCCGTACGCTTATGAACCTCACGGCAGTGCTTTAGTATATGGTGCTCTTGGCCTCCAAATGTTTTTAAAACATGTTGGAGTGGAGTGGCCATGTTGGTGTGTCTAACACAGGGCGCTCTAGGCAAAGCCTGAACTACAGGAGCGCGTTTTCTCAGGTGCTAGGGACAATGTCTCTGATGAGTTCTTGCTCTACTGCCTGAATGACAATATCATACACCCCGTCCTGCAAGTCTCGCTCTTGTGCTAGAGTATAAAGAGGGAAGCGAAGCTGGCCGTGAAAGCAAGCTTCAGCAATATAACTTTGGAGAGGGTGCCTTGGCCAGGTGCTAGATAGTATGGCAGTGAATAGCGCTCCAGGGGGATGTATGATAAAAAAAATGTGAAAGTGGGTAGACGTTTTGTACACTGTAGAGCTCACTATGCCATTCATGAGAGTTATTTTAAAGCAAAATGCTTTGAGGGTGAATGTTGCTTGTTTGGAAAGGAATGTAATTAGGTGGCAGAAGAGTGTTCAGTGGCAGGAGAGTGTTCAGTGGCAGGAGTGGGTTCAGTGGCAGGAGTGGGTTCAGTGGCAGGATTGGGTTCAGTGGCAGGAGTGGGGGGGATGGCGTCATTTATCAATTCCTCTCCTATGGCGCTACTGATAATGTGATATAATGCTTTTCTTAAGTCCAGTTCCTGTGGTCCGGTGTATATTCCGTTAGGGGAGAAGTCAGGGAATTGGAGCTGGTTACGAGAGAGACCAGCAATTACTTTGCTTTGTAGCGGGTTGCGTGGATAAGTTGTAACTAGTGTGGTAGGTATGTCCAAACCTGGCGCTATTAGGCGAATGCGTATGTAAATGCAATCCGATGTTTTATGAACAGAGGTACCTATAATCCTGTTCATGGGGACCAGTAATTGTTGGGGGACTGGAGTGTTCCCTAAAATGTCAGTGCTTGCAATGTTTTTGTTCTTTGGCTTTAGTGACAATGGGATGCGGAAGGTGCGGGAAGGACGGTGCTAGTGAAAGCGTTATCTGCTGTGCCTGGGTATAGTCAACCCCTAAAACTTGAAATATAGTGAGAAGGACAGTGCTTGCTAAGGGTGTAACGTGACAAAAGGAGGATGGGTGCCCAGTAGAAAGACCCACAACGTTATTATTAACTAGATATACAAAAATAAGAGAAGCTGTACTGTCAGGAGACGGGGCACTCATTCCCTACAGTGACTGAAAATGCGGGGTGGGCTTGCCGGGGAGGCACAATGAGGATGTCTGGTGCAGAGTCCTCTAGATCCACTGAATCGTCCTGCAGGAGTGCCACGAGGAATGGGGACTCGTTAGCAGGAGACAGTGGTTGAGGGAGAGCAATAGTAAGTGCTGATGCTGATACCGTGGGGGAAGCAGGGGCGGTAAGGTCAGAGGATGCCGTGGACTGCGCAGAGTCAGTATTGGACTCGCTGTCTATGGCAACGATAGTGGGAAAATTAGCAAAAGAAACAGAAGACCTTAAAGAGGGTGGGGAGCGCGAAGATGAATTAGAGGAGTGGGCAGGCCACAAAATATCCGGGCGGGTGGTGTCTGGTGGTTGGGAAGAAGCGGTGCCTGAGGGAGGTAAGTCTATGAGAGACAAGAGTGAAAGGCGGAGTTCGGTAGTGGGTGTAAAGTCAACCTCTAAGATGTCCCAAGTAGTTGCAAGAACGTCGCTTTGATGGCGCGTGAGGGGATAAAGCGATCAAGACTGGTGTGGTATACCGCCGTGGCAGTACCACGTACTGAATGAATAAGGAGATTTATAATTTGCGGGGGTCAGGGGACATAACGGGGGTTTTTTTAAGGGGACGGACAAGAGGAATGGAGATACACCTCCACCTCCTTGGCTACCAATTGGCGTAGACAAGTGGTAGGCAAAAAGGTGTGAGAGACAGAAAAAAGAGGCACAATATATGTGCAAGGGGTACTGAAGAAAAGGTGCAACTACTTAGCGGGATTGCGGCTACGTATTAAAGGCAAGGCAATCCAGACAACAGCTACCTAGCGCAGTTGCCGCTAATTGATGAAAGGTGGGGGGCAACTGAGTCAACAATAATAACTAGCAGACTGCCACTCGGCTAAGTGAGTGTGGAGCTGGCAGTTCAGCAACAGATGTGGAGTTCGGGAGAAAACTGTGGTGGGACAGCAGGGCCAATAAATGTTTAAGAAAACGAAGCACAAAAACAGACACCATAGACAAGAAATAAACAATAATTAAATAAATGAAATGCATTTCAAAAAATAATAATGATAAAAATAACAATGTTTGGTGAGAGACCAGACTGAGAAGACAGAGAAAGGAGGGGCGAGGTGACTACAGTGAAGCTGCGAGGCTCACTTCCTCGTTCTGCGAAGGCAGAGAGCAGAAAAAGGCGGGGTGAATGTCAGACTGGGCCACAGACTTCGAAGTGGTTAGTTCTTCTTTCTGGAGTGGCGCAGCTAATAAGGGAGAAAGGCGCCGGTGAGATAGCGAGATAAATTTGAGAGATAAAAAGAAAAAAGCACCCAAGCCATGTAAAACTGAATCAGAGAGGGACGAACTATAGAGTGCGAAGAATGAGTGTGTGAATACACATGAAAGAACCCTGATGAAAGAGGGGCGCATTGACGCCGAAAAGAAATAGAATGGTGTTGCAGGGCGTGAAGGAGGAAAGAAAATGACAATGTATGAAGAAAGTGTGAGGAAAAAGAACACGAAGAACAACTGAAAGAGAAGGAAGGGAAGGAGAGAAGGCACAAGAAAACAAAGTATTCAGTGAAAGAGTACAGAAGATGAAACAAAAAAGGTGCAAACTCAATAATACAAAATGTAAATAAGAATACAAAATGGCGGCAAGAGCATACAAAATGGCGCCGGGACACACCCTAAGTAAAAATGCGACAATAGGACAGAAATGCGTGCCACTTGTGCACCGTGTCAAGAGAGCAACAGCCCACAGCTGCGCAATATAAACTGTTCGATAAGAAAGGGCAGTGAGAAAAAATGTGCGTCAAATATGAAATGCGCGTCAATTATTAAAACATGAGAAAGCTGCAAACGCATGCGTGCACCATGCCAGAATTCGGCGAACCACGTACAAACTGGTTGCCAGGACTCAAACCTCAAGCATCACTGAGCAAGTAAATCCGTAAGAAACACATGTGGCAACTATGAAAATATGAAAACCTGCAAGAGCATGTGTGCACCATGCCAGAATTCGACCAACCTTGGAGAAAGTGGTGGTCAGGACTCAAACCTCAAGCATGAAAAAAAACGGCAATGGAAAGGAAAGCACAATATTGGTAAAAGGCAAAGACAATAAGAGCTAAAAATCTTTTGGCAAGAAAAAGCAACAGCAGAGGGGACAGCATCAAAGAGCCTCGGGAAGATGTGACCAGCCACAAAGAGGACGTCGTGGCATGTCAGTCAACCACAGGTGGGCAAAGGAGCACACACAAGGGAGACCCCGGATGGCAAATGCAGGCCGACCCAGCGCCCCACACACGCCACAACCTGAGGTAAATTCAAGGAATAAAAAGCAAAACCATCCCTGACTTACCCAGGTGGACGTGAGGAGAGGAGAGCCTGAGAGGCAGCCACACAGGTGGAACCCCAGTGTGCGTCCCTGGACCGCACCGTAGGCGACTCGCCTTCGAGACCTTTCTTCGTGGTCGCCAGGTGATTGAGGGTCGTACTTTGGTGGCCACACCCTTCTGCTTACCGACTCCAGAGAGCCTGACCCCTGTTCTGCTCGTTTACTTGGAAAGAAGAAACCACGATGTAAAATACAGTGACTTTTTATTTAAGCAGTTCAAAAGCATAAAAACAGTTCGATTAAAATGTTGCCCATGAACACATGAGCAGGATGAAAAATAAATGTATTGACAATGTTATAAATCAGTTGTTCAAAAGAAGCAAAAATATGTCTAAATATTATGCTATGAGTAGCTGCCTAAAGAGCAACCCTGACTTGAAAGAGGATGGGTAGGCTAGTGCCTAGACGGCTAATCTCTTTTAAGAAAGCAACACCATTCAAGACTACGCAGTTTAACCTAAAATAATTGCAATGTCTTGGGTTAGGATGAGCTGAGTTAGATAGGCTGACAAAGCCAAAAGGCTAATATTTAGTTGAGCTGACAAAGCCAAAAGGCTAATATTTAGTTGAGCTGACAAAGCCAAAAGGCAAAATAATCAGATAGGCTGATAAAGCCAATAGGCAAAATAATCAGATAAGAGTATTACCACCTTGGAAGTTGAAGTTCTAGGCCCAGTCACACGGACGATCGATCGGGAACCCTCCATAGGCAGTCATGCATTGATGCGCAGAGAGTTCAGAGCTGCACCCTGGGCGAAGCTCTTTTATATGGTTAAATGCAGAACTTACACCCACGTCTGACACGAGATCTGACGCAGGCCACTTAACCGCCCGCTTACAGTAACTGGAAAATTTTATATAAAATCGAGAAGTGGTATCATGATGAAACAGAGCTTTTAGCCGATGGTCAGTGTTCTTGACCGCAAAAAGTAAACAAAGGATAACTTTTACCGTAAAAAATGCTCAGAATTAATATTTAATACATTAATTCTTGGTCACGTTGCCGCCTTCTCAGTTTCAGTTAAGCAAGCGCGGAAAGTTTCATAACTAAAAATATCGCAAATCTTGCATGTGACACAGCCAGATGTACCAACAGATTGTCACGTGGGTGGGGGCCACTCTTATTCTCGTAACTGTGGAAATTTACAAGAGGGGGCTGATTTTGTCTCTCGGTGGATGGAACAGATCTCTGCTAGCAGATCAGTGAGGCCTACGAGATCTGTTTTATTATTATTATAAAATGAGAGCAGGAGTCATTGGCTTTTTTTGGGCCTATACATTTGTATCTAGGAAGACATGCTTGGTCCTATGTACAATGTGGTTATCTATGGAGCTGGGCTTGGGCCTATTTGAGATGCACTCCCAGGATGAAGGAAAGTGGACAACTTAAGACATTCTATCTGAGCCTGCCTGGTAGGGCCTAACTTAGGGGTATCATGTTCAGTGGGTAGTGCAAAATCAAAAATGGGTTTCTTGTTAGATGGTAAGGTGGGGCCTTCGGGACCCTCCTTCACATCAGAGCCTTCCCAGGACTGGGTGGTTTTGTAGATGAATCCCGACTGCTAGATGAAGAACGCATATCTTTATATGCGGATGACATTCTATTATATGTGACGAACCCGACGGAGACACTCCCTCAAATCCTGCAAATTTTTGAGGAGTATGGGCGACACGCGGGATATAGAATCAACTGGAGTAAATCTACCTTGTATCCGGTAGGGGGGGTGGTGGAGCCCCAGACATATCCTAGTTGTTTGCGCTGGTCGACAGAGGGATTCACATATCTTGGCCTCTACATTACCACAGACGTGCCCGCTAGCTTGGCTCGCAACATTAGGCGGGTCCTCACAAACTTCCAGGAGGACGTTAAGAGATGGAGGAGACTTCCCCTAACTATTATGGGAAGAGCCGCCATGTACAAAATGATCACACTTCCCCAGCTGCTTTATGTGTTGCAAAACACTTACACTAAAATTTCAGACGCGATGTTCAAAGGTATAGACAATGAACTGCGTTTGCTCCTCTGGGACGGGGCCCATCCACGCATTACACTCCAAACACTGCAGAGAAACCCATACAATGGCGGTTTGGCGCTGCCGGATATCAGGGCGTATTATAGAGCATCCCACCTGATTGTAATCAATGAATGGATTCACGCACCTGGGAACCAACCGACATATCGGCTGGAAAGTCTACAGTTTAGAGAACGCACACATCTCCACTATATCTATGGAGGCAAAGGATGTAGCCGACTACTGCAGGCGACCCAGAGGACATTAGAGGCATGGAAAAGCGCCGAACGACAAATGAAGTGGGACCATAGATGTACCAGAGAGACCCCTTTGTGGGAGGGGACTCGGCTAGTCGAGGTCGGAAAGCTGAGAGGCTTTAGGCACTGGGACTTAATTGGGATTTCCAGAATAGGGATGTTCTGGAGAATGGGGTGCTGGCCTCTTTCACCACACTCCAAGCCAGATACCAGCTCCACGACACTCAAGCATATGCATACCTCCATCTGAAACATGCATGGGTTGCGGAGGGGTTGAATGGGCAGACACTACTGGAGTACTCCCCGTTAGAGGGTCGACTCTTACAGGAGGAGATCCCAACCAAAGCCATTTCGTTTACCTATAAAACATTACTTAATAACATGCCGGACAAGTTGGGCCACTCCGAGCAAAATGGGAGAGGACTACTGGTGTGATGGAAGATCTAGACTGGGAGGCCGCTCTCATGCATCCACGGGAAGTGGCGATTAAATTAAGGTTACGTCTCATCCAATACAAAATCCTGCACCAAACTTATTTTGATAGAGCCAGATTGCATAAAATAGGGAGAGCTGAGAGCCCGGATTGTCTTAGATGCCGCATAGAATGCGGAACATTCATACATACCCTTTGGGAGTGCAACGAAATCCAGGCATACTGGGGAAGAATTGTGGGAGAGCTTAATAACATACTGGAAATCCAACTAGAGTTGGAACCAAGGTTTCTCCTCCTGGGAATTCCGACAGACGTGGACATTCCGAGACATAAACTTGTATTAGCGAATTTGGGGTTGGTGGTAGCCAAATGTGATATAGCTAAATACTGGGGGGCCCCGCAGTTACCTACGCTTAATGAATGGAGGGCAAGTCTTGATCTGTATATGGTAGCGGAACAAGTGACATACAAGGCCATGGGCTGCCCGCGGAAATTCCGGAAGATATGGGCACCATGGATGAAATACTACGGTCTGGAAATGGAGGGGGAAGAAGAGGGAGGGGGACTGCTGCCTGGAAGACCGGGGGAGGAGCCTTGAAAGCTGCTGGTAACTCCGGTCAATGTAACTGTGACGCTTTATCTTTGTGCGCCCAAGTCGTCCAAGCCCATCGGCAGATTCACCTGCAACAGGCATCACACTTTTACAATTGCCCCATAAGACTATCGTGTATTCATGCTTTGTTTGATGTTTCGCTTTATTTTCAAAACAAAATAAAAAATATTTTCCACAAAAAAAAAGACTGATTTGCATATGGCCAGGTCTAAACTGGGGTGGCATGGTGAGCAAAAGAATGATGCATTTAACCCAGATCTCTTGACTCGGGTGAATGTTTTGATTTGTTCTGCATTCCGTCCATCAGCTGTGTGTCTTTTGGTCAGAATTGGGGACATAATAGTTGACAAGTGTAATGTCCCTACCTCCCAGATGCCCGTAAGGAGCACACCGCACCCCGATGGGTCAATAAATTTGTGTAGAACCTGGAAAAGCACCCCAGGGATCATCCATATAAGTACCCCCTCACAAATACAGAGCACAACATGCAGTATGTTTGACCCCGCCATCACTTGTGGGGGGCTAGCCTCTCAGCCTTAGTCAGGTGGGTCTCCTGCAATAGCGCTATATGAATACCCCTCAGCTTCAAGTAAGCTTGCACTTTGTACCGCTTAGCCACACTATTGAGACCCTGAACCTTCCAGAATATAAATGTATAGTGCATGTAGTCCACTGACATGATAATGTATAACAGCCACTTTACTCACAAAGGGGCAGTACCCAAAGCAGAATACACCCCGCCCCTTCCAATTATAGATAAATGTAGCCACCACACCCCATACTGAGCCATCAACAAAACGGAACCCCACTTTACTCCCCCAGGACAGTAAGGCAACATCCCCCCATCCAAACCAAATACTAAGAACATTACTAAATAGTTGTGGTAATTGCACACACGGAAACTAGCAGTGGGGGTAAAGTGAGCTGTAGGCACCATCACCCTCTGGCCCCACTACTCACCATCTGGCACAGTCAAACAATGTCCACAGGCGATGGGGTCCTACGTGCCTCCCCCCAACAGAGCACAGCATACTAACCCCCATGACCAAAAGCAGAGGCACTCAGAGCAGCTATGGTCAATTAGTATCAAATAATGTCATCAAAAGACCTAGGAGTAATGTGGGAAGCTCTTGGCCCAGCCTCAAATCTGTTGCAGAGTCCATTCCAGGGTCTGTAGATGTATCATGGCCCAGGTCTGATGCCACTGCCTGACAAGGTTCGCTCCCGAAACTGGCTATAGTCACAGCCGCTACCACTGCTCGATGCCCGTCTTGTTGACATTGGGAATTGGTGGGCATAAGTCTCCAAACTGATTGCCGCGTGTCGCTGTGCTAGGGTGACCAGATTCTCAAAACAAAAAACGGGGACAGGTCATAGACATAGAAGTAGGACTACGGTTTGCAGTAACCATCGACATAAAAGTAGGACTATTTGACAGCTGTCATAGACATAGAAAAAGGACTACAATGACAGCTCCCTCCACAGACCGAGATGAAGCATTACAGACAACAAATCCGAGGTCTTTTATTGGCACCCCTCTCCTTTACGCAGCAGCATTAGTACTTTTTATTACATTTACACTTTTAAGGACTATAGCATATATTTGCCAAAAATCAATAAAACACCACAGGCTAGCAAACACCAGATTTACTAGCTTTATCAATGCTCGTTTCTATAGCTGCGCGTCAGCACCACATAAAGTACAACTCACTCATGTTGCTTAGTTGCTCATGACAGAAAAGCATGGGAGGTAAACTGCGGAATGCTAAATTGCCAAAGGGCAGCCATGGACCAATGTAAGAAAAACACTTCTCTCCAGGTATTACTGCCTTAGAGTCTTAAAGGTCGCAAAGGCTGGCCGACCACACAGTCCTCCCACATTTGTGTGGTCACTGCTGGGATGTCATGTTACCTTACTGGGGTATGTATAGTGCACTCTAGCCATTGGTATCGTCTCATAGCGCAATAGTGTGAAGACCTGAGCAAAAAGCTCGAGCAGCGCTGCTCGCCTCTCCCACAGGCGTTAACCCTGCTCCTTTAAGTCCTTTCCAGCTAAACAGTTTGCCGTGATCTGAAAGGTCAGTCAAAAGGTCAAGTCATAGCTTTGATATGGAGAACACAGAGCATGCATCAATTGGTTATGAATAAAACATGCAATGAGCAATACATTAATCCTTGCACGGTATGCATAAGGGCTAATGAAAAGTTTGTATGGCTATGAATACAAGCTACAGGACGAAGAAATATTGTTTTATCCAAAGTAGAAACTTTTGGTAAGAGACATGGGCTAGGCAATTGAAGATCTTTTGGATTGCCACCTGGACAGTATGCTTGCTCGTGAAATTGATAAACTGCTGATGCAAGCAATAGATGCACAACTTCCATGTGCAACTGACGAGCTATTAATTACAGATCTTTGGCTAAGTGCAATTTAATGGCTTTGGGAATGTGCAATATCTAGGCTACTGATACAACTAAAAGACCACTAATGCAAGCAAAGGGCATGATATGGGAATGTGCAATGTGCAATCTATATGTTCTTGGTATATGAAACAGATAAGCTATTGCCACATATCCACTTTTAGTAAATATGTTTAAATAATGCAACAATAGGGGACATTTTTTACAATCTGAAAAACATGTTGGAAAGAATGAGCAGATTTAATAGCCAAGGCAGGTTTAACCTGAAGCCACTGAATGAAGGCCTCAAATAGCGACTCAGCCTTTTACCTGATCAACAGTGTTCCGTTTCCCAGGATTTCTGTTCTGATCTTGGAACTGGTAGAAATGAATGGTTGGAGCTTGAGAAGGACGTTGGGGACGTCATCACCACATGTTATCGGACACTCATCCTAACATTCAGAAATACTTTAAAGTTTCTGTTTCGTGTACTTCTAGGTGGGATATCTGGGGGAGCAGCAAACACACAGCCTCTACAGATCACAGAAGTTCAGAAAGTTCATAAACTGGGGTTGCTTCTTAATATCACTATTTCCTCCTCTAGCGAAGATTCAGTGTTGATTATATGCAATTGTTCAAATATGGCTGGCACGATGACATAGGTGGCGCTGCGTGTAAAAAGAGAAGGGAAATCCCGAGAGAAAATGTCTCTCTTCAAAGGATTTCCCTTCCTGCTACAGCGCTCACCTCAGTGACGTCACACGCCGTAAACAGTGCAAAGAGAGCATGCGCGCGCAAGCTCAACCGGAACAATGAAAAACCAGGACATTTCTCTGTTTAACCCGGACACTGTTTGAAAACCGGGACATTTGAGTCACTTGGAGAAAAGTGTCGGGACACGGGGACACTTATCCAAAAACGGGGACCGTCTGGGGAAAACCGGGACGTCTGGTCACCCTTCGCTGTGCCCACCCTGCCTACAGCCCAGGGGCAGGGGGCCCAGCGTTCCAAGACTGCAGATCGATCCAGACCCACACAACCCTCATTTCTGTGAAGAAATGTGTGCCCGTACCTGTGATTAGCCGGAGTTTCGCCAGGAACAACATGGCATATTGGACATCCATCTGCCGAAGGTGCTTTTTAACCTCCAAGAAGGACGCTCGCTGCTTCTGCACAGCCATAGCAAAGTCTGGGAACAGCATCACTCTGTGGTTGTCAATGTGAAGTTCCCCCATCATCCCTGCTTGGCTCAGGATGTGATCTTGGTCCCGATAGTGCAACAGTTTAGCCACCATCGGCCGGGGAGGTGCCCCCGGGGATAGTGGTCGAGCCAGGACCCTATGCGCCCGCTCCAGGACAAAGAAGAGGGACAGGCCCTCTGGGGCAACTGTGTCTCATATACACATTTCCAGAAAAGCAACCATGTCCATACCCTCAATGAGCTCCAGCAGTCCCACCAATCAAATGTTATTCCTACGGCCCTCCCCCCAGCATCTTCGACCCTGTACTCCCGCTTCTGTAACCTCTCCTCAATCTCCAACACATGGCCCCTCAGCGCCCCAGTAGTAGGCCCCAATTCTGCAATAGTCATCACGGAGGATTTCAGTATCTGCCACAACAACAGTCTATTTTGAGTTCCAGCTCCTCCCTAGTGTCATTAATTGCCAAAAGCATAGACTCGAGTGTGACCACCAGAGCCTCCCTAGGGGTCCTAGATGATCTCGAGGCGCCATCTTCCATCTGTTCCGCTGCAGTAGTAATAGTCGTGGAATCACTAGACAGGTCTCTCTACTTAGAATGCCTGCCCATGGTGGCATGGCGATCACAACGGAGGGGGACACAATCCCTAGCGAGGGCTAGATCCAGAAAGAATAAGTGCACAGTAGTCCCAGCACAGACCCCAGTGAGGAGCATGAATCCACAGTCACAGCAGGCACTGGAGCACAGAAGGACCCCCCGATATACGCCCCTCTACACTCACAGTTCCAGTACCCCACAACACAGAAGGGCAAAGGGGTCACCTACGGCCCACCCCACCAGTGGCGCCACCAGTAAACCAATTCCTGTCACAGCTGTCAATCAGGTAAGCAGAGATGTCCCCTCAGGGATGAGGAAGAGAGTATGAACCAAGTCTCATTAGGGACCCCAGGCCGGGCTGCTGGCTCAGGCTCCCTGGACCAAGTGTCTGGGCGCAGCCGCCAGTGGGATTCTCGCACTTCTAGGTCTCCGCTGTTCACCAACCATAGCGATGTCAGGGCGGGCTAACCCACCAGCACCTGAGAGACAAAGGAGCAAGTTTAGGTTGGGCAGTTCAGGGCAACACCAGGCCACCGATCACTGCACTGCAGCTCAATGCAAAGGGGCCACACAGTCCATGCAGCAGGGGGTCTCCCTTGCAGCACCGCTGCACTATCTCCGCATGCGTGTTCCTCCTCAATGACTCACTGTCTGCCCAGGGCCACCGCCAGCCCCCACTCTGGCTCTCAGCGCCAGTCGTGGTCGGGTTCTGTGCAGGCAGGCAGCTCCACACAGCACACTGTTCCGTCTGCAGCACCACCAAAAGCCCCCAGAAATGTCAGCCGATCCAAAGGCCCAGGCAAGGTAAGGACTCGCATTGCCAGTGACCCGGGCCTCCTATATTCGCCCGCCACCATCTTGGAACTCCTCAGGTAGGTGGTGCTTGTCGGCAAAGATCTTGCCTGCCGTTCTCCCCAGGTGCTCACTGCCGCCTCCAAAGCACAGGGCACCCCACTATCTACGGGGAGCAGCAACTGGTGGGCAATTTTGGCCGGAGTAGCATTAGGATTTGGCCGGATGGCGGACTGCGGCCGGGAGCCCCGATAGACGCCTTGCACTTTATTGCCGTTAGGCCACGTCCTCGGAAAAAAACTGAAATTAATGAAATATAGAATTATAGATTGGTAACTGGGAGGTTTTTTTTTATCTCAGGGTTCTGAATCACATCCTGTACATTCATGCTTCACTCTCACTGTTTAATTGTTGGCACTCAGAACTCCTTTTAATGATCTAGAATCTTATTTTATATTTGCCCCCAAATTACCTGTCCTTGCTCCCAATACAAAAGCAGGGGAAGAGGAGAAACAGGGACTCATACATAGCATGCCCTTCTCCTACAAATGTTTAGAAAAAGCCTGGCCTCCTGCCACCCTCCCCCACCACCCTGTACATATACTCTCTGCTTTCCCCCCCAAACTGAAAAATAAATACCTGGCCTCAAAAAATTCTGGCTTCCTCCCAATCACCTCCACCTCCCTCTGTGCCATCCCAATCCCTCCCTACCCAAAGTCACATTCTCTGCTCTCACATGAAGAGTGGAGCATCCGCATGGTGAGAGGCAGCTTGGAAGCATGGTTGTTTTGTGCTGTCAATGTAGATTTTCAGCAATGGGGAGAAGGCTTGGGGGCAGGGATAGCATTGCCTACATTCTCCCACCTCCCTCGTGTCTGTGGAGACCCAAGAGGCACTAAGGTGGTGGGTAAGAATGCCAGCAACTAGTCCTCTGTCATGCTTGGGTCTCTGAAGACCAATGCAATGCAGTGGCACAAAGGGGAAGCGAGCACTTCCTCTTGAGATGTGTCAATAGTGGATAACCAAAATGATTCTCCACTGTTTTATTTATTTATTTATAAAGTTTTATATAGCGCGAACATGATCCCGAGGGATATCAGAGCGCTTCACAATTACGGATGGTCAGGGTTAGGCAGGCGTCAAATACATATCAAAGGAAACAGTTACAAAGGGTGCAACACAGCATCACAATAGTTGAGGAAAAGAAAAAAAAAATAGCGGGAGTGGGAGGGGAAGAAAAGATTAGGTAAGGGGATATAATACATCAGTACAGGAGATGAGGGTGTAAGTCCAGTATCTTCAAGCAAATGATCGGAGCCCAATTAGGGTAAGAACTTGCACATAAGGAATCGTTTTACTTCCATTTTGAAGGCAACCGTGGAGGTGAGTCTGCGAATTTCAGGAGGGAGAGAGTTCCAGATCCGTGGAGCAGAGCCGGAGAAAGCTCTTTGACAAGTTCTCTTTTTGCGAAATATCTGTGGTTTCAGAAGGAAGGTGTTAGCACTTCTTGAGGATCAACCACCTCCAGATAGTTCTAGCTTTTGGCATAGGTACTTGGGGGTTTTGAGATGGAGAGCTTTGTGAGTCAGGCAGGCGATCTTTAGCTGTATTCTTGCTTCAAAAGGCAGCCAATTTAGAGATTTTAGGACTGGGGAAATGTGCGCAGATCTTTTTGTGCCCGTGGTCAGTCTGGCCGCCGCATTCAATACCGCCTTAAGTGGGGCCAAGGTATATTTCAGGAGGCCACATAGTGTAGCACTGCCATAGTCTAGCCTCGGCAAAACCAGCGCTTGAACCACCTGCTTGAAGTCAGCTTGTGGGAGGAAAGGTTTGAGATTCCTGAGTAGTCTCATCTGGTGATTCGCTCCCTTGCAAACCTTACTAATGTGGTTCTTCAAATTTAAGTGTTTGTCCAGGGTGATTCCGAGCAATTTGACTGAATCAATAATGACGTGGGGGCAGTTGAAGGCAGTGAGATGGTTCATCCAGAGGTCTACCTTGGGGGTATGATTCGGAGGAGAAATGAGCAGGAATTCGGTTTTGGAAGTGTTGAGTAGGAGGTGGTTCTCCGTTAGCCAGTTTTGAGTGTTCATGAGGGTAGTGTTGAGTGATGTGAGATTGTCAGGGGAGGAGATTTTCAGGTAAAGTTGCATGTCATCTGCGTACATGTGGAAGAGAATGTTCATTGAGTTTAGTGCATTTGCAAGTGGTTCCAAGAATAGGTTGAATAGTATGGGGGATAAGGCGGACCCTTGTGGGACACCCATGGATACAGGCGTGGGACTGTTGTGATGTCACTGGATGAATAACCAGATTTCAACTTAGTTGTTTATGATAGACGAGTCCTGTCTAAAACAGAAAGAAAGTATGGAACTCAAGAGTGAGATAAAGAACCTGGAAGTGTAGAGTGGTCGAAGAAAGCAGCATGGGGTGGTACAAAGACTAGGGCACCCAAAACAAAAAGTGATGGGATGTTTTGCTCTGATTAGAGCTCATCAGTCGGGTATAGCTTGGTTCCATTGGCACAGTGAGCAGGGGACCCACATCTGGGCATCTTCGTGCCAATTAGGACATACATCATGCACGCAAAAGGCGATGGAGGAAAGCTTGCAATTTGTCTAACCACTGGCATTCGTTCTGGATAGCATTCCAACCCATCATTCTTTTGCTCACCATGCCATTTCAGTTTGGACCCAGCCATATGCAAATCAGTCTTGGCCCTGCTCTAATAGGGACAGTCCTGCCTGAACTGCCAGACCAGATGCTCCCTGAACTGGAGCACCAGCTACCCAGGACCGGTTTTGCCCTGATTAGGACTCATCAGTAGGGCACAGACTAGGTCAACCTTGGAATTTGGCAACCCCAGCGTTCAGGAGCGCCAAGTTCCTAAAAATAACTTTGGGTTGCTGCACTTATTGTTTAACAAATTGAGCACTGGTTAAATACACAAAGGCATATTTATGTTACAAAACACAGCCCACCGCTCGTGCTCCCCTCGGATTCTTGCAGTTCAGCCTAGCAGAGGCTTACGCTGTGAATGTCCTCATTTCCATTCTGACCTCCTTTTCTTTCTAATCCCTTCTTGTCTCAGTTGTTTGTAAAAATCTCCGAGATCCCCCCTCAGAACAGGCAGGCACCGGCCCAGCTACCGCACAGCCTCCTCTCCAGTCTGAATCTCAACAGGCTGCAAACGTGCCCTTTTCAACCCTTCACCCCGCGTGTCCTTTGACCCCCTGCGTTGGCTGACGTGCTCCTTTTCGCTGCCAAAGCCCTGTGAAGAGTCACATACAGTATACAGCTGCAGCACTGGGGCTTCTGACATTCCTGAGCTGTTTTCTTCTGAGTGACTCAGTCAGCACGTACCAGCACAGCCTCCTGAGACACTGCACTGAAACTGCTTTACTGTTCTTAGAAACGAGCAGGATATTTAAGAGAGATTACGGTAAACAACAAGTTTCTCGGGTCAGGGCCGATGTCTTTCTTGCTTACATTCTATCAGCTGAATTTACACCGAACTGTGACTTTTGGCCTGAATGTAACAAATGCACTTGCAGCTTGCCGATGGCATTCAGTGCCGAGTCAATGCGTTTTGCACATTTTCCAATGTTTGAGGCAAGAGTGCGGCAACGGTTATAATAAGAGTTAGGGCACGGATACTCAAAGTACGCCCCCCTGTTCAACAGGAGCACTGGGCTGCTGTTTACTGGACTCAGCATTAACAATATGAAGATATCAAATAGACAGGCAATCATTTATTTCAAGGTTAATTGGTGTTAAAGAAAGGAAGTAACCAGGGAGCCCTGCACTTAACTTAAGAAACACCTTCATTTTCTAAAGACATCTTGCAGCAAAAGTGTAGAATTATGACAGTCTCTGCAAAATTCAAAAAGTGCATTTAATTAACATGCAAAACCTTTTCACCTCAGTACAATTGATTTTATCAGTGCATCGAGAAGTATTAATTTAAAAGGGATAGTTTTCAAACATGAATTTAGAAACATTCATTCTTCCCCCCACCCTGACAACAACGCCAATAGTGAACTAATGAGGCAAGTTATGTTATGTTATTTAAGCTTGTATAGCGCACGGTTACCCTAGGGTGTCCTGGCGCTGAGCAGGCCTGCTGGTCATCAGAGAATGGAGATTACTGTGAAAAAAGCCAGGTTTTCAACCCTTTCCTAAAGGAAAGGAGATCCGCTGCGTTCCTCAAATGGAGAGGAAGCTCATTCCATGCCTTGGAGGTACATGTGATGAAGCTTCTACCCCCCCAGCTGGCTCTTTTGATCCGAGGAACTAGAACTTGTTTAGCTCCCAAGGACCGAAGGTTTCTAGCAGTTGTTCTGTGCACTTTTTGGGGGGCCTGGGATCCTATTACACATGACCATCATTATAGTTTATTAAATCAAACACAGGAGTAGGTTTTTACAGCGCACACCTTGAAATCATGTATTTTGAGGTCCTCTTATAGGTGTTAATGAAGAAAAAGAATGGGATGTGAAATTAGACAATTACCTAGGATCACTCAGTTTGTAAAATTGTCAAACCCAGGCTTAATTCGATGTTTTCTGGTTTGACATTGTTCAATTCAGACACTAGATCTATATCCTTCGCTTCACCTACACCTACCTTACCGCCAATACCCCAAACCCCCTCGCCTGACCGCCACCCCGCTGGCATCAATGCAGCCCTCGGGCACTTCACAGACCAAACTTTTTGGCCCCTGGGAAAATGTTTGCGAGTACCCCTGAGTTAGGGTAATGTCCCCGTGGTGTTTAAACATCAATTCAATATAATTTAGTGTTAATGCTAGTGTAAGGCTACTATAGTTTATAAAGATAAACTTTAATTTAACTAATTATATATTTAACAATGGTTATAGTAAGAATGAGTATTATGGTTAGGACGTGTGACCCTTTATTAATTCAGATTAATTACTTATAAATTAATTTAATTTATACAAACAATCATCTACATTTTATTGTAAGCGGATAATATAAGTGTTGGTAAACTAGCTTGAATTCAACTTAATGAAATTTTTAAATAAATAAAACAAAATATTTTTAAATACAAATAAGTAAGTGTTTAAGTTTATAGTTATGCTTATGGTTAGCAACAGAGTTACGGTATTAAAACACTATGTAGATTAATTTGATTTAAATTAGTTAAAAAGGAGTCCTAAAATAACTGAAAATGTATTATTGGTAATGAATAAAATTGGAGATAGGGCAGGCTAAGGGTTAGGTATTAGAGACACGAAAAAGGTCAAAAAGAGGAGATGATGTCTTGATAAACTACATTTTAATTGTTAGACCTGGCATCACTGGTGTGGGTTTTCCCTGTATTTTTTGCCTTTGCCTCCTCCTGTGTTTTTGCTGTGTGTTGGACTTTGTTTTACTGGTCTAGATGCTTTGGGCACTTTGCCACTGCTGTTCAGTGCCAAAGTGCAAGTGCTCCCTTTGTAAATTGTTGTTATGGATTGGTGTTTCCATAATTGGCTTATTTGATTTACTAGTCAGTCCCTAGTACAGTGCACTGTGTGTGCCCAGGGCCTGTAAATCAAATGCTGCTAGTGGGCCTGCAGCACTGATTGTGCCACCCACATAAGTAGCCTGTAAATGTAACTCAGACCTGCCACTGCAGTGTCTGTGCGCTATTTGGTACTGCCATGCCGACCTGGCAAGTGCACCCACTTGCCAGGCCTTAACCTTCCCTTTTCTTACATGTTAGTCACCCCTAAGGTAGGCCCAAGGTACTCCTGTGGGCAGGGTGCAGTGTTTGTGAAAGGTAGGACATGCCATAATGTGTGTGGCATGCCCTGATAGTGATATACTGCCAATTTTGTTTATCACTATTGTATGGCCATAGGATAGAATCGGGAGTTTGCTTATAACACCTTATAAGCATAACTGCCCATGGGAACAAGATAGGAAAATAAAGTTTGATATGCCTGAACTCAGAATGTTAGGATGCATCTTTTAGTGAGGGTGATTTTTACATTCTGGATTTGAAAATACCACTTTTAGAAAGTAGGTATTTTCTTGCCTAACCATCCAGTGTGCCTCTGCTAGGTTGTATATTGACTGTCTGGCTTTGGAGTGACAGGGGCTGGGATGTGCATTCTGTTCAGACAGCCACTTGGGGGGGTTAGGTGTGTCCTGCCTTTCCAGGGTGACTCAGGGCTGGGCTGAATAGACCTGGGCTGCATTCAGAGTAGGGGGAGGAGATTTCTTTCACACCTGAATGGGCCTGGCCTGCCTTTGACAATGCTGTCTCCACCTCCTGCCAGGAAGCTGCACCAGAGAGGACAGAACTGGTTTTGGCTGGGCAAAGAGCTTCTCTGCACTAGAAAACAAAGAGATTTACTGTATAAAAAGAGGGGCCCAGACCCCAGACTTTTAGATCACTTCTGGGAATCAACCTTTGCCAAGGAGAAGAGCTGGAGAAACTGAGGAGGAATACTGCCCCTATGCTGTTTGCTGTCTGGGGTTGGCCTGCAGTGGCAAGTTTCTGCCAAGGAAAGGGAAAAGGACTTTGCTGGTTGCTGTGTCCCCTGCTTGAGGAAGATATCCAAGGGCTTGAAATTGATCTTGCCTCCTGTTCTGAAGTCTCAGGGACACAAAGACTTCACCCCCGAGCTCCCCTGAACACCTTGCTGGGATTTCTGACCTGCCAAGAGGTGCCTGTAGCTGTTCGGGGCCTCTGGAGGTTGTTCTGGCTGTGGGAGCTGGAAAAGCAATGCAAAAACGAGAAGCGCGACGCATCCGTACCTGTTTCCGATGCACCGCTGAAGAAACCGACGCAGCGCCTGCCCGCGGCTTGAGAAATTGCTGCACGCCGCATAGAGTGCACTGGTCTCCGAAGTCCGAGATCACCGCACCGATTCCGACGCAAGCCCTGCTGTGCGGCTGCGAGACCCCACACATCGTCCCGGATCGTCGCATCGCATCGAGGTGCCAGGTCTGTCACATCGTTGGGGGACGCAGTAAGAAACCGACGCATCACCTCCCCACGCAGTAAGAAACCGACGCATCACCTCCTCTCCGGTAAGGAACCTACGCATCATCTCCCCTGCGCAGCATTAAGGAACCAACGCATCACCTCCCCCGGAGCAAGGAACTGACGCATCACCTTTCCTGAGTGTGAGGAACCAAGGCATCACCTACCCTGTGACCCTTTTTAGGTCTCGCGCCTAGCGGTGCACTGCGCAGCGGTGCTCGCGCAGCGCGAGACATTTAGTGGGTGAAAAAAGGGGTATTGAGGCTGACCTAGGAATCGCACACGCTTGTGCGTGTGCGATTCCTTTTGTGCTACGCAATTGGCCTTTGTGTGCGTCTTTATATATAAGACTGCAGGCAATTGGCCAGAGGCGGGCGCATTGCTCCGCCCATGGCCTATTGGTGTCTATTACGCGCTTGGTGCGCGTAATAGACACCAATAGGCCGCGTGGTTTCAATTATCGTGCTCAGACATGGGCAAGATAATTGAAACCACGTGTGTGGCTTTGGCGCGCGCACCACTTGTTGTTTTGGTGTGCTCTGTGTGCGGTGCAGCCATTTCTCACGCACTGAGTGTTTTTTTTTTCCGTAGTGGCCTCTGGATGTCAGCTTGTGTTTTTTTTTCTCCCTGGTTGGCGTCATGGTTGGCAGAAGAAAAGCAGAACTGTATCACCGAGAAGGGAAACGTGAAATCAAAGCAACAAATATGACCAGAAATGAAATCCGGTTTGACTAGGATGCACAAACTAAGGAAATAAAATAGTTTGGGTTGGCGGAGAAAAGAAGGGCAAAAGGAAGGCTATTGGCTGCCGTGTTGACTAAGGCACGGGTGTATCGACCTTGTTACAGGTCACAGGTCCTGGAACTTCTTAAATCTGCCAGGTAATGTAATCCGTTGAATTATACCAGCTTAGACCCCATTCCATTCAAGGTACCAGAGGCCCCGTTCATAGACACCTATCCCCCGAGGTTTCCATCTGCATTTGGAGTAGATTGCACGTGAGTTCTTCGTATCCCATTGCGCCATGCATACACGTGCTTATTCTTCATAAAGAGGGCAATTTGCAAAATTAGTAGACAGAACAAAAAGTGAATTTTTACATCTAACTCTTTTTATTCACCACTGCAATATGTGTATTCCTTTGAAGAAACTCTTTTTACCACAATCCCGTTAAATATGCTTCCTGAATGGGAACTGCCAAGGTAAAACGTTTGTGAAACCCCACACAATTCCAAGTGATTGAGCTTTCACAGGAGTTTGCATACCGACCCCTTTCTTTTTCCTCCCCTCATGCAGAATTACTGTATGGGAAAAGTTCAAAAAGTTTGTGTGCCTTTCCACGTGTGTAACTGGATTTGATCACATGAAAATCTGCAAGTGCGGTTTTTGTGAATCTAAATTGGCATTTTACGAACATAATTTTTTCACATACCTAAGTGACACCTACATGAGCCGGAGGCAGGGCCACTGCAATTATGCAATTGTGCGGCCACGGCGTATTTTGCATAATTATGGATTTGCAGCATTTGCCACATAACTCATTAACAGCTGCATATTCTGCAGATTTTAACAAAAAAAAATGTTTCTATCTTAAAACGGTTCAAAAGTTATTAAAAATGCAGCAACGTGTTGCAGTGCAGTGGAAGGCCCTTAGCAACGGTTGACTGGTTACCTTTCAGTTGCTTATTGCTATAGTTGGGTGTTAAACATGTACTAAAGAGGGGCAAATAGTATGCAGATAAGTTCACACGTGTACTAGTAAGTAGGAAAGGAGAAAACAATAATATTATCTGTTTGTTCTCTTACTCTTGTGTAATTTCTCTCTGGTATAGTATCCACGTCTAAGTTCCAAGCCTTCTGTGCCTAACATGTCTAGAAACTCTCCTGCACTGTCATAAGGTACACATTATAATGCACTTGCTTTTGTGAAATAATGGTTGCCAGTTCAAAATCTGATGAGTCATTGGTTTGAAATCAATATTTACTGCAGCATATTCTGCAGAATTTAAGCAAAAAAAAAAAATCTAGGTCAAACAGTTCAAAAGTTACTACAAATTCAGCAACTTGTGTTGCCACGTAGTGGATGGCCCTTAGCAAAGGTTGGCTGGTTACCTCTCAGTGCAACCTATGCCCAGACAGTGTTACCACGTGCAAAAATGAAAAATGAACGAAGTAAAACTATCACAAAATGTGACTCATTACGCCACATAATTTGCCTTTTCTTACCACATAATTTAGTCAATTCTGCCACATAATTTGGGCCTTCCCTGCTGCATATTTCCAGTGGCCCTGGCCAAAGGTTAAGTTAAGCAGCTGAGAGTTACATTTTGACGGTGATGCCGCTGGAGGTTATCAAAAGAATATATTTGAAATGATCCATCTTTACTGTTATCTGTACTCTTTTGATACATCCCGATAGTGTCCTCTTGAAATCCTTTCCATTTGATAGTACTGATATGTTTCCATGGTTTTCTATTGTACAAGATAACTGTCTTGGGTATTCCCACTCCTGTGACTTACCTATGAAATTGTAGTGCAATCATTTGAAGGAGTGAGATTGGCCATAGATGCTACGCGAGCACAAAAGTGTATGCGGATATGTTCACATATGTACTAGTAAGTAGCAGCCGCTGTCCGTGCAGGTCAGAGCGGTGGGGCCGGGTGGGGGTGGATTTCACGGATGATGATGAGGGTAAATTAAATAAATAATTAATTTTCCCTCGTCATCGTCCATCGAAATCCCCCTACCTGGCCCCACCGCTGTTACCTGCACGGGCCACGGCTGGTAAGTAGGAAAAGAGACAACAACAATATTATCTGTTTCTTCTCTACCTGTTTTGTAAATCCTTCCTGGTATAGTAGTCACGTCTAACTTTCAAGCCTTCTGGGCCTAACGTCTAGAAACTCTCCTGCACTGTCATAAATTACCCAGTATAATGCACTTGCTTTTGTGAATAAATGGTTCCCAACTCAAAATATAATGAAATATTGGTTTGATATCAACATCTACTGCAGCCAGGATTGAAATTTTTGCATCAAATAACAGAAGGCAGAGGACTCTGCGAAGATACTCAAGGGAATAGTTATTTTTAATGCGTCAGGGTTTTTGGGCGACAGGTATCATTGCACCCTAATAATGGCTGTTTTTAGGTCTCGCGCCTAGCGTTGCATTGCACAGCCATGCTGTATTGGAGTATGGACTTGAAGCCCCGCCACTCTCCGTTTATATTTGTTATTGGCTTTTGTCAATGTCCTTCGTAAATGCTGGCTTCTGATTCGTTAATAGGCTTGTTAGTCCTTCCTTAGTACCGCCTTGTCTTCATTTGTAACCTCCCATGAGGACTGGCCCTCTTACTTTGGTTGTTACACAGTACATCTTATTTAGTCTGTAAGCACTATTTTCTTTAATGTGTTTCTCCTATTGCAGGCACTACATGCTTTCCTGCAACACTAAGCGCACTAAGCGTGCTTTCACGGGCGCTTTTACAAAAAACATTTGTTTGTCAACTTGAAAAACAAATGCTTTTTTGGTAAAGCCCCCATACTGTACTTTCACTTTAATAGCGGCCGCAGACCTTTCTTTAGACACGGCTTGTTTAAAGAAAGGGGCGTGGTCTCTATTAAAGTGAAAGTGCAGCATGGGGCGCTTGTAAACAACAAGCATTTGCAATGCAATAGGTCTTGCATTTTAGAAACTTTAACCTATTGGTATTGTAAATGAAAAAAGCCTTTTATTATTGCAGGTTTTTAAACACATTAATAAAAGGCATTGTCATTTACAATGACAACAGCTCAAAATCTCGCAATTGCGAGACCTATTGAATTGCAAATGCTTGTTGTTTGTGTGTGCGACGCATCCAAGGTACTTTGTGTGAAAAGTGTTGCATCTGCAATTTGCTTTGAAGTGAACTATTTCTACCTTTTAAGAATCATATCTTTATTACTATATTGTGGATTTTTGTTGTTTTGGTCTTGTTTGGTTTAGATAAAGATTACTTATTTTTCTCAACTGGTGTGGTGTCCATTTGTAGCGTTTTCATTGTATTACTGTATGTGTTCACAAATGCTTTACACACTGTCTCTGAGATAAGCCTGTCTGCTCGTGCCAAGCTACCAAGGGGGTGAGCAGGTGTTATTTTAGAAGTGTATCCCCCTTACCCTGACTAGAAGCAAGGGTCCCTACTTGGACAACTGGTGAGATAATGGAACATGAGGTAAAAAGCTTGAGGTAACGGTAGAAGAGTTAATGGCAAGACAGGTCCTGGTATGTATTTGTTCACTGGCCAGGAGTCTCATAAAAGTAGAACCCTATCTGTGTGGTCAATATGTACTTGCAAATCCAAGCAAGGGTTTACTCACTAAATCCCATACACCATAACACCTGAAACAGATAACCTCAGCAAAGTGTATTGAAAATCTTCTCAATGTTGATTGAAGCCAGAGCAGCCTCAATTGCCTCTGCAAATACCCAATCCAAAATAAGGAATGGGATGCAGATCGAAGGCTATGTACTCCTGCCCATTCAAAATCATTCAGGTCGGAATGAACAGGGGCAGGTATGACCTTCCTTCTGCTCAGGGCTGGAGGTTTACCTACGGTGTCTCTGACAAAGTTGTATGGGTGGTATGATTTTACATTTGTCAGGTCACAATAGAGTTCAGTCAAAACAACAATTGTAGCTTCCTTTATTGTGTGGGGAATTAGGCTCTTGTCTTTAACACCAGTGCTAGAAATGGAGGTCTCTAGTTGGCAGTGGCTTGCACCCTATCCAAGTAGGGACCCTTCCTTCTAGTTAGGGTAAGGGGTTTACACAGATAAGATAACCCCTGCTCACCCCCTTGGTAACTTGGAACGAGTAGTCAGGCTTATCTCGGAGGCAATGTGTAAAGCATTTGTACTTAAACATACAGTAACACAGTGAAAACACCACAAATGGACACCACACCGGTTAGAAAAATAGCCAATATTTATCTAATCAAAACAAGACCAAAATGACAAAAATCCAATATGCACAAGCAACGATATGAATTTCTTAAGACTTTCTCAAAAACACAGTCCCTTCAAGTGGATAGCTCCAACCGGAGCTATCGCGGCGACGTGATCAACAAATCCAACAGTGCAGTCCGACCTCGGTGGAGTTGAGGGCCGGCTATGGTGGCAGGGAGGACCCGCAAACAGTACCTTGGAGTTGAAGAGGCCTCAAGGATATCGCGGTGAAGTGCAGCGGTGAGGTGTCCCAGGCAACGGTGCTGCAAGTCGGTGCAGAAGTCGAGGAGTCCTTGAAGTCACACGTGTTGTAGGTCAAACTTCATGAGATCGAAGTCAGGAGCGCTGACGTCGGCAAGTGAGGTGCTGCGGTGTCGCCGCGGGTGGTGTGTCGTGCACATCACGATGCGGTGTCCGTGGCTTCAGTGCAGGCAGCGGCGTGGTGTCGATGCGGTGCTGTCGTCGGTCGAATCTGGGCTGCGCTGTCGTCGCGGTCGGTGTCTCGTGCTCGTCACGAGGCGGTGACCGTGGCTTTGGTGCAAACAGCGGCGTCGGGCGACGATTCGTAGTCGATGGCGCTGCCGTCGGCAGTCCAGGGCTGCGGTGTCATCGAGGGCAGTGACCACGGCTATGGTGCAGGCAGTGGTGTTGATGACAATGTGAAGCGTCGTTGGTGTGACCAGGTCTGTGGTCTCATCGCGGTCAGTGCTGCGCTCGCCCAGAGAGCGGTGACCATGGTGTTGTGCGGGCAGCAGCGTCGGGAATGCTTTTCTTGAAGTTACAGCTCAGCAAACACCTCCAATGACCCAGAACTGGAATTTGCACCACTTGGCAGGTTCAGGACCTTGGATAAACTTGGAAAGCAGGATCAAAACAGCAAAGTCCAGTTCCTTCACTGCTCATAGACAGATGCAAGGCATCCCAGCACCGCAACACACAGCAAAGGGGCAGTACTCCTCTGAGACAGCTCTTTTTCTTGGCAGAGTCCTCAATCTAGAAGTGTTCTAAAAATGTGGGGTTATAGGTCCCATACTTATACCCCTTTTGGCCTTTGAAATAGGCATACCTCTAAGGATAGTCTTTGTAGTGCACAGATCCTACCTTGCCCTGTCCTGGCTCCAGACACACTAAAGGGGGGTGTAGACAGCATTGTGAGAGGCGAGGCACAGCCCTATTCAGGTGTCAGTGACAACTCCTCCCACCACTGTGGCTCAGGAAAGCCCATCAGCTTGGTGGGATCACTGACAGAATATCGAGTACCAGAATATCGAGATACAAAAATATCGGGACATAAATATCGTTGTAAAAGAAATCGACCTCCTATCTTCATAATGCTAAATACAAAAATATCGAGAAAAAAATATCGTTTTTTTATATGTATAAAAAATAATGTAAAATAAATTAAATAATACATTTAACTTAAAAAAATATTTAGATTTATTTGTAAATTTTAACAATTATAATTAATAAATTTAATTTAAAAATAAATTAAACATACATATATAAAATGTAATATATATATATTTACTTAAAAATAATTAATAAATAATACTTTTAATTAACTATAAAATGTTACAAATATATTAAAAATTATAAATAAATATATGTATATATATACATACACCTGTAACATAAAAATTATTAAACAAATTATATTATAAATTAAAATATTAAAATATTTAATATTTTTTAAACCTATATTTTACACTACATTGAGTGCAACAGTAGGGAAAGTGTTGGATAGCGTAGGGGAAAAAATTACAATTCCCACTCCAGTGAGTGCAACAGTAGGGAAAGTGTTGGACAGCGGAGAGGAATAATTTACTATTCCCACTCCAATGAGTGCAACAGTAGGGAAAGTGTTGGATAGTGTAGGGGAATAAGTTACTATTCCCACTCCAATGAGTGTAATAGTAGGGAAAGTGTTGGATAGCGGAGGGGAAAAAATTACTATTCCCACTCCAGCAAGTGCAGCAATTAGGAAAATGTTGGATAGCGGAGGGATAAAAATTACTATTCCCACTCCAGCAAGTGCAACAGTAGGGGAAGTGTTGGATAGTGGAGGGGATAAAATTACTATTCCCACTCCTGTGAGTGCAACAGTAGGGAAAGTGTTGGATAGCGGAGGGGTAAAAATTACTATTCCCATTCCAGCGAATGCAACAGTAGGGAAAGTGTTGGATAGCGGTGGGGAATAATTTACTATTCCCACTCCAACAAGTGCAACAGTAGGGAAAGTGTTGGATAGCGGAGGGGATAAAATTACTATTCCCACTCCTGTGAGTGCAACAGTAGGGAAAGTGTTGGATAGCGGAGGGGTAAAAATTACTATTCCCACTCCAGCGAGTGCAACAGTAGGGAAAGTGTTGGATAGCGTAAGGGTAAAAATTACTATTCCCACTCCAACGAGTGCAACAGTAGGGAAACTGGTGGATAGTGGAGAAGTAAAAATTACTATTCCCACTCCAGTGAGTGCAACAGTAGGGAAAGTGTTGGATAGTGTAGGGGTATAAATTACTATTCCCACTCCTGCGAATGCAGCAGTAGGGAAAGTGTTGGATAGCCGAGGGGTAAAAATTACTATTCCCACTAAAGAAAATTCAAATTTAAAAACAAACAAAATATCAACTACAATACAAAATATAATAAAAAACCCAAAAACAAAACATATATAAAAATATAAAAATTTACAAACCATAGAAACATATTATAATATAGAAAAAATATAAAATTTACATAAAAAGATTAATTCTTTTAATTTAACAAACAATTAACAAACAAATAAATATTTTGCAATAGAAATTAATTTTAATCAAAAAAAATATTTATTACCTAAATGTAATATTTTGTTCCCTACCCTATAACACCACACAATTTACAACACACATCTAAATTTTAAAAAAATGTACCTCCATAATTAACACAATTAATTATCAATTAAACAATTATTAATAAATAAAAAACACATTTAAAAAAGGTACAAATTAATGTACTAACCAAACGTTACAGCTATAGAACCTAAATCCCCAAACAAAAAAAAAATAAACAATTACCAAAAATATTTGTCAATTAATAAATTAATATTAATGATCAAGTAATGATTAATTAATTTAAACTAAATGACTTTTCACCCTCTACCCCAATAAACACCAAAACACACACCTAAAAATATTTACATAATTTCCATAACTAATTTTACATTAATAAATTAATATCAATTAACAACAAATCATTAATTAATTTTAAAAAATGTACTTCAAAACCATTTACCACTATAAACCCCACAACTCACACATCAAAATAATTACACAATTGCCATATTTAAATTTTAATTAATTAATTAGCATTAATTAACAAATAATTAATTAATTATAAATAAAGTACCTCTCACCATATTCCCCTATAAATGCCACCACCAATTTCTTAAAACTTGACACAATTAACATAATTAATTAACAATTAATAGCAATTAACAAGCAAAATATAAATAATTATTAATAAATTAATTCACAAAACACTATAAAATAAATAAATATTATATTAAAAATATTAATACATGTATTACAATTAAATTACTTCCCACCCTACTCCCCCATCAACCCACAACCCGCTCCTAAAAAAATAACACAATTAACATAATTACCAATTAATTAATAATAATTAACAACCAATTAATGAATAATTAATCATAAATTAATTCCCACAATTAAAAATATAAAATATTAAATTAATAAATATTATTTTAAAAACAATATTAATAATTTAATTATAATTAAATTACTTCCCACCCTATTCCCCTATAAACCCACAATCCGCTCCTAAAAAATGACACAATTAACATATTTACCAATTAATTAATCAATAAAAATTAACAGCCAATTATTAATTAATTAATAATAATTAATTCCCACAATTAACACTATAAAATCAAAATCAAGTAAATACTAATAAATAAAAATTAATATTCAATTTATTATAATTAAATTACTTCCCACCCTATTCCCCTATAAACCCACAACCCGCTACGGAACTAAAACGCAAAATTTAATTAAAATAAAATTTGTAACTTCTAAAAATTTAACACATATATTAAAAAACAAATGCAATACTTAGACAAAAAAATAGGGCACATACATTTAAAATACATACTAAAATACATAACACTAACTAAAAAAACGATATTTTTAACAACTATATTTTTGCAAATGATATTAATGACTTCGATATTTTTGAAAACGATATTTCTTACCTTAAACTCGATATTCTTGACCACTATATTCTTGTAGTCGATAGTTCTGTATCTCGATATTCTGCACTCGATATTAGTGCAAGTCGACATTTCCAACTTGATATTCTGACTCTTTACCAGCCTGGTGATGGGCAATCAGGATATACAAGGCTCACCTCAGCTCCCTTTGTGTGACTGTCTAGAGTGAATGCACAACCAACCCAGCTGTCAGTCTAAACCAGACGTTGATTCCACAAGCAGGCAGAGGCATAGGATGGTAAAGCAAGAAAATGCATACTTTGTAAAAGTGGCAATTTCAAACACACAATTTAAAAACCACCTTCACTAAAAGATGTGTTTATAAATTCTGAGCTCAGAGAGCCCAAACTCTAAATCTCTAGCTCATCCCAATTGAAAGTTCCACTTGTAAAATGTTACAAGGGAACTCCAATGATAACCTATGGAAGAGATAGCCCTTGCAATAGTGAAAACCGAAATTGGTAGTATTTTACTATCAGGACATGCAAAACACACTGACACATGTCCTACCTTTCACATACTCTGCACCCTTCCCACGGACCTACCTTGGGCCTACCTTACGGGTGTCTTTCATGCAATAAAAGAGAAGGTTTGGGCCTGGCAAGTGGTTGCACTTGCCAGGTCGACATGGCAGTTTAAAACTGCACTCTCAGACACTGCAGTGGCAGGTCTGAGACATGTTTACAGGGATACTCTTGTGGGTGGCACAATCAGTGCTGCAGGCCCACTGGTAGCATTTGATTTACGTGCGCTGGGTACACACAGTGAAATTTACTAGGGACTTACCAGTAAATCAAATATGCCAATCATGGATAACCAATCATAATCACAGTTAACACAGAGAGCATCTGCACTTTAGCAGTGGTAACGTGTCAAGAGTCCTTATGCCAACAAAACAGCACAGAAGAAATAGGAGGAAGAAGGAAAAAGTTTGGGGATAACCCTGCAAATAGAGCCAGGCCCAACAACCAGATACATGTCATGTAATCGTGGGGCAAAACTATCCATGAAAGTGGTGTAAAATTAAATGGGGAAAGCTATCATTGCCTGGGGATTTGCCCCGGGCCAACTGCTTCAGCTTCCTTTTATTTTCTGCAACGCCAATGCTACATCAACTGATTCTCTCATGTCTCAGGGTAATGTGTTTAGCTCTGCTCTTCGGAAGCAATCACACATCAAGTTATGATGCTAGCTGTGTGGTTGAGGATACAGCAAAACATAATCCTCAAAAACAGCATTAATGAAGGTGAACTGAATCTTATTTTTAATATGAAACGCTATTATGACCTGTACTGTTGTATAATTGAAAAGTTAATTAAAAGAATTTATAAAAAAACAGCATTAATTTCCTATAGAGAGAGTACTGATACCCCCTTTGCTAATCACAGTCTAACAAGCTGTGCAGTTTGGCTCTGGATCTACTTAACAGTCGGGTCTAGCAACGGATACCTGTATCTAAGTATGGACTATTCCACTATATAGGTAAAGTTACCATGCCACCGTAATAAGGTGCAAAGATAAACAATCTAAAATCTCAATTTGTGCTGTGAGTATAAATATGAAGGATCACAAACAGATCCACATCTAATCTCCCTTCAATTAGCACTAATCTACCTTTGTCATCCTTACTCTCATTTATAAGGATGAAGGGTTATCCTGGCCTAATCAATATCAAAGCACTCCTGCCAAATACAGAGTATGTCCTAATATGTTTGACATCTCAAACTGTTTTTCAGCTTCTGCCCTTATAACTAGAGAAATGTATTTTAGGTAGCACAGAGGCATGCATCCCTCCTATCCTCAAATAAGCATACGCCCTATTATCTTTAGGTAAATTCCCAAGTTTCCTAACATTTCAGGACAAAAAGGTGTATCTAGGTACTGCTGTCATGATAATGTACAGTCATCTTGCTTTTTCCACCACCCCAAGTGCCCCACAATAAGCCACATGCTATGCTAAGCATCTGTTGTGCGTTCCACCAACTGGCACTACTCATAACCAGGCATCTCACCTCAGCATATTCCATCACTTTAGTGTAAATAAATGTAGCTTGGAGTTATTCAGGAAACTGCACACACGTAGAAAGGTTTCCAAAGTGGTTTATTTCCAGATACAGGACCCCTGACAGCTTGCCACAAAAGCAGGGCAGTAAATGCATCACAAGCCCCACATTCTAGAATACCCCAACATAATGACCAAAGTCCATTCTAATGTTAAATACATATATACCTTATAATAACACCCATACTACACATCCCCCCTTCTTTGAAACAAAGAAAAATTCTACACAGTTAATAATACACATAATCCCTGAAACGAACAGGAGCAGTTCTAATCCTACTACTACTCCTATGCGTACTATCATCATTACCACTTGAAATATCACACACCCCTCTTTGCACGCAAGAATTGGACATTCTACGAATGCAATCTCCTCTATCAGCATCAGAACCCCGTGGACTCCCATTATGTGTATTTTCAGCATTAGTTTGAGCAGAACGAGTTAAATCTCCAACATCATACCAATCATCACTCACCAGGCCTTTTTTCCTTACATCACCCTGACTGTTTACTCTCTCACCAATTATGGCAGCCTGTTCGTTACTCAAATTGACCAGAGCATTTCTGTTCCACCACCCTCTGTCTTGCAACAAAACTGCCATCCTTGAAACTCTCACCACCTTAACAGGATCTGAAAATCTAGACTGTCCTTTACCAACTTTAATGGGTTTTTTAATTAAAACCCAGTCACCAGGAACCAAGAGGGTCATTACAATGACAGGCGGATCGCCACCGCCCATATGGCGGTGGCGATCCGCCCGCCATTTCCCACCGCCCGCATGCCATTTCCCCCCGCCATATTACGATGGCGGGGGGGAGCCCGGCGGACGGAAAGACCGTCCGCCGGTTTTCCGCCGGTCCGACAGGGGACCGGGCGGTAAAGGACCCTAATATGGTGGCGGTGTCTGCAAGACACCGCCATCCATATTAGGATGTTGGGGGAAAGCTGCCTTTCCATGGCGGTGTTGCCGCCATGGAAAGGCATGTGGTATTTGCTTCAGGGGGCCCGTTGCGGGTCCTCAGGATTTTGGAGGGGTGGGGGGTGCACATGGGGGTACCTATGGTACCCCTACATTTGAATGCACAAGGTGGCAGGCACCGCGCGGTGCTTGTCACGTTGTGCATTCAAATGCACAACATGTGCTTCGCATTGCTGCGGGTGCTGCTGACAGCACCGCCCGCCGCAATGCGAACAATACGGATGCCACCGCCACCATGGCGGTGGCATCCTAATACCCATGGTGGGACCGCCGCACCCCTTGCGGATGGTCCCGCATTCCGTTGCGGTGGCGGGCGGACTTTGTCCGCCCGCCATCGTAATGAGCCCCCAAGTTTCTTTCCTCCACATGCATACGTCTGTCATAATCACGTTTGTAATTAGGTTGGTTCACTTTCACATTCTCACACACCTTTTCTAAATCGAGATTATGAGATTGCGCAACTCTATTCAGTAACCACATCGGACTCAACATGGACATGGGTTTTCTCCCTCTTAAAAGTACATAAGGCGGGGGGCGTAGCCAAGCGGTCCGACATGGCGGATGCGCTTTAGACGAGCTCCGTGGGCCCGTCCATAATCCTCTTATCATCCTGCCCATCAGCCTCTATATTTTACCCCCAGTCCCTCATCTATATCCCTGGTGGCCCGTGGAGCAGCGGAATTGCCGACCTGGGACCGTTTGAGGACCGGCGGAGAGGTGACTGGGCCCGCGCCGTGCTGCAGGCCATTGCTGTGTCTCCTGTCCACGCGTACGGGGCTGCCCTGGGCCCGGTGCACTGGCAGTTGGGGACTCCGCGGCGGATACTGCGGGGAAGACCGGATTGAGTGGTGGCTCCGGACCCTGCGGGTAAGCCTTGGCGCTGTGGCTGCCCGTGAAGTCATTATTTGGGGTCTCGCGGGTCTGGAGCTGGGTGCTGCCTGGCGCGGGGCGTGCAGATCCTACTTGACTGGCGGCCGCCTGCGGGAGTCCCTGGCGGCTCAGGGAGTATTGCGGCTGGGGACGGTGTAGCGAACCGGAACCTGCAATTGTGGCGCCGCGCTCACGGGATCCTGCGGAGGCCGATGCTGGGTCCCATCTTATTGGACATCGTCGCCCCCGAGCGGCCCTGCTGCTGGTGCGCGGTGCCCCGTGAAGATCTTGTGCGTGCCGGTGACACCGGCGGTGGTGCTGGGGCATTAGTTGCGGCCGGAGTGGCCCGGAGGGCAGCGGCCGCCTGCTCGAAGACGTTGCGGTGAAAGAGCCTGGGGCTGCAGACATTGACCCCCCCGCGCGTTGGGAGCAGTGTGGTACTCTGGCGCCGCCGTGGTGAGTGCGCAGCGCTCTTGTATTGCCCCAGCGAGACTGGAGTGTGGGGCGGCCCGACTGGGTCTGTGGTTGTGGGCCCCTCCCGAAGTTGCAGCTGAGCTTCTTGTTGCCCTGCGTGCCTTCTGAGATACCCTCGTTGTACTGTTCATGGGGTGGGGCAGAAGTATGGCCGACCTGAGATCCTTGGAGGCCCCCCCTGTCGCCCCCCGGAGGGGGTTGTGAGAAGGGAGCACACAGTAGACGTACCAGATGCTGGTGCTTACGTGATCGGGCTGAATGCTGTGGCCCCCACATATTGCTGCTCGCTGCGGCTTGCCTCCTCGTGTGTGCTGAGAGTGGGAAGATTGGTCGCTGGGGTCCTGTGCTGTGCTCTATTGTGCCCTACCCCTCCAGGCCTTGACTAAGGTGCGCAGGTGCCGGACAAGCTTGGTTACTTGGGATCCAGTGGAGGCATCCTTGTACTGTGGTATCACGACGTTGGGCGGATCAGTGACACCCATTAGGGGGGTGTGGAGGTACCTACACGCGGAAGCAGCCGGCTAGGCCCGGTGCGGCCTGTGTGGGGGTTGCCTTCACGCCTGTCTTCCCGCCATTTTGAAAGATAACGGAGGCCTGGACTCTTCGCCCTCTGGGAGACGCTAGTACTGTGGTGGCAGACTGAGGTACTTTCGCTGTGACCTATCACTTTCCCACTGAGCCATCACACAGATACCGCCATTGAAAATGACTCGAGATAAGTTGCAGGGCACCAAGCAGAGTACGATGGATCGATACGCTGGGCCTGGGGCGCGGGCGCCCGAGTCGCCGAGCCAGGGCGCTGCCGGCCCGGATAATGCTGCATTGATGTCGGCGATAACGCAGTCTCGTGAGGCGCTGGAGGCTAAGATTGGAGAGGTGGGGTCGGATGTTACGCTCATTCGCCAAGATCTCCGCAAAGTGGTGGACAGGATCACGGAGGCCGAAACTCCCATCTCAACCGCAGAGGATACGGTTGTGTCCCTTCAGACGCGGGTGGCCTCTTTAGAATCCATTACGAAGGGGCTGGTGATTAGGACGGAGGACGCTGAAGGCAGAGCACGAAGAAATAACCTTCGCTTCGTGGGCTTTCCGGAGGGATGTGAGGGCAATAATATGGAGCAATTTCTTGCAAAGTGGATAGCGGGTTGGATCCCCCAGACAGCTCTGTCACAATGCTTTATCATTGAACGTGCGCACCGCGCCATGATGCAAAAGCCTCCGCCGGGGGCCCGACCATGACCCATCATTGCCAGACTCTTGAACTTCCATGACCAGATGCCGTCCTTGCGCAGGCCAGACTGGCTGGCAAACTCCAATTTGAGTCCCATCATATTCTTTTTTTTTTTGTTATAATTTTTTATTAGCATTTCATAAATACAAAATTAACAAATTCTATAACATTTTTCAATAAAGAGATATTGATGAATGCAATTATAAATAGAAAAACAAATACATCACAATTGAAATAATATCATATAAGGGAGCAGTTGAAATTTATAACGTATTACAGCAAAATAGAACTAATACAATTGGCGTAAAGTATTAAATATTGACTGTATAATATTAAAGTATTAAGCCAACAAGTATTAAGCCAATAAATTATTAGTGAATGTAAAACCATAGGATATTGAAGTATTGATGTGCTAAAACATATATTTACACCTTTTGTTAAAGAAAATTAACTGAATTATTAAAAGCTAACGCTCTGCCAGAAGATCCGGAACACAACTATATTAAATGTGAATATAACATAGATATATTTACTACTTGAATAAAATACATTGAAAATATCAATCTATGAGTTACAAGGAGATAATGACCTAGGTAATATAATAAAAGAAATGTAAGAGAAACGAAAAGGTTTAATTAACAATTCATTGAAACAACCAAAGTGAATTAGGTGGTGGTAGAAGATGTTGAAACATCTTGTACGTGTAAGAAAGGGGACCACACTTGTAAAAACATTTCAATTTGATCTTGAATATTATATATAATTCTCTCGTGTGAGGCAGTTTGAATCATTGATGCTAACCAGTTCTCCTGAGATGGCGGGAAGGGGATTTCCATTGCCTTAATATGCAGATCTTAGCAGTAGCTAATGCGGTATGAACAAGGCGACATTGCGGCTTGGAGAGGGAAGGAGATTCTCTTAAATCATGTAGCAAAATAGTTGCTGACGAAAGTGGTAAATGTAAAGGAACAGTGTTATGTAGAACCTGACCTATATAAGACCAATAGGTTTTAACCATGGGACAGCTACATAAAATGTGGACTACGTCACATCCAGGGGCATTACATCTCCAACAATTAGTATGTGATAGTAGGCCTGCTTTGTGCAATTTTACCGGTGACCAATGCCAATCATGCAGAATTTTAAATAAACAAAATTTTAGGCGAGCCTCCCGGGCACCTTTATCTAAGTTTTCCAATAGAGCCACCCATTGTTCATCTTCATAGGAGAGTCCTAGACGGGATTGCCACTTGGAACGGAGATCACGGGATAAAGGAATGGAGAATAATTGTGTAGTAAGTGTTTTATATAGACCGGAGATAACCCCTTTATGACTCCCCAAGTGTGAACGTAAAACACAATTGGTGAAATTTGCAGTGTCCAGGGTTTTGTGCCTAAAGCTTTAGCAAGAGAATTATTAAGTTGTAAATAATTATCTGCTTGTGATAAGGGAAGATTAAACTCATCTACCAATTCTGAAAAAGATTTGAGATCACCATTATGAAAAATCTGATCTAATGTAAGAATGCCAGCTGATTTCCATTGAGGCCAGGAGAGCGTTTTCCCTTTAATTCGTATTCCAGAATTATTCCATAACGGAGCTTTTGCATGTAAACGTGGATTAAAGCCCAAAATACGATGTGTTCTTTGCCATGTTTTACGCATTGCAGATAAAATAGGATTACGGGGGTCTAGACGGCTGGTACCTGACCCATATAGAGCTGAGAGACCTTGTTCAGTAGACAACAAAAACCTTTCAATAAATACCCATTGGGGAGTGCTAGAATTGTCTTGAAGCATGTATGTGAGTTGGGATAGTTGTAATGCAAGGGAGTAATGTTCAATCGAGGGAAGACTCAAACCTCCATTAGAGTGGTGAGCATTAAGTTTGTTGATGGCTAAACGGGGTTTCATGGAGCCCCATACAAAAGATTTTATCTTAGAGTCTATGAGACGCAGCGTGGGTAATGGGATGTGAAAAGGAAGCATTCCGAGGGTATAAAGAAAGCGCGGAAGAGTGACCATTTTTACTGCTTGCACTCTACCCCACAAAGATAGACCCAACACTTTCCATTTATCGAAATCACGTTACATTTGAATAAGCAGGGGGCTTATATTGTCTGTGACCATGGCTTCCATACCCTTGTTTACAAGAATACCTAAATATTTTAAACGAGAAGGTTGCCAATGGAAGGGGTAATCTTGTATTATGTATTTTGAGGTTCCATCTGATATAGGGAGCACTTCATTTTTGTCCCAATTGATTTTATATCCAGAAAAGGAAGAGAAATTCTCTATAATTTGAAGCAGAGATGGTAATGATCTTGATAAGTCTGTAATGGTAAGCAAAATGTCATCTGCATAAAGATAGAGTTTAGATTCTCCCACCGGTAGAGGAATACCAACAACAGAGGTTGACTGGCGGATTGCTGCTGCCAGAGGTTCAATAGCCAGTAAGAATAAAAGAGATGACAGGGGGCAACCCTGACGAGTTCCTCTGCGGATTGGAAATATATCAGAGACAAAACCCCCACAGTTAACTAATGCAGTAGGTTGTTCATATAACAATCTAACTTTATTTATAAACCGATCTCCTAATCCAAATTGTTCAAGAATTTTAAAGAGATACGCCCATTCTACTCGATCAAAGGCCTTCTCGACATCGAGCGTCCCATCATATTCTAATCTTTCCAGACTATACGTGACTGGTGCAGCAGCGTCGCCAGTCATTTACAGCCGCAAAGGCTCGGCTGCGAGACTTTAGAAATCCAGTATGCGCTGCTCTTCCCAGCCCGATTGCGGATTGTCTACAAGTCGCGTACACACTTCTTCGACACTCCAGATGAGGTCTTTGCCTGGGCGGATGAGAGGCAGCGGCCAAGGCCACACATCCCGCCGCGGTTCGACTCAGAATCATCATCCGGAGAGGCCACACGGCAGCTGAACAAACCCAAGGTGAAGTCTACTCGCAGATCACGATCGAGACGCCGTTCCGTATCACGGGGTGCCTCTAGCTCCTGGATAGAAGATGCTCGACAAGATTCATCGCCATCATAACATGGGGTTTGAGGACTGTAACCACATCATTTACTAGGCTGATGACATTGTCCTAGGGCATTTCCCCCCATAACTCTCTTCTCAGTATCTGAGAACTTTATTTATGATAGGGGATAGTTTCTTGGGGATCCCTTGGTGCGGGGTTGCGCCCTGCTCCTGTTGGGGCAGATGTACGACACCCACCGCGACAGATGCTTCAGCTGTTTTGAGGTATTGGGTGGGGTGGTTGGGGGAGGGGTGGGGTTTGTTAAGTTTTTTTGAAAATACTGTGTCATACTCGTTTATGTATATGGTCTACATGCCCTATGACAGGCCAAGCTCCAACACTTCTTTTAGATACCCTGCCCTGTGATGGACCCTATTGGTAGGCTACACATAGTCAGTTGGAAAATACGGGGGCATTAGATAAAATTAAAAGAGGTGCGGTCCTACGACAGGCCAAACGTGCCGCAGCTGATGTCCTATTGCTGCAGGAGACTCACCTTATGGGTTCCAAGGCGATATGTCTCTCCCGCTTTGGTTATATTCAAATTTATCATGCAGGGTTTACCAGAGGTTCCCGTGGGGTGGCGGTCCTAATTCATCACCGGATTCCCTTTATACATGCTAAAACATGGTCCGACCCCCAGGGTCGGTATATTATTGTGACTGGCTAACTGCACAGAGAGTCCGTTACACTTGGCAGTGTCTACGCGCCCCCCCGCTCTCAGAATCATTTGTAGAGCGCCTAACGAGAACACTACTGGAGATGCCAATGGGCCTCTCTAAAATAGGCGGGGATTGGAATGACGTAGTGAATGTGGTTCAGGATTGATGGTGACCACGCGTCGGACAAGAGACATTTAGGGATTCACGCCTGCAGACACTGATGAGAGACATGGGGTGGATGGATACATGGAGACATTTGCACCCGACTACACAAAGCTATACATATTACTCTGCGGTCCATGACTCCTTCTCCCGATTGGATTACGTATTTATACCAACCACTTATTATTATCGAATCGCTGCGACGGGTATACTACCCAGGGGTTTATCGGATCACTCTCCAGTGGTCTTGACTCTGCGCTTGGGGGTGTCCCGTCCTCCCTTTCGGTGGCGCCTATCGTCATGGCACCTCCAGGACCCGCAATATAAAACGCACATATGTCAGGCAATTACGGATTATTTCGCTGACAATCAGGGCACGGTGCAGTCCGCAGAGATTATTTGGGAGGCCATGAAGCCAACCATTAGGGGCGCGGATAGTGCATATTGCGTCGCCCAGCGAAAAAAACGCCGGGAGGCATTGCTCCAGACTGAGGCCCAGTTGCTAGAGCTGGAACAGAGGTGTAGAGGAATAGACAGCGGGCAGATTCGCCGCCAACTTCTTCTCCTGCAACAAACATATGCTGACACACTGCGTGATGAGGCCAGACAGGCTTGGTTGGCCTCGCGCAGTAGAATTTATCAATGGGGTGATAAATCGAGCTCTCTCCTGCATCGTTTGTGTCAACAGGCTCTCCACCCGTTAACTATACCAGGTATTCTCGGCAACGATGGCCAAACACTCACTGACCCTGCTCAAATTGCTTCTAGCTTTGCGACTTATTATGCAGAGCTCCATACCCCCAATGAAGCTTTGCCAGAACCCTTGATCCACCAATACCTTGACGATCTACCCCCAAAGGCCATTTCGGATGCGGCACGAGCAGATCTAGATGCCCCGCTGACGGTCGAAGAACTGAGCGCTGCCCTTGCTGACCTACGCTCAGGTAAAGCTCCAGGCCCAAACGGCTTCCCGTGTGAGTTCTATAAGTTGTTCTAATCTCAGTTCCTTACTCACTATCTGGAAGCGGTACCCGAAGCCCTCGAGGAGGGGAGACTCCCGCCGGATTGGCGGCATGCCGAAATTGCGGTATTTCCTAAGCCCAGCCGACCTCCAGATCAACACTCATCATACCGTCCTATTTCGCTGCTGAATGTGGAGGCCAAATTATTGGCCAAAGCTCTGGCTAATCGCATCCTCCCTTACATGTCGGACTTGGTTCACCCTGATCAGGCGGGCTTTATGCCTCATCGAGCGACCCGTCACAATATTCAACGGGCTCATATTGCAGTAGCGGCAATCGATCAGCTGGATGGCCCGGCGGCGCTGCTGCTAGCCGACATAGATAGAGCATTCGATTCGCTGGGATGGACCTACTTGTTTGCCCTCCTACAGCGCCTAAATATAGGACCGCGACTCATGTCCTATATTAGACTACTATATACCGACCTTTCGGCTTCGGTTAGAGTGGCTGGTGCGGTATCGTATCCCTTCCCTATAAGACGCAGCACCCGACAGGGCTGCCCCCTTTCCCCTTATTTATTTGCGTTAGCAATGGAACCGCTGGCCTCATGGGTTCGAATTGATGCGCAGGCTTTGAATGGCCGGGGGGGTTTTCAGATCGGATCGCCCTCTATGCGGACAATGTTCTTTTCTTCTTAATGGAACCGCATCGGACGGGACCCCGAATACTCCGCATTATGCAGATATTTGGTCAACACTCTGGCCTATATATGAACGCCAAGAAGTCGATACTGTGGCCTATTCATGGAGGCTCAGAAATGGGCACATGGACGGGAGAAGTAACACTGGCCACAACCGGGCTGAAATACCTCGGGGTCTACATCTTGGCCTCTCAATCGGTGTTATGGAATAGAAACATTGCCCCCATCTGGACGCGCGCACAGGCTGAGATGGAGTCCTGGGCGCATATGCCCCTTTCCATACTGGGAAGGTCAGTGATATTTAAAATGGTATCCCTCCCTCGCCTTCTTTACCAACTGCAGAACCACCCCTTTCAGATATCTGTCTCCTGGTTCCGGCAACTCAACTCCAGATTAAGCCGTTTCCTGTGGCATGATCAAGCTGCTAGGGTGGCACTTAAAACGTGCTTCCAATCAACATATTGCGGAGGTATAGCGAGCGATGATATCCAATCATATCACGCAGCATCTCATCTCCTGGTCTTGAACAACTGGTGGTATGGGAATAGCAGCGACCCGGCGTACCAAGTGGAGAAATGGCTTATGGGAGATGTATTACCCCATAAACTTTTATACACACCAAAAGAACTACGGAAATTGCCGCCTGCCACACGAGTGGTCTTCGGAGTGTGGAAAGAATCAATGCGCAGGATGGGGTGTTGGAGACGATTGACAAGGGAGACGCCCCTCTGGCAGAGCGGCCTTATGCCGCAATTATCCACCTTAGCGGGGTTTAAACAATGGGACGCCATAGGCATTTCCACGTTGGGGAATGTAATGCGAGGTACCACCATGAGGTCCTTTCAGGAGCTCAGAAATGAGTACGCCATGCCACACACACTATTTTATAAATACCTGCAACTGAGACATGCCCTATCCCCATATATTGCGCATTTGGAATCTCTCCCGGAGTTTAACCCAATAGAGGCAAAGGTTTTTATGGAGGATTTAGGGGATCACAAGACTGCAAAGATATATCAAACTTTAGTGACGAACCTCACCACGACTTTAAGTTCGCTCTGGGAAAAATGGCAGACGGACTTGGGTCCCCTGGATAGTGACGATTGGACAGAGGCCTTGGAATCCCCGAGGTACACTGCAATAGCATCTCGCCTCAGACTTATTCAGTTTAAGTATTTGCATCGTGCTTACTTTACCAAATACTGGCTTTGGAGGGTGGGACTGATAGATTCCCCTATGTGCCTACGATGTGGCCGGAAAAAGCACCGACCGACTCGGAGCCGGAAAAAGAACCGACCGACACGTACCTGTGGCGCCCGACACGCCAAGTACGATGCAAGGCGTGCAAAATCCGACCGACACGTACGGAACACAAGCCGAACGACCGAGCCGCACGGAAAACAGCAATCCGGCCGGAAAAACACGCGAATCGAACCGACCGACACGCACCCGGAACAAATCCGACCGAAACGTACACGCGAACTCCAAACCGCAAAGTACGATGCAAGGCGCGAAAACCACGACCGAGTCGTACGGAGGACAAGCCGTACGACCGACACGCATACAAAACCGAGCCGAAGTAACACAAAACACCGCGACCGACGCGTACGCAGCATGGAAAACTGCACAAACACAGCGTGAACGAAACGGAGAAGACCGTACGAGACAACTGCAGGGTCCGACTCGGTCACAAGAACGTTTCCAACATGCACAGAAAGTACTAAGGAAAAATATACAAAAAAAGGCCAAACAAGCAATTACAAAGCCAATAAATACTGGGGGGGTGGGGGACAGAGAACAAAGACACACCCACAACTCCACCCATATAAAGGACACAAATCCCAACCATGATCCTTTGCAAATGCTATTCTACTGCCAGCACCCAACAGACAGCAACCACACACCCACAGCTCATCCCTCACACAAGCCACACACCATCAGCACACCAACAAATACCTACCTCACATACACCCAGCAAAACACACACTCACACACCCTCACCTGCACACCAACACACACATCACTCACCATCACCACCCATCACCATGCCCCCCAAGAAGAATCACAAGTTCCTAGATTGTGAATTGGAAGTCATGGTAGACGAGATCCTCAGGGTAGAGCCACAGCTGTTTGGCACACTGGTCCAACAGACACCCATCTCCCAGAAAACCAAGATGTGGGAGAGGATCATCAACAGGGTGAACGCACAATCACCATGTCTGCGCCCAAAGACTGACATCCAGAACAGGTGGTATGACGTGCGCAGGAGGGTACGGGAGCTGCTCAAGAAGGACTACCTCCTGAGCCAATACACCGGCAGTGGCCCTCCTGCCAAGCCAGTATACCTCAGGCCCTGGGAGGAGAAGGTGCGGGCCATCCTTCCGCCAGTGAGCGTCTATGGACTAGAGAACATCCCAGAGCCTGGTGAGTACACAACAAATGTACACAATATTCTGCCACAATACACACACACATCACTGTCAAGGGGAGAGTCAAACCATGCACTCATAGCAATTACACAGCAACCAGAACAGAATCATCCCAAAATGTGTATGTCAGTCAGATAAACACAACACATGCCATCTCAAAGTTACATTTAACCGTGTCATCACATGTACAAACACAACTACAACTACAGCTAGGCAGTGGCACAAATATAACTAACAAACACATCCAGACATGTAGCCACCACTACAACACCAACACACAGTGAAGACCACTGAAAGAAAGGAATTCTGTGTATGCTGGGCAAGTCAGTGTAGCCAATAGCATCATGGGAGTCGTAGTCACAGATATTGCCCACCCCCACAACTGTCCCATCAACACCACCATGAACCATGCGCACATCACAGGGAGTGGAAAAGGACTCACAAGATGGCTGACACTGGCTACTGCTGTGGGGAGCACAAGGCCCTGCTGGCAACTGTGCAACAACCAACAGCAGGACACCACTGACTGACATCCTGAGAGACAACTTCCACTCCCTGCAATGGAAGCACGTTCCATGGTGGGATATCTGGCTGGGTGGGAAGGAGGACTCGCAGCACTGACCATAGTCACAAGCACCTCCCCTCACACACACCCTCAACACAAACTCCACAGAACCCACCTGGGAGAATGCAATGCCTCACATCCTAACTCAAGATCCCACAAAGAACCTCCACCCTGGGTTATGTCGTGTGAAGCACAGGGACACTCTTGGGACTTTTAGCCAAACAACTGCCAGGACAACACTCCCAGCCATCCTGTCAGCACAGGCAGCCCACCCCACAGGGAAGCAGAGTCAAAAGGAAGGAAGCATGGGCATGCTGGGAAGGGGGTGGAGGCAATAGCATGATGGGAGTAGTAGGCACAGATATTGCTCAGCCTCACAACTGGCCCATCAACACCACCCTGAACCATGCTCACATCACAGGGAGTGGATAAGGACTGACAAGATGGCTGACACTGGCTACTGCTGTGGGGAGCACAAGGCCCTGCTGGCAACTGTGCAGCAACAAACAGCAGGACCACACTGCCAGCCATCTTGCCATTGCTCTCACACCCACACACAGTGAACTCCCCACAAAAGCAAGTAAGTATGGGAATGCTGGGAAGTGGGGTGGAGGCAATAGCATGATGGGAGTCATAGTCACAGACATAGCTCACCCCCACAACTGTCCCATCAACACCACCCTGAACCATGCTCACATCACAGGGAGTGGAAAACAACTGACAAGATGGCTGACACTGGCTACTGCTGTGGGGAGCACAAGGCCCTGCTGGCAACTGTGCAACAACCAACAGCAGGACACCAGTGACTGACATCCTGAAAGACAACTTTCACTCCCTGCAATGCAAGCACAGTCCATGGTGGGATAACTGACTGGCTGGGTGGGAAGGAGGGCCGGCTGTCAACCAAATACAACCAATGCAGACCATGTTCACACCCCAACAAATACATAGAAATGCCCAAATAATGCAGGACAATGTGCTACACCAATATCAACCCCTGACTGTGACAACTTAGGACAATGCAATGTACAGGCCCGCACCCAGAGGCACAGTCACAACTGTCAGGTGTGTCAACCATTGATGCCTGCAGAAACATAACATACATTGTGTGTGTCTCCCAAAAACAGGTGATGATGGGGACACAGCAGCAGACGCTGAGGAGTCCCAGTCCCAGGCTCAAGAGGATACAGAGCTCACTGGTGTCGTACAGCCTCTGCCCTCCTCGGACGAAGAAGACCAACCTGGCACCTCCGGTGCAAGTCAACATGCAGCACCAGCAGGACCACCAGCTGCAGCACCAGCAGGACCACCAGCTGCACCCCCTGCACCCACCCCTCCAACGACTGTCACCACAAATACCATCCCTGCCGACATGGACAGAACAAGGAGCACCACCAGCACAGGGACCCTGGACCAACGTGGGGCCATGGACACCACCACCAACCCCCAAGGGGGACCAGGGTCATCTGTGCGTGCCACTGCACGCACTGCACATGTCGGCAGGGGTGGTGGGAGGGGTGGGAGACAGAGGTCGCTGCTTGCAGAGGTGTCTGGTGTGCATGACGACCCACAACTGGTACGCATAGCCGATACGTACCAGTCCAGCACCGGAGATCTCAGCCAGGTAGTGGGGCTCCTCAGAGACATGAAACAGCAGCAGGCTGCCCATCATGCCCGCTTGGACTCTCACATGTCCCGCGTGGAGTCCAAGTGGGACGCACTGCAAGAGATGACGGCGGTGCACAGGGACATATTGCAATGCCTCCGCCAGATGAACAGTAACCAGTCTACACCTCCCTGTGTGCCAACAACATCTGGTGCTGAACAAACTGCAACTGCCACAGGGAGGGAGGATGACTCTGGCGGAGAGTCCCCTGCACCGCAGCAGCCTGTACTTGAGGGGCCCCCAAAGAAGAGGGGTCGTCCGAGGAGGGGCAAGTGAGAGGCCGATGGCCAAGTGCAACCCCCAAGAAGCCTGAACCTGTTCTGGATGTTCACCTTTGTGCACAGACTGTTCACCCTGTTGACGGCAACACAACTCCCACACATGACATGGGGAGTACAAGTTGGACCAATGTCTCAGACAACTGTGGCCCCGATACTGGGGATTTTGTCTACCAGGACTTTCAATTCACCTAGGAACTTGTGATTGCAATATAAATGTACAGCACTAACAATCCTATGCACTATTCACACAAATGTATCACAATAAACACACTAATACACCATACTTGCCTCTGTTGTGATTCCAACGTGGGTGCTGTCATGGGGATGATGAACTGCAAAATTACACTGTGTATGTGGACTGCAACAGCAAGTACAACACAGGCATGTGAGTAAAGGCAACGTGACACATATGAGGGAGACACACCACCAGGGCTACACAACACATACACACCTAGGCCATCTGACTCATTGCCTACACTGATGTTGCCAGGGAAGACGGTGCAATGCACAGACACCACACCTATTCCCAGTTGTAGTCAAGTAGCCCACAGGTGCAGTAAGCAAATGGCAGTCAAATGTGTGACCACAGACAACGCACATCACAAAGTGAAGCACAGGTTTATTACACAGTTGCAACATGTCGTAACCACTACAGATGCAAGGTAATCCCACCTGGCAGCGGGCACACAGTCAACAACTGTAGAAGGAAGGAAGTCCATGGGTGTGGCGCACATCACCTGTAGGGACACAACAGCTACCACCCTGGAAGTACAATCACGTCGTCGGTGGACACAGTTGACCAAACGAATCTGAAAGTACCCTGTGAAGGACAGAAATGACACACAGTCAAAAGCAATGGAGAACAGGACAGAACAGCAAAACTCATGCACAATACATGTTACAAGATACCCACCCAGAACCAAGTTAGCATGTCAACACTGTTGGGGAGTACAGACCACCTGTAAGCACACATCGCTACACACATCCAGTCAAGTAGCCCATGGACACACTCCAACAGCACCAGAGCACCACCTACACATATCATGCCAACTCACATCATTGACATGACACCTCAGGATACTCACATTCAGCTAAAGAAGTTGGTGATGAGCTGTGTGCGGACATCACCCTCATCATCATCATCATCACTGGCATCGTGGTCCAGGCCAGGATCCTCCACAGGTGGCGGATGTTGGTCATTGTCATCCTGGATGAGAGGCAACTCCTTCCGCACTGCCAGGTTGTGGAGCATGCAGCAGACGATGATAATCTTGCACACCTTCGCTGGGGCATATGGGAGGGACCCTCCTGTCTTGTCCAGGCAGCGGAAGCGGCTCTTCAGGAGACCAAATGTCCGCTCAATCACTCTCCTGGTCCGACCATGTGCCTCATTGTAGCGCATCTGGGCTGGTGTCACAGGGTTCCTGAGGGGTGTTAGCAACCACGGCATGTTGGGGTATCCCGAGTCACCTACGGACAGACAAGTGCACATTAGCTGACTTGGAAAAGTGGGCGGAATACTACAGATCAGATCACACACAATGGCACAAAGTCAGTACACACCGACAAGCCAGGCACGCTGGTTCCACATCTGTGCCATCATCCTGGGGATGCGACTACTCCTCATCACAAAGGCATCGTGTGCTGAACCAGGGAAACGGGCACACACGTGTGTGATGGTCATATCTGCAAGACACACCACCAGTGCATTGACCGAGTGGTAGTGCTTGCGGTTACGGTAGGCCTGCTCCTGGGCCTGTGGTGGTACCAAAGCCACATGTGTCCCATCAATGGAGCCAATGACATGCGGCATCCTCCCCAGGGCATAGAAGTCACTCTTCACGTCAGTGAGTCGTTGCAGTCTAGGGAAATAGATGTACCGGTTCAGGTATAGCAACATTGCCTCCAAAACATCGCGGAGCACACGGCTCAACATGGTCTGTGACATCCCACCAGCAGTCGCCACAGTATGTTGGAAGGTACCGGTGGCAAAGAAGTGTAGGGCTGCCATCACCTTCACCTTGGGGGTCAGCGCTGTAGGATACGGCCGGCCAGGCTGCAAATGTGGGGCCAACTGCACTGCCAAATCCTCAATCAGCTGCCTGGTGAAGCGGTACCGTCGGATGCTGTCCCGTTCCACCATCGTTGCCAGGTCTGGGAATGGTCTATGGACAGCAGGAGCCCTGCAGTGCAGAGGAGAAGAAAGCAAGATTGTCAGTCACCCCACATATGCGGCATTGAACACACTCAATATCACAGCATACATCATTATGAGGCACAACTACATGAAGTGTGCAGTTCCGTAAGGACATGTATGGTACATACATGGCCAACATCTGTCATCACGGTTCAACAAGTGGCATCAATAAGTCCCAGGTTGGCCCATTGGATATCATGAGGCCGTGTCACAGTTCCCATCTCATGATGCCATGTCACAATCACCCCCACAGTGACATGTGAGGACAGATGTGCCCCAGGCATCACAGCTCAACGACAGGTACATTCCCAGGGACCCTGTATTGCCACATGGACACTGGCATTACATGGAGTATCATGTATACACCACAGCAAAACAACCATGACCCCCACAGGTAGTGGTCCCACTTGCCACTGCAGGACAGACATGGACGTCTGTGACACACACACGCACAACATCAAAGTCCATGCACACACAACGTGGATGTGGAGACTGTCTCCCATTGTGCATATGAAATCAGAGACATTGTAAACACTACATGCACACAGACTGTGGAGGACCATCACTATTGTGCCACTGGGACACCCTGGCTCAAACATACCGTCCCACATGGGACTCACGGGGTATGTGACATGACATACACATACACCACCCTGAAATGTGACCATGGCACATGCACAGATATGAACAGTTGCACATCACAGTGGTCATGTACACGTAACACCCAGGATCCTGTCCCCATGAACACGTGCACAGCCTGGGGGTGGCTGCCCCCAGGTGACACCCACAGGACAACATGTACACCAACATACACACAATAGGAAATGCAGCCTTACATGCCTTATGATACAGTTTGGACAGGCTGTGGTGTTGTAGGTGTGCCCCTCACTCCCTGGGAGCTATCTGTGGCTGGCATATGTTCATCTGAGACAGGCATGGTGACATATGCCAGTCACTTGTACAGGGATGCGTTGAACAGCAATGGACCGATCGGTGCGCCCGGCCGGCCCATTGCATTCAATGTGTGCGGGTACGCGTTGTACCCCTGTACGCGTTGTACCGCAATGGACCGATCGGTGCGCCCGGCCGGACCATTGCATTCAATGTGTGCGGGTACGCGTTGTACCCCTGTACGCGTTGAACAGCAATGGACCGATCGGTGCGCCCGGCCGGCCCATTGCATTCAATGTGTGCGGGTACGCATTGTACCCCTGTACGCGTTGTACCGCAATGGACCGATCGGTGCGCCCGGCCGGCCCATTGCATTCAATGTGTGCGGGTACGCGTTGTACCCCTGTACGCGTTGTACCGCAATGGACCGATCGGTGCGCCCGGCCGGCCCATTGCATTCAATGTGTGCGGGTACGCGTTGTACCCCTGTACGCGTTGTACCGCAATGGACCGATCGGTGCGCCCGGCCGGCCCATTGCATTCAATCTGTGCGGGTACGCGTTGTACCCCTGTACGCGTTGTACCGCAATGGACCGATCGGTGCGCCCGGCCGGCCCATTGCATTCAATGTGTGCGGGTATGCGTTGTATCCCTGTACGCGTTGTACCGCAATGGACCGATCGGTGCGCCCGGCCGGCCCATTGCATTCAATGTGTGCGGGTACGCGTTGTACCCCTGTACGCGTTGAACAGCAATGGACCGATCGGTGCGCACCCATTGACAATGGCATAGCCTGGCAACGGACGCGTTTTCGAAATTCGAACGAGTCGGTTGCTGGAAATTCAGTTGGTCACCCACAACAATGTTGCAAAATCATGTATGTCATGAAGTTGAAGATTTGAAGGATGCTGTGGGCGTGTATTGGTGCTGCTATTCCATGGATTGGCCAGATTCAGAAGATGCAAACGACTTGGACCTATCACTTTGGACACATGGGACAGTATCTGCCTCTGCAGCACATATATATTGCTGGATGTTCCCCTGAGAGCTCACTTGCCTGCACTACATGCTCCAGGACGACATCTGCCACTGCACTGCTGCTGTCTCTGCCCCCTCTGGACCCTGCAATGGCACGTACTGTGGAGAGAGCCCCAGCCTTCAGCCTTGAGGAGAACCAGGCCCTGCTGGACAGCCTACTTCCACAGTACAGCAAGCTGTATGGGACACCAGGGGAGCAGGTGAGTGTTCTGTGCACTGCCTTTCTGAATGTGCATTTTGTCTGACTAGCAAGGCTGAAAGTCTGCACGCCACTGGCTAGCAGGCTCACTGAGCAGTTGTCACCCCCCATAGTGTGTAGTGACATGCACTGGACAGGTATGGTGCAGTGACAGTGCATTTGAACAAGGTTTTACTTCCCATGCAATGATACCATGTAGTGACTTCTGGCAAACTGTCCATGGGCAGCGTTGCACTGCCTGTGTACATCATGTGCCCCTGTGATTGAGACATGTATATACAACTGTGTCATGCACGGATATGTTGCATGTGTAGTTATGGCCTTTACACTTTGTCATCCTCACAGGTTAATGCCCATCGGAAGCAGGAGATCTGGAAGGACATCGTCCGGGCTGTCCGGTCCGTGGGGGTCTACAAGCGCCGGATCCGCAACTGCCACGAGAGGTGGCAGGACCTTCGGGGCTGGACCCGGAGGATTGCACGGGTCCAGCTGAAGCTGTCGCCTCCTCGCAGGAGGGGCGGAACACGGACCCTGACCCCCACATGCTCCAGATCCTGGCGGTGGTGTTTCCAGACCTGGATGGGCAGCTGAAGGCCAGACAGCAGCAAGGAGGGGGTGAGTCAAAGACTGCACTGTGAACTCTGTATTACATGCTATGTGCCCTCCTCTGGCCTGGTTAAACTGCCACAGTACAGCAGTCATATTGTCCCTCTATTGTGCACTGCCCACTCCTCATCTGATACCCAGGTAAGGCCCGTACATTTAGGGAATTGTTTCACTTGGGACTGTGTCCTTGCAGTTTGCTTCACTCAAGGTGGGGGACAGCATCTGTTTCCCTAACTCTGTTGTGGGCATCATGGGTGGGTCCATTGTTCACACAATGCCTGTGTTTGGACATGTAATCTGCGTGTTGCTTTCATATGCGGTCCACTTGCTGAGCTGAGCCACCACATGTGCCTGGGGTATCTGGCACACACCCATGCAGCAGGTGGGAACAATGTTTGGGCCCCAGGAGTGTGCAGATTACGTGTGTCACACATACATAGCCAGCTATCCACTGTCCAGGGCTCATCCCTCATTCATGTGGGGCAGGACAGTCATGCCTACTCCAGCCCATCCAATACACCTGTACTCCCACTCCCGGGTATCAGCTGACACGTTGTGCGCAGTGATTTGACCCCTCAGGTGTCTGCCTCTGTGTCAGTGTGCTGTGGATTTGTTGCCAGGACTGCTGGGGTGTTTCTCGGTAGGGGCCCAGCATGCGACTGGAGATGTGACCATAGGAGACGATACTTGTGTGTCACATAGGTGTTTGATCAGCTGCCCGTGCAGACTGGGGTATGCGAATGTGAAGTTCAGGCAGCTGTTTCCCATTCACAGCAGATTGTGAGGGGCTCAGGTTCAGAGTGTAGTGTCACAGGTCTCCCATATGTCCAATCGGTATGACCTGGACAGATGAGGGTTAAGATGATGTGTTGTGTGGGGGATGTACATGTGCACTTGTGCAGCTCCAGGACTTGCATTCCCCATGACCTACTATTGTGACACAGTGCAGAGTGTTGTTGTCTGGCTGCCAAGTCATACATCACTGAGACAGTGATGTATGACTTAGCAGTCATGCCTCCGCCATGGCATGTGTCTACTTATTGGTGATCCTGCAGGGGAGTGACATGTGCTACATGCACACCATTGTGGCGATGGCTATCAGGACATGGGTGCATCATGGTGTCTGTCGCTGGTATGCATCACATGCATTTCCTATTTGACTCTGGGCATCCCTTTCATCCGGAAACCTGTACTGACTCAGTGGCAAGAGTTGTGATGTGTGCATGTCCACATGCTACACCGTGTCCTCTGCACTGTCCAACTACTGTGTAGTTGGTGCATGTGTCCACACTGGGGTGTTGCTATCCAACAGACACCAGACAGATGGGTGCAAGGCCATGTGGGATGTGAGTGCCATGGTTGGCATCAGACTGACAATTGGCTTCTCCTGTTCAGTTAGGGCACTTTTAGCAATGTTCAACTAATGATGCCAGGGCTTGCTCTGTAATGTGCTGTGCTCACAGTGGTGTGTGCGTTTGGTGCAGGTGACTGATGTCTGTCTGTTTCCCCATTGTTTGCAGATACATCCACGGCCACGGAAGGGGACAGCTCCACGGACCAGGAGGAGCCGGAGAGCCAGACTGGGTCAACAGCCGAGGAGTGGTCGGAGGGACCCAGTGGCACAGAGGGCGAGGGGAGCCACACCGAGCAGTCCTCAGCAGCATCCACCTCAGCTGAGGACCACAGCGGCTCAGAGGATGACTCCCTTATGGAGGCGGGTGTCAGCAGCCACCACACCCCAGCTAGTGTTGCTGTCCCCGCCACCACCAGCACCACAACCGCCCTCCCATCGGCTCCCATTCCCCAGGTCCGTGGAGGCTCCCATGTTCGGGAGCGTGTCTCCTTTGGGCCAGGCACCGCACCCCCTGCCCCTGTGTCCCCTGCTGCCCTGAGTGAGGAGTCTGTGTACCTCCTTCGCCAGCTCCATGTAGGGCAGACAGCCATGCTGAGTGTCCTCCATGCGCACACCGCTCTGTTGACTCAGCTGGTGTCGTTCATGGAGGGCATCTCATCGGGCATGTCTGACCTACAGAGGGGCAATAGGTCCATGGACTCCTCCCTGACGGCAGCAGTGTCCCTCCTCAGACAGTCCCTCACCCCTCCTGCCTCTGCTCCATCCACACTCCCCAGCACCTTAACCGTCCCAAGCACACACACACCGGCACAGGCACACACCAGCACACACACGTCCAGCACACAGACACACACGCCACAAACAAAACGCACACGCACGCACAGTCAGGGGACTGAAACCAGACTCACAGGGGATGGGGCCCTGGAACACACACATGCATCCACGAGCACTGCGCAGTCCTCAGTTGCCTCTCCCTCCAAAGCACCCTCCCTTGCCTCACCTGCAACCCCAAAGACCCAGCAGCTCTTCCTCAGTGACCTCGGCCTCTTCCCCTCCGATCCAGCTGATACAGCATTCAGGGGGAAGAGGAAGCCCACCCACACGGAGCAGAGTGCCCCTCGCCCCCGGACACCCTCCCCCAGGCGCAGACAGACTGAGGCCCCCACCCGCAAGTCCCCCGGAGTCGTAAGAGCAAGACCCCGCTGCCGCCCTGCAGCTCAGGCACCAGGTCTCCTTCCTCCATCCCTCAGGCCCCCACTCCACAGGTGCCCCCACCACACCCTGCCCCAGGTTCCCCCACCCACAGATATACCATCCCCAAGAGGATCCGGCCTTCTCCCCCTGCCACTTGCTCTCCCGGCACCACACCCCCGCTGCGCTTGTCTGTGCCACTGATGTGGTGAGGGTGTCCTCCCCCTCTGTCCAGCCCACCTTGCCTGTTCCCCATTCTCCTCCCCTGGTGGTAGGCACTGCAGTGGAGTCCACTACCACCCTGTCTGACTTGGGCACTGCAGTGGCGGACCTGTCCACTCCATCTGCAGGGTCCACTGCAGTCGTGCCGGCACCCACAACATCTGAGTCATGCCCCCCAGTTGTGCCGGCACACACCATGTCAGACACCTCCACTGCAGTTGTCAGTGGCTCGCCAGCACCCACCACCCCTTCCCTGCTTCCTCCTGGTGAGCCCTGATCCTGTCCCTGCGGTGCCTGGCCTGCCCCCCGGTTGCCCCTCCTAGTGGATTGTCCCTGGTTTTGTGCAGTGCAGGCATGCGTAGGGTGACATCTGCCACTGTCACCCTGTTTGGACTTTGACAATGGACTGGCCATTGGCCTTTGTGGTTTTTCTGGACTTTCACTTTTCAATACACACATATGCTGAATAAAGCAACTTTCTGTTCTCTAGTGCTTATGCTTCTGATGTACATGTTGTTGATGATGCTAACCATGCCCTTGCTGCAGTGATGGTGATATTTGGTCTCATGATAATGAAGTGTTACTGTGCAGGAACCCATGTGGTCCAGGGGGAATGTGTCCTATCCTGTGGTGTATCCATGTCATCCATAGCAGCATCTGAGGGTGTCATGTGTTCAGTATTTGGCAATGGGATTTCCTACTTACATTAGCAATTTCACATCTGTGGCTTCCAACCCTGCACATCTGTTGTGCCTGCCATTGTTCAGTTCGTCTACTTCCCTGACCGTGTGGCCATCTCCACTGGACATGCAGGTTTGGGCATCAATGGGGAAGGACACATCTGTGTTGTCAGTGCAACATTGCTATACAAGTGTGTTGGATCTGTGCTGATGATTTCGTTGGCACTTCCATGACCAGGCTGATGTGACAGGAGCCTTCATTTGGTGCTAATTGTTGATTGTGTGACCAAGTGCTCAGCTGACATGATGGGGCCCTACTGAGGCAACATATGGCACAGCTTTCCTCACACAGGAGTGGAGTCCCCTCATGGCAGTGTGTACTCCTGTGACATTGCCTGCGCCCAAGGTGTGTGTTGTATGAGCATGTCTGTGTGTTCACTTCCGTTTAGCTGTGCATGCTGTGATCCCTAGTGTTGTACCTGTTTGTGATGCTTGCTGAGTTGACCTATGTTCCCCCAAAGTCTTCTCCCTGGGTTCTCTGTGATGTGGGTGCATGGCACATTACTGGTCATCAGGGTGTCACCCATAGGTGTGTTTGCTGTCAGGGCTGAGTTTGTGTGCAGACGCAGATGGGTCACAGTCAGGTTTCCCCTTGGCACTTGTTGTTTGCCCCTGTCATGTGATTTCCAGTTTGTGTTATCTTTCAGTGATTGTGACACGTTGTGTGTGTGACTGCTGGCACTCCTCAGGGTCCGGGCTGCAATGTTGGTTGTTGTCTATGTGTGTTCTTTGTGGGTGACCTTGGCTTCTTCATTGGTGTGTGACTGTGGCTGGGATCCCATTGGTTGGTGTGGTATTGCCGTCATGTCCATGTACAGCGTAGTGTGCAGTGTGTCAGACATTCAGGAGTCTTGTTGAGTGGCCATGTGTGATGTGTTTCTGCACCTTGGTTCCCACCCACCACCCTGGAATAGTCATGGGTGCATGTGCAATGTCACCAGTGCATGTGAGCTTCACTGCTGCACATTGTTGGAGGTCGAGGTGTGTAGTGTTGAGTGTGTGCAGATGAGAGTTGTTGCCTTGGCTTACTGGCCGTGCTGATTGATTTGTGCTTGTGTAGGTGTGATGGTAGTTTGTTGCTCAGGACACATGAATGTGGTTCACAGTGTGAACGACATTTAGCTTTGTCATCACAGTGGGATTGTAATGCAGCCCAGGGTCACCACATTGTGGGGGCCCTGGGGGTAGTGCTGTGGTGTGTCTGTGTCTTGCTGTGTCAGTTGCTGTTCCTACGTGCCTGTGTGACATGTGTGATTTGTGCTCCCTCTCATCTGACAATGCCTGCTTGCCCACATAGGGGATTTGGATCCATGAGTTACCTTTGTGTGGCACTGTATGCACATCTGTATGATTGGTATTCAGGCCTCCTCATGTGTTGTGTGGTTGCCTGGGGACACTGGCACCCCCCCTCACCTGTTGTGTATGATGTGCAGTGTGGGTCTGCCTGTTTGTGTTTGTGCATCTGCACCACTGCATTGGCATATCTTGGGTGTGCCATTGGCTGTATGTAGTTTGGTGGGTTTCCCCTGCTGTCCCTGGGACTCCTAGGTCATCAGTCAGCACAATGATCATGGTTTGTGTGTCCCATTGCTGCCATGGTATGGTATCTGTTCACCTCACATCTACAGTCTTCACAGGGTATCTGCATTTGTGTGCCCATTGGTGCAAATATGTGGGTCTGCATTCTGATGGTCACTTCTGTCATTGTGTCATTGATGAATGTTGACTGTGTCAGCCCCCATGGGTGTTGTTTGTCTGCACATGGCCAAAGGTATGTCTTATTTGCACTGCAGTATTTGCCTCCCCCAATTTATGTTGCAATGGGACACATGCACTACTTTGCCACTGATGTTTTTTATGTTCTGTGACCAGGAATCATCCATGCAGTTTGGCAGTTGCAGCTTTTTCTTTGTCAACACTTACATTTTGGTCACTGTGATGATGGGGGTTTGGACCCCATTGCCACAATGTTCCAAATGTGCTTCAGATATGGACCCCACACTTACATTTTGGTCACTGTGATGATGGGGGTTTGGACCCCATTGCCACACTGTTCAAAATGTGCTTCAGCTATGGACCCCACACTTACCTTTTGGTCACTGTGATGATGGGGGGTTGGACCCCATTGCCACACTGTTCAAAATGTGCTTCAGCTATGGACCCCACCCTTACATTTTGGTCACTGTGATGATGGGGGTTTGGACCCCATTGCCACAATGGTCATGGCCTGCTTGCATTGTGGGGGCCACACACATATATGTGTGGCACATGTGATAGGGGGTCACATTGTATGTTCAAAGTCATGTTCAGTGTTGTAGGCATTTGACACAGTCTACACACGCTTGTCATGGTGTTGGGGGATGTCTTTTTCTTGCATTCCCTAGGTTGTGGTGTGCTGGTTGTGTCATGCATTGTCCATCCTATGAGTGGGGGTGGTGTTGGTGGTAGGCATCCAGCCCCCCTGGGTAAGGGTGGTAGTGGTGGTGGGCATCTGGCACCCCCTGGCTTAGGGTGGTAGTAGTGGTAGGCATCCAGCCCCCTGGCTAAGGGTGGTAGTAGTGGTAGGCATCCAGCCCCCTGGGTAAGGGTGGTAGTGGTGGTGGGCATCTGGCACCCCCTGGCTAAGGGTGGTAGTAGTGGTAGGCATCCAGCCCCCTGGGTAAGGGTGGTAGTGGTGGTGGGCATCTGGCACCCCCTGGCTAAGGGTGGTAGTAGTGGTAGGCATCCAGCCCCCTGGCTAAGGGTGGTAGTAGTGGTAGGCATCTGGCACCCCCATGGCTAAGGGTGGTAGTAGTGGTAGGCATCCAGCCCCCTGGGTAAGGGTGGTAGTGGTGGTGGGCATCTGGCACCCCCTGGCTAAGGGTGGTAGTAGTGGTAGGCATCCAGCCCCCTGGGTAAGGGTGGTAGTGGTGGTGGGCATCTGGCACCCCCTGGCTAAGGGTGGTAGTAGTAGTAGGCATCCAGCCCCCTGGGTAAGGGTGGTAGTGGTGGTGGGCATCTGGCACCCCCTGGCTTAGGGTGGTAGTAGTGGTAGGCATCCAGCCCCCTGGCTAAGGGTGGTAGTAGTGGTAGGCATCCAGCCCCCTGGGTAAGGGTGGTAGTGGTGGTGGGCATCTGGCACCCCCTGGCTAAGGGTGGTAGTAGTGGTAGGCATCCAGCCCCTGGGTAAGGGTGGTAGTGGTGTTGGGCATCTGGCACCCCCCTGGCTTAGGGTGGTAGTAGTGGTAGGCATCCAGCCCCCCCTGGCTAAGGGTGGTAGTAGTGGTAGGCATCCAGCCCCACTGGGTAAGGGTGGTAGTGGTGGTGGGCATCTGGCACCCCCCTGGCTAAGGGTGGTAGTAGTGGTAGGCATCCAGCCCCCTGGCTAAGGGTGGTAGTAGTGGTAGGCATCTGGCACCCCCATGGCTAAGGGTGGTAGTAGTGGTAGGCATCCAGCCCCCTGGGTAAGGGTGGTAGTGGTGGTGGGCATCTGGCACCCCCTGGCTAAGGGTGGTAGTAGTGGTAGGCATCCAGCCCCCTGGGTAAGGGTGGTAGTGGTGGTGGGCATCTGGCACCCCCTGGCTAAGGGTGGTAGTAGTGGTAGGCATCCAGCCCCCTGGCTAAGGGTGGTAGTAGTGGTAGGCATCTGGCACCCCCATGGCTAAGGGTGGTAGTAGTGGTAGGCATCCAGCCCCCTGGGTAAGGGTGGTAGTGGTGGTGGGCATCTGGCACCCCCTGGCTTAGGGTGGTAGTAGTGGTAGGCATCCAGCCCCCTGGCTAAGGGTGGTAGTAGTGGTAGGCATCCAGCCCCCTGGGTAAGGGTGGTAGTGGTGGTGGGCATCTGGCACCCCCTGGCTAAGGGTGGTAGTAGTGGTAGGCATCCAGCCCCCTGGCTAAGGGTGGTAGTAGTGGTAGGCATCTGGCACCCCCATGGCTAAGGGTGGTAGTAGTGGTAGGCATCCAGCCCCCTGGGTAAGGGTGGTAGTGGTGGTGGGCATCTGGCACCCCCTGGCTAAGGGTGGTAGTAGTGGTAGGCATCCAGCCCCCTGGCTAAGGGTGGTAGTAGTGGTAGGCATCTGGCACCCCCTGGCTAAGGGTGGTAGTAGTGGTAGGCATCCAGCCCCCTGGGTAAGGGTGGTAGTGGTGGTGGGCATCTGGCACCCCCTGGCTAAGGGTGGTAGTAGTGGTAGGCATCCAGCCCCCTGGGTAAGGGTGGTAGTGGTGGTGGGCATCTGGCACCCCCTGGCTAAGGGTGGTAGTAGTGGTAGGCATCCAGCCCCCTGGCTAAGGGTGGTAGTAGTGGTAGGCATCTGGCACCCCCATGGCTAAGGGTGGTAGTAGTGGTAGGCATCCAGCCCCCTGGGTAAGGGTGGTAGTGGTGGTGGGCATCTGGCACCCCCTGGCTAAGGGTGGTAGTAGTGGTAGGCATCCAGCCCCCTGGCTAAGGGTGGTAGTAGTGGTAGGCATCCAGCCCCCTGGGTAAGGGTGGTAGTGGTGGTGGGCATCTGGCACCCCCTGGCTAAGGGTGGTAGTAGTGGTAGGCATCCAGCCCCCCTGGCTAAGGGTGGTAGTATTGGTAGGCATCTGGCACCCCCATGGCTAAGGGTGGTAGTAGTGGTAGGCATATAGCCCCCCTGGGTAAGGGTGGTAGTAGTGGTGGGCATCCAGCCCCCCTGGGTAGGGGTGGTAGTAGTGGTAGGCATCCAGCCCCCCCTGGGTAGGGGTGGTAGTGGTGGTGCGCATCCAGGCCCCTGTGTGCACATGTGGCATTGGTGATGGGCATCCCGCCCCTATGGTGCTGCTGTTGCTGGTGTAAGTAATTTCTGCATCCCTCTGTGTGTGTGTGATGTGTCGTGTACGTGTTGTATGTGTTTTGTGGTTGGTGTCTGACTTACCTTCTGCGCCATTCGCGTCCGTGCCTGTTCCGGTGGTAAATGTAGAATATTGGTAGGATCGGGACGAAGGGATTCATGGTTGGTTCGTGTCGTTCGTCTTTCTCGTTGCTTCGCGTCGTCCTCGTCACTGGCGTGTTCGCCTCGTAGCCGTGGATTGTGTTGCGGCGCGAATCGGAGCTTATGTGCGCCTCTCCCGGAAGCTTTGACGTGCCGGACGTAGCGACGGGTTCGGCGCGTACGGAAAGCGCATCGTACTTGTCCGGCCGGATGGGGCTGCATTTTCCCTTCCGTGCGACTCGATTCTGCGTTTCCGGATTCGCCTCGGTCGGAGAACAGGACCTGGATTGGGTGAGTACGACTCGGCCGGATTCTGTGCTGTTGTGCACATCGTACTTACTCGTTCGGTATGATGTACGGTTCGGTCGGGAAACAGGCGTTCGCATGGCTTTTTTCCCGACCGAATGGTATTGGGTGCGCCTCCGACCGAGATCGGAATCGGCCCCAGAATGTCGAAATTAAATTCTTGTAACCTTGCCAGTAATCTGATAAGTCTTGAAGATGCTTTGTTGGAACAACTATCTCCCAACATGTAAATAAGCAGTTTGTGGTCAGTATATAATTGGAATTTTGTCCCCCAAATATACATTTTATATTTCTCTGCAGCCCATGAACACGCTAACGCTTCCTGTTCTATAGTACTATAATTTTTCTCAGCTTCAGTAAAAGTTCTTGAGGCAAAAGCTATTGTCCATTCTTGTCCCTTGACAATTTGCCTCAATACCGCACCCAACCTTTCTTGAACTGGCATCTACAGTTATAATATTTCCTTCACCATAAGTGAAAGGTCTGATAGCAGGTGCATTCATTATCAACTCTTTAACAGAAACAAAAGCATTCTGAGTCTCCTCAGACCACACATATTTAACATTCTTCTTCAACAAATTCCTAAGTGGCTGTACGATTACAGCATAATCCTGTACGAATCTGGCATAATACTCACTTAGGTCAAGAAATGCCCTTAACCCTTTCCGTGCGCCCGTCGGCCAACGGCCGTCGCGAGCACTACCTCCGTAGTGCTGCGCAAGTCCGTTGGCCGACGCGGCCCCGCCCACTCAATAAAACCGCCGCACCGCGGCGGAATTGCCGCCGCGGTTAAGTGGTTAAAGAATCCTTGTCCGCCGGAATGGGTGCATCATTAATTGCCATTAACAAAGAAGATTTTGGCTTAATACCCTCACCTGAGATGTTATGACCAAGATAATCCACCTTTTGTGTAACAAATCTACACTTATTCAAATTGACAGTAATACAGTGTGTTTCTAACTTATTCAACACTTTTTCTAGCAGAAGATAATGTTGGTCTAAAGATTCAGTGTGAATGAGTATATCATCCTGAAAGGCTTGGATACCAACTTCCCCACCAAACACCAAAACATTTAATCCATAAACCTCTGGAAAACACTGGCAGCCGATGCCAACACGAATGGCATCCGTTTGTACATGTACACACCAAACGGTGTTACAAATGTTGTCAAAGGCTGCAAATCTACTGACAGAGGAATTTGGTGGTAGGCCGATCACAATCCATGGTGGTAAAATACTTACTCCCCCTTAACTTAGCCATCTCATGAATCCCAGGAAGGGGGTAACAGTCCACCACAATGCTGCGATTCAGAACTCTTAAATCCGCACACAAACGTATATCCCCTGAACTTTTGCATGCGACAACAGAAGTTTAAACCCACTCGGATGACTCAACAGGTGTTATTATCCCTTGAGAACACATCTGATCTAACAGCTTTTTGAGATTGTGCCTGGCAGAGAGGGGAACTGGTCTGACTTTCTGTGCAACAGGAGTAACATTACTTTTCAATTTGATAATGAGCTGGAATCCTTTGACTTTCCCAACTTCATTGCTGAAGACACTAGCAAACTTAGAGAATAGCTTACGCAGATTTTGATCATGCTCACTGCTTTGCTCAACAGACAAAATAGGCAAATCTCCTAACCCCACGGGTTCAGAATGTGCCGGTCTAAGTATTATACCTAAACTAGCTTGATCTCCCATCCCAAAATGTCAAGTCCATTGAGTGCAACATATATTTTAGTGTAAATTTCTCTTCCCTTGAATTCGATCCCATCCTCGTCGCCAATAAATGTAGTGTGGAGTTATTCAGGAAACTGCACAAACGTACAAAGGTTTCCAAAGTGGTTTATTTCCAGATACAGGACTTACGACAGTTTGCCACAAAAGCAGGACAGTAAATGCATCACAAGCCCCACATTCTAGAATACCCCAACATAATGACCGAAGTACATTCTAATGTTAAAGACACATATACCTTTTAATAGCACCCATACTACACAGATGCAGTTGCAATATTCAGAAGACTCACCTGTAACTCCTAACAACATTCTTCCAAGAGCTGTGGAAGATCATTCTTAACCCAAACAAATAAAAAAGTAGATAAGCCAGTGCTTGGTTCCTGTAAGGGTCAGGAACTCTACATAAAGGGGCTGGCTAGCGTTTATCCTCTCGTTCAATAGCCGACCCACCCAGTGTGGATAGAAACCAATCTCTTCTCATACCACATCCTTAAAGTACAAACATAAAGGTCTAAATATATGCTTGCTGGTTTGTTACTCCTTGCCTCATATCAGCATTAGCAATATTATGCAACATCATCAGCAGTTCTGGGGGTAGTGTGAGGCAATCTCTTGCCAATGGCCCCCAAATCTTCACCATGAGTTATGAGGGAAGGTCAAAATACAATGAAGGGTGTAACTGATGGATTTAGGGGTGTGAGTTGTTGCCCTTGGCGGGGAGAGGGTTGGGGAGCCCATCATTGAGTGTGCCTGTGATCCAGCGCTAACAATATAAATCCTTCTCCTATATGCTTCGGTCATCCAGGTACAACTATCCCTCCAATACACAGACTATATCCATATGACGGTGGGGCCCATAACACCGCATATGCATTCACTCACTCATTTATTCCCTGGATTTCCTCCGTCAGTAACCTAGGAGAAAAACAGTAAAACGATTCGCTGGAAGGAGACGGGATACCTCTTTTTAACACGACATAATATTTCTCATTGCTTTTAAGGTATTCCGCTCATTGGTCGATGGACCAACTAGTAGGAATCAGTTGATGGTGATTAAGACCAGCTCAATCACAATAAACCTTTTAACATTTTACATTAATCATTGAGCTAAAGAACCACTGAGTCATTTGTTTAAAGATAATAAAGTTTATATAAAGTTTAGAAGCATGAAATAAGTTTTAGGTTTATTATTCAGATTATTACATTTGTTATCATTATACGAATAAATTGAAATTGCAATGCATACCTATTAGATGGAAGAATAAAGTTCGTCACGGCAAGAACTCCCAAAATCTCTATCTATCTGTTCTGGAAAACAGGCCTTCTCGTTCTTTTCCCCTTCAGTATTTTAAGAATAAAAGTCTAATAGTTCTAAATGGAAAAATCTATCTAGAATAAAAGTTCTTCAAAAAGCAGCATCTTATGCTCAATTAAAAATATAAAATAGCAGCAGCAGCATCAGCTCGTCAGCATCAGCAACCGCAACTTCACCCATCTGCAGCATCCCAAAAATCTCTCTAACCCCTCCCCACCAAGAGTAGGTCTTCTTATACCCTAATTCTGGCTTACTAAATAAAAATGTTGCATCTTTATGGCGAGATTCTCTCTAATTGGTCCATTTGAGTCCATATACATCTTTTTATCAAACTTCCTTGTTCTAACCAGTTCTTTGTGGAATGTCCATACTTGCATCGTTTCCCACAGTTCGTGACATTACTCATCCGCTTCGATCAGTCCAACTTGTATCACTTTCCGATACTTTTTAGGTTCAACAGTTCTTTTGTCCATTTATTCTTTTTGACTTCTCACGCTTCTTGCTGACCCGTCTTGGCACACTTTTACTCAGTAAGGTCACAATAGCCTTGACCATACTTTCTTCCTAGGCTCTTGGAACGATCACGTGGTCATTCTTGTTCACGGCCTTTCTCCTTGTCTACATGTCTCCTCGCGCACGCGTATTCTAGCTCGTGGCGGCCATTTTATATCGCTGCTCAACAGGCCTAAGCGCACTATTTACAAAGATAACCAAAATATAGTTAAGAATAAAGAATATAAACCCTTTCGTTTCCCTCCCGTCATTCTACGTACCCCAATTAGATATTACCTAGCAAAAAGCGACATATAAAGCCGTCCCTTACTTACCATTGCTTTATTTCGCCACTACACGTTTTGTTTTCAAAGCACAAATCATGCATTTTATTATTCTATTAATACGCAAATATTAGGTTATGTTAGCCACGTCAACAATTATAAGTAAATTAGTTTGCACACAAAATAGCGTGTTACCTTTAACCCTTCACATGTAACATACATTGTTGGTTATTTACTTAAACGAACTTGTTTGTTAATCATTTTACGTAAATTATTAGGAGGTTAAATTTTTTCTTTTACCCTGCTCCATCAACTCCCCCTTTTGGTGATTTTTTATATCACCACAAAACCCAAGTTACACAATTCTATCAGACAGCATATTTCTTGATCCGTTTGTTTTTGTTAGTTTACACAACTGTATCCCTTTCAACTTGTCTCTTGGTCTTCTTGTACATGTTCTCTTTTATTTCTTCTAGCTCTATTTCACCCATTTCTCTCTCTCTCTCCTTGTTTATCTTGTTTTCTTTTTCTATTTTATTCTGTCTTCTTCTTTTCTTTATACATGTAATTACAAGCTTCAGCACTAAAATTATTATTATTATCATGGTTGCTATTATTATGACTTTCCCTATTATTAATCCACTCATTCTAGTAAACCAATTTATTACTGAAGAAAACCCTTTACCAAGTTTTCCAAACGCACCTTCAACCTCCAGTGGAACAAGTTCTTTGTGCAAACTTGTAATATTCTTTATATACTTTTGTATATTTTCACTTTTATCTGGAATGTAAGTGCAACAATGTTGGACTTTCAGCATTCCACAGACTCCACCCTCTTTTGCCAAAAGAATGTCAAGGGCAAGTCGATTTTGCATTACCATAGCTCTCATGGCAACCATCTCGGTATTTACCATCAAGAACCCTCCAGCAGTATCTGTAGATAAACGATCTACCACTGTGGATAATTTCCGAATTTTAAATGCATTCAAAGATATTCCCACTGCTGGTATCAATGCACCAAAAATATCACCTACTATTTCTGAAAAACTTTCCCTTTTTCTACGTGTAAAGGTATTTATCATTTCGTGTGTTCCTTTTTCTGTTCTATCCATATGGAAAATCTTTGGAAAGACCAGGCCCAAATAACATGACCCATACCAATGGTCCGGCAACCTGTAATAAGCCCTATTACCGCAAACATAATAGATCCCTGGAAAAATTGGATCTTTTCCCCCTTTGAATCCCCATCCGCCTAAAATTTGATAATTGTCATGGCAATCACTGGAACCCACGAAATAATTGTCATATCTTGTTCTATTTCTTCTAATGCACAACCTTCCCTGTTGGGGCCAATCCAGAGTCATAGCTGCATTTGTCTTTTTCTTGTCCTGATTGTCTTCCTCAAACACCCAAAGAGGTGTTTTTGTCTCTTCTACCACTTTTCTTTGAAATTTCGCTCTTCTATCCTCTACCATCTCTAAAAATACCTTTTCTTCTTTCTTTAATTCACAGGTAAGGTTGTTTTTAACTATATTATTTAATGTTAAAATCTTCTCTTCTATGAAAAATTCACCAAACGTTTTTCCCTCTTTCACTTTGTTTAGTTCAGGAACTACAGAAATTTTCGCAAAAATCTTATCTATATCAGAGTAATAATATTCTAATCTTCCTGTCTTATAAAATAAACTTGCTAAAACACTACATGTTATTCCATACGTCAAAGGAAGGTGATGATAAGTCACACCCTCTGCTACAGACGCAGGCAATTGCATACAAACATAACAATCTCTTACGTCCATCGTTTCTACATACTCATATAATAATTTTGTGAAAACATTCTTTGAAAAATCTGTTATTGATTTGTCTTTATGTAATTCTGCACTACCTTTTAATATAGCTGTTTCTTGAATGTTAGCTCCTTTTTTTCTCTGTGTGATTAGACGTTTCTTCTACAGCTAAACTAATTGGAATAGTGATTGCTAAAACCACCCACACTGTCATTAATAATCCTGTACAAAAGAAGCACATCTTACACCATCTGCTTAAAAACTCACATCTACATTTTCTATCTTTAGTATCTTCCATTTTGTCTTATAACCTATTTATTCATTTACAAGAGAATTGTGTCACCACACCTCAGAAATGACTTCTTAGCCAATCTGCACTCTAATTTTTTTTTGTCTTCGTTTGGTACTTTCTTTTAATTCTTTTCAGAATTCTTTCTTTGTCCAATCCAGTATTTTGTCAACTCCGGTAAAAATTCATTCAAGTTCTTCAAGTTTGTAGCACTTCACCTTCACCCATTAGGTTTCTTTGTTCTGGGTTCTCGTGAGTGTTCTCTTCTTCTTTGATATCAGTTAAAGCAAGGTACAACCACTCAGGTGATCTATACTTCAGATTTACTTTCTTTACTCTTTTCATTTTCTGCAAGTGTTTTCCACTTTGTTGGTCTTGCTCTTTTGACTTGTTATTTCATTCACTTGTTCAGCACTTTTTCCATCTAGCCTTATGATCCTGTATCTTAGTTTTCTTACTTCGTTGGGCCAATTGTCTCCTTTTCTTGGCCTTTTCGCCTCACTTTCTTTTTCCTCTCTTTCTGCTTTCCAGGTTCTCTTTCTTGACTCTAGTTTTTGTTTTCTTTCTTCTCCACTTTCTTCAGACTCTGTTTCAGTTCTTTCTTTATTGTCTCTTATTTTGAATCTTATAATTTCATTTTCTCCTTTTACTTGTGGTTCTTTTCTTATTTTCCTTCGTTCACCTACTTCTGTCCCTCCTCGGTGTTCTTCCGAATTTGTGTTAATTTCTCTATCTGCTTCTAAATTTCCCTGTTCTTTTGTTTGGCTATCTGTCCCTATTGCTCCTCGGGGATCTTCCGATTTCTCTAACTTTTTGTTTGAAACTCTCCCTTCTTCATCTATTAATATTATCTCCGAAGGATTTTTACCACAACTTGTACTTGGTCACTATCTTTGTGCTCAGTCTCTTCTCTTATGCTTTCAAATTTCCAATTTCTTTTCAGATTTTCATCACAATCCGAATGATCTGTATCAGATTCTGAACTGGTGTCTGATATTTCCAGATGTCGACTCACATGTCGATCTTCAAATTCTGGAACTTCAGCTATTTCCTCCACTCCTTCTGTCGTTGCACTTGTAGTTGGGTCTTCCAGATGTCGACTTACAGGTCGATCTTCAGGTTCTGGCACCCTGTTCGTTTCTTCTTCCGCTTCCGATGCTGAACTGTTATTCAACTCTTCCAGATGTCGACTCACATGTCGATCTTCAGGTTCTGGAACTCTGATGGTATGACTGGCATGTATCCAGTTTTTCACTCCTGCACATTTGACTGCAGTGGTTGTCACCAGTATCACCTGTCGCGGTTCGTCCCAGCAAGGAACCAAACAGTTTCTTCTTCTATGGACTTTTATGCGGACCCAATCTCCTGGATTCAAGTCGTGAGCTGGTTTTCATTCAAGAGTGGTCGCATCCGGTCCAACCTGATGAAACACAGAACGCACCACATCAGCCAATCCTTTGCAATAATCCTGCACCAGATCATCAGTTATAGTCAGTAGTTTGTTGACAGGTACATGTGCTTGTCTCATTGCTCGTCCCATAATTATCTCATGGGGACTGAGCCCAGTTTTCCTTTCCGGAATACTTCTGATTGTCATTAAAACTAATGGCAAGGCATCTGGCCATTTGAGTCCTGTGGCTTGACACATTTTTCCTAGCCTGTTCTTAATTGTTCCATTCACTTGCTCTACTATTCCAGAAGCCTCTGGTCTGTATGCACAATGCAGTTTCTGTTTAATACTAAGTGCTTCACAAATCAATTGAATCAATTCATTTTGGAAATGTTTTCCTCTATCTGTTTCAATCGTGACTGGAAAACCATACCTCGGAATGAATTCTCGCAGCATAAGTTTTGCTACCGTGATTCCATCATTCCTTCTGGTCGGGTATGCTTCCACCCAACGGGAAAACAAACAGACGACTACAAGGACATACCTTAGTCTATTGCTCGGTGGCATTTCTATGAAATCCATTTGCATTCTAGTGAATGGACCTCCTTCTCGTCCTATTGTTCCTAGACTCACTACTGTCTTCCTTCCTGGATTTAACTGTTGACAAACAAGACATCTTTGACAAAGACTCTCACCTATGGCTCTGAATTTTGGATTATACCATGTTTGTCTGAAAAGTCTGATCATTGAATCTCTCCCAATATGGGCTTGTCCATGGTACATCTGTGCCATGTCAGAAATCATGCTATCAGGCATAACTGGTCTTTCATCTCTGTAAACCCAAACATCATTTTCCTCATGTTTTCTACATCCTGCTTTTATCCAAGTATCTTTCTCTTCTTCATCTGCTGCTTCCTGTAATTGTCTCACCTCATCCCATGTCTCAACAGGGTTAGTAAAAAGCAAAGGACATGAAATATGCTCTCTTTCTCGGTTCCTGTTCAAAGAGACCACATTCTTTGCACAGTACCGTGCAATCTCATCAGCATACTTATTGCCGACAGTTATGTAGTCTTCCCCATTTTTATGTGCATTGCACTTCACGACAGCAATCTGTTTAGGCAGCTGTATCGCCTCAAGCAGCTTTTTCACAAAATCTCCATTTCTAATCGGCGTTCCTGCAGACGTCAAGAAACCTCTTTGTGACCAAATCTGACCAAAGTCGTGCACAACCCCAAAACCGTATTGGCTATCCGTCACAATTGTAACCCGTACATTCCTTCCCAACTTGCAGGCTTGAATCAGAGCTATTAGTTCTGCTACCTGGGCAGACCGTATCCCTTTCAGACAAGATGCTTCCATTACAGTTGCTACTGTGCAAACTGCATATGCTGCACTTAGAACTCCATCATTTGTTCTCAAACATGAGCCATCCACGAACAGAATATAATCTGATTCCTTTAAGGGCTCATCTCTTATATCTGGTCTCGGTTTTGTACAATATTCAAGCACATTCAGACAGTCATGATCCACTTCTTCCATTTCAATCACACTCTCTTCATCTGGCAATGATGTCGAAGGATTCACATTCATGCATCTGTCAATGGTCACATTATCTGCACTCAAAATTACCTTTTCATACCTAGTCAGCCGACTATGTGTCATGTATTGGGTTTTCGTTCGTGTCAAGAGAATTTCCACAGAATGTGGGACATATACTCTCAGTGATATCCCATCACTATGCCTGCACTCTGTTCCAGACTCACACAAGTAGCAGCAACTGCTTTCAAACATCCAGGCAACGCTTTCGCTACAGGGTCTAAAACAGCTGAAAAATATGCAATAGGTCTTTTCATAGTTCCATGTCTCTGTACCAAGACTGAAAACGCACATCCATCTCTTTCACTGCAATACAACTCAAAGTCTTTCTCATAGTCAGGCATTCCCAATGCTGGAGCTTCACACAATTTCTTTTTCAGCTCTCTGAATGCTTTCATTTCCTCATCATTCATTTCAAAAGGATCTTTAACATCCTTCTTTGTCAGTTTTTGCAAAGGTTTTGCGATCAAAGAAAAACCGCTTATCCATTGTCGACAATATCCAACCATTCCCAAAAACATTCTTACCTCTCTTTGCGTCATTGGAGCTCTCATTCCTTGAATCATTTTTATTCTCTCGGTCGTTACCTTTCGCACTCCTTTCTCAATTTTATGCCCTAAATATTGGACTTCTTGTTGACAAAACTGCATTTTTGATGGGGACACTTTATGTCCTTTTTGGCTAAATGATTCAGCAAAGCAATTGTATCATTGACACATGCTTCCTTCGTTTTTGATGCCACCAGTAGGTCATCAATATACTGAACCATTACTGACTTTTCTGGCATTTTTAAATCTTCCAAGGATTTCTTTAAAATCTGATTAAAGATCGAGGGGCTTTCTGTGTACCCTTGAGGAATTCGGCACCATGCCAAAATACGCTCTCCGAACCTGAAAGCAAATAATGGCTGGCTATCTGGATGCAATGGAATAGAGAAAAATGCATGGCATAAATCAATTACTGTGTACCATTCTGCTTCGCGTGGAATCTGGTATAGAATCACAGCAGGGTTCGGTACTATTGGGCAACAAGGCACAACAATTTTGTTTACCTTCCTCAAATCCTGTACAATCCTATATGTTCCGTTTGGCTTTTTCAGTCCCATTATTGGCGAATTACATGGACTGCTCATGATTTCTTTTAGAATCCCTTGTTCAATCATTTTATTTATTACTGGCGTTATTCCTTCAATTATTTCTGGTGTCAATTTATACTGGGGCGTATTTGGGTAACACGTTCCCTCTTTTACGGATATTTTAACAGGGTCTACTCCTTTCATTAACCCTATGTCTTCTCCTGTAAAATCCCACACTTCCTCTTCCACTGGCTCTTTCAGTTCAATTGGGATTTTCTCTGCATCAAATACAGGAAACAAATCATTTACTTCTGGTTCTAGATTCACCATTGTCATTTTATACAGTACATCTTCATCTGGGGTCTGAAATGCAATTCCATCTGGAGTACAATAGATAGTGCAATTCATTTTGCACAATAGATCGCGTCCTAATAGGTTCACAGGACTGCAATCACACACCACAAATCGGTGCATTTCACTAAATGGACCAATCTTTACCTCCACTAATTTAGTAAGAGGCATCTTAATTTGCTGATTCGATACTCCAACTACTTGGATATGTTCACCTGAGAGAGGAAGGTTTGGAATTTCCACTGACCTAACAGTAGAACGGGTAGCTCCAGTGTCCACAAGGAATGTTACATTTGCACCATTCACTTCTCCATCCACAAATGGACCTGCTTGATCTACCTCTAGAGTTGCGCCAAGCACGCACTCTTCCCCTCTCCTAGGCACCGTCAGAGGCTTTCATCCGCCTCATCATCATCCTGTCGTAACCAATATTGAGAAATGGCAGCTACACGCGGCAACTGTGTTACCTGCTCTCCTCCGTAGAATCCTGTTTCTGCACTGAATTTCTGTTGGTTAACACTCTTTGGAAGTGGTGGTTGTGGCACCTGACTCTGTGGAGTAACTACCTCACTCTGCACCTGTGGATTTAATGATTGATTTTCCGCATTAAGTTTTGGAGGAAATTTACACTCGTTTCTCCAATGCCCTAGCTTTCCGCAGTTGCGGCAAGGCCACTTTTTCTTTGCCTCATCTATGCTCATTTGTCCTTTTCCTTTGCCTATATTTGGTTTAAATCTAGCCTGTCCTGCTTCATTAACTGCATTACTCAATTGAGCTTCTTGTTTCTCTGCAACTTTCACCTGTGCCCACATGGCTTTCTCTTTCAATTTACGCTGTCTACTCTCAATATCATCACTGCAATACTTAGCATATCTCAAAACCTCGTCAACTGTGCTATTCTGCCAACAAATCATTTCTGCTATTCTGCTTAATCATTTCACTTATCTCCGGTTTCAATCCATACAAATCTATATACAAAATGACTCATATCCTTCTCATTTAGTGTCTCATAGCCACTATACTGTTTAAAAACTAACAATAGCCTCTCATAATAAGCATGCACTGATTCTTTACTTTCCTGCGTGGTTCTGTCTATCTTTACCCAATCCGTTTCTTTAGGTGGAATTTTATTCTTCAAAAAGGTAATTACTTGGTCATACTTCCTCATCACTTCTGGTCCTGGCGCTCCTGTTTTAGCATCCCTTGGATATTCTACAGTTGGCCAATCAATAGTAATCTTGCATTCTGTCCACAAATCAGCTGGTACTACTATATCAAACAATCCATCCAAATCTAACCACAACACCTTTGAAACTTTAACAAATCTCTCCACTTGTCTGTACCATTCTACTGGCTTCTCTCTCAACTTTGGGAAATCATTTGTAAATGACAGTATATCCTGTCTAGACCATGGAACATGCACATAACTACCTCCTGGAGTCTCTCTCATCGGGTACTCCCTTACAACTGGTTCCTTATCTGTTACTGCAAAAGCTAAAGATGCTTTATCTGTTACTTTCTCATTCTTTTTCGTCCATCTACTTCTCCATCTATCCACATCACCCCATTTTCTTAAAACAATTAATTCTTTTATTTGGGTCAATCGTCCTGATGTGTTCAGATTCTCTATATCTTTCTCACAAAAATCTACTCTATATGGTTTCTGCAACGTTCTCACTTTTACAAATTCTACTCCTAGTTCATTCGCTGTCTCTTCTAATTTGTCATGTAAATTTTTTGCTCTCCATGTAATACTCTTGCACAAAAACATAATCTCGTCATCCTGATAATTTTTCAATCTTTCTGTACCAATCGTTCCTAAAATCAATTCTTCCATGTCTATTTTTAACCTAATTACATCTAATGGTTTTACTTCTGTCTCTTTCGTTTTTAACGTTTTCATCCATTCATTTAATTCGTCTGGAGTTGGACCTACAGGCGTACTATTTAATTCTATCCAATTGTTACTCCTTTCTGGTGTCTCTGATGCAGACTCCGTTACCATAGGTATTCTCCTGAACTCATTCTCATTTATCGTCAAATTAGTAGGTGGGCTTGGTCTATAGGTACTAACCATATGGTGTGCACCTTCATTGTCCAGTTCCATCCCTTCTCTCCTTCTTTGCAAATGTGAATTCATAGGAATCACTAAAGAACGTTCATCAATTTTCTGATTCTCAAAAACTGGCATTACTGGACCTATCGTTACTGGTACAGTTTCAGCTTCCATATTCTTTGTTAATTCTCTTATCTTTTCAGTCAATTCTATTGTAGTTTTTGCTAATTCGGTTGTTTTGTCACTTTCTATCTCCTCATTTTGTGAAGTTTTCAATTGATCTTGTGACCTATTTATCTCATATCCTCGTTCGGGATTTTTATTCCTCCCAGTTTCCATTAGCGGTGCATTAGGTGTCACCACCGCAGAAGTCTGTTGGTATGGAGGTGGGTTTCTGTTTAAAATATCTTCCAGCAATTCATCTTCCGTTTCACTACCACCATATCCATACTTTTCCGTAACCACATGTTTCTTTTTCTCTGTACACTTTCTCTTTGCTTCTTCCTCAACTGTAAAAGCTGGAAACAAACCTCCTGTCATATTAGCACATCTCCAACGCTTTAGTCTGTCCTCATGATTCAACCCCCATAACCTTCCAGGCACAAACTCATGATTCTTTAATCCTCTGAACCTCTCTCGTTCATACATTTCATCTTCCCATTCACTTAAAGCTTCAAACTGTGTCGGTCTAGGTCTAGGTTCTAGTTTTATCATTTTCTCCCTCAAATTCCGAAGTACAGCTACACTAAATGAACCATTCTCACTAAAAGCCAATGCTCCATCATTCTTAGTATATTTTGTCCAATTTTCTAACCATATGCATGTATGATATCCGTACTTCAGCATCATATGCGAAGCTGGTGATTTCGGCGGAGGAATTACTTGTCCCTCTCTAGTCACTACCTTTTTGTCTTTCTTAAAAAAGTTCTTAACTTTCGACATCCAGAACGTTTTCTCTCTACCATACTCATAATAAGACATGATTTACAATCGCTTTCTCTCCTCAAACGATCCGCAATTCAACACTGTTCTCTATGCGTTATTCCAACCAATCCTAGCGCGACTCACACCAACACTCCAATCATAAACTTCCACGTCACTATTCTATCCGTCCAATCCTAGCGCGACTCACACCAACACTCCAATCAGAGCGGTTTCTGTCTACAGCGCACTGTCCAATCCCAGCGCGGCTTTTTGTCTACGTCAGTTCTGCTCTTGTTTCTGTATGACTAGCGCACTGTCCAATCCCAGCGCGGCTTTTTGTCTATGTCAGTTCTGCTCCTGACCCCTCCTTTACAAAATTTATCGGCAATTTCTTTTTCAACAGTTCTTCGTTAGTTACAACATTTAAAACACATTTCCATTGTCTGATTCGTTAAACCAAAGAAATAGCTTTGTCCATTTACACAAGAATTCTGTATTTTCCAGTAGGCAGCGCTTACCTCTACCCTACCACAGAATTTTCCTGTTTCGCCGATAAAGTAGCACTTCCCTCTACCTTACCCTTCTTTCAAGCAAGCGGTAAACCCGTTTCTCTGGGGATAAAACACATGTGGAGACTATACTGCTCCTGAGAATTAAGGCCAAAGTTTCACAAGAAAACCGGTCACTATTTCACTCACACACCTTTTATACGGAAAATGTCCCTATCATAACACAACCTGTGTTATCACCAATATGAACTCAGACAATGCACTATTCCATGTGACTTCTCTTGCCACACGTGTTCCACTTCCTACTTCCCGGAAACTTCGACTTACATATAACATAACGCAACACAACATAAAGTGTTAGACATGAAATAATCAATAATCAATAATCACCAAACTAATCTATAGTAACCATAACTCTGCTACCAAGAAATCTGTTCCAGCGCTGGAATGGCCACGCCCACTGGGGCCGGTTTTTGGAAGTGAAAAGTGCTCGGAGATTTCTGTCTTCCATTTCAGCAACCGAGCCATTGAGAAAGGGAACGGAGCTTCCTGAAACGCGTCTGGCCTGAATGCGGTTGCATTTTTCCCGCTGCTGCCTGCTTGCAAGTTGTCACCTAATAAAGAGAGAATTACTTTCCTGCCGGATGGCTTCTTTTCAGTGGGTGAACCTTCGTTGTTGGATTTTTAGCGGCAAGCCCGGCTGCGAAAAGAAGCCCACCGCTTATCAGCGGGCCCCGTGTTTGTCGCCAGATGGTGTCAGCGCGATGATGGGAGGCAGTTTTCCAGGTTTCTACTGCAAAGCAGGGCAGGCAGCCAAGCGAGATTTTGCACCAACCCACTGGGGTGTTTAAATGTGTCAAACTGCTGTCTGTAAGATGCACTCACAAGAGACTTATTATCTCCGGCACTACAGGAACCACAAGCCATTGCAAATGGCCACGCCCACTGGGGCCGGTTTTTGAAAGTGAAAAGTGCTCGGAGAACTCTGTCTTCCATTTCAGCAACCGAGCCATTGGGAAAGGGAACGGAGCTTCCTGAAACGCGTCTGGCCTGAATGCGGTGGCATTTTTCCCGCTGCTGCCTGCTTGCAAGTTGTCACCTAATAAAGAGAGAATTACTTACCTGCCGGATGGCTTCTTTTCAGTGGGTGAACCTTCGTTGTTGGATTTTTAGCGGCTAGCCCGGCCGCGAAAAGAAGCCCACCGCTTATCAGCGGGCCCCGTGTTTGGCGCCAGATGGTGTCAGCGCGATGATGGGAGGCAGTTTTCCAGGTTTCTACTGCAAAGCGGGGCAGGCAGCCAAGCGAGATTTTGCACCAACCCACTGGGGTGTTTAAATGTGTCAAACTGCTGTCTGTAAGATGGACTTACAAGAGACTTATTATCTCCGGCACTACAGGAACCACAAGCCATTGCAAATGGCCACGCCCACTGGTGCCGGTTTTTGGAAGTGAAAAGTGCTCGGAGAACTCTGTCTTCCATTTCAGCAACCGAGCCATTGAGAAAGGGAACAGAGCTTCCTGAAACGCGTCTGGCCTGAATGCGGTTGCATTTTTCCCGCTGCTGCCTGCATGCAAGTTGTCACCAAATAAAGAGAGAATTACTTACCTGCCGGATGGCTTCTTTTCAGTGGGTGAACCTTCGTTGTTGGATATATATATATATATATATACAAAAAGAGTTGCCAAAGTCCTTTTCTGGTTTACCTGCCAGACGCGTTTCGGGCCAACGCCCTCTTCAGTGGCAGACCATGTGACGTGCCGGCATGCGGCAACCACCAGTAAATCCCCATAATAATAACGCTCAGGTGAACCACCTGAAGCAATGCTTCCTGGGACTGGTGGTTCAGTAAAACCCAAGTGGGTCGCCGCCGGCACTCACATTCAAAAATATCTTAAAAGGATTGCCGATGTTCGCGCCGGCACCCCTGCATATAACAGGCACCTCCTGTTCCACAGTTAGCTGCCCCAATAAAGCAGCCGCGGACCCGCAAGTGTTTCGCGGTGGTGCAATCCCGCGACCAGGCAGGCCGCTGTACAAAATACAAAACGAGTTGCCTCTAGGTGGGATGCACTCCCAGGTGGAAATTACGCCAAAGCAAGGGCACACGCCATGAACAAAGTCCTTTTCTGGTTTACCTGCCAGACGCGTTTCAGGCCAACGCCCTCTTCAGTGGCAGACCATGTGACGTGCCGGCATGCGGCAACCACCAGTAAATCCCCATAATAATAACGCTCAGGTGAACCACCTGAAGCAATGCTTCCTGGGACTGGTGGTTCAGTAAAACCCAAGTGGGTCGCCGCCGGCACTCACATTCAAAAATATCTTAAAAGGATTGCCGATGTTCGCGCCGGCACCCCTGCATATAACAGGCACCTCCTGTTCCACAGTTAGCTGCCCCAATAAAGCAGCCGCGGACCCGCAAGTGTTTCACGGTGGTGCAATCCCGCGACCAGGCAGGCCGCTGTACAAAATACAAAAAGAGTTGCCTCTAGGTGGGATGCACTCCCAGGTGGAAATTACGCCAAAGCAAGGGCACACGCCATGAACAAAGTCCTTTTCTGGTTTACCTGCCAGACGCGTTTCGGGCCAACGCCCTCTTCAGTGGCAGACCATGTGACGTGCCGGCATGCGGCAACCACCAGTAAATCCCCATAATAATAACGCTCAGGTAGATATATATATGTAGAGACGTTACAATTAGGTGTTGAAAAGTGTTTAAAAAACAACGAACACTAAAATTCACCAGCTATAGTTTACTGAGCTAACTATACTTGCACCTCCGCCATGCACTGCTTAGGACCTCACGTATTATATCACTCATGACATGTTACATGACATCATTTCTGACATCACTGGTGCCATTATCCATTTATTATGATGGTGTTGTATAGGGTTTGTGGACTTGAAGCAAATCAACATGCTACATTTGTGGCTAATTTTCTATCAGCAATTATGTGATGATGAAGATAACCTTAGAACACATTCTCGACATACAGCATATCTGTGAAGTCATCCACATTTGGTTGATGTTTTCCTCTGTTTACTGGTATTCAACCAAGTAACACAAAATGTCTCCATAGACTTTAATGTAGGCAACTGTTTTTTAAATCTTGAATGCCCTGCAAAAAAGAGTTCATATTCTTTTCACCTTAATGGGATCACCCATGTAAAGACTTGGCATGGTCTGTAATTTTAGGTCAAGAGGTTTCCACATATGCATTTGGCACTAAAAAGATACCTTCTGTCGGGCCCTTTGGACAACCCTCCATAGTTTGGTAAAATGCACTACACACTTGCATGAGCTGGGCACAATTTCCAATGACCTTAGAGCCATGTTTACAACACCAGCGTGAGATAAACCATCTCTACGTGGGACACACCAATATTCTACTTTAATCAACAATCTGCAATGCCTCACAAACTTCAGCAAAATTCTGTAAATAAACATTCACACTTTATAAACATCTTTGTTACATAGAATTTGTCTACAGCTCGGTATTACAACTAAGACTGGCACATGCCAATATAGCCACTTGTTAATAATCTAATGCCCACAAAAAAAATCCCCTTACTCACAAATTGTTTGCAACAGGCTTTAGCGTTAAGGCATATCTCCCTCTGAAACACATCTCTGCAATCCACATCAGAGGCAGTCAATCAATCAATCAGTCAGCATTTACCTTAGTTAACATGGAGTATTACTTGTACCCCAAAGTTTACTGGTTTGCAAACAGTTCATCATATAACTTTGAACATACGCAACCACACTTGCAGGACTTACACTATTTCATTCAATGCACTCACACATGTTCACACAGTGACCCTATGATAATGTCATCAATTATGTCATCTGAGATGTCATCAGTGATGTCATCAATGGCATAATTTAGCATGTCATGAGTGATGTAACATGTGAGATCATCAGCAGTGCAAGGCAGCGGTGCAAGTTATAGTTAGCTCAGTAAACTATAACTGGTGAATTTCATTGCTTTTAGGTTTTTACACAATAATTTTTACCTTATTCCAACATCTAACTATAACATCACCTTAACCTTTGTTTTTTCAGTGAATTTATAGTTTTTTTTTTATCATAGTCAGCCAACTTCCCTGCTGTACACAGCCTAGGCCATGCACAGCATCAGGTTGGCCGCAGGGCCTGTATTCTAACCAGGCCCTGTGGCCAACCCCTCCATAGGCAGCCAATCCGCAACTGTGCATGGCCAAAAGTCTCTGGCCATGTATATGTTTAATGCAACTACAATATATATTACAATAGCGGGCCACGAAAAGATAATGCAATTAGTTTAATAACAGTTGACAGATGAATTGCGATTCTCCTATTACCATGACCAGAGAATCTGGATTTCATTAAAGACACGGAGGCTAACATTATGCATTATTCTTTTAATGCAACTTCAAGCAGCCATTTTAAAGTTATACATCACAAAAGCAAAGCTCTAGAATAGAATACTCATGAGTTACAATGGAGACAAGCCTAGATAGATCTGCCTCTTTTAAATGCAATGAAAACAAAGTTCAACTATTATGAAAAGAAATAAACTTCTTCTTTAGAACTGGTGAATTGCAAAGGACCAACAAAGCACGATGCCGAGACTTGCTTGGAGGGAAGAGGAGGAAGTCTTAAATCTCCAGGTAAGATCCTGCATCTTGTGGAGGAACCATTTAAGCTGAATTATCTGAAAAAGGATAACATATTAAAACTTTGCACTAATAAGCCCTATGTAAAAGGGAGAATATTGAGGATATTAAATAGTGCATTAATAAAGCATAATACATTGAAATAACTGAGTTGTTTCCTCATTACGCATTTAAAAAAAAAAATTTAAATTCTAATCTTCAAACAAATGCAATAAAGTAAATTATCAGCATGCTATCTTAAGAGTCCACTCCCGGGAGGGAAGGGTTGGGATAATGTTAGCCTCCGTGTCTTTAATGAAATCCAGATTCTCTGTTCATGGTAATAGGAGAATCGCAATTTCATTACAAGACCGGAGGCTACCATTATGCATGTTGGTAGTCTAGTAAAACTACATCAGACACGTGTTCAACAGTTTTACAGTAATGTTTCGCAAAGGTATAGGAACTGGACCAGTCGGCCGCCTTAAGAATATCGTCTAACTTACCTACTTTCCAAAAGGATTGGCTGGCCATAGCGCCTCCTATAGAATGTGCTTGAAATCTCTGGATGTCTATGCCTGCCAGTTGCATAGCTAGTTTAACCCATCTAGCAATAGAGGAAGAGGAGACGGGTTTGAAGGGTTTAGCAAAGGAAATAAGAAGCTGGTTTACACCAGTGGTGCGATGTTTGTTCATCCTTGCATCATACTCCTTCATACAATCTACCACACTCAACTTTTTGCAAGCATTGAATCTTGGGTAAAAAATCATGTCAGACATAGTTTTGGTTCTTTTGATAATTTCAAATCTGACACCAAAGGCGTCATAGGATCTATTAGTTATCTCTAATGCTTTAACATCCGATACTCTCTGACAGGATATTAAGCATAGGAGAGAAGCTAGGTTTTAGAGAGTTTTTTATTATCTAGCAGACTGTTCTTTGGCCAGTTACAAAATAGATCAAGTAATAATTTCACATCCCACAGTGTTTCATTATTTAGGTTTAAGTGTTCTTTTGAGCCTAATGCTTTTCATAATTCTACATATTATTGAGTTTTTCCCTATAGTTCTTCCACTTAAAAGGGAGTGACCCGCAGAATTGGCTGATCTATAACTGTTAATAGATTTATAGGTAAGACCTCTTTCAAATTGTTCAACAAGAAAGTTTGCTACATGCACGATAGGAGCCTCCACAGAATCCAGGTTCCTTTCCAAGCACCAACGAACCCATTTTTTCCAGATATCGTTGTATCTACAGTGTGTACTAGGGGCCCAGGATTCTTGGAGGAGAGAAGAAGCCTGTGCCGAAAGGTCAGAGATTTCATTGGCTCTCCTGACACTTTCCAGGCAAGAAGTTTCAAAGTCCCGCTCTGGAGTAGGGGGTGTTCCAAACTGTCTATGTATCTTAGGTGGCCTGGTGAAGCTGGGAGTAGAAAGGGAATTTCGTAAGCTAATTCCAAGGTTGTTGGAAACCAAGGTTGGGACGGCCAGAAGGGTGTTATTAGGATTATTGAACATTGTTCCATTCTCAACTTCTGTAGAACGCGCTGGATCATTGCAAAGGGGGGAAATGCATATCCCCGAATCCCTTTCCAAGGTTGAAGAAAGGCATTCACCGCCAGAGCACACGGGTCTGGCATCCAGCTGAAGTAATTGTGTAGTTGGGACGTCAGTCTGCTCGCAAAGAGGTCTACTTCTAAGGGACCCCAAAGGTAATCTAGTCTTCTGAAGACGTTTACATTCAGTTTCCAGTCGGTGTGATCTACTAGGAATCTGGAATTCCAATCCGCACAAACATTGTTTTTTCCTGGAAGGTATTCTGCTCTTAATGATATTTTGTGTTCCAGGAAGAACATCCATAGCTTTTTTGCTAGGTTGGAGAGGCCTGGCGACTTGTGCCCCCTAGGCGATTTATGAAGCCTACGGCTGACATTTTGTCCATCTTGAGAATGACTGACCTGCCCTGAAGGGATTGCTTGAAACTCATTAGGGTAGAGAGTCCAGCGATCAACTCCAAAATATGTATGTGGTGTGTACTCTCCAAATAGGACCATAAGCCTTCCTGATTCTGAAAGCAAGCACCCCAGCCATGAAGGCTGGCATCTGATTCCAGGACAAATTTCGGTCCTCTCCATGCCATTCCATGCGTCCAGATTTTCTAACCACCAGGTCAGTTCTGGCTTGGCTTCTGTGTCTGGACAAATTTTGTCTCCGTACCATAGGCCAGATCAAATGGCTCTGCCCTTCAGCCTTTGGAGGGCCCGATAGTGTAAAGGACCCGGGAAAATAGCTTGGATGGATGATGAGAGGAGGCCCAGGAGTCTGGCTAGTTCTCTTAAGATTAACAGGTCTTGTTTCAGAACGTGTCGTATCTCTTTTCGAGTCTTGGTTATCTTTTTTGGGGGAAGTAACAGCATAGACTTCACGGTATCTACTGTGAAGCCCAGGAACTCTAGAGACCTCGAGGGAGTCATGATCGATTTTTCTCTGTTTATAATGAAACCTGCACTCTCTATTAAGCTTACGGTAGTATTCAAGTCTTTCAGAATTTGAGAGTGGTCTTGAGACATGAGGAGAATGTCGTCTAGATAAATTATAAGGTGGATATCTCTTTCTCTCAAGACTGAGGCGATGGCCCTCATAACTATGGTGAAGCACCAGGGGGCAGAAGATAGACCAAAGGGAAGAGCTTGGAACTGGTATAGGTGTTTGTTCCAAGCAAATTGGAGGAAGGACTGGGATTCTTGCGCCATTGGAATTGTAGAGTAGGCATCCTTTAGGTCTAGTTTCCCTAACCAGTCTTTTTCTAAAAGCATGTCCCTGAGGAGATGGATACCTTCCATCTTGAAATGTCAGTAGGTGAGAGATTTGTTCAATTCTCTGAGATTTATTACAGGTCTCCACCCTTTGTCCTTCTTCTCCACCAGGGAAATATTGCTCAGGAAATTCAAGCGTTCCCAGGGGACCTCTACAATTGCCCCTTTCTCCAACATAGATTTCACTTCCTCTGCCACAATAGACTGTTGTTCTTGGGTCAGGTTTAACACTTTGGGTGTTGTAAGTTGTTTGGGTTTTTCTATAAAATCTATTTTAAAACCCTGAACAGTTTCTAGAACCCAAGGATCTTGTGTAATTTGTTCCCAGGTGTGGAAGAAATGTTTTAGGCGACCCCCCACTTTCCCTGTTGAAAAGGAAGGATGAGGTGAATTGGTACTTACTTGAAGAGTTGGAGGAGTTCTGACCTCTGAAGCCTCTTGAATGGAAAGGTCTTCCTCTCTGAGGGTAGAAGGAGGGATTGGTCTGGTATGGACGACCAAAACCCCGTTGTCTAAAGAAGGGTCTTTGGTAGGGACGGCAGGCAGAGCGACCCCTTCTGCCGGCCCTGGCAAAAACACTAGGTTTAAAAACTCTGCGCATGTTAGTTTGCGCCTTATGCAGCGCAGTGAAGGTTGCCACATATTTGCCTAGTCCCTTGATCATGTCCTCCCCGAAGAGAAGTCCATTTGGGTTGACAGAGCGTTCCTTTTCGACCATATCACAAAGTTTAGGGTCAATTTTGGGTAAGACAAGTTTCCTTCTTTCGGAATTAATTGCTGCGTTAGCATTGCATAGGAGGATTAGTGTCCTCTGGCTCCATCCCCTCAATAAGTCAATGTTTGGGGAAGAGCCGTTAATGTGGCTCTCTTCAATTAGGTCAATCATTCTGCACAAAGGACCTACCATGCCGAGCATGCAGTCTTGGCAAGTTTTGAGAGAGCGCTCCATCCCCTTCCTAGGGTCCCTGCCCAGTTTAAATAAGAATTTAATAAGTTCAGGGTCTAAGTTTGGAGTGAGACAAATTTTATCTTGGACCATGGGTCTGGGGCATTCAGCCTTTAGGACTTTTCTTGTGTATCTCTCAAGGGGGTTTCTTAAGCACCTCTTGATAAACTTGGCCAAGTGGTTCTGAGGCCACCATTGGGAGCTCCTAGGGTGTTGAATGTTATAGGGGGAGAATATTTCCCCACCTAAGGGATCAATAATTATTTCCTTAGAGGAAGAGGGGAGTTCATCCTCTGAAAGAGCAAAATCTGGGTCGTTCTCATCAGGATCAAAGTCGAGGATATATTCATCCATAGACTCAGTTGCTCCTTGATCAATGTCAATTAAATGGGGGTCAATTAGAGCACTTGGATAAAGTGTGCCTCTTGGGGCATCCGGATAGATTGTGTCGCTATGGACACCTGATGTCTTTGGGGCGCGTAGGCCTCCCTTAGAGTTTGAGGCGCTTAGTCCTCCTTTAGGGTGTGAGGTGCGTAAGCCTCCCAATAGGTTTGAGGTGCTTGGACCTCCCAGTGTGCTCAATGGGCTCTCCCTTTCTAAATTATTGGTTTTCCTTGACCTTTTGCCCCCGCATTTATTAAAATCTTCAATGTGCCCTCCTTGGAGTGCAGTGGGGTTGTTAGCTTCAGGTAGGGGTCTTTTACCCGCAACAATTTGGCTGATGGTTTCTCTCTTGCATGAGCGCATCTCTTTTTGTATTCATTTTTTAATAAGCTCCTCATTAGGGTTGGGAGTGGGGGCGGGAGCTTGGGAATTGTCTGATTCGACATCGGACATTATAAGTGGGTGATCCCCAAAGGGTTAAATTCTTAATAACTGATCCCAAAGGGTTAAATCCTTAATAAGGTGTTAACATCAAATTAACTCCCAGGTAAGGGACTTGTAAATATAGGTATGCAGGAATGAATAATATAAATAAATGTCCCAAGCGCTAGAAACGCTTGGTTAATAAATATCCCAAGGGTAAGACTGCCCTGAAATTGGTTAAGACAATAGCCTGCCCTGAATTTATAAATTAATCCGTAAAGGAAATTTTAGGGTCTGAAATGATAAAAAGGAAGTCCTAAATGAAGAAGGAGACTCAGCTGATCGCTCGAGTCCCACCGTCAGAAAAAGCTTGAAGAGGGACAGCGCGAGCGATCAGCTGTTTCTGTATGCATTGCTAAGCAACGCGATTGCTGCTCTCTTGAGTATTTGAGGCCTCACAGGGCCTCACTGATGTGCGCGATGAGCGCGGAACGAGTCGTGCAGTGCCTGCCAAGGGTCTCTCCTCAAATACAGGAGAGGCCCCTCGGTGAGGAAAAGGCGAGGCCAAAGTGGAGTCGGCAGGCAGAGACGAGCCCGGGGTGAAAGCGAAGCGAGCCGGAAGGCTCCCAAACCTATGACCGTATGGGCGCGCCACGCCTGCATCAAGGTTTACGCCTTAGATAAAAACGGCGATCATGCGGCGCGCCCTAGTGAAAGAAAAACGGGCAAGGCGACACGACGCAGCGGTCCGGGAAGGCCGTAGAAGAACGGTCGATGCGCTGAAAGCGCCAAAGTACAAAGGAAGTCAATGAAAAAGCGCCAAATAGTACAATGAAGTCAGCAATAAGGTAAAGAAAGCGCGGCTATAGCATAAGGAAATAGAGTAAACAGCAATACAAAACAAGTAGGTTCACAATATCAAAGTAGAAAGCATAGAGAGTAATGGTAATAGAACTTATCTGCTTGAAGCCGCATTTAAAAGAGGCAGATCTATCTAGGCTTGTCTCCATTGTAACTCATGAGCATTCTATTCTAGAGCTTTGCTTTTGTGATGTATAACTTTAAAATGGCTGCTTGAAGTTGCATTAAAAGAATAATGCATAATGGTAGCCTCCGGTCTTGTAATGAAATTTAAAGTGTCAAAAGACGATAGAGGACTCATTTAATCAGGTGTCTGCTACTTTAGGCAACATGCTGAGCATGCACAGCTGTAGTTGACAGCACCCTCTGACCGTGTGCCAGATGCTGCTGACTGATATTTCTCTCTGAATGGCTGATCTTCAAATCTGGATGAGGGCCAATGGCCTTAAGCTGAACTGTAGCAAAATAGAGAAAGGTTTGGTTAATGCAATCTAAGGCAAAGGCAGCTGTCTGAGATATTCCAGAATTCCCGGTGAAGGTGCAGTCACTCCTATTAAGAAATCTTAAGTCACCAGCCTAGACAGGCATTCAACAACTATTTTCTGTCTCTGCAAACCACCATGTACCAAGTTTAAAATTCAATATTTTCCACTCTGAAAAACCTAACCACTGCTAGAAGGCATGGGTACTGAATCTATCACCTGGTCTCTCTTACTCAATCTAGATCATTTACTGAAGACTATGCCAGAAGCACCTTCTATTAGCGGATGCGCAGCGCTGCTGAGGCAAGGTGCACTTTAATTCTGCTGTCAAAACTGGTACTGTTTTGTTGCACCACTCTGCTCTGTCGATATTTTAATAGCGCCAATTCACAGTTCCTGCCAAAATCACTCACCGCTTAAAGGTGCACTTTAAGTCTGCTCTTAAATCTGTTATTATTCAGTTGTGCCACTCTGCTTTACTTATATTTTAATAGAGCTCTATTACAGTCTTGCAAAATCACTCACCGCTCTCCGGTCTGCCGCGGCTTATGCAGTTTGTTGTGGAGAGAGTCGGTCGATCTACACCATTTTGGGCAGGTCGGCGGTCTAGGAGCTGTGCTCCTCGCCGGGGAGTATTACTCAAGCAGCTACAGGGCACGGATGCACACTGCTGGTGCGTCAAAGGCAAGCCAGTCTGCGCCCATCCATGCCTGGACGACGCCAGGACCCCTGCCCTTTTCCTTTCAGACATCTTGTCATCATGGTAAGCCACACTGTGCGAAAGTACTCCTTCACTGAACTAAATCAAATTCGCACAGATTTCTTCTTATCTAACAGCCCTCTGCTATGCTGCTAGTCAGCGATTCCCGACTTTAGAGGGACCGGTCACCTGCAAAAAGAGCAGATTTTTTTTCTTAGACACTCAGACTACACTAGGGGCTAGGGAAATGCTGGTCGTACCTCCCATGGCCCTTGGTTTCCTCAAAGCTACTCCTTCAGAGATGTCCAAGCAGAACATCAGGACCACTTCCACCATCCTTTAACTGTCCTACACAGAAGATAGATGGACCCTTCTGTCATATTAGGTCCATGTTTAAACATTCCATTGAAAAATGGGATCTTATTGCATCTCACTCTCCCAAGATGTACTATTTTATCTAAGACCTGGCTAAGTAACACAATACTCCCTTGTATTCCACTAGCCATACCAGAACATTACTCCTTGGTCAAACTAGACAGGGTAGAACGATAAGGAGGGGGTGTTGCTATCTCCTTCCATGACTCCTTACTTACTGACTGGATTGAGATATGTGTTTTCGAAATCTCAATTTCTGTCACAGAATGTTGTGGGGGAAGGGCACTGATTTATCACCCTCCTGGTGCTAGGAAAAAGTTTAGCCAGGCACTAACTGACTATATCGCATCTCATGTTCTAGCTGGAAATAAGTTCTTACTACTGGGTGACTTTAACTACCATGGTGAGAACACTGATGACTCAGGAGTAACCCAACTCTTAGCAGACATGGAGACACTGGGGCTCAAACAAATAGTATAGGCCTCACACACAGGGCAGGACACACCTGTGACCTTATTTTTACGAACATAGCAGAAGCAATAAGTGTACCCCCTCTTCCTATTACATGGTCAGACCACTATCTGATCAAATTTTGTATTTCAAGTAATAATGTCCCGGCCAAACCTGGTATAGAGGGTAGCAGACCACGAAGCTTATGGAAGACGGTTACTCACGCTTCTTTCTCTGAGACCTTCAGGACCATCACAATGACATCTTATACAGATATTAACACTTCTCTGGTTACTTTTCACGATTCTCTCACTGCTACATTTAATCAAATTGCTCCTTTAAAAAAAATTCCATCCACCTCCCTGAGAAGCCATGCACCCTGGTACACTGACAACTTGCATAGATGGCGTTCCACTAAATCCCCTGCGGATAAAGCAGCATACAGGGCTCTGCTAAACAACTACCACTATAAGATCAAAGCAGCACAGAAACTTTATATAGCTTCCACAATTGCTCAAGCAGGCAATTCCACAAAGGAATTGTATAAGGTCCTAAATAGCTTTGTGAAACCTCGTGCATGCTCCCCTACCACCCTGGCCTCCCAGAAACGTTGTGGCTCTTTAGCAGACTTATTTGAAGAAAGACTCGACATAATTTACAAGAATTATCCAATCAGTTTAGAACTACTGGAGATGGATCTCAATTTTAGTCAACCTCGTCCAAATGCTATTGTTGGCTTGGGTGAATTCGAACCATGCTCCTTGGAGCAGGTGCAGAAGATGCTAGTTCTGGACAAATCAGGCTCTCCCCAAGATCTATGCCCATCTAGATTAACAGCCAGTCTAGCCAAAAGCAAATATGCCAACCGTATGGAAGGGTGCCCAAGCAACCCCGATTCTCAAGAAACCCTCTGCAAATCCCGAAGTTCTCTCAAACTACAGATCTATCTCGCTGCTACCTCTGCTCAGAAAAACACTAGAAAGCTACATTAATAAACAGCTAGTAAACTTTCTAGATGAACATAAGACCTTATACCCCTCACAATCGGTTTTGAGAGCGTTACACAGCACTGAGACCGCATTGGTGGCAGTCATTGTTGACATCAGACTCTCACTAGATGCAGGAACACCGGTTGTGTTGGTATTACTGGATTATCCGCGGCCTTTGACATGGTCTCTCACCCAATCCTAATCCGCAAATTACATGAGGCAGGACTTTACAGCAGAGCACTATACTATACTGGCAATCATACACTAAACGCCTGTCTCTGCCCCTTCAGATCGAGAAAGATGTTTAACAACAAAGAGGAAACGCAAGGAGATGATGGACGGAGCGCTGAAACTTTTCAGACACTCACCCCCAGTCACAGATCACCCTTCATCACCCAGGCTAGCTTGAATCTAGTGGCAAAGTGAGAAAGTGACCCACGTCTGGGCATACCCTGCCAACTTGGGGTGAACAAAGAAAACACAAGGAGATGATGGAGGGAGCTTTGGAACTTTTCAGATTTGATTTGATTTGATTGATTTTGATTTGCAAATTTGTAAAGCGCACGAATGCCCAAGGGCATCTTGGCGCTAATCAATATGAAAGACTAGGTCTGCCGGAGAGTGGTATCTAACTAGGAAGTAAACAGCCAGGTTTTCACCTCCTTCCTGAATGAGAGTAGCGATGTGCTGTTTTTGATTGTAACAGGGAGAAGGTTCCAAGTCTTAGCTGCCTGTAGCAGGAAGCTTCTCCCCCCCCCCACCTAACTTGCTTGAATTTCGGAACCTGAATCAGTTTTGCCTGGCTTGATCTCAGGCTCCTGGATGGCTCATATGGTTTCAAATGAGTTTTTAAGAAGTGGGATCCTACTCCGTGAAGGGCTTTGTAGGCCAGGCAGACTGACTTGAACTTAATCCTCTTTTCAATAGGTAGCCAATGGAGGGCTCCTAGTCTGTGGGCGACTGGCTCGTATCTGGGAATGTCCAGCACCAGCCTTGCTGCAGCGTTCTGTAGGCGCTGTAATTTTGTTAAATGTTGAATTTGTAACCCTGCATACAGGGCATTCCCGTAGTCCAACCTGGATAAGACCAGTGCGGTTACTAATGTTTTACAGGAATCTTGGGGAATAAACGGTGATAGTTTTTTTATCATTTTGAGGATGTACCACACCGTGGAGGATAGTTTGTTTGTCTGGGCGCCCAAAGATAGTTTGTTGTTCAGACACTCACCCCCAGTCACAGATCTGGGTTGAATCCATCATCGTTCTTTAGCTCACTTCACCACCCTAGTTCAGACCCAGCCCTATGCAAATCAGTCTTGACCCTGTTCCCAATGGGAATAGTCCAGCCGGAACAGCCAAGCTAGGTCTTCCCTGGAACGGAAACAAGCATCCTGGGACCGGTTTCGGGGTAACCCCTTCCTCAGCCAAGCCAGCTTGAATCCAGTGGCAAAGTGAGCAAGGGACCCACTTCTGGGCATACCCTGCCAACTTGGGGAGAGCAAAGCAAACACAAAGAGATGATGGACGGAGCACTGAAACTTTTCAGACACTCACCCCCAGTCACAGATCTGGGTTGAATCCATCATCGTCTTTTAGCTCACTTCACCACCCCTGTTCAGACCCAGCCATATGCAAATCAGTCTTGACCCTGTTCCCCATGGGAACAGTCCAGACCAAACTGCCAAGCCAGGTCTTCCCTGGAACGGAAACAAGCATCCTGGGACCAGTTTCGGGGTGACACCCCTCATCAGCCAGGCTAGCTTGAATCCAGTGGCAAAGTGAGCAAGGGACCCATGTCTGGGCATACCGTGCCAACTTGTGGCAAACAAAGCAAACACAAGGAGATGACGGACGGAGTGCTGAAACTTTTCAGACATTCACCTCCAGTCACAGATCTGGGTTGAATCCATCATCATTCTTTAGCTCACTTCACACCCCAGTTCAGACCCAGCCATATGCAAATCAGTCTTGACCCTGTTCCCAATGAGAACAGTCCAGCCTGAACTGCCAAGCCAGGGCTTCCCTTGAACGGAAACAAGCATCCTGGAACCGGTTTCGGGGTAACACCCCTCATCAGCAAGGCTAGCTTGAATCCAGTGGCAAAGTGAGCAAGGGACCCACTTCTGGGTATACCCTGCCAACTTGGGGCGAACAAAGCAAACATAAGGAGATGATGGACGGAGCGCTGAAACTTTTCAGACAGTCACCCCCAGTCACAGATCTGGGTTGATTCCATCATCGTTCTTTAGCTCACTTCACCACCCCAGTTTAGACCCAGCTTTATGCAAATCAGTCTTGACCCTGTTCCTCATGGGAACAGTCCAGCCCGAACTTCCAAGCCAGGTCTTCCCTAGAACAGAAACAAGCATCCTGGGACCGGTTTCGATGTAACACCCCTCATCAGCCAGGCTAGCTTGAATCCAGTGGCAAAGTGAGCAACGGACCCACGTCTGGGCATACCCACAACAAAGGGGTCCCACAGGGTCCATGCCTGAGCCCAATACTGTTTAATATCTATGTAGCGCCTCTGGCACAATTTGTGAGATCTTGAGGTGTGGAGATCGTTTCATATACCAATGATCCCCAACTTCTCTTCTCCTTCGGACCAAATCCAGAAAAAGTTAAATCTCGGTTTATGAGCTGTATAAGGGGAATCGCGGACCTAATGACCAACAACTGTCTCCAGCTCAATGGCGAGAAGACTGAGATTGTGCTATTTGGTAAGGCACATGAGCTTTGGTCAGCTGATTGATGGCCCATTAAACTTGGCCCAGCCCCTTCTCCTAAACAAGTGGTGAAAAATCTTGGTGTAAAAGTAGACCAAATGCTATTGATGAAAGATCAAGTCAATGCAACCTGCGGCACTTGTTTTGCCACAATGAGGCTCTTAAAAATGTTTTTCCCTGGCTCCCTTCTAGTTCCAGAAAAACCCTTGTCCAGGCACATATAACCAATTGCTTGGACTATGGAAATGCACTGTTGGTAGCACCTAATGACACCTTGCTGGCTAAACAGCAGGTTGTGCAGAATACAGCTGCACGGCTGAATTGCAACCTTCCCGCGTGGTCCTCTTCAGCCCCTCTGCTTAAAAAAACTGCATTGGTTGCCTATCAGGAAACGGGCAATTTTCAAGCGTTACTTCCTGACGCATAATGCTTCAGAAAAGGCCCTTCCTGTCTTTCTTCATTCGTGACTCTGCAATTATCATCCCTTCAGACAGTTAAGGTCCACAAATAAAGCTTTCTTGCAGATCCCAAGCATACGCACCTCCAGATTTGGTGCCAGATCTTTCTCATATTTGGCCCCTTTTCCTTGGAACAAACTCCCTTTCCATATCCGCACCTGCTGCGATATCACAAATTTTAAGAAAATGTTAAAAACGTGGGTGTTCTAAAGAGTATTAGTTTCAAAGCAGCCAAGCCCCGAGATACTCCTTCGGGATTGAGTTATGCACTAAATCAAGATTAAATAACATAGCATAACATTAGTGTAGCTCAAAACGTCACTTCCCACCAAGAGAGGCAAGAGACAGAATGCGTATATCAGTTAAACAGTGTTTATTTTAACATTCCTACATGCATGTTTATGTAATGATATTTTATCAACTGTACAGACTTGGTGTGAACATATTTTTTTCAATTTGTCAGAATGAAACTAGCTATTCACTACAAGGAGCTATAGAGGGAAATCACCAGGCCACCCTCCTCTCACAAATCATCAATACAATAGAGATCTGGATATGAGAGAGTTTCTTCAATGTTACTCTTAGGAGCTGCTTCTAACGTGGGAATCCCTTTTTCCACCCACTCTCTGGCACCCTGTCCAATTTCCCGCAGTCCCAGAACTCTCAAATTAATATTTTTATAAAAAATGAAGAACCGCTGTCAGTCAAGCCGCCCAACCATGCATATCCCCCCCCCACAGCATGTGAGTGAAAGAGGGCTTTCATACCAGCTGCTCGGTGTAAACACGGGTGCGGTGTAACGATAAACAACGGTAGTGTTTTCTAATCCATGGGCAAGAGTGATGAACACACCCCTGTTGGTCTGGTTCAGGCTGGTATGAAAGCCCTCTGCCGACACCGGCCTATCCGCATCACACAAAGTATTGTCCAGAGAGGCGAGTGATTGAACCCCACGCCCTGACGAATTTGCCACAACATACGTAATTGGCAATGAAACATGTTGGCCTTCTTGGAAAAGGTTAGCAACATGCAGTGCTTTTAACCCGAGTAAGCTCACATTTGCAAATAAAGAGGGTAACCTAACAGTGAGTCTCAACTCGATTTTAATTGCATGGAACACACTGTTCTCTGCATATCACGGGGTTTATGTTTTGGGACAGTTAACTCTTTTTTTCTGCTCTTCTTGTCTCTCTATTGGACACTATTTTCTTTGTTTCCGTGAGTGGGCAACCGATGATGATATACGTGGGCATACTGGAGAGAACCTGCTGGTAGCCTCCCTGGTGTTGCATACGTGAGGTGCCCTCCCACTCTTACACTTATTTTTTAGTAAGTCTTCTTCACTCAAATGCTGTGGGGGGGGATATGCATGGTTGGGCGGCTTGACTGACAGCGGTTCTTCATTTTTTATAATAATATTAATTTGAGAGTTGTGGGACTGCGGGAAATTGGACAGGGTGCCAGAGAGTGGGTGGAAAAAGGGATTCCCACGTTAGAAGCAGCTCCTAAGAGTAACATTGAAGAAACTCTCTCATAGCCAGGTCTCTATTGTATTGAAGAATGAAACTAGCGTCAGAGATAAAACTCTGCAAGCAAATACTATCAGGATGCATTTCATCAAGCTAGTGTTAATAATTTTCAGATGTATTTCTTAGAATTATTAAATCTTTCTCATCTACAAGTCTATTTTGAACATTGTATATATGTTTTGTAGCTACCCTCTCACAGACTTCACTGACATCCTCAAATCCTTCAAAGCCACCTCCTTTGAAGATGATGGCTTACCCTGGATGTTCTTCAAGCCATCTCCAGAGAAACTCTCTCATCCCTACTCACTATCACCAATGCCTCTTTCTTAAGGTAGCATTGCAGAAGTTCTCAAGACAGGCCAGAGCCTCACAATCCTGAAGAAACCCACAGTGGACCCTGACAAATTTGCCAACTCCCAGCCCATCACTCTCCTTCTCGTCATCAGCAAGATCATCACAAAAAGCAGTGTAGACTCTGCTCCAAGATCACATAAATATCAACCATCTCCAGCATGACTACCAATCTGGATTCAGATCGCACCACAACATGGCGACATTTACCTTACAAATCACAGATGCCTTCCTGCCACAGATCCTGATGGACTTTTTAGCCACCTTTGAAACTGTCAGCCATCCTACTCTAATTTGCACCTTTAAATCTTGAATGGGACTTAGTGGCATTGTCCTTCAGTGGCTCTCCTTCCTCCTGTACAAATGACACAAGTTTGTTCACATGAGCACCACCAGGTTCCAGAACTTCTGTATCACCTACGATGTCCTCCAGAGTACCATCTTGTCTATTTCATCATCATCATCTAGATGGAGCCCTTAGGAACCACTCATTGACAACAACATCAAAATTCACAAATATAACGATTGCACACCTCTCTAGTTGAAAGTTTCCTCTGCTACAGATGACCAACACTTCAAACAATCATTCACCTCAAGCAGACCTCTATGTTACAGCAACTGCATAAAACTCAAAACCACAAAAACAGAATCCCCGCTATGTTCTAAGAACAACATGCAACATTTAGTACAAACCTGGCTTAATGACATGAACTTGGAAGGATCTAAACCTCAACTTTCACCCATTGCCAAGTCACTGACATTCACCATGGACACTGACCTCACCCTCACGGAATGCATCACGGAGAAAACCAAGACAGTCTGGAAACCTCTCTCTGCATTAAAGAAAATGAATATGTTCCTCCCAGAAAACGACTTCAGAGCTGTTATTCAAGTACTTGTACTGTTTCATCTGGATGGTGCAGCACCCTGCTCCTCAGGCTCCATAATTCCACACTGACCACCTAAAGGGCATCCTACAAACCACAGCAATTAATCCTGATGAGATTGGAGAAATATAATCACAATACTCCCACCATGACGGAACTCCGCTGACTTTGTTGGCCGGTACCTTCTTAAAAAACAGCTGCATCATCTACAAAGCCATCAAGACCAGCACCCATGCATATCTGTCTGACAAGCGAATGACCTGCGGTGACTTTCTGCACACACTCATGTAGGACACCATCAGACTGGTGACAAAGATGTGCAAAAATGAAAAATAAAGCAGCATGCCTTCTACATTTAGGCACCCAGGATCGGGAATAACACCCCCATGTCCATCAGAACTGCCTCAACACTGCTGCAATTCAGGAAAGAGCTCAGCCACACATCTTTGAAGAAGGTAATATCTAAATGCAGTAACAGTCCACTTCTGCTCCCAGAAAATACAAAACACAGCTACCCCTCCAGTCACTTGTTGACCGTATCCTCGCTTTTAGCCCTCACTAAACTGCCTTTTAAGTAGTGTAGCGCATATACAAATACAGGATACATATATAGTATTCTACATCACACTTGCATCCAATCCTTAGCTCAACAGTCCAAGTACTCTAGTCCCCAGGTATTTTGGCAATTGTAGTTGTTCATAGGGTAATACTTTTCCCCACATTTGGCTACAATGCAAATCATGATGCATATTTCGCTCTGTTTAGAGCTCTACAGAGGAGCGAAGTAGTGGTAGGTAACTGTTCACAAATAGTCTTTTCTGCTAGGGAACCACCACTCCCTAGGAAGCTAAAATCTTAACAAACATAATGTGAGAAAAGTTAATCAAATCACTCCTAATAACACAGGTGTATTTATTGGCATTAAGAGAACTTCTTCCTAATTTGTCTCCCATTGCACTGTGGACCTTGTAGTTATAGATTTGGCAGCTAATCACATACATCACATTTGCATCTTTCCTCTGCAAATTCTAAGAATGAGCGGATTTGTTTTTTAGTTTTTTTGTTTTTTTATGTGATTCTGATTTAATCATCAAAGACTGGGTATTTTCACCCATGAATACTTTTTTTTGGTTTTCTCATGAATGTGCTTGTTTTGTCAGGAATCATTAAAAATAATTCACATTTTTAACAAGTCACAAGTAACAATTGTTTTGCCAAATGAGGGGTGTTTTGCAGCTCAGGCGATATGGTCAAGGCTGGGTGGTGTGGGTTTTAGGCAAGATTATACTCAACACGATAGCAGTGACTGTCCCGAAAAGTGCTGGAATAAAATTGACATGTAGTAAGGTATTTTCTAAAAGTAGACCCTCAGCCACATTTATAGATTACATTAATGATCTTTTGCTAGAAATTTGAATGTTTCTATGAGATCGGCCTGTGAGTGAACTTGTTCAGACTACTTGCTACTCCCTTTTAGAATTGTTACTAACCAGGCCATAGAACAGGGGGTCCCGGTCAGAAATCCGTCAGACCATGGCAGCAAATTTCACAAACTCAGTTGGCGAAGGCACTGCCGGCGATCCCTAGAACACTCTCAGGCCCTGTCGATCGAGATCTGAAGGTGGTGGACAATTTAATTTCTGAAGCCTTAGATCGTGTGGCCCTGATTAAATCGATTTCTCAGAACCGTCCATAGCTGTCTGCCCCCTGGTTTACGGAGGCCTTAAGAGAAGAGAAGGCATACTGCAAACGACAGGAGAGCAACTTGCACACATCCTATGATAGGTATGCAAAACCGGTGCATAAAATGCCACTCTCAAGCTTCCGCAAATCCTCTCGTAGGGCTCAGTAGGAGATCCTTGCGTTGGCCATTGAGGCTGCCGCTAATAAATCTCGAGCACCCTTCGGTATTGTGAACTCTTTTCTATCACCTAGGACCATGCAAAATCCTCTCATACCTTCTGCTTGCCCTTGTGAGGAGCTTGCGGATTTCTTTTCTTACAAAATTAAAGCAATCTATGATCACTTCCCAGACAGTGTAGTCAGAAGCAACAACAGTGAGGGTAGTTTCTGAAGGCCCTGTGTTGGCTGAGTTTGAGCCTATTACACTGAAGGACTCGGCGTTGCTGTTGGCTAATTGCAAGTCCGGCTTGCCCCAAGACTGCTGCCCTCCAGATATCTTGAAATCAGTTTTGCTGCTTGTCAATTCCATTTTGAACAAACTGCTGAATGCTTCACTAGAGTCTGCTGTTGTTCCGAGGGGGTGGAAACAGGCCCTCCTGTTACCATTGTTAAAACAAAGCTAATGCCGACCCTAAGACTCTTAGCAACTTCAGACCTATCTAACTTCTTCCTGCAGTAGCCAAAATGCTGGAAAAGGCAGTAAATAGACAGCTTTGCCTGTTTCTGGAATCAAACTGCCTTTTCCATGATACACAATCTGCATTCCGAGCAGGGTACAGCACGGAGTCGGTCTCTGAATTTATCAAGTCTAGTTCTTGATCAGAGGGCTTCAGCTATGGTTGTACTCTTGAATTTGTCATCAGCATTTGACTCCGCCTTGCATCCTATCTTGTTGAATAGTGAGGATAGATCTCAGGCTGTTTTTCTTGCTCCGTTTACTTCAGATTTCAAGCCCCTTAAATATGGGGTTCCCAGAGCTCAGCCTTAAGCCCCACTCTTTTCAATGGGTTTGGAGACCCTGGCTAAATTGGTCGAACCGTGTGGCATGAAGGGTATCTCTTATTCTGATGACAATCAGCTCATTTTGTCCTTCCAGGATGAGGCATCTGATGTCTTGAATTCTTACAAAAACTGCCTGAAAGCAGTAGGCGATTGGATGGGTGAGAGCAGCCTAATACTGAATTTTTTTTTTTTTTACACAAGCAAGTTCGCTGACTCTCTCAATTGTTGGCTGTCAGAGCTTGGGGCTCCTCCCGCTCCCTCCTCTTGTGTGAGAAACCTGGATGTTAAATTTGACTCCGCCCTGTCATTTAAACTGCAGGTCAAAGCAGTCTCAGCTAGCTGCTTTGCTACCTTGAAGTTCGTGAGGAGGATGCTGCATCTGGTTCCGGTGGCGTCCTGGAAGACCATTGTTCACGCCTTCGTTAACTTAAAATTGGACTATGCAAACAGTCTATATCTGGGCTTACCAGCTTACTTACTGCAACGGTTACAGATCATCCAAAATGCATCTGCACGCCTTATTCTTAAGGTCCCTCAGCGTCATTCTGTTTCCGCTCATCTTTACCAGTTGCACTGGTTACTAGTCATTAGCCGTATCAAATGCAAGGCACTAATCTTCACCTACAGAGCTTTGGAGCAGAAGGGTCCACAGTATTTGAGAGGTAGACTTAAGGTCTACTGTCAGGGCAGATCCCTGAGGTACAATTCACTGAAGCTCCTGCACACCCCTAGGGTTCGTAGGGCTAGGCGGGGTGGGAGATTCTTTGCTTTTCTAACAGCAGAACTCTGGAACTCTTTTCTGGTTGCTCTCTCTTTTGCACCTTTGTAAATGGTCTTTGGGAAAGGTTTGAAGACTCATTTGTTTAATGTCTAGGCTGGTGACCTAGGATTTTTGCCTGTTTGTGGGTGGTCCTGCTGCTAGCGCCAAGATGCTTCTCCGGGAGGAACCGCGCGCTTTACAAATGTCTACTGTATTGTTGTATTGTAATTTTCACTACAAAACCCTTGATTACTGGTGTGTCAATATTCCTGTGCCACTATGTCCCGCAATTAAGTTTCCAGTCTTTTTTTCCTGTTCTGAGATTCTGACTAACTTCTGGAAATGGCCTGAACTCTGTGCCTGGATACAAAGATCCAATTTATGCATAAAGTAGCACCATAGGTGTAAGCTACATGAGGGTCTGTTTTACTGCTTTTTGGTATTCCATTAGGCTCCCAGCAGTATACATGAAAATCTGCGCCAGACGCATGTATCCAAGTGTACTACTGGAAATGTCCTGAGTCATCTCCTGGTGTCACTGTGTGTAATTCTACATCATATTATAGAATTACACAGACAAGAAAGGTCATGACGCTGTGCAAATGCAGTCTTTTCTTTTTTTTCTTCAGGAAGGGTAACCTTTTCTCCCCATTACAAAAGCCCATTGCTTACAAGCCCAGCAAAACTCGAGGCGATCCTTTCTCCTTTCCATCCTGTAAGAGAATTACTGTAGCCATTGGCTGGGGTTAATCTCTGACCATTTCCAGGGTAAGAAACATGGGGGTCATGTAGGGGTTGCCAGGGGTCGCTCCTGCGACCCCTGGCATGCCCCTTGTGGCCCCTGGCACTGCCTTTGCGACCCCTAGCGTCAGCAGTGGCAAAATCAGTGGCAGGAACAGAAGAAGCTCGTTCTTATGGACGTCGGTGGGCGCTCCACTCACCTCGTTTTGCACAATTTTTTAATTATACTAATAGTGAATAATATTACATTAATCGCTATTAGTTTAATAAAAAAATTCAGGACAAATAGCTTGAATATGACTTTCCCTGGCAGCTGAGTTAAGTAAAAAAAATGCTTTTAAATATATGTATGTTGTGTGCGTTCTTGCAGTTTTGAATGTGTTTATGTAAGAGAGAGTGTGTGTATGTATGAATATTAGTGCATGTGTAGGCAGAGAGTGTGTATATGTGTGACTGTGTGTATATGTGAATGCGTGTGTATGTATAAGTGAGTGAAATTGAAGGTCAAGGGGCATGTGAAGTCACTTGCGCTACCCCAGGCATTTTGGTGAATTGACGTCCATGGTAAGAAAGGGTCGGTTTTCAGTTTATGAAAGCCCACAAATGTACAAGTTTGCAAATGTTCACAAACTTTGTCTTGTGATAGCCACTTCCTACCACTTGCCTGTGATTTACTACTGTAGATGTCTCCACCCTTGTGTGAATTGTTCTCAAAGTAATTACACTAGGAGGAGTAATTGCACTGCTAGATTTCTCATATAAGCTCAAGCTGGTGTAGCTACACCATAGATTTGGTCAATAGATGTCAGACCATCTGCACTATTTAAGGGGCGTTCCAACATTATTTTACCCTGTTTCGGACTACTATGGGATGCTTGCCAGTTCTCAACATGAAATAGGCCTCCAGGCACTGAGAATAAACGTTCAGTGCATCAGGGTCATTCTTTTTTTTTTTTTCGACAACAAACTCCAGCTTGTTTTTTTGAAAACCAAAAAGAATTGTGGTTTTGGAGCAGTGAACATGGCACGCATACAGCAAAGCGTCAGTGTTAGCAGTTGGGCCTGACAGTTTTGTTTTGTAACAAGCCTTTTAATCAAAAAAATTCATATAAATTGCATACATGCATAGAAGGGTGGTGGGTCAGTCGCTTCAGCCATTGGTCTGTTTGAGTGTCATTCACATTCTCATTCTGTAACGACAGCATATAACATGGCACAGAGGGTCAGCCCACTTCAGTCATTGTCTCTATTGCCTAATGCTCACGCCTACGTTTAATCACTGACTTATTTTATTATTACGAGCACATGCCCACCACCATGTTTATGCAGAGGCATTTTTATTTTTTGTACTTTTCAGTTTTTTTAATTTATCTTGGAAGTGCTGGTTGATCGTGTGTGTGCTTTACTGTGGATGGATGGAAGGATGAATGCAAGAATGAGCCAGTGGGTGGGTGAATGAGGAGAAGCATGAGGGCAAAGATGGCTCGCAGAATGCATGTTTGACGAGTTACTGAGTGTCTAAACTCACCAGTGACTGGAGACTCACTTTCAGTTTCAGCTAGCACTACTGGCATTGCCAAAGCATGTTAGAAATTGTGAACTGTATAGAGTAGTGAAGAAAGCATGTTGTTTAATTGCTTTATAATTTAGTATGTACATTGGTGTGCATTGCTTTGTTAGTAAAAACTAAATTCAAAAGGCATGGGGAAGTTTTTGAGTGGTAGTGAAATAGTAATATGAATGAAAGGGTGGTTATATATTGTAGTATTATACAACAAGCATTGGTAAATGCATTAGGTTTCGCCTATGCGATTAATAATATGCTGTTTTTTTTTTTGTAAGTTACAGCTTGCTGAGTAGTTGTACAATATAAGTTACAAAAAGTCTGTTAAATTGTTACGGCTTGTTTATGTACAAGAAGGCAATTTATTGTGGTGTTACTAGTGGTATAGTGGGAGTAAGTAATAGCAAAATTTGGAAAAATGAAATGAAAGAGGGAAATAATCGAATTAATTGATGTAATAGCAATATTATGTGTTTAAAGGAGTTCTGACAACTTTTGGGCCCAGTGACACTGCATTTGCTGCACAATTCAAACCATGCCCCTAATGCCTGCAAGATAACTGCATTTGTGACTGCCTGTTTAGAAGTAAACTATGGCAATATTTGGTGTTTAGAGGAGTTCTGGCAACTTTTGGGCCCGGTGACACTGCATGTTCTGTACCATTCAAATCATGACCCTGTTGCCTGTAAGGTAACTGCACTTGTGACTTCCTGTTTAGTAGTAAAATATTGCAATTTTCGGTGTTTAGTGGGGTTCTTAGAGCGTTGTTCCCCGGTGTCACTGCACCTGCTGCACCATTGAAATCATGACCCTAGTGCCTGCAAGTTAACTGCACTTGTGACTGCTCATTTAGTAGTTAAATATAGCAATATTTGCTATTTAGAGGAGTTGTGACATTTGGGTCCGGTGGCACAGCACCTGCAGCACCATTGAAATCATGGCCCTGGTGCCTGCTAGATAGCTGCGCTTGTGCCTGCCTGTTTAGTAGTAAAATTTAGCAATATTCTGCATTTAGTGGGGTCCCTGGAGCTTTTTTCCCTGGTGCCACTGTACCCGCTGCACCATTTAAATCAAGCCCCTTTTAACTGCAAGGTAACTGCAATTGTGACTACCTGTATAGTAGTAAAGTATAGCAATATTAGGTGCTTAGAGGAGTTCTGACAGCTTTTGGGCCCAGTGCTACTGCACCTGTTGCACCATTCAAATCATGACTCTGTTCTCTGCAAGGTAACTACACTTGTGGCTGCCTGTTTAGTAGTCAAATATAGCATAGCTCTTGTATATTAACTTTATTTTTAATGTGCAATATTTATTACAACATTTAGAATTTCATTATAATGACCAAATAGATTAAGTTGAAAAAATCCATCCAATAATGCCTACAAAGTGCAAAGAAAGGTACTGAGGCACGAATAGGAAATGCCAAAAACATTCTAAGGGTAAAGCATCTGCTTTACACAACTAAGTAACAAAAAGCAAGAATTCCAGCATACTGTTAGAAGCTGTCTACCTTTTCCGTGGGAGGAGATCTTATCTTGACAGTGAATGGGGCTTAAACAGTGTCAACAGATTAAGTAGAAGTACTGTAAATGCGTGCGGCCAGGGGAAGTTAACAAAAAAAGTCCCACACAAAATGAACACAGTAATTAGGCCATGGAAACTGATAAGAGCGCCCTTTTAAAATATATTAAATACAAGAGAGTTCACAAGCACTGTGCAGGCGAAACCTAAAAAGGCAAAAATCTATTTATATATCCCTAAATTAATAAAAGCAAACCTTTCTTTACAGTTTCAAAGTGGCATATATTTAGTGCGCATAAAGTAGTGCTTCAAGGGTGTTAATTAGAATATGATGATAATACTTTTTATAGTGTGCAAAAAAGGGTAATGTTAGGGGACAGTGCATGGTGCAAATCCAAAGCAATTTGTTAAACGGAGGGTGGTTGTTAGTAGTTGGTGTTTAGTAGTTTTATTAGCAAGTCAATTGTATTGGTGGATATTAATAAATTATGACAACATATGCAAATGACAAGCATTTGGTTGAATTTGTACATACACACATTTAATTTGCCAAGTAGCAACAGAAGTGGAATATAAACAAAATACCTGTATTTTTGTTGCATCATTAAGAAAGTGTACATGCACACACGTCTTTATTTTTAACAAACAAACTGCAATTCCTACTACATGTTTTCATAACAACAAAGTAAAACAAGTGAACACGCAATGGAGATTAGTGAATAACAAAATGTATCCAAGAAACACCCACTTCCTAAACAAAATGGTCATAAATCAGCAAGTAAAATGTTGTCATGACTGCTAAGCTAATACTCAAAGAACACATACTAGCTTTCTATTACAAGCACCAGATCATGTTGCAGCTGCAGTCTCATAAAAAGACTATTTGATGCCCCATCACCAAAAGCTATTGGGAAGACAACTGGGGCAACGTAACCACCCACAAAACGCCAAAGCCTTCACAGACACATCCAAGCAATGGCAAAACAAGAACAACATATGAAATCCGATACCTGAAAGAAGCTGACCCAAAGCCGCACTCTATGTAGTTTTTCGTATTTACTTGTTGAGGAATTTATTAAATGAGGTGTCAAGGCAGATAATGCTGTCTCTAAACATACCTAAACAAGCATTTGCAATGCAATAGGTCTCGCATTTGCGAGAGTTTAAGCTATTGGCATTGTAAATGACAAGGTCTTTTATTTGTCAGTTTTGATAATTAACACATGAATAAAAGGCATTGTCATTTACAATGCCAACAGCTCAAACTCTTGTAAATGCGAGACCTATTTCATTTCAAAGAAGAGGCCACCATTGTACCGGGCTGCTTGGAAAGAGAAAGTGAAAACGCGCATGGCGCGCTGAATGTTGCAGGAAAAGCATGTCGTGTCTGCAGTAGGAGAAACTCATTAAAGAAAATAGTGCTCTCAGACTAAATAAGACATACCGTGTAACAACAGAAGTAAAAGGGCCCGTCCTCATGGGAGGTTACAAATGAAGACAAGACTGTACTACGGAGGGACTAACAAGCCTTTTAATGAATCAGAAGACAGCAATTACAAAAGACAATGACACAAGCCAATGAAAAATATGGGCAGAGAGTGGGTGGAGCTTCAAGGCCGTACTCGAATACAGCATCCCTCGCAGAGCAGCTGATGGAGCAGGGGAAACTAAATAATTTTGTACCCCTTGGAAGTTAATGACCCCATAACCATTAATGATACTAACCGTTTGAAAACGCATGAACTAACCAACAAAATGCAAACCTTTATTAAACAGTACACGTGGGCAACATGCTGATTTGTGCAAAATCTAATTTACTTACAAATGTGAAGCTAATTAACGTGAGTATTGTGATTTGCATAGTAAATAGAGTAAATTGTAGGATTTATGTTGCGTAGTAAAATTGTATTGTGGCAAAGAATGCAGATGGTAAGTAAAATGGCTTTAAATGTCGCTTCTGCTAGGTAATATCTAACACGGGTCTTTAGAATGGCGGGTAGTAAACAGAAAGGCTTATTTTCCATATTTTAATTTCTATTGTGTTTGTTTTATATTAGTTTTGTTCGGGCCTGCTAGGCCATGCTTCTAAAATGGCCACTGGAAAGGACGAGATCGCGTGCACTGAATAAAAGGGCCCCTGCGCAGACGCAGAATGAAAGCTCCAGTCACGTGTATGCGGCCTGTGCTCGGAGTGAGAGATGACAAGGCCAATCTGACCTGCAACGAGGAGCGTGCCAAGTGTTCAGCATATATGCCTGGGAACGGATGGGAAAAAGCCGAGTGACAATGGATGAGCTAATGTGTGACCATCAAAGATCGTTACAAAATGGATTAACAAATTGGACTACTTTTGACACTGTGATCATGAGACTTATTGTATGCTTTATTGTCCCCAAACCGGTTCGAACAAGGAGGGCGATGAGGTGACCATCACCACCCCTCCAATGGACCATTTAGCGTGATTCTTGCCCCTAAAGATTGCAACTTTTAATCAATCAATCAATCACAGAATTTGTAAAGCGCACTACTTACCCGCGAGGGTCTCAAGGCGCTAGGGAAAAAAAGGGGGGGGGGTGCTGCTACTGGTCGAACAACCAGGTCTTGAGTAGCCTCCTGAAGGTCAGCAGGTCTTGGGTCTGTCGTAGGCTTAGTGGAAGGGTGTTCCAGGTCTTGGCGGCGAGGTGGGAGAAGGATCTGCCGCCGGTGGTAGTTCTTCGAATGCGAGGGACGGTGGCGAGGGAGAGGTCGGCGGAGCGGAGTTGGCGGTTGGGGACGTAGAAGAGGAGTCGTCTGTTGAGGTAGGCTGGGCCAGTCTTGTGGAGTGCCTTGTGTGCGTGGATGAGGAGTTTGAAGGAGATTCTCCTGTCGACGGGGAGCCAGTGCAGGTTCCTCAGGTGGGGGTGATGTGGCTGTGGCGTGGTACATCGAGGATCAGGAGTGCGGAGGCGTTTTGTATGCGTTGCAGTCGCTTGATGAGCTTGGCCGGGGCTCCCGCGTAGAGGGCGTTCCCATAGTCAAGTCTGCTACTGACGAGGGCCTGGGTGACTGTTCTTCTTGTGTCTGTCGGGATCCACCTGTAGATCTTGCGAAGCATGCGGAGGGTGTTGAAGCAGGAGGATGAGACTGCGTTGACTTGCTTGGCCATGGAGAGCGTTGAGTCGAGGATGACTCCCAGGTTGCGTGCGTGGTCGGTGGGTGTTGGGGCTGCTCCCAGCGTCATTGGCCACCAGGAGTCGTCCCAGGCTGAGGGGTTGGAGCCGAGGATGAGGACCTCTGTCTTCTCCGTGTTCAGTTTTAGTCGGCTGATCTTCATCCAATCGGCGACAGCCTTCATTCCTTCATGGAGGTTGGATTTGGCGGCGAGGGGTCCTTGGTGAGGGAGAGGATCAGTTGAGTGTCGTCGGCGTAGGAGATTATGTTGAGGTCGTGCTGTCTGACGATGCGTGCGAGCGGGGCCATGTAGATGTTGAACAGTGTTGGGCTGAGGGACGATCCCTGGGGTACGCCGCAGATGATCTCGGAGGCTTCGGATCGGAATGGTGGGAGGCGGACTCTCTGGGTTCTGCCGGCGAGGAAGGAGGTGGCCCATTCCAGGGCCTTGTCTCGGATCCCTGCGTCGTGGAGGCGTGCGCGTAGAGTGCGGTGGCAGACAGTGTCGAAGGCGGCGGAGAGGTCCAGCAGGATGAGGGCTGCGGTCTCACCGTTGTCCAGCAGGATCCTGATGTCGTCGGTGGCGGCGATGAGGGCAGTCTCAGTGCTGTGGTTGCTGCGGAACCCCGATTGGGATGGGTCCAGGATGCTGTTTTCTTCGAGGTATCGGGTTAGCTGTTTGTTGACGATCTTCTCGATGACCTTGGCTGGGAACGGAAGCAGGGAGATGGGCCGGAAGTTCTTGAGGTCTCTTGGGTCCGCCTTGGGTTTTTTGAGTAGGGCGTTGATCTCTGCGTGTTTCCAGCTCTCTGGGAAGGTCGCGGTCTCGAAGGAGAGATTGATGACGTTGCACAGGTGGGGTGCGATGGAGCTGCTGGCTTTGTTGAAGATGTGGTGTGGGAAAGGGTCTGACGGGGAGCCGGAGTGTATTGTGCTCATGGTCTTGATGGTGTCCTCGATGTTCACGCTGGCCCAGGCTGGCAGGGGGTCGTGGTCGATGGTGTGCGGCGGGTCTGGTGCATCGATCTTAGTTGGGGCTGTCTGGGTGTTGAAGCTGTCGTGGATGTCGGCGATCTTGCGGTGGAAGAAGGTGGCGAGGGAATCGCACAGGGGTTGCGACGGCGGGATGTCGTTGGTGTTGGAGCTGGGGTTGGAGAGTTCCTTCACGATGTTGAAAAGCTCCTTGCTGTTGTGTGCGTTGTTGTCGAGGCGGTCTTTGAAGGAGATTCTCTTGGCGGACTTGATGAGGTGGTGGTGGTTACGGATGGCGTCTTTGTGGGCTGCGTGGCTGTCCGGTGTCTTATCACTGTGCCATTTCTTCTCTAGTTTCCGGCAGGTACGCTTGGAAGCTAGGAGTTCCGAGGTGAACCAGCTGGCTCTTTTGGTGGTGTCACTGTAGGTGAGTTTTTCAGCGGGGCGAGGGTGTTGGCACAGTCGTCCATCCATCGTCTGAGGTTGCAGGCAGCGTCGTCGGTGTTGGATGGGTCGGAGGGAGGGCTGAGAGCGAGGGTTGCCCGAGTTGGTCTTCGGTGACTTTGCTCCAGCAGCGGCGTGGGATCTGTTGGGTGCGGTGGTGTGTGGTGGGTTTCTGGAAGGTGAAATGGATGCAGCGGTGGTCGGTCCAGAGGAGTTCCGTGGTGTGGCTGAAGGAGACGTGGGAGCTTGAGGAGAAGATGGGGTCAAGCGTGTGGCCGGCGGAATGGGTCGGTGTTGTGACGAGCTGGCTCAGCCCGAGGTTGGCGAGGTTGTCGATCAGGGTGGTGGAGTTGCTGTCGTTGTTGTTCTCCAGGTGAAAGTTCAGGTCTCCGAGGAGGATGTAGTCGGTAGAGGTCAGGGCGTGCATGCTGATGAAGTCGGCGATGGAGTCGCTGAACTGGGGTCGGGGCCCAGGGGTCTGTAGACAAGGGTGCCTCTAAGGGTGGTGTTGGGGTCCGTGTGGATCTGGAAGTGCATGTGTTCGGCGGTGCTGAGAGTGTCGTCGGTGCTGGTCGAGACCCTGATGGTGTTCTTGTGGACGATGGCGATTCCTCCTCCTACTGCGTTGACGCGGTCTCTGCGGGTGATCTTATAGCCGTCTGGGATGGCTATGGCGATGTCGGGGCGGAGGAGTCGTTCATCCAGGTCTCTGTCAGGAAGGCGACGTCTGGTGATGATGTGTCGAGCAGGTCCCAGAGCTCGACGGCGTGTTTGCGTGCGGAGCGGGTGTTCAGTAGGATGCACCGGAGGTGGTTGAGGTCCTTCTTGGCGGGCTTAAGTGTAGAGAGCCAGAAAATAGGGTATAAGAGAGTCTGCTCTTACGTTGTGAAGGAACTCCTTGCTTTTCATTTTCCACCTTGATGCTGCGAGAGACTGTCATTTTGGACTTTGAACTTTGACTGGGGAAGGAACGAGACCGTTGCGGGAATTTACCCGGGAGGTGATTGCGTCCGAGGAGGTTAGCGGGACAGTCAATCAGTTTGGGAGTCCTATCCTGTGATCTGCGGTTCATCTTTCTTTCCTAATGAACCATTCTTGTCATCGCCCTAAGGCCGAGGGTAATGAATATTTCTCATCCTTATTTTAACTTTTACTTAAATGCTTACTGATTTAATAAATGTTTTTTTGCCTAATAACGAGTTTTACTTTTGCCTAAAGAATTTCGATAAAATTTATGCTAACACTAAATGAGTCTGCGGTTCTTTAAATAAAATTGTGAATTATAAAATGTTAAAGGTTTTAATTGTGATTGAGCTGGTCTTAATCACCATCAACTAATTCTACTAGTTGGTCCATCGACCGAATAGCGGAGTGCCTTGATGTTTAGAACCGACAGGATCCGAGGTTTATGTATATAATGTATAGGTTATAATTCTGTCGTTTTAATAAGGTATCCCGCTTGTCCAGCAACTCATTTTTCCTTAGGTGTATAATCCAGAGATTAAATGAATGTATGTATGCGGTGTCATGGGCCCCACCGACATAAGTTTTAAGTGACAAAGGTTGCGTAAGTGTTTTCCTCTGGATTGATGACATAAGGAGAAATTTCTTGGTAGCAGAGTGATGGTTTCTATAGATTAGTTTGGTGATTATTGATTATTGATTTATTCATGTCTAACACTTTATGTCGAGTCTGTATTACGTTATGTGTAAGTTGGAATTTTGAAGCTTCCGGGAAGTAGGAAGTGGACACGTGTGGCAAGAGAAGTCACATGGAATTGTGCATTGTCTGATTTCAAATTGGTGATAACACAGGACTGTGTTATGTTAGGGAAATTTCACATTTGAATTGCATTTGAGTGAAATAGCAACAGGTTTTCTTGTGAAACTTTGGCCTTAATTCTCAGGAGCAGTATAGTCTCCACATGTGTTTTAACCCCAGAGAAACAGGTTTACCTCTTGCTTGAAAGAAGGGTAAGGTAGAGAGAAGTGCTACACTTATCGAACGAAACAGTATTCTTGTACGTTAGAATAAACTATCTCTTTTGTTTAGAGAAACAGACAATGGTAATGTGTTTTACGTTGTAACTAGTCGATTTAGTCAAAAAGAAAAAGTTAAGAAAAGTGCCGATAATTTTTGTAAAGGAGGGGTCAGTAGAAACAGGAGTAGAGCTGACGTCAACAAAAACCGTGCCTGTATTGGCCAGTTGTGGAAGAACAAAGAGCTTTCTGATTGGTGTGTTAGTGTGAGACGCGCTGGTATTGGTTAGTGTGAGAGTGACGTAAAGCTTTCGGATTGGTGCGTTGGTGTGAGACGAGCTGGGATAGGTCCGAATAGCCGAGCAGTAGAAAGAACAGAGTGGTGAAGAATTGCGTGTATTTGTTTTGGGAAAAAGAACAGTGAAATATGGCTTATTATGAGTATGGTAGAGAGAAACCGTCATGGTTTGCGAAGCTTAAAAACTTTTTCAAGAAAGACAAGAAGGTTGTGACTAGGGAAGGAGAAGTACTTCCTCCGCCGAAAACGCCAGCATCTCATATGATGTTGAAATATGGTTATCATACTTGCATTTGGTTGGAAAATTGGGCAAAATATACCCAAGGCGATGGAGTATTGGCATTTCCAGAAAATGGTTCGTTTAGCACAGCAGTACTTTGAAATTTGAGAGAAAAGATGATGAAACTTGAACCGAGACCTAGACCGACACAGTTCGAAGCCTTAGGTGAATGGGAAGATGAGATGTATGAAAGGGAAAGACACAGAGGTGCAAAGAGTTATAGTTTAGTTCATGGAAGAGTATGGGGTTTGAATCATGAAGACAGCATGAGACGATGGCGGTATGCTAACATGACGGATGGTATGTTTCCTGTCAGAACAGTTGAAGAACTTGCAAGGAAAAAGTGTACGGAGAAAAAGAAGCATGCAGTAACAGAGAGGTATGGGTATGGAGTTAGCGACACAGAGGATGAGTTGCTGGAGGACATTTTAAATATAAAAAACCCTCCATATCAACAGAATTCTGCGGTGGTGACACCAAATGCACCGCCAATGAGAACTATAATAAATCAAAGCCCCGAACAAATGTCTGAAATAAATAGTCCATTTAATAAACTAGAAACACCACAGACTGTGAAACATGATAATGGTAATACAGCTGAATTAGCCAGAACCACAAGAGAGTTGACTGAAAAGATAAGAGAACTGACAAAGAATATGGAAGCCGTGACTGTGCCAGTAACTATAGGGCCAGTAATCCCAGTATTTGAAAATCAAAAGATAGATGAACACTCCTTAACAATTCCATTAAATTCCAGTATGCAAAGAGTAAGAGAAGGGATGATTCCAGAAAATAGAGAGAAAGAAGATTCTGTTGGTCCATTTAGGTCAAGTCCACCTGTAAATTTGACAATTAATGAGAGTCAGATAAATAGGATTCCTATGGGAGCCGAGTCAGCAACTGAAACCCCAGAGAGAAGTGCAAGTTGGGCAGAAGTAAATAAAACCCCTGTGGATCCGACTGCAGAAGAATTAAATGACTGGGTGAGGAGCTTGCAGAAAACGGATGCTGAACCACAACTGTTGGATGTGGTCAGATTAAAGATAGATATGGAAGAATTGATTCTAGGGACTATTGGTACAGATCGATTGAAGTCCTATCAAGATGATGAATTAATGTTTATGTGTAAAAGCGTCACTTGGAGAGCTAGGAACTTGCATGAAAAATTGGAAGAAACAGCGAACGAACTAGGAGTAGAATTTGGAAAAATTAGAGGATTGCAGAAACCGTACAGGGTAGATTTTAGTGAAAAGGACATAGAAAATCTGAACACTTCAGGACGACTAACACAGATAAAAGAACTGATTGTGTTACTGAGAAAATGGGGAGATGTAGACAAATGGAGTAGTAGGTGGATAAGAAGAAAAGAGGGAACGACTGATAAAGCATCATTGGCTTTTCCAGTAAAAGAGAAAGAACTAACGGTAATGGAGTGTCCAATGAGAGAAACTCCAGGAGGAAGTTATGTACATGTCCCATGGTCCAGACAAGATATATTGTCATTTACAAATGATTTTCCAAGATTGAGAGAAAAACCTGTAGAATGGTATAGACAGGTAGAAAGGTTTGTAAAAGTTTCAAAAGTGTTGTGGGAAGATTTGGATGGACTGTTTGAGATTGTTGTTCCAGCAGATTTATGGACAGAGTGTAAAATTACAATTGACTGGCCGAAGGAACAATATCCTAGAGATGCAAAAACAGGAGCCCCAGGTTCGGAAGTAATGAGAAAATATGAACAGGCAATCACGTTTCTGAAAAATAAAATCCCACCAAAAGAAACGGACTGGGTAAAAATTGATAGAACAACTCAGGAGAGTAAGGAATCTGTACATGCCTATTACGAGAGATTACTTTTGGTATTTAAACAGTATAGTGGATACGAGAATTTGAGTGAAAAACCAATCAATCAATCAGGAGTTTGTTAAAGCGCGACTACTCACCCGTAAGGGTCTCAAGGCGCTAGGGGTGGGGGGGGTGCATGAGTCACTTTGTGTATAGATTTGTATATGGTCTGAGACCTGAGATAAGTGAAATGATTAAGCAGCATATGTTGTGTTGGCAGAATAGCACAGTAGATGAGGTATTACGGTATGCGAAATATTGTAGTGACGATATTGAGTGTAGACAGCGTAAACTCAAGGAAAAGGCAATGTGGGCACAAGTAAAGGTTGCAGAAAAGCAAGAAGCTCAGATGAATAATCAGTCTAGTGATGCAGGACAGACCAAGTCCAAACCGAATATTGGTAAGGGAAAAGGTCAGATGAGTATAGAAGAGGCTAAAAAGAAATGGCCATGTCATAATTGCGGAAAATTAGGGCACTTGAGAAACAAGTGTAAATTTCCTCCAAAAGTTAATGCAGAAAATCAATCATTGAATCCACAGGTGCAGAATGAGGTAAGTTACCAACAGCTGCAACAGCCGCAGGTAGTTACTCAACAGTGTCAGGTGCCGCAACCACCTCTTCCAAAGAGTGTAAATCCTCAAAGATACAGTACAGAGGCAGGATTCTACGGAGGAGAGCAGGTCACAAAATTGCCGCGCGCAGCTGCAGTTTCGCAGTATTGGTTACGGCAGGATGGAGATGAATCGGATGAAAGTTTATGACGGTGCCTAGGAGAGGAAGAAGAGTGCGTGCTTGGCGCAACTCTAGAGGTAGATCAGTCAGGTCCATTTGTGGATGGAAAAGTGAATGGTGTAAATGTTACATTCCTTGTGGACACTGGTGCTACCCGTTCTACTGTTAGATCAGTGGAAATTCCAAACCTTCCTCTCTCAGGAGAATACATCCAAGTTGTAGGTGTTTCGAACAGGCAGATTAAAACCCCTCTTACAAAACCAATAGAGGTGGAAATTGGACCATTCAAAGAGATGCATCGCTTTGTGGTGTGTGATTGTAGTCCTGTAAATGTATTAGGACGCGATCTGCTTTGCAAAATGAATTGTACCATCTATTGTACCCCAGATGGTATTGCTTTTCAGACACCAGATGAAGATGTTCTGTATAAAATGACAATGGCAGAACTAGAACCAGGAGTGAATGATATGTTTCCTGTGTTTGATGCAGAGAAAATCCCTATTGAATTGAAAGGAATAGTCAGGTCTGATGTGTGGGATTTCACAGGCGAAGATATTGGACTGATGAGAGGAGTTGATCCTGTAAAAATTACTGTAAGAGAAGGAACGAATTACCCAAATACCCCGCAGTACAAATTAACGCCAGAAATTATTGAAGGAATAACACCTGTAATTAATAAGATGATTGAACAAGGAATTTTGAGAGAAATAATGAGCAGCCCATGTAATTCTCCTATAATGGGATTGAAAAAGCCAAATGGAACATATAGGATAGTACAAGATTTGAGGAAGGTAAACAAAATTGTTATTCCTTGCTGCCCAATTGTGCCAAACCCTGCTGTAATACTGTATCAAATTCCACATGATGCAGAATGGTACACAGTTATTGATTTGTGCCATGCATTCTTTTCTATTCCATTGCACCCTGACAGCCAGCCATTATTTGCGTTCCGGTTCGGAGAGCGTATTTTGGCTTGATACCGAATTCCTCAAGGGTATACAGAAAGTCCTTCAATTTTTAATGAGATTCTGAAGAAATGCTTAGAAGATTTGAAAATGCCTGAAAAATCTGTGATGGTCCAATATATTGATGACCTATTAGTGGCATCAAAGACCAGAGAAGCATGTGTTACGGACACAATTGCTTTACTGAACCATTTGGCAGAAGGAGGACATAAGGTGTCCCCATCAAAACTGCAATTTTGTCAACAGGAAGTACAGTACCTAGGTCATAAGATTGAGAAAGGGATGCGAAAAGTGACAACAGAAAGGATAAGGATTATCAAAGGAATGAGAGCCCCAATGACACAGAGAGAGCTGAGAATGTTCCTTGGAATGGTTGGTTATTGCTGACAGTGGATAAGTGGATTTTCATTGATTGCAAAACCTTTACAGCGATTGACAAAGAGGGATGTCAAAGATCCGATTGAATTGGATGAGGAGGAAATGAAGGCTTTCGAGGAACTGAAAACAAGTTTGTGTGAAGCACCAGCATTGGGAATGCCTGATTATGAAAAAGAATTTGAGCTGTATTGTAGCGAGAGAGACGGATGTGCACTTTCAGTATTAGTGCAAAGGCATGGGAAAATGAAACGACCAATAGCCTATTTTTCAGCTGTTTTTACACCCGGTAGCAAAAGCGTTGCCTGGATGTCTGAAAGCAGTAGCTGCTACTTGTGTGAGTCTGGAACAGAGTGAAGGCATTGTGATGGGATATCCTTTGAGAGTATATGTACCACACTCAGTTGAAATCCTTCTGACCCGAACAAAAACCCAATTCATGACACATAGTCGGCTGACCAGGTATGAAAAAGTGATCTTGGGTGCAGACAATGTAACCATTGTAAGATGCACGAGTGTGAATCCTTCCACTTCACTGCCAGATGAAGTAAATGCAGAAGTCAAAGATGATGATCATAAGTGTTTGGATGTGCTTGAATTTTGCACAAAGCCTCGCCCTGATATCAGGGATGAACCTTTAAAAGAGTCAGATTATGTGATGTTTGTGGACGGGTCATGGCTGAGAACAAGTGAAGGAGTTTTAAGTGCTGCGTATGCTGTATGTACGGTGGCCACCATAATGGAAGCATCCTGTTTGAGAGGAATACGTTCAGCCCAAGTTGCTGAACTGATTGCTCTGATTCGAGCGTGCAAACTGGGAAAGAATTTCTGAATTACTGTGATCACAGATAGCCAGTATGGCTTCGGAGTGGTCCACGATTTTGGACAGATCTGGTCCCAGAGGGGATTCCTGACTTCTGCAGGGTCTCCTATTAGGAATAGTGAGTTTGTGAAGAAGTTGCTTGAGGCGATACAGCTGCCTAAACAGATTGCAGTGGTAAAATGCGCTGCTCACAAAAACGGAACTGATTACATTGCAGTGGGAAACAAATTTGCTGACGAATTAGCTCAATATTGTGCCAGAAATATGACCTCAATGAATCGGAGAAGGGAAAAAGAGAATGCTTCATGTCCCTTGCTGTTTACTAACACAGTTGAAACCTGGGATGAGGAAAAACAATTGCAGGAAGAAGCAGGTGATGAGGAAAAAGATGGTTGGATAAAAGCAGGTTGACAAAGAGAGGAAGATGAAGTCTGGGTTTACAGGGATGAAAGACCAGTTATGCCTGATAGCATGATCTCTAACATGGCACGGATGTACCATGGACAGGCACACATTGGTAGGGATGCCATGATCAGACTTTTCAGACAGACCTGGTATAGCCCAAAATTTAGGGCTATAGCTGAAAGCCTTTGTCAAAGATGTCTTATATGCCAACAGATAAATCCTGGAAGGAAGACAGTAGTGAGTCTGGGAACAATAGGATGTGAAGGAGGTTCTTTTACCAGAATGCAGTTAGATTTTATTGAACTGCCCCCAAGCAACAGATTGAGGTGTGTCCTGGTGGTTGTCTGTTTGTTTTCTCATTGGGTGGAGGCCTATCCGACAAGAAGGAATGATGGAGTTACTGTAGCTAAGCTCCTACTGAGAGAATTCATTCCTAGATATGGCTTTCCAGTAACGATAGAAACAGATAGAGGAACACATTTCCAGAATGAAATCATCCAGCTGATATGTGAAGCACTAGACATTCAACAAAAGCTGCACTGTGCCTACAGACCAGAGGCTTCTGGAGTGGTAGAGCAAGTAAATGGTACAATAAAGAATAGGTTAGGGAAAATGTGTCAGGCCACAGGACTTAAATGGCCCGACGCCTTACCATTGGTGCTGATGAGCATCAGAAGCATACCTGACAGAAAAACAGGTCTGAGTCCTCATGAAATAATCATGGGACGAGCAATGAGACAAGCACACGTATCTGTCAACAAACTGCTGACTATAACTGATGATCTCGTATTGGACTATTGCAAAGGATTGGCTGATGTGGTGCATTCTGTGTTTTATCAGGTTGGACCGGATGCGACCACTCTTGAAAGAAAATCAGCTCATGATTTGAGTCCAGGAGACTGGGTCCGCATTAAAGTCCACAGAAGAAGAAACTGCTTGGTTCCACGCTGGGATAAGCCACGTCAAGAGATCCTGGTGACAACAACTGCAGTAAAGTGTGCAGGTGTGAAAAATTGGATTCATGCCAGTCATACCATCAGAGTTCCAGATCCTGAAGCTCGACCTGTAAGTCGACATCTGGAAATATCAGATACCAGCTCAGCATCTGAAGCAGAGACTGAAACAATCAGAGTTCCAGATCTTGAAGCTCGACCTGTAAGTCGACATCTGGAAGAATCAGATACCAGCTCAGCATCTGAAGAAGAAACTGAAACAATCAGAGTTCCAGATCCTGAAGCTCGACCTGTAAGTCGACATCTGGAAATATCCGATACCAGTTCGGCATCTGAAACAGACCAACCTGAATCCAGTGAAAGACAAAAGGAAGAATCGGAAAACAAAAGAACTGATATTGAAACAGGAGAAACCGAACTAATAAACAGTGACAATGAACAGCCAAGTACAAGCTTTGGGGAAATTCCTCCGGAAATTGTAGAAGTAACTCAAGAAAATTTAGATTCAGATAGAGAGATTGGGGAAATTGCGGAAGAAACACGAGGAGGATTAGACTCACAATTACAAGCAGAAGAAAAACAGGGAAATTTCGATTCAGATAGAGAAATTGGGGAAATTGCGGAAGAAACACGAGGAGGATTAGACTCAGAATTCCAAACAGAAGAAACACCAGAAGATTCAGATTCAGACAAAGAAACTGAGATCATAAAGTTCAAAGTTTGAGGAAGTGAAGTGAGATCTGAGACGGAATCTGAAGAAAGTGAAGAAGAAAGAAGGCAAAGAATAGCTCCAAGAAAGAGAACTTTGAGAGCAGAACGAGAAGAAAAAGAAAGTGAACTGAAAAGGCCAAGAAAAGGAGACAAATGGCCCAACGGAATTAAAAGACTGAGATATAAAATAATAAATTTGAACAAAGACAATGCAGAACAAGTAAATGAAATAACAAGTCAGAAAGGACAAAGAAAAACAAGTGAAAGACAGTTGCAGAGACCAAAAAGAGTGAAAAGACCTAACTTGAAATACAAGTCACCTGAATGGTTATACATAGCACTGACTGACATTAAAGAAGTGGATAGCAGTCACGAGAACCCAGACAAAGACTGTGAACAAGAGGGTGAGAGTGAACTGTGCAAATCCTGAAAGGCAAAGAAAGAAAAACTGGACTAGACACACAAACTGATAAAGTCAAAGAAAATTTCTGAAAGACAGAAAGGTGTGCTGAAAGCAGTTGATCCTAGTCAACACTAAGGGGCCGATTTCGATCTGGGCCGGAAAACTCTCCGACCGAGCCGGATCCGGAGAGATTTCCGACCGAGCCGGACTCCCGCAGTCCGACCGAGCGAGTACGATGCGGCCGTATGCTGCCGGACTCGATTCGGTCGGACTCCCATTGAAGTCAATGGGAGCCAGCCGTACGACGCGTACATGGGCTCCCATTGACTGAATGGGTACGTCGCGAACAGGGGGGCCCCCTACAGTGGGTACGCGTCGGTGCGACTCGCACCGTACATGCATGTTTAGGGGGACCCTTGGGTCCCCCCTGTGTTCGACTCGTGCGGCTACGCGTGCAGGGGGGTCTGACACGGACCCCCAAGTCCGGCTCCGGGTGCTTTTGCGAGCCGGACGCTCCGACTCGATCCGGCTGTCCGACGCGTCCATCGTACTCGCTCGGTCGGAAAACGTCTCCATTGCGTGGTGTGATTCGTGTCCGTACAAGTCGGTCGGAGCGGTTCGGACCCGGGAACGAGTCGGTCGGCGATTTCGCGTACACTCGCATCGTACTTGCTCGCTCGGACAACTGTACGAATCGGTCGGAAACAAGGCCTCCGACTCGGATCCGGTAAAGCCGAATCCGATTCGGTGCCCTACCGGCCGAGATCGGAATCGGCCCCTAAGTCATTTGAGGTGTGGAAACACATTTCTGTACATATAATTAGGTAATATTTCAACATGGTAGACACTGAGAATGGAAGAGCTAAATGTGAGTTTTTCCGTAGATGGTGTAGGATGTGTTTCTATTGTACAGGTTTACTAATGCTTATTTGGTTTATTTTAGCAATTGTAATTCCACTTAGATTAGTTGTAGAGAATACGTCTGCAATCATGAATGACACGAGTAGTGACAAGAAACCTAACAGAAAGAACACTGCAACATTAATAGATAGTACTGATTTTCATAGGGATAAGTCAATAACTGATTTCTCCAAGAATGTCTTCACCAAACTCTTGTACGAATATGTGGAGACAATGGATGTGAGAGATTGCTATGTCTGTATGCAGTTACCTGCGTCTGTAACAGAAGGAGTGACGTATCATCACCTTCCTTTGACGTATGGAATAACTTGTAGTGTTTTAGCTAGTTTATTTTACAAAACAGGTAAATTAGAGTATTATTACACTGACACAGATGCTCTTTTTGCTAAAGTTCCCGTAATCCCTGAACTAAATAAGGTGAAAGTTGCAAAGGTTTTTGGAGAATTCTTCTTAGAAACAAAAGAATTAACATTAGAATATGCATTTAGACATAATCTTACTTGTGGGTTAAGAAAAGAAGAAAAGGTTTTCTTAGACATGGTAGAAGACAGAAGGGTTAAATTTCAAAGAAAGGCAGCAGGAGAAAAGACAAAAACACCACCTTGGGCGTTTGAAGAGGGAAGTTATAACAAAGGTGAAACAAATGCAGCTATGGTTTTAGATTGGCCCCAACATGGAGAATTGTGTATTAGTAGAGATAACACTATGTATGATAACTATTTCGTGGGTTCTAGTGAGTGCCGAGATACATACAAAATTCTAGGGGGATGGGGATTTAAAGGAGGAAAAGATACAGTATTTCCAGAGATCTATTATATTTGCGGAAATAGAGCTTATTATAGGTTGCCGGACCATTGGTACGGAACATGCTATCTAGGCCTGGTCTTTCCAAAGATTTTTCACGTGGAAAGAGGAACGAAAGGAGTTCACGAGATAGGTAAACCATTAACCCGTAGGAGAAGGGAAAGTTTCTCAGAGATAATAGGTGACATTTTTGGAGCATTGATACCAGCAGTGGGTATATCTTTGAATGCATACAAGATTCGGAAATTGTCTACAGTAGTAGATCGTTTATCAACGAATACTGCTGGAGGGTTCTTGATGGTAAATACCGAAATGGTTGCCATGAGAGCTATGGTAATGCAAAATCGACTTGCCCTTGACATTCTTTTGGCAAAAGAGGGAGGAGTCTGTGGAATGCTGAAGGTACAACATTGTTGCACTTACATTCCAGACAAAAGTGAGAATATACAGAAGTATATAAAGAACATTACTGATTTGCATAAAGAAATTGCCCCACTGGAGGTTGAAGGTGCTTGGGAGAGACTTGGTAAGAGTTTTTCCTCAATGAAGAAATGGTTCACCGAAATAGATAGTTCTCTTATTGGGAAAATACTAATTCCAGTAACCTTAGCAATAGTGATAATGCTATTATTGAGATTAGCATATGTGTGTGTTAAAAGAAGAAAAAGACAAAATAAAGTAAAAAGAGAAAATGAGAAAAATAAAGAAAGAGAACGGGAGATGGGAGAGATCGAATTGGAAGAGTTTAAAGAGAACATGTACAAAAGGTCTAAAAGACAAGATGAAAAGAACACGATTGTCTAAATTAACAAATGCAAGTGGACAAGAAACATTTATCTGATAAATTTTGTAGGGATAGGTTTTAGTGGTGATATTAAAAATCACCAAAGGGGGAATTGATGGAGCAGGGAAACAAAATAATTTTGTACCCCTTGGAAGTTAATGACCCCATAACCATTAATGATACTAACCGTTTGAAACGCATGAACTAACCAACAAAATGCAAACCTTTATTAAACAGTACACGTGGGCAACATGCTGATTTGTGCAAAATCTAATTTACTTACAAATGTGAAGCTAATTAACGTGAGTATTGTGATTTGCGTAGTAAATAGAGTAAATTTCATGATTTATGTTGCGTAGTAAAATTGTATTGTGGCAAAGAATGCAGATGGTAAGTAAAATGGCTTTAAATGTCGCTTCTGCTAGGTAATATCTAACACAGGTCTTTAGAATGGCGGGTGGTAAACAGAAAGGCTTATTTTCCATATTTTAATTTCTATTGTGTTTGTTTTATATTAGTTTCGTTCGGGCCTGCTAGGCCATGCTTCTAAAATGGCCGCTGGAAAGGACGAGATCGCGTGCACTGAATAAAATGGCCCCTGCGCAGACGCAGAATGAAAGCTCCAGTCACGTGTATGCGGCCTGTGCTCGGAGTGAGAGATGTCAAGGCCAATCTGACCTGCAACGAGGAGCGTGCCAAGTGTTCAGCATATATGCCTGGGAACGGATGGGAAAAAGCCGAGTGACAATGGATGAACTAATGTGTGACCATCAAAGATCGTTACAAAATGGATTAACAAATTGGACTACTTTTGACACTGTGATCATGAGACTTATTGTATGCTTTATTGTCCCCAAACCGGTTCGAACAAGGAGGGCGATGAGGTGACCATCACCACCCCTCCAATGGACCAATTAGCGTGATTCTTGCCCCTAAAGATTGCAACTTTTAAGTGTAGAGAGCCAGAAAATAGGGTATAAGAGAGTCTGCTCTTACGTTGTGAAGGAACTCCTTGCTTTTCAATTTCCACCTTGATGCTGCAACAGACTCTGTCATTTGGGACTTTGAACTTTGACTGGGGAAGGAACGAGACCGTTGCGGGAATTTACCCGGGAGGTGATTGCGTCCGAGGAGGTTAGCGGGACAGCCAGTCAGTTTGGGAGTCCTATCCTGTGATCTGCGGTTCATCTTTCTTTCCTAATGAACCATTCTTGTCATCGCCCTAAGGCCGAGGGTAATGAATATTTCTCATCCTTATTTTAACTTTTACTTAAATGCTTACTGATTTAATAAATGTTTTTGCCTAATAACGAGTTTTACTTTTGCCTAAAGAATTTCGATAACATTTATGCTAACACTAAATGAGTCTGTGGTTCTTTAAATAAAATTGTGAATTATAAAATGTTAAAGGTTTTAATTGTGATTGAGCTGGTCTTAATCACCATCAACTAATTCTACTAGTTGGTCCATCGACCGAATAGCGGAGTGCCTTGATGTTTAGAACCGACAGGATCCGAGGTTTATGTATAATGTATAGGTTATAATTCTGTCGTTTTAATAAGGTATCCCGCTTATCCAGCAACTCATTTTCCCTTAGGTGTATAATCCAGAGATTAAATGAATGTATGTATGCGGTGTCATGGGCCCCACCGACATAAGTTTTAAGTGATAAAGGTTGCGTAAGTGTTTTCCTCTGGATTGATGACATAAGGAGAAATTTATATTAGCCGCGCTGGATCACAGCGCATGCGTTGTCCAGGCTCAACCTAAAAAGAGGAGATGCCAGCCAGGGAAAAGAGTAACAACAAAGGTCACGGGGATGTTCATCATTAAATTAATGACACATTAATGAGACAGACCACCATGGCTACAAGGTGCAAACAAGCATTTGCAATGCAATAGGTCTCGCATTTATGCGAGTTTGAGCTATTGACATTGCAAATAACAATGCCTTTTATTTTTGTTTTCGTTATTAAAACATAAATACGAAAACAAAACTAAAAGCCATTGTTATTTACAATGCCAATAGCTCAAACTCGCGTAAATGCGAGACCTATTGCATTGCAAATGCTTGTTTCTTTTGCTTTCAACCATGCGCGGAACAGCCATGCTGCTGTACAATGGGGCAAAAGAACAAACATTGCCAATACATTTTGCACAGGTGAGACCTGTTGGCTTTGCCAATGCTTGTACTGATTTGCAGAGGCTGAACATTTCAACCCCCAGGATTCCTGTTGTCACGTTTTGTTGGTCTCTTCCTGACTGTGCCTGAAAAGGACACCCAATATTATTATTAGCTGTCCTGAACGATTTATGGCAAACAGCATTGGGTCTGGTAACTAAATCTAACCGTCTGTAAATTGTGAGTGACGATTGATGCCGGTATCTTTTTTAAGGTCCACTCAGATATAAAAGAGACACTTCAAACAATTCCTTACATTTTTAAATGTAAAAGTTTTTACAAATAAGGCATAGTTGTTAAAATTCTAGTTTGTAAAAGAGTAAGTGAAACACACAGTGACTGCAAAGTTGAAAACACTCCATTAAAAGCTCAGTTTTTCTTTTCTTCTGCAGTTTTATATAACGTGAACTCTACCCTAAGATATTGGAGTGCGTTCACGCCCTTAATTACATCGGCCACGCCCCTTTGAGAGACCCTCTAGTTTATTCATCCCACTTAAAGCCCTGAGTTTGACCATGTAGTTTGTATATTCTTGTGTGTCTATTAGCTGTTTGCACAGATCAGTGCTGGGTGTGGAGGAAAAGCGTGACCGTGTCCAGCTCTGTCCATCCTTGACTTCTGACAGCGACTACAAGCCAGGCTAGAACTCTGACAAATGCCTTTCATCCCCACTGCCCTTTCCAGCCTGCCCCTCCCAACAGATCAAATGAAGCTTGTTGGACTTGGCCCTTTTGGCAGGTTCACCCCTAAACTTTTTGCCTGTTAATATGACCTGATCTTAGTAGTTTTTGGCCTTTGCGCACTTTAGCACTGTGTCCCAGTGTAAAGTGCGTGCGCACTCTGAGTGCGTGTGGTGAGATTGGCCTGCCCTCCCATAGGAATGCATGGGGGATATGTGTGTCCATGGTAATTCCTGGTGTGGAGAGGAGGGCAGGGCGAGTTTAGTATGTGCGAACTCGTGAGAATAAATGCTGCGCAGTGGTGTGCGCAGATTTATTGTGACTAGTGGAGAAGTGCCACTTTTGAAGTTGGCATTTATGTGTGCTCTGTGTCTGCCTGCCTGATGTGAATTGCATGTCTGGCTTTGTGAGTGACAGGGGCTGGGAGGTGTGTGTGGCTCCAGGAGGGGCAGGGGTGAGTCAGCGCAGTGGTGAATAGGGAGATCTGCATCTAGATGGGAGGGAGGAGTTGCACCTGGGACCTGAATAGGGCTGGGCCTTCCCTCCACAATGCTGGCTCCACCCCTGTGGTGCGTCTGATGTCCCTAGCCTGTCCTGTGAAAGGAGAGAGGAGCTGAGCAAAACAAAGTGCTCCAAAGCTCGCCCAAACCAGTTGCATCTGGTTTTCCCTAAACCCTGCACCTTTAGACAAGGGAAAAGGGTGTATAAAAGAAGGGGCTGTGACCCCATGTAAAGGTTCTTGTGCTTCTGCTTACTTTGGGGGAGGACACTCTGCCAGGAGGAACCGCCGCGGGACCCAGCTGCTGACTCCTGGGGGTCCCTGCGTGCTGGCCTGCCTGGCTGCGCCCTGCTGGTGTGTCCCTAGCCCCAAGGACTTTTTCTGCCTGCTGGATCCCTTGCCCAGCCTTGTGCCCCCCTGGACCTTGCCTTGGACTCTAGCGCCTGGGGAGCGCTTTACTTTTATTTTAGAAGAGCGCTTTACTTTTCCTGAAGCGCGCTCTGCTCTTTACTGCTGGGAACAACTGGCGTCGGGCAGCGCACTGCAGAGGTCCCCGCCGAGGGAATCCCGAGCGTAGGGATTCCCCCCCCCTGCGCTGATGATCAGGCGGGAGCCTACCCCGCGTTTGCCTTTATTTATAATGGCGGGTGCCCACCCCGCGTTTCGCGCTGACTAGCGGGAGCCTACCCCACTTGAGTGCTAATTTGGCGAGCGGGTGCCACCCCGCATTGTGGTGTATTCCGTGGGTGCCCACCCCACATCTCTGCCGTGAAAGTCACCGCCGCAGCCCAGGAGTTGCAGGAACGTTGCCGGGCCGCTGCCGACGCGACCCGGAAGCCAGGCGGCCCTGCCTGGGTGTGGGCGGGGCCGCGTGGCGAGGCGGAATTAGCCCGGAAGCCTCGCGGGCTCCAGAGCGAAGTCCCGGTCCCGAGGAGGGGGACCGGGTGAAGCGAGGCTCAAGTGTGGCGCAGGGCTCCCATACGTGCAGAGAGCCCCGCAAGTGCCGCTGCTGACAAGGAGCGAGACGCCGCCGAAGCCTCCCCACCGCAGGAGAAGTCCGGAGGAGTCCCGCCGCCGGAGACCGGAGAGAGCGCACTGAAGTCCCGGTGAGTGGGGCTCAGGGTTATGGTGGTTGGGGGTGTGTCGGGGCACATTTTCGGTGCCCGCCCCCGTGACCAAGCCTCCGGGCACTGCAGGTGCCGTGCTCAGTTTTCTTTCCCGCTGCCCCGCTTGACAGTGGGCAGCGGCAGCGCTTGGGGGCATTATTGTAGAAGTCCCGGAGTGGGGCTGAGAGGCACGTTAGTGCCAGTTTCCTTGCCACAAGCTGCCCCGCCTGACAGTGGGCATATTCTTTGTGGTGGAGTCCCAGTGGGGCTCACAAGGCACAGTGGTGCCCGTGCCATTGCCAGCTGCCCTGCGAGAGCGCAGGCAGCTGCAACGTGGGGGCAGGTTTTGTTAAGAAGCCCCAGTGGGGGCCCAAGAGGCACGAGGAGTGCCAGACTTTTATTTACACCTTTTGCCAGCTGCCCTGCGAGAGCGCAGGCAGCCGCAACCCTGGGGGACAGGTTCATTTTAAATTGCGAGTCCCAGAGAGGGGCTCAGGGGCACGCTGGTGCCCGTGCTCAGTTTCACAGCTGCCCAGCAAGTAGTGGGCAGCTGCCGCGTTAGGCTTGCGCAATTGCGCACCCTTGACTCCTGCTGCCTAGGCAGCGCCCTGACTCTTGGGACATAGGGCATTTGAGCCCTTTTGAGATGGCCAGTTGACCAGGGGGACTGTGAGTTTAATAGGGCGCCAGGCCCTAATGTGATTTGCATTTACTTTGATTTACGCACCCTGTGTTTATGCCTCTAATGTACTTGTATGATTATGAGGTTGTACTGCGTAATGTGTTTATGCTAAGGAGGTTAGGGGCCTAATGTAGTTTTATGCCTAAGATGATTTATGCATCCTATGTTTTACATTGCAGGTTCCCAGGCTTAGTTCCTAACTGTACCAGTAATTACTGGTTGTGCGCTACATTTATTATTTGTGCTACATTTACAATTGGTGATTGGTGATGGTTATGACAGTGGCCCCATTGGCCCTGTCGTGTGTAAATAGTCCCCTGTGAATATTGCCTAGTGCCAGTTGGCACACTATATATGATGTGATTATGTTTCTAAGGTATTTATGACAATACAAAGGCTATTTTTATATAACCTTGTGTGGAGTTCCTTTTGTGGCGTGCCTAGTGTGTTGCTGCTGTGAGAGTGTGTTGCGCAAACGCTACACATTGCCTCCGGGATAAGCCTGACTGCTCGTGCCAGGCTACCAAGGGGTGAGCAGGGGTTATCGTCGGCGTGTAACTCCCTCGCCCTGACTAGAGTGGTGGCCTCTGCCTGGCTTTGGCGCAAGCCTTAGCCAACCAGAGATCCCATTTCTAACATTGGTTGTCAGCGGTGGGGATTTGGACTCTGCGTTTGCGCAGTACCACAGCGACAACTGGTTGCACTACAAACTCTACATTTAGATAATCACGTGTGTGGGGATTATTGTTCTGAGTTTTGTTTTAATTCTTCTCCTAAAAGTGTCATTTGTAAATTGTATACTCTTGCTTCAGCTCAGAAACCTAGGTCTCCTGTGTTGCACGTGTCCCTGAGCGTCCTGCCAAAATGGAGTCTGCTTGTAATTTTTGTGGTCTGTTTAGATACAGCATGTGGGAGTTGGTGGACTTCTGTAAGGAGAGAGAGCATAGCAGTGAGTGGGTCAGACACCCAGTCAAAACTGAGGGACAACCTGATCCAATGGCAAAAGGATGAATGGGACTGTGAGCGCAATGAGGAGAAGAGGGCCCTGGCCGCACGCCAAGAGGGTGGTGGGTCTGAGGGGGCCCTGAGGAGTCTGAAGAGGAGGAAGAAAGTGACAGGACAGGGACGCCTAGTAGATAGTGAGGACCCCATAGATAGGAGTCCCTTGCTGGGTCCAGTGTCGGGGGCAGTGCCCCATCCCTTTTCCTGTCCCCAGAGGAGTGGGTGGATAGGAGGGAAGAAAGGGAGAATCAGCTGGCTTTGGAGAAGCTCAGGTTAGAGCATACCAGGGAGATAGCGCAGCTGAGTATGGAGGAGAAAAGCTAGAGACCGAGAGGGTCTTAGCGCAGGAGAGGATAGCGGAGGCTGAGAGGGCCTTCGCCAGGGAGAAATTAGCTCGGGAGGGTAGATTATCCCTGAGTGCAGTTGTAGTTTTCTGGATTCCCCAGTGAGGGTGGAGTCCAGTGGTGGCAGCAATATACAGTCCAGTGCAGGAAGTCCCAGTTCCCAAAATATGGTACCTTGTTCCAGAGAAGAGGAGTACAGGTTGAAGTTCAGGGGCAGTAGGAAACTGTCTCACCAGTCTTGGGTGGATTTTTCGGATGAATGTAATGATGCACTGGCTGATTGGGTAACGGTTAACACGGAACAGGATTTTGAAGGACTGTTCGATCTGGTTATCAGAGAGCACCTGCTCAGTTGTTGTTTGCCGGGGTTGCGCCAACACCTGTTGGAGGGTGGGTTTTCTGATCTATGGGAGTTTGCATGTGAGGCAGACCTCTGGGTGGAGGCCCAAGGTTCTGAAGAGGCATTGGGGAGTGATCCCAAAAGTAGTGGCTCAGGTATCTTCCCGTCCTGTATGGGGGAAGAGGTTCAGTGTAGCCCAGCTAGGTCCCAGTGTAGTGGGAGGGGTGTAGGGGCTCACGTCCTGTCTCAGTGGAGTAGGAGTGAGTGTGGGACTGAGTGTCCCCAGGTGCCCGAAACCCCGTCTCAGAGCCTGGATGGTTTCTTCAGGGAACACCAGGTTGGGAGCCTAGGCTGTCCTGTTAGTCCATTTGAGGAGGATCTCCTAGTGTCTGGAGAACCTGGAGCATCTGTAAATAGAGCTCCAGTGGTTCTGGTATCTGGCAGTGCCGCTCCAGTTGGGAGGGTACAGAAGTCCGGATTGAGGGGTGAGAGGGGATGTGTTCCCCAGTGGAAGAACCAGTGGGTCAGGGGCCAGCCAGAAGGGCTGAGTCTCCTAGAAGTGACCATGGTGACACCACTTCTGTCGTGGGGGATCTCTGCGCACTGTCAGATGGACAGGGGTCGGGAGGTCTGCGCCACGCAGACTGTCACGCAACACATGAGTCATGTGTTACTCCTCGGGGGGCTGCTGAGTGCGCCCCGGAAGTCCTGGTGTGCCAGGCAAATGCTCAGCCGTGGGTTCAGCCCCAAGGTTGGGAGGCCAGGTTAAGGATCCGCCTGACCTGGAGGAAAGGACATCTGTAACCAGTGTCCTGACCGGTTCATCTTCCAGGAGTACCGCTCCAGTTGGGAGGGTGCAGAACTCTGGAAGGGGGTGCAGAGGGGAGGAGTCCTCGCCTCTGACCCCGGTGCAACCTGGAAGGGTTAGACCCTAGGTTGGGAGACCAGTTGTGGGAGAGACGTCCTGAACTGGTGGGAGAGTTGTGTTCTGAGGGTGCTTCTCCAAGGAGGAGAGGGCGGAACACTAGAAGGAGAGGTAGGGGAGGAGAGCCTCACCCGTGACTTCTGGTCCGCCTGAGGTGCAGACCCTAGGCTGGAGGATCAGTGGCAGTCTAGACCTGCCCTGATGAGGGGAAGAGTGGAGAATGGCTACTATGTGCCAGGGGTTACTACCCCCACTCTGTGAATGGGCAAGGACCAGTGGCATCTGGATGGCCTAGGGCCTGGTCCTGGCCGCAGGACAGCTAGGGAGTACCAGTGGGGTAGCCCAGTTGCTCCGGACAGCTTTTTAGAAGGAACCACATGGGTTCACCGTGGCGTAGAACAGGAGGGTGTCCCTGCAGTTGCGGGCCCGCGTCCGTGTTCTATCGCTCCCAAGCAGGGAAGCCCATCACGGTGGTGATTGGTCTGCCCTGCGTTTTGGCTGGAAGGGGGTTGTGTTGGACTTGGCCTTTTGGCAGGTTCACCCCTAAACTTTTTGCCTGTTAATATGACCTGATCTTAGTAGTTTTTGGCCTTTGCGCACTTTAGCACTGTGTCCCAGTGTAAAGTGCGTGCGCACTCTGAGTGCGTGTAGGTGAGATTGGCCTGCCCTCCCATAGGAATGCATGGGGGATATGTGTGTCCATGGTAATTCCTGGTGTGAGAGGAGGGCAGAGGGCGAGTTTAGTATGTGCGAACTCGTGAGAATAAATGCTGCGCAGTGGTGTGCGCAGATTTATTGTGACTAGTGGAGAAGTGCCACTTTAGAAGTTGGCATTTATGTGTGCTCTGTGTCTGCCTGCCTGATGTGAATTGCATGTCTGGCTTTGTGAGTGACAGGGGCTGGGAGGTGTGTGTGGCTCCAGGAGGGGCAGGGTGAGTCAGCGCAGTGGTGAATAGGGAGATCTGCATCTAGATGGGAGGGAGGAGTTGCACCTGGGACCTGAATAGGGCTGGGCCTTCCCTCCACAATGCTGGCTCCACCCCCTGTGGTGCGTCTGATGTCCCTAGCCTGTCCTGTGAAAGGAGAGAGGAGCTGAGCAAAACAAAGTGCTCCAAAGCTCGCCCAAACCAGTTGCATCTGGTTTTCCCTAAACCCTGCACCTTTAGACAAGGGAAAGGGTGTATAAAAGAAGGAGCTGTGACCCCATGTAAAGGTTCTTGTGCTTCTGCTTACTTTGGGGAGGACACTCTGCCAGGAGGAACCGCCGCGGGACCCAGCTGCTGACTCCTGGGGTCCCTGCGTGCTGGCCTGCCTGGCTGCGCCCTGCTGGTGTGTCCCTAGCCCCAAGGACTTTTCTGCCTGCTGGATCCCTTGCCCAGCCTTGTGCCCCTGGACCTTGCCTTGGACTCTAGCGCCTGGGGAGCGCTTTACTTTTATTTTAGAAGAGCGCTTTACTTTTCCTGAAGCGCGCTCTGCTCTTTACTGCTGGGAACAACTGGCGTCGGGCAGCGCACTGCAGAGGTCCCCGCCGAGGGAATCCCGAGCGTAGGGATTCCCCCTGCGCTGATGATCAGGCGGGAGCCTACCCGCGCTTGCCTTTATTTATAATGGCGGGTGCCCACCCCGCGTTTCGCGCTGACTAGCGGGAGCCTACCCCACTTGAGTGCTAATTTGGCGAGCGGGTGCCACCCCGCATTGTGGTGTATTCCGTGGGTGCCCACCCCACATCTCTGCCGTGAAAGTCACCGCCGCAGCCCAGGAGTTGCAGGAACGTTGCCGGGCCGCTGCCGACGCGACCCGGAAGCCAGGCGGCCCTGCCTGGGTGTGGGCGGGGCCGCGTGACGAGGCGGAATTAGCCCGGAAGCCTCGCGGGCTCCAGAGCGAAGTCCCGGTCCCGAGGAGGGGGACCGGGTGAAGCGAGGCTCAAGTGTGGCGCAGGGCTCCCATACGTGCAGAGAGCCCCGCAAGTGCCGCTGCTGACAAGGAGCGAGACGCCGCCGAAGCCTCCCCCACCGCAGGAGAAGTCCGGAGGAGTCCCGCCGCCGGAGACCGGAGAGAGCGCACTGAAGTCCCGGTGAGTGGGGCTCAGGGTTATGGTGGTTGGGGGTGTGTCGGGGCACATTTTCGGTGCCCGCCCCCGTGACCAAGCCTCGGGCACTGCAGGTGCCGTGCTCAGTTTTCTTTCCCGCTGCCCCGCTTGACAGTGGGCAGCGGCAGCGCTTTGGGGGCATTATTGCAGAAGTCCCGGAGTGGGGCTGAGAGGCACGTTAGTGCCAGTTTCCTGCCACAAGCTGCCCCGCCTGACAGTGGGCATATTCTTTGTGGTGGAGTCCCAGTGGGGCTCACAAGGCACAGTGGTGCCCGTGCCATTGCCAGCTGCCCTGCGAGAGCGCAGGCAGCTGCAACGTGGGGGCAGGTTTTGTTAAGAAGCCCCAGTGGGGGCCCAAGAGGCACGAGGAGTGCCAGACTTTTATTTACACCTTTTGCCAGCTGCCCTGCGAGAGCGCAGGCAGCCGCAACCCTGGGGGACAGGTTCATTTTAAATTGCGAGTCCCAGAGAGGGGCTCAGGGGGCACGCTGGTGCCCGTGCTCAGTTTCACAGCTGCCCAGCAAGTAGTGGGCAGCTGCCGCGTTTAGGCTTGCGCAATTGCGCACCCTTGACTCCTGCTGCCTAGGCAGCGCCCTGACTCTTGGGACATAGGGCATTTGAGCCCTTTTGAGATGGCCAGTTGACCAGGGGGGACTGTGAGTTTAATAGGGCGCCAGGCCCTAATGTGATTTGCATTTACTTTGATTTACGCACCCTGTGTTTATGCCTCTAATGTACTTGTATGATTATGAGGTTGTACTGCGTAATGTGTTTATGCTAAGGAGGTTAGGGCCTAATGTAGTTTTATGCCTAAGATGATTTATGCATCCTATGTTTTACATTGCAGGTTCCCAGGCTTAGTTCCTAACTGTACCAGTAATTACTGGTTGTGCGCTACATTTATTATTTGTGCTACATTTACAATTGGTGATTGGTGATGGTTATGACAGTGGCCCCATTGGCCCTGTCGTGTGTAAATAGTCCCCTGTGAATATTGCCTAGTGCCAGTTGGCACACTATATATGATGTGATTATGTTTCTAAGGTATTTATGACAATACAAAGGCTATTTTTTATATAACCTTGTGTGGAGTTCCTTTTGTGGCGTGCCTAGTGTGTTGCTGCTGTGAGAGTGTGTTGCGCAAACGCTTTACACATTGCCTCCGGGATAAGCCTGACTGCTCGTGCCAAGCTACCAAGGGGGTGAGCAGGGGTTATCGTCGGCGTGTAACTCCCTCGCCCTGACTAGAGTGGTGGCCTCTGCCTGGCTTTGGCGCAAGCCTTAGCCAACCAGAGATCCCATTTCTAACAAAGCTGTTTTGTGTACTTCCACGTACAAGAGAGGCTGTAAAACTCGGTATGTACTAAAAAGAGCCGAATCACGAGGGTGGAAATGCGCTCCTTGCAAGGGCTTCGAGCTCACCCGATGAGGCGCTGTTTATATGAAGTGATGTGTACGCACGAAGAATGTTTTTTCCAGTTTTATATAGCGCAAACTTGGACGAAAGGGATTAGAGTGCTTTACATAAGCACCAGGTTACGTTACACAAGATCAGATTTGTAGTTTTACATTTTTATAGGCACGTGGAGATTAACTGAATTGCCTAGAATCACGGGCTGTTGGGCGGACGCCGGGACTTCTAAAGCCAGCATTTCTGACCGTAATGCCACATCCTCTCTCCCGAATGTTTATACGGTGTGAATAGACTTTCTTCACTGTGTGAATTGACTGGTTTGTTCTTGCAATGCTGCCAAAATGAGCTGAAAAGTGTCGGTGAACTGTAAAAACTGTTAATTACAGCACTAAATAAACGCGAGACGTAACAGTAAGCGCTATAAAAACAGTGACGCTTTATCTGTAGTGTGATTAGCCAAACAAAACAGGGATTCACCCCCAAGCTGCCTCACACCGCCCTATTGTGACATCGGTATCCCTGCAGGCAGATATAGAGCTCAAATCTGCCTGACTTGTAATTATGTTTTTTTTTTTGGTCAAAAGTGCTCCTATCCGCAGAAGTACTTTCCTTCCGTAAACAAAGAACAATTACACTAAGGCTTGGATTTGTTTTGTTGACACGTCGCACAAAGATCTTGCAACAGCGCTGACGGCTATCGTCATTTCGGGAGACGTACGCCCAGGCTCAAACGGATATTCCTTATTACAATGGGACGTAGAACAGGGCATCTGAGCCTCTTTGCGCTATGTAGCGTAGCGGGATAGCGGAGTGGGGGAGGGATGCCGGATCTCTACACCCGCTGTAACCATCGGGATAAACAGCAGACTTCTTCCATATCTACGAGCCGCTCCAGAGATCCGGCGGACACGAGGGAGGACAGAGTCGCTGTTGTGGCTGGAAAATTTCCGAAATTGCTTACTCGGGCGAGTCACAAGCCGCGTGGGAGTGTTCACCCCAGCTCAAGCTAATTCCACGATGGGAGCCTCGAGGACTTTGGTGTGTGCAGTGTCTGTGGAGTTGCAGAGACGATCAGGGTGTTACTAATGGTAAATACCACCGATGCAGATGAGGTGAGGGGGTGATGGTCGTCTAAGAACAGGGATATTCACAAACAAGCATCGATCTCTTGTCTTTATGGGGCCATGTGTTTCTAATTAGAAACACATGGCCCCATAAAGATAAGAAAGTGCTTTGCGACAGGATCGGAGGCCAAAGGGCGTGAACCAAAAACCCTCATTTCCAATGGCAGCCCACCGTTTAGCATAAACGGTGACGCCAGTCAATGGAAATGAGGGGCGGGGCTTCAAGCCCTCTTCTGAAAGTCCTCGTTAACAATAAATCTTGCCGAGCGAGCAGCGCATGCGCTGCAACGCTAGGCGAGACCTAAAAAGGTGCCCTTTTGTTTAAAGAAAAAAGTAATTAAATATTCCTAAAATTATAACATGTTTAAGCATGCCGTGCCATAACAGCAATTTCTAAATGGGCATTGTCATGCTCTGCATATCAGAACCCTTTAAATTTGGTAAATTTGAAATGGAATGTAGTAATGATATATCTGGCTGGTTGAAACATTCACTCTAATGTATTAGAATTCAGTTTTGTTACTTGTTTCTGCAGTTGCGGCTTGGTAATAATTGACTTTTGTGGATGTGATTAATTTCCTGTGTGTGGTGCAAAGGTATGTCAGTATCATGGGATTTGTGTTTGACTGTTACTTGCACCAGTATTTTTCTGGCCTGCGGATGAACTAATGGCTTTCACTCAGTGCTTAATTTGTATTTTTTTAAAACTGCCATGGCCCTTGTCAGGAGGACACTGAGCTTGCACCACCCACTGCCCCTGCCAGTGCTGCAAATAACAGTACCAACACAACTACTAACCATCACACTCATATAAGTGTGACAATTCAGACTACTCCAAGCCACCCAATGCTGAATGGCTTTGACGGCAGGAATTAATCATTTTTAATGTACATTCAGTTATTAAAGAACTGTTGTTGTGCTCAACCCAAAATTAGACAAACAGTGCCACCGTGTGGAGGACTGTGATAAGTGCCGGTGTTGATAATCAAGTGCCGGTGCCGAGCACCGAAAACCACCGGCTCAAATTAAGCACTGCTTTCACTCAATTCTGACTTGATCAGAGTGCGCCTAGTTTAGGTTTCTGTGGCACATGTTTGTTTATCTTTTTTTTAAAAAACCAAAAATGTATTGAAATTTTACAGTACCAACCCGGCACAGGTCCGGCAAGATCCACTTGATAACAGAGTATCCAAGAGACAACGACATTGGAAATATCAATGGGTACTGTTCGTATACAAAACATGAAAAAATAAACAAAGAACTGCGCGCAGACATCCCCACACCCCCTGCAAAGGCAAGCAAGATTCAAAATACACATGGGACCAAGATAGGGAAACAGCACATCGTACCTGTGGACCCACAAATTACTCAGGAGACCATTCCTAAGGGGATTGCGAGGGAAGAGGAGGAAGGTCAATGCCACGATAGGTAGCCCACCGGGACCAGATCTTTCTATGCTTTAGGGGGCAACCCCTCGCTTGGAACACCGCTATCTCTGCACCCATACAATTATCTAACTCTTTTCGCCACTTCCCTATCGTCGGTGGCGAGGTTCCCTACCACAACTGGGCTATGTCCCTCTTAGCGATCGTCAGGGCTAGGAACAATAGGTGTTGCTTATACCGGTTCCCACCAATGTCTTCCGTACTATGGAGCAGGAATAAACGGGGATCAAGGGGCAGGTCCCAGGCCAACCCATCCCTGAGGCAAGACGACACCCTGCGGCAAAAGGGTTGCAGTGCTGAGCAGTTCCACACCGTGTGGAGAAATGTCCCCTCCTCCCTTTCACAACGCAGGCACGTAGGGGATGGAACTACTCCCATCTTCCAAAGCCACACACGGGTGTAGTACACTCGGTGTATGTATTTGAACTGTATTAGACGGTATCTGGAGGCTACTGCTGCACCCCGAGGGATAGCTATCACCTCTGCCCAATCATCATCTGTCAGATCAGGGATGTCGTCTTGCCACGCCTTCCTTTTTTTATGTAATGTAGTAGTGGAGTGTGTCGTCAGCGTCTGGTATATTTGTCTTATTTTGTGCGCCCCAAGATCCCCCATAAGAAGGCGGCCTTCAAGCGGATAGAACTCGGGGAGGTCATCAAGATGTACGAGCGCAGGGGTCAGAGCATGTCGCAATTGAAGGTATCTATAAAACTGGGTTTTGTGGAGCTGGAATTCCTCTTGCAACTGCTGAAAGGATATAAGAACAGAGCCACGCATGATGTCACCTAATGTAGAGATGCCAATCTGATCCCACTGGCGGAACCCCTTCAGTGCTGCCACCTGACGCAGATAATTGCCGTACCACAAGGGCGTCACCTGCGTCAACCGCATGTTCCAACCCATGCGTCGGACGGTGTATCGCCACAATCTGATCGTTGTTTGGGTGGCTTGTGGTAAGAAATCAAGCTTCTGCGCGCTATAGAGCAGGCGCAGAAGGGGAGCCCTCTCCATGACTGCATGTTCTAATGTGAAGGCCGGGTCAGTAGGTGAATTGTACCACCAGTCAATTATGATTAAGAGGTGGGCCGCCACATAATAGGAGTAGACGTCGGCGGCCGCAATGCCCCCGCAATAAGTGGATTGTGCACACGTCTGCAGTGCCATCCGAACCGTCCGTCCCCCCACAAGAACTTATTCTGAATGGTGTTGACTTTTGCAAACCACGCCCGAGGGATGTGGTATGGGAAATTCTGTAAGCGATATAGCATCCTGGGGAGTGAGACCATTTTGAAAATGGCAGACCATCCATATAGCGATAGAGGCAGGGAGGACCAGATGGAGGTCTCCTCACGGAGATTAACAAGGAGCGAATTCATGTTACGAGCCCAGGAAAGCCGTGGACAGGGGGAGATGAATACTCCCAGATATTGAAAGCCTTCAATGGCATGCGTAAGTTGGGAAGCCCATGTAGTCCTGCCCTGGTGGCCACAAACTGGGAACAGCACCGATTTCGTGGGGTTTGTAAGTAGCCCAGTATTCTGGCCGAAGACCCGAAGGATTTGTAGAATGTGGGGGCCCGAGTTCCAGGGGTCGGTCATAAAAAACAACACGTCGTCCGCGTAAAGCGCAACACGATCCGACTGCGACCCCGGCCAATCAAATCCCCTGAGCACCGGGTCCCCGCGGACCCATGCCATCAGAGGTTCGACCGCAAGGGCGAAAAGAAGAGGGGACAAGGGACAGCCCTGTCGTGTCCCTCTACCGATGGAGAAGTAGGGAGAGCGGTGGCCTGCAATACGAACAGAGGCCTTGGGTTCAGTGTAAAGTAGGCGCACGTATGCTAAAAAGCGTGGCCCGAAGTTGACTGCCCCTAGGAGTTGGAATAAGTACTCCCAACTGAGGGAGTCAAAGGCCTTATCGATATCTGCCAAGAGTAAGGCTGCTGGGCGGCCCAGACCCGGGGCCATGGCCATGGCATCGTGAACGCGTCTGATGTTATGCCGAGTAGCCCGATGTGGCATAAAGCCCGACTGGTCTAAGTGGACCAGGTCCTGAATACAGGCACGCAAGCGGTCCGCAAGAACCTTCCCCAGCACCTTAGATTCGAAATTAATGAGGGAAATAGGTCTATAGGAAGACGGGTCTTCCGGCGGACGACCAGGCTTTAAAAAGAGGACAATTTCAGCTTGCCGCCAGTCACGAGGTAATATGTGCTCTTCAAGAGCCTCGTGGATCGCGTCTAAGAGGTGTGGGCCTAAGACGGCGGCGTAGGAGCGAAGAAACTCCATGGGGAACCCATTAGGTCCTGGGGCTCGGCCCGGTCGCATCATGTGCAGTGCAGTGACCAATTCCTCAACCGTGATAGGGGCATCCAGCTGATCCCTCATCTGGTCAGAGAGCCGCCGAGGCAGAATGTCCCGCAGAAACTCGGCGATCACGTCACTCGAAAACTGGTCCTTCTGGGTGTATAGCTCAGAGAAATGTCGTACAAATTCTTCCACCACTTCACCCGGAGAGGTATACAGGACGCCATCCCTACCCCGGATGACTGGAACTGTGGTCGGGCCTGTCTCGCCTGACAAAGTCTATGTAGCATTTTACTAGATTTGTCCCCGCACTGATATATACGGTATTGGGATGCCTGCCAGATTTCCTTTGCCTCGTCCGTGAGATGTTGAGTGAGCTGCTGTTGCGCTAGCAACAGGTTCCTACGTAGACTCGGAGTGGGCGCAGTCATGTATTGCGCCTCCAAAGCGAGGCATTGGGTCTCTAGGTCTTTTCTTTGGGCGGAGCACTTGCGTTTGTCATGGGTCCTATAGCTGATGTCCACCCCCCTGATAGTGGGTTTCAGGGCATCCCATAGGGTCCCCCTGGAGGGAACGTAGTCTGCATTTAGTGTAAAGTACTCTTGGATCGCTGTATGGAGACATTCCTGATAGTCTGGGGTTCGTAAATACCATGGGGACAGCCGCCATCTGAGTGGGGGCCTATGAACCTGCAACTGGAGTGTCACTGAGACCGGGGAATAATCTGACAATCCTCTCGGATGATGTGTGGCCTGGGCGAACCGGTGAACGTAGCTCCGAGGTGTGAACAGATAGTCTAGGCGAGACACTGAGCCATGCACCGCTGAAAGATATGTGTAGCCTAACTCGGCCGGATGGAATTCCCGCCAAATATCAGGCCACCCTAAAGTCCCCACGAGCGATGACAATTTGGAGGGACCCGTGGGTGCAGCAGTCCCCATACTACTTCTCCTATCAAGTGGCGCCATGGTATCGTTCCAGTCACCGCCCAGGAGAGACAGGCCCTCCGGCAGCTTACCCCATAGTCCAGTCAGACTCTCCATGAAAGTAGCCCCAAGAGGTGGGGGAGCACATACACTGCCTAGCGTGAGCGATTCACCGTAGAGTGTCCCCGTCAGGAAGACATACCTGCCCCCCGGGTCCACCCAGTGCTTCGTGTGGAGGAAGGGGACACGTCCATGTATGAGTATAGCAGTCCCACGAGAGCCCCTGGTGAATCCTGCATGATACACCTGGCGGAATCCAAATTGCGCCAGGCAAGGGGCCTTATTGCCCAGGAGATGTGTTTCCTGCAGTAGCAGGATGTCGGGCCCGGATCGCTTGGCTTGTCGTAATATGGCCCCCCGCTTAACTTTATTGAGGAGTCCCCGTACATTCCAAGTTACCACTGTTAGTTCGCCCAAATGGGAGACCGTTGCCTGAGATGCCATCTACCTAATCTGGGTCTAGCAACGCTAATCTGCCTAATGGGAATGGGAGACGTGTCTGCGCATGTGAACAACAACTAACATAACTTCCCCCCCCCGAAACCCACCCCCACCCGATACTGCCAAGAACACGGAGCATCTGTCGCGGTGAGGAGTGCCCCAGGACCCCAACCCTGGATCCTAGGGACCCCCCGCCAATGGATCCCACCCTCCCTATTAAACATTAACCCAAACTTTGGGGAGTTAGTGGCTGTGCGGGCCCAACGCCATGCGTAAGTACCAAACCTGTTCAGAGCACATTGACCAAGGTAAGTCCAACCCACATCAGTCAGTTATGCATTACAAAAGATAGCCCCAGCCGAGAGACAGTCAAGGGGGTTTAACAGGACTGGAAAATCGGCGTTCAGAGCCAGAACGATGCCTCCGCTTTGACTTCCTTCTACGTGATCGATTCCGCTGTGAGCCCACAGAGGAGTCTGATTCCAACGGCAGCAGAGAATGTGGTTTCAGGTGGGTCCGTTCATCAGTCCATGCGAATACTGCCTCAGGAGAATCGAAGAAGAGTGTCCTAGAGTTGTACACCACTCGGAGCCTGGCGGGATACAGGAGCATGTAGGAGATGTCAAGTTCACGCAACCTCCGCTTTGCAGCAAAAAAGGACTGGCATTGCTGTTGCACCATGCGGGTATAGTCCGGAAAAATCAGAATGGGCCGGGAGTCAAAGATGAGTTTGTCTTTGTTTAGACGGGCATATTGCAGCACCGCATTTTGATCAGCATAATTTAGAAGCTTGGCGATCACCGGCCATGGACTTTCTCCGGGAGGTGGCTTTCGTGTGAGCGCCCGGTGCGCCCTCTCCACCACAAAGCATGAAAAGATCTTGTCCGCCGGGAGACGATCCAGGAGCCACGTTGTGAGAAAATGGGTCATAGAGCCTCCCTCGCAGCCCTCTGGAAAACCCACGAAGCGAAGGTTGTTACGCCTGGCGCGGCCCTCCGCGTCTTCTGCGCGGGCAGCGAGCTCCCGGGAGACCACCGTCAGTTTGTTGACCTGTTGCCGGAGGGTCTGCACCGTATCTTCCACTGAGGACACCCGCGTCTCAGCTTCTGTAATGCGGTCCACCGCCTTACGTAGGTCCTGTCGCAGTAAGGAGACCTCGGTGCCCTCGGTGCCCACCGCGCCAATCTTGGCCTCCAGCATATTTTTCGCATCCGTAATGGCCGCCAGCAGGGCCGCGTTATCCGGGACAGGCCCAGGAGGGTGCCCCCGCCCACAGACTGCGCAAACTGGTCCAAGGTACTCTGTTTTGGTCCCGTGGCACCGGGCTTGTCCTTCCCCATTGTCGGAGTCTTCAGTGGATCGTGCTGCGAAGAACAGAGGCACCCACACCAGCGGAGTAGACAGGGGGCACCGATCCACCACGTGCAGGATCCTCCAGGGGGGGCGCCCGCGGCCAGACCTCACGGAATCCGCCCACCACGGGCCGCAAACCGCACCGGATCTAATCTGGCCGCTTCCGCAGCCAGTGGCAGACAGCTAAGCAGGCCCCCTAGGGGAACCGATCTCGCCGGACCACCAGCATGCGAGGCACCCCAGGCACCGACGGTTGAGGGTAGCGTCCCCACCAGCAGCACAGCAGTCCGGGCAATGCGGGCCCAAGCCCGATCCTCACAGTGTATGGGGGGGGAACCCGCGCCCAGCCTCCACATGGGCAGACTTCGCCGCTGTAGGGCAGAAGTATAGCTGGTGGCACTCAGCCCGGCCCCACGACCTTAGGGGCTCCAAAATGGCGGCGAAATCACTGTATGTGGGCCCAGATCATCAGCCCAGTGCCTCCGCCTGACCAGAAGGACTCGTGGGCTCCTCCTCACATTCAAGGGTGCAGGGCACCCCACGCACAGCTGGAAAGGGCCAATAGTCAGGCCCCGGAGCCAGGGACCGGGCAGCACCCACCCCTCCAAGGGAGAAGGCAAGGCACCGGCAGGACCCGCCGAGGCAGCCCGGGGAGCCCACACCCCCCGCTCCAGGCCCCACTGCAGCACCCGGCCCCCAGCGCCGGTCAGCACCCGGGCCAAGACAGCCCACAGCCATGGCGGTGAGCCGACCAGGCCCGCGAGGCTGTCCCGCGCCCAGGCCCCACCCAGCGACCAGGACCGCCGCCCGTGAGGGTCCTGGGGGCACACGACCCCCAGCCTCTGCGACGGAACCCCCGAGGCCCTCCTCCCACCTCGGGTATAGCAGGCGACTTGCCAAGACTCCCTGCTGCGGCACCACAGCAACCGGCAGCCAGCACAGGGACGCCGAGATTAGGCCGCGGCGTACTCCCCTCGGCCGCTTTTTCGCCCATAGATCATCAGGTGGGCATCTCCGCTGGCTCTGTGGGCACTCCGAGGGGCACCTCCGTCCCGGACGCCTGGACTCCTGGCACTGGAAACAGGATGGGCAGGATTTACGGCTGATTATGCTGGCGGGCGCGCGGAGTTTGGTTAAGCTGCGTCCGCCATGCTCGCTGGCCAAGCCACGCCCCCCATGTTTGTTTATCTTTGCTTACAGTGAAACAATGTATCCAGTCAGTCTGGTCTTGTAGCAACCAGTGTACTTATTTATTTATTTGTCTGGGAGTTTTATAAAGTGCCACATGTTACCTTTAGAATATTTCACAATGCTTAAATGAAAGGAAGGCAACTCTGATTTTCTTTGGGCTTTTCTGGTTGCTCCAGATGTGCCCTGACTCCCCACCAAGTGGTGAGTCCCTCAGACCTTGCTGGTCTGCACCGAAGCATCTTTCTCCTTTCTGCGTGGGTTGCTGTTGCCAAGGCTTAGTGTGTTTAATCCGGACACCAATGCTGCAGCACTCGACATCCTTTGTGGGACAGCTCGAATCCAGCTCCTGGTTGTCGTCGACGCCTCCTGGTCCTCGTGGCTGAAGAGTCAAGCTTCACCTCTTTCACCTGAAGCACCCGACGTCGGTGGGCATTCGCCTATCGTGCCCCTGATCACTGGCAAGTGACCCAGACTCTGTCCCCTCTGCTTTCAGGTTCTTCTCACCTCCGATCCAGGCTTGGATCTCTTCGGACACTTCGCATCTTCCCGGCAGCGGCACTTCGTGGCGGGCTGCCATTGAAATCGACGACGCGACCCGACACCATTCGACACCTATGCACCCGGCTTCCCTGGGTGAGGTAACTCAAGTACTCCGGTGCTCCCATGGGTGTTGACCCTAGAACTGTCTACGTCCAAGAGGGTTTGGTCCTAGTCCATTTCCGAGTGTCCTTAAACTCTAAAACTCTCACCGCGACTTTCCCATAGACTTTAACGGAGCTCGCGGCTGTGTTCACGCACTGCACACAGCCCCCGTGGGTCCCCTGTGTCACTACCTTGGGTGGTTCCTTGGGGTCCCAGCAATTCTACAGGCTCTAGGCCTTGTGTCTACTTAAGTCGGGGTTCTTATACCACTTTCTTAATATATGGTTTGGTACGCCCCTAGGGCTAATCGTATATTGTGCTAATTTACTGTGCTATTTGACTTGTAACTTGTGTACTTTGACCTCTAGCCTCATAAAGAGACTATTGGGTAGTGTTTAGTAATAAATACATATATTTTATATATATACCTGGTGTGGTTCTCCTTTCATTTGGTCATTCATGAGATTATAACTGGTAAAACAACAGCTTAACACTCCTTCAAGACTTAGCCTGAAGGCTGCTCTCCATAGCTACCACTAGGATAGCTTTCAATAAAGGTTGTCTTTAAACCTATCATCAATAAAGGTCGTGTGGACTGGTGCAAGGTGCCCACTATAACTAGTGGACAGCATATACCAGGCCAACTTCTCACATTGGTGTGCAGCGGTTGGATTCAAGCTTGCCTTGTTTTACCAGATAATCTCAAGTGTGTGAGTAACTGAAAACCACTAAAGGAACCTGAGGTACATATAAATTCAAGCTTAGAAATACAGTAAGTTCTACTGAACTTAGAGTTGTGTGTCAAGGGCTTAGCACACCCTTTCTACAACTCAAGAGAGTTTAGTAGGCCACACTAGAGTAGGTAGTGCATACACCACACCTCACTAGTGATGTCTTCAAGGCCAGGAACCAGTGGGTCCCTGCCAGAAGCCAGTGGGCTTCTACCATCCAAGTATGACAACCTCCCATTCTTGGAATTGAGAGCATTGTGCAGTACTAGGAAGCTGAAGACAGGCAAAAGTGCCAACACCCAACGCCTCATAGAGGTGCTTCTGTTGGATGATCTCAGAAGACCCCCAGGGTCTGAAGGGGTAGGCAGAGAGGGTGGGGCAGAAGATGAGGAAGGGACCAGGGGTGAAGAAACCCAGGACCTGACCTCTGAAACTGGCCAGGAAGATGACAATGATCTTGACCTGGAAAATCCAGCTCCTCCTGCAGATGAGGAGGAGGAGGAGGACCAGAATGGCCTCCCCTTTGTCCCACCAGGAAGAGTTGTGAGTGTGCCTAGAAGGTCAAGATCTCCTTCTCAGGAGTCTAACCATTCTGACACCTCAGTAGGGACCTCTGTTTCCTCTCATAGGAGGGAATCCTCTCATGAAAGGAAAGAGAGACTGCTCAAGTATGGAGAAGCTCAGCTTAGGATCAGAAGAGAGCAGTTGGCTATAGACAGGGAGTCCCTAGAGCTTCATAGACAAAGAAGAAAGTTGGGACTAGAGTCCCATGGTGGCAGCAACTTCCCTAGGGATAGGGAAAGGTCTCATGACCATAGAAACCTAAGCAAGATTGTCCCTCCCTACCAGAGTGGGGATGACATCCACAAATGGATAACTGCACTGGAAAGGACCTGTAAAGTTCAGAGGGTCCCCCAGGAGCAGTGGGCAGCAATCTTGTGGCTCTCCTTTGCAGACAAAGGTAGAGACAAGCTCCTCACTGTTAGAGAAGAGGATGCTGACAATTACAAAGTCTTAAAGAGTGCTCTGATTGATGGGTTTGGCCTAACCACTGAACAGTATAGGTTGAAGTTCAGAGATATCCAAAAGACTCAGACTCAAGACTGGGTTGACTTTGTAGATTGTGCTACTAAGGCTCTGGAAGGTTGGATACATGGCAGCAAAGTGCATGACTTTATAGGATTATACAATTTGATTATGAGGGAGCAGATCCTTAATAACTGTCAAAACCAGCTTTTACACCAGTACCTGGTGGACTCTGATCTGACCTCTCCCAAGAATTGGGAAAGAAGGCAGACAAATGGGTCAGAACCAGGGTAAGGCCTAAGAATCAGGGTGGTGACCAGAAGAAAGATTCTACCAAGTCCCAAGAGAAAGGTGGGGATAAATCTAAGGATAAATCCACTACAGGGCCCCAAAAGTCCTCTTCTGGGGTGGGCCCCAAACTCCTTCCTCTCCTGAAAAGAAACCATATTGCCATGTTTGTAAAAAGCCTGGCCACTGGAAAACTGATCCCAGTTGCCCCAGGATTGGCAATACAGAAATGTTCCTTCAACAAATACTACCACCCCTCCTGGTACTACCAGTAGTAATCCTCCAGTTGGGAGTAGTGCACCCAAAAAGTTAGGTGCTTTTGCAAGGGGAACAGAGGTGGGCCCTAGTTTAGACAGGACCCCCTCAACAGACTCCTCTGACTCTGATGGTGGTATAGGATTTGCCACCTTTACCATGGGTCCCAATGCCTTGGGCAGGTACAGACTGGAGCCAATGATTAATGGTCAGAAAGCTGTGGCATTCAGGGACACAGGGGCTAGTGTCACCATGGTCGCAGGGAAACTAGTCCCCCCTCACCAGCTTTTACCTGAGTTTAAATACCAGGTGACCAACATTGATGGTGTCAGAACAGATCACCCCATGGCCATAGTCAATCTCAGCTGTGAAGGGGTCACAGGCCCAAAAAGAGTGGCAGTGTCCCCAACCTTGACTGTAGATTGCCTGATGGGCAATGATCTAGAAATTTCAGCCTGGGCTGAAGTTGAACACCAAGCCCATCTGAGAATGCTGGGCATCCCTGAGAAAGTTAGGGGGGCTGTGATGGCCACAGCCCCACCCCAGGAAACTTTTGGAGTGATGGAGCCTGAAAGAATGGCCCACTCTCCTCCACAAGAGAGCACAAGGGTGGAGGAAAAGTCTTCTTCCTCCCAGACTATAGGTAAGGGTCAGCCTCCTCAGGGAACTGACCCTACCCCTAGTGAAGGAACTGCCCCAGAGGTAGTCAGGCCTGGCTTGGCAACCCCTTTGATGGCAGGGGACCCTTCCAAGGTGGTACCCAGTCTGGAGCAGGTAACCTGCCCCTCTCTACCCTGCCTCAGTCGGCCCAGGGCTGCAGAGGTCAGGGAGGTCAGTGGACCCCACAGGGCCACCTGTCCAGAGGAACCCCCCCATCAGCAGATTAGGGGCACCCAGTCTAGTAGCCCTAGCCAGGTGAAAATTCCTCAACACACTGAGGGATCCCCCATACCTTTGTGTAGGGACATCCCCCAGAAGGACTCTGTTAGGCAAGGGCAAACCTGGGACCAAAAGGTTCCAAACCTGCCATGTCCCTCCAGTGTTCCATCCACAGGGACCCAACCCCCAGCTGTAGGCAGCCAAAGGTTGACCCTTAGAGCAAAGTGCAACTCAGCCATGGAAAGACAGGCATACATGGTGACCAGAGATCTGAGGAAGCTGAGACCAACTTTCCTAAGGTCTCGCTTCCCTACTCAGACACCTCATCAGCCTTTTACTTTACCAAAGCATACCACAGGTAGTAATTCCCCATGGTGGAGACCCTCTCATACCCTTAGGGTGAGGGATAGCTTAGTGGACCATAAGACAGGGGGTAACCATGCTAGTGCAGGTACTTCCTTATATGGCCACTTAGTCAATAAAGGCTCAACTGGCCAAGGTTAGCCTTATCTCCTTTCGTTTGGGGGGGGTTATGTAGGAAGGTGGAATCTGACTACATGGTTGCCCCACTTTTGTTCTGGTGTTTTGATGGTTTTTGACTTAGTTTGGCTGGGAGCCTGCTATTCAGTTCCCCAGCCTATCTGCTTTCTCTTATAAATTGATTCCATGTACTTTAGGTACACCACAGATTGGATTCTGGAGTGCCCTTATAAGTCCCTAGTATATGGTATACTATGTACCCAGGGCATAGGTACCCCAGAGGTCTACCAGGGGCTGAAGCATGTATTGTGCCACCCCTGGAAAGCCATCCAAAATGACACCACAGGACTGCTACTGCAGCCTGAGTGAGGTGGTGCATGCACCCCTTACAGAGATATAGGTTCACTATGAATGAATGAATGAATTCGCACTTATATAGCGCATGGCTACCCGAGGGCATCCCAGCGCTTAATGTGGCGCCTCAGTCAGCAAGCAAAACTCAGGAGAAAAGGAAAGTTTTCAGCTGTTTCCTGAAACTAAAATAGTTAGGTTCCAGGCGGATATGCTCAGGAATCCGGTTCCATAGCTTGGCTGCATTGTATGAGAACCGCCGACCTCCTGTTCAAACTCGCTTAATCATAGGCACTATGAGTAAGCGTTTATGATTGGATCTCAGCATCCTGTTAGGGTGATAGAGTTGAACCATAGACTGGATCAATGGGGAGCCTTTGCAGAAATGGCTTTGTGAACAATGCACATCGCCTTAAAGCTAATTCTGGCCTGAATGGGGAGCCAATGCAAACTGATAAGGGCTGGTTTGGCTGAACTGCGTTTAGGGATGTTCATTAATAGGCGAGCTATATCTCACCTATCACTGCACATAGAAACCTATCAGTCACCCCTATGTCAGGCCTTATCAATCCTGAAGGCAGGGTGCTTGGTTATATGTGAGAGGGTGCCCATGCATGAGCAGAGCCACTCTGCAGCCCTCGGAATCTCCTCTCCGGGGTTGTCTGTGGTGCAGCCTGACCATATACTCTTAAGTGCATTATATCCTTGCGGTAAATGCTAACTTTGGGATGGCTGCACGGAAACATGTCGTGTTTGGTGTCAAACACCTTGGAATCATACCCCCACACCAGTAACTGGTGTGGGAGTATGATCCCACCCTTCTAGAGGGAAAGACATGACAGCACCAGTATACCCGGTACCAGCTAAACAGAGCCCTGGCATCACAAAATGAATGCTGCAGCCACAGACACGAGTCTGGCCTCCTGCTGCTGACCGAAACTCCGGCAGGGGAGGCCTGGACAATAGGTTTCCTGTCACAGGGAGGTGTTACCACCTCCCAGACAGGCCTTAGTGGATTGGGGCTGGGTGGGTGCACTCCAAGACTGCACTGGGGGCACATTTGGTATCCGCGTGCATACCCCAGTTCAAACCGGTTGCAGGGGCTGCCAGCCCCTGCTCTGGCGCGAAACTGGACAAAGGAAATGGGTGTAGCCACCCCTCTTTCCAAACCCTCCCATAGGTGGGTCCACAGAGTTAGTCCAACCCCTTTCTTAGGTATAAGTAAGGAACCCCTGGCAACAGGACTTTAGATATCCCTGGACGAAACTCTGCAACTGAATCCTGGAACTTCGATGCTCTACTCAAGACTAGAGGACTGAAGAAATCTCCCTTGGGGTCAAGGAGTGACTCCCCTGCTTGGCAGGCACCAATGAAGCATTTGCCGGTCTGCATCCCCGAAGCTCCTGTCGGACTCCGAAGTAACTGCTGCCCAGGAAGAGGATTTCCAGACTTCTCAGAGGCCGACCCGAGTCCCCAGCAAAGCTGAGACCCGCAGCCCTCACGAGTGACGTGGAACCGGAACCCCTGGACACTGTGCACATTTGCTAGTGCATCAACTTCTCGACGACTCTTGAAGTCCTGCTTTGGGTTACTTGTAGCCCAGGCCCCGAGCACCATTTGCACCGAAGACTGTGAGTCTACACTCCACGAGTGTTCCGTAGGCCTGCTTCTTGCATTTCCGCTTGAGGCTCCTTCGTGATCCCTAGTCCATCAACTGGTGGGTCCCTGTGAAGGCAACTCTGATTTTCTTTTGGCTTTTCTGGTTGCTCCAGATGTGCCCTGACTCCCCACCAAGTGGTGAGTCCCTCAGACCTTGCTGGTCTGCACCGAAGCATCTTTCTCCTTTCTGCATGGGTTGCTGTTGCCAAGGGTTAGTGTGTTCAAACCGGACACCAATGCTGCAGCACTCAACATCCTTTGTGGGACAGCTCGAATCCAGCTCCTGGTTGTCGTCGACGCCTCCTGGTCCTCGTGGCTGAAGAGTCAAGCTTTACCTCTTTCACCTAAAGCACCCGACATCGGTGGGCATTCGACTATCGTGCCCCTGGTCACTGGCAAGTGACCCAGACTCTGTCCCATCTGCTTTCAGGTTCTTCTCATCTCTGATCCAGGCATGGATCTCTTCAGACACTTCGCATCTTTCCGGCAGCGGCACTTCGTGGCGGGCTGCCATTGAAATCGACGACGCGACCCGACACCATTCGACACCTATGCACCCGGCTTCCCTGGGTGAGGCAACTCGAGTACTCCAGTGCTCCCGTGGGTGTTGACCCTAGAACTGTCTAAGTCCAAGAGGGTTTGGTCCTAGTCCATTTCCGAGTGTCCTTAAACTCTAAAACTCTCACCGCGACTTTCCCATAGACTTTAACGGAGCTCGCGGCTGTGTTCACGCACTGCACACAGCCTCCGTGGGTCCCCTGTGTCACTACCTTAGGTGGTTCCTTGGGGTCCCAGCGATTCTACAGGCTCTAGGCCTTGTGTCTACTTAAGTCGTGGTTCTTATACCACTTTCTTAATATATGGTTTGGTACGCCCTTAGGGCTAATCGTATATTGTGCTAATTTACTGTGCTATTTGACTTGTAACTTGTGTACTTTGACCTCTAGCCTCATAAAGAGACTATTGGGTAGTGTTTAGTAATAAATACATATATTTTATATATATACCTGGTGTGGTTCTCCTTTCATTTGGTCATTCATGAGATTATAACTGGTAAAACAACAGCTTAACACTCCTTCAAGACTTAGCCTGAAGGCTGCTCTCCATAGCTACCACTAGGATAGCTTTCAATAAAGGTTGTCTTTAAACCTATCATCAATAAAGGTCGTGTGGACTGGTGCAAGGTGCCCACTATAACTAGTGGACAGCATATACCAGGCCAACTTCTCACATTTTTTTATTTTTTTATTTATTTATAGAGCGCAACATTCATCCGTAGGGATATCACGGCGCTAAGGAGAGCACATCCTAAGTGAGGGGTTAAAGGAGAGGGTCCCTAGGTAGCAGGTCAGGCCTTAGGGAACAGATGCGTTTTTAGTTTTTTCCTAAATACCAGGTAATTGTCAGTGAGCCAAAGTTCTAGTGGAAGTTCATTCCAGAGTGTTGCTGCAAGATGAGAAAAGGAGCGACCCCCTACTCTGGACTTCATGATACGTTTAGTTTTTGCCCGTGCCTGGTGACGCGACCTCAGGGTCCGTGTGGGTGCATAGAATTCAACTCTATCTTGAAGAATTCTGGGTCCCAGATGATGTAGGACCTTGAGAGCATGACTCAGCAATTTGAATTTGGCCCTTTGTCTCAATGGGAGCCAATGAAGTGTCCTCATGCATTCTGATGCTGAGCTGTACTTGCTCTTGTTGCATACCAATTTGGCAGCCGCATTCTGGACCAGCTGCAGTCGAGTGAAGAGATAGACCGCCATGCCCACAAAAAGAGCATTCCCATAATCCAGCCTGCTTATGAGCAAGGCTTGGACAATGGTTCTCCTACACTCTATAGGGATCCATTGAAAAAGCCTTTTTAGCAATTTTAGTGTCGCAAAGCTTTTCCCACAGAGTGCACGTAAATGGTCCTGCATGGTGAGTGCACTGTCAACAAGAATACCCAGGTTTTTTGCAACTTGTTTGGGGGCGGGGGCATTGCCCAGTGATGAAGGCCACCAGGTTGCATTCCAGACTAAATGTGCTCCTCCGAAAAGTAGAATCTCCGACTTGTCTGCATTTAGTTTCAGACAGTGGTCGGACATCCAGGCTGCCATTTCCGAAAGACAGCTAGTGAGTCTAATCCTCGTGTCTTCGTGTCCATCAAGAGCAATCATCAGTTGTGTATCGTCTGCGTAAGAGCACATACTGATGCCCCATTTTTCGCTGATTTTAGCTAGTGAGAACACGTAAACATTAAAGAGGGTAGGCCTCAAGGAAGCTCCTTGTGGTACTCCATACTTGATTGGTTTTGGGGTTGAGGAAAAGGCGCCCAACTGTATAGTCTGTGTTCGGTTGCTTAAAAAGGAGCAGAGCCACTGAAGGGCTTTAGAATGAATACCTTTATCATACAGGGTTTCCAGCAGGAGGTTGTGTGAGACGGTATCGAAAGCCGCCATCAAGTCCAGTAGGATCAGGGCGGCGGCTCTGCCCTGGTCGACCACAGACATGATGTTGTCTAGCACTGCCAGGAGGGTGGTTTCAGTGCTATTATTAGCTCTGAAGCCAGTTTGGGTGATGTCCAAGAGCTCATTAGTCTCGAGGTAGTTGGTTAATTGCTTATTTACCAACTTCTCCATCACTTTGGATAGGTATGGAAGCTGGGATATTGGTCGGTAATTTGCCGGGTTTTGAACGTCGGTGCCCACTTTTTTTAGTAGGGGAAATACCGTGGCTTTTTTCCAGATCTCTGGAAATACTGCAGTATGTAGGGATTGGTTAAGTATTTGTGTAACGTAAGGGCATATGGTTGGTGCAATCAGAGAAAAGATAAAATCAGGGCAAGGGTCTAATGGGGACCCTGATTTAACTTCAGCCATTGCTTTTGCCACCTCCTCCTCTGTAAAGGGGTCGAAGTTGCTGAGATGGACTTGGGCATCAGGATGTGGGTCTAAAGTTTCCCAATCTATGTCATCTGTTAGATGCTGATCTCTAAATGAGGACAAAATCACCGAGATTTTATCGGCAAAGAATCTGCTGATAGCCTCACATCCCTCAAGGGAGGGTGCCAGGACTTGGGACAAGCTGGCTGGATTACAGAGCTCTTTAACTATTTTGTAGAGTTCTTTCGGTGAACTGCTATTGTCATTCACACGCTTTGCGAAGTAAGTTTTTTGGGCGTTTTTGATGGCATTGTTGTAGAATCTCATTTCCGTCTTATATGACTGTCTATCCATATCTAGTTTGGATAATCTCCACTTGTGCTCTAGTGTTTTGTACTTTCTCTTCAAAATCTTGAGGTCTATTGAATACCATTTTTCAGATTTTGTTCTACCTTGGGATTTGTTCCCTAGTCTAGGGGCACAGAGGTCGAGGGTATTGGAAATTTCTGCTAGGAGGTTTTCTACGCTTATATGTACAGGCGATGGCATCAGGGCATCTTGGTCATTCAAGGAGAAGTGGCGCTCAAATGTGTCGGGGTTACTAGCCTCCAGGCTCTTTTGCCTCTGCTGATGACATTTGGGAATGGATTAATTTCACCGGTAGGCTAAGGGTGAAAGAGATCAAGAAGTGATCTGTCCACGATAGAGGTCTTACTTCTACTATATTGGTGGATTCTATATTGGAAAACACGAGGTCCAGGGTGTGTCCGGCAATATGTGTGGGTTCCCTAATCCACTGTTTTAATTGCAAGATATGCATGTCACTGTCTAGATGTTTAGCCGCGGAGTCGTTGGCATCTTCAAAGTGAACATTAAAATCTCCTATTAATATGTAGCTCTTATGTTTCAAGCATGAGAGGAACAGCTGAGTAAGGAGCTGCGAGCTGAAATCTGGTTTATAACCGGGATGGTTATAGATAATTGCAACCCCAAGTATATTACGGGTACCATTTAAAATGTGGAATGCTAGGATTTCGTGCTTCCCCAGCTGAACCACTGTTTCGGGGAGGCAGGCAAAGCAGTCCTTGAAAAGTATGGCTATACCACCTCCTTTCCGGCCCATTCGATCCTGTTTCAGAAGTTTGTAGCCAGTTGGCGGGGCAATGGCGATGTCTGGAGAGTTTTTATGGTCTAGCCAGGTCTCCGAAATAAAAGCTAGGTCGGGCTTTATTTCTGCTAGTACATCCCATATTTCAAGGGAGTGCTTAGGTACTGATCTGGCATTAAAATAGATACATTTCAAATGGGGGCCGTTCTGGGCAGTTGTACTCTGTGACCAGTCAATGGATGAGTTGCTGCACCATTTACAGTATAGACATGAAAAGGGACCCATCGTATTCCCTGGAGAGGCTTTTTGTGCACTGTGTTTTGGTGCTAGGGAGACAGTCTGCTAAGTCTATGAGTTTCTTTCTCGAATAGCAGAGCCTGATGTCTTGCTCTAGGTTCGGAGATGCAGGGGTCCTGGCCCCTGGCCCCGGTCGGGCGCGGACGGGCACAGACGGGCTTGCCTTTGGCACGCCCGCTGCGGCCCCGTTTTTATGGCTGCCCGCATTGAGCATATCCACTAGACCGCTGACCTCGGATACTGCTGCTTCCGGTAACTTCCGGTTTCAGCCGATCCTGAGTCACGGTTCTGGCCCTCCCACTTTACCCGAGTGCTGCGTGCAGGTAGGCAGTTATGAATTCAGTGCGATCGGTGAACAGATTCAATTTCAAATTCAATTCAAAGGATTTAGCAGTTCAATTATGCAAAAGGTTTAAGAACAGGTATTTTAAAAAAAAATTTAAGAACAGATAAAATGATAAAACGCTGTAAGTGAGCAGACTCATTCAGGCAATCCTTCTACACAAGATCTACACCAGCTTTGCTCATAATCATGCGTACACATCTGGCCAATGTGGCTGTAGATACAGGTTTATCAGGTTTTACATAGGATAAAAGCAGTTGATCAACACCATGCACTCTGAACTCCGAGACCTTGCTCTCACACACTTGCATACAACTTACCACGCCCAATTTCTCACAATCATGAAAAAAGGGATAGAAGACTGAATCTGACATATTTTTTGTTCTTTTCCAAATGTCAAAGTGTACCTCCTCTGCTGAATACAATCTGATGTTAGACAACTCTAGGGCTTTGATGTCTGAGACTCTCCTAAAGGAAATCAAACATAACAAGGTTGCCAACTTCATGGATATTTGTTTAAGAGAGAGGTTAACATTGGCTGGGCAGGAAGTAAAAAGTTTGAAAATCAAATTCACAACCCAGAGGGACTCATAACACGCCCTAGGGAGTCTTCTCAACCTCACACCCTTCATCACTCTTTTTATTAGAGGATTACTTCCAATTGCCAAATTATTAACCAATGCATAAGCAGAGGAAATTGCAGATCTATAACAATTAATTGTCCTATAAGAAAGTCCAGAATTAAAAAGAACCACTAAATAATTTGCTTCCTGATGTACCCGGACTTCCACAGGATCCAGATCCCTTTCCATGCACCAACTACACCATTTTTTCCAAACACCCCTGTGCCTTTTCCTTGTTCCTGGGGCCCATGACTCATTCAAAAAACCCTTAGCTTCTCCTGGAAGGCCAGAATATCTACATGAACCCCCGCAGGTGCTCCAAAGGCAAGCCCATCTGCGCCCGTCCACGCTCGGACCGTGCTCAGCGCCAGCCCCCCTGCCAGATTTGCTCCACAACAGGTAATTCCTGTACGTTATTCACAAAAGCAGCTGGTCTCACTGAGGGGTAATAGTGCGCTTTGCCCGGGACCCACGCTGACAACCTTTAAGCCCACAAAAAACTCAATGTGACCCCATTGCCAGCTAACTCTAACTAATATTAGGATACAGGGTTTAAAACCCCCCTTATCCCCTATCACCAAGGCAACTTTGATTCCTAGGACCTTCAAAGCCACCCTCATAAATGCTAGATCTCTTATTACAAATGCCTTAGTTTTTGCTGATTTTTTGGAGACCAATACGCTGGACATGGCATTTGTTACTGGGACCTGGGCAGATGCTGCCTCTGCTCCTGATCTCATCATGGCCATCCCCAGTGTATCTACTATTACCAGGCTAGATGGGATAGGTAAAAAGGGTGGGGATTAGCCATTATTTATAGGGATTATCTTAAAGCGTACTTTGGACCGTTGGAGGCGATCTCAAACTGTGAAGCTTTAGCATTCAAAATATCTCTGACCAACCACTACCCTTTTAATGGGGCCCCAGAGCAGCCTTTTTGGAAAATAACAATTAGCTGTTGTATATAAAAATCAGCTTTTCGGACTTCACCATTCTAGGGGATTTCAGCATCCATTTGGAGAATCCTTTAGATAGAGATGTAGTCCTATTGTCTGATCTTTTGGAAAGCGCGGGCCTAGTACAACTAATAAATAAACCCATGCATGTTGCTGGCCACTCCCTAGATGGTATTTTTTCTGACAACCCCATCTTACAGTCACGTCTATCCTCCTGCTTGCCTGATCTGACCATTTTGCGGTCATGTTCTGCCTCTCTATGGGAATGGATGACCCCACTGTTCCCCCCCGACCACCTAAAACCTTAGGCAGGCCTTGGCACAAAATCACCCCTGAGGCTTTTAATACCCAATTAGTCGACTCTAAACCTGAGATTCCTTCAGATTTGGATGAGGCCACCATTGACTACCATAATTGGATTACCTCTAACCTTAACCGTCTGGCCCGAGTCAAGATCACTCCGAGCCCTGATATGACGACAATTTTAGAAGTCACAAACAAGCCTGTCGTAGGATGGAAAGAAAATGGCGGTCACAGTATGACCCCATTGACAAAACTTCCTACAAAAAAGCCCTCCAGGCCTACAAAGTTGTAGTTTCCAACGCTAAATCCAGCTACTTTACAGCCAGAATAAAGGCCTCTTTAAACATCTCAAAAGAGCTTTTTGTGACAGTGCACAAGGTGAGTAAGTTGCCTGAACCTAAAAACACCGCAAATAATCAAGAATTTTTTAATTCTATGGCGGATTTCTTTCTGAGTAAAGTTGAATCGGTTTATAATACATTTGTCTCCAACTATCCAACCGAGGGACATTCTGAAGAGGTGACAACCACCCCCTTAGTGGGAGGGGGGGGACTTCCTCTTATAACCCACCTCTAGAAAATAAGCCCTTCTTAGAAGACTCTAATCCTCTCTCTGAAGCTACTACTCAGATTATTTGCTCATCAGAAACCATCCCCCTTTTGAAAGACTTTAGCCCCCATGCTGAAACCACAATTCAGGCTCTTCTTTGTCAAACAAGATTAGGGTCGCCATTGGACCACTGCCGCCCCAAGTTCCTTCATTTAGCACCCGACATCACGGCCAACTACCTTAGTGACATCTTAAATAAAATGTTTACAGAAGGTTACTTCCCTAAGGCCTCCATTCTACCCCTGCTAAAAAAGCCCAATTTGGATGTCAAAGATCCAAATAATTATAGCCCAATCTCTCAGCTTCCCCTCCCTGCAAAAATCATGGAGAAAGCCATTAATTCCGAATTATCTCTGTTCATTTCGAACAATAATCTTCTTGATGCCACACAACATGGATTCAGAATTCAGCACAGCACCGAGCCAGCCTTCATCACTGTCTGTGAGGAAATCAGGCAAACTATTGATAAGGGAGGGAAGGCTGCGCTAATTTTACTTGATCTCTCCGCAGCATTCGATACGGTCAACCATAGCCTTCTTATTGACCGTCCCTGGGGATCAGGAGTAAGGCACTAAAACTTCTCACATCCTTCTTCTCAGATAGGCAGCAGTTTGTGGAGCTTAATGGATTCAGGTCTAAATCTTTTTCGCTTCCCTATGGGGTTCCATGTGGGGTTTGAGATCATCAAAGCCCTACGCTTTTAAATCTTTATGTAACCCCATGAGCCAACCTTAAAAAGGCGTTTGGCTTTACAGTGATATCTTATGCTGATGACACACAAATTGTGGTGTCGCTGGCTAGCAATCCAGAGAGCACAGCCTCCAGATTCCACGATTGCATGTGGGAAATCGGGAAATGGATGTCCAACAACTGTCTCAAATTGAACTCTGGAAAGACAGAGGTCCTGCTGTGTGGAAGGAATACCTCCTTTTGGTCACCCAAGTGGTGGCCTCAGGAGATGGGTGAGCTTCCCACCCCAGTTATGAAGGTAAAAAACCTAGGAGTGTATTTTTACAACAAACTCTCTTGAAAGATTGGGTCAAGTAGTACTACAGCTGGAATTCCAAATGCCCCTGTAAACCCTGATGTGCCAAAAAAGCTAGGCTATATGGGGGAAACAGGAATAACAGCTCAATTGAACCTATTTGAAATAAAAGCTCCAGATGCTCTGACTGTTCCCGTTACCATCGGACCTGTTGTACATCTTTTTTTTCTAGGTCACATGTAAATACTGCACATACTCATACTATACCTGCAGGAGTGAATACTGTACATGATAATCCATTAGATTTGACAAATGAGATCTTTAATCCAGATGCCAATGGTTCTGACCCGAAGTAATACTACTGCCACTCTGAGTACAGGTTCCATTCAAAACCAGACACAATTTGATCCAAGATGTAGAATGGTACAGATGTTACCACCTTTTTGTATCCCCAGAAAAAGTGAGCCTCCTGAAATATGTTACCATGCTTCTGAAAACACTGTGCCGATGAGAATGGCAGTTCCAGATTGTTTTAAATTAAATACGTAACCTGGAAGAAGTAAAGATTTACCTAATGGAGATTTACATGCAAATAATTCGAGAGAAATATCTAGAGTTACTCCTCAAAAATCAGATGTTTGGCTTAAAGGATTCAGTACCCCAATTAATAACCAAAGTTCAAGTGTTTCAGTCCTAGAAAAAGGAAAAATATTAGATGTGATCAAAATGAAAGTAGAGCTAGAAGAAATTATTGTGGGACCTCTTAGCCCATCATGATTAGAGACCTATAAGGAAAAGGAATTCTTGTATATCTGTAAAGATATTACAAGACGAGCTAGATTGACACATGAAAAGCTAGCTGAATTGGCTCAGAAATACGGAATTGATGTCCAAAAATCAAAAGTGTTGCAAAAGTTGTAGACTTTAGTGCCAAAGACCTTGCAAACATGAGGCCAGCTGGAATGAAATTACAGATTAGAGAATTAATAACATTGATCAAGAAATGGGGTGAAAGAGAGAAATGGGAAGGTAGATGGTCGAAAAAGAAGGAAACACGGAGATTTAGATTGCAGACACCTCCTGTTGTAATCGATGAGGGTGTTGGAGAGATACAGATGCTTCCAACGAGAGAAGTACCTGGTGGAGGATATGTGCATGTGCCTTAGACTAGAGCCGATATTTTGCCATTTAACAATGAATTTCGAAAATTGAGAGATAATCCAGTGGAATGGTACAGACAAATTGAAAGGTTTGTGAAAATTTCAAAGGTTTTGTGGATCGATTTGAATACCTTGTTTGGCATTGTGGTTCCTGGAGATTTGGGGGCAGAGTGTAAAATCTCTGTGGATTGGTCTGAAGCAGAACCAGAGAGGGATCCTAGAACTGGTGCTCCATCTCCTGTGGTATTGAAGAAATACCAACAAGTGATTACTTTCCTGATGACAAAGGTTTCCCCAAAAGTAACTGATTGATAGAAAATGGATACAACATCACAAGAGATCAAAGAATCTGTTCATACTTACTTAGAGAGAATGATACAGGTTTTCTGACAATACAGTAGAACTGAAAATGTGTCAGAAAAAGATTCAGGGCATTTTGTTTACAGATTTGTGATTGGTTTGAGACCTGAGATTTCAACAATGATTCAGGCACGTTTACTGTGTTGTCAAAGTAAGCTGATAGATTAAATTTCACGTTATGCAAAATTTTGTGAGGATGAATTAGATTTGAAACATAAGAAGTTGAAAGAAAAATTTATGGTGGCACAGATGAAAGCAGTACAGAAAGGACAGAATTCTTTTGACAATGCAGTTTCAGCACAGGGTGTATATAATTTGGCTCCTGTAATGCAGGGTGTTAATGGTTATAAACAGCAGCATTTCCAGCAACAAGGTAGAGGTGGTGGTGTACAAATAGATTCTAGAACAGGTGTTGATGTGTCATCTTGAAGAAAACAAATCCATGTCACATGTGCGGAAAATTAGGGCATTGGAAACGCGAGTGTAAGTTTAATGTGAATAATCCTGGGAATCAGGTACAGAACCGAGGGTATGCATAGTTTCATGGAAATAACATGGGTCAGACTCAGCAGATGCAAAGACAGAGAATTAAAAATCCTAATACATCCCAGGCAATACAGATACCTCAAGCCCTGATGCCTCAGCAGAATGTTCAGCTACAAAGGTACAATATGAATCAAAATCAGAATCAGCAGATGAATAGAAATTCTTTCCAAAATCAAGATGTATCACAACAGTATTTGATTCAAACAGATGATTTCGATCAGGGCCCATCAGCCTGACAGTGCCTGAGGAGGAGGAGGACTGCATGCTTGGCGCAGCCTTAGAGGTAGACCAGAGTGGTCCCTATGTGGACGGAAAGGTAAGTGGAAATCATGTCTCGCTCCTTGTAGACACTACAGCTACCTGCTCAACTGTAAGAACAGCAGAGGTTTCCCAACCTACCGCTCTCAGGACAAAGTATACAAGGTGTAGGAGTTACAAATGAAAAGCTGTCTACTCCACTTTCAGAACCAGTTCCTGTTAAAATAGGGTGTTCTGAAGATCAGCACCAATTTGTGGTGCGTGATTCAAGTCCAGTGAATCTACTTGGATGTGATTTACTGTGCAAATTAAACTATTCCATCTATTGCACTCCAAGAGATATTGAATTTCATACTAGTGACGAGAACCTTGCTTTTAAACTTGCTTGAAAAAAATCTGAGATGGGAATGTACCCTCTATTGCACGGGTACTCATAGTACGGCCCGCGGGCCGCCAGCGGCCCGGCAAGCCTTCCTTGGCGGCCCACGGACCTTGCAGACATGATACCTGTGTTTGCAGCGCGGACTCCGAGAGACTCTGCTCTATGGGGGCCGGGAGATTCCAGGATAGTCAGAGTGGAGATGCAGGGGCGCTAAGAAGAGGCGAAATACAACAAAGCCTCATTAACAAGTAAATGGTCTTTTAAAGACCTGTGAAGTACTCGGGTGCAGCTGTGTGTGTGCCCGGGAAGCTGTCTCAGCCCGGGGAGGGGGAGGGGGGGGTGAGGCTGAAGCCCTTTGAGCCCAATGGGCGTTGCGCGCCTAGTGTCCAGTGCTACTTATCATTCGTTCACCAGACGGATGTGATTGGATCTGAGCCAACCTGACCCCAGCCTTTTATTGTCACACCTGTCACACTACTCACACTTGCCACGCGATAGTGGTCTTTTCCAGGAGAAAACGAGCTGGCTTTTACATTACACAGGGAGAGGGGGGAGTGGGGAGTGGGGAGTGGGGGGGCTGTCTCTGGGCTGGTGACGGGGACGTGTAGACACTGCCCGAGGCACAGAGACAGATAGAGACAGAGATAGACACAGACAGGGACAGACTGACAGATAGAGGCAGAGACAGATAGAGGCAGAGACAGAAAGAGACATATAGAGCCAGACCCAGATAGAGGCAGAGACAGATAGAGACAGGGGCAGACAGAGCTAGATAGAGGCAGAGACAGGGACAGACTGACAGAGACAGATAGAGGTAGAGACAGACAGAGACAGACAGCGATAGAGTCAGAGAGAGAGATGGAGGCAGGGACAGATAGAGGCAGAGACAGACAGAGACAGACAGCGATAGAGACAGAGAGAGAGACAGAGAGAGAGGCAGAGAGAGAGACAGAGGCAGGGACAGATAGAGGCAGAGACAGATAGAGGCAGAGACAGACAGAGACAGGGACAGACAGAGACAGATAGAGGCAGAGACAGGGACAGGGGCAGACAGAGACAGATAGAGGCAGATACAGGGACAGGGGCAGACAGATAGAGGCAGAGACAGACAGAGACAGAAAGACGGAGAGGGAGACAGAGGGAGGGAGACAGAGACAGGGACAGACAGAGACAGGGACAGACAGAGACAGATAGAAGCAGAGACAAGGACAGGGACAGACAGACAGAGGCAGAGACAGACAGAGACAGAGAGGCAGAGAGACAGAGAGATGGAGAGGGAGACGGAGGGAGACAGAGGGAGACGGAGGGAGGGAGAGGGAGGGAGAGGGAGGGAGACAGAGGGAGGGTGACAGAGGGAGGGTGACAGAGGGAGACAGAGATAGAGGGAGACAGAGGGAGACAGACAGAGGGAGACAGAGGGAGGGAGACAGAGGGAGACAGAGAGAGGGAGGGAGACAGAGGGAGGGAGGGAGACAGAGGGAGGGTGACAGAGGGAGGGTGACAGAGGGAGGGTGACAGAGGGAGGGAGACAGAGATAGAGGGAGACAGAGGGAGACAGACAGAGGGAGACAGAGGGAGGGAGACAGAGGGCGACAGACAGAGGGAGACAGAGCGAGACAGACAGAGGGAGGGAGACAGACAGAGGGAGGAGGGCGACAGACAGAGGGAGACAGAGGGAGGGAGACAGATAGAGGGAGACAGAGGGAGACAGATAGAGGGAGACAGACGGAGGGAGACAGAGGGAGGGAGACAGAGGGAGACAGACAGAGGGAGGGAGACAGAGGGAGACAGACAGAGGGAGACAGACAGAGGGAGACAGACAGAGGGAGACAGAGGGAGAGAGAGAGGGAGACAGAGGGAGGGAGACAGAGAGAGACAGACAGAGGGAGGGAGACAGACAGAGGGAGGAGGGCGACAGACAGAGGGAGGGAGACAGATAGAGGGAGACAGAGGGAGGGAGACAGATAGAGGGAGACAGAGGGAGGGAGACAGAGGGAGGGAGAGAGAGGGAGAGAGAGAGAGAGGGAGACAGAGGGAGGGAGACAGTGTCTACACGTCCCCGTCACCAGCCCAGAGACAGCACCCCCACTCCCCACTCCCCCCTCTCCCTCTGTCTGTCTCCCTCCCTCTGTCTGTCTCCCTCTGTCTGTCGCCCTCTGTCTCCCTCCCTCTGTCTCCCTCTCTCTCTCTCTCCCTCCTTCCCACACAGAGGGAGACAGACAGAGGGAGACAGACAGAGAGAGACAGACAGAGGGAGACAGACAGAGGGAGAGAGAGGGAGACAGAGGGCAACAGACAGAGGGAGACAGAGGGAGACAGACAGAGGGCAACAGACAGAGGGAGGGAGACAGATAGAGGGAGACAGAGGGAGGGAGACAGATAGAGGGAGACAGAGGGAGACAGACAGAGGGAGACAGACAGAGGGAGACAGAGGGAGGGAGACAGAGGGAGGGAGACAGAGGGAGACAGACAGAGGGAGACAGAGGGAGAGAGAGAGGGAGACAGAGGGAGGGAGACAGAGGGCGACAGACAGAGGGAGACAGAGAGAGACAGACAGAGGGAGGGATACAGACAGAGGGAGGAGGGCGACAGACAGAGGGAGACAGAGGGAGGGAGACAGATAGAGGGAGACAGAGGGAGACAGATAGAGGGAGACAGACGGAGGGAGACAGAGGGAGGGAGACAGAGGGAGACAGACAGAGGGAGGGAGACAGAGGGAGACAGACAGAGGGAGACAGACAGAGGGAGACAGACAGAGGGAGACAGAGGGAGAGAGAGAGGGAGACAGAGGGAGGGAGACAGAGAGAGACAGACAGAGGGAGGGAGACAGACAGAAGGAGGAGGGCGACAGACAGAGGGAGGGAGACAGATAGAGGGAGAAAGATAGAGGGAGACAGAGGGAGGGAGACAGATAGAGGGAGACAGAGGGAGGGAGACAGAGGGAGGGAGAGAGAGGGAGAGAGAGAGAGAGGGAGACAGAGGGAGGGAGACAAAGGGCGACAGACAGAGGGAGACAGACAGAGGGAGGGAGACAGACAGAGGGAGACAGACAGAGGGAGGAGGGCGACAGACAGAGGGAGACAGAGGGAGGGAGACAGATAGAGGGAGACAGAGGGAGGGAGACAGATAGAGGGAGACAGAGGGAGGGAGACAGAGGGAGAGAGAGAGGGAGGGAGACAGAGAGAGAGAGAGGAAGGGAGACAGAGAGAGAGAGAGGGAGACAGACAGAGTGAGTGAGACAGAGGGAGACAGAGGGAGACAGAGAGAGAGAGAGAGGGAGAGAGATAGAGAGAGGGAGGGAGACAGAGAGAGAGAGAGAGGGAGAGATAGAGAGAGGGAGGGAGAGATAGAGAGAGGGAGGGAGAGATAGAGAGAGGGAGGGAGAGATAGAGAGAGGGAGGGAGACAGAGAAAGAGAGAGAGAGAGAGAGAGAAAGAGAGATAGAGAGAGAGAGATGTGTGTATGCCGGGTCTGGTGGCTCAGTGGACGAAGGCGTCCACTGCAGGGGCCTGTGTTCAACCTCATGGTCACAGGTTTTTTTTGCTCTAGCCCCGCCCCCTCCCCCACTGACCCCACCCTCACCGGTGCGGCCCTCGGTCACAAACCACACTGTAAATTTGGCCCCCGGGAGAAAGTTTGTGAGTACCCATGCTCTATTGACTTTAAATGACTTGCCCATTGAACTGAGAGGCACCGTTTTACCTAAAGTCTGGGACTTTACAGGTAAAGACATCAGACTTCTTAAAGGTGTTGAACCAGTCTAAATCACTGTCAAACCGAATGCAGAATATCCAAGAATCCCACAATACAATTTGACTCCAGATACTACTGCCAGAATTACTCCTGTGATCAACTCAATGATTAAGCAAGGAATCCTAAAGGAGATAATGGGAAGTCCATATAACTCTCCCATTATGGGCTTGCAGAAGCAAATGGCAAGTATCGCATTGTGCAGGATCTGTGGAAGGTGAATGCCATTTTAGTTCCATGTTGTCCTGTGGTACCAAATCCAGTTGTGATCTTATTTCAGATACCATGCGAGGCCGAATGGTTTTCAGTCATTGAATTGTGTCAGGTCTTTTTCTCAATTACATTGCATCAGGATAGTCAGTTTTTGTTTGCTTTCCATTACAGCAGTTGTGTTTTGGCATTGTGAAGAGTCCCACAGGGGTATATGGAAAGTCCTTCGATTTTTAATCAAATCCTCAAAAAGAATCTCAAGTCTCTGGTAATGCCAAATCACTCAGTACTGATACAGTATATTGACAACCTGCTGGTGGCGTCAAGCACGAAAGAAGCTTGCAAAACAGATTCAATTGCACTTCGGAATCATCTAGCCAAAAATGGACATAAAGTATCACCAGCTAAGTTACAGTTTTGCCAAACTGAAGTCCTGAATTTAGGACACCACATTGAAAAACGAACAAGGAAAGTGTCACAGGAAAGAATCTCAGCGATTCTTAACATGAGCCCTCCAACCACTCAGAAAGAAGTCTGCATGTTCTTAGGGATTGTGGGTTATTGCAGACAGTGGATTCCAAACTTTTCTTTGACAGCAAAACCTCTACAGAGGTTGTCACACCAAGACGTGTCTTATCCGGTACCTTGGGATGACAGTTGTATGACTGCATTTACCGAGCTGCAAGAATGCCTTTGTAGGGCACCGGCTCGGGGAATGCCTGCTTGCAACAAACTGTTTTGTAGTGAAAGGGAAGGTTGCGCACTTTCTGTACTGACACAAATGCATGGAAGTAATTGCAAACCAGTGGCATATTTTTCAGCCACTCTTGATCCTGTTGCATAACCTTGATGTCTGAAACAGTTGCATCTACATGTGTGAGTCTTGAGCAGTGTGAAAGCATTGTTATGAGACATCCATTGGCTGTATTTGTGCCTCATTCAGTGGAGATACTGTTGACCCGTACTCGGACACAGTATCTTACTAATAGTCGCTTGACCAAGTACGAACAAATTCTTTTGGGTGCAGAGAATGTAACACTTAAAAGATGCACCATTTTGAATTCCTCTACTCTATTGCCACTGCCTGGTAATAAAACTGTAATTGATGAAGCTGAACATGATTGTCTGGATGTGACTGAGTTGTGTACAAAGCCCCATCCGGACATAAGTGACAAACCATTGCCTAAATCTGATCATGTGTTGTTTGTTGATGGTTCCTATTTGCGAGACAATGAAGAAAATCTGAAAGCTGCTTATGTTGTTTGTACAGTTGCTGGTGTGGTGGAAGTGTCATGCTTGCAAGGAGTGTATTCGGCTCAGGTGGCTGAATTAAGTTTGTTGACAAGAGCTTGCAGTGTCTTAGCACAGCTTAGAGGAACAATTTCTAGTGATAGTCAGTACGGGTTTGGAGGTGTACATGACTTTGGGCAATTGTGGTCACAGCGTGGGTTCATGACTTCCTCCGGATCACCTATATGAAATGGAGAAAGTGTGAGGGACCGTTTGCGGTCATTACAATTGCCTGCTCAAATTGCAGTTGTCAAATGCGTAGCCCCTGGGCAAGGCACTGATTATGTAACCATTGAAAATCGATACGCCAACGAAATCGCCAAACTCTGTGCTTCAAATTCTCATTCCTTTGATGGGGATTTGACGAATGAAACATCAGAAGTCGCAGATTGCAATTTGTTGTTAACTGCAGTAGAGATGTGTGAAGAGGTGAAAAACCTGCAAGGTGAAGTAACAGAAGCTGAGCAACAAAATTGGGTGCGAGCTGGTTATACCAAAAGGGAGGATGAAGTTTGGGTTTAAACTGATGGCAGAACTGTGTTGCCTGATAGTCTATTGTCATCTATGGCAAGACACTATCATGGCCCCGCACATGTAGGGAGAGATGCAATGATGCGCCTCTCTTGACAGGTGTGGTATAATCCCAGATTCAGATTGACTGCTGAGAACCTTTGTCACTGTTGTATATTATGTCAACAACAGAACGTTGGAAATAAAACTCCTTTCATAATGAGTCATATAGGGAAATCAGCAGGTCCTTTCAACCGGATGCAAATGGACTTTATAGAAATGCCCCTTTGCAACGGTTTGAGATATCTTTTGGTCATTGTTTGTATTTTCTCAAAATGGGTGCAAGCTTATCCAACATGCAGAAATGATAGCCTAACAGTAGCAAAGTTATTATTGAGGGAGCTAATTCCACGGTTAGGCTTTACGACTTCTTTTGAGTCAGATCGAGGAACTCACTTTAACAATGAGGTCCTGAAAATGTTATGTGCAGTATTACAAATTGAGCAGAAGCTCCATTGCAGTAACCGTCCTGAGGCTTCAGGTTTGGTTGGGCAAGTGAATGGCACATTAAAGACCAGATTGGAGAAGGTGTGCGCTTCAACGTCTTTGAAGTGGCCCGATGTATTGCCTCTTGTGTTAATGAGTCTGAGAAGTACACCAGACAGGAGAACTTGCTTATCGCCCCCATGAGATCATTACGGTCCAATGATGAGACAGACAGCTGTTCCTGCGAATGCTCTTGTCACTATTCAGATTACCTTATTTTGGAATACTGCAAGGGACTGGCTGACATGGTACGTTCTGTGTCTCACCAGGTGGGAGAAGCTGCCCTAGCGATTCAACAGGAGCAGTGTCATTGATCTCAGTCCCAGGGACTGGCTAATGGTGAAGAAGCATGTGTGAATATCGTGCTTGGAACCCTGCTGGAAAGGGCCATACCAGGTGATCCTGGTCACCAATACTGCGGTGAAGTGCAGAGGTCTCCCGAACTGGGTACTTGCAGCCCAAACTCGCAGAGTCCTCTGTCCCCTTGATGATATTACAGCATCTGTTCCTGATGTGCTGGTGGTTACAGTGAGACTAAGGGAGCAGGTTAGTCAAGCTGTTGGGGACCAGCACGGAGATGGGACAGCACTTGAGAGAGTCAACTATTGATGGTACCGGAGGGTCACAGACAGTAGAGTAGATTCTAACAAAGGGCTTAGTGCATCAAGAAAGTGAGTTGTGCCCGGAGACTGTTGGCCCAGAAGAAGTGAGATACTGAGACGTTGCCTAACTGAATGAAGAGTATGAGTACCACAGTCAATTGCTGAAAGCTCTGAACAGTCTGATCAGAGTGACAGTGATGATAAATGAACAGCTGTAAGGAGATAGAGAAAAGAGCGAGAGTACCCAGTCAAAGGTACTCATCTCCTGAATGGACCTATCTGGCTGCGAATGAATGGGAACAGGAATACCTTGCCTTTTGTCATACTCATTCAACTCCACCTGAACCTCCTTAAAACAAACTTTGTTGTGGATTTGAATTTCAATCTAGGTGTACTGTCTGAAGGACTGACGCAATTTTTCCTGAACGTACTCATTAACGAAACTGATCTGCGTATTTTCAATCCTGAACAGAATCATTGAATTGTGCCTTGGTATTTGTGTTCGGAACTTTGCTGAATTTGCTTAAATTACACAAGCTGCCATTTGCTATTTTTCTTATCTTATTAGTTAAACGGTCTGAGTCGTGAGAAGCCATGAGGCCTAACACTGGAATCTCTCCTAGATGCAAACGTGCATATGTTGGAATCTTTTCTAAACATAACATAACATAGCACGTGTATTTGTAAAGCACACTTATCACCCGTGGGTCTCAAGGCGCTGAATAACAGATGTTTATTGTATTTATATATTGTATATAGTATTGCTTTAATATTATTTGCATTGCTTATTATCTCAAATTTGCCACATTATGTGTCTGATTTAAATCCTGAGCTAATAACTACGTTCACGACTGACTAAACTAATTACACTGGTTCGAATGTTTTGGATGAAGACACTTTACATTTCGAATTCACAAAAGCTAATAATTGATAAATGTGTATACTAGTTTGTTGTATGAATATATAGATACAATGGATGTGAGTGATTGCTACATATGTATGCAATTACTTGCATTGGTTGCTGAAGATGTGACTTACCACAGTTTACCCTTAACATATGGAGTTTCTTGTAGTGTGTTGACTAGTTTGTTCTATGGTACTGATCAATTGCTTTAATATTACTCAAACAAAGATGTCTTTGTTGTCTCCATTTGTTGTCTTCAGTCACAAAAACATAGACAAGGTAGCAATGAGATTTAAGAACTGTATGACAATTATAGTCAATTGTATGGAAAGCCAATGCCTTAAATTGAACTCTGATAAAACAGAGGTGCTTCTTTTTAGGTCAGACCTGTCCTTCTGGAATTCTTCCTGGTAGCCTTCCACGCTTGGCCCTTTACCCACTCTAGTCACTAAAGTAACAAATAAAAGAGTGATTTTTGATTCCAAATTAACATTCAAAGACCAGACAGATCAGCTGATCTCTTCCTGTTTTTAACTTCTAAAAATACTATAAAAAGCTCTACCATTCATTTTCACAGACCTACAGACAACTGTGGTCATCTCTCTTGTGCTTTCCCGGTTAGACTACAGCAACGTTATCTATCTACGCATGCAACAAGGTCTGCTAAAAAAAGATTCAGAGACTGCAGTATGCAGCTGTCCGTCTCTTAAAAACCATTAAGAAACATGAATCGGCTGCTAAAGGGCTTAAGGATCTTCACTGGTTACCGATTTAAAGCACTCTGTATGGCACTCAGAGCCATACACGAAATAGGCCCAGTCTACCTGAACAAAATGTTTTTATGGTATACTCCTAGAAGGTGCTTGCGATCTGCTTCTGCTAAGATCATGCAAGTCCCTAAGATTTGCAAAGCCACCCGGTGTGGAAGACGTTTTGTGCATGCCACAGCTCTCTTGTGGAACCAAATGCAACTGCATTTAAGGTCCCAATCAAACTTCATAAATTTTAGGAAACATTTAAAAACCTGGCTTTTGTCCTCTTTCGGCTACATTTTGACCTGACTATGCTTTTTTGCTGATTCCAGTAGTGCAGACACCAGAGTCAAGACGCCTTTTAGGCATTCATCACGCTTTATAAATATAAATCAAATCAAATCATATGAAGATCTGATCTTTATTGAACTTCTGATACTAAAAAGTCTAAATCCAAATCTTGAAGCTTCACAAACTGAAACTATGGGTTACTTGTTAAGAACCCCACCGACAGAGCAGCTCACAACAAAACAGCCCTCAGCAACTATCACCGGCACATCAAGGAAGCCAAGAAAGCAGCCATCACCTCCTGCATCGACTCAGCAGCCAACCACACAAAGAAACTCTTTAAAATAGTCAAAAAATTATCCAACCCGACAGCTACAGAGAACACCATACACCCCTCTCAAGAACTCTGCGACACCCTCTCAGTCTACTTCCACAGCAAGATCAGCAACATCTACAACAATTTCAATCTCCAACCCGCCACCATCAACCCCAACCACAGAACATCAGCCAAATCATTACCACCTGGTCTCCTCTCACTGCCCTGGCCACCTCAGTCATCATGTCTTCCATCCACTCTGGGGTGCCCATGACCCCTGCCCACCACCTCTACAACCTCGCAACGAACCCAGTAAGCACACAACTCACCAGCATCCTCAACACCTCAATCTCCACAGCAAAGCTTCCTGGACAAATAAAAACATGCAGACATCTGACCCCTCCTAAAGAAAGCCTCTGCCGACCCCAGCGATCTCAAAATTATCGTCTGATCTCCCTGCTCCCCTACCCAGCGAAAGTACTCGAGAAAGCCATCAATCAGCAGCTCACCTAATTCCTGGAACAAAACCACCTACTGGACACCTCACAATCAGGATTCCGTGCCAACTACAACACAGATACTGCGCTGATTGCCGCAACAGACGACATCAGAACACTTATCGACTGCGGAGAAACTGTGGCCCTGATCCTCCATGACCTCTCTGCGGCATTCGACACCATCTCCTGCAACATCCTCATCAACAGACTATGCAACATAGGCATACAGCAAGACGCCCTCACGTGGATCGCCTCCTTCCTTACAAGATGCGCACAGAGCATCCTACTGCCTCCCTTCACCTCTGCATCAAAAGAAATCATATGGGGGGTTCCACAAGGATCATCCCTTGGCCCCACTCTGTTCAACATCTACATGACCCCCCTTGCAGACGTCGTCAAATCCCACTACTCAACTGATCCTCTCGCTCACCGAAGACCCCTCCAACAACAAAACCAACTTCTGCATTGCCATGACCAACGTAGTCAAATGGATGACAGACAACTGCCTCCAACTCAACTCCAACAAGACTGAAGTGCTGATCTTCGGGAAGAACACCTCCGCATGGGACCACAGCTGGTGGCCTGCAGAACTCAGACCTACACCCACACCGACCGACCATGCATGCAACGTCAGCATCATCCTCGACAGCCAACTGACCATGAAACGACAAGTCAACACAGTCGCCTCCTCCTGCTTCCACACACTTTGCATGCTCCGCAGACTCTTCAGATGGATCCCAACCAACATCAGAAAGACTGTCACTTAGGTCCTTGTCACCAGCCCCCTCGACTATGGCAACACTCTTTATGCTGGCATCTCCATTCAGCTCCTCAGAAGACTCCAGACCATACAGAATGCTGTAGCCAGACTCATTCTGGACCTCCCCAAACGAACCCACATCGCCTCCCACCTGAGAGACCTCCACTGGCTCCCCATCCAGAAGAGATGCCAGTTCAAGATCCTCACGCACGCCTACAAAGCCTTCCACAACCTCAGACCTGCCTACATCAATCAACGACTTAACTTCCACCAACACTCTAGACACCTGCCCTCCTCTTCACTCGCTCTCGCACACACACCCTTCATCCGTTGCAGCAGTGGCCGCTGCTCCTACATCGCTGCCAAGACCTGGAATGACCTGCCCCTCCAGCTCTGCACAGCCTCCTCGCTGGCAGACTTCAGAAAGAGACTCAAGACCTGGCTCTTTGACAGAGACTCAGCACACAGATACCCCCAGGGGTGACAGAGTTGCGCTTTACAAATGCTGTTTGATTGATTGATTGAGACCAGCTCAATCCTTGGACATGGCTTATGCATATAGAAATAACCTAACATGTAAACTACGTAGAGCTGAAATTAAATTTACAAATTTAGTAGAAAGTAGATGAACTAACACAATATTTAAAAATACTAAACCGCCTATGTTAACTCATTGGAAATTTCCAGAAATGCCTCTGTGGTAAAGTATAACAAGAAGATTATGAAATTCAGCACTCCTGTGGGCCCGGTGTTGGACGACTGTTACCGTTTTCTTTAAGAAGTGCTTCTGCTGCAGCAGAGGTTATCACAGGAAACATGACACTGCTTTCATGAGGGTTCCCATGGCATCCAGTGCAGGTATCCTATGCTAATGTTGGACAAGGACAAGCCTGAATCCTGTTTGCAACTTTTAGGTCTTAGAAAAGGAAGGGGCCTAATCTCCTGCCCCAGCATCTCAAATAAGCAAGTAAACAAATTCAATGTGCCGGAAACTTATAACACACTATGCTAACTCCATCTTCATGCACATCCCAAAGCAATTTCATTCATGCTTGGACATGCTCAACTCACTGTCCACAATAATGATGATACCGTCATTGCATACAACCTACACCTGACATTCTTGTAGGTTACTGTACCGTAACTGTATGCATAAAAGTGGTAAAACATCAAATCCAAACTTAATGTACTCCTCTGGGTACGAGTAGATTCTAGTATACAGTTTAAGAACCTATGCCCTATTCACAAAGTATATTTATCAAAAGCCTGGTATACCTGCAGAAACTGGCACCTCACTACACCCCACCAGAACCCGGTGCTGAAGGTCCATCCATCTGATAGCCTAATGATTGTTCAAGAGGATAAAAAACAGTGGGACATCTCTGAGCTTGCAGGGAACCAGACTCTAGAATGTCCTATAAGTATACTTGTGATCGGAACCTGAACCTGAGCTACAGCATTCTGTACTGTCTGAAGTTGTCCCAACACTTTCTGCAGAGCATCTCTGAAAACAGAAAAATAATCTAACTGAGCCCTGTCTTAGACCTCTAGCTAAGGCTCCTCGGTTACCTTGTTGTTTAAAAAAAGGCCAAATAATGAGCAATTAGTGAATGTAAAAACTTCTGGGGTCACCCCCACGTATCCCCCCACAGAAGTGTCTGGAATGTTCTGCCTCCCTGCTCTGGTTCCACAATAGGTCTGGGGGCACAATAGGTTAGTATGAAGTTCTTTGTTGTGAGCTGAGGCAGTGTCTTTGAAGTGCAAGTATGGATGTGCACAGCTCTGCCCCTGCCATCCTGCTTGAATGGTCCACCCTGACAACACCCAGTCCCTCTATTGTGTGACTGTCTGGGAGGAATACAGGGAAGTATTCAACTGCAAACTACACCTAGTCATGTGACCCAGGAAAGAGGCTGCAGGCATCAAATTGTTAGGACATGAAAATGCCAACTTTCTAAAAGTAAAGAGAAAAGAGTATGTCCAGAAGGACTAGTTTGCATACTTTAAAAAGAATACCCTAGACCATCAATTCTAGGGTTCTTATTGCTTCATTTAGCTTATTTTAAATTATTTAGAATAGCAAAGCAAATAAATATTTTTTCATGTCTCAGAAAAGAAACCTTCCATTTACAGAACACCACACTTACAAAAACACATTTATACACAGTGTTATATTCCACTTAAAAACGAAAAAATTCAAAGACAAAAATGACAGGTGAAACAAACTTCGACAATCGTGTGAAATAACATTAACATTGAGAGTACAACACCAGTCCTAGTTTTTGTGTATATATTGTGCCCTAAGGAATGTAGTAACAATTTTTTCCTCTTGTGTAGGCAACATTGATTTGAAGACATAACCCCCGGCCTCTTGGCCTAGGCAGGACAATTAACAACGTCTAGTTAAGAATCTAACGTCCGCTTGGTGCCTTATGTAAAAACTAGGACCGGTGTTGTACTCTCAATGTTAATGTTATTTCACACGATTGTCTAAGTTTGTTTCACCTGTCATTTTTGTCTTTGAATTTTTTCGTTTTTAAGTGGAATATAACACTGTGTATAAATGTGTTTTTGTAAGTGTGGTGTTCTGTAAATGGAAGGTTTATTTTCTGAGACATGAAAAAATATTTATTTGCTTTGCTATTCTAAATAATTTAAAATAAGCTAAATGAAGCAATAAGAACCCTAGAATTGATGGTCTAGGGTATTCTTTTTAAAGTATGCAAACTAGTCCTTCTGGACATACTCTTTTCTCTTGTATTTACAGTGGTCCAGTCCAGGAGGTTTTAGGACCCGAGCCTTCTTTGTTCTCAAACTTTCTAAAAGTGCCATTTTCAGAATTGTGGCTTAAACTCTGACTTTACTATTAAAGAGGATTTTGAATTACAATTTCTTAGACACCAAACATGACATTTCTACCTGCTCCCAAACAAAAGTTATCACTTTTTAAATGTAATAAGGTAATCCAGTATAATCCTATGGAAGAGGTAGGCCTCACAGTAGTTAAAAACAAATTTGTGAGATTTCTCTACTAGGACAAGTAAAACTTAAAAGTACATGACCACCTTTTTAAATACAATGCACCCTGTCCTATGGGCTGTTTAGGGTTTACGTTAGGGGTGACATATGCAATAAAAATGTAGTTTTGGGCCTGACAAGGGGTGTATTTTTCCAAGTTGAATTGGAATTCTAACACTGCAAACAGGCTGTAATGGCTAGCCTGGGACATGTTTTGAGATACTACTTAATTGGGTGGCACAGTAAATGTTGCAGGCCCACTAGTAGCATTTAGCGCTATATACTACACTATAATGTAGTATATGGTGTACCACTTTACAAGGGACCTAAAAGTAAATTAAATAAGCCACTTTTACCATGTTGTAGGGTGTGAGCACAAGCACTTTGTTACTGGCTAGAAGAGTCCTAAGGCCAATAAAAACGAATTCAGCAACACAGAAGAGGAGAAGGCAAAATGTTTTGGGGAAGACCACCATAAGCCTGACAGGTCTATCAGGCTGGTAATCTAGTTAACAGCCCCATGGAAATTACAGCCACCATGGAGCACTCAAAAAGAAACCCAATGAGCTGGGAGTCATCCGTATGGAGTTGAAATTTTACCCCCATGTCATCTAAAGATTGTGAAGAGGTTTATAGAGCACAGGGGTCAGTGAAGAGCATGTGTGGCCCGTGCAGGTGAGAGCAGTGGGAAGGGGTCGACAGACGACGACGAGGTAAGTGTAAATTTAAAAAAACAAAAACCACTTACCTTGCGCTCGCCACATCACCGAGTCGGCGATGCAGGTATGTGGTTTTCGTTTTTTTAAATTTAAGTTTACCTCGTTGTCGTCTTTCGACTCCCCCCCACAGCTCTTACCTGCACGGGCCGCACCTAGTGAAGAGACAAGCATGACACCACAACAAGACACTTCTTTAGCAGCACAGGCACAATTCTTTAGCTCTCTAAAATGCTGAATACATAGAAATGATTTGAGCAAAACATTGAGGAGTCAATGTGTATTGAGACTTTGCATTTGCGCAGTCAATTGCACTGGCTTTGCAAATGCAATGTTACTTGTGCATCAGGTACAACGTGGGAAGAGGTTTTGACACCTTAAATACTATCATTTATGTAGGTAATATTTTCTCAACTCACACGGTAGCAGTCACAAATCACAGACGAAAAACAGTAGATGACAGTAAAGCCAGATTAGAGCATGCCACACAGATGAGACTATCGTAAAAGACTATGTGAAATAATTAAGCCTTGAGTCAAGATTTTATGTGCTCAAACTCTGCTCTCTGATGGGCATGCACAACTGCATACATTCCTTCACAACCACAAGCCCTTTTTTATGATCAGTTTACTGTATATTTCATTTGTGGAGCCGGTCTGTCTCCGTTGAAAGTGCAGAGGAAGTTCAGCCTGCTTATAAAGAGGTTCAATATAGCTTTTTTGTCAACATACAGTTTCATAAATTATCTTATGGCCTAAAGTTGCCATTCTCGTTTCTGATTGGTCTCTTCCAATTACAATGATATCATTCTGCTGCTGGGCGGAGAAAGCAGTTGTTCGCACAGCAAGCACAATGGTGATTTTCAGAAGTATTTGAATTGAAAGCACATTTCTGAAGCAAATGCTTCCTTTGTTGTATGTATTAAGACACACAACTCACAGGCCTTGAGTGACTGCCTGCACTTTTAGAGAGAGACGTGTTTGGCCGCCATTTCGCAGCAAATCACAGTCTCCACATAAGTGTAAAATCCTGTTGTCACTATCGATGATATCAGTTGGCTGCATTGACTCACAAAACTAATATACAAATCAGCTTTAGGTTTAAGTTTATTCTTACCCTTGGCCTCAAAGCCATCCTTTAGCCTGCCTACATTCTATCGTTTTGAAGTATTTCTATTGCACTTTCGAGGACAGTAAGCTTTTTCCAAGTGGTCAAGTGTATATGTGCCAATCAACTACCAACTATCATCAAGGTAAGTATAGATCTACTATTCTTAACTCTGCATCTAAGTACCTTGTAGTACATGCATTAAATGCACTTAAAAGCACCCGCTGCACAAAATCTAGAGCAAAATCTTTTGAATTTATGAATTATATCAAAACCCAACACTACTAGATGATACTTCAACCAACACCCTTGTCCCATTCACCACAGAAGGAGTAACCATTCAATATTCACTGACACGAAGCAGAGTTAAGAATAAGAAATCTATCTTATCAACACATGCTTATCTTGATGGTACAGTGGTTCTTCGATATCCTCGATTCAACATTTCTGACCTCAATATTCTGACATACAACCGATTTTGCCACAATCCACATATGAATATTACAATTTTGGAGGTGTTGATTTTCGGATGGTTCTTTAGACTTTCACTGAGTCTGGATGTCTTGGACTTCAATGATAAGTCTAGTTTGAAGATAATCTGACAGTTCTGAGCAAAGTTGTAACAGGTGAGGTTAATGGAGTTTACAAGATTGGGTAGGGAGCTATGTAAATATTAACCAGCAGATGGGTGGTTGTTGAGTTCTGTGGGATGCCTATTCTACAGGTTTAAGGATGAAGAGTTTAAAGAGATAGAGAGACAATTTGCAATCTTTTCTTAAGATAGCATTTTATCAAGTGCTTAATTTGTAAAATAAATAAGTGCCAGGGCCCTCGTCAGGGGGGCATTGCAGCTTGCACTACCCATTCCTCCTGGCGTTGCTGCCAATCACGGTACCATCACAACTACTAACCATTGTCCTCCTACATGTGTGACAATCCAGACTATTCCAGGACCCAATAAGAATGACATTAGTCACTTTAATGAATAATGAATTAATACACAACTGTAGTTGTGCTTATCTCTAAATTTGACAAACAGCACCACCATGTGTCATAAGTGCCAGTGTTGACAATTAAATGCTGGTGCCAAGCACCGGAAACCACAGGCTCAAATTAAGCACTAATTTTATCCAGTTGAGGACTGTTCCATGGATCACAGTGTCATTCTGTCTGTGGGTTAGTAGTTGGTGATCTCCCGTCTCAAATGCTGAGGGCAGGTCAAGTAAGAGGAACATGGCAACTCCATTAATGACAACAATTTCTTGAGGGCATTTCCAAATGCATTCTGTCTGTCTAACAGTAATGTGTTTTGTTCACTGAAGGTTGAGATCTAGGAAAAGGGTCTATCAAAAAAGGGTTAAATAGATACTGGTCTATAGTTTGCTATATCAACTTGGTCAAGTCCCTCCTTTTTTAGTGTTGGTTTAATATAGGATATTTTGAAGCCACTTGGGAATTCACTGGATCTAGGAAGGAGATAATAATTTTTCTTGCTGGAATAGCAGAAAAGAATTTGAGGAGAATGGTTTAGAAAATATTTAGAGGGCAATTATCAACTGAATTTTATGCAGTTGATAGGATTATTGGCTTACTTTTCTGTTAGTAGGTTATCACTGTTTATGTGGTGTACTCAAGATAGCCCATTTTATCTGTGAAGGATGAGTGAGGCAGCTGATCCTGATCTTGGAAAGAAAGTAAAATTCATAGTTCGCAGGTTTTTCAATTAATTGTTTCGTTAATGCATCACAGAGTTCCTGAACGTGCTTTAGTCTTGTTGTGATGCTGGGTGGGTTACAGACTTCATTGGCTATTTTGATTTGATCTTTAGTTGGGTATGTTGCATAAGAGGTGCATTGAAAGTAGCGTGATCTCTTGGTCTTTCAGTAGATTCTGCCTTTGGAGCAGATTTTAATCATTGCAGTTTCTTGTTTTTCTTCATAGTGTTTCCAGTGATCTGGTTTCTGGCAACCTTCAGCTCATGGTCAATGGAGACTCTCCTTTAGTAAGCTGATGTTAAATGCTTTCTTTGTGAGGGTGATCAAGAGTTTTGCAGCCCCGTATATGTTAACAAAATGTCCAACGATGAGATTATTTCAGTTGAAAAAATGTGTTGTGTATAATGGTGAAGACATCAAGTACTTTTTTTAAGTAAACACACAACTGATTATATCCACTTGTATCACAAAAGCAACACTGACACATAACTGAAGGTAATCAAATGGTGATTTATTCTTAACTATTTATAAGGACTCGTGCCTGCTGTCATAATGGGTTGGCCCACTTCTTTAGTCGAAGGCTGCTGATCTATGTGCTGAGTCTGCTCATCTATGTGACTTGCTCTCATTTCCTTTTCCCCACTCTCACATTTCTTACCCATAGTTCCTTCCTTCACTTTTATGCACCAGAGCTGGTGTCATCAGCAGTGTGTCACAGATACGCTACCAGTGACCACTCTACATCTCCTCTTACTTAAATATACATACTTAGTCCAACAATATGGTTAATCAATTAGGCCACCTAACTAGCTGATGGGGGCAAGGGAAGTAGAAACTAGTGACAGCGTCAACCTGTGGAGAAGGACTTGGGAATGGAAAACTTGGAGTGATAATGTCTTGTACAGAACCAATGGCAGACTCATCAGGTGGTGTGCTTTCCTCAGACAGATGTTATAAGTTGATGTCCTCTTATTCTTGTGAAGAAAGGATACAAGGACCCCCATTGAGCATGGAGAAGTAATGTTTCTTTCATGGTGTTATCAAATCTCCATACTGTGATATAAACCCCTTTAACATCAGTGACCAGATAGGGTTGAGGATCAAAGGATAACTCATCTTTAAGTGATTCTTTTGATTTTGCTACCGCTGTTTCTATTGAGAGAAAAGTCCCTAGCATGGTGACAGACGCCCTCCCTTGTCCTGAGATCCACAGCAGCAACCATATCTGAATCCCTGGTGCTGATTTTTGTTGTCAGGGGTGAACACGGCTCAAGCCTGTACACCGTGACATAGGCCTATCTCACGGATTGTGGTCTCGTTGGACCGGTAGGGGCACCCAAAGCGTTACCCTCATGATGGTGAAAGGTAATGCCTTTACCAGGAGTTAAGCAGCACGAGTGGTGGTGGCAGCATACTGTGTAGTGATCAGTGGGAGTGAACAGGCCTTTTTATCTGTCACTGGTGTGAGGCCTACAGGTTCACTCATGTAAAGTTCTGCTGCTGTGTACTTAACTCACCCTTGTCCTACCTCAAGTTAGTATGTAGCTCTTTGCAGTGCACATGGGGTTGCATGTGTGTGCTGTGTGTATGTGGGCCTGCGAAGGGTACAATCATGGGGCCTACATCAAGTTAGTATGTAGCGCTTTGCAGCACACTTGTGGTTGTATGTGTGTACTGTGTGTAAGTGTGCCTGTGTAGGACACAATATATGGAAGACTCTGGGTTCCAATTTGGGTGACCCAGGGCTGACTGGAGGAGCATGAAGAGGCAGAGAGCTGGATGGGACACACACTGGAGGGAGGACGAGCCAGGCTCTTCAGTACACTTCACAGGGTGCTCTTTGATTCTTAGAGATGTCACTGAAAAAAGGGGCCTGGGCACATCTTAGAAAGGAGTTGGGGCTGACAACTGAATCATAACGGGTAGGGCTGGGGTCCTGGGCAAACCTTTTGATGCACATATCACTGTGGCTGTCACCCAGGTGTAAACCTCTAGTTAATCCAATGGACTGTATTGGGCTAATAGATTTGGAGTCACTCCTGCTGAGACGGATAGGATTGGTTTCTGGAGGAAGGACAAGGCAGAGGAGTGGGCACTTCAAAAGGAAGCAGACCCCCAACACAAACTTCAAAGATTCAGACTCTAAAACACATTTGGTGTCTCCAAATGGACTGACTACAAGAAAGGGAACTCAAGGTCTTCAAAATTGTGAACTGTCAAGAAGCCAGTGATCAGGACTGGAGGCTAAGGTGTGCTAGTCTCCCAGCTGGGTGAGGGGACATCACTAAGGGAAATCCAAGACCACATGCCCTGAAGCCTGGATTACCAGTATCAGCCTGCTTGCCAAGACCAGTGTGCCCTGTGAGGAAGAGGAGAGTGGTTGGAGGGAGCGAGGTCCAGTGGGGGATCCTAACGAATGTATTTCTATAGCGAGGTATGAGGAGACAGCTTCGGCACCGATCAGGCCGCTGCCCATGTGCAGATTCAAGTCGGCGGCCCCTTGTGCCAGAGGGGTCCACCATGAAGTTAGCCATGGCTGCACTGATCAGACCGTCACTCATGTGTAGAGTGAAGTTGCGACCCCTTATGCTGCATGGATTTGGCAATGTCAAGAGGAGAAGACGTCCTGGTGACCTGTCTGTGCACAAGCCCTGGCTAAGTATTGGAAACCCAGTGATCATCCTCCTACCTGTGAGAAAGATCAGAAGATCTTACCGTCTCATCAGAGGAAGTGCCATGGATGCCCAGCCGCTGCCTCTCAAAACATTACGTGCTACTCACCGTCAGCAGCCCCTGCAGACCTTCATGACATCCAAGAGTGATATGCTCCTGGGGACTCCAGAAGCGCAACCCCTGCCAAAACAGGCAAGACTGATCACAGGGCCGAAAGGCCAAGGGGTTCTTGTTTTGCCTCACATCGCTTCAGGCGCTGGAACCCTTCTGACTTTGTAAGAGTTGGAGTAGGGCTCCTGGGGCTTCGGACTGCTATTGGGCTTAACCTGAATGTCACCTATCGTGAATGGTGAATAACCACTACCATTAGAGAGAGGGAGGTGGGACTCATGGACCTGTCTATCAAACACTAGAGTATTAACCTCAGGGGACTGTGTGTATTATTTTTGTATGCCTTATTTTACTTCGTGCTTGTATGTAAATACTCATTTTTTTCATAAAAGCAAGTATTTGACTGAACAATAATCTATTGCTGCTACTGAAGTATTTTGAGTTGAGAGTCTATGTTCACCCCCTGCATTCGACTCCCTACCCTACACCTACTCTTCCTACCTCCTCCAAGGAAGTCTTAGACTGCCCAACGTGCGCTACTAATAACAGTCAAGTGCTGAAGGGGTACATGGCCCAGTTGCTCAGGACCCACAGTAAGTCGAGCCCAGGGACATCAGGAGTAAAAGGCCTCAACCCCCACGGTTGTGCACAGGAGCTCCTGCTTGCCCCGTGACCCTCTGAAAGAAGTTCTGACAGTGTCCCTTTGCCAGAGAAGGGTGGTTCATTCTTTTCCTCCTGTCTGTATATTCTTTCATACGATCTATCCTGCGAGGTATTCCTCTGCAGCATGTCCTCACAATTCCAATGGTTTTCCACTTTCACTTTAAGAACTTGACTAGTGCCTTCACAAACAGTAATTTAGCAGTAGATTTATCCCAGGTGCTGACTAGGAAGTCCTGTAATCTCTCAGAGTGTGGCTGAAAAATTTGTATATACACACTGTAGAAACTACCCCAAAGTTGTAGTCACTTATGTGACGTAACCGTATCCCTACAAGCACTATATAGATGGAGTGCTGGGCATCTGAAAAATTGTGAAGGACGTTACTGATCTAACAGTAACGTCGAGATAGCTAATTTGAGCAGAATCAGAGCAGTGTGTGAACCTAAGGTCGGGTTGGAGCCTTGATGAGGTATGTTCCAATTGCTCCTGGTATGTTCCAGGAGCAATTGGGGGAATAAATCTGTCGTGATACAGTCTTTCACTGATTTATAGACATTGCAGAAGTTGTAAGTTTAAGAGGTAAACTACATCTCTCAATTCATGGTGACTGCTTCACCTTGTAGTTTCCAAATACTATACACAGGTTGTAATGGCCAGTGATAACAGACAATGCCTTTCAAAAAATAAATAGATGCAAAGTTTCACATACACAGAGCCCCAGTAGACTCGTCTACTCAGCTTGCAAATAGGCTATTTCTGAGTTGGTAAATCTTGGACTGCTGTAGGCGACGATCTTTTTGGCTGCTAAGTGTCACGTCACACTGTGTAAGAATGGCACCTCGTTCCACGTGGCTAGGACCCACAATAATTGTAAACCACAAAGAAAAGTTGAAGTAATCCATCTTGTCAGCTTCATCAATCAGGGACATCTTAAGGATTTTGGGGGCCCTGGGCCAAACATATTTTGGGGGCCCCTGTTCAGAACAGCTTTGAATTTATGATCCAATTTGAGCCCCTGTTTCCCACGCAGTTTCCGCTTCCTCAGCTGCGTTAGCGATCCAGTTTGCATCATAGGCATTAGCCTATATATTCCTGATGTAAACGGACACGCGCAGCTGACAGCGGTAGGATTTAGTGTTTCCTGCCCTGCTACTAGGTTTTTAATACTTTTTAAATTGTATATGTGTGGCTGAATTACTCTGTGCTTTTTAACAATTTCTCCTACCTACGGGCACTTGCACTTTACTTGATTCTTCTTGCCTACACCTCCTTAGCTGCTCCGATTTGCATCTCGCTTTTCCTCTAGTCCTGGTCTGCCGCGGCTGATACGCTGATTGTGCGGAGGGCTGGGGCTACTATCGGGCTCCTCACTTCCGCCCACGCAGTTTCCGCTTCCTCAGCTGCATTAGCGATCCAGTTTGCATCATAGGCATTAGCCTATATATTCCCGATGCAAACAAACCTGCGCAGCGGACGCGCGCCGCTGGCGCGCTGAAGGTGCACCAAAGGCAAGCCCGTCTGCGCCCGTCAACGTCCCGGAGGCGTCCGGCGCCGGCCATGCTGCCCAGTTCCCCTCCGGTGAGTTTCTTCCACTATATTACAATAGGGAAAAACTGCTTAGCCTTAGGCAGCTACCATTTTGTCAGTGTACAGCCGCTGATCCGAGCTTGGAGGTAGACTTTCGATGCAATAAGTGCAACTGGTCTCTCCTCCAGCCCAGGAAACTCGCACCCAAGATCTTCCCACGCAACAATAAGTGTAAAAACAATAAGAAAACAGAGGACTTAAAGGCCACCCTTTTAAATTGTCGCTCTATGCAAAAGCATGAACCACACATTTTATGACCTACTTTTAGACGAACAGCCTGATCTTTTATTTCTCACTGAGACCTGGCTGTCTGAAGCCTCCAACCGTACTATCACCTCGGCCATCCCTATGGGTTATAAAATCCTTAGGAGGGACAGACCAAGTGGGAAGGGGGGCGATGTCGCCATAATTTACAATCAAAAACTAGACTGCTCTCCCATTCCGATGGAAAACATCGAGGGTGCAGAGTCCTTAGGCTTCCGCTGTACCTTATCCCCCATCATAGCATAGCTGGTTTTCTGATTTACAGACCTCCCGGTGCAATTGAAAATTTTATTACTACGCTTAATACAGCCACCACCTCCCTGGCCTTAAAATACAACAACTGCCTTATTCTGGGAGATTTCAATATACATATGGACAATGGAAAAGACCCTCAAACAATTTCCTTGTTGGAGACGCTGCAGGCCTGCAACATGTTTCCATCTATTTCTTCGGCCACCCATGAGAAGGGCCATACCCTAGACCAAATCTTTCACAACTTTGACATATCAGTAAGCCTACCTCTTCCCATTACCTGGTCTGACCACCTCCTATTAAAATTCTTCATTCCCAACTCTGCCACAGCCCCTCGGGCTAACGCAGGGCAGAGGGTCCCTAATTACAGGACGTTCCATAATATATCCATCCCGATGTTAGCAGACGCCCTCGGTCGTTCCTCACCGGAGCTGTCTGGCTGCCCCGACTCGGACGCCCTCTCAATAGATTCATGGCTCCGAACTAACATTGGTGCAGCGATACCGGTTTTTCCCGCTCCTCAAAGAGGTCGGCCCCACCAGCTCCATGGTTTAACGATTCCCTCAGATCTAGCAAAAGAAATTGTAGAAAAATGGAACGGAAATGGCGTAAATCCTATCTACCTGAGGACAGGCAGGTGTATAAAGACACCTTAAAAGCTCATTACATTCTCGTGAAGGCAGCCAAGAAAAACTTCTTTCAAACCAAGATAGAAAATGCCCAAAATAAGAGTAAAGAAATCTTTAGCATAGTTAAATCCTTTACCGCCCTGAAAGCCGGCACAAAGGAAGGGCCATGCACGGACGAATGGTCTAAGCAAAAGCTCAATTCTTCCACAAAAAGATCTCCGTGATCCAACAAGCCTTCACTAACATCTCACCTTAGTTCTAATAGCAAATTTCACCTCTTGGATCCTCCATCTTTACTAGCTTTCCCTGAGTTTCAGCTTGAAGAGTTATTGACCCTCCTCCAAAGCATTAAGTCTGGCTCTCCTACCGACCCATGTCCAGCGAATATCCTGAACCTATTAGCTCCCACCATAAACTCCACGGTAAACCAGCACTTTAATGCTTCCCTTTCCTCAGGCAACATGTCGAAATTATGGAAGAATGCTAAGATTCTTCCACTGATAAAAAAGGCTAACGCCAAACCGACGGGCCCTTCCAACTACAGGCCAATCTCCCTTCTTCCGGCCCTCTCCAAAGTATTAGAGAAGCATGTAAACAAGGCCCTCCAAAAACACATTGAAGATGGGAAGCTCCTTCATGAGTCCCAATCCGGTTTTAGGGCTAACTACAGTACAGAGTCCCCTCTGCTGGAAGTGACTGAATTTCTCAAGGGTAAGCTGGACCAGGGAGGCAAGGCTGTTCTGATACTGCTCGATCTGTCGGCGGCCTTCGATACGGTCCCACATGAGAGGCTCCTGGAGAGACTTGCTAACATCGGCCTGGGGAGTCGTCTTAACATGCATGTCATCCTTCTTGGCAAATAGATCTCAGGACATCTGGCTCCCCCCTTTCTCATTCCCGGTTCCGGCCATGAATGTAGGTGTCCCTCAGGGCTCCATTCTCAGTCCTACCCTTTTTAATATATATCTATCCCCCCTTGCATTTCTGGTAGAGGAAGAGGGCACCAAAATTGTTTCCTATGCAGATGACACTCAGCTGTTTTTTACATGTGAAAAAGGAACCGACTTTGATGGGGCAATGATTATGTCTTGCCTCACAAAGGTTTTTAACTGGCTTAAGATCAATCAGCTGAAGTGCAATCCTGACAAAACTGAAGTTGTTTTCTTTGGTAATCCAGAAACGCCTGACTGGAGCTCTTGGTTGCCAAAATATCTGCCTCCCCCACCCGTGGAAAAGGAGAAAGTCAAAAACTTAGGAATTGTCATAGACAAGACACTCCGTGTGCTTTCAAATCCAAAATCTAACTGGTGCTTGCTTTGGCATACTCCGGATGCTCAAAAAATCACTGCCACTGTTACCGCTTGAGAGCAGAAAGATCGTGGTGCAGGCTCTGGTGACATCAAAGCTTGACTATGTCAACAGCTTGTACCTCGGTCTTCCCAAATCCCTTATCCAGTGCCTACAAGTGGTACAAAACGCGGCGGCCAGAGCCATCCTGAGACCTAAACCCAGATCTAGTATGACCCCTATTCTTATGTCTCTACACTGGCTCCGCATAAAAGAACGGATCGACTTCAAAGCGATGACCATCTTCTTTAAAGCTTTCCACGGCTTAGGAGCCGCCTACCTAAATAAGCGCGTTAATCGCTACACAACATCTAGACCCCTAAGATCTTCCAATGCCAATCTGGCCATCATGCCTAAAACTGGAGGCAGATCCCTCGGCTTTCTAGGCGCAAAATTGTGGAATAGACTCCCTGAGTCTCTGAGACTAACCACAGAACTACTCTCTTTCAGGAAGAACTTAAAAACCTGGCTTTTTAATAAATGATGGGTCTTTTACGCACGTTTTCCTCCCGCTGTCACGCGCCAGGACACTCTAGTCTGAGTAGCTGCGCGCTTTATTAAATACACTATTTCATTTCATTTCATTAGGTCCCTGACAGTGCAAAGAAACACCCGTCCAAATTCTAAGGGCCTTATTTATGAGGCCTTGCTTCACTTTTATGCCGCCAGTGTGTCACTTTTTGTGACGCACCGGCGGCGTAAAAAATGTGCCATGTTGCTCCCTATTTACAAAGTGACACATCTAGGCAGATGCGTCACTTTGTAAACCCCTGCACCACATTATACCTGCGCCAGGTATAATGTATGCAGGGTGGGTGTTACCCCGCAAAAAGCCTTGTAGAAGTGGCGCATTGGAATCTATGAGAACTCAGTGCGCCAGTTCTAGGACGCCACTGCATCAATATCTTACACCTGCCTCACAGCAGGCGTAAGACTGATGCAGGCCCTTTCACATGGGGCTTGCCCCATGTGAAAGGACACATTGCTGGAGATGCGTCTACTTTTAGACACACCCCAGCAATGCATCACTTTTGCGCCTACAGATACGTCAGAAATACTGACGTATTTGTAACTCCTTGCGACATGATGCGTCATACAGTAAATATGACACATCCATCATGTCGCAAGGAGGGCGCACTAAGAAGTGACGCATCGCTGTTTTCACACAGCGATGAATCACTTCTCATAAATAAGGCCCTAAATGTGTTTACATCTAATATTCAGGGATAGTTATGTGTGTTTTCAATATTGTAACACAGCAGCAGCTCACCAATATTACTGCAAATAATCTCTGTGACGCCCTCCCATTTCTTATATGTTAGGTCTTATTTTGATCTAAAAGAAACTTTTTTTATGTATATTGCATGAAACATAAACACAACATTTTCTGCAAAATGGCTGTACTAGACTCTCACACATCAGGTACTTAAAAAATAAATTAAAGGAAAACAGTATTTAAAACAATCTGTTTAAGAAATATTCAAGGTAATTGGGGCAAAACTCTGGAGAACGGAGCTGACTCTGTCAGGGGGCCCCCTGAAAGGCTGGGGCCCTGGGCCAAAGCCCACTTTGCCCATGCATTAAAACGTCTCTGTCATCAATATGTTGATAGAGATGTCTTCAAAACTGGCGAGACAGTCTTGCGAGCAGTGAAAGCCACACTTTCTTGATTAAGCTCCTCTGTACAATATGAACTGATCCAAACTCGCGGATGTATGCCACGGTAAACTACCATTAGTACGCGTCCAATACTACGCATTACCTTTACCACGCATCTTTTACTTCGCAGGTGTTATTTCTACGCAAGCTTTTACAACGCATGCTTCAAGTACGCAAATACCGTTACAACGCAAATACTGTAACAACGAAAATAGTGTTTCAATGTAGCTAATTTGAAAATAAGAGTATTTATTGAGTATTAAATTGATTATTTTGAGTATTAATTGAGTATTAAATTGAGTATTATAAGTACATGTGAACAAGGAAAATGCCAGCTGTCCTAATGACACGACTGGATCGCTCTTTTATCAAAACACGAGGAAACTCAGAAGGATTGATATTCAAACTCAATCTCAACATCCCATAATATCTGTGAGATTTCCATCGCGAAAGGAAAAAATATGACATCACGCCACAACCCAAGGATAAGTACAGCAAGTGCACTACAGATTGTGATAAAAAGCGAGGAAGAGTTGGGGCAGTACCAATTTGTGTAACATAATACGGGACGGAAAAAAAAAATAGAATACAAGAAAAAATAATTCTTTAAAAGTGTTGCAGGTCCAATTCTTTTGTTAAAAAAAAGGATGTTTAAAATGTATTGACACGGTTAAATATTAGTCTAAAGAAAAGATTTGTCCGTTCTTGATTTTTAAGTAAAATGTAGTACGTAGACGCGTATACGTAATTACGTATTATAGAAGATCGAGGCGGAAATGAGGAGAAGCAGGGAAGAATGGTGAACAGGTAAGACGAATTTAAAAGTATAAAATAAATGTTTGTAGAGGTATAGATAATTTGAAGTAGGGTTGCGGGAGGTTAGTTGTACTCACCCACCCTAAACCCCTATTTACCATGCATCCCGTTCCATGGGTTAGGTTACATTTTTCACAAAATATATAGTTATTTCATTTAAAAATGCGTTGAAAAGTATCCATAGTATTTGATTTCGTAGTAAAAGTATTTTAAATGATTGTAAATGTATTTGCGAAGTAACAGTATGCGAAGTAAAAATATGCGTTGTAATGTTATTTGCGCAATAAAATCTTCGTTGTAAAAGCATACGAAGTATTGGTTTCCGTTGTATCGACATATATCCGTATGCCACACATAAAATGGCCATTCCCCAATAAAGAAGAGCTGAAACATTCGAGCAAGAGCTCTCACATTTCCAGGATTCAAGGACCAGGTATCAATCCATCTCAAAAGATGTGACCATACAATTTCAGGATGAGCAGACAAAATTCACACTAAGTGTGAAATTTGCATTGACTAGAGCACTGCATAATTCCTCAAGTGCCTTGTCAAGTTCTTCTTGATACTTGCCAAACACTAACATTTCGTTGCTGCAGTTTCAGCAATTTGGAACACCCTGGATCACTTTGTGTATTTTCTCCAGAAAAACATCAGCAGCTGGTGATATGCTGAAACAGTCTTTTGTATTGAAACAAAACTTGTGTGGTAAACAGCAATATCCCTCAAAGCTTGTGCCACTTCTAGCCATTGATATTCTTTTTTTAGACCACAGTTTAACTGATTCCATGCTTATAAAGACAGTAACAAACAGTATATGCAACCCTGTGTCCCTGCCCACGTTTGCAAATAACAGTATAGTATACAATCCAGATATTCCTGTGATAAGGGGAGAGGGCGGGGGCCCCACCAATAAGAAGAATCCGGATAAAGATAATAGGGTTTCTAATTCGGTCAGACAGTGAGGGGCATTGTTAAAGGGAGGACCAATAGGTGATGCAAGGAATCAATGTGTATCCAAATCAAGGTAAAACATAAACCAAAAACCTAAATTACCAGCTGGACTGAATGGAATAACTAAAAAGAGCTATGTCGGGATCTTGTTGGCGATTAACAGTCCTACAATAAGGGTGTGCTAGCAATATTATAGATCAGTGGTATGTTGTGGGGAATATATGGTGGGCCGTGGTGGTCAGCCGTATTCCACAACTAGGGGTAAAGATTCAGTCTGACTCACTCAACTCCCTCTCAGGGGGGCTTCCGGAGTCTGCCAACGACGTCCATCTGGGGGCAGTCATGTAGGATGACGTCCCATGCTTGTGCGTGTTCCGAGAGCCATATACCCCGCCATGCTTCTCCGTGCAGTGCAGCTCCCTCACATTCCACCCATTTAATGAATTCCACCCGACATTATAGAGGCCTGGGTTCCCGTGGGGTTTTCCAGGAGAGTGCCACCTGGCGGCCTGGAGGACCAACGCCATGTCCATGAATCTAGATATGATGACTCTCGTCCAAGGTCTCTGGAAGAGACCCAACAGGCAGATGACCAGGGGTATTCAGGCAGTGTCTCCCAGTGGCCCTTGCTATATATTGTGACTGTGTCCCAATTACACAAGAGGACAGCTCCACACCCACCATGTGATAAAAAGCTGCTCCCTCAGTGTTACACCTTGCACGCTTTGCATGTGTTGCAGGGAACATAGCATTAATCCGCTTGGGGGTAATGTATACCCAATGGAGGAAAGATTGTGTGAGTTTAAACCTGGTGTTCCATGACGTTCGAGGGGTGGATTCCAGAATGGAATCCCAATATTTATCAGGTTGCCGATATCCCCTGCCCAACGGTCATGCAGTCCCTGTAGACAGATCTTACCCTGCTGTAGCAACGCGGTATATAACACTGAGATCGTCTGGGTCTTCTCATCATGTAGATGGCCCAGAAGCCCTCATGCATCGGTTGCTCAGCCGTGCCAGCCTTCCAGGTCACGTGCATTGTGGCTTTAACAGCACCATAAAATAACAAGTGGCGGTGGGTGAGTCCAAACTCATCCACAAGCCCCTGGAAATCTCTAATTGAATCATTTTCAAAAAGCTCCCCTAGGGATCTTAGGCCATCCCTCTCCTACAGGTGCAGGCCACTCAAGTCCCGTGAGGATGTAGGTGGACAAGACCCAGAGAGGTAGTTCCCAGGTATATGGAGTGAGGTGTGGGCCACTGAAGTGCTATAGCCCAAACCTACGTGAGTGTGGAGACTAGGCTAACACCCACCAAGTCTTTGATTTCTGCGAGGGACATGGAATCAAGTTGAGCCAGTTGACCTGCAAAGTTGCCACTGTGTCTCCTGCCCTGGGAACTCCCCATGCCCTCCACTGCACGGCCCATAGTAGTTGTGCAGCCAACTAGCATAACTCGTAACCTGGGACCACTAGTCCGCCCTCTGCCACAGAAACCAGCAACTTGGCCAGGGAAATTCTACACCGATTAAATGCCAAACGTAAGGTCAGGAGTAGCCCATCTATTTTTAGGTCTCGTCTAAGCAGTGCTCGCACTGTCTCTTCGAGACATGCTGTATTCAGGTATGGACTTTAAGCCTCGCCCATTTTCTGCCCATCTTTTCAATTGGCTCCTGTTACTGTTGTTTGTAAATAGTCCTATTCTCCTATAAGCTTGAAAACAGACCTTTTGGTATTTGAGCAGGTTTGCTTTTATTGCCTTGTCTATGTGAGCACAGTGAAGAATATTGGCGTGCCTGTATATAAGCACTGCGCTCTTGAATGCACAGTGAATATTTTAATTTGCCAATTGTAAAGGCACTGCTGTTAACGTAGAGTGCATTGGTGATATTTCGTGTGCTAGGCTTTCTGCTCTTTATGGGAGTAAGCAAGAGATTTATCAGCGGTTTTCCTTATTTTACTTTATAAAATGCGTATCGCGGCTCTGTTCAGGAATGTGGTCTTTTTAAACCATACTGCTTACGTTTTGTAAGGATATGAGCAATGGACATTGAAACAGGTCCTTTCCAGCCCTGTAGTCATATTCTTAACTTTTCATGCAAAAACACTCAATGATTTCTCAATAATAAGTGTAAAAGCGTTAATGTAACTTTGTTGTTCCTGCTTGTATTTCACATGCTTTACTTAATCTGCCATCCCCTATGAGTGTTTGCTATTTCCAGGATGTAGTTACTTTTTTTTTTCCAGCCAGCATATTACTCTTGTCTCCCCTCCCTCAATTCCTATTTCCAATTTTGCGGTTCTCCAGCGACGCAAGGTCATACGAATAGCAATAGCGCTATGCAAATATCATCACTCCACTGCATACAAAAAAGCAAAAGGAAAAAACATTGTCATTTTCAAAACCAAGAGCTCTAGCTTTCACAAATGCGAGACCTATTGCATTGCAAATGCTTGTTTGAAAAATGGCCCGGGCACCCTGAAGGAGGGTAGCAAGCAAGTACAGTAAATCGCGGTAGGACCATCATTTTCGCCAGGGCTGCGCGGCCCATGACAGACAAAGGCAGCGTGTGCCAGAAGATGATAGACTGTCACAGGGATGCAAGGGTCACCCGTTAACTCCAGGGGTTTGGACTTACTGGGCGTGGGCCACGGGCACTCGTAACGAGGATTCTGATGTATTCAGCATGGTATGATTATGCCATTTGAGCAAGTGCTACAGCAGATTTAGCAGATGCACCAGAACTATCATCCTTTTCATGGTGTAAACATATCTAATTAAACAGAAAATTGCAAAAAAATTACATCTTTCAAGGAAAGTTGTAAAAAGTCTCATCCTACGTTTTGGCTAGGATATTGAGGTGTAACAAAATTCCCTACTTGATATTGCAGAACACAACCCCAATGTTAAAACAGCAAAGACAGGTAACAAAACAGTGAGACATTTATTAAATCATCTCCTTATCTATATGCCTAAAGTAACCCACTCCTTTGTCAAGGTACGTAGATGTCAACGTACGTATATGTGGAGTTAAGAATAGTAAAGGTAAACTTCCCTACATTCACTTACCATTTGATATTTTTATTCTCAATATTCTGGCTACAATATCAAGGTATAATGATATTCCCTACACGATACTCCAGACTACTGTCCCAATTTTGGAAACAGCAAAGACAGTTCATAAAGCTGTTGGGAAGTTTATGAAATCTGCTCCTTTTCTATATACATTAAGAAGTGCACACCCTAAAGATGCTCTTTAGCAAATACTCACTGGAACCAAAGTAGGATGTTTTGGAAACACAGGTACTTGGTGTTACCGTTTATGGCTGACTTTATTGTGTGATGCCTGCTCCAGTGATTACTGTTGCAGAGCTTCATCTTGAAAACAAATTCCCTTTGTCGTAATCGTTTATATTAGTTTATAAAATTAGAGATAAAGTCACATAGTAGTACGTCATACACATACAAAGTACTTAATTTGTAAAAAAATATTAATAATAACTGCAGGGGCTCAAAGTTTGTCCAAGGAACTCACATCAATGCTGCCAAATGCCAATTGCCAAATTGGCCTAGTCTTGATTCTATTTCTTCCACCATCTTGCACTTCCTGTTTTCTTAGTGCACTCTTGCAAAGTCTTTTTTTATTCCTGCTTTATCACTTTGTCACTGTTTTCCAATCTTTCTCTTCCTCATTTCTTCATTTTCTACCTTATTCTCTCATACTGTGGGTCAAAGTCAAATTATGAAAATTAAGTCCTGGACCCCAAAAATGAGGGTAGGTTTTTGCTGGGTTCAGATTTTTTCTTCCAAGGATCTGAAGTTTTCTCCAACCTGCTTCCAAAACACATCTAAATGTTAATCCTGGATTCAGAGAATGTTTTGGTAGCAGCAGGCCTTATGTTCGAGTCAAGAAAGTTCCTTCCAAGAACTCTACAAGACCGATTTTTGACATGGAGATGTTTTGTGGTGGTGGGAGGAAGATGGTATTGCAGGGCCGAGTTCCTTCTACTGTGTTCCAGTTTGAGTCTTCACCCAGTAGCTATATAAGGTATCATGTTGAGGATTGGTTAAGATGTCCAATGATGATGAAAGGAGCATGAAATGTAGGTCAAAATTATACTCTTTATATTAAAATGCACCCTTTCCATGAGGGCGGTTAGTTTCTGTTGGGTTGGACTCAGCTGTGCAAGTGCATTGGTTACTGTCGTAAGCACGTTATTGTACAGTTACACAAAATTAATTGGATATCCACTCCATTCAAATGTCTAGGAGGAATAAACGCAGTTCCATTGACTGCAAAGATTCTTGAAGTATGGTTCAACACAGACCTTTCATCATCCCACCAAACAGTTATAAAGAATACCAGTCCCCAACACCTGATGCTCAGAAGAATCCTAGCTATTCTTTGGTTAAAACACAGCAGGCAGTGCTTTGTTAGGCTTGCTCAATGAACTAATTAATCCATTGCAGCGACCTTTGTTTGACCTCATGGCCACAGATTCATCTCTCAGCAGGTCCGCTCAGGCTTCCACTTTTCCGTGGTAACACTGAGTTGGGCAAAAATAAATAAGTTATTCAGCGCCACAATTACTTCCTGGGTGAACAGGCACTTTACAAATATACATCATGTTTAGGGCTCATGGTTGTATGGTATTTATTTTTTTAACATCTCCATCTGTATGTATCCATATATATATTTTTTGGCCATCTTATTGGTATTTATTTTGAGAATACATGGAGCCATAAAAAGATATATTTCCACCGTTAACTCTTGGACATGCTCTCATATATGGATGCCTGGTACATATTAGTGTAATACTACAAACATATGTTAACATATGCCTGCATTTAAGGAAATCTCATCCTGTTTTGTAACTTCCATGCTGTCTATCTGATCTGCTCAGCTGTTGCCTGGAATTCATGAAAGGCAGCATGGAGAGTCTCTCCCAACAAGCACCATTTTCAGTATTTTTCTGCTTTTAAAAATAAACACAGACAGGAAACACGTTGTTTTCTGTCTGTATTTATCTGAAAAAATCAGTAAAAACGGAAAACCGGAAGCCTTAATTATGTTATACAGTCCAGACAAGACTATTGTAACTCCATTTACGCCTGAGCATACAAACATTGTTCGAAATCTCCAGGAACAACAAACCTATTAATCAGACAATTCCTGAACCTGAAAAATGGTTACACATCACCACAACTTTCAAATAACATCACTGATTACCGATAGGACAAGGAATAACAATCTTACTTTTGTAGTCACTCATCACATCTCACAAGAGTATTGGCGAATCTACTTCAGAAATCAACACTTCATTACATTTTTAATAGAATCCTGAGATCAAGCAGTGCTAAGCTTATCACACAAACAAGGCTGAATTTGGAAACTCAAGGATGCAAAACAATTAGGAGCATATTTTCAAGCCCCTATCGCCTTCACTACGTCACTTTTAGTGACGTTGTGATGGCGATAGGGGCTTCGCCATATTTACAAGGCAGCGTTATGCCACTTAACGTGGCTTAACGCTGCCTTGTAAATAACGCACCCTTTCACGCTACACTTAGCGTGAAAGGGGAGGGCAATGGGTGTTGCGGTGGGCGTTCCACCGCAACACTCATTGATTTTGACGCTGCCCCCTATTTACAAGGGTGGCGTAAATAGGAGGCAGTGCCAAAATTAACCCCTTCGATGCGCGTGACGAGCTCAGCTCGTCATGCTGCGTGGTAGCGCTGTGCGCATGACGAGCTGAGCTCGTCACGACCACACCCGCGATCGGAATGTCCAGCACACGAGCGGAATTCCGATCGCGGTCAAGGGGTTAAGACCAGGAAAAACCTGGTCTTACCCTGGCGCAACGAGGAGAAATGCTTTATTTCTACTCGTTTTTGCTGTTTCCATGTGTGTTGCCTTGTGCAGCACACATAAAAACAGCAAATTGCCATTGATTGTGTATGACCAGGAAGGTGACCCTTCCTGCATATAAACAATAAAAAAATGACGTTTTGCAACTTTTATGTGTTCTGCATTAAGCAGCACACAAGGAAGATTCAAAACGCCATGAATGCCCCAACGCAAAACGCCATGAATGCCTCAACACAGGCACCCTTGCGCTATGGTGCATGGGTGCCTGCATTGTTGCTAGGCAGCTGAACTCAGCGCCTGCTCTAGGGGAAACATAGGGCTGCGCTGCATTCTTGTGAATACGGCGCATCCCTGCGTTTTCCGAATAGAGAAGCATGGCGTTAGCAATGTTTGCTTAGTGCCACACTTCTCCATTCTGTTGTAAATTAGCCCTTTAGAGTCATCGATGCAAACTCTAACACTCTATGCCCAGATTGGAGGAGCCAAAGAAGCCTGTCAGCCTTCTAAACAAACCTTAAGAAGGGCGCGTTTTACTTCCTTCCAAACTCTAGGAGACCACTCCTCCTCATAAGAGTGACAGCATATATTCGACTACACTTTAATTTCCTGTGCCCATGAGAGTGTAGTTATTTCTTGCTCGAGATACTATATTATGTCTTTTGATCATTTGGAGGTCACTCATTTTAATAGTGTCATCTCCCAGTTTGTCTGTTAGCTATTCGTAGACTTTGTCTTGGATTGAAAGTCTACCTTCGTTGGCTGACATTTTGAGTATGGTGCAGATGGTGAAGTTTCTTACGTCACAAAGCCAATTTTTGTCTGTTTGGTTCACAGGTATATTCTTATGGCCACATATTAGCCTCAAGTTTTCTGTAACATGTCCTTTCCTTATTCTGGCCATTGGGTGGACCCAACAGAGTAACTTCTTTTTTTAAATTTCTTTAATGAGTTTTAAGCATAAGAAACAATACGTAGGAGATACCCATTACCACTTAACAATGTCGACAATGAAGATTGACCATACATGCAGCATCAAAGTGTCCTGAGCAATGTATATGAACTGACCAAAGTCCCACGTACGCGACCCTCTTAAGTGTTTATCTTCTAGACACTATTAGGTTCCTAATGAGTCAGGACTCAGACAATGCGTAAGTCCCGTCAATCATCTGGTCGAGGTTCTACATCTGCGTCATCGGTGGCGGCTTGCTCCAGGAGGTATGACTGGAGGGGAGACCATATGTCACGTGGGCGGGAGGAGGGCGGTAAGAGCTCGGCATAGGTGCGCAATTGTTCTTGGCAATATATAAGGTCATTCAGCCAGTCTTTGAATTTGGGCGCCCTACCTCTGCCCCATCTGCAGGCAACTCATCTCTTAGCCAGCAAGAGTGCCAGGGAGATGTATCTCCGCACTGAAGCGATCAGTGCTTCGGTGTATCCTAGGAGCGTGACAAGGGGGTCGTTGGGAACGTGCAGTCCAGTCATTTGATCAAGCGCCACCAACACCTCTGACCAGTAGCGTCGAATGGGAGGGCAATCCCAAGCTAGGTGTCTGAAATCCACTCCCTCACTCCCACATCGGTCACAGCGGTCAGTGTCGCGGAGGTGAAGGCGCATCAGGCGATTGGGGGTATAATAGAGACGGTGTAAGTATTTGTAGTGAATGATTCGCAGCCTGCTGCTGGCAGATACTTTCCCAGTCTGCTGGCAGCAGGAGGACCACTGCTCGTCAGAGAGGGGGGAGTCGAGTTCTTCGTCCCAGCGAGACGTAGCCGAAGGGGGGTCGTGGGTGCAGTCTCTTTGGGTGGTGCGGTACAGCAGTGAAATGACATGTGTGGGGGTAGTTTTCTGCAGGAGGTTGTGCAGTCATAGTAGGGGCCTCCTGTGGGAAGCACGGGGTGAGGGCCTTAACGTCCTGTCTCAGTCTGATATAGAAAAAGCGTTTCAGGGGGGGTAGGTGTGGTAGCACCGAAGAATTCTTCACTGGTGCAAAATTTACCGTTCACATATAGCTTACCCCAGGTCTGAATGGAAAGCTTGCGGAGGAGTTGGCGGCAGCCTCCTTCCTGCGCGACTGGGAGGTCAAGCCTGCCCTGAAGGGGCAACAAGGGGGAGTAAAGTGTGTTTATGTGGAGGCGACGGGCCAGATCACGCCAAGCGCTGGTGGTGCAGTCTACTGTGGTGGAGGCAAGACACCTCGGGATGGCAGGTGCGCTTAAATAAGCGGAACAAGGGGTCGGTGTCATATACCTGTCCTCGATTGCTAGGTGAGGCATATAAGGAGGAGGGTCCATCCAATACGCAGCAAAATGGGATTCAGCACAGTTGAAGTATAGTTCCAGGTCGGGAATCTCAAAACCCCCAGCACTAAAGGGTCGAGTGAGAGTGTTACAGCGCAATCTAGCTTGTTTCCCTCCCCAGGTTAGATGGATGAGTTGAGTTTTTAGAGCTTTAAAGAAGTGTCTGCTGGGGGCGTAGGGGATGTTAATGAAAAGGTAGAGCAGTTTGGGCAGGATAACCATCTTAATAAGTGAGGCTCTTCCGGCCAGTGAAATTGGCATGGCAATCCACCTGGTGTTTTTGTCAGTAAGGAGGTCTAATACGCGCCCGTAGTTGGCTGCCATCAAGTCGTTCCGACTTTGAGTGATTACTATTCCCAAATATGTGATTGTGTCTTCGCACCACGCGTGAACCGCGGAGTAGCCTCAGTAAGGGGAAAAATCCGGGATATCCCCCAGTTTATGTTGACCCCCGAGAGGTGTCCAAAGAGGATGAGCAGCCTTAAAATGGGGTTGAGACTATCTTCCGGATTGCGCAGATAGAGAGTAAGGTCGTCAGCGTATAGGGAGATCAGTATCTGCCTTTCGGGGTATATGAGAGCGTGGTCACGTAAATGCTGACGAATTTTGGCAGCCAGGGGCTCAATTGCTAGGGCAAAGAGGAGGGGAGACAGAGGGCACCCCTGTCTGGTGCCTCTGGCTATTGTGAAGGGGGAGGACCTAGTGCCATTGACCAATACGCTAGCCTGCAGGCCCGTGTATAGCAAGTTAATCCATGCCAAGAATGGAGCGGGGAAGCCCATGTGCTGGAGAACAAACGCCAGATAATCCCATTCTAGGGAATCAAATGCCTTGGTGGCGTCAAGGAAGATAGCCACCGCATTTGTGTCAGGGTCAATGTCCTGTAGGACAGCAAACAGGGTGCGAAGGTTGTGGGATGTACCTCTGCTTGGCACAAACCCTGACTGATCAGGAAGGACGGGGGCGGTCATGAGGGGGCTAATACGGTTCGCGATCAGTTTGGCTAAGATTTTAGCATCTACGTTTATGAGTGAGAGGGGCCTATATGAATCGCATTGCATAGCCGGTTTCCCTGGCTTCGGTAAGGATATTATGAGCGCCTCTCGCATTGTCTGGGGGAGTATGCCTGTTTCCCGAGCCTCCTCGTAGACCTGTCGGAGAATGGGGATAAGTATAGCATGGAAGGTTTTGTAAAATTCAGCCGGGAGGCCATCAGGGCCAGGGGCCCTGCCAGACTGTAGCTGCATTATAGCGGTGATGATCTCTTCGTCCTCATGATGTGCAAGGAGGAATTCTCTTTGGGTGTCCCCAAGCCAGGCAATCGCAGTGTCATCAAAGAAAGGGGTGAAGTCGACAGGTTGTGTCCTGTGTGATGTGTACTGGGTTTTGTAAAAGCGTTTAAAGGTGGCAGCTATTTCCGAAGTGCCCCTGTGTGTGTTGCCGTCCTAATCAATGATTTCTAGGATAGTGTTGGAAAATCTAGGTGGGCGAATCAGGGCAGCAAGCGCTTTACCTGGTCTCTCACCCTCCCCATAGCGACGGGCCCGGTGATATTTCCCTCTGAACTTGCACTCCCTATCGGCTGTCTCTTGATAGTCAGAGAGTAGTTCCCGCAGGCGCGTTTGGAGCTCTGGGGTGGGTGTGGCTTGCATCTGAGCTTCAGTGTGCTTAAGTTCTTTCTCTATCTTATGGAGTGTGGAACGAATGTCCTCAGAATCCCCCTAGCTTTGGCGTTGCAGATTCCGCGCATGGTAACTTTGAAGGCCTCCCATACAGTGGAGTATTGTGTAACTGAGTGTTCATTTCGAGGAAAGAAGTCGGCAATTTCTTGCTCAAGTTCAGCTTTAAATACAGGGTCCAACAAGGCATGCGTGGGTAAGCGCCAGGACAAGTATGGAGAGTCTTCATGAGGGGGTGTGAGCGTGAGGAGGACCGGTGAGTGGTCAGAGTAGGTGCGCGGTAAATGGGAAGAGCGGGACAGCCATGGGGTTAACCCTCTAGAGATTAGCCAGCCATCAATCCGGGACCAGGAGGAGTGGGCAGTGGAAAAGCAGGAGCCCTCTCTATCTTGTGGGTGAAGGGTGCGCCACGCATCAACAAGGCCGTGGTCAGTGATGATGTGGTTAAGGGTATGGTGCGCATTGGAGTAGTGTTGGGGTAGTGGATGTGAGCGATCTAGTGATGGATCGAGGGTGACATTAAAGTCTCCTCCACACACCACGTGCGTTGAGACAGTGTCCAGGATCTTGCCCCAGAGGACCCAGAAGAATTTGGGGTCGTCGGTATTCGGGCCATAACAGGAGACGAGCGTTATGGATTGAGCAGCCAGTCTGCCCCATAGGATACTGTACCATCCCTGCGGTTCAGCGTAGGACCCGATGGGGGTATAGGGGAGTGTACGCCTAATCAAAATGACTGTGCCACGTGCGTAGGTGGAGTACGAAGAAAAACATCGGCAGGTTGCCCAACGGGATGCAAATGAGGGTGGGGTTGTGGGGCTAAGGTGCGTCTCCTGGAGCATAGCGCAATGTATGTTGTGTCGGTCCAGGTAAGAAAGGATGTGTAGGCGTTTGCGGGGGTCTCCCAGACCTCTCACGTTCCAAGTCAAGAGGTTGTATTTGGGTGGGCTAGGTCGGTTCTCCATGGTTACATGTCGGGTATGTTGTAGTGAACGTTGTGTTCGTGTTAAGCGGGTCAGTTGCGTCGGATGTGCCTATGCGTGTCAAGTCAACTGTAAGTGGCAGTAAACAAAACCACCCCCCTCCCCCCACCCACATCAGCAGCCCAATCCTGCTGGGCGGATGCAGGGCTGTGAACCTAATACACCAAAGCATTATAGGGGTTCCCTAAGTGGGTAACGGCCAGAGGGCGAACCAGAGTCACCTCGCGACGGCGAGGGCGCTCGGGGGAAAATGGTAGAAAGTCTCATCTTGCCCAGAGTTCTGACGTGGTGCTGTCAGGTAGGGAAGCGGCTATGTCGTCCGCAGAAGAGGCCCAGTGGGGGCCTTGCAGCTGACCACAATGAAGGGCGTTGCAGTTCAGGCAGTGATCTGATGGGATCAGCGGCAATGAAAGATACCAAATAAAGGCCGTGTTCGATATCTTAAAGAGAGATATGACCAACATTCTACCTCTGGTGTGCCACCAGCCTCGGTGGAGCAAGTGGAGGGGGAAGCACGATCCGTGGATAGTTCAGAACGTGCAGTGGGTTGTGAAGCCGGGCTTCGTATCGCTGGTGGGAGCTAAGGAGGTCAATTGTGGGAGCGAATATCCAGTGACGGCCACTGCAAAGGGTGCAGAGCTTGTTACAGTCATTACTCTACATCTGAAGTGTCTCCAGCATTTATAGAGTGATCAGGAGGGGAATAACAGGCCGAAATGGTACTGGCATCATTCCACGTCTGAGAGTTCAGCGGTACCAGCAGTTTGGTGAGAAGGGGAGGCCCGATCTGAATGTCCTCTAGGTAAAGTTTTTAGAAAATCATAGACGTGCTGAGGGTTATTAAAGAAATGCTGCTTTCCTTGGTGCGTGACTCTGAGACGCGCCGGGAACAACATGGCGTACATAATCTGTGCTTGCTGGAGCTTTTTCTTGGCCGGAAGAAATTTCCGACTGGCCTCCTGGACGGCCATAGTGAAGTCGGGATATAGCGAGAGTTCTGTGCCTTCGAAGAGTAGTGGCTTTTGCTCCCATGCAAGCCGAAGGGCGACATCACGGTCCCTGTAATTAAGTAGTCTCGCTATGATGGGCCGAGGAGGAGCGCCAGGAACCGGGCGGGAGGCCAGGGAGTGGTGTGCCCTCTCGACAATGAATACTGCCGAGAAAGCTTCTTTCCCAAATAGTGTGGTGAGCAGGCGCTCCACGTATTCCCCCATTTTGCCAGTGGCTGTTGACTCCGGCACTCCCAGGATCCGCAGGTTGTTCCTCCTTGAGCGAGATTCTAAGTCCTCGTTCTTTGCAGCAATTACCTTGAGGGCTTGCTCCATGTTGAGTGTTTTATCAGTTGTCATGGTAGAGGTATCTTCGATATCTGAGATGCGGCGTTCAGTTTCCTTGATTCTTTCCTCATGCCGGTCAATTTTATGTGTTAGGTTGTCCATCCGCATGTTTATAGTGTCCATTTTGGCCTCAATGGATGCTAAGCTGGACTGCACTGCTAGGAGGAGCTCCTTTAGGTCTTCCGTGGAGGTGGTAGCGCCGGGCGCGGGGGTGCCAGCGTGGTCCTCATCTGTTTCGGCCTGCGTTCTCACGGACTTGCGGCCTTCAAAGGTGATTTTCGGCTGTCTTCCATCTGGCTTGCCCATGGCGGCTGCTCTCCGGGTGGCCGTGGGGGAGCACGGAGTCGCCTTAGTGTAAGGGGAAAGGTCTGCCGCAGGCGCAAGCGTGAAGGGAGGGCGCTGTTGTTGTAGCGGGATGTGCGGCGTGGCGGGCGGCGCCTCACTGCTCCGTCATAAAGGTGGTGCAGGCTGGGTTGTCGTGTCTGATCACCCGGGGACAATGATGCGGGCCAGAGTTCACCTGCAGTGGAATGAGGAGAAGCTCGATATGAGAAGGCCAGGGTTCAGTGGTAGAGCCAATCTGAAGCTGCAAGGGGCAGTGCCGGGCAGTGTGGTCTCCGGGCCTGAGAGGCCGCACCCGGTCATCGCAGGCACCGCCGCAGTGTCAATGAAGCGGATAGCGTTGGGCCTTTGGAGGCCGAGAGAGGTTACAGTGCAGCAGGTGACAATAGCAAGCCGGGCTCATACCTGGTGGTGGTCTGCAGGCTCCGCCCAGGCCAGTCCCAGCTCGGCAGGGCCTCAAGATCAGTAGGCCATATGGCCTGTCAAGGCGTGTCAAGGCGTGTCAAGGCCGTACCCGGAGAAGGGCCAGGGCCAGATGGAGCAGCAAGGCAGCGCTGAGTGGCGGCTTCGGCCTCCGCGGGGTTCGCGCCAGGCCAGCAGGGCCGTGTGGGTGTCCGGAGGGAAAGCGGTGCAGGGGGGCCAGACAGCCGTGGTGGGGCTGGCAGAGGATGCGCCGGTGTCACCGGGATCCGGGGAGTGCGGAGAAGCGAGGCGGCGGGTCCACCAGGGGTCAGCAGGGCGCAGTACCTCACGCCGCGACGAAGCGCCAGTAGCAGGCTGGAGGAGCGTTATCCCCACCCGGCGTGAGTGGAGAAGCCAGGCGGCAGCGTCGACCCAGAGGGAGCAGGCTGAGGGGCCTCCAGACGTCAGGAGCAGCTCCGGGCACGGCGGTCAACCAGCACGGTGAGCGGCAGGAAGTCAGGCAGGTGCGAGGCGGCGGGGAAGGCGCTGGTATCAGGTGCAATCAGAGCATCGGCTGCGCTGGCCACTCAGTGGAGCGAGGATGGTGTAGATTAGGGCCGGTAGGCCATATGGCATGGACTGGTAGGGTTTAGCAGCGGTGGCCGGAGGGTGAGTTCCCCGCAGAGCGGAGTGGGGACGCCGGGGATGGTGCACTCACCGGCATACAGAGCGTAGATTCGTAGGCAGCAGGGTGTAGAGCGGGCCCACAGTACCGCAGCAGTCTTCCGTGGGGCACGCCGCCGCAGGGGCAGCCGCGCCAGTTTATCAGGCAGCGGTCCAGGCTCTGGTGTGTGACTTGTGTAGGCAGGCCGCAGGCGTGGACTGTTGTGCGGCAGCAAGGCAGGAGTTGCAGGAGCTCCCGGGCCCGTGTCGGAGTCAGTAGAGCCAGGCAGCTATGGCGGCCGCCATCTTAGGGTCTCCGGCACAGAGATGAATCGGGTGGTGTTTGGAGCATTAAAATTGATTAGATCGGCGTCTTCGGCATTCAGCAAGTTTCCGTGTCCCGATGGCTGTATTTCTGGCAATCTAGGGCAGCCGATGAGCAGGATACCAGCAGGATTGTGCCCCGAGCTGCAAGAGCCTCACGCAAGTGCGGCCATCTTGCTTGGCGCCCTCTAGCGCCCCCCGACCCAACAGAGTAACTTATGTAGCATTCTACAGGAGGCTCGCTTTGTGATGCCTCTTCTAGTGCTCTATTTCAGTGAACCCTACCTGGACTATAGTCTTGTTGATTAAACATTTGCTGGGGTGCCATCTTTTCCTCTGATCCTCTCTGTGGTCTATTTTGAGAGAATGAGTTGTGCTTCTTCTGTGTGGGTTTCTGTGGCATAGCCATAATTTGTCCCACAAATTGAGTGCTTCGGTCCTGATGCTGTTGTTTGGTATGAGTTCCAAGGATTGGTTTGCATGGAGGGATGATTTACTTTTGTCAGAAGTGTCTTATAGCTTGAACTCAGCTATATTGTGTCCACCACCTCTTGGCTTAATTTCAGCATGAGTGATATTAGCTTGGAACTTATATTAAAAGTTTATTCATTGCCAATACCGTTGATGTTTTCGTGGTATGACTGTCAGGCTCGTGGACAATTTGGTCCATGTTGCAGTTCACTTTCTCTGTGTTGCTGACTCAGAATGCTCATATAAGTTCACCTTAGGCCCATTTTGGTTGACTTCGGGATCTAACCATCTCTTTTAATGTATTGGGCCCTGATATGTTACGTTGATAGATTTGTTAGGCTTACTTTGAGTCTTGACTACAATCTGAATGCTTGTTTTGATTGTCTCCTTTTCCTGCATTAGCTCTTTGGCATCCTTTTATTGTTATTAATGGTACAATGCTAGAGGTCTTGTTTATATAAGCATTTGTTGTTGTTTCTTGCTTCTTTGCTACTGGGATGGTGTGGCTAGAATGATACTTCAAAAAGCTAAGCTTTTCCTTTCCCCCCATACTTGATGCCACTACTCATCTTAGAGTGTTATTATACGTCTGGGGTGTCTGGCCAGCAACTGCTTGGTGGGGAGTAGAAGATTTGTTTCCATCTGTTCTTGAGTTTGATGACTGGTCAGTCATTTCTCTCCTGTGAGGAAAGAAAAATATTGGTGGGGTTAGAGGTAGCCCCTGGAAGCAATCTGTTTCTTCCTCCAGTGCTTCACTTGTGACATTAAAGTCCAGTTTCATTGTGATCTTGCACATTCAGATATTACTTCTCTGCCTTGTGCTGATTTGTGAAGCTGAACTTTCCCAGCGGTGTGCTATTTAAGAGCTCTAATGCATCTCAGGGAGTGCATTCCTATAGGGTGGTGAAGATATTTTCATGTTGGATGCAGAGTTAGATTCTAACCTTTGAATTGCTAGTACCTTTCTTTTCTTGCTGTCTGTGAAAGGACCATACACCATTTCCTCCAGCTCTAACAGCAATAGTTTTAGTAGCCTTAGGGATTCATGAACCTCTGCTTCCACTAGGATCTGTTTATCTTACGGTAGCCAACACGTCCTCCTTTCCTTCCCAGGTATTTCATGTATCTCAGCTTCCTCTAGGGCCTGTTTCATCTCCTGTTGCAGGCACGTCTTGCTTCCGCTCTCCCCCAGGTGGGATTGTTTGCGGGATCGTTAGAGGATGACATTGGTTTAGGTGCTACCAAGGGGTCCTCAAGCTCTTTCATTGTTGTTACATCAGCCTTCTGTATTGACTTGAGTTTTAATTCCCTCTGATGAATTGAAGCCTTTTGCCTTGTAGGGATTCATACATCCCTGGACTCTCTGGATCCCCATGGAGTCTTTCTACAGTGTTGATGGGCCAAAGCTTCTCACCAGCATCGTCACTGGACAGGTCCCAAATTTGGGTGACTAAGGAGTCTGCTCATGTTGCATTGCCAGTGGTCTAGAAGCCATGGGTCTGGGTGTCTGTTACTCGTAGTTCCAGTGCTTTTTACTGAGACTCTCTTGTGACTCTCTTTAGTGTGCAGAATGTAGTTTCAGTTTTAAAACTTGAGCACCTGTGAGAGGTCAGTGAGTGTATGTACCTAGTTGCTGTGGGCTCACAGTTTTTTAAGGCTCTTATCTCTCTTCACTTACCCCTTGTCCTGTGTCTTAGCCCTTGCCTCAGCCTGCTTCTTCTGTAGCCATTATCTTCTTGGTCATTACAGCACCCGCCCAGTTTTTACACTTCTAGGACGGTGGTACACTGTGCTTTCTCCTTTCTCCCTAGCACCTTGCACTTGTCAGGGGGTCCTCAGAGTACTCATAAGGACCTCACAAAATGCTGAGGTCTCCTCAACTTCCAATTATCATTCCCCTCCCTCTTTCTCTCTCACTCTCTTTCTCTGTTGGTGCCACAAGATTACAATGGATCCCCAGAGGATCCTGACAAGAGATTGCATGAATGAATGCGAGAATGCAAGAGGATGTTGGAGGCTGAGAGGTAGAGGTGATGTATGTATGTATGTGTGTCATGCCATCACCAGAACTGTGCCAGAAGCTGGCAGAGTCGAGCCATGGTACACAAGTCAGGGATGAACATCATGCAGCCTCAGCGTACCTGTAGAATGCTAAGCTGCAGCATGAGTTTGACCTGGCTGGTTTGTAATGAAGCCTCGCCTTGCGGCAGCTTTCTTTGCAATCTTTGCATTTATAAGCAAAGTTGGGCCCAGTTCCCTGCAGCCTGAGTCTGTCAGGCATCAATTTTCACCCCGGACCTATATAAAGCTCCAGGTGTACACCCCTGGTGGGTTGCCACAGAGTTGAGAAAAAGGATGCCTTGAGCCCACCTCAGGACGACTGTATCAGCCTGGTCAGCAGGCAATACAGGGGGCAATATAGGGTAATCCATAGCGATTAGGATGCTGAAGAAGGGCTGGCAAAGAGTTTGGTGTAGTTTGGTGGAGCTGCTCCGCAAAGAGGAAGCCACATGTCAGAAGCCTAGAGTAGTGACTCGTTCAGAATCTTCCTCTTGTCTCTATGACTCAAATGGACGAAAGGAAAGACTGGGAGGCCCTCCCTAAAAATGCAGTCCTACCAGGGGCGTTTCCAGGTAACATGGCCTACAGCAGTTAATTGTTATGAGCTCTGCAGCATGTACAGCATCCTGCCGCATCCTGGCCAAGAATGGGGATGTCCTGACCCTGGGAGTGCTCAGAACTCTAACTTGCCAGACATTTTTAACATTCTTCAGGGATCATGCCCACAGCCAGTTGTCCAGGGGGAGAGCATCCTCAGAGGGACGGTGGAGCCTAGCCCGGGGGCCCTGCTTGCTGGTGTTTGCTTTCGGACCTGATCGTGGAGAGCCGGCTTGCGTGGGTGGCTTCCCGCTTCACCATTCCCGCTTCACCATCACAGATATGCATTATCCCACTCACTACTGAAGGTGAGACATGAAGTGATTCGGCCCTGGGTGCTGTTTCGTACTGCCTTGTTCGGCTTGGGATGGTCAGACGTCCTTACTTGAAGTGCCAGTCTAGCCCTGAAGCTGGTCTAGCCTTGAGATCTAAGAGAGCGGATCCTCAGGGGCCTCCGCCTGCGGCTATTCTGCAGTGACTATGCCAGAAGAATCTTTCTCCAGTGCATTGGTCCCTGGCTTACAGGACTGGACGGAGGGTGCGGCCCGGAACCCGGGTACATGGAGGGATCCACGGGGACAGCCTGAAGCCTCGAGGGACTGCGGCTTGGCAGGCTTCTCCCCTTTAGGCCCCTGACAGCAAAGAGTGTGGACCGCTACTGGCATCCCAACACTGGGGGTGTGGCCCAGGATAGGAGAACTTGGAGCACCTAGTGGTGGCTGATGAGGGCCCTAGAGGATCGCTCCTTGACAGACTTTCCCACAGATCAACATTTACCTGGGGGGTGGCTGCTTGGATGTGGGCCCTGGAGTATGCCCGGTACTGCACCTTGGTGCCTGAAGAGGAGAGGTGGCAAGAGGTCCTGGTTCATGCTATGGCTGTGCAGTGTTCCACACATTTTGTAAGCTATTATTACCAGGGGCCCTGAGGCCCGGCCGATGATGTTCATGGATGTTCCGGTATTTTAAACTACTTTGGAAGGTGGGCCTTTGGGACACATTGTGTCAGTTGACCTGACCCCTAATTGATCAGTGAAACAGCAATGGTCCTTGAATTGATTAGTGGCATAATATAGACCTGACCCCATGCTGTTGTGCACCTGGTGGGTAAGGCAGACATGGAGTTATGGCACTCATGTGACTTTGATTCTGTAATACATCTTTATCACGGTGAAAAACTCGACAAGTTCCACCCAACAAACCAAGATAGATCAGTCTGCCTCTAGCTCAAGAGGCGTTGTGCCTGGACTGCAGGCTGTCGCAAATCCCTCAGAGGCATCAGAGGGCCCTTCAGCAGCACAAATTCTGGCAACAATCTAAATATCTGGCCACATTTTGTGTAAAACCAAGATGGATGCCATTTCACTGGAGGTAAATCTTTTGAGAAAAGATCTGAGAAAAGTCAGTGAGAGATCTCTTTAAACAGAAAAGACAGTGGAGGTATTAAATCCGAGCTGACTCTTGAACACCAGTCTGAACTAACTCACCACTTGGAGAATACAGTGGAAGATGCTGAGAGAAGGTCCAAAAGGTATCACCTACAATTTGTTGAATTTCCAGAGTTGATAGAAGGTCGACATCTTGACAAATTCATGTAGGGCGGATTGTGAGCACTCTATCATCCGATAGACTCATGCAGTGTCTCTTAACAGAGAGAGCACATAGGACTCTGGCTTCCCAGTTAACCGAGAAAACCCTTCAGGAGGCCAGGCAGCTGGCCATTCTTCCTCCCACGATGCAAGAGGGCATTATTTGCATGATGCTTAAACGTGGTGGTGATCCTGTGGACCCTTCATCCTATAGGCTCTTAACTGTGATTAACTCAGACACTAAGGTTCTGTGTTAGATATTGTCCAAAAAGCTGGGACTGGCAGTGGGAGGTTTGATCCATGAAGATCTATGGGGTTTTATATTGGGCCGAAGAACAGCAATGAATATGCATAGGCTGACACATATACTACACTCTGTGGGAGACATGGGCTGCATGCACAACATCCACACCTGGATGTCCAGCGCCCACCTGAAGCTCAACCCAACCAAGAATGAATCACAGTTACTTGTCAAGGAGGAGGAAGAGGAAGAATTGCCAGAGGTAGCAGCTGATCATGAAAAAGCTGTTGACACTTTAAATTGGGCCTATCTGATGAATCCATTTTTACAGTGGTACCTCCGATGAAATTGGAAAAATGGGTGCCCCTTGATATTACTTCTTTCAAAAAAATTTTAGGCAGTATCAAATCAGGATCCCCCTGTGATCTTCTTCCTGCCCCTATACTTTCACAACTTGAGCAGCCCTCACTGGAAATTGTTATGGAACTACTTAATGCCTCACTTCAAGAGGCCTTGGTTCCGCCCGATTGGAAACATGCTATGGTCCTCCCATTACTGAAGAAGGCTAATGCTGATCCTGATCAGTCATCTAATTTCAGGCCCATTTCCCTACTTCCTATTTTTTCCAAAATTTTGGAAAAACATGTTAATTTGCAACTATCCAAATTTATTGAATCTTCGAACTTTTTACACCACTCCCAGTCTGGTTTCAGAGCGGGCTTCTCGACTGAGACGACTCTCCTTGGCGTTACCGAAATGCTGCGCCAACATTTAGATATTGGGGACACGGTGGCCCTCATTTTGTTGGATTTGAGCGCCGCATTTGACACGGTTTCTCATACCGTGCTAATCAAATCCTTGCAGTCACTTGGCATTACCGGAACAGCACTTGGCTGGCTGACTTCATTTTTATCTAAACGAACCTTCCAAGTTTTTTCATCAAGTGCTTCTTCTAAAATTCTTTTTCTCCCTATGGGGTACCTCAGGGATCAATTTTAAGTCCCCTTCTGTTCAATATCTATTTACAACCTTTGGCTGCGATTGCAGAGGAGGCTGGGTTGTCTCTTTTTCTTACGCTGATGACACCCAAATAATTTTTTCCCTATCTGCGGGAAATGTGCAAGGCCCCTCAACTCTCCAAATGGGCTTGAGCAACATTGCATCTTGGATGAGAGCTAATTTGCTCAAGTTAAATGGTGAAAAAACGGAGGTCCTTATTTTTGGAAAAGATCAGGACCTTTGGGGCCCCCAAAATTGGCCCAGCGAAATGGGACCCTTACCCTCGCCCACCGCTCAAGCCCGTAATTTGGGATTCATTATGGATAATAAATTATCCATGAAACAACATGCGGTAAAAACTGCAGCCACCTGCTTCACCATTTTAAAATGGTTGAAGAAAATCATTTGGATGCTCCCCAATGCTACTCAAAGGACGGTAGTCCAGGCGCTTGTTACATCTAGACTGGACTATGGAAATATTCTTCTTTTGGGAGCAAATAAAGATGTGCTACGCAAGCTCCAAGTGGTGCAGAATTCTGCCGCTAGGTTACTTTATAAAATCCCTAGAATGACCTCAATCTCCAATGCTTTGAGAGATTTACATTGGCTTAGAGTGGAAAGTCGGACTAAGTTTAAAGCCCTGGATTATATGTTTAAGATTAAGATTGGGACTGCCCCTCAATACCTGCAAAATCTGGTTAGCCATTATCAGCCCTCTCGACTGTTACGCTCTACGACACAGGAATTATTCATGGTTCCCAGGATCAAACTCACAAGAATGGGAGGCCGTTCTTTTTCCTATCTTGGTCCTCTCTTGTGGAACTCTCTTCCCATAGCGATCCGCAAAGAAACACTTCACTTAAAATTTCGTAAATTAGTGAAAGCTTGGCTGTTTAACCAATAGTACTTACTCTTTTTTTTTATTTGTTGGTTCCTCTCGGTCTGCGCTGGGAAACCCTTTTTGGGTAGCTACGCGCATTACAAAATCAATTAACATAACATAACAAGTCCTTTCGTCCAGTCTTTCAAGGCTGAGTAAACTTGCTATACACAAATCCCAGTGCCAGGATCCAGAGCGGCAAGATGGTATCAGGCAGTTGGAACATAGAGTGTGGCACTAGACAGGGGTCCCTGCTCTCAACCCTGCTGTTCGCTTTGGCACTCAAACCTTTAGCAATTCCAATTTGGACAGAGTTGAGAGAATGGGGCATTACAGTTGGATACACTATCCATATAGCGACCTTGTACGCTGATGATGCTTTGTTTTACTCAAGGCTTGCCAGAGATTCTGTACCAAGGCTCATGGCTTATATGGAGCATTTTATGAATGTATTTGGATTGAGGTCAAACAGATTCAAAACTGTAGTGTTCCTGTTGTGGTCTTTGTCTTGGTGTTCGGTGGTGGGAATTCTCGAGTTGGAGTTACAATGGGAAGTGAATACATTGAGGTTCTTGGGTGGCACAGGCTGTAGAGAAGGGTAGGGAGGATTCTGGTCGGTCAACAGTCATCTATACACCACCCTGCCCCTCTCTGTCATGGGACAAGTGATGATTGCAAAAATTGTGTTTTTGCCACAGTGTCTCTAACATTGTACTAAATTCACCCGGTTTCTTTTACTACCCAACTTTTAATTAATTAAATGGTTTGCAGGTTTACCTAGTTTGGGCTGTGAAGAGAAGTAGGGATGTGCTTGATATATTTTAAAATTGGTCCAGAAAGAGGGAGGCGTGGGCTCCCAGATATGGAACAATATTACTATGCGACACATATTCAGCATACCATGGGGTAGGCTGCTGAAGAGGACAATTGGGAGAAGCAATTGCTGGAATGGACCCACAGATGTACCCCTCTCATAGAGTTACTTATGTGGGGGAGTAACATACTTGGAAAATATCCCTGTATTGTGTGTCAGACTGGTAGAATCTGGGAGACAATTGCTATAAGAATCCTGAAGTGACCACCATTTGTGAGGGACCTGGACATATGGACCTTGCACCCATTTAAATGTATAGGTTCAGATTATGACAACGGCACGATGGAGGAATTGGGGCTGTAATTTAATCAGAGATTTATACCCAGGGGAAGTTTTTATTACCATCTAGGATGCACAGGGTACAATTGGGGTTCGACCTGGCCAGTTTCTGCAATATGGCCAGCCGTCTGGCACAGCTAGAGAATTGTGACTAATTTTCCTAATGTCCCCTCTCTCACCGGAACTCTTGAGGCCATCCTGCACTTAGGATCGGGTTGTCACAGGGTGACACTAGTGTATGAAGCCAGACAGACCCAGGCCATGTCTAAGGCTAAATTGGCATGGGAAGCTGTCGTTGGAGAACAATTCAATGATAGAGACTAGGATGTGGCGGTCACCCTGGTGATAGGAGTTTCATGCAATGCTAGATTCAAGTTAATCTACTTAAACGTTTTGCACTGTACCTACCTAACACCTGTCAAACTGTGCAGAATATATCCGGACAGGTCAGCCGCATGCCCAAGGTGGCGTGTATTGGTTGGATGGGTGCCCAGGGTCCCAGCATAATATTGTGGACCAAGGATGTGTTGGAATGGTCGTTGGCCAAAAAAACTCGTATTAAATTATCTAGAAGGGATGAAAAGGTAGTCGACACATTGGATGCATGCATGAATATGATGATGAAAGAATTTGCAGAGGCTTGCAATCCAGAGTTTCGAGATGTATATCAGGAGCTACCTTCAGGTGAAGATATCTCGATATGGCGTGATGGTGGCATTGGACATTCATAAGCTTTTTCTTCTGTTTCTTCTCAAAAGAACTTGCAACAGTTCTGACTTCAACATTTTTTTGTAAATGCGTAAATTATCTGGCATCTGTGTTTATACATCATGCTTGTACTGCAGGTAACGTTGATGTCTTTTATGTGTGTCGTTTACTGGGGAGACACTGTGACCCTTTATATTTGTTACTTTTTGTAGTTCATGAAAAGCTTTAAATAAATATTTATTTTTAAATGCAGTCCTACCTTGTCTGAAGCCCATACCTTAGGAAATGTATGTTCTCTCGCCCAGATTCCTCAACAATTACTGATGCTTTCCAATCAACACTAGTTTGCTCACATGGGCACCACCAGGTCCCACAGCATCAGTGTCCATTGCAGAGTGTTTGATGCTGTACTCACAGATAACAGCATCAAGATTCATCAATATGCTGCTGATACATAACTCTGCTTGAAAGACTCCTCTGCTTCATACATCCAATGCCTCAAACACTGCATTACACAACATCCACAACTGGATGTCCAGAGCCTACCTGAAGCTCAACCCTACCAATCAGGGCCGGCTCTAGGGCGGTGCGACCGGTGCCACCGCACCGGGTGCTGACTTCGCACGGGGGCGCCTGTTTGCTAGTTTATATCGTGCTTAAAATCACCTGCTGCCGCGTTGCGTTCCTGGCCTCCAGCAATTTTCAGGGAAGAATTAAAATTTCAAGAAAACTCCAGTGATTAATGTTCTTTCTGGCGAGATCGGAGTTTTGTCTAGTAGAAGTTTTGACTCGTGGAAGTTTTGATTCATGGTAAGGTAGCGCAGAGGGTTAATCTGCCTGCTGCAAAGAATACGTACCATGTAGATCACAAAGTGAATATAATGTAAACAGGTCAGTGGGTTACTGCTTTTGTCAGAGACTTCCTTTTGTTAGCTGCAGTTTACAGTGTGCTATTAACTGTCATAAAAGAACTGCGTGCAGACTTCAAGGTATAGATTAGAGCGTATGGATTTGTTCCCCAGACTTTCATTATTCTAATGTTGCAAAAAGGGTTCATTTGGGTACAAATCAGTTCTTGTTATTAAAGAGAGCCCCAATCCATTGTGTTACATTTTAAATTTAGAGTTTGTGCTTCTCCAGGCCAAGTACTCTTCAACTATACTGCCTACCTGTATGGATGACATGTGAATCCACCCCTTGTTGTCCTCTGTCTGTAACATTTCCTATACACTGATTTACACACCCATGATTGATTGTCTCTGTGTTATGCGTGTGTTATGTAAAGTGCTCTGACACCCTTCACTTTAATGAGTGACACTATCAAATTAATTAAATGCGTCTGAGAGAGAGTGGTTATGGAGACTGTTAAAGGGTGGAAGGGAGGGAATCCGTGGCGGAGGTGGTCATTAGGGGGCACCAAAAAACATTGTCGCACTGGGCGCCACCAGTGCTAAAGCCGGTCCTGCTACCAATACTGAATCTCAGTTACTTGTCAAGAACAAGAAACAATACAACGCTAGCCCAATGACATGAACCTTGATGGCTTTGAATCCCAGTGTTCAGTGAAAGCCAAGTCACTTGGATTCACCTTGGACACCAACCTCACCCTCCAGGAACACATTGCCAAAAAAACAAAGATGGCCTAATACCAGCGCTCCCATCAAAAGAAAGTTGTTTCTTTTAGAAGGTGACTTCAGAACTGCTCTCCAAGCCCTCGTACTCTTGCATCTGGATGGTGATAAGGTTCTGCTCCATGGTCTCCAGACGCCAAACTTCACCTCTTAAGGGCTACCTACACACCGTAGCACATCTCATCCAGGGCTTGAAGAAATATGATAACTATCACTCCCATCCCACTGGCTCCTCTTGAAGAAGTGCAAATTAGTTCTCTGCATTTTTCCACGTGGAAATATCCTATTTTATCCAGTCCTGGCTCCATTTGGAAGAGAACCGGTTTGCTCCATTCCCTATCAAGAAAGAAGTGTTGTGGTGCAAAATGAATTGCTCCTTTTTTCACTGGTGCAACCTTTACAAGATACAGACCTCAATGTCTATTACCGGCTATAAAGCAAAAGACACACAATTGATGGATGGAATGCAGAACAAATCAAAACATTCACCCCCAGTCAAGAGATCTGGGTTAAATCCATCATTCTTTTGCTCACCATGCCACCCCAGTTTAGACCTGGCCATATGCAAATCAGTTTTGACCCTGTGCCTCATGGGAACAGTCCAGCCCGAACTGCCAAGCCAGGTCCTCCCTGGACCGGAAACAAGCATCCTAGGACCGGTTTCGGGGTTTCACCCCTCTTCAGCCAGGATAGCTTGATTCCAGTGGCGCAGTGAGCCCAGGACCCACGTCTGGGCATACCTGGCGCACTTAGGGCGAGAAAGCAAAAGACACACAATTTATTATTACCGGCTATAACCCATGCAGATCAGGCCCTTCTGTGCCTATGGAGCCAGGCACATGAAAGAGGCTTTGAACAGGAGCACATTAGTCTGAAACTCTTGGACTTGCATGGAGCAAAATAGCATTCGCAGCTATTAGTTGCTAAGTCTCATAGGAGCCGAGGGCGTTCAGTGCAGTTTATTTATGTAACATTTGATTTAATAGAGCAAGCTGTTTGTTTCGCACAAGGGCAGTGTTCATTGAAAGGTACTGGATGTAATGTAGTGCAATCCATTAGGGTGCAGGCAGCGTCTCACATAAGCATCAGCAGCTTCATATGAATGTGCATAAATACAAGAAGGGGAACATAAAGAAAAGTCACAATGTATAGATGAGGATAATGTTATTTTATAAACCTCTTATGGCAAGTCCAGGACTGCTTCCATTTCAGCGGCACTCAACAAAAGGGCATGTTTCAGAAAGGTAGGGTTTGAAGGGGTTAACTACTTTACCCTTCCTTCGAATTCTTAGAATGTCATCATCTTTCAAAAGATACCGACTGGCACCTGCCGGAGTGGTACTGTAGTCAGCTGCCATCTGCAAAGGGTGGATCTCTGCCAGTGTAAACACCAGCAAATATTTCTGTAACAAAGGCTTACAGATACAAGAACAAACACAGCCATTTCCATCTCTGCGCTCTTGCAGGCCCTCAGAGTTCACCTGCTTGCATGACTGGAATTTAGGAACTCGGTACCTGAAAGCATGCCAACCCACAGAAAAAAGTGTCAATTTATATGTTTACTTATAGGGCTACAGAACGCTGTAGGCTGGGGATGGGGGCAATTTCATCTGAAAAGCAAGGACGGGTTAAAAGGGTTATAAGAGGAGACGAAAACAAGTCATGATTCACGTCCAGTTATTGTTTCTAGGACTGAACCAGGGGCCTGATATGCAAAGCTATTTTGCGGTCGGAAAGCCTGAAATGTGCAAAACGGCCTTTTTAAATATGCTGATCTCGTCTGTTTTGAAAGGCATAATGATTATTTGGAAGAGGCATGTTTTGGGCGTCCCATCCAAATAGTGACTCATTATGGTATGTGCCAATGTTTTACGACCGTAAACAAGTTGCAAAACCTTGAAAAGTTACAGACTTCTGAGTTGGGGTGGTAACACATTCGGTAGCAAATTGGAACCTTTTCCTCTTTGTGAATGTAAAAGAAAAGTTTGTTAGGAGTAGGAAGTTGTCGAGGGGATCGATGCCACCTCTCAAACAATCTTTAAAAAATTACACTTTTCATTTTTAATTACACCCCGTTTCCTTTAGGGAAAACCTGCTGCATTTATAAAAAATTTAACTTTATTTTATTAAAATGCAATCACAGAAATGGTGGTCTGCTGACCACGGCAAGCCACCTTCCATGTGATGACATCCAGTCTTAGGGAGTCACAATTTTCAACCTTCCTCATGAATATTAATAAGGTAGGTCAGATTGTGACCCACTACGATTCATATTATGTGACCCAACTTACTAGTACTTAGGTCGGTTCGCAAAACTCTTTTCCATTCGCAAAAAGTAATTGCGGAATTTGTGACCACTTTTTGTGAATCGTAATTTCGTATATTCCGTACTACAACCCTTCCTTCTGTAGAGATATAAGAATCAAAAGTTGAAATCTGTTTAAGCCTGTTTAGGCGACGTCTTTAAAACTTAAGAGAGAGCAGGAGAGTCCCTCTGATCTAATCTAATATTAATGCCACCCTTGCTGGCACACAACGAGGTCCATACCCCTAATTGGATTAGTCCCTTCTGTATCTGTCGGTCACCCTCCCCAGAGGCAAAATCACCCCACTAAACATAAAATGCCTGACTCAATACTAGCAAAAGACACACAGATGATGGACTGAATGCAGAGCAAATCAAACATTCACCCCCAGTCAAGAGATGTGGGTTAAATCCATTGTTCTTTTGCTCCCCATGCCACCCTAGTTTAGACCCAGCCACATGCAAATCAGTCTTGATCCTGTTCCTCATGGGAACAATCCAGCCTGAACTGCCAAGCCAGTACCTCCCTGGACCAGAAACAAACATCCTGGGACCGGTTTCAGGGCATCATCCCTCATCAGCCAGGCTAGCTTGAATCTAGTGACACAGTGAGCCCGGGACCCACGTCTGGGCGGGAAAGCAAAAGACACGCAGATAATGGACGGAATGCAGAGCAAATCAAATATTCACCCCCAGTTAAGAGATCTGGGTTAAATCCATTGTTCTTTTGCTTGTTTCCGGTCCAGTGAGGACCTGGCTTGGCAGTCTAGGATGGACTGTTCTCATGAGGAACAGGGTCAAGACTGATTTGCATATGGCTGGGTTTAAACTGTAATGGCATGGGGAGCAAATAAACTATGGATTTAGGCCCAGATCTCTGTACTGGGGTGAATGTTTGACATTGATCAGCATCCTGCCCATCAATTGTCCTTTTTGCATTTGTCACCCGAGTGGGACGGGTATGCCCAGACGTGGATCCCGTGCTCTCCATGCCACTGGAGTCAAGTAAGCTTGGCTGATATGGGGTGATGCCCCGAAACCAGTCCCAGGATGCTTGTTTCCGGTCCAGTGAGGACCTGGCCTGGTAATTCTGGCTGGACTGTTCCCATGGGGAACATGGTCAAGACTGATTTGCATATGGCTGGGTTTGAACTGGATTGGCAAGGGGAGCAAGAAAACAATAGATTTAGGCCCAGATCTCTGTACAGGGGTGAATGTTTGACATTGATCAGCATTCTGTCCATCAATTGTTCTTTTTGCATTTGTCACCCCGAGTGGGACGGATATGCTCAGACGTGGTTTCCGTGCTCTCCATGCCACTGGAGTCAAGCTAGCCTGGCTGACGAGGGGTTATGCCCCGAAACCGGTCCCAGGATGCTTGTTTTCGGTCCAGTAAGGACCTGGCCTGGCTGTTCGGCCTGCTCTGTTCCCATGGGGAACAGGGTCAAGAATGATTTGCATATGGCTTGGTTTAAACTGGAATGGCATGGGGAGCAAAAAAACGATGTATTTAGGCCCAGATCTCTGTACTGGGGTGAATGTTTTACATTGATCAGCATTCTGCCCATCAAATGTTCTTTTTGCGCATGACTCAATAATAGGCCACTATAACTAAGCACAGAACGATGTCACATCTCTCCTCGACACCGCCCATTTTTTTTTAACATCTTTAATATATTTAAACAATATAGGTGACCGAGAGGAGATCATCACAATATACCAGATTAGTACAGAGAATGTCCATATGTACTTTCATGATCACATGTTTTCAGCACTTTCAGAAAAAGGTTTTTCAAATAAATAACTACAAATACTTCCATCTTGAGCTCATCTTTTAAAATCCTGTATTAGAATTCTCCAATATAACAAGTTATTAGACTACATACAACTCTGTTATACATTTGTAGAAGTAGTACATAGTCCATAAATTTGAGAATAGCTCTAATGATATTGCATTGATAGTAAGTTGGATCTTTCAAATTTCCTAATGCTCTTCCAAACACAAAGAACCAGCATATGAGTATGGGAAATACAGAAGACAGGGATGGAGAGTGGTAAGAAAAACAATAGCCACGTAAAGTAAGACTATGCATCACACTATTCATAAATACATCTTAGTTTTAGTAGCAGTGGAGAAAATCCAACCAAATGTACTCATGCATTTTCTCTATGTTGATGAAAACAGTATTTATCCAGTTTAGCAACATGTATTGAATGCAGTCCTTAATCTCAGAATCAAGCAGCATTTCCAGTTTGGTAGAATGAGATCCCATACATTTCTCATAGTCAGTGATTTTTGCTTCTGATATTGTCTTGTGGGATCTTTTTTTCAAAATTTATTATGCCATAGAGGGCCAATTTTGGCATTTAGTGATCAGTTCCATGTGTTCATACGTCCCTCCTCCACTAAGATTAAACCATCGAGCAACAACAGGGCATTTTCTAGATCACACTTTCAACATTTTGCTGAATCCCGTACACTTTCAACATTTTGCAGAATCTCTCACACCCTTAGTTGGCACTTTAGCTGTGTTTGTTGTCTCAGACTATTTTGCGACTAGGACCAATCATAGTGACACTAGATAGGATAGCTCGCCTCTTCCAGATCAGTATATAATTCGTTTTTGTGTCTGTCTCTTTCTCCCAATCCAATTTGTTTTTCATAAGTTTTGGAAGGGTCTCTATATTCAGATATTTTTAAATAAGATAAGCTTTAATTACTGCCTCCTTGCAGAACATTATATAGGCTAAGATACATTCGATTCCTGCTTGAGCGTCCAGTACCAACTCTTACTTCTGAAAAGGTTCCATTAGGCAAACTTAAGTCCTTGTACAAAATCTTATGAAATCAGTAATAGAATGAAATGTTCAGATCTGTTCAGCAAATTAAAATGTGTCCTATCCTTGCAATAACTGTTATAAGCCTGTGCAGGAAGGATTTCATGACTGCCAGAGCCCTGTGACTGAGGCCATATACCAGCTACTTCCTCTCTTACCTTGCCCCTGTGCATAGAGCTATCTACGCTCCTTGTCATACTTCTTTGGTTTTGTTTTAGTGTTTTTAGGTGCAGTTGAGCTTGTTTCCTTCCCTAAGAGTGGGGTAAAGCAGTGTCTACATGGCTCCATGTTTACTGAGCTGTTCACCGCTCTGGTGGCATTGCAGCTCTGCTAAGGTTCTGTTTCTGGGTTTACAGCACCGCATTCTTCCCCTGCTTTCTATCCTTTATGTGCTATTTAGGTTGTGCTAATTGCAAGATGGGGTGATATAAAAAATAAGGTGGACACTATTGGTGATTTCAGGATTCCTGGTACTGGATCTGTCTGCAGCCTTTCAAACAGTCGTTCATCATGCTATACTGCTCCAGAGATTTGACTCAATAGGGGTCCAAACCACTATGGTCCATTGGATTGATTCCTTTCTAACAGAACTCTTATTTTACCACCCCCCTCTTTTCTGCTCCAAACTCTTCCCTCAAACTTGGGAGTCCCTCAAGGTTCAACTGTTGACTGTTTTTTTTTATGTATAACTAAAAACCACTTATAGAACTGATCTCTTCCTCCAAACTCAACTGAGCCAATTGTGTGCATGACACACAAATCACACTAAAACTTCAAAATCCCTCAAATTCAAATTCTTGTGACATCAGCCAACGTCTTCTAGCTATAGACCTTTGGAATTTAATAAATTACCTTAAAGTAAAGACAACAAAAACTTAGATGGAGATGCTAGCCTGTGGTAAATAGGCCAATTACAACCGATCAACCATATGGCCAAGAAAATTTGGCCTAAGACCTAAAATCACACTAAAACTTCTTAATCCCTCAGATTCAAATTCCTGTGACATCAGCCATTGCCTTCTTGCTATGGACCTTTGGAATTGAATTAATTACCTTAAAGTAAATACAACAAAAACTTAGATGGAGATGACAGCCTTTGGTAAATAGGCCAATTACAAACCTATCAACCATATATGTATGTATGTAGAGAATTTATAGAGCGCAGGAATCACCCACGAAGGGGTATCTCCGCGCTAACATAGAAAACAAGTCAGACAGGCACAGATTCCCATAACTCAAGCCTTGAATAATTCCGTCTTCAGGAGTTTCCTGAAGCGAGCAAGGCTAGGACATTTAAGTAAAACCTCTGGCAGAGAATTCCAATATTTAGGAGCCAAATAGGCAACCGTTTTGCCTCCAGATCGTATTTTCTTAACGCGAGGGATCATCAGCAACCCTTTGCCTTCCGATCTTAGACACCGGGTCGGGCAGTACATTTTAAACTTATCCGCCAGATAGCTCGGGCTTGTACCATAAAGAGCTCTATGGGCAAGACAACAGAGCTTGAACTTAATTCTCTGGCGGATAGGAAGCCAATGGAGAAATTTCAGTAATGGTCCAGGAGAAGTGCGAGGGGGTTTATTAAGAGCCAGGCGCGCGGCCACATTCTGGACGATCTGCAATCTGCTGAGAAGAGACTCGTTCGCGGATGCCAATAAAGCATTACAATAGTCCAGGCGACCAACGATCAAAGCCTGAATTAAGGTTCTACGTACAGTGAGGGGCAGCCACATAAACACTCTGCGCAAAAGACTCAAGGTATGATAGCAGGTCCCTGCAGTGGTCATGACTTGATCCTTCATGGATAGCCGTACATCCAGCAGGACCCCTAGATTTTTGGCCACAGAGGTTGGAGAGGGGGCAGGGCCTAACGCTGTCGGCCACCACTCAGGGGACCAGGAAGTTAGTGCAGCACCAAACAGCAAGATTTATGTTTTAGCCGCATTTAACTGCAAAAAGTGTTCCGACATCCATTCTGCTATGGCTGACATACCCTTAGCAAAACGCTGTTCGACTGACTCCGTGTCCTTGTCAAAGGACAGGAGTAATTGTGTATCGTCAGCATAGGAGAACGGCGTAAAGCCGTACTCTCGAATGACTTTAGCAAGGGGGGCCACATAGATGTTAAGCAAAGTAGGGCTCAGACAAGAGCCCTGGGGCGCCCCCTTAGTAAGCTTCACAGTTTGAGATCGAAAAGGGCCCAGATTGATGGTTTGCGTGCGCTGATCTATAAAGCTGACAAGCCAATCAAGAGCCAGCCCCTGCACACCGGCCTCTCTCAGTCTAAATATCAGTTTCTGATGAGAGACCGTGACGAAGGCTGCTGTTAGATCCAACAAGACCAAGATCACTCCTTTGTTATCATCCAAGGCCATTTTAATATAATCAGTGACCCCGATGAGAGTTGTCTCTGTGGAGTAGTTGGATCTAAACCCAGACTGTGAAGGATCAAAGATGCCGCTTGCCTCAAGATAGTCAATTAATTGAGTATTGACATAGCTCTCCGCCATTTTGCTCATGAGTGGAAGGAGTGAGATGGGACGATAATTGGAGAGCACTTCGGCCGGCACCTGATCTTTCTTCTTGATAGGCAGCACTTGTGCGACCTTCCAATCTAGAGGCACACTACCTTCACTTAACGAAGTATTCAGGATCTCAGCAATAGGGGCGGCCAGGAGAGAGGCATTATATCCAAAGGAGATCCGGATTTCGCCTTTTTTAGCATGGCTTCCACTTGCGAAACCTCAATACCCTTGAAGTGTTTCAGGCCTTCACCTGAGCCTACTGGCGATACAGATTCGAATTTCGTAGATAACTGCTGGCAAGTGTTTTGAGGGAATTGTTTATAAATCAGATTGATTTTATCGTTGAAGTATATGGCTATATTATCACACAGTCCCTGAGAGGGGGTAACCAACTGTGCGCATGCCGTGGGATTGGTGAGGGAGTTGAGAATGTTGTAGAGATCCTTTGCCGAATTTCCAGCCTGATCAAGTTTAGTTATAACATGATCTTTACGTGCCCTTTTTAAAATCTTATGGTAGGTAGTGAGGGCCAATTTGAATTTAAGTTTATCTATTTCCAGCTAGGATTTACGCCAGGATTTTTCCAGGTGTTTGCATCTAGATTTTTCACTGCGTAAGTCAGCAGTGTACCATTCTTCACTTTTTTCCAAGAGTTACTGAGTTGATGTGTCATGGGAGCCAACTTGTCTATCACATCACTAATGGTATCATTAAAAGCCCTAAGTTTCATGGTACCGTCCATGTGCTCATTAAAAACAGGGGGTACATAAATTTTACTAAAAGATTCGGACGACACTTTATGGCAGCGCCTTTGAAGACCATTCAAGGGACGTCCAACCATTTGGTGTCTAATGCAGCTGTTGATCCTAAAAGGAATCATAAAATGATCTGACCACATCAATGGGCAAGCAGTATCAGCAACAATGTGGGAGGATGTAGAAAGTATAATATCCAAAGTATGACCAGCTGAATGTGTGGGCCCAGAATTGATCTTATCTAAGCCTAAAGTGGCCATGTCTGCTAAGAAGCTCGCAGCCTCTACCTTCTCCTTTTCTTCACTATGTACATTAAAATCTCCAAGTAACAAGAAGTGTTTGGATGTAATTATGTAAGGGCCAATTTTCTCCATAATTTTTATGTTAAAGTCTTTTAATGGCCCAGGCGGGCAATAAATATATATATATATATATATATAATATTTATAGTTTCTTGGGATGTCAGCTCGATTTTAAATATGCACATTTCCATCGTATTATCCAAGATGGAATCAATCACTGTAACTTTCAATGCCTCTCTATATATTATGGCAACCCCGCCACCCACTTTCCCTACTCTATCCAGCCTAAGGATCCGGTAATACTCAGGGAGGGGGAGGGCAATGTCAGGCAAGGAAGTGGGTTTAAGCCATGTTTCTGTTGGGAAGCCAAGATCAGGGGATTCCGAGCTCACCAGATTCCAGAGTTCAATGGCATGTTTAGGCAGCGAACGTACATTTGCTAGAAACCCCTTCCACGAACAAACCTGATTCGAAGAGTGGGGCCTAGCAAGACTATTAGCCATCACACCCCTCCCTGTCAGACTCTCCCTAATAGCATTATATCCTTGAATGCCCGATGTAGTATCAATGCAAGTAAAATGACAGTGTGAACAGGCAAAAGGACCTTCCAGATTAGCAATTGTATGAGCATGCAGACATGGTGACAGATCATGTCTCACCTGTAGAAGTTGAGAGAACGTATAGGTGAGCCTAGGAGCGGTATCAGCCTGTAAACAGGCAGAGTTTCTGGCTCCTGGCGACGTACCGGCACGGACGGGCGCAGACGGGCTTGCCCCTGGCGCGCCTTCGCGCGCCAGCGGCACGGCCGTGCAAGCATGATGTTTAAGTACACCCACTAATGCCGGAAGTAGAGGTTCAGGGGGAGGAGCTGCGTCCCTCCACACAAACGGCACCAAAAGCCACGGTGGACCGGGGATCGGCTGTCAGCTAAAGTGCGAGTGCTAAGGTGAGCTTTATTAAAAATGCCTTGCAAGCACAACGTTAAAAAAGTCAAAATGATCAGCAATCTAAAAATACACAGCAAATTACTGTTTTTCGACGAGCATGTCACTGTGCCTGCCGGCGCGCTATTATCTATACTTGGCCTACCACCTAAACCATCACCGCAAACAAGGAATTAAGGTTTGATCATGGATGCAAACCTCTCCCTAGTACTTCAGGTGAGCCAAGCCACAAAGGAATCTGTAAAATGGTACAATATCCAATAATAAGTTAGATAGGTTTATTGGAGTTCCATTGAGAGAAATGCCTCATCCACCCTGCAGCTTCTGATCTCTCTAACCATGTACACATAGAACCCTCAGCCCACACTCTAGATCCCAACATTCCAAGATACCACACATATTTCCCCTTTTATAAACATCAAAAACTAAATATGAAAATACATTAAGGAAGAAAAACTAAAGACAAACAAAATAAAAACAATACATTTACGTAGCCAACATCTATTAACCATCAAGCATCCCCTGTAAAGTAAATTTAACCAACGCACCCAACACAACAAAATATCCCCACAAAGGGTGTGGGGATATTCATCACAACCTACTATATTGCTCACATACTCTTTCAAATAATTAGATGGTGCTAAAATTCATTTGGTCTTTCGAATCATGTCAACATTTTCCCATGAAGATTTGTGCACTTCCCAGTACAATTCTCAGTACACTTCCCAGCATCCTCCACTTCATCCTTATGCTCCTCACGATTCACAACTACTACTCTTCCCAAATTCCATGTGCGATTGTCCTCTAGTTTTACAGCACTTCTAAAACGTTTACCAACTTTTTGAGGTCTTAACCAACCCCGGTAGTAATCTTATCCTCAACTAGTCCCCCACAGCAACTGTAGTATGACACACCAAATATTTAGAGTCATACAATTTTGTTCCTCAACCCAATCTTTTCCTGCTGCTTCTCTTTCTATTCATCCGAATCATTCAAAGTGCCCCCATTTAAACGACTGATCCAGGAAGGACATATTAGAGAGTTAGGCCTCCTTCCTCTAAAGAGCTCAAACGGTACTCTTCCCGTGATGGAATGTGGAGTGAAAAGATAAATCTCCAAGCTTGACTGAATTTCCTCCCTCAATCTCTTCCCTGCATTCTAGCAATCTGTATGGCTTCCTTCAGAATCCTATTAAATCTTTCCACTATCTCGTGTGATTCTGTTGATATGGGGCACATTTCTTATGCTGGATTTCTCTTTGTGTCAAAAAGAATGCTATCTCCTGAGACACCAAATGCACACCATTGTTAGTTAGGATGGATTCCGGAATCCACTCTCTGCCAAACACCTCATTCAAAAACTTTAACACATTGCTCGTTTCAACGCTTCGAGAAATACATATCTCTGGCCACCTGGAAAACAAGTCAGTCATTACCAGCACATAATATTGGCCGTTCTTGTTGGTAACAGGACCCAAAATGTCTAGAGCTACTTATTCCCAGGGTCCCTATAGTGGTTCTCTTATAATCATGGGTTGTGTTCTTGCCTTACATACCCTTACAATAGACACAATCTCTGATCACTCTTTACACCTGTGCATCCAATACAGGCCAAAACAGAAGAATTTGTTTTGTGCCCCTCCACAACAATCCACGATGTTTTGAGAATTCATATCTAACTTTCCAAAAATTCTGACATTCTGGGCTTGTACTATTGCGCGTCTTCCAACCACCTTCAATCATTTTGGTAAATTCCCTCAATTGCTTGTCATTTGATACATAGTCCCTCCACTTACTTTCATTTACAATAACCTCGCACACATTAAATTCATCCAAATCCCACATACCATCCAGCCCACCTTCATTCACACACGTCTGGGCATTCACCAATCTTAAGAGACAGTCCGCCACTGGATTTTCCATACCCGGAATATACTCCACCTGGATATCAAAATCCTGCAAGTAAATTACCCAGGTGCAAATTCTGCATGACACTTAATCCAAGCCTTTAGTACCAAAAATCTCTTTAAGCAGCTTATGGCCAGACCTGACCCCAAAACTGGTGCCCCACAGAAATGTCGTCAGCTTTCTGATATATACAATGGGCCTCCTTTTCTATAATTGAATACGGTACTCCGGACCTTTCAAACATCTTGAAATAAACATAACTGTCCTTTCATTATTTCCCTCACCATGCTTACCACCGCTCCAAGTCCTCTAGCACTGGCATCCGTAATCAAAACAGACTTTTCCTTCGTACTGAAGCCCTGCAACGAAGGAACATTCGACAAGGCACTTTTCAAGTCCTCAAACTCCAACACACACTGCGAAGACCATGTAAACATCACTCCCTTTTTCAACAATTTTCTCATACTGAAGGTTCGACTAGCAAATTGAGAAATGAACTTACTGTAGTACTCAGCCATACCCAAAAATTCGATCAAGTCTTCCTTACTTTCTTGAACAGCCAAATTGCTTATCGCGTTTACAAAGTCTTCATTAGCTTTCACTCCACCCCAGATAACCTGTGACCCAAATAAACAATGTCCTTACATTTCAGTTTACATTTGGTCTCCTTTAGAGTGAGTCCTCGTTTCCTAAACCTCTCTAGTACAGACCTTAACCGAAGATCATATTCCTCCTATCTGGTTCCGAATAGAAGCACAATATCCTGGTAAATTTTAACACCTGACATATCACCCAACACATTTTCCATAGCCCTCTGAAAAGCTGAAGCTGCTGAAATCAGGCCAAAAGGCATCCTAATTAATTTAATCATCCCCAAAAGGAGTTTTGAATGTTGTAAGATCCATGCAATGGCTGTCCAGTTTGATTTGGTGATACGCTGACCTAAGATCTAAAGTGGAGAACACCACAGCATCGCCAAGCTGTGACAACATATCTGTTATATTAGGAAGAGGATATTTATCCACAGCTTTATTCAACCCTCTCAAGTCAACACAAAAGTTTATTTCACCAGAAGCTTTGCGAGCCAATACAACCGCGGACACCCATTCAGTAGCTTCCATTTCCTCAAAAATAACTTGCCTCTTTAATCTGTCCAATTCATCTATCATTGCCTGCTCATGGAAAAAGGAACTCCCCGAACCATACAAGACACTTGAACTGCATTATCTTTCAACACTATCTTGTGCGCATAGTCAGTCAAGCACCCCAAATTGTCACTAAAAACATCTTGAAATTCCCAATGCCAAATATCCACCTGCTCAGTCAGTACCATTTCCTGGACTACACCAACCTTACTAGGCTCCTTGTCCTTCCCAACAATCGTAGCACTATTAAGATACTAGACATAGATGGAGAACTACTAGGATCACCAGACACCTCTCTCTTCGAAACAATTGGGGGAGAGCTATTAGGACCCAACATCAATTCCAGATGTCCCTGGTGAAACCAGCTGATTATACTATTCCCCTTACAAGAGACATAAATCTTACCCGCAGCGATCCGTCCTTTGTAGTCTAGTTCACCAACAAAGTAACCTACCAATTTGATTAATTGTCCACCGTACGCATGAGGTTTGATGTCTGAGTTATATAACTAACAAGATGTTGTTCATAAAACACTCTTGATGCCAGTGAGATTTCGCACCTGAATCAAACAGCATCCCATTGACATATACATAATCAATAGACCCACGCTTACCTGGATCCTTTACCTGTAGAACTATTTCATCACACTGTAGAGCATCATATTTACATTCTCATCATTCACCACAGCCTCTTTAACCTTGTTGTTTTTAGATTGAGCGCTACAAATTTTAGCCATCCCCACAGCTACTCACACACCGACGTATACACCCATACAGCCACTTACACACCATACACACAAGGATACATAGTCACACAATCACTCATATAATACATGTTAGAAGTAGTATCACTCAGTAGTAGTACACCTAGTATACTAATTTTACCTTTTGTAGTAGGTTAGTATATATATATTTAACACCCATAAACTCTTAAAAACACTTACACTCACTTGATGTCATCAGTGATGTCATCAGTGATGTCACTAACCGTGTCATGAGTGATGTAATATGTGTGTATTGTGGGGGCATAAGTTATAGTTAGCTCAGGTAATTATAACTGCTGAATTTCACTGGTTTTGTATGAGTGAAATCTGAGCCTAACTATAACGTCCCTATAACCTTTGATGTTTTCCATGAATTTCTAAGGTTTTTTAAATTGTATTTCCTAACTATAACATCCCTGTAACCTTTGTGTTTTTTTAAGTGAATTTCTAAGGTTTTTCAAATTCTATTCCCTAACTATAACGCCCCTGTAATCTTCAATTTTTTTTTAACTAGTGCAAGTTTGCAGAGTGGTGTAGAAAGGGGGCGAGGCCTCCGACCAGCTCTCAGGAATCCCACTGTAGGGGATTTAATGGAGGTAACAGGAGGGGTTCTTGGCCCCAAGGTCTCTCAGCATCCAAGGGGACTTCATCCCCCGACCAGTTGTGAGCCAGTAGGTGCGTTTGCAGATTGCTGGAGAAAGTGGGCTTGGCCTCCAACAACCTCTCAGCAATCCCGCTGTGTGGGACTTATTAGAGGTAACAAAAGGCGTAGTTGGCCTCCAAGGACCCTCAGGAGTAAAGTGGACTTCATCTCGCAACCAGTAGTGCACCAGGAGGTGCGTTTGCAGAGTTGTGGAGAAAGGGGGCATGGTCTCCAAAGACCTCTTACAGTCCCACTGTGTGGGACTTACTGGAGGTAACAGAAGGTGTTCCTGGCCTCCAAGGACCCTCAGCATTCAAGGGGACTTCATCCCTCAACCAGTAGTGCACCCGAAGGCATGTTTGCAGAGTGGTGGAAAAAGGGGCAGGCCTCCGATCACCTCTCAGCAATCCCCCTGTGTGGGACTTACTAGAAGTAACAGGAGGGGTTGTAGGCCCCCAAGGACTCTCTGCAGCCAAGGGGATTTCATCTCCAACCAGTTGTGCGCTAGGAGGCGTGTTTGCAGAGTGCTGCTGAAAGGGGGCAGGGTCTCCGGTGACTTGCCAGTGAGGCTTTTTTGAAAAAAATGTTTTTATTTGGGAGGGGGGGCTGCGTGACCCCCCCTTCCCTGGGCCGATTTCAGCCCCAGGGCCTTTATTGAATGGGGGAGGGGGCCACACGGACTCCATCCCCTAGGGCTCAGCCTTTTAAAAAAAAAAGTAAAGAGAGGGGGGCCACGCAGCCCCCCTCCCGGGCTGATTTCGGCCTAGGTCCCCATTCCCCGGCCTCTATTGTGGGTGCCCTGTGGGTGGTGGTGCATGGTCGTTACTTCGTTGGTGGAGTGATTTGTCGGGTTAATTCTGATAACGAACAAGACTCCTCCATGCTAACTAGTTACGCGACCCCCAGCAACTAAAATGTGGGACTTTGTGTTTTGTGTAATCAATTGACTTTTTAAATTGTAATTTCTCATTAACTCCCAATGAGACATTGTTGTATGATATTATACTCACCCAGGTCTCAGCTGGGGTTACAGGTTCTCCTGTTGTTTGATAATACTGGTCCCACCCAGGGCACCCACTCACCACTGATGGGGACCACGGGGGGAGCCTGGAGGCCTCCACGGTCCTTGCCAGCTCCCCGCCAGCTGCCCGGGAGCCGGCATTGCTTTTACAGAGAGGGAGCTGCTGAACATGCAGCTCCCACTCTGTGAAAGCAATTTTGCTCCACTTACAGCAAGCGAGAGCATTCTAAAGCTCTCGCTTGTTGGAAGCGGAGCACAGTTTGCTGTGGATTGGCACAAGCAGTAGAGCACCCGCCAAGCCATAGCAAATAGCTATGTTCCGGGGGTAGGCACACCGGGATATAGCAGGAGCCGGCCCTGGGGGTGGTGGTCCCCAGCGCCATCTATGGCTCCAGGAGGGGGACTGTGTGCCCTCCCTCCTTTGTTTGATTTTACCCTGGGGAGGGGGTGGTCCCCGGGGCTGCGAGCCCCCCGCATTCAAATTAACAAAAGCCCCGGGGAGGTGGCAGTCTCCGGGGTTGTGGGGGGGTCCGCCTGGCCCCACGCATTGACATTAAAGCCCCAGGGAGGTGGTGGCCCCCGGTGCTGTGGGGGGTTCACGCACACTGGGGCTGATGTTTAAAATGAGTAGTTACAATTACAAAATTGCATAGGTGCTAAATCAACCTCCTCCCACTAAATACATATTGATTTGAATAGAAACTAGAATTATGCTAAAATGTTTCCTGAAAGCAATTTTGGCAAGTTTGTGGGCTGGTTTTGGCCTGACACTGGTCTGTGTTGGCCAGAATTTGGGCTTGTACTTGGACAGCTTTAGGCTTGAGACGTGAACCAAAATCTGACAACATTGTCGAACACTAGGGAATCAACTGTTTTAGAATAGCAGACGTTATTCTCACATAGTTGATGAAGATAGTGTGAACTTATGGAAAATAATTTTAGCGTCTAGAGCACCTGTCGTAACCTCTATGAGAAAATCATGAGAGAAAACAGTTTTCTCTCAAACAAAGTTAATCAAATCCCAGTATAAAATCAGCATTTCTCACAGGGTAATATCACCTTAGAGCACACCAGAACTCCGAAAATTAGCATGAAAAAACCCATAAATGATTTATATTGTGACTAAAATCAGTTATCACCCTTTATATGTGCTTCTTTTTGTACCCTCAAAAACAGGTTTTCACTATATGCATTTCAATGGGCACAGTAAGAAATTCGATTATTATTTGGGGTGGTTGACTACCCGCCTCAAGGAATCATTAAAACCCTGTCCGGGTGAACCATCAAAGTCACTAAAATAACCTGACCTCAACCCCCTTGTAGCTATGACACAGAGGAGACAGGTATAACTTAAGGCAATGTGTAAAGTACTTATGCAATACCAAAACAGTAATAAAAATAAAAATGCAAAACAATAAATATCCCAAAACTAATGAGTAAAATGTTTTAAGCAAAATAACACTAAAATGACAAAAATTCAATAAGAGGAACCAGTGATATGCATGTTTAACGTTTTAAGTAGAAATAGCACTAAAAAGAACAAAGCACCAATGATAGTCAATGGTCGGGGTAGATCGGGCCCAAGGTACAATTTGGGGCTGGCTGACTGCGATCAAATACACTAATCAGGTTCCTCCTGGTCAAAGATTTCTCTATCTATGGCTAGCCGAGACGCTGGCAGGCGGTGAAGTGTTAGCCGGTTAGCCGGTCCCCATTGGATAGGCTGGGATGCTGTGCTAGTCCTGGCACCAGCTATGGGTGAGCATAGATAGTCAAATGGTTGTACTATATTTGCCCGTGGGTGGGTGGGGGAGTTTTGTTGGAATTGTTTACTTGAACTGATTATTCTACAGCAGCTATAGTGGGTACTTACATGGCGGGAGGGGAGGAATCATAAACCAGAAATTGTGAAGGATAAGGGGGGTGACTACAGAGCCCTCATCTGGATTGTCAAGCATTAGGTAACTACATCTAGAGATACAGGGTACTCACCTTCCTCAAACGACACAAAATAAATATAGCATGCTTTCAGGAAACACATCTGGACGATGCTAGTGACACACGATTAGCTAGGAAATGGTGAGGTCAGATCTTCCATTCCTCTTTCTCCACATATGCTAGGGGCACTCTGATTTGGGTCACACTGGTATCCCCGTTCTCCCTCACATATACAGAGGCTGACGTGGAATGGCAGTTTAACCTGTTACAGGGAACCCTGGACCACCAAAGCATCACTATACTGAAAACTTACGCTCCAAATACTGACAACCCTACATTCTTCCATACTGTACAGGACCTGATAACCCAAGATGTTGACTTGCCACTGATGTGGCTTGGCGACTTCAACTGTATTTTAGATCCCAACACAGACAGGACACCGCCCAGAATGGGTACCAAACCACATATGATGACTGGCCTCCAGGGTGTAATGCAAAAGAGGGGCTTGGAAGATATTTGGCGGATTAACCATCCTGCCCAGCGGGTATACACTTGTCAGTCCATGGCACATAATACCTACAGCAGGTTGGATAGGGTACTGGTTGCAGGATTCCCGTGCATAGAGGACATCGAGGTAACGCACTTGGCACACTTTTTGTCAAACTACTCCCTGGTCAGCTGCGCCGTTTCTTGGAGTGGTGCTGCACGAGAGGCGAAAACCTGGAGAATACCGGTAGACCTCCTTGAGGACCCGGTGGGGCAGGAGACACTATCACACTCGCTAACGGGCTACTTGGAGAACAATTTGGGCTCCACAGCCAGTAGGTGCACGGCATGGGAGGCCCTTAAAGCAGTCATGAGGGGCACCTGCCTGGGGTTGACCTATGTGGTGCGTCAACAGCTCCTGGGGGGTCCTGAGCAGGGAGGAAACTGAGCTGGCCTCTATACAGGTGGGAACAGCGGCTCATCCCGAAATACTTAGGAAGGAGTGAGTGGTGCACAGATTCATAGTGAGAATCTGGGACTGCCTAGATAAGTATAAGCTGAAACAGTAGAGGCAGAGGCTCCATCGAGAGGGTGACAAATCAGGAAGGCTCTTGCGCTGGATCCTGCGCAGGGAGCACATCACCTCTTACATCATAATTGACAACACGCGAGGGTGCCAGAATCATCTACAGGGTGGACCTAGTGGACACGTTTCGGAAACACCTACAACGAGTTTACACGGCGGACCACATAGACAAGAGCCGATACACTCCATTTTTAGAGGATGTGATCGGGAGTCCAAGAATATGTCGGAAACCAGCCCCAGCGGGACCCCGGGGGCATGAGTAGAGCGCAGGGAAGTGTTCTAATTGCTTTTACAGACTCGCCTCGGGAGCAGTGAGCAGCTGTTAATAAACCAAGACTTGCAGCCTATGGTGTGCGTGGAGAGGAGTACGTGGAGGAAGCAGCAACTGACGGCAAGGATGAGGACAGCAAGACAAGAGGACCGAGAGCGGAGATATCGGGACAAGAGGAGTCGGAGAAGAAGAAGAGTTGGGTGACCGAGGAACGAGTCGTGGCAGCGGAAGAGGTGAAGGCCGTCCAACATCAGCCAGAGCCTGGGAGAGAATCTACAGAGGAGGAAGATGACACAAGAACCCCGGGGAAAGGAGAAAGGGATGAGACCGCTGTGACTTCGGTGATGAGTCAAGGCCTCAGGCAAGTGCCGCAGCAGGGTTTGCACTGAGTGGTTTGCTGGACAATATCACGGGGTTAGCTGGTGGGTTTGTGTGTGCACAAGCGCACTGTATCAGGCTCTAGTCACCAGATAAAAATCCGGTCACAAGCATTGGAAGGGAAGGGAGCACTGTGGCACATACAGAAACCCCAACTCAGGAAAACCCAGAGCCTATTCACGACTGTAGTAAAAGACTTGGTACTAAAAGTCATAAAGAAGGACGCTAGCAGTAAATGACCCCAGGCCAGATCTCTGAGAAAAGAGCGCATGGTGTGGTGACGGGCTCTCTACCTATTGAGAAGATCTGCTTATTAAGGTCTCTTTTCCTGTCTTATATTTCCCTGAGGGTGAGACTCAGGACCCGGTGGAGCAGACAGGAGTTCGGCGGAAGATTACTGGAAGTCAAGGAGAACCCTATACTTGTAACTCAGTCTTGTTCCCTACAAAATCCCTTTGTTCGCATTAAATAAATCTTTATCAAAACCCATATTGGATTGAGTCATCTTCCTACACCATTACAGAGGGCCTGGACATCCCCAGACTTGGACCCTCGGCAGCTGAGGCCCTAGACGCCCACACAGACTTAGAGGAGTTTAGGTTGGCACTAAGCATGCTCTCTCAGTTTAAAGCACTGGGAGGTGACGGCTTCCCACCTGAATTTTATCAGGCCTTTTCGGCACCAGTAATGCAGAGACTCCTGGAAGTCTTCCTAGAGGCACGTGATGTGGGGACACTGCCTCCAACCATGAGGGAGGCAGAGATATGTATGTTCCTTAAACTGGGGGGTGACATGGCCGACCCCGCAGCATATGGGCCCCTCACAAGTATTAATTCGGACATGAAGATTCTTTGAAAATTGTTGGCCATCAGACTGACTGCCCACCTGACACAACTGGTACATGAGGACCACTGTGAATTTATACCAGGCCGGAACACTGGGATAAACCTTAGGCGTTTAGCCTATGTACTCCACGAGGTTGAACACAGTGACGAAGAACTGGCGCTGGTTGCTATTGACTTGGAAAAAGCCTTCGACATGGTGAACTGGGGTTATCTACTCGAAGGGCTGCGAGTCATGGGCTTTGGTCCTCAATTACGTGGGTGGGTCCCCCTGCTATATGTGAACCACATGCCAGAGTGCAACTGGGACACACTCGCTCGGCCACATGGGCATTGGGTCACGGGACACAACAGGGTTGCCAACTCTCGCTGCTCCTGTTTGCCCTCGCAATGGAGCCCCTGTTGATATGGGAGTGTCGGGAGCTGCAGACAATACTTTATTTTACCTTTCCTCCCCACGTGTCGCATTGCTGATACAACTGCAGCTGCTGGATAAGTTTGGGGACCTCTCCGGTCTCCGCCTCGGTACACCAGTAGAATGCATTCAGAGCATTGGCTTGTGGTGGGATCTGACACAATTTAGATACTTGGGTATCAAGGTGGCACACACCAGAACACTGCAATTACGCCTCACCGTGGACAGGGTCCTGGACGCGTTAAAGGCATCAGTGATCTTCTGGAATACGCTGCCCTTCTCCTTGATGGGCAGACTGGTCATCGTCAAGATGGTGTTGCTGCCGCGATGCCTGTATGTCCTACAGAACTCAATATGCCCCCTTCCAAAGAGGGTGTTCAAACAGTTGGACTCCATTCTCATCTCCCTTATGTGGGAGGCTGCCGTAGCAGGGTGGCCCTGGCAACGTTGACCAGACTGTACGAGGAGGGGGAATTAGAAGTACCCAAACTTGATCTGTCCTACTATGCCGCGCACTTACAACATGCGATGGTTGGACGAGGGAGACAACTGGGAAAAGCGTCTACTGGCCAGGAGAGTGGATGCATGTCGACTGCCGGAACTACTGATGGAGGGTGTGGGGATCTTGGGTGATGCCCCATACATAGTTTAGCAACCAGCAAAACTTTGGCAACGTTTTGCCCAGACAGTAACGAAATGGGCCCCGTTCCATCAAGAGCTGCTAGATCCGGTGCGACAAATGATGGACAATATGTTCGAAGTTTGGCAGGAAGGCAGGTGTACCTTGCTTGGTGACTTATACCCTGCTGAGACATTCATAACCTTCTAGGAGGTCAGCCAAGCATTCACACTGAGGCATGGGCACTTTTTACATCACGCTGGATTACCTGAAATAGCCATGGTCACCTGGCCATCTTACCCTGCCACGCTCAAACCCACACACACCCTGGGGATCCTACAAACCTGCAGCAATGGCAGGCACCTGATTACACTGTTATACAATGCTATGCTGACTGATAAGTCGGGGACCCCGCCGTGGGCACGTAAGGCCTGGGACACAGACCTAGACACTCCACTGGACGAAGGGGGATGGACACAAGTCAATGGCCCTTACATGTACGGTTTCCTCTAACGCTCGCCATAAGCTGGTACACTACAACTTTCTGCATAGGACATAACTCACTCCTACAGACCTTCACCACATGTCCCCAACATGACCAGTCTGTTGTCTACGATGCAGTGTCAGCGGAGCAGACTTTTTTGCATTTGGTTTGGCGCTGTGGTGTGGTGCAGTGCTTTTGGACTCAGGTGGTCGTGGACTTACAGAGGACCATGCACCTGATTATTGCACTCACGCCACAGAACTGCCTACCGGGTAACATTAAAAGACCAAAAGGCTGCAAAATGGCATACACGTTTTTGCAATTGACATTAGTACTTGACCAGTGTAGAATCGCCATCACTTGGATGGGCCACAGGGCAACTGAGATAGTACACTGGCACAGGGACGTACAGGAGCGGTCGCTGGCAGAGGAGACATACATGATACTTAATAGGAGGGACAATAAGGTTGTAGAGAACCTCTCAGTTTAGAGAGACCTCAGTAAAACACTCCTAGACCCACAAGCTGACGTGGGCACAGCAGAAAGTGACAGCTCAGAACATAAGGGGGGAAGCGGTTCAGATGCAGATGGGTGAGAGTACCCCATACAACAGTGTGGAGGTTCGATTCATGCATACATGGTGCAATATGATATGTTCTGCATGGAATTTGAGGACTTGACTAAGTGATGGATGGTTGGCAAAGTGCGTTCTCGGACGGAACTTACTATGCCATGTGCTTCACGCTCCAATAACTGCTGTATCATGTTTTATAAAATTGAAAAATATAGGTTTGAAAAAGATTTTTCCTTCTGACTTAAGGTCTGATTACAAGTAAAGGTGCTATTTATCGCACCTGGTAAACAACGAAACCCATTATTTATCGGGTGCGATAAATAGCACCTATTCTGATTCTGATATTGGGGAATAGCTTGCGGATTTTGGTATTTAACACACCTACATCTGCATGGTATGGTAAATACCGTACACATTTCCCCTGTTAAATTTAGGCTGGTTTGAACTGCCGAAATTTAACGAATTAGGGGGTTATTTAACACATCCGATAATTATTGGATGCATTAAATAAAACCAAACTCGTAATTCCGTCCCGTGCATACACAGAGGTTTACGCATAGGACGGAATTAACCGCCCAACTTGTAATCAGGGCATTAGTTTTTTATGTCTCAATCCATCAAAGAAGCACACTTCTAAAGTCTCCCAGGACCTTATGGGAGGCACTTGAAGACTCACAGGATGTCAGGCAGAGGCCAAAAGCAGGGTCTAGTCCAGGTCCAGTCGCCACTGGCCAGTTGTGTCCTTCCAGAAAAAGGCCTCTTGTAGCTTGTTTTATCCATGTAGCTTTCATTGGAGGTCAGCCTTATGACTCTTGGAGGCCACTTCTTTCTCCTGGGTACAAGAGGGAACAGCTCCAGACTTTCAGGTCCCCTCTGAGGTCACAAACAGCAGGAAAAGTCCTCTTCTGATCTTCTGCAAGGCCAGGAAGTGTTATCAAGTGGGTGCCTGGAGGTGCCACATTTATGCATGGCACTAGCTGATGGGTGGGAATGACTCCTGGGCACGTCCTAACCAATAGGGTAAAAGTTCCCGGGGTGAACTCTACCTACTTGGGCATTTTCAATATGAAAAAAATCTTCAGCCACACTAAAGTTAGGCTCTGTGGGCTGGGGTGTGTTTGAGGAGTGTACTATGGTAATTCCATTGTCTTCCCACATCCAATACTAAAAACACGTTTGAGACAGTCACTGTACCCACAATAAACCCAGAGGCAAATGTCAGGTAGGACAAAAGCAAATCCTTCAGCAACCAGACAGTGAATCCACAAGAATTGTCTTGGCATTGAGCTCTCTCTCCTTTCAAGTGTGCCCCCAATTGTAATGTTTGAACTCTGCAGACCTGTCAAGCAGGAGTTGAACCTGTAATATCAAAAAGATTGCCCTTGCCTCCACCATACATATTCAAAAGAGTCTTCTCTGCCTCTACAGGTCATCCTATTGTTTGCTCCTGGGAGGCATTTCAGATCTATTCAAGGTTAATTACTGGCTGGAAAAAGCTAAAAAAAAAAAAAAAATTAGCCTCTAGGAACATCAGGCAGGTAAAAGGTAACTCTAAAGGAATGAATGAGTTATTTAATTAGCATGCAACTGTCTGGCAGACATCCCGGTGCTTCTAAATGACACAAAAAGGGAGGGAAAATACATAGCTGATTGCCATAACTGAAACAGCCACGTTTTCGGCAGTTTTTTTAAAGTCAGTTTATTGAGGAAGTTCGAATTTTGAATGGAAGAGCATTCCATAGATTAGGGGCCAAAAAAGAGAAAGACCCCCCCTTCCCTAGATGAACGTGAAGTACTGTAGGTACTACCAGCAACAACTGATGATCTAAGGGACCTTGCAAGGTGATATACCTGAAATCTGTCCCTCAGATAAACGAGGCCTCTATTATGGAATGCCCTGAAAGTAGTAAGAAGACATTTGGAATAGATGCACTGTCACACCGGGAGCCAATGTAGGCACTTCAGATGTCCTGAGATAGATTCCTGTCTGTGGATATTCAACAGAAACCCAGTGGTTGCATTCTGAATCATCTGCAAGCAGCTAAGGAGATAGTCAGGAAGGCCCTGGTATAAAATGTTAGCATTATCCAAATGAGAGGTGATAAGAGAATGTATAATTATGTCCGTAGAGAATTAAGGAACTAATTTCAGAAATTTATCAAGACTTTTTTGAAGAGCAAAACAAACACCTGTAACTGCCGTCACCTGCAGAGCAAAAGAAAGCTCCTTATCCAATTTAACTCCAAGGTTCCTTACCTCCTCTCCTGGAGTGGGAAGCGTGCCGAGTACTGAAAGCCACCATGCACTGGACCATTTAGAGGGGGGACATCGCAGAGCAGTACTTCGGTTTTGGCCGCATTTAGTTTAAAGCAACTGCTTCTCATCCAATTAGCCATACTAACAAGGCAGGATTGAAAAGAGTGTTGAAATTCACTGTTAGCCTCCAAAAAAGAAAACAGTATTGGTGTTCTAAAAGTTTCTTTCGTTACTAATTATTGAAAATCTGACTCCACCATTGAATTGATTTTTTACTAACTGATTTTATAGCAGGTCTCATTCCTGATATTATAATCTGTACTCCACATATGAAAACTAGGCCTACCACCGTGAAAATAGCTTTTTGGTGCTAGCCACTGTAAAGACATATTAAAATAAAACTTAGACATGTTCTACTTTTAAATATCATACACCCTGCCTTGTGGGCTATAAGGCCTACGTAGGGGTGACATATTAATATTTAAAAGGGAGTGTTTTACCTGTCAAAAGGGTTTATTTGGCAGCTCGAATGGCAGTTTTTACAGTGCTATAGTCAGGCTACAATGTTAGGCCTGAAGCCAAATTTGCACTGCCACTGTAGTGGTTGGCATAATGGGTGCTGCACTCCACTAGTGGCATTTACCTTCCAAGCCCTGTTAATTTTTGCATTATATACTAGAAACTTGTAGGCTAGTTAAATATGTCAATTCAACCATATTTAAAGGGGGAGAACAGGCACTTTACCCCTGTTAATCAGTAGTAAAGTGCACAGAGTTCTATAGCCAGCAAAAATATAGGGTCCATCAATAGGCAAACAATCTGGGTGACAACATAGAAAAGGCATATTTCCTACAGGGACCATGTCCCTGAGTCCTGTAATGGCTGCCACAACATGTTGTCCATGTTGTGGCCAGCTAATCGGGGGGGGGGATCACCACCCCCTCTCACATGCCCCTTGGGGTGTGGGAGTGCTCATCCTGTCCCCTTATATTTTTTTTAATTAATTTTCAGGATGCAGAAACCATGTCACTGAGTCCTGCAATAGCTGCCACAGCATAGTCTTCATATTGTGGCCAGTCAATCAGGATTGACTAGTCCCCTTTTACATGGCCAATCTGAGCATTTCAGGACACCAACATTCCAGATATACCTATTTTTAACCTCTACATGACCACCCTAGCACCTCTTTCTTTGCAAAGTTCTTGAAAACAACTGAGCAGATTTACACTAAATCATAAAAAGCACGGTTACGGAGTAAAGTTCTAAATTTTTGCCAAATTTGGTGTAAATGCATTCAGCTGTTTTTTCTGTAGCTGTGACAGATGTTTCCTATGGGCATTAACATGAGAAGTCACCATTTTGCAACTCCCTACTTGGCGGATCACCCTGAAACTTTCCAGGAAGGAGCTGAGGTGGATAAACTTTTTCGGGAAGGTTTTGTGAAGATTTGTCAAACAGTGTCAAAGTTATTAGTGAAACAAAAAAAGCTCTTCCCACAGAAGCTCATTCACTGGATAAACAAAGCTTAAAGGGACGTTATAGTTAGGTTAAAATATCAGTTAAAACATACCATTTCAAACTAACAAAATTCACCAGTTATAGTTTCCTCAAGTAACTATAACTCGCAACCCCACCAATGGCGGCTCCTCCGCTGAGGCGGAGGAGCGTCGCCCCACTGCTTTTAGCAGTGGAAATTAAGGAAAACTAAAATGATACTAACTGGACATTAGTATCATTTTATTTGTTCCTGCGTCTTTGCGGGCGGGGCTGCTCTGCTCTCAGAGCAGGGGAAGGAGTGGTGGCACTCTGTAAAGTGCGCATGAATGTTTGACCTTCTCTCTTGGGCCGGCCAAACAGTCATGCACACTTTGCATTTTCTCCATGCAGGCTGCATTACAGCCTGCACGGAGAACATGCCCAGGCCCCCATTCCCATCTCAGCGCCGAACTACAGTGTTCAGTTATCACAACGCTGCATTGCAGCGTTGTGATTGGTAAGGGGAGCCTGGGTGCTTACCAGTCACAACGCTGCATTGCAGCGTTGAGATTGGTCAGGAGAGCCTGGCTGCTTCCTCTTCCATCTGGAGAAGAGGGACGAGGACGACGAGGGACGAAGCTGGAGAGACACGAGGAGGTACGTTTTCTTTTATCCTTACCCCCGCCCGCCTCGCCACTCCCAATCTGTGCCAGCCGCTACTGAATAACCCTGGGCGTAGTTTGCATAGTAGCACTAGCGTAGCTACGCGAAGTACACTTTGAACTACGCAAATTGCGTAGTGGTGTGCTTGTCTGCACTGTGTAATAATTGCAAACAGCATCTTGCACAGTGCAAGTTATGATAAAATAAGTATCTCTGTCTTTATATACTAAAATGCATATAGTCATTTCACAAAAGTGAAAATGATAAATTAACAAGCAGTGAGAGAGGTGATGATTTTGGGATCCTCCCTAACCTAGGGAGAGAACCAAGCAGATGCCTTGAAAACAAAAAGCACATCTTGTTGAACGATTCGGTGGTGGTCCCATCCTCTTAGGACCACCCCAAGCACAGTTATTGGCAAAAATACAATCCCAACCAAAGGCCCTGCAAAGCATTATGGGACGAGATTAGCAGTGGGCAGTGAATATTATAGTATCCAATATCAAAATAATTCTACAAAGAGCTGCAGTTCAACTAGTCGTTACTAGATGTCCCTCACGAGTCAAATGCAAAAGCATTGAAATTATTATTACATCAAGCTGCAGTTCCACTAGTCGTTACTAGATGTCCCTCACGAGTCAAATGCAAAAGCTTAATGAAAGGGTTTCAATGCTTTTATTTGTTGTTCGAAATAATGAAGTGAATATTAAAAAAATGATACCAATTTGTTAAGAAATCACCGTTTTGAAATATACTGGTGACTATACGAATTTGCACTTTATAAAACTGCACTTGTAGGATTTCGAGACAATCTGGTTTTTGTTTGTGTTTTTATAAGGGTTTTAAATAAATAAATAATTGAAACTTGAGTACATTATTGATCATTGAGTAATTATTGTTACACATCGCAGCAACTTGTAATTTCATCTAAAAAGTTTTGTCATTTCTCTCTTTAGTATCAATATTAGTAGTTTTTGGCCTGTGATACCACAAGTACTTATACCACATGATCCAAACCTTGGGTGGGTTTTAATATATACTTGCATATCCATTTTGTTTATATTTGATCTCTTTGAAAAGGGAATTCTTTTTCTTTGTGTTTCACGGACCCGTCCCTTTTCCTAGCATCAGGGTACCTCCCTTATATTGTTGGAACAATGAAAGAGATTGCCATAAAAATATTTATAAAGTTTTATAATAAAAAATCAACAAGTCTTTGAATCTATCTTTTAACATTTAGTAGGCCACAAAATGCAGTCATAAAAACAACCACAAGCGGGCTGAGCATTCCAGCTTAAGAGCATAAAAAAATATGGCAGCTCTCATGAGGTCATGGATTTATGACCCAGGAGATTTTCTGATTTTCTGTTTTTGCTTTTAATGTTGCTGAGGGGCTAGTGTGCTCTCTGCAACCCTCCACAACATTAAATAATGCTTGATGGTGCCACTGCTCCTTATAGGGGCCCCACCAGGATCCAAACAGAAATCACAAAAACCTTCAGCAGCGCATAATGGGGCGCTCCATACAGGAGCAGTGAAAAATAACCTGGGGCACCCACATCTTTAAATATTTGTTTGGGGCCCCCACAGCCGTCGGCGCCATGGAAGCGGCTCCATAGGCCGTGCAGGGGCCAGTAAAATGTTTTTGTTTTTATATACTGGTGTGCCCCAGTACCCACCCGGGGCACACCACAGCATTTTAATTTTTATCGGTACTGCAGAGGGAGCCACAATGCCCCCACAGCCCCATTTGCTCCTCTGCCAGCACCCATCCTGAGTGGGGTGGGAGTCGGCACTGCTCCCACCCGGTGAGAGCAGCTTTTCCTTTTTGTTTCCACCAAGCAGGAGCAACTCTGTTTCCCTGCCCACGAGAACCTTTTGTGCTCCCACCCGCAGGAGCCTTTCTGCTTCCACCGAGTGGATGTACACAAGAATTTCCTGGGTGGGGAAAAGACGGTGCCCAGGGGGATGGGGTCCCCGGGACACCATAACGGAGCCAGCCCCAGGGACATGGACCCCAGGGGCATAGAATAGCTTGGGAAGGGGCTACACGTCCCCTTCCTAATTTTAAAACAAAGGCCTTGGGGCATGGGGTCCCAGGGGCCTAAATGAGGCTCAAATAAGAGGGCTGTGGGCCCCTCCCCTAATTTTAAAACAATGCCCAAGGGGATGGGATCTCAAGTGTCTCATAAAGGCTCAGAGAATGGGCTGCATGCCACTTCCTTCCCTATTTATTAAAAAACAGCCCCAGGGGATGGGGTGCCCAGAGCCTCATAAATGCTCGAGGAGGGGATCCATGCGCCTCCTCCCCTTTTAATTAAGTGCGGTCATGGGGGTTGGGGGAACACAACCTCCAGGCTGAAAAAGGCTCGCAAAGGCCACACACCCCCTCCCCATAAAATGATCAGATCTGCGACCTCCAGGCCCTGGCCCAAGTGGGGGGTGTTTTTTAAAGCGCTTTTTCCCCAGCGGATTCATAGGTTTCCACGCAAATTTGCAGTAAAATGATTTTTAAAAACAATTGTTTTTGCACCGATGGAAGAGTCCCTCTGCCCTCATGTTTTTAACAATTTTTTAAGGACAGGGACTGAGTCCCTCAGTCCTAACATGGCTCCCTCTACATCTTTGTTGATGCAGTGGCAACCAATCAGATCTTATCATAAGATTTTTTTAACCTTAATTTCTCAAAAACTACTTACTGGATTTACACTAAGGGCCAGATGTATGACCTTAAATTGCATGCGTAAACGGGTTTGCGCATGCAAAAGTACACAGGGCCATGTACAATTCCTAAATAACAAGTCGCAATTTATTTGCCACTCGCTATTTAGGAATTGCGAGTCGCTATTAGGAAGGGGCGTTCCCTTCCTAATAGCGACCGCAAAGCCATGTATGAATGTTTTGCGACCGCAATTGTGGTCGCAAAACACTCGCAAATTACCACCCTCTTCAAGAGGGTGGTAATGGACTCGCAAATGGGAAGGGGTCCCCAGGGGACCCCTTCCCCTTTGTGACTGGCCCCCAAAATATTTTTTAAGGGCAGGCAGTGGTCCCAGGGACCACTACCTGCCCTTAAAAAATGAAACGAAAACGTTTCATTTTATTTTTTTTCAGATGCATCCCGTTTTCCTTTAAGGAAAACGGTCTGCATTTTAAAAAAACTGCTTTATTTAAAAGCAGTCCCAGACATGGAGGTCTGCTGAGCCCAGCAGGCCACCATCCCTGGAAGTGCACGCCATTCCCAATGCGACGCAATTTGCAACTCGCAAATTGGCGGGTCGTACATCTGGCCCTAAATCACATAAAGCACACTTTCTGGACCAAGAACTAGATTTCTGTCAAATTTGGTGTAATTCCATTCAGCAGTTTTTGTGGCATCGCTGTTCAATTTTCCTTTGGTAAAATGAATGGGGAAAATGCATTTTGGGACCCCTTCTATGAAGGATCACCCCAAAACTTTCCGTGAATGAGTCTGTTTTTGGAAATTTTCGTGAAGATACGTCGAACGGTGCCAAAGATGGCTCCAGAGTAAAGTACTTGGTGTGACTACGGGTGATGTTTCTGGGACCAAGCGATATATTGGCCAACGATTCTCAGTACATTCTTCCAGGAGGCAAAGTCCATCCCTGGTGATGAGTACTGGACATTTATCAGATTATGCTGATTGGCGTTACCAACTTCAACAATCTTAACTATTTAGTCTGTAATATATATAGGAAATACATATCTCATTGCGGCCGGTTTCACCTAACCTGGTGACTGTCTCCTTTCACTCGGTGTCAAGTTATTGCACAACTGGAAGGCTGGGGTGAGAGCATGTGGGTGTGTGTTTGAGATGGGTAGTGAAATGAGACCCAAAGGAGAGTGCGGCCAGACTCATTTCCCACACAATTAGATTAAACAAAGAAATTATTTGCATTACACTTTTGGTATAGAATTAAATAATCTGCATATGAAGACAATATGCTCTTATGCCTTTAAAATCCATTGTCCTCTAGGAAAAGCCAAATATGCTACTCACAAAATATGGTTTCACAGAAGACTTTGTAGACTTCATTTACAGCTCACCATGCATGTAACATTTAGGAAACTCTTTCTACCTACGCCTTGTTGAAACCAGCAAAGCTTAAAACAATGCGTGACATTAGGAGCAATAAAACTCACTAAAACTGACCGAGTGTAATAGATTTGATTCAAATATAATGGAGATCGAGATCATGCATTTAATTCTGTTCCCACTATCTATGCTCCAGCTACTGCCGCCACTAAAACTCTATATATAAATAACGAAAATCTACTCAAAGTTCCTTTTGACAGGCAAGAGACCATTGATTGATCTAAAAATCTACATCCCTCCCTCCTCCCTTCTGCTGTCCCTTGCCCCGCCCACTCATTTCTCCTTTCTTTCTATCACCTTCTCCCACTGCTCACCCCCTCCCTGGAGGTCTGCTATTACCTTATATTACACATTATCACACCTCCTTGAGACTGCCTACCCATCCCCATCATAAAGAAGGCTTTCAACATCACCCTTAGTGAGTCGACTTAACATGTTATCATCCCTTTTGGGAAAGTGACTTGGCCCATCATTAAACCCACACTCTCCTTTTCCTGTCCTTCCATTATATTAGAATGTGTACACAACCATAGCTGATGCCTTTAACCCTGATCTAAACCCATTGTAAATGGTCTCTGTCATAAATTAAGCGAAAGAAAATCCTAAGTTATTTAACATCAGAGTACCTAGAAATAGTTCTCTTGCAGGAAGTCCACCTTTCATCAAAGGAGTCAGTGATGCTGAAAAGGGATTGGGTAGTTAAGGTGGCCAGTAGTAGCAGGATATCTAACTTCCATGACACGACCACTGGCACGTTCTCTTCTTGATCATCAAAAAAGTGTGGGTGGCAACTCTTTTCAGAGAATCCCTACCATGCAAGATTCTAAAATATGCACTGACTCTACAGAGAGTAAACCTTTGACAAAATAGATTCTATGAGCTCCAGGTTCATCCAGGGTACCCGTAGGGTGTTTGTTGCGCTTTATAAATGCTATATACAATACAATACAATCGTTGGTTCACTGTATGTCCCCAATTCCACAAAGTGTGAGTTCCTCCCTTTGGACTCTAGACTGCTTGCAGAATTCTATACCAGGGTGGTTGTCTGGGGGCTGGAATCTAACGCTGGACCCCATCCTGGATAGAACTGGGCCTAATAACAATGCTACTGCCAATGAAGGGTGATGATCCATGATATCACTAGAGGACAATGTTCTTCTGTTGCATTTCCATTTCTGAAAGAAAAAAGGATTCATTTTCAAGTTCTGCATACATGAATCCTGCTCAAGTATAGACTTTTTTTGATCTCAAATAAACTACTAACAATTACTACCCACTTCTCCATCCTAGAAGATGTAGTGTTGGACCATTCACTCCTTCAGTTGGGGTTTGATATGGGTCAAGCTGCTCCCTCAATCAAGAGGTGGACGATGAACTTGCCCAAAATGACTTACCATCTTAGAAGGAATCACTTAAAAACCATTTACTATCATTCTTTAGACCAGAATTAGGACTTAAATTTGGCTCAATCCATTTGGCCTGCTAGCAAAGCAACCATATGTGGACAGATGATGAGGGACTCGGCGATGGCTAAACGGAACTCAAGCGAGAGCAAGATCATCATGAATATGAGATTCATAAGGCGATGAAATTGTATAACAAAAGAGCCCTGACTTTTTATGCCTACTATAAAGTTTAAAAAATATTTACTTAGTGCTCTCTTCACTTTCACGACTGAATATGCTTTGTCTGGTTTAAAGTGGTGCCACTATGAACAAGGGAAAAGGCAGGTTTCCTCATTCCAGAGCAGCTGAAACAGAGGGAAGTTCAAAGTATGATACTGTCGATATATGACAGTCATCATATTATCTACATGCATTCTTTTTTATAAAACTAGCACATTTTCTTTGTTTTTCGGGGCCTATATCATTCTGACCAGGTGGATGATATAGCAGCCGAAGAATCCTTCCTGGCAGTTGTTGCTTTATTCACATAGTCAAATAAGGGTAGCCAGCTGCTAGGAAGTGAAATTAAAAAGGGCGAGATACAAGATGCTACAACAACGATGATATTGGGTCTGGCACCGGGATATGATTACATTCCTAGTGAGTTTTATAGAATCAACAAGGCACAAGTCATTAAAGTATTGTTTCAAGTCTTCAAGGAATTTGAAATAACTGTCCGCCTTTATACAGAATTCAATATGGCACTGCTATGTCTACGGCCCAAATTTCTTTCATCAGCACCTATGTAAAGATCTTGCCCATAATACTGGCGAATTGTCTACAGAAAGTGATGCTAAGCCTTATCCATGACTCCAGGTTGGTTTTGTTTCAAGTTGAACCACCTAAGAACTCTCTATAACCTATTATAGCAGATTAAAGATGACCAATGGGACATAGTGGTAATTTTGCTAGATGCAGAGAAAGCCTTTGATTGAGTTAAGTGAGCAGTGCTAAACTTGTAAAGTAATAAGTGCTAGGGCACAACATTTTGCTCAGACGTCCGTGGCTGGTGATATTGAATCATGCGGAACACCAATACTGTGTAGTCTTGATTTCACCTCATGCCTCTTTAATCTATCATCAGACCCTCCATGCCATTTTATCTCATTCTTGCAAGTTCCTGCTTTCTCCGCCTGTCACTTTTTTCCATCTTTCTCATTCACCTTCTTTTCTTCTTGTATGTTTTTCGCTATCTTGCTCAAGGTCAAAGTCTAAGTAGGAAAAAAAGGTGCTGGTCCCCAAAGATAGGTTCCAGTAAGCCCCACCTGCAACCACCGGCTTAAATTAGGCACTGTAAGTGAGGCTTCTTCTTTAGGATTATGCAAAGGGCCGATTTTGGCCATGACATTATATCTAAGGTCAAATGGCTCCATGCAAATAACAGCTAAAATTGATTGGCTGCTTCTTTGATGTGTTTCGCAAAGATAGATGCATGAGGCAGGGTTGCCCCCTTACCTTATTCTTATTGGGGCTGGACCCTCTCTCTGCTGCAAATAAGAAGATTGTTATGTCAATGGTTGATTTCAAAATATTACAATACGTGGATGCCATTTTGCTTGCCTTTTCAGACTTCATATGCTCCCTTCCCCCATTGATGTATCCACTTAATGACTTTTCATTGTTCTCTGGAATAAAAACTACTGGAGTAAAGCTGAAGCCCTTCCCATGTCAAGGGGTGCAATGAAAGAGACAGTGTCTGGTTATGATTTTAAAGGGTTGTCAAGGTTATCAAACAAAAGGTTATAAAGTATTTGGGGATCAGAGAATCTGAGCCTACTGAGTGACAAGACATGGAATCGATTTGTTCAGTGGTTAGCCCTATATTTGTCTCTCTGGGGCAGGGTTCTAGTCGTAGAATGGCTGTTACACCCAAATATAATTATCTCTTGGACTTGTTATCTTTCCCTATTCTGAAACGTACTCTGAGAAAAATAGATGAGATCATAAAGTCTTTTCAATGGGCAGAGAAAAAGCCAAGTTGCACACCGTTATTCGCAACTACCACGTCAGGACACCTGGAAATACTAAAAAGAGATGAAGCTCTTGGTAGGTAAACTCCTTCCTTCTTTGTAAGTGGTAACACAACAGGACCAGCAGGGAGGTAACTCTCCCAACCACTCCAGATCCAGCTAGCAGCATTAAAAACCCATAAGAAAAAGAAAAGGAAGGCCCAACACACACCCCCAACTTATACACATTCCCAACAATAAAAACAATAATATAACAAAATGCAAATTAACATGGAATTACAATAATATAACAAAATACAAATTACCACTGAAGGGCTAAAGAAATATTGCCTCTGAACCATAATCAACATTCATCACAAAATCATGAAATTTAGCAGGCACATTTCTCTTCCTATGAGAAACTCTCACATCACTGACCTCGTTCAACTGTTTCCTTGCTTTCCCTCTCTCTCCATGCATACTCAGTCCTTTGTCTTCCTTCACCTGTTCCCATGCTTTCTTTTTTTCACACCATTAGTACCTTGTACTTTCAATTGTTCCCTTTCTTTCTCTCCCACTCCATCCGTACTCTGTTCTTTCTCAACATCAGAAATCCAATGAGCAATAGAAATCTTATCCTTGTTCCACCATTTCCATCATCCAATTTAACCACGCTATTCCTCACCTCAATCATTCTTTTGCAAGAAGAAAATTTGGTCTCACTCTTTAATATAGTTCTTGATATCTTAACCCTCATATAATCACCAACTGACACCTTGACATTTCTTCCTCTTTTGCATACATACTTGGCTGGCCTGAACATGCAATCTCTTATCACCCACATCTTGCAATTTAGTCTTTGGAATAGAAAACTCTCCTATCCAAGGACTCAACAATTTAGAAAAAGGAAGCCTACTTCTAAGTAAATCAAAAGGTGACTCCTGTATCGGCATTGGGAGTAGTCCTCACAGCCCATAGGTTTTTTCTTCACTCCAGGACACAATCTTTAGCAAGTTGCAGTTTATCTTTGATGACTCTATTAAACCTCTCAACGAGTCCATTACTCCTTGGATGGTATAAAAAGCATTTGGAATGTTTAACACCCAAATAATTCAAGAATTCTACAAACTGCAAGGACGTGAACTGACTACCGTTGTCAGTCACAGTTTCATCCAGAATTCCTTCTCTAGCAAAAATTGACTTTTAAAATGCAATTATCTAAGTCTCACTAGCTGTTATTTTTTACAAATTTAACCTCTGGACAGTGACTGAAAAAAAGCAATGAACACAATCCAATACTCTTGAATACCTCCAGATACTTCAATAGGGCCTATAATGTCCATGGCCAACTTGCTCAAAGCTTTTTTGGGAACAGAACTAGCCTCAACAGAACTGGGAACAGTAACTTGTGACTTTTCATTGATAGCACAAGACATGCAATCACACACAAAATGCTTTTGTCCAAACATGGCTGTGAGAGGATGGCCTGGTATATGATGTCCACTAATGTAAGTGGGCACCTTGCACCAGTCCAGACAACCCTTATGGTGATTTAAGAGGTCTCAGACAACCTTAGAAAGCTATCCAAGTGGTAGCTGTGGAGAGCAGCCTTCAGGCTTAGTCTTGAAGGAGTGTAAAGCAGCTTGTTTTACCAGAATGCAATCTTATAGTATAGATTAAATGAAAGAGAACCACACAAGGTATTTATAAAAATATGTGTTTATTATATAATACTCTCTAGTACGTTCCATTATCTCCCACACGGAGATATACACAAATCACACAGTACTATAGCAAAGAAATCACAGTAAATAGCACTAATACACAGTGGGCCCCAGGGGGGGACCAAACCATATACTAAAAAAAGTGGTATAAGAACCACGACTCGAGTCAGGACAATGTCGAGAGGACGTAGAATTGCTGGGACCCCAAGGAACCACCCAAGGTGAGTAGATAGGGACCCAACGGAGAGCGTGTGCAGTGTGAGTACACGACTGCGTGCTCCGTACAAGTCTATGTGCAAGTCGTAGTTGGATTTTTAAATATTAGGGACCCTTCCCAGCGGACTTCGAGGAAACCCCGTGGAAGACAAAGGGTTGGAGAGCCACCCCACCCGTGGATACTGAAGTACCAAAGTTACCTAACCCAGGGAAGCCTGGTGCACAGGTGTGAAGTGGCGTCGGAAACCGCCGTCGATCCCAATTGAGGACTTCGAAGAAGAGCCGCTGCTGGAAGAGGAGAAAGTGTCCGTTGGAATCCAAACACGGATTCTCATCGAGGAGTACCTGAAAGCAGAGGGGACAGAGTCTGGGTCACTTGAGAGTGACCAGGGGCTCGGTAGACGAATTCCCACAGATGTCGTGTGCTTCAGGATAGTTGACGGTGTCCTTGATTCTGCAGCTGCGGGGACCAGGCGATGTTGAGGATGACCAGGATCAGGATGCGAGCTGTTCCACAAAGGATGTCGAGTGCTGAGGGGTCGGTGTCCGGTGGGAGCACCAACAAGCCTTGGCAAAAGCAACCCACGCAGTAAGTCAAGGAAGTGTACGGTTCGGACCAGCAAGGTCCAGGGGACTCACCACAAGCAGGGAAGTTGGGGCAAGCCCAGAGCAATCAGGGGAGCCCAAGGAAAACAAAGAGGTCCCTCAATTGGACCCACAGGCCGGAGGCACAGGAGTCGCAAAAGGACCTTGGGCAGCTTCATAAAACAACAGGCCACGGAGCACACGGTGTGAGGTGATTGAAGATCTTTGTAGGAAAAGTTGCCAGAGGTTGGGGCTACTTGGAGCCCAATGCACTTGTCACAGGATTGCCAACAAGCACATGCACTTGCAAAAGTACGCGGTGCACAGGGGTTCGGGTATTGCAGCCCCCACGAGGGATTCTGACCTCAAACTTGGTGAGAGGGCAGCTCAGGCCTCGAGGGACGTAGAAACCCCCTCCTGTGTTGCTGAGCCTTTCGGAGTTCGGAGGAGCTTGGGATCAGCAGACCGGTCAGCAGTGTTGCCGTGCCTGCGAATGCAGGGGAGTGACTCCTTCACTCCAAGGGAGATCCTCTTCAGGTGTCTTGAATGCTCCACAGGTCCTACACGGATCCTGTATGGTGCACAGGCACAGACGATGCAGCAGACTGAGAGGGAGAAGAAGTCAGGCCCAAATGAAGTCCAGCAAAGTCCAGAGTGCCCAGACGGTCGAAGTGCAGTGGTTTCAGTTCTAAATCTTGTCCATGACGAATCTAAGGTCCTACAACAAGGTAAGCCCTTAAGTACCCACGGGAGAGGGTTGAAAAGATTCAGTGGATCCTCACAGGGTCGGGTCTGGACAGGTGGGAGGTTACTCCCATGTCCTTTGTCCAGTTTTGTGCCAGAGCGGGAGCCAGCGGCTCCCAGGACTGGTTTGAACTGGACTATGCACAGGGACACCAAATGTGCCCCTCCTGCAGGTTTTTAGGCACTGGCAAGCGCACCCACCCAGCCCTAATACACTATATTCTGTCTGGGAGGGGGTCACACCTACCTGTGACAGGATGCCTATTGTTTTGCCTTCCCCTGCTCAAGCTTGGCTCAGCAGCAGGAGGGCAGAAATGTGTCTCTGGTCGGCAGCAACCATTTTGGGCTGCCCGGAGCTAGAAGGCTGGTACTGGGAACACTGAGGGCCCCACGAAGGGCCTTCCTGGTGGGTGGAATCATACCTCCCACACCGGTTACCGGTGTGGGAGGTATGATTCCAACATGTGTCACCAAACACGATAGGGTTGGTTGCAGCCGTTTTCGAGATGGTCATCAGGCGGTAGCGTAATGCCCCCCTATATATAGTATATGGCTGCTTCACTGACAACCCGGGAGAATGAACTCCATAGGATGCAGGGGTGTCCTGCTCATGCAGGGGCACCCTCCCACTTAGAACCAAGCACCCTCCCCTCAGGATTGTAAAGGCCTGCGATAGGGGTGACTCATAGGTTTTAAGTGCAGTGACCCTTAGCTATAGTAAACCGATATCTTAAGTAAGTGGTGCATGCACCGACTTACACAGGCTGCAATGGCAGGCCTGTAGGTCCATTTTGAATGGTCTCTCATGGGTGGCATAATACATGCTGCAGCCCATGGGATGCCTCTGGGGTACCTATGCCCTGGGTACATGTGTACCATATACTAGGGACTGACAAGGGTACCCAGTATCCAATCTGGGGTGTACCTAAGTACATGCATATCAGTTTAGGGAGAAAGCAGATAGACTGGGGTCCTGATTAGCAGGATCCCAGTCAGACTAGTCAAAAACAGCATTACATCCAGCAAAAAGTGGGGGTAACCATAAGAAGCAGATCCTACTTTCCTACACTGGCCACCAAATATTTTCCTTAATCCTTCTTTACATCACACGTCCCTCGTGAGCCAAAGACAAAACTTCATTTCTCATCCCAAGAGGCACAACCAACACATCTGAATGAAAAAGAAGATTATTAATTATGGACATTTCTTCACACACATGCTTGATCTTGTTATCCAACCCCTCACACGGCTTTCAGCTAGGCCACCCTTCCACCCTCACTAACCACCACCATTCCTTATAATGATTAAATGCAGCCGACCATCCTGTGACATGGCACTCTCAGTATGTCATTCCATTGTGCACACAGACACTACGGGCCCGATTCACAGAACTAACTTAAGACAAAATCCTAAACTTACTACCATTTTGGTATTCACAGAAGGCACTTACTCATTTTGGTATTCACAGAAGGCACTTACTCATCAATGAGTAAGTGCCTTCTGTGAATACCAAAATGAGTAAGTGCCTTCTGTGAATACCAAAATGAGTAAGTTACTCAAAATGAGTAAGTAACTCAAAATGAGTAAGTTACTCATTTTGGTATTCACAGAAGGCACTTACTCATCAATGAGTAAGTGCCTTCTGTGAATACCAAAATGAGTAAGTGCCTTCTGTGAATACCAAAATGAGTAAGTGCCTTCTGTGAATACCAAAATGGTAGTAAGTTTAGGATTTTGTCTTAAGTTAGTTCTGTGAATCGGGCCCAAGGTCAAGTGATCTAAACTATGATTGGCCCCTGGGATAGTGAGAAAGACAATCAGCATGAAGTTGTTTGCTCCAGGAACATATTCCACTTTATATTTATACTCATGTAATCTATATTACCACCTGGCACTTCTCCGATTGGCTCTGCTTCCCCCTTTAGTAGTGAACAGATCTCTATGGGGTTTATTATCTACTCAAACAGTGAAACATGTGCCTCACAAATTTGGCTTGAAGTGAGAGATGTCCCACCAACAAGCTAGGGTTTCACTTTCCACCAAAGAATAAGATGGTTCCGCACCTCTCGGACTCCTGGAAGCAAAAGCAACTACCTCCTCTTTTCCATTACGCTTCTGAAGCAACACTGTCCCCAAACCTCTCTGACTGGCATCTGTCCTGACAATACTCTCATCATGGGTATTGAAAGGTTTACGGGGGTCAGCCCGAGCTATTTCTTTTCCCACCAAGTCAGATTCCTGACCACAAAAGTCACTTCATACAAATCCCTGATTCTTTTTCAAAAGTTTTCTTATACTCAAAGATATTTTTCAGCACACCTAAGAATAAACCTAGTTTAAAATTCTAGCATTCGTATGAAGGATCTAAATTAGTCTTTGTTCTTCAATAGCCTTAACAAAGCTACAATTTGGTCTCAATTTGTATCCCAGATAATCAATGCTCGAGGTACCAAACTTGCATTTTCAGCGCTCAGCGTGGCTCCTTTTTCCTTCAAAATAGACAGCACACAATGCACTCTTTCATCATATTGATCACACCCATAAAGCAGCACATTGTTGTGGAAAGCAGTAACCCCTTCAATACCTTTGAACAAACTAATAACCATTCAATACAACTTGCTCAGGATTGTTAGGGCCTAACACTATTCCTAAATGTCTTTGATTGAGCCAACCCAACATACAGGAATCATCTTTGACCACATACACCACACCACTTATCAAACTATCCTTGAATTTGAGGGTAGCATCAAATTCTCCAATCACCTCAATAAGTTTGCCCCATAATCTATAGGATGAATTAATGAGTTCCTGAGTGAAGACCATTTAAATGCTTCTTCCCACATTTTCTCACTAATTAGAGTGAATGGCGACCCGGAAGCGGCCATCACTCTAACTTCTATACCATCAATTTCTATTGAATAAAAAGAATGTTTAATTATGTCAGGAGACACCCCCAACATGACCTCCTTGCCTACACATGGGAAAGCTGATGCTTTCGAAATACACACATTATCTATTGGTAAAACTTCATTCTCTTCAGTGGAAGCTGTGTCATTATTACACAAGTCAATTTTGTAAACCTTCTTGGACAAATCATTGGCGGTGGCAGTGGTAGACCTATACACCCTAGTTCAATTGCTTTTTTTCCTGCACTTAGCACATATATGATCCATGGTCGGTAGAGTTTCAGGATTGCCCAAATGCAAAGAACTCACACATCTATAACATACTAGAACCTTTTTGTTCCTCCCAGATATTTTTTCCTTTCTAATTTCTTTTGCTTGCAATTTACAGATAAGAGTGTACGGTTTATTGTCTACCGAAGTCATTTCTTTAATAAACAAAGTCGTGCTTTCAGTCCTAGAGAAAGTATTGCATTCTGAAAAGTCAAATTAGGTGTAGATGACAACGCCTCCTGGATCTTTTTGTTGTTTGCCTTCTCCACTAATTGATCCCCAATCACCTCTTCTTCAAAAGTTTTATATTTACATGACACAGTGAGAAATCTCAATGCCCCCACAAAACCTACCACTGACTCACCAGGAATTTGAGCTCCTTTTTAAAACTTATGTCTTTCCATTGTAACATTATACGTACTTTGAACCTCACATCTAAAGACTTGATGGCAGAAGTGTACTCATCTACATTGTCACCATCAGTTTCATCGTCACTATCACTCAGAAAAAATATTTTCTTAGGAGCATGTTTCTTGGTTTTGTGTCCATCAGGATCGAGACGGTGACGCAAAATGGCAATTTTTTCCATATGTGTAAATGAGTCTCCCTTTAACGCATCCAGGCACGCTTAAAACACCTCCTTTCACTGTTCCCAGCCAGGATGCGGTGAAAAGGAAGGAGGAGGCACAGTGGATTGTTTTAACTACACATTGACATGTATTTCAGGTGTGCATAGCACTGATACCAGATGATGCAGAGTCCCAAAAGAGTCAGCACATCGTCGCAATAAAGGAACTTTTGAGTTCAATTCACCAGGACACTGAGGCAACTGTGTGACAAAACACTGCAGATCGCTTTGAAAACCAATCTAAAATGAGGTACACTTGCAAATCAAAGTACATTTGAACTGAACTACATGAAAAAACACTGAATACCACAGAGGACTAATCCAAAATGGCCGCACACAAAAGTGCAAGCGATGTCACTAACCTTCAAAGCGACTCACAGAAAAATGTAAAGCCATTGCCAAAATGGCGCATTGCATGAAAATGCTTGTGATGTGACTTGTCCACAAAACATGCTAGAGCGGAACTCAATGCCGACACAGTACCTGGATAAAAGTGGTCCTTGTGAGCAGCCCCAGGAATACAGAGTCTGAGGAGGACTTTAACATGAGGAAATCACATCAAACTGGACTTGTTTCAAGAAGAAAATAGTAACTGACACACAATGTAGAAGGAACCTACAAGTAACAACAATGGAAGTGCCAGCATGCGTGGTGAAGAGAAGCAAAGCTCTTGGTAAGTAAACTCCTTCTTTATTTGTAAGTGGTAACACAACAGGATGAGCATTGAAGAACCGCACACAATCACTCCAGATCCAACTATCCCACTTTAACCGCCACTTTACATCCTAAGTTCCATTACCTCACAGAACCTTCCCCAAAGACCTAGGGGCCGATTCCGATCTCGGCCGGTAGGGCTCCGAATCGGATTCGGCTTAACCGGATCCGATTCGGAGCCCTATTTCCTGACCGATTCGTACGCGCGTCCGGGCGAGCGAGTACGATGCGAATTCGCCGACCGACTCGTCCGGGCGTCCCGACCGCTCCGACCGACTCGTTCCCGGGTCGAACCGCACCGACCGACTCCGCTCGGACTCGACTCGCACCGCGCAATGGAGACGTTCCCCGGCCGGGTGAGTACGATGCGCGCCGGCGAGCAGTCTGACCGAGCCGCGCACTCCGGCTCGAAAGAGCAGTCGGAGCCGTACTTTGGGGGCCCGTGTCGGACCCCCCTGTACGCGTAGCCTCGCGAGTCGCACACAGGGGGGACCCATGGGTCCCCCTACCTGTGCGTGTACGGCGTGAGTCGCTTCGCCGCGTACCCGCTGTAGGGGGCACCCTTGTCCGCCTCGCACCCATTGAGTCAATGGGAGCCCGCGTACGCGTTGTACGACCGGCTCCCATTGACTTCAATGGGAGTCTGACCGACTCGAGTCCGATGGCATACGTGCGCATCGTACTCGTTCGGTCGGGCTGCCAGAGTCCGATTCGGTCGGAAATCTCTCCGAGTCCGGCTCGGTCGGAGAGATTTCCGGCCCGAATCGGAATCGGCCCCCTAGTGTTCCACCAGCAGCATTAACGACCCATAAGAAAAAGAAGAGCGAGACCCTACAAATACCCAGTGTGGAAGATTACAATATGGCACATAAACACTTTCAATTAGTGCATCTAACACTATGACACCCTAACCCCTCTTTTAAGCCATTCTTGTGAGATCATACCATTCTAACCTAGCAGCTCTAGAAATCCTTTAGTGCAAGAAAAAACTGCTGAATAGGGAAACACCCTAGACTACTGTAGGGATGCTGGTGTCAGTTGGCCCACAGAAAGCTAAAGGAGAGCTGATTTATCCACCTAGATGCTCCAATATGTCACAATATAGACCTCCATATCGGCATTTCACTGGTTGGATCAATCAACAGATGTTCAAAAGGAAGGTGCCATAAAAGCGTTTGCAGAACTGCACTGGGAAACCCACCTTCCATCTTCTGAAGAGTGGTGTTATAGACAGCTGATACACTGTAGTAAAAGCAAACTGGGACCCCCGCCTTACCTATTGCCCCCTTCACCGATTCCACATGAAACAGAATCTGAGAAATGCGTGTGCTAGCAAGGGCAACTTAAACATGAATACTCTCAGGCTGAATGCTCTTCCTTGGTACCTGCACATAACAATGGCCTGAGGGAATCCAGACATATTCACATACTAAAAAGTACTGCACGTTTTTACTGGTCCCCGCTTAGGCTGAAAAGGCAGGACTAAATCATGACACTTTATGCTGGAGATGTAGAATGCCAGACTGTAATCTTCTATACAAACTTTGGGATTGCCCTAATTTGGACCACTACTGTTCGGATTATTGGAGGTCAATGACAGGCTCTAGTGGCAATGCATTTCGACGCTCATGCAGACTAACTGTTCTAAACAACACCACTGTCATACAAGGCACCACATCCAACTGGCATAGATGAGTGGCCTCCTCTGAGATGATTGCGAAGGTCTGTGTCCTATGGCATACGAGATCTACTACACTTCCCAAATACGGCTGACCAAACTATACTGCATGACTTGCTAGTAGCATGTCTTATACAGACTTACAAGATTGCCTAGCAACATAGGCTCAAATACAGGGTTTATATTTAGTTTTGCATGCCCCATTGTGGTTGGATAGGGACTCATCTTATAAGGATGCCTTTGTTATCACTACACCTACAGTCCCATCATTGTCTACTGCCCCCACCCCACTGTTTTAGTGCACACACTCATATGTTTTTGCATGCATGAATTTTCCTATTGTGTAATAGATGGAACTGCCTCCATCTCCATGAGTTCTTCAATTGAATTACACAATGATTGGTCTGAGAATCTCTTGGATATTTTTGTATTCCAACACAGTGGATCCGGAGATCCTGATAATTTAAAGTGGAGCGTTATCTAGAAATAGGTCTAGGTCTCTCTTTTCTTGCATGATTTAATGCTCACATGGGTTTCCTGTATTCCATGTATTATTGTTATGATCCCTGAGCATAGCATGAGGCTCCAAGACTATAGGCTCTTTTCTGCAATTGAGATAGTTCATTCTCTTCACCCACCACCGATTGACCGGCTCAAGCCTTCACACCTTCATCTCCACTCCCTTCCTTTCTGAAATGTGATTATTGATTCTTATTGTGGTTTCTGTAAATTCTTGTAATGAGAAAAATATTAATATATATATAGTAAAAATCTAAATTCCAAAGGAGTCGACTGCCATACTGAGAAATAATGTCAAAGGTATTCTAAATAAAAGACTACATCCTGAGAAAAATTGGTTGGTCTACTCATCTGGCTCAATGACACCATAAGGATTAACATGCCCAACAAACACTAGAAAATGGGTTTGATAATGGCATCCTTCAAGTTACAGTTTAAATCTCTTTATTCAACCATTTTTACATTGAGGCTTCACCAGCTTCAACTGGCCCGTGAGCATTTGCTTTTATTTACAATAAAGAGGTTCCAGCACGTGGGGTAGGGAAGAAAAAGAAAATGACAATTAGCAGAGCAATGTCCATCCTTCGCCCTTCCCAACTAATCAACTAATCATACAAGCTGATATGTATTCTCCTTTTGGCCTCCATTATAGTCCAGTTTGTTCCATTGTTTCGATAATTGGAAATATTTGTAACAGTGTTAGTGGCAGTTGTGGTATTCTGTGTGGGAATATTTGTAAGGGGAAATATGTCAGGCAGGAGAGTTTCCTGAATTCTTGTGAGAGAAAAAAGGAGTCCAAATTTCCTCAAACCTTTTTTTGATAACCAATTTTATTGATTTTGTGAGAAACCAACAAGTGATTACAATACCAGCTGTTCGTACATTTAGTCGTGCAAGGCAAGTACAAGAGGACTTCACACCAGCATGGGGAAGTTGATAGACAAGGCAAAAACAGTGTTGCACCCATTCCAGTCCACGATTATTCAGTAAGAGTATTAGTCTTCCACCACCCCGACCCATTTGCCCCACTTTCTACGAAATTTCTTCGGGCAACCTCTGGCTTCATACAGGGGCCGCTCCTGTGCGGCGCACCAATCCACTCCTCTGCGCCAGCGCGTCATGGTGGGGGCAGCCGAGCTCAGCTTTCACCGACCAGTGGGTGTGACGTAGAGAAGCCCGCCAGGCCAAAAGCACCCTGCGCGTGACCTCAGGTAGAGTTTGGGTAATGGTGCTCCCGTACAGAATCCCCTGAATGTTAGAGAAGCCCAGGGTGTGGAGCTCCAAGCGGTATGCCGGGTCAGACCAGCCACCGTTAAACCAATCATGCACGGTGAGGAGCCGAGTCGCTAGATAGTAAAGGTAGAGATTTGTCATCCCCAGGCCGCCATCAAAGGGTGGGATCCGGCACTGAATGAGGGCCAGCCTGGGCCTCCGACCTCCCCACAAGAACTTGGTGGCCATGCTGTCCAGCTCCCGGAATCACGACCTTGAGAAAGAGAGGTGCGTATTCTGAAGCATGTAAAGGAATCTGGGCAGGATCATCATTTTAAATAGAGCTATTCTGCCCATAGGGTTCAGTGGTCGGGTTTGCCACTTGAGGAGATCAGCCCGAACCTTTTTCACTAGCAGGGTTACATTGAGTGACCAAGCGAGGTCAGGGAGGAGGGCAACCCAGATTCCCAGGTACTTGAAGGACTGTCGCCGAAGAGGTATCGACGACTGCCAATCAAAGCACTCTCTCGAAAGGTGAAGGGGGACCAGGACGGATTTGGCCGAGTTCAATCGAAGGCCGGAGGTTCGTTCGAAAAGACTCAAGGCTCGGATGCATCGGGGCCCTGACCGAGCTGGATCTGCTAAGAATAGCAGAACATCGTCAGCATAGAGGGCGATCTTATCGTCTTCCAATCCGGGCCATCTCCACCCCGTGAGGAGTTGGTCAGATCGGACAAGACAGGCAAAGGGCTCCATCGCCAACACGAAGAGGAGGCCTCAAACCTTTTAGTGTTCTGTTTTATTGTTGATGTGTTTTTTTAATATAGCTCATAGATCCCATAGACAGAAATGCCATTCAAATAATTCTGGAATCCTATTCAGGCCTCACAGGACTGTGATCGCCTGTTCGGTTGTCTTCTTTTAATTGAGGGAGTGAAAGATTTTATGTTCGGCAGGCCAAGAATAATACAGGCAGAATTTATAGGAATTTCAACGTCGAATATTGTGTCAATTGCTTAGAGCACCTTTTGCCAATACTAATGTAATTTTGGTTAGTGCTATAAGAGATATACTAGTATGTGTCTATGGTTGCACCCCCTGCAGTCTTTGTCATTTCTTTCGGGATTTCATAAATACAATTTAGCTGGAATGTAATACCAATATCATCCTTACTGTAAAACATATATGCTATGATAACATTATGATCCTGTTCCCCCTGAGGCACCAACAAGTTGATCTCCAGCAATGCTACCTCATTCTGAAATGGAGAGCTCCAAAGTACAATTAACACATCAACCAGGAGTCAGCAGCCCAACCTCTGATTGTAGAATGAAGACACTGCAACTGATGCGTCAGATAGCCAAACCTTCCTTTTTCTATTGCTTCTTAAAAGATGATGCTCATACGCATGAACCATGATATAGTCTGCTATGCCATGCCTTCAAAGACCTGTGATCTTAGGATGACTCTTACTGTTCATTTCAGTTCAGCTCATCACTACTCTTCTTTTAGCTTAAACCTGTGTTAACAAAGTCATGTTACAGGATACAATCCATAAAATCTAAAGATACAAAAAATCAATAAACCATAAGTAAATTGCAGATTCGCTCCCCAATCCAAAGGCTGCTAAACTCCATCATAAACCAGTAACATCCCAATACTAAAATGGATCACATAGTTTCTGGTGGGCCCTCCAATACACAAGCTAAAATAAACAGTCAGTCACTATCTCTCAACATCCACATTGCTAAGCTGTATCTTCGATGGTCCAATTCAGGCATAAGCTGTAGTATATAACATTGATGATAAATAAACATGATGCCGAAAGTTGTACTAGACTCATTAAAAGAATTCACAACTCATAACAATTACTAAGGTCATCACTTTTTTTTTAGTACCATTAAGTAATACAAAATAAAATAAAATATGAGCACAACCTAAAGGGTTAAAACAATGTTACTTTTTTAATAAAGCTCTAGTCGCTGTTAACAACAATTTACTCAATCTCGTCTCCAAATAAATAATCATTTAATGTTAAAAGTTCCCCAAATCTCTGATAAGATCGAATAATCAACATGCAAATTATTTAGATTAACAGTAACAATGTGCAACAATTAATGTAAAATTCAAATCTTAAATGACAAGCATTTAAAATGTGAAAACTGCAATAGGCAGTCATAGCTATTTGTTTAGGCCATAGAAATACTAAAAACAAAGCTTCCTTTAACTAGAAGCGAACCTGATATTGCTGAAATGTGCACAAATAATTTAGAAGTCTGACCTTAATGTGACATGCTTAGAAATGTTCGTCATAACTGCAGATTTTTGGTTTTTATCAAATGTATTATTTTACTAAGCAACATATTGTATATAATTAAAAAATGTCTGATTCTCAACCTATTACACATAATGCCTGAATTGAATAGTTGCACATTCAAAACAATATTTCTTTTTATATTAATGAAATGCATTACTAAACAGTATTTTTGCAAAGAAAATGTTTCTTCTCTTTAGCATAGTTCATTGTGTACCCAGTGACACAATTAATTTAGAAGGCCAACCTGTGATCAATGCCTATGGGAACTAAGGCTTATGTTTCCAGAACTTAACTACGTAAAAATGTCTGTAGCTAACTTGTGATAAGCCTCTGTAAACCGCATGTATTTTTGTGGGAAAGGAAGAACGGAACTTGCTCACAGAGGAGAGCTGCCTTTTGATTGGTCCAGAGAGGAAGAGACAAGATACAATGTCTGCAACATGTATTCATGTCCTTTTATATTAGTGTGTGTTCCTAGTTAGCTTCAATGCTTTTTCAATGCCTTTTATGCTCAATGCCTATGCCCTTATTGTTATGAAAATTGGATTTAGTATAGCGCACGACTCACCCATGGGTATTTCGGCGCTGGGCCTGTTTAGCAAGTATCCGTAGGGAGATGAGAATGGGAGTTAGAATAAGTGGGCTTTCAGCAATTTCCAAAATTTGCAGTAGTTAGCACAACTGCGGACATGCATTGGGAGCTTGCTCCAATAAAAGGGGGCAAGGTAAGAGAAAGCTCTACACCCACATCTTGTTAAGCAAGTGCAGGGGACACACAGCAGGGCCTGATCACATGAACGTAATCTTCCGCAGGGAGTGTATAGTTTGATTTTTAATTGCAGATATCTGGGTCCTTTGCCTCATAATGCATTATAGGTTAGAGCACAGAGCTTAAAAATGCACTTTTTTTTCACTGTCAGCCAGTGCAGCTCCTTTAACATTGGAGCAGAAGAGGTGACTGGGGGGAGGCTGAGAATGAGCCTGGCTGCCTTGTTTTGAACTACCTGTAATCTGGCTACCAGCGTATCATTAGCTGCCGCCAAGAGAGCATAGCCATAGTCTAATCAGCTCATTACTAGAGCTTGGACTAACGTCCTTCTGGCGGATGTAGGAAGATAAGGAAAGATTCTACGCAGAAGACGCATGTTCTGATAACATATTCCAGCAGTGGTCAGAGTATGATCTTTCATCGTGAGATCCTGATCCATTTTTATACCGGGTTCTTGACAGAATGTTTAGGGATAGGAGTGGGCCCCAATTGGGAAGGCCATCATTCATCTGTCCAGACAGAGGAGGCCCTGTTGAGCAACATGATCTCCGTCTTGTCTGCATTTAGTGGGAGGTAATTGTCATTCATCCAGTTGGAGATGGCTACCATACCCGAAGCAAAACGCTTTTTGGTAGCAACTAAATCTGAATCAATTGTAAACATTAGCTGAGTATCATCCGCATAAGAGATTATCTCCAAGCCAAAAGGCTCTACGATCTTAGCAAGGGGGGACACGTAGATATTAAACAGAGTGGGGCTCAAACATGAGCCCTGTGGGACACCTCTGTCTAATCGCATTTTGTGAGAGGTACACGGGCCAAGGATGACAGTTTGATATCTGTCTTGCAGAAAATGGCGGAGCCACTTAAGGGCAAGGCCTTTTATCCCAATCTCTCATAGCCTCTCGATCATCCTGACATGAGAGATCGTGTTGAATGCCGCTGAGAGGTCTAAAAGCACGAGCATGGCTGAGTTGCCTGCGTCAAGTGTAAGTTGCAGAGAGTCAGTCACTGCCAAAAGCGCAGTTTCCGTGCTATGGCCTGATCGAATTGCGAGGAATCTAGGAGTTGGATTGATTCCAGGTAGGCTGTTAATTGTTTATTTATTAAACCTTAAAGCAGTTTGCCCAAAAGGGGGAGTAGCGATACGGGATGGTAATTTGTCAGCACATTTTGTTCCAGTTTTTTTCAGAATAGGTAGTACAAGGGCAGCCTTCCATTCAAGAGGGATGGTGCCAGTTTCTACCAAAGAATTAAATATCTCTAAAATAGCCGGGGCAAGACAGTTGGATAGCGATGTCATTACTTTAGGGGGGCAGATATCCATAGGAGAGCCTGATTTGGCAGTAGTCAGTGCTCACTGACTTCCTCTGAGGTACAGGAATCGAATCTGTCTAAGGAATAGAGGTCCCATCTGGTATCGGCGCCACTTCACTGCTAGTGTTGCTAGCTATAGTGGGAGAAGAAATGTTGAATTTTAGCTATATATTGGAGATTTTCTCCTGAAAGAAATTAGCCAGTGAGTCACAGAATTCTTGAGACCCTATAGAAAGTTGTGTACATGCCCGAGGAGAAGTAAAATCTTGCACAATTTTAAAAAGCATTTGCAGAGAATTATCTGCCTGTTCAATTTGCTTAGTGATAAAAATTTGTCTCGAAGATTTGTTATTTAGATGATATCAAAATAGTGCTTGTTTGTAGAGGTCCCTATCCTGAGGCTCTTTAGATCTACGCCACCATCTCTCTAAATTCTTGCATCCTGATTTTTCCAGTTTTAGCTCAGGGGTAAACCAAGGCGCTGACGGCCGCCGTGTGGCAGAGCAGCATTTTTTGAAGAGTATATTAATGTCCAGAGCCTCCGTCAAGGCAGAGTTAAACATTAGCAGGGTGTTATTAACCTCCGCAGGTTTGTCCGGCAAGCAGAAGTGAAAAGATTCATTAAAAGCTTCAGGAGAGAGCAGGTGCCAGGGTCTACCCAGATTCTTAGTCTTGTTGCCGATTCCCTTCGTAATGAATAGATGAGATGACTGAGCATAGAAGGGAATTAAAAAATGATCAGTCCAGGTTAAAGGCATAGGAGCCTCATGTATGATATGTTCGGAATTAGTGAATAAGAGATTCAACGAGTGACCTGCTATATGAGTAGGGCCGCTAATACGTTGAGACAGACCAAGCGTTTCCAGGTCTGCTGTTAATTTTGCCGTTTCTGTGTTAGTGTGGTCTTCCCCATGGTACTTAAAATCGCCCAGGAGAACAAACGTTTTAGTAGCTAAAATATGGGGGGCAATTTCTTCCATCAGTCGTTGGCTAAAGCAGGCCTTAGATCCAGGGGGATGGTAAATCAAGGCTCCTTTCCAACTGTCCGTGCCTGACAGATTTATCTTAAAAATGCCTAGTTCCATGGAGTCTGTGTTAGTGGTTGCAATCCATGATGCATTAAGAGAGTTTTTGAAGATTATTGCAATGCCGCCTCCTGTTTTCGAACTTCTGTCTAGCTTGATTAGAGTATAGTTATCAGGACTGGCTAGCATAATGGCTGGGAGATTTGAGGCATTTAGCCAAGTTTCAGTCAAAAAACAGATGTCAGGTGACTGTGTGTTAATTAAATCCTATATTTCAGTCTGGTTTTATTCCATGCTCTCACCCCGATGTTTATTCTCCACTCCTTACCTACCTTTTGATGATTGTGGCTACTGCTGCTTCTGTTCATCCTTACTTCATTTTTTGAGGCTTTATGTTTACAGATTGCTACTGTGACTGTATGATCATCTACTCAATTAATGGAGACTCGGCCGAGTTTCATGAACTGCCCCTTATGGGAAGTTCTGCTGCTTAAAATTGGCTTTCAGCTTCATGCTCCTTGAATCTTCCTCTTCTCCTTTGAACTTGAACTCTTCATGGATTCTGCTAACTCTGAAATTCTGGACCGAACTTTAGAATAGGGGGTATTCCTTTATGCAACGCGCTTAAAGCATTATTTTGTCTGTTTGATTCTAACCAATCGTTTTTATGAGATTTCTATAAACTTACTATAGATTTATTAACTAATATGAATAAAGAAAAAGAGAAAATTACAAATCCCTTAATGAGAATAAAGATTTTAAAAAGTATCCAAAACTCTCATCATTGACTGAACTGGGAATTGTATTTGGAATTTGTTTGTGTTGCCGAAATAGCTCTTTGAATCATAAAATGTTGACCAAGATCCATCGCCTTGAGAAGAAGATCTTAATAAAGTAGAAAGTTAAAGGCACGTCCTGTACTAATTTGGCTAAACTCTTATCTAAAGCAGACCAATAATAAAAAAAAGGAGATTAGGAAGTGCCCTGTCACCTATTTCCAAAGGAAGCTGTAGGAACCAAAGGGTTAATCTCGGTCTTTTATGACTCCATATGAAAAATAAAATAGATGCATCCAACTTTTTAAAAGGACAAAGGAAGACAGACTGGAAGTACTAGAACAGTGGTTCCCAAACATTTGACTCCTGAGGACCCCCATTGAGTCACCACTGGAAGCCGGGGACCCCCAAGCAATTTGTAGGATTTAAATTTTGCACATTAAAACAGTAATTCGAAAAAAATAAACACACCTGTGCACACAAAACAAATACTCGAATTACTAAGGATTTTAGGGGCATATTTACAAGCCCTATCGCCATGGGAACGTCACTTTTTGTGACATTGCTGTGGTGATAGGGGCTTCGCCTTATTTACAAGGCAGCGTTAAGCCACTTAACGTGGCTTAACGCTGCCTTATAAATAAGGCCCCCTTTCATGCAATGCTTAGTGTGAAAGGGGTGGGCAGTGGGTGTTGCTGTGGGTGTTCCACCTCAACACCCAGTGATTTTGACGCTGCTCCCTATTTTACAAGGGCAGCGTAAATAGGACGCAGTGCAAAAATTAAGACGAGGGAAAACCTGGTCTTACCCTGGCGCAACAAGGAGAAATGCTTTATTTCTCCTCGTTTTTGCTTTTTCCATGTGTGCTGCCTTGTGCAATCTTCCCCAGAACGCAGACACGCTTGATGGTGCAAGGGTGTCTGCATTGGCGCTACACTGCTAAGTGTAGCGCCAGCGCAGGGGGAAACGCAGGGCTGCACCATATTCTTGTAAACATGGTGCAGCCTGCGTTTCTGAAGTGACGTAGTGTGTCGTTAAACCAAGGAGGCTAACGACACGCTCCGCCACTTCTGTTGTAAATATCCCCCTTAGTATTTTATATTGAAAGAATTTGCAAAACATGAAAAATTTTAATGGGACGGTTGGTGCTGCATCTCCGTGACTAACTTTTAAATGGTTGGTTTTATTTCGCAGTACGAGGCTCCTGCTCCTGCTAGGGCCAGACTGGAAACCCAAAGCAGCCCTGGCAAATGTTTTCAGACCAGTACCCAAACGATGCACACAAAGTGCAGTGAGTGAGCCTGACCACCACAAAGGGGGCTTTGGGAGCCTCTCCCTCCAAAGAAATTTAGGAAACAATGGTGCAGTCTACAACACATTTATCATTATAATAATATATTGAATTGTATTAGCTTTTAAAGAATAGTAAATGAAGACCTTACTATGCACCAGGATTCAACAGTCTTTGTTGGGGTTCTTCAATGAATCCCTTATCACCCTCCAACAGTGCCTCTCATCTCTCCATAGCCTCACTGTCAAATGTATTTCAATTGTTTTATAGCATCTCTCATACCATTGTAGGATGTCAGAGCACTTTACATCACACACATATAGAGACAATGATTCATGTGTAAATCAGTGTATAGAAAATGCTACATAAGGCAAAGGGGACTACAAGGTGTAGGATTCACATGTCATTCATTCTGGTAGGCATTTTTAAAAATGCTTGGTCTGGAGAAGCACAAACTCAGGATTCAAAACATAACACAGTGGTTAGCATTGACTTTAACAATAAAAATGTATTTCCACACAAATAAACATTTTTTGCAGCATCAGGATAATGAAAGACTGGGAAACAATATAAGTTACTAACTTGTACCATGCAGTTTGCAAGCAGCTCTTTGATGACAGTTTATAGGTCACAGGGCTAGATTACGATTGTCACTTATGAACTGCACAGTAACAAAAGAATCTCTGTGACAAAATCAGTAACCCACGGCCCTATGCACATAAAATACTGTTTTTTAAAATGCATGGTACACATTCTTTGCAGTAGGCATTTTAACCCTCTGTGCTACATTAGATACGTCAAAGCTGCCACTGGACAAAACTCTCATCTCTCTCCAGCAGGTACATTAATCACTGGTGTTATCTTGACACGTTTATTGTTGCTCAAAAACTGCTAATTATACAAGGAACTTTTCAGTGCTTTTAAAACTGCTGCCTGTGGACCCCCTGGGAATGTGTCACGGACCCCTGGGGGTCCGCGGACCACAGTTTGGGAAACACTGTACTAGAAGATAGTTAAGTGATTTTGCTAATAATGTTTGGCAAGACTATCGGCCAGATGTACGACCCTTCCATTTTGTGAGTCGCAAATTGCGTCGTTTTGTGACTCGCAAAATGGAATGTACAACAGTGTCTCAGACACTGTTTGCAATTCCCAATGGGGTCGCAAACAACCTGCCTCACTAACATTCATGAGGCAGGTCGCAATTTGCGACCCCATTGGGAATGGCCAGCACTCACAGGGATAGTGGCCTGCTGGGGACAGCAGACCATCATGTCTGTGACTGCTTTTTCAATAAAGCAGTTTTTTTTTAAGGCAGCCCATTTTCTTTAAAGGAAAACGGGATGCATTTAAAAAAGAAAAATGAAACGTTTCGGTTTCATTTTTTAAGAGTATGCAGTAGCCTGTGGGACCACTGCCTGCTCTTAAAAAATATTTTCGCTGCCAGTCACATAGGGCAAGGGGTCCTTTGGGGACCCCTTCCCATTTGCGAGTGGCTTACCACCTTTTAGAAATAGGTGGTAAGCTGCGAGTGTTTCGCGACCGCAATTACGGTCGCAAAACAATCGTACATAAAAGTGCGACTCGCTATTAGGAAGGGACGCCCTTGGCACGCCCCTTCCTAATAGCTAGTCGCAAACCCTATTTTGCGAGTTGGTAATAGGTTACAGACTCACAAAATAGGGTTTGTACATTGCACAGACCTATTTTGCGGTCGCAAACTGGCCGATTTCCAGTTTGCCACCACAGAAAATGGTCGTACATCTGGCCCTATATGTCCTAAAACAGTGAGAGACAGATTTGACATGTATTGAGAAGCTGGATTATGGTTTTTAATATTGGTGGCTATTTGGTTGTCCTCAGATTATCATATCTAGTGCTTACTTCAATCATTACTACTAGCTCTACAATTTAGATGCTTTACATTGAGCCAAGCAAGTAGAGAGTTTATTAGATACACCAAAGTCAAACAAGTACACAGAAACCACTTGAAAGACCAGTATTTGCAGAAGAACAGCTGTACAGGTGTTATTGCATGCAGCCAACAAGTACAGCGCTCAACCTCTCTAGGGACTTACTGCTCTGAGACCATACATAGTAAAAAAGTTCTGTACGAAAAAGCAGTGCAAATTATTTTTGTAGACTATTCAAAAAGTTGATATTGAAGCGTTTTCTTGAGAACTTTATCCCATGTAAAACACAGTCCTTCAAACATCCAATAAAGTAGGAGCCATGAAATTGTGTTTCCGTCCAAAGTTATCTTTAATTGAATCATTTAGTAATACTCCATCATCAGGCTAGCCAACGCGTTTCATCCCCAAAATGTGACTTCATGTGAGTTTTATTCAGTTCATCTGATGAATCATCGTCAAATGTATATATCAAGCTGTGGTCAAGTTTCCGGACATCCGCCGCACATGCTCTCTAGTCGGGTGCCCTGGGGAGCCTGGCCGGCCTGGAATCGCTGGTGCCGCGTGGAGGTGGCGGGGGCATTGGCTGGTCGCCTTGGCCACCACCTAAGGGGTGAACAGGGGGCCCGAACAGCCCAATGAGAAGCTGCGCCGAGGCGCCATGATGATGACTACGCCGGGTGGAGAGGCGTAGGCTGGCGGCAGCGACCTTGCACCCCGGCCGTGGGGTGCACCTCTGCCCCTGGGGATCTGGTGGTCGGGCCTTGTCTAGGGGTGGTGGAATCTGAGCGAGGAGCGGGACCCAGGAGGTCACTCGAGGTGCGACTGGCAGAAGGGAGAGAGCTGGATGGCGAAGCGGGCTGGAGCGGCTGACCTGCGTGCCTCGCGGCTGAATGGCCCCGGCCTGCGGCCCTCTCCAACAGCGAGGGCGGAGTGGAGGGGACGGGCCCAGAGACAGTACGGTGCCCCGACGGTATGACAGTGAGTGCTTATCCCATGGGGCGGCCCGCCCGTGCTTCTGACGAGTCTGAGGGGGCGGAGCCTGCCCCCGGGAACAGAGCGGCCCACTAAGGCTGAAGGCCCGGACGGAGGGCCCCATCAGTGTGAAGGGGGGACATGATTGCCACCTGAGTATCCCGGTGACTGGGGGCTTACCTGGAGGTGCGTGGACGGCAGCCCCGGTCCGGCCCTGGTCGCGGCGGCCCCAGGAAGAGCAGAGCAGCTCTGGATAGCCTTTCGTGGACTGAGTCCCGTGCCCCCCCGACCGGGACTATTGAGAATCGCTTGGGACTTGCGGAACCCCTACTGGTCACCAGGTGCCCCATATTCATAAACTGAAGCGGCGTGTCGGCGGGGTGCTTCAGTTGGCTGGTGCCTCTATGCTTGACTGGGCCTGCCCCCCCCTTCTTGATCCTGCAGAGTGGTCCAAAGTGCCCACCAACGAGAGGGGCATGGCGTCCGCATTTCTGGATATACTTGGTCGGCGATGCCAGGAGTGGGCAAGATGGCATCCACCAGAGCAAAAAAGGATCCTACCATAAAGGACCTTTTCACCAAGAACCCTCTCAAGTGGACGGGGTCGACCGGGGACCCGGCCTCACCTTCCCGCTCCCCGCCGGGGCCAGTCAAGGGCCAGAATGCAGATGAAGAACCCCCGGTCAGGCGTGACTTTATGGAATCCCTCTTTAGCACCCTGAGAGAAGACATAGCGACCCTGAAGATGGAGATGTCTAAGGAAGTTAAGGACCTATGGCGTGAAATGTGAGATCTGGAGCAGCGAGTGGACACGGTGGAAAAGAGTGGTGATGCCAGAAAGAATGAGTTGGAGGCCTGGCATAAGGAGATACTCGAACTTAAAGATCGCAACACTGACCTCAACTACTATCTGAAGGGCTTGGAGAACAATCTCGTAGATCCAACATCAAAATTAAGGGAGTTCCACTGCAGGCAGATGTGGGTCGACTGGAGGACTGTGTACTCATACTCTTCTGCCACATTGTTCCGGAGCTAGCAGAGAAGGAGCTCCTCCTTGACCGCACACACAGAGCGGGGCGCCCCGCTCTGGAACCCGGAACCCCACAGGACATCCTCACTTGTCTCCATAATTATCGGCAGAAGGAACTCATAATGAACGTGGTGCATGACCGGCCCCATGAAACTGGTGACCGAATTCTTGAGAGATAAAGGGGTTCGCTACAGGTGTGGCCACCCTTTCCGTCTCGTCTTTGTCTGGAACGGAGAGACACACATGGTTAGTTCGCCCCCGGAGGGGGCAGCGATCCTGGAATTGGAGCAATGTGATCCGGCGCGACCTCGGGGTTCCCCGATGCACTCTCAGGGGCTTGATCCCCGGAAGCGATCTAAACCACGCCCTCATGAGAAGCTAAGCAAACCGACCATGAAGGCGAGCCTCAGGGAGAGGTCGGCCCTCCTGCAGCATCTCACCCGGCGGACCAGTCCCCGGAGCAGGCGGATGAGTGATCCAGTGAGGGATGGGAACCTTGCAGCCACACACTCAGCTTGGTTGATGACAGACTTCCAGCTCCTGCCTGCATTGGCCTCTCAGCTGCCCATGCCGACACCGGTGCTACATGCGTGAACACTAGGACAGCCCTCAACTTGGTGTGTGTCTGCAAAGGGTGATGGAGAACTCTTGCAATCCTCCACCTTTTTGCTGCTGGACACGGAAGGCCAACGACATGGACCCGTACTACGTAATGTACTGTTCTGTACCAGTTGGTGCCTCTGTTATTCCTGTTCTCTTGCTTTGTTCTACAAATGTTTTCATGCTCTATCACTATGCAACACTGTCACACCTCACCACTTTCACTGGACGGGCGGGCATTCTCTCTACCTTGGTAGTGTCCCTATGGCTGACATCATCTTCTTTCCACTATGGTGAAGATAGTTAGCCTCAACATTAGAGGCCTGAATGCCCCAACGAAAAGAATAGCATTGCTGTCCCAACTGAAGACTGCCCAATGCCACATATGTTTTCTACAAGAGACATGTTTGCTTAAAAAAGACTGGGGCCGTATGCGGTCGAAGTGGTTCGACCATCAATTTTGGTCCGCATGACCAGGAAAGAAAGCTGGGGTGGCGATTCTAGTGTCTACACACTTCCAGGGGCAGGTTGTCCTGACACACTCTGAAATTAAGGGTTTCATGCTGTCTGTGCGGATCACCCTTCACCAACACACTTTCACATCTATACGTTCCCAATGACCACCAGGAGCCCTTTATTCGTCAGGCAGTTGGGACTATTCTTACCACCCCGGATGTCAAAGTCCTGAAAGGCAGGGATTTTAACTTGGTGTTGCATGCTCATTTAGATCGGTCCCCTCAAAGAGCAGGTCCTACAGGAGCATTTACATCGCAGGGACTTCAGTGTTTTCAGTGTTTCTCAGATGCAGGGTTGGTAGATGTTTAGAGGGCATTGAACCCCGCCACGAGGTCCTACTCCTTCTTCTCTGCAGCGCACCAGTCGTCTGCCAGAATCAACTACTTTTTGGTATCCACCTCTTTTTCACCGGAGGTAACCCGTGCGGACATCAAGGTGGCCTCCATATCGGATCACTCACCCATCTCAATTGCACTACACCTTCCCAATTGCTGCCCGATATCTAGGATGTGGCATCTCAACCCTAAATTACTATCCTATGCCCCTATGACTATAGAAGTGGAGGGAGTGATTAAGGAATATTTGGGAATCAATGATACACCTCACACTTCAGTAGCAATCCTCTCGGACATGTTCAAGGCGGTGGTGAGGGGAACCTATATAACTATAGCGGCACGTCTTAATGGAGAAAGAAGGGCCAAACACACAGAGCTAGAGACCCGAGTAAGGGAGTTGGAGGAGTCGCATAGGCAGGCAGGCTCCCAAAGGGTACGGCGCCAAATCACTATTGCCAGAAAACAGCTTAAGGCCCTAGATATGGATGCAGTGGAATATGCCCTGCTCCGCACGAAACAAAAGTATTATGCAGGGGGCAACAAAGCCAGAAGGCTTTTGGCCCATAGGTTGCGTACACAGATTCACGCCCATCGTATTCCCATTTTGGTTGACCATGCTAAGCATTCCCTGATGCAAGATGCAGACATTGCGGCGGAATTCGGTCGGTTTTACGCCCAACTATACAGCGCAGAGCCATTACTTCATACGGATTGCTCCGCAATTTGGAGCAGGCCCCTTTAATGAAACTACCGGGACCCACGGCAGCGCTCTTAGAGACGGATATCACGGTAGAGGAGGTCCTCGAGGCGATAGGGAAGCGTGAGCTTGACAAGGCTCCAGGCCAGGACGGGTTTACAGCTGCATTCTACAAATTGTTAGCTGCACAGTTTTTCCTCGTTCTGGCCCGGTTATACAACTCCTTCAGCGCTCAGGGCACCCTCACGGAGACTATGAGATCGGCTAGCATAACCGTCCTGCCTAAGCCAGGGACGGACCCCAGTATTGGACCTCCTAGCGCCCCATATCTTTATTGAATGCTGATGCGAAGCTATTCACCGGGATCTTAGCTAACAGACTGGGGCGGTATATGTCCGGGTTGGTGGACCCTGATCAATCGAGCTTTATCCCCGGGCGCACTTGTGGTGATAATACAAAGCGCCTATCCCACCTAACTGATAAAACTAACTGTTCCCGGACTCCCAAGCTGTTCCTTTCAATCGATGCTGAAAAAGCATTTGACCGGCTGCATTGGCCCTTCTTGCGACTGGTTTTGGAGGCTATTGGCTTGGGGCCTTGCTTCCGTCAGTTGATTTGAGCCAGCTATGCAGATCCAACGGCGCTCGTACGCGTCAATGGCTTGCTATCTCACCTATCTCTAGGGGAACACGCCAAGGGTGCCCCCTCGCCCCGTTCCTGTTCTCGCTTTACATGGAGCCACTGGCAGAGCGCATTCGGGGACACCCAATTATCGAGGGGCTCTGGATGCGTGGCCAATCCCATAAGATACCGATTTAAGCTTACAATGTGCTGCTAGCTATCACTAAGCCTCGTCAATCGTTGTCCCCATTGTTAGAGGAACTTACAGTGATTGGGAGGGCATCAGGATTCAAGGTGAATGCCATCAAATCTCAGGCCCTTAATCTCACCATTCCGCAGGACGAGCAGGCATATCTGACAACAGCATTCCCCTTTTCAAGGGCCATGCAGGGAATCTCTTATCTGGGCATTCAACTGTTCTCTTCCATAGAAACATCGGTCAAACATAACTACGTGTCTTTGCTGGCTACAGCTCGCGCTCCTTAATTCAGTCTTAGCATGGGGGCCTTCTCTCTCTTGGTCAGAGCGAATAACAGCTATCAAAATGTCCCTATTAACTAAAATCTTATACCCCATGCAGGCGATGCCGCTACAACCGCCTCCCTATGCACTGAAGAAACTCCAGGTCTCCATAGAATTCTTTCATCTGGGGTGGTAAGTGAGGTAGAATGGCCAGGGAGCGTGCATATCTCCCAGTGGCCATGGGCAGACTGGGCAAACCTCACTTATTACGCTATCATCAGGCAGCTCTGCTGTGATTCCTGGTGGAATGACATCGTCCATATATGGAGAAACACTGGTGTTTCCTGGAGCAGGCAGTGGCAGGGGTCAATATATAATAGATTTCGTGGCTGCCACGAAGAAACCGCCCGCCGGGAGTGTATATCTCTCCGATAGTTAGGGCCATGGTTTGAGCCTGGGATAAACTCTGTGTGCCTAAGCACCTCTCCATCCCCATTTCGCCTCTTACTCCATTCATAGGGAACGCAGATTTTCCCCCGGGGTTACATGGCGTGGCATATTCCCGGTGGCAAGATGCAAACTGCAAACGCAATGGGGATTTATTTGATGCACAGGGCTTGTTAGAGTTCCCAAGGGTTCAATGGGATTTTGGGCTCACATGCTCCGAGCACTGGCACTATATCACCATTCGCGACTGGGTGACCCACCCGTCGATACGCCTTCGTGCAAGCAGGCCCCTCACCCAATTTGAACGCTGGCTCTTGTCGAAACGGGATGACCGATGGTTGTTGTCGGACATTTATGCCCTCTTGAACACCTTTGCTACATTCCTGGCCTCGGCAGCCAGAAAGCGGTGGAAGGTGGAGTGTAAACGCCGATTCACGGATAAGGAATGGGCAGACGTCTTGCATCAAGCTCGCATTTCGGCCTGTAGCGCCTCAGGGAGGGAGACTCTCCTCAAAATTGTCCATTATTGGTATTATACACCCTCCTGTCTAGTTAAGTGGAAGAGGGGGAGCGACGATAGATGTTGGCGCCACTGCGATCACTCCGGCACATTATCCCATTTACTATGGCACTGCCCTAAACTGCATCGCTATGGTCGGAGTTCCTCACAGACATTGATCATATGTTTAATACTGAATTGCCCCGCTTTCCTAGCTATATCCTGCTGGGAATGCCCAATGCCTTAGCGTACACATTACATTCCTCCAGACTCATCTCAAATGAAGATACTGGAACACCAATCAAATAATGATCACAAAACAGACAAGAGGGCCTCAGCAACAGCAGAACAACTAAAAAGAAAAGATCTTGATTAAAAATTCTCAATCGATGACACCACCGATATAATAAAGAGAGGAAGAAGCAATGGAGCACCAGGTCCAAATGGCATTCCACAAGCCATATTTAAAGGAGAAATAAAATTCTGGGGTACACAACTTTCAAAGTTATTTAACGAAATAGAAATACTGGGCAGTATCCCTCAAAGCTGGCATGGCCCCATATTAAATCCAATTCACAAGGGGGGTGACCGAACAAACCCAGCAAACTATCAACTCATCGCACTACTTGACGTTGAAGCAAAATATTACGCTTCCATCATTCTGGCTGACCTAACCAAGTGGTCGGAGAAGCAGAACCTGATCCCAGTCAATTAAACCGGATTCAAGAAAGGAACCGGAACCACTATGAACATACTAGCAGTATCCCAGATCGCCGACAAATCTAAACGTGATAGGAAAAGACTACACCTCTGCTTTGTCGACCTAAAGGCAGCCTTCGACTGCGTGGACCGTCACAGGCTATAGAAAAAGCGAAAAGACTGGAAAATCCCAGGAAATTTACTATGAGGAATAATTCAACTATACACCAACACTTGGGTAAGAGACAAAGTAGGCGATGGGACAAGGGTCTCAAGGAAAATCCTAATGAATAGGGGTTTGAAACAAGGATGCATGCTGGTCCCCCACCTATTTAACCTGTTCATGAGCGCTTGTGCCCACAGGTTGGATCAAACTAACAGTCACCCTCCACGAATAGGGCCGCTACCACTGTAACACCTCTCTTATGCGGGAGTTGCACTAATGAGCCACACACAAGTAGATCTCCAGAGGGCGCTGACAGAAATGCAGAATTATGTAACAATAAATGAACTGGAAATCAACATAAACAAGATGAAAACCATGCTGATTCAAAATAGTTCAAGCCGCAAACTCATAATCTGGCTGAACGGCAAGAAGCTGGAGGAAGTTTCAAATTACAAATACTTAGGAGTCTACTTAGACAACAGATTCAATCAACAGGCACAAAGGATTTACATGGAAAAAAGGACTGGTGCGTTAACATTCGCCTTCAGCACTCTAGCAAAATAACGGCCAAGTCCGTTGTTTAAGCCACTACTGGCAATGATGCCAGCAAGGCTCTCGCCAACACTATCTTATAGCAGCATTACTCAATACAGAAAAGATTCCGCATTACTAAACAAACTGCAGGTTACCACCTATAAATGGACCTTCCAGTTGTCAAAAAGTGCATCACCAGCTCAGGTGAGGCTGGAATTTGGACTAATAAATGAAACACTAGGAAGGATGTTTTCGACTGTAAAAAGCTGGTACAAAATAAAACTTAACCGAGAACCCTGTAAACTCAGTGAAGCACTTTGGACGGAAGTTGAGAAAGAAAAAGAATCCTCATATAATAATTTTCTCCATGAAGCCCTTCAAAACACCAAGACAGAAGACCTGTGGAACAAAAGTCTGTCATTCTCAGTATTCAAACGTATCGCCAACAAAATGGCAAGACTTCAATCGTTGGTAGAAGACAAAATAACATTCAGCAGGTGAACACACGCATGGATGGTAATTAATAACTACGACTCTTTAAAATATGCACCCTACTTAAGTGCTAAATTCTCTGTCTTTTACCAGAAACGACTGATGGCACTCCGGCTTGGTGACCTACCAACAGCAGATCAACCAAGCTGGAAATATAAAGGCCCCATAATATGTAAGCTTTGTGGTTAAACAAAAGAGGATTTTATTAATCTGATTTGCATTTGCACATACTTTTATGCGGCACGAGTCACTTTACTGCAGCCTGACCTTAAAAAGAGGAAAATCAGGACAAGTAGTGCTGCCATTACCCAGTGCCTTAATCCATCACACTCAACTGAACTGTAAGCTGCTAAAGTTTTTAAAGTATCAAGAATTAGCCTTAAAAAACATACTAGTACAACCTACAATATAAACAAAACTTTTTGTATTACACTGAATGGCAATTTTAATTCTCATTTAAGGAAGTTACACGTGTCTAACGGTTTTATTATGTGCACAAAAAATGTTTTATACAACATTGTTACGGTTTTAATTAACCAAACAAAGTTTCTACTACTACATTTCTCAGGGGGAGGGCCATAAACCTGGCATTGTGCGCTGCGAAGCAGGTCTTGCTATCACTGTGGGGAACAGACACCATACCCACCCACGCAAATTGGACACACAAACTCTGGGACCTACTGAGTATGGAGAAACTGACAGCAATTGTAATTCATACATTGCCTAAGTTTGAAAAAATGTGGGGCCCTTGTTTGCAGTACCTGTCCACCACTTTTAGAGAGCTTGCTTGCCCAATATATCTGCGAGTCCTGCGCCTCACAACAGGCACGTCAATTGATACTTAATACTCAGGCATAGTGGGGATGGGATAGGAGTCGGCATTTGCACCATTATCTGCGAGCATGGTATGTTTTTTTCTCATTCCTTTCCTTGGCTGTTCTTGTTGCTAGATCTTTTCTCTTCCACTTTCTTTCTTGCCTTTCCTCTTCGCATAGCTGCCAAGGTTTCAGTTTGCCATGTGTGACATTTTCATAATTTCAGTGTAATTATGAGTGACATTTGAATGACTATGAGTGACACTTTCTTGCATCAATGACGACGAGGGAAACATAAATATCAGAAATTACACCCATTAATTTCCTGGTGGGACACAATAAAATCGCATAACTTACAAACAGAAAGTAAAAGTATTGTAAACCGGTGGATTGAAATGAATACTGTACCCCTCATGCACATATTCTCTTCTTACCCCAAAAACAATCATTGGAAAAGGCACAAGAGTTGGCTAATTATTTCATGTGCAAAGGTTCTTTCTAGTAAATATCTTATGCTGTGTGAAACATCTTCACGTGGACCCAGAAAACATTCGTGCATGCAGCCGTATTCACAGAGAGTATACCAAGAGGCGCGTAAATAATCGGGTGATGAATTCCTGGGTAAATCCGGATGATGGCTGTATTGGTTGATGTATGCATGGAAGTGGGTAAATGTATGTGAAATGTATACACGAGAGTGAATGGAAAGAATGGGGGCTACCAGTGTGCAACGAGAAGCTATATTTGGGCTTTTAGCAACTTAACTAGCCTACGAGAGGATACCTGTCACTGCTCAGGCACTTACTCTTTGCGAAGGGAGAAAGTGGCAATTGGTGAGTGCACCTCGTGGACTCCCGCGGCAACGATGCATCATTCTGGCTCAGCTTTAAGTGTTCTTGGCTGCTGAGGAACACTCCGGCGGTGGCCAAGGTCATCCACAGATTCACTCTGCCACCAGCGTCGGATCCAGTCGCGGGATTATTTACTGTAGTCAAGCGAGCAGCTGTGCTGTCATTGCCAGTTATTCTGTATGGCTTTTGCAACCATTTTTACTCCTAATGTTGCTCTGGATTGCTTGATCAGCAATTCGTGGTATAATTAAATGTGGCATTATTTATTTCTGTTTGCTACCGGCTTTTTGGCTCACTTTTTCGTATATGCCCCATCTTGTTTACTGAGACTTGTCCCTTTTTCCCTTCGATCCATTAGGCACGCAGGGCGGGGCAGGAGATGAGTGTTTCCTCGGGACTCTGAAGCCTCTTGTCTACTTGTCACAAGAGGTGGGAGTGGCAAGCCCCGGTGAGCACGTGAGAGAGAGAGTAGAGATATATATGAAAGGGCAGGGAGGCACCGTGACTGGCGTCGGTGACTCTGCAGCAGGCTCAGACCACGAGCCCCCACACCCCGCGGCAATCATTTTGGTTAGGAATGCCGCGGGCCTCTTTAGTCCAGGCTGCTGACTGTCTCTGCTGTGAGCCCTGGCAGCCGCTGCATGAACTTTACCGGTCAGTGAGTGACGGATCAGAAGACTCTGACGACGTCCACTGGACTTAACTCTCCTTAGTAATATTAAAATCGGCACTGGGGCGGCGGCAATCAGAAGCCCCACGACATGGGCGGCCAGGCTCCTGCGAGCAGACAGCAGCCCTGAGACAGCTGAGTGCCACCCACAAACCAGTGAGGTGAGCCCCCACGGCGCCTGCCTTTCTCCCAAACTTCCTACGGCGCTCTGGCACCAAGACATGACGTCACCCCTGCGGTGCCACCGGCCAATCGTATCAAACAACCTGACTGGGCCCGCCCTAAAGTCAGGTTGTCTTTTTTTTTTGGGCAGATTTTATATGGCGCAAACTCGACCCGAAGGTATTGGAGCGCTTTACATGAGCACCGGTTACGTTACACATTCAGGCACGGGGAGATTAATTGATTTGCCCAGAATCAGAATGTAGCACTGTGAGCCTGCCAGCAGTGCCCCAAGCCTGCAGGAACAGCACGCGCCTGCTGCCGAATGCCACACATTCTAGTTCCATCCACAGGCTTCACAGTGGAAGCTGCCATATGCAGATATGCGTGACAATGCATTTCAGTGCGGTGATGCGGGGCACCACACAGAAATGCGTTAGTCTAACGCATGATGCGTGATACTTGGCAGGACTGTCTTCGCCGGCCGTTGGATGTAGGTGAATGACCATGCTATATTTCTAATCAAAAACAAAAAAATTGGTACAATCCTAAAAAGGAAAGATTTATGGCTCAATACTTTTCTGGAAGGGACAAGAGAATTTGGAACGCGTTGCCTCCAACCTTACGCACCACTACCTCACTGAATATCTCGAAATCCGAACTTAGAGCCCTTCTATTTGTGAAACGTTTCAATTAATCTCTCTACTCCACACCAATCCCTCTCAGATGCATAGTTTGCACACTGAGCCATGCGGGTTACTTCTTTAACTGGATTTTATATTATGCATCATATACGTCCATACTTGTTTCAATCTTGTCACTCAAAATTTTTAACTGATAATTCTTATGTAATGTTCCATTTCTATTATAAAGCTCTCTAACACCAGGAGTGTATTAAAGAAAATAAATAAACCAGAAAAAAAAACTTCTCAGGATTTGCCTTCGGCCTTAAGAAGAGCTCCACAACTCTGACATGTTCAGCTGATGCCTGGTAGAGCTAAAAACAAGGAAATGTGCATGCCCGGTGGGATGAGAAAAACATCGAACTAGGAGCACAGAATATACATTAGGGCGGCATGGGGCGAGAAAAGGGGCTTGACATTTCCTACAAAGAAAGAGCTGTGAGTAGGCCGGGGGACAACTGACAAGGAGGGTCAAAAAACGTTAATCGGAATTTGGGACGGATGCCGAAAGATCACAAACGCACAGCCTGAAAAAGTAGGCGTGACTGCGATATGTAAATGAACAGGTTTGCCTCCCACTTTGGAAGGGAAAGAAGCCCGATAGGTTTTTTTCTTGTTATTAAAAATAGAATCTTGAACTAGGGAAAACATGTCGGTAAAAAACCGTGGGCAATAATTAGCCTAAATATGTATTTTAATTATTAAGAATACGCTCTCTCTGCAGTTCGTTGCCGCTCGGCTCACACCTGGGTGTTTTTAAAAACCATGCATTATCTTACTGAGACCTCTCCTTCCTTTGGCACATGAAATCAGTTAGGAGAGAAAACCCATTCAAGATGGCCACTGTATAGTGCACGTTCATCCCAAGACGTCTCGTCGTACTTTTCCACTTCTCGGTAGAATACCTTAAATAACGGGGAAACACTAGAGCTCAGAAGGAAAGACGGGCTAGCCCTTCTTTAGTGTTTTCCATTCTGTGGGCGTGTTTTCCGGAGCACGGTCCGCCCCTTTTTACCCGCATTGTTGTTCTTTCGGCGAGAGGCTGACTTCTTTTGTCCCACCCCTCCCTCCCTCCCACAGAATTCACTCAAGAAAGAGGCGGAGCGTTCAGTCAGCCCCCACCCCCAGGGCTCAGCCTGGGCGGGTACTGCTGCCAATCTTGCCCCCGGTCCAGGCGTGTCTCTGCCGTGGCCCCGCCTGCTACTGCCTCCGCTGCAGCTGCTGCCCGGGTCCCAGCGGTGTGAGTCGGGTTGCGGGGCTGGCGGCAGGATGCACAGAAACAGCGTGGACACCATCTCCGGCACTGCCGACTACCTGATCTGCCCCAACTGCCGGAAAGCGCTGCGGCGGCAGGTGAGCGAGCCTCTGGCAGTCAAAAACAACAAACTTCCCCTCCACGGAGCCCCCTCCCGGTGTAACAGGGCATTGTCATATAATACTGCCGTACAAACCCTATAGCGCCGAGTACAAGCTTTCTGGAGGAAAGAATGGCAAATCATGCACTTCTTTTACTTTTCACTACACGAACGCTGCTTAAAACTGGATGTATATTGCGCGTCTTATTACTGGAGAGGCACTGAAAAGGTGTACATTTGGGACAAATATTTTCGCGTTTCATCTACGCCCAATGCCGAATTCCACCACCTCTGTCCCGGACAAACTACATCCCTGCATTTAAAAACTTTATTTTGCGGCACTGGGATTTTTATGATGCATATGAGTTTGCAAGGATTATACATTGAAGAGGCCAGCTCTTATTTATGTTTCCATTTGTGAAGATGTCACAATTCTCTTTGCGAGGACTAATTCACTTCAACATGGGGAGGCATCTTAAGTATTGAATTGTTTGAACAGTGCAGACTTTTATAACGTCTTTTGCACAGGGTGTATTTATTATACGCACCAAAATAATTTCAAAAGGACTTTACTGTGTGCTAGTCAAACGTGTTTACCCTAGTATCACGCACATCTTTACCTTTCTCTAATTTGTAGGTGTATAATGTTCATGTAAAAGTGTGATTATATCTTTTACTATAATTTACAAAATCATGATTTAAGTAGTTATTTTGGGAACCATTGTTTTACCTCTGACAATGCATCCTTTTTCGAAGTCCTTCCGCTTTATTAACTAGCCCATTAGTATAACTTGATTAAAGATTGCGTTTTAGTCGTCTACTTGTTGCTACGTTAGCCCTGTAGGCGAATGGATTGTAGCTCCCCCTTGTGCCACAGCGAGCAAGCTGTCAAACCACACGCGGGCTAGCCCGCACAGGACTCTTGTGTTTATTGACACCGCAGAGTGGTAGATGGAACCCGAGATTCGAGTTCTGGAAATCTAGCGCATAAACCTCATTTCGGTGGGTCCGGCTTCCTTTTTCCGGTCGGTTTTAGTATGCCTTCAGCCCGGTGCAGTTGGGGAATGTAAGAAATTAAACCCTTGAAAGATTCACGCTGCGTGGAAAGCATATTTCAGCGTGGGAGTTTAAAAACACACCAAATGTGAGCTCTGCAAAAGAGACTTGAACACGCTTAAAAACACGCCTCCTTATAGTGTGACAGCTAGAAAACAGGCGTGTCAAATGGAGCTGGAGGAGCAAACCCGTTGAATGTGGGAACTGTGCCACCAAAGCTGCCCAAAGGCAGGGATTTGTGAAGACACCACTTCCCCCTTGCTCCTAGGATTGACAGCAGTACTTTTGTAGGAAGTCGGCCAAACTGTCAACGAACACTCGCCTACTTCACGTAACAAATGTAAAGTTCAAACTATATGCACGTTGTTCATTTTCGATACCAGTTAATTAAATGTTCAGTGGAGTTAAGGATCAATAAATCAAAAGTAAATGTGACTTCAGGCGGGAGCTATTCCACGCTGCGCACAAATGTCCTTTTGTTTGCAGCCGTTTAGTAGAAAGGGCACTGTGTTTGCTGAGTGCAAATGAATTAAATTTGCTGACCTGTTGTAATTCCACAAAAAGCTTCTGGACAGAAAGCTAACCCGCGGTGACTTTATTCTGCCTGCATGTATCTTTCTGAAAACTGTTCCTTGTCTGAATTTGCGCGAATGAGACCATGTGGTAGATATGATCTTAAACCCTGTTTGAGATCTTAGTCTGGAAATTGCGCTTTTCCTCTGTGGCTCAGGCGAGCTGCCAATCAAAGTTGTTTTTCAAGCCTCTTTCCCCTGCAGTTGGCAGCTGCTCCGTAAAACGTTCTTATGAATCTGCTGTAAAGATGTAACTTTTTCCCGATTAATCTTAAACCTTGCTCTCTCCAACAGCATACAACACTTTTATATATTTCAACCCCGACAGACCTCTTCAGCTCAACCCTTTTTTATCTCCACAGCTCTAGGGTCAGTTTACAGTTGTTGCTCTAGAGCCCCTCTAGCAGTGCAGAGAAAGGGGCTGCTGCAGGGAAGCCCTGTCTCTCAATTAACCCTTCCTGTGCCATTGTTTCCCTTTTATACGAAACTTCCAATTCTTTTGACAGCGACTTGTAAACAAAGTATGCCATTTAAAGACATCATTCACTTTCTCCCCAAAGGAGGAACGTCGTTCTACAGAGTTGTCCATGATCTTTTTTTTTATTTTTTTTTTATTCTTCATGCAGAACAGTTCCAAAATCGTATCTCAGTAATAACCAGGATGGCAGACCTTAATGTATAAGTGAAGTTATGGCACACGTAGTTATTTGCGTAAGCGTTTGTTTTACAGTATTTTTCTAGTCTGACTTTTTACTGGTAGTAGATGCACCAGATTTGTATTCTGATGGACAACTGGACTTTCATCTTTTCCAGATTATTTATTTTTACAGTTTGTTCCCGTGCTGTCAATAAGTGTGCGTTGTCTAGGGGATGGATTGAAGTAAACCCCTGATGCTAAGTGCCAAACCAGAATAGATTGCAATGTGACAACATGTTTATGGACGACACATATAAATGTATTTACAAATACATGTTTACATATGTTACAGTACACGTGTGGCCATGTGCACTGTCTTTGCACCCGTCTTGGCTTTCTGCAGTTTCTCCAAAGAGTTGCAGGCCGTGGGAAATAAGTCTCAGGCAATGTCTTGGTATAGCTGAATCCTATTGTGCATGCCCAGGCACATCACATTTAACCACTGATCTTGTCTTGTGATGATCTCTGTGAAACTGTATTAATTGCTATATAGAGTCTGTTGTGAAACCGCTAATCATCCACTGTGCTACGCTGTTACTAACTCCAACTTTTCAGAACAAGTTGCCACCTACCATCCATTACGGCTAATTCATGTCAAACCTATGACAGGCTGCACACGTGTCTTTTCCTCCCAAAGTATTTAAATTTATATTTTGAACTGTTTGTTTACTGACTAAAACAACCAGGAGATACAACCATCTTGCAGTGAAACACTTATTTGTAAATTAATTTAATTCACTGCACTCACATTAATGCTGTTAAATGTTGTCCATTCTGCCTTAAGACTTTTCCCTTTGTGTTATTCTTCATCTCTCCAAGGAATTTACAGCAGTGTTTCATCGCATACTCTGTTTGTAGTTCATCACACTCCAGCTGGTCCGACATTGTGTGTTTTTTTTTTAAAACAAATTTTATTCATCAAACGACAAATGTATAGCAGGACACTGTAACCCAGCGACCTCTGCACAATCAGTACAAAGCATCATGACTTTGACTTTTCAAGAAAGAAGCAAGGATACAGAAGAAGCAATACATATGAAAAATACCATTTAGAACCCCCCCCTGCCAACATCCCTCTCCCCCTCCCAGTCGCACTAACCACCACGTAGACCAAGCAGGAACATGGCATTGCCCCATACCACCCGCACCCACCCACCTATGTATGCAATCAAATAACAGTGGCATTGACGGGGTACTATCAATCTGGATTAAGGGGCCCCCCGCAACAACCGGCTCCAGCAGCAACCCCCGATAATCAGCCCACCTCTTCCAAATTTTAAAATGCTTCTGCGGGCACCCTCTAGCCGTAAAAATAAGAAGCTCTAAGCCCATACAAAAGTCCAGGCCTCTCTTCCAGACCGACCCCAAGGGTGGCGTAGGCGCCTTCCATGCCTTGGCTATGTCTCTCTTCGCCAACGTGAGCCCCAACAACATAAGATGGCGTTTATAAATGTTGCCCCCAATCCCTTCCATGACATGTAGCAGTATTAGTTTCGGCGACCGGGGCAGATCCCAGCCCAGCACCTCTGAGAGGCAAGACATCACCCCTCTCCAGAACCGTGCCAGGGAAGAACAATGCCAAACAGTGTGTATCAGGGTCCCTTCCTCCCGTTCACTTCTCAGGCATACCGGGGAAGCCACCATACCCGCCCTCTACAACCCGACTCTGGTAAAGTAGACCCGATGGAGATATTTGAACTGGATAAGGCGTACCGCTATGGCCGCCCCCCCGCGGGGAGGCCAGAGCCTCCGTCCAGTCCTCCTCATCAAGCGAGCCAACATCCCCCTCCCAGGCCTCTCTAAGTTTTTGCAATGTGGGGGAGCTGTGTGTTACTAGGGACTGATAAATCTTAGATATTTTGTGGTCCTGAAGATCCCCCATAAATACCTTAGCTCGACATTGTGTGTTTTGGTTATAAAGTTACGTATGTTCCACACATAATGCTTGTAAATGTATGCTTGAAATTGAGAGGGGTAAACATTTATAGTTCTTCACTCTACATCTAGTTATTGGTTTAATTACAGCACTAAGCATATACTTGCCACAGAAGTGCATGCATATTATCCAAATCACTCACCAGAGTGCCTTCTAAAACCATACAATAGACAAGGGATTTCACACTTCGGAAATGTTGTCATCCCATCTTGTCTCTCATATGAACTCAGTACTGTAGAAACACGCCTGGACATGGCCCACTTAAAAGACAGTTTGATGCATTTTTTTAAAACTTGATTTCTTTAGGTACCTCAGAAGCAGTATGTGCCGTGCTTGTAGTAAGCTTCACAACAACTTTCTGGGGCTCATGCCCTTAACCATGCGGCTCTGGCACCCGCCAAAGATCCAATGCCTACCCACCAGTGCCATATTGACCTTGTTTTACTTTTCATGGGCAGGCTATCTTGATGTGTTCCTCAAAGTAACGCAGCATAGTTAGGCCGCCAGGTTAACCTCTTCTGAGTTTATGGCCATGTGGTGAGGCCTGACCGATTTCACTGGTCTCACTGAATGTGCTCACTGTGCAGACGTTCATGTCAGGAGAGGAGAAACCTAATGCCAGTGCGCTAGAGTATGGGACTTTACCCGTTGACTCATAAAAGATAATTGCCAAGTATCTACAAGACAATGGCGCTGGTATAGCACACTGAGTATAAAAAGGTGCCCACCACGTTTATGGCTTTAATTCAGGCATTCAAATTACGAATATATCCAGCCATCGGAAAACTTGAGCTTCCCTTTTGAAGTCTTATGTGCCCTTTGTAGGCTCTGTTAATAGTCCTACCAGAGCAGAACAGGTTGACGTTGCAATAATCGTGGAGTTTACATGGCTTACATTTGTCTAGCGAATAATGTAAATTATTCTGTTGCGTTCAATGCAAACACTGTGCTAGAATATCCCAATTCCGGAGTGAAAGTGTATTCTTCTCTATGCATATTTAGTAAAACCTTACCTTGCATCTACACATTAGTGCAGACATCCTATAGTTCAAATCTGTATATTGCAGGAATGATTGGCAAGGCAGAAGTATTCTTCTCCGTTAAATTCAACACATTTCTAGACGTACTAGACTATGATAAGTAAATAAATGTACAGGTTTGACATTTATAATGTTAACTAGGTACATCCTCTAGGTACAGCGATTTGTGTCTTGTAGGTTCTGATAAGATAGGGAAAAAAAGTCTTCAGAGCTTTTCAGAAGGCAGAGTGGCCATTAAACATTTGCATTGAGACAGGAACAGAGTGGAATCGCTCTCTGCAAAGGAAAGGGACTGTTAGCAGTCTGCATGTATCATGATTCTGTGGGGGAAAGGAATCTAACTGTCGTGATCATGGATTTATTTTCTGGAATATATTTGTATCGAGGTGGAGTCGTCCTGTGAAATTCATTGTGTACTGCTGTGACAAATTGACATTGGAGTCCTCTTTGTGTGCTTCTAGCAGGATACCAAAAATGTTCTGTGGTTCATACTCATAACTGCAAAGTGCTGGATGTTCCTGCAGCTTTGAATTGGATGTTGCTGTGGGTCATTAATAAGGGTCACATTTATTATGTACGTTAAGTCCATGAAAATTCTTATACAGAGACTACACAATCCCATTTATGTTTGTCTCTTCTATAGATTCTCCAACCTACACTTGTTTCGTCAGTCAGGTTAATAATATCTCCAAGTATTCCTCGGGGTTTAAGCAAAACTCTTGCGGTCTTTTCATACTATGACCCACTTATACCCATGTTATAAGCAATCTATGTTATGTTTTGAAGTACTTGCTTCATTTGAGCATGCATGCTTCAGTCACATTTTGCCATTTGGTGAGCATTTTCCACAAGTAACAATGTCACCTCGATTTTTAAGTACTCTCTTTACTTGAGGATACTGGCTCCATTTTTAGGTCTCGCCTAGGCAGCGCTTCCGTTGTCTCTTCATGACATGCGGTATTCAGGATATGCAAAAGACACACAATTGATGGACGGAATGCAGAACAAATCAAAACATTCACCCTCAGTCAAGAGATCTGGGTTAAATCCATTTTTATTTATAAGTTTTATATAGCGTTAGCTAGACCCGGGGGTATTAGAGCGCTTTACAGAATCAAGAGCCAGGCCATAAGCCAGTCTCTTCGTAAATGACGCACAACAATCTTAGGCTCGTGTACAAACAACAGTAAATACACATGGAAATATTTGGCAAAGCGGGTGGAATACAATATGTACACAGACAGCAGCTAGGCTCTGAGGGCTGTTACTGTTTACAGTCAAGACGGCAATTATGAGTCCAGTGGGAGAACGGGTATGCCCAGACGTGGGTCCCGTGCTCTCCATGCCACTGGAGTCAAGCTATCCTGGCTGATGAGGGGTGAAACCTCGAAACCGGTCCTAGGATGCTTGTTTCCAGTCCAGGGAGGATCTGGCTTGGCAGTAAGGGTTGGACTGTTCCCACTGGGCGCAGGGTCAAGACTGATTTGCATATGGCTGGCTTCAAACTGGGAATGGCATGGGGAGCAAAAAAACAATGGATTTAGGCCCAGATCTCTGTACTGGGGTGACCGTATGACATTGTTCTGCATTCTGTCCATCAAGTGTTTTTTTTGCATTTGTCACCCCGAGTGGGACGGGTATGCCCAGACAGACTTGGGTCCCGTGCTCTCCATGCCACTGGAGTCAAGCTATCCTGGCTGAAGAGGGGTGAAACCCCGAAACCGGTCCTAGGTTGCTTGTTTCCAGTCCAGGGAGGATGGCTTGGAGTTTGGGCTGGACTGTTCCCATTGGGCATAGGGTCAATACTGATTTGCATATGGCTGGGTTCAAACTGGAATGGCATGGGGAGCAAAAAAACACTGGATTTAGGCCCAGATCTCTGTATTGGGGTGAATGTATGACATTGTTCTGCATTCTGTTCATCAATTGTTCTTTTTGCGTATTCAGGATATGGGCATAAAGCTCTGCCCACTTTCCGCCCATCTTTTTAATTGGCCCCTGTCCTTTGTAAATGGTGGCTTTTCATTGGCCAATAGGCGTAGTAATCCCTCCTTAGTACCGCCTTGTCTCTTCTTGTAACCTCCCATGAGGACACACCATGTTACATGTGTTGTTACTCCCTAGGTTTTAGTAACAGCTTCAGAGCGCTATTTTCTTAAAGGGCTTCAGGCAGAACACACGCTTGGTCCTCAGCAAGGCTGGCAGTGGTTACTTTACTCACTAGCACATCTCACATTTATATGAGACCTTCTATAAATTTCCCTTCATCAGCTCTACACAGAGTACAACCTAATCCGGGATGAATATAATAATTCTTTTGTCACATTTCAAAGCTACTAATTGTATATATGGACATAGCTATTTGAATCTACTCTTGGTACTCTCTTGCTTGCAGTGCATTATGGGTAGGGTGGATTTACCATATCTTCTGCAGGGTGCAGTACCATATGTGACCAAAATAGGTCCCATGGGACCTCTTTTTGCCTCATATGGTACTGCACCCTGCAACATGGCTAGGTAAAAAACATTAGCATTTATAATGCCAATAACTCCAACAAATGCGGGACAGATTGCATTTCCAATGCAATAGGTCTTGCATTTGTTAAAGTTAGAGCTGTTGGCGTTGAAAATAACAATGTTTTTTACTTTTGCTTTTTTATACCATTGGCAATAGTGCTATGCAAATATAATAACTCCACTGCAAATAAAAAAAAAAAGTAAAAACATTGTTATTTTCAACGCCAACAACTCTAACTTTAACAAATGCGAGACCTTTTGCATTGCAAATGCTTGTTAATATTTGCCTTGATGAAGCATTAGCCAAAATTCTGCTTCCTGGATCAAGTTGCTTGTGTGAGTGATGCCATTAACTTCCGACATTTTAGGACCCATAGAGTCATCCCTGTTCAGTTAGAGGTCAGGTTTCTTTATTTTGGTTCGGGGGGGTGGGGGGGAGGCGGTGTTGGAAATGGCAGATGGTAGGTTTGTAATCTCTTGTTCAGTTTGGGGAACACGTAATTGGCAAGTGGCTATCAACTTGCCAAAACATTTTTTCCGTGAGTGTGTATATGCATTGGTATTTGTATAGGGCAAACCTAACAGAGGAGCAACAGATGCTGTACATTTTATTTGTGGGAGGTTGGAGATGATTCAAGATGGTGTACATTGAGTGGGGATTTTGTGATGCACATCTAGCCACTAAAGGACCTTCTTCGGTCAAGTAGTAATAATTTTCATATGTCTTTTTGAATTATAATGGTGCATATCGCATCACAGTAAGTTGTTATTGTATTGGTTAAGATGGTTACCTTTTTGTGAACTAGTCTTATATCAGGAAATCTGTTAAAATCCGACAGAGACCTCTTTAGCTGTTTCACAAAGTTCAAGCAATCTCTTGAGAAAGGCACTTTGACTTCAGCCCCCTTCAGCCATTGGCTGCTGCAAGTGTCATTCATCACATTGTTTCATTATTTGGTTGATTGGAATTGTCATTCATGAAAGTAAGGAATTTTTCTATTGCACTGAGGTACATGACCATTTCAATAGTTAATAAGTCTGTATAAGGCAGACGGAGCGAGTGCCCTTTTTGTGTGTGTGTTTTGCGGCGATTTTCTGACTTGGGAAAACAACATTTTCAGCACGTAAAATAGCTGCTCTAGGGAGGAGCGCACATTTATCATATTTTTTATTCAAGTGGATGCTTTTCAAGACACATTCTTCATTTCTAACCTTTGTTTACTCTGCAGTCGATTGCTTCTGTCCAGAGTGTGGCATTGAGCTCACCCCCTTTTAGTTGTTGTGCCATTCATCAGTCAGTCAGGGACTGATTGTAAACCTTATTCAGACCCCCCAGGATATTGCGGCATGGATTAGCAAATTTAGCGGCACAAATATGGAAATTTAGCGGCACAAATATGGAAATTTAGCAGCATTTTTGCGGCACTTTATTTTACTCATAATCATTCATTTTCAGCCTGAAATCAATGGAAGCTGTTTTAGCAGAGTATTCCACTTTGAAATAGGCATGTTTAAAGTGTCTGCAGCTCTACAGAAGCACAGCTCCAGTCCTAACCTCGTGGGAGGGAGCTGTATTTATCCCTGGGATGTTCTAGTGCGATGTATGCACCCCTGTTGAGGCACCGCTGCCTACGGATCCGTGAGGCAGGACACCTCTTCCTCAGGCACCTACCTTTTGCCACTCACAATGTCATTCTCCGGTCAGTCCCCTTGTTCATTCTCTCCGTTTTCTCTCCTCTTTCTTTCAATAATTCTGTTATTTCCATTTCAATCGTTGACTCATTCCTTCTCTCTCTTCGTTTTCTTGCTTTTCTGTTATTTTTCTCAATCCTTGTCGCTCCTCTTCCTTTACTCTGTTTTCATTGCCCCTTCCCTTTCTCTTCTCTTTATTTCCTTCCTCCCCTTTCTCTTTTCTCGTTTTCAGTTTTGTTCTTGCTTCCATCACTTCTCATCCCTATAATTCCCACTCCAGTGCTTCTTATCGTTCTCTTTTAAATTCTCTTTCCTCCTTACTCGCTCTGTTCTCTTCTTCGTTGTTTTTTCTCTCTTTTTCACTCCAATTTTCTGCCTCGGTTCTTTTCAGTGCACGGCTCTTCCTTTCATGCCTTTCCCTCCTGCTTTCAGTTTGTCCAACCTCCACCTCCGAACTACTAGCCATTTTCTCTTCTCTCCCCCTGGATCTCTCTTCCTCTCCTTCTCTCTCTTTAACTCACCCCTCTTATCCCTGCCCTTTCTTATTCCCTCTTCTCGTCTCCTTGGGTTACTTCTCTTCTTCTCCCCACGTCTCCGCCTCTCTAGCTTTCCCTCTACCCCTTTTATTCCTCCTCCCAGGCGTCCCTCCTCTTCCTCTCTCTTTCATCCTTCTATACACCGTTTACTCTTTCTCGAGTCCTCTTAGTTCTCTTCCCCTCTCCTCTTTACCTTCTGGCTCCCATTCCCTCCGCATCTTTCGCTCCCTCCCTCCCCACATTTCACTTATTCCTTCCCGCCTCTCTCGCGCATTCACTTCCCGCACTTCTCCTTTGTCTTCCCATCTCTTCTATCTTTGTCTCTCGTTTATATTCCATCTCCCCACCTCTCCTCCTCTTCTCTTCCCTCCTCTTTGCCCCCTCCCCCACTTCAGCTCTCAAGCTCTCACCGCCCCCCTCTATTTCCGCTCGGGGAACCTTTTACTCATTCTCCTCGCATCTCTATTCTCCTGTTCCACCGCTCTCTACATCTTGTACTCTTTCTCCCTTCTTCTCCCATCTCTTCCGCTCCTCTTTTCCCCATCTCAACCTCGTTCTGCCCCTCTCAAGGCCTCTCCCTTCCCTCCCCTCTTTAGCCTTGGCCTCCTTTCGCACACCTAATTCTTCTATCCCATCTCTCCTTTGCCATCTCTATCTTCCTTCCCACCCTCTCCAACTCACACCTTCCATTTCTTTCCAACCTTCCCCTTTCTAGCTCCTTCACTCTTCCTTCACATCTCACCCTTCTCTCCCCTTCTTCTCTCTTCACCTTTCCCCCTCCTCCAATCTCTCTTCCCCTCGCCTCTACATCCTCCAGCCCTCCCCTGTTCGCGTCCCCTCACTCTTTCTCCCTCTCCCTCTCCCTCTCTTCCTCTTCCAATCCTCGTCCTCACATCTCATTCGCAGCTCCTTCAACTCTTCCTTTTCATCCCCCCCTCTCCAAGCTGCACATCTTTCCGTCCCTCGCAGTTTGTTCTTCATTTAAATGCCCGCAGTTGCCCCTGGTCCCTCTTCGCTGTGGGTTTTGTCAGCTGTCTGTCACATCACCCCCCCCCACCCCCCCACCTCCTTCGCCTGCTCCCCACAGGATGTTCAGGCTGTCCGAAATCTCGCTTTTCCGGCATCTACCAGAGATTCCCCGGGAGGGGGGGGTTACTTCTAGGAGTAAAGCCGCCCCCTGTTCCCCACGAGGGCAACGTGCAGGAATAGACACGTGGGGGACGACATTCCAGCAGGTCGGGCGAGATCTGCTAGAAAGAGATCTCCCCCCAGCTCCTGAAACATTAGAAAGACGTATGTCTGATACCGAAGCATGTACTTCTCAGCCACTAGAGCATGTACCATCTCACCTGCTGCAGCATTCACATTGTTGTAACGTTTATCTGCTGATGCCTGCAAAGGCCTAACCAATAAGCCACACATACTGACATTGCAGACAGCTGTACTGTCAACACAGCCCTAAAAGGGACCTCCTTCCACCAACCGTCCAAATTTCGCGGGCAGTTTTGTAAAAATCGCGGCATTTTTACAAAACTGCCGATTTTCGCGATTTTTTTGCAAATCGCGAAATCCTGGAGGGTCTGCTTATTCGTGATCTATGAAGTGTTGCCACTGCTCTAGGGCATATATCCATTGTTGTCCACGTAAGGGAGGGGACGATCTTTTGTTTCCTTTGTTGTGCAGTTGTTTTGTGAGTGGGGAAGCATGACATTTTAAACCTTCACAGCAACAGCTGTAATGAGCAGTTCATGTTGTGAAGAAAGGCCTCTGACTGGCTTGGAAGGGCTGCCCCTCCCCTGTACGTTTTTAATGACCTGCCTGATGTTTTAAATTCAGTGCGCTCCACCAGCTGCCAGTACAGAGGAGATGATCCATGTTTTTAATATATATAAAAAATTGTAGTTATGGTTAGGCCAGCATTTCGATAGGAAAGGCGTTTTTTGTGTTGCTAATAACTTTGACAAATCTCAACAAAACTTTCCAAAAAAGTGCTCTCTTTTGCGTAATTAGTACTTGTAAAATTTTGTGGGCATTCGTCAAGCAGGGGCCGAGAAAAAAGGAAAATCCCAAAACGTAAAATCACCATGCATTCGCCATTGACTTCTTTAAGAAGTGCTACTGCAAAAACTGCTGAATGGAATTCCACTAAATTTTAGGAAGCTAAATCTTGGTCAGCATAATGTACTTTTTGTGATTTGGTGTAAATCCGATCAGAGGTGTTTGGGTTTATTAAGGTTAAAAAATAATTGTATATCTGGATGGTTGGGTCCGCAAAAAGCTCGGAGAGTCTCGCAGGAGCGCCAATTTAAAATTTGAGTCCTCTGATTGGCCCAGGGAGCTTTTTTTTTCCCCTTGGGCCATTTTGCTCCCGTGGGAGTCGGCCTCCTGAGGGAGGTATCGCTCTGATTGGCTGCCAGAAATATCAGAAAAATGTTGCTGGCAGCCATTACAGGACTCTGGGACTTAGTCACCTGTCCTGATGTTAAAAAAACAAAAAACTAACATAATGGGTCAGTTAGGATCGGTATATCCTTGCCCCCTAGGCATGATGTCATAGAACATGTCTTGAGTGTGTATATGCATTGGCATTTGTATAGGGTAAATGTGGTAAAGATAGAAGGTACAGATGCAGCCCCACCAGGAGCAAGCTCCTAGCTGCTCAGCCTGGGTTGACCAACTGACACTCTAAACACAGAGAGGCACTCAGGCATTCTACGATGTCATGATACATTCCAACAAAGCAGTACAGTGGGAAATAGTAGGGTAGTAGTATACTACACATCCTCCTTCCTTGGGGAACGACAGCAGGAATAATGTGAAAGACAAGTAAGATACCTCAGAAATAACATTAGCATGAAAGGAAACACATTGAGATACAAATATCAGGCATTCTACGATGTCATGATACATTCCAACAAAACAGTACAGTGGGAAATAGTAGGGTAGTAGTTTACTACAGTAAACCTAACCAAGGAGCAACAGATGCTGTGCATTTCATTTGTGGGAGGTTGGAGATGATTCAAGATGGTGTACATTGAGTGGGGATTTTGTAAGGCACTTCTAGCCACTAAAGAACCTTCTTCCTTCAAGGAGCAATAATTTTAATATTTCTTTTTGAATTCTAATAGTGTATATCACATCACTGCAAGTTGTTATTGGTTAAGATGGTTTCCCTTTTTGTGAGTCAGTCTTGTGTCAGGGAATCTGTTAATATTTAGGTCTTACAGAGACCTCTTTAGCTGTGTCACAAAGTTCTAGCACTCTCTTGAGAAAGGGACTTTAACGTCAGCCCCCTTCAGCCATTAGCTGCTGCAAGTGTTTCAAAAAAACCATTTATAGTTCAAAACGTTAATGTGTTCATGACATATTAACCTATCTATAACATTACTTTAACCTTTGTTTTTTTCAGTGAATGTGTGCGTGTGTGTATATGTATATATGTAGAGGGAGAACGAGCATTTTTTGGAAAGTTTCCTTGAGATTAATCAAAGGGTGCCAAAGTTATTATATTAGCAACACTGGGTAATTTTAGTGTGTATGTATGTATATGTGTGTATATATGTATATGTGTGTATATATATATATATATATATATATATATATATATATATATATATATATCTACTGGCGGTCGCCAGTAGATAGTTATAGTTAGGACCTATTTTCCATAGGAAATCCGCGACATTCTATTTGAAATAACTCTCTTGCCGGTTGACGTATCTTCGCGAAATTTTCAAACTTTGTGGGGCGCTCCGGTCCGCTCCTACCCTGAAAGTCTCGGGGTGATTCGTTAAGCGGTGGCCGAGAAAAAGGGGGTCCCAAAACGCGTTTTCCCCATTCATTTTTCCATAGGAAACTTTAGACACGGCTACAGCCCGAACTGCTGAACGGAATTACACCAAATTTGGCAAAGAGGTAGTTCTTGGTTCAGAAAGAACCCTTTTGTTAAATGGTGTAAATCCGTTCAGTAGTTGCTGAGAAAATCAAAAGTAAAAGTACATATATATCTATGGGCACGGAGGATCCGCACACCCTGAGCGCACCCTGCGCGCACCGTCCCGATCACGAACTGCATGCTAATTGGCTGTCAGCTGGCTGTCAACATTCCGATTCAGGAAATGTTGGCAGCCATTTTGTCCCTCGGTAGAACCGAGGGACAGAAACAAGTGCGCAAAGCACACAAAGGGGGCAGGGTAGAAACACCCTGACCCCCTAGGTCTTCTCAGGGGGTCCCACAAGGACCCCCTGGGCAGAAAAAAGCATTTTTTAAAAAAAACAAAATCGGCAGGATGCGCGGATCCTGCCCATAAAAAAAAAAAATCGAGCGCGGTCTCCCGCGCTTCGATTGTATTTGCCCCGGGTGGCCCAAGTCCCGGGGGCATGGTGAGGGTGTTAAATTTATGTATGGGGGGCCTCAAGGGCCCCCAAGCCCGAGGACCGCCACCCCCGGGGCTTTCTTTTAAAATGGTGCGGGAGGGCTCTGAGCCCTCCCGCAGCCCCGGGACCACCACCTCCCGGGGCTTCTTATTTTTTAAAATTAAATGTGTGGGGGGCTCGAGCCCCCACACGCCCCGAGACCGCCACCTCCCGGGGCACTAACAAATTAAAATGGGGGTCCGTTTTGGACCCCCGAAACCCGGGGACCACCACCTCCCGGGGCTTTGCTGATGTGGGGAGGGGGCGCGCGGCCCCCTCCTGGAGCCTGTGGTGGCCCTGGGGACCGCCACCCCCAGTGCCGGCTCCTGCAGTGTCCCGGGTGCCTACCCCGGGACACTGCTGTTTGCAATGACAGGACGGGAGCCTCGCGGCTCCGTCCTGTCATTGCAAACTGCTTTGGATATTGGAAGAGAGAGCAGGAAACCTGCTCTCGCTCAATATCCAAAGCAAATTGCTTTCCACATGGGGAGCAGCATCTTAGCTGCTCCCCATGTGGAAAAGCAATGCCGGCTCCCTTAGGACACGGGGAGCCGGCGGGACTGTGGGGGTTTGGGGACCCCCACAGTCCCCAACGAGAGGCCAGGCCCCGGGGATGGGGTCCCCGGGGCCATAAGTGGCCCGGGAGGGGGCCACGCGGCCCCCTCCCCAGAAATAAGTAAAAAAAAAAAGGCCTGCCCGGGGGATGGGGTCCCCGGGGCAAAACGAGGCCTGAGGAGGGGGGCCACGTAGCCCCCTCCTTAAAAATTAAAGAAAAGTGTGGCCATGCCCCGGGGATGGGGTCCCGGGGCAGGATTCGGCCAGGGAGGGGGCCACGCGGCCCCCTTCCCGTTTAATTGAAAAAAAAAAAAGGGGGTAAGGCCCTGGGGGATGGGGTCCCCAGGGCCCAAAAATAGGAAAAAGGAAGGGGGCCACACAGCCCCCCTTCAGGAAGAAAAAAAAAACGATCGGGCCGCAGGCCCGCCCCTTCCTTCACCACTCTGCAAACGCGCCCCCTGGCGCGTTTGCAGATGGGGAAGTAATTCCACTTCAATACTGGGGGTCCCTGGGGGCCAACTAGCCCACCAGGAACCTCCAGTATGCACCAGGGGGCTGCGTTGCAGAGAGGTGTACAGAGGCCACGCCCCTTTATACACCTCTCTGCAACGCAGCTCTGTGGCGCTTTTTGGATATACCTGTTGGGCTAGTTGGCCCCCAGGGACCCTCAGGATTCAAGGGGAGTTAATCCCCCGACTTAAAACGCGCCACGGGGCGCGTTTGCACAGTGGTGAAGGGGAGGGCGGGGCTTCAGGTGACATATGTGCAAACAGGCCCCGTGGCGTGTTTTAAGATGGGGGATTAAGTCCCCTTGAATCCTGAGGGTCCCTGGAGTCCAACTAGCCCACCATGTACTTCCAAAGCGCCACAGAGCTGCCTTGCAGAGAGGTGTAAAAGGGGTGTGGCCTCTCTACACGTCTCTGCAACGCAGCCCCTGGCGCATACTGGAGGTTCCTGGTGGGCTAGTTGGCCCCAGGGACCCTCATGATTAAAGGGACTTAATCCCCCAACTTAAAACGCGCCACGGGCGCGTTTGCACAGATGTCACCTCAGGCCCCGCCCCTCCCTTAACCATTGTGCAAATATTCCTCTAAAATCAGCCGAAATACGAATTCCGATTTACTCACCTGTTATCAGGAGAGACCTCAGTGCTGCATCTTTCAGCCCAGTACTGATCCTGAAAAGTAATTTTAACCGTACTTACCAGTAACTTGAATTTCCTTCCATAGGATATCATTGCCTGCTTTTTGCTGAAAAAGTTTCTAAGTGTCGATTTTTGAAACATACAAATAATCCTCTAAAATCAGCCGAAATACGAATTCCGATTTACTCATCTGTTATCAGGAGAGACCTCAGTGCTGCATCTTTCAGTCCAGTACTGATCCTGAAAAGTAATTTTAACCGTGCTTACCAGTAACTTGAATTTCCTTCCATAGGATATCATTGCCTGCTTCTTGCTGAAAAAGTTTCTAAGTGTCGATTTTGAAACATACAAATATTCCTCTAAAATCAGCTGAAATACGAATTCCGATTTACTCACCTGTTATCAGGAGAGAACCCAGTGCTGCATCTTTTAGCCCAGCACTGACCCTGAAAAGTAATTTTAACCGTACTTACCAGTAACTTGTATTTCCTTCCATAGGAATCCATTGTCTGGTTTTCAGCAGAAAAGTTTCAAAGTGTCGATTTTCACAAACTACAAATATTCCTTAAAAATCGCCTGTATGACTTAAACGCATTCTTTCAACTGTTTACAGGAGATGCACCAGTGCTGGATCCAGGATCCACCACTGAGTGAGAAAAAGTCACGATAACACTACTTACCTGCTAAGTGAATTTCCTCCCATAGGATAACATTGGTGATTCTATGTGAAAAAGTTTCTAAGTGTCAACTTTTAAAATACAATAATATTCCTTAAAAATCACTACTGTAACCAAAACGCTTTTACTAAACTGTTTACAGGAGATGTCCCAGGACTGAATCTAGGATCCAGTCCTGTGGTTAGAAAAGTAATCCATAAAGTAACTAATTGCATTTAACTAGAAATTCACATTGAGCTCAATGTTGCATTGTGTTTGAAATTGTGTTGCCCATTGCAACAACTGTAACTACTGTACTTAAAAGTCTATTGCCTATTTGCAAAGAATTTAAACTAAAGTAATTCATTCTGAGAAAGTATATTTTGTAATGTAATGTATAATGTAATTACAATGTAATTTAATAAATAAAATATCTAAAAATAAATAGTTTTAAAAAATGTAGTAAATCAGTATCAAAAAAATAAATATAACAATTAATACATTTAAAAATTGTCATTTACAAAACCTTTGAAATTCACTGAAAAAACCATAGGTTTTAGGGCGTTATAGTTAGAAATTAGCATTTAAAAAACCTTTGAAATTCACTGAAAAAACCATAGGTTTTAGGGACAGTTCTAGTTAGTTGGACATTTCACTCGTACAAAACCCGTGAAATTCCCCCGTTATAGTTAGTTCAGCTAACTATAACTCGCGCCCCGCAATGCACTGCTGATGACGTCACATATTACATCACTCATGACATGGTCAGTGACATCACTGATGACATCACTGATGACATCTCAAATGACATCACTGATGACATCATCCACGTGATAATCTGATGCAGCTCCTCACACCCTAATATAACCTTTGATACACCAAATCTAAATTACAGACTGCCATTCGCAAAACCATAGACACTCCAACACCAATAACTACATACCCACTCACTGATTCTTAGGTCTACACACACACATCCACTCACTCACCCGTACAGTCACTCATACTTATGGTCACTCAGTACAGGACTATCATATGCACTCTTACTCCTATATAGACACTCAAACACCGCCACTCATCCATAGAGGTACTCACACACCTAGTCAGTCATGCAAATAATTAAACACACTGCCATTTACTCACCTATACAGTTATACACACACCAGCTCACTTAATCATACAAATACTAGCACATTGTTACGCTCTTATACAATCACTGATACAAGCACACACTCATCCATACAGCCACTATCACAATCACTCACTCTCGCTTATAGCTATTTATATACTCCAACACACATATATACTGCCTTTCACATATGTAGTTACTCACACATGTACCACTGGGACATACATTCACTCACTAACACACTCTTACACACACTTACCCACCCATACAGTCTATCACAGATGCACTCTTGAAACCATCCACCCAGTGAATCACCCACTCACACATCTATGCACAGTCGCACACACCCCACCCACACAAACACTCAGGCACCCATACAGATACTCAGACAACCAATCAATAACTCATATAGACACTCATGTAGCTATTCACATACCCATGCAGCCACTTACACAGCAACAGACAGACGGATTCAGACATTCACCCAGTTTAGTCACTAACCCATGCATTCAGTAAGATTCGTTTAATCACTCACTTATAGAGTTAGTCAAGCACCTACTAAATCATCCATACAGACACTTATACACCCACTCATTCTTCAATATGCCTTTCCCTATATATATTAAAAATATTTAAACTTTACAGAAACACAGTCACTGGATGATGTCATCAGTGATGTCATCAGTGATGTCATTTGAGATGTCATCAGTGATGTCATCAGTGATGTCACTGACCATGTCATGAGTGATGTAATATGTGACGTCATCAGCAGTGCATTGCGTGGGCGCGAGTTATAGTTAGCTGAACTAACTATAACGGGGAATTTCACGGGTTTTGTATGAGTGAAATGTCCAACTAACTATAACTGTCCCTAAAACCTATGGTTTTTTCAGTGAATTTCAAAGGTTTTTTAAATGCTAATTTCTAACTATAACGCCCTAAAACCTATGGTTTTTTCAGTGAAATATATATATATATATATATATATATATATATATATATATATATATATATATATATATATATATATACTGTATTTTTGTTTTGCTTCACTGGTCAGCTGATCTTTTCCTTCAAGAAAGGACAGATAATTGCCCCGGATGCCATCAAACTCTGCCTATCAGCTGTCTTTCATCGGATGGAAACTAACCAGCTTAAATGCAACACCAATAAGACTGAGGTTCTTAGCTTTAGCCACAATTTCATCTTCAACTAGCAGGCACATTAGCCAGATGGGGCTTCTTTGCCCAACCAGCAAGCGGTTTTGGTAAAAACCTGGAAGTCAAGTTCAACAATCAGATGTCTATGCACAACCAAATTAACACAGTCATAGGCTCATGTTTTAGTCTTTTGCGTTCGTCAAAAATTGTGTTACACTTTCTTCCTATACCAGTGAGAATATGAGTGGTAATCGCACTGATTTTCTCATGATTGGATTATGTTAATGTGCTTTATGCAGGAGTACCAAAATACTTACTGAGAAAACTGCAAACGATTCAAAATACTCCAGCTAGCCTGACTCACCTTACAGAGCACATTTTTCTCCTCTTTTGAGAAACCTGCATTGGCTCCCTGTGCATAAGCGGGGGAAACATCCTGAACAACGAAAGTCACGAAAGCGGTACTCCGCCCTGCCCGAACAACGACTCCGCCTTAACCACACATGTGCGTGGTTAAGGCTGATTCGGCCTAGTGTTTGGGCAGGGCGGAGTTCGGGGGAGCGTCGCAGTCGAAGTGGAACAGGTAAGAGGGGTTAATTTTTAGGGGATGGAGGGGTTTGGGGTTAGTTTTGAGGGGTTTAGGTTTAGTTTTTAGGGGGTATGGGTGATCGTGTTAGTTTAGAAGGTGTGGGAGGGATTAGTTTGTAGGAGTAGAGATCGAATTAGGAGGTGTGGAAGATCGTATTAAATTTTAAGGTGGAGGAAGTAGTTTATGAGGGGTTGAGTGGTTTTAGGAGTTGGGGAGATCGAGATTATTTATAGGGTGGAGGGAATTAGTTTTAGGGGGGTTGAGTTTGTTTTTAGGGGATGGGGTTTGGGATTAGTTTTTATGGCGCTATGTTTGATTATCTGGTGTGGGGGGAATTAGAATAAAAGGGGTGGAGTACGTTTTTAGGAGGTGGGGTGATCGTGATTATTTTTAAGAGGGGAGAATTAGTAATAAGGGGGTTTAGTTCGTTTTGAGGGGGTAGGGGTTTGGGATTCGTTTTTATTTGTTAAAAGGGTGTGGGGCGAATTGATTTTTAAGGGGCAGGAGGGTTTGGGGGGATCGGAGTAGCAGTAGAAAAGCATTTTTTTTAAGACTGATTTCATTAACACGAAAAAACGTGGTAAAGGAATGCGTGGTAAAAAAAAGTTGTGGTTTAGACGAGGTCGTGGTTGCGACCTCGTTGTTAGGGAAGTCGTCGTTGTGGAACTCGTTGTTCCAACATACAACCCATAAGCGGATCTTATTGAAGACCCTTCTCCTAATGCACAGAGCACTGAGTCTCTCTGTGCCCGCTTACCTGTCATCCAGGATACGTCACTACTCTCCCAAGAGAATCCTACGCTCATTCAGCGGTCACTTGCCCATAATCCCTAAGGTTCGACTAACACAATCAGGTCGTAGGTCCTTCTCTCTCCTTGGACCACAGGTCTTGAATAGGCTTCCAGTAGAACTGCGACATATTGAACGCAAGAGGCCCTTCAGAAAGAAACGTAAGACCTGGCTTTTTACACTTTAGCATTTAAATTTCCTTTTTCCTCTTTACTCTCAATATAGCGCCGGGCGCTCTTTTAGAGTAGCCGAGTGCTCAACAAATCCCATCATTCATTCACTGACAGTGGGCATGAGTCAGTATGAGTGCGGCACTGTGTGAAGGCTCAGGTATTTAAATGTAGCTATGCGCAACACAGCAGCTTCTACTTGGAAACAGCACACGCTATCTAACAGAACACTGACTGTAGACTTAACAGGGATGAGATGTTATTTATAGTGGAGTATCACCGACCGCACTAACAATAATAAAAAGCAATCGCAGCCTCCAAAAGAATATGCTACACAGACCCTCATACAGCACAGCTGAGGGGTACCATATTGACTAAGCTCAAATACTCTCCACGAAACAAAGTTTTACTCCACAACACACAGCATGCTGCATCCAGTGCCTACCCAACACCCCATGGTTAGTCTGCTTGAAGGAATGCTGTAGATCTTTAGTGAGAGCCCATACTCTCAAATACCTCAAACCCATACTTGGAAACTGACAATGCAGCTACCCATATTGATAATAAACTCTGTTTACATATACCAAACACCCCTATTACGGACATACAATCAAAACATACACACGAAAGCAGCATATGAATCACACAATAAACAGGAGACTCTGCTTTGTGACAGAATCCTTAAGGTCACGGTGTGAAGGTACTCAAACTTCGACAGACTGCAAGGCCGTACTAATGGCAGAGTGGGCTACACAAATCTCTATAGCACAACATAGCTCCCAGCCTAAGTGATTGTGCCCATTGCTTCCTCATGCCAGGCTGTTTGGCGACTGGTGATTGTATTGCATTGTATTGTATTGTAATTCCATTTATATATTGCTTACTACCCCTCATGAGGCGTTAAAGCGCTCTTTGGCAAGTAGCACGCTAATCCGGAACCCATAAAGGATTAGTGGTGAATTAGTATAGTGAAAATATGCAAGTAATTAGAGTGGTGGATATGTTAGTCAATTATTTGGATTGAGAACGATAGTGGAGGGATAGAAGAGGGGAAAAAGATTTGCATTTATATAGCACTTGCTACCCTTGATGGGGTGTTGAAGCGCTTTTTCGGCGAGTAGCACGCTACTTCGGAACCCATAAAGGAATAGTGGTGAATTAGTATAGTGAAAATATGCAAGTAATTTGAGTAGTGGACATGTTAGTCTGTTATTTGGATTGAAAAGGATAGTGAAGGGATAGAAGGGAAGGATTTAGAATTTTGTTTATTTGTTTTGTAGCTCATAGCAGTAGGAGGAGGCTTGGGATGAGTAAAAGGGAGGTGGAGGGGCAGGAGCCAGAGGGAGTGTTTAGAAAGGCTTGTTTTGGGGGATCGGAATAGTAAAAAGAGGTATGAGATGATGCAAGGAGGGGTGGAGTTGGGAAGAGTCTCAATGAATGTAGGGAAGAGTCTCGATGAATATTTACAGTTCTATAATTGTTTCGGAACGCAGTGCGCAAAGGGAGGATGCTTTAAAACTGATTTGCAAAGAGAACTAAATGTGTGTGCTTGTTTCAAAGTGATGGTAACCGGATGATTCTAGTTACAGGACACATGCATTTTTTCCTTTATCCATATGGGACACTGTCTTCTGGCTTTCTGACGAAACTGCAGGGGCTAAAATGTGAGGTCATGCTGGCTTGAGTCTGCCTACCATGGCTATGAACGGTATGAATCTGCAAATAAATGACAAATACTGGTACTGGGAGCTACGCTGGGCTGACTTAGCTGCTTGCCTTTCAGTGGATGTCTTGTCCCCTGGCAGTGGCTTGTGCTGCTAAGTCTCCGCAAAAGTCGTGAATAGCCCTAAGCGTCATTACTGGTTTTCTAGATGATTCCTCTCTGGGCTGTTTCAGGACAAGGCAGAGCAAAGAGCTGCGTGTCATATTTCGGAAGATGGGTGACTTGAGTCAGGAGGAGTTCGTAGGAGCGTGTGTTTGTGCACCTGTCTGAATGAGCCTTTGTGGGTAACTGTGCATGTGCCCCTGCGTCCGCCTGCACACGTGTGCAGCTGTGTGACTGCCTGTAAGTATCAGTGGACCTCTTTCTTTTGTGTCTGCTTCTGTTTGTTTTCAATCCCTGCCTGTGTTTGTGGTAGCTTGTGTGCATGTATTGTCGTCCTACGACGACAATGCCTGCTATATATACTGGGAAACTCCCACCAAAAGCCAGGCATTGCCATTATAGGGAGTACCTGGGCTTGGAATGGTAGTATTCGGCATCTCCTGGTAGAGTAGCTGGGCTTGGAATGGTAGTATTCGGCATCTCCTGGTAGAGTAGCTGGGCTTGGAATGGTAGTATTCGGCGTCTCCTGGTAGAGTAGCTGGGCTTGGAATGGTAGTATTCAGCATCTCATGGTAGAGTACCTGGGTTTGTAATGGTAGTATTCGGTAACACATTCCATATAATAGTAGCAGGTCTGTTAGGACTTTGTTTTTGTGGTCCACATATTAACACAATCTATAACCTTTTCTGGTCCTGTCACCACTCAACAGCCCTCTGGCAGATGGTCACTAATTATAATATTTGGAGCACCCTGACATGTTTGAGAAACAACTCGAATACATTTAGGAAGCACCAAGACATATGTTGCAGCGCCTGGTGCATGGTAACAGCAATTATGATGCTGTTATAATTTAGTATACACATTTTTATATGTTATTAACAAGTATGCGAACAATGATGGACAATATATTTCCAGTCACAGTATTTAAAACTGGTGTTGCATCTTCCGGCATGTAATTTATGATTGATAGTTCTTCTGGTCAGGTGGTGACACACAAACCGACCGCCACGGAGATATAGCACAGATGTTTCTGATGTGTATCCAGTGTTTTAATCCATTTTTCTTTTTGCTGACACGCACATAATTTGCTGGTGGAAAGAACTTATTATACCGTTTACTATGGTAAATCTTGATTTACTAGAATATTTCATAAGTTCTCCTTCCGAGCAGCCTGTTAAACCTAGGGTTCTTTGGTGATATAGTTGGCTAGTTCTGATGTAAAATGCATGCTATAACCTATTTTTACAACATTTTCTTGGGAAAAGAACGCACGTGAACGTTTTGTAGAAGCAAGACGCAACGCAAGTATTCACTTTCAACTGGTTTCACAGTTAAACAATCACCACTGTTAATGCAAAAAAATTGCAGAGCCTGGTGAGATAATCCTTGTTACATACTCTTCGAAGTGGAAACATGAACATGCAGCTAGGAGTGTTGGGAGGAGGCAACATCTGACTGTGTAATGCACTGTTGATGGAAACTGGCAGTATCGGCAGACAGAGTTGCCATTAGGCTGTAGTCTAGAAGTGTAACTCGTAAGTACCTTTGCTTGATGTGATTACATTTCTAAAAAAAAAGTAGGAGGTGCAGTTTCAGAATTTTAGAAGAAAATAGAGTGTTCCTTACCAGAGTCTGCATTATCAAAGGCGATTTAGTTAGCCTGGATTAGTAGCGTGCACTAGCCTTTTATAGATCCAGTCATTGATGTTATGTCCTGCACGTGTAGAGGATTTTTATGCGTTTATATTTTTGTGTATCATTACCAATGAGAAGAAAGTGTTTTCAGGCTCGACTATACATGTATGCACTGATATAGTACTGTTGCTTTTGAAACATGTAAAAGTGTGTTTTCCTAATATGTTTTAAGTAAGCCTTAGATTAGACTTAAGCCTTAAGCCACCTTGAAATGGATGGAAGCCACCCCTGTCACTCATGTTTCTTCCCCCCCTCTGCCCACTTCTTTCCTCACAAACTCTGCAGCACGCAGTGAAGCTGAGATGTATTGGTTTATTACCACTGTTCTTGTTCTGCTTTCAATGAACTTTAAGTCACAACCTGATATATTACCAAGGTTCTTCTGCTGGTTCGTTGTCTATTCATTCATGTAACACATTGTTCATGTATTTAGTTTTGTTCTAGCATCTACGAGGGATATTTGCATAGAGGGTGCTGAATAATTATTCATGTAGTGAGATGGTGCTTTTGTATTAAGGCAATAAGATATTTATGTTTCATGTGCTCTGGTTTTCTGATGAAATGCTACATTTGCTCACACCACAGTGAGTCTGCAGATTCTGTAATTTCATATGTGAAAATTATGTTTGCAAACACTCGGTTTTGAGGGTCAGCCAAAAGACTTTCTTGTTCAGCTAGGGATCCTGTCCGTTTCTTTCCAGATTTTGCTGCTCATTTGGGATTTAATAACTCTGCATTGAGAGACTTCATGGCATTGACTCTGTACCCCTTTAATTTTTTTATTCTGTAATAAAACCTTTTAATTTTCCATTGATCTAGAACTTGGTTTTTCAGAGGACTCATTTCATTATAAATTTTATTGTGTTTTTCCTGCTTCTGATGTTTTGGGAGGTGTCTTAACACATGGACATATTACCCAGAGGCGGCTGCTCCCAATGCGACGTGGTAGGGCGGCAGCGCATGAGGAATACAAAAATACAAACACACAAAGAAAAACATTGAAAAAATGAATTGCCACTTACTTGACGCTGCATCTTCCGTCCTCCTCTTCTCCCGTTCCTCGACTGGTGCACACTGCGCAGGCTCCCAGATGCCAGTCCCGAAGCTGCTCTCATGCTGGAAATGCTATTATGCAGCATGAGAGAAGCGCTGGAATTGGTCTGAGCGGCCTGGTTTGCTGCTCAGGCAGTGCCTGGGAGCCTGTGTGTTCTCCACCCGGCTGTGCAGCACAGCTCGGGTTGGAGAAATGCTAAGTGGGCATGTCAGTTTGGCCATCCTAAGACGGCAGACCAAACCGACATGCGCACTTAGCAGTGCCCATCACTCCTCCTACCTGAAGTCCAGGATGGCCCCGCCCTGCGACTCGGCTACCCAGCAGAGGCAATAGTGAAAAATAAAATGATAACATTTTCATTTTATTTTTCACTGTTACAGCAGTGGGGCGATGCTCCTCCACCATAGCGGAGGAGCCGCCCCTGATATTACCTAATGAAATTGAGGTTCAACACAGTTTCCGATCCAGTGAACGTGGGCATTCTGTTTGAGGTAAAATCTTGGGGTGTCTAAAATTTCCTCAGTAAGCCCACAAGAGCCGCAAGAGAACTACCCCCTTTCAGAATTCCCACCCTGTACCACACAAAGAATTAAAAGAGAAAAGCATAGGAGTGCCAACAGCCTAATTTTGCCTAATTTTGCCCTCATGCATATGGCTCTGGAAGCATGCACTATACCCTAAACACAAGTTTAAGGTAAGAGTGGAGTTGGTTAAAATAAGTTGCCTGAGTAAAATGACCGTAGGTTAAATTAACCAATAAATGCTACTGCAGGTGTACATACATCTTCAGAACAGTCATTATATAAAAGGTGTGGGTAGTTTCTCCGTCGTTTTTCCAGGGGCTAGGTACCCCGACTGGTGTCAAATACAGATTGTGGTTCAAAATACAGGTTAATGGAACAAAACATTTTCTAGGAAGTTTAAGGAGCATTTGCAGATAGATTTCCGACAGGATGTCTATACTGTAATCTTTTTATTTATGGACTACAAAGGGAATTATCAAAATGTAGCCACAAGAGGTAGTCACTTAGATATTAATGAATAAGGGCACTTTCTTTAAAGCTCAGGTTGAATCAGATATTCAGTCCTAATGTCGAGTTCTTTGAGTCTAAGTATAGGTGAATTACAGTGTATGTTGCTGACATTACTATCACTAACTACATATGCATAGTGCACATAACTTGGGGGTCTCTATTGCTTTACATCCTGTCACCTGTATCTGTGCCAGAAGGATAAGGTTTTGATAGATTGTTTTTAAAACCTGCAAAGGTTGGTAAGCAGCAGCGAATTAGATAGACTGTTCCATATTCTAACAATCTGGAGACTACTCTTGAAGATCGACCAGGCCAGGTTTGTGCAAGTATTTAAAGGTTAAAAGGCAATTCTAAAGGAGATATAATCTTTGACTTGGACCCAGTGTAAGTTTACCCATGCCAGTCAGATATGATCATACTGATGAAGGCCTACCGCTAGACGAACAACCACATTCTATTGTATTCTATTGCAGAATTTATATAGTGCTTACTACCCCTCTATCGGTCACTGAAGTCCTTGTCTACATGGACAACAGGCTATACCATGTTGGGTGTATGGTTGTAAGAATGGTGTCTTTGTTTTTTTATCCTAAGTGGGAAGTGTTTCCATGTCGTGCGTGATGACCACCAAGTTGCAGTTATCGTGTTATGGGATGCAGCACTTACCAGTGTGGTGCATGAAGAGGTGTGAGAGAGATGCACGCAGTGTATGGTTTTCAGTAGGCGTGCAGCTTAGAGCAGCTCTGCAGGTCCCTTTATGGTATTTTCTATTATCAAAGTCTATATAGCTAGTTACTGGGTTGTCCAACCTGATATTTTATTTACAGGTTTTTGGTCCTAAGCAGGCTAAAGGATTCCTGTGAGTTTCTGGCAGTCCAGAATATCACTTCGCCATAGTCTAAGGAAGCAAGTATCAATGGCAGAGACCATGGTCAAGGTGTTTGAAGAGATTTAGTAGGCCATATTGTGCATAGCCGAAAGAATCAACTCCTAGCTACAGTTCACTTAGGGTGCCAGAGAACCACAGTCACAAAAAGGTGTTCTACTTTATAAGAAAAAAACATAGCATGCCCAACTTGTATGTAGGTGCCTAGGGCTATCTAGAGCTTAATAACATCTTAGACCATTCTCAACATGGTTTTAGACAACACCACTCCACCGAATCAGCCTTAATTCTGGCCACGGAGGAATTACGCAGGCAACTAGATAGTGGAGGAAAGGCCATCCGAATCCTACTTGACCTTTCAGCCGCATTTGATACCGTGAACCATCAGGTACTGATTCAAAGGCTGAAGGCAATAGGTATTAATGAGATGGCCCTTAGCCTTCTGGCCTCATTCCTTATGGATAGGGAACAAAGGGTGTACTGGGACAACCATCAATCAGATAGGTTTTCCCCTCCCCTGTGGAGTTCCCCAGGGGTCAGCTCTGTCCCCAACACTTTTCAACATCTATGTGGCACCCCTGGCTGAGCTTGCCAGAGGACATGGGTTTTCCTTGGTGTCATACACTGATGACACCCAACTGGTCATTTCTATCTCCTCAAATGCGGACACCATTGCTGGGAAATTCCATGGCTGTTTAAAACATATCATGGACTGGATGCACCAGAACTATCTCAAGCTAAATACAGGAAAAACTGAAGTGATTGAGTTTGGGGCTGGGGCACCGCTCTGGAACCAGGTATGGTGGCCTGCAGAGGCAGGGAACTGTCCTGTACCTGAAGGAAAAGTCAGGAACTTGGGAATCCTGCTGGACGACCAACTTAGTTTCCTAGCCCAAATTAATCAGGTCACATCTGCTTGCTTCTTCCAGCTAAAAGTACTACGGAAAATCTTACCTTTTATCCCCCAGATACGGATATAGTTTGTGCTCTCTTTGATTCTCTCAAGCATTGACTATTGTAATGCCCTTTATATGGTCATAAACAAACGCCAAACTACAATCCATACAAAATGCTGCAGCGAGAATGTTGTTAAACATTCCAAAGTTTTATCATATATCTGGCAGGTGCAACAGCGAATCGAGTTTAAAGCTTTGTGTTTGGTACATAAAACCCAGTTTGGTGGAGGAGCAACTGATTTACAGAAACTATTTTAGCAGTACGCTCCTAGGCTCTATCTTAGGTCAGCTAACAAAGGCCTAGTCCAGGTACCTAGAATACAAAGAGCAAGATGGGGGGAGGGTAGGAGCCTGTCTTACCGTGCGTCCAGATTATGGAATGAATTACCAGACGAGATCAGACTTCAACCGTCCAGACCACGATTCAGGAAGCTGCTGAAGACGTGGCTATTCATTAGGCAGAAGTAAGGAACTCCCCCTGTGCTAAACCAGTGTCCTGCTATAGCGCCAAGACGCCTCGGCATTCGTGCGCTCTATAAGCATATTACTTACTTACCTAAGGAGAAGGTAAGTTAATTTGTAGATGGAAATGGTTAGTTATCTTTTAGTTATTTTTAACAAAGACCTGGAATCCTTGCAACACATTCGATGTATAAAGATGCCAGTATAGGTTATGATTGAAACCACGAATCATGTTGTTTGGTAGACTTAGTCTGTAACTATCCCAGAATCCAGGAATTTTGGTAAAATATATTTGCCAAACGAATACCTCAGATACATTTCTGAGTGACAGAACGTGCCAATCTTTAGCGCGCCTGAAATTAAAACTAACCACCATACATACCCCATCATACCACATATGTAAACACATCAGCAATCTTACAATCATAAATTGGTTAGATTATCTGATCAAAATAAGCATGACGGAGAGGCTCCTTTGCCAAATAAGAAACAAAAATAACTTCTTTGGATAATAAGACGTACATTTTCAGAATAACTCTTAATGGATAGTAAACATATGCCCATATGGAGAAACCTGTTTGCCATGATTTCATGTTGAGCAGTCATATCGCTGCTTCCACACCACTTTCTTGGAATCAAGAATTTTAGAGCAAGTGGCATACACTGTATTGACAATCATCAGTGAATAATTAACATGAAATAATGGAGTTTCTCTAAACGACTCAACTTGTGAAATTCCACCAACTTCAAACTGATACTGAAAAAGGCCTTTGTGATACTTCTACTTCAGGCAAACACATTTAATATATGGCAAACTCTGAGTCAGAACGGAGAGTAGTGCCCTGTCAGCCATAGCTCTACACAGATTGCACTGAAAAGGGAATATGGTTGTTGGTGTTTCCAGAATACCACCTGCAATCTCCTCGTCAGTGTTTGAGCCTACAAAGAGCCGAGAGAGGCAGGGTAGATGGCAGAGCACCATCTGCCATTCTGCTTAGCTTTTGGTTTCCACAGACCGGGTCGAAATTCACAGATGCAACCCTTACCCCAAGTGGTCTCACCGCAGTGAGCACAAACTTTAGTTTTTTCACTGCAGTGACGTGATAGCTATGAATAACCAAGTTGCTAATCTGACGATGAATTAAGTAATATGTTTTACCTAGTCCTCAAAAGCCACACATTTTCCAAAATCTAAAATTGCTTAATAATGAGCAATTTATTTAACACATCTTATGGAGTGAAAGTTAATGGTTTCCAGATTGAATTGAATCTAAGGATTTCTTGAGTGTGAAACAATGATTACATCTCTTGTATCGAAAGCAGGGTGAGCATTAACATTTGTTTCCAAACTTGTATACCTCTTTCAGGTTCTTTCATTGTATATCGGGGAGGAAATGGTGGAACACTTTCAAAAGAATGTCTTCAAAATTATTTGCACTAATAAAGTGGCTAATGTTTTCAACGCTATGCTGGAATTTAAGGGATATATCTCTACACACCCTTCAAGACCATTGGAATGAACATTGGATGCCAAAGCGAAGCAAATAATTTAATGGGTTGCGAATGAAGTAACATTACAAAAATATTTTGCTTTCTCAAAGGTACAGACTACAGTTGCTAAGAACCTCCGCGATGGCCACTACATTAGTACTATGATCAAATCTCTACGTTTGCACCAGCTGTGGGGAACTGACTTTGTTGTGTACGAGATGGTCTCAAAAGTGGGTTTGCTGGATGCACGGGACACCAATGTAGCTTGAGAGGCTTTAATGTAGGAGTCTGTTAATGGGTTTCGAAACAGAAAGATTTCAATATGTTCACTTGAGACATTGAATATCAGAAGAAGGTTTAGAGGGGCATGAATTCAGGCAGGTAACAGCTTTTAAGTATTTATACTTTTACAAGTAAGAAAATACCCGAGTCCATATGCAAACAGATGATGAGCTTCGATTGAAAAAGACAGATTATAAGTGAGATTTCTATTAAGACATAGAGAAATTGTTGGAGGGGGTATTATCACCCAGTTGCATCTATATACAAATATTGCAGTGCTATAGCTGATACCCAACTTCAAGATAGTTAGGCTGCATATATCTGGATCTTCTGTTAGGAAAAATGCCGCCAAATAGATTTGTTATACATTTGGGGCTTCCGTCAGAGAGTTAACATTTGTTTTGGAGGTGATTCTGTGAGTTCTGGCGTCTGCTCCTCCTCCATCCTCCGGCTTTTGGCTCATGGGTGTATGATGTGATGAGTACATAAGGAGAGCCTGTCGGGTAGCAAGAAATGGCTGAATTCAGATTTAATGTCATAGCGAGCGCTGGTATCTGCTGTCTGGAGAGCAACTCTTGAGCACTCTGCAGGGCAGACTAAATGAGCTGCCTTTAAGTCTCTCACTGAAGTTGTGGTGCTTTATGCTAATCGAAACTATTACAATGGGCCATTACCTCCTTGTTACAGTCCTAAACAGCTGAGGATGATATCTCCTCCCACAGACCCCTATCTCTTAATCCCCTGTCAGTTTCACTTCTTTAAAGATGAACCCCCTGCCCGTAAAGGGGTTGTTCCCCACACATTCTTCCTGTCTTTCGTTGTCTGTCTCCTACAGACCCTGTGAAGTCCAAAAGATTTCATGCATTGCTTCATCAGAAGATGCAGAAAGAAAATATTAGCTTTCATCTTGCCTTTTCTGTGCGGGGCTCTGAATTGCGATGGTGGTCTGCCCTTCTCCTTTGGGTCTTCAGCGGTGATGCAGACACTATGGGGCAGGTCTGCTCCCGCTGGGAGTACTGGGTGGCAGGCGTGCATTACCGGCCACGAGGTGTGCTCAGTTCCAGGTCGGTGCTCATGAGGGGCAAGGGCGCTGATCGATGGGGAAAAGGACCCAGAAGTGTCACTTCTTAGAGGCATTTGGTTTTTATTGACGCCCGTGTAAGTAGCATGTAAAAGAGGCATTTCTTTTCCAAAAGAGAAAGGGAACACTTGGTTAGTGCATAATAGATCTAATTATTTAAAAAAACACAGGAAAGAAATTGTCCCAGTTCAGGCTTCAGAAATCGAGGAGAGAGCCAGGATGGAGTGGATGAGAAGAGGAGACTGGATAGACTACTTGGGTAGGAGCGAGAGAGAGATATAGATATAGATAGGGATGGAAGAGTCTATATGGGGGCAGGATGAAACTGGAGAGACAGACACGGGAGGGAAGAAGATGGAGAGTATAGAAGAAGGAAGAGGGGCTGAGCAGGCAGCGCTGCAGCTGCTGCAGGAACTGCAGAAGGGGAAGGGGGAGGGGGAAAGCAACGAGCCGAAATGTCGGAATAGTCAAGGAAAAAGAACTGCAACATGTACGATGAAATACATTACAAAAAAAAGAAAATAAACTGACGTCATATGTCATGGAACCCACTCACAAGAACACGTGTTCGGGTTTAAAGCCCCTTCCTTTCCTTCACTCCCAACACTGAGCTCTGTCTGGGGGGTTTGAACAGCTGTGAGGAGGCCGACCCCTCCAGGAGACCCCCGTCCCCCGCTAAAGTGTCTTCGAGCTGGGTGATGCATGACGCCTGAGAAAGCAAATTAACCCGAACCCCCTCTCCATCTGGAGGGGTGGATTCGGGGCTGCTGACAAACCGAGAGGACTGGCCGAATACAATCAACGGCAGGAATGCTATTTACAAGGAGACTTGTACACTGGGCATGTTTGTATGTGTTAGACCTGGCACCATTGGCGTGGGTCTCCCTTCCATTTTTCGCTGTTGTCTCCTCCGTTTTGCTGGTGTTAGATGCTCTGGGCGCTCTGCCACTGCCCTTCAGTGCCACAGCGCGAATGCTCCCTGTGTAAATATGACGTGAATTGGTATATCCATGATTGGCTTATTTGGTTTACCTGTTAGTCCCTAGTAGCGTGGCCTGTGTGTGCCCAGGGCTGGTAAACCAAATGCTGCTGGTGGGCCTGCAGCGCTGGTTTGCGCCACCCACAGAAGCAGCTTGTAAAGTGTGTCTCAGACCTGCCACTGCAGAGTCTGTGTGCAGTCCAGAACTGCCATCTTGGCTGTGAAGTGCACCCACTTCCCAGCCCCTGAACCTTCCCTTTGCATCATGTAAGTCACCCCTATGGTAGGGTGCATTGTGTGTGTAAGGTAGGACATGCCTTGGTGTGTGTAGCATGTCCTGGTAGTGAATTACACCCAATTTCGTTTTTCACTACTGTAAGGCTACCTGTTCCCCATAGGCTAGAATGGGCAGTTTGACTATTACATTCTATAGTCCTAACTGACCCCAGGAACATGGTAGAAAAACGAATTTAGTATGCCTGAGCTCAGAATATTAAAATACATCTTTTAGTGAAGTTTATTTTTATATTCTGTGTTTGAAAATACCACTTTTAGAAAGTAGGTATTTTCTTGCCTAAGCCTTCCAGTGTGCTCTGCTGTTATGTGTATTGGCTGTCTGGTTTTGGAGGGACAGGGCAGGCTGAGTCAGACCTGGGTTGAATAGAGAGATCTGCATTTAGAGTACGGGGAGGGGTAGCTCCTTGACCTGAATAGGGCTGTGCCTGGCAAGGTGAATGCTGGCTCCACCTCCTACTAGCAGACCCCCTCTTTCTGAAAGGAAGGATGCAGCCTGGTAAACAAAGTGCTCCAGGACTGAACAGAACTGGTTCTGGCTAGGCTCAGTGACTTGTAGCTTTTGAAAACAAAGACTTTTGGGATATAAATATCTGTGCTGAAACCCCTACAAGGTGTATTGCTCCTGGACATCAAGACGAACCTCTGTCCGTGTAACTGAAGGAATCTGCAGGAGGTGACTATCCTTGTGCTTGTGTGCTGTTTCTTGGATTGGCCTGCAGTGGTTACCATTGGACTTGGAAGAAGAGGGAAAAGGACTTTTGAGAGAACTTTTATTAATCTTGCTAAAGCAATCACCCAAGGGCTAGGAGAGAGCTAGCCTCCTGTTGAAGTCTCAGGCACATCAGACTTCACCACCAGCCTCCTGATTCCTCTGCAGGTGAGGCTCCTGTGAGTTCCAGGGCCTCTAGTTCTACTACAGAGAAGAGAGTGCTGACATCGTCGCTAACGCACGTTTGCGAGCCGCCGCAGCCGAAAGCGCCCGAAAAATCATCGCGCTGCTGCCGCCGAGTGCTCGCAACCAAAGATCGAGTCATCGCACCGAGATCATCGCTTCACGACATCGCAGCGCGGATGCCGAGCGTCCGGCATTTTCATCGCATCGCATCAGGATCGTCGCTCCTCGCGGAGCGCCATTTCTTCGCATCGCAACCCGATCGCACACGCAACAGGATCGTCGCCTCGTCTCCTCCCTTGCGGCAAGGAGTCATCGCACCAGCGGTCTAGCGTGCAGAAGTTTGTCGCATCGTCTCCACATGCATCAGCAGATCGGCGCATCATCCTCCCTCGCGGCAAGGATTTAACGCATCGCCGGCCTCGCGTGCAGAAAATCATCGCTACAGCTTCTTTGCGACAATTTGTTGGTTTTGCTACGAAATCCAGGTACTTTGTAAGTAAAAGGGTCGCAGAGACCACTGCTTTGAACTGAACTCCTCTTGGCACACTTTGAACTATTTTTGCAGCATTTCAAGAGTAATCCTATTTTTCAGTATTGTTGCTTTTTATCGTTATTGGTCTTGTGTTAAGTCTATATATAAAGATACTTATTTTTGATAACTACTTGTGTGGTGTCCCTTTTGTAGTGTTCCTCACTGTGTTACTGTGTATGGTCATAAATGCTTCACACACTGCCTCTGAGATAAGCCTAGCTGCTCGTGCTACGTTACCACAGGGTGGAGCAGGGGTTATCAAAGGGTGTAGCCCTCTCCCTCTGACTTAGGAAGAAGGGTCCCTACTTGGACAGTGGCCAGCCATTGCCAACTAGAGACCCCCATTTCTAACAGTATGACATTGTTTAAATACTAATAAAAAAGACTGTTTGCTTGTAGCAGGGCTCTGCATTGTGTGCGCCTGGTTTCTGAGTTACTCCAGTGGTGACGTGAACCTTGGACTGAATACGGACGCCATCCCTCCTCGGCTGCTAGTTGGTATTTGTTCTGGACTTCGGCAAGGACGAGAAACTGATCTATGATGACCTTTTGGGGTGGATTGCTCAATTTTGGAACTTGTAGCTTGCATATAAATATATAACGTTTTAAAATCAGCCCAGTCGCCTGTCTGATACTGACAGCCAGCAGAGGGAGGGCAGGGCACACTGCGCGCCGCCAATGATAATAAAAAACAGATGGCACACGGCCGCGCTGCTGCTTGCTCCCGAGCACCCTAGGCCAGGGGAGAGGGAAGGCGGGACATGCACCCGCCTTGGGCCAATTGCGTGCTGTCTTTCTTAAAAAGACGCATGCAAAGGCCAATAGCGGGAGATAAAAAAAAAAAAAAGCACACGCACGAGCGTGTGTTTTGAGTTTAAAGCCCTTACAAAATGTCTCGCAGACAGCGCATGCGCGCTGGCTCAGGCGAGACCTAATAAGTAATGGAAGGACGGGGCATGTACCAGCAGTGACCTGTTGCCATCGCTTATTTTTTCGCATGCTTTCAGACAATTAATAAAAACAGCAACACGCATCACTCAAAGTCTGTGGCAGGGCACAGATGTGCGGTAATCAGTCACTGCGCATTTCCACTCTTTTTCCCTAATTACGGCGTTGGGAACTGGCCTTTAAGTGTACTTAGAAAGAGCTCAAAAGCCTAAACAAGACACGCTTCATAAAAATTGTAGTTGTTGCAAAAAGATCCTCTTTTCGTGACTCGTTAAGATGGGCCAAACAGGTCCAGACTACAAACCCTTTCGAGCCACCTGCTCTCTAAAACACTTCCTGGATGTGGAAATGGTCTAAATGTTTGCATCTAGATTGCGTATTTGCCGTTTAACTCTGTGACTCGATGAGGATTGCGAAACGGGAAGTGAACATTTCCTTAACTAAACCAATGGTGTTCATGCAAAATCTTATCACGCTGCGAGCAGGATTCGAACCTGCGCGGGGAAACCCCATTGGATTTCGAGTCCAACGACTTAACCACTCGGCCATCGCAGCTCATGAGCATGACGTCACTGTTGTATACGAGCACTGAGACACATGGCGACAGCCTGTACTCTGCATCTTTGTATAAGTAAAGCACAATGAAGCCTGGCAGATCTCGCTAGACAAAGCACACAGTGACCCCCACACATACGGTACGCTGTAAGGCGAATAGCCTTTAAATATACACAGTATGCACCAGCCCTACCAGTTAACGTATACAAATACTGTACACTTCTGTAAGCAGCTGCCCACATGTATAAACTGAACCCATTAACGCTGGCAGCTGACCTGTGGACATACTGCACAACACACTCTAACCCTAACAACCCCTACGTATGCACCGAACTCTGCAACTCTCAGAGCGCCTATGTAAACTCTGACATCGGCAACTCTGGCGGCTGACCTGCACAAACGTTACACATTGTAAAACTAACAGATTTTACACATACACTGTACACCTACCCCCAGTGGCCTACGTATACAAAATTACTGATTGTAGCCGTCACAGCCCTGGGATATACAATGAACGCAATAACGCAGCGCTCGTGTGAGGTTGGCATTCATTGCAACCTTAAAAGCACAGCATAAACTTAGCAGCCACATGTACAAAAAGCTTTAAGTGGGATGAAAAAACTGGGGGGGGGGGTCTCTCAAAGGGGCGTGGCCAATGGAATTTGGGGCTTGGCTTAAAACACGTAAATTAAAAATCTGTGCTTAGCATAGTGTTCCGCCCAACTGGTATTTTTCTGCTTCCGTTATTACATCCAGATATATAATGCAACAAGTAACATTACACCTACAACAAGCCAGGGCTATTGGCTTTGTCAATGGTTGTTAGTTGTATATAATAAATAAGCAACGACTATAGCTTTGTTGTACGAGTCTCTTTGAAGTTACATCCAAGTCTTTGAGCAGTGGAACTGCTGCACAGCAAAGATTTTCTTTTCAAACCTGAGGGTGATGGCAGAAATGGAGAGCCAAATAAGGACCCGTCTCGGCACCTTCTTTTAAGAACTAAGACCCGGCCCACTTAAAGCCCTGCATGTACATACTCTGCACACAGTAAGCTATCTGCAATGATGTATGCAGTGTACACACACATGCACAATGTAACGTCAAAAGCTCCTGTGCATCGACACTTCAAATAAAACCCTTAGCTGCTCCTATGTGCATAGGGGCATCAGCTCCTGTTACCCCCGAACTCATTGGTAACACCATGGACACCCTTCACAGACCGTCCCTCCCAACTCCGCGGTGACGTAGCAAGGGTGCCAGGGGCCCTGGCGTAAGAGAGGAACACAGGCCCAATCTCCTGGTTTAGCACTTAATAAGCTGCTATAATTGGGGTGCTGCAGGCCCTTGAGGCCCTCGGTGCCACTGAACCCGCTGCACCATTCCGATGTGTACTTACGGCACATGGTAAACCCAGCAGCCCCCATACACTTCCAATGCACATGGTGCCTCCAAGGGCTTGTATGTACATATATACTTTAAGCAATATTCGTTCGAACACACGCTCTACACCTTAACCCGTACGGATTGGTAGATAGGTACATACATGACTGACGCCCCCATCATGTACAAGATGCACGTCTACGTAGACTGCGGGAGCACTAACAGCGCACCTCCTACTTTGGACAGAGTTCTGCTCCAGGGACAATGGGCATCGCCTGAAGTTACAAGGGTGTGCACCCCCTACCAAAAGTTGTGAAGGAGTGCGTGCCAGGCAGATGTCTTGTGCATTACTGTGGCAACACTTATAGCGCTTCTTTACCCTGACAATGCGCTGAAGCTTATTAGCGGATGGGTAGCTCGCTACGCCCGTATATAGTGCTTCTTTCCCTGACAAGGTGCTGAAACTCATTAGTTTTGAGCACCAAACACTATTCAGTTGCACGGAAGGCTTACTAGTGCCAGGTTCAAACACCCGCCCTTGAACGCCCGGCGCTGCGCTGAGGAAGTAAAAAAGAAATAAGAAAAAATACAAGTAATATTGTCAAACGAGTGAATAGCGCTTCTTTACCCTGACAATGCGCTAAAGCTCATTAGCGGATGGGTAGATCGCTACGCCCGTATATAGTGCTTCTTTCCCTGACAAGGCGCTGAAACTCATTAGTTTTGCGCACCAAACACTATTCAATTGCACGGAAGGCTTGCTAGTGCCACGTTCAAAGCACCCGCCCTGGAACGTCCGGCGCCGCGCTGAGTAAGTAAAAAAAAAAAAAAATACAAGTAATATTGTCAAGCGTGTGAAAGTTTAATTAAATAAAAATAACATCCCGCCAAGCCTGTGCTCCGAGAGTCCCCTACATGTTTTCAAAATAAAAGTAACTGCGTCATGTATGTCACGGACAAGGGGGGGGGGCAGCACGGACAACGTGAGTGTGAAGGCACGGTAGGCATGACGACAACGAGAGGCATGGGGGGAGGTTATTTGAAGGCACGGACAACGGGGGGGGGGAGGCACGAACAACGGGAGGGAGGAGGGAGTAAAGAAGGCACCAAAGCACGTCGTACCTGCAGTAGGACAGCCGCCATTGTCAATAAAGTAAATAGTGCTCACCCACTAGATAAAGCATGCCGTGTTAGGAGCCAAGTAAAAGGTCCAGTCCCTATGGGCGGCAACAAATGGAGACAGGGCGGTACCGAGGCGGACTAACAAGCCTCATAATGAATCGGAAGCCAGCCTTTACAAAGGACATTGACACCAGCCAATGAAAAGTATGGGCGGAGAGTGGGCGAGGCTTCCATAGCACTTCCACAACATACCCTCCTACAGCAGGCCTCGCAGAGCAAGCAGCGCATGCGCGCTGCAAGGGTAGGCTTGACCTAAAAATATTCTGTTTTCCCAGGCAGGCGGAAAACACTGGAGACTTCGCCCTCTTCCCGTGTTGTAGAAAGTGCCCCCGGGGGCTTGATATCTCTGAATAATGCCTGATTGGTCTTCTCACAAAGTAGACTTGCAAGTGGGGTCTTTTTGCCACCAAGTACAATTGGTCTAAGTGACACTAGTTTAGTTTGTTTGTATTAGCTGTTGTTTGTATGATACCATGCTTAGACAGCTGTTTTCATATTACAGTTTGCTTAATTTTATAATCACCCCCTGAAACCTTTACACATTTAACTGTACACTTTCTAGAAGGTGCACTTTGTTTAGAGCTATATTCTAGGTTTTGCTTTCTAATGTATACCTCGCACTTTATTCTGGTTTTCCAATAAAAAGGACTTGACCCCAAAAATATAAACAGTACCCTCTTTGAAAAGTCATTTATAATTGCCTGGATGGTACAACACACTGCACTACATACCAGTTAAATGTAGTAATGTAGTAGTCACGTTGTACTTGCTTTGAAATTCGACCTGCAGCTCTTCTTTCTGAGCGTGTCTTGGACAATCAAACCCATTCTGGCTAGCGCCATACCAGGAATAGGGTAGTGTGTTTCAAGACTGGGTAGAATGACATGACCACAATTAGATTTACAAGCGTGACTTCATACATGTATTGGTTGGGTTGATAGAACTGCGAGGGAGAACTCCCTAGTATACTCTTTTGAAATGGCAACTTGACTTTGCTTCCGAGCCTGTGTGGACTGATGATTATCCATAGACTAGCTGTAGTTAATGACTAGAAGGGCTGCACGTTTTTTTCACCCTACTGGTACCACTGTCTTACCCTGCTCAATTTCAATGCATGTGATCAATTTATCTCAAGTTATTTCCTCTATGAAAGTCATTAGGTTCCACATATGTAGGTGTTTCTTGTACTATTAAAATAATGTTACTGTACGGATATATTTGCATTCCTTTAAATGTAATTACAAAAACATTCAAAGCCATAGCAATCGAATAAACATTCATTTTAGATGCTAGAACCACCCATTAATAATTTAGCTCTACCTACATTCATGGTTTATTAAAGGAAGAGTGATCAGAAGGTGTCCCTGATTCCTTGCAGCTTTCAAACTGTAACCCAGGCCGATGTGCTAACGCTCTCAGCAGGCTTTTCTTCTTCCTCTTTCCTCACGTTACCTCTCCTTACCTTTTGACAGCTTTTTGTTCTGTATGGCTACCACTCTCTAACTAGCATTCATATTGACTTTGTCTTTTTAATTTACCTTTATCTCTTCCTGAGTCCATCCTTTGTACAGAAGTCTCTTTTGTCTCTTTCTTTCCTCGATTGTCCATCCTGTCTTGCGGTCACTTCCGTTCTTTCCTGCCCGACCTCCCCAATGAATGCCACTGCCTTCTGGCTCAGCATATTCATGGCCGACTTCTTTCCACCGCCTTCACAGCTTGCCTTGCGGACTGTTGCGTTGCTCTCTTCCTTCCTGGCACACTCTATCCATGTTTAAACTTTTCGCGGCTAGCTAGCTATAGAGCCTCTGTCTTAAAATCCAGTTCTGTGATTAGCTGAGGGTTTTCAGAAGAGTGTGGGTGAACACCTAATCTCCTATCAATGCCGCCAAGATGGTTCAGTTTGTTAATGCTGCCTGCTGACATCTGCTGTGTTCTGCAGGTCACAAGTTTAGATCTTAGCAAGGTGTGTGAGCCTTCTAGCCTACTGAGATCAGTCAATTAAATAATATTAAACTGGTAATAACAGCACCTGTGATTTACAGCAGTTGCAAAAAGCAGATGTATGGTGCTTAAGTCCTGTGCTGAGACTAGCAATCCATCACAGCGGTATGCTGCGGAAGACGCAGCTGCTCTGGGGAGTTCCTAGAGTCTGCACTCTAGGAGCGCAGTAGTAGAGGTCAGCAGGGACCGTGGCAACTGTGTGCAGAGTCCGAAATTCCTGTCTCATTCGGCCTACGGCGGTCACAGGAATGGTCATCACAATTCACATAAAGGAGTTAAGTCAGCGGAGGAAGAGTAGTCTTAGGGTAATGATGCGGGTAAGATGGCCGGGGCTCACCATATTGAATGCCCTAGTACAAACTCTTGCAGATGGGCCCTGATCCTTGTCCCACATGGTGGACTAGTACAAGCACCAGGAAGAGGACCTCTGGCGATTGGCGTCTGCCACTGCAGTCCAACCCAAAGGGTACCAGACTCTTATCTTGCTTTCACATGGCTGATGTTGCGCTGGTTACAATGTGATGGGAACCTGAAGCAGTAGGGGAGAACATTGGATCAGTGTCTGCAATCGTAGGTTTAGCTCAGTAGCAGCAACAGGTCTCAGATGTTGGTAATACTTAGGTATTCAGAGTTCCTCACACCAGCACATGGAGCAGCTAGACTGTTAAATGCTTCTGTGTGCTATAAAGAACATTAATGTGAGTAACAAGGATGTGTAACCTATAAAGTTATCTGTTTGAGAACATGAACCATAGGACAGTGTGAACAGTAATTTTATCTGGAAGCTGAGGGGTCAGAGGTAAGCTGTGGGATAGGAGCAGTGCTTTAAATGGAAATATAGAAGTGCTAGTACTCACTCTGCAGAGTACCTGCTTCGTCCTGAGAAGTGCTGGTACTCTCCTATTAAGTGGATTGCAGCAGTGCCAAGAAGTGCAGGTACTCTCCCTTTCAAATTAAAGAAGTGCAGGTAGTCCGTACCGGACAGTACCTTCCCATTTAAAGCACTGGCTAGGAGGATCAGATTTCAGGGAGGGGATTTGCAGACTGACCAGAATAGTAAAACAAGCATTGGCATAGCCAATAGGTCTCGCCTTTGGGACCTTATAAGTGTTTAGCTGTGCAACATTTGATGTTGTTGACGAAAGGATATTGTGCTGCAGAAGTAAATACTTATAAGGTCATAAAGGGAAGATATATTGGATATGGTAATGATTGTTTTTTTTTTTAAGGACAAGAAGTGATTTTAGGCTGCGGCTGCCACTTAGTGTACCGTATTATACGTAGGCGTTGTAGCTATATTTGAGAGAGGTAGAGAAGTATAGAGAGAGGTAGCGAGGTAGAGAGAGGTAGAGAGGTGTATAGAGGTAGAGAGAGAGCTAGACAGATGTAGAGATGTAGAGATGTAGAGAGAGGTGGACAGAGGTGGACAGAGGTGGACAGAGGTGGACAGAGGTGGACAGAGGTGGACAGAGGTGGACAGAGGTGGACAGAGGTGGACAGAGGTGGACAGAGGTGGAGAGGTGGACAGAGGTAGAGAGGTGGACAGAGGTAGAGAGGTGGACAGAGGTAGAGAGGTGGACAGAGGTAGAGAGGTGGACAGAGGTAGAGAGGTGGACAGAGGTAGAGAGGTGGACAGAGGTAGAGAGGTGGACAGAGGTAGAGAGGTGGACAGAGGTAGAGAGGTGGACAGAGGTAGAGAGGTGGACAGAGGTAGAGAGGTGGACAGAGGTAGAGAGGTGGACAGAGGTAGAGAGGTGGACAGAGGTAGAGAGGTGGACAGAGGTAGAGAGGTGGACAGAGGTAGAGAGGTGGACAGAGGTAGAGAGGTGGACAGAGAGGTAGAGAGAGAGGTGGACAGAGGTAGAGAGAGAGGTGGACAGAGGTAGAGAGAGAGGTAGAGAGAGAGGTAGAGAGAGAGGTAGAGAGAGAGAGGTAGAGAGAGAGAGGTAGAGAGAGAGGTAGAGAGAGGTAGAGAGAGGTAGAGAGAGGTGGAGAGAGGTAGAGAGAGGTGGAGAGAGGTGGAGAGAGAGAGGTAGAGAGGTAGAGAGAGGTAGAGGTCGAGAAAGAGATGTAGAGAGTGGTAGAGAGAGAGTAGAAAGAGAGAGAGGTAGAGAGAGGTAGTGAGGTGGAGAGAGAGAGGTAGAGAGAGGTAGTGAGGTAGAGAGAGAGGTGGAGAGAGAGGTAGAGAGAGAGGTAGAGAGAGAGAGGTGAGAGAGAGAGGTAGGGAGGTAGAGAGAGAGAGGTGAGAGAGAGGTAGAGAGAGGGTAGAGAGAGAGGTAGAGAGAGAGAGGTAGAGAGAGAGAGGTAGAGAGAGAGAGGTAGAGAGAGAGAGGTAGAGAGAGAGGTAGAGAGAGGGGTAGAGAGAGAGGGGTAGAGAGAGAGGGGTAGAGAGAGAGGGGTAGAGAGTTAGAAGGAGATGGTAGAGTGGTAGTGAGATAGAGGTAGAGAGAGGTTGAGAGCGAGAGGTAGAGAGAGGTTGAGAGCGAGAGGTAGAGAGAGAGAGGGAGAGGTGGAGAGGTAGAGAGAGAGTTGGAGAGAGAGAGGTAGAGAGATACAGGGGTAGAGTCAGAGGTAGAGTGGCAGTGAGGGAGAGGTAGAGAGAGAGGGAGAGGTAGAGAGGGAGAGGTGGAGAGGTAGAGAGGTAGAGAGAGATAGGTGTAGAGATAGGTGTAGAGAGAGGTAGAGAGAGGTAGAGAGAGAGAGGGGTAGAGAGAGAGAGAGGTAGAGGGAGAGAGGGGTAGAGAGAGAGGTAGAGAGGTATAGAGAGAGGTAGAGAGGTAGAGAGAGAGGTAGAGAAGTATAGAGAGAGGTAGCGAGGTAGAGAGAGGTGTATAGAGGTAGAGAGAGAGCTAGACAGATGTAGAGAGAGGTAGAGAGGTGGACCGAGGTAGAGAGGGGTAGAGAGGTAGACAGAGGTAGAGAGAGGTGGACAGAGGTGGACAGAGGTAGACCGAGGTGGACAGAGGTAGACCGAGGTAGAGAGAGGTGGACAGAGGTAGAGAGAGGTGGACAGAGGTAGAGAGAGGTGGACAGAGGTAGAGAGAGGTGGACAGAGGTAGAGAGAGGTGGACAGAGGTAGAGAGAGGTGGACAGAGGTAGAGAGAGGTGGACAGAGGTAGAGAGGTGGACAGAGGTAGAGAGAGGTGGACAGAGGTAGAGAGAGGTGGACAGAGGTAGAGAGAGGTGGACAGAGGTAGAGAGAGGTGGACAGAGGTAGAGAGAGGTGGACAGAGGTAGAGAGAGGTGGACAGAGGTAGAGAGAGGTGGACAGAGGTAGAGAGAGGTGGACAGAGGTGGACAGAGGTAGAGAGAGGTGGACAGAGGTAGAGAGAGGTGGACAGAGGTAGAGAGAGGTGGACAGAGGTAGAGAGAGGTGGACAGAGGTAGAGAGAGGTGGACAGAGGTAGAGAGAGGTGGACAGAGGTAGAGAGAGGTGGACAGAGGTAGAGAGAGGTGGACAGAGGTAGAGAGAGGTGGACAGAGGTGGACAGAGGTAGAGAGAGGTAGAGAGAGGTAGAGAGAGGTGGACAGAGGTGGAGAGAGGTGGAGAGAGGTGGAGAGAGGTGGAGAGAGGTGGAGAGAGGTGGAGAGAGGTGGAGAGAGGTGGAGAGAGGTGGAGAGAGGTGGACAGAGGTGGACAGAGGTGGAGAGAGGTGGAGAGAGGTGGAGAGAGGTGGACAGAGGTGGACAGAGGTGGAGAGAGGTGGAGAGAGGTGAGAGAGGTGGACAGAGGTGGACAGAGGTAGAGAGGTGGACAGAGGTAGAGAGAGGTGGACAGAGGTAGAGAGGTGGACAGAGGTAGAGAGGTGGACAGAGGTAGAGAGGTGGACAGAGGTAGAGAGGTGGACAGAGGTAGAGAGGTGGACAGAGGTAGAGAGGTGGACAGAGGTAGAGAGGGGTAGAGAGGTGGACAGAGGTAGACAGAGGTAGACAGAGGTAGAGAGAGGTAGAGAGAGGTAGAGAGAGGTGGACAGAGGTAGACAGAGGTAGAGAGAGGTGGACAGAGGTAGAGAGAGGTAGAGAGAGGTGGACAGAGGTAGAGAGAGGTGGACAGAGGTAGAGAGAGGTGGACAGAGGTAGAGAGAGGTGGACAGAGGTGGACAGAGGTGGACAGAGGTGGAGAGAGGTGGACAGAGGTGGAGAGAGGTGGACAGAGGTGGACAGAGGTGGACAGAGGTGGACAGAGGTGGACAGAGGTAGAGAGGTGGACAGAGGTAGAGAGGTGGACAGAGGTAGAGAGGTGGACAGAGGTAGAGAGGTGGACAGAGGTAGAGAGGTGGACAGAGGTAGAGAGGTGGACAGAGGTAGAGAGGTGGACAGAGGTAGAGAGGTGGACAGAGGTAGAGGTGGACAGAGGTGGACAGAGGTGGACAGAGGTGGACAGAGGTGGACAGGTAGAGAGGTAGAGAGATAGAGAGAGAGGTAGAGAGATACAGGGGTAGAGGCAGAGGTAGAGTGGCAGTGAGGTAGAGAGGGAGAGGTAAAGAGAGAGGGAGAGGTAGAGAGAGGTAGAGAGAGATAGGTAGAGTGGTAGAGCGAGGTAGAGAGAGAGAGCGAGGTAGAGAGAGAGAGCGAGGTAGAGAGAGAGAGCGAGAGGTAGAGAGAGAGAGAGAGAGGTAGAGAGAGAGAGAGAGGTAGAGAGAGAGAGAGAGGTATGGAGAGAGAGGTAGAGAGAGAGGTGAGAGAGAGGGAGAGAGAGAGGTAGAGAGAGAGGTAGAGAGAGAGGTGGAGAGAGAGGTGGAGAGAGAGGTGAGAGAGAGGTAGAGAGAGAGGTAGAGAGAGAGGTAGAGAGGTAGAGGTAGAGAGGTAGAGAGGTAGAGAGGTAGAGAGGTAGAGAGGGAGAGAGGTAGAGAGGTAGAGAGGGAGAGAGGTAGAGGGAGAGAGGTAGAGGGAGAGAGGTAGAGGGAGAGAGGTAGAGGGAGAGAGGTAGAGGGAGAGGTAGAGAGGTAGAGGGAGAGAGGTAGAGGGAGAGAGGTAGAGGGAGAGAGGTAGAGGGAGAGAGGTGGAGGGAGAGAGGTGGAGGGAGAGAGGTGGAGGGAGAGAGGTGGAGGGAGAGAGGTAGAGAGGTGGAGAGGTGGAGAGGTAGAGAGGTGGAGAGGTGGAGAGGTGGAGAGGTGGAGAGGTGGAGAGGTGGAGAGGTGGAGAGGTAGAGAGGTGGAGGGAGAGGGAGAGGGGGAGAGAGGGGGAGAGGGGGAGAGAGGGAGAGAGGGAGAGGGAGAGGTAGAGGTAGCGGGAGAGGTAGAGAGAGATAGGTAGAGAGGTAGAAGGAGATGGTAGAGTGGTAGTGAGCTAGAGAGAGAGGGTTAGAGAGAGAGGGGTAGAGAGAGGGGTAGAGAGAGAGGGGTAGAGAGAGAGGGGTAGAGAGAGAGGGGTAGAGAGAGAGGGGTAGAGAGAGAGGGGTAGAGAGAGAGGGGTAGAGAGGTAGAGAGGTAGAGAGGTAGAGAGGTAGAGGTGGAGAGGTAGAGGTGGAGAGGTAGAGGTGGAGAGGTAGAGGTGGAGAGGTAGAGGTGGAGAGGTAGAGAGGGAGAGAGGTAGAGGGAGAGAGGGAGAGGGAGAGAGGTAGAGGTAGAGGGAGAGAGGTAGAGGGAGAGAGGTAGAGGGAGAGAGGTAGAGGGAGAGAGGTAGAGGGAGAGAGGTAGAGGGAGAGAGGTAGAGGGAGAGGGAGAGAGGTAGAGGGAGAGAGGTAGAGGGAGAGAGGTAGAGGGAGAGGGAGAGAGGTAGAGGGAGAGAGGTGGAGGGAGAGAGGTGGAGGGAGAGAGGTGGAGGGAGAGAGGTGGAGGGAGAGAGGTGGAGAGGTGGAGGGAGAGAGGTGGAGAGGGGGAGAGAGGGGAGAGGGGGAGAGGGGAGAGAGGGAGAGGGAGAGGTAGAGGTAGCGGGAGAGGTAGAGAGAGATAGGTAGAGAGGTAGAAGGAGATGGTAGAGTGGTAGTGAGCTAGAGAGAGAGGGTAGAGAGAGAGGGGTAGAGAGAGAGGGTAGAGAGAGAGGGGTGAGAGAGAGGGGTAGAGAGAGAGGGGTAGAGAGAGAGGGGTAGAGAGAGAGGGAGAGAGGTAGAGAGGTAGAGAGGTAGAGGTAGAGGTAGAGAGGTAGAGAGGTAGAGGTGGAGAGGTAGAGGTAGAGGTGGAGAGGTAGAGAGGGAGAGAGGTAGAGGGAGAGAGGTAGAGGGAGAGAGGTAGAGGGAGAGGTAGAGGGAGAGAGGTAGAGGGAGAGAGGTAGAGGGAGAGAGGTAGAGGGAGAGAGGTAGAGGGAGAGAGGTAGAGGGAGAGGTAGAGAGGTAGAGGGAGAGAGGTAGAGGGAGAGAGGTAGAGGGAGAGAGGTAGAGGGAGAGAGGTGGAGGGAGAGAGGTGGAGGGAGAGAGGTGGAGGGAGAGAGGTGGAGGGAGAGAGGTGGAGGGAGAGAGGTGGAGGGAGAGAGGTAGAGAGGTGGAGAGGTGGAGAGGTAGAGAGGTGGAGAGGTGGAGAGGTGGAGAGGTGGGAGAGGTGGAGAGGTAGAGAGGTGGAGAGGGTGGAGAGGTGGAGAGGTAGAGAGGTGGAGGGAGAGGGAGAGGGAGAGGGGAGAGAGGGAGAGAGGGAGAGAGGAGGTAGAGGTAGCGGGAGAGGTAGAGAGAGATAGGTAGAGAGGTAGAAGGAGATGGTAGAGTGGTAGTGAGCTAGAGAGAGAGGGTGAGAGAGAGGGGTAGAGAGAGAGGTAGAGAGAGAGAGGGGTAGAGAGAGAGGTAGAGAGAGAGGGGTAGAGAGAGAGGGTAGAGAGAGAGGGGTAGAGAGAGAGGGGTAGAGAGAGGGGTAGAGAGGTAGAGAGGTAGAGAGGTAGAGAGGTAGAGGTGGAGAGGTAGAGGTAGAGGTAGAGGTGGAGAGGTGGAGAGGTAGAGAGGGAGAGAGGTAGAGGGAGAGAGGGAGAGGGAGAGAGGTAGAGGTAGAGGGAGAGAGGTAGAGGGAGAGAGGTAGAGGGAGAGAGGTAGAGGGGAGAGAGGTAGAGGGAGAGAGGTAGAGGAGAGAGGTAGAGGGAGAGAGGTAGAGGGAGAGGGAGAGGTAGAGGGAGAGAGGTAGAGGGAGAGAGGTAGAGGGAGAGGGAGAGAGGTAGAGGGAGAGAGGTGGAGGGAGAGAGGTGGAGGGAGAGAGGTGGAGGGAGAGAGGTAGAGGGAGAGAGGTAGAGGGAGAGAGGTAGAGGGAGAGAGGTAGAGGGAGAGGTAGAGGGAGAGAGGTAGAGGGAGAGAGGTAGAGGGAGAGAGGTAGAGGGAGAGAGGGAGAGAGGTAGAGGGAGAGAGGTAGAGGGAGAGAGGTAGAGGGAGAGGGAGAGAGGTGGAGGGAGAGAGGTGGAGGGAGAGAGGTGGAGGGAGAGAGGTGGAGGGAGAGAGGTGGAGGGAGAGAGGTGGAGGGAGAGGTGGAGGGAGAGGTGGAGGGAGAGAGGTGGAGGGAGAGAGGTGGAGGGAGAGAGGTGGAGGGAGAGAGGTGGAGGGAGAGAGGTGGAGGGAGAGAGGTGGAGGGAGAGAGGTGGAGGGAGAGAGGTAGAGGTGGAGAGGTAGAGGGAGAGAGGTAGAGGTGGAGAGGTAGAGGTGGAGAGGTAGAGGTAGAGGTGGAGAGGTAGAGAGGGAGAGAGGTAGAGGGAGAGAGGTAGAGGGAGAGGTAGAGGGAGAGAGGTAGAGGGAGAGAGGTAGAGGGAGAGAGAGAGAGGTGGAGGGAGAGAGGTGGAGGGAGAGAGGTGGAGGGAGAGAGGTGGAGGGAGAGAGGTGGAGGGAGAGAGAGGTGGAGGGAGAGAGGTGGAGGGAGAGAGGTGGAGGGAGAGAGGTGGAGGGAGAGAGGTGGAGGGAGAGAGGTGGAGGGAGAGAGGTGGAGGGAGGGAGAGGGAGAGAGAGGGAGAGGGGAGAGGGGAGAGGGGAGAGGGGGAGAGGGGGAGAGAGAGAGGGAGAGAGGTAGAGAGGTAGAGAGAGAGGTAG